>OZ007597.1:99267483-101895817 GCA_963931845.1 Maratus michaelseni | reverse complement strand
TAAATAATTAATGTATTATTTAACTAATACTTAATTATATTTTAGATTTCATAGATTAATTTTAATATCAAATTAAATAATTCATAAACAATTCAAATTATCTCAAAATTTATAAAATTGATAATTATATGTAATACCACTGTGTTACAATCAAATTAATGTAATGCAGTAATTAAAATACATATTAAATTTGATATTTCATAGATAAAAAATAAAAAACTATATATATATTTGTATACCCAGCTAAAAATAAACTGCAGTAAATCTGCAGAAAAAGTACAGTTGGAAAACTGCAGTGATTTGGCCGATTCCACGGCAGAATTTTTGTGGTCGATACAACTTCAAAATTACTGCAGTTTTATAAACTGCAGTAATTTTGCAAATATTTTATCACAATTTCTTTCTGTTAGTGGCTCCATCTGTGAGCCATCTTAACATATTTATTTGTTAATATTAAAAAAAATATTTTTTCCCCTTTTTGCCGAGAGGGGATTCGATCTGGTAATCTCTAGGTTAGCAGTCCAGTGTGTTATCCATTCAGCCGTTGAGTCTTGGTGACAAGTGGATTGCATGGAGTCATAGGGGGGAAGGGGATTAAATTTCAGTTGGTAATACCTAGGCAGTAGCCCAAAGGTGGGATTTTGAGATGAATATTTACTAATGTTTAACTAGTTTCTTTACTATTTTAAATTATTTTAAACTAGTTTTTTTCTGTTTTATTTTTTAAAATGTGAAGGGAGCTGTTTATGTTTTTATAGCTTGTAAAAGAATTACGCGTGTGCTTCAAAATTAATTTTTTATTTAAATTTGTGGAATAAATACCTTAGCGGATATTATTGAGATAAAGCATTCACTTACGAAATATATGTTTTTTAAATGTGTTATATTTTTTTTACTTGATTTTTTTTTTAAAATAAAGAGTATGTTTTTATAAAATTAGACTTTGTGACGGGACCCATTTTACTAAGAAAATTTCGTGAAGGCACCTGTTTTATTAATAGGAATTTTGTACAGGGGCTAGTTTCATTAATAATTTCGTGAAGGGCCCTGTTTATGTTTTTATGGTTTGTAATAAAAAAAATTAATTTAATTTTAATAATTAATAACTTTTAAATAAAATAAGAAAATTATTTGTTGCTTTTTAAATATATGTGTAATTTAATAAAATAAGTTGAATTATTTTGCGAACTAGTTTTCTTTTTATTTTTTAAAATGTTAAGGGAGCTGTTTATATTTTTATAGCTTGTAAAATAATTTTAATTTAGAAATAAAATAAGAATATTAATTCTTACTTTGTAAATGAATACATGATTTAAAAAAATAAGCTGAATTAATTTGCGAATTAGGCTTTTTTTTCTTTCTGCGGTTAAGTTTTAAAATGAATAATAATTTTAATAAGTGCATCGACAAATTATTTTGTTATAATACATTTATTACTAGTTAAATATGTGTGTGCATGAAATTTTCAGACATTTTCACTTGAAGATATTTTTAAAATAAAGTAATTTCTATATGCACATGGTTCTAGTAATTGTGAACAATATTTAAATAAAATAACGCATGGGAACTTTAGATATTTTTATTAAAATCCTTTTTATTGATTGAAACATTATAAAAGTGATGTTTAATAAAATCTTTTTTGCATATATATATATATATATATATATATATATATATATATATATGTATGTATACAATTATTTTATATAACTAATAGCTTTAATTGATTTTTAAAATATGTTTTGTAATATGTCTATGGCTCATAGCAATTTTATTTTTTTAATTAATGTGTAAGATAATGATATAATATTGTAAGAATAGCAAATTAGTATAACAGATGATATGGTTTTAATGCATTAGTTTTGCACTTAAAATGTTACAGGAGGCCCTCGTTATGTTTATGCCTAGGACCCCAAAATATGTAAGTTGGTCCCTTATTAGGTCTGAGTTTTTAACGATAAACAACATTGATTAATTTATATATGTATATATAATTATTTATATAATTAAAAGCTTTAATTGATTTTTAAAATATGTTTTGTAATATGTCTATGGTTCATAGTAATTTTATTTTTGTAATTAATGTGTAAGATAATGATATAATATTGTAAGAATAACAAATTAGTATAACACGTGATATGGTTTTAATGCATTAGTTTTGCACTTAAAATGTTACAGAAGGCCCTTGTTATGTTTATGCCTAGGGCCTCAAAATATATAAGTCGGTCCCTGATTAGGCCTGAGTTTTTAACGATAAACAACATTGATAATTTTTATATGTACATACATATATATTTTTATTTAAAATTTTAATTTCTATTAATATTTGTTTTATTTCACTTAAAGGGTGCGGGGACTTACCCAGGTGTTAAAATTAGATCTTTAAAATAAAAGTCTTGAAAACATTATTAATTATAAAGTAAATAGTAAGTCATGCAATAATATCAAAAACTGAAAAACTTTAACATCTCTTTAAAAACTGCAGATAAACTACAGAAAATATAACACAAGCTTTTTATAAATTAAGTAATGTAAAATTACCTCTCACTAATTACAGTTATACTGCAGATACGTCAGAAAATATACTTCTGATATGACTGTAAAATTACTTCACATTTACTGCAGTAATTCTACAAATGTAAACTCTCATTATTTTTTAAATTTATGATTCTAAAATGACTTCACATAAACTACAGTATTTTTGCGGATAATAGCTCACAGTCTTTTTGAAATAAATTACTGCAAAATTACTTCACAGTAGCTGCAAAATAACTGAAGTATTTTTACAGTTGAGATTGAACTACAGAAAATCTACAGTTGACTGTAGAAAAACTTCAAAATTACTTCACTTCTGCAGAAAAACTGCAGTTCATTTTTAGCTGGGTATATTGCAAATAGATATGTTTATATATATATATATATTCTCGCCATTTTTCTTCTTTTGTCCACCATAAGTATGAGTTCCCAATAACACAGTACCCACACTATAAAGTGGTTTGCGAAATAAATCTTTCAAAATAAAGTTAAAAAATCCTTTAAAAGTTTGAAAAAAATTATCGGGATTCATTTTCATTATTGGGATGATTTTAGTCATAAATTTAAGAGATTACGCTAATCACGCAGAGGCAATCGCAGACCTACGTTAAACAAATGACAGAGTTTTTACAAATTTCTCGTTTGCATTTCAAAATTTTCAATGATTTCTATTTCATAGGATACTTAAGGACGAGGTCTATCCGGGTAATACTATTTTGCTTTTGGTTGCAGAATTTTTTAGGATACTTTCAGTTTTGGAGTAAGTTCCGAAATTGAATGCCCTCAGAAAAAAAAATCTGCAACCAAAATCGAAAAAGTAAAAAGATGCCTAGATAGGCATCGACCTCGGATATCTTACGAAAGAAAATAATTTAAAAATGTTGAAATGAAAACAAGAAATTTGTATAGAAAACCGCCATTGTTTAACATTAACTTGCAAGTGTCTTCGCGAAAATTGCATAGGCTCTTAACGGCTCTGTTTTTGTGATTGAAAATAACAGCTAATCTCTCACTAAAAATGTAATAATTAAAGACTAAGATAAATAAACTTACAAATAACGTGTATGCATCAAGCGTTTTATCTTTAACTCTGACCGCGATTAAAATATCTAAAGATAAAAGTAATTAAAATAAATAAATTAAGTGAATTTTTAAGAAAATGAATTTTCTGACTAAACAATAAATCCATTTACAATAAAAAGAAAAGTGCCCAGTTAAACTGATAGCACTGAGCTCACAGGCTATTCACTCTAATTGTATATTATACTCTTATTTCAAAGAATAATGACACTCGAAAAATAAAGAAATCGACAATAAATTAAGGGGGGAGGATTAGCCCCCATTCCCCCTTTATACTTCACCATTAACACCAAAACTAATCAGGGAAGATCCTTATCAGAATGAACCTATATACAAAATTTGAAGCAAATCGGATAATTCCGCATAAAAAAACCCATTTATCTAAATTAAGGGGAATTACATCCCGTTCCCCCCTTTTATACTTAGCCAATGAACTCCCAAAACTAATTAGAGAAGCGCCTTGTCGGAATGAATCTATAGACAAAATTTTTAGCAAATCGGATAATTCTGCATGAAAAACATATTTATCAAAATTAAGGGGGGGTTAGCCCATCGTTCCCCCCCCCTTTATACTTAACCAATGAACCCCCAAAACGAATCAGGGAAGTGCCTTATCAGAATAAACCTATATACAAAATTTGAAGCAAATCGGATATTTCTATCAAGAGTTATCGCGTTACGTACGTACATACAGAACCTGCGGGCATTTTAGCTCCCAGGATTTGACAGCCTGTGAGCTAAAAAACTAATTTTAAAAGGAGGCTCTTTACAATTTAAATTTGCTTGCATATCTTACGGAAGTAACATGACAATCAGGTAGTTGCAGCAAGTTGACGTAATTTTCATCACATCAAAAATTTAACAGATATAAACATTTTTTTTTTTTTTTACCTTTTCTAAATGAATTGGAAAAATAAACAAAAAATGATTTGATTGAATGAGGGAATAAGCAAGGCGTTTGAGACGATTTTGTTTTATTAAAACTGAATTTAAATCATTTTAAAATGTCTGCTTTTAAATTCTAGGAAACTGAATTTAAAGAATTTTTTTTTTACTTCCTTCTCTCAGTTGATTTTTTCCTCAAACATGATGAAGTTTTTCTCAAAAAAAAAAAAAAAAAAAAAAAAAAAAAAAAGTAATACGTTTCTTTTGTCAATGTGAATGGAATATATCGTTTTGCTGTGTAATAGTTTCGATGAAATCTTATAAAAAGTTTGATATTTGATTTATGAAACAATAGCAGTCCCATTGATATGGATGTTTCAACGAAGTAGTTTTAAAGATTTTGTTTGAAAAAATAAATAAATAAAAAGAAACTGAGACCCTAAGTTTTTGGTTTTAACACTAGAATTGCCACACTGGTAATTCTGAACGAGGTTTAAATAAACATACTTCCAATCAGAAATTTGTTCATAAAAATAAAAATCAAATATGTGCCACACAGAAATAAGTTAAATAATTAAGTTAAACAATATTTAATAAAAACTGTAGATATAAATATATTTATATGACTTGAGTTAAATTTGCCAATGAGGACGTTTTAGTGTTATGCAGTTTGCCGAGATTTAATTCTAACAAACTTCTAAGGCAATTTTGCCCGAAAAATTGCACCACGTTTCTTATAGATACATGAATTATATATACTTAAATCGCTTGTTTCTGCTATATACAGAGTGTCAATAAAACTCCCTATAAAATGTTTGAGTAGACAAATAAATTATCGATATGAAACATATTCACACATTAAATCATGACCTGAAATGATACCCGCAGAAGTTAGAAGATATAAAAATACAATACAGAATGCCGTGTAAAACGCCAGATAAAGTGAAAATTAATAGAACAGAGTTACAACAAGACCCTGGAAAAAGTTCAAGTTGAAAAAAAACAACAACTAAAAATCTCCAACCCTATAATTTTACTATCCACATGATTATTATTCAGAGCTCACTGAAGCAGGTTATTTAAGCTTTATGATAAAGATTCAGAAAAACACGATTCTTGCATTTAGACCGGGAGGCGGCAGCACAGACAATCACCTCATCGAGTTCACGGCTGAAATTCCAGAATTAGTTAAAACTCGATTCGCATATTAAAACGCAATCGGTCTGCCAAGTCATATCTTGGTGGAAAACACGTGAAAACCCTATTTTAGCGCTTGATTCGTAGGTTTACCATTGTGTTTTCCTGCACCCAAAAGTGTGAAAACATGGAGAACTGGGTGCAGGAAAACACAATGGTAAACCTACGAGTCAACAGCTAAAATCGGGTTTTCACGTGTTTTCCACCAAGATATGACTTGGCAGACCGATTGCGTTTTAATATGCGAATCGAGTTTTACCTAATTCTGGAATTTCAGCCATGAACTCGATGAGGTGATTGTCTATGCTGCCGCCTCCCGGTCTAATTATCTGGTAAAGGCTTGAGAAAAGGAGAATTTTTTGCATGATGAAAGTTTCAAGTTACACTTTACTGCATGCCGTAAAACGGGACCAATAATTTAGCTGTAATTGTTAATAAAAAATGGGATGCCTTGATCCCAAGAACTCAAATATAGTGCTAAAAGTTGCAGTTACTGTTTAAAAATTCTATGTAGGTGCAATTTTTAAAGTGTACACGACCCGTATTTGAAAAAAAAAAGAGTTTGTACTCGGGAAATTGACACAATGGCCAGTTGAATGGTACCTCATCTTTCTGTGACGATTTGGTGATAAAATAACATGGGGTGGTAAGTGATCTGTTTCCCAGACTGTACATTTCCTATGTGACACGGTCATTTATTATAGACGCATTAAAAACTAAATTACGTATAAGCAAAATTATATAAAAGCAAAGTACATACCTACTCAGAAAATATGTACATGTGTATAACAAAATTGAAAATTAACAACTCTATATTACGTGAAAATATTTAAAAAATTAGTGCATTTTGTTTGTTTAAAAAAAAGTTTATTACAGTGAGATATTTTTTCTTTACAAATTATTCGTGTACTATTAAAAATTTAGTTGCTGTAATATTTATTCGTTTTTTGAAAAATAAATGATCGTCCTGAAATGGGGAAAAATGAAATGCAAGGAATGAAAAATACATAAATTTAGATCATACAAAATTGCATGAAGCATTCTGACATCATAAAAGTTTTTGCATTTGCTTTAGTTTATAAATAGAATAAAGCGTTCGACGAAATATTGGTTTAAAATGGATTTGGGTTGTTTTTGGATATAAGCCAAAGGCGTCACCTCAAATAGATAAAATATTCTATAGAGGGTTTCTTGCTTAGGCTCCATGAAATATTCTTTGGATTTTCACGCTTTTAGAATAAAGAAGCCTGCATCTGAAAAAATATGAGACGAAATAAGCGAAAGAGATTTTACTATGCGTTGGCCTGACTGTAAAAAAATATCTACTCAGAATCAAAATGAACCTACTCGTTTTTACATTTTTTATTTAATTCAAATTCTTTCATGTCTGCGAAAACGAAAGGTCGTAATCGATTTTTTACACACTTCCTCACGTGCTAGAATTATAAAAAGTATGTACACAGGTGTGCTTCAGATGTCATTATAACATTTTAATACTTTTAGAACTTGGCTGTAAATGTATAAATTTATTTTAAGGCTGTTATCCGTTAGCAAGCGCAAGTGATAAACTGTCTTATAGGGTTAGACTAAATCATTCATTGGGTTTCAAAAAACTATTTATTTACAAGTATACGACGTACAAGGATGAGTGATACATGAAAAGATACATACACTCACCAAGTATTTTATACATACTACAAAGGTTCAATGCGGGTGCCCTTAGTCACCCTGTACACATCCCAACGAGACACGTGGTCGACCCGTACTTTTCCCTTTACAAAGACAATCAGTTTCACGAAATAGGCGAAACCAACGCAAAATGCTTTGGTGACTAGGTGCAGCTTTTCCGTATTTGCGTACGAATGCACGCTGAACACTCGTAACCGAAGAATACTTCGCATATTCTAACACACAAAAAACACTTTTCCTTCATTGCCGCCATCTTGTACAGTGCCACATACCTGCCATCTAGCGTGCACCACGAGGTTCGATTTTAAACTTGGTGAGTGTATGTATCTTGTAATGTATCTCCCGTCTTTGAAGGTTGTATACACCTCTCAATACACAGTGTTTTGAAACCCGATGAATCAGTTAGGCTAACCCTGTACTTTATGGTTACAATTGTATACTATTTACAACGATAGTGAAAAACGCGCCAAACCACGATTGCTAAATTATGCCAACTGGCTGTGAAACTGCCACAATGAAATATTTTAAACATTAAAAAGTAGAAAATATAATATAAATAAAAATTAAAACGTGTAATAATAATAAAAAAATTACGCCTTTATTACACTCTTTGATTTAACTTAACCTGGTTCATGTATGTAAAGATGGAATTTCGTAATCAATTTTTTCCTCAATTCCTGATAAGCTAAAATTATAAAAAGTACTAGATGTGTTAGAATAATAAAAGAGACCCTCTCCGCTAGAGGAACAAGCAGCGCGCGGTCTTTCTCCTTCCCTTCAACAGTGCCCGGGACGGTAGTAGATCCGATCACGGAAGGTTCCACCGGATAAATTTAAAAGTTAAATTCAATGTTATAATCCACGACCAACGGGTGCTGATGGCCCGGGGTGTTTAATACATCTGTCGACCGAAGCGCCTTCGAGATCATTATAGCTTTTTATCGGTACGTAGCTGTGTTTTCGATAACATAACATTTTAATATTTTTAGAACTTAATTATAAATTAGTAAATTAAATTTTTTTTTCATTAGCCGGCACAGGTGATAAATTGCCAAATATTTATGAGGATTACAATTGTATACAAGTTACAACAACAATGGATCTAATTATGGGCCAAACCACGCTCCCTAAAATGGGCCAACTGGCTGTAAAACTCGAATAATGAAATATTTTAAGCACTAAAAAGTAGAAAATAAAAAAACAAATAGGGTAATATGTAAATATTTTTTAAAAATACGTTTTTATTTATTTTAAAAGTATAGTTGTATCATAAATAACTGCATAATATGTTCAGTTATCATAAGTACTAAAGTAACCATAAGTACTAAAAAATAAATTTATCAGTAAGTACAAGAAGTTTTAAAATTTAAGAAAAAAATAAACGATGACTGTTATTGAATTTATTTTTGAAGACAAATAATGCGTGAAGTCAAGAATGTCTTTACTACAATTCCCTTTTTAGTTGCGTTTGTAATGATATGAATACGTATCACCTATAGTCGTCGTCTGGTCCGTCCGTCTGTCCGCAATATAAAAGCGCAAAAACTACCCAACCGAATGGTTTGATATTTAATATATATAATCGTTGCAGAACTTTGTCGAGTCATTTCAAATTTTATGAAAATCTAATCAAAACTTAAAAAGAAAAAGTAGTAAAAGTTTATTAGTAAAATTTTCTTCATTCTATCAAATCCTATTATAGGTAATTACTTCAATGATATTTCATGATAGGCAATGATTCTAGGTTGCCATGGTGATTGTGAACTATTTAAGATGGAGTCATATTATTTCCGTATTACTGAATTTAAAAACCGAATTTGCATACTAAAATTGTTTAATTATGGCAATCATATAATCTACCGACAATTTTTCGGATAGATGTTTCCGAATAAGTAATTATTACATGGAAAAGAGTCTAAATATGGAGGTCAAGTTTTGAAATTTTCAAAGCTAGGCTTAGGCATGAAATGAATTATATCATGATAACAGACGATATAATTTATTTCACTGATATAATAACGATGATTTTTTTACATTGTCTTGTATTAGATATTTACGCATAGTATAATTTTAATGTAACAGAATTGTAATTAATTGTTTGTAAAAGTGTACTGAAACTTAATGTCATAAAATAAAATTAATATCTATAATATGAAAATCTGCACATAAAATACATTTTGCATTAATGCATTTTTGCATAAGAGTGCAACATCTATTGCACCGAGGTCTGAATATTTATGAAACTAGTTTTAGTAGGAACACACCTCGTTTGTCACGTTTAACGTACAATTTCCACCTTGTTTTTTCTTTTTTCAAATGTCACTGATGGAATATTTGTATTGCACTGTTTCAAATTTAAATAATACTGCTTAAAATATCATTGTCATGTCAAAATACAAACAAATGTTTAACGTTTCAAAAGCTAAACAGATAAAGTTGAACAAAGTTGAAAATCTAGTGACCTTTGATCCCTTTTTAACACTTTCCAACATAATTAAAATGTATTTATCAATTCGCTTTGTCTGCGTGTTTGTCTGCCTATCCGTATTCTAACTCTCGTAAATATCCTCGGATTGCCA
This sequence comes from Maratus michaelseni, assembly GCA_963931845.1. Classification (NCBI taxonomy): domain Eukaryota; kingdom Metazoa; phylum Arthropoda; class Arachnida; order Araneae; family Salticidae; genus Maratus; species Maratus michaelseni. Next base: position 101,885,852 of record OZ007597.1, on the reverse strand, counting down.
TGTAATATTTATATGTTATTGAGGTTTACGACAGAATATTCAGTATTGAAAATGAAGTGCTTAACATTTACAGATCATTTACAGGGACACACAGAAGAATTCCGTTACATGCATTCTGTTTCTGATGCCTTTTAACGATGTTATAACACTTTAAACATATTGAAATAGACATGCATCACTGAGTGAGCTATACGATGTTTTCTCAAGTTGTATAGAATAAATATCATTTATAGTTCGTTTACTGGAACGCATAAAAGAATTCCATTACATTAGGATCTATGGGGGAAAATTGTTTGCAATGAAATCTACTGATGTTGTAATACTAGATTTTCTAGATTACGACATGTTTTCTAGATTACAACATATTTTCTAGATTACGACATGTTTTCTAGATTACAACATCATTTTTTAGATTATGGAGTATGTAGCATTTGTGTGTGTCGTTCATTTGCAGAGACTTACAAACGAATTCTGTTACAGGATTGACTATGATCGACACATTACCGGCTATGGACAGCAATTGCTGAAAATGGATATTTACTGAGCTATATGATTTTTAATTTGCGTCTTTAGATATCTCATTTCACTGTAGAAAAAAAGGAAATAATAATATTTTAGCGTTTGAAAGTTTTTCATAATCTATGCCTTATGCACGATTTTTCGTTCTTATTATACGATAGATTGAGCATTATAACAATTTAGAACACCGCAGTGAAATCTATCAGTGATAACTCGAATTCAGGAAAAAAGCATAATAAATAATTTTTAGATTTTATGTAAGGTGGGTGAACCAAAGGTGGCCAGTGTCCCTATGGTGGCCCACCCCTCAAAAGTTTAATTAAATAAAACTTTCTATCAGAAAATGGTGCAATTGCATTTTCAGTCATATATTTGCAGTGCACATGGCTAAATTCAAAAAGATCACCTTGATCCTACGTCTTTTTAATAAGCGATTTTACATTTGAGGAGTAGTCGTTGTAATTTCCAGGTAAGAAGATACTTTAATTTAGACGTGTTTAAACTCTTAGAACATTGAGGTGTGATACGTTTTCTGAAAGCTTATTTCCTTCTCTTAACCACATTTACTTCAATTCTAAGAAATGTATCAGATAAATAATTTTACGACGTGCAAATGGTGACCACACGCATGTTTCCAAGGTAGCCACCTTAGAAAACAAATGTGGAAATCAGTGTAATAAGAAGAATTTTTAAAATTTCTACATACAGATCTGAAAAAACTTATTACCATTTATTGTTAACACCACAGATCTCTCAAAAAAAGTCAGTAACTCTCAGAAGAAAATCCTTGAACTACCGTGCACAAAAAATGCTTCAGTGTCTTTTTATGGCATAAGATAAGATGATTATGAAGAAAAACACTAAAGATATCAAAAGGAAGAAAGGATCATCAGAACATAATAGTAAGCAAAATAGTTTGCCGAGTATTATTTTCACATTTTAAAAGTGATTTTAATACATGTCCCACTTGTGGAACACTACTTGGCAAGCGTAACCTACAAGCTACAATTTTGAAATTGTTTTATAAAAGTAATTAAATTTTATTTTACAAAGAAAAGTACAGTTGATATATGTGTTAGACATGTGTAAAAATTTACAGACAAAATTTCAGCCATACACACTCAACCAGAAAATTATAAAAAATCCTCAAAGCCTATGGCCACCTTTGGGTCACCTACCTTATTAACTCCAACAAAAGTAATTTCAGTTGGTGTCACCATCTAATTCTTTTATGGCATCCTGGATTAAATAATCTCATATTTTCGTTTTACAGAATAAAACGTGTTGAAATTGAACCTGTATATAATGTAAGGTTCCTTTAAAAAAATTCATGGTTTGATTGAACCAAATAAGATGCAAGAGACATAGCATCTATTAGGATACAAACGTATCTAAAACGGAATTTTTCTAGTTTTTTTCACTCTTAGTAGGTTTAAATGTATTAATGGATAATTTCTCGAGAGATTTTCTTCTGGGAAATATGGATGGTTGACAAATAAAAGTTACGCACGTCAATATATATATATATATATATATATAGAGGGTTATTATAAAAAAAACTATCCCGATATATGAGCCCCTAACTGTCATACCGTTCACAGAAACTGAATGAAATTCTGGCCTAAAGTATTTTAAGGTATGCGCTCAAGAATCATGTGAAAAACAACAGTTAAATTCTAACAGTTACGGTTACAGTGACAAAATTTAGAAAATTTCAAATACCAACACCTCCTTTTTTTTATTGGAATGTGATCTTCATAGTGAAAAACCATAAAAAGCGTTGGAACGGTACATGTAGCACGAAAATCGCCGGCGCTAGACAGACTAAGAAGAAAAGTGAAAACAACCAATAAAGGATAAACAAGCAACAGAAAACAAAACATTTTACTGTGTTTCATACATTTTCCATTTCACACACGACGACACTTTACATGCGGCAGATGGTGGATAGCACTGAACAATAAAATGTTTTACTTTCTGTTGCTTCTCTGTCCTTTATTGGTTGTTTTCACTTTTCTTCTTAGTCTGCCTAGCGCCGGCGATTTTCGTGTTACAGGTATCGTTCCAACGCTTTTTATGGTTTTTCACTATGAAGATCACATTCCAATAAAAAAAGTAGGTGTTGCCATTTGAAATTTTCGAAATTTTGTCACTGTAACCGTAATTGTTAGAATTTAATTGTTGTTTTTCACATGATTCTTGAGCGCATACCTCAAAATAGTTTAGGCCAGAATTTTATTCAGTTTCTGTGAACGGTATGACAGTTAGGGGCTCATATATCGGGATAGTTTTTTATAATTACCCTGTATATGCATTTATGACGAATGTATTGAATAGTTATGAAACTATATTTGTCTCGTTTTATTTACGTAATTTTTGCCGATTTATCATGGACGAAAAAGCGAATCATCGTTCGTAAAAGTAAAGTTATATAATAGCGACGTGCACTCACAAAATGAATACGTGTGATTTTCAAAGTTGAGTTTCTTTCGTTTCTTGATCTTAAATTATGTTTAAATAAGAAGATTGATTCAAAAAACTTTGGAAAGAAGGAAGTAATGTCCGTAATTAAGTAATATCAATTCTCAGATTGGAACGCTTATAATAATTATAATAACTATATATTACAGTAAAAAAAAATAGAACGAACTCTTATGAGGTATCCCACATTTACCAAACAGAAATATTAAATACATATTTCCGAAAACTTGCCAAATATACCGTATAAGGTTCACTGTAATTTATTTTACGATATGATTTTTCTTAACCTGTCTTAATAAATAAAAATAAAGTACAAAAAGGAAACCTTACATTTATTAAAATAACTGTACATCCTTAAAAAAAGTAAATAAAAAAAAATAAAAAAAATGATTTTCTGATATGAGGTAGTTGCCTTTACTGAGAAGAAATATGGAACATGTCTGGATTATTGCCAAATATACCGTATAGTATTTCATTGTAATTCATTTAATGAATACGGTTTTTCTTAACTTGTATTAATAGATAAAAATAAATCACAAGTAGGAAAGCTTATACTACTAATAATAACTGTATACATAAAAAGTGAAAAAAATAAAATGGTGAATTTTGAGGTAGCCCGTTTTTACCAAGAAGAAAGAAATATGAAATAATTCTGGAATCTCGTCAGATATTTCGTTTAAGGTTCATTGTCTTTTATTTGACGAATATAATTTTTCCTCGTTCATTAGTTCCCAGTATTCTAATATTTAATTCCCAGTATTTAATGAATATTCAGTTGTCAGAAAGCTGAATATGGTCAGGAAAGATATTTCAAATAACTAAATTAAATAGTAAATGAAACAGAAAGTAGCTTTTAGTCACTCAATTATTTCAAATTAAATTGATTGAAAGCTTTTTTTTTCTTTAAATTTCCAACATAATCCAACATAATTTTCTTTAACTTTCCAACATCATTGGAAATTTTCATAATGTCTGTACGTCTGCCTCTCTCTCCGCGCTCTATGTTTCGTAAGTATACTATTTTATTGCTAGGAAATTGATTTTTTTTTTTTGAGGCTCACACTATTAGTGTAATAACTATTAAAAATGAAGGAGTCTAGCAATTACCTTTTGTTTGTAGGAATACACGCACACAAGTAGACACACACAAAAAAATCGGATCTATGTGTTATAAGTTTTTTAAATATTTTATTTTAATTCAAAAACAATTAAAATGATATAATTCACTGAAATTAACTACTGTACTTTTGGTATGGAAAATTCCATTTGAAAGATTTAGATTTCTTTTACAGGGCCATATAAAAAGAAAAAGGAACTCGAATACGTGAATGTCCATCGATGGAAATTGATAAAAGTACGTTTTCACTTTGTTATGCCTTTTTCACCTGAAAATAAATTTTAGTGTACTATATACAAAATTATTCAATTACTTGTTTCGATTTTGTTTGTGTACAAATTTGTTTAGTTTAAATAATGTTTTAACTAAATAAGATTTAATATAATGAGAATAAATCAAAAATAGAAACGTTTTAATTAATGATAATAACAGTACATCAAATGGAAATATAAGTGAATAAAAAGATTTTGAGGTAGCCCACATTTACCAGGAAGAAATATGAAATATTTTTGGAATCTTGCCAAAGGCATCGAACTCCAAGATATGTAGTGCACCGTAAAAGTTTCAGGGTAATTTATTTGACGAATATGCTTTTACTTTACTCATCAGTTTTCAATAATTTAGATATATCAAAGAGAATATTAAAAGAACGTTCAGTGGTTAGAAAGCTAAATATGATATTTTTATTCCAAATATCATTGATAGAATATTTGTATTGTACTGTTTCAAACTATAATACTGCTTAAAATATCATTGCCATGTCAAAACACAAACAAATGTTCAACGTTTCAAAAGCTAAACGGAATAAAGTTGAAAATGGAGTGAACTTTGAGCCTTTTTTAACATTTTAAGTGTTATGAGTACTTTATGTATACGTTATGTATACTTTAAAAAGTGTTTATGAATCAGCTTTGTCTGCGTGTCGGTCTGCCTATCTGTATTCTAACTCTCATAAATATCATCGATTGCCATTTATATGTTATTGAGGTTTACGACAGAATACTCAGTATTGAAAACTGAAAAATTAAGTATGTAGCATTTGTTTACAGGGACACACAAAAGAATGCCGTTACATGCATTATTTTTATCATGCATTTTAACGATGTTACAATACTTCAAACATAATGAAATAGATATGCATCTGTGAGTGGGCTATAAGTTGTTTTCCCAGTAGTATAGAATAAATATTATTTATAGTTCGTTTACAGGGACGGATAAAAGAATTCCATTACATTAGGATCTATGGGGGAAAATTGTTTGCAATGATTTCTATTGATGTTGTAATACTTCAAACATAATTAAATTAAAAAGGTGTTGTTCTCTAGATTGCAGCATGTTTTCTAGATTATGGAGTACGTAGGATTTGTCGTTCATTTACAGAGACTTACAAACGAATTCTACTACAGGGCTGACTATGATCGACACATTACCGGATATGGACAGCAATTGATGAAAATGGATTTCTACTGAGTTATGTGCTTTTTATTTGCTTCTTTAGTTATCTCATTTCATTGTTGGAAAAAAGGAAATATCTTAATAATATTTTGTTAGCGTTGGAAAGTTTTTCATAATGTATGCCTGATGTACGATTTTTTGTCCTTATTATACGATAGATTGAGCATTATAACAAATTAGGACACCCCAGCGAAATCTGTATCTGGAATTCAGAAAACAGCACAATAAAGAATTTTCAGATTTTATATAATGTGGGTGAACCAAAGTTGGCCAATTTCTCTAAGGTAGCACACTCCTCAGATGTAGAATTGATAGATTTTTTAATCAGAAAATGGTGCCAATGCATTGTCAATCATGTATATGTGGTGCACGTGGCTGAATTTAAAAAGATCACCTTGATCCTTCGTCATTTTAGGCCACTATTTTGAGGAGTACCACTTTTGGAGAATTGTCGTTCTAATTTCCAGGTAAGAATATATTTTAATTTACGCGTGTTTAAATTTTTAGAACTTTGAGGTATGGTACGTTTTCTGAAACTTATTCTAAAAACTTACTTTCTTCTCTTAACCACATTTACTTCAATTCTAAGAAATGTATCAGATTAATACTTATACGTGGGGCAAATGGCGACCATACGCATGTTCGAAAGGAGGCCACCTTAGAAAACAAATGTGGAAATCAGTGTAATAAGGAAGATTTTGAAAATTTCTACTTACATATCTGAAAAAACTTATTACCATTTACTGTTAACACCACAGATCACTCAAAAAAAGTCAGTAACTCTCAGAAGAAAATCCCTGAACTACCGTGCACAAAATGTGCTTCAGTGTCTTTTTGTGTCATAAGATAAGAAGATTAAGAAGATTAAGAAGAAAAACTCTAATGATATCAAAAGGAAGAAAGGATCATTAGAGCATAATAGTAAGCAAAATAGTTTGCCGAGTATTTTTTTCCCATTTTAAAAGTTATTTCAATGCATGAGCCACCTTTGGAACACTATGCGTCAAAGGTAGCTCACAAGCTACAATTTTGAAATTGTTTTATAAATGTAATTAAATTTTGTTTTACAAAGAAAAGTACAATTGATATATGTTAGAAATGTGTAAAATTTTACAAACAAAAATTCAGCCACCCGCACTCAACCATAAAATTATAAAAAATCCTCAAAGCTTATGGCTACCTTTAGATCACCTACCGTATTAACTCCAACAAAAGTAATTTTAGTTGGTATCACCATTTAACTCTCTTATGGTATCCTGGATAATAATAATCTCACATTTTCGTTTTACAGAATGAGACGTGTGGAAATTCAACCTGTATATAATGTAAGGCTCCTTTAAAAAAAAATTCATGCTCTGATTGAACCAAATAAGATCCAAGAGACATAGCATCTATTAGGATACAAACGTATCTACAACAGAATTTTTCTAGTTTTTTTTGTCTTAGTAGGTTTAAATGTATTAATGGAGAATTTCTCGAGATGATATTTTCTTCTGGGAAATAAAGATGGTTGATAACTAAAAGTTACACACGTCAATATATATATATATATATATATATATATATATATATATATACAGGGCTTGAAAAATGCGGTCGCCAGCGGTCGCCAGGTCGCCACTGGCTACCAAGTTTTTTGATCTGGCGACCATGTTATTTAATCTTTCAGGGTGATTTCTGTAAAACAATTGACATAAGGAATGAGCACAAATGGCGCTTTTTCTCTCCCCCACCCCTACTCGTGCGTGGTAAGCAGTGATCTTCCTCTTCTCTCGTACTTTTAATGGAAGAATTAAATTTAAAAGGCATTTTCCAACTCATGCACAGAAAACACCATTCTTTTCAGCTATAGCCAGTTTGTATATATTACATGATTAGAATATGGAGGGGGGGAGAGGATATTTCAATAAAATAGTAAGAAATAGTGTCAATCCAGCCTCTGTGACATCTAAAATTGGATACAATGCTAAAAAATGCTGCACTTTTTTTTTTTTTAATGTTTCAAATTTGATTTTTGTGTTTATATGTAAGTTATCAACTTAAGATAAGTGATTATAGTTTTATAAGTTTCACTAGAAAATATAGTTTATGTATTATATTACCTTTCTAAATTATGTACTATTTTAAACTATATAACTAATAATTCTAAACTATGCTTGTTATCATTTTTTCTCTATTAATTCATAAAAAACTCTTGTGTTTTATTGTAAATGAATGACGGGAAAGATATAGGTGAGTAAATAATTTTTGCTACCAGATTTTATCAAATTTGTGAAGCCTGTATATATATATATATATATGCATTTATGACGAATGTATTGAATAGTTATGTAACTATATTTGTTTTATTTACGTAATTTTTGCCGATTTATCATGAACGAAAAGCAAATCATCGTTCGTAAAAGTAAAGTTATATAATAGCGCCGTGCACTCACTAAATGAATACGTGTGATTTTCAAAGTTGAGATTCTTTCGTTTCTTGATCTTAAATTATGTTTAAATAAGTAAGATTGATCCAAAAAACTCTTTAAAGAAGGAAGTAATATCCGTAATTAAGTAATATCAATCCTCAGATCGGAACGCTTATGATAATTATAATAACTATATATCACAGTTAAAAAAAAATAGAACGAACAATTTTGAGGTATCTCACATTTACCAAACAAAAATATGAAATACATATTTACGGAATCTTGCCAAATATACCGTATAAGGTTCACTGTAATTTATTTTACGAATATGATTTTTCTTAACCTGTCTTAATAAATAAAAATAAAGTACAAACAGGAAACCTTACATTTATGATAATAACTGTACATACTTAAAAAAAAAGAGCTGATGATATGAGGTAGCTGCCTTTACTAAGAAGAAATATGGAATATTCCTGGATTCTTGCCAAATATACCGTGTAGTATTTCATTGTAATTCATTTAATGAATACGGTTTTTCTTAACTTGTATTAATAGATAAAAATATACCACAAGTAGGAAATCTTATACTACTACTAATAATTGTACATAAAAAAGTGAAAAAAAATAGAATGGTGGAATTTGAGGTAGCCCGTTTTTACCAAGAAGAAAGAACTATGAAATTATTCTGGAATCTTGTCAGATATCTCGTATAAGGTTCATTGTCGTTTATTTGACGAATATGATTTTTCCTCGTTCATTAGTTCCCAGTATTCTAATATTTAATTCCCAGTATTTAATGAATATTCAGTTGTCAGAAGGCTGAATACGGTTAGGAAAGATATTTCAAATAACTAAATTAAATAGCAAATGAAACAGAAAGTAACTTTTTGTCACTCAATTATTTCAAATTAAATTGATTTAAAGTTTTTTTATTCGTTAAATTTCCAACATACTTGAAAATTTTCATAATTTATGTACGTCTGCCTCTCTTTCCGCGCTCTATTTTTCGTAAGTATACTTTTATTGCTAGGAAATTGATTCTTGTTATTGAGGCTCACACTATTAGTGTAATAACTATTAAAAGTGAAGGAGTCTAGCAATTATCTTTTGTTTGCAGGAATATACGCTCACACATAGACACACACAGAAAAATTGGATCTATGTGTTAAGAGTTTTTAAAATATTTTATTTTAATTCAAAAACAATTAAACTGATATAATTTACTGAGATTCACTACTGTACTTTGGTATGGAAAATGCCATTTGAAAGATTTAGATTTCTTTTACAGGGCTATATAAAAGAAAAAGGGACTCGAATACATGAATGTATATCGATGGAAATTGCTAAAAGTACGTTTTCACTTTGTTATGCCTTTTTCACCTGAAAATAAATTTTAGTGTACTTGTTTCGATTTTGTTTGTGTGCAAATTTGTTTAGTTTAAATAATGTTTTAACTAAATAAGATTTAATATAATGAGAATAAATAAAAAAATAGAAACGTTTCATCAAATGAAACGTACATCAAATGAAAATATAAGTGAATAAAATGATTTTGAGGTAGCCCACATTTACCAGGAAGAAATATGAAATATTTTTGGAATATTGCCAAAGGCATCGAACTCCAAGAAATGTAGTGGACCGTGAAAGTTTCAGGGTAATTTATTTGACGAATATCCTTTTACTTTACTCATCAGTTTTCAGTATTTTAGATATATCAAAGAGAATATTAAAAGAACATTCAGTGGTTAGAAAGCTAAATATGATATAGAAAACATATTTTATGTAAGCAATTTGAATAAATATTAAATCATACAAAAAAATTGTAATCATACAATATTAATGTCGAAATTATTAATCTTATCTCGGGATTATAAAAATGCATTTCACTCCGAAGAGAAATAATCAAAGTAACAGATGTTACATCGCGTTAAAAAACCTCCATTCATTCATTCATCTCATCCTAAACAAGGAACTAATTAATTGTGGTTTATAGCTTTTTGACATCAACCAGCAATAGTAAAAGTAACTTTTTCTACTTAATGGGTGTCCGTGAAATATTCTGAAGATTTAACATTAATTATATTAAAACTTTATTATTATCTCTAATTGACTGTTTTCATCTCTTGCAAAGAAACCAAGTAACAGTGTAAAGTCCAAATGACGTCATTCAAAAGAGAAACCAAGTGACTCTTTTTTTATAGAACATTACTTTAACTTACTTCTGCTACAAAATGTAACGCGGGTAGTCGAGAGCTGAAAAAACTCTCAGATACGAACTCAATCTAAATGTTTACGAGTAGTTTGTGGAAAATTGTACATGTATAATTTAATCTTAATATATACATTCTTAAATGTAAACACAAGCGTATTTACTAAGAGTAGTGTAATACCTAAATTTAGTATTTCAGCTTACAAAGTGATTAACACCAAGAAGTGATGTGCCAATCTTACTAAGGTTACTCACAAAAATATGGATTACCTGAATAAGCTCACAACGTCATAAAAGGTAAGAAGATTTTCTTATCCTTTATTTAACTGTATACCCATTGAAGAACAGTTTTCCCTAATTTTACTCATACGCAAAGACTTTTGCCACCCTGCGACAAATTTCCCTTTCAATTAAATCATAAAAAAAGTGAATCATTTTTTTGGAATTAGATCTGCTAAAAGTTTATTTTATTAAATGTAAACGTTTTTGATAAAGTCAAATGAGAAAGGAAATTTTTACTTGCTGGCCTCGCACTCGGTCCGTTTATTAAATACCACTTTTTTCAAATAAAAATATTCATTTTTGGATTTTTCTTACAAATTTTGTAGAAAGTTATTCGGAAAAAAAAAATTTGTTTCAAATGTTGTAAAACGTAAGCAGAAAAGTTTTCTTCAAGTAATACTGATATTAAAATAACGGACCAATGAGAGCTTTGTACTTGAAGTTCATTCAACCTATTATATAAATTTAAAGTTTTGTGTTGAGAACAGTTTTTTTAAATGAAAAGGCTAATTAAACTAAATAATACAATGTAAATTCATAAATATGTGAGCATAATGAAAGACAAAATTCACTATATATAAATAATTATGTGCACGACCATTTGTTGTAATTTTGTATCAGCTGCGCGTATCAAATTACTATAGTTTCAAAGAAAATTTTAAAAATATATATTTATAAAACACGAGCCATATTCTTTCATGCTATCTTTATATATATATATATAAAAAATATATACTTATGTGCACGATCTTATGAAAAGTTTATTACGTACACTTTTTCTGTTTTTACTGAATACTTACAACGAAGAAATACATGATGTTCAAATACAACGCCAAGACATAGATCTATAAAAATATATACAAATATATATATGCATAAAACTATATGGATATTTTCTAAATAACGTTCAAAATATTCGAATAATTCGTTCCAATTTCCTGTAAAAATAACAAATCTTTTTTTTAAATGTTGTAACAGTTCGTGCTTAATTTAGTTTTTGTTTAAATGAGAAGCAGATAATGTGGTAAAAAGAAGATTAAAAATAAGAATTTGTAGGAAAATAGAAAATGTTTTGCGATTCTAGGACAACAAAATGTTAATACTTGAAAAAAAAAAGTCTGCTTATAGAAATGTAAATGAACTTATACTATCAAAATTTTCGCCTTGTCGAGTAAATTATAAACACCTTAAAACAACTGTTTTAACCCATCCTAGCATTTTGCTAAATTTATATTTAGTGGCTGACTAAGGTGAAATACAATATAAAGTTAATGAGCTTTATTATATTTTCCGACAGAAAGATTTTTTTACATGGGCATGATTTTAAGAATATCCTGATATATGAATACTATTCAGAGCGTTTATACAAAAATGGAGTTTAATGATTAATTTCCATTTTATTCGTGAAACTGTCTTCATTGAACTTGCATGACCAGACCATCCAATAACCTGAGTTTACAGACGTACGATGACTTTTTTACTTACTTCCCATTAACCAGTTCTATGAAGAGTATTGGTGAATAAGCAGATACTTTGCGGTGACAGTTAAGATACGTTATTAAAAGCCTTCGATTACTTTTGAAATTGCGTTTAGAGATATCATTAAAAAAAGTATTAATTCATCATTTAATAGGAGGTAGATATGGAGAAGTACGTAATGAAAGAAAATACAAATCGCATACGGAATGTTCTGGTATGTCACATAAGCTTTATCTGTGTGATTTCCAAATTATGAGTTGCTTTTGGTCGCTTAACTCTCCACGTTAGTCGTCACGATGAGCCTTTACACCGAGTAATACATTACTGTTTTGCTCCCTATATTCCTGTAAAACTACCTTTATAGCTACAAAAGTGCGTGTATGGGAAGCTAATCAGAACTCAATTTTTTCTTTAAATATTCGAAAGCTTATAAGAGTAAAATTTATAAATGTGTGAAAATGCTCGCATTATTAACACTCTTAAGGGATTGCTTTAATTAATTCTATTGGTCTCAGAAATTTCCAATGCATTTTTTTGTCTGGCCAATGTAAAAAATAGAACACTGTAAAGAACTTTATTTTTTATTTTTTATTTTTTATACCGCAAACCAGGTCCCTACCTGCCCGGCATGAATGCCTAGCTTGATGGTTTAGTACCTGGGTGTGGGGCGGAAATCGCCTGATCACAGCATGGCTGTGATCCACTTGAATATTGATTTGTTCACATCGCTGCTGTGCTTGCTCTCTTGTGGATTGCTACAGTTATCATTGTTTGCCGGTTCAAAGTTTCTGTTTAACTTTGTTGATTTGACAGATTTAATAGGTCTCGTAATTTTGAACCTTGATCAGGTGACGAGACCCTCACCTTACTAGGCACCCCCAGAGGTATAATTCTCTTCGACAGAAATATATTTTTGATTAGAGTTTTTTCTTATTAATCACGAAGAATATGTTTGAAAAACAGACAGAGATATTGCATGGAAAAACAGATTTAGTGATAACTTATATTTTATCCTGGGCCAGCTTTAAAAAGCATATAATTTAACATATATTGTCAATTAATTCGAATTTACAAATTTAAAAGGAAATATAGTAAAAAGGATTAATACAATAACTCAAAAAGTATGCTTGTAAGAATGAAAATGACTATATAAATATATGAAAAATATTCGGATTGATAAATTATAAATCCGAAAAAAAAGTAACAGTTTTAACAACATTAATAAGATCCTTAACCAATTACCTCTAACAGATGATGTGATTAAGTCAGAAAAACAGAAGTAATAATCTAATTTAGTGGAACGCAACTTAAAAACATTATTCTAATTATAGAAAAGAAATCAAACTTGATATCGTTATCAAAGCATTACTCGGGAAAACTCCAAATAATCACCCCAAGAGGAGAAATATTTTCTACATCGAGTGCAACAGTGTAATAACAAACTTTGACGTCATAGTTTTTTCTTGTTATTGACTTGCTGAACTCTCTTTCTCAAGTACTTAAAAATTTTATTTATTCTAGCGAAATGTAACTTAGATATAAAAGCTGCATAACCAAAGCTCTGTGCTCAAGTAAATGTTAAGCTTTAATTGTGAACTTAAATATTTAATCTAAGTAAAAATGGAGTGGTGTATAAGTTTAACTTAACTACTATACTAACGAATAACAACAAGTTATTTTAAAGCACGAAGGAATAATAAAATAATAGAATGCTGACAGTGAAAAATTCTCAAAAGGATACATCGACAAATCATGAGACGATGCTTGAACTAGCTTGACGCTTGAACCAGAGAAACTTGGATGAAGATATAAAAAGGTAAGAGGAATGATTACTTACCTTTTAAAACTGTTATGATGTTATTATTTTCTAGAAACTGAGAATTGAATATTTCAAAATAAATTAAACTGCGTAACCGACGACAGATTTTAGATTAAAGTGTTAATTCATACCTTTACCTATTTTTGGCTGTTATGACAGGCAGAACAAAGTATATGAACTTTATAATATTTTTCAATAGGAAAATATTTGACGTGGACACTATTTCAATAGATCGTGAGGAAAACCTCAGAACAATATTCAGATATTTTACACGAAAAATAACTTTCATGATGAATTTCCATTTCATTCACGACCACACCTTCATTAAACTCATACGACCATCCATTAAGTCGAGTTTACAGCGATACAATGACCTTTTATCTTAATTCCATTAACTAGCGCTATGAAGAGTACGGATGAATAAGCAGATATTTCGCTGTGACAATGAAGAATAATTGTAAATAGCCATCGTTTACTTTTGCAATTGCATTTAGATATACCATTAAACAAATAATTCGTCATTTACGAGGAAGTAATTATGAAGACGTATATACTGAAAGCCAATACAATGTTCCTAATGTAATGTTACGTGAAAATTAAGTGTTTATAATAGTACTTTAATGACATAACGTAAAAACACGAAGCAGTATTCTTGAAAAATTAACAAATTAATTAGTTGTTTTCTCATTACTATGAGATAATACATGCAAAATAACAGAAAAATAGCAAGCAACTCATCTAAACTCACTAACACTATTTTATTTTCTGCTACTACATCTATGTCCAGTTTTAGTTGTCTTAATGGTGTGACTGTGAAATCATTTAATTAATTTAGTTGATGTACTTTCTAAGTTATCTAAATCTCTTACTATCCTTGAAAGAAAGTCTGTGATAATTCTTTTCATGCTAAGCTTCTAATTAATGAGAAAATGCCTGGGTATAATTCTGTTGCTGTGAGGCTTATAAGATTTAAACCTTGAATTTATTACATCCTAAAATATATTGCATCTAGAGGAATCAGTGTAAAGTACTTTTCGACTCCTTAAAAGATGTCAAGTGGATGTTATACTGTGGAATCCGGATGTTGGGTAAACGGATGCATAGCTGTAGCGTCACAGGATGGAAGTATATATAAGAAGGCATAACGAACGCTGGAATGCAACGAAGGTATGGCAAAAGGTAGAAATTCAAGTACAACAATTTTCAAAGCACAGTCATTTATTATAGCAGTTGACTCGGTGACAGGGTTCGTTAAACAGGCAATAATCACTGAAGAGGAGGCGTACAAATTAAGTTAATACTGAGACAGTCGAGGTAAGAGTGATACAAATTGTTTCAAACATAATTTGCACTTTTTTTATTTTGGCGTGCGGTTTCCGTTATCAGTCGCCAACATATACAATGACTTTGGCGATAATCATGCAAAGGAACAAAGTATTTTGGAGAGTTGAGGGAGTAATTTTGAAAATGACAGACCGGCAGAAGATTCGTGGGAAGAGAGGGTTGTACAAATTTTTGTAATTACATGAAGTGCCAATCGTTGCATACTAGATGTTGGTTGCATATGAGAACTGAAAATTCGTTAGGAAAATGACGGCGTAGGAGGAAGTACAACGAAAGCAGTTACTTTATCTTTCTTTTTCTTTATTTATTCGCAAATGCCGGCTGGTGTGAAAAGGAAGAGAAAATTGCAATATGGGTGTGAATACATATTTCTTTTATTTCTGCAGGCTGGGAAATGAAACTGACATGACAAGAAAAATGCGTAATATAAATTAAGTGAAACCGCACTGAATAAAACGGATATTAAAATTTAATAAACAAAAATGGAGAAGGGTAGAATAAAGTTATTTTACTGTTAATAAAAATAGGAAAAGTTACACAAATTAAATAATTTTGAAACAACAAAGGGGGGAGGATTAATTTTAAAGAATAAGAGGATATGTAATGAGAAACGTCATTACAGATGTTAAAATATCTTTCATCTAAAATAACGCAAAGTTTAAAAAATGCCTCAAGTATTTTTGCTGCGTGCAAAACAATGATTTGAATAAATTTCTTGATTGCCATGAGTGCAACCAATCCAAATCTGTTAAGGACTGCATGAAGTGCCTTCTGTTTGTTTTATTATTAAATCTCCAAAACTCATCCCGATGTTCCAAATGAAGTCATTAGTCTACAGTGATCATCTACAATTTTGATCCTCATCAGTACCATAGACTGAAATTGGTCAAGAACTCACTGTATTTTCAGTTTGATTTTTTTTTCAGTTTTCTCTTTCATTTGGCATTTTTTCGGCCTTAGTGGATACGGTTTATTATTATTTTTTATCTATTTTCTGTAATTTTATTTTTATTATTTTAATTTTGTTAAATTTTACGAAATTATTATTATTATTTATATATTTTTTTAATCTTTGATTTTTGTTTCTCTTATTTTTGTTTATTAATTTACTGAGAAAGGCTACAAGCTTTCCAAGCTTCTCGCTGTTGATGGCCGAAGGCAAAGTAATAGAGGAGCAGCAAGAAGCTCACCTACATTCCCTCCTGGCTAACGCCGAGATACTACGTCAATATGGCCACCGACAGTACAGCGAGCAACTGATTAGAGGTGGAGATCTGCGAATGGGAAGGCGCATTGTTTTTGCATCCTACTTCCAAGAAAGTGAACCGCAATAAAAATCCGGTATCCAATACCTGAGCTGTAACCAAAGTGTACATTTTAATATTAATATATCTTGTAAATAATCTGTAATTTTTTTTTCATTTAATTAAATATCCTTAGTCCTTCCTGCATTTAATTAAACATCTTTATTCCTAGACTAACTATTTCAACATATGTACGCCTCACTTCTGTTAACATATATGCAATAATTTTTGCTCATAAATACATGAAGTATCAGCTATTTTGTTAAGACTCCATGAAATCGTATAATTTTTCTCATTCTCCTATAAAAGTAACAAATCAATTAATAAATGTTTTGCTATTTAGATTTTAAACCGGTTTTCAGGACACGACTATCTGGAAAAACCGGCATCAGGTAATAGTTGTTATAACTGAAAAATGTATTACATTAACAGAAAAAAAAGAAAGTTCGTTCATGTTTTAAGTATCTGAAAAAGTTATTATTACAAGAAAGAAAATGAATTTATAAGCATGTGAGAAAGATTCGCCTTCTAAAAGTACTTTAAGTACAGCGCGTAGAATACATAGTGTGGAAACCGGCTACAAAATAGTACTAAAAAATTGTATCCAATAAATGTACAACGTTGCTGAAAATATTAGGATGGGTTCGCAGCGGCATCTTCTCAACGTAAATATTGTATTAGAATGTTTCGGCTGGTGGTAAGTATTTTAAATACTTAAATTATATCCTTTTTTCCTCTGACTTAGTGATTTTTTTATAAGCTTTTTTTAAAATTATGAAAGCCTGGCTAAAAAACATGATACGCATTGTTTTGTCTCTAGTTGCAACATTATCGTAGGAGCACCGTTGCACATTTATAGGCTACAACTTTTTAGCACTTTTTAAAGCATTACACCATTTGCCGGTTTCCACACTATGTATTCTAGGCGCTGTACTTTAAGTAACTACCGTTATAACGCCCGAACTATACTCACTCCATCATATTCTCTCTCCTTTTCTTTTTTTCTTTCAAAAGAATTGACAAGCTGAGTAATTTAGACTTTACCAGAAGAGTAGAATGTTTACAGAGTTGTTGTCGACAAGACATCTGAGCTAAGCCGTAATATTAAAATTAAATGATTTATTTTGTAAATAGTAACATGTAAATAAGTTGTAAATATTAAATTTATTAGTCTATGAAGAAGTTATCAAGTTTTATTTGTAACTAAAATAGTTTCCACCTCGGATTCAAAATAATATGTCATAAGGATTGGCTCCCCAACGACGGGCTCGAATATAGGCAAGATATGAAGATAAGTATTATTTTTTAATTGTGTTAAACTGTTTAATAACAAAATTTAGGTACTAAAGTACAAAAAGTATTTCTTTTGATTCATCCGGAATCTGAGGATTTTTTGAAAAATTGTATTTGATTCGTCCAGAATCTAAATATATTGGAATTATTCTATATCGTCTGCAGCTTCAAGTATTTTAATATATGAATTAAATGAAGATATTCATAAGAGAAATATATCTAATAATTATTATTGAAAAATAAAATCGTTTGCTTTATTTTATACATTTATATAGTTGCACTGAGATATATTATTATTGAAGCAATAAATGAGTGCTTGGCATTATTTTATTTGATATATGAAGAATTTATTTAAATTATTTGCAAATAATGTTTGATATTACTGTGTAGAAAAAAAAGGCAAATAGTTGGTATCATTATATTGAGTTTTGAAAGATATTATATGTTATTTATGTTCCATATATGTTATGAAAAATTACATAAAGGTAAATTATTTTGCTAAGAGTTATTCGTAACCCAAATTAAGTTTGAAGTTAGCTAAAACATAATTACAAAATAAACTTGAGTCATGAAAAACACAACACTCAATTGAATCAAATCCACCTCTGTATTATATAATTGTTTAAAAACAACACAAAATGTCACAAAAACATATATGCATCATTTATTAAAAAACTTTTACTTTAGGTGTTTTAAAAATATACAAAACTGCATTTCACATTAAAAACCTAGCGCTTTCGAGCCGTCCTGGCTCATCATCAGGGTTAAAACGGCACTTTCCAGATTAAAACAACAGCAGTCGATTATAATAGATTTTGATAACGCTAAAATTATTAAACCCACATCCTCTTTTTATGAAGCAATAATAAGTGAATCAATAGAAATTTTAACCAGGAAAAATAAAACATGCAATGATTCAGTTTCGTACAATATCCCTAAGGTATGGTATAAGCTTTTACAGATAGTTCAAGAATGAATAAGATTGGCACATCCCTCCCTATGCTTCCCACCCTGTTTATAGTGGTTTCACCTTGTCTTCAGCAGACATTGATGTTTTTACAGTGTTTTAGACTAGTTGTGTTTTTTTGTGTGTATCTGCGTGGTGATGTTTTAACCCTGATGATGAGCCAGGACGGCTCGAAAGCGCTAGGTTTTTAATGTGAAATGCAGTTTTGTATATTTTTAAAACACCTAAAGTAAAAGTTTTTTAATAAATGATGCATATATGTTTTTGTGACATTTTGTGTTGTTTTTAAACAATTATATAAAACATAATTAGTTGGAATGATTTCGTTTCTTTCTAAGGGTAAGAAAATTGATTTAGTCACTTTGGCTTCAGAGTTAAAAGTACAAATAAGTAGCGATGATAAAGTCCTCGAATTACGTGATAAAATTGTAAATAGTGAGGCATTTAAAGATAACATAGATTTTGTACAGGGAATTTTAGAAAATATCATAGAAGTAAGAAAGACTCTTGAGGAAGAGAAGCGTTTAGCCGAAGAAAGAGAATTTGAGCTACAGAAGCTCAGGTTAGAAACAGGAACAAGAGATGTTGTTGCAAATACAAGCAAACCTCTAGAAACTTCTTCAATCCGCATTGACTTGAAAAAGGTTTTACCCGATTTCAATCCTGAAAAGGATGATATGAATTTATTTTTAATAACTTTTGAGAGGCAAATGAAACTTTTAAAGGTTTCTAAAGAACTGTGGATTACGTATTTAATTGGAGTCCTTCCAAATGAAATCGGTAAATTAATAGCGCGTGAACCGGAAGAAAAATTTGAGGATTATTCTTATATTAAAGATATATTGTTGCAGAGGTTCAAGTTAACTGCTGGAAAGTTTAGAGTTTTATTTAATCGACATCCAAAGCGAACCGATATTAGCTGGAAAGAATATTACTTTGAAATTAGAAGCTATTTTGAGGGATGGCTATACGAATTAAATATAAATTCCTTTGAAAAACTATCGGAATTAATTATTGTTGATCAATTAAAGAAAAAGGTTTCCCCTGATTGCAAAGAACATTATTTAGACCAATGGGAGAATTTAACAGATCCTGTTGAATTAGCTGAAAAGTTAGATTTATATGATAATTTGAGGTCACACAAAGTAGAAATAAAGAGATCAAATAAAATCAGTGAGGTCGGGAATTCTAATCGCTTTGAAAAAACGCCTTTAGATTTTAAAAGAAATGAGTTTGGTAAATTTGGCAATCAAAATGAGTCCAAGAGAAATAAAATTAATTATCCTTCAAATTTAAATCGGCCAATGTTAAGTTGCTATGGATGTGGAAACCAGGGAGTTATTAAATCCAAGTGTCCAACTTATTCTTCTAAAAATGTATCGGCGCACTTTCAATCTCTAGAATTTCGCACATTTAATATGCAAACGTCACCAACATCATTGGTAAAAATAAGTATAAATGGTCTCTCTGGCACAGCCTGTGCTGACACTGGCGCAACACATTGCGTTGCGGGTGAAGTTTTGTATTCTTTATTAAAAGACCTGTGAAGTTTGAAAAAAGTCAAATGATCGTAGTCTTAGCGGATGGGCTAAAAAACACTATCGAAGTTTATAAAACAGAAGTTCATGTTAAAATTGAAGGTCGCGATGTTAAGACAACTCTTTATGCTCTGCCGAATGCCAAAAATAACCGTACAATTTTGGGAATCGATTTTTTACGCAAAGCAAAAATTGTTTTGGATGTAGTAAATCAAGAATGGTTCTTTGCTGATAGATGCAGGTGGAAGTATAGATTCGCCGAAGATACATATAGACCTCCCAGTGAATTAGCAATAAAAATCGTTGAATTAGGCACTGTTTTTCTTAGAGAAGATGAAGGTAGACATCTCACTTTAGAGCAACGAGTTAGGTTGAATGAACTGCTTGGAAAATTTACAAGTAGCTTCCAACTAGGGGAAGAGGCTACACCTAAAGTTAAACATTATATTGATACTGGATCACATCCTCCTGTAGCAGTACCCCCTTACCGCATGTCACCTGCAAAAAAGGAAATTTTGCGTAAAGAATTAGATGAATTACTCTCTAAAGGTATAATAGAAGAGTGCGAATCTCCTTATGCCTCGCCAGTAGTATTGGTCCCAAAACCAAATGGAAAAATTCGCCTTTGCGTCGATTATCGAAAATTAAATGACATCACAAAGACGGATAATTATCCATTACCGCGGGTAGATGATTTGCTCCATGAAGCTAAACATACACCTTATATGACCACTATCGGCCTGAAGTCTGGATACCACCAAATTCAAGTAAATGCTGCTGATAGAGGCAAAACTGCATTTATTTGTCCCTTCGGAACTTTTCGGTACATTAGAATGCCTTTCGGATTGAAAAATGCCCCAGCAACCTTTCAGAGATTAATAGATAACTTTCGAAAGTCCCTCAAAGACATCTTTGTATTGTCTTATTTAGATGATATTATAATTTTGTCGGAAAGTTTTGAGAAACATTTGTCTGACTTAGAAGCAGTTTTTAATAAACTATCGGAATTAAAATTGTATGCTAATCGTGAAAAATGCAATTTTGCTTGCCCCCGTGTTAAATATTTAGGACATTGGATATCAAGCTCTGGAATCGAAGTTGATCCTGGAAAAACCGCTGCAATTCAACAAATGCCTGCTCCTAAGACTGTTAAACAAGTTCAATCTTTTTTGCAATCCTGCTCCTGGTACAGACGTTTTATTCCCAAATTTGCAGATATAGCTAGACCTCTAAGTAATCTTACGAAGAAAAATGCAACTTGGAAGTGGGAAGAAGCAGAACAAAGCGCTTTCGAAACATTGAAAAGTTCATTAATCAGTCCTCCAGTACTGAAACAAAATGATCCGACCAAGCCCTATCTTCTTCGTACAGATGCCAGTTGATATGCTCTAGGTGCTGTCCTCCTCCAGGGTCAGGGGGAAGAAGAGCATCCAATAGAATATGCGAGTCGTTTGTTAACTGCACCAGAAAGAAACTATTCTACCACCGAGCGCGAAGCACTTGCTGTCATTTGGGCTTTAAATAAATTCCGTGGCTACATTGAAGGACATGAAGTAACAGTTGCCTCCGATCACCAGCCCTTAAAATGGCTGATGAGTTTAAAATCACCGTCAGGCAGACTAGCCCGATGGGCTTTGCAGTTACAATCTTTCAACCTGAAGATTGAATATATTCCTGGAAAAGCAAACGTTGTTGCTGATATGTTGTCTCGCCCTATTTGCAGTCATGAAGAATCCTCTTGTGAAATTTGCACAATTTCGATTGAAATGCCTATTAGATCTCCTAAAGATATCCGAGAAGAGCAATTAAAGGATGAAGATTTGAAGAAAATCATTGAAGCGTTTGAATCTAAAGAAACTAATACAGATTTTGCTAATTGGACTGAACGTGGTTACCTCTTAAACCAAGGAGTCCTATATCGTTACTCTCCAGAGTCAGATTCAGAAGAAGCCCAATTGGTTGTTCCTGTTCAAGAACGGAAAGAAGTCTTGAAGAATTACAATGATTCACCGACCGCAGGCCATTATGGAGCCGAGGGAACCTATTACAGAGTATCCCAAAGATATTACTGGACTGGAATGAGAAAAGATATCGCAGATTATGTTAAAAATTGTGTAGACTGTATTCGTTATAAAGCGAGTAACCATAAACCTGCTGGACTTTTACAAACACCTGTCCATAGTCAAAGATTTGAGACCTTCTCAATAGACTTATTTGGACCCTTGCCAGAAACAGCAGATGATAAAAAGTGGATTTTTATAATTGAAGACTGTAGCACTAAATGGGTAGAACTTTTCGCATTAAATAACGCAACAGCCACGGAATGTGCTGTTACCTTAATCGAGGAAAAGTATTAAAGATATGGTTATCCAAGAAAAATCATTAGCGACAATGGTCCGCAATTCATCAGTGCTGTGATGCAACAAGTTTGTTTTCTCTTAAAGATAGATCAAAGTTTAACTCCGGTGTACCACCCTCAAGCAAATCCGGTTGAAAGAAAAAAACGAGATCTAAAACCCCGCTTAGCGATGCTAGTTGGAGATGATCATACAACTTGGAGTGAAAAATTACCAGTAATCCGTTTTGCCCTTAATACTGCAAGATGTAGTTCCACAGGTCACACAGCTGCATATTTAATGTTCGGTCATGACTTACGTACCTCCGATGATGTTGCTCATGACTTACGCCCTGTAATTGCAAATGATAATTTCATACCGAAAATAACCCCTTATTTAAAAAACTTTGCTAAAATTACTATGCAGATAAGAGATCGCATAGAACAAAGCCAAGATAAGCATAAATATTATGCCGACAAATATTTAAAAGCTTCTGAACAATACAAACCAGGCGATCATGTTTGGGTTACTTTGCATCCCATTAGCCAAAGAAAAAACAACAAAACAAATAAATTCATGCCCCGTCGCGATGGCCCCTATGTTATTTTAAAACAAAGATCTCTTACTTCTTATACCATTGCTACTAAAGAAAACCCTTTTTCTCCCTTAGGAAATTATCATATATCAGCTTTGTATCCTTACAAGCAAGATGATGGTGGATGTTCTAAAGGCTTCATTCGTCCAAGAGGCAGACCCGGGAAACGTCAGACGCCCAGCCAGCAAATTATAACGAAAGGTTCAAAAAACACTAGAACAACAGAGGTATTTAGTCACCAGAAAGCATCCCGAAGGAATCCACCCAGGAAATGCACACTGCATCTGAGGGACCAGTAATGCAGTGTGAGGGGAAGAGTATAACGCCCGAACTATACTCATTCCATCATATTCTCTCTCCTTTTCTTTTTTTTCTTTCAAAAGAATTGACAAGCTGAGTAATTTAGACTTTACCAGAAGAGTAGAATGTTTACAGAGTTGTTGTCGACAAGACATCTGAGCTAAGCCGTAATATTAAAATTAAATGAATTACTTTGTAAATAGTAACATGTAAATAAGTTGTAAATATTAAATTTATTAGTCTATGAAGAAGTTATCAAGTTTTATTTGTAACTAAAATAGTTTCCACCTCGGATTCAAAATAATATGCCATACCGCATATATTCATATATAAGTCAACCTCCAGCTTCGACATTTAATAACAGGTTCTTTTACATGCGAGAATATACCGAACTTTATAGGAGCGTACAGTGGTCGGAAATGACCTAAAAAAGGCGAAACCTGTAGGAAAGCTTCGTTTCAATGAAAATATTTGGAAACCATTCTGTCCGTTTCATGTAGTTTTTGGGCAAGCATAAAAGCATAATTGATCTAGATTATTGCGAAGTTCGTACAATCAACCGTTTCCAAGATACAACTGATATTTAAATGGAAGAACGATTTACTTACTATAATTACTTTCCACGATGCAATCTTTTTCCTGTGCCAAGGCCTTGCATTGTTATCTCTTTGGATGAACTTACGAAAAAAAAATTGCTAAAATAACAAAGCTTGTAATATACATGATGATGACGGTACACAGTAATTAATCAGCGATGAAAAGGCAATCAAGATACTAAAAAAACGTACCTATGTACTTTATTCATTTATTTATAAAATACTAGGGGGCTCAGACCCCTACTCGCTAACGCTCGCCAACCCCCCGTGAATTGCTAAGCAATTCACATTGAGACCGCTACGCGGTCAAAGCTCGCTTCGCTCGCTCGCCCTTTTTTTTCAGCAATTCTAGCCGGAATAAGTTCTACCATAAAACATTTGAACATATGAAATTGGCATTTTTTAATGTAAAAAAGTAATTCTCCGTTGAAAACACAACTGAAAATGCATTTAGTTGGCGCTACCAATGGACATATAAATCATTTAAATACTATGAAAAAAGGATATTTTGTACAGCACGACTTAAATTCATTAGAAAAAAAAACTACGTGATAGGAAGATAGTTTAAATCAATCATTGTTTAAATTTCGTTCGACATTTTATTGTTCTAATTGATTATAGATTTTTACAAAAGAAATAATTTTTCACTTCATCAATACAGCAACAGATGGCGGCAGGTGCAATCTAGACAATTGATTTTTTTTTCTCCGACTTTTGAGTGAGTGAAATTCGTAAATGAATTCTAAATAAGAGTTGAGAATTCATTTGAAATTAACGTTATTGCTCATAATTAAAATGAGGAATCCTCTCAGACGCTTCGGATTACGTACATGTTATTTTATTTTTAATAATTGCTAGTTTGAGTTTCATTCTATGGTTTCACTGCTTTCACACTTGCCGCCATATTGGAGGCGGGGCTGATCTAACACAATCTAGTCTGTTCATTGGTCTGAGCTCTGGAAACTACGGCTGTTGCCAAACCATAAGTTACGAATTCAGCCCTATTTTCGCGCCACGTAAGACAAATATATATATAGATATTAATGGGTTATACAGCTACATGGTTCATATCAAGAAGTTTTCACGTCATCAAGAAAGAAATTTTTTTTGTTTGATGCGATTTTTGAGATATAAACAAGACTAGCAGGTTTTCGCATCTGGAATCAACAAAATTTTTTTGTTGTTGTTGTTGTTTACATATAATCCGAAGATGAGGTTTTTGCCTGGCACAAATTGTGCACGTTGGAACAAGATAAATTCACTTTTTGGAACTTTTAAAAATGCAGTAGGAGTAATTAAAATTGCCATCGTATGCAGTGATTGTCTATCTCAATGGAAAAAAAAATTATCTCAATGGACCGTCTATCCCAAATGAAAAAATGAAGAAATATTGTTTTGGAAGGAAATTTGAAATCATTATATTTCACACAAATCTGAAAAAAAAATATTTAGTTTGTCTTCGCTTCATTTCACTACAAACATTGATCCTCTTTATAAGTGTTTGATTGTTTGCTGAAAACCAGGTAGTATCGCGTAGCTGAAATTTCAAGCATGTAGAAGAATTCGGATTCAGTTTTTATATGATTAAACAATCGAAATGTTTTAGTTTAAATATGTAAACTTCAAAACTATAATCAGTTTGATACCTTAAAATAATACCTTAAAAATCGATGTTTTTGCCAGTCCCAGACGACTGTGTAGCGAGCAGTTTGTTTGTTTTACATTTTCTGAGTTGACTAAAGTGAAAAGGAGAAAGAAGAAAAATTTATATATTTAAAACGAAAAGTGCATTCTGTCACATCCACATGAAAATCGCCTCTTTGCGCATGCGTCAACGTTTTTTTTAAGGCTTCTACCTTCAGAAATGGGAAACCTGATTAATTAACCCAACCCTCACCTGTTTGGCCTAGGGGGATTGAAAAGTGTTGATTGAAAACGGATGAAGCCGTACCATTGGATTGAAAGCATTGACCTTCTAATTAGTTTTGCTCTGAGGTTGAAAGCTAAAGCTTTTTTTATTTTTAAAGAACTCGTGTTTTCACTACTAAATATTCATATTTTTTCGCAAAATTTTAAAGGAAACTTAGATACAGTTATATTTATAACCGATTGAAATGTCAGAGAGTTCGAAAGATGCAAACTATTTTTTTATTGCTATGTTAAAGGAGTCGACGCGAAAACAAACAAAAAAGCGAGAAGAAAACATTTCGTTTACAACTAGGTAACAGTAGTTTTTTACGAAATTTTTACGCGGGCTGTAAAACTGTTTTATTTATCACCAATAAAGATTTCAAAGAGTTCGAACAAAAATAACTTTTTATTTTAAAACTATAAAGCAACCTTGGGTAAAAAAAAAAAACAAGCAAATGAACTTTTTTATCATTAAATATCAATATATTTTCGGGAATTTTTCATTTAAAAATATAATTTCATACAAAATCGAGTTAAAGATATAAAATAATAAAAACTTGATTTTATTAAAAAGTTATTTATTAATCACAGGCAGGGGCAATGCCGGGCGGGGGTCAGCTAGTAATTTTATTATAAACAAAAAATACTTCTTAATACCTCCATAAAAAATAGGAAATGCGTTAGGCCTTTCCAAAGATCTTTGTCTTTCTTATGCAAAGAACACGTGCTATGACAAAGGTCTTTCGAATGGCCTAGCGCATTTTTTAATTTTATAGTGTTATTAAGAAGCTTTTTTTTCCGTTTATTGTACCACATCAGTTTGTTCAATATTTTATTGTAAATTCATTATAATTTACGACAGAAAGATATTTTTACATGAACACGATCCTAACACACTATCCAGATATATGAAAATTATCCACAATTTTTACACGAAAAAGGACTTTAATGATTAATTTCTATTTTATTCACGACCGCGCCTTCATTAAAAGAACGTGACTTTCCATTAAATAGAGTTTACATAGATACAATGACCTTTTATACATAATTCCATTAACAAACTCTAGGAAGAGTACAGGTGAATAAACAAATATTTCCCTTTGACAATGAAGATGCATTGTTAGCAATCATCGTTTACTTTCGGAATAGCGTTAAGTGATATCATTAAAAAACAATTAATTTATCATTTAAAATGTAATAATTATGGATCCGTACCCAGTGGAAGCAAGTACAAACAACATTCAGTTGGTAATGTAGCATGATGAAATGAGAATAAACTTATTTGTATGTATATATATATGAGAGATATTTTAGAGACATGTTTCGTGTTCCTATAAAAGTAAGACGTGCGTTTGTAAGTGCTTTGACAGTTAATTTTTTTAATTAATTTTCGAAATATCATAATTAAAAAAAATGTGAACATCATGTAACAATCGATCAAAATAAAAGATTTATTACATTTATAAAATAGAAAATGTATAATAAAGTACAAAATGTTGTTCGGTTCTTAGGCTTTCGAATGAGAATAACTAAAAAACGCATTATTATAAATTGAAAATTAATGTATAAATATATAAAGATATGCCCTTTTGTGAACCGGAGAAGATGAAAAATTTTCGGCTAAACAGCAATCATAAGAACCTACCCTAGTCACGCGAAGAAACACTCAAGCTAATGATAAGTCTATGGGAAGGTTCTTGGCAAATTTCTCGCTCGCATTTTAATATCTTTAAATTATTATTTTTTGCATAGGATAGCTGAGGTTGATCTCTAACGTTGTTAGTTTTTACTTTTCTGATTTTGGTTACTGATTTTTTATAAGCGGGCATTTTCAATTTTGGAACCGGTTGGAACCGGTTCTCAAAGTGAAAGTACCCTTATATAAAAAAAAACTGGAACCAAAATCGAAAAAGCAAAAACTAACAACATTAGAGATCGACCTCAGCTATCCTATGCAAAAGCATCATTTAAAAATATTAAAATGCTAGCGAGAAATCTGCCAAGAACCTCCCCATAGACTTAACATTGGCTTGCGCGTTTTTTACGCATCACTGATGTAGGCTCTTAAGTAGCAAAACTTTAAACAAACTTAATACATATTCGATGGATTTAATGTAAGTTATTTTTTTCGCTGATTCAGGTTAAAGGCAGAATGAAGTAAATGGATTTTTTTCTAATTTGATAGATTTATAATTTTACATAGGCACGTTTTTAATACACGGAGAAGAATATCCAAATATATTAAAAATATCCAGATTTTTTACATGAAAAAGAAAGATTAATTCACATTTTATTCACGACCACGCCCTCCTTAAACGCATATACGACCTTAAACTCGATTTATAGAGCAATGACTTTTTCTGTTAATTCCATTAACAATCTTTATGAAGTGTAATATGAATAAGAAGATATTTCCCCATGACAATTAAGATGCATTGTTAATAGCCAACATTTACTTTTGAAATTCAATTTAGGGACACCATTAAAAATCATTAATTATATCATTTAAAATGAAGTAATTGTGGAAAATTTCATAACGAAAGAAAGTGCAAACATTTTTTCTCAATGTAATGTTGGGTAAAAAATTAAGAATAAATGATTTTAATACTTTAATCACATAAGTTAAAAACACGAGACAGTTTTCTAGAAAATGTAACAAATTGTTTTGTTATTTTCTCATTATTTCGTGGCATATCTACGAAATAATTTTCTTTCGTAAATACATTGTACTTTCAGGTATCTATATATTTAAAACGCTAAGCGATTTCTTTCGACAATCCGTTAGAACAAACTACTGCATCAAATTACACCATTCTTTTTTTAAATGAAAGATATTAGGACACATATTTGTTATCGTGCATTCGTTTGTTCGAAAATTTAATTAATTAGCTGTAATTTTCAATTAAACATTTACTTCTGCTTATGACGTCATAAAGTTGACAACTCCCACTTTTGAGGGCATAGAGTTTTTTCCTTGAACTCTGTGGTTCGCCAATCTTTTGACATTAACTAATATCAACTAGGTAATATGTTAACATTGTAGTATAAAATCTTAAAAAAAAAACTTTATTAGCTAGAATATAAACATAATAAAATATCTAAACGTAAACATATCAATATGAATCACAAATCTCACGTAAAATGTTGCAATTTAAATCATTCCAATTGAAACAAGATTTGGAGAGTTATCCTTGACGCCCAGCTAACATAAAAGTACCTATTTTATTTTATTTATTTACACACATATTCAAATTTATTATAAAACAACAGGTTGCCATACAAAGCAAAAATCGTCATTTAGGCGCCAAAAAAATAACCCAGGTGCGTCTGCGATATCTGTACTGATTTAATCAAAATTATTTTTGTTGCCCCGCATATTGCAAAATTAATTAAATCCATGATTATTGTTTCTTTCTCAGATTAAAAATAAGGAAATTGGTACTTCTCTATTATCCCGTCGACCACTTTTCATAACAAAAAACTATCGCCAAACTGTAACGCCAAATAAACGGGAGAACGTTGCCATTGGAATATCAAAATAAATAAATAAATAAAATACATGAATTTAAGGACACAATTGTTATTTTAATTAATGAAATAACTAATAAATCAGTAAAACATAATGAAAAATAGACGCAAATCTCAAATTAAAAACCACTTGATGACGTAACAAACATGTATAATGCTTCTGACATCAAGTAAATCGGACTGTATTTTTGGCGTTTAATTTTACAGTTTGGCGATAATTTTTCGTTATGAAAAGTGGCCGAATGGATAATAGAAAAGTACCAGAAAATTTAATGTTTAACGAAATTCAATTATTTGATCGATAGCAAATTTTGGTTCTTTTCCGTTATACCGACACCATGCCATACATGTAAATATATGCTTGGCGACAATGGTGTCCGTATAATGGAAATGTACTCAATTTTTTCTTAGTTCGGGGCTATACCAAAAACAAACATTTTACAGGTAACAAAAAAATCGCCGAAAATGGCTGCTTCATCAGCTGTTATGACAGCAAAGTTAGATAAAATCTAATAACCTGAATTTTACAACGTTTATGCGAAACACCACAGAGAACACACGCTATTTTTATATAAGTAGGGTATATTTAAACGAATAAGAGAACTAACAACCTTCAATAATATAATGCATGAAAAAGTAAACAACTAAGTGATTCAGCAAATCATAAAAATATGTATTTCATAATATAACTATAAAATACAGAAAAATATTCTGGTACCATAAAAAATATTCATTATCCCGTCGAAATTCCGTGCATTATCCCGTCGTCCGATTAAGAAAAAAAACTATATGCAAATTAGGTACTTTTCGGTTAGCTGGCGCCAATAAAGTATATATAAATATATACACATATATATATATATATATATACACATAATAACAAACTCCAATGGAAAATTACTTGCAGAATCACTATCACAAAAGCCAACCAAAATCTATAAACCACATAAATTCAATACTAGAAAAACAAAACTATATACATTATATATATTTGTATATATGTATGTATGTACTATATATATATATATATATATATATATATATATATATATATATACATATATATATATATATACTTCATTGGCGCCCTGATAACCGAAAAGTACCTTAAATAATTCGCCAAACTGTAGCTCCCAATAAACAAACGGAAGAATGTTGCCATTAAATCTCAAAAAAAGAATAATAATAATAATAATAATAATAATAATAATTAAGAAAAGCCCCATTTACTAAAGTATCATTTATCAATAACTTTTAACAATAAAATTTACAATATATTAATGAAAACAGAATCAAAAATAATCTTGGATATTTATTTATTTACATTATTTCTCTTAATTATGGAAAAGGAATAATCATCCTGATTACGTAAAGGAATGAAGAAACCATACAAATAAATTACACTTAAAAACATTAAAAATCTCCTTTATCTGCAGATTGATTTATTATTGTAAAAAAAATTCTTCATCTTTACATAAAAATTGATTAGCTTAAAACAATAGATGCGTTTCAGAAGATATGGATTTAAAACGAACAATGATTAAAGAAGACATTTAAAAAATTTTGATCAAAACATTTTAAAACTTTTTTTTAACGTCGAATTTCGACGGTGCGTTTGGGGAGAAGCAATGCACATGCGCATAGGAGCTCATTCGGTTGCATTATCACAGGGGGGGGGGGAATGTGTGCCTTATTTAATATGTTCTTTTATTGACTGAATATGAGATGAACGTAGGGATATGCTATTTGTATGATACTTCATAGGTTCAGGAAATTTTCTTTCTTGCCGTGGGGAATATAGTCCAGTCAAATTGTGCTCAAAAAGTGCTTGAAGTGGAAAATTCTGGTGTAATTGTTTTTAGTGGCTTATTTTATGTTTTTTGGGGTGCTGAATACGAATCTGAAGTTTTCCAACAAAATTTCGTTCGGCAAATTTGTTTTTTTTACAAAAAACCTGTAAAAACACGGACTTTTTTCGTTTTTTTTCAAAATAACTCCAAAATTGTGCATTTTGCGTGAAAGTCGGCAGTATATGAGTTAAAGAGAATAAAATTTCCTACATTTTATGTATTGAAAGATTTTTTCTATGATCAATGGTTTAGCCGTGAGAGTGCCGCAAAAATAGGTATTAAAAACAAAAACTGTAAAACAACGGGAATTACGGCACTGTATGTCGATGTAACATGGAAACAAACCATTTAACGCAAATATTAACCATCATTTATATTAAAGATTATATGATTGACTATATTTTATGCATTTAAAGTAGGTGGAAAGTGCGGTTCCGGCACCAGTGGAAGTTGGGAGCAGTGGAGCAGCTCCACCTACTTTCATGAGTCAAAGTTGCTCCTCCTCCGGGGGAGTTCTTACTCTAAGAGGTGATAAAATTTTCTAAAAAGAGGTAAAATTAGGTAAAGGAAGTAAAACTAGGCAAAATCGTCGAAAAACAGTACTTTTCGGAAAATAGCAAAAAACACATTTTTTTACAGCCTTTCTGTTCATAAGGCCTAAAAATAAACATTTCACTGTATACATTATACTATGCTTTAAAAAAATAGATAAAATTCTCTACAATTTATGTGCAAGTAATTTTCTTGGACCTTGAATAATTATGAAAAAAGCAATGACGAATGCACGAAGTAGTCATCCACCTCCTTATTAAAGGCATATAACTTATATGCCTCATTATACATGTGTGCAGATATGTAAAACGTTGATGTTAGGTTATATAGGTACAAAAAATGATAAATGATTCACGATTGATTAGTATGTAAACTGTTTAATGTTAAATAATATAGTAAAATAGGTAGTTATGTATTTATACAATATTAATTAATAATTATTATGGACATTGAAATTAACTTGTCAGTCAAACCAAGTCCTCTTGGCCAATGGTTCCATGTTTCCTGTGGGTATGCCTTCTAGGTCTTCTACACCTATAAAAAAGAAATTAATTATATAATAGCTATTTACGCATACGGGCGCGAAAAGCCGTTTTTGTCCCGAGGATCGAAACTTATGCTCCGGAGAAGAACTGGTGTGTATAATATTTTTTTAAACGGTGGAATTAATTATAACTAAGTTAAGATTCATACACCATTTTATCATAACATTATTTTTACCTCTTTTTAATATCAGCCCTCTTTTACAGCTCATTTCAGGAATCGGTCACTTTTGGACCCAAAATCAGGGAGCAAAAAAGCTATTATACTACGTATCAGGGTTTTAAAAATTAATTAATGACATAGTTTTAATTGTCTAAAAACTAAATAGTTATGCACAGTGTATTGGGATACATATTTTGACCACACCAAATTAAAAATGAATGAAAAAATAAATGTGAAATGGAATTATTTATGTATAATTACCTTCAAGTACTTCAGGGTATTCCGGGTCATCCTCGTTTTCTTCTATTTCAATATTAGGCATGTTATTACAACTGCTCTCGCAGTTTAGACAAATATTAGAGCAGCTGAGGCCTGCTTTTTTACATCCAGAGTTTTTACGGCATGTCTTCTTGCATTTGCAAGAAATGAGTTTTAGAACGGCTTGAGGTGCTGGTGGCTCTAGCGTGGTTATTGGCTCTAGACCATCTTTGGTGCTTTTCCAACCCCATTGTTCAGGATTTTTTTCATTCCCAAGCCACTGCTGAACTTGAAAATACACCCTTAAAGAATGTTGTTTAGCTGCAGCCTCCGTAGGAGGTAGGGACGCCAAATGGGTTGATGGCTTATATGCAGACTTAAGGTAGCATAGATACCTCAATTTCTTTAATGACGTGGTTTCCTTGTCCGATAATTTGTACAAGGAAGTCAAAAAACGATTGCCAGCATCAGTAATTTCATCAGCATCTGCCATAGGGTCTTTAAAAATTTCAATGGCTTTAATTAATGCCGGGTTTCTTTTGAGAGTCTGAAGAAACCTCATTTTTCCTACTTTGAAAAAGTCTGAAGTAGTATCACAACCACTCATGGCATGTAAAAATAATATGTTGTCAGCAACCGATTGTTCAAGTTTGCAGTCAGGAGAAAAAATGAGTGGTGAAACTGTCCCTTTGCCTGGCTTTAAAAAATATACATTTGAATGTATGCCCCTACAGAGACCAATCATGATCACCAGCAAATCTAAGTCTTCACCCACGATAACTACAGAGTTATGTTGTTGCGCAAGGTCCCTTGCTGTGGTGATAATCAGCGTATCCGCATCTTCTCCTGCCTGTTTTATTTGAATGTCAGCTGCTGCAAATTTATCTTTCAACATTAAAATCAAACGCTTTTTGTTTTTTATATTGCCTAGGAATTTATCTTGTGGTACTGTAGGCACCATTGTTTCGTCGAACATCAAATCTACTGAAGTTTGTTTGCGTGATCTTCTTGCTCGCTCAATACATTTAGTACCTCTGCAACTTTCTTCAGGGTAACCATCGAACACAACTACAGCACTATCCTTGTATTTGTACTTAACAAATGACACATACCTTTCACAAATTGAGGAAAATGATTGACCCCTGTTCCACACGACTTTATGCAGTAAATATTCAATGGAATTACTGTTTTTCGACGATTTTAGATAGTTTTATCTCCTGTACCAAATTTTACCCCCTTTTTCAAAATTTTATATTCTCTTAGAGTACTAGCTCTCCGGAGGAGGAGCACCTTTGACTCTTGAGAGGAGGTGGAGATACTCCACTGCTCAAAACTTCCACTGGTGCCAGATCCACACTTTTCCCCTACCTTAAATGCATAAAATATAGTCAATAATATAATCTTTAGTATCACTGAAGGTTAATATTTGCGTTAAAGGGTTTGTTTCCATGTTACATCGACATACAATGCCGTAATTCCCGTTTTTTTACAGTTTTTGTTTTTAATACCCATTTTTGAGGCACTCTCACGGCTAAACCATTGATCATAGAAAAAAACTTTCAATACATAAAATGTAGGAAATTTTATTCTCTTTAACTCATATACTGCCGACTTTCACGCAAAATGCACAATTTTGGAGTTATTTTGAATAAAACGAAAAAAGTCCGTGTTTTTACAGGTTTTTTGTAAAAAAAAAAACAAATTTGCCGAACGAAATTTTGTTGGAAAACTTCAGATTCGTATTCAGCACCCCAAAAAACATAAAATAAGCCACTAAAAACAATTACACCAGAATTTTCCACCTCAAACTACAATTTGACTGGGCTAATAGGGCGGTAATGTCAAACTGATTTCCATTTTGTTTACGGATTGTTTGTTTGGAGTTTGCATCGGAAATAATAACGTAATTCACTGGGGGAAATTTTTTTTTAAAATAAAATATTTGAAAGATTGTGTCATAACCACCCCTACTTATGTAATAAAGAAGCTTATTTTACTAATATTGCTACTGTAATTTTTTCCGTCAAGTTTTGACGGGTACCATCTAGTTCTTATTAAGATTGCAAGCAATCGAGTTATTTTCCCCATTTTCTATTAAAAAATACCTGTGTGTAAGCTTAGCTGTGTGTAAGCTGTGTGTAAGCCTGTGTGTAAGCTTAGCTGTTTAGTGTTTAAAACATGTCTGCTAGTAACAAATGGTATAACTGAAAGAGGTATAGTAAAGTAGAAAAAAATGTTTGTACAGTTTTTATGTTTATCTGAATGAAAATATCAGAAAAACTCGAACTTAAATCACGGTGCGTACAGGTTTGTCATAACTTTCGAATAGAATTTTTCGCCTTATTTAATCGCATACAATATTTAAAATGACTGCAATTAATCGCAAAAAGTATTTTAATCTGAAGATATACTATTAGACAAAGATTTCTAAAGAGATATATTTGTCCCATGCTCCAGGGAAATTCAAACAGTGTTCGCCCCTAGTTATAAGAATGAAGTCAAATTTAGAAAAGCATGAAAAAGACTCACGTTGTAAGTGTGGAAGATAAAACATCTTTTAACAATTACTTTAATCAATTTTTCCCATTTTGTTGCATGTTCTGTTTTTTAGCTGACAAAG
The DNA here is from genome assembly GCA_963931845.1 of Maratus michaelseni. NCBI lineage: Eukaryota > Metazoa > Arthropoda > Arachnida > Araneae > Salticidae > Maratus > Maratus michaelseni. The sequence continues at coordinate 101,850,383 of OZ007597.1, read as the reverse complement.
GTTAAATAAAGAACGAAGAAAGTTAATTTCATTATATTTTTTTATATAAAATTAGTTTTACATGGGCACTATCGAATGCATCAAGATAAATATCCAGGTATATGAACAATATCGAGAGCACTTACACGAAAAAAAACTAGCCTTTGGGGGCCACCGTAATACTTACCCATATGCATAATAATGCATAATAATGGATATGCATAATGGATATGCATAATGGATATGCATAATATAAAATATGAAAACAAAACATGTGTATACTATTTATAAAATGCATTGCAATTCGAATAAAATCGTGACTTGATGATGTCATAAACTTTAAATCGAGGCTAACGAAAAAGAAACGCTACCGCGGTGCTTTACGCGTATCTTTTTTTACAGACCGCGGGAGTCACGTGATGCTCGAATGCACCAATGAAGGTGTACGAAAAGAACATCACGTCACTCTAGCGGTCTGAAAAAAAAGATAAGTGGAATGCACCGGGTTAGCCTGTCTTTAATCGTTAGCCTCGCTTTAAATGCTCTGTTACTGAATTGCGTAAAAGAAACATCCTTATAACTCCAAAATTGATAATCATATTAACTAACAGTTTATTGCGTCGGATTAAGCGTCTCATTTCCAATTAACATGTATCTTTGAGTTGAAATTTGGATGAAATAGAGGGCCATGAAAAATGGAAGATTGTGGAAAATGGGATTACAAATATCTTTGCAACTAATTAACCGTTTGACTTCATTCTTTATGCAAAATTTATGTTTTGTTACTGTCTTTTATATCCCTTCCTTAAAATAAACAATTTCTGAAATTTGTATATACTTTTTATCAGAACGAATAGTTCGAGAGTCCGAAAACAATAGTTTCGGATAATCGAGGTTACTGAAATTCAATAAGCTTCTTCCCATTATTACATACTAAGTACATACCAAATTTGAAGTCTCTATCTCAATTTGTTCGGGTTTTAAAGCGTTTACAGACACACACACAGACAGACGGACGGCATTTTTTTTCTAAAAATATGTTTTTCGGAATCTCCAGTGTCTGAAACGTGTAAATCCGTCAATTTTTTTTTCGATTTTCTAAACGATTACAAGACTTACCCTATACTACGTATGATTGGTAAGTAAAAGATACATTTAATTTACGACCACGCCTTTATTAAATGCATAAAACAATGTATTAACTCAAGTTTACAGAGATTATACTTTACCTGAATGATATTAATCAACTGTATGAAGAGTACAAGTAAGAAATACAGGTATTTCGCTATGGCAATTAAGCTTTATTCGTAATAGCCATCGTTTACTTTTGAAATTGCGTTAATGGTTATAATTAAAAAAATTAATTCATGCTTTGAAAGAAAGTAATTATGGAGAAGTGCACAATGAAAGCAAGTACAAACCTTTTTTAGAGTATAATGTAACTATTCGAGCTAAGAGTAATCTCTTTAATTGCTTATAACATTTTAATTTTTATAATAATTTATAATTTTTCGTAAAAAGATTATAAATTTAAAAAGTGAAATTAAACCTCTGAAAATTTAAGAATATTTTATTTCTGAATTTTTGCCAAAAAATATTCTGATCGACATCACGTAGTCAGAGGCGCGCCAGTTGTGTTTGGCGCCTGTGTGCAAAATTTCAGTTGAGACCCCCTCCCCGAAAAAATATCATTTTATAAAAACTGATCTGCACGCACAAATTAAATACAGAATATATTACTTATATGTTAAAAAAAACAGAAATTATAAAAAGAATGTGTAAAAGGAAAAATACGTAAAAGAAGAGTAGAAATATCAGAAAGTAAAATAATTTACGTCCTGTGTCAAAAGAATTGAACCGAACTAGGTTCGAGTAAGAAGAGTTTGCCTGTTTCGTTACTAGAAGCTTTTGGACACCACTAATTTTTAATTACAATCTTCGCTTTATTAATTGGCAAACATTTTTTGATTACATAAAACAAATATTTTAGTACGGAAAAAGTGGTGTAACTTTCCTATTTTTAGTTTGGTATCGAAAAATCCCAGCAGTTCAAAGGTTAAAATTTCTGGTTAGTGGGCTAATAGAGTCTGGGGCAGAAAAACACAGTAGAAAATAGGAATTCGAGCTGTTATATTCCAAATACATGTTCCAAATAAATCACAAAAAGAAAACACTTTTTGGATAGAGGTGTACAATTCATATGGCTATGATTATTAACTATTTGCAGTTCATACATTTTCATATTAATAGAGAAATATATGAAAAAATGAATAAACAATGACTATTTTGAAAAAAATCTATTTACTTAATTTCTACAGAATTCTCAATAAAACAAAACGAAATTTTCCTATTAAATATAAATTAACGAAAATATGTTTGTCCACGAAATACAATGAAGGATAAATGCTCGAAATTGATTTAAACAAGTTGTATTCACAAAAATTTCTCAGAATTTAATTACTCCGCTCTTTTTTTTAAATGTAACAAATTTACACGATTGGACGTCGAATAATATAGTTATTTCTCGTAATTTTAACTATTTTGCTGTGTCATACAATGTAAATAAGAGTTTCCAAGTCGGATAAAGTTCCATGTTTAAACAGTCGATTTTTTTTGTCTTTCTCAGCATGCACATGTGGCATAATTAGATAACTAAAATAACTTGTCCGGAAAATGCTTAATTTGATTACGTTTGTTTCAAACATCAACAAATATTTAATTAAACACAAAGTGCATAAAGAAATAAGCAGAAAATAGTTGTACTAGAAGTTAACGCAGTTCAAAATGGCCTGATGCCCAATTTATAAGAAAATTATTCTAGAGAGGTATTTATGCGCTTTCTGGTACAAAATATCCGGAGATTTCCGATTTTAGACATTTTGTAGAAAATCTGAAGAAATTCGTTAAGAATGGTTTTGAGTTTCGGGGATGTAAAAAAAATCTCTGACGGCTCGGCATACAGGCACAGGTAGATTTCGAAGACGCAGAACGTGGGGCACCTGTTTATTGTGAATTGCAGAAGCAAGAACTATTTGCCATAATTCGGCAGTTCGGACCGCTCACTTCGATATATACCTCTGCCTGTAGGCGAAGCCAGCAAGGATTTTTTTGTTTTTAATTTTTTTTGCTGTAAGAGTTGGTCCTACAAAAACTTGTCAATATAAACGTTATAGATAATATTAAGAAGATTTATAATAAATTTAAGCGGATTTGATATCTGTGAATTAACGAAGTTATGAATTTTTTTCTTCTGAAATCCCTATTCCCCCCCCCCCCTTGGGGAAATTTGTAATGAAATCAAAAATCTGTCATACGTAAAATTTTGGCTCTTTTCCTAGAAGTAATAACTTTAAACTGATTCGATATGTATCACAATTAAGAAGTTAAGGTTTTTTTTTCTGTTTTTACAAAAAGCCCCCCCCCCTCCCCCTTGGTTCGATTTTTCCCATTAACGAACTTGACCGATATTTTATGCCGTTTGATTTTATGTATGAGTTTGGATTCATGGAATCAGAAGGATTTTTTTTAATACAAGAAATATCCGCGTGCTGTTTGTTTTATAGATCGCAGGGTTTTCAACCAAATTTAACGACACTTTCAGGAAACTTGACAATGTACAGTAGAAACAAAGTACTACAATTCGAATATAAACATATTAAATATTTGATAGAAATGAGCATTTATATGAAATAATTTTTAACAGCGCATACGCGAACGGTAATATATGTATTTTTTTTATAATATCATAGTCAACTATTTAGGGCAACTCATATAAAAAGATTATTCGAATGTAGTAAAATTTCAGAAAGTTATCTGTTATATAGTTAGTTGAATTTCACTTGCTTTCTAAAAGTAGCTGATTGATAAGTTGTTGGCATTTTTCATTTTATTTTTTTTTATTGTCATTTTTTACGAGTGTTTTATTTTTTATTGGAAGAAACATCAAATCAAACTCATTTAGAAAAAGAAGCCTCTCTTTAAAAGTTACTTGTGAGCATACTTTAAATACATACTTTTTTATTGAAAGTCAATGAAAAATGTTGAAAGTTAATGAAAGTTAATTAAAAATTACAATAAGTGGAAAGTCCCTTACCATTCAGCTACTTATAAAAAGCAACTGAAAATTAGCTCAGTATATCACCAATATCTTTCAAGATTTTTAGGACAAAATTTTAGCATATTATGTGGAAAATACAAAAATCAATAGATCATATACAAGGCTGCATCAAATAATTGGTGTTCTTTTCAATCGATGGACGGTAATTAGTGAAATATGGTTTTCATTGTGTTAAGAGTTTCCGAAAATGTTTACTTAGATTCCTTCTTTACCTTATTAAACGGCGAAGTTTTTGAAAGTGTTGGAAAGTGTTTTATAATCTACGCTTCACGCAGGATTTTTCGTTTATGTTGTTTGCTTCATGTGTTTGTGGAATCGGATAACTAATTGAAATATTGCTCGTATTTTTTCCTGTATCGAGCCTCATTTTCTTGTACAATATAGTTTTGACCACTTTCCAACATAGTTAAAAAGTGTTTATGAATTCGGTTTGTTTGTCTGTCTGTCGCCTTTTTGCTCTAAATCACATAAATATAATCGGATTTACATGCAATTGATTCATTTAATATATATATATATATATATATATATATATATTAAAAGATTTTCATCTTTTCAATTTAGTATGTCATGGCGAGCCGAGCCGAGTCGTGCTTGAAGCCGACGGCGACAGTGGTACGGCGTGGCGGCGCAGATGTCTAATTCCATTCTGTCAATAATTCAAGGTATTCTATAAAATATTAGCCGAGTGAAGCCACTAAAGATTTTTAATTTCCTTGTATAGATGCGAAGTTTTTAAACCTAAATATTCACTGCAATATGTTTGATATCTTAAAATCTTTCATAAGAATTGTTATTTGTTATAGTTTTTTTAAAGAATCCTGATTCTTTTTCTATAATACAGGGGGACAAACAACACAAGGTTACTTCTTTATGACAATTTAAGATACATTCCAATGTTCCTACGCTTCAAGAGATTTAATTAGTAGTTTAAATTTACTTTAATTAATGAAGAATTTTTTAAGTTAAATATGCGACCATTACTTTTAAGAAAAAACTGGCATTCAAATAACCTGAAGCGTAGAAACCCTGCATTTTTAAAAAACATCGTTTTTTTTTAATATGGATATCATTATGAAACAATTAATTCGTAATTTAAAGAGAAGTAATTATGGAGATTTATATAATGAAAGCAAAGACAAACTATGTGCTTAATGTAATGTAGCGTGATTAAATGAGAATAATTCTCTTAAGTGCTTTAGCAATTTTAAGAATTAAGTTAAAAAGGCGAAATTACATCTATGAAAGTTTAACAAATTAATTTGTTGATGTTCAATGCTTACGCATTATCTTTCTTGTATAAGTACAAACTTGCTTTGAATAAAATGTTAACTGAAATATGTTTATTTCCTTGAAACTAAAAGGTGTTATTTGTATTTGATTTTAGAGAAATTTTGATTGACATTATTGTTCATTATTTCGGTATTGTTCTAATATTTGGTTTCATTAAATTTTCGGTGACGCAGCATTATTTACTGACAAGAGCACGTATCGCTTACTTGCGTCAAAAATGACATAACTCTAAAAAAAAATATATTTTGTATCTTATTACACTACTAGCTTTGAATTAGGTGCGTTATAAAAAGAAAAGTGTTATAATTGTAGTTATCCGGAAAACTTCTAGATTACGTAATATGTCACTTTGCAATCCAAAAAGGGGGGAAATAGTATGTTGTGATAAATTTACTCACTCCTTCCTATCTCTTGTAGTATTGATTTTTAAGAGCTTTACTGTTTTATGTATGTTGCTACAGATGCATGAAAATCTTGTGCTACAATTTTATGTTACAGTAGAAACATTCAAATATTTTTTTGCCTGTTTTTAAAACAATTGAATGGAACTCTATTTGACTACTCTCATTCAGTTATTGTGAAAAATAAACTGCAAAAACATACCAGTTGGTTGGTTGGTTAAAATAACATTTTATCATTTACAAATAAGTGAGTGGTTTCAATAGCTTCGTTATTATTCACCTTTTCTAAAAAATTGTTTTCACATCACATAATTATTTAAAATAATAATTAAGTACATTCTCTGTACAAAATAATAATACATCTTAATGATATCCCTCAATTATTTCTTTAATGTCGTCAATGGTATACAAATATATCATCTCTATTATATTATTGAATTGCAAAGTTAATTTTAAGACAATTTGAAGTCATTTTATTTAATATATGAAACTTTAAACAAGCAGTATTATTTATTTCGTATTGGTATTATCAGATAATATTATAACTAGTTTTAGGAGATTTAACTCCTACGAATTGAATAGTTTATTGAAAATCTCATTAAAATCATATGAGCATTGAAATCGAAAAATATGCACACGCTTCAAAAGAATTGAAGAATAAAATAAATGATCGCGAACGAAATAAATTTCAGGATCCAATGAGAGAGTGATTGAGTAAGTTCATTAAACACAATACAGTCACATAAAGTTAACATGATCAACATAAATACATTATAGTTATTCGAAAACAGTATAGTTTCATTATATCGCTATATTTAATAACATAGAGCCTTATTGTTAATTTTACTGAAATTATTAAATTGTGTTAAGGAGTTCAGAAATATTTGAAATGACGAAAAATACAGTTCCTTTTATAATTATTTTTATAATATTTGAACCTTTTAGAATATTGTACAGAGGGTGTTTACACATATTGGGAACGATTTTGACAACAAAAATAAAATACATAAATTAAACAATTATTTTTCAATATGTTCTGTCTGGTAGCCCTTGTTGTAGACTATCATATTGCAGTGGGATTTCCAAGATAGTAAGGCTTTTTGTAAATCTGGAAGTGGAATTTTTTTTCAGTCCTCCCCCACACATTTCCAGAGTCCACTCATCGTAGTTGGTCGGCGTTTCGCAAGAGCTTGTTTTAATGGTCCAAAGACTCAGTAATCCATTGGTGAAACATCTGGGGAGTTGGTTGGAATATGATTAAACGGTATACACTTGATTCCAGTTTCTCTTGTCAATTTTTAGAGAAATTGCGATTGTACTTTTGGATCTATAGTTCGTTGCTCGCTTTATCCTGGTAGAACTCAACACTTTTGACGTCCATAGGGTAAAGTTAGGAATTTCTTCTTTAAAAATAGGAATTCGAACACTGTTATGATAACAAGTAGAGTTAATTTTGACATTTTTCACGACTTTTCTTATCTTTAATTTTTTGTTGTAAGATATTCCAGCAAATATTACAGCAGATATTCCATAAATCCTTTAGAGAAACTTGCTTTGCAGTGTTTGAACCAAAGTTTTTAAAGCCTTTTTGGCCTGTTTTCCGGTAATAAATCGATTTTTTTTATTACAATCATTCAGATTATTCCAAGCTTCATCAATTGTGACAATTTTTCCCCTTACGACCTGCTAAATGATTTTCATATAGCGGAATAAGAATAATTATTTTTGGAAAGAGCAAATATATAACCTTCAAGCCACTCGCTTCTTTCAAGAGCCATATCAGTAGCAGACGCTATTTTTTCATAGCATTATCACGTTATTACATGTTGCCAGATTTTTTACCCTGTTGTTTCTCGTTGTTTTTCAATTTAACATGAAAATTGTGGCCAATATGTGTTAACACCCTCTGTACTGTTAGTAAAATAGTAAAATTCTTAAATTTGGGGATTAAGGAAAATGACAGTTAACTATGAATAATGTTGTCTAAAACGTGAAACTCAATTATCTCGAAACACTGTTTCTCAGCGGTTTTGCTACAATAAAGTGTGAATAAGTAAATAAATTAAAATATCTTTTTTTTATTTTTTGATAAAGAAAGCTAAATTCCCAACAAACTAATTCTCTCACTGACAAGCCCGTGTTAATACGTTCACTAAGCTCCAGGTTTCGCTGCAATATAAGCAGTTTTTAAATTAATATATTTCTACGAGTATAATGCAGTTTTAATACATTGAGTAATGATTTATACCCTCAAGGTTTATATTCACATATAATTAAGTTTTTTATATAATTTTGGAATAATCACCTTTTTTTGGCATTTAAAATAAAATACAGAGAAAACAACATTACAATTTAGCCCTTTTGCTGGACAGTCAGAGGTCTAAACCTGAAAAAACAACCAATTTTTATTTCCAGCTACAACAAAAAATATGATACATTGCTATGGATTCTGAATATTATATATATGTACATATATATATATATATATATATATATATATAATATATATATATATATATATATATATATATATAATATATATATATATATATATATCATTATTAGTATTATTATATTTTTTTTTATTTTTTTATTGTAATAGTTTAATTTTTTATAATACTTTTTAGCTCACAGGCTATCAAAACCTGAGAGCTAATGTGCTCGCAGGTTCTGTATGTGCGTATGTATGTACCTAACGCGATAACTCTTGATAGAAATATCCGATTTGCTTCAAATTTTGTATATAGGTTCATTCTGAAAGGATGATTTTTGAGGGTTCATTGGTTAAGTATAAAGGGGGTGGGGGTGGACGGGGAGCTAATCCCTCCCTTAATTTAGATAAACATGTTTTTCATGCAGAATTGTCCTATTTGCTTAAATTTTGTATATAGGTTCATTGTGATAAGACGCTTCCCTGGTTAGTTTTGGGATTCATTTGTTAAGTATTAAGGGGTGAACGGGGGCTAATACCCCCTTAATTTAGATAAATGGTTTTTTCATGCAGAATTATCCGATTTGCTTCAAATATTGTATATATAATTTCATTGTGATAAGGCGCTTCTCTGATTAGTTTTGGGGGTTCATTGGTTAAGTATAAAGGGGAGGAACGGGGGACCAACCCCTTCTTTAAATTAGATAAATGTTTTTTCATGCAGAATATTATCCGATTTGTTTCAAATTTGGTATATATATTCATTGTGATAAGGCGCTTCCCTGATTAGTTTTGGGGTTTTTATTGGTTAAGTATAAAGGGGGAACGGGGGGCTAATATCCTCATTATTCTTTGAAATAAGAGTATAATATGCAATTAGTGTGAATAGCCTATGAGCTCAATGTCATCAGTTTACCTGGGCACTTTTCTTTTTCTTTAAATTTTTTTACAATGTTTTTTTGTTTCAAGTATAATCAAGAGACAAGGTAATAAGACGTATAAAGAAGAAATAAGGACTGGAACCTGAATTTCAAAATCGTGGCAAGTTTCATTTTTCATAGAACAGCAAAACTTTTGTTATTGTGTTTTATAATATAACAAACATTATTTATTTCTATAAAAAATAAATAATTAAATGCAAAAAAAAATATTAAATTAATTACAGGCTTTGTAATCCACGATCGAACTTCAGTCAATTTTCGTAAACTTTCTGGTCTCTATAAATTAAAATTAGATTAATATTTGTTAAGATATTGGAAAACTGTAATAATAAGAGACTATCACTAAATTAAATGCACCTAAGCGAGAATATCCATTGATGTAGAAATAAATCAAGAATAATTTATTTTGGATGCGACATACTTGAACTGATTTGAAAATGCTGCTTATATATATTTATTTTATTTCATTATTAATTCATTCTTAAATTAGAGTAATATTTTTGCAATAAAAATGATAAATCTAAAATCAATTAAAATTTTTCGAATTAACGTTTGTTTGTACATATTCAGTTATTTGAACCAGTAACATGTTTTGATACAGTTTTTTTAAAACATAGACGACTATTTGAAATGTTTTCAAATTCTTAACTTATAGTTTTCTTCAATTAATCATAAAATTGGTACAGTTATTATTTGTTTTCATTCAATTAAAAAAAAAATATCGACTATTTCAAATATTTTCTAATTCTTGAATTATTATTATTATTTATTTTTTTTTTTACAATTATTCAGGAAATTCCAAAAATTATCTTTTCTGACAAAGTTTGCTTAGATATATATATACAGAGTGGTTCAAAAGGTCATGTCCAAACGGCGGGTGTGGGTGTATCAGGTCATGAGGAGCAAGAATTACATAGGAACTGGGGGTCGGAAACGCGATCATGACGGTGCATTGCATTGTGACCATGACGCAAACAAAAGATAACAAACGGTGTCAAAAGACCTTTATTTTACAAAAAAATTAATCAAAGTACAAAACAAATGAAAAATGTTACAACCCCAATCGATTTTGTATATCGATTAAGTTTTTTGCAAAATAAAGTGTTTTTTATACTGTTTGTTATCTTTCCTTTGCGTCAGGGTTACGATGAAATTGCACCGTCACGAACGCGTTCCGACCCCCAGTTCCGATGTAATTCTTGCTCCTCTTGACCTGACACATTTACACGTGCTGTTTGGACATGACCTTTTGAACCACCCTGTATATATATTAACAGTAAAATATTTAAATATATTATTAATGATGGTAGGTCTCATAAAGCATATATGTGTTTAAATATAATACATGGGGAAATAATGTACATCAACAAATTAATATATCTAAAAATCAATTTTTAAATCTCAGAGAGATTTATTTCCATTACAACAATTGAGTTAGTCTTTTAAATGACATTAATTACAGTTTAATAGCGTCTGTCAGTTATTTGTTTAACATCGTCATTGACTTTATAAATATATCTCTAGACAATAAATTCATCTCAGTATTAGATTACACTCAGGTGAAATTATACTGCATATAATGCGTTTTGATTGTTTTGTTTAGGTTTATGCAGACTCAATGACGGTATATGATAACATTATGAAACGAATGAACTGATTTCTACAAATAATATTATTGGATTTCAGAGAATATTTAAGGTTATTAAATTGTGACACTCTGCCGAATATTTGCTGCGTTATTGGAAGACTTTGTATAAAGGTCGCCCAAATAAAAGTGAGAATGTCGATAGTGCATCCGCGTTTGAAGAGGCAGAACTCTGCGCATGCGGCAATAAAGGGATCTGGGTGTTAGGAATGTTGATGGTACAGAGAAGTTGCAATCAGCAGATAACCTTCTCATACGCCAATAACAATTGCTAGATTGACCTCCAGCAACTCCCACAATCCTCTCAGCTACCAATCACAACTTCCCACTAACGGTTATTTGACTTCCAACGGTTTACTTCTGACGTCATTTGGAACCTATTATTGGAATGTGGTAGTTGGCCAGCGTGGAAGCAAGTTAACTGGAACGGTTCGTATCATGAATGCCTCCAAACACTCCCAGTGCCACCTGCACCACTTTATAGAAACAGAATACAGTAATCAAGAATTGTCGTCGTGGTATGCTAAACAAAAGGTTATTCTTCTTCGTGATCATGTCTGCCCTCATGTAGCTACTGTGTGGAAAGATATTTTGCAGTGATTTTGATGGGAAGTCCTGAACCATCCACCGTGTAGCCTTGATCTCTCACCGTCTGATTACCATGTCTTTAGAACACTAAAAAAGCTCTTAAGGGGAGGCGATTCGCACAAAATAAAGAGGTGTGGGTCGTCTTTGAAGAATGGTTCCGCACCCAGCCCTGGAGGTTCTTCACATTCACAACCTCGTGGACCGATGGGACACCTGTTTAATCGTTAAAGTGGACTATGTCTAGTCATTATTTTCGTATATATAACTCTTTATATTGTATACATAACATACTGATACCGTTGAACCATTTGTCTAACTGATAGCAGTCAGACTTTCCTCTGGACGACCCTCATATAATCAGAAACTATCATTTTAATAAATGCACACCAAAGTATATATTATATTATTTTATAAATAAATAAATAAATGAACCTAGGGCGTGACTCGATTTAATGCTATTGAAAGACACTGTTCATGTATTTTTAATTTCTTTTGATTTTTATACATCTTCAAAATAAACCAAATTTCTTGCTATTAAAAGATAAATTACTAAAATTTTATAATATATATATGTTGAATCCGAATCTGATGTTCACATAGATATTTAATTTCATATAGTATAAAGAATAAAGGTGCCAATTCCGTATTTCTTAAAATTCAAATAAGGTAAAGCCAGGAGAGATTGCGCACATAGGGGTTCGGGGGGAAGGAGTAGAGTGAGCACGCAGTGACTCCTGGTAGTTGTACAACAGCATTAGTTGAGTGTCTACTTCAAAGTGCACGTTGATTGTTTTGAGCGTCTAAAATAAAGCATTGCTGTTTTGTTTTCCTAAAGTAAGTGCTTGAATTTTCATAGCTATTCATCAGAATTTCTGTACAATGTCAGTAGTACAAAATATTTTTAACTTAAACGATTTCTCATAAGCTACTAATCTAAACTAACAATGTGAACATCAACGGCTTGTTTTAGTAGTGGCCATGTTTATATAAAAGGCCGCGCAATCTCTCCTACCGAAATTGGAGAGTTTGCGCATCTGCTACTTAGGAGAGATGGTGCATTGTTTCCATGCTAGGAGAGATTACGCAGTTTATTGGTAAATTTGCATAGAAAATGAAAAATTAAAATGAACTTATTTTAAGTTAAACGTGTTATCAAGTAACATAATGTTATTTTGTAATCTTATCTGGACTTGCTTTTACTGATGCTTTAATTTTTTTCCATTTAATTAAAAATTTTTAATCGTTTTTAAAATTATTTACTTTTTACGATTCTTTAATCATTAGATTGAAATATTCACTCCTAATACAATAATATTTGTTCACTAAAACCTTACAACAATGTCATTTCAGTGTAATTATTATTGTTAACAATTTAATTGTAGTTATTATTAGTAACAATCTCTCCTACCCATGTGCGCAATCACACCAACCCTATAAGGACAGATTGTGCAAAATAACTTTTTTGGTTTTATATCAAATGTTCTCTTAAATTACAACATAACAACAAAATAGCAATGGAAATGCATAAAAAACAAATGAAGTAAAAATTATTCATGGATAGTTTAGTAAAAAAATAATATTTAGATTTTTTATTGTTATTCTTTTGAATTGTGCGCAGACTCTCCTAGCTTTACGTTATACGTATGTTGAACCAGAAAATTTATCTAATAAAATGTTTTTTTTCTACGCGATACTTATTTTATTAAATTTATTAAGTAAAATTTCTGGTTTAAAAAAATGTGTACTTATTGATTTGGGAAAAAATAAAAGCTTGGCAGTTCTGAAATCATATTAAAATTTCATTAAAATTGATTCTTAAATTACTGTTTTATGTAATCATTCAACTTTTAACAATAATTATATAATTAAAATATTGATAAAATGCTTACGCGATAAAAGAGTAACACAAAAGGCTTATAAAAACATTTTAATGATCGACATATAATTCAGCACTCATATACGGCGCCATTTTCAAGATATATAACGAAAAACAAAAATATTCTCGCAAATTTTGAAAATAAACTTGAAAAAAAATTGTAACAATAATTAATAATAATAATTTTAATAATTATATTTTTTGGCATTTTATCTATATTTTAATTATAATTAGTGATCTTATTATGTGATTATGTAATAATTATATATTTTGCCATAATTTTTAAAAAATGTATTAGTTTTTATGATAGCAGTAAAATATTATTATATATAATTTAACTTCGATAGGCATATTTATAGCTTCTCATAAATCAAATAAGTGTCTAAGTACGCTATACGGTAAAATACGAAACGCAAATTAATATATCTAAAAATAATGTATGTAATCGGAGAGATTAACTTCAATAATGATAATAAAGTTAATCCTTTTAAATGACGTTTATTACAGTTCATTGATTTCCCTCAATTATTTATTTAATGTCGTCAGTGGTTAACAAAAGCATATTAATTCATCTCTGTATTAGTTTACATTCGGGAGAACTTATACGTACATAAATTGCGTTTTGATTATTTAGCTTAGCTTTATGCAGAAACAGCGACGGGATATGATAATTTAATGATAACTGAATGGTAACTGGACCGATTTGACAAATGATATTATTGGATTTCAAATGGAAATCAAGGGAATGTATTGGTAGAAACACAAAAATTTTTCAATTTAATATGTTGAATATTTACTTTGGAAATCCAAAATAATAATATATGCTCACATGAATCAATGGCGCAATAAATTAAAAATATATTAATATTTTAATAAATGATTTTTTTCATCTTGGAAAAGGGGTCATTTAACTTATTGTATCACACTAGCTACATATTTTTTATTTCTTTAATTCTTTGATTTTTTTAAAAAATTATTTCTGAATGAAACATAAATCCCAAAAATGCCTTATGCATCAAAAGAAATAACGTAAAAGAAATAAGTTACATAAGAAATAAAATAGGATGAAAATTTAACAAAAATAGACATGAATATGTTTTCTAATGTACACATAAACCTAAATTTTGTAAAGGTTAGTTTATTTCATAAAATGGAATAAAATATTTCCATGATACTTCAAAAAACTATGATACACTGTAAAAAATTTCCGTAAAATTTCAGTAGATGTACCGTAAATAAACGGTACTTGTACCGTTTGCACTCTTTACGGTATGAGTACCGTACTTCTAAGGTATATTATGCGTGAAAAAACCGTATACGTGCCATTTCGATTATAAACGGTATTTATACCGTAAAATGTTTATTTTTCAGTAAAACATCGCTATTTATACCGAAAATAAACATTTTTCAGTAAGGAAAACGCTGGTAGATTCGCCTCGGTGAACGGCAACCCCTAAAGTGATGCTCTTGCTCTTGTTACGTAATGCGTGCAGGCCTGAGGAGAGGGGGGGGGGGAGTGCAGCCGGTACATATACCTTAAATACTTTAAGGTTCATATACCGCCCAGTTAAATTACAGTATATATACTGGTCACAAAGTTGCCAGTATATGTATCGTAATTTTTGACCAAAATTTTTTACTGTGTATCAATAATAAGGCAAATATAAAGTACAAGATAACATCAAATCAGTTAAAATTAAACTTTTGTTTTCTTACTTATACCTAATTACTTGCTACTTAAAGAGCATTTAACTATATATTTTAATTTTGTATATGTTTAACAGTCATTCGAATACTATTACATATAATAAATGGGTTTACTACAAAAAATAAAAATTAAACAAAACAAAATAAACAAAAGAAGATTTCTGATCCAATTAGAATAATTTTTTTCAAGAGCTCTTATTTAATGGCTTTAAATGACACTGTCAACCATTTTTCTAAAATTATTCCAGAAACTAAATGAGAAATTTTGTAACGGTAGTAAAGTAAATAAAAGAAAAAATATCCAAAGTGCGCGTCTAATTTATCCTTTAATGTAAATCTGCATTCTATTCAGAGCTACAGAATCTTCTTTTCTACTGAAAAAGGTTTTACTACAAAAAATAAAAATAAAAGTAAAACAAAGCAAAACAAACAAACAAGCGAAGGGAACGGGCAAAGAGTGCAAAAGAACTTCGACACAATTAGAATAAATACTTTCAAGAACTCTCTTTTAATGCATTTAAATAATACTGTCACTCATATCTCTCAAATTCTTCAAAAAACTGAACGGAAATTTTGTAAATGTCATAGACTAAATACACAAAATATCAATAAATAAATAAGTAAATAAATGAAACAAGCAAATAAGCAAAGGGAAAAGACTAAGAGTAGAATAGAAAAAAAACAAATTGATCTAATAAGAATAAATATTTTCAAGAATTCTTTTTAATACATTTAAATTGCACTGTCATCCCTTTCTAGTGTAGAAAAAAAGAATTTTAGTCTAATAAGAATAAATACTTTCAAGAATTCATTTTTAATACATTTAAATTACACTGTCATCCCTTTCTCTAAAATTGTTTAGAAACTGAAAGAGAAATTTTGTAACTCTAATAGAGTAAATATACAAAAATAGCTATAAAAAAAAAAAAAAAAAAAAAAAAAAAAAAAAAAACGAAGTGTAGAAAAAAGGAAATCTGATCCAGTAAGAACAAATACTTTCAAGAATTCTTTTTAATGGCTTTAAATAACATTGTCACCCATTTCTATAAAATTGTCTAGAAACTGAAAGAGAAAATTTGTAACTGTAATAGAGTAAATATACAAAATAGCTATAAAAAAAAAGGAAAAATACAAAGTGTAGAGAAAAGGAAATTTGATCCAGTAAGAACAAATACTTTCAAGAATTCTTTTTAATGCCTTTAAATAACATTGTCACCCATTTCTATAAAATTGTCTAGAAACTGAAAGAGAAAATTTGTAACTGTAATAGAGTAAATATACAAAATAGCTATAAAAAAAGGAAAAATACAAAGTGTAGAAAAAAGGAAATTTGATCCAGTAAGAACAAATACTTTCAAGAATTCATTTAATGCTTTTAAATAACATTGTCACCCATTTCTATAAAATTGTCTAGAAACTGAAAGAGAAAATTTGTAACTGTAATAGAGTAAATATACAAAATAACTATAAAAAAAAGGAAAAATACAAAGTGTAGAAAAAATGAAATATGATCCAGTAAGAACAAATACTTTCAAGAATTCTTTTTAATGCCTTTAAATAACATTGCCACCCATTTCTATAAAATTGTCTAGAAACTGAAAGAGAAAATTTGTAACTGTAATAAAGTAAATATACAAAATAGCTATAAAAAAAGGAAAAATACAAAGTGTAGAAAAAAGGAAATTTGATCCAGTAAGAACAAATACTTTCAAGAATTCTTTTTAATGCCTTTAAATAACATTGTCACCCATTTCTATAAAATTGTCTAAAAACTGAAAGAAAAAATTTGTAACTGTAATAGAGTAAATATACAAAATAGTTATAAAAAAAAGGGAAAAATACAAAGTGTAGAAAAAAGGAAATTTGATCGAGTAAGAACAAATACTTTCAAGAATTCTTTTTAATGCCTGTAAATAACATTGTCACCCATTTCTATAAAATTGTCTAGAAACCGAAAGAGAAAATTTGTAACTGTAATAGAGTAAATATACAAAAATAGAGAAAGCGCGCGTCTAATTTATCCTTTAACATAAATCTGTATTGCATTCTGAGCTACATAATTTGCCGTTCAGCGTAAATCACTTTACAGCATTAGAGCTTAATTAGAAAAGCATGCATTTAAACATTCTTTGGGGAAGCCCCCGTTCTCTCGGGAACATTTTGGAATTTCTGATAATTTCCTTTGCGCTAGAAAATATTAATGTGAGTCATCAGGAATTAAGCACATGTCGTAGAAAAAAAATGTTTTGGAATGCGAAACATTATTGCTATTCAAGCATTACTTTTCAAAGATTTTAAGTTTGTAAGATAAGTAATAAATTGGAACAGAATGCCAGGAAAGAATGCTACCTTTCAAAACATGGACGGTTTATAGTAGCATAAAAACACGCACTGCGTACTGTATGCGTCAAGTTATTTTAAAGCCTAAATGACAACTTTTATAAATACATTTATTTAAAGCAATGTTTCCTAGTAGTATAAAAGTAATAAACATCAAATTGATTATCAAAATATCATTTTAATTAGAATTAATATAAAGCAACATAAAAACATGGGTGGCACACTCTACACACCAACGTCTTTTAGAGCATAAATTTTGATGATATTCTATTTTAAAGCATTGTCAATTACTAGTATAAAAGTAATAAACATCAAATTGATTATAAAAACATTAACTTAATTAGAATTAATATAACGCGGACGGTTTGCAGCAACATAAAAACAAGGATCGCATACTCCATACACCAACGGCTTTTAAAACATAAATTTTGATGATATTCTATTTTAAAGCATTGTCCATTAATAGCATAAAAGTAATAAACGTCAAATTGATTATAAAAATATTAACTTAATTATAATTAATATAACGCGGACGGTTTGCAGCAACATAAAAACATGGGTGGCACACTCCATGCACCAACGTCTTTTAGAGCATACATTTTGATGATATTCTTTTAAAGCATTCTTCATTAATAGTATAAAAGTAATAAACATCAAATTGATTATAAAAACATTAACTTAATTAGAATTAATATAACGCGGACGGTTTGCAGCAACATAAAAACAAGGGCCGCATACTCCATACACCAACGGCTTTTAAAACATAAATTTTGATGATACTCTATTTTAAAGCATTGTCAATTATTAGTATAAAAGTAATAAACTTCAAATTTATTATAAAAATATTAACTTAATAGAAATTAATATAACGCGGATGGTTTGCAGCAACATAAAAACATGGGTCGCACACTTCATACACCAACGGTTTTTAAAGCAGAAATTTTGATGATATTCTTTTTAAAGCATTGTCCATTAATAGCATAAAAGTAATAAACGTCAAATTGATTATACAAATATTAACTTAATTATAATTAATATAACGCGGACGGTTTGCAGCAACATAAAAACATGGGTGGCACACTCCATGCACCAACGTCTTTTAGAGCATACATTTTGATGATATTCTTTTAAAGCATTCTTCATTAATAGTATAAAAGTAATAAACATCAAATTGATTATAAAACATTAACTTAATTAGAATTAATATAACGCGGACGGTTTGCAGCAACATAAAAACAAGGATCGCATACTCCATACACCAACGGCTTTTAAAACATAAATTTTTATGATATTCTTTTTTAAAGTATTATCCATTAATAGTATAAAAGTAATAAACATAAATTGATTATAAAAATATTAACTTAATTAGAATTAATATAACGCGAACGGTTTGCAGCAACATAAAAACATGGGTCGCACACTTCATATACCAACGACTTTTAAAGCATAAATTTTGACAGTATTCTTTTTTAATGCAATGACTAGTAATAGTATAAAAGTAATAAAAATTAAATTGATTAAAAAAATATAAACTTAATTAGAATTAATGTAACGCGGACGGTTTGCAGCAACATAAAAACATGGGTAGCACATTCCATACACCAACGGCTTTTAAAGCATAAATTTTGAAACTATTCTTTTTTAAAGCATTGTCCATTAATAGTATAAAAATAATAAACATCAAATTGATTATAATAATATTAACTTAATTAGAATTAATATAACGCGGACGGGTTGCAGCAACATAAAAACATGGGTCGCACACTCTATACACCAACGGCTTTTAAAGTATAAATTTTGATGATATTCTTTTTTAAAGCATTATCCATTAACAGTATAAAATTAATAAACATCAAATTGATTATAAAAATATTAACTTAATTAGAATTAATATAACGTGGACGGTTTGCAGCAATATAAAACATAGGTCGCACACTCCATACACTAACGGCTTTTAACGCATAAATTTTTATAATATTATTTTTTAATGCAATGACTAGTAATAGTATAAAAGTAATAAAAATCAACTTTATATATATACATGATACATTCCTGTCGAAAATTGGCACATTATAGACGATCGCTATTGCCGTCGACTTGAACGTTCTTTCCACCAGACAATCGGAACATCTCAGTCCGAAACCACTAAAATTACCTGATAATCATATCGAGGTAGCCGCAGTCGAGATCGTTGAAATGTAGTCATGACACCCGGACAGGGCATCACTTCGAGTCACTCACCATGAAGACAAATCTCGAAGTATATCACATCGGAAATCGTAGTGATTTTGCAGTCGTAAAAATTGAGCAGAGGCGGTGAAATCCAGAAGAAATTTCCCAAAAACATTGAAAAGAAGACTTAATAACTTAATAGATGAGTAGTGGCTTTATTGTGATCACAGAGATGAAAGCAACTCCACCAACTTTCGCTTCATTAAAACTGAACACATTTGAAGATCTTGAAGAATTAGCAGAGCTTGAAGAACATCCTACCGATGCATTAGTGTAGACTCCCCAGTGACGGCAATTAGATGACAACCACTAATTCGTGTAAAATCTGTCTCCGAAGCCAGTGTAACCGTATAAATACTTCGAAATTTGGCCCAAAGGTACAAAACGCGCGAACAAGCTGGTCCACTCGCATCTATGTTCGGAGGGCGCTAGGGGGATAAAGAAGGCGGAGCTTTCTCGCTAATGGATGAAAAAATGAGGCCACGAAGACGTGTCTCTGACGTATGATTAAAACTCTTTAACAGAAGCGGCAAATTAAAAAGGTAAAAAGGCCTTTGGACGCGAAAACCGCTTGGAATCATGGGATGCCGAATGAATTAAATAGAAATAAAAATGGTATTATAAAAGTTCCAAAGAATAAAAATTAAATGTCTCAAAAGAAGAAATTAGGCAGGTGCGTTTAGAGGCAGTGTTGCAATTTAAGAGAATAAGGTTTTAATAAATACGTGTAGCTTTTAACAGATTAAGATTTTTAGAATGATAAATAACAGAATATTTTGATTAAGTTATGGAATAAAATACAAAATAGATTTAAGAGATATTTTAAAAAGAGAGGGAAAAAAGAATTGAAGAATTTGGAATAATTTAACTAAAGAAATAGGGCGAAATTTTTTTATTATTACATATCCCCCCACCCAAAAAGACGAATGAACCGGTAGGTCATATGACCTGCAAGTTCATTGAAGGGAAATGTTACACGGACTTGGATTACAATTTGTCAACTGGAGGAAGTCAAAATAAGTACATTTCCAAAATTTATTCATTAATGCCCAATAACATTAAATTTAATAACTATAACGCGAATTGGTGGAGTTGTTAATAAAAATACAATTACAAGATATTAATCTTGTTAACAATGACATAAAAAGCTTTAGAAAATATTAAACAAAATAAGAAAAGAATTGTAACACTTTAAAATAATAGATAACATACTTCCAGAGTATCATCTTACAAAATTTGTTGCAAATTGCTTGTAGAATTGTTGCTTAATTTGTCGTTCAGTTCTCGTCTGAGTGATAGTCCATCCAAAAAAGTTATTTGCATACCTCACAAACTGAACAGTTTACAAATTGAAAGAGAAAAATCCTTCAAATTTTAGATCTTACTGATCTTCCTTATGAAAGTCTATTTCAGAATTAAAGTTCATCTGAATGCTTTATATTTACTAGCAACAGCTCGAAAATAGTACTAAGATTAATATTAACAACAATAAAACACAAATAATACAATAATAATAATAATAAGAAGAAGAAGAATATCAACAATAAAAATTTTAAAATAATAATACTTAACAATAACAATAATCATAAGTTAATTTTCAAATATTAAACTTATGTTTGTCTGAAAAACTCAGTCCTGAATGGAATGCTAAGAAAAACTTAAGAGAAATGAGTATTTTGTTATGGTATAGTTTGTCTGACAAATGGTAATTACCTAAAAAGGCAAATAGGTAATGTAAGCAGTATAAGAGTTTTTTACTCAACATCAAAATTACTATTACCATTATTACCTTTATAACTTCCATTACCTTTACTACTTTATTACTTGTTTACTTCTAGAAGTAAAAATTTATATATCTCAACATATTCAAATTCAAGTAATATTTAATCTCAATATCAAATTATAAATAGTATAACTAATAATAATAATATTCAACAATAAGTTCAGCAATAACAAGCATTCTAATTCAAAAATATCACACTCTTTCTTTAATTACTTTCTTAAGTATATAATTAATATCTCATCCATATACTAGTGAATGAGGTATGAAATATACTCAATAAAATACATAATACAAAAAAAAAGAAATAAGAAAAATTCGTGAAAACAATCATTATTGTGTAGATGATGGTTATGTAACTATCTTGCTTTCAGTCAAACAAGAAAACATAAGTTGTGAAATGAAAAAATGGGACCTTGTAGCATATTAAGAAAGGTTGGACAATTCTCAATTAGTATTAAGATATCATATTTGATTAGTTTAAGATATAATTTAATCCAGTTTATTTTATTAGTTTAGTTAATACTGTTTAATTTATTATTCTAATCTAATCCAATTCAGTATCAGAAACTCCTAACTTAAATCAACTAAATTACGGCAGCATAAAAAGTTGACTCAAGTGGAAACTTCAACAGTGACACTCTCGTGTGCACAATCAAGAACACCACGGTTATACAGAAGAGAATTGATTAGTTAATTATTAATTTATTTTATTTTATTTATTTTTGGATTATATTAAAATCAAGACGAAACTATAAATTTAACATTAGTTTGTTGTTGGTTCTCATGGGATAATTTTAATTGATCAGGAGGATAATAAGGGCGTAATTTTGATACATGTACTATTTCAGTAGGTTTATTTTGAATTTGTCTATCAATTTCAAAATTGACATCAGATAACTTATTAAGGATTTGATAAGGACCACTAAAGACTTGTGAAAGTTTTCTGGTATTAGGATATTGGAACTCTTCATAAATTACAAGATCTCCAATCTCAAATTTTGGTTCTAGATAATTTCGATCATAATATTTTTTACTTCTCCAATAGAATTCATCAGTGCGTTTTTTAGCAAGTTTAAGGGCTTCTTGAACAGGAGGGTAATAATTTTGTTGAAGAGGAGAATCATAGGGTAATTGGCCAAAAAGTAAGTAAGCAGGAGGGAATTTAGTGATAGAATGAGGGGTATTGTTATACTCATTAACTACTTCTGTCAAAATTTTTGTCCAAGGAAATTTGGAGTTGGTAGAATTGACTTTACACTTCAATCTAGTAACTATTGTCTGGTTCGCTCTCTCACATTTGCCATTCGTTTGAGGATGATGTGATGTGGTTAAACGTTGCTTAATATTGTGGTTTCGCAGAAATTTTTTAAATCTAGATGAAGTAAAGGCTGCATTTCTATCACTTAACACTTTTTGATGGGTCTGGACATTAAGAATTTTATTAAAACAGAATAATTGTTGTGGTGTTTGAATATTAAAAACTTGGTTTAGACAATTAGTATAAGTTTCTGTGGTAACACTTTTTGAGGGGAAAGCCCAAACATATCTAGTAGCATGGTCGATGATGATGTGTAGATATTTTTTGGTGGAGTTATAATAATTGAATCCTCCCACAGTATCAATAGAAAGACATTCAAAAGGTTGATCTGTGGTGGGCATAGCTTGTAATAAGCCAAATTTTTTCTGTCTGGGTTTTTTATTCTTTTGACAAATATCACAATGTTTTACAAAATTGGTTATATCTTGCGTCATGTCAGGCCAATAATAATTAGGGGAGATTAAATTTAACATTTTTTGGATACCAGGATGACCAAATTTTTCATGAGCAACATTTAGTATTTTTCTCCTTAAAGACATGGGGACTACTATTTTTCTAAAACCTTTCTTTTTTACTATCATAAGTCCATTTTCCTTTAGATAATTTTTACCACACACATTATCTTTTACCTGCCTCTCTATAATTTCTTTAACGTCCAGAAGAAAAGTAAGTGGTTGAATAAAATGTGAAATTGGGTTTCTCGACAACATGTCGGCTTCGACATTTGTGGATCCCTTTTCGTAAACTATATTATATTCAAACATGCTCAACTTCAAAGACCATCTAAATAACCTGCCTCTCAAATGTTTAGTATTTTTTAACCATACAAGAGATGCATGATCAGTATGAATGGTAAATTTTACACCATGAAAATAATGATAGAATTTGTCTAAGGTGTCAATGATGGCAAGACACTCTAACTCGGTAATAAAATAATTCTTCTCATAACTTCTCAATCCTCTAGAGTAATAAGCAATTGGATGCAAAAAATTATTACTATCAGGTTGTTTTAAGACTGCACCTACTGCCACCTGTGAGGCATCAACAAACATATGGAGGGGTAACTTAGGGTCATAAATTTTTAAGATAGGTTTGGCTATTAAGGCATCTTTTAATTTTTGAAAAGAATTTTGACAATCTGTATTCCATTCCCATAGTGTATTTTTTCTGAGTAATCTGTTAAGAGGGACTCGAATTTCGGCATATTTATCTATAAACTTGTGATAAACATTGATAGATCCTAAGAATCTCTGAAGTTCCTTTACATTTGAAGGGGGTTTTAGTTTTTTTATTACTTCAATATTAGCATTAGCAGGAGTTAATGTGCCATTCTGGATGGTATATCCTAAGAAGTTAATTTTATTTTGGACAAAATTGCATTTAGAGAGTTTAAGTTTAATATTTTCGCGTCTACATAATTCAAATATTTGGTTTAAATGTTGCATATGTTCTTCTAATGAGGAAGAAAAAATAATGATATCATCAAAATAATGGCAAGCAAAGTCTATTTTGTATTTAGTAAGTATTCTTCTAAGGGTTCTATTAAATATCGGGGGACCTAATTTAATCCCGAAGGGCAGAACTAACCATTCAAAGAGCCCAAAGTTGGTAGCAAAAGCCAATTTTTCAGTATCGGATGGATGTATGGGTATGTGCCAGTAGCCAGAGGCTAAATCTAAAGTTGAAAAATACTGCGCACTACTCAGTTTATCTAAAATTCCATCGATACGAGGTAGGGGTTCTGCGTCATTTTTCATTATTGCATTTAATTTTCTATAGTCAACACATAATCTAGTTTTTTTACCTTCTTCTCTTTTCATTACTAATGTAACAGGGGCAGAATAGGGACTATTGCTCTCTTTAATTAAACCAGCATCTAATAGTGAATGAATTTGATCCGAAATCTCTTTTTCTTCTAAAGGGGAAGTTCTGTATGGCCTCAGAGATATTGGTAGGTCAGAATTAAGAAGAATACGTTGCGGTTCGATATTAATTCTCCCGACATCAAATTTATTTTTAGAAAATATATCTAAATAATCCCTTATACTTTCCCTTAAAGTTTCATTTTCTATAGAATTTATTTCCCCAATTAATTTAGAATTATCAACAATAGATGGAACAAAGGATTGAGAAGATATGATCTTTCCATAATCGGGTTGCACTCTCTGATAATCATAGTTAACATTAAAATGAAGTAACCTTAATTTATCACTGGATATGTTCTTAGATTCATTTAAAACAAGGTCTCCTTGTAATACTCTACATGTAGCACAGTCAATAATTAAATTAAACTTACAGCATTCTTTTAAACCTAGTATAGCATAATCTAAATTTGTATTACATATTAAAAATCTAATATTTTGTTGCACATTACCTAATTTAAACAATAAATTACAAGCTTTATCTATTACAACAGTTCCTTTGGCTTGGCCAATAATAACAGGTGGAATATTTATAACTTTAGCATTTAAGAATTTAACAAATTTAAAAGGCAAAATACTTATGGTTGAGCCAGAGTCAATCACACAAGGTAGTTCCCTGTTATTTACATATCCTGATACAATTAACTGTCATATATTATCAGTAGATGGTTGTGGTTGACTAAGAGGGGGTGCAGAAGATTGCAGAGGCCTAACATTGAACACACAATCCCTCTCCCAGTGATAAGCATTTTGGATACCTCTATTTAAACACATTCGACATGGTCGACTAGGAAGCCTTCTTTGATAATGATTGACAGGCAATCTGGGACTAACGAACCTGGACGTTGAAGGGTTAAAATTAGTTGCTGCTTGGAAATTTGGATTCCTGTAATTAGGTTGAGGGCGAATCCAATGTCTAGGTGAATTAATTGGTTGAGAAAAAGGTCTGGAATTTTGAGACATATTTCTAACATTACTATTATTGTTACTGCTCGAATGAGATGGAATGACAACAAGTTGTTTAACTAATCTATACCAATCGGTAGTAGATTCAGGAGGATTTACTATTAAATAGTTCTGGTATTCAGGTTTTAAGCCATCTGTCAATCCTTGTAAAATAATAGTTTCACATAGTTTAAGTTGTCGACCTATCTCTATTTTCTGACGGAAATAATTTTCTAAGTTGTTTAGGTCATGCAATTTCAGCGAGGTGAAATCAGAAAAACGGGGGACTGTTACTTTCAGAAATTTTTCAGTTAAGATCTCAGCAATTTTTTCATACTCTTTACAATCTAGACATTCATTAACATACACCTTTAATGCTTCGCCCTTCAAATATTTGGAAATATTGTTGATTTTCCACTCTTTTTTATCTGGAGGGGCTGATCCTTCAAAGTGTCTAAGCCAAGACACAACATTCATCCCACTTTCTGGGTCAAAAATAATAACATTAAGCTCTTTTTCAGCCATTTTGGTTTGAGTACCCTTACTTTCAACAATAACTTTAACAAACCCTGACTTTAATAACATGTAAAAAAATAACAATGTATAAAGAATTCTTTAACTTAACAACAACTGTAAATATCTAACTCTTAATAATTTAAATAACAAACTAAATAATATTCAACAGTAAAAAAGTCCAATTCATATTAAAATTCATTTCACTTAAATAGTAAATGTAAACTACTACTATAATCTTTCTATAAATAGATCCACTATATATGAATATCACAATTTAGAATGAAATAAATAAAACACTTTTTTAAAATAAGTATCATTATTTCGTAAGAACAATTTTTTTTGGCTCTTGAATTGTACTCTCAGAATATAGCATCAAAAAACAAAAGTAATAAAATAAACAAATAAATTAACTGCACAATAATTTTACCCTTTCAATGTTACTCAACTTTCTTTTGAGATAACACTTTTTTTTTTTTTTTTTTTTTTTTTTTTTTTTTTTTTTTTACATTAATAAACTTCAAAAGCTATTTTTGCGATTATTATGCAATCAGTGAAGCTGTAATTTCAGATAATCTAATAAATTTTTATGCATTTTTAGAATGGCATAGAATATGTTCCAATACATGTTACTTGAAAAGAGATTACTCATATATTTTTTCAATAAATAGAAATTATTTCCTATGAATAAATATCACCGAATGAAAAGGGACTATAATTAAATGATAAAATAAGAACATAAAATGAAGTTACTCTTGTAAAATGAAGTAATATAGGAATAAATATCAGAGCAGTTCAAAACTTTCAGTAATATTTGTGAGCTTAACCAAATAAAATTAATTTTTTAACAATACATAAGAATAAATATTAAATTTCGTAAGTTCTAAATGTTCAGGATAAAAGGAACAAAATTCTTCTAAAGTACTCTAAGAACAATTTTTGTTCTATATAAGCCAATAATAACAAGTCAATAAAATAAGAAATCAATAAAAATAAAAGAATAATTTAACTTACAGACGTCACTTCTGGGATAAATTTATAAACACTTATGAGTGATAATTTGACAACTAATCGGTAGTTGTTCTCCAATATCACTGGGAAGTCTCCAAAATGTTTTTATTACACAGGTCATCAGTTATCCTGACCGGCTTTTTTGTTACATTCCTGTCGAAAATTGGCACATTATAGACGATCGCTATTGCCGTCGACTTGAACGTTCTTTCCACCAGACAATCGGAACATCTCAGTCCGAAACCACTAAAATTACCTGATAATCATATCGAGGTAGCCGCAGTCGAGATCGTTGAAATGTAGTCATGACACCCGGACAGGGCATCACTTCGAGTCACTCACCATGAAGACAAATCTCGAAGTATATCACATCGGAAATCGTAGTGATTTTGCAGTCGTAAAAATTGAGCAGAGGCGGTGAAATCCAGAAGAAATTTCCCAAAAACATTGAAAAGAAGACTTAATAACTTAATAGATGAGTAGTGGCTTTATTGTGATCACAGAGATGAAAGCAACTCCACCAACTTTCGCTTCATTAAAACTGAACACATTTGAAGATCTTGAAGAATTAGCAGAGCTTGAAGAACATCCTACCGATGCATTAGTGTAGACTCCCCAGTGACGGCAATTAGATGACAACCACTAATTCGTGTAAAATCTGTCTCCGAAGCCAGTGTAACCGTATAAATACTTCGAAATTTGGCCCAAAGGTACAAAACGCGCGAACAAGCTGGTCCACTCGCATCCATGTTCGGAGGGCGCTAGGGGGATAAAGAAGGCGGAGCTTTCTCGCTAATGGATGAAAAAATGAGGCCACGAAGACGTGTCTCTGACGTATGATTAAAACTCTTTAACAGAAGCGGCAAATTAAAAAGGTAAAAAGGCCTTTGGGCGCGAAAACCGCTTGGAATCATGGGATGCCGAATGAATTAAATAGAAATAAAAATGGTATTATAAAAGTTCCAAAGAATAAAAATTAAATGTCTCAAAAGAAGAAATTAGGCAGGTGCGTTTAGAGGCAGTGTTGCAATTTAAGAGAATAAGGTTTTAATAAATACGTGTAGCTTTTAACAGATTAAGATTTTTAGAATGATAAATAACAGAATATTTTGATTAAGTTATGGAATAAAATACAAAATAGATTTAAGAGATATTTTAAAAAGAGAGGGAAAAAAGAATTGAAGAATTTGGAATAATTTAACTAAAGAAATAGGGCGAAATTTTTTTATTATTACATACATATATAAATTATTAAGAAAGAAAATGGAATAATTTACTCAAATACACGGGTGGGGTATTTCGTACACAAGTGTTAAATTACCAATAAAGAGAATGTAAGAGAGCAGGAAAAAAATATGAACTTCAGCATTTAATTTTGGTTAAACACTGAAGGGAGTTTGGGAAAAGAGTAACTGACGCACAGATATTAATAATGTAATTATTAGGGAATTTGCAGTTATTTTTCTACTGAGTACGCTGAGTACGTACTCTATAAGCCGTCCGTGTTTTTAAAGGTTAGTTACAGTTGAAATGTTGATCAAACAAAGTATAAATTAGTGCTCCCGATGCAATACGTATTTCAGTTATACGTTTAACCGATATACGTATATACGTATAATACGTATTTAAGAAATACGTATACCTTAAAATATACGTTTAAACGTATCCGGATACGTATAAGCGTATATCGGTATAATGAGTATTCTAATCATGTTGATTTTTCTAAACAAATATCTGAATTAACGGAAAAAATAAATGCTTTGTCATTTGTAAATAATACACAATCTGATGACTCTAAACAATCACACACACGTCCTAGTTATAAGGACAATCGTATTTTATATAAATCAAAGAATTCTTGAAATTTTGAGTTTAAAGTTCGAAATAAAAATAACAAAAATGTAGAAATCTGTAAGATTTGTTCTAAAACTGGTCATGTTGCTCTGCAGTGTTTTAAATATAAGAATTTGTGTAAAAGAAAGCAGGCATTTAATCGAAATTATTCTACATCATACAGAAATTTAAATTCAGATAATTATGGTTCTAACCATTCTGAATCTTTAAACCACCATTGAGACACAGTACAGCTGGTGATCTGTCGTCTCAAAATTCATACTAATCATCAGCAATTATGCCTATTTTGTCCAGTGAAAGATTAGTAAAATCAACTTATTCCCAAACGTCTAATGAAATTCAGATTTGTAACAGTCAATCAACTCAGACTGATGAAAAGGAAGTCATTTATAATGTATATGATAAATGTTCTTTTTTACCTGTTGTTTCTAGAAAATTTGGTAAATTTGAGGCATTTTTATTACTGGATACGGGAAGTTCAATTTCGCTTTTATCGTGCAATTTTTTTAATGAAATAAAAAAATATATTTCTTATAAACATCTGGCTTCATCAGTAACTATTTCAACTGTTAATTCTGCCGTCAAATTTTCTTCCTGTATCTCTGTATCTATCAAAATTGGTAAAGTATTCTTTCGGCGCACTTTTTATATAGTTGATATTGCAAACTCTTCAAAATTTGTCGGGATTTTGGGATATGATTTTATTATACAAAATAATATAGTCATTGTAATATCAAGACAGCCGAATGATGCACAAATTCTTCTTTTTAAATTTTAAAATACACAGTTTATTAAATATGAGCTGATATTTACAATATTATATACACTATGTACACTTTCACTAATATTCATCAAAATTCCACCTAAAACACATTACTTCTTAAAATAACCAAAATATACTCGGATGCATTTCCGCATCCTACTTACTCCGAACAAAACACCATTCCTTCTCGTCTTCTCCTCACTTCCGTTTTCTTTTTTAAACAAAAAAGGGTTGGAAGGATATTGGTTGCATGACACCCCCCCCCCCCCCCGATAAGATTGTGCTACGCAAAGTGAAGCAAAATCTGACAAATAGCAACCATACAACTATACAGCATAAAATATATATAAAAACACAATTCAAAACAGATGTATAGAAGCCTTGTTATAATAGTTATAATGAATATATATAATAAACATATAAAAAACACTATCAATTCAAAACAGATGTATAGAAGCCTTGTTATAATAATTATAATGAATATATAATAAACATATAAAAAAACACTAACAATTCAAAACAGATGGAAAGACGACTTTATATAATACTGCATACCAAAATTAAACACAAAATAAAGTATCACTTAAATAATCCTTATACAGTAACTAGTTGTGACAGACTATCTGCATTTTTTAATTTTGCACCTGGGCAATGAGAAATATTTATGTTATATCTTTGTAGAGATAAGGCCCATCTTTGTAATTTTGCAGACTGAGGTGCAGATTTCTGAAGATATATTAACCCTCTGAGCGTTTTGAAAAAGGGTAAAATTGTAATGTTGTTTTCTCTGCATTTTATTTTATATTCTAAAAAAATATGATTCTCTCAACATTATAAATAAAACTTAATTACAAATATGACTGTAACCCTTGAGAGTATTAATCATTCTTCAATGTTTTGAAAATTCATTATATCTATAGAATTATAATATCTTAAACATTGCATATATTGCAGTGAAACCTGGAGCTTAGTGAACGGAATATTACGTTCTACACGCTTAGAGGGTTAAGGGATTGTGATCAGTTATTAGTTCAATTTCAGCACCAAACACATAAACTTCAAATTTTTTTAATGCCCACACTACCGCATAAGCTTCACGCTCAATAGTCGACCAGTTTTGTTGCACCTTAGTGAGCTTTTGGCTAGCAAAACTAATAGGACACAAATTTTCTTTCTCATCTCTTTGCGATAGACAAGCACCAACTCCATAAGAACTGGCATCACTCTGAATAGTGTAAGGTTTTTTAGGATCTGGTGTATACAGCTTAGGAGTTTCACACAATAAATGTTTTAAAGTTTGGAAAGCCTCTTCTTCAATCTCAGACCACGGAATGATTTCTGGGATTTTCTTTTTTATCAAGTCGGTTAAAGGCTTGGCGATTTCTGCATAATTTCGTATGTAGTCACGATAATAATTAAATAAACCCAATGCACTTCTGAGAGCTGTTTTGGTTATAGGCGATTCTATTATCTCAATGGCACGTAACTTCTCCGGATCGGGCTCATGTCTACCTCCTCCTATGACATGACCTAGATACTTGATCTGTGCCTTTGCAAAAACACATTTTTTAACGTTCACCGTGAATTTCAGTTCAGTTAATTTGGATAAAACAGCGTCAAGATGTTTCAGATGATTTTCCCAGTCATTTGAAAAAATAGCAATATCATCCAGATATGCTCGACTGTACTTACGATGTTCATCCAGAGCATTGTTGATCGATTTCTGGAATGTGGCAGCGGCATTGCGCAATCCAAAAGGCCTGACTTTCCATCGGTATTGAGCACGATGGGTTTTAAAAGAAGTAAGATCTCGACTCTGTTCTTCTAGAGAAATTTCCCAATACCCTTTTAATACATCTAAACATGTAATTATTGTCTGAGTGCAACGAAGACTCATACACAGCGCAGTATTACTTTGCCCCATATATAGCTACGATGGATATTAAAACCTTTCGTCAAGCATAACTCAAAAAATATTTAACGTATTTCGTTCAAATTTTTACGGCAGGTATCTATAAAGGTGACAACGACGTCTATTTATTACCAAGAATAAATGTCAAACCGTTTGGAAATTATATTAAAAAAATAGATAAAAAAGCACATTTAAAGTGCATACGTCACTAAATTTTGTGCGTACGTCATTTTCACCGGCGGGAGATTTTCGTAGACAATCGGAATTGAAAAGTTCATGGAGTACATGGAGCAAAAAAATATGCAAGCACTAATATTCAGCACAATAAAGTATATTTCAATTTAGTAGAAATCGAAAATTAATCTGGATTTTTTTCTGTTTGAAAGAAAAACCCCGCAATAACTTGGTAGACTTGGTATTAGAGATTTGGCGCAAATCTCAGCAATAGCAGCTTTTTTTATTTCGCGTGTGTAAATTAAAAAAAAAAAAATTCTTTGGTGTTTAAATAAAAGGTTTCGATATATGGCATTATTTCTTTTTTTTCTCTCTTTTTAGCATTTTAAATCGGATTAATGAAAGGCATGTATTTTAAATTAAATGAGTGAAAGGTTTATATTTAAATGAAATGAATTCAATATGAAAATGTTATAGGAACAATATTTGGCGATTTATCAACTGCGCCAGGATAACATAAAAGTACCAATATATCAAACGGTATGTAGTACGTGAAATGAAACAATTATATTATAATCACCCATCGTACAAGAAAAAAAACTAATATTCTGCATTCAGAGGGAAAAATCCATCTCCTGTGCCGTAAGATTTGGCGAGTTCTTTTTTGGTGATAAGTTTTTCGATGTGATTGTTGGGATCTGCAGAATTTGGCTTACTTTTTCTAAATCTTATTTTTTTGCAGATGTAGTATTATGTAAATATATTTCTTTACAGATATTTCTCTATTATATATATATATATATATATTAAATTGTAATGGCATTTGGAAAAGAGATTTTTACCTTTTTATCTGTGCCTTCGGAAATATCAAAAAATAAAAAAGAATTACATATATCAAGCGTATAATGTTATGTTTTGCATTTTTATACGGACCACTTCTTCATTTTTAGATTTTAAATGCTATTTATTATTTACTAGCCGTTTATTAATTGTTTACAATTTACTCCTCTGACAATAACAATTATTTATCACAAAAATGCCTCTTAGGTTTCTTAAATAAGTTTGTTTATGTATTTTCATTACTTATTAAAATATCGAATATGGCGATAAAATTTTATTTTAGCATCGTGCTTAAATTTTTAAGATGATGCAAAAACATGCTTTAATAAACGTATGTTTGTAAATATTTGAAAAACATGTTTTACCGCTCTCTTTAAAAAATTTGTAAGATGCTAAAACTACCTTTTGGTACCATTTAAAATTTTTTTCGCCAACCGACATTGGATACGAAACTTTTCCCCATTCAGATACACAGGCAAGGCTGGTCTCAAACAAGAGTAAAGCTAGCAACAATATTGTTTTAACTCTATAAGAGTTACAATAATGATATTAAATGCTCCGATTGGCTTTAGGCCCAATTACGAAAATTTCTCCTAAAAAAACTGTAGAAGAAGTCTTTTACATTTGCTTCAAATGAAGCTCGGTCTACAAGGTATTAGTTAATAATACAAACAACACTAATGGCAGGGAGGCAAAAGTTTTAATTTATATGTGTATATTTGAAACCCTCCCCCCCCCAAAAAAAAAAAAGTTACACTAATGAATTCAAAATGGCGTTAAGCCACGCTTTCTGACATAAGCAATTGGCTGCAAACGCGATAACGAAACTTTCACTTAACTTAATAACATGTAGCTAATATAGCCCTCAGGGTACTTTGTAGTTATGCAGACCTTGTGGGTTTTTTTTTTTTTTAAGTTTGAGACAATTCAGGTTTAAGAAGTTGAGATTTACTGTCAAATAATATAAACAACCATGAACACAAAACTGATGAATTATTATTCAGGTTTATGTATGTATTTAAAAAAAATTGCATCTGATTACACTTATTAGAAAAATTACTTCTGTTTGCATTTAATAACTAATAAACGGCTTCTGTATATTAAATGAATTGTTTAAATATTGGGAAGAGGTGGCGAGAGGTAGAAAGACGAGTAAACAAACGGGTAGACAGACGGGTAGTGAGATGGGTAGAGAGACGAGTAGCGACATGGGTAGGCTGACGGGTAGCGAAACGAATAGACAGACAGCTAGAGAGAAAGGTAAAAAGAGGGTAGACAGGAATGTAGCGAGAAAGGTTGTGAGACGCGTAGCGTGGTAGATAAAGAGACGAGTAGAGAGATAAGTACAGAGACGAGTTGACTGACGGGTAATGAGATTGGTAGCGAGACGGGTAAAGAGTCGGGTACAAAAACAGACGGATAGTGAGACGGGCATATAGACGAGTAGAGAGACAGTAGATGGGTACGGAGATGGGTAAGAAGATGGGTAGGGAGGCGTATAGCCAGACGGGTAGAGAGACAGATAGACAAGTTGTGAGAAAGATAGACAAATGGGTAGAGAAGTGGATAGAGACACGGCTGGACATACAAGTAGTTAGACGGATAGACAGACGGTTAGAGAATTAGATTGGCGGGTAGCGAGACCGGTAGAGAAATATAGAGACAGGTAGCGATACGTGTAGAGAGATAGACAATCGGTTAGAGAAACGGGCAGAAGAACGGATAGGGAAAAAGACAGATTGTGGAGAGACAGACAGACAAGCAAAAGAAAAGTCTGTGGATTGGCGCAGTAAAGGCGCAGGGGCAGAGCCTCCTAGAGAATAATCAAGAAGTATCTTTTAAGCTTAACTTTGAAATATATATAATTTTTCAATTTTGCCGATATGGAGATTTAATGTAAAAATTATTTTACAGAAGTCATCGAAAGATTTTTTGCATACTTTAATAGTAATTTAGACTATAGTTTTGCAATCTGGTTTGTAGCAAAGCATGCTATCAATGTGGTTTGAAATGTAAGTGTTTCTATAAACAGTTGTACAAATAATAGATATATAATCAAGGAAGAAAAATTTTAAATTCACACACAAAAAAAGGTGCAACAATGAAATTAAATTTGCATTAAGCCACGCTTGATAGAATAATCTATTGGCTGAAAATCCAATTACGTAACTTTAAAGAGCTTGGCGTTTTAAAAGATCCGGCGTTTTTTTTTTCTTTATTTCAAGTTTTGCGCAATACGCGCTTAAGAAAATGAGATTCTTTGCCACATGTTAAAAAAAGAATGTAACAACACATCTGATGAACGGTACTTCTTTTCTATTTTTTTTAACAGTGTATATGAATTTATATATGATATTTTGTAATTCTATCATTTAATTTGCTCTTTTTCTTTATATTGTAATTGTTAACCCTATGTTCTCAGCAATATCACTCAGACTAATCCCTTTGAGGGAAGTCCTAGTGTTAGCACTCCCTATTTGATTAATTAATTCAGTTGCATTTTCCATAGGGTAATCAAAAGGTTTTGTCACTGTGTTCAATTGACGAAAATCTATACATAAGCGCATGCTACCGTCCTTCTTTGCAACACACACGACCGGATAAGTTATTTCAGCTTCACTTTTTTCTATTAGTCCTAGATGCTCTAACTCTTCTATTTGTTTGTCCACTTCATTTTTTAGTGATTCCCGAATTTTATAAATATATGGTTTCTTTCTTTCCGCACCTGGTAATAAACGAATTTTGTGTGCTCCAGCGTTGGCAACTTGAATTTTACCTGAGAATAATGGTGCATGTTTTTGTAAAAGTTTACTTAACTCGAATTGTTTATCAACCTCCAGATGACTAAGGTCTACTTCTATGTTATTTTCATTCAAAGTATTAGCTTTAATTGGTGTTGGGTGAATTTCACCAAATTCTACATCGTCTTCAAAAATGACCCCAACAGTCTGTACTCTTACGTTAAATTTCCTTATTTTATTCGCATGAACATGTCTGACACCCCCATCAGGTAATTTCACTTTATACGAATGTGGTTTTATTCTTTCAAGTATTTCTCCGGGTCCTGTCCATCTAGCATATAATTTATTGTTAGAATCAGGGATAAGTAAATATACTAAATCACCTTTTTCAAATTCCTTCATTCTACTTCGACGATTGAAATAGCGAGTGTAATTTTCTTGTTTTTCTGCAGCAGTTAGAGAAGCAATGTCAGCGGCTCTTTCCAAATTTATTTTTAATTCTTGTAAATAGTCTACTGCTGAATTACTAAGATTCAATGGTAAGGGGATTTCACCTGACCATGATGACTTTAGTACTGCCAAGGGACCTCTAGCTTCCCGACCATACATGAGCTTAAACGGTGATACTCCAGTTGTGCAATTTGGCACTTCACGGTAGGCAAAAAGTAGAAAAGGAATATGTTTATCCCAATTAACAGGATCCGTACGAATTACATGATGTAGCATTTGTTTAAACACACGATTAAATTTTTCAATTAATCCATTCGAAGCGGGGTATGATGGAGTTGAAAAGCGAGGACATGCCCCTAACCGGTTCTCAAATTCTTTAGTCAGTTCAGATTTAAAATTAGTGGCCTGGTCTGAACAGATAACTTCAGGAATTCCGGTGCGCATAAAAATATCTAATAAAGCATCACACGCCGTTTTCGCAGAGAGACTCCGTAATGGTACTACTTCTGGCCATTTAGAATTTTTATCAATTAAGGTAAGACAATATTTATGCTTCCTTCCTGACGGTGGAATAATTTCACCTATACAATCAATATTTACAGTATGAAATGGATATGGTGCGCGGACAACAGGTGTAATCGGAATTTTATCTGTTTGTTTCTCAGGGCTTTTTAACTGACAGTTCTTACATGTTCTACAATAATTTTCTACATCTCTTCAAATATTCGGCCAATAAAAAGATAATTTAATTCTTTCTTTAGTTTTCTCATCCCTAAGTGGTTTCCAAAAATTAAATCATGAGCTAATTCTAACACTTTATTTCTCTAACTTTCCGGTAACACGAGCTGATATATTTTATCACCGCAAATAGTTTCTTTATGATACAACAAATTATCCCGTATCAAAAAATTATTTTTTTCTAATCTAGCGTCCTTGAATGAATTCTTTAAAGTTGCGCAATCTTTTTGTTCTTTACAAAACTTGTTAAACTCTGAAAATTCATCATTTCGATCATTTTGTTTATTCTCTGAAGAAATAAAACAAACATTTAATTCCTCTTTCGCCAGTGGGGCGTCTGAGCTATTTTTAGCTTCGTGACCTTTGAACTCCTGCAACTGACTATTACACAACTCTTCATTTTGAAGTTCAATCAAAGCATTATATACGTCTGGAGTTAATAAACAAGGGACATTTAAGTTTTCAGTGAAAGCAAAAAGCGTATTTAAAGTGACATAAATTCCACTGTTAGGTAATTTATAATGGATGGGTATAGTAGCCAAATTTGCTTGTACTTTTTCTTTGAAAGCGGATTGTAAATAAATACTACCTTTAGCTTCGATTTTCAGATCGGAAATTAATGACGTATTTAAAATACTAATTTGGGTACCTGAATCCAAAATAGCTTCTATTTCTTTTCCTTCTACATAAATAATGATTTTATTTAAAGGAAAAAGAACTTCGTTTTATTGATCATTCATGTGTAAATGCATGGAACTAACATTAGTGACTACTGCATTATTATTTTTATTTGGACTCAATTTATTTGTATCTTGTTGCATTTTCGGTTTTCTCTGACCCTGATCATCAAATTTGAGTATAAGATTTATCATACTTATTTCTTCTGTTTGGGCAAAATTTTGCTAGGTGTAATGGGGAATTACAAATGTAACAATCACGAGATTTTGAGAAGTGTCTGTTCTCATACGTAACTTGATTTTTTCTTAGTTGTGGGGGAACATATTTATTATTTTCATTATTCACTTCACGATAAATAGGCCGTTTCTCAAATTTTGTTTCCTCGAAAGACCTGCCTTTTGCAGTAAAATAAATGTCACAGTCTTTCGATAACTGATCGGGCAAAAGCCAACTTTCTCCTTGCTTGACTGCAATGTGAGTAGCTAGCTCATTATCCAAAGTTTCAAAAATTTTATCTGATATTATTAAATTAATAAGTGAATCGAAATCTTTAACGTTTCGAATTCTACAATAATTTAACCAACAGGATCTTAATCGCGAACCGAACTGTTGATGGGTTTCACCAGGTAATCTTTTAGCGTTTCTAAAATTTTGTAAACAAGTAAATGGGGACGGTTCATATTCTTTCAAAATTAAAGATTTAAT
Organism: Maratus michaelseni; assembly: GCA_963931845.1. NCBI lineage: Eukaryota > Metazoa > Arthropoda > Arachnida > Araneae > Salticidae > Maratus > Maratus michaelseni. The sequence continues at coordinate 101,812,486 of OZ007597.1, read as the reverse complement.
TTTATCATAATCAGCTAATTCTTCTTCATCAATATAAACAAGAACATTTCCTGCTTTTTCACCTACTAATTTTAGCAAAATTTCCGATTTATATTCCTTAGGAACATTTTTGTGCTTAAACGCTCTTTCTAAAGAATAAAAAAAAAAGATTCCATGTTTCATTTTTCTTGGGCACTGGGATTACCAAAACTTGAACTGCTTTAATTAATTTATCTAATGATAATGACGTACTATTTTCCCCTTCGTTATGGGTTAAATTCTCGCTTCTCATTTGTTGTTGTAAACGCAATCTATTTACTTCCTCGCCATTTTTTCTTTCTGACACTGTAGTCGATAAAAATTCAGTTACGAAATCTTTATCTTTTAAGTATTCTTTAGATTTCAATAACAAATCTTTTAATTCGGGTACTCTCTTACTAGCATCAGCTTCTTCGCCTATTTCTTCCAGAACAATAAGTAAATCCGCTTTAGTTACGTTTTTAAACATTTTCGAATAAAGTTAACAGTATCTTACTACACAATCAAATGATAAAAAAAGAATAGCTCACCTCTATTTTGTAATCCAAACACTGCGATTCAAAGCACATACTTTATTATTTTAAATCGTAGAAATAACTCTTCTTCTCGTTATGAGAGCGTGCTGTAATATCATGACAGCCGAATGATGCACAAATTCTTCTTTTTAAATTTTAAAATACACAGTTTATTAAATATGAGCTGATATTTACAATATTATATACACTATTTACACTTTCACTAATATTCATCAAAATTCCACCTAAACCACATTACTTCTTAAAATAACCAAAATATACTTGGATGCATTTCCGCATCCTACTTACTCCGAACAAAACACCATTCCTTCTCGTCTTCTCCTCATTTCCGTTTTCTTTTTTAAACAAAAAAGGGTTGGAAGGATATTGGTTGCATGACAGTCATTAATCCCAGTGATAATACTGCCTCAATAAATGGTGTTGTGATACAGTTAAAAAACAACCGCATGCAAAATCCAATAAGTGCAGTTTGTGTTGACCCAAATTCTGCAAGTGATATAATTAATAATGAAATTATTTCGAATGATATTGTGAATAATGTCAAAGTAGATGAATCTCATGATCAGATCTGTGCATATCTTGCACATAAAGTAAACTTAGATCCTTACGAACAAAAATTTGTAAAGATTAAAATTCCCATCTCACCAAAACACGATGAGATGTTATTTTGTAGTGACATTTCGTCTCCTAATGTATTATGTCATGATTCTCTCATAAAACTTGATTTTCATCATCAAAATATTTCGTATCCTAAAATTATGCATGTGTATGTTGAAAATTTGTCTGTTCATGTTATTCATTTGAATAAGAATATGGAAATGGGTCATCTGAGTGTTCCTGATGAAATTATTGATCAAACTGACATGGTAAAAGTATCAAATATTTCTAAGAGTAATGATATTGATATTCAGTGTAATTTTATTACTGCATCTGATGAAGTGCTTGCGCAGCGAAAAAAGGAACTTTCTATTACTGATTTTAAATTAGACCATTTAAAGGATTATGAAAAGAAAGAAATTTCTGAACTTTTATTAAAACATTACCCTGCATTTTCAAAATCAGTAAAGACACTTGGTCACACTGACCGCATTGTGCCAAAGATAAAATTTATCAATGATTTTCCGATAAAAACTCTGCCTTTTAGTATTCCACAAGCGCTTCAGGCCGAAGCAAAAGAACAAATTGATCAACTCGTGGAAGCAGGAATAACAGAGAGGAATTGTTCTGAATGGGCTTGCCCAATTTTACTTGTAAAAAAAAAGCCTGATGGGTCAGGCAAGCAGAAATTTCGTTTGGCATTAGACTTAAGAATGCTTAACTCAGTTATTCAGGGATATTCCTACCCCCTTCCCAAAATTCAAAATATCATTACCAGTTTGTCATCTTATAAATATTTCACTAGTTTAGATCTACAACAGGCGTATCACCAAATTGACATACCCCAAGATTTACAAGATAAACTAACATTTACATCTCAATTTGGCTGTTTTAAATGTAAACGCTTGGTATTTGGATTAAAAAATTCAGCCTCAGTGTTTCAAACATTAATGGACATGTCTATTGATGAAATGAATTGGGAAGGTATCTTCTCTTATCAAGATGATTTTATTTTCGGTGCAAACACATTCGAAGAAACTCTTCAAAAACTCGAGAAAATTTTACAGGTCTTTTCAAAGTATAACTTGACTTTTGCTCCCAATAAATGTAATTTTCATCAGACCTCTACTAACTATTTAGGGTTTCATATAGAAAATCATACAATTAGTCCTATCCAAAGTAACATTTTGCGAATCACTTCATTTCCTGTCCCTAAAACTAAACGCCAACTTAAAGGTTTTATTGGTTTAGCGACATTTTATAGAAATTTGATACCTAAATTCTCTGAGATTATACATCCGTTAATTCAGCTTACTACACCTAAAGCAAAATTTCATTGGACACAGAACATAATAAAATTTTCAATGATATACAGAAAATGTTTTTTTCTGAACCAGTGCTCCATTTACCAAATTGGGATAAACAATTTTTCTTAAATACTGATGCATCACAAGTTGCTATCTCAGCTGCTTTACTCCAAGAGTTTGACAATAACTTACTTCCTGTTGCTTACTTTTCTAAAGCACTATCACCTTTTGAAAAAAAAAACCCTGCAATTAAATTAGAGTTAATGGCTATCTATAAAGCAATTATTGCCTTTAAATATTATCTTTATAACAGACATTTCACTGTTTTGTCTGACAGTGCACCCTTAGACAAATATCGTAAAACCACTAATCCGGCAGACATTATAACTAGATGGCTCACTGAGTTATCAGAATATTCATTCGAGTTTCGGCACATTCCAGGGTCATCTAATGTTCTAGCGGACTATCTCTCTAGAAATGATTTAAAAAATAATCAACAAACTTTGGATACAAATCCTGAGTTGATTTACGAATCTAACCATATTCTACCAATTGTTGAAAATGATAAACAAGACAAAAGTATCACAGAATCACACTCAATTAATTATTTGAATGTCGGTAATTCAGAACATCATATAGATCCTCTCCTTGAGATATCAAACCAAACATTTGTCAATGAATAATTAAAAGATACAGAATTATCTGTTATATATCAGGAAATATTGAACAATGGTAATTCAGAGAAATATAATATGTATTTTATTCATCCAGACACCAAAGTTCTGATGTTTAAAAAAATCATTCCATACAATTCTACAGTTTCATATCACATTGTTGTACCACATTCGTTAAAAGCTAAGGTTTTAGCGATTTCACATCTTTCACACTTTGGTTTAAAGAAAACCTATGAATTTCTAACTAAAAGATATTTTTGGAAGGGCATTATCAGACACATTAAATTACGTTGCATCATGTGTTAAATGTTTGCAACATAAGCACCACAAAACACAACCTGCACCCTTACAAACAACTTACATTCCTAAACAACCAGGTCATACTGTGGGAATTGACATTGTTGGTCCTTTCAGCAATAATTATTCAGTTTTAACGGTAACAGATCATTTTTCCAGACACATGGAATTGTTCCCTTTAAAAGAGACTACTGCTAATCGAGTTGTTGAATCACTATTCAAATATTTCACCTGTTTCGGGCGACCTTGCGTAATTTTATCAGAATTAGGTCCCCAGTTCATTTCTAATGTTTATAACATCTTGAACGAAACCCTTGGTATAAAAATATCTCATGCATCCGTTTCACACCCCCAGGCGAATGCTATCGCTGAGAGGGTTAACTTATCAATTAAAACCTCAGTTAATACCTTATTACTTGAAGGACATTCCTTTGAACATGCATTATTGATTCACAAATGCTTATACAATGGCTCTACACATTCATCTACTAAATTCTCACCTAATCTTTTACATTTTGGGAGTGAATTATCATTGATTTTTGACACATACGACACTCATGCAAATCAACCATTTCTTGATAATGTTGACACATATAAATTGTTAAAAGAACTTGACTCAATGTACCAAAAAGCTTATGAAAACATTGTTTCTGCTCAACATCAAAGAAACCAAAAATTTTCTCAACATGCAAAATTAAGACCATTAACTGTCCAAGATATTGTTTATCTGAAATCTAGAGATAAATATAAACCTAAATATACTGGACCTAATGAAATTATTATGAAACATTCACCTGTTTCATTCACTATAAGAAAATATCAGTATCCACATGCTGCTTCCTTTAAAGTGCACATTGATAGGCTTTTACTAGCTCCACCTAGAAATACCTATCATAATTCTAATTTTGACAATAATTCAAGTACTAATAATAACAATAATTATCAGCAAGATAATAATAACAACATTCCTTATAATATAATATCCAGATATAATCTTAGAAAAAGAAAATAAATGTAATACGACATGTTTTATGTCAACTGGCCAGGACATGGAACTATGTTTGATTGTGTGCTATATATATTTAATCTTTTACTAAATTACTGGCTGGTACAGTTTATGGTGTATAAGATTAATTATGCAGTATACAAATTTGGTTTTATATTTTGTTTTCTTGTCACAAATATCTATCAGTTAATTACTGTAATATTTTAATGCTTTCATTTTATAATATACTTATGTAAGTTTTCTCTTCACTTTATTGGAATTGCATTAATTATACTTTCTAAACATTGTCTAATACTAATAAATGTTACTATTTGGTAATTTCTTTGCGCATAGAATAAATATTGGATTTTTTAATATTACATTATATTTTCATCCTACATTATAAAAGAAAGTGCTTATATACTTATAGCAAATTAAGCACTTATTCCATTCTGTGTTCAAAACAGACTACTGGACTGTTATGAAAACTATAAATCAAGTTGCAAATATTTTTAAGCAACATCTAAAAGAACTATGAACAGTTTCAACAAATAAGAGAAAATATGTCATCTTTAAAAAATTGCTTCTGCAGAAGAAATTTTTTTTTATAAGCGCTTTCACTTGAAAAAATGACTACATATATTAAATAAATATTGGTGTGTACACATTCAACTGTTTTAAAAGACTTATAAAAAAGACCTAGGCAACACATTGAACTGTTTTAAAAGACTTATAAAAAAGACATAGGCAACACATTGAACTGTTTGAAAAGACTGAAAAAAAAGACCTAGGCATCACATCAAATGATATTCAAATTTTGGTATTCTCTTACGTATAGAATACAATACAAAATAAATGTTCTTTATGTCATATAACTTCTATAATATTACGAATATTCATTTATTTTAGTGTATAATTGTTTATTGTGCTAGTGTTGTGTTGGCGATATTGTTTAGATAAAAATTTAGTTAGTTATGTAACTGTTACGGTGATATGAGGTCATGCGCTCTCCTTAGTGTCGATTAAATGAAAAGCAATTATGTCCTTTTAAATATTTTTGCTGCTAATCCTTTGACTCGTAGCTCATCTGTATTTTATTACTTCAACTTTGCCTGAAAAATAAAGATTTTGTCGAGCACGGAATAGAATTAATTCATTTTTAAAAAATCGACCTTTTCTGCCAGTAAAAAAAGTTTTCGAACCTGAGATTATATACTCCACTATACGAAAATGGCACACGTGATGGTCGAACGCCATCACAGTATACCTTAAAATATACGTTTAAAGGTATCCGGATACGTATAAGCGTATATCGGTTAAAGGTATAATTCAAGTATACGTTTAATTCAAGTATACGTATATTTCAAGTATCGAATTTACTTTTATGCCGATGGATCTCATCCGAGGCTAACGAAAAAGACAGGCTACCGCGGTGCATTGCATTCCACTTATCTTTTTTTACAGACCGCTAGAGTGACGTAATGCTCTTTTCGTACACCTGCATTGGTGCATTCGAGCATCACGTGACTCCCGCGGTCTGTAAAAAAAGGTACTCGTAAAGCACCGTGGTAGCCTTTCTTTTTCGTTTGCCTCGATCTCATCAGTGTTACGTCACTGAACGGAGAACAAGTTGGAAATCGGTGGCGTTACTTTAGCAATCTGTATAGTATGTTTCATACATAGAATCTTGTTATTTTTCCCTGTAAACGATTATTGTAAATATACAACGAAAGTAAAAAGACTTTTTGAGCAAACAAGGTGACTATAGACGTTTCAGATTTATTGTTAATCCTTATTAAGTATATTCTTTCTTTTTTAATTAAAAAAATATTTTTGTTTGCGTATACTCAAATTGCACCCGGGGGGGGGGGGGGGTGAGGTTCAAATGTCGTTCTTTCCACGGTACTAATGTTTTCTACTCTGTGTTAATGTGTAACGAAATTTCATTTTTTTTAACCATGACACTCGTGGTATTTTTTATACAAAGTGTACGTGCATTACAAGATACTACGTTTTAAGAATTCTCGTTAATCTTGACAAATTTCATTTTTTGTGTTATTACCTATAAATATAGCCTGGCAAATAATCGTCACTACAGGTTTCAAAACACAATCACACAAACTTAAAATGACTTGCCTTCTCTTTTCTTTTTTGCTGTGAAACGTATTTTCAAAATATTTTTTAATAGAGAAAAAAGTGTTCTTAAATAAAATAAAAGTATGTTTATAATAGTTAGTTATTTGTTATGACCAATTATCTGCACTATGGATATAGGCCGGTGTGAGGGTATATAGGCCGGTGTGCCCTCTGTGGGGGTCTTTAAAATAAAAATAAGATTATGAAACTTCCCAGGAGTTGGATTGATATTATAAAATATGAAGTCAATGTAAGTTTGTGTTCCTGCAATATTAATATTTCGGGCTAAATGTCCACGCCATAAATCAAAATAAGCTATGTGCGTGTGTTACAGATATGCGAAAGGTATCATTTCATAATTATTAGTTTAGATTTGAGGGGGAGAAAAACAAAATCTAAACTGAAGAAAAAATATTCCGTTTTTTTTCTTGCAAGTACCGACTGTACAAGACACAGCGGGTGTTTCTCAAAGTCTCTGATTCGCAGACCATCAGGAGAAAGGCATAATTTTTTAAGCAATGAACGAAAACCGTTTAAACGTTTATACGTTTAACCGCTGGTGTAAGTTCCGTATATACGATGTACCGTATAATACGTATAACCGCCTTGGTCGTATCATACGTATCCAAAATCTCCACCCGGTATAATACGTATTATGTGTATACTCGTACAAACGTTTAATAGAGAGCACTAGTATAAATGAACATACATGTAAACAATGTTTATGTTAAAGAAAACCAATGCGTTTAGAGTGAAAAGAATCTCCATAATGTTAACATCGAACCAGAACTTAAGTTTTATTCGTATTTTTAACAATATTTAGCTAAAGGAGTACTAGAAACTGAATGAGGTATTTGCTAATTTAATGCAGTAAATCTAATAAAGTAACCAAATTACATGGTCATTTTTTTTAGTGTGAATGTAGATTCCATAGCTGCCCTACTGAATATTCTATTTCGTGTAATCAGCTTACAGAATTAGACTCATTTGGTAAAGCATGTGCTAAAGCACTCCTTTCACTTTCTAAATATACAAAAGTAGCCAAAGTGCGCGTCTAATTTATCCTTTAACGTAAATCTGCATTCCGCTCTGCGCTACAGAATTTTCTGTTGTACGTAAATCACTTTACAACATTAGAGCTTAATTAGAAAAGCATGCTCTTAAACATTCTTTTGGAAACCCCCCGTTCTCTCGAAGACATTGTGGAATTTCAGATAATTTACTTTGCGGCAGGGAAATAGCGTTAGGAAATATGAATGTAAGTCATTTGAAATTAAACACATGTCGTAGAAAAAAAAAATGTTTTAGAATGCAAACATCATTGTTATTTAAGCCTTTCGTTTCAAAGATTTTAAGTTTGTAAAATGGGTAATAAATTGGAACAGAATGCTAGGAAAAATATTAACCCTTAAAAGCATGGACGGTTTGTAGTAACATAAAAGCACGCACGGTGTATTTTAGGCGTCAAGTTATTTTAAAGCCTAAATGACAACTTTTAATTTATATCTTTATTTAAAGTAATGTATAGTAGTAGTATAAATGTATAATAAACATGTAATGGATTTTATAAAATGCTAATTTAATTAGAATTGATATAACACGCACGGTTTGTAGCAACATAAAAACACGTGCTGTACACTCCATACACCAGCGCGTTTAAAAACGTAAATTTTGATGATATTAATTTGTAATACAATGTCTAGTAATAGTACAAAAGTAATAAACATTAATTTTACGAAATAAAAACAACTTAATTAAGAAAGAAAATGGGATAAATTACACATACACAGGGGTGGCGTATTCCGTTAAACAGAGTGAATTTACCAAGAAAAAGAATTAAAAAGAGCAGAAAAAATTACGAACTTCAACTTTAAACATTGTTTTAACACTGAAGGTTCTTTAGGAAGAGGGTAAATGGGGCACAGGTGTTAAGCACTTAACTTGTAGAGAATTCGCAGTTTTTTTCCCACTGACTGGCGCAATCTGTACTCCGTTCTTTTTTTAAAGTTAATAACAGTTAAAATGTTCATCAAACAAAGTATAAATGAACATGCATGTAAACATTTGTTAAGTTAAAGAAGAAAAAATGAGCTTATAGTCAAAAGAATGTTCATAATTTTACATTGAACTAATGTTTAATGTTAATAATATTTATTCGCATTTGTTAACAACAATATCACTTATTTATCGAAAAAAGATCTAAAAATGAAGATACGAGTAATTCCATTATCTAGAAACTGAAAGATGAATTTTGATATTTTAATAGAGTAAATCTAATAAAGCAACCAATTTGCGTGGCTAATTTATCCTTTAGTGTGTATATAGATTCCATATTGTGCTGCTGAACATTCTGCTCTGTGTAATCAGCCTACAATTTTGGAACTCAATTAGAAAAGCATGCGCTGATTCATTCCTCTGACAAGCATCTGTTTTCTCGATGACATTTTAGAATTTAAGATAATTAACTTTTACGGCTAACATTAGGATACATATGAATATAATATAAAAAATATATCAAATATAATAGAGAAATATATTTAATTATTTGCGCATTCTCTTGCCTATACGAATTTTGCATGTTTAGTGATGTTTTAAATGAAATTATTTTGGAATTTAAAACTCATATAGTTATTTTTCGTATTTTCTTCACATGTGTTACATTTGTACAAAAGAGCAAAGAATTGGAATAGAATACGATAAAAAAATATATTAATTACAATTAAAATGTAAAATTCGCGAACAAATATTGATGTTTCGTGATGAAATCGCTCATTTTCTTGTTCTTTCTGCCCGAAATCTTTGAAATCTTTATTGATTATAAATAAAAAAGTCTTACAGCCGATGCAAAAATTTCGTTAAAAAACATTGTTATCTTGTTGTAAAACAAATGTTTTCTTCTCGCTTTTTAGTTAGTTAGTTTGTTTTCACGTCGGCTCTTTTAACATAGCAATAAAAAAAATAGTTACTATCTTCCGAACTCTTTGAAATTCCAGTCGGTTATAAATATAACTGTATACAAGCTCTCTTTAAAATTTTACAAAAAAATATGCATATTTAGCAATGAAAACATGAGTTCTTAAAAAAAAGCTTCCAACGCAATGGTCATATTACGCCATCCGTTTTCAATCAACCATTTTCAATCCCCGTAATCTAAACAGCTCTATGCTAAACAGGTGAGGGTTAAACATATTTCCCCTTTCTGAGGGTATAAGCCTTAAAAAAAAGTTGAAGCATGAGAATAGAGAGGATTTTAGTGTGGAAAAGAGAGTGTGAATTAGACAGAATGCGCTTTTCGCTTTAAATATATAGATAACATAAAACATGGTAATATTTTCTTCTCTCTTCTTTCATCAGCTCACAGCATTGGAAAAAACATGGGCTTGTATTCTTTTGGCTTGCACTACTCCCCTCGGTGACATCGGAACATCAAATACTAATTTGCTGTAGAGGTAGCTTTGGGAATATGTATAATTCATCTGGAATTTGGCTCAGGTCGCAGAAAAATGTAATCTCGAATGAGAAGTTGAGAAGCTTATATTACTACCTATGCATTTCTGTTTACAGATCAGACATTTATAAAACAAGTAATGAATTGAAACAGAAAAAGTTGAAAGGTACTAATTGCAATTACAATGTTGTTCGGATGAATTATAAATAATTTTGCATGTAGGTTTATTTTGAAACGCATTTGCAGTCAAAATACTATTTTACAACGCACAATATTCGTTCGAATTTGTAAACAATATTAGTTGTTTCACTATAAACATTGTAGAAACTGATCGAGGAGTTTTGATACTTTAATAAAGTAAATCTGAAAAATTAACCAAATTGTGAGTCATTGATGATATACAGATCAGACATTTATAAAACAAGCAATGAATTGAAACAGAATAAGTTGAAAGATATTAATTGTAATTAGAATGTTGTTTTGACGAATTATAAATAATTTTGCATATAGGTTTATTTTGAAACGCATTTGCAGTCAAAAGACTATTTTACAACGCACAATATTCGTTCGAATTTGTAAACAATATCAGTTGTTTCACTATAAACGTTGTAGAAATTGAACGAGGATCTTTGATACATTAATAGAGTAAATCTGAAAAATTAACCAAATTGTGAGTCTAATTTATTCTTTAATATAAACCTACAGTCTATTTTGAGCTGCTGCACATTCTGTTCTACGTAATTAGGTCACAACTTTAACTTAATTACAAAAAGAATGAACTTAAGCATTGTTTTCGTAGGCATCTGTTCTCTCTGAGAATTTTTTACTTGGAATTTCTGATACATTAGTTTAAAGTTAGTGTTTGGAAATACTTATATAAGACACGTGTAGAATTTAAAGCACAATATATAAAATATATCAGATCTTTGAACATTTCCCGGATAATACAAATTTTGCTAATTTAAAATATTTGGGAAGTTTATATTACTATCTATGTCTTTCTCTTTACAGTTTTTGCTTTTGTTAACCCTTTCAGTATCAAGTAGTTGTGTTTCTGAATGTTGAACTCATATCACAATTTTCGAAAGAAATTGTTTGAAAATAGTAAAATGCAATTTTACACCTTTTTTTCACCAAAGTTATAAAAATAAACAAGAACGAAAATCATGCATCACGTCATAGATTATGAAACACTTTCCACCACTATCGGAATATTGTTAAGAAATTTCAGTTTTGTTCATATAATGAAATGAGATATCTAAATAAACATGAAAAAAAAAATACAACGCAATAAAACTTCATTTACAGCAATGGCTGTCCATAACCGTACTGTGTGTAATTCTTCCGTGAGGCCCTGTATATTATGTACATACCCCGTAATACACTACAAATAATTTAAAATTTAAACAGCGTATCAGAATCTGAAAAGTCACATCCAGCAGTTATGGATTATAGTCATTCCTGTAACCGATTGCGGTACTTACGTATTATCTGAGGCATGAGATAGATCGCCAAAAATGGTTGTCAATTACTAATCATGTTTATTGTTGCCAATAATGTGCAAAACAGTAATTTAATATTGTTAAATACATAAAATTGTTTAAATTGGTAAATAATGTAAAATAAATAAATAAATAAAATAAATAAACAATGAAATACAAAGGATGTGAATTATCACTTTACTAAACAGCGTACAATCAACAGAGTGAAAAAATGTCCAGACAGGGGTTCGATCCCGGATCATTTGGTATAGCGCACCAATTCCTTTACCAATTAAGCCATCCGGACGACACCACGACGGGAGACGAAGCCATCGAACCCCGGTCTGGACTTCTTTCACTCTGTTGGTTGTACACTGTTTAGTAAAGTGATAATTCGCATCCTTTGTATTTCAGTAATTTACAGCGTAATTTCAACTCGGCTGAAAAATTAATTAGTATATAAATAAACAATAATAAATAAATAACAAAAAACTGTAAACTATATTAAAAAAATAAACTATAAATTATACTAAAATCTATGCACTATAATAAATAAATAAACTATATACCTGTCAAAAAAAAAGGTTACTGTAATTAGTATATTTTGCGCCATGCTTGGCTCAGTTGTATCTGACCTGGCTCGGATAATACGTAAGTACCCCAAATTCTTTTGAGTGTCGCTGTAAATAAACGATAAACTACGAAATATACGATACTACGTACTCAACAATCTATGGAAAATATACTGTAGTGCACCTCAGTAATGTATATCAGTTTCAGTATATTTGAAATAGTTTAACATCAATAAAATACACTGCAAATGATTTCCCCCCATAGATCAATGTAATAGAATTCTTTTACGCGTTCCTGTAAACGAGCTATAATTGCTACTAACTCGATACTCTAAAGGAAACATACTGCCATCCACCTCAGTGAGGCATATAAATTTCATTGTGATTGAAAGAGTGAACATAATTAAAATGCACTAAAAACGATATTTCCCCATTGACTGTAATGTAACGGAATAGTTTTGAGTATCCTCGTAAACGAACTGTAATGGCTATACTTATTCCATACTCTATTTATAACACGTTTTTGCCCACCCCAGTGATTCATATCAATTTTATTATATTTGAAATAGTTTAACTATATTAAAATGCCCGAAAATAACTCGTCCTATTGACTGTGTTATGTAATGGAATACTTTTGAGTGTACCTGTAAACTAACCATAAACGGTAGACACTTCATTTTCAATACCGAACATGCAATGATAAACCTCCATAACATATATCAATTACTCGAGTTATAGCTCGGATAGACGGTCAGACTAATCGAATTCTTAAACACTTTTCAGCTATATTCGAAAGTGTCAAAAATTGTACATAAATTCTGGTATAGTTCTTGTGGTATAAAATTATTAAGTGGTATAAAATGTATCCCACCAATGCGACCATCAAAAGGTTAAACAAGATATGAATTCAAATAAAAGATACGGCTGAAAGGAGGTATAAAAGAATGATGCCCATGTATAAAAGAATGATGAATGGACATTTTCTTCCCATTACGAATTATGTGTATTTAAAAAAATACTGAGTGGAAAAAAATGCTGAGTATTTTGCAATGCGTTGCTTACATTGCTACTTATGTTTTTCTCTCTACATTACATTCTCAGTACATTACTTTAACAGCATTCTGGAAAAATTTCTGTAAAATATTCTAGAAACCTAACAACAAATTTTAAACGTTACTAGGATAATTCTACAAAAGAGTGTAACCAAATTGCATGTCAGAATTATCCTTTAACATAAATCTGCTTTTAATTTTGAGCTAAAGAGTTTGTTCTAAGTAATCAGTTTAAGAGTTTTGGTCAGTGAGATCTCCAATTCCCCCCGATAATGTTAAACCTATGGGCGAGGAATTTATGGCATTCTGAACTTAAAAATATCTCATCGGTAAAGTAATACTTTTATTTTATCTTTTCTGTGTACTCTTAAGTAATAAAAATAAAAATTTTCTTAAACAAACAATGAGTTTAGATAGAATTAGAATTAGCATTAGAATGTTAAAAATTAAAAACATGAAAACATTTAAAATGAATCAATTGATTACTTATTACTGAAATATGTGTAAAATGAAATAAAAGTTTTACAGTAGAGTCCCGCTATTCCGAACCTCGCTATTCCGAAAATCTGCCTATTCCGAACAGAGTTCAGAAAAATACCGATTTACGTACATTTAGTGTTATACAAAGAAGTTAAATAGAGACATACATATAGCATAAGCTTGATGAAAACGCCTGAAACCAAATTGGAATGAAATCTGGTTACTTACAGTACATGTCGGCTCCATTTATACAATTCTGTAGAATCATTTTTAATCACTGCTAAACACAAAAATAACTAATTTACACACACGTAAGAAGTAAAATCAGTGATTTTTTTCTGACGAAGAGCACTGAATGACAAATTAGTGCTCGAACCATATCTTCAACAAGTCGCGTTCCATATTTTCTTATTCTTATAATGCACAGGAAGTGAGTTCATGTTAATGTTTTTGAACGCTCGTGGTTTCGACGATTTGCCTACTACCATCAGCGGAAGTTTGTTTGTTGTCGAGGCTTTGCTACAAGCTAAGACAATTAGACATTATTTGTCCATTTCCAACCCTGGGGCAGATTTCTCTTCTTGTGAAGCAAGACTTTTTGTAGGAAAGCCTTAAAATTTGGTTCGAAGGTTACTGCCCTTCCCTTCCCACTTTCACTGAACCTGTTCACCACGAGCCGATTAACGCTGTATAGAGCTGGCACTAACAGATGTCCGCGCACTTACTTTACGCCTTAAAAAGTCAATATGTTGATTATTATTAATGAAATCCGCCTATACCGAATTCCCGCTAAACCGAACAGTGTTCGGTCCCAATTAGTTCGGAATAGCGGGACTCTACTGTATAACATTAAAACTCGTCTATAGATGTTAAAGGTATCGTCGGAGTCCAGAAAGCTTTCTACCAGGACATAGCTATCATCAACAGGTCGAAAAATGAGTACAAATTCTCTAAAACATCCATAGAATTCTAGAATGGACAGGAATTTTTACTCATTTTTCGCCCTCTTGATGATGGCCAGAATTTGGTCGAAAGCGCTCGGGACTCCGACGACACTTTTAACATCTATAGAAGAATTTTAAGACCTTTATTTCATTTTACACCTATTTTAGTAATAAGCAATAAATTGTGATTCCTTTTAAATGCTTTCATCCTTTTAATTTGTATATGAAGGTGAATTTACGGTTCCAACATTACAATTTTTTTTTGTATATATTTAAGGGGGCTCAGGGCTTGATAGATACCGAAAAACATGTAAACAGAGCTTTCACTTCGAGTCCATATAAAAATAAAAGTATTCAATGTAACTAATTTAAACTTTCTGATATTTTTAAGGTATGTTTTAGTCTTATAAAATTATAAAGTGAAGTACTTCAATGTAATAAAATTAAAAATATAGCAAAATTTATATAACACAATTTTCGAAAAAAAATTTAGGTGTCATATCACTATCCGTAAGATATCTTAATGTTGAATTGACCTTACAACCTAATTTTTGCTTTAAAATGATCAAGACACTTTACTCTATAGAATGAATTAAGGATATAATAACTACTCAAAGGAAACATTATTAAAAAAAATTCTGAAATTTTAAAATTTTAAAAACTTTTAAAAAATACAACTTTTTTTCATAAAAAATACTCAAAATATTAAACTATCTAAAATATATTAATTCATTCTATATAGTAAAGTTTCTTGATCATTTTAAAGCAAAAATTAAGTTGTTAGGTCAATTCAAGGTCAATTAGGTATCTTACGGATAGTGATATGACACTTAAATTTATTTTCTAAAATTGTTTTGTATAAATTTTGCTATATTTTAAATTTTATTACATTGAAGTACTTATTTTATAATTTTATAAGACTACAAACATACCTTAAAAATATCAGAAAGTTTAAATTAGTTACATTGAATACTTTTGTTTTTATATAGACTCGAAGCGAGAGCTCTGTTTACATGCTTTTCGGTATCTATCAAGCCCTGAGCCCCCTTAATGCATTAGAATGTAATATTTATTTACGTTAAATTACAGATAAAGAATATGATTCTATTTATAACAGATACCTTCGAGAATTCTTGTGTATCACAAGATTCTTTTCTGTTCACAACTGTATCACACATTACTCTAAAAAATAAATCAGAAACTAAATAATATATTTCCTAACAACAATAGAGAAAACCTACAAAATTAACTAAAATGAGAGTTTAATTTATCCTTTAACATTACGTTTTATTCTTATCTGCTGAACTTTCTGTCCAACGTAATAAGCGTACAGCATTATAACTCAATTTGAAAAGCATGTGCATTCCTAGCAAGCCTCCGTTCTCTGGGCGACATTTAGGAATTTGAGATAAATTGCTTTAGAATGTAACATTTATTTACGTTAAATTACAGATAAATAATATGATTCTATTTATAAGAGATACCTTCGACAATTCTTGTGTGTCACAAGATTCTTTGCTGTTCACAACTGTATCACACATTTCTCTAAAAAATATATCAGAAACTGAATAATATATTTATTTCCTAACAACAATAGAGAAAACCTTCAAAATTAACTAAAATGAGAGTTTAATTTATCCTTTAACATTACGTTTTATTCTTATCTGCTGAACTTTCTGTCCAACGTAATAAGCGTACAGCATTATAACTCAATTTGAAAAGCATGTGCATTCCTAGCAAGCCTCCGTTCTCTGGGCGACATTTAGGAATTTGAGATAAATTGCTTTAGAATGTAACATTTATTTACGTTAAATTACAGATAAATAATATGATTCTATTTATAAGAGATACCTTCGACAATTCTTGTGTGTCACAAGATTCTTTGCTGTTCACAACTGTATCACACATTTCTCTAAAAAATATATCAGAAACTGAATAATATATTTCCTAACAACAATAGAGAAAACCTTCAAAATTAACTAAAATGAGAGTTTAATTTCTCCTTTAACATTACGTTTTATTCTTATCTGCTGAACTTTCTATCCAACGTAATAAGCGTACAGCATTATAACTCAATTTGAAAAGCATGTGCATTCCTAGCAAGCCTCCGTTCTCTGGGTGACATTTAGGAATTTGAGATAAATTGCTTTAGAATGTAACATTTATTTACGTTAAATTACAGATAAATAATATGATTCTATTTATAAGAGATACCTTCGACAATTCTTGTGTGTCACAAGATTCTTTGCTGTTCACAACTGTATCACACATTTCTCTAAAAAATATATCAGAAACTGAATAATATATTTCCTAACAACAATAGAGAAAACCTTCAAAATTAACTAAAATGAGAGTTTAATTTATCCTTTAACATTACCTTTTATTCTTATCTGCTGAACTTTCTGTCCAACGTAATAAGCGTACAGCATTAGAACTCAATTTGAAAAGCATGTGCATTCCTAGCAACCGTTCTCTGGGCGACATTTAGGAATTTGAGATAAATTGCTTTAGAATGTAACATTTATTTATGTTAAATTACAGAGAAGGAATATGATTCTATTTATGACAGATACTTTCAAGAATTCTTGAGTATCACAAGATTATTTGCTGTTCACAACTGTATCACACATTTCTCTAAAAAATATATCAGAAACTAAATAATATATTTCCTTACAGAGAAAACCTAAAAAAGTAACTAAAATAAGAGTCTAATTTATCTTTTAACATTACGTTTTATTCTGATCTACTGAACTTTCTGTTCTCCGTAATAAGCTTACAGCATTAGAACCTAATTTGAAAAGCATGTGCATTCCTAGCAACCGTTCTCTGCGCGACATTTAGGAATTTGAGATAAATTGCTTTAGAATGTAACATTTATTTATGTTAAATTACAGAGAAGGAATATGATTCTATTTATGACAGATACTTTCAAGAATTCTTGAGTATCACAATATTATTTGCTGTTCACAACTGTATCACACATTTCTCTAAAAAATATATCAGAAACTAAATAATATATTTCCTTACAGAGAAAACCTAAAAAAGTAACTAAAATAAGAGTCTAATTTATCTTTTAACATTACGTTTTATTCTGATCTACTGAACTTTCTGTTCTCCGTAATAAGCTTACAGCATTAGAACTCAATTTGAAAAGCATGTGCATTCCTAGCAAGCCTCCGTTCTCTCGGCGACATTTAAGAATTTGAGATAAATTGCTTTTAAGTTTAGCATTCAAATATATATGTATGATATCGGGAATTCAGAGCAGAGCATTTTAGTAGAAAAATACGTTTTCTTTTTCGGGAATTTCCTTGTCATTACAAATTTTGTATGTTTAATATTATATTAAATGAAATTATTTTGGAATGCGTAGTTGTCAAATCGATTTATTATAGTTTCTGCACAATTTTTGTTTTGTTGAGCGTGTGGCTCACGTTAAATATCTTAGAAAATTGTATTTTCATTTTTTATATTAAATAAAATCCCCTTTAGCTTTTCTGAAAAGAACAGGCTAATAACATTTCATCTGTTTAACATGTGAAATTGTGAAAGAGAAAACACAATTAAACAAGTTTACTTCTAACTGAAAAGGAATATTATTACATGCAATAAATAGAATTTTTATTAAAATAAATAAATAAAGCAAAGCGTACAAGAAACGAGTTTAGTTCTTATTAGAACAAAGACTTTGAAAAATTATTTTAATAATTTTGTTATCAACAACAATACCGTAAATTAGGGTTCCTTTGACCCTGGGGCTTTACTTGAATCGAAAAAAAGCAGATTTTAACATTGTCCTGGATTTATTGTGTTGAATAGATATAGAACTGATTGACTATTGGATAATTACTATTGATGCTTATCAAGTATAAAATTCACTAGAAACACAGGATATCCAGGAGTAATTTAAAACATTTTTATTTACATCCAAATAACACTCTACTTGTTTCCGGTAACACTAAGTTACGATGTATGACTTCAAACGCATTCTACAAACGTTTCTCAAAAATATTCTAAAACCAGAATGATAAATTTTAAAACATTAATGGAACAAATTTACAAAAGACAGTAACCAAATTGTACGTCTGAATTGTCCTTTAACGTAAATCTACATTTCATTCTCAGCTACTGTACGTATAAGGGTGTTGGTCAGTGAGATCTCAAATTCCCTTGCTAATGTTAAACCCCTGGACATGGAATGCATTCTTATTTTTGAAATATCTCATGGGAAAATTATAATGTTTAATTTTTGTTTTCTGTGTTAAAGGTTGTTTCTTTCGTTTAGTTGATAAAATATTTTAAAAAAAATATGTACTTAAATTTATTTGAACTGTTAAAACGTTACTCTAAGCTTACTCTAAGATTTTAACACATAAAATATGAAACTAAGCACATGTTTAAAAAAATATATCTTCTCAACTAAAATAAAAAGTGATATAATTTAAGCAGAATACACAGACAACAAAAGTCATGGCTTTAACATAAGTGAGGAGGATTTGAGATCTCATGGGGAAATTACTGTTTTTAATTTTTGTTTCCTGTGTACTCTTGTTAAAGGACGTTTCTTTCCTTTTAGTTGATAAAATATTAAAAAATATATATGTATTTAAATTTATTTTAACTGTTAAAACTTTACTCTAAGATTACTCAAAGATTTTAACACATAAAACATGAAACTAAGCACATATTAAAAAATATATATCTTCTCAACTAAAAGAAAACGAGATATCCTTTAAGAAGAATACACAGAAAACAGAAGTCATAGCTTTAACATAAGTGAAGAGGATATGAGATCTCAAGGGAAAATTACTATTTTTAGTTTTTGTTTTGTGAGTACTCTTGTTAAAGGACGTTTCTTTTCTTTGACCAATACTCTTAAAGCATTACGATTCAATTAGAGAAGCACGCACATAAGCATTCCGTTGGAAAACCTCGATTCTCTCAAAGACATTCTGGAATTTTAGATAATTTGCTCTAATATTAGACTTACGAAATATATAGATTTAACATAAATAATTCAAAGTATATAATAGAGAAATATATTTAATTATTTGAGCATCTATTTATCTTCATGATTTTTGTAGATTTGTAATCATATTTAGATGGTTCTGAAATGACCTGCTCAACAAGAACAGAATACAGAAACAATAATTTGAGTCAATTTTTTTTCCAACCACACTGAAGGCATTTATTTATTCAATAGCAAATTCGCCAAAACTATCACAATAAAATTGCTCCTTTTTAAATGAACTTGTTTTTATAGAGTAAGAATTCTGTAGAATGATAAATATATTAATTTATTATTTCCCGTTTCATTAAACTTACAATTCAAACGTTAAGCTTTTTTATTTACAAGAAATAATGAAAATTTTTGTGATATAAAAAGTTCTAATAATCAACGTCCTATTTTAAATTAAATATCATAATACTCCATTAAATAGTCATATAGATTATATTACTTTAATTACTATTCGGATAATCTGTCCTCAAATATAAATCATCCTAAGAAAAAGAAAATAGAAACAGAAAATTCCTAGAGCGTTAGACAGAATGAAGAAATTAAAAAAAGAATGTTAAGATAAATGCTGGAATTAATGAAAAGGTGCTTAAAATCGTAATACAGGGCTAATGACTTTTAATTAACCTACATCTTTAAACTGAAATAATTTCCTAGAGCCTCACTAGATGCCGGAATGAATGCGTGCAGTGAAAGAGGACATAAAAGGAATTTGTTTAGTGTCAGTTCCACGCAATTTTGAAAATGTCTCCCAAAGCGTCATATTCAACTGAAGATCGTATTTTTATTGTTAAAAATTAGTATTTATGTGGTGAAAATGGAACACAATTTCTGCGGAAGTGGTATTCAACATTCAGAAGCCAGTTATCACCTATCAATACCCAAATAGTTATCGTATCCCCTTTATTTACCAGATATGGATCCATGCGATTTCATCTTTGGAGTCATATGAAATATATACGTGTACAAGAAGAAGCCGACAGACCTTATTAGCCTCAAAAGTTTCATATCTGACTCAGTTTCATGCATCTAAAAATAAACGCTCCATTTTGTTACTGTCAACTGACTAATTAGCGCAATTGTATCACCTCTGAAGGTTGTGACTTTGAAACCCTTATCCATTAAATACCTTATTCACGTTCTTCTCAATAAAAATATGTTTGTAGTGCTAACTACAACGACTCAAGAATTATGTCACTTAAAAGTTGCAGGTTAATTAAAAGTCACACTGTACTTACTTTGTGACTTAAAAAGAAGAATTTCTTTCAAACTTCATGAACGTGTTATTTAATTCATCGAAAGAATTTCACTTCATTTAAGCTTCAGTTTATTTTATGATATAAAAAATTCTAACAGTCAAAAATTTTTTTTAATTAAATATTATAATAATCCTTAAATAGTCATATAGATTAGATTAATTACTATTCGGATAATCTGTCCTCAAATGTAAAGCATCGTAAGCAAAAGAAAAGAGAAAAGAAACAGAAAATTCCTTGAGCGTTAGACAGAAAGAAGAAATTTTAAAAAGAAAGTTAAGATAAATGCACGAATTACAGAAAAGCTGCTTAAAATTGAAATACTTGCTTTGTGACTTAAAAAGAAGAATTTCTTTCAAACTTCATGAACGTGTTATTTAATTTATCGAAAGAATTTCACTTCATTTGAGCTTCAGTTTATTTTATGATATAAAAAATTCTAACAGAAATATCATAATCCATTAAATAGTCATATAGATTAGATTACTTTAATCATCATTTGGATAATCTGTCCTCAAATGTAAATCGTCATAAAGAAAAGAAAATAGAAAAGAAACAGAAATTTTCTGGAGCGTTAGAGAGAAAGAACAAATTTGAAAAAGAATGTTAAGCTAAATGTAGGAATTACAGATAATCTGCTTTAAATCGCATTCATTGTTTGTAACTTAAAAAGAAAAATTTCTCTACAACTTCAGAACACGTTATTCAATTTATAGAAAGACATTTACTTCGTTTGAGCTACAGTTTATTTTATTATGAAAGTTTAGACGGTAAAAGTTTTACTTTTACTGAAAATACGGTGTTACTATGCAATTTGATTAAAATCTTGCAGAAAAAAGATAAAATGCATTTGCAGTGCGCGGATCTGGTACCTGATATAAATTTGTTCTTGAACGCAAAAATATGGCTGGTAATTGTGATGAATATTGTATCCTAAGCTGAAATTAAACTATTCTGCTAAATAAAGTATATTTTTATAATTTAACTTTTCTTTGTTAAGATGTCACCATTTCGTACTATAACACTGAAAAAAGTTTCTGTTATGTCTTTTTTATACGTTGTATTAAATATATCTACGAAGTTATATATAAATATTTCGAGATTAATATGAAAAAGCTAGATACAGTGGAACCCCGATTTTACGTAACCCGTTTCGTACGTTATCCCGCTTCCTACGTTATTTTTCGTCGGTCCCAGAAAATTCCTATTCTGATAATGTTAAAAGTACCTCGATTCTACGTTATTTACTCTTAACGTTTCCCGCTTAGTACGTCATTTTAGGCAAAGTACCTCAGAAAATTTTATCTTTTTCCACTCATGGAAATTTTTTTTAAAGAACGAAAATGCTTTCCACTTGGTCAACTGGTTGTTCTTTACCAAAAACAGTTCTTCCCCTCCCCGTTAATATTCCCTTAAGAAAGTAACGGTAAACTATTATTTGTCTATCAGCACTTGACCAAACCTGCGTCACGTGATATCGGGGGTTAGGGGGGGGGATCTTTTTTCGCCGTTCATTCATTTTTTCAACCCTCAGTGGAGTCGCTTTCTTTTGCTATCTCTTAGTGATTCCCAGTCAAAAGTATGATGTCTAAATGAAAATGTTTCTCTGTAGCCGAAAAAGCAGAAATTATCGAAAAATCCAAAGTTTTGAAAGAAACTAAAATGGATCTCATAAAATCGTTCGGTATCGCTTATTCCACGTTACAAACCATCGTAAAACAAGAGATCTCTGTGGAATTAAAATATGAAAACTGGGAAATTTGTCAAAGAAAATAAAAACATTGAAAACCTTTCCTTTTGAGGAACTAGAAAAAAATTTGTACAAATGGTTTAAACAAGCCCGTTCAGCCAAGATTCCAATCAATGGTTCAGTTTTGTAAGAAAAAGCTCTTGAAATTTCTGCTCGACTTGAAATGCAGAATTTCATGGCATCCAACGGTTGGATCGACCGATTCAAGAAGAGGTATAATTTGTCTTACAAGTTTATTTGTGGTGAGACAGATGGAGTAAATACTGCTGTCGTTGAGGAATGGACGATAATAAACTTTGCCTTCTCTTGTGTGTAATTGCTCAAAAAAGACATGGTTAACACAGATGAGACCGGATTGTTTTTAATCTATTCCGTGATAGAAGAGACACCGTGAAAGGAGAAACGTGTGACAGTCCGAAACTATCAAAATTGCGATTAACAGTTTTGTTATTTACGAAGGCAGACGAAATTGAGAAGCTAACACCCTTTGTGATTGGTAAATCCAAGAAGCCCCGATGCTTCAAAAACATTAAAAGTTTGCCCACAGATTACAATGTCAACCACAATGCTTGGATGACTCAAAATCTTTTTGAAGATTTTGTAAGAAAATTGAATATAAAAATGAGCTTACAAAAGCGAAAAATAATTTTATTCGTAGACCAGTGCATTCATGTTAATCTGAATTTAAAGAATGTGCGTATAGAATTTCCCCCACCCAACTGTACCAGTTTATTTCAGCCATGTGACTTGGAAATTGCTCCAAAATGCTTTATAGAAAGCAACTGATAAGAAAAGGTCTTTTAGACTTGATGCTGGTGAGCTTCAAGATGCTTGGAAAACAAAGCTAAATGTGCTGGATGCTCTTCATTTCATCTCATCGGCGTGGGATAGTGTAGAAGAAAAATGCATGTCAAATGCTTTTCTGAAGGGAGGATTTTCAAAATCCGAAATTAACGGTGAAGCGCCGCCGGAAGAGCTCTCTATGGAAGACTACACAAGGATGAATTTATACTTGCAGACATCAATGTTGATGAGTACATTGATTGTGATAAGTATGTTATCGCTAGATATTCAGACTATTTCCGATTTGATTTCGCAATATTAAAGTGATGATGATATTGATGAATATCCAGAAGATATCTTCCCCCCATCGGCAGAAGCCATTGCGCGTTAAAAAAAAAAAAAAAAATTAACTACAGATGGAAATTAAGAAAAAAATTTGCATGCATTGAAAATAGAGTATATGTGAAATTACACTTAAAAAAAAACCGCAATAAAGAATAACAGATTTTTTTAAATACTTATATGGTATTGGTAAGTTTATTTTTGTATAATTTGTTTTCTTGAAGTGTTTTTCTCTATTTGACCCCGATTTTACGTTTTCCCGTTTCGTACGTTTTTTTCTGCTAGTCCCGTGAAAAACGTAAAATCGGGGTTCCACTGTATATATTTTTTGTGATATAGTTCGCCCAAATAGAAACGTAAAAGTGTTATTACATGTGATAATTTGAAGCGATTTGTCAGCTTTCCAAGCATTTCATTGGCTATTCAAGGAAAGGCTTAGCACCATAGGCGACAAAATTGCTCCGACAATAAAAAGCTTGGTTTTTGAGCAACTCTTTTTAAACCATAGGTTTAACATGGCGTCGCTCGAAAGTAGTGGCAACTTTGACGCCTCGTGTAATAGCACTTAAAGAATCTGAAAAAAAAAACAGCAATTCACGAGTAAGGGGAATCTTATTAACTGCAAGGGATTTGCATTTTATCATAGATTTGCAATCAATAAGTTGATACACAAATTGCTTCAAATTGTTTAAAATGCATTGAAAATAAAACACAAAATTTAAAAGTTGATAAAATTCGTGAAATCATTTCATAAAATTAGCTAACATTTTCGTAAAGATGAATTGTGATCTTGCAGTGAGACCGATCTTGCGTTTACTACAAAAACACAGAAGTTTCCTGCGATATAATATCTGCATGAAATCCTGCGTTTTCGTTTTTAAGTTATTAAAACGCCTTCTTTTTTATATTATTTCAAGTTTTAAAGCAAAATAAAACTTAAAATATAAAAACATAAAATAGCTCCAGAAAAAAAGAAAGAACTTTTGTTGATCATGTCACAGAGAATTAGTTTTCACTATTTTAAAGATAAATTGTGATTTAATATATAGAAAAATATTCTAAAATTGGAACACAATTCACCTTAGTGTATCAATTAAAATATGAAAACATTAAAATGGATCACAAGCCGCTTCCACGCATGTATGTTCACTTCGCGTCCATTTTTAACTAGTTAACTAAATCTTCTTTTATATATTGTAAATTAAGTCTTAAAAATCCATAAAAATAAAAGAAACGCAAAACGGGAAACACAAAATATTTTGAATTTTTTTTCTCAAAACACTGTTATTATCCAATGATGTAAAAAATATATATTTAATGTCCAGGAATGATAAATAGTGATTACTCAAACAACTTATCTAGAATTTTACATGAAACCGTAAAATAAATGAAAGACATTTAAATTCATAAGTATTGCCGCATTCATTAATTTAATGTAAATGCGTAAAACAGTCTCATAGAATCTGGGTGTTTTATAATTTTAGTTAATTTTTTAAAATGAAACGCAGAAAAACACATTACATAGTCATGCAATATACGAATAAATTGCGCAAATAGTACATAATGATGTGCAGAAACGATAAATGTCTTAATCTAGAAAAAAGCATGATACATAATAATCAGGAGCAGCAAGAGAAAAAACTGTCTAGCAGTTGAAGCAGGGCTGAAAATTATATTTTCAATGATGTATCTACAGTCAGAAGTTCTTATCTATTTTTTCATATTTTTTTTCTTTATATTAAATATAAAGAAGAAAGATTACTACACACTTTACTGAATGATAACAACATACAACACAAACATTTTTTGCGGAGGAAACCAAGGTTGAATTTAGAGCTGTTGTCTTACATTGTAGTTCATTTTTGGACGTTAATGGTTTTTGAAACATTTTCGAAATTAGAAGTATAGCTCTAAAATTGTTTTAAAATTACATTGGAGAACAACAGTAGCACAGTTATATCTTTTCGCATTACTATTATCCTTAAAAAACATTATATACACTTAAAAATTTGTTTTATAATGTCAATAAAATACATACATTATCAGTAAAAAAATATTTAGTTGTTTTCTTTAAAAGCATATAAAGATACAATCTGACGTCTCAAAAGGTAAATTACATACCCAATTTCTTGCACAGATTCTTTAACAATTCTTATTCTGACTTTCCTAAATTTCATTTTACGCTTCGTATTTTTCTACTCTTCTGGAAAAACTCTATCCTTCATCCTAAATTTATAGACACAACTACACTACGCTGACTCTTCGAAAAACGTTTTCGCCCTTATTTCTGAGGCTTCCTCAGTTCGAGTGATATTGAATTTTAATTTCTTCAGTCTTTGCACAATATCAGAAAACTCTTCCCTACTTTTCCTCATTTATCTCTCAATCTCTTTCTCTAACATCCTTCGCCAACGATTTCTATGGTTGAATGAATCATATTGTTAGATATATTTCCTTTTGATAAGTAAATTTCAATTGACTCTCTCATTAATGTATTGTAGAGATTGTCATAATTAGTGATTTTTTTCCCTTTTCAACTGCATTTAATTGCATGGGGGTTCTCATATTTTCTTGCGCAGCAGCTGTTGTTTGGTTGTTGAATTTCATAACCCAGTTATGGTCTTTAAATCTTTCTTCGATCTTCCTTTTCATCATACCTATATAAGTTATTTCTTTATTTTCGATATTTAAGCCTTTAATCCTATAAACCCCTGCTGTTTGGAATTCTTAATATTTTTCTGCACCATCCCGTATCACTTTAAATAGGGATGGGTTGAGGGTGAAAGGCACTTGCTTTCCTAGCTTAGTTATTTCTCTTTTTCCTTTTTTTGTGATAAACTACCTGTAAATGGGAGGGGAGGTGTACTCTAGATTTTTTGGTGCTGGTTGGATTACATTAACTCTATCCGTGGCTTTCTTAATTAATTTAGGTATTGTTTTTGTGGGTACTCTGCATTACGTCCTATTTTCTCTATTATCTGCAATTCTTCATTAAGTAACTCTTAAGTTGACGATATGTAGATGGCTGTATAGATGTATATATTTAATGCTGCAGGTTTGTAGGCGATGGTTGTATTAGCCGTACTTGGAATTATTTCGAGATTGGCAATAAGTTTTCTGTACCCGGGTGTCGTATTGTTCGATTGCAGAATGCAACCAGCAAAGGATATGGCATCTCCAGCGGAATTACTAAAGGTTCAAAGTTTATGCTCTTCATGCCATAACATCGTGAACAGGTGAAGCCTAAATTTAATGTTTAATAGCTTTCAAGAAAAGACAAATCGCTCAAAAGAAGTATGCTAATAATCATACAAATGTCTTGCCAGAATTGCTTTTGGCTGTTCAAATATACAAAGAAGCTACTTTGACACATTTCTGAATTCATTTTTGTTAAGAAACGCAGAAAACTGGCAGGTTTTCTTATTCAGAAACTATGTAATCGAATGACTTTTTGGTGACGGCAGGAGATCTTTCAGAAAATCTGTCAAAGTTGGCGTTTTAAACCAAACTTCCGGACCTAACAGTTTTGCAAAGGAGAAAAATTTCTTACCACGTGAAAAGAACCGCTTATAACTCAAGAAGTATTGTATTTATCAAAAAATGGCAAACACCATTCCATTCCAAATCTCTGCAATAGTCAGGGGTGTCAATTTTATGCATTTGCATTTGAAAGGAAGTAATGTTAGATATTATTTGTTCTGATGCTCACAGAATCAGCCCTGTCATGCTTGCATTTGATTTATATTTGAAATGATAACTGTAACTTGTAACTGTGGTATCATTAAAAGTAATAAATTATGTTATTGGAGAGTTTATTAAATTTTATTATTAATTGTTTATATGTTAATTCATGCATCTTTAGCATCTTAAATACTGTACATGAATAATTTATGCAGAAAGCTTCATAAATTATAATAAATCGTATTCAATCACAAAAGAAAATACGCAATGTAAAGGAATATATCTAAACATCCTTTTTACATTTAGAACTATATTACTCACATAATTAATATCAATTAAGTTAATCCTGTTTAAATGACATTAATAACAGTTAACGACTTTTCTCAACTATTTGTTTAATTCAGTAGTGTCACTAAAACTTCTTTAGTAAGTGAATTTATCTCTGCATTAGCTTACGTCCAGACGAGAGTGAACATTTACATAATGAGTCTTGATTATGTACTTGAATTACGCAAACACAATGACCAGCCTATGATAACTTTATGATATTAATTAATTTACTTGACAAACGATGTCAACGGATTACAAATGACATTCAATACATGGATGCATTATTGGATTTCAAACGATAATTATAGCAAATAATTGCTAGTTATACTGAAGCTGTTAAAATGCTTTTATATTCAATGTCTACGAATATTTATTGTGGGGATAGGAATTTTAAATAATAAAATAAGAAAGTAACAGGCACATAAGGTTTATTCATGTGTTTATTGTAAAAAAATAGTAGGACATAAAAGTGAATATATATTAATAATGTTTATATATATTATAAGTTTTTCTTAAGCAAAAAATTGAGCTAGCTCACCATTGTTATATATTAAATAATATATAAGATACCAATTATGTGATTTAAAAAATAATTGTGACAGTTCAAAATAAAAATTATAAACAGTATAAAAAATCTAAAAAAATAAATATTGTACTTTTATTGCAAATTATAATTCGTGCAAGGATGAAATCATATATATTTTGTGGAAACTATGGTATGGAATTTTACCTTCTTCTGCAGCTTTAGAAAGAGAATTCTCTATTGTTTGCACCTTTCTCTAAATTTGTCCGTTTGCTCTTGAAAAATATGGTTATGTTATATGATGTATAACAATTCATTAATGGAAAAATATCCCCATCAAATCAGAGTTAAGAAGAGTTTTCTATCATTCATAAACTCTTGTGATATTTCATGTGTTTCGTATTTCATTATTGTAATGAAAGAGTGCGCTGTTTTGCTGTTAAGTGGCTTCAGTTTGATATAGTTAGATACATAATCGATCAATTACAGATGCTTTCGCTTTTTAAATAGAAGAAGTCACGTTCAACCTCTTGCCATGGTCTATCAGGAATGTATGTATTCAATAGAATTTTTTTTGGTTTTCTCATTTACATTTTTGATAAAACTTGATTTCTGAAAAAATTTAAACGTCTCTATTTACGTTGGTCCAATAAAAATATTCTTTGGTTATAATGTTCTTAGAAGCTACATCTCTATGGGGCAAATGTAATATTTTGAAAATTTCTTTTCGTAATGCTTCTGGCACAACTAACTTCTATCACCTAACAATACCACCCTCTTTTGTAACAGACTTCAATGGAGTGCCGATAGGCTTTTGCAGCTGTTTTTGTTTTCTTTTTCTCAGGACAGCTATTCTTTATTTGAAAAATCACGTCTTTACAATTCAGGGTCACATTCTGTTAGTTTTGCAAGGTCTTCCCATTTTGTTTGGGAAGCTTGAGTCAACAGGTTAATCTTAACAGTTGATTCCTGATGTAATTTATCATAAAAAATATTAGTAGCTGACTGTGATCTTAAAAGTACATCTACTATAAGAAACTGCTTTCCTGGAAACATATTCCAGCTCAACGCTGTACTCATAAGGCCAAAGTAACATCCGTTGAGGACGAAGACATGTAGTGTCATACAGTTTCTTGCTCTGGCCTAATAATCATCTATGATTCGTTCGTAGTTTAACATTTCTTACATAACTATAGTAATTAAAATTTTCTAAGCCATATACCACAGCTAGTACTTCTTTTTAATTTATGAATATTGCTGTTGGGTTTCGGTAAACGATTTAGATCCAAATGCCAATGTTTGTGTTTCTTGCATGAGTACGAATCAAATTCCATTTATATTGGCATCAACTGATAAAGTTACAGACTTCTTTTCATCAAAGAGACTCAAGCATAAAGCTTGGATAATCGTAATATTTATCAGCTCAAAGTCTCTTTGTGTGTTTTATCTCATATTCAAACAGAATTTTTCTTTAGGATCAGCCTTAGTTCATGAGTTAAACATAATAAATGTTGTGTGAACTTTGTAAAAATATATTACCATACCCAAAAATCTTTGTAAGACATCTCTTCACTTTGGTGTATCAAACTCTTCAATTCCATGTATTTTTTAGAGTCTGAATTAATACATGTATCTGATAATACATAACACAAATAAGTCACCGAAGTTCAACGAGTTGTGTGATTTTTTTAATTAAAATTAAGATTGGCTTCTATAGATTTTGTCAGTGTTCGTCGCAATATATTACAATATTTTTCAAACCTAGCAGAACCCAGTTCAATATCATCAACAGATGGGTTTATTTTTTCAACTTCTTTGAAATTGTCTTCCAATGACTTTTGAATTTCTTCCGGATCGCATTTGAGACCAAAGTGTAAAACCAGAAATCTAAACTTTTCCCAAGGAGCCCTAAAAGTTATTTGGTAAGATGACTCTTCACCCAGTGTACATCTCCACAAGCCATTCTTCGCTTGCGAAGCATTTTCAGAGATACGTCGAGTTTCACGGTTTTTAGATGTGGCGATGACTATGTTTACTGCGAAGTCCATGTCAAACCAACGGTGTTTCGCACGTACTGCCTGAAATACCCACAAGAAAAAGAAGACTTTGTTAAAAAGATCAAGTAAATTTAAATTCAAAGAGAAAGACCCACCAGTTGTCCCCAAGATAGAAAGCCTAATGCACTGAATTATTGCTTGGAGGCGGTTTCTCAAGTTCGGGCAAAGTCGTTGAATTTACAAATCGACAAATTCAATGTGTATCACGTCCTTGAAAGGCTAAGACCTGCTCCAAACACAATCATTGCAGCTAAAAGACAACGACTTCGTCCGAAATTGATAAATGGCTTCTATTTGATGACGTAGTGCTAAGATTTTCTATTTCGGGGTGAAACGGTCTCCCACGCAAAACGCAAAGACTGGTATTATGCATTTTCACTATTCTTTTCGATCATGTTTTTCTATGAGAATATTGTTTATATACATATTATGTACGTTCCCTTTAAATGTGAATGTAGAGTTTTAAACCCCTCGAATACATATATATCTTATACACTGTATAAGATATTAAAGTGACATACTTCATACTAATGATCCGCAAACTAGAATAATAATGCAGAATGTTTCATAACCTTGATATTTCGCGTAAAATCACATTTATTATTCATTTATTTGAAAATATCCTATTTTACACTCTTTTGCAGCTATTTTATATAGTAAAATATATATTTTTGAAAACATGTTATATAAGATGTAGTTTTCATATGTCGCATATAATATAAATTTATAATAGAAATATGTACTATTTGATTCAAATAAAATGTAATTGACATTTTATTTCTGCAGAAAATCATGCAATAATTTTAGACTTGAGGAATTAAAAAAAAAAGGAATAATGATATGTTTTGCCCAGTTTCATTTCACACAATCGATAAATGTTTAAATTTATTATCATATTTTTATCATATATATATTTATTAATTTCATTTTACTTTTATTAATACATATAAGTTATTTGTTTATTTAAAAAGAAATGGTGTTACAATATCTGTCTGAGCGTTTTACACTACACACACACACTGCTGTTTCTTAACTAAAAACACAAATGGACTGTAAAAGCGGTTTATTCACAAACAAATAAAAGTGAGCCATCACACGGCTTATTCTATAACATCATTTTTCACATTCCAAAAAAACAAGAAACAAAACAGAACACTGAGTGTTGCCAAACGCGGAAAGTAAGAAAAATAAACTTACATGAATTCGGAGGACATGAAACCAAGGAACATGCAGCTTTAGCTCGCTGCAGACGATACTTACATAAACAATATCTATATTTATATTTTACTATATGTTGGTAAATAAATGAAATGAGCGTTTCAAAAAAGATGTGAAATGTGTCTTACATATTTATTTAAGTTCTGAAACATTTTCTACAAAAAGGAAAACGTAAAAATAGAAAATCGTTCAAAAATTAACATTTGTCTAATATTTTATATTTAACACATGGTAATTTTCTACAAGAAACTTTTTTTTAAAAATGTGACATATGAGTGACATACGTCACCCACAAAATTTCCAGAATTTACTTTAAAAAATATGTAAATTAACACTAAATATACCAAGAATAGAAATACACCTCTAGAAACTGGTCAGAATGACCTCTTGGTACAACTAGGTGTATCACATATCTAAGAAATAAATGGAGTCAATAAGCAGAATAATTCATAATCATTTTCAGATACATACATAAATAAAAACGTGCGAAGTTATAATAGTCTATAAAATTATAAGCGTTAGCACTAATATTATCAATAGTCATTTTGATCAGTTGATGTATGTAAGTAAATCACATACATGTCTGTGAAAAATAGAGTAAATAAATGAAATCACTTATAATAATTGGCAGATAAATGTAAATTGAAAATATCCTAATGTTATAATAAACTCTAAAATTTAATTTATATTAAAAATAATATAAGTAAATGTAAACCGATTATTTTTAACTGTTTGTATATAACATTTTAATAATATGAGAAATAGTATATTAAGTATTTCTGTCTAAAGTTTACACTAATGGTATAACTAAAATGGTGGATTAAACTTTGTGCCGTTATATTAAAAATAAATGTACAACCTGAAATAGCACAAATTAAAAATATATAAATTGGCAAACAGCTGTTTCGGAGCCCCTAAAGCTCCATCATTAGTGCCAATACAAAAGATTAAAACCGATTTAAAATCCTAAGCCATGTCAAATTGCTTGCGTCTTTCGCACGCGCCAAGATGAAATGGCGGCGACCTTTTTAAAAACAACAGCGGAGTCAGAAAACACGTGTGACAGAGAGACCAATAGGAGTGCCCCACCAGACCAGACCAGTTTAAGTGCGGAGGCGAATAAAGGGGGCAACGAAGAGAATGAATTATGCGAAAGTCAGCTAGACGTTTGAAACACTTTCTACGGAGAAGAAAAAGGAGGGGGGGGGGGGACAATGAGAATGAATTAAATGAAAGGTAGCCAGACATTTGAAAAATTTGATGTATTGGACATATCATTAACTAAGCTGCCTGAATTCTTCCGTATATGATAAGCCTCCCAAAAATCAAGATCGTAAATAGATGAGCATTTCTGAATTATTGAACCCTCTGAAAAATTAAAACTGTGATTTTCAGACCAACAATGGTTAGCTATTGCAGAACGTTTTATGTCACAATTTTTAACATAGTTTTTATGTTCTCCTAAGCCCCTAAGCAGACCTTAAGGGTTCTTTTGGTTTGACCTATATACATTTTATCACACTCGCAAGATATTTTACAAATTCTCCAATGTGAAAATCTATCTATTGGATGTTTGAGATCTGTAAATTTGATTTTGTTAAATGGTGCATAATTTATTTTAAAGTCGAATCTTTTCAAAACTCTAGATATTTGATGACTTATTCTCGGAAAATATGGAAGTATAATTAAATTTTCATTGCGAACATTGTTAACGTTGGAATGTGCACGTTTAATTAGTTTATTATGAATTGAATCAAATGATATACTTAGTATAAAAAATACAAATAAACCAAAATATATACAAAAGGAAAATTGTTTCATAAATTTAATAACTCTTGGAAACCATATTTACTTTTTATTTCTTTTAATACTTTCGATTTTAATAGTATCTTACAGATATCCTATACTCTACACACATACACATAAAATATACCTTAGAAAGAATTGCAGTGGGGCGTGGAACACCATAGTTGATATTTTCAAAGATGCAATTTCGCCTCCAGCAAAATTTTATCAACATTTCATTTCTGTAGGAAATGGTAAAATATTTTATCTTTATGTCAAAAGAGATTTTCTTTTAATATGCGCGTAAATATATATTTTTGACTTTCATATTATCAATAAATATTTAAAACATTTAAACATTAGTATTGGGAGTATTAGTATTGTGTTGAAAGAAACAATTCAATTGCATATATTGCTATGAACATTTTTACTAAACAAATGTAATAGAGTGATGAAAGCAATGTAATAGATTGTAAATGGAATCAGAGTGACAAAACCAATGCATTAAAGATGAAATCAATGTAAAAGAACATGAAATTCGCAGTATAACTGTGAATTTGGCATTTTTTTGATATTGTGTAAAATTTCATAATGTATAAAAGTTACATCTTGAAAGATGTTGTTTTGTTTTCATCAATATACAGGGTATCCCAAAAAGTCCTTGATACATTTTAAAGTTCAATAAAAGATCAAGCAATCGGCGTAAGAGAGTGCGGTTTGGACGAAAATGCTTTTTATGATCTGAAATTTTGTTTAAGTAAATAAAAAAATTAATTCCAAAAATTTCTCATAGACAGCGCTGCTTCTGAAAAGTTATCGAATTGGTAGAATGCCGTTATACATAACAATAACAAAAGACGCACTGCGTATGAACAGGTTTTGTACAAATTATGACAACCCACATTCCACAAGTTAACAATACTCGTCTATCCATTCTCACCCGTTTAATCGAAATCAGGAGAGCGAGTATTGTTAATTTGTGGAATGTGGGTTGCAATAGTTTGGACAAAAACTGTGCATACACATTGTACGTCTTTCTCTATTGTTTTGTGTATAAATGCATCCTACCTATTCAATAACTTTCCAGAAACAGCGCCATATAGGATAAATTTTTGTAACTAATTTTTTTTATTTGTTTAAACAAAATTTCAGATCTTAAGAAGAAACATTTTCGTACAAACCGCACTTTTGAACACTAATTGTTTGATCATTTATTGTATTTTAAAGTATGTCAAGGGCTTTTGGGACACCCTGTATGATAGATTTGTTATTTCTGTGAGAAATGTTAAACGAATTTTATAATTTAAGTTGAATAACATTTATAAAATATCGATGTAGATTTTTTTTCAAAAGGAATAGTTTACATAAACGGCACGTATTTCAAATATTTAAAGGTTAATGAAGGACGCCATTTTAATAAGAAAATATTTGTCTGTGTGTATATATCTAGAAAATAATAAGAAAAATGTACTAATTTGAAATTACTCTTTCATTGTGGAGGCTGTATAATATAATTAATAGTTATTTTCTTAAAATCTATGTATTTTTATTTTACTACACATTATCACTATTATTCAAAGTTATTGGTGCAATCTTTTAAGAAAGCAGGGCACACCTATAAAATGACCAATCTTTATAAAATATAAGGTCGTAATTTACGTGGCGAAGAGCTACAAAGCACTTTAATTTGAGAAGACCTGTTTATTATTTTGTATGCTTATGCTAAGTATTTTTACTAATAAGAATGTTAAAATGTTTGAAATTTCAGATATAAAACAATAAATTAATTAATTAAACAAGAACGAAAAATCATGCGTCAAGCATAGATTATGTAACACTTTCTAACGCTTCCAAAATAATTTTACGAATCATACCGTTTAATAAGCTAAAAGATAACATCTAAGTAATCCGAATACTTTTCATCAGCCCTGTATAGGATCTATAGATTTGTATATATACTACATAGGATGCTAAATTTTAGTTCAGTTAGGAAACGCGTAGCACAGTTTAAAATTCTCCGTCTGGAGTTAAATAATACGGAAATGTGTTCGCGAACTTTTGTGCTTCCCTGTATAGGATCTACAGAATTTATACACACCACGTAATAGACAAAAAGCGAGTTAAAATTAAAATCGCGTTCAGTAACTTAAAACGCACTTCCAGGAATTATTGTTAACAGACAGTAGAGAATTTTTTGTGTGTCCCTGTAAATGAACGATGACTGCTATACACACAATATTCTGTAGTAAGCCTCTTGTAATGCACCTTATATAAATTTCAATGCGTTTAAAATAGGGAAACATTATTTAAATAAACCGCAGACGATTTTTCTCCATAGACGTAATGTAACGGAATTCTTTTGATTGTCCCTGTAAAGTAACTGTAAGTGCTATGCACACACTATTCCATATTAAGCTTCTTCTAATGCACCTTAGTGATATATATAAATTTCAATGCGTTTAAAATAGTGAAACATTATTTAAATAAACCTCAAGTGATTTTTCCCCATAGACCGCAATGTAATGGAATTCTTTTGAGTGTCCCTGTAAAAAAAGTATAAGTGCTACACACTTCCGTTGAAATAGGGAACATGCCATAGATAACGACTATAACAAATAAAAATTGCAGAGCAATCCGAGCATATTTGCGGGAGTTAGAGCACGGCCAGACGGCCAGACGGCAGACGGCAGACGGCCAGACGACCATACGGCCAGACAAACCGAAGTCATAAACACTTTTCAACTAGGTTGAAAAGTGTTAAAAACTGCAGTAATGCCTGTTTGTTTCGTGACCAACTAAGTTAAAGAAGGCGGGAGGAGGGAAGCAATATGATTGTGAATGGAGTAGTGATTGCCCGGGGTGTTAAAATTCTGAGAAAAAAGTTGCTGCATTTAAAACTACAACATAAAATACTATAGTAACCACTAAGAAGGAGGCCGAATATTTGTAATTTTCCCGGGCACTCAAAACTGACCTTAATCCAATGGGAAGGGCGGTTCAGTAAATTAGTCTTCGACCGTTTGGTAGATATTGCTGTAAGTGGAATTGTTCTAAAAGTATAGGTAACCCAGAGCTCATGTTTAGGCCCTCTCGTCCGTCTATTAATAGCAGACTATATAATAAAATTATATAAAAAGAAAGAGATAAATCTTTTGGTTTACGCAGATGATTTAATAATTATTGTCGAGATAAATACTAGAAACCTTTTTGAGAATACTGCAAACACACGCATTAATATCTTCTAATTGATTAGTTATCTCTTAAATCAACGTATCTCAACAAACAAAAAATAAAGGCAATGCCATTTGCACGAAACCTACAACATAATCGAAAAACTATCTTTAAAATAAATCAAAAGAGTTGTAAAATTACCAAGAATATTCAAAATCTTGGCCTCTTACTTGATTCCAAATTTAATTGGTTTTATCATGTAGAATCATGATAATAAAAAATCTTGAGATTTATATCAGATTTTTAAAAGTTCCGATTCTTTAACTGCTGTACAAACCCATTTATACTGCAAACATGGTACAACTCTGTAGCTCGAAAACAGATAACATGGGGGTTCGAGGTTTTGTGTTAAGGTCTTAAGTTCCAAGACACAATAAATTAAAGTCCCTACATACACTGTAAAAAATGACGGATGTTTCTGAATCTACGAAAATATAATATAATGACGAATAAATTTATAATATAAACTCATCCTTGTTAACCATGATTCTGAACAGCGTTTCTTTATCTTTAGAAACCTCAGACATCAATGGCATTTCGAGATTTAAAAAATCATTAATAAAATAAAAACATTCTAGCTTCCCGTAATTTTCCGAAACATTTCTGAGTACCTTTTAAAGTGTATTAATCAGTTTTCTAAGCCCGGAATATAGTTTTTTCCGATGTTATCCATTCTCAAGTAAACATTTTCATGTTCAAGAAATATGTTTAACAGACAAAGATGCAAAATTAACAGCGTTAACATTAACATTAAAATGAGATTATTTCTTTACTCTTTCATGTATAAATTAACTTATGCAGCTGAAAACGTTTACTTGAGACTAGATGACATTCGATAAATAGGTATTCCAGGCTGAGGAAACTGATTAATACACTATAAAAACTATTCGGAAACGTTTCTGAAAAATACGGGCAGCTAGAGAAATTTTGTTTTTATAAATAATTCTTTAATTTTTGGAAATGTATTGCTTTCTGGGGATTCAAAAGACAATGGAACACGCTTTTCAGAATTTCGGATAACCCAGAAGATTATATTATATTTTCGTTCGTGGTTATAGTATATTTTCATAAAATAAGAAACATTGATAATTTTTAACAGTATAGGATGGCTTTACTAAACATTAACAAAAGTATATCGCAGCATGTCAACAAATGTTTTGTGTATTATTACGGGTGTATCATCAATTGCATTTCTTCTAAATAGAAACTACAGCTGCTACAATGTTTTTAAAGGAAGAAGAAATCTTATAATCGATGACCTACAGTGGATGCTTGAAACATATTCCTAAAGGAAGTTTTCAATGATTTTCCATTTTACAACTAAATAAACCATTTGCTTACGGACCCTAATCTTCTTGACTGAGACTATTCCAAATTTGACATACAAATATATACTGATGGATCACTTATGGATAAAGGATACAGATACCTCAATACGCTTCCACCCTCACAATTGTATATGTAAAGGTGAACTATATGCAATAAATTGGTTTTCAAACCACGGTTATACAAATTTATTCATACTAACTGACACGAACAATCTTCCTTATAGGACCTTAAACTAGTCTTTCCCAGAAGCAGCATAATAAAGTAAACAGTTAAAATAACCAGGATATAATCCCATATGAACAATAAGGGAAATGAAATAGTTGACAGATTGGCTTAGGAAACAATGGCAGAAAACAATTACAGCATGCAAGAAACCCTACCCATTCCAACCTCCAAAGCTATAATCTTTTTATAAACAAAAAATAATTTCGGAAAGGCAAATATAATTTTTAATACATACAGAATTTTAAAATAAAATAGTTATTTTTCCGAGATATCTCGCACAGCAGCTATTTTATCCACAAACCTTCTTTCTTGACGAGTGGATTTATCATCAAAACGAATAATTCTTAATATGGTGCAAACGCTTTCGAGGTACATTGTCGCATGAAATATGTTTCTATCAGTTTCTTTATCCCACAAGCTTTTTGTTGATTAACCATATGATTTGTAAACACCGGGCTAATAATAACAATCTCCTGTGACAAACACACATAACAAAAAAATTTAAACAAGTTTCGAAAAAAAAATAAG
This sequence comes from Maratus michaelseni, assembly GCA_963931845.1. NCBI lineage: Eukaryota > Metazoa > Arthropoda > Arachnida > Araneae > Salticidae > Maratus > Maratus michaelseni. The sequence goes on along the minus strand of OZ007597.1, from coordinate 101,773,904 downwards.
ATAGAGCAGTTATTGATATTCATTTCTGTTGAATTATTCCGAAAAATATGAAAGTGTATAAGTAAAAGTAAATTATTTTTTGAATTGAGTCATATTGACCCGAACAATACATTAGGAATAAATTTAAAAAAAAAAAATTCGTTGAAATACGCATAAAGGTAAATCCTTCTAGTAATACATATTTATATTATTAACCAACAAAGTCATAAAATTTCATGACAATATCTCCGTGTTATATATTTTTTTTATAAACTAATAAAAACATTTTTGGGTGAAGTAGACCCGAACAGAACAGCAGGGTTAAGAATTATTCCAAGTGCGTAGACATTTTATTTTTATAAGCCTTCAAAACAGTCTTAAACTATGTCAATAAAAATTATTTTCCTTTTAAATTTTAATCAGAAAAAAGACATCAAAAAAGTTATTAGAATCCCTGTTATTTCACATTTTCTCACTCTTTTCGGAACAACTGAAAACACAGTTTTATGAATAATGTTTTTTAACATAACTCGCATCATTAACTAGTTCTTTTAATAAATTAATACCTAAACATAATTAACTAACTACTGAGTCATCAATAAATAACCAAAACGTTTGAAGTCGTTCTCTTTTTATCTTTAATTATTTTCAGGTAGTTAAAACATCTTTAAGTTTTATACAAAATTGCAAAAACTAAAGCAACAATTAAATTTATTTTATATATTTAATATTCAATACCCAAAGTTTTCAGTAGTAAGGAAAACATAAACACAAGTGGGTAAGTGTGATCGAAGATTATACTTACCCACGTTTAATATTTTCGTTTAGGGTTTCGTTTAATATTCCTTTCAAAACACTTTATCCTTCCTTTAATAAATCCAAATAAATTTCATTTAAAAAAAAAAAAAAAAAAAAAAAAAAAAAGAATCTTCTTTTTTATAAAGTAAAAATAAAAATTTACCTGTCTATTTTTCTCGTTTTTTTTTTTTCGAAAATAGGAAACGGTCCGATAGCGGGCAAAGCTATCTATAGCCCGCTACTATACTTTGTCGTAATAGTATCTATGGACTAAATGCGTATGGACTAAATGCGATATTAAAACAAGTGGATAAGTACGATCGAAGATTACTCAAAGGGTTTCATTTAATATTCCTTTCAAAACACTTTATCCTTTCTTTAATAGATCCAAATAAATTTCATTTAGCAACCAAAAGAAAAAAAAAAAAAAAGCCATGTTTTTTTATAAAGTAAAAATTTACCGGTCTATTTTTCTCGTTTTTTCGAATATCTAAACCAGCCCAATAGCGGGCTAAGCCCACTATTATATTCTGTCATAATAATATATGTCACGTGGACTAAATGCGATATTTAAAAAAATAATAATTTCAAAATCAAACATGTTCTACACCATCAAAATGTTAAAATATGCGAATATTTCCATAATCGGGTTTTCATCATGATTCAATACGTTCCTCAAACAGATATATATATATACTATTTTCTATTACTCATATTGATACTCGCTTTGTATTATTCTGAAACATTTGAAAAATCCGTTAAATTTCCGATATGACGTCAGATTTTCTTTTTAATTCTCTAATGACGTGATATTAATCTGTTTTGTGTACATACACATACTCATACTCCTTGTATTATTGAGAAATCTTTCCGTTTTATTACCACTATGACGTCAATCAATTTTATTTCATATTAATCTTTTTTTTTAAATTGGTGAAACTTTTTATTTCATTTTCATTTTTCACGTGGAAATCGTCTGATAGAAAATTAATTATTGTAGAAAGAATTTCATCGTGGATTTTTAATTTTTGGCATCTGTTATAACGAAAAATGTTTAAATTTAATTGGAAAAGGCTGTTAGAATTTTGGTTTTTTATCTCTATTTAATAAAATAATACGAATTTTTCAAATTTTAATATTTTGAGCTCTTTATAGCTACTATTCAGGTATATACACAATGTTTCAGCTCTGTAAGTTACATAGTTTTTGAGAATGGCTCTGTGACAGACAGACAACGGAGCGGGAGTAATAGAGTTTCGTGAGATGAACGAAACCCTAAAAAATCAATTTCAAAATTAAACATGTTGTATAGAGATCTTCAAAATGTTAGACGTCAGATTAATTTTCTTTTTAATTGTCTAATGACGTCATATCAAGTTGATTTCTGTATTTACACATACTCATACGCCTTATATTATTGATAAATGTTTGAAAATGTCCGTTTTATTACCAATATGACGTCATATTAATATTTTTTTCAACTGGAGAAACTTTCTATTTCATTTTCATTTTTCACGTGGAAATCTTTCAATAGAAAATTAATTATTGTAGAAAGAATTTTACTGTGTATTTTTAATTGTTGGCAACTGCTATAACGGAAAATGTTTAAATTTAACCCCTTCGGCCCTGACGTCCTACTAATAGGACATATCTTTTATTGGGGACAGATCACCTTTAGTCAAAAATGAACTAGAATCTTTTAATTTGGTCAATAAATTAAAAAATAATTAACTGTAATTAAATTAAAAACGCATTTTGAATGCGCTTTTCGATGAATTGCAGTTAATTATTTTTTAATTTATTGACCAAATTAAAAGATTCTAGTTCATTTTGTTCATTGTTACAACATTAATAAGTTTGAAAAAAATTGAGGTTCTATCTAAATTATTTTTGGAGAAATCGTGCGCGAAAGTTTGAAAATCATTGTTGTGAATTAAATGCATTTAAAGTTTTCACTCTCCATTCAAAAACAAAGAATGACGATTGCGTTTTACTTTATATCTTCGTCAATAATTATCGCCTCTGAAAAACATTGGTACCTTTCTACTCAGAATAAAATGCACTATTTACTGACATCAAAACCTTGAAATTGAATTTTTGACCATTTTAAAGGTGATCTGTCCCCTTAAGTATTATTTTGTCTTAAACATTATTTTTAATAATTCCAGCACCTAATAGTAATAGTATGAATCTCTACATTTCCTATTATGACTTCACTTATGTTTAGCATTTAGTAATAATAATAATTATTATTATTTTCATAATTATTAGCAAGCCGTTGACATTTATTTTAATTAAAACATACGTTTCACTCTTTAAATTAGAATTTGGGAATCCTTTTCTGAATTGGTGATTTGGGATAAAAGATAAAAAATATTACAAAACTTTTATGCTTGTTTATTTTAGTTGTAACACGAAATTTTCCAAACGTCTTCAAAAATTCTACCTTAGACTATTGTTATATGAAAAACACGCAAAATAACTAAATTTGTGAGGTTTTAGTAAAGAGCGCATTCGTTAACTTTCATTAAACCCTAACCTCTGTGATTGCGATAGCTATTTTTAATTTTGTTGGCATAACAGTAATTTTTTCCCAAAATTGAAAAAAAAAATCTGGGCCGAAGGGGTTAATAGGAAAATGCTGTTAGATTTTTGGTTTTTTATCTCTATATATTAAAATAATACGATTTTTTCAAATTTTATGATTTTGAGCTTCATATTAGGTATTTAGAAATAAGTACACAAAATTTCATGACTGTAAGTTACATAGTTTCTGAGAACCGGCTCTGTGACGGACACACAACAAAGCAGGAGTAATAGGGTTTCGTAAGATCAACGAAACTCTAAAAATGCATTTTTGGGAAAATACATTTTATATAACTTGATAAAAATACTATTTTTATGTTTTTGAAATATTTTATTTTATGTCACATTAAATAATATATATATATATATATATATATATATATATATATATATATATATATATATATATATATATATATATATATATATATATATATATATATATATATATATATATATATATAATTTTTGTTATATTTAATATTCAATGCACAAAGTACTCAGTAGTAAGCAAAACATAAACAAAGGGAATTTTTGTGAAAATACATTCTGTATAACCTGATAAAAAAATACTATTTTAATGTTTTTGAAATGTTTTATTTTATGTCACATTAAATTAAAAAACAATCACAGAAACTAGTTTTCAGCAGTGATGGAATAGCTGCGCACCTGCGAGCCAATTGTCAGCATTAAATTTAAATAGTATTTCTCTTTTTATTTAATAACGGAATTTTTGATAAGCCGAAAAATACTGTAAAAATTTAGTGGTGACAATCGGCTTACTGTTGCGTAGCTGTTCCGCTATTTTTGCCAGACTTACTGAGATTTCTAGAATAGAAATCCTTCTTCGAAATTGTAATTTTTCCTAAATATTTCATTAAAATGCGATTTTTTTCTCAACAAAATTTCTCAATATTATTTATATGATTTATTTTATTTAAATCTGTTAAAGAATCAACCACGGTGCAGATTAATCAGAGATTGGGTCATCAAACGGTAACTACACACGAAATTTTAATATTTTTCCAAAAACTTTCAGATAATCTTCAAAATATATCATTTAAGGATAATGTAATTTTAGTAAAGAGTATAGATTGTTTGGGTAATTCAAAAATACATGCCTTAATGAGATACATCTTTTAGCATACAATTATTTTTCTTACTAAGCATTAGATAGATAATAAATTTAAATCTCAATTCTGCAAAATATTTTAACATTCTGCTTATTATATAGAGTAATTAACATTCATCAATAAATGAATTAATCCCTAAAGGCGAGTAATCAATCGATTGCGATATTGATCGGTAAAGACTCTGCATTAAGTGGTTCTCTTATTATCTTGAACTATTTAAGGACACTTCAAAAGAGAAAGTGAAGGTTACGTTAGATATTAAAGGAAAACTATAAATTGTGTTCGCTCTACTCCAAAACACACACCTTCCTCCCGTACATTAGCAATAGTAAAATTGTGTTTGTTGTTTAATATTGTCAAATTATTAAACTAAATATCATTTTTAGTGCCGATTTTTTTAATATTGTTCAGATGATTGGCATTAATTGACTAACCTTAGTAAAGTAAAAAACAATATAACAAATTAATCAATCGTGTAAATTATCCATCAGTGGCATGAATATACACAGAGATTCTTGAGTCATCATGAAATATTTAAATACACTTTAAAACACAATGATAATAAAATAAATGTAGATGAAAATTACATAGAAATATACCTTCATTTTTGTTCTCATTGTGCATTGTTACTCACCATTTAAAGAAGAAAGATAAACTTTTCTAACACTTTTAAAGATAGAGATTTATCTAACTATTTTAAAGAAACTAAACTCGTTGCTAGACTTTCAAACATATGAATTCATGGCTTACGTCATTTGCCCTGCCATTGTATTTATTTATAACCGTTATCCATGTCATTAAATTAAATGTGATTTAAGTGCAGATTTTCTTATTCCTGTTCATATGATCTACATTAATTAACACCTTTCAACAAATAAAATAGTTCCCAAAAACAACTAATCAAGAGAACACCCTCGAAAAATATTATGTTTCAGATGTTTTGAGCTGTCTTGAAGAGGGATTCTTGTGTTAATTTTTGTTAGTTTTTATGTACACCATTAAATTAAATGTGAACTTTTATGAACAAAATTTCTTAATACTATTGATACGACCTGGATTATTTAAAATATTTCAATCAAAAAATAACCTCATAGCAGATCATTCAATTATTTGGGTCAGAGGTCACTCACAATAATGTATTAGAAGTTGGATGTGCCAATCCCAAAACTTTCTTCAATCTCCTACATGTTAATACTTCAAAATTCACTATCACAGCGCCAATAAAATTAATATTTTTCGTTATTTTGTTGCATGTCAGTTGTTTGCGAAGCGCCGAGTTAGATGCGAAGCACTTTTCGCTGCACCAGCAGCCGATGGACAATACAACTACGAAAATTAGAAAACAAATCGCACAAAAATTGCTATTATAGAGCCCCTTTCCGGCGGAATATTTCCACGTTTAAGGAGGGCCTGCTGGACATAGTGCAAAACATTTAAATGAAATTTGGTTCAATTCTATTTATAACTTCATACGCCTTTTGATGGTGCAATAATGAAAATGGCACAAAAATCTTTATGACAGTACACCCTTCCGGCGGAATATCTCCAAATTCAAGGACAGCCTCCTCGCCGTAGTGAAAAACATATAAATTAATTTTGGTTCAATTATATGCATAACTTCATACACTTTTCAATAGTGCAATAATGAAAATGACACAAAATCTTTATCACAGTGCCTCCTTACGACAGAATGTCTGCAAATTCAAGGGTAACCTGCAGGCCACAGTCAAAAACCTATAAATTAAATTTAGTTCAGTCTTATGCATATATTCATACACTTTTCGATGAACAATGAAAACAGACGGACAGACAGACACACGGGCAGACGGACAGACAGACATTTTGTAGAAACATGTTTTTGGGGATCTCTGACCACTAAAACTTGTAAATTCATCGAAAACCGGAAGTCTAAAGAAATTTCGATTACAATACTTTCTTCTATTATAGACAGAAGAAAGTAAAAATGTCCTCCTGTTATCTTAAAGTATTTAGAAGATCTTCGAAAAGACATGTAAGATTTATGTAATTTTAGTAAATGAACTAGATTGTTTGGATAATTCTGAAAAGCATGTCGTATTTAGATATTTTATTGACACGTATTTGTTTTTCTTACTAAATATTGTATAGATCACAAACTTAATCTGACTTAAGTGGAAAATACTTTAATATTGTTCATATAATCTAGAACAAGTATCATTCTTCAATGAATTAATTAATCCCTAAGGGTGAGCAATTAATCGATTAAGTTATTGATCAGCAAAGACAATGCATTAAATGGTTCTCTTATTATTGTGAACTATTTAAGGATACGTAAAAAGAGAAAATGAAAGTTATATTAGATATTAAAGGAACATTATAAATTGTTTGCTCTATTCTAAAACATACACCTTACTCCCGTATTTTAGCAATAGTAAAATTGTGTTTGTTGTTTAATATTTTCAAATTGCTAAACTAAATGTCATTTTTAGTGCAGATTTTCTTAATATTGCTCAGATGATTGACATTAATTGACTAATCTTAGTAAAGTAAAAAACAATAAAACAAATTAATCAATCGTTTAAATTATCCATCGATGGCATGAATATACATAGAGGTTCTTGAGTGATCGTGAAATATTTAAAGACACTTTAAAATGCAATGATGATAAAATAAATGTAGATGAAAATTATATAGAAATATACCTTCATTATTGTTCTCAGTTTACATTGTTACTCCCCATTTACAGAAGAAAGATAAACTTTTCCAACTATTTTAAAGATAAAGATTTATCTAACTATTTTAATGAAACTAAATTCGATATTATTCTGACAATTCATTAAATGGTTCTCTTATCAATGTGAACTATTTAAGGATGCGTTGAAAAAGAGAAAATGCAGCTTATGTAAGCTTCCTTCAAAAATTACATTTTCTTTAAATTCTAAAACTTACACCTTCCTAGCATATATTAGAAAAGTAAAATTGTGTTTCTTCCTAAATATTGTAAAATCTGTTAAATAAAGCGTGATTTTAATGCAGAATTTTTAGATATTTTTTCACGTGATCTTCATTTATCAATTCCTCTCAATAAATTAAATAATCGTCAAAAATGATTAATCAATCGTTTATGTCAGCAATTCACAGTAAGAATTAATAAAGAGGTTCTAGAATTATCTCGAACTATTTAAAGACACTTAAAAAGAGAACATAAAGTTAATGTTACCTACGTTAAGAATCTAAATAGATTTCTTTTATTCCAAAACACGTGTCTTCTTGAGTACGACATCAGCTGCACATGTATGTTACTTTCTAAATATTGTTACATCTATTAAATTAAATGTGATTTCATTGCAGTATTACATTATCATTAATAAAATACACAATTATTAGCTCCCTCTTAACGAATATAATAATCTCCAAAAGCGATTATTCAACCGTTTTCCTTATTAATTGCGATAAGTATGAAAAAAGTTACTCTCGAAATATCGGAAACCATTTAAAGACAAGTACTTCTTAAAGCTTACATAATCATTGCAATAATGACTAAATTGTTTCATCGCCATAAAGTATGCATATTTTTTTAACATGCAATACTTCTAAAATATTTCTAAATTTTGTTATACGTTAAAATTAATGTGATTTTAATTAATGTGAACATTGTTTTTTAAATCAGTTATAAAATACAGGGGAAAATGCAATTTTCTAAAATTAATTTTTGTAGTTTAGGATATTTACAATTGAAGTTTCATAAAAAAATCACAGGGTAAACTATTCATTCTTATGCCTTACTTCATAGTGCATAATAGCTATTTCGTTTGCTATTTATCCGTAGTAAAAGAAATAATAGATGACTACTTAATCCAAAAAATTGTTTTATTTATTTATTAGCAAAAGTGACTAAATTATTTTTTTTCTTTGGATGCAAAAGGCACATAAATATGAAAAAGGGTTCGCAGTGTTAAAAATATTCATGCATTTTGATGTATTTTTCTCTTTTTGTTTTCCCTTTTCTTTATTTTATATATACTTTATATACTTTATTATACTTTATTATATACTTTATATACTTTAATATATATTTTATTTTATATGTACATATACATTCGATATAGTGATCTCGGTGCTAACGAATTTCACACATTTTGAGATTCAAAGACAGCCAGTAAACTTGGTGACTGTAATGATCTTAAAAAATATTGGATCCCACCTTCTCTTTTAACTCTTTCACTACTAATTGGCCCAAAACGCCCGGCCAAGCAAACTACAGTGAGACCGCCTGAATGCATGAGGTAGAGGTGTTGTATTTTCTCCCCTTAGAAAAAATTCAACTACAGTCCCAAAGTAGGGTATTACTCCAATCCACGGTTGGGGAGTTTTTTTTATTAGTGATCTTAGAAGGTTCCACTTTCAAATAGAGCTGCCTTCTTATTGTGTTGCTGACAAAAGGCAGACAGAAGAAAGGGGGAGAAAAAATCTCCCAGCATATTTCAGCTTTCGGGCGCTTGCAGTATTTTGATTGCTATCCAGTTTTTAGACTTTAGTATTCAAAGGGTTAACCCAATCTCATGTCTTCCAAAGTTTCAACAATAAAGCTATGGGTACGGCTTTTATATATATATTATTAAAAGGTTATAAAATTGTCATTGTATGCATCTAATTTTAATGAGTTTTTATATTTTAATGTATTGTATTATACAGTGCATTGTTCGAAACAGCTAGCGGTAAAATATGATTCGATTCTCGGAATGTTCTTTGGCAGGAACTACGTTTATGCATCGAGGTATCACTGTATCAGAGAAAATGTATATACAGTCGTGAGAAAAAATAAGGCTACCGCCATACGTAATCTGCCACATAATTTTTTTAAACAGAAATCGATTCCTGAGAGCTTCAAATATTCGAATCTAAAATTTCCTCTCATTCTGCCGAGTAGTTTTTGAGTTATTATTAAAAGTACCCTCTTTGCATACTGTTTTGTAACGATTAAATGTAAATTTAACATTAGGGGTTCCAAATTATAAACCTTGATAATATTTAAACTACAGGGTGATTATAAAAAAACTATCCCGACATTTGTTCCCCCAACTATCATACCATTCACAGAAACTGAATGAAATTTTGGCAAAAGGTATTTTGAGGTATGCGCTCAAGAATGATATGGAAAACAACAGTGTCACTCAAACAGTTACGGTTACAGTGAGAAAATTTCGAAAAAATCAAGTAGCAACACCTAGTTTTTTGTATTGGAATGTGATCTCCATTGTGAAAAACCCTAAATAGTGTTAGAACGGCAACTGTAGCATGAAAATCACCAGAACTAGGCAAGGGAAAATTAAAAAGGACTTTGCCGTGCAGAGCGTTAATTTTCGTTTCATTTACGTCACACGTCACACCGTTTCTTTGGTTGATATCCCATCCTGATTAGTTCTCCACAAAACGAGAAGAAGAAACCAAGAAACGCAAATTTCGGGTTCTACGTAAGGCACAGTAATGGCTGACGTCGTCACGCTAGGTGAAAGAAAAGGCACTGCGAAATGCGAGCCGCGTACGTTCCTTTCTGCCATTCCGAACAAGATGCCGCTTTCAGGGAAAGAACGTGGGGAAATCGTAAAGATTTATTACCTGAATGGACAAAATGCCGCAGAGACATTGCGTGTTTACCGCAGAAACCATGGATTATGGCGAGGCCCGTGCACTGTCAAAGTTGTACGGGACTTGATTCATAAATTTGAAGAAATTGGTTGCACATGCGATCGACCTCGGTCTGGACGACCTTCCGTTCCTGTGGAAGCTGTTGCAGAAGTCCATCAGACGATAAGCACAGTTCGTCCCGCAACTGCACGCGCTGTTTCACGTGTTCTGGATCTGCCGAATTCGACTGTACGCAAGATTCTGCGCTCTGTTCTAAACATGTTTCCGTATCGATTCCAGCGTGTCCAGATGTTGGAAGCGGGATACTATCAATTACGGCTGGATTTTGCAAATCAATTCTTTATCCGGTACGATGAAGATAGCAGCTGGCCTTTACGCATCTGTGGACACATGAGGCGCATTTCTCGTTAACTGGTAACATGAATTCGAAACATTGTGTGTACTGGGCAGAGAATAACCCACATGATGTGCATGCACGTCCATTACACACGATGAAAAAGTGACTGGGTGGTGTGGTATAACGAGTACGTTCATCCTCGGCCCTTACTTTTTTGAAGAGGTTACTGCTGGTGATCTACAAACGTGTACAGTAACGAGTGCTCGCTATCTGGAGATGTAAACTCTTTACGCGATTTCCGCATTGCAACGGCAAAATGCTCTATCTGAAGTTGTGTGGTTACTATTTAGGGTTTTTCACAATGGAGATCACATTCCAATACAAAAAACTGGGTGTTGTCATTTCATTTTTTTCAAAATTTTCTCACTGTAACCGTAACTGTTTGAGTGACACTGTTGTTTTCCATATCATTCTTGAGCGCATACCTCAAAATACCTTTTGCCAAAATTTCATTCAGTTTCTGTGAATGATATGATAGTTAGGGGCCCAAATGTCGGGATAGCTTTTTATAATCACCCTGTACTTGGCCAAATGACTTTCTGTCTGGTATCCGAAGGTAAACTTTCCGGAGAATTCAAATAAGACTCAAATAAAATAATGTAAAAATTAGGTGTTAGTATTAAATATTTCAAAGTTTGATACAGTTTCTATATGACGAACCTCTATGGAAAATTTAAACATAGCATTAGTTAGTAGACGTTATTAAATCGATTAGTACCAGTCACATGGTTATACAATGATTAGCCGGAAAATTTGTGTGGGAATATTTGTTTTTCTCACGAATGTACCTTTACGAAAAACTTTTTGTTGAATTGATGACAGGCAATCTAAAAAATTAAAACACTATAGGAGTGAATAGCTAGAGCTAAATTATCAATAGAGTAATTTAAGGAAAACAATTAACTCATTAGATACTTGGAAAGTTCATTTTATTTTTTATGAAAATAAAACAAACTTTAATTAATTGATTAAATTTTCCATCATATTTTAGTGCATAATTATTCTGCAAAAGATTGACATAGATTTATTTTTTCAAAATAAAGTGCATTGTCTATAAACTTTAAATTCTTGTGTAAGAATTTCTAAGGATCTAAATAAAAAAATTTCTTTCAATTAGAGTAATTACTTTTAAAACTTTAAAAACATTCCCACTTCTGCCCAATGATCTGAAAGCTCAGTGACAAATTATAAAACTTTGACACAATAAATCAACAAAAATTACGAAAGTGCTCGCCTAATTTGTTCTTTAACATAAATCTACGTTCCATTCTAAGCTACTAAACCTTCTGCTTTTCATAATCAGCTTAGAGTTGCATTAGAAGTCAAACAGAGAAGTATACAGAACAGGCAAGCCGATCTGTAGAGATGTTTCCGAATTTCAGAGATTCTTGTTCTAAATTTAGCATTAGAAAATATTTGCGTAGGACATCTAGCACTTAAAACGAATTTCAGTATAATTCCTTCGACTTTCTGGTATTGATAATTTTGTATGTTAATCATATTAAATAAAAATTAGTTTGGAAAGTAAAGTTTATATGTGAAAGGTTTCTTTAAAATTATTAATCCAACAAAAGGTTTTATTTTTTGTAAAATTAACATTTATATTATGAAGCAAAAACACGTTTGTGAGTCACGCTGACGTATTATTGACGATGACAACACATGACCAATAAATTTCACTTTTATTGCAAAATTTTTAACTTCTAAACAAATTTAAATTTATACACTGCCTAAAAAGATAAAAAAAAAATAATTTAAAATGCAATTTGTCTGATAATTGCATCTCAAATTACTGATTTCTTATGGTTTTTAAAATAATTTTCAAGGATAATTTGTTTTCAAATCTATCTCTATCGAGTGCTGCGAGATTATGAAAGATTAACCCATTTGCACGTAAAACGTTATAAATAGTTAAGAATTTATTTCTTTTAAGTGCTAACAGGTGTAAAATAAACAACATAATATAGAGTAAAATAACTTTTATTAGGTTGTTGACATGTTTCGGCTTACTCCGAGCCATTTTCAAAAACCTTAATTTTAATTTAAGCTAAATATATTTATTTTAATTATTATTGACATTAAAATTACCATTGATATTAAAATTATTAAAATTTAATAGATTTAATCCTTCAATGGTTTTGAAAATGGCCGGGAGAGCCGAAACATGTCAACAGCCTAATAAAAGTTATTTTACTGTATATTATGTTGTTAATTTACACTTTTTAGCATTTGAAAGAAATATATTATTACAAGGTGTTATAATTTATTATATAGTTAAGAATTTGTTACCGGCAATATTCTATAACGAAATTAAAACTTAATCAATATATACATAAATAAATAAAATAACATAAATAAAACACAAATTTAATAGACACGTAATCGAACAACGCGCTTAAACCACTGACATTATCATAATCAAAAAGGCTGCTGCAAGTAATGATCTTTGGCGATTTATACGGCTATTAATTCCTGGCATGTGACTAATAGTCCAGTCAAATAGTCAGAAAATAGAGCCGATAGATGCTAAAAAGCTGCTAGAAAATTTTATGTTTTTAAACTGTTTATGGGGATGCTAATAACAGGAATTAATGGTTTCCCAACAAAATATCTCGAGGCTAAACTTTTTGAAGCTAAAAAGCCACGAAAATTTTGGACTTTTTTCAGTTTTTTCCTTATAACTCAAAATGAATAAGCTTTTTGTGTACCATACTTAATTACAAAAAGAAAGATAATTAAATTCTCTAAAAATTTCATTGCAAAACCTTTTTTCTAAGCCCATTACTAAGCGCGCTGCGGCTTTTAGATAATGACATTTTTTTTCAACTTCACAGAAAGTGGCCTGTTTTTCGCCTCCTATCCCGAAAAAAAATTTTTGCGTCACTCACTGAAAGGAAAACTTTCAAGGAGGTTTTAGCGAGATAGACTCTGGGAATGATTCATATGCAAAATATATGCGATGAAATAGAGGCATACTGTGAAGTAGGTTTTGAAGTTTCGGAACAGCACGTGGATGCCAGAAGTTCACGCATTGATAGAAACAGTAATGACTCAAAAAAACTGCGAGATTGGTTGTTAGTGCATCCTCCTTTCTCCGAAAATGATTACGTAATATTAATCAGTAGTGGGATTGTTGGAGGGGCTGACGTTAACTGCTATTTGGCTAAAGAAATAGGACAGACGGGAGTCAGAAAAATTGTTGGAGATAATTTCAAGAGTGTAAATTCAAGAAAATGAAGAAGGTAGTAACATTGGCTTCTGTTGTCAACAGTTTAAAATTTGGAAACGTTACTGTTACTTCTGTTGATCCATTGAATCTCTTCCAAAGGGTTTGTTTAGAGGAGCAGAGTGATGAAGACGTGCAGAGTTTACTAACATATGAACTTTCTCCCTATCCAATGTCTCTGTTCTCCGACGAAGGGATGAGAAAAGGCACAAAATCCTCGTTCTACAATGCATTCATCCTATTAAACAATCCGGATCTCATCGAAAAAGATGAGTTTTTTGTAGTTGACGAAGGGTACCTTCTTCACAAAGTAACTTGGCATCGAAATGTTTCCTTAAAATCTATTGTTGAAAGTTGTTTCTTACTTTCAGAAAAATTTTGGATCACAGGTCGGCATTATATTCGATGGGTATCCATCTGAGGTGGAACAGAATGGAACCAAAAGTGCAGAAAGAGTTCGCCGATCTAGAATGCACACTTCTACTGAAGTCATAGTTGCAGCAGAAATGTTAAACAGAGTTCCTCAGGACAAATTTCTGGCCAATGGTAGAAACAAGAACCACTTCATTTCATTACTGAAAACAAAGTTTCAAAATTACAAAATTCAAGCTGACCAAACAGAAGAAGACGCTGATGTCGTGATTGTTACCTCAGCCATTTCAAGAACTCAAACTTCTGAAAGTGTCGTAATTGTTGGCGAATATATTGACCTTCTCGTGATCATGACGGGCTTGGGAAACCAACACAAAAATTTGTTTTTCCAAAATCAGGAAGAGGTAACATCGAAACCAAGTGGTTTTCAACCATGTCATACAAATGCAATTACAACAATGTTCTGTTCAATCATGCAATCAGCGGATGCGATACAATATCCGCTCTTTTTGAACAAGGAAAATCAAAGTTTTGTAACACGTTGGAAAAACATGATCAGCTTGAGGAAATAGCCTGTGTGTTCAATAAACTAGAGACTACCTATAAAAAAATCATGAAGGCAGGGGAAAAATTCATTATGGCGCTGTACAATGGATACCTAGGCACCACACAGACATTGACTATCTTGAGGTTCCAGTTATTTGCTGAATCCGCCACAAAAAAGCAAAGTCCATCTTGCAAGGATACCACCAACGCAAGAGGCTGCGCAGCATCATTTTCTCCGATGTTACTATCAGATGCAAGCTTGGCTGGGAAACAACATCCCTCCTGAAGAATGGGGGTCTGACGGTCTCTTTCAGCCAGTTCAAATGGGCCAAAATCCAGTACCTTAAACCTTGCTGCATGTTGTTTCATTCTAGCTGCATGTTGTTTCATTCTAGCTACATGTTGTTTCATTCTAGCTGCATGTTGTTTCATTGTGGCAAGGATGACATTATTCAGAAAAAAAGGATGATGAAGAAAATGAATGCCTGGGAAACTATCGACCAAACCAACAACGCCGATGACTTTGACGACCAGATTGATGATGTCGCAAGAAGTTCGAAGAAGATCAAAACTGTTGAAGAACAAGCAACCTGCTCGTCTCATCCTCAACCTGAGGTTGACGAACCAGACCCATCAACCCATAAGCGCTCCAGACATTACTAAGTATAATACAAATTTTACTGTCTGTATGTTTTACTTTTATTCATGTAAATACGTACTATTAATGTTCTCCACTAAGTTCTAAATACGAAATATTTTACAATCTTGTCAATTTTTTACAACGTTACCGTTTCAATTAACCATTAATAGATATCATAGAAATACCTGTAATATAAACAAGTTACGTTAACGAAAAAAAAAATTAAAGAAAAATGGTGTCAAAAGAGGGTTTTTGCGATTTTCCACAAAGTTGAAAAAAAAATGTCATTTTCAAACAGCCATAGCGCGCTTAGTAATGGGTTTAGAAAAAAGTTTTTAGCATGAAAATTGTAGAGAATTTAATGATCTTTCTTTTTGTAACTAAGTATGGTACACAAAAAGTTAATAATTATTGAGTTATAAGGCAAAACTTGAAAAAGCCCAAAAATTTCGTGGTTTTTTTGGCTCCAAAAAGTTTAGCCTCGAGATATTTTGTTGGGAAACCATTAATTCCTCTTATTAGCATCCCCATAAACAGTTTAAAAACATAAAATTTTCTAGCAACTTTTTTGCATCTATTTCTGACTATTTGACTGGACTATAATGCGAAAGTAGTATCGTTTTTTATAAATTTCGGAACGTTAACATTATTGATATTTTTCATATTAAGATGTTTTTTCATCTTGTTAGCGGGTTATCTAAAAAAGTTAATTAAAACATGGTAAATGTAAAAAATCTTTTTGAGTTTTCAAAAAAGTGTTTATTTCCTATCTTCTGTAACCCAGGAAGGCCGGGCTGGAGCTCCTAGATGTTTTATAACACAATATAATTTCCAAGGCATAAAAACCTAAGAATAAGAAAACATTGCTAATAAAGATTTTTTTTCACTTGCTGCAAACACAGTACCTCGTTTAAATTACGAGGGAAAGGTCATTAAGTAAGTCACAAAAGATAATTAAATAATAACTTACAATGATATTCCCTTCAAAACAATTTTTATTTCTCAGCATATTCTTCACCTACATTTATGCACTTATATAACCGTTTTATCAGTGCCCCAACACCAGCTGCATACGATTCTTTCGGTTACTGTCTGAGCCACATTAGAACTTCAAGTTGAACCTTTTCATTATCTGTGAACATCATCTAACTTCTTCAACATCCACCATACAGCTTCGACTTAACCCCAAGCGATTTTAATCTATTTAGTCCACTATAAAACCATCTTGGAAGCAAGATGATGTTCACAGATGATGAAAAGCTGAACTTCAAGTCCAAATGTGGTTGAGACAGCAACCCAAAGAATTGTATGCAGCTGGTGTTGGGGCACTGATGAAACGGCGGTATAAGTGCATAAATATTGGTGGAGAATTTGTAGAGAAATAAAAATAGTTTTGAAGTGAATATAATTGCCAGTTATTATTTATCTTTTGTGACTTACTAAATGACTTTCCCTCGTATTAGTCAGATGCGAATGTTTAACCGCATAAAATTATAAATTTATTTCTAAAGTTCTTACAGTTTCTAAAAAACAACAACTGAACAACTTAACTTTTAATTAAACCATTTGCTTTAAAAAAAACAAGTTTCTTAAAAAATTACTAAACCGCTTGTTTTTTTTCCTTTGATGTTTTATGAAAGTTGATCATAGACAATCATGAAAACTATAATAATTTCAGGGGACCCAACTATTTTCAATTTTTTACAGCTTTTTACGAACAGTAATCTTCACCTTATTTAATCACAGAAAAATATCTAAAACATAAAAAAGTTAGTATCCAGCAGCGAAAATAATAAATAACAATTTTGTTATGTTAAAAAAATTAATAAAAATGAATTAGATATAGTTTTAAAACTACCATAAAAATATTTCCTCTGTACTATTTTCGTTTCTGAAGGTTAAGTTCTTTATGTTTTGGCTTTTTTTGCAAAAAATATCTTAATTTTCCTGATTATCAATGAACTTTTTGATGAAACATCCCTTTTTTTAATACAATTGAAACACAGTAAGGGATTTAAAAAAATTTCTACAATAAATCAGCGCACTTTAAAATGAGCGCTTCGCTTATTCTTAAATAAATCTATATTTCATTTTGAAGTATTCATCGTTTCCCTTTACTTAAAGTAACATTAAAATTCAATCAGAAAAGTATATGATAAAAATTCTTTGGGCATACCCTCATTTTCTCAGAGACATCGTAGAATTTCAGATAATTAAGGTACTTAGTGCTTAACTAAGAAAAATACATTTCAATACTTGAGAGTTTTCTTATAATGGCGATATTTTTATATTTAAAATCATATTAATTATATAACATATGATATAGCCTGTTTCTAATTAGATTTACAATTTTGAAAATAAAATCCGATTAAGTAGTTTGATTTGACATACTTACAACAAAAAAAATTGAAAATTTTCTAACGTATTAAAAAGATTTTTTACTGGAAATAAGGAAGTAAATAATAATAAATAATAAGATATACATAATAAATAAGATAACGAATTACAAAATTCACAATTTCACTTTAATTAGAACAATACTTTCTTTAAGTCTTTCTTAATATCTTTATTGATAACAATGTTATCAATTTTTTCTCTAAATATTATCTATAAAAAAGTTTTATTTTGTAAATTCCTATGGAGTATATCTATAAAAGTAACCAAGTTGCGCGTCTAATTCATTCTTTAACATAAGTTACCAGTCACTGCGTAATCAGTTAAATCTTTTGTCATACATAATTAGCTCACAGTAATATTATAACTTTATCAGAATTGCATGGTCTTAAAAATTCCTTTGAAAAACTTTCATTTTCTTGAAGGCATGTTAGAACTTAAGACTTTAATGTTTGATTTAGGAAATATTTATATTAGCGATTCGATAGTTAGAGCATACTGTATAAAAATAAATTTGATTCTTTGAGCATTTATTTGCCTTTGCGAATTTTATACTTTTAAAATAATATTAATTAAAGTACTTTTGGAATGTCAAGTGTGTGTGGGGGGGATAATATTAATATTTATGAGTTTTTGTGTGCAAGTTTTTATTTTATTTAAAAAAACGCAATGAACCCGAATGGAATATGATAGAGAACTTCTGCTACATTTACAACATTGCTATAACGAAACATAAAATAACTTGCTTGATCTTTTTAAAAATTAAGCAATTAAAATAATCTGCATAATGATGCATTAGTACAGTTGAATACAAATTGAATACAAATTGGGCAGAATGTCCGCATAAAGTTAAAATTTCTAAAAATTAATAATAATGTTACGGAATTGCGTTTTACACTATAAACATTGCCAAGACCCAGGGTTTTATTTATTCATTTAATTATTTATTTTTACCAGCAGAAAGTGTGGGGGTTCAGCAATTTAAATGTAAAAGACAAATGTATCGTTCAAAAGTATGTAACTGAGAATCATTATAAAAAAAGTGACAACTTGCTGTATCTCTTATCCGATTGGATCATGAATCTGGAATGTAGAGAAAATTACTAATTGGTTGCTGCCTATGAATTTCGCAAATGGAGAAGTGGCACTGAATGCTTTTTGGAAAGACGGATCACAATAATATCAAGAAAATAAAATAATCTCTTTTACATTGTAAAAAAAAAGATAAAAGTTTCCGAAAATATTACGAAATTTAATACTGTTTACGAAAATCTAATATAACTGCTAACGAGTTCATTGATTTAAAGAAGTATTTCTGGAAACAAACTTTTTTTGGCTACCCGTAAGATTCGGAAACGTTTCCCAATACTTTTTACAATGCATTAATCAGTTTTCTCAACACAAAATATCGTTTTTCGGATGATATCAATTCTCAAGTAAACATTTTCATATTCAATAAACATATTTAACTAACAACCATGTTAAATAAACAATATTGACATAAACATTAACACTTTTTTGCTACTCTTGCATGTGAATATTCGTTTGCGAAGCTGAAAATGTTTACATGAGTATTGATAACATACACTGTAAAAAAAAATACAAATGTTCCTTAATCTACGAAAAAATAATATAACCATGAACGAAAATATACAATAACCTTTTCTAAGTTACCCATGGTTACAAAAAGCGTTATTTAATCTTTAGAAACCTCAGAAACCAATATATTTTTTGGATTCAAATAATCTTTTATAAAAACAAAGTTTCATTTGCTGCCACTGATATTCGGAAACGTTTCCGAGTAGTGTTTATAGTGTATTAATCAGTTTTCTCAAACCGGAATATCGGTGTTTAGGATGCTACCAATTCTCAATGAAACATTTTCAGCTGCGTAATTGAATTTATACATGCAAGAGTAACAAAATAATTTTAATTTTAATGTTAATATTAATGCTGTTAACTTATCGTGTTTGCCTGTAAAACAATTTTTTTGAATATGAAAATTTTTACGTGAGAATGGATAGATTTCGAAAAACCAATATTCCGGGTTGAGAAAACTGATTAATGCATTAAAAAACTACTCGGTAACATTTCCGAAAATCAGTAGTAGCAAAAGAAAATTTCTTCTCATAAATGCTTCTTTAAATCTAAACAATATATTGGTTTTTGAGGTTTCTAAAGATAAAGAACGCTTTTCGGAATCGTGGGTAACTCGGAAGAGGTTATTGTATATTTTTGTTCGCAGTTATATTATATTTTCCTAGAATAACAACATTTTGTCTTTTTTTACAGTGTACGAAACAAGTGGGCAAGTGGGTTCAAAGATAGCACAAAGGGTTTCGTTTAATATTCCTTTCAAAACACTTTATCCTTTCTTTAATGAATCCCAAATAAATTTCACTTTAAAAAAAAAATCATGTTTTTATAAAATAAAAATTTACTGGTCTATTTTTCTCGTTTTTCCGAAAATATGAACCGGTCCGATAGCGGGAGAAGCTATTATACTCTGTTATAATAATATCTGTTATGTGGACTAAACGCGATATTAAAAAATATATATTTCAAAATTAAACGTGTTGTATAGACATCTTCAAAATGTTAGACGTCAGATTAATTTTATTTTTAATTCTCTAATGACGTCATATTAAGCTGCTTTCTATATTTACACATACTCATACTCCTTGTATTATTGACAAATGTTTAAAAATTTCCTATTTATTACCAATATGACGTCATATTAATTTTTTTTTCAAAGGGTGAAAATTTTTATTTCATTTTCATTTTTCATGTGGAAATCTTTCAATAGAAAATTAATTATTGTAGAAAGAATTTTATTGTGGATTTTTAATTGTTGGCAACTGCTATAACGAAATTTTTTTTATTTAATAGGTAAAGGCTGTTAGATTTTTGTTTTTTTATCTCTATATATTAAAATAATACGATTTTTTTTTAATTTTCTGATTTTTAACTTCATAGTAGGTATTCAGCTATAAGTACACAAAATTTCATGACTGTTAGTTATATAGTATCTGAGAACCGGATTTGTGACAGACAGACAACGAAGCGGGACTATTTGTTTTAGTATAGGTTTCCGTGAGATTAACGAAACTCTAAAAACGATATTTCGTGTTGGAAAAGCTAATTAATACACTGTAAAAACTACTCGTAAATGTTACCGATAACTAGGAACAGCAAAAAAAAATTTGTTCCAGAAATGCTTCTTTAAATCTCGGAAATATATTGGATTTGGGGTTTCGGAAGATAAAGGAACGCTTCTAGATTTGTGAGTAACTCGGAAGAGGTTGTATTATATTTTCGTAAACCGTATTAAATTTAGAAAATTTTCCGAAACATCTGTCCGTTTTACAGTGTACGCAGTTCTGTACTCCAAATTGATGATGCAGTCGAATAAAAATATAAAGAGAAGTGTGTTGTTTTATAAGCGTACTCCTTTGCGTTCTCCCGGAAGCTGAAATAATGTTAGTGTCACAGACAGTGATTGTTTGATTTACTACAATTTTTACTGTTAAAGGAAATCCCGCAATCCGACATTGGTTTTGTCGCAAAATACAGTTCCATGTAAGTTTTAGTTTACTTTAAAACTTTTTTACTATATTTTTTAAGTGTATACTGACGTTTTTCCAAACCTTTCTTGAAACTGTAGTAGCGTAAAACTACGAAAGTAACAAAATTGCAGCACGCCTAATTTACCCTGTAGCGTAAATCTGAGCATTCTAGCTACCGAACCTTCTCTTTTATATAATCAGCTTACAACGTTAGAACTCAATCAGAAAAGAATTCGCTTAAACATTCTTTTGGCAAGTTTTCGTTCTTTCAGAGATATTTTGGAATTTCAGATAATTACTCAGCTTTTGAATATCTGATATAATCTAACTTCAAATTAAAACAGATTTCTCAATTTTTCTTTTCCCTTAAAATACATTGAAATTTTTGTTTTACCACGATTATTTTATTACTCTTGTTTAATTGTCTCAAAAAATTATTGTTTATACGAAATATCTTTTGCCAAAAAAATATATATCCAGCTTAAAAAAATATGTATATTAACTTATTTATCTTTCTTATTTTTATGCTTTAGCATAAAAATCTTTTATCATTTTCTACACATATGCAATCGATAATATTTTGCTGAAACGAAAACATTGCCTACTCAAGATGCTTGTCACATTATATAACTGTTGTTCAAACACCACGCTGTTACATTTCTGGATGCATTAAATCCCACCACAGAAACGTGTTTAAAACACTTTTGTGGGCGGTGTCCACAAAAAAGGACACCTAATTTTAATTCCAAAACTGGCAAACGGCACCAAGAATATTTAGAATATTTGAAATTTTTCCTTTTATACTGTACGTGAAAATAAGCATGTTTTTATTCTCTAATGAATTCTTTTGTAAATTCTGGTGTCAGTCCATGATTTCCTAATTTTTAACTTACTCCGTGCCGGAAAGGGTTAATTAATCTTTGTTTCAATCCCCATAAGCTTAAAACTAAATAGTCATATCCAGCGTCAAATTCATGCCATGCTTGGAGATATTCGGTGAAATATTGCCACATTTGGTGATAAAAATAAGTCACCATAAATGAAGCCAGCAAGACGATAACTGATAATATTTTTGAAATTCCCATCCAAAATCAATAGCGACGGAAATCAGAATTCTTGTATAATCGGGTTGCACGCATTTTAGCTTCGTGTGCTTGAGTAAAATTAGTTGTATTCATAAAAACAAGAAATAATTAAGATACCTGTTTTCTTCCGGCACAGAACGGAAATACTTTTTTTTTTTTTTGAAGATTATAAGGGTTTATCTATTAATTACGTCACGCAAAATTCGTGTTTATATTTTTTCCCCATACATCCTTCTATGTCAAACTTTGTCACACTCGCGTGATAACTATGCTATCTACTGTTATAATAATGAAATACATAATATAAAAGTGTCAGGATTTATGATTATCTCGGAGTCGCGGCAATTGTCCAATATATTAAACACCCTGTTCAAACCCAACCCGCTGGTTGATTCATTAAACTTATTCAAATTAGTTTTTAAATTTTACCGATGACATCTTCCGTGATCAGGTCTGCCGACGTTTCAATGCCGAATGTTGAAAAGGTGAAAGGGACTTCCTAGTATGTGCGCGCGCAGCCTGACTTGCGAATTCGCGGTGGTAGACCCCACCCTCTCGCCCCTACTGCCGCCAAATAGCTATAATGATCTGGAAGCCACAGCGGTTGTCCGAAGTATTAAAAGCCCTGGCCCAACTCTACTAGCTGGTCGATGTATTAAACTTATCGAGTTTAGCTTTTACATTTTCCCGGTGATATCTTCCGTGATCAGGTCTGCCACTACCGTTCCGGTCAAGTATCGGAAAGAGCATAGGGACATCCGACGGGCGCGTGGCCGCCTGCTTTGCGAATTCACAGCGGTTGTCCGAAGTATTAAACTACCCGGCACAACTCAACCCGCTGGTCGGTGTCTTAAACTTATTGAATTTAGATTTTAATTTGTCCGGTGGCCTCTTCCGTGATTGGGTTTGCCGCCGTGTCGTTATCAAGTGTTGAAAAGGTGAAAGAGACCTCTTGGGATGCACGCGCGCCAGGTTGAGATCATAATCCTTTACTCAACCCATTAACTACCAAAACTATAAGGTAGGACCTTCAACCATTTAACTGAATGTCATTTGAAACCAAAAATAAAACATCCGCTTCATTTAATCGCAAAAAATTATCTCATTCACTAAGGGAAATTTATATTGTTCTAAAATAGTGACAGTTAAACTATCATACGCATTTATTTTGACTGTTACATCAATGCAATAGCAGCAGTCAAATGGACTTAGGAAAATATACTAAATACCTTCTGAGAAAATACAAATTTTCTATGAACTTAATTTATGATGCTTGCCTACAAAGATTACCTAATTGTTTTCATATTGTAAATGTGACGTCACAACTTGTTATGTCATCTTTTTTCCCTGTCAGACTGTGTCACACTTTGTGGATATCCTCCCGCTTGAAGTTCGACGTAATTAATGTAATAGCACTAAAATATCTGTAAGCGAATAATGAAAATAGAAATTAATAGAAGGATAAATATATTAATTTTTAAGGGGAAAATATTAAATTTTATGTTTTAAATTAATTCACCATAACCTTTTTTAACATTTAGTTTACTGTTATTTAATGTTACTAATTAAGTTATTTCTATAAAATTACACAGGGATATATAATGTTTAATGAAAAGAAAAAAAAAATATTATTTTTCGTCGACTCATTAATTATTTCCCGCAAAATTCGTCTTTTTATTTATTTTTTTATCGCAACATCCCCCTATGACAGCTATTGTCTGCATCGCGTGATACCCTAACCTGTTGTGGTGTCAAACTGTTTTTTGCACCTGCTATTTATAGATAATTGGGATTAAAATAACATTGAAATTATTATCTTTTATTTGTTATCGAGCATCTAATGAAATATAAATACCATAAAAACGTGAAAATCTTGAGTGGTTTATTTAAGGTAAAATACACCAAATATTATCTGAGAAAATGCATATTTTTTATGAACTTAATTTATGCTGCTTGCAAACAATGCTTACATAAACATTTTCATATTTGTAGATATGACCTAAAACTTGGTAATCCAACCCACTCCTTTTGACAATGTGTCACACTTTGTCCCTATTCATCGGCCCAGAATACTAGACTTACGCGTTGACACAAAAATGGCGGCTGTTGTAGGCGGATTTCTTCAGCTTTTATGAGTCCATTGTATTTAAATTGAATAATTTTCTAAAAGTATTTATTCTTCGTCTTCTTTTACTAAGAATAAATAGAGCGAAGAAAACTTTTAGAAAATATTGGTATATTAAAATTGAAGAGACCGTACAAAAGATGAAGAAAAATACGCCTACGTCAGCCTCCATTTTTGTGTCAACGCGTAGGTTTAGTATTCATGGGGCGGTGCCCTATAGATGGGTGGTGTAATTAACCGATAACCTATAAAATAGATACTTGTGACTAATGAAAATATATCATTTTATGGTATGCGTACTACGTGTAGATTAAGAAGAACAGTCAATGTATTTACTATATTACATTTAAAAAAAAATACTTTATTGTTATTGATTGTGTTAATAATTAGTTTATTTCTACAAAATTTACATAGAAATGTATGCTGTTATATATAAAAAAAAACATACATATATATATAAGATGACCAAAAAAAAATGTATATATACATATTTTTTTAAAACAATGTCGAATACAAATGTTGTTAATGTCTTAAATATTTATGTTTTTCTGAAATATGATACATGTGAAAGTGTTACTTTAATTGAAACATATAATCTTTTATGAGTTTTATACAGATACAGTCGATAACATTTTTTTAATCTAAAAATTTATCTAATATACTAAAATTTACGTTAATAAAAACACTTATAACGTGTATATTGATTCTATACATTTTTGTGATGCTTATTCCAAAAATGACATCATTTTTTTTTTTTTTATCAAGTGTAGTTTTATTCAAAGGTTGCGTCAGTATGTGTTACATATTGATTTATAAATCCAGTTAAACCTAACATTGGTAAATAAATATATAGTACAATTATTTATTTTAACTTTTATACATAGATATAATACGTACAGAATGGATTAAATAGATTTAAAAAGATTTATTTTCCTTAATAAAAAAAATCTTAACTGTCTTTTTTTTTTTTTTTTTTTTTTTTTTTTGCTAGAAAAGCTAGTTGTTTGGTTTTCCTGTTATGTAATTGTTTTACATTTTCACTATTAAATATTCAGCGGTAATCAGCAATCGTATATTTCACTGACCCTGCCGCAATAGTTATAGAAACATGTTTGATCCCATTATGTAAAAGAACAGCTTTAAGAATTCTTTCAGTAACTTCGATGAAAACTCTCCATTTCTGTGTTTTATATTTAACGTTAAACGTGTGCATCTATATATTAATATGCTATTAATTATGTTAATCCATTGCGTTTCAATATTGGAAAATACGATTTTTTTTTCTTTGAACTTTCTTCAAGTATGTCATTTAATCAAGATATTTTCCCATCATCTATTCAAATCAAAAATATTTTTTGTTTTCAGTTTTATTGGAAAAATGATGTCTATCAAAATATAATTATCTCTATTACTTCTCTCTTTTCTCCTTTTATCCAAAATAATGAAATGAAGTATTTTATTTTCCGGCGTTGCAGAAATATCATTGAAAATTGCAGATAATAATAGTACCTCAGAATCTAATTTAAATTTTGAGAGTTATTATAGTATCCTTGGAACCTTACGAATAATTGGTATTCGTTATAACTCGTAATTTATCCTATTATGAGAGGTGTATATGTGAATTTCACACAAACAGTCATATTTTAGTAATGAAATATCAAAATCCAAATTTTACTTGATTATTGCCTGAGTGCAACGAAGACTCATACACAGCGCAGTATTACTTTGCCCCATATATAGCTACAATGGATATTAAAACCTTTCGTCAAGCATAACTCAAAAAATATTTAACGGATTTCGTTCAAATTTTTAGAGCAGGTACCTATAAAGGTGACAACGACGTCTATTTATTACCAAGAATAAATGTCAAACCGTTTGGAAATTATATTAAAAAAATAGATAAAAAACACAATTAAAGTACATACGTCACGAAAATTTTGTGCGTACGTCATTTTCACCAGCGGGAGATTTTCGTAGACAATCGGAATTGAAAAGTTCATGGAGTACATGGAGCAAAAAAAATATGCACGCACTAATATTCAGCACAATATAATATATTTCAATTTAGTAGAAATCGAAAATTAATCTTGATTTTTTTCTGTTTGAAAGAAAAACCCCGCAATAACTTAGTAGACTTGGTATTAGAGATTTGGCGAAAATCTCAGCAATAGCAGCTTTTTTTATTTCGCGTGTGTAAATAAAAAAAAAAAAATTCTTTGGTGTTTAAATAAAAGGTTTCGATTTATGGCATTATTTCTTTTTTTTTTTCTCTTTTTAGCATTTTAAATGGGATTAATGAAAGGCATGTATTTTAAATTAAATGAGTGAAAGGTTTATATTTAAATGAAATGAATTCAATATGAAAATGTTATAGGAACAATATTTGGCGATTTATCAACTGCGCCAGGATAACATAAAAGTAACAATATATCAAACGGTATGTAGTATGTGAAATGAAACAATTATATTATAATCACCCCATCGTACAAGGGAAAAAAAAACTAATATTCTGCATTCAGAGGAAAAAAATCAATCTCCTGTGCCGTAAGATTTGGCGAGTTCTTTTTTGGTGATAAGTTTTCCGATGTGATTGTTGGGATCTGCAGGATTTTGCTTACTTTTTCTAAATCTTATTTTTTTGCAGATGTAGTATTATGTAAATATATTTTTTTGCAGATATTTTTCTATTTTGTATATTTGGCATTCTATTTTGTATATTTTCTATTTGGCATTTGGAAAAGAGATTTTTACCTTTTAATCTGTGCCTTCGGAAATATTAAAAAATAAAAAAAGATTTACATATATCAAGCGTTTTAGGACCACTTCTCCATTTTTAGATTTTAAATGCTATTTATTATTTACTAGCCATTTATTAATTGTTTACAATTTACCCCCCTGACAATAACAATTATTTATCACAAAAATGCCTCTTAGGTTTGTTAAATAAGTTTGTTTATGTATTTTCATTACTTATTAAAATATCGAATATGGCAATAAAATTTTATTTTAGCATCGTGCTTAAATTTTTAAGATGGTGCAAAAACATGCTTTAATAAACGTATGTTTGTAAATATTTGAAAAATATGTTTTACCGCTCTCTTGAAAAATTTTGTAAGATGCTAAAACTACCTTTAGGCACCATTTAAAATTTTTTTCGCCAACCGACATAGGATACGAAACTTTTCCCCATTCAGATACACAGGCAAGGCTGGTCTCAAACAAGAGTAAAGCTAGCAACAATATTGTTTTAACTCTATAAGAGTTACAATAATGATATTAAATACTCCGATTGGCTTTGGGCCCAATTACGAAAGTTTCTCCTAAAGAAAACTGTAGAAGAAGTCTTTTACATTTGTTTCAAATGAAGCTCGGTCTACAAGGTATTAGTTAATAATACAAACAACACTAATGGCATGGAGGCAAAAGTTTTAATTTAAATGGATATATTTGAAACCCTTCCCCCCCAAAAAAAAAATAAAATAAAAAATAAAACAAAAGAAAAGAAATTTACAGTAATGAATTTAAGATGGCGTTAAGCCACGCTTTCTGACATAAGCAATTGGCTGCAAACGCGATAACAAAACTTTCACTTAACTTAATAACATGTAGCTAATATAGCCCTCCGGGTACTTTGCAGTTATACAGACCTTGTGGTTTTTTTAAAAAGTTTGAGACAATTCAGGTTTAAGAAGTTGAGAATTACTGTCAAATGATATAAACAACTATGAACACAAAACTGATGAATTATTATTCAGGTTTATGTATGTATTTAAAAAGAAAATTGCATCTGATTACACTTATTAGATAAATTACTTCTGTTTGCATTTAATAACTGATAAACGGCTAACTGAATCCATAGTTTTATTAAATTCCGCGAATTAGTTCTTGACATATGACTATTGCTAAAGTCGGGTAGCATAGCAGCGCCATCTGCTGGGAGATTCAGACCAAAACCTAATCACCAACAACTTATGTCAACGCCTAACTGAATCTGAAATTTGATGAAAATCCGTGCATTAGATCTTAAAATATAGTTATCGTGATAATAATGAAAAAAGTGGTATAGCAGCGCCACCTGATGGGATATCTACACCAAAACATAACCAGCGTCTATTTATGTCAAGGTCTAACTGAATCTGAAGTTTGATGAAAATAAGTGCATTAGTTCTTGAGGTAGAGCTATTGCGGAAATCGCGAAAAATGCAGCATAGCAGCGCCACCTATTGGGCGATTTTCACCAAAAACTAATCAGCACCAATTTATATCAGGGAATAACTGAATATACTGAATAACTGAAGTTTTTTTTTTAATTTTCAAGGATTAGTTCTTGAGATAGAGCGCCACAGAATTTTTGTCACATACAGACAGACAGACAGTCACAGACTTACAAACTGACATTTTCTAAAAACAGTCGAATCGTGTACAGGACCTTCTAAAACGTATAAATCCGTCGAAAATCGGATGTCGAAAATGTTAATGAATCCAATACTTTCTTCTTGTAAAGATAGAAGAAAGTAATAAAGAAATTTTATGATGAAATGCGAAGTATGTTTTCAGAAAAACATGAAATTTATTAACGATTTTTTTATTTTTATTGTCGTTTTCTTGTTATTTAACATGTTATTAATTGTGATATTTTTATAATACATAATATGCATTATATGCTTCGCTTTTTGTTAGATTTAAACAATAAAACAGCAGTATCCAAATACATCAATATCCCAATTCATAAAAATAATATTATTTAAATGAAAGCAAAAAAATCAATACTTAGAGAGATGCAATCGATAATGTTTCGTAAGAAAGATAGCAGAATTTATCATATTTATTATACTACACAATTAAATACTAAAATATCAAAACACAGTTTTTTAAAACAAAGTGATAATATGCATTTTGAAAAGAATTATCTTACTTGAAGCATAAAGTTTGTTATTATATTCTTAAAGAGATTCAGTCTATAATATTTCGCTGAAATGAAAACAGCTTATTTTCATGTTATCTTTTGTACGATAAAAATATTTTGCAAATATTTTGCTAAAGATGTCTTTCTAATAAATATTTTGAAGGAAATATAATGACTGTAAGTTATTATTATAGAAAATAATTATTTATATGGTCTCATATCTTCTAAAAAATCGCAAACAATATTACTGATTTTTATTAACGCTTTCCAACAAAGTTCAAAAGTGTTTATGAATTCGGTTTGTCTGTCCGTCTGTCCATCTCTCCGTGTTCTAACGCTCGTAAATATACTCGGATTGTCATGAAATTTTTATACATCATTGAATTTTACTGTAGAATGTTCGGTATTGAAAATGAAGTGTGTAGTATTAATAGTCCATTTACAGGGACACACAAAAGAATTCCGTTCCATTATGGTCTAAGGGGAAAAATCGTTTGCGGCGCATTTTATTGATGTTACGATATTTCAAAGATGATGAAATTATTGTGTATTACTAAAGTGGATTACAGTATGCTTTTACCGGAGTATACAGTTAGTAGCATTTATAATTCAATTGCAGGGATGTACAGAATATTTACCTCATATTTTGTTTTATATGTAAAAATCGTTTGCGGTGCATTTTGAGCATGTTATGGTACTTGAACCATCTATATATTTAAAACGAAAAGCGCATTCTGTCAAATCCACATGTAAATCGTGTCTTTGTGCATGCGTCAACGTTTTTATTTATTTATTTATTTATTTATTTTTTGAAGGCTTCTACCCTCGGAAACGGGAAACCTGATTGATTAACCTAACCCTCACCTGTTTAGCCTAAGGTATTGAAAAGGGTTGATTAAAAACGATGAAGCCGTATAATTGGATTGAAAGCATAGACCTTCTAATTTATTTTTGCTCTGAGGTTGAAAGCTAAAACTTTTCTTTAAAGAACTCATGTTTTCACTATTAAATATGCATATTTTTTCACAAAATTTTAAAAGAAGCTGGGATACAGTTATATTTATAACCGATTGAATTGTCAGAGAGTTCGGAAGACGAGAACTATTTTTTTATTGTTATGTTAAAGGAGCAACAGGGGAAACCAATAAACAAACAAAAAAGCGAGGAGAAAACATTTCGTTTACATCTAGATAACAATATTTTTTCACGAAATTTTTACACGGGCTGTAAAACTGTTTTATTTATCACCAATAAAGATTTCAATGTGTTCGGACAAAAATAACTTTTTATTTTAAAACTATGAAACGACCCTGGGTGGAAAAAGAAGAAAATGAGCGCTTTTATCACTAAATATCAATATTTTTTCGCGAATTTTTTATTTAAAAATATAATTACATACAAAATTGAGTTAAAGATGTAAAATAATAAAAACTTGATGTTTTTTTATTTATTTACTCTCACGGGCCCGGGCAACGCCGGGTGGGGTCAGCTGGTAATACGATATTTAAAAAGATAACTAAGGTTCACTACAACTTATTTTCTATAAACTATGGATAGCCTAGGATTTATCGCTCATTTACAGAGACGCACAAAAGAATTCAGTTAAAGGACTGATCTATGATTGCTGGAATTGCCTTTTCTGCTGTGGTATGCATTTATGTAATTTTCAGTGCATTACGGGTTGTTTACAAATTCTGTAGACCATATACAGGGTTGCACGAAATACTGCGATTATGGACAGAAATTGCTGAAAATGGATTTTTATTGAGTTATGTATCTTTTAATTTGCTTATTTATATATCTTGTTTTATTCTAGGAAAAATTTGATTTTCTTAATGATAATCTGTTAGTGCTGGAAAGTGTTTCATAATCTATCCAGCACTTTCCAGCATAGTTGAAAAATGTTACTAATCGGTTTTCCCGAACAACTGTATGGCTGTCTGTCCGGGATCTAAATGGTGTAAAAATATTGGTATGAAAATATTCATAGCAAAATTTTCGAAAAAAATATGTTCTTACTTAAAAAAAAAATAATATATCTTATCATTTCCTGCATATATGCAATCGATAATATTCCACTGAAAAGAAAACATGGTCTTTTGAAAGAGATTTTTACAAGACAACAAGTATTGCGCAACCTGTACACTGCGTTGCTTATCTTTCTAAATAATTTTTGTAAAAATTAAAATATCTGTAATGATCAAATGAATATAGGAATTATTTAACGGAATTCCAATTTACAAGAAATTTTAAGATTTATGGCTTATCATTTTGACTTACTTATTATTTAACATGTTACTATTTACGTTATTGTTATGAAAAAGTTTTTATTTATTATTTATATTAATTATTTCCATCAAATATTTCAAATATCCATCAAGTGACTAATATTTAAATGTCTTAAATATTTATCTTTTATATGAAAGATTCCTAGCCTAAATATTTCATATCCATTATTTTACAAAATATTATATTATTTCAAACATAACAATATTTTATCATTTCCTACAAAGACGCAATCGATAACATTTCGTTGAATGCAAAACAGCGTCTTTTCAAGTTGCCTTTTATACTATTTCAAGTATTGTGAAACGCCACGGTCTGTTGCATTTCTTTCAGCAAATATCTTTTTTCAGAATATAAAACATTCGTAAGGCGCTAGTAAAAGTAGGAATGATTTAATGTGATGCAAAATATATGTAAATTATGAAGTTTGTGCGACACTCCCAAATTTTTATTGTAAATTACTTGTTATTACAAAAGTTACTAAATATGTTATTTTAGAAATATTCAATTATAAGTATTCTCTTAAAGAATAAAACCTTGTTACCATTTCTTTCTCGAATAGAAGCAATAATATTTCAATAAATAGAAAACTGCGTTTGTTTAAGATGCTTTTTCTGCTATATCCCCTCTTATGCTTACTTCGCGATATATTGCGTCTCAATATATTTTTGCAGAGTATAAAATAGCTATAAAGGCCTAAGAAAAGTAGACATTATTTAAACAGATCAAACTACATGTAAAACGTTGTGTAACCATTTTCACAATTTCCAACATAAATGAAAAGTGTTTATGAATTTGGTTTCTCTGTCTGCGGTCTGTCTGTCTGTCTGTCCTTGCTCTTACTCGCCTAAATATTCTCGGATTGTCATGAAATTTTTAAACGTTATTCACGTTTGCGGTAGAATTTCTAGTATTGAAAATGAAGTGTGTAGCATTTATACTTTTTTTACAGGGACTCAAAAAAATTCTTTACATTTTGGTCTATGCGGAAAAATCAGTTTGCACTGAATTATGTTGATGTTACGATATCCCAAATATAATGAAATTGGTTTGCATCACTTAGACGGACTACAACATGCTTTTTCAAGAGAATAGAATAGGTAGCATTTTCAGTGTGTGTATCGCAACAAGTTTTCTGTGGATTGTTCAGTTCATAGCATTTATCGTTCACTTACAGAGACTTAGAAAAACTCTGTTACATTGTGGTATATAGGGAAAAATCGTTTGCAGTGAATTATATTGATGTTACGGTATTCCAAATATAATGAAATTGATTTGCATCACTTAGATGGACTGCAACATGTTTTTTCAAGAGTATAGAATAGGCAGCATTTATAGTTCGTATATAATGACGCACAAAGGAATTCCATTACATTACGATTTATGAGGGAAAATGTTTTGCTATACATTTTAATGGTGTTACGCTACATAATGAAATTACTGAAGTGTATTACAACAAGTTTTCTATGGATTATTCAGTTCCTAGAATTTATCGTTCATTTACAGAGACTTAGAAAAACTCTGTTACATTGTGGTCTATAGGAAACAAGTAATATAAAAAAAAATTAAGTCAATTCCTACTTAGGTCAACAAATAAAAATTTCATTTTAGTTACTTTTTATTAAATAATTACAATTAATATAAATATGTATATACATATGACAGAATCACAATATTAACCCCTTCGCGACGAGCGTCCTTTACAGAATTTTTAATCTTTTACCACCGGTTTTTCAAAACAGAAATTTTTGCCTAATTAAATTGCAGAAATGCTAAGATTTAACAAGGAAAATCTTACAAAAAAAAATAACTGATGGGAAAAATCGAGGATTCTGAGCATCTTATGCGTCACGTATACGTGTCGTTCGTCCCCAAGGGCTTAAGTGGCAAAATAGAAATTAAATTTAATTAATGAATTAATATTTGAAAAGACTGTATTAACATCAAGTGTCAACCACGACAAGTTTAAAAAAACTAGTCAGATTTGGCAATCCCAAAACTTTCTTCCATTCACACAGATTTCGCATACACTAAAAAGAATCATCACCAATTTATATCAAAATCTTACTGAATCTAAAGTTTTTTTTAAATTCCGAGCATTAGTTCTTGAGATACGACTATTGCCAAAATCGTATAAATCCTGCAAAATGTAGCATAGCAGTGCCACCTGTTGGGAGATTTACACCAAAACCTAATCAACAAGAACTTATGTCAACCTTTAACTGAATCTGAAGTTTGATGAAAATCCGTGTATTAGTTCTTGAGAAATAGTCATCGAGTTAATAATGAAAAAAGTAGCATAGCATCGCCACCTGCTGGGATATTTACACCTAAACGTAATCAGCGTCTATTTATGTCAAGGTCTAACTGAATCTAAAGTTTGGTGAAAATGAGTGCATTAATTCTTGAGATAGAGCTATTGCGATAATCGCAAAAAAGTGGTATAGCAGCATCACCTGTTGGGCTATTTACACCAAAACATAAGCAGCATCTATTTATGTCAAGGTCTAACAGAATATGAATTTTTATAAAAATTCGTGCAATCGTTTTTGAGATATAGCTAGCGTAAAAATCACAAAAAGTGGTTTAGCAGCGCCACGTGTTGGAATATCTACACCAAAATATAATCCGAAACTATTCATGTCAAGGTCTAACTTAATCTGAAGTTTGATGAAAATGAGTGCATTAGTTCTTGAGCTAGAACTATTGTGAAAATCGCGAAAAATGCAGCATAGCAGCGCCACCTGTTGGGCGATTTTCACCAAAATATAATCAGCACCAATTTATATCAGAGACTAACTGAATATAAAGTTTTATTTAATTTCGTGCATTAGTTCTTGAGATAGAGCGCCCACAAAATGTGTGTCACATACAAAGTCACAGACTCACAGACAGACATTTTTCTAAAAACAGTCAAATCGTGTTCTGGACAATCTAAAACGTATAAATCCGTCGAAAACCCGGAAGTCGAAAATTTTCATGAATCCAATACTTTCTTCTTGTAAAAATAGAAGAAAGTAAAAATGCATTTGAACTTGAGTGGATGAATAAAAAGTATTTTATTAACGATTGAAAATTTGAAAATATAAAACTAAAATTAATTAATTAAATTTAATGAATGAATTAAATTTAATTAAAAACATAAGTTGGAAATTGTACGTCAAACGTGACAAATGAGGTGAATTCGTACTATAGCTAGTTATATAAATATCCAGACCTTGACGATTTTTAATTCTGTGAAATGAATTATATCGTCTGCGGATTAATTTCTGTAATAAAATAAGTATCTCGGTCGCTTGACGATTAAACCTATAATTAATTAAACCGATTAAACCTATATAAACCTGAAGATTAAGCTCCTATAACAAGAAAGCACCGATTTTTATATAAATATAAAACCAAAATTAATTCATTTAATTTAATTGATGAATTAATATTTGAAAAAACTGTATTAACATCCAGTGTCTTCCACTACAAGTTTTAAAAATATATATTTGAACTTGAGTGGATGAATAAAAAGTATTTTATTAACGATTGAAAATTTGAACAAGATATATCTGGAGGCACGGCAGTCCCTCCGCCAAGTCGAGAGAGGACAGCCGTAAGCATACTTTTCTGGAAGCAACTCAGGGCACTTTTGACCCCCCCCCCCCCCCATATCTCCGCGCTGGAGTATCCCAAAAATTTGAAACTTCGTTTTTCTAGAGTATTTGGCACACAGGACCAAAATTTAAAATTACAACTTTCTGTCTTTTCTAGTTCAGACGATATATGAACTCAAACATTCGATTTTTTGTCACTCACTCACTCACTCGTTCACGCGTCATCAAAAAGATTAGGTAGATCCCGCAGCCCTAGAAACTTAACATTTGGAAAAAAGGTAGTGTTTAGGATACAAAGAAAGGAAAAATTATAAAATCCGGAAAATTCGAAAAAAAAAAAAACATTCGAAAATTAAACAAATTCCATCAAAATTGAAAATTGAAAATAATACGATCTTGTAGTCTTAGAAACTTAAGATTCGGTGTGAAGGTAGTGTTTAGTATCCAGAAAAAGAAAACATCAAAAACACCAAAAAAATCGAAAGCAAAATTGAAAAAATCGAAGAATCGAAAAAAATCGAAAATTTTCAAATAATCCGATTTTGTTGCGCTAGAAACTTGGAATTCAGAATAAAGGTAGTATTTAGGATGCAAAATAAGGAAAAATTAAAAATTCCGGAAAATTCGAAAAAAAAATTCAAAAATTCGAAAAATTCGAAAAAAATTGAAAAAATTAAAATAATTTGATTTTCTAGCCTTAGAAACTTAAAATTCGCAGTAAAGATAGTGTTTAGGATTCAGAATAAGTTAAAATAAAAAACGCAATAAAATTCGAAAATAAAATTAAAAAAATCGAAAAAATCGTAAAAATCGAAAAATAAGGAAAATTTGAAAATAATTCGATTTCATAGCGCTAGAAACTTGAAATTTGGAATAAAGGTAATATTTAAGATACTAAATAAGGAAAAATTAAAAAATATGGATAAGTCAAAAAATACCCAAAAATTAGTGCAGACGATATATGAACTCAAAGTTTCGATTTTTTGTCACTCACACACTCACTCACTCTCGCGTCATCAAAAAGATTGGGTAGATAACGCAGCCACAGAAACTTAAAATTTGGAATAAAGCTAGTGTTTCGGATACAAAGAAAGAAAAAATTATAAAATCCGGAAATTCAAAAAAAAAAAAAAAAAAAAAAAAAAAAAAACATTCGAAAATTCAAAAAAATCGAACAAAATTGAAAATTGAAAATAACACGATCTTGTAGTCTTAAAAACTTAAAATTTGGTGTGAAGGTAGTGTTTAGAATTCGGAAAAAGAAAACATCAAAAACACAAAAAAAAAATTTGAAAAAAAATCGAAAAATCGAAAAAAATCAAAAAATTTCAAATAATCCAATTTTGTTGCGCTAGAAACTTGGAATTCGGAATAAAGGTAGTATTTAGGATGCAAAATAAGGAAAAATTAAAAAATCCAGAAAATTCGAAAAAAAAAAATCAAAAATTCGAAAAAAATTGAAAATAATTAAAATAATTTGATCTTTTGGCCTTAGAAACTTAAAATTCGCGGTAATGATAGTGTTTAGGATTCAGAATAAGTTAAAATAAAAACGCAATAAAATTCGAAATTAACATAAAAAAATCGAAAAAAATCGAAAAATAAGGAAATTTTGAAAATAATTGGATTTCATAGCGCTAGAAACTTGAAATTTGGAATAAAGGCAATATTTTAGATACTAAATAAGGAAACATTAAAAAATATGGATAATTAAAAAAAAAATCGAAAATTAAAAAAAAAAAAATAGAAAGAAAGAAAGAAAAAGAGAGAAATTGAAAATAATATGATCTCGTAGTCATAGAAACTGAAAATTTGGTGTAAAGGTAGTGTTTAGGATTAAGAAAAATAAAAAATTAAAAACACAACAAAAATTGAAAATAAAACAAAAAAATCGAGAAAAAAAACGAAAATTTGAAAATAATTCGATTTTTAAAGCTAGAAACTTAAAATTTGGAATAAAGGTAGTATTTAGGATACAAAAAAGAAATAAATAAAAAATCTGTAAAATTCGGAAAAAAAATTCGAAAATTCGAAAAATTGAAAAAAATTCGATTTTGTTCCTTTAGAACTTAAAATTCGGCGTAAAGTTATTGTTTAGGATACAGAAAAAGGAAATATTAAAACACAATAAATCTGAAAATAGAATAAAAAACTCGAAAAAGATCGGAAATTTTAAAATAATTCGATTTTGTAGCGCTAGAAACTTGAAATTTGTAATATAGGATACAAAATAAGAAAAAATTAAAAAATCCAGAAATTTTTCAAAAAAATTCGAAAAAATCAAAAATTGAAAATAATTTTATCATGTAGTCTTAGAAACTTAAAACTTGGTGTAAAGATAGTATTTACTATTCAATAAAAGGAACAATTAAAATATTCGTTAAATACGAAAATAAAATCGAAAAATCGAAATATTTTAACAAATCGAAATATTAAAAAACAATTTGATTTTGTACTGCTAGAAACATTAGTTTTAAGATAATTGTCCTATTAGCTAGTACAACGCCCCTAATTGTTTTATGTTATTTCCCCCGGATTATGGTTTTCTTTTCTTTCGTTTACGAATTTCGTTATAGAAAAGTTCCGCTATAGACTGGCTACGATATAGGCGATTTCTTTATAGACAGGTTTGTTTTCTTTCACAGGTTGTACTCTATTTACTTCACATATGAAATATGGATTGTTAAATGAGGTTAGTCCCACAAAAATTTTCACAGCAACCTCTACCATCCCAACATTACTGGCTGGTTATGGCTTGATAGTCCTTTCTAAATAAAATCATGGTGACTCTAAGATTCACTTGATTTATCTCTAAATTGAACCTAAATGATCCTAAGAAGACGGATCAAATAATTACTATATTGGCATGACAATCAGGTAACTTAGAATGAAAATCGAAAAATCAATAAATTTATAACAAGTCGAAAATTTGAAAATAATTCGATTTTGCAGTCCTAGAAGCTTGACATTTGGTAGAAAGGCAGGGTTTAGTACACAAAGTAAGGAAAAATTAAAAAATCCGCAAATAATAAAAAAAAAGATTAAAAAAACGAAAAAAGACATCGAAAAAAGGAATATAGTTTGATTTATTGGAAATTTCCGGAAATTTTAATTTTGGCTTTCTTTGTATACTAAAAAGTTCTTTTATGTTAAATATCAAGTATCTAGGGCTGCGAGTAATATCTCAGATGGATAGCACCTGTCCTGGAAGCAATTGAGAGTACTTTTGACACTCCCCCTCCCATAACTTAGTGCTTGCCTAGGAGCCAGAAATCTCTTTTTATCTACAGTACTTTGCAAACGAAACTAAAGTTTCAAATTTTTGATACCTGTAAATAATAGGGACAGAGTGTGAGCTTAGCGAAAATCAGTGGATGATCTCCAAAAAGAACTCAAAATCAAGAACAGGAGGATTACTTACAAAAAGAAGTGAAATCTTATCAATCAGTTCACCTGTAAAAAATGCAGCCAAGTCTCGTAACTCATTTACCGTAAAAAGTACTGAGATCGTATAAAGCTAAGTTTAACTATCTTATTAACTCTGAAATTTTCATTCACAAATCACTCCTAGTCTCTACATCTTTAGTTAATTATTGTTTTGTGACTTGGCAATTACGCAGCACAAGGAAGTTATTACACCTTACTATGTTATGGGATGGGATGGGATAATTTAATTAAGGCAAATTATATAAACACAGGGAAGTTATTACACTTTAATATGTTATAGTATTATTTGATTAAGACTAACTATATACATCACATTCTCGTCTACGTAATTGCCAAGTCACAAAATAATAATTAACTAAAGATGTAGAGACTAGGAGTGATTTGTGAATGAAAATTTCAGAGTTAATAAGATAGTTAAACTTGGCTTTATACGATCTCAGTAC
This sequence comes from Maratus michaelseni, assembly GCA_963931845.1. Classification (NCBI taxonomy): domain Eukaryota; kingdom Metazoa; phylum Arthropoda; class Arachnida; order Araneae; family Salticidae; genus Maratus; species Maratus michaelseni. The sequence goes on along the minus strand of OZ007597.1, from coordinate 101,734,745 downwards.
TTTTTACGGTAAATGAGTTACCAGACTTGGCTGCATTTTTTACAGGTGACTTTTTGATGAGATACATATATAGAGGGTGTGAACTAATAGTAGGAATTGAAAAATCGTTTGCGGTGAATTATATTGATGTTACGATATTCCAAACATAATGAAATTGATTTGCATCATTGAGATGGACTACAACATGCTTTCTCAGGAGTATAGAATAGGCATAATTTACTGTTCGTATATAAGGACGCATAAAATAATTCCATTACATTGATTTATGGGGGAAAATGGTTTGGTGTACATTTTAATGATGTTATACGGTACATAATTAACTTATTGAAGTGTATTCCAACAAGTTTCCATAGATTATAGAGTGCATAGCATTTACCGTACATTTACAGAGACACACGAAGGAATTCGGTTACTTGACTGACTAAGTTCGATAATTGCTGGAAGTGCGTTTTCCGATGCGATATAGATTTTTAAACATACACTTTTAAAAAATCTGTAATTTTGACAGAAACATTTTGTATTATTTACAGAAAAAAACTATTTTAAAGAAAAACAGTTTTTTCCTGTAAAAAATGTGTGGATTTTGTAATTTTTATATAAAAAAATCTATATTTTTACAGAAAAAAAATGTTTTAATTAAATTTTATACAGATATTTTCTGTAAATTAAACGGTTTTCCAATGAGGCCAAAATTGACAGTTTTTTTCTGTCAATTTTAGAATTTTTTTTTTACAGTGTATCTAATTTTGAGTGTATTAGGTGGTGGTGTATAAATTCTATACATAAAATACAAAACTACACGAAAAAAATCGTTCACATAACTGGATATGGATAGCAATTGCTGAAAATGGATATATACTGAGTAATGTGTCTTTTAACACTTTTTTAATATAATTGTTAACAGTTTCCAACATAGTTGAAAAGTGTTATAAATTAGGTTTCTCTATCTGTAATCTAACTCACGTAAATATAGTCGAATTGTTATGCATATGATATATGTTATTGACGTTTATTATAGCATGTTCGGTATAGAAAATGAAGTGTGTAGCATTTATAGTTCGCTTACAGGGACACTCCAAAAGAATTCCGTTACATTACGGTCTATGGCGGAAAATCATCTGCGGTGTAATTTAATGATATTACGCTATTTCAAATATATTGAAATTGATATAGATGACTGAGGTGTATTACAAGACGTTTACTATAGAATATGGTGTGCTTGGCGTTCATCATTCATTTACAATGACACACTAAACAATTCGGTCTATAAGCGATCTTTACTTGAAGTGTGTTTTCAACTGTGGTATAGGTTTTTAAATTTACCTAATTTTTTGCATATTATTTGGTGTGTATTGTGGTGTATGAGACTAGTCATACAACAAGAATGCTTCAATCTGATATAAATAAATTTCACTGCACTCTTTTCTTTTACTTCCTATTACTAAAGAGTATGCACTGTGAAAGACTTTGCTGAAAAATGATCCTTGTTTAATTGCATAAAGTAGTTTATCTATTGCAGTAAGTGTTTAAAAAAAAGACTAAATGATGACAAAAATATTTAAATAAAATATCAGCTTTATTAAGATAAAAAATATAGAAGTATCGTTATATGAGGAAAAACTAATGCATTAAAAATGTTTAATATAAACAACAAAAAAAGAGATTGGTCAACAATATATTTCATAACAGAAATTAAGTATCACTCAGGAGCTGTACTGGGAGTTCATTTATTTAAAGGCTATATCAAAAATACGCTAATCATATGTAATTTTTATTTATTATCTTGTAGCTATTTTAAACTCCATCGATGCATCTTTCAAAAGTCATGATTCAGATTACATTATTTTAAAACAAATAAACTTCTTGAATGTAGGTCTTCAAAACGATGTATCCAAGTTAAAAATGGTCTTACTTAATTATGTGATATTAAAAACAGAGTACTTTACCACGAAAGTCATCTCATCATTATATCGGCGAAAACAAAACAAAAACAAAACGGATAGGAGCAAGATAGACTCAGCACATCACATCACATCAGCCGTAGTTGAATATCGCGGCGTTCTATAAATAGCTCGGCCGAAGGAGAGCACACGTCGTGGAAAACCGGAAGTGGGAAACTCCCCCTGTTCTAAACAACGTGACTGTATGAACGAGCATCGCATACGCCGATGCGGAAAAACGTCAGCACGTGAGACGGTAGCGCCATCTCGTGGCTAAGTGAGCTACCTCTCATTCAAAACATCATTTATGATGAAATGTGGTGTGAAAAAGGCTTGTAAGCAAAGATGAGAAAGTCAACAGCGAAGATGACAAAGTTCGCGAGAGTGAACTGTGGTATAGTTAAAAGACTGCTAAATAAAATAGCTGAAATAAAATAGGTAAGAAAAGTATCTAGTAATAAATGAAACTAATAAAAATAAAGTATTAAGATATTATAAGTGATAGGAAAAATTGGGATATGGCTAACATGTATAAATTCTATAGATCCTACCCAAGGCTGCACAAAGGATCTCAAGTGAATTTCCGTTTATTGACGGGAATTGCTGAAGGCCAGTTTTCAAGTATAATCGTTTAAAGCGAAACTCAACTAATTACGTTACATTACGGTCAAAGGGGAAAAATCGTTTGCCTAACTGAACTAAGTTTTAGCATGCTATGCGTATACATACAAATCTATAGATCATATACTGGGATGACCGCAAAAAAAACGGATATTTTTGTAACTGTTGATAGTAATTGCTGAAATTCAGTTTTCTAATGTGTTATGCGTTTCTGAATTGTTTACTTCGACTTGAGTGGGGCTAGTAGAGCTTTTGTCCTTGTGTAGGCCTCCCCACGTAACTGTACCTGTTTATGTAGACAGCATCTTTCACCTTATTGAACTGTGAAGTTATGTTACACTATTCTGAATATGTTGTAAAGTTTTTCATAATCTCTGCTTGACGTATGATTTTTCGTTCTTGTTTATTTTTCTTCTAAATTATCTGCTATTTAGAAATTGGCTATTAATTTTATTTCTATAAATGCTAATTTTGTCCAAAAAAAAAAACTTTTACTATTTGTTAGTAAAATTTATTCAATAACATTTCTTTGAAAATAAAACAGCGTAGATTCCAGATATTATTACGCTATATCAGCTATTATGCAATCTTAACTTTTCAGTGCACGTCTTTTTAACAGTCCCTTTTGTAGACTGTAAAATAGCTGTAGAGAACTAATAAAAAAGGAATGTATTTAATCTAATCCAAACTACAATTAACGTAAACACGAACGTAACAACGAAATCACGTGTTTTTTATATAAATCTTAGTTTAGTCAAAATATAAAGACATTTTATTATTCCTTACAGAGATAAAATCGATAGTATTCTCTTGAAACGAGACAACGCCTTTTCAAAATGTTTTTCACGCAACATCAGCTGTTGTGTAAACATCACGTACGACTGACTGCATATCTTTCTACAAATCTTTTTTGCAGAATATGGAATACCTGTAAGTAACTAATAAAAATATAAATTATTTAAGGGGATGCAAACTACATGAAACATTTTTTCAACTTTTTTTTAAAAACTTTTATTCTAAATTACTTGTTATTTAGAAAATTATTAATTATTTTATTTTAATTGTTAATTTTGTTAAAGGGAAAAAAAACCTGTTTACGTTATCGAGATTTAATCGATAAAATTTCACTGAAAAGAAAACAGCGTTATTTCAAGATACTATTACGAAATATCAACTATTATCTATACATCATAATTACTTGTACTATCTATTAAACCAGGCATTAATATATTTTTAAACACATCAAAAAGCAGTGGACATGTCCAAAATCGTCAAAAAATACTTTCAAAATTACACTAAAACTAGTCAATATGTTAAAAGTTCTAAAAATATTTTCACCTGTTGTTCCTGAGGCATCTTCAGTTACTGATGTTCATGTCTGTTTTAATAGGTCGTGCAAGTAATTATTATGCTAATAAAGGACCATTATGGACAACCGTAGATAAAAAACTATTATCTAATGTTCACATCGCAGTGTATGTTTTTCTAAAAAGCTTTTTTGTTTTAGAATAAAAAATACCTTTAAGAGTCTAATAAAAATATAATGTATTTAATCTGATGCAAACTACATTTAAAAATTTTAACATTTAGCAACTTACTAATCATGTGCTTTAAAAAAAAATCTTAGTTTAGTTAAAATATAACTACATTTTATGATTTCTTTCGTGGATGGAAACAATAATATTCTGTTGAAACGAAAGCAGCGTCCTTTCAAGATGCTTTTCTTGCTACATCAACTGTTGTGTAAACATCGCGTACGACTACACATCTTTCTAAAAATATTTTTTGCAGAATAGAAAGTAGCTGTAAGACGCTTATAAAAATAGAAGGTATTTAATGGGATACAAACTATACGTAAAATAATAAATTTATGAACTATTTCTGTTTTGTTTTGTAAGGTACTAATAAAAGTAAAAAATATTTAAAGGGATGCAGACTACCTGTAAACTGTTGTGCAACATTTCTTTAAAAGTTCTAAATTTCTTTCTTATTTAGAAAATTAGTAACTATTCCAAAAAGTGAAATAGCTGAAAGGGTTTATTAAAAATAGATGGTATTTAACCTGATGCAAACTACATTTCAAATATTTAATATTTAAAAAATTACCAATCGTGTTTTTTTTATATAAATTACTTGCTGACTCACCCAGCGTTACCCGAGCCTGTGATAAAATGAAACAAACCTAAATTTTGTATGATTTTACATCTTTAACCCGATTTAGTAGGAAATTATTTATTTAAAAGTGCTGCGCACGCGAGGAAAATTCTTTATTTCAACTTCCAGCCGATAGGGGTGCATTCTGATATAAAAGAACATACGACACATGTTCCAGCCGTATAGTAGGCGTGCAGCGCACATGCTGAAAAATCTTTTAGTTTTACCATTCGCCGCCAGGGGGCACATTCTGTTAAAAACAAAGCACCTTCCAAACGAATCTCCGAAACTTGTCCCTTTACTTCCACTTTCCACCGCGCATTTTGTTCTATACGAACATTTAACATGGGTACTCATTGTACCAAAGGAGTTGAATGAACTAATTCCCGTCGAAATTGTGGCCATAGAACTCGAGAAAATTATGAGCCCCCTCGCGGTGGAAGGTGGAACTAAACTTTGCAACGCGATCGAAAACCAAGTCGAATCATCCAAAACCAGTTGTGAACGGGCCCATAAAACCCGATATAAGAATGCAAGTGCTCAACAACAAATCATTTACTTTGATTGTTGATATACATCAAGTAAATACGGGTTGTGTATTTTTATTAGGAACAAAAATTTAATTTTTACGAAAGTCGTCATTTGAAATTTCCGTTATTCTTTATATATAACATTTATAAAACGCTACGGGAGAAGCTAAAAATGTTAAATTTCTTCAATGGAATATGTTTTGTGTAAATGAAGCAAGGCGTTAACCTCCTCGATCCTCATACTCGCAAATATAACGAATAATTTGTTCTAGAAAACCACCTTCCCCTACATTAACGCGATCAATAAAAAAGTAATTAAATTTTTCTTATAATTAGAACATAACGAAGACGCTACGCTAAAATAACCGCCAGATGACACACCTTCCCATCCTCAAATTCAACACTATATCTTAATTTTTGTTCGTTAGTAAAAATTGTCAATTATTTTCTTTCATTTTCGCAAACTAACTGGAGGGATCGGCCCGAGAAACAGATCTCTTTGTAGTTAGATCAGTTTTTAATGAAAGCTGATCTCTGCCTGAAGCTTTCTCGGATTTTTTTTTCCCTGGCACCGTCAGATTGTCGGCAGTTTTTTGCAAAAATTATGCAAAATTACCGGCCGAATTTTTTAAAAATTGCATTGATGGATACAGAAAAATCTTTTACATATGTTCATAAATTTTCAAATCGATAGCTTAATTAGTTTTCTTAAAATTAGCTAATTATAAAATAATTTCAAATTCCTTCATTTCCCCTTCGAAATCCAGAACAGGAGTGCTTTTATTTAGCCATTTCGATAAAAAAGATGGCATTTTCAATGCGATGTTTAGTAAAATACTAATTTACTCTAATTTTCAATATATTAAAATTCTGAGGCTCAGGTGCATCAAGAGAGGGTTTGGACTACCTAAATCTAAATTTTCATGTTTCTAGGTGGGCTGGATTTTTCTAGCCATTGCAGACAGACAGACAAACAAACACACACACAGAGCGAAACGTTCTTTTATTAGTATAGATAGTTTAGTTTAAAAAACACATTTTATGATTTCTTACAAAGATTCCGCTGAAGCGAAAACAGCCTCTTTTCAAGATGATTTTCACGCAACACTGGATAAATAGCACGTACGACTGCATACATTTCTAAAAATCTTTTTTGCAGTATATGGTAGCTGTAAAAAACAAAACTGAAAGTATATAATGGGATGGAAGCTATATTTAAAATTATAATTTAAAAAAAAAATCATGCAAGGTACTAAGAAATGTAAAAATTATTTAAAAGAATGTAAAATGTCCTGCAATATTTACTTTTATTTTTACTCCATATTAGTTGTTATTTAGAAAGTTACTAATTATGTTATTTTTAGAAATGCTAATTTTGCCAAAGAAAAAAAAAAACGTTTTATCATTTGTTATCAAGATGCAATCGGTATAATTTCATTGGAAAGAAAACAGACGTCTATTAAAGATACTATAAGTTAATATCAACAATTGAGCAAACTTCACGTTTCACTAGATGCCTATCTAAAAATCTTTTTTGTAGGCTGTAAAATATCTGTAAAGGACTAATAAAAATAGAACGAATTTAATGTGATGAAAACTGCGATTGAAATATGAAATTTATGTAATATTTCTCTATCTTTACTTTCTCCTGTCTATGATAAAAAAAAAAGTATTGTAATGGAATATTTTTTTTACTTCCGGTTTCGACGGTTTTACACCTTTTAGGGATAAAAACTCCCGAATAACGCGTTTTTACAAAATGTCTGTCAATGTGCCAGTGTGTCTGTCAGTCCTCTTTTTGTATCATCGAAAGTGTATGAAATGATGCATACCGTTGAACCAAACTTCATACATATGTTTTTAGCTATGATCAGAAGGTCCCAGTTGAAATGAGGGTTATAACGCCGAAAGGGATAGCTGTGATAGCAATTTTCGCTTCATTTTCCTTATTGTATCATCAGAACGTGTACAAAGTTATGAATAGAGTTGAACACAACTTCATATATACGTATAATTTTTACTATGGCCGTGAAGTCCCAGTTGAAATTAAAGATATTCTCCGGAAGGGGGCGCTGTGATAACAGTTTTGGTGCAATTTTTTCGATTTTTCGCGGTGTAAGTGAAAAATGTATGAATATTTTTCGACAAAACTTTATATTTAGATGTAATGTAGTAAAAAGATGTTTGTATAAATCTTTTGTGAAAATCGGCTTGAAACTGGCTCTATGATAACGAATTTTGGCTATTTTTGGGACGGGCGCGGTTGTTGTTGAAAAAAACCATACTGAATCACCCAATTGCCAGATCCAGGTTTAATTTGCATATGTTGTAATAAGCAAAATTTTTCACTTTTTTTATATGTAACACGTTTATTCTTTATTACAATTTTTTTCCTTCCACACCCCCCCCCCCCACACCTCATTGTTTTGAAACTGTTATTGACAAAAAATTTGAAGTATAATAAGAAAAAAATACGCTTATGTATGAGATAGAAGAAAGTAATGGGATTGGCACATCCGACTAGTTATTATATATTTTTTTACCTAACTATTAATCATATTTTTTAAAGAAAAGAAATCTATTTTACTCAAAACGCAAAAAAAGATTTTATGATTTATAAAATATACACAATCAATAATAATCCGATGGAACGAAAACAGTTTCTTTTAAAGGTGTTTTTCACGCAACATCGACTAGTATGCAAACATCACGTACGCACGCTTTCATAGTTTTTCTTCCTTTGTTTCTGTCTTTCTTTCTTTTTTTTTCTTTTTGCAGAATATAAAATAGCTGTGAGAACGTAATACTAATAGAAATTATTAGTCGGATGAAAATTATAAATAAAATAATAAAATAATCGAACATTTTAATATATTGCTAATTTTGTTTTTTGTATAAATATTGCTTTACTCGAATCATTTTAAATCTGCACTAGTCAGGCCCTGCTCTTGACCTCTAAAACAGCCCCTAATCCATATTTTCATTTTTCTATTGCATGTCAGCCCTTTGTGAAGTACCCTTTGCTGCACGAGCACCCGATGTGTAACTCACCTATGCAAAACTCGACTTTTTTCTTGAAATTTAACATAAATATAATAGTACGAGTTATTTATTACAGTTTCTCTCAAACATTTAGGCGCACACTGGAGTCTGATGATAAAATAATAAGGGCAAATACTATGTGGAATATCTATATCATAAATGCTCTAAATGGAACTGAAATTAAACATATTAGAGATATTAAAACGGTTACATCAGCACTATTTATTTAGCACTAAACATATGAGAAGCCGGTCATTTGACCAGTAGGGGAGAGTATGGGAAAACCGGGTAGGCAGGTAAAACCGGGTAGGCGGGTAAAACCGGGTAGGCGGGTAAAACCGGGTAGGCGGGTAAAACCAGGTACCCTGTTTTCTCACTGATGGGTGCTTCGTGACAGCACCCGTCTTAACTACATTCTTAGCGTCCTCTAGAAGTGTACCATGGGATTTTGAAGTGAGTTATTCTCTGTGTCCGTGGAGTGCTATTGGAAAGAAATTCACCTCAAAAGTTTTACATTTTCGCCGTATTTTCTGCTCTTTAAACAAATCTAACCTGACGGATCAATTTAGGTAAGAAAACAACTGTTTTCTATAGCGTTCACATAATATTTTGATGCCAAGTAGATATGTATACGTCGAGCTATCCAAGAGAACGTCTATGTTCATGTTTGGTCATCTGTTGGTGTAAAACCGGGTACGCATGGTTTTGCACTGAATTCTGCAATGAATTATTTCTTTACTCAACAGCTGGTGAAAGTTGGATAATAATGTTCAGACTGCAAACAGTGGGCACACAAGGAGAGATGAAAAACCATTACAAAACAACATTAAAAATTTCTTGAAAACATGAAAAAAATAATTGCCGACCTTAAAAATTGTATGTATGTTTTAAAATTTAGTTTGCTAATATTAAAATTTAGTTTTTAGTTATTTAAACTGTTTTCCATTGGAAGCGCAAAAACTGAATTTTATTCAGATCGTCCTAGAAAACGCCTTTTCGGTTTTTCATTAGTCCAGATGTACCCAAACATTTGTCTGGGGTGTTTCAATTTTTCTGTCTTTCTAGATTTTTGTCAACAAAGGAAAACCGTTAAGTACCCATTTTTACCATACTTTCCCCTACCAAATGAAAATAGGTCGATTCGGACCAGAAATTGCTTCATAAAATAAATAAATATAAATCACACAGAAATGATTGGCCGGCTAGCTCCGTCTCTCCTGTCACCCTGGTATGTATGCTTCTCACTCAGGGCATGGGCACCCAGTTCGACATGCAGTTCCCAGTTGCAGCGGTAAGCCCCCGCTTCTCTGTAGGCCTTTTTAAAGGCCGTTAATTGCAGGGATTGGACTATCCTGGTCTCTTATCAATGTTCTATGTCGCCTTTTTATGCTGGCAATGTAATTTAAATCAGTTTTTCACATTTTTCTTTTACTTTTCTTTCCTCCTTTGTGTCATATTCTTAAAAAAAAAATATTTTTTTATAAAATAAAAAAATATATACCTATCTTGTTATTGTAAAACTGTCTTTAACCTTTCTAATTTTATAGTGTTTTTATTTTCTTTTTTCTATGAGCTCCTAATTATTTTTTAATTGCGCTCGTTTTTATGTTTATGACCCCCTTCCTCCCCGGTGCTACCAGTTATGATTCACCCTAACAATTATTTCACTATTTGCTATGTGCTGGGGATGTGTGGTAGATGACCACAGGCTCCTCGTGAAAAGTTGTTCGAAAAAGTCAAATAAAAAAGTGAAATAGTTTCAAATAGAAATTCTGGTGTGAAATATTTTTATAAAACTTCAGTAAAATCCCCGGTTTGTTTACTATTAGAAAATACGCATTTCTTGATTTAAAACAACAACAACAACAAAAAATAAATAATAAATACATAAAAACAATAAAAAAACTACTGTCTAACACATTTATGCACATTATGAAAACGTTAAATAACTCTTAATTGATTTCAACCAACCAATTATTCAAACTAATAGAGCTGTTTTGTCTTAGCAGAAAGTAACGAATATTCAATTTCAGTAGTGTATTTGAGATGCCGATAGCTACTTATTCAGAAAAGAGAAAATTTAAATCATTTAAGTTGAAATCGAAATATAAGTCTGTTATTGATTTTTCAAAAAGTTTAAATCTCTCAATACAATGAATATATCGAGTACTTGCTAGAAATAACAAATTTCACCGAAAACCAAGCTGCGGGTGGCTACGTGTGTGTTCAGCCTTTTAAAAAAATTGGAAGATTAGTGTCAAAACAAAATATGGTCATAAAGAAAATTAAGAATAATTTCATTGTCCATGTCTCAAAAGACACAATACATAGACGCATAAGACACTGCAAGAACATTTTTTTAATGTCTTAAAAGACAGACAAACATATCATTTTTAGATCCTAATGATATTCAAACGTGACCGACTGCAGATTGCAGACCGTACAACAATAAAAAAAAGCATAAAAATCGAATCATCCATTCAAGAGTTATGCGTGGACATACATAGAAAAAGACAAAAACGAAATGTATAACCTCCTCACTTCGTAAACCGGTTACGAAGCTGTTACAACGCATATTTCAAAAGAATTCATATAGTCTCTTTTACAGGCAACAACGGATTATTTAGACAAGACAATATCACAGAATTTCTAGCTCCAGAACTCAAGTTTTATATTTTATATCTAAAAAGGTGGATTTAACTTTGTGCCGTTATATAACCAACTACATTTCCTTGATATTACGGTTTACCGCGAAAATGACTCATTCCAAACCACAGTTTATCGAAAACCTTTCGCAGTTTCATTACCGCCACGCCGTCTTTCATCTCCGATATTCCGAGTAAAGAAATCTGATTAATGCACTCTAAAATCTACTTAAAAATGGTTCTGAAAATTCCAGGCAAAGCAAAAAATGTTCTTGGTTCAGAAATGCTTCTTTAAATCTCGAAAATGTATTTATGTCAGATACTTTTAAAAATAAAGAAACGCTTTTTGGAATATCAGAACTCGGAAGGGGTTATGTTATATTTTCATAAACTTTAAGTTTGATAACAGCTATATAAAGAAATATTTACCTTTGTTTACAGTACAGATGACGTGCTATATGGAATTTCTTTTAAAACGAAACTATTACCGCAATATTAAATTTTACCAAGAGACTTCTACTTTTACCATGAAAAATGATTCAGAAGGTTATATGACTTTTACTAAAGATACGATGAATGAAAGTTAGTTGGTAGTAGGTATCTTGGTACATTCTGCCGACTGTATCATATTTGGTTTGAAAATTAAAAGATTTTTTCCAGACGTGTTTCTACCGAAATATTTGTAAATTTATTCACAACTTCACTCTTAAAGTGAAAACCTTTCTAAAGTGAAAACCTGAACTTTCCCGTTCTTTAAAATACAATCGTCCAATTAAAAAAAATTATATATTTTTGCAATACATATTTATAAAAATAAGCTTAAGGTATCGTATCGTAATCGTCTTTACACTGAAATTGTACCAAACTGTGATCTTTCTAAATACGAATACGTAATTTTGACATTATATTTGGCTTTGTCGCTACGTTTTACATTAATATATCAAACGGGAAGTCATTCGTTCAGGTAGGTAAGGAATTATGAAAATTTTAAACTTGGAACTCCTAAATTTATTTGTATTCATTGCAAAATAACTTGAAATACGGATTTTTTTTTAAGTATAAATAAAAACTGCTTAGCGGAATTAGCTGTAATTTTGGATTCGCATATTTGAAGCTTCTAGAAATCAATTTCTGTTAAAAAAAATATTTGTTACGATTAAGATTTTTTTGAAAATTAATTAAAACATATATATATATATATATATATATATATATATTTGAAATAAAAATTAAAAAGAATTACGAAACCTTTTTAACAGAAATATATTTGTAAATGTTTTAAATATACTAATCTAAACCAGAACTCATTCAGCCAAGTATGTCGAACGATTACAAATAAATATAACATTAAGAGTTTCAAACTTTAAGACCTTCATAATATCTAAGCTGCTTGACCAAATTCCTTCCCATTTAGTACCATAAGGTAAAGTGTACCATAAAATCTAAATATGATGTTAAAACTAGTGGGTCGTATTGAAAATATCATTTTGGTACAATTTCAGCATCAAAACGCTCCCCTAAGCTTTTTTTTCCTTAAGAAATATATATAAGACGTAATTTCTAACTGAATGGCTATTTCCTTTTTTACTTGGAATAATATGATGAATAAAAAACGTAAGGAATGTTTTCCCTTTTTTTGGACGACATGATTTCGTACTATTATTTACAATAAAATAGTTTTATTTAAACTATTATAGTTTTAAATAATTATAATTCTCACACACCATTGTATTTATAACATAATGAAAATTCTTGGAAAATACAAGGAAATAATATAAATAACTTTCAGGAATTTAAATATATTTTCTAGCACTATTGAAGTTGTACGCACAAAAAGATTGTGGCCATTTACAAATATCTCTCGTTAGCTCAAAATCTGTTTCTTTCATTTCATGGTTGACATAGCGAATTAAACAGCTATCACTTTCGGGTACATTTTCTTTGCGATAGTTCTGTAACATTTATTTTCTTATCTACTAGGAGAAATAAAGAAATGTAAGAAAAAGCGATACTATTTGAAAAGAGAGGGTTTTTTTTTTTAGTATACATTGGTTGAATCAAACTATGTAAGAGACAGTGTATTTAATGAAAGTAAATTATGCCAAAAAAATATGTCTGGATCTGAATTCGTGTTGTAAAAAACTAAGTATGTATTTCTCTCCAAACCGCAAAATGTTTGTTTTTTGATAAACGTGTCATTAAAATTGATTTGCAAAATTCTCTTTGAAACCCAAGAAAATAATTTTAAAGCAATACGAAATTGATTTTATGGCTAGAACAGCAGTTGTTAAATACGCTTTCTAAGAAATAATGATATCAAACTATTCGACTGAAAACAATTTAATCAAAATTTTTCATAGCATACCGCGTTTCAAACAGTAACATAACACGAAATATTTTAATCTTATTTCATAAAATATGCAGTGTATCATTTATTTTACATATGCTAAACTTTATCCATAATTTGAAGTTAAATAAGTTAATGCGAGGCTCCATAAATTATATTGGTAACAATTAATTTCCCATGCTTCAGTGACTAAATAACAGCGTATGATTATTGAACGCTGATTTGCATTTAAATAATTCATTTTTCTTTTAGTAAAAGTCTGATAAAAATTAAATGAGGCGGAATTAATATGTGAAGTAACGACTAGACTAGATGCAAATATAATGTTTTCTTTAATATAAACTGCAAGAATTCATGACAGTAATTGTATTTTTTAAACCTCTTCATTTAGGGATAGTCTTGGTACGGATTTCAATCTGAGAAAAAAGGTCGTGTTTATGATAAAAGTAGACACATCATAAAAAAAAAAAAATTGTTGTACAGAGTTAATACAACCCAACTCGCAAAAATAAGCCAACTGACTGCGAAATATTTTAAACACTAAATAGTAGAAATTATATATATAAGTTTTTTTGAATTAATTAAAAAAATAATCTTTTATCATTTAGTTGCTGATTATTAATTAAAATAATATTCTTTGTTAACAAACTAATTTAAAAATTCTGAATAGATAGTTTAAATAATTCTTTTTAATTTTTTCCGTTGCCCTATCTTAAAAAAGAAACAAAACAAATATATATATATATATATTAAAAAAATTCAGTGAATGGCACTTTATATCAAACGTAAATGAAATCGGTAAATTTTAAATAATCGGGGTCCACGTCAAATGAAAGTATTATAACAGAAAATACAGAATTGCATTCATGAAGTTAAGCGTGGTTTTTAAGATTAGCGTTGAATTCCTATAGAAGAGTGTTTAAAAAATAATTTATTCTTATTTTGTTTGCTTGCACGACTTCAAATTATACTTCTACGGTAAATAATGTTACAATTTCAGTTTATATACCGGGTGAACCAAAAGTTCTTTAAAACTTAAAAATTCATAAAAAAGGAAGAAATTATGATAAAGAAGTGCGGTTTGCAAGAAAGGGCTCACAAGGTAGTCGGATTTTTTTTTAGCAGCAAAAAAATTTTTAGTTAAAAAAGTCACCTCTAGATGGCGCTAACATAGGAGAGATTCAGCAGAATTATGCAACTTAATCTTGCAATAAAAGACCGAGGTACACGAGGATTTCTCTTTCGATTTCCGAATGTTATCATTACCCGATCGAGCGTTGTTGGTGAAGTTGTTCTATTTGAACGGAGAGTCAGCAACTGTTGCGTTGCGAAAAGACTGAAGACGAAGAATAACCCCATATCGTGTGCTGGAATAATGAAGCTTATCAAACGGTTTGAAGAATCTGGCTCTTTAGAGGATCGTCCACGAAGTGGAAGAAAGTCGTGCCCGCATGAAATCAAAGAGGTGTGTTATCTGTAATAAGCTTTATGCATGATGGCGCACTGCCACACTCTGCAAATCCAGTGAAACGATTCCTATTGAGTACCTTTGATGCATACAGGCTGATCAGTCGAGGTTGCAATATCGCATGGCCGCCACGATCACCCGACCTCACCCCGGCCGTATTTCTATGCAAAGATATTTTCCGAGACATTTCATCCAATAAACTTTCATCTATTAAAACGTCAAGTAAAATTCTTAATGAGAAGCTTAACTTATATCACTAAAATGTCTGTTATTATCTACGCTGTACAGAAGAAAAAGCTCCTAAATCATCCGACTGTAAATAATTAAGTTCAAGACTTTTCACAGCATATCGCGTTTCAAAGACTAATCAAATAAGATGTCTTAATGTCACTCCATAAAATATTCAGCACATCAATTACATCTTGTTTATAGTTTGAAGTTAATAATTTATGTAATGTGAGACTCTTTGAAATATACTTAAAGCAGTTAATATACCGTTTTTCAGTGATTTAACTAAATTAAATCACATGATTATGAAACAGCTTCAACTTTGAAACTATTGGAAAATGATTTTATTTAAGTATATCATTATTCTTTTTTATAAAATTTTATACAGTAATTAAATGATGTATATTAAATATGTGAAGTATTGTATTAATTAACAACAGATATAAATTTTGCCAAACGGCAGTGGCGGACTAAAGGTGGCCCACGTGATTTTGGACATGTTATATAAACACACAGACAACCAACTTATTTCAGTAAATACAGTATGGTCATAGTAAAATTTTGTCAAAATATGAGCCATTACACTATAAAAAAGACACATGTTTCTTAATCTAGGAAAATATAATATAACCCCGCACGAAAATACCGAGTCATTCATAATTACCTCCGGGGTTTCGAAACGTTATAGTAAAAAAACAAAGACGAATATGAAAAAAAGAAACATATGAAATTATTCCGAAACTATTCAAGTTTTACTTACATACATTACAGGTGTTCTATGTGTGAACCCTTGGTCACACGGCATACATCCATGCGATAGTCCAGTTCCAGCCATACTCCGTTTCTTTAAATCTGAATCAGTGGTGTCAGTTCAACGGGCCTTTCGTAATAAATATCGAAAACAGGGACCAACTGACAAAACAATTCATGTGTGGTACCGGAAATTTAAAGAAACGTAGTATGGCAGGAACTGGACTATCACCAAGGGTTCACACATAGAACACCTGTAATGTATGTAAGTAAAACTTGAATAGTTTCGGAATAATTTCATATGTTTCTTTTTTTCATATTCGTCTTCGTTTTTTTACTATAACGTTTCGAAACCCCGGAGGGAATTATGAATGACCCTGTATAGAATTACCTCTTCCGAGTTACCCACAATTCAGAAAAGTATTCTTTATCTTTGCACTGCAAAATAAATCAGTGGAAATGAATATATTTTCGAGATTTAAAGAAATACTCGTATTTATAAAAACAAAGTTTATTTTACTGCCGCTGATTTTTGGAAACATTTTCGAGTGGTTTTTATAGTGTATTATTCGGTTTTCTCGAAACGGAATATCGGTATTTAGAATGCTATCAACTCTCACTTAAACATTTTCAGCAACGTAATTGAATTTATACATGCAAGATAATAACAAAAAATATTAATTTTAATGTTAATGTTGTTATGTTATCACGTTTACCTGCAAAACATGTTTGTTAAACATAAAAATGTTTCGTTTAAAATTAAAACCATCTGAACACACCTATATTCTGTATTGAGAAAAATGGTTAATATTTTATAAAAAACACTCTGAAATGTTTCCAAAAATAAGTGGCAGCAAAAGCCTTGTATAAAATGTTTCATTGTTGCAGTTTTACAACCAGTTGGCCTATTTTAGGGAGCGTGGTTTGACGGATAATTAACTCAATTTTTTGTGTAAATCATACACAGTGGTTGGTTGGTGTTGGTTGTACGCTGTTTAGTAAAATGATAATTCACATCCTTTGTATTCCAGTAATTTACAGCGTAATTTCAGCTCTGCTGAATAATTAATTAGTATATAAAGTATTTGTATTATTATTCACCGATACTGATACTGATTTGTTTCATATATGCCACTAAGAGTTGTGCTCATGATTGACGTTCTATATTGTGCTGCAAGGTTGTTGCTTAGCCATATAAGAGTAAGAGAATGCTATACCGGATGTCGTCCGGATGGCTTAATTGGTAAAGCACTTGGTGCGCTGTACCAAGGGATCCGGGATCGAACTCCGGTCAGGACATTTTTTCACTCTGTTGGTTGTACACTGTTTAGTAAAGTGATAATTCACATCCTTTGTATCATATACAGTTGTAACCATAAAGAATATTTGACGATTTATCACCTGCATCTGGCTAATGGTAAAATTACTTTAAATTATGTGTATTGAGAAGTTAGAAACATAATTTCCGCTAGATTAAAACAAGTAGTTCAAATTCATGACAGTAAGTTATTTTTTATTCAATCCTCTTTAATGATCTCGTCGTTATCACAAATTGTTCTCAAATTAAGCTAATCAGATGTGTCAATCCCAAAACTTGCTGCTTTGGGTCTTGCTGCTGCTTTCATAGTAGAAGCACGTCTTTTTGCGCCTGACGAAGAAAGACTCAGATCTTTCGAAAGGCCAAGCGCATTTTAAAAATTTTGATGGTGTTTTAGGAAGATATTTTAGTTATTAATTTATAATTAATTCAGTGTTTATCGGACTAAATATAATAAAATGTTGTGCTGTCATCGGAAACACACATGTGTAGATATTTTTTTATAATTCTAGCATATCAGGAACTGAGTGAGAATTCGATTACAAAATTCCATCTTTCCATATATGAACCAAGTTAGATTTAAAAAAGCGTGTAATAATAACAGTTATTTTCCACAATTCATAAATAGTATTGCTCTGAAATTATCGAAGGATAAATAATTTAGTTCAAAACGTTTCACAGCATCCCGAGATTTAAAGAGTAATAAAATAGCAAGTGCTTTAATGTAATCTCATAAAATATTTATTGTACCATTCATCGTTTATTTTACATCTGCTAAACGTTATCCATAATTTGAAGTTAATAACCGTTACAATGTGAGACTAAATTATACTGGAAGAAATTAATTTACCACGCTTGAGTGCTTAACGAACTAAAAACGTATGATTATGCAAAAGCTTTTATTTTTTCCTTAAATTATTGAACATAGATCGTATTGAAATATGACATTCTTCTTTTAAAAACATTTTTTCTAATTATTATATGAGGCAGAATAAATATTTGGATAGTGTATTGAGAAGTTAGAAACATAATTTCCGCTAGATTAAAACAAGTAGTTCAAATTCATGACAGTAGGTTAATTTTTATTCAATCCTCTTTAATGATCTCGTCGTTATCACAAATTGTTCTCAAATTAAGCTAATCAGATGTGTCAATCCCAAAACTTTCTTCTATCTCACATGGATTTCGCATCCACTAAAAATAATCAGCACCAATTCATATCAAGGTCTAACTGAATCTAAAGTTTTATTAAATTCCGTACATTAGTTCTTGAGATATGACTATTGCTAAAATTGTGTAAATCCTGCAAAATGCAGCATAGCAGCGCCATCTGTTGGGACATTTAGACCAAAACCTAATCAACAACAACTTATGTCAAAGTCTAACTGAATCTGAAGTTTGATGAAAATCCGTGCATTAGTTCTTGAGATATAGTTATCGTGTTAATCATGAAAAAAGTAGCATAGCTGCGTCACCTGTTGGGCTATTAACACCAAAACGTAAGTAGCATCTATTTCTGTCAAGGTATAACTGAATCTGAAGTTTTGTGAAACTTCGTGTATTCGTTTTTGAGATATAGCTATCGTATAAATCATGCAAAAAGTAATATAGCAGTGCCACCGGTTGGGATATCTTCACCAAAACGTAACCAGTGTCTATTTATGTCAAGGTATAACTGAATCTGAAATTTGATGAAAATGAGTGCATTTGTTCTTGAGATAGAGCTATTGTGGAAATCACAAAAAATGCAGCATAGCAGCGCCACCTGTTAGGCGATTTTTACCAAAAACTATTAAGTACCAATTAATATCAGGGACTAACTGAAAATAAAGTTTCATGACATTTCGTGCATTAGTTCTTGAGATAGAGCGCACAAAAATGTTTTGTCACATACAGACAGACAGACTCACAGACTCACAGACAGATATTTTCTAAAAACAGTCGAAAGATGTTCAGAACCTTCTAAAACGTATAAATCCGTTGAAATTTTCAAGGATCCAATACTTTCTTCTTGTAATTATAGAAGAAAGTAATAAACACCTAAAATTCAAAAATAACAGAAAGTTTATTAAAATCCAATTAAAGAAAGTGATTGTCGAGTCTGACGAAAACAAACAGGTTGCACACTACATTAAACGCTCGTCTCTTTTCAGAGTGCTAGAGTCACGTGATGCTCTTTTCGTGCACCTTCATTCGTGCTTTTTCAGCACCTGCTTCGCGCAAAGAGTATCACTTGACTCAAGCAGTTCCTAAATGCGGTCCACGTGTAACTCAGTGCGGCAGCCTGTATTTTTCGTTAGTATCAGTTATAGTGAGATGACGGGCGAGATGGCTTTATTGCTTTAAACTAGTAAAAGCCTTTTTACAATAAAAACTAAGTTGTTGACTTAATTTACGTTAAGGATGGATTTTATGTTTCAATGGAAAACGAAATCAAGACTTATTGCTAAAAATCCTTATCACATAAATATTCTATACTTAATCTCCAAAACTAGCGGATTGCGTGAATTCAATAACAATTTTAAAGGAGAGCTGAAAAGTGAAAACTCTCATCACCTTAAAAGAACCAACAACAAATAGATTGAAGTCTTAAGAGCCATACAACGCTGCAAACACAGGTTAACACAAATAAATTACCTGATTTAATACTATATGAACAACCATGTTCTGAAGCAACAATTGCGTAAAATATACTATCTTTTCAAATTAGAGTTGTAACGATTCGAATTTTCTAGAACAATTTTCTAAAGGCCTAGCCCTGAGAATTTTCCCACGAGGCAGCAACATCTTAAAGAACTATAACTTTTCGAGAGATCATCAGGCGAGACATCGCGAGAATAGAAGATGAAAGCAATAATTCGTTACAGTATCTCTTTGATATATCGACTGGCTACCAACGAACACATCAATAAGCTTGTGGTTCCCTTAGGATATACAGAGGGGAAGGTGCCAGGGGCGGTTACAAGAAAATCCCCTACCAAATGAGAAACCTAGGCAAAAGATGACGAAATCGACCAGTAAAGCGATTCGATGGCTCCAACACTCCCCCCCCCCCCATCCCCCTTTCTTTCCTTGGACCAGGGAGAAGAAAAGTTCGGTCGGATGGCGAGAAAATTTGAAGAGAGGAGTGTGAATTTAGATGTTGGGGATGAAGGGAGATGACCTCCCGAGTTTTTGTGAGCGAGAAGATGAACTTTTAGTGTGAGAGGAAGAGATCTATCAACGATCTAAATAGGAACATACTTTGTGTGCTTACAGCAAAAATTTTCCCGGAAGTGAGAACTTTAAAAGAATACAACATTAGACCGTATAATCAGACACTCTTAGCACATATCATTGAATTGCAAACTTTGTTTAAATAATCCTCTAGATTCATGAACTATCATCTGCTTAACCTACTTCTTCGATTCTATACTGTATTTAACAGTGAATGAACATGGATTAATTAAATCTATCTTTCTCTGCTAAAATATTTTCTGTGTTGGAATACGACATTCGTGCTACCACACCATCTTTTCCCGAGTCGTGTTCGAAAACACCACAGAGTGCATTTATAAGAACGTCGTGTTCATTTACGCACACAAAGTTAGTTATTAAGACAGCATGTCTGCATTCTAGCAGAACGTTCGTAGAATATGTACGCTGTCCTTATAACTTTTCGTCTGAAGTATCGGATACCTGAACAATAACAAAATGCAGTGCTGCAGAAAATACGTGAACGAATGAAACCTCACACAGTTCTGAAAGACGCTGGAAGTGAAATATTTAATAATTGTATGAGATCACATAATGCTGAAAATTATCTATAACTTTCAAAAATGACTTTATTTGTCATGTACAATGTTTGTATGCATTTTGGGTAAGAAAACATATATTTTAACGCAGTTTTATATGTTAAATAAAAGCTACGTATTGCAGCCGTTCGGAGGAAAGTAATTCCAAAACATTTTGGTATATTTTCACCGATCATGACCCCTATGTATATATATATATATATATATATATATATATATCTGACATTTGTCCTGCTGTAACTCTCTTATTTATGGACCGATTTCGTTGTGACTGAGTACAAGGATTCCGGAGCATTTTTTGTTTTGGCTTTATCTTAAAAAATGGCTGGGATATGGCAGTTTGAAATTCTACGGTGGTTGACATTTTGAAACAATCTGATTTTTGTTATGCTGTAACTTTCGTATTTATGAACTAATATGAATGTGACTCATCATGTGTACAGGACATATACCAAGGTCTCGACCAAGCTCGTTGGCCAGCTTCATCCGCCATCTTGTTTCAAAATGGCAAACCGTTAAAACATTTTAAATTTTTATAAATTCAAAAAGATTTACAAAAAAATATAAATTGAAAATATTGTTTCTGTTAAGTGTTAGATCGTTATGCAAGGATTGTAGAGAATTTTTTGTTTTGACTTTATCTTAAAAAATGGCTGAGATATGATAGTTTGAAATTCTAGGGTGGTTGACATTTTGAAACAATCTGAGTTTTGTTATGCTGTAACTTTCATGCTGAAATTCGCATTCAAATTTAGTATTGGCCAAAACCGGGATTGAATCTTCTATAATAGGGTTTCAAGCATTTTGGCGTCGAGTGTTTCAGTAAAATGAGTTGATTTTTTTTAAAACATGGGCTATGGAAGCTACCTTTTCCTCCTGGTACAGGCCGGAAGGACTGTTTTAAAATTACAATGTTTTTTTGCATGTTTCTGACTTAGAACATACAGATTTTTCAACAAAATTTTACGAAATTGAGAGAGATATTCACAGCGTACAACAAAAACAGTATACTAAAATTTGAACTGAATAACTTGAATATTGAAAGAGGTATAAAAATGTACGTCAAATAAATTTTAACTATTCATACACGTGAGTGATTACATTTATATGTATATATCTGGTACTTCTCTATTATCCCGTCGACCACTTTTCATAACAAAAAACTATCGCCAAACTGTAAGATTAAACCACAAAAGTTCAATCCCATTTATTTAATGTCAGAAGCATTATACGTGTTTGCTATGTCATCAAGTGGTTTTTAATTCGACATTTGCGTGTATTTTTCATTGTTTTACTGATTTATTAATTATTTCATTAATTAAAATAACAATTGTGTCCTTAAATTCTTATATTTTATGTATTTATTTATTTTGATATTCCAATGGCAACGTTCTCCCGTTTAGTTGCAGTTTGGCGATAGTTTTTTGTTATGAAATGTGGTCGACGGGATAATAGAGAAGTACCATATATATATATATATATATGTATGTATGTGGATAGTACACAATATATAGAGCATAGAAAAATTCTAGTAATAAATTAGAGAGAGTAACTACATCCCATAGTGTCCCCTATTAGTGTGCCATCGGCTTTTGAAGTGAGTTAATCGCATTGTCCGTGTAGTGCTATTGGAATGAAATTCACCTCAAAAGTTTTATTTTATGGCCGTCTTTTCTACTCTTCAAATAAATCCAGCCTCACGCATCAATTTAGTTAATTAAACCACTGTTTTACAAAGCTTTCACACAATATTTTGATGACAAGTAGACGTGTGTACGTCTAGTTATCCAAGAGAACGACCATGTTGATTTTTTGGTCATCTGTTGGGGCAAAATCGAGTACCCATGGTTTGGCATTGAATTCTGCAATGAATTGTTTCTTCACTCAATAGGTGGTGAAGGATGGATAGAAGGTGCAAAGAGTGGGTATATGAGGAGTGCAGCGGATACGAGAAGTATGAGCTGAGAAAAAAATTACATGACAACATTAAAAAATGCCTGAAAAATAAAAAAAAGTTACCGACCTTAAAAAATGTACATATGTTTTAAAGTTTCATTCAAAATTTATAACAATAAAACTTTTTGTTACTGGAAGTGTAAAAACTTAATTTCTGATTAGTATCCAGATTTATCCTGCCACCAAAATGCGGAGCTGTTTCAGATGGTGCTAGGAAACGTGTTTTCTCTAGTAGAGCAAAATTTTCATGTGGCAACAGGCGTAGAATTGCAATAGCTCAGATGTCCCGAATCACTTTTGTGGGATGTTCCGCTTTTTCTGCCCTTCTAGACTTTTGTCAACAAAGGAAAAACTGTAGGTACCAGGTTTTGCCCTACTTTCTCCTATATTCTTAAAAAAATATATTACATGTTTCTTATCTTGATGATTAAAAATGTAATGTTGATGGTAATAAACTTCCATAATCTATGCTTAAATACGAATAAAATATAAATAAAAAAAGCATTCTCAACTAGAATATTTTCGAAAGTCATTCCCATTGTTTACTCGTTTGAAATTTATATAGATATTACGTTATCGTACGTGGCACAGAAATCGCAATTATTTGTTAATTGTTTAATGGCAACGCCCGAATGAAACGCATCTCATTGGTTGGTGCTGCCATCTACAGGAATAAAAGCGAAGCAAACAATGATTTCTTGATTATTTATAATTTCTCCACATTAACAATTAAATAGATATATTTTTATACATTTTCATTTGAAATATTGTTTTGTGTAAGCATTTAATATTTATTATTTTAAAAATACAATTAGCAATATAAAATTTAAAATGTAAACAAAGCAATGATTTTTAAAAGGGGATTTTTAGTAAAAAGGGAAAAGTAAGTGTAATAATTTTCTTTTCATTTTTTAAACATAACTGTTATACTTTTGAAATTTTAGCTCTTATTTAAATTTTTTTACAAGCTTTTAATATAAATAAATATTATTCAGTCTTTTTTTTTATGAAGTCCACTCCACTGTTATATTTTTCAATGACAGTCTGCCCGGGCAATGCCGGGCGGGTCTGCTAGCTTAATAAACTCGTTTGAAATTTAATAAATAGACACAGAGTTGGCGATATTCTGTGTTTTTAAGTAACTCCACTATTTTTGAAATTTTGTTTTGTATTTGTTGGGATATCTGAGACTAGATGATTGTCTAACGTAAACTATTGAGTTGCATTTTCTTAATTTAAAAAAAGGAAAATAATTAAAACATTCTGACTATTCATAAAAAAAAAAAAAAAAAAAAAAAAAAGATAAATTTTTAATTTCGAAAACTCACGTGATTTCAGTAAGTATTCAAAAATAGTTGTTATCAGAAATATAATAATTGAAAAGAAATAATACTGTTTGCGCAAATAAAGGATCATTATGTAATTTACTATATTATTTTTAAATTATATAGAAATAAATGATTTTCTTGAAATAAAAATATTAAATGGTTCTATGAATTAAGAAAAAAAAAAGCCCGATTTATGTAGCCATCTTTTTCTTCAACGGTTTGATTTCTGTAAAAATATCGAGGAAAATAATGAAAGCTTTTCCTCCAACGGAAATTAGAACTTTTCAAAAATATTATTCTAGGGACATGTGGTGAAAAAAACCGAGAATGTCCCAGCATAAAAATGGTTTCCAGCAACACAATTTTTGAGAATAGATTGACACTTCTTTAGGTTATCGGAAATTTAAATTAATTTTTATATTAGGCGTTGAATATTTGTGACGTAATTTGCATTAATTCCCTCAAAGTTATCAATAAATTGGAGATTTCTTAAAT
This sequence comes from Maratus michaelseni, assembly GCA_963931845.1. Classification (NCBI taxonomy): domain Eukaryota; kingdom Metazoa; phylum Arthropoda; class Arachnida; order Araneae; family Salticidae; genus Maratus; species Maratus michaelseni. The sequence goes on along the minus strand of OZ007597.1, from coordinate 101,710,129 downwards.
GTTATTAAAAAGAATCAAGTTAAATTTGAAAGCTTACTCATGTTTTATCTACAGGGTCATTATAATTAAAGTCGCACTTTCAAAATGCTTTAAAAAGGAACCACCGGTCAGAATGACTTCAAATTTGAACTGAATATACTGGAAGAAGGGGGAAATGGTATTGCATAAGAAAGAAAAAGTTACAAAGTGTATAAATAGATGGCGCTGTAAGCGGCATCTTCCAGATTTTAATTCAAAACTACCCGTCTCTTCGAATTTCTGAATCATATTATTCAGACCCTTGGCAGACATCGAACCACAGCCTTTTCTCATACCCTTTAATGACCGGAATTTCTTTAAAGCTGCAACCGCACAGTCACCGTTCTTGTAAAAGAGCTTCACCAGCAGAGCGCGATCCTTCATTGAGAGACTCATGACAAGCTGCTCAGATGCAATATGAGGGAAACGACACATACCCCGCGTTTTTATACCACATGCAATGTGTCGTGCCCATGACTGTCTTTTAATTTGCATAGTATGCTGCTTACAGCGCCATATACTTTGGAACATTTTCTTTCTTATACCATACCGTTTTCCCCTTCTTCCAGTATATTCAGTTCAAATTTGCAGTCATTCTGACCAGTGGTTTTTTTTTTTACAGCAATTTGAAAGTTGGAGTTTAATTATAATCACCCTGTATATGCGAAGGTTTCTATTATGTAACAAGGCAGCTCCTGTGCCCATCGTGTTCCATGTCCTTAACCTATTTCAGATCCGTACGTTGGATATTCGTAACTAATTCATCCATTGATAAAAACAGGTTTTAATTTACCAAATAACGTATACTTCAAATATTTACACTGTAAAAAAGTTTAACCGGTCATTCGACCGTTTTCTATAAAAAACGGTCAAATGACCGTACTTAATCGTACATAACCGTAATTTAACGCTATTTTGACCATGAAATTGCTCATATTAGGGTCAGAATACTGTTAAATTACGGTTATGTAACCGTTTTTGTTATAAAAACGGTCCAATGACCGGTTACTCTGCTGCAATTTTTTACAGTGTAACTTTAGTAGCATTTTTCAAAATATGAAACTGTATTGGATGAACAAGCTGATAGACAAATTAATAACTTGTATTTTAAGTAACAGCTTAATTGATTTTTTACAATAAGCAAGGAATTGTGATTTGTAGTTATTTCAATATTCAGAGATTTTATAATTTGTTTGCATTAGAAAATATTTAAAATTGAAAGAAATGATGGCATCTTATCTCAAAAAGTAATATTGTCTGCATTTTGAAGTATTTGGAAGAAAGACTGCTCTACATGTTTTAAAGCTTTCTGTATAATGCTTCAGATGTTGTCCTGAAGGTTTAATAACCAAAATTTAAATATTTCCCGACGAAACTGAGTCTATTAGAGAAGATTTAATAGGTGAACAAACGATGTAAATGTTAATATGTTATTAAATGCTATTTCTCTAAAAAAGCATGCTATCGCCAAGTTAGCAGTTTATTTAATGACACTAGTGTAAATGCCCGTCATAGGACGGTGGGTAGAAATTGGGGTTTTCAGTTAAAATTTTAAATAATTGATAAAAATATTCATATACTGTTTATCGACAATAAGGAAAACTGACCTGAACCGATAAGTTCAGGGTTAATTGTAAATTTTACTGTTAATGGTAGTTATGTTAATGGTAAATTTTACGAAAAGTAATTTTTTTCTTTATCTTTGTTTTTCAACTCAAAATTTCTAAATATTTTTCTGAATAATTAAAATCTCAATCCTAATAACGATCTCAATAATTAATTAAGGTCTCAATAATTAATTATGTTAAGTAAATTATAGGTATTAATTTTCGCTCTCAATAATACGAAAACGATCTTTTAGTTTCTTCATAATCTAAAGGAATGCATTAATTTTTACACAAAGTCAAATATTTTCCTTTCAAAATTAATAATAAAAATAATTTAAATCATTAAAAAAAAGTTGATCTTGTAATAATTCAATACATCCTGAATGTACATACCTTATGTTAATGGTAAATTTTACGAAACGTAATCTTTTCCCTTATTTTGGTTTTTCAACTCAAAATTTCCAAATATTTTTCTGAATAATTAAAATTTTAATCCTAATAATGATCTCAATAATTAATTAAGGTCTCGATAATTAACTATGGTTAGTAAATTATAGGTATTAATTTTCGCTACACAAAGTCAAATATTTTCCTTTCAAAATTAATAATAAAAATAATTTAAATCATTAAAAAAAGTTGATCTTGTAATAATTCAATACATCCTGAATGTACATACCTTATGTTAATGGTAAATTTTACGAAACGTAATCTTTTCCCTTATTTTGTTTTTTCAACTCAAAATTTCCAAATATTTTTCTCAATAATTAAAATTTTAATCCTAATAATGATCTCAATAATTAATTAAGGTCACAATAATTAACTATGGTTAGTAAATTATAGGTATTAATTTTCGCTCTCAATAATACGAAAACGATCTTTTAGCTTCTTCATAATCTAAAAGAATGCATTAATTTTTACACAAAGTCAAATATTTTCCTTTCAAAATTAATAATAAAAATAATTTAAATCATTAAAAAAAGTTGATCTTGTAATAAATCAATACATCCTGAATTTTCTTATTCTAAAAATATGCTTATGTACATTTTATATTATTTTACAACTTTATTATTATGTAAATTATAATAAAGTTGTATTATTAATTTATTTTTTTCTAACAGAAACGTATAATTTGTATTTATTGTCAGAAGATGGCGCCAGAATAGTATTTACGAACGAAATCTTGCATTGCAAAGCCTCGAAAGGTATCATCGCTATTTCTGAAAAAGTGATTTCAGGAATAAAATGCTTACAGAAATAAATTTTAGAAAATCCTTTAAATATTTAAAGACTTTAAAATGCTTTTACAAATATTTTAAGAGCATAATTGGATATTTTAATGAAACGTTCAAAGAGTCATTCCTTTTTTTTTTTTCTAGATATGGGATTTGTGTTTTTGAATGGCAACATTATTCGTTTATTTACATCAGGTAATCGGATGTTTAATCTGTTATTTTTAATTTAAAACTTAAAACATTATAACTGGATATGATATACATGTTTTATACGAAAATATGCTGAACAGACGTTATTTCAAGTAGAAGATATTATCATTTAGTGTTATGTGTTAGCATATATATTTCAGTAAGCCTAACATGGCGTTTAACTACGGTGGACTCGCAGATCAGAGTGGTACAGCCCGGTTCCGTTACAGACACTTTCTCGCCTTTGGATTTTATTATAAGTAAGATAAAATTTTAATCCTAATAATGATCTCAATAATTAATTAAGGTCACAATAATTAACTATGGTTAGTAAATTATAGGTATTAATTTTCGCTCTCAATAATACGAAAACGATCTTTTAGCTTCTTCATAATCTAAAAGAATGCATTAATTTTTACACTAAGTCAAATATTTTCCTTTCAAAATAATTAATAAAAATAATTTAAATCATTAAAAAAAGTTGATCTTGTAATAAATCAATACATCCTGAATTTTCTTATTCTAAAAATATGCTTATGTACATTTTATATTATTTTACAACTTTATTATTATGTAAATTATAATAAAGTTGTATTATTAATTTATTTTTTTTTCTAACAGAAACGTATAATTTGTATTTATTGTCAGAAGATGGCGCCAGAATAGTATTTACGAACGAAATCTTGCATCGCAAAGCCTCGAAAGGTATCATCGCTATTTCTGAAAAAGTGATTTCAGGAATAAAATGCTTACAAAAATAAATTTTAGAAAATCTTTTAAATATTTAAAGACTTTAAAATGCTTTTACAAATATTTTAAGAGCATAATTGGATATTTTAATGAAACGTTCAAAGAGTCATTCCTTTTTTTTTCTAGATATGGGATTTGTGTTTTTGAATGGCAACATTATTCGTTTATTTACATCAGGTAATCGGATGTTTAATCTGTTATTTTTAATTTAAAACTTAAAACATTATAACTGGATATGATATACATGTTTTATACGAAAATATGCTGAACAGACGTTATTTCAAGTAGAAGATATTATCATTTAGTGTTATGTGTTAGCATATATATTTCAGTAAGCCTAACATGGCGTTTAACTACGGTGGACTCGCAGATCAGAGTGGTACAGCCCGGTACCGTTACAGACACTTTCTCGCCTTTGGATTTTATTATAAGTAAGATAGTTTTAGCGCCAAATTTGACATTTCAGAAAATGTTACCAAGCTAATTAAACATTTTTTGACTTTTAGTGTAATTTCACATTTTTCTCACAGTCTCAAATTTTCACCATGCGGAAGCTTATTTTGAAAACGCATTAAAATCATAAGAAAAAGAATTTTATTTAAATGTATTTATACTTTTCCCCAACAGGTGATTCAGTAAACACGAAGGTAAATACAACTGTCGTACAGTAAAATATAAAAATAAATAAATTTTAATTAAATTTAATCATTTCCCGCTACGGGGGAGGGGGGTTTATCGGTATAAAATTAAATTGAATCGAATCTGTTTTATCTAATTTTAACGTGTAGTATTGTTGCCACATGAAAAAACCTAAAAAAATATATATTCTATATTTTTTTGTGAGATTATCTATCAGGAACGGTGTGAGCGAAAAACATATCATGTGAAAATTTTATTAAAATATAAATTTGGTCATAATAGAAACTTATTCTGAAGATTCATTTCAAAAAAAGAACAACATTTAATATATTTTTTAATTAAATTTGTTACTACATTTTCCACTAAAAGGAGATCTAAATACAAAAGAAAATTACATTGATTCTATCCTACCTATTTTTATCTTGAGTACGGCTGTCATACCGTGACAGATAAAAAATTCTTTGTATCTAAATTTGATTACTCTATTTTTTGTGAGGTAGCGTAAAAAAAGTTTAAATTAAATCTGCTCTATCTAATATCAAATTGTAAGTATGTTTAAGTAATGAGAAAACATAAAAAATGCATTTAAAACATTACTTTTTCAACCAGTGTAAAAATAAATAAAAAACAAATAAATAAATAAAAAAATAAAAAAATAACTTATGTGAATTTCTTTTATTAAAAAATAAATTTGAGATTGTAGAATCTATGAAAATTTCAACGAATTTCGTTTCTGGGAAGTGAGTTTAAATTATGTTTGAAAAGTTAAATGAATGCATGGTTATATATATAGTTTCATTTGAAGCATCACAAGTTAAATAAAAGTCATAGGAAAAACTTCTCCAACAGTAATTGACGTTAGACTTTAATGCATCCGAATTCTTTTATATAGCTCTCTAAAAGTAGTATAAATGTTACACCCCATTCTTGCAATGGAGTTGCAAGTTGATTATGCCGTAAAAATCCATAGTAACATTTACAAATTTCGTCTACTTTCATATTACGTAATGGCACTAAAATGCATTTTTAAGTAATTACTGCCCACATACTGTAGTGTAATTAAAATATTTTGTGTGGCCCTGTAAAATAACTACAAGTACGATACACACCATCTTAAAACAAAATTATGCCGCAGGTGACTATAACAACATGGTAAAATTATTAGCGATCTACAAGCTCCAGATTTGGTGTTTGAAAACACGTTAAAAAATCGTTACATTAGGATTATATAGGAAATATATATATAGGATATATATACATTTCCTACATAATCCTATAGGATATATATAGAAAAGTTTAAAATTTTTATTTTAAAATATTTTTATTTCTAAGTAGTCATACTTTTCGTTATCAATTCAATTTATGTGAAATGATGCAGGACATAAGCTGATTTCCTTTAACGGAAATTAAGATCTCCCCAAAAAAAATTTCCACGTTTTTGTATTGAGAAAAAGAGAATGAATCAGCAGAAATAGCTTAGTACAATACATATTATTTAAATAGACTGCAATTTCGTCTAGGATGACAGAGATTGAATTTCATGTTGGTTAAATGTTCAACTTTTGTGTCTGATTTTATATTACTCCTGCATTCATCTATCAATAATGGAATTTCCGAAACGCTGTTAAGAAAAGACTGTGAATTAGTAAAATTAAATATACATGTATTTCAAATTCTATACGTTTTTCTATATATTAGTGTTTCTATTTTATCTTTTAAAAATTCTAGATTCTGAGAAAAACTAATACACTCTAAAAAATTGCAACAAATTGTCCGGTCATTCGACCGTTTTTATTGAAAACGGTTACATAACCGTAAGTTAACTCTATCCTGACCATAATATGTGCAATAATATGGTCAAAATGGGGTTAAATTACGGTGATGTAAACGTTTTCAATAAAAACAATCGAATTACTGTATAATTTTCTGCAAATGTTTAATAATGTATCAGACAAATGTCTTTTGAACAAAATATGTTACCTGTGTTCGAGAAAAATGTACTTTTGAATAAATGCAACAGTTACTGTGAAAAATTTTCAATTGTGTATTGTGTAATTTTCAATTTTGTATTTATTTCTTAATATATAAATATGTGCGTTTCTGAAATAATAGTTTTGCAAAGTTCTATCAATACAAAAAAAGAATTTGCAAGTAGTAATTTTTAGCACTTTCCAACCTAGTTGAAAAGTGCTTATGACTTCGGTTTGTCTGGCCGTCTGCCGTCTGGCCGTCTGTCCGTGCTCTAACTCCCGTAAATATGCTCGGATTGCTCTGCAATTTTTATATGTTATTGTCGTTATCTGTAGCATGTTCCCTATTTCAACGGAAGTGTGTAGCACTTATAGTTTTTTTACAGGGACACTCAAAAGAATTCCGTTACATTGCGGTGTATGGGGAAAAATCATTTGCGGTTTATTTAAATAATGTTTCACTATTTTAAACGCATTGTAATTTATATATATTACTAAGGTGCATTAGAAGAAGCTTAATATGGAACAGGGTGTGCATAGCACTTATAGTTACTTTACAGGGACAGTCAAAATAATTCCGTTACATTACGTCTATGGAGAAAAATCGTCTGCGGTTTATTTAAATAATGTTTCACTATTTTAAACGCATTGAAATTTATATAGATCACTAAGGTGCATTACAAGAGACTTACTATGGAATATTGTGTGTATAGCAGTCATCGTTCATTTACAGGGACACGCAAAAGAATTTTCTACTGTCTGTTAACAATAATTCCTGGAAGTGCGTTTTAAGTTATTGAACGCGATTTTAATTTTAACTTGCTTTTTGTCTATTACGTGGTGTGTATAAATTCTGTAGATCCTATACAGGGCAGCACAAAAGTTCGCGAACACATTTCCGTTTATTGACAAACTCCAGACGGAGAATTTTAAACTGTGCTACGCGTTTCCTAACTGAACTAAAATTATCATCCTATGTAGTATATATACAAATCTATAGATCCTATACAGGGCTGAATAAAAGTATTCGGATATTTTTCCGAATATTGTATATGTTGGAAATTCCTGAAATTATGTTTTTAAATATGCTATGCGTTTTCTAAATTGTTTACTTAGATGTTAGCTTTTAGCTTATTAAACGGTATGATTTGTAAAATTATTTTGGAAGCATTGGAAAGTGCTATATAATCTATGCTTGACGCATGATTTTTCGTTCTTGTTAATCCTCCAATTTGATTTATGTAAAAAGGATCAGGAAGAAAAACTTTCTTTTTACACCGAAATAACAATTTTCGAAAAAATAGCATTCTAGTTATATGTTATGGAAGCAAAATGAGTATGTCTCACAGAAAAATTATTTACTGCCACACAATTTCCTGTGAATAAACGGCGTCTTTTTTAGATTGCATGAAAGTTAACCTGATGCTCAAAATTAATCTTAAATACTTATCACAAAACTTGTATTATTTCCCATATGACTCTCCATAAATAGAAGAATTTAGAAACTCTGTTAAATATAACTTTGAATGTAAAATATTAAATATATATTTTTTAATATTCTTGGTTTTGATAATATATTTGGATATCTGGTATATGTTTTAAATATCTTCCATCATTGCAATCTTTTCTATAATAAATTTGAGTTATATGGAGGGGATTGATGGAAAAATATTTCCCCAGAGGTATATAGAATTTCCCTAAAATACCATTTTAGGTAAAAGCGTTACACAAATATAAGAATTCTGAAGAAAAATGATTTGTTCCAATACAGTTTTATCAAAATAAAATATATTTTCTCTAAAATGTCTGCAATTCAGCTTCATACTTTCTATGACTTAATTTGCATTATTTCCTTCACGGCAATTGATAAAGTGGAGATTTTCGAAACACTATTAATAATAACACAACCAAAATATAAATATGTAATTTTCAAATATTTATAATTTATATATTTTTTCTTTGGAAATCTGATTTATGTGAAAAAGTTTGAAACTGTTTTCTCCAACGGATATTTAGATTTTTCCGAATGCATTTCTCTTGGTATATAGGTGGGGGGAAAGGTGAAAGTCCCAGCAGAAAAATGGTTTACTGGGACGCAATTTTCTGAAAACAGATTTCATTTTCTCTAGGATGACAAGAATTCAATATCATATTTATGATGTTAAATTTTTGTGATGTAATTTAAATTGATCCTCTTATGGCTACTAATAAAGCTGAAATTTAGAAATAAATGAAGAAAATAGAATGTGAGTTTGAAAAATTAAATGTTCTATTTTTAAATGTTTTAGGTTTTTCTAATGCGGATGATATCAGATAAAATATCGATTATATGATCTTTGATATTTGTCATAGATGTTTTGTGGAATCCCTTTTAATGTTAGCCTGATTCCCTACACAGCTAGTGTTGTTATTGGGGTCTCGGAAAGTAGCCCCACTTTCACATACCTGGTGTTGATTGTAATTAATGTCCTCAGAGTATCGGGTTACACCCGTCACGTACTATTAACATGTTATATAGGGTCACTCGAAGCCCAACCAGAAAGCCAACAAAATAAATTTCATCGCCCCGGACCCGACACGCTTCATCCCAAAACCGACACGCTTCATCCCAAAACCGACCCCAATCCCTAATTGAAAAAAAAAATTAACCCACTTTAATGCACTTATAGAAAAATAGCCTGATTCCCTAGCTATGCTTGGGTTCGAACAATAGCCCTATATTCACCTATCTGGTGTTGCTTGTAATTAAAGTCCAGAAAGGACCAGGTTACACCCGTCCCGAACACGAGAATGTTATATAGATTCATTCGACACCCAAACAGAACGCCGACAAAATAAATTTCATCGACCTGGACCCAAAACCGACCCCATTCCCTAAATGAAAAAAAAAATCTACTTTAATGCAATTATAGAAAAATGGTCTACATTTATACATCAAATATGAAATTTATCTTTTATATCGAATAATAAGTATATATATACTTATTCATATTCTAATTTGATTTTTTTTTATCTGAAATATTATTCTGAGCTTTCTTTTGAGATATCCGGTTGAACCAAATCCGATGTGCAAGAGTCAAGATTCGACACGAAAACGAAACAATTAGTCAATCCATTCTGTAACGTATAAAATTAGTACCAAACGAACATAAACCAAACCCGGTCCAGATAATCCTGCTTATCCAACCTGGTGTAGCTATTTTGAACTCTCTATTTTGTTTAGTAATTAATAGACGTTATCTTTAACATCTTTTATTAACGTATTGCTTCCAAGAATATGGACATCTTGTATTCACGCTGTTTTAAATATTTTTTTTTTTCATTTTTACTTACCCATCATACGTAATATAGGTAAGTCTTGTAATCGTTTTGAAAATTGAAAAAAATTTTTGACGGATTTACACGTTTCAGATACTGGAGATTCCGAAAAACATATTTTTAGAAAAAAAAAATTGCCGTCTGTCTGTGTGTCTGTAAATGCTCTATCTCCCGAACAAATTGAGACAGAGACTTCAAATTTGGTATGTACTTAGTATGTAATAATGGGAAGAAGCCTATTGAATTTCAGTAACCTCGATTATCCGGAACTATTTTTTTCGGACTCTCGAAATATTCGTTCTGATAAAAGGTACATAAAAATTTTCGAAATTGTTTATTTTAAGAAGTGACTATAAAAGACAATAAGAAAACATAAATTTTGCATAAAGCATGAAGTCGATCGGATGATGAGTTGCCGAGATATTTATAATCCTATTTTCTACACTCTTCGATTTTTCATGACCCTGTATTTCATCCAAATTTCAATTCATTGATATATTTTAATTGGAAATGAGACGCTTAATCAGATGCAATAAATCGCTAGTTAATAGGATTATTGTTTTTGGAGTTATAAGGATGTTTCTTTTAAGCAATTCAGAAATCGAGTCTTTAAAGTTTATGATGTCATTAAGCCACGATTTTATTCGAATTGCAATGCATTTTATAAGTAGTTTACACATTTTTTATTTTAATATTTTACATTATGCATATCCATGATGTGTAAGTATTATGGTGGCCCTCAACGACTAGTTATTATTCTTATTCGTTTCAACCAGTCTTATATTCGGTTTAATTCTCTAGTTTGTTCGGGCTCTTACATCTGACCTATATTTTAAAAATCAATTGCACAAACCTTTTCTTCGCTTCGCTTATCTAATGGACATTATTTAGGTATAAAATACAACAATAATTCCCATGTATTTTAAAATTATAAATAAAATTTCCATGTTATGGCAGTTAAATAAGTTTTTGGGTTATTATATTATGGTTAATTTATGCAATGGTGTATGACTTTAATTGCTGAAAAGTGTAAAATAAAAACAGTAAAAAAAGTTTTAATGTTACAAACTTCTTTTACTGATTTTAGAGTTTTTATTTTGCACATTTTAGCAATTAAAAGTTGTATATTATTATTACAGGGTATTATAATTTGTTATATATTTATACAGTAGTGATTATTTTTTCACCAATGCATAAAAATTTAAAGAAATACAGCAAAATCTACATTAGAGCAACAAAAATATGTACCAGGTGAACCATAAGTTCTTTAAAACTTTAAAAATTCATTAAAAAGGAACAAATGATGCTAAAGAATTGCGTTTTGCATGAATGGGATTAGAGGGAGATTTTTTAGGGGGATTTTTTAGGGGGGATTTTTTAGAGGGGGATTTTTTTATAACTAGGAGGACTCCGCCCTCTACTTGCTACGCTCTCCAACCCCACGCGTAATCGCTTCGCGATTCCGTTAAGCATCACGCAGCAATCCCTATTTTCTAGAAGAAAAGAAAAGAAAAAAGTCCTTCCGGCCTGTACCAGGCGAAAAAGGTAGCTTTGTTTTTAGAAATTCAAGTCATTTTATTCAAACACCCGAACCTAAATTTCTTGGAACTCGATTATTGAAAACTCAATCCCTGTTTTAGTTAATACTGAATTTGAATGCGAATTTCAGCATAAGAATTGCAGCATAACAAAAATCAGATTGTTTCAAAATGTTAGCACCCTATAATTTCAAACTGCCATATCTCTGCCATTTTAGGTAGCTTTCATTACAAAAAGTTATAGAATTATTGCAGCCGTTCGGAGGAAAGAAGTTCCAAAATATTTTGTTATATTTTCACCAATCATGACCACAGACCCCCAAACCACCCTCCGTTCGAAGGTTGATCTATCTATATTCATATATATATATATATATATATATATATATATATATATATATATATATATATATATATATATATATGTATATATATATATATATATATATATATATATATATATATATATGTATATATATATACTAGGTGTACCGGTTAATTCCCGCTGTTTTACTTAATAGATGGCAGCAGCTATTAATGCAACGTTCAATCATTTGACATATAGTGTGTTTTGTTGTACTAACATAAGGCTTGAAAACCATAAATGTCAAAAGTTCTCAAAGTAATAACATCATATAAATATTCGTGCTCAAAAATGTCGAATTTCGTTCCTTCCAAAGAGCATTTGCGGACTGTGCTTTTGTTTCTGTTTCATTCCAAGAAATCGGCTGCTGAAAGTCATAGAACTCTTGTGAAAGTTCATGGTGACAATGCATTATCAGAAACAACATGCAGAGATTGGTTTCGACGATTTAAAAGTGGTGATTACACACTGTTAAAATTTTGCAGCAAACTGTCCAGTCATTCGACAGTTTTTATAAAATGCTGTTACATAACCGTAATATAACTCTATTCTGACCATATTATTGTCCATATTATGGTCAGAATAAAGTTAAATTAGGGTTATGTAACCGTTTTCTCTAAAAACGGTCAAATGACTGGACAGTTTGCTGCAAATTTTTAACAGTGCAGCGTTGAAGACAAAGAACGTCCAGGTCAGCCAAAAAAGTTTGAAGATCCCGAATTGGAAGCTTTGCTCGACGAAGATCCGTGTCAAACACAAAAACAGTTGGCTGAGGGCTTAGAAGTTTCACAACAAACTATTTCCGATCGATTAAAAGCCGATTAAAACGGCCAGAATGGGCTAGAAGACATGGAAAAGTGATTTTGCAGCATGGCAATGCTCCGGCTCATACCACAACTTTGGTCACGGACACCGTAAAAGCGCTGGGATGGGAACTGCTGCCTCACCCGTCGTACTCTCCGGACCTGGCCCCGTCCGACTACTATGTGTTTTCATCAATGTCGCACGCATTGGCAGAGCAACACTTCGATTCGTACGAAAATGTGAAAAAATGGCTCGATGACTGGTTTGGCTCAAAAAACGAACAATTTTTTTGGCGAGGCATCCACAAATTGCCAGAAAGATGAGAAAAATGTGTAGCTAGCGATGGCCGCTGGTTTGAATAATCGATTTTTATTATTTCCTATGTATTTTTAGCTTCAAAAATCAATAAAAAAACAGCGGGAATTAACCGGTACACCTAGTATATTAGGGTGGAGCGAATTTTTTTTTTCTTCAAATCAAAATTGGACGGGGTGGGAAAGTTGCTCTATCAGATCCTCATTCTGAATATAAAATATCTTTGAAAAATATGAATATTAAATACTGCCCCAAGGTCATTGAAAATTGAGAAAAATTGTAAAAGTTGTGCATTTTCCCATTTTCTTGTCAAACATATAAAATGCACAAATATTATTAATATTAAATTATTTTTAAAATATTCTTCTTAAATTATTATTATTATACGCTTATAGTGAAACTATGTAATATTGATATAAAATCCAGGTGTCTTATACTGCCCCAATGACTTCAAAATTTTTAAAAATGTATAAAAATTGGATAATTGTAAAGCATAATCAAAACAACAAAATTGTGTTATATTTTATACTTCGTAAGAATATATTTCGTTAAATTATACTTGAAGAGGAAGAATAACAAGAAAAAATAATTTATTATTACAATTTACAAGCATTATAAGCTTAATAAAGGAACCAGGTTCTGAGTATTTGGGGCACCTTTCGTTACAATCTGGAAAGGCTTTAATTTTAAGTGAAGAAAAAAAATTAGCTACAAAAAATATTGATACCAGTAAGCTTGTTGCAATTGGCTGCGACGGAACTACAGTTAACACGGGTTACAAAGAAGGTGTCATGCAATTTCTAGAAGAAAAAGAAGGAAAACCACTTCAATGGCTCATTTGCCAAATAACTGCCAATGAGCTTATCTTGAGCCCTTTGCTCTAGTATCTTGACGGTACAACAAATGGGCCTCAAAGTTTTACAAGATCTATTGGCAAACCTCTAAAAGATTATGAACTTCTTTCTCTTGTACATTATAAGAGAATAAGCTGTGCTTTGCTAGACATTTCTAATAAAAAGGATTTAAGCACGGATCAACTCTATTTGCTTGAGATATGTGAAGCAATTTCTTCGGGATTGTGTCCCGAAAAATTATATAAAAGAAATCCTGGTAAAATTGTGCATTCTAGGGGGCTTACAGTGGTAAATAAAATTCATAGGCCATAAGTTTCTTCAAATGAACCGTCTGAAAATTTGTTAATTCTGACAAATTTTATACTAAGAGTTTATTCAACTATATGGTTTCAAATTAAAACTAAGCCTTTATGCATTTACGGAGCTAAGCATTTGCATCAAACAGTTAGGTTATCATGCTATTTACCAAAGGAATTACAAACAATAATAGATCCCGTAATTCAACGAAATGGATATTTTTGTCATCCGGAAAATATTTCGATTGCCATGTTGGCTGACGATAGGGACTATGTAAGAGTGTTGGCACTACGTAGAATAATAAAATCTCGAAAGTCAAGAAATTCTTTACGTACGTTCAAGTTACCTGAGATCAATTTTGAATCCAAAGACTTTATCGATTTTATAAATTGGAAGTGACCGTAACAGAACCACCATTAACTAAGTAATTAGATCATAATATTCTTACAAAGTGTATCCTAAATCCAAAGGCAATGGGTGAAGACATCTTACCTAAGATTAAACTATTCCCTTGTCACAATCAAGCCACTGAAAGATGTGTGAAACTTGTTACGTAGGCTTCTTCAGCTGTTTGTAGTCCTTTGAGACGCAATGGGTTCATTAAAACTTGTCTGGAGTCTTGGAAAAAAATGCCAGTTTTTGAAACCAAAAAACAGTATGGACTACTATAAAATGGTAACTTCATTGCTTGTAAATTGTAATAGTAAAATATTTTTTACCTTATTACAATAGTTCTTTAAAAATAATTAGAAATTATATTTTCTTACATAGGTTAAGTAAAAAATATAAAACAATTACAATTACCCAAATTTAATATATTTAAAAAAAGTATAGTCGTTGAGTTAGTATAATAAAATCGAATTTGATATAAATATTACATAATTTTACTATAAATATATAATAATAATAATAATAATTCGATGATCATCCTTTTAAATTAAATTATTATTAATAGTTTGTATATTTGAGGAAAAAAATGGAAAAATGCACAACTTTTACGTGTTTTCTCAATATTCAATGACCTTGGGGCAGTATTTAATATTAATGTTTTTCAAATATATTTTATATTTAGAATGAGGATATGATAGATCAACTTTCCCACACCACCCCATTTTGATTTGGTGAAATTTTTTTTTTTCATAGGCGAGCGCTTTTACGTTTTTTCTCAATATTCAATGACCTTGGGGCAGTATTTAATATTAATATTTTTCAAAGATATTTTATATTCAGAATGAGGTTATGATAGAGCAATTTTCCCGCACCGTCCCATTTTGATTTGGAGAAAAAAATATTTTTCCATAGGCGAGCGTTCCACCCTAATATATATATATGACGTATGTCATGCTGTAACTCTCTTATTTATGAACCGATTCGGATGTGACTGAGTATGTGTATAGAACATACCAATGTCTCGACCGAGATCGTTGGCCAGCTTCATCCGCCATCTTGTTTCAAAATGGCGGACAGTTAAAAAACATTTTTTGTTTTGGCTATATCTTAAAAAATGGCTGAGATATGGCAGTTTGATAGTCTCAGGTGACTGAGATTTTGAAACAATCTGATATTTGTTTTTCTGTAACTCTCGTATTTATGAACCGATATGAATGCAACTGATCATGTGTACAGAAAATACCGAAGTCTCGACCCAGTTCGTTAGACAGCTTCATGCGCCATCTTGTTTCAAAATGGAGCAAATTAATTTTTGTTAATTTTTTTAAAAATTCAAAAAGATGTATGAAAAATTATAAATTGAAAAAGTTGTTTTCATTAAATGTTAGATGTGATACAAGGATTCCCGAACATTTTTTGTTTTGTTTTTAACTTAAAAAATGGCTGAGATATGGCAGTTTGAATTTCTAGGGTGGCTGACATTTTGAAACAATATGATTTTTGCTATGCTATAACTCTCATTCTGAAATTTGCATTCAAATTCAGTTTTAACGAAAACCGGGATTGAATCTTCTATAGTCGGGTTCCAAGCATTTTAGCTTCGGGTGTTTGAGTAAAATGAGTTGAATTTTTAAAAACATGAACTATGAAAGCTACCTTTTCCTCCCGGTACAGGCCGGAAGGACTTTTTAAAGATAAAGCCAAAACAAAACAAAAACAAAATGTTCTGGAATCCTTGTATCATGATTTAATACTTAACGGAAACAACTTTTTTAATATATATATTTTTTTACATTTTTTTGAATTTAAAAAAAAAAATAATTTGCCGCTATTTTGAAACAAAATGACACATGAAGCTGGCCAACGAACTCGATCGAGACCTTGGTATGTTCTGTAGACATGATAAGTCACATTCATATCGGTTCATAAATACGAGAGTTACAACATAACAAATATCAGATTGTTTAAAATCTCAGCAACCCTATAATTTCAGACTGCCATATCTCACAAAGAAGGTCTCCTTAAAGCGCATACTCAGAATATTTTGAAAAAAAATGCTAATGAAGCTACTCATGTACGTAATAAGAGATCAGTCAAATTTAACTGCGGAATCCCAGCAGAAATTCTGTAAAAAAATAAAATACTTTCGAGTAGTTGACGCAAAAAGACGCGATTTGGCGAGCAAAACTTTTTCGTCGCCAAATGCAAGCGATTGTAATGCATTTAAAAATGTCTGGTTAAATGAGTGTTTAAATGCGTAGCACTTTAGGAATTTAAACTTCAACGATTAAATAGTTTATTACTTTTTCTATAAAGTTATGTAATACATATACAAATTAAACATTGCTGAAGTTATTTAATTTTATACAGTCTTGAAGGCTGGTTAAGTTTTAAGTGCATTTTAACAGTAAATGTCCGATTAAACACTTTTTTAGCTCACAGGCTATCAAAGCCTGAGAGCTTATGTGCCCGCCGGTTCTGTATGTACGTACGTATGTATGTATGTACGTAACGCGATAACTCTTCATAGAAATATCCGTTTACCTTCAAATTTTGTTTATAGGTTCACTATGTTAAGGCGCTTCCCTGATTAGTTTTCGGGATTGATTGGTTAAGTATAAAGGGGGGAACGGTGGGGGGGTAATCCCCCTTAATTTATATAAATGGGTTTTTCATGCAGAATTATTCAGTTTTCCTTCAAATTTTGTTTATAGGTTCACTGTGTTAAGGCGCTTCCCTGATTAGTTTTCGGGATTGATTGATTAAGTATAAAGGGGGGGAACGGGGGGGGGGGGTAATCCCCCCCCTTAATTTATATAAATGGATTTTTCATGCAGAATTATCCCATTTGCTTCAAAATTTGTTTATAGGTTCATTGGGTTAAGACGCTTCCCTGATTAGTTTTCGGGATTGATTGGTTAAGTATAACGGGGGGGGGGGAACGGGGGGCTGATCCCCCCTTAATTTATATAAATGGGTTTTTCATGCAGAATTATTCCATTTTCCTTCAAATTTTGTTTATAGGTTCATTGTGTTAAGGCGCTTCCCTGATTAGTTTTCGGGATTGATTGGTTGAGTATAAAGGGGGGAAACGGGGGGGGGGCTAATCCCCCTTTAATTTATATAAATGGGTTTTTCATGCAGAATTATTCCGTTTTCCTTCAAATTTTGTTTATAGGTTCATTGGGTTAAGACGCTTCCCGGATTAATTTTCGGGATTGATTGGTTAAGTATAAAGGGGGGAAACGGGGGGGGGGGCTAATCCCCTCCTGAATTTAGATAAATGGGTTTTTCATGCAGAATTATCCGATTTTCTTTAAATTTTGTATATATATTCATTGTAATTAGAGACTTACCTGATTAGTTTAAGGGGTTCATTAGTTAACTATAAGGGGGGGGGGGGTAACGGGGGATGACCCCCCTTAATATATTGTTGAGTTCTTTATTTTTCTCTTATTTCAAATTCTTTGAAATAAGAGTATAATATACAATTAGTGTGAATAGCCTGTGAGCTCAATGCCCTCAGTTTAACTGGGCAGTTTTCTTTTTATTATTATACATTTCGACTTTGAATAAGTCATTGTTTCCACGGCAACAAGACTTTTCTTTTCTCTAGTTGTCTCCGGCACTAACAGTATCGATGACAAATTGACAGAGGTCAGAATCACACAATTAATTTATAGTTTAAAGCAATTTTAATCAATTCAAATTTTGTTCTAAACCGTCGAATGCGATCGTTAATTTTCTTTTAGATGTGCATATAAATATGTATGGCAAAACCGTAGTTATAAAATTGAAATTATATAAGTTAAACTTACTTTAACTAGTTCAGTATAAGGAGTACAAAACGTTTTTCCTAAAAGAGAATTTATCGTAAATGCATGTTTTTTTTTTTAATTTCATTGTGTCGCCAACCCAGCGATAAATCGCCAAAACACGAAATTTTCATATTTTTTTACGGACGTTATATCGAGGTTCCGCAGCAAATTTTTTTATAAACGTATATATCCTCATGAGAAAAATATTCTGTATTTTTTTCAAAATTTTCTGAGTATGCGCTTATGGAGACCTTCAGCCATTTTTTAAGAAATAGCAAAAACAAAAATTGTTCCAGAATCCTTGTATCACGTTCTATATATACTTAACAATTTTTTTTTTTTAATTTATAATGTTTTTGTACATCTTTTTGAATTTTTAAAAAATAAAGAAAATTTAACTAGCCGCCATTTTAAAACAAGATGGCGGATGAAGCCGGTCAACGAACTCGGTCGAGACATTGGTATGTCCTATACACATACTCAGTCTCATCGAAATCGGTTCTTAAATAAGAGAGTTACAGCATGACATATGTCAGATATATATATATATATATATATATATATCAACATTTGATCAGAGGGTGGTTTGGGGGTCTGGGGGTCATGATCGATGAAAATATGCCAAAATGTTTTGGAATTGCTTTCCTCCGAACGGCTGCAATAGGTAGCTTTTTGTAAAAAAAGGCTACCTAAAAAGTCATGAAGATCTACTCAAATTTTCATTGGCCCATTTCCAAAGCGTTACTTTTTTATATAGAGGGGGACAAAAATGTTGTGGTTCAAAAAATTACCAATAGATGGCGCTGACAGGCATAATATGAAGCAGACGTATAGAAATAAGGTTTATAATAAAAGAAAGGTTTCTTCGAAGCGTTTGACAAGCTACAGTATAACAGCACATGAAACGGGCTCTTTTCTCGTCTTGGGTTTTTGTGCCTTGTGGAATTTTCTCAATTCGCCGGTTGATGACTCGCCGTTCTTATAAAAGAGCTTAACCAACAAATGCTTGATCTGGTAACGATAGTATAACTGCTGGCATTGAATGAGGAATCTATGTGTATCGAAGTGTTTTTGACAGCCTGATTTGCATACATCTGCTTCATAATATGCATGGCAGTGCCATCTATCGGTAATTTTTTTACCAGAATTAAAAAAAATCCTATCTCCCTCTAATCCCATTCGTGCATAGCGCAATTTTTTAGCATCATTTGTTCGTTTTTAATGATTTTTACTTACCCATCATACGTAGTCTTGTAATCGTTTCTAAAATCGAAAAAATATTTTTGACGGATTTACACGTTTCAGACACTGGAAATTCCGAAAAACATATTTTTAGAAAAAGAATTTTGCCGTCCGTCTGTCTCTGTATCTGTGTGTGTGTCTGTAAACGCTTTAACTCCCGAAAAAATTGAGATAGAGACTTGAAATTTGGTATGTACTTAGTATGTGATAATGGACAGAAGCTTATTGAATTTCAGTAACCTCGATTATCCGGAACTATTTTTTTCAGATTCTCGAAATATTCGTTCTGTTAAAAGATATCTAAACATTTTCGAAATTGTTTATTTTAAGGAGTGACTATAAAAGACAAATAAGAAAACACAAATTTTGCATAAAGAATGAAGTGAATTGGATAATGAGTTGCCGAGATATTTGTAATCGGATTTTCCATACTCTTCGATTTTTCATGACCATGTATTTCATTCAAATTTCAATTCAAAGACATATTTTAATTGGAAATGAGACGCTTAATCCAACGCAGTAAACCGTTAGTTAATATGATTATCAATTTTGGAGTTATAAGGATGTTTCTTTTACGCAGTTCAGTAATAGAGCATTTAAAGTTTATGACGTCATCAAGCCATGATTTTATTCGAATTGCAATGCATTTTATAAATAGTTTACACATGTTTTATTTTCATATTTTATATTGTGCATATCCATGATGGGTATATATTACGACTAGTTTAAAGTTTTAATGAACCTATGGCGCACCCGGTATTTATATTGTAAATTAAGTCTTAAATTCGAATTATTATACATTACTATTGTTGCATAAAGAACGTTTTCAACAAAAATTAACTTATATCGTTATTACTCCTACCAGATGTTGTTTTCTGAACGTCAAATATGCATTATGTTATACATTCTTTTAACCTAAAATTTGAAACCTTATATAATGTATAAAATGTATGAAATATATATTATGATTTACAAAAATAAATTAATATGAATATTTTCTGAAATTTTCTTTGAAATTCAGAAGATAAACATCTTTATTCAATAACAAAAACTATTTAGAATTTTAAATAAAATAAATACAATGACCAAGTAATTAAAAACAAAGATAATATAAAACTCTTTCTGCGGTTATTAATATTCAATATTTAAATTGAATTCACTGCATTATGCTGTCATAAATAAACTGTGTAGCATTAACTCTGTTCCTGCATCTCGTTTAGAAGAAAAAAAAACCTTTTCCTTCTTATCGTATATCGGCTGAAAGATGTAGTAATTTTGTATTTCCAATTTAAACCTAATTTATGAAAATATGGAGAGTTTTCAAATTTTTCGCTGGAGATAAAAGTATTTGAAAATAAAGTCTCAATCAGCCAGGATTATCGTAAAATAACGGTAATAAAAATCAAGAAAATTTTGTAAAGCCAACGTTTTTCGTAACTTTTTAAAAACCTTTTTTATCGCATTGGAAAATCGATGAAACTGATTTTTCGGTTGAAAGCTTATTTAGATAATTCTCACGCTTTAAAATTGACTTACTGTATGTAGTGAAGCTTTATCAAAATAACTTCTTTCATTTTTTATATTATAAAGCTTCGAAAAATGTTTTGTCTTTTTAACCAGATAATAAATATAATATTGTTAATAATGAGCGAAATACTGTCAGAAGGTGTTATACATCACAATAAATCTAGGATTATTTAACCTAAATATTTTATTTGATACATTTCTTTAAAAAATAACAATAAAGAAAATTTATTTACGTGCCAGATTGGCGACGTTATACATTCTTTTTATTTTTACAAATATCTTTATACAAAATACTTCATACCCAATATTTTACCACCTTGCTTACAATAAGCTTTTACTTAATTATATGCTTATTCATCTAACATACATACATCTTACATACGTACATCCATCTTGCACATTTTTCTTACATCCATCTCAAAATATGTACAAACGTCTTTACATACCAAAGATGAGACCATACTAGAGATGAAGCCTGAGCCCAGGTGCGGACCCGAATCGGGCTCGGTCTCAAAGTTTTATTTATTAATAAGTTTAAAAATAAGGAAAAAAAATTACCAGGAAGTATTTCAATAATAAATATGTAGTCTAAGTTTTTAAAAGTGTTTTACAATCTTCTAAAATCAATTTCAAAAGGAATTAATTTTTATTGGTGGGATATAAATAAAAATCTGATTCTGAAGACTTGGCACAGTCAATGTTAGTAACCTAAAGACGCTGTGGGATTTCTCCTTTTTCACACCACTGAAAAACATAATTCATGTCTTTCTTCCATAGTTGTACAAGTATATTTTAAATTAATGAAAATTGTAATTTTTTTAATTAAGCGATTAATTTAAAGGGAATTAAAGTTTTATTGATGAGGTATAGATAAAAATCTGATTCTGAAGACTTGGCACAGTCAATTTTATTAACATAAAGACGCTGTGGGATTTCTCCCTTTTCACATCACTGAAAAACATAATTCATGTCTTTCTTCCATAGTTGTACAAGTATATTTTAAAGTAATGAAAATCGTAATTTTTTTAATTAAACGATTAATTTAAATGGAATTAATTTTTTATTGAAGTAGTATGGATAAAAATCTGATTCTGTAGACTTGGCGCAGTCAATGTTAGTAACATAAAGACGCTATGGGATTTCTCCTTTTTCACATTACTGAAAAACATAATTCATGCCTTTCATCCATAGTACAAGTAGTACAAGTATATTTTACAGTAATGAAAATTGTAATTTTTTTAATTAAATGATTAATTTAAAGGGAATTAAATTTTTATTGATGGTATATACATAAAAATCTTATTCTGAAGACTTGGCACAGTCAATGTTAGTAACATAAAGACGATATGGAATTTCTCCTTCTTCACATCACTGAAAAACATAATTCATGTCTTTCTTCCAAAATTGTACAAGTATATTTTAAAGTAATAAAAATTGTAATTTTTTAAATTAAACAATTAATTTAAAGGGAATTAAATTTTTATTAAGGGGATATAGATAAAAATCTGATTCTGAAGACTTGGCACAGTCAATGTTAGTAAAACAAAGACGCTGTGGGATTTCTCCTTTTCCTCATTACTGAAAAACATAATTCATGTCTGTCTTCCATAGTTGTACAAGTATATTTTAAAGTAATGAATATTGTAATTTTTTAATTAAACAATTAATATAAAGGGAATTAAATTTTTATTGATAGGATATAGATAAAAATCGGATTCTGAAGACTTGACACAGTCAATATTAGTAACATAAAGACGCTGTGGGATTTCTCCTTTTTCACATTACTGAAAAACATAATTCATGCCTTTCTTCCATAGTTGTACAAGTATATTTTAAAGTAATGAAAATTGTAATTTTTTTAATTAAGCGATTAATTTAAAGGGAATTAAAGTTTTATTGATGAGGTATAGATAAAAATCTGATTCTGAAGACTTGGCACAGTCAATGTTAGTAAAACAAAGACGCTGTGGGATTTCTCCTTTTCCTCATTACTGAAAAACATAATTCATGTCTGTCTTCCATAGTTGTACAAGTATATTTTAAAGTAATGAATATTGTAATTTTTTAATTAAACAATTAATATAAAGGGAATTAAATTTTTATTGATAGGATATAGATAAAAATCGTATTCTGAAGACTTGACACAGTCAATATTAGTAACATAAAGACGCTGTGGGATTTCTCCTTTTTCACATTACTGAAAAACATAATTCATGCCTTTCTTCCATAGTTGTACAAGTATATTTTAAAGTAATGAAAATTGTATTTTTTAAATTAAACAATTAATTTAAAGGGAATAAAATTTTTATTGGTGGGATATACATAAAAATCTGATTCTGGAGACTTGGCACAGTCAATGTTAGTAACATAAAGACGCTGTGGGATTTATCCTTTTTCACATTACTGAAAAACATAATTCATGGCTTTCTTCCATAGTTGTACATTTTCCTATTTTAAAGTAATGAAAATTGTAATTTTTCAAGGTTTCTGTAAGTGGTTGGGCATAAATAACAAATTTTCTGTTTTAAACAGATATTCCGGAACATGAAAATCCCGATATGTTGTTATGAGATAAAATTAAGGATTAATAGTTATTTTTGTTAGAAGATATTTTCAAATGAGAAAAATAATCTTGAAAATTTTTTTAAAATTTTATTAACAATTTTATATTGTATAGTTTCGGTATCCGGCTCAGGCTTCGAAAAGAAGAGCCTCAAATCAGCTCTATTACATACACCAATTTCCAATACAATATATATAATATTCAAATTTTATTTGCTTAATAGTCGAAATTTTCTCCGGAAAAATTTCCAAGTATCAAATATGAATTTATTCAATTGTCGATGCTGGATTTTCTTTGATTTCGTGTTTGCCCCTGGTTGGTGGCTCACGGAAAATATTCCATCTTGTGCTGCGTTTGTAGCCTTGCCAACATGTTGTGGTGAAAAAGTTCTAGACTGAGTATCGTTCCCAAGTGGTTCAGTTGGTAGAACGTCAGTGCGCTATACTGATGACCCGGGTTCGAGTACCGACTTGCGTACTCTTTCACTATGTTGGCTGTAAGCCTACTAAGCAAATAAAATTTGAATATTATAAATGCAAGGCGTGTGAAATTTTCTCTGGAAAAATTTCCAAGTATTAAATGTCAATATATATAATGTAACATTTTTCAGGAAATAAAATAACAGTGATTAATGATGATCTCTTATAATTCTAGTTCATTCCAAATTTAATAAGTCCGTTAGATTGATGAAAATTTGGCAGCATTTATTTATTTTTGATAAATCATTAGCAGATTCTTATGTAACAATGGTGTCAGATTGGCTGCATCCATAATCGAAGTACATTTATCATAAATGGCACGACATTCTTTAGATGACTGAAAATAGTTAAGCAATTATGTCTTTCATTAAAAATATCGAACATGCTTTGTCTTTGAAATTCAGAAGACAAGCACACAATTTGCGTCGGTATTTAAAATATTTAGGGGCATTTCATTAAATAACTGCGATAAATATGCAATTTCTGACTGCAATAAAAATAAAATAAATAGTTAACCAGATAAGATGTGATGATTAACATAGAAATAATTAAACTTATTAAAGGTAAAATCACATTTTCAGTTTACTCATATTCATTATTGATGTACAATTTCCTCCATTATGCTTTATATTATTTGCTTTATCTCTTTTTCAGTAACTCAGTTAAAAAAAGGCACTTTCATACGATTTTCCTTCTTATCTTACATCGAAAAAAAAAATAATTTTGTATTTTCAATTTAAACCTTATTTCATGAAAATGTAGAAAATTTTTAAATTTCTCTCTGGAGATAAAAGTATTGGAAAATAAAGTTTTATTCAGCTGGGATTATCGAAAAATAAAGGTCATAAAAAGAAACAAATCTTTGTAAAGTCAACTATATTTTTCTTCCTTTTTAAATGCATTGGGAAATCTATGAAAGAATTTTTTCGGTTTAAAGTGTGTTTAGATAATTCACACGATGTGAAATTATAATTTACTGTATGTAATGAAACTTTTCTATAATGTAATATTTTTAATGGGTGATTAAATAGAAATTATATTTCATCTTTTTTTTTTTTTTTTTTTTTTTTTTTTGTTTATACAAAAATCCTAATGCTACTCATTATGACTGAAATATCGATTAGGAAACGTTAATTATTCTGACATGTTTTTTGATGTACTCCATAAATTACTTAAACAAAATGTATATGTAAGATTGATAAGAACGATATTTAACAGCATATGAAACACCAAATGGGAATAATGAGAAAAATTATTTTAAAAAGTCCTTCTGGCCTGTACCGGGAGGAAAAGGTAGCCTTCGTAGTCCCTGCTTTTAAAAATTCATCTCATTTTACTCAAACACCCGAAGCTAAAATGCTTGGAACCCGATTATAGAAGATTCAATCCCGTTTTTCGTTAATACTGAATTTGAATGTGAATTTCAGCATGCGAGTTACAGCATAACAAAAATCAGATTGTTTCAAAATGTCAGCCACCCTAGAAATTCAAACTGCCATATCTCAGCCATTTATAAGATAAAGCCAAAGCAAACAAAATTCCGGAATTCTTGTACCACGATATAACACTTAAAGGAAACAACTATTTCAATTTATGAATTTTTAAAAAAATTAAAAAAAAAATTAACTTGCCGCCATGTTGAAGCAAGATGGCGCATGAAGCTGGCCAACGAACTTGGTCGAGACCTTGGTATGTTCTGTACACATGATCAATCAGTCACATTTATATCGGTACATAAATACGAGAGTTACAGCATAACAAATATCAAATTGTTTCAAAATATCAGCCACCCTAGAATTTCAAACTGACATATATCAGCCATTTTTTAAGATATAGACAAAACAAAAAATGTTCCAGGATCTTTGTGTCATGTTCTAACACTTATCAGGAATTGTTTTTCAATTTATAAATTTTATCTTTTTTAATTTTTAAAAATTGTAAAAAATTTAACTGGCCGCCATTTTGAAACAAGATGGCAGATGAAGCTAGCCAACGAACTCGGTCAAGACCTTGGTATGTCCTATACACATACTCAGTCAAATCCAAGTCGGTTCATAAATAAGAGAGTTACAGCATGACAAATGTCAGAAATATATATATATATATAAATCAACATTTGATCGGAGGGTGGTTTTAGGGTCAGGGGATCATGATCTGTGAAAATGTACCAAAAGTTTTTGGAATTGCTTTCCTGCAAAAGGCTGCAATAGATAGCTTTTTGTAATGAAAGCTACCTAAAAGAAAACTATTTTTATAGCCGATTTCATGTATGAAACTGAATGCTTAATATTGAGAAATATGTATATTGTTTAATTAATCTGCATACTAAATACTCCATATTTACAAGCAAATTTTCCTTAAATATATGCATATTTATATCCATCTTATAAATTTACACGCATATTGTAACATACTCATCCCTCCCCATTCTTACGAGAAATTTCAATTTATATGGTATACAAAACAATCCTTTTTTCAACGAAATTAAGTAGTAGTTGCTAATGAGTTGCTACAACAATCCTGACTCAACAGATAATTAATAAATCTGTTAGGTTGGTGCAAAAATTAATTTATATTCAAGACGAACAGCATCTAAAAATGAATCGTTTACAGATTTAAAAACAAACAATAGTACAACAATGGTTCCTTCATATAATACGTGTGCTATAACTAACACGGCGTTTTTCCGACAATTGAGGACAATAAACAGGTCTGTCGCTAAAAAATATGACACACAGTGACCTCTCCCTTTCACGCACGTAAAGGAATTGATTCAAAATCGCGCATAATTGAGAGGATGCTGTATGTAGTAATTCTTTACACACATTTTAAACATTATGGGAAAGGAAAACATTTTGAAATATAAGAATTATGATTAATAACATTTTATAAAGTAAAGGTGTGCAATATTAGTATAGTGTACTTAAAAAAAATCCTTCCACTTTCACCATAAAATATAGTTAAATAAAAAAATAAACGTACAATTTCATTTTACATAGAAGAAGGTAGTATACTTAAAAAAAAATGCCAATTAGTACTCTTTTAAGAAATTATCAATGCTAATTTGTTTTTGCTTAGGCCGCGTTTGAACAACAACCTTTTCTAATGCATTAAAGTGCGTCATTGGATTTGTTGCTGCATCAGCATTTTGAAGTTAACATCTCAAAGTGTTCAGGGCTCCTAAATCAGTAGTATAAGATGGGACAATTACAGTATCAGTTTCATCATTATCATCATCTTCTCCTTCTTTTTCATCTGTCACGTCATCAAAAAAGTTTCAATAACTCTTATTGCTGTTGATGTTAAGTTTTCCTCAACATTGACGAAATCATGAAAAGAAAGAGAATACTGGCTTATGCTATTCCATTCTTCTTCGTCTATGTTAAAATTATTGCTGTTGTTTTCCTTTTCCTGTAATGAAATAACTTCAGCATCATTTGCAGGAACAAAATCCGCTTTTCTAAAGCAGTTAGAAGTTGTTGTGGCTGTTACGTTATTCCAAGAGAAAACCAACATATGAATACAGAATCCAAATTTTCTTGAATTCCTTTTCTGCTCTAGTGATATAAACATTCTTTGCACCAAATCTTTCCTATACTGCGCTTTAACTGACCTTATTATACCGAGATCTAATGGCTGGAGTTCTGCTAGTACAATTTGCAGAGAAAAATATAACTCATGTTTGTGTCAGCAATGGGATATATGAAGGATTTGCGGAACAGTGATCCACAAATTGCCGAATGTTTTTTTAGCCATCTTCATATCAAATTTCTTCAAAAAGTCTAAAAATATTTTTCCCAGTCACTCTTTCTTTTCTGTGATTGCCACCATGACATATTTCTCCCTTAAAATCCAGCGATTTGTTTGGCAAAAGACGATAAAATAAACCTGTTTCATCACAGTTATAAATGTTCTTAACACCGAAGTTTTGAATTAAATTTGGAAGTCTGCGATCCATTCATTAGCAGTTGAATCTGCAACGGCTGCGCTTTCACAAATCGGACAATGATTTGTTAAACTGTGTCTTTTCTTAAGTTTTTCTAGCCATTCCCGAGAAGCCAAAAATTTTTAGATTCCTATTTTTGATGACAAAGTGAGTGCCTTTTCTTTGAATAATTCACCGCTAACGGGTAAACATTAAAAGCTCTCATTTCTCTGAACCGCTGAATTAAAGTAGTTTCTAAAATCTCAAATTTTCCATTCTGATTTCTTGATTGTTTCTTCACTTGTGCAGAATATTCACTGTTCATTTTTTCACTGAGTCCTTGTTCTTTAAAATCCCTCTGAGCTTTGATTCTAGTAAATCGAATTTTCGAGCTAAACTTATTTTTGACAGTTAAGGATCATTTTCTGATGCTTGTATAACTTTCATTTTGGATGAAATTGTTAACTTTATTTTGCTCATTTTTATTGAAAAAAAATCCATATGCTTCCGAAAAGGAAAGGTGAGTTGGAAACACGTGCATGGCTTAATAAAAATAAAAGAGAAAGAAAAGAAGGAACCATTAGAACTGAAGGAAGAGGGTGAAAAGTCTAATTGTAACAGCCTCTCAAGTGCTTTGCGGAACGGTCTTTTGACCTTGACACGTGCAAAAAAATCTTTATAGATATAAAAATGTTTCACGCTTAACTCAGAGCTTGTGAATTTCTCTGTTATTTCCGCGTATAACTGAGAGAGACAATTTAAAGTGGCGCTTATAAGTGAGAGGTCTATAGCATTATTTTCCTATTCATCGTGGCGGGACTTTGCGAAATTCGCGTATAACTGAGAGACGCGTATAACTGAGAGGCGCATAAGTGAGAGGTGACTGTCTTTTTTTTATTTAAAAGGTAATTATACAAATTTGTACTTTTTACAAATATACAGGAATTTTAATTACATAACAGCTACACTGTTAAAAATTTGCAGCAAACTGTCCAGTCATTTGACCGTTTTTATAGAAAACGGTTACAGAATCGTTATTTAATTCTATTCTGACCATAAAATGGGCAATAATATAGTCAGAATAGAGTCAAATTACGATTATATAACCGTTTTCTGTAAAAACGGTCAAATTACTGGACAGTTTGCTGCAAATTTTTAACAGTGTATAAATGTGGAATTATTTTATTAAAACTAATTATATTGTTTAAAAAAAACGCGATGATTAAGAGACAGATAATTTTTTAAACCATTAAAATACATTATGAGGCTGTTTAAATAGTGATGTGAAATTCTGTGCATTATTCATTTCATTCAATAATGGCGATCTTCTTTATATTTCCCAGAAACTCAGTAAAAAGTACATTTATTAAATTTTCTTTCATTTTTAACATCGATAACCAGATGGAGCAACTTTATATTTTAAATTTAAACCCAATTTTATGAAAATGTAAAAAGTTTTCAAATTTCACTCCGGAGATAATAGTATTCGAAAATAAAGTCTCATTAAGCCGGGATTATCGTAAACTAACGGTCATAAAAAGGAAGAAATCTTTGTAAAGTCATCTATCTACCTTCTCTTCCCGTTTGAACGTATGAAAAAAAATCTATGAAACAAATTTTTCGATTTAAAGTGTGTTTAGATAATTCATACACTGTGAAATTATGGTTATTTTATGTAATGAAACTTTTCTATCATAGAATATTTTTAATAGTTGATTGAATCGAAATTATTTTTCATTTTATTTTTTATGCAAAAATCATAATACTACTGATAATGAGAGAAATATCAGTTAGAAAATGTCCACTATTCTGACAAGTTTTTTAGCTCACAGGCTATCAAAGCCTGAGAGCTAATGTGTCCGCCCGTTCTGTATGTACGTACGTATGTATGTACGTATGTATGTACGTACGTATGTATGTATGTAACGCGATAACTCTTGATAGAAATAACCGTTTTGCTTCAAATTTTGTTTTTAGGTTCAATGTGATAAGGCGCTTCCCTGATTAGTTTTGGGGGTTCATTGGTTAAGTATAAAGGGGGAAACGGGGGGATAACCCCCTCAATTTAGACAATTGGGGTTTTCATGCAGAATTATCCGATTTTCTTCAAATTTTGTGTATAGGTTCATTGTGATAAGGCGCTTCCCTGATTAGTTTAGGGGGTTCACTGGTTAAGTATAAAGGGGGGAAACGTGAGGTAACACCCTTAATTTAGATAAATGGTGTTTTCATGCAGAATTTTCCGATTTCCTTTAAATTTTGTATATAGGTTCATTGTGGTAAGGAGCTTTCCTGATTAGTTTTAGGGGTCCATTGGTTATGAATAAAGAGGGGAAATGGGGGGTTAACCCCCCCCCAATAAGATAAATGAGTTTTTCATGCAGAATTATCCGATTTTCTTCAAATTTTGTATATATGTTCATTGCAATAAGGCGCTTCCTGAATAGTTTTGGGTGTTCATTGGTTAATTGTAAGTGGGGATGATTCCCCTTAATACATTGTCGATTTCTTTTTTTTTCGAGGGACTTATTTCAAATTCTTTGAAATAAGAGTATAATATACAATTAGTATGAATAGCCTGTGAGCTCAATGCCCTTAGTTTAACTGGGCAGTTTTCTTGTTATTGATTTATTTCAGAAATTGCGAAAACAAAATGCACGAGTAAGAACAATAAGAAAGATATTTCAGAGCATATGGAATATGGAAAGTTAAAAATCAGAAATTTTATTTTTAAAATAAACTTCCTTTTTAGCAGATTTATGTATGCATCAGTGTGTTTAGAATTATTATTTTTTAAAACCTTCAAGATAACCATACGCGTTAGCGTATTACTGCTTATTGTACTGTTTATTACTGTTAATTTTACTGTATAATACTGGCAGCTGGGGTGCTAGTATTATACTGTAAAATCAACAACTTTTTTTTGCAGTGTAGAATATCGAAAGTGATATATCAGAATATTTATTAAAGAAAAACTACTTTTATAGAAAATTTTATGTACGACTCAGAATTTTTAAGATAAAGATTTTTTATTTTTAATTAACCTTCATGAAAATTAAACTGTACTTACAAGCAATTTTTTTGTTTATTTAATATTCTTACATACATGTGTATTTATATTCATATTATAAATTTGCATCCTTATTCTAACATGCTTACTCCGCCCTCACCTCCTTATATATTATATATTCTGTATTTAAACTATAGACAAAACAATCTTTTTTTTTCAACAAAATAAAATAATAGTTACAATCAAGTAATTTCGACATTCCTTCCAACAGAAAATTAATAAATCTGTTAGGATGATGTATACAGTAGCCTCTCACTTATACGCGATGTTCAGTAATTACTTTTCCATACCACTGTTTTAAAATAGTGAAATTTTATTTATAAATTCTGCGATTTAATAAGGCGAAAATTACTTAAAAAAATACTGGTAATGAAAAATAATTTCCGTGTATCGCGAATAAGTAAGAGGTCACTGTATTTGAAAAGAACAGCATCTAGAAATGAATCACTAACAGATTCCAAAATAAACAATAATACAGCACCGGTTTCAATTCATAATTGGAATGCGATAAATAACACGACGTTTTTTTGGCGATCAAAGTCAATTAGCAGCTCTGTTGCTAAATAAATATGAAAAATTTGGCAGTATTTTTTTTTAATTCAAAAGATAATCACATAAGGTAAAGCCAGGAGAGATGACGCGGTCGGAGAGATTGCGCACATAGGGGTTCGGGGGAAGGAGTAGAGTGAGCGCGCAGCGACTCCAGGTAGTTGTACAACAACAGTAGTGGAGTGTCTACTTGAAAGTGCACGTTGATTGTTTTGAGCATCTAAGATAAAGCATTGCTATTTTGTTTTGTTTTCCTAAAGTAAGTGCTTGAATTTTCATAGCTATTCATCAGAATTTCTATACAATGTCAGTAATACAAAATATTTTAAACTTAAACGATTTCTCATAAGCTACTAATCTAAACTAACAATGTGGACATCAACGGTTCGTTTTAGAAGCGGCCATGCTTATATAAAAGGCCGCGCAATCTCTTCTACCGAAATTGGAGAGTTTGCGCGTTTGCTACTTAGGAGAGATGGTGCATTGTTTCCATTAGTTTCCATGCTAGGAGAGATTACGCAGCTTATTGGTAAATTTACATAAAAAATGAAAAGTTTAAATGAACTAATTTTAAGTTAAACGTGTTATAAAGATATTTAATATTATTTTGTAATCTTATCTGGACTTGCTTTTTCTGATGCTTTTTTTGTCCCTTTAATCAAAATTTTTTAATCATTTTTTAAAATTATTTACTTTTTCCGATTCTTTAATTTGAAATATTCACTCCTAATACAATAATATTTTTTCACTAAAACCTTACAACAATGTCATTTAAGTGTAATTATTATTATTAACAATTTAACTGTAGTTATTATTAGTAACAATCTCTCCTACCCATGTGCACCATCACACCAACCTTATAAGGACAGATTGCGCAAAATAATTTTCTTGGTTTTATATCAACTGTTCTATTAAATTACAACATAACAAGAAAATAGCAATGGAAATGCATAAAAAACAAATGAAGTAAAAATTATTCATGGATAGTTTAGTAAAAAAATAATATTTAGATTTTTTATTGTTATTCTTTTGAATTGTGCGCAGATTCTCCTAGCTTTACCTTACATTTATACTGTTCTGTAAATATACAGGTGCTTTAATTGCATAGTAGTTATAAATATGTAATTATTGTATTAAAACAAATGATATTACTAAACAAACCCGAGGACTAAGATAAAGATACTTTTTTAATACATTAAAAACACATTCTGAAGTTGTTTAAATATATTGATGCGAAATTATCTTTATTTTTCTTTTCATTAAATATTGGCGATCTTCCTTTATACTTTTCCGGAAATCATGAAAAAAAATATGTTTTACTGAATTTTCCTTCTTATCTTACATCGAAAAACAGAAGCAGCAATTTTGTTTTTTCGACTTAAACCTAATTTTACGAAAATGTGGCAAGTTTTTAAATTTCTCTCTGGAGATAAAAGCATTTCAAAATAAAATCTCATTCAACAGGGATTATCATGAAATAACGGTCGTAAGAAGGAAGAACATTTTGTAAAGTCATCATTTTTTTCACCTTTTTCATTTTTACTGCATTGCAAAATCGATGAAGCTGGTTTTTGCTTTGGCCGAAAGCCTGTTTTCACAATTCTCACACTGCAAATTTGAGTTGGTGTACGTAGTGAATTTTTTAAAAGTTATCTTTTTCAAAAGCTCTGCAAAATAGTTTATGCATTTTATGTAAATAATCATTGTAATGTTACTAATTCTGGGCAAAATATTCATTAGTACAATTTTAGGATATTTTTTTAATATACATATTTATTTAATAAATTTTATACCGAAATAAAAATTAGAAAAATCCCCTTTTTGAGAAATATTATTTACGCCCCAAGCTGGTTGGAATTAAGAAAAATGAATTTTAAATTTACTTTTACACTTAGTGTATTATCTCCATATTTTCATAAATATTCTCATTTCTAATATGCCTCCATACACACACACATTAGTACAGTGGCGGCTCGTGACCGAATTTATTTGGTGCTCTAAATCAGCGGTTCCTAACCTTTTTTCTCTCACGTACCCCTTGATTAGACTTTTCAATTATGAGTATCCCTTCGTACATAACCCGCTTCCAAATATTTCGTTTTCTTTCATTAGTAATGTTCTTATGCTAATTACCAATGTTAGATTCAGTTCTCTTCAGAGTCCAATTTTAAACCATTTATCTAATTTGAACGACAACACAATATCAGCTTAGTCACTCAAAACATGAAAATATTGTCTAAAGATTTCAAATTAAGCACACGCAAAGTAGGGATTAAGCTACACCTATTAATACACGTTAATGAGTTTATGTTTATGCTGACCAGTCGAACACTGAAATGATGACGTGCTTTCAAATGGGTTTTCAATGAAATTATCGAAACAAGAAGACCCGATTACCATTCATGTGTTTTCTAAATATTTTTAGAATTACGAGAAAGAAAAGAACAATAAAAGAAAAGAAAGGACATATGTGAAATTGCAAGATATTATTTGGCGTGGGCGGAGATAATGACAGCAAATGATTAACCAACTACTAAGTTTAGGCATCTTCCTTTATTTTATCCATATAGCCTATTTACCTTTGCAAAAGTCTGCCTCTTAAACGAAAAGTTTACAGTTTTATTTTCTGTTTTCATTTTAAGTTTAATTTTTGCCATTACCAATGTAATTTTCACGTACCCCCAAATATTCCACCACGTACCCCAGGTTGAGAACGGCTGCTCTAAATGCCTAGCTGTCAAATTTATTCTTTTCTTACCACTACTATTAAAAATAAATACTTTCTTTTATTTATTGACCAAAAAGTTGTAACATTAAACAAAGAAAAGATTTCTTGTAAAAAATAATGGTATGAAAATAATAAATGTTTCAGGCATGCATTAAATTCTCCACAAATAGGCAGTCACGAATCGCCACGGCATACGTACTCACATAATCTTCCTAATTTTATCTCTGTTATAAATTCCATAGATGGACATACACAGTTTACTTTTGCATTTGAAAATAATTACCGTCTACCCTACCTTGATGTTATGTTTTTTCGCAAAAATAACTCATTTCACATCACTGTATATCGTAAACCATTTCCAGTTTCTTTACCCCCCACATCGTCTTTCATCTCATCGTCCTAATCAGATGTTGGCTGCTTGTAATACTTATGTGCACCATGCTTTAAATATTTGTTCTTCTGAGAGTTTACTCAATGCAGAATTAGACTATATTAAACCGATTGTCATTGATCCGGATTTTTCAGTTGAAAGCATCGATTCAATTCTTAATAAACTCATTAAACGTACTCATTCCAACGTTAACCTGTGTTAACCGCAATGAGAATTTAATTATACTTCCATATATTCCGAAAATTAGACATCAAATATCCAAAATCTTGATAAAATTCGATATTAAAGTAACTTATACTCAATTTAACAAAATGAAATTTACAAAATTTCAAACATCTGATAGGCAGATCTTCACATTGGGTAATTTACAAGATATCTTGCAAGTGTGATAAAATGTATAGAGTAATTCCGGGTGAGATGCCACATATTTTTTTAAAATAGTGTATAAAATCCCATGGCGCACATAAACTAAAATAAATCATGCTGTGCGGTTTTATGTTAAATATACAACATGTGTACTGCGAAAGAAAATATATAAAACAATAATTAATATTTTTTAACAATTTTTTCTAAAACATTACAATGTGGCGCGTTGTTTTGGGCATGGGAGGCACGTCTTTCACATAACCTCATAGAAAAAAATCGCAGGGGGTCAAATCCGGAGATCTCGGTCGCCAAGAGCAGAAGACATCGTCGGCATCTCCGCTTCGACCGATCTATGGGGTTATGTGAAAGACGGATCTAAAAGATCTGTCGTCTTAAATTTCTTGTGGAGTATGTGCCTCCCATGCCCAAAACAGTTGAAGAACTCAAAGTACGCATTTGTAATGCGCTTGCGTCGGTGACTGAACAAATGCTTCAGAATGTATGGCGTGAAATGGACTACCGCCTAGATGTCGTCCGTGTAACCACGGGAAGTCACATAGAACATCTATGACGTATGTATACAAAATTTTGAAGTTCCGTCTACATTCTATGTTAATGTTATCTATAAATTCTTTTCCATTATATAGTTATAGCCGTTTGTAATCGCTATATTCATTTTGACTTACCCTGTATTTTCGCGACATGCTGGTTACAATTTTTATATTTTTTAAATTTTAAAATTACCCTTTATGTTGAATTTTCTGTACTTAATACATTATTTTCATATTTTCATGTATGCTCTAATTTTTCCGCACATACGCCTCGTATACTTACATTCATCTTATATCTAAATCACATCTTATAGCATACATACATATTTTACGTAGAACAATATAAGATAGGTCATTTTTGCACAATCCTGATGCAATGCTTTTTTTTTTTCAAAAGATCATACAGCGGATAAAACAACAACATTTTCATCGGCTTTTCAATCTTATATTACTTTTACTTAATATATATATATATATATTACAATTTTGTATTTTCAAGATAAACTTAATTTTATGAAAATGTGGAAAGTTATCATATTCCTCTCCGGAGGTAAAACTATTTGAAAATAAAATCTCATTCAGCCGGAATTATCGAAAAGGAACGGTAATAAAAAGCTGAAAATTTTATAAAGTCGACGCCCTCTCCCCCTCCTCCTCCCTCCCCCCCCTACTTTTTTCTTTTATCGTATTGGAAAATCCATGAAAGTGATTTTTCGACTGAAAGCCTGTTTAGATAATTCTCACGCTGTGGAATTGACATCTTATATCTAGTGGAGATTTAATAATATTAAATTTTCGAATGTTGTAAAAACATTTTGAACCTATAAAGGGGAAAAAATACTCGTGAGAAATGTTGACGCCATAACGACTGTTATATCGGAAATTTATTAACTTCTAAACATTGCACAATTTTAATTTTTACTCTGTCGAATAGGTAAAAAATTTATAAAATATTAACCCATTTCTGAGCAAAACAATATAAATAATTCTGTATTTGCGTCCGGCTAATATTCCACAATATAATTAAATAATCATAAATAAATAAATATATAAATAAATAAAACACAAATTTAACTTATATGTAATTGAATTACGTGCATTGAAATAATCAAAATCAAAAAGACTGTTTTAAATAAAGAAATCTTTTGCGATTTTTTTGGCTATTAAGCACTGGTATGTGATTAATACAAAAGTATCGCTTTTAATAACTTTCAAAACTTTATTTGAATACACAATTGATAATTCTAATATACAATTGATTTTCCGTGTTGTTAGTGGACAATCTATAAAAATATATTAATTGTAAAAATTCTGTTAAATGTTTATAATCAAAAAATGGTTTTCATCTATGTTCTGTTCACCGGGAAGTGTTATATGTAATCTTTGAAGCACAATTAGATCATCTGGTAATGATAAAATGAAAAGTTTGTCTGTCAGTCTGCCTGTTTATAATGTCACGCTGTGAGTGTAAGGCCCACAATCTTGACATTTGGATTAAAGAAACCCCAAGAAGAAATGGAATATTTTTCACAAGCTCATTCAATATATTTTTTTTTTCAGTTTGATGGGATTATGATATTTATAAGTTACGCAGTCTTCCATTGTTGGCAAATTGGAAAGGTACCAGTACTTTTCATTTTATTGTTTATTTTCTTCATAATCGAGATACCATTCTTCTACTATCGTGAGGTCTCTTAATTTTGCAGTGGTAGAAAAGATGCACAGCAGTGGGCCGATTCTCACCACTAATTTTTAACAGTATTCTTCGCGTTATTAAATGTCAAAATTCTATCACTAACCTGTTAACTAGGTATGACGAAGTATTTCGTCATACACGAACTACTACTGCGATGGGCATGACGACATTTTTCGTCATGGAAATTTGCCGTAATATTTTGAACGCATCAAGACCTGATTACCGATGGGGCAGACCTGTAAAATTTAGTAAAAATTTTCGTCTTATTAAAACGCCCTATTTATGCAAACTTACTGCCATGAATAACGAAAAAATGTCTGCTCGTTTTTACTGGTGGAAGTGCGCTCCGTTGGTAATCAGGTCTTGATGATATTACTTATCAGTATGAAGAAAAAGTACCCAGTGTGAAACGAGTTGAACAAAAGTTTATTCCCCGGTTAACAGGTTAAATGAGACACTTACTTAATTTTCGTTTAATTAATATAACTGCTTCTTATTTGAGTCTTATGTAAACGAGATTATAAGTAACAGTTAACAAATTAAATGAAAAATAATGGATATATAAACCATAAAAATGTTAATGGAATATGAACAATCAGAAAAAAAAGAAAGAAGATTCTTCAGTAATTTGTATATCAAGATTCCTTTAAAACAAGGTTCAAATAAATTATGTTTATTAGTAATAAAGTCTTATATTATAAATATATTAGAAAATATTAAAGCCTATTTTAGAAAATATTTTATTAGAAAATTAGCCTTATATTAGAATACATTAAAGCCTATATTAGAAAATGTTATATTAGAAAATTAGGCTTATATTAGAATATATTAAAGCCTATATTAGAAAATATTATATTAGAAAATTAGCCTTATATTAGAATACATTAAAGCCTGTATTAGAAAATGTTATATTAGAAAATTAGGCTTATATTAGAATATATTAAAGCCTATATTAAAAAATTAGCCTTATATTAGAATATATTAAAAGCCTATATTAGAAAATTAGGCTTATATTAGAATATATTAAAAGCCTATATTAGAAAATTAGCCTTATATTAGAAACCTTATATTAAAGCATATGTATAAAAAACATTTCACGTGAGTGTACTTCAAATATTTAATGATTTTTAATTAAATATAACTGTAACAAATATGTAACTTAATAGTTACATATTTATTACGGTTCAATAAACAAATAAAACATAATGAAAAATAAACAAATGAAAAATAAAAATGCAAATAACTTACAATATAAAATTACTTTCATAGTCAATTATAATTAATCTGCAAAACAAAATGCTGCTTTATACTTGTCAGTAATATATCGCGGCTGCTTTTCTCTTTTCCTGAAGTTCATTTAGGGAAAAAATATGTTTTATCGAATTTTCCTTCTTATCTGACGTTGGAAGGAAAAAAGGAGTCACAATTTTGTATTTTCAATAAAAACCAATTTTTTTTTAAATGTGGAAATCTTTCAAATTTATCTTCAGAGATAAAAGTATTTGAAAATAAAATCTCATTCAGCCAGGATTATTGTAAAATAATGGTCATAAAAATCAAGAAACTGTTGTAAAGACATCGTATTTTTCCCTTTTTGCTTTTTTATCGCATTGAAAAATCGATGAAAGTGATTTTTCGGTCGAAAGCTTATTTAGATAATTCTCACAGTGTAAAATTAGATTAGTGTATCTAGTGGAGATTTATTAAATACGTTTTTTTTAACCCGTTCGAGACTGGCGTCATAGTAATAGGGTAGTTTACATTAACTATTAATTTGTCTTAATAACTATTTTTATTATTATCTGCATGTAGTAATGATAGTATGTGTCGATACATTTATTATTATGAATTAATTTGTGTTTCATTATTTAATAATAATAATAATAATTAATGTTTGCTTAATTCTCTTGAAAGCGTTGGTGAATCTTGTATTTCATGCTCTTTAAATTTCAAATAGAGGATACTTTTCCGAATGAACATCCATTGAAAATTACGCCGTAATAAAAAAAAAAATATATGTTTCAGCTTTATGAGTGGAAGTGCACATTTTCTTTAGAATATGAGGTCATTTTCATCATTGGAAAAAATTCATCATTGTCAAATTAGGATCTACTTTTTAATTTAATTTTATGCTACTATTTTTGTTAACGCAATGTATTTTGTAACGTGTTCGAAAAACGGAGTGTAGTTCCTTCAGATTGTTTCTTTTAAAACAATATTGATATAAATTATGTTTATTATAAACAGAGTATTAGATTATAAATAAATTAGAAAATATTAAAGCCTTTATTAGAATATATTAAAGCCTTTATTAGAATATATTAAAGCCTTTATTAGAATATATTATATTATTTATTAGAAAATATTAAAGTCTTTATTAGAAAATATTAAAGTCTTTATTAGAAAATATTAAAGTCT
Source organism: Maratus michaelseni (assembly GCA_963931845.1). Taxonomy (NCBI): domain Eukaryota; kingdom Metazoa; phylum Arthropoda; class Arachnida; order Araneae; family Salticidae; genus Maratus; species Maratus michaelseni. The sequence goes on along the minus strand of OZ007597.1, from coordinate 101,670,521 downwards.
TTATTAGAAAATATTATACTATTTATTAGATAATATTAAAGCATATGTGTAGAAAACGTTGCACATGAGTGACTGCAAATACTTTAAGATTTTTAATAAAATATAACAGTAATAAATATGTAGCTATTAAAATGAAACAAATAAAAGAATAAAAAGTAAAATAATTTACTTTTGAACATAATCTAATTAATATTAATGTAGAACTTGCTGCATTATACGTTTCATTAATATATTGCGGTGCCCTTTCCCTTTTTCCCGCAGTTCTTATCTGAAGTCAGAAAAAAGGAGTCGCAATTTTGTTTTTTCAATTTAATCCTTATTTTATGAAAATTTAACAGTTTTTCAAATTTATCTTCAGAGATAAATGAATTTGAAAATAAAATCTCATTCAGCCAGGATTATCACAAAATAACGGTCGTAAAAATTAAGAACATTGTGTAAAGACATCGTATTTTCCTCTTTTTGTTTTTTTACTGCATTGGAAAATCGATAATGCATACTGTTTTATGCATTAGCATGCATTAAAAGAAAGGAATACGCAACGGCTTCAGCGTCAGGCATGGAGTGAGATTTGAATATCTCGTCTGCATACCTTTGGGCTGTGAAAGTACCATTCCAAGTAATTTACAAATCCGTGCCTATTTTCTCGGCAAATCATGCTAGCTAAAATACGACAACTTGAACCCGATTACGGAACTTTTCCCGTATAAATTATTATATAAACAATCTGCTAATGACAATTGAGAAAATGACTTTTCTATATAATCTCTAGATTAGTGAAGCTGAAAAATAAAATCAATATTAAGCTGGCATTTCCTTGTGTTAGGGGCCTTGGCAAGATAGAGAAAAGCCAAGAGAAACAACACTTTCATAAGTACTTTCGGGAAATCTATTCACTGTTTAATATACACAAGCATTTCCCCAATACCTGCACAATTTATTTAATACTGCGTAGCAGCCCGTTGTGTAGCATTCAAATTGCACGAGGTCTTTCTATTGTTTTTTGGAAAAAAGAAATCTGGTTTTATTAAATACTAGCTGACATGCCCGGCGTTTCTCGGGCCCGAGCTAATAACTTTAAAAATAACTAAAATCAATGTTGAATGATTTTATATTTTTAAATTGAAATCTATCCAAACAAACTGAAGGACAGTCGTTATAGTTATTGCTGATTTAATGTCGATTTAATTTCTGACGTTTTGATACATTAAACTTTCAATTCTGATCAAAAGTTCTTGAGGAAACCTAAATAATATAAAGCACCCCCCCCCCCCCCACCATTCCTCTTTTAAACTCAAAATAATATACAGTATTGGGCAATTTATTAGTCCCATTCGAAAACAAATTCCAAAACCTTGTTTCTAAGATGATTATATTAAAATTAAATAAAAATCATGTACTCGTGGCATCATAATTCTCTTTTATATTTTAACATAATAGTAAGGCTACTATAATTTGTAACTTGTGCTATAGCCAGTATACGTCAAACATAGCCGTTATCATTATTATTTTGCGCGTGAAAATTTCGCTATGGTATTCCATTGTAAAATTTGGTAATTTTTTTAATTCAATATTTGAAAAACGGCGTAATCATTAGATTTGAAATTTATATCAAGAAAAATACAATTTTTTACCTTTCTAACGCAGTTTGCTAACAATTTTCTGACAAATACTTTTCGAGCTATTAATTTTTCCAGAAACTTCATATGTTTCATTTTCCGAGATTAATCTGTGGCAAAGATTTATCGAAAATTCCAGTCGTCAGCAACCCATAGCTTTTTATTAAAGAGGATTTCAAGTTTCTAGCGCTAACATTTCCGAATAAATCGTAACTTAGAATGTTTTTATAACGTTTTCCGCTCGTTTCACCTTTTTTCATTTCGATTTTTTAGAAACCGTTCTTAAAGAGCATTTATATCTTAAAAGTAAAATCAAACAAAATTACAAGATTTTAGTACCAGCAGCATCACAAAATTAGCAAATTGTATAACGTTTTTCGCTCCTACACCATTTTAGATTTCGAATTTTTTAAAAATGTCCTATAGCGAGTATTTACGTCTTAAAATTAACAGTTATGTCAAATTTCAAGTATCTAGTTCAACAGTTCCAAATAAACAGTTATTTAGAAAATTTTTTAAACATTTTCTGCGTATTCCTCACTTTTAAATTTCGAACTTTTTAGAAACCGTTCATAACGAGTATCTACATATTAAAAGTAACCACCACACTAAATTTCTTAATTAATTTTTCATTTTTATTAATATGAAATATAATTTATGTACTGAATATTAGTACGTTCATATTTTTTTTGCTCCATGTACTCTAATTCGATTGTCTATGAAAATTTCCAGCTGGTGACAATGACGTATGCACTAGATTTTCGTGACCTATCTACTTTAATTGTGCTTTTTTAGCGTTTCGCTCATCTCACGAAACCCTATTCGTCCCGCTACGTTGTTTGTCCGTCACAGAGTCGGTTGTCAGAAACTATATAACTTACGACTTTAAATTTTGTGTACTTATACCTGAATATGTACTATGAAGCTGAAAGTCATAAAAAAATGCATTATTTTAATATAGAGAGATAAAAAAACAAGAATCTAACAGCCTTTTCCTATTAAATTTAAACATTTTTCGTTATAGTAGTTGCCAATAATTAAAAATCCACAATAAAGTTCGACAATAATTAATTTTCCATTGAAAGATTGCCACGTAAAAAATGAAAATAAAATAAAAAGTTTCACCTATTCAAAAAAGATTAATATGACGTCATATTGGTAATAAAACGGAAATTTTCAAAACTTAACACATGGAATATGAGTATGTGTAAGTACAGAAAACAGGTTAAAATGATGTCATTAGAGAATTAAAAAGAAAAATTAATCTGACGTCATATTGGAAGTTTAACGGACTTTCTCAAATGTTTGAGAATAATACAAAGAGAGTAATCAATACGAGTAATAGAGAAAGCAAGTAGATATGACGTGAGCAAGTGATTATAACGTCATATGAGTTTGAGGAACGTATTGAATCATGATAAAAACCCGATTATGGAAATATTGGCTTATTTTAATATTTTGAAGGAACTCTATACAACATGTTTAATTTTGAATTTTTTTTTAAATATCGCATTTAGTCCACATGACAGATATTATTATGACAGAGTATAATAGCGGGCTTAGCCCGCTATCGGATCTGTTCAAATTTTCGAAAAAACGAGAAAAGTAGACCGGTAAACTTTTACTTTATAAAAAACATGACTTTTTTTTTAATGAAATTTATTTGGATTTATTAAAGAAAGGATAAAGTGTTTTCAAAGGAATATTAAACGAAACCCTTTGTGCGATCTTCGATCATACATACCCACTTGTTATCTATTTTGTAGTATACTATCCCAACGGTTTGATGTTCGGAGTTTTACGTGGTTTTCTTCGAACCTTGCCGTAAATACGGGTTAGGATCCCTTAGAAAGACCCCCACGGAGGGCACTCTCTCTAGGGACTGTATCCCGAGAGTAGATAATTGACCGTCAAAAATCAACCAACCAACCAACCTAACGGTTTGATATTTAATATTGGTAAATAGGATAGTCTCGTTGTCACTTTCATAGGTGCCTGCTATGAAAAATGGATCGAAATCCGTCAAATAGTTTTTGAGTTATTCTTGACGAAGGGTTTTAATATCTCTCGTTGTTATATATGGGGCAAAGTAATATTTCGCTGTGTGTGAGCCTTCGTTTCACTCGAACAATTCTGATTAATATTAATGCAGAACTTGCTGCATTATACGTTTCATTAATATCTTGCGGTGCCTTTTCCCTTTTCCCGAAGTTCATTTAGGGAAAAAATGTGTTTTATAGAATTTTCGTTCTTATCTGGTGTCGGAAAAAAAGGAGTCGGAATTTTGTTTTTTCAATTTAATCCTGATTTTATGAAAATCTAACAGTCTTTCAAATTTATCTACAGAGATAAAAAGTATTTGAAAATAAAATCTCATTCAGCCAGTATTATCGTAATAAACGGTCATAAAAATAAAGAAAATTTTGTAAAGACATCGATCGTATTTTCCCCTCTTTGCTTTTTTATCGTATTGGAAAATCGATTAAAGTGATTTTTCGTTCGAAAGCTTATTTAGATAATTCTAACGGTGTGAAATTGGCTTAGTGTATGTAGTGAAACTTTATTAAATAAGTTTATTTTTTAACTCGTTCGGGTCTAGCTCATAGTAATAGGATATTTTACATTGACTATTAGTTTTATAAATAGCTGTTTTTGTAATTATCTGCGTGTAGTAATGATAGTATATGTTTATACATTTATTAATATGACTTCATTTATGTTTCAACATTTAATAATAATAATAATAATAGTAATAATAATAATAAAACTTGCTTAATTCTCCTTATACCGAAGGCGATTCTTTATTTAAAACATATGTTTCATTGTTTAAATTTAAAATAGTTACTTGGTTTTATTACAAATGTTCTATTAAATTACAGAGTAACAACAAAATAGCAATGGAATTATATATATAACAAATGAAGTCAAAATTATTCATGGATAGTTTAGCAAAAAATTAATATTTTGATATTTTTTTATTATTTTGTTGAATTGTGCGCAGACTCTCCTAGCTGTACCTCATATGAATTTCAACTGTAATATTATGGTGCCCAAGCAGGACGAAATACCAATGTTGCATTTGAAATCATATTAGTTAAAAAAGATCCGAGCACGAAACACGCTTGAAAAATGAACTTTATTGAAGACCTGGTGTAGTGATAACATAACTAGGAGGGGTGGTGGGGGGGTAATTGTTGGAAAAAAATCCTGCTGCACATGTACTATATATAGTCAACCTAACTGTAAACCAAACTCTCGTAAGAAGCAACCTACACATTAAGAACATAACGATAGAAATTACGGTAAAATTTGCTGTAATTTTACGCACCCAAATTACCATTATTTGTTGCTGTAAAATGTGGCTTGCTTGCAGTATTTGTTGCTGTAAAATTCCAATAATTAAGATATTTAAGGTATATTTTGCTTTAATTTAACGCAAAAAATGGCAGAATTTGTGTGTATACATTTACAGGAAATTTCGCTGTAATTATTGCTACCATACTATTCTATACAAGCCGTAACTGTTAAACAATAAATTTAAGAAAAGTTTTTTTTTTTTTTTTATCACGTAGTGTATAAGTTTTTTTATGCCAAAAATATTCAGATAAGTGCACATACCACATTATTATTTATACATGAATAACGAAAATGAATAAATTATATGCCTTGATAATACATATGGTACGATGGTATATATGTATATGAACGATGGTATATGTTATGATACATATGGTATTGCAGTGTTTCCAATTTAGCAGATATTTTATTCAAAAGTGTATCAATCATTATTTTCGTATAGTAATAGTTACCTATTTAATCTTTGATTACAAATGCCGGAAAATATTCTATATATATATTCTCCTGTGCCATGTATTTGCGCAATACGAGACTTGTACCACATCTGGGAAATCAGATGCACTTAACCGACACTAAAATAATCTATACTTTAATGCACTATTATACAAAATATTGTACTTTTTGTTTTATAAGAAGACGAAGTGTGAACGTAATGGCGCTATCACACGTACTCTCGTATCATAGTCAATATCAGATATTTCATCCGAAACACGTTTTTCAAGAGGAAGAAGCTCGAATTCGTCCCGTTGGATAGATTGCCTCTTGTAATTTATTAAAGATCTAACTTACAGTAGTTTGTATCCTCTACGATATTTATCAGCTCGAAATCTACCAATCAGAGCTCTCTAAAATTCCAAGATGGCCACCGTCAGTAAGCCAACATCTTACGTTTAGCGTGGTCGTCGCAAATATTGAAACCAAAAATACAGAAGAATTAAGAAAAAAGCAAATCTTTAGTAACACAGGGACCAATTATACGCGAAAAGAACTTTAAAAATGTGCAGTTATTTTGTAATTAAGGAATTACATATGCGTCGATTGCCTCTTCGGAGTTCGTCGTTATTTACACTCTCGATAAGAACTTTATTTACTAATTTAAAGTTATTTATTGCGATTATTTTATTTCAATTCCTTATATTATTTGCTATATTTTATAATTGTACTGTCGTAGTCACTTATTTACTTCTCAAACTGTATTAGTTTAACTATTTTCAGCAGCTATATTTGGCGTTATTTCGTCTTGTTGCCAAATTATGTCGCCAAAAATAAAAATGCCAGCAAACATGCATCAAGGTATTTTATTGCAATACAAATTATTGCCTCCTTTTAGCATGAATCAGAATCCAAAAGTATCCAAATTTTGTAGTGGAGGGGGGGGGGGGGGCAGAAAATTTTCTTATACTTTTAGAAAAATAAAATTTAATAAATGAAAATTTAATCTAGCAGCTATTTATAGTTAATTATATTTTACCTTTTAATAATTTTCTTTTAAAACAATCTTGATAATCTTTCTTTAAAGATATACAACTATTATACAGACACACATATTTATTCGTAAATCGGTGGAATAGTAAAAATATATTCACAGTCGTTCGATCATCCAAGGCTGTCTGCTAGATGGTTGGCGACTTTCTCTCCAACATGGTTTATTAGTGAAAAATTGCAAATTCAGTATCAGCCGGAGTAGCTCAGTGGTCAGAGTGATAACCTGGAACGCTGTGGACCCAGGTTCGATTCCTGGTTCCGGCTAATTTTTCACTTCATGTTGGATTGTTGTATTTAATGTATGTGGGTGATAATGTCCTTTTCAGTCTATTTTTCCTTTTTAATTATTGAATTTCAACCACCCTAAAGTTTTGTTTCCCCCCTCCTAGCAGTGTACAAATTTTAAACCTTTATATGTGTTTCAATTTGTTAAGTAAAATGTGCCCTTTTTTTATTTTGCATTAATAATAAATAACGCATATAACCCCCTCCCCCCCCCAAAAAAAAACCTCTCCAGTTAAAATATTTTGTTTCAAAACAAGAATACAAAAAAAGAATTAAAATGTATATATTTTCGAAAACAGAAATGAATTGTAAATAGAACTTTCCTAACAGAAATAGATTTCTAGAATTTTCAAATATGCAAACCCAAAATTAAAACTCATTCCGCCAAATAATTTTTAAGTTATGCTTAAAAAGCACTTGTCTTGTAATCTGTTTTAAGACGATCGAACATTTATTTAACATTAGGAGGTACAAACATAAAATCTGCGTAATTTCTAAGCTACTTTAATGAGTGACTTTCAGTTTGATACACGAAGATAAAATTTACCGAAAAATATGATGTCGAAATTAGTGTTTAGTACTAAAAGTTTTAGAATATGTTACAGTTGCTATACGTAACTTCATCCTCTCCCCCCCCCCCCCCTGCAGCAAAATTCATGAACAGCATTATCATTAGATGTTATTACTAATCTATTGTTACTTGTGACATTTTTATAATGATTTGCGGCAGAGTTAGTATAGGGTATAACTCCCCCCCCCCCAGGACTGTACACAATATATATGAAAAAAAGGATTGTGTTTTTGAAATGAAAATATCAAATTAATTTAAACTTTCGAAAAATGATTAAAATCATCAAAACCAAGGAAGAAAAAACTGCAAAAGAGTGGGAACTATATCTAAATTCTATTACGTATTTCATTTTTATATTACATTCAATATGTAACATGAATTACATTTAAAATATTATATTAACTAAAAATGTCATAATAGCGATTTTGGCAAAATAACTAAAACTTAATTTAACATCTTTCTTTGCGTTACAGATTTCGGCTTAGCGATATTGTGCGGTTCCAATACATGTGACAAAAAACTAGTTTCAATATACTATTTTTTTCTAAATCACTTAATACTAATAGTACAGAATTCTTAACATTTACAGGTAATGAAAGACGTAAAGTGAAGATATGGACTCGATAATTTTGAATTTTAATGTTATATTAGTGAGAGTATTGTTTTTATAATCTTGGAATTTTAAGTAAAATGATCACAATATTATATATATAGAACAGACACGAAAAGAAACTGCAATATATAAAATGTTTGTACGCGATAATGCTTTCTGTGTATCAGTCGAACTCTACACTAAATATTAAAACACCTGCTGCAATTACTCGCCAAATATTACGCCCTCTCCTTACATTAGCAGATAATTTTCAATAGGGAAAATAACCCTAGTTGCAGCGTGAAAGTGTAGCTCGAGAGGCAATAGCATATACTTCATATCGTATGGGCATCCGTGTGATAACAGCTTTAATGATATGATTTAATGTTTTATTTTTATTAACAAATACTCAAAGACAGAAAGTAAAATAATGTTAGTAAATATATGATATTTAAATATGATTAGTTAAAGTAGTCTCTGTGTCGTTGACTGTCACGTTGTTTTAAAAAAGTAAACTGTATTTTGTGAGCCACGTATGTCAAGAATAATAAAATACAAAATTTTGACTAATAATTTGAATTATTTTTTTTACCTTGCCCGTATTTTTCCGTTTCTGAAAAACAACTTAAATCGGCTCTAGACAAAAATATTTTTAACTAAATTGTGTTTTAAGATATATGTAATATAAAGAGATATGAAGTGTATTTTAGAAACAAATGGGAAAGAAAATTTAAACTATTTTAAGTTTTACAAATATTTGTATGAAAATGCAGGAAAGCCCTCAGACGCCCAGAAGGTATATCCTTTTTTCTTTTGCATCGCGCGCATAAAAACGAATATTTTTTTTTGTAAAGAAAGATGAAAACATCTATCAGAAAATGTGAAATTTTAGTTCATAGTCTATTAAAGTGTTTGCGTCAAAATTATTCAGACAAGCACACCTATTACAATATCGATTTATAGATGAATAATTAACATGAACAAATCATATGGATCGGTTTAATACATTTATGAAATTGTTGAAAGCATTTTCCCATTCTGAGGTATGTAAAAAAGCATTTTAACTAAATCATATTCAGCAATAACAACAACAAAAGTGTTCAATACTGAATAATAAAAAAAATATATCAGCTAAACATACTTGGAAAGTTTGAATGAGAGATATACTCATCGCGTGCATTCATTTACAATACTTGTCTCACATTGTTTTAAGGCTCGAGTGGTAAATATGTAGAGTTATATTAATTATTAATGAGTAAAAATGCATTAACCATGAAGTATTCCTTTCTTCTGAAGAATTTAAAAGATTCAGTTGTGGTAATTAAATTATTTCTTTGTTAAAGGTCAATAACATCAAAGTACTATACTTTTGGTCAATATTTGTTCTAAGTTTCATATAAAAAGGAAAATGTTTGTAGAAGGAAAGTTGGGTGAATCATATTCCTGGATTTTCCTGAATTCCAGTTAAGAGGTCAAGTACCTGTGAAATGTAAAAAGTTAATATACATTTTAAAGCACATTAACTTATAAGAGATAATATTTACTTGCACAAACTTTAATAAGTATAAAAGCGAAAATAGTTATTTTAAAAGACTCTCTTATAAGCATTCAAAATTTATCTTGATTGCTCCATCTAATTTCATGACTTGAAGTTCATGACTTTTATAAATAAATAAAAAAGAAATCCGGTACAATATGTTAATTTGTTGTGGGCACCAAGCCTGACTATGAAAATTTTTCCGCTTTCTTATACGCTTGTTAAAAAGCGCGAAAATTTAATATAATATGAAAACAATATTTGCATTGTTTCTTATTTAAACTATAGCAACAGGAAATAAAGAAAAACATTATATAAACTATCATCTTAGTATTTCTAAACGTATAATTACAATTTAATTAATAAGAAACTATCAATTGTTTAAAGCATATTGCTTTTAAATTTATTACACTTTTTATTTTTTATTTATATATATATTTTTTAATATTTAAAATACAAGGTGTCTCAAAAGTCCTTGACTCATTTGAAAATTCAATAAAAGGTCAAGCAATTGGCACATGAGAGTGCGGTTTGAACAAATATGCTTCTTATGATCTGAAATTTTCTTTAAAGAAATATAAAAATTAGTTCCCAAAAATTTCTCATAGATGGCGTTGCTTCTGGAAAGTTATCGAATAGGTAGAATGCCTTTATACATAACAATGGCGAGAGACACACTGTAAAAAATGACCAATGTTCCTTATTTTATGAAAATATACTATAACCACGAACGAAAATATAATATAATCTTCTGAGTTGTCCGAAATTCCGAATAGAGTGTTCCATTGTCTTTTGAATCCCCAGAAACCAATTCATTTCTAATATTTAAAGAATTATTTATAAAAACAAAGTATTTTTCGCTGCCCGTATTTTTCAGAAACACTTCCGAAGGGTTTTTATAGTGTATTAATGAGTGTCCTCAGCCTGGAATACCTGTTTTTCGAATGCTATCAATTCTCAAGTAAACATTTTCATGCTCAAAAAATATGTTTAACAGACAAACATGCAAAATTAACAGCGTTAACAATAACATTAAAATTAAGATTATTTCTTTACTTTTTCATGTATAAATTAACTTATGCGGCTGATAACGTTTACTTGAGAATTGATGACATTCGAAAAATAGGTATTTCAGGCTGAGGACACTAATTAATACACTATAAAAACCCTTCGGAAACGTTTCTGAAAAATACGGGCAGCGAAAAATACTTTGTTTTTTTATAAATAATTCTTTAAATTTTGGAAATGTATTGGTGTCTGTGAATTCAAAAGACAATAGAACACGCTTTTCAGAATTTCGGATAACTCAGAAGATTATATTATATTTTCGTTCGTGGTTATATTATATTTTCATAAAATAAGAAACATTGGTCATTTTTTACAGTGCACGCAATGCGTATGCACAGTTTTTGTCCAAATTAAGGCAACCGACATTCCAGAATTTAACAATGCCCGCCCTCCTGGAGGTCGATTACACGAATGAGAATGTATAGACGAGTATTGTTAAATGCTAAAGATTAATTGCAAATACTATTTTTAATGATAGAGATGCTAATTAATCATTATTCCGAATTGATGTCATATAGGTAATATTTTTTTAATTTATATTTAAATCATAGAAAAAGTCAAAATCGTTACAAAAATGTTTGACCATTTCTGGATTAAGATATATTTAGTCCCAATGCTAGCTTAAATTTATCTGAAAAATAAAAACTGAGATAAAACAAAATTTTGTGTTGAACTGAAGTATTTCTATCTACTAGAAAATGTATTTAAGAAGATGACTTGCTGAGCTTCTTTTTTTGTGATGAGTGTCTTCAAAATAGAAACATTGATTTTTTATTAAAAAAAGGGAAAAAAAACTATCATATAACTTGATTTTGTTAGTAGCGTCACTACTAGAGTATCCTATTCAAGAAACAATACTTTTAAGAATCTAATAAAATGTACGAAACAGTATTGTGAAATGGAATGAAAGTATTTTTTCACACTGAGCATTTGTTCGATAAACAACTGTTTCGTCTGTAAAATTTTATAAAAAGATTATAGTTTTACTTTCTTCTATCTTTACAAGAAGAAAGTATTGGGATCGTGAAATATTTCGAATTCTGGTTTTTGACAGATTTATACGTTTAAGAAGGTCTCGATTATGATTTGACTGTTTTTAGAGAATGTCTGTCTGTGACAAAAAAATTGTAGGCACTCTATCTCAAGAACTACTGCTCAGAATTTAATGAAACTTTTGATTCAGTTAGATCTTGATATAAATTCGTGGAAATCGCCTAACAGGTGGCGCTGCTATGCTGCATTTTTCATGATTTCCGCAATGGCTCTATCCCAAGAACTAAAGCACGGAATTTCATCAGACTTGAGATTCTGTTAGACATTAACATACGTTGCAGATGATTAGGTTTTGGTATATATCGCCCAACAGGTAGCGCTGCTATGCTGCATTTTTAATAATTTACATTATTTTAGCGATAGTCATATCTCAAGAACTAATGCACGGAATTTTATCAAACTTCATATTTTGATAGACCTTAAAATAAGATGATGCTGGTTAGGTTTTCGTGAAAATTATATAGTAGGTGGCGCTGCTATGGTGCAGTTTTCACGATTTTTAGGAAAGCTATATCTGAAAAATTAATGCAGGGAATTCAATCAAACTTCATATTCTGTTACTCTTTTACATAAATAGATCCTTATAAGATTTTGGTGTTTACTGCCCAACAGGTGTCGCTTTTATGCACTTTGGGTTGGAAATTTTTGTTGTAAATATCTAATAGAGTGTGTACCGAAATTCAATGATTTGTTTGACAGATGCGATGCTAATATCTCCTTTTTAAATGAACATAATTCAACGAACATTTAGATTCCCAATGATGGGCACAGTATGTCATTAATTTTGGCGATGTGATAGCGAATTTTGAAGTATTAACATATATCAGATAGAAGAACGTTTTTTGATTCGCACATCCGACTAGTTATCCGACTGGTCACATCCTTTGTTATAGTCATTAATTTCCAGTGCAATTTCAGCTCTGCTGAAAATTTAATTTGCTGTAAAATATATTCACCAATGCTGGGGTTTAGTTCGTCTCATGTATGCCACTAAGATGTGTCCTCATGTATGACATTACATTTTGTGCTGCAGGGGTGCAGCCTTTTCAAGATAAAAGGGGGAGAAATGCAAGACTGGATGCCGTCCTGGTGGCTTAAATGGTAGAGCACTTGTTGCGCCATGCCAAGAAATCCAACCTAGATCCCTTGGTATACCTTATTCCGGACATTTTTCACTCTGTTGGTTGTACGTTGTGTAGCAAGTGAAAATCCATATCCTTTGTTATAGTCATCAATTTCCAGCATTACTTCAGCATTATTACATTTATTTTACGCGGTTTACATTTATTTACTTTTTTTGAATGCAAATTATAAGCACACTTAAAGGTTATTTCAAACATATAAATTCCGTATGGAGAACATAACTTGCTGAATTACAATTTTCTTTAATTTTGGTATAGTGTGCTGATGTTTTCGTAGAATATGGCACTTTTTGAACTATTATAAAAACAGGATAAAATGAAAATTACGAAAACGACGCAAATAAAATGCCAATTCCTGATTTAGAAATAAATTATTGTAATTTTGTATTAAAATGAACAAAAATCTGCAAAAAAACTTCGAAAATATAATACAACTTTTAAGCAGATTTTAAAAAGAAAAAAAAATCGGGTGCCAAATATACTTTTAGCACCCCTATCCCCCCCCCCCGAAAATGAAAAATACGTTTTTTATGGAGTTCGACAGAATAAATAAACTTTTGAATATGCAAAATATGAATTATTAACCAAATAAAAAGTAAACAAAAATAAACTTTTTGAAGGATAGTAGCGTAGATATATTTGCAGAAAAAACTGTCTGTATAAAACCAGACGTAGAAATTATAAAGAAATATTTTTAAAACAGAGTAGTGTCAAATAAGGAATATTAAGCATATGAATATTTACACAAATGATGAGTTTATGAATTTGGCAAAAAATAACTTTTCCATTTCTTAGTAAAGCAGTTATTTTTATAATAAAAATCTATAAACTCCTCGCTAAAGTTTAGATAAACAGAAGATAATCAGACATACAAGAAAAAGCACATATTTTCATGATGTTTCATAAATTAAATTAAATTAAACGTATAAATATTTATAAAGATAAAGTATGTATGAATTGAGCCAAAAAACATTTTTTATGATTTGTAATAGACATATTTTCAATGCAAATAAAAAATAAATAAATAAAATAAAATAAAGCGAAGGCTTTATAAAAGTCATGTCTAATAAAATGAAAATTCTATAAAGAAGCATTTGGTACTTTTTTACATATTGCCATTTTAGATGTTAAAGTTAATTCTGTAAAATAAAGCGAAGGCCTCATATAAGTCATGTCTAATAAAATGAAAATTATATAAAGAAACATTTGGTACTTTTCTACATATTTCCACTTTATATGTTAAAGTTAATTCTGTATAAACAAAATCATTTTAGGGTGATGGGAGAGAAGACGGCATTGTTTAAAAAATGTATTATCTCATAAGATGCTTTTTATTAATTAAGGGTTGTTTTGGTTCTAATTTTGGATTTGAATCAGTTTTATTAAATAAAAATGTGTTTTCATAAATTACAATTTGTTATTCACAACGATGTTAGCTTCTTTTATATTATATTTATAGACGTTTTCTATGCATATGTGCATGCAGGGTGTTTCAAAAATACCTATCAACTTTTAAAGACCGGAAGATAAAACCAAAAAATATTTTTTATCATGTAAAAAGAAGGACAAACGTGCGTTCGGGAATAAATAATTAGAAAATAAAGGGCGTTATCCTGGTCTGTCAGCATAATTTTGTTCTTCTTGTAAGTCATTATTTGTTCTTTTACATTAAAGTGTAAATACTGCTTAAAGTAAACATAAAACAAAAAGGCTTAAAAATACCTTTTAATATATAGATGATATATGTTTTATGCGTACAAACAGCGACTTCTTCAAGATCAAAGTGATAAATAAACTATTTTCTCAAAACTTTTGAAAATGATAAAAACAAATCCCAAGATTACATGACTAATGTAAGCAGGTGCTTAAATTAGTCAAACTAGAAATTGTCAAAATTATTATTTTATTGCTTTTTTAATTTATAAGGCTAGACTACATAGAATAGAGCCTTTGCAGATTAATTTCAAGAATAGTAAAATAATTTTTCCATCAAGAGTTTACCTCCCATCCATTATCCGTGAATCAATAGAAATATATTTGCGAAACGAGCGCATATGCAATGAATCAGCTTCTTTTGAAATACCTAAAATTTTGCACGCGATGATTTATAAATTAAAAAAGCAATAAAATAATAATTTTCACGTTTTCCAGTTTAACCAATTTAAGCACTTGCTTACATTAGACATGTGATCTCGTGATTTGTGTTTATCATTTTCAAAAGTTTTGATAAAATAGTTAATTTATTATTTTGATCTTGAAGAAATTGCCGTTTGAGCGCATGAAACATATGTCATCTACATATTAAAAGGTATTTTTAAGCCTTTTTGTGTTAGGTTTTTATCACTTTAAACAGTAATTACGCTTTAATTTAAAGTTTACAAGTGATTTTATTATATTATTTGTTCTTTTAACTCACGAAATGCATTGTTATACTAATTTGTCGCATTATCAATGAATGTGGTCAAGAAATGGCCTAAATAAAAGTTTAAAACAGTGAATAATATTATATCAGTATAGTAAATGTATAATGTATGTATCAGTAAATCATTCAATGTATAAGGTAATTTTCATTCAAGACTTGAATTTAGAGATAGATATACGTCGGTACGTAAATTTTGTAGTTGTAAGGAGTTTATTGTCCACCTAGAAATGTATAACGATGAAACCAGATAAGAAATCATAATATACGATTTAGAAGTTATATTTTTATACCTAATCAATACCGTCTAAAAAAAAAACTCTTATTACGTTTTGAATTTTAGGTGGATATTTTCGAATTTCAATTTTTTGTTCAGGGCAAGTAATTTTCTTCTCTCTTGAAGTAAAAAAAAAAAAAAAAGATAATAAACATTGCAGCACTCGTGAAAAATTGTTTTACTATGTATACTATATTGGAATATCTTCATCAGAAAAATAGTGAGAGAGTATTGTTGTCTATGATATTCTAATATCTTCCAAGACTTTTGACAAAACATGTTTACAGGTATTTATATCAATATACGTTTCAGCGATTGAAATAAGGTAAATAATAAATGTTTAGTTGTAAAACAAACATTTATTTTATGGTTAAAATAATATAAATAAGATCATTACAGAAACTTCTTTTAAACAAAATTATGAAATAATTTTTCTTCATTTATTTTGTATATTGAAAATAATAAAAAGTATGAAGTAATAAAAATCTGATAATAAACAGGAAAAAAAGGTAACATAATTTCTTATTCGATTACATAAAAATGCTTAAAAACACAGAATAACCACGGAAAATAAAACTAATATTACAAATTTATAAACATTTAAGCATAGTTTATTATAATTCCATTTAAAAAATAAAATTATATTTACTATTGAACTAAATTCTCGCTTCATAATGAAATGGTAGTTTTATGTTCTAAAAATTCCTGGAAGCTTTTAATATATTATTTATAGCAACATAAATATTAAACTTCCCTTTTCATTGCTATTTTTATTGTATCTTTGGCGACAGTAAATTTTACTCTTTTTTTATTGTATTTTTTTCTTTTTCTCATTTATTATTTTCGCAAAAAGAAAATATTATTTTATGAACGTTAAAATTCTGCATTAATATTTATGAACATATACAGAAGCAAAATAAAATCTGCATTATGTATCGGCTTTATATACAGGAGGCCTACTAAAGTCTTGTTCACTCCATCAACCTCAAAATGACGACAGATTGAGAAACGACCGCCCTCTCTAGGTATAGTAAAATAGCTATGCTCTACACAATAACACCGCTTACAACGAGAACTAGCGACAAACTGCGAAGTTCACGTTACTTTTTCAAAAACGGAAACGCTATATGAGAAAAGGAAAAATAACAAGGTAGTGATCCACGTCGATTTAGTATGACATAGTGTCTCACATGTAAAAATAACTTTAATAGAAGCCTAGAAATTAAATATATATATTCTATCATCCTCTGAAATACACCACTAATTGCATGCAAAATAAAG
Organism: Maratus michaelseni; assembly: GCA_963931845.1. Lineage (NCBI taxonomy): Eukaryota > Metazoa > Arthropoda > Arachnida > Araneae > Salticidae > Maratus > Maratus michaelseni. Next base: position 101,653,835 of record OZ007597.1, on the reverse strand, counting down.
GCATTGTAAAATAGACGCACATGTATTAATAAGACTAACACATGTAAACCTCAGTATATTTTGATAAGAAAATCAAGAATGCTAAATAGGTCCTCTATCAGAAAATATGCAGAATATATGATGCACTGCTACCGATGCTGAACACATTGAGCATTCTGAACACATTGAACTTGACTTTCTTATTAAGATAAGCTGTACATCGTTTACACGAGTTATTTCATTAGTAAATTGTGAGTCTAACTTACAAAGTCACATGCAATTAGTGACTCATTTATGCTCGTGATTGGGTATATGATTACATTTCAAAGCTTCTAACAAAATTATTTTTTCATGTAAGTCATCATTTCATAGTATTTAATCCAGGTCGCCCTACAACAATGTAATTGACTTTGTTGCAAATTGCGTACCGTTTTCAAGATAGGAACGCTGTTTGCCGTTACGTGGCGTTGTAAGGCGTTTCACTGCATAGCGCATAGCCACTTTACTATATGCAGGCAACACGTTTATGACTGTAGTTGACGTCATTGGACGGAACATTATTAAGCACCGTGTAGTTACAGAAAATAAGTTTTATTTATTTATTTTTTTTAAGTTAAAATATTTTATTTTAAAACAATAGAAATTATTGTGAAATTTATTCTTTTCATCAACAGCTAGACTTTTTAAGGAAAGAAAGTATTTAAGTTCTCTCTCACGCTTTTTGTAATATTTTGCTCTATTGTTATTAAATTACTGCTTTTAATTATTTTTTTCCCGTAGCACTGCATCATAAATCATTCTACGACGTTTCAAAAAAAAAAAAAAAAAAATCCCTGACGGCTATGCCTCCAGGCACAAGTAGATTTCGAAGACGCAGACCGTTGGGCGCCTGTTTGTTGGCAATTGCGGAAGAAATGACTTTTTTGCCATGATGCGGCAGTTGGAACCGCCTACTTCGAAACCTAACTTGTTTGCAGGTGGAGCCGGCAGGGTTTTTTTTTTTTTTTTTTTTTTTTTTTTTTTTTTGGCTGCTATAAGGGTTAGTCCTATAAAAAACTTCTCAGTATAAAAGTTTTAGATAATATTAAGAGGATTTATAATAAATTTAAACGGATTTGATATCTTCTGAATTGACGAAGTTATGAATTTTTTTCTTCTAAAACCCCCCTTCCCCACCCGGGCCATTTTTAATGATATCAAAAATCTGTCATACATCAATTATCGACCCTTTTCGTAGAAGTAATAATAACTTCAAACGGATTCGATACGTATCATAATTAAGAAATTATGGGATTTTTCTGTTTTCACAAAAAGCCCCCCCCCCCCATACCCCATCACCCCACCTTGGTTCGATTTTGCCCATTAACGAACTTGACCGAGATTTTATGCCCCTTGATTTTATGTATCAGTTTCGAAAAGATGCGGGAGTTGTAACTGCCTACTTTGAAAAATAACTTGTTTGCAGGCGGAGCCGGCAGGGATTTTTTTGTTTTTATTTTTTTTTTTTTTTGCTATAACGGTTGGTCCTATAAAAAACTTGTCAATATAAAATTTTTGGATAATATTAAGAGGATTTATAATAAATTTAAGCGGATTTGATATCTTGTGAATTGACAAAGTTATGAATTTTTTTCTTCTAAAACCCTCCTTTTTTCCCCACCTTGGGGCCATTTTTAATGATATCAAAAATTTGTCATACATAAATTTTCGGCCCTGTTCCTTGAAGTAATAATAACTTTAAACGGATTCGATACGTATCATAATTAAGACGTTATGGGTTTTTTTCTGTTTTCACAAAAAGCACCCCCTCCCATTTCCCCCACTGGTTCGATTTTGCCCATTAACGATCTTGACCGAGATTTTATGCATCACCTTGATTTTATGCATCAGTTTGGAAGAGATTTATGCAGAATTTTTCCAGTTATCGTGTCCATAAAAAAGTGACATAGACAGATAGATAGATAGATAGATAGATAGATAGATAAAGTTTTGAACTGGGAGTGGTTTTGGGTTCTGGGAGTCATGATCGGCGTAGATCTGCAAAATTTTTTCAAAATTTCCAACTTAGGTGAGAATGTAATAGGTAATATTTCTTACGAAATCTACCTAAAATGTGAGTTCTCTGTTTAATACTCAACTTGATTATATCTGTTAAACATATATGCGTTAAAAATCTATTTTGGAGACATATTGGTTTTTATATTATTTCAAAAAACTGAATATTTTTATTCATACGTCAGCTTTTTCTACTTTTATGCATACATTCTCTAAAAGGTTTTTGAAGAAAATTTTGTTTTATATTCAAACATTCTTGAATAATACTTATATATATTCCGAGACAGAAACGAAAAGCAAAAAGCATTGAAATATATTTTGTTTAGAATATTTTGAAATATTTCACAGAAAACTTAAAATTTTTTTAAATAATTAAATTAATAAAATACCAGGTGCGCCATAAATTTGTAAAAACTTTAAAAAATCATTAAAAAGGAACAAATGATGCTAAAAAATTGCTATTCGCACGAATGGGATTAGAGGAAGATCGGGATTTTTTAATTAACAAAAAAAAGTGATTCAACAATTTCCTATAGACGGCGCTAGCACACATAATGTAAAGCAGATTTATGCAAATCAGACTGTCAATAAAACATTTCGATCTAGATAGATTCTTGATTCGATGCCAGCAGTATGCTACCGTTCCCAGTTCTATTGTTGGTCGTTAAGTTCTTTACAAGAACGGGGAATCAGCAACAATCGCATTTCGAAAATCCCTCACGGGAAAAGTACTCAAGACGAGAAAAGGGCCCGTTTCATGTGCTGGGATACTGAAGTTATTCAGAAGCTTCGAAGAAACCGGTTTTTTTGCTATAAGTCTGATTTGCATACATCTGCTTCATGTTATGCATGCCAGCGCCATCTAGCGGTATTTCTTTAACTACAACTTTTTTTGTTATATATGAAAAAATTCCAATCTTTCTCTAATCCCGTTCGTGTGCAAACCGCAATTTTTAGCATTATCTGTATCATTTTAAGGAATTTTTAAAGTTTTAACGAATTTGTGGTGGACAAATTGAGAATACTTAAGTACAGTATGAACATTTTTAAAATTTCATTTCAACGAATAACTGATGTCTGAGTGTTCATTTAAACTTAAGTTTTCATTTATTAATATTAATTCTTGTTAAAGAAACATGTTAGTTAAAAGACTTTCTTTTTCTTTTACTTTGACTTACTCTAACATTATCTTTCTTTGTAAAACGCAACATTTTAGTGAGATAAATGAGATATAGTTACTGTTTTAGAATGCAAATGCTATAAGAATTTATAATTTTTTTTAAATGCAAATATGGCATAGCAGTACTTATTGTGTTTTTATTCTTAAAAAATATTGTGTAGACATTAACAAACTTAATCCAAGATGGTCAGGTACGTTAAATACTAGGGAATACGTTTTATATTTTATTAGCATGAATTACATTAATCACACAGAACTGAAAAATATTACATTTAATATCTTTTCTGTTTAGATTTATTTTTTTTTCCTCTATTACGAAAAGTTTTTCAACAAATATGTTTTACAGACAAACATGATTAACAGCATTGCATTTACATTAAAATGAATATTATTTTGTTATACTTGCATATATAAATTCCATTATGCAGCTTAAAATGATTAATTGAGAATTGATAGCATCCGAAAAATCGATATTTATGTATGAGAAAACAGATTACTACACTATGAAACTATTCTGCCGTGTTTCCGAAAGTCAGTGGTAGCAAAAGAAACATTGTTTTTACCCGACTGCCAAGAAGGGTTATGTGTTTGACGCGTATCTGGGTATGTAGATTTCTTTATACGCTTCGAAACATCCCAACGGCTGGATGGATTTTAATGAATGCTCTATCGATTCGTCTTAACCGTCCCATAGTTATAGGCTAAGTTTTGTTTTCATAAATTCAAAATGGCGGCCATAAAGAACAAAATGTCGGTAGAAACGAAAAAAAAAAATAAAAATTACGCGCTACATTGAGTGGCATATCATTGGATAGGTCTTTCAAAATGAAGACGATGTTTCCTAGACTATTTTACAGTCAGAAGCTCCGTTTAAATATTACACAACCTGAAAATTGTGTAGGTAGGATCTCTAGCTTTACTGGAACTCTCACCTTCATAGACATCTATAGGCCTCATCAAAACAGTGTTTATAGATAGGAACTAACAATTAAGCACAACTTAAAAGTCACCAATACAAGTAAATAAAAAAAATAGTAAGTAATATAAAAAAAAAATAAAAAAATTTGAAATCCAAAAACCAGATTGCGTAAAATGCGAACTAAGCAGAGGGAAACAAGATGACGTAGGAAAATAGAAGAGTGTGTAATGGCAATACCTTTTTATTTAAGTAATCGCAGTAGGATGCATCAGATTCATGTTTAGGTATGTAATGCGGCTCCTGCTACCTACATGTTTGACTCCGACTGCACTTACTTAAGTAAAAATGATTTCCATTACACACTCTACTATTTTCCTACGTCAGCTTGATTCTCTCTTTTTAGTTCGCTTTTTAAGCAGTCGTGTTTTTGGATTTTTTTAATTTTTGGAGCTTGTTATAAATACTTTTTAAAATCTAAAAAATATATTAGTTAACGAGGTTTCTGAAGATAAATAACGCTTTTCGGAATCGGGGATATCACGTAAGAGGTTATTGTATATTTTCGCTTGTGGTTATATTATATTTTCCTAGATTAAAAACATTTGTCTTTTTTGCAGTGTAGGTCCTCTAGTGTCTGTGAGACTGCGTTAATGACAGAAGAAAACAAATTGATAAATGCGCTGTATAAAGAACAGATTCTACTTTTGAAAGTGAGATTAATTCATTTGATTCCTATATTTTTTCGGATATTGCAGATTATTTTTTACATGTTTTCTTGTACCATACAATTATGTATGTATGTGGCAGTCAAATCTTGTCACTCATTTTTCACCCTCTTCCTGTTGACATAAAGCTTTTAAATTTGAAATATATATGTATTCCTGAGGGAACACATTAATTGGGCATTGATTTTTTAAAATTCGATCCCTAAGGGTAGGTAACGTGGTCTCAAATCTTGTATTTTCCAGTTAATATACGTTGCGATTGTTTAATATTAATTTAAAAAAAAAGCTCCATTGTTGCAGCATTCATCCATTTTAATCACATTGTTGCCCGCATCATTACGACGTCAGCATTTATATGAAATATCTATGAATGAGTATGTATTGATGAATACATATGAATACAATGAGTATTTGTTGAAAAGTTCTAATGACAGACTTACGAAAATTGCGCCACATTTTGGCCAACTTGGCGATAGCTGGTCGATTAAATCGATCAATCTTCCATCATCATCTTCCATTGGCATAGTCTACTATTTTCTATAAAGTGCACATAAGAACTCTTTAAAAACAATTTCGGTTATTGGTAGAGCAAGAAATTATTAGTGATAGTGATTAAGAGAAAGAAAACATCCCATTACTAAAAACGTGAGACGTTCAAAAATTTCTAACGGTTGTTCGCTGATATTAGCAATTAAAATGCTATTATATAGACTAAATTTCTGAGTGCTTAGTAAAACAGTAATAATGGTCTGCTGAAAAAGTAATTTGTTCAACTAACGCAAAGAGAAGTATGAGATTACTCCAATTGAAATTAAATTATGTAAGTAAGCAATATGTATATATTTTTTTGCATATTTTGCTTATCCTGATAAATTTATCCTTTTGTACCAAGAAATTTTTCTTAGCTATTTTTTTTACTAAACTTACTAAATTAATGAATAAGTTGTTACTTTTAGCGAAAAGTTGGTATTTTATACTGAAAAAAAAAATTCTGCCACTGGCATCTAGAAAATAAATTGTGGCTCTAGGAAAAATAGTTCCATGTCATCCTTATAAATTCTAGTTCCCTTTGCTAGAGAGATCTAGTCTCCCCTATTCAAATTCAAGAGCGTTTTCCTATATTATTGTGGTCAAACTTGTTTAAAAATCTCCGCAAATAAATGCGAAGACAAGAGGTGAGTTTTAGTAGCTATAACTCTGGTTTATAAACTTCTTCCAGAAATCAAGTGATGATTTTTCGCAATTCAAACGATTCATAATACATTGTATCGTTTCATTACCTATCTCAATCATTTCGTCTATTCAGTTTATCTGTTTACCTTATTCGTATAGCTCAGAAATCTATATTTCTAGTTTAGGGATTTAGAAAATAACTACTTATTCGTTCTAGATGATGGCGGTATAAGTTTTCTTTCAGTATACCTAATTTTAGTCAAAATTTAATTATATTTATTCTACGCAACGGATTATTTAACCCCTAACAAATGTTTACATCGTTTAATGATGAAGAAATATGAACTCCCTTGGAAGTTCGCACTAACGGGAGCTCAATGTACTAGGAAATCTAATTTACATTTTATGTATCGCCGGGGAATGGACACTTATTTTGCTGCAATATCCTTTTCCGCGCAGATTCAAGTGTATGATACAGTTGAATCTGATACAATTTTGTCCAAATGCGCATATTAAAGGAAAAATAAAGATTTGTTTACTATACAATTAGTCTAATTCTTTTATAATGCTTGGTTTCATTTGTTTTGATAAAAATGTAGCATGTTAAAATTTTATATTAAATAGCAAATTAGATGAAACAGAATCACTATTTCTATGCAAAATGTAAGAAATTACATTAGTTAACAATAAAAATAAATTAATTCAGAGAAACATTTAATAAAAAAATAAAGTTTTCAATTTAAATAATGAAAATAAAAATCATAGCGTGGCGGATTTTTATAAGCACATGAAATACATACAAAACTGATTCATCATCTGAATTATTTGATTTTATTCAAATTTCTAATACTGAGAGAAAAGTTTAATTATTTTATAATGTTTGGCTTAATACGTTTTGTGAAAAATGTAGCACGTTAAAATTTTATATTAAATAGCAAATTCAATAACACAGAATCACTATTTCTATGCAAAATGTGAGAAATTACATTAGTTAAAATTAAAATTTATTAATTAAAATAAACACTTAAGTAAAACATACAGTTTTATTTTTAAATAATTAAAATAAAAATAATACCGTGGTGGATTTTCATAAGCGCATGGAATGCATAAAAAAATTATTCCCTAAGTACTCTGATTTTATTAAAATTTCCAAAACTGAGAGAAAAAGCGAAAAAAATGTAACTTTATTTAGAAACTTTGTGAAATGCCCCGAGATTAGCTGTTTCATTTATGAATGTATTTATTGGTCCAAGGTCCTCGAACAGGCTGCGTCAAACTATGAAATGCATTCAGGAAAAATATATGCATGTTTACCAATCTATACGCTTTTTAGTCAAATAAACAAATTTGAAACAGAAAATTATCTTAATAAATAAAAGAAATATATACTACATTTCATTATATAAACAAAACACACATTTTATTTTTTTTTAAAAGGGTTAATAACATGTTTGTATGATTTTAAAAAGCATGGAAGTTAGCAGTTATCTATATGTGTTTAAGATAGTTTTCAAAAATATATACAACTAAATTATGTTACTTTTCTTATACTTATTTTAATTTTTGACATAATTATCTAAAATTTTTTTGTTTAGATTCGGAAATATATATATATACATATTCAAGATATTTAAAAAAAAATGTATACACGTTTGAAATGATTAAAATATAATTTTTTCTTAACACACATACCATTTCTAATTATGAAATGGAACTACAAGAAGTGGACATTTTATAAAATTACCGCTTGTATTCAAACTAATGGGATACCGGTCTATGCATTGCTAATAGTGAAGTGAAGTGTAGAGTCCGGCACGGTTCAGGTTGTACCTGAACCGAAAATGACCCCAAATTTTCCGTTAAAGTCAACCCGAAATCCGAAGAAAAAAAAAACACAGCCCAATCCCGATACATTTAAACTCGAACCGAAATATTCAAACCCGAATCCGACCCGAACCCAAAAGTAAAAGAAATTAACTTATATTTTAATATAATTTTGGAAAAATTATATAGAATCATATCTCTAATAAAGATTTGTATAAAAAAGAACTTATATACACTCATTAATGTTCAAATATGTATATATTTTTTTTCATTTGAAAAATATTCCTGACTTTCTTTTGAAAAATCCGTCAACCAGAACTTGACCCGAATGAGTCAAAATCGGACCCGACCACGAACCGAACCGAAACATTTAATGTCAACCGACCCACAGCGAAAAAAATTAGCGTCAACCAGAACCGAAGTCGGGTCGGTTTCAGGTAAAATTGGGTACCTGACCTGATGCAGGACTCTAAATTGAAGCAATGGAATCGCAAATCATCCTCTTTCCATTGGTGGTGTTTTGATGACACCGGTGCTCCCGAACGTTGTTTGTGAACATTTTGAACAGTTCCAGATGCTTCAAGCTTATCTCTGATTTTAACGATTGTAAGTCACGTAAGGAGATGTGTTTGAAATTCTCTCCTACACTGTCTCTACACCTTATACACATGTAGAGACTGATACACGTATACACGATAGTTTTTGAACTTCTAGTAACAATTTAGATTGAAATTTCCTTTATACAAAAGTTAGTCTTGTTTCATTCTATATTTCAAGCTAGTTAAACATGAAAAAAAGAAATAGAAGAACATGCCAGTTATTAGTTAATAAATTGTTTATACATTTTTCTAAAACATCCGGTATATGCGTCCAAAAAAATATCCGTTGATTTTAACTTTTAATTTTTTTTCTATTCACGATATTTAAAAAATAATAATTAAAAATAAGAAATAAACATGCGTATTAATTAATAGTTTCACGTATAATTGTCTCTATTTATATATTTACTTGTTTCTGCAACATATTCTTTTATTTCTTCTCGAAAGGGTAAACCACATTTCACAATAGAGAAAATCTAGGTCAGTGGACGTCTGCCAATAACTTATTATCAGTATACCTTTGTCCTTCAATCTTATGACATACGGCTATTGTAAGGCTTTTGCCATTGTTTCCCTTTTCTATATTGTAGGACAATGAAAGTTTAGCCACACTTTCTGCTATACAGAAAAAATTACAAATCGAATTTCATTTTAAGTAAAAATATCTTCGCACCGTGTATTCGAATATGAAAGAGAATGAAGTGTTTACGCATATAAAATTAGTGCACTCAATGTTTGGATAGAAAAGAACTATAAAAAGTTGTATATCATATATATGCCACTCCAAACTAATATGACAATTAAAAACACTAGGATATCCTTACTGGGCTTCCCGGGATATGGAAAACCAGTTTTTTTTAATTGAAAGTTCCAATAGATTTTTTGCATTTAATTTATTAGATTGCTCTCTAACAACACCAAAGTGAATTTTTCACTCAATTTTTGGATAGAAAAGAACTATAAAAAGTTGTATATCATATATATGCCACTCGAAACTAATATGACAATTAAAAACACTAGGATATCCTTACTGGGCTTCCCGGGATATGGAAAACCAGTTTTTTTTAAATTGAAAGTTCCAATAGATTTTTTGCATTTAATTTATTAGATTGCTCTCTAACAACACCAAAGTGAATTTTTCACTCAATTTTTGGATAGAAAAGAACTATAAAAAGTTGTATATCATATATATGCCACTCCAAACTAATATGACAATTAAAAACACTAGGATATCCTTACTGGGCTTCCCGGGATATGGAAAACCAGTTTTTTTTAATTGAAAGTTCCAATAGATTTTTTGCATTTAATTTATTAGATTGCTCTCTAACAACACCAAAGTGAATTTTTCACTCAATTTTTGGATAGAAAAGAACTATAAAAAGTTGTATATCATATATATGCCACTCCAAACTAATATGACCATTAAAAACACTAGGATATCCTTACTGGGCTTCCCGGCATATGGAAAACCAGTTTTTTTTAATTGAAAGTTCCAATAGATTTTTTGCATTTAATTTATTAGATTGCTCTCTAACAACACCAAAGTGAATTTTTCACTCAATTTTTGGATAGAAAAGAACTATAAAAAGTTGTATATCATATATATGCCACTCCAAACTAATATGACCATTAAAAACACTAGGATATCCTTACTGGGCTTCCCGGGATATGGAAAACCAGTTTTTTTTAATTGAAAGTTCCAATAGATTTTTTGCATTTAATTTATTAGATTGCTCTCTAACAACACCAAAGTGAATTTTTCACTCAATTTTTGGATAGAAAAGAACTATAAAAAGTTGTATATCATATATATGCCACTCCAAACTAATATGACAATTAAAAACACTAGGATATCCTTACTGGGCTTCCCGGGATATGGAAAACCAGTTTTTTTTTAATTGAAAGTTCCAATAGATTTTTTGCATTTAATTTATTAGATTGCTCTCTAACAACACCAAAGTGAATTTTTCACTCAATTTTTGGATAGAAAAGAATTATAAAAAGTTGTATATCATATATATGCCACTCCAAACTAATATGACAATTAAAAACACTAGGATATCCTTACTGGGCTTCCCGGGATATGGAAAACCAGTTTTTTTTAATTGAAAGTTCCAATAGATTTTTTGCATTTAATTTATTAGATTGCTCTCTAACAACACCAAAGTGAATTTTTCACTCAATTTTTGGATAGAAAAGAACTATAAAAAGTTGTATATCATATATATGCCACTCCAAACTAATATGACAATTAAAAACACTAGGATATCCTTACTGGGCTTCCCGGGATATGGAAAACCAGTTTTTTTTAATTGAAAGTTCCAATAGATTTTTTGCATTTAATTTATTAGATTGCTCTCTAACAACACCAAAGTGAATTATATATCAAATATGTCAATTATATATCAAATAATAATTTTGAAATTTATTAAAAGCGGTAATTTTGTATTGGCCTCGTACCAGAAGTTAATAACCGAAGAAATCGTTAACAATTTCGTTATTTACAGCAGTTTTTTTTAAAATTAATTTTAGTGGTTTTAAGCGCTTATTTCCATTACATGGCTGTTAAATATTTGTTTTATTTAAACTATTTTATTTATTGTTTAATAAAGTGTTAATTTCGTTATTGATTATGAACTGGAAACAAATGCTGAACTTTTTATAGTGTTTAAAGTACAAATGGATTAATATTTTGTAATCGTCTGTAAGCGATAGATTAAAAAAAAAAAAAATCCTGTTGGAAATTTAGTTTAAATGCTATAATAAATTTGCAATTAAGATACCGTTTTCAAACAAATTGTACAGTATACTCTCGATTATCCGTGCTCATTCCGGACTCACAAAAAAAAAAAATAAATAAGAGAAACATTTTCACTCTTATCGTGCATATAAAATCGATGTTGATGTGAATAAGAACCTGTTCCGTTTTAGCTTATAGTATTGTGAAGTGCGTAAAGGTAAAATCGAACGCTTTGGAACCTGTTTGATGGGGTAGGGTTAAAGGGGATGGAAGTGATCGGAATGTTGATTGTACAATAACCTTTCAGCTGTACTCTCTGATTTTCACAAAGGTTCCTTTAGTTTTTGCGTCTTGTTTAATGTCAGTTAGTGGCATGAATTTGTTTCCTGAGGAAAATGAATGGTGTGAAATGAAAATGAAACGTTTTAAATATTAAACAAAATTTAAGAAATCTTTCAAAAACTTGATAATGGAGAATCAGTTAGCAAATTAACAAAAGAATATCAAATTGGAGTACAAACTTTATATGATATACTGGATGTACGGGACAAAGAGGATTTGATTACGGTGACATTATTGCGGTTAGTAAAATATGGGTACAATATACGACAAGAGATGAACAAACAGCAGAAGCAAAGACGCATTACAGATTTTTTAAGCAGTAAATGTTAAAAAGAAAATTACTAGTTTGTGTTTTATATTTTTGTACTGATGTTGATTTTTTTCTTTAATAAAAAGGAGTTTTCGGATTATTCGTGTTTTTCTATTATCCGTGCGACCCCTCCCGGTGATTAACCCGGTTAATCGGGAGTGCACTGTATTTGAAAGTATATTTTCCCCCCTATATAACGGTGTTAAAATTAAAAATATGCGATGTTTATAAATTAAAAAGAAAATACAGTAGCAAAAATCTCAAAACCGAAATTTTATCGTCAAGTGTTGGTATTCGCAAAATGGCATCGGCGTTACGCACGGAACGTTTATCCTTTATAGAACTAGGGGGCTCTGCCCCCTGCTCGCTACGCTCACCAACCCCCGTTCTGATTTCACAGCCTCTTAAAACCTGGTAATGTATCCTGTTTTAAAAAGATGATGGTGATATCACGAACGGCGACTTTCTTCTGTAATCAGGTTATAATGCTTTTTCATTTAACTTGTTATAATGCTTTTTCATTTAATTCATCTTTTTTATTTTTAATATTCATGTGTAAACCCGAATTTTATGACGTAATTTTCTTTTTTTCCTGCTCACTCACCAAATTATACAAATTGACATAATTTTTATTTTAAATAACGAAAAAACAAATAAATTAGTATAACATTAATAAAAATATAAATAAAACGTCGAAATAAAAATAACTTGATGACGTAAACACGTGTTGTCAAGTGAATGTGACATTTTCGATCAACCATTATTGGCATTTAATATTACAAGTACCTAGTAGACCAATCCTCGCTCGGTAATTTTTTTCAACAGGTATTTTTTTATTTTTTTTTATTTTATTTTTTTGCTAGCTTATTTTAATTACTTTTTTTTTTATTCATGGAATTTTCCAATCGATTTTTAACACAACTCCTGATAGGCAAGTATTATATAAATTATGTTGAAAAGTGTTTTGCCGATGACAATACAACATTTTAATATTTTTACAACTTAATTATAAATTAACCAGAGGATTTCGCACTCAAATCTAATATTTTTTAGGTACTTCTCTATTATGCTGTCGGCCACTTTTCATAACAAAAATCTATCGCCAAATTGTAAGATTAAACATCAAAAATGCAGTCCCATTTACTTGATGTCAGAAGCATTATACGTGTTTGTTAAATCATCAAGTGGTTTTTAATTCGACATTTGCGTGTATTTTTCATTATGTTTTACTGGTTTATTAGTTATTTCATTAATTAAAATAACAATTGCGTCCTTAAATTCTTATATTTTATTTATTTATTTTGATATTCCAATGGCAACGTTCTCCCGTTTATTTGGCGATAGTTTTTTGTTATGAAAAGTGGTCGACGGGATAAAAGAGAAGTACCATTTTTTATCAATATGTAATAGTTATTAGATGCAGGTTTAAACTTCTAAAGAAAAAGCAAGGATAAAAATATCTGTAAACAACATTTAGTTGTTAGTCAATCCAGAATATCATCTAATTTATTCCATCAAAGTTAGAGTAAAAACTGATCCAAGATTGCTAAAGGCACGAGCGAGAAAAAAAAAATTAACAATCGTATTTTAACCACATTAGAGGATGACGTCATCCGCTTCGGGAAAAACATGGGACATAGAAATATAAATCTAAACATTTCAATTTAAATTTCCCTTTTTAATCATAAATATAAAATAAACCCGTGCGGTGTTTTTTATAATAATTGCTGAGCATCATATAATGTGGTATTTTATTTTATTTTTGGCAACAATGTTTTGAGGAAAATCTTTCATTTCATTTAGGAAAACAATGCCGATTTAATTTTTAATTATCAGCAATTTTTAATCGAAAACATGTTTTAACGAAATGTTAAGTGTGATATGTCAGAAGCGTTTTCAAAATCCTTTCATATGCTATCTCATTCGTCGTTCTGCGTTTCGTATTTTCAGAAAAAAAGGGATGTTGACAGGAGAAATAATATATATGATGATACATTCACTTGAAATTGATTGTTCTTTTTCAATTAGGCGGTCACAGGTGATAAATCGCCAAATATCTCTGTAACTCGTGCAATTGTATGGGAGTTGAAAAACAACGGATTTAATTATGTGACAGTAAAATTCTCGCCAAAATAGGCCAAAGCGCTGTGAAATGGCAAAAGTCAATATTTTAAAGAGTTAAAAGTAAAAAATAAATTGTTAAAAAAAAATGTAACATACAGAATACGCTTTCATCAATTAATAATTAAATATCAATAAATTTACGATTACACGATGACAAATAAATTTAAAAGAGTAAAAAGATAATTTAAATAATGTTTCATTTTTCTTTCTGATTCTCTTTTGTTGATAAATAAACAGAGAAAAAGTATATATTTTAAATAAATTCATTATTTTGAGCTTCCTGGCAACGTATAAAAAAAAGGGAATTTTTCATAATAGAGGTCTTTGCCCAGGCCAAATTAATGCATTGTAATAGATATTTTACGTAAAAAATATGAATTGCGGTTAAAAAAATTCCGCGGTATTTTCAAGATGACCATTGGTTGCTTATAAAAGAGTGTTTTTAAAAAACTATTTTTGGTATTTCCGCATTATCCCGTCAACCATTTTCCATAAAATAAACTATCGCCAAAGCAATCGCCAGACCCAGACTCTAACGCCAAATAAACAAATGGGTGAATGTTGGCATTGGAATTTAAAAAAAAATCGGAAAAGCTGCATTTACTCAAGTGTCAACTATCAATATTTTATTAAAATAAATTTTAAAATGTATTAAGGAAAACAGAAAAAAATAATATTGGATATTTATTTATTTACACAGTAATTTGGTCGACAGAATAACTAACAAGAACCAATTGTATATATAGTGTTACGAATATTGTAAATAGCTAGTGTTTGTGCTTAAAAATAATGTAAATAGTTCAATTAAGCTCTATTCATAAGCTAATATTAATTTTTATTGCATTGCAATATCTTAATTTGGTGATTTTTTGTAAGCGAGTAAACGCTATTGGATTTCAATAGGAGTCTATGGAAATTTGGCGAAATATTGGAAATAGCGTCAAGTTGGCGCCACTTTTGGCAGCTAATTTGGCACTTTTGGCAGCTAATAATTTTGGCCGCCAAATTTGGCGATATATCGCCAAGTTGGAGCTAAAATTGGCGACAGACTCGGGTCTCTTCCTCTTGGTAACCCCTCAAATAGCGCCCATCCTACCTAAATTCTCTACTTTCATGTTAATTCCCCTAAGAAAAGTCAGAAAGCTCTGACCAATCAGATACGTTTCGAGGTATTAGAAGGATTCATGTGTAAACACAATTTTTATGACTTAATTTTCTTTATTTCCTGCTTTCAACACGTGATCATTTAATTATTATTTTAAACTTTCATTATTGTTTTTAATAGTCTCGCGCTAATACATTTTTTATTTGAGATAAAATATAATCATTTGCGCTTTTTTGGCAACAATATAAAAAATGACTTTTTCAATAAAAGATTTTTTACTCGATTTTTAAGGATTTTTTGAGTTTTTATTGTCCGACCGTGATAATTTTTTGAATTTCTGAAAGCTTGTTATATTTCGCGTCTGGTGGTATGATTTTCGAATCCGTAGGATTTCTAGAAAAAAAGTAATCGCTCCTCAAAAAAGTCCCTAATAAAAAAGCGATGAGACTAACCCGGAATATCTACGCAGAATTTGATTGGTCCATTTCGTTTTTGGCTCAGTTCCAGATTACTTTTTTTTAATATAGAAGGATAGATATATCTTTAGAAATCCTGACTCAGAAAAAAATATCTCAACTTATTCAGCTTATATACTCACTGTACGTAAAATGTTTAAAAATGACGACAATACGTATTTATTATTAATATTATTATTATTATGTTTGAATTTTGAAGAATGACGTATTGTTGGTGAGATACGAAAATTCGTAAAATTTACGGACGTAGGAGCCATAAACGTGCAGTCCTACAATACCAACGATGGTAAATACTTTACGAGTAAACTCAACTATGTGGAAACAATGTTCTCTGCGGTTTTGCCATGAGAATGTTTGAACAAATTAATATATTTGCATGTTAATTTGTCCTTAAATAAAGGAAATTAAATACTCTGCAAACTGTGCCTAAAATATAAATCATTTTTTTTTTTTTTTTTTTTTTTTTTGCAAATTATATTAAAAAATATATGATAAATTTTAATGAATTTTGAATTTTTTATTATAATTTTTTAATATTTTACACATTTTTGCTTGTTTTTCAGGAACAATCAAGAAATAATGTATCAAGCAATATAATGAAAAAATGACGATAAAAAAAATATGGATCATGGCCTTCAAAATCGTGGTAAAAGAAGTTTTGAAAGACTAATTCTGTCGAATAATATTTAAACTTTTGTTACTTTTTTTCACAAAAAAAAAAAAAAAAAATTGTATTTTATGAAATATAGATAAAAAAATGGAACAATAAATAATAGTCTAAATTAATTGCAGGCTTCCTAATCCCCAATTAAGTTCCACGATCAGGCACTATTAAGCTTCCTTAATAACGACAGAGTTCCACGATCAGGCACGATCAAGCTTCCTAATCACGATCAAGTTCCACGATCAGGCACGATCAGGCTTCTTAATCAATATCAAGTTCCACGATCAGGCACGATCAAGTTCTACGATCAGGCAAGATCAGACTGTCTAATCACGATCAGGCACGATCAAGTTCTACGATCAGGCAAGATCAGACTGTCTAATCACGATCAGGCACGACCAGGCTTGCTAACCACGATCGGGTACTATTAGGCTTCCTAATCATGATCGGGCATGATCAGGCTTCCTAATCACGATCAAGGTCCACGATCAAGCAAGATCAGACTGTCTAATCACGATCAGGCTTCCTAATCACGATAAAGTTCCACGATCAGGCACGATCAGGCTCCCTAATCTACGATCAAGTTCGACGATCTGGAACGACCAGGCTTCCTAATCTACGATCTTTAGTTATTTTTTGTCATTTCAAACTTTTCTGATTATCTTGAATTACACCCTATTTTTAATATAGCAGGGTGCTAAAAATTGTTTTGTGAAATAATGAGAAATCTAGTGGTAACGATTTATCGTAAATATTATGTAAATTTACAAAGAGGTAAAAACCGATGTTCTGCTAAAAAATAGATAAACATTTCCATAAAATTACTGTAAACATTGCTAATTTACTTTTGTAAAAGTACACAATTCTGTTAATTTACATGGAGAAAAATGTAGAATATTTTGTAATATTAAATGAGTCAAAAACAAAGGCAATGTTTCTTTTGATTCTCAGTTTGTGAATAAATTATAAATACTGGCTATCCCGCCGGCGTGTTCTTACTATAACTAGTAAGAAACCGCAGGTTGAAATGCAACAGAGGCACTGCAACAGCGCCATCTGCTTGATCGCGGTCAACCTCTACCAAATGGTGTATCGGTGTCTTGCACGTTCGCGTTCACCTGCTGTGTCGTCTTTCGCCCATAGCCGTTCAACGCTTCGTCCGTATGCAAAGCCCTGATTTTTTCCTGGAGGACTTTTTGAAGCTTATAAAGCGGTATGACAAATGACTCAATGTACTTGGTACTTATGTGGAAAAATAAAGTTATGTTTTATCTTTAATGCCTCATTACATTTTTTGTCTTTCATACACACCTCTGTCCACAGACGCCAGGGGAAACTTATTTTCTGACTGCCCCTCGTAAAATAATATAAATGAAACAGACATTTAATAGACATGTGCTTAACCTCGAACTACACGCTTAAACACTGGAATAATCTTAATAATAAATTCTGGTTTAAATAACAAAATCTTTGGCAATTTTTTCGGCTATTAACCCCAGTCATGCAGCTGGTACGAATGCATCGCTTTTAATAAATTTGAAAACCCTAGTTGAATACGTATTTGAAAATTTGGATATAAAATACTTTTAGGTTCTATTAATACGTAATCTAAAAATGGTAACATATTAAATGAAAAAAAAATGTATTAGTGTTAAAAAAAAAGGCTATTTTAACCCATGTTTTGTACACCGTTGCAGTATGTTCTGTGACGCAATAATCTCGGTTTAGACCCTCTGGTTTCGACAATTTGAAATCGCTATTTAGGGTCTACAAAAGAAAAAAAAGTTAAAATCGTTGGACACGTTTAACTAACACACTTAAATGTGTTTAAGTACCTTTTTCTTTTCTAGAAAAAGTCGTCTTATTAAAAGGGAAGTCTAATGTATATTGAATACATTAGGCTTACCTTTGTTATAAATAAAATTTATTTGAAAGATTTTTTTTTCCAACGTAATCTTTTTTTTAATATAATTGCCCATTTATCCGGATTTCCAAATATCCGGACTACGTTCAGCATTAATCCGGATTATGGAAGTTTCATTGTGCTAATAAAAATGATAATAAATCAAATAAATATTTATGTAGAATGCTAAACCGCACCTTCATTCTCTCTCTAATATGCATTAATTTGAAACATATATTACAAGTCCACTTAATACTACAATGTAGAATACACATAATATAATATACTTCTCGATGATTCGCAAACCGCACCATTAAGTGACTAAATAAAATTTAATTGAGTGTCATATTCTGAGAAAGGTAAACAGAAACATGGTTAAGTTGAATATAATTATTGCAAAGTGAATTTGCGGGTATAATTAAACTAATGATTCTCAAGCACTTTCTACACTCTTCGCGTGTGCAAAGCGCAGTCATAAATAATTAAAAATTCACATATTGAAGATCAAGGTTTAGAATAATTAGATTTAACACAGAAAAACTTAAATATTAATTTAGCGAAGTTAAATAACAATGAAAAATTTGTTTAACTGTAAAATATATGAGGGTCGCAAGAATTTTGTACTACATATAAGGACGTTCACATCATGTAAATCTATTCATTTATCGTACTTGCAAAAAACGCTGTACAAATATATTCTTGTAACTTTCTTTTATAACCCTAATAAAAAAAATATTCCTAAGTACAGGAATAATAATAATAATAATAATAATAATAATAATAATAGTAATAATAGTAGTAATAAACCATAGAATAAGTATATCACGTAGATTGTTGAACTGATCTTTTGTTTTCCTACACTCTCTACAATCCACATAATTATGTTTTAAGAGCCAGTCAGTCATGCACATCAATACATCAGTCATGCGAAAAAACTCTCATTTTAATATTTTTAAATTATTTTTCTTCATAGGATATCTGAGCTCGATCCCTAACGTTGTTAGTTTTTACTTTTTCGATTTTGGTTCCTGTTTTTTTATATAAGGGTACTTTCACTTTCAGAACCGCTTCCAAACGGTTCCAAAATTGAAAATGTCCGCTTATAAAAAAAACTGTAACCAAAATCAACAAAGTAAAAACTAACAACGTTAGAGATCGACCTCAGATATCCTATGCAAAAAAAAAAATCATTTAAAAATATTAAAATGCGAGTGAGAAATCGCGCAAGAATCTTCCCATAGACTTAACATTAGCTTGAGCGTTTCTTCTCGTGACTAGCGTAGGCTCTTAAAGGTTCTTTTCGAAATCGTGTTCGAAAAGGCCGTTGCACAATGATGACAGATTCCGTTTTGCTCAGTTCAAGAACACAAAATACCTTATCCATTGCAAACGCAGACATTTTCTACTGATATTCGCATGACACGCTAGCTATCGCTATGTGACTTCACACAGCAGCGGTAAAAAAACCTTTATACTTACACCTACCTTACGACTTGTATTTGCTGAACGTGCCTTAAACTGTTCCTGTTTTACAGCATCTGGAAGTTGTATACTTACTTATGAATCACCCTGTATACTCTTGTACCTTTCTTTTAGAATATCTTTAAAAAATGTTTATTCCTACTTACAGGAAGAATTTCTATTCTCACTAATAATAATAATAGTAATAATAGTAATAATAAACCATAGAATAAGTATATCACGTAGATCGTTCAACTGATCTTTGGTTTTTCTAGACTCTCTACAATACACATTATTACGTTTAAAGACAATTTATAATCCTAATAGACTATACATTAAAATGAAAATAAACATTAAGTCACTAAATTATACTTGATTGAGTCTCATATTCCGAGAAATGTAAATAAGAATGTTTTAAAATAGGTGCAAAAGAAATATCGCAGTGTGGATTTGGGTGTATAATTAAACCATCCGACTCTCAACTGTGCTTACTACACATTTTTGTCTCCTGTGAAAAGCTCAGCTTAAGTAGTTTTAAATTCGTGTACTCAAGATTTAAAATGATTAGACTTAACACTGAGAACAACTTAGTTTAGTTTAGAGGTGTTAAATTGTAACGAAAAGAGAAATTTAAATGTAAAATATCTCACGGCATCATTCATAAGTTCCTTTTCTACAAATAAGGTCGTTCACATTGTGTAAACTCACCTATTTATTATATTTCGAGAAATGCGGTATAAATACATCCTTGTACCTTTATTTCGTAATATCGTTGGAATTTGTTTTAGTATATTTTTATGTACAAGGAGTGTTTTAAGATCTAGCATAATAATAATAATAATTATTATTATAGTGGTGGTAATAATTACTGTTTGTATTATATGAATTTAACATCGCCAAATATGCATGAAAGTATGCCTTAAAGTAATTTAAAATATGCAAAATGAATATAACGGTATTAATAGAAATAAATTAAAAGTTTATTCCTCATTTTTATAGATTGTCACACAATTTTAATGGAAACTTCAATCCCCCCCCCCCCTAAATTTAAGGGAAAAAGTCCCCAAGTTAACAACACATAATCAACCTTTTCAATGATATTCTTTTTTTAATATAATACATTTTACTATATTTTTGCTCTAACAAATTTTCTTAAATTTTCTCATTTTTATGTAACGTAGTAGTAATATACTGTTTAATAAAATTTCTAAATTTTTATGCTTTTATATGCATTTGTAGATAATATTTACAAAGTATACAAATACATATGCACGTATGCAATTGCAAATAATCCTGACTCTAGTAATAATAAACATTAGAATAAATATATCATATAGATTGTATAACTAATCTTTCCTTCTCTAAAACTTTTTATGGTGAATTATTTTAAATAATTACATTTTAAGACCACTTATGATCATAAAATAGTATACTTTTCGTTAATGCGCCTGAAATACATCATTGAGTCGTTAAATATACTTTTTTAAATATCATATTCTAAGAAAAAGTAAAAAGGAATTAGACTAAGGAAGAGTTAATGCACCAGAAATACTGAAATAAGAATTTGCGTGTATATTTAAACTATCTGACTGTGAAGTGTTTACTACACATAATTCATCGCGTGTGAAAAATTTAGACTAAGTAGTTTCAAATTCATATATTCAAGATGGAGGTTTATAATAATTGGATTTAACACCGAGAACAACTTAAATATTAATTTGTAATGAAAAGAGATGCTTAACTGTAAAAAGTACCACTGCCGCATAGAATGCATTTTGCGTATAAGGTCATTCACACCACATAAACACCCTCATTCATTAAAGTAAAGAGAAATGAAATATTAAATAGTTTTATTTACAGTAAAGGATAGATTACTATAAACTGAAGTTAGTGTAAAAGTAGTTAAAGTAGAGTTTAATGTAAAATGTTTCAACGACCTTCCGTTCATTAAGACTATCTTAGAAGTATTCCTTTGAATTTGTATCTATTTTAAGACCGCTTATACGAAATACCACTGATACACATAATATTTTTCACTGAAACTCTTAATATTCATTATTAAGTGACTAAAATGTACTTGAGGGGGTTATTCTTAGAATATTATATACGACTCTATACTATAAAGCAAAACCACGTCCGTGAATAACGTTGATGTTATATGGACGGTGTCAAAGACTTGTACAACAAATTTCGTTTTTATCGCAAAATTAATAACATTTAACATTGCACAATTTAAATTTTTTTACCATCGAAAAGCAAACAAAATATATTTCCAGACTGAATTTGTTGGAAAACTGAATCTCAATTCACTCATTTGTTACGAATACTTAAAATAATTTTCAAGCATGAATTTAATGTATTATTTAATGTATCTCAAAAATGAATATACCACGCCATTACGGATGATTTACCCGTTAAAACAATGTAAAGAATTAAGATTTTTTTAAAATTTCCTAATAATATTCCGTAATTAAATTGCCAAATGAAATTAAAATTTAACCTAAAAAAAGTAATACATAAAACTGGAATTTAACAGACATCTAATCGAACTATGATCTTAAATACTAGAACATTTGAAATCAAAAAGTTTGCTCTAAATGGTGAAATCTTTCGCAAGTAACCTCTGGCATGTAACTAATACGAAAGTACCCAAAAATGATTTTTGGTGTACTTGGTGGATAATTTAAGAAAATACACTAACTAACAAAATATATTACAGTTTTTAATTAAAAGCTATTTCATCTGCGTTCTGTATGTTGGGCAGTGTGTAGCATCTTTAACTCAGGTAACCCTGGTTGGATCGTTTGGTACCATTAAAATAATATAAGAACGAGAGAAATCATGCTCTATAAAACTGCATGTATAATTAACTCTCCTGTCGGTCACATACATACGTTAGCATCGTCTGAAAAGTTTACACTAGGTGGTTTCAAATTCATACATTCAAAGCAGTATTGACAGTTTAGCGTGAATTTTATGTAGATTTCATAGGAAATACTACCTATTACATTCTCACCTATGTTGGAATTTCTGAAAATTGTTTGCAGATCTACGCCGATCATGACTCCCAGAACCCAAAACCACCCCCAGTTCAAAACTTTATCTATCTATCTGTCTATCTATCTGTCTATCTATCTATCTATCTATATCACTTTTTTATGGACACGATAACTTCAATTATTCTGCACAAATCTCCTCAAAACTGTTACATAACATCAAGGGCATAAAATCTCGGTCAAGTTCGTTAATTGGCAAAATCGAACCAAGGGGGGGGGGGGGGCTTTTTGTGAAAACAGAAAAAAGCCCATAACTTCTTAATTATGATACGAAATCACCCTCTCGTGGAGATTCAGCCGTTAAGTATAGGAACTTTTCTCCACGAGGAGAAATGTTTATCGAATCAATTTAAAGTTATTATTACTTCTAGGAAAAGGGCCAAAAATTTATGTATGACAAATTTTTGATATAATTATAAATGGCCTCAAGGTGAGGAAAAATAGGGGTTTAAGAAGAAAAAAATTCATATCTTCGTCAATTCACAAGATATCAAATCCGCTTAAATTTATTACAATCCTCTTAATAGTATCTACAACTTTTATATTTACACATTTTTTACAAGACCAACCCTTACAACAAAAAAAAATTAAAAACAAACCAAAAAAAAAATCTCCTGTGGCTCCGCCTACAAACACATGTAGATTTCAAAGTGGGCAGTCCAAACTGCCGCATGATTGCAAAAAAAGTAATTTCTTCTGCAATTCTCAATGAACAGGCGCCCCACGGTCTGCGTCTTCGAAATCTACCTGTGCCTGTAGGCCGAGCCGTCAGGGATTTTTAATTAGGATTCCTTGATTGTTACGACTTTCTTTTAATAAGTAATATTCGTCTTGATTTGTCATTAAATAAGACAAAATTTAACATTTAAAAAAATGATTGCAATCAAACAATCCCAATCAAACAAGTGCCCTTTCCAACTGGCAGCATTGATTCAAAGACATGTTTAGAATAACGTGGCTTAATGCGGGAAACAGATTAAATATTAATTTAGCGCAGTTTGTTTGTAGTAAAAAGCGATGTTTAAACCTTTTTGGGTCCGAATTTTGTTTTAATTTTGTGAATTTCTTTATTTTTATTTTTATTTTTTGTTTTTTTACATTAATACACTGAGAAAAATGACAATTTCAAATCTGAGTAATCTGAGTATTTTAAATCTTTTCATTTTGTTACGAAACTTTTTGTTTCAAATATGACGACCCAATGCTTTCAATTCTGAAATACCAGAAATACTCAGAATATAGAAACATAAAAATACTCAAAACTGAGCACATAGAGGTCAGTTTATACTCATTTTTGAAACATGGACCTATTGAAAAATGATTACAATCAGTTCAAACTCATTTTTGAAACATGGGCCTATTGAAAAATGATTACAATCAGTTCAAACTCATTTTTGAAGCATCGAAATACTCAAAAATGAGAACATAGAAGTCAATTTATACTCTTTTTTGAAACATGGGCATACTCAAATATGAGCACATGAAGTTTTATTCTTGAGTGTGTGCATGTTTTCAGAAATGAGTATATACATGTTTCAAGCTTGAGTAATTTTGATTCGGAGCCATGTTGACTATGCGACATACTCAGATTTGAGTATCTTTTGCTCAGTTTTGAAAATGTTATTTTTAGAGTGTAATATTAAAAGTAGTTATCCAAATCATAAATGTTAAAGTTTACTGAAATATAACAAATATAATATAATTATTTTGTATGCTTTTCTTTTGACAATAGGCTAAGGATGAATTTTTGAAGACGTTTGGAAAATGCGGTGTTACAACATGATTAAACATACATAACAACTTTCTAGTACTTTTTATGTTTTATCACACATTATTAGTTTGGAAAAGTAGCCCCTATTTTAAATTTAAAGAGTGAAACATATGTTTGAATTTAAAGACTCACCAACGGTGTCAAGATAATATTTTTTTTTTACTTAATTTATTATTATTAAATGCTGAAGCATGAATGAAATCATAATAATAAATGTATAAACATGTACTATTGTTGCTATATGCATGTAGCAAAAACAAATAGTTGAGGACTTGCGCCCCATGATCCCCTCCTTTTCCGATGCCCTTAAACATTATTCTCTGTTTTCTGATCGGTTTAGTTGTTTGCCAGATTAGAAAATATGCAAGTCATGGTTTTAAAAAATTAATTTGATTACAATATTAAAAAAATATATTAATTGCGTAAAAGTAATAAAAGCATCTATTTATAAAGAAAATCGTTGGAATTATATTCTGTTAACTGCAATTTAAAATTAAATTTGGTTACTTAACTTTTCAGTTAAAGCTTTACTTCTTGGCAATCGCTATTGAAATCGAAATATCCTTCTGACGGTAATTGAATCATATTCTAAATTAAATTATATGCCCACTTATATACAATTTTACGGCTTTACTTTATAATTAAGTGCCCTCATGAGCATTCAAACTTTAGAAATCAAGTTTCCTAAAATATTTCCATAATTGTGGCCTGTAATCGTTTAGCTGCGTTTCGTTCACTAAAACTCTATACAATAAATTACTTTGAATTATTATAATTAAGGAGTATTTACAAACATAATATACTCTACTTTTCGATAAAATACCCAAATATATCATTCTCATTAAATATTCCTTATTAAGTATCATTTTCTCAAATAACTAAATAGGAATATGATTAAAAGACATTTAAAGCATGAGAAATATTGCAAGACAAATTTGCGTGCATAATTAAATCATCTGACGGTCAAGTGTTTACTGGACATATTCATCGCGTGTGAAAGGCTCAACCAAAGTAGTTTCAAATTCATATATTCAAGATCAAGGTTTAGAATAATTGCATTTAACACAGAACAACTTAAATATTTATTTAAAGGAGTTAGCTTGTAATGAAAAGAGATATTTAACTGTAAAATATTTCACTGAGGAGTGGATAAGTTCGTTTCCTGCATATAAGGTCGTTCACATCATGTAAAATGATTCATTTATTGTTGTTTTAAGAGATGCCATGTAAACATTAAATGATTTTAAATCACAATGAAGGAAATTTTAATTTTCAGTTGTGAAAAAATTAATTGAACAACAGTAAGTTTAATTAAAAATAAATATAAAATCTATATATATATTTTTCTTACGTGGCGCGGAAATAGGGCTGAATTTCTACCTTACTGTTGGCAACAACCGTAGTTTCCAGAGCTCAGACCAATGAACAGACAAGATTTTGTTAGCTCCACCTCCAAACCGCCTGGACATTAGTCCATATGCCTACCGGCTGGCGTCCAGGTTGGGTGTCCTAGCTCCACCTCCAATATGGTGGTCAGTGTCAGAGCACTGAAACTTAAGCTAGCAATTACTAAAAATAAAATAATATGAACGTAATCCAAAGCGTCTGACATGATTCCTCATTTTAATTATGAGTAATATTGTCGTTTAATTATGAGTAATATTGAATTATCAACTCTTATTTAGAATTTATTTAGGAATTTTACTCACACAAAAAATCGGAGATAATAAAATATAAACTTTCTAGAATCCCCTGCTGCCATCTGTTGATGTTTTATTGAAGTAAAAATGATTTTTCTTCAATTTCAATGAAGTAAAGATTTCTTTTGCAGAAATCTATAATCAATTAGAATAGTAAAATGTTGAACGAAATTTAAACAATCATTGACGATAAACTATCTTCCTACCACGTAGTGTGTTTTTTTTTGTTTTTTTTTAGTGAATTTAAGCCGTGCTGTATAATATTATAGGTGAATAAGGTTTAAACTAATTATGTTTCCAAGATCCTTTTTTCATAGTATTTAAATGATATGTCCATTAGTAGCATCGACTAAATGCATTTTTAGTTGTGTTTTCAACGGAGTTTTAGATTACTTTTTTACATTTAAAAAATTGTAAATTTCATATGTTCAAATGATTTATTGTAGTACTTATTCCGGCATCAAACATAATAATGACAAGAATAAAAATATATTACTTACTTAAAATTACTAAATACATTTAATATTTAATTTACGTTAAATATGAATGCTCTTCATTGAATATATTGTACTCCATAATTACATATATAATTTTAAGCCCACTTACATACATTGCACGTACTCAATCTTTATATCCATCATTGTGCATACGTCTCTCGTAAATACCTTTAATACTTATCAATGCATACAATAGAGATCAGAATCTTTTTCAACACTTTCTAATATACTTGAAAAGTATTTATGACACCAGTTTGTTTGTCTGTTTGTTTGTAGGCGTTCTAACTTTCGTAAATATATTATTTACGTTAGTTGTTTAGTTAGTTGCGAGACTAACGAAAAAGACAGGCTACCGCGGTGCATTCCACTTATCTTTTTTTACAGACCACTAGAGTGACGTGATACTCTTTTCGTACACCTGCATTGGTGATTTCGCGCATCACGTGACTCCCACGGTCTGTAAAAAAAGATACGAGTAAAGCACCACGGTAGCCTTTCTTTTTCGTTAGCCTCGGTTAGTTAGTAATGACGTAAATATATTATTTACGTTAGTTGTTTAGTTAGTTAGTAGTGACGTAAATATATTATTTACGTTAGTTATTTAGTTTGTTAGTAGTGACGTAAATATATTATTTACGTTAGTTGTGCCGTGCGCCCGCGAATGTGCACAACCACGCCCGACACTCCATTTGCGTCCTTAGATGTATCATTATGTTATCACAAAGCCGCCTATTAAAATTTCAAACAATTTGGGTGTTACGACGTTTCGTACTTTTTCATTTGAACACCTCTCGTACATAGAAACTCAAAGAATTCAGTTACAGAACAGACTATGATCAATTTCATTGTCTGAAAAAATAAAATTTATTAATAATACTCTGTTAGTGTTGGAATATGTTTCAAACGTATGCTTGATGCATAATTTGTTTGTAATCAAATTAGAGTAAATGTGTCTAAGGATAAGTATTCCATAATACTGATTCAACTGAAACGTCGAAATCAGTTACGTGGATGCAAAAGTTGGTATCGTTTAATTTTACTTGAGAAGACTACCATAAGGAAACGAATCAGTAATGAATTATTTTATACAATATGGCAATGGGAGAAGTATGTTTTCATTGTATGATTGGAGTCATGTTATCATAAATGAGACGAATTTGAAAGTAATAAACACCTGTGTCGCTTATAATAATAATAATAATAATAATAATAATAATAATAATAATAATAATAATAATGCGAATAAAAATTGAATATATACAATTCAGAGTGCTTAAGGGAACTCTCGTTCTTAATTGAGGGTCTTTAACCCGTTTTCAACGAGTTGAATATCCCTAATTTAGACTAACTTAATTTAGACCCTAACGCCGTGTCATTTCAAGTAATTAGAAACAAAA
The DNA here is from genome assembly GCA_963931845.1 of Maratus michaelseni. Lineage (NCBI taxonomy): Eukaryota > Metazoa > Arthropoda > Arachnida > Araneae > Salticidae > Maratus > Maratus michaelseni. The sequence continues at coordinate 101,625,835 of OZ007597.1, read as the reverse complement.
TTTTCAGGTACATCGAAATGCCTTATTAAATGATGACAATAATATCTTATCGTTTCTCGTGTATCAATGTAATACTGTAGTAAAGACTGTTTCTAGCGTCTTTCGTTCTCATCAATGCTACGCGATGTTGCTTTTACTAAATAAATTGATTTTATAGAATGTCTGAAGATAAATGAAAATTTTTGAAATATTAACTTATTATATTATCTTATAAGTGTTTATTTTTACATTTTATAAAGCCTGAAATATGGTGTAAATATATTACAGAGGTTTGTGTAGTTTCAATAAGTATCTAAAAGGTTATGAGAAATCGAAACAACATCTCTTTTCACTGGCGGTATAAAGATTCAAAAGATATGAGACCCCTTAATTATTTGAGACATGAAACAGCTTTCAGTGACATAAAAAACTTTTAGAAGTGAAATATATTCATGGTGTTGGCTAATGAACTGAAAATCCCTATATATAACGTTCTGAAAATGCATCATCATGTCAGTAGGAACATGTCATATCGCTTTTAAGAATCTTTACTTTTCGTTCTATAAATAGGAATAAAAACTGAAATAAATGGATCTTGGATTTCGGAAATGTAATAAATAAGGAAAATGGCTGAAATATTTTTTGTAAATGAACTAACTGTACGACTTTTTATCCCTAACTGTATATAGTAAGAATTCGAACTTCTCTTATTATTGAGACACTGTTGTTAAAATAAGGCTTTTTCGTGTTTCATGTTTAAACATAAATAGGAATTTTACAATTGATATTTTAAGTCTGTTTCTTTACAGAGAAATTGCTTAGATTTTAAAATAGCACTTCACGAAACTTTCAATGTGCTGAGATCAGTCACTTCGAGATTACAAAAATTTCAAAGTACTGGTAAAAAAAAAAAAAAAAAAAAAAAAAAAAAAAAACTAATCGGTTTCCAATAAAAACAGCTGTTGTCCAAAAAACACTAAAATGGTATAATAGAACAAATTCTTGTTTTCAACAGTAGCAACGTTTTGAAATAACTTTACTGGAAACAACAGCAATGAGGTAATGATAATGAGGTAAACTAAATGACATTTATAAAACTATAGAATTGAAATAGCTATACTGTTATTAATGCACAATAAAACAGAATAACGCGCGACTAAGTAATAAACAGAATTTCCGTAACCTATTTATTTTAATTGCAGTCATGCAGTCTTCTTAATTATTTGAGACATGAAACTGCTTTCAGTGACATAAAAAACTTTTAGAAGTGGTGTTGGCTAATGAACTGAAAATCCTTATATATAACTTTCTGAAAATGCATCATCCACGTCAGTATGAACATGTCATATCGCTTTTAACAGTCCTTACTTTTCGTTCTATAAATAGGAATGAAAACTGAAATAAATGGATCTTGGATTTCGGAAATGTAATAAATAAGGAAAATGGCTGAAATATTTTTTGTAAATGAACTAACTGTACGATTTTTTTCCCTAACTGTATATAGTAAGAATTTGAACTTCTCTTATTATTGAGATACTGTTGTTAAAATAAGGCCTGTGTTTCATATTTAAGCATAAATAGGAATTTTAGAATTAAAATTTTAAGTCTGTTTCTTAACAGAGAAATTGCTTAGTTTTTAATATAGCACTTCAAGAAACTTTCAATTTGCTAAGATCAGTCCCTTCGAGATTATAAAAAGTTCAAAGTACAGGCTCTAAAAAAACTAATTGGTTCCCAATAAAAACAGCTGTTGTCCAAAAAAACACGAAAATGACATTATACAACAAATTTTTGTTTTCAACTGTCGCAACGCTTTGAAAACATTTAACTGGAAACATCAGAAAATGTCCTCATTATGCGGTGAAGTGGAAAAAATATGTTACAGGTTTCAGATTTTTTTTTTAAATTTAAATAGATGATGAAGGATTTTTTTTTTAAATAACTAAACAACGTATGTTCAGCTTTTTTCTGATATTAAAAAAATCAAAATAAAGCCTAAAGATATTGCAAATTGTCGAAAATAACATTGTTGGGATAGAAAAAAAGCTTCTTTAGAAAATCTTTTTCATCTTTCTGAAAATTGAGACTTTTCCCGAGATAAATGCTTTATCTCTGATTCATGATTTAACACTTTTGAATATACCCTGTATCTTATTTCACAATTAAAGTCTTTTCCTTATTGTTATGTTGCTGTATTGTGATTAAGTAATAAACAGAATTTCCGTAACCTATTTATTTTAATTGCAGTCATGCAGTCTTCTTAATTATTTGAGACATGAAACTGCTTTCAGTGACATAAAAAAACTTTTAGAAGTGAAATATATTCACGGTGTTGGCTAATGAACCGAAAACCCTTATATATAACTTTCTGAAAATGCATCATCACGTCAGTATGAACATGTCATATCGCTTTTAACAGTCCTTACTTTTCGTTCTATAAATAGGAATAAAAACTGAAATAAATGGGTCTTGGATTTCGGAAATGTAATAAATAAGCAAAATCGCTGAAATATTTTTTGTAAATGAACTAACTATACGAGTGTGTTTTTCGTAACGGTATATAGTAAGAATTTGAACTTCCCTTATTATTGAGTTACTGTTGTATAAATAAGGCGCTTGTTTTGTGTTTCATGTTAAACATAAATAGGAATTTCACAATTAATACAGGGTGAGTACAAAGGATTAACACGATTTAAAAAAATCATATTTTTGAAACTACTGCGCATATTACAATAAGTGATACATGAATTTAAAAAGAAATATACCACGTTTTGTATCAATTACAAATGTTCGATGTGTGACCCTCTTGTTACACGGCATACATCCAATCTGTAATTGAGTTCGTTCCAAACATTTTGTAGCATCACTCTATCAATGGTTCTGAATGCTGCATAAATGCATTCTTTAAGTTCTGGCAGTGTTTTCGACATTGGTGGTACATAAACAATGTCTTTGACTTAACCCCACAAAAAGAAATTAAATGGTGTTAGATCTGGGGATCTTGGTGGCCATGTGGCCCATTTTTGGATGTCAATCCCAGCTATCAATAAATGTGCTGCCATCTGTTGGTGGAAAAAACTTGGTATATATCTCTTTAAATTCATGTCTCACTTATTGTAATATGTGGAATAGTTTCAAAAATAAGATTTTTTTAAATCGGGTCCATCATTTGTACTCACCCTGTATTTTAAGTCTGTTTCTTAACAGAGAAATTGCTTAGAAGTGCAACGAATAGAGAAAGAAAATATCTAAGAAATTTCCAATCAAAGGGACGCATTCTGCATTTAGGATAATTATAAATTTGAATCACAAGTAAAATTTGATATTAATTTGAGTTTCAAAGATCTAAAGTTTAAATGCTAAAAAAGAGCTCTTATTGTCATGTATGTAACAATTATGTCTATTTTTTAATACGATCAATGAATTGTTTATTGTTGTTCATCAATGAAATTAAAATTTGCACAAATGTGTTTAGACAGTAGTAAAGCATATTTTCCATATTATCATTAAACAAGAGCAAAAAATCCTGCGTCAAGCATAGATTATGAAACAATTTCGAACACAGCCAGAAAACTGTAACGAAACTTCACCGTTAAATAAAGAAGATATGTGAGTAAACAGTTTATAAAACATATAACACATTGAAAATTACAGTTTTCGAAATTACCTTCCAGTGTCCAAAAAGTAGTCAAATTATTTTGTGCAGCCCTGTATATGATCAATAGATGTGGATATATAGCATGATAAAATTTAGTTCAGATAGAGTATTCACATTTAGCCACTTTCGCTAATCGATTGAAATGCACTCGAAATCTTTTGTACAGCCCTGTATATTATCTAAAGACATATGTACACATCACATACTAAGCTAAAAGCAACGTAAAACTCCCTCGCTGCAATTACCAACCGTAAACGACAATATATATTTTTCTTCTCCTGTATATGAATGCATTTATATTCCACAAACTTCTATTAGTCTACTAAATATAGTTCAGAAGCAAAATGAGAAGTACAATTAAAAGTTCAAAGCCTCACCTACCCTTAGGCAATTTATAGGCAATACCCTTAGGCAATATACTTCCCTTAGGCAATACTTATGGATTCTCTTGTGTACGGATTCTCTTGTGTCCTGGACATGAACAAATGAGTTTATAAACACACGTACTATGGAGAAATTTAGTTAAACTTAAAAGCGCAAACCAAAGTAGAAAACGCACTTATCACACATAGACTGTAAATATCACACATGTACTGTAACCGATATCTTTTGTGTGTCCCTGTAAATAAACACAATGCACACCACACTTTCAAGAGAGCAATTTATAGACCACATCAGTAATGCATGTAATTTTCATTATGTTTGAAATACTGAAATATCTCTAAATTCCCCATAGAACAATGTGTAACAGAATTCTTTTGTTTGACCCTGTAAAGGAATAATAAATGCTTTGCACCCAATATTCTACAAAAAGCATGTTTTAATACGCTTCTTAATTATATATCAATTTTATCGTGTTTTAAATGACGTAGCATTATCAAAATGTGCTTGAAATGATTATTTCCCATTGACTGTAATGTAACGGAATATTTTTGACTGTCTTTGTAAAAAAAACTATAAGTGCTACACTCTTCAATTGAAATAGGGGACATGCTATAGTAAACGACAATAACATACATAAATTTCAGGCCAATCCGAGTATATGTACTCGAGTTAGAGCGCGGACAGACGGCCAGACAAACAGAAGTCATAAACACTTTTCAACTATAGGTTGGAAAGTGTTAAAAAGTGGTATTATGAGAAAAGATATGATTTTTGTGCAATCGATATGAATTTAGTACGGTTATTTTCTAAAGAATTAGAGGTACGCATTCGTGGTGGTTATTTTTTCTAACATCAGTGATCAGGAAAAAAGAATATATTCAGGACCCTTATATTGCTGATGGCTGCTAACAGTCATACGATATAGCTCTGTAAATAAATGTGGTTCTAACATATTTGTCAGAAAACAAAATGTTACCTTGAACTCAATTACTAATAAACATTTCATTTCGACTTTTAATCTTTTATTAATGTAGTTTTATGAATTAGTAGTGGGGGATTTTTTTCTGACATCAGTGATAAGAAAATAATAATATATTCAGGACCCTGATATTGCTGATGGCCACTCAGCGTGATTCTAACCTTAATGTCACAATACAAAATATTAACTTCAACTCAACTACTAATAGACCTTTCATTGCGATGCTTGATCATTTATGAATGTAGTTCTATGAATTAATAGTAAATGACGTTTTCTGGCATTAGTGATCAGAAAAGAAAAATATTGGGTAGTCCGAACGGTAAGTGGAAAAACAGCCCCCACTGAATGAACAATTATTAAATATTTTAATATAATAAAGTTTGAAAAACTCCCCAATAGTTAATTATCATACTATGTTTAAAAAACCCGTAATTCAGTGAAAACGTGTTATAAGTTATTTGTAGAAGTTGTAAAATATATAACATAGTATGAAACTTCAGTGTTTTTAAATTGCTGGCTGTTCATTCACTGGAAAAGTTTGCGTTCATCCATTGGTAAGAACTGTTCATTTTCTGGGTTTTTAGGGTTTTGTTCATCTCACGAAACCCGAGGCTAACGAAAAAGACAGGTTACCGCTTTACTTTACGTATATCTTTTTTTACAGACCGCGGGAGTCACGTGATGCTCTAATCCACCAATGCAGGTGTACGAAAAGAGCATCACGTCACTCTGGCGGTCTGTAAAAAAAGATAAGTGGAATGCACCGCGGTAGCCTGTCTTTTTCGTTAGCCTCGACGAAACCCTATTACTCCCGCTCCGTTGTCTGTCCGTCACAGAGCCGTTCTCAGAAACTATACAACATACAGAGCTGAAACTTTGTCTATATATAACTGAATATCTGCTATGAAGCTCAAAATATTAAAGTTTGGAAAAATCGCATTATTTTAATAAATAGAGATAAAAAACCAAAATTCTAACAACGTTTTCCTATTAAATTTAAATATTTTTCGTTATAGCAGTTGCCATGGTTGCCAACAATTAAAAATCCACAATAAAATTCTTTCTACAATAATTAATTTTCTACTGAAATTAATTTTCCACGTGGAAAATGAAAATGAAATAAAAAGTTTCACCAATTGAAAAAAATTAATATGAAATAAAAATGATTGACGTCATAGTGGCAATAAAACGGAAATTTTCAAAGATTTCTCAATAATACAAGGAGTATGAGTATGTGTATGTACAGCACGCAGATTAATATCACGTCATTAAAGAATTAAAAAGAAAATTAATCTGACGTCATATCGGAAGTTTAACGGATTTTTCAAATGTTTGAGAATAACACAAAGCGAGTATCAATATGAGCAATAGAGAATAGTAAATATATGAATTTGAGGAACGTATTGAATCATGATAAAAATCCGATTATGGAAATATTCACATATTTTAACATTTAGAAGGTGTACAACATGTTTAATTTTGAAATTAAATCTTTTTAAGAATCGCATTTAGTCCACATGACAGATATTATTATGACAAATTATAATAGTGGGCTTAGCCCGCTATCGAGCCGGTTCAGATATTAGAAAAATCGAGAAAAATAGACCGGTAAATAGACCGGGATAAAGTGTTTTGTAAGGAATATTAAGCGAAACCCTTTGTGTGTTCTTCGATCGCACTTACCCACTTGTTTATAAAGCTTTTTATTAAGACAACAATTCCCAAACAAATGAAATATAAACTTTTTATTATTTTTAAACCATTTGTATACCAACAGATGTATTTGCACTGTCAGACTTCAAAAGGTACTGTTTATTAAAATATTATCCTTTTTTTAAAATGTGCTTAAGTGTTTATTTACTCTGGTCGGACTACCCTACATTCAGGACCTCGATTTTGCTGATGACCACTCACTTTCATGTGATATGATCCTGTAAATATGCGTAGTTCTAACATTACTGTCAGAATACAAAAAATTTCCTTGAACTTAATTACTAATAGACATTTTATTGGGACATTTAATCTTTCATGAATGTTTGATTTTAGGAGAATAAACTAAAAGATCAGATTCTATTGATGAGATTCTAATAAATGATACACAATACAGTATCAAAATTATGCCTGTTGAAACAAGCAAATAAACAAAACTGAAATAACTAGAACTATGAAAAGCTATCCTCACGTTGCAGAAATAGATACTTGTTTGTTATAAGGGCCTTCGCGAGATAGTGAAAATGGCCTTAGCAAGAAAAGGATTTTTTTTTGCATATTTTCTGTCAACCTTTCTGCTCCAGTAAAAAAGCGTAGTTCAAAAATTATTGTCATTGTATCATTATTGTCACTGTTTCATTCACACAAACAATTGTTTACAATATTTATACATTTTATTTAATATAACGGAGTTATTTATACATTTTTATATGTAATTTATATAATACATGTAATTAAGAGCAAATTTTTTAATTAACTGCATGTATAAACATAAAAGTTCATCGGTTTGTTTCCATAGCTGTTTATATTGTTTGACAACAAATCTCACTTTCTGAAGCCCGAACTGTTCCAAGTTTTTTTAAAATGTGCCAAATTCCCTACAACAAACTAGTACCCATAAATAATAAATTAATAAAAACATATTAATAACAAACACAAAATCCTACTAAGAATCTTTCATAATCTTTCATATTTCAATCGATTCATGTCTAACAAAAATACGTGTTATCTTACACATAGCATACACATAGCATTGAATTGATAAGCTGTTCTTTTTCGTTAAATAGTGTTAAAATTGATTAAAGATTGTAGTTATTTGTTTAAACATGGATTCTTAATCAAAAATCATAACGCTGAAAACAAATTTGCTTTAGTAAAGATGAAAATCAATTTTTATCTAACTTATCTGAAAATAAACGTAGCAGAAAAAAATTGCTGATTAAACAAGCAAATATTATTTTTCAGTGCGCTATGCCATCCGTGAAATTAAAGGAAAATTTACGGAGCGAACAAAATATACAAAATCAGAAAATAAATATGCATAATAATAAGTAATTTTAGATTTACAAACTTCTATATTACATAAGAAAATATGTTTCACTAAAAGGAAATAAATAAGTAAATAAGAAAATAATCGAAAATACATTTTTCTAATAAAATTATTAAGTAATATTTTTTAATATTACAAATTTTGCTACAGTTTAGAAAGGTTTTTCTTTGTATGAAATTCGGAAATGAATTTGAAATGGAAATATATATATACATGATTACTTGCTATTAAAACTTCTGAAAATAATTTATTTTGACACGGCGAACATTCCAGAAATGTGTCTCCTTCCGGTTCATTTAAACTAAATTATAAATATACAGCAACATTTCCTCTGTTGAAACTGTTAAATTTAGGAAATAACAGTTTCTATATTATAAATTGTATCAGTTTTGAACATACAAAGTCAAAATATAAATATTGAGTTTTTAAAGAGAAGTATTTCGTATATACAAAGTAATTCAAAATAGATGTTATGGTGAATATCTGTTTTACCGCTGATGATTGTAACATACTTCCTAATACAAACTAGTCGGATGTGTCAATCCCAATACTTTCTTCTATCTCACACAGGTTTCGCATACACTAAAAATAATCAGCACCAATTTATATCAAGGTCTAACTGAAACTCAAATTTTATTAAATTCCGTGCATTATTTCTTGAGATATGACTATCGCTAAAATCGTTTCAGTCCTTCAAAATGCTGCATAGTAGCGCCACCTACTGGGCGAGTTTTACCAAAAACTAATCAGCACCTATTTATATAAGAGACTAATTGAATATAACCTTTTATTAAATTCCGAGCATTAGTTCTTGAGATAGAGCTATTGCGGAAATCGCGAAAAATGCTGCATAGCAGCGCCACCTGTTGGGCGATTTTTACCAAAAACTAATCAGCACCAATCTTTATCAGGGGCTAACTGAATATAAAGTTTTATTAAATTCCGGCATTAGTTCTTGAGATAGAGCTATTGCGGAAATCGCGAAAAATGCTGCATAGCAGCGCCACCTGCTGGGCGATTTTTACCAAAAACTAATCAGCACCAATCTTTATCAGGGGCTAACTGAATATAAAGTTTTATTAAATTCCGAGCATTAGTTCTTGAGATAGAGCTATTGCGGAAATCGCGAAAAATGCTGCATAGCAGCGCCACCTGCTGGGCGATTTTTAGCAAAAACAAATCAGCACCAATTTTTATCAGGGGCTAACTGAATATAAAGTTTTATTAAATTCCGAGGATTAGTTCTTGAGATAGAGCTATTGCGGAAATCGCGAAAAATGCTGCATAGCAGCGCCACCTGCTGGGCGATTTTTACCAAAAACTAATCAGCACCAATCTTTATCAGGGGCTAACTGAATATAAAGTTTTATTAAATTCCGAGCATTAGTTCTTGAGATAGAGCTATTGCGGAAATCGCGAAAAATGCTCCATAGCAGCGCCAGCGGCTGAGCGATTTGTACCAAAAACTAATCAGCATCAATATATCAGGGACTAACTGAATATAAAGTTTTATAAAATTCCGAGCATTAGTTCTTGAGATAGAGCGCCCACAATTTTTTTGTCACATACAGACAGACAGATTCACAGGCAGAGTCACAGAGTCACAGACAGACATTTTCTACAAATAGTCAAATCGTGTTCAGGACCTTCTAAAACGTATAAATCCATCGAAAACCGGAAGTCAAAAATTTTCATGAATCCAATGCTTTCTTCTTGTAAAGATAGAAGAAAGTAAAAATATACAAATTTTGACGGTGAACTCCACACTTCAGTTCCGTGCACTCCATATAAATACGGTTTAGGATTCCGTAATTTCAACTGCGTACAACTTTATTGGGTATATAGTGATAATGAAATGTAACAGATGATTCCAATCCGAAATTGAGTGAAGAATTGAGCTGTGATATTTATTTTTATCAAAAATTTCCTTTTGTTAATGAAAAATTCAAATTATTGAAAGCATGTTTCCAAAAAATGCCGACATTTGAATTCTTCTCGATGCGAATTCCCACTATAGTGTGAGTTCACGTGTTAAGCAATCCAAAAGAAATGCGTTTATACACAACTAGCTGAAGTACCCGGCGTTTTCCGGGATTTTAAGAATCTTCGTGTAGGAAAATAAATTTCAAAATTAAACATGTTGTACAGAGAACTTCAAAATATTAAAATATGTCAATACTTCCATAATCGGGTTTTTATCATGTTTCAATACGTTCCTTAAACCAATATGACGTTATATTCACCTGCTGGCGTCATATATATTTGCTTTCCCTATTACCTATATCGATACACTCTTTGTATGATTCTCAAATATTTGAAAAAATAAGTTAAACTTTCAATAGGACGTCATATTAATTTTCTTTTTAATTCTTTAATGACGTCATATTAACATGCTTTCTGTACTTACACACGATCATACTCCTTGTAATATTATTTTGAAATGTTTGAAAGTTTCCGTTATATTACTAATATGACATCATATTAATTTTTATTGCAATTGTTGAAACTTTTTATTTCATTTTCATTTTTTTACGTGGAAATATTTCAATGGAAAATTATTTATTGTAAAAAGAATTTTATTGTGAATTTTTTATTGTTGGTAACTGCTATAACAAAAAATGTTTAAATTTAATAGGAAAAGGCTGTTAAATTTTTGTTTTTTTTATTAATTAAAAATTAACTAAACATTATTTCGATTTCGAATTACTTTAGTTGCCTTGACCGTGCTTTAATACACTTATACGTAACATTTCAAAACTCTGGCTTCGAAGCTGTTGATTGGTATAGAAGTGCAGACAGACAGACAAATTTTAATTTTATATATTAGATATGTTTAAAAGCACAATACATCAAAATTAATTATAGAACTTCTAGTAACTTTGACTCCTAACGAGAACTAACTAATAATTTAACGAGGGCTTATTTATATAGCTATTTTTTTATACATACAACTTCCTTTTAAACAGTACCTTAAGAGTTAAATCTATTTAATTTAGGAAACAACACATGAAGCAAATTTCTATTTCATAAATTAAATTAACTTTGAACATAAAAATACAGAAGCAAATGCTAAATGCTCTGAAAAGAAACAATATAAAATGCGTAATATAATAACTCTTTTAGTATGTTATGAAATGCCTGAAATATGTAAGAACACTACATTTACTCTCTAACGTGAAAACTTTAGAAAGTAAATAGATATTTTCCTGGTAATGGATAATAAAGCAATGTTTGTTATTAACGAAAATGTTGCAGATGGCCATTTCGTTTTCCTGTAAATGAAATAGCTTCAGTTCCACCTCTTTTACATTTAAAGAAGGAGCAATGAAACTGTTGAAAATAATTCACGCGTTTTGGGAATAGAGAAAATAAAAGAAATTGTTTAAACCATTTGTATACACGAATTTTAGAAAATGTTTAACAATAGAAGTTCAAACTTAAAAAAAGTTTCATTATCGAAGTAATATAGTGGTTTAAAATACATGGATAAACATTTTTCTGTAAATAAAATAAAAAAAATAGTTTTTGATATTTAACATAAAAAACTAGAATCCGTTTTTTTTTTCCAATCATGAATTAAGAAGAGATTTTTTTTAAAAAACGAAAAAAAAATTCCTTAAAATAATTGCATTTAACGTTGACGCACAAAATCGCATTTTAATTTATCTTATGATCTGTGTAATGTTTTATTTTATTTTATTTTTATAAGTTACGTAATTATTGTTCATACATAAAAAGTTTTGGGCAACATCTGTTTAAAATTATATTATTAATGTTATTATTATTTTTTTAATTTATGAAAAACACAGTAAAAATTTTCTGTTATTCAAACTAGGCTGCGCGAGTTAGAGATTCCGGGTATACTGTCCCGAAAAATATCAGAACACAGATAAAAATCGTTTTCAATTGAAAACTCTTTTTTCATTTAGTATATGTTTTTAGACTGACAAGCAACTGTAACAAAAACATTTTTGGTACTTTCCTATTAGCCGCATGCCAGCTATCAATCGAAAAACATTTCACAGTTTATAGCAACTTTTAAGATTCTGATTATTTAGGTGTTTAAGCGGGAATTTCCATTACATATCTGTTACATCCGTGCTTTATTTATTTTCTAGTTGACCCGCTCGGCGTTATCCGGGATAATAAACTTAAAGAAACCTCAAATTTGTATGATTTTATATCTTTATATGAATTTATATTTTTAAATGAAAAATATTGATATCTATATATTTAAAACGCTAAGCGTTTTCTTTCGACAGTCCGTGAAAACAAACTACTGCATCAAATTACATCATTCTTTTTTTAAATGAAAGATATTTGGACACATTGTTATCGTACATTCGTTTGTTCGAAAATTTAGTGAATTAGCCGTAATTTTGAATTAAACTTTTACTTCTGCTAATGACATCATAATCGGATAACGCCTACTGTTGCAAGGCACAGAGTTTATTCTCTAAACCCTGTGGTTGCGAGAATTAAAGAGAAATAATAAATATTAAAAGCACGCGATTTAAGGCCGAATTTTTTAATTTGAAAGTTAAATTTCGGCTAAACTATTTATCGCGTGCACTTTATTTTTATAAGCGAATAAAAATTCTTATTTATTGTGACGTCACGGGAATATTGTCCATTGGGTTTGTTTTATCATTATGCATTATAACTTTGTTGAATATGAGATGGACGTAGGAATATATACTATTTGTATGATACTTCATAGGTCCATGAAATTTTCTTTCCTGCCGTGGAGAATATGGCGGTAATGTCGAAACTGATTTGCAATGCACAGTTGTTTACGGATTGTATGTTGGTGTTTGTATCCGAAATAGCACTGTATTTCACTGGGGAAAACACTTTTAAAATAAAATATTTGAAAGACTGTTTCATACGCACCCCTTCTTAAATAATAAAGAATCTTGTTTTACTGATATTGTTACAACAACTTTTTTCCGTCAAGTTTTCACGGGTTCCTTCTAGTTTAGTATTAAAAGCGCTCGTAAGAAGACACTTATTAGGTAGATTTCGTAAGAAATACTACCTATTACATTCTCCCCTAAGTTGGAATTTTTGAAAAATTTTTGCAGATCTACGCCGATCATGACTTCCAAAACCCAAAACCACCCCCAGTTGAAAACTTTATATATACATATCTATCTATCTATCTATCTATTTATCTATGTCACTTTTTTATGTACACGGTAACTCCCATAATTCTGCACAAATCTCTTCCAAACTCATACATAAAATCAAGGGGCATAAAATCTCGGTCAAGTTCGTTAATGGGCAAAATCGAACCAAGGGGACGGAATTGGGGGGGGGGGTTGTGAAAACAGAAAAAAAAAACCCATAAATTTTTAATTATGATACGTATCGAATCCGTTTAAAGTTATTATTACTTCTAGGAAAAAGGCCAAAAATTTATGTATGACAGATTTTTGATATTATTAAAAAGGCCCCAAGGGGGGGGGAAAGGGGGGGTTTTAGAAGAAAAAAATTCATAACTTCGTCAATTCAGAAGATATCAAATCCGCTTAAATTTATTATAAATTCTCTTAATATTATATAAAACTTTTATATTGACAAGTTTTTTATAGGAAGAACCCTTATAGCAAAAAAATAATAAAAACGAAAACAATTCCTGCCTGCTCCGCCAGGAAACAAGTTAGGTTTCGAAGTGGGCGTTTCCAAAATGCCGCATCATGGCAAAAAGGTCTTTTCTTCGGCAATTCCCAACAAACAGGCGCCCCACGGTCTGCGTCTTCGAAATCTACCTGTATCTGTAGGCCGAGCCGCCAGGGATTTTTTTTCACGTAGCATCGTTTCATACTTTACAAAAAAAAAATCTTTTTTTATTAATTTTTTATAGGTTATAAATGGTTTTACAGTCCGTGTAAAAACGTAGTGAAAAAATATTGATATCTAGTTGCAAAATAAATATGTTTTTTTTTTCTCGCTTTTCTTTTTCGCTTCGGATTCTTTAACACAACAACAACAACAAAAAAAAGGTTCTTATTGTCCTAACTCTGTGAAATTTTAATCGGCTATAAATACAACTGTACCCAAGCCCTCTTTAAAATTTCTTGAAAAAATATGCAGATTTAGTAGTGAAACATAAGCCGAAGCCGAGCGAAACCACGCTCAAACAGTTGGCGTTTTACAGTTTTCATCGAAAATATCTTAGATTTTAATTTTTTTAAAAACTACCTCTACTCTCTCTATCGATCGTTTCGATATTTTTATAGGTAAATCTTGACTGCCAAGATACGAAAACGACCCTTTTTAAAATGTTTTTTTTTTCAAAGGTAAACAACGATATATTTTTTAACTGACTGCGGCGTTTAAGACGTAAAAATATGAGCTTTAAGAATATATCGTCCGTTTTTTTCGTACTTTAAACGGCTCGACCCATGGACGGTAAAACGAAAGTCCAGAAAATAGGGATTTGGTTTTTCCCTTCTACTCTTTGTGGAAAGAAGGGTCTGCGTACGCGTGGGCATATCTGCCTCTTTTTTTCAAAAAAAGATCGCTTTTTTATGAGTTTATAATTAATATCTCGGCTAATTATCTAAAAATTAAAAACATGAGTCTCAGGTGCATCAGGACCTGCCTTGGATTATTCTCATACAAATTTTCAGATGTGTACGTGCTGTAGATTTAGCTAGCCATCACAGGCAGATGCACACACAGAGCGAAACTTTCTCTTATTAGTATCGATTTATTTGTGAAATTTTAATTTCCTTCGGTAATTTAATTATGGAATATTACATGGAAACAAACAAGTGCTGCATTATTTACTTTGTTTTAAGTACAAACGAGTTAATCTTCCGTAATTGGAATGCATGCAAATTTAAAAATATTAATGTTTAAAATTATTTTTAAAACCATAGTAACAATAAATTGAAATGCAGTTTTCAAGACAATTACATTTGAAAGTTTTTTTTCTATTTGGCGATGTAAAAATTTATATTGTGCGATGTTTAGAAGCTAAAAAATTTGAAGTATAGCTGAAATTTATTGGTGAGGTCGTTGCCATCGTGAATATGACGTCAGCGTTAGTCAAGGGCATATATTTGCTTTATAATATGGATTGAATTGATTCTGTACACTACAATAAAGACAAATATTTCTTAATCTTGGAAAATATGCAATAACCTCTTCCTAGTTACCCACGATTCCATAAAGCTTTCATTATCCTTAGAAACCTCAGAAACCAATCTACTTTTTGGATTTAAAGAAGCATTTATTAAAATAAACTTTCCTTTGCTGCCACGGATTTTCGGAAACGTTTCCAAGTAGTTTTTAATCAGTTTTTTCTACCCAGAATACATGTTTTAAGGATGGTATCAATTCTCAAGTAAACATTTTCATGTTCCCCAAACATGTTTTACATACAAACGTGACAAATTAACATACAAATTAACAGCATTAATATTAATATTTAAATTAATATTATTTTGTTATTCTTGTATATAACTTTGATAACGTAACTGAAAATGTTTAATTGAGAATTGATAGTATTTTAAGAACCTATATTCGGGTTTGAGAAAATTGATTAACACTCAATAATATCTTTACGGAAACGTTTTCGAAAATCAGTGGCGGTAAAAGAAACTTTGTTTTTATAAATTTTTCTTTAAATCCCCCAAGTATATTCGTTTCGATGTTTCTGAAGATAAAGAACATTTTTCGAAATGCACGGGAGAGGTTATTGTATATTATCGTTCATGCTTACATTGTATTTTCTTAGATTAAGAAACATCTATAATTTTTACATGTGAATGCTGTTCATTTAGCATGCTTGCCTGTAAAACATGTTATTTGAAGGTACTTTTACTTGAGAATATGTTTACGTATGTTTAACACGTTACGTATGTTTACAATACGTATGAATACGTATGTTTACTTGAGAATTATTACCATTCAAAAAACCTACATTGCAGGTTGAGAAAATGAATTAAAACACTATACAAATTATTCGTAAACGTTTCCCAAAATCAATAACAGAAATTCAAGCTTTGTTTTTATAAATGCTTCTCTTAAATCTAAAAAATATATTGGTTTCTGAGGTTTCTAAAGATCAAGAACTCTTTTTGGAATTGTGAAAACTCAGAAAAGGTTATTGTATATTTTCGTTCACGTTTATGTATTATACTTTCGTGTATTTAGAAACATTTAACTTTATTTACAGTGTACATAAAGACACAAAATATGAATAATGATTTTTCAGACGAGAAATGTTACAATGCGTAACAAAATAACTGTTTAATTTGCCATCAAATGTCTAAAATAAGCGTAAACTCAGTAACATGAAAAGTTTAGAAAGTAAATAAATATTTCCGTCGTAATGGATAATGAAGCAGCGTTTGTTACCCTCGAAAATGGCGCAAATGAACATTTCGTTTGGCTGCAAGCGTCACCCCATTTAAATTTTGTGAATAAATATTAAAATTGCTGCAACTATGTCGCACATATTGCAAATGAAGGAAATGATTGAAGGATTATTCATCAAATGACTTTTGAAAAATTTAGCATAGTACATGTTGCAAACTGAAACTCATTTTTTAAATTAAGATTATATATATTTCTTCGAAAATATTTTTTTCAATTTTTGTATTTTTTTAATCTTTTAAACAAACAAAATATTAAACAAGAGGGAAAAATCATGCATCAAGCATTGATTAATAAACACACTCAGAACATTGTAACAAAACATCACAGTTAAATAAGTTCACAGATAATGTCTAAATTAAACAATTTAGAAAACAGATAACATAGTTGAAAAACCCTACTTTAGAAATTACTCTCTATATTTGGAAAAATATCCGAATTCTTTTGTGCAGCACTGTATATAATGTATAGATATGTACATATTTTACATTGTAAAAGTTTAGTTCAGTTAAAAAACGCATAACACAGTTTTAAATTCCTTTGAGTAATTACCGTTAATAACCAGAAATCTTCTCAAATTCTTTTCTGCAGCCCTATATATGATCTATAAAATTTACACATACCAAGAAATATGCTTTAAATTAGTTAAATGTAAAATTGCATACCACAATTGAAAACACACTTCCAGCAATTTTTTATCATACACTGTACTGTAACCAAATTCTTTCAGTCTGAATATATTTACGTGAGTTACAGCACAGACTGACGGACAGGAAAACCGAATCCATAAACACTTTTCAACTATTCTAGTAATTTTTAAAAAGATTGTATCTAATATTGGTATGTAAACGTCAATTTTGTATTAGTTTCTTTTTTATGCATTATAAAATCTTTAATGAATATAAATTCAATTTTATCCATAAACTGTAAAAATGGTCTAAAAAATTTGATTTAAAAATGTAGAAGTTTATTTTTTAAGCAAAATTAATATTAAAAACTCTTTAAAACATTATTCAATCGATTGTTTTGTTTATACATATTTTTCTGATAATTTACTTCCAAGACTCTCCAAATAATATAAACCACAGTTCTTTTAAAAAGAAGTTTTTTTAAGTATTAGTTATTGTAAAACAAATAATTCCAAAATTTTTAATAAAAATTAAATATTTCTGAAATTTTTTTAAGATAAATGAAAATTATTATATACAAATTTCATATATATACAGTATGCCCACTAAAGTCCCTTTCCACCCTTTTAACTTCGGAACGGCTGCTGCTATATTCATAAAAGTGATATCTAGGTATAGTAAAGTAGCCATGCGCTAATGAATGAAACCACTTACGGCGCCACCTGGTGGAAAACTGCGGAGTTGGCATTCCTATCTCGAAAACGGAAAGAGATAGGGAAAACAAGTGATTTACAAAGTTGTAGAGACTCATCGATTTAATACAAAAAACACCTTGTGGACATTAACGCGCAGAATAGAACGGTTAAAACGCGCATTTGTTTTTTTGTGATTTCCTACACTGTGACGTGACAAAACGATCTCTATAAAGAAAGAAACAAATAGTTATGAAACAGCAGGTGTATGCGATAGCTCCACAAACATTTCAGGACCTTAAACGACGCTAATACGGACGCTTGTGCCAACGTGTCACCATTTATGCTCCAACGTATGCAACGTGAAATTCAAACAATGATCCGAATATGCATTGCATCTGACGGCGAGCAGTTTGAACATCTAAAATAAAGGTATATTATTATAACTAGTTGTTTTTTTCTTTCTTAGATCTTTTTGTCATGTCACAATCAAAGGAATTACGAAAAAACAAATGCGCGTTTTAACCGTTCTATTCTTCGCATTAATGTCCACAAGGTATCTTTTCGTACTGAATCGATGATGCTGTACAACTTTGTAAATAACTTTTTTTATCTATCTCTTTTCGTTTTTGAGATAGAAATGCTAACTATGCAGCATTCCATCAGGTGGCTCTGTAGGCGGTTTTATTGAGTAGCGCATGGCTACTTTACTATACCTAGACACTACTTTTATGAATATAGCAGCAGCCGTTCCGAAGTTAAGAGGGTGGCAAGGGACTTTAGTGGGCATACTGTATATTAAGAAATAATTTATATAACTTTAATTAAAAGCAGACAGTTTGTGTAATATTCCTGTAGTAATTAACAGACAGTAAGTATAGTACAATTTTTCTAATATTATGTTTTTAAATTACTATAGCATATAATGGATTTATTCTCAATTGTCAAGTTTCAGTTGAAACTTATTAAAGTAACTTTTAAGATGTTATAACGTTGAAAATTAGCGGATATATGTTGTTGTGGAATTACATTTAAAGAGAGCTATAATAATTAAATATTCTTGAACACGTTATTCACAATTTGTAGAGTTTATCGTTGTAAAATAAAATAATTCATCATAAGGAAGTAATAACATGAATTATCACTAGCCCCTTCTCTCAACTGTCATAAAACATATAATCATTAAATAGCAAAATGCGCTAAATATACATATGCATAGGTTTCCTTTTCGTGCAGCATAAAAATTATATTAATTTAATTAATAGTTCTTGAATTATTTCAATACAAACCGTCAATAATATTTATCAAATATTTTACAGATTCCATAAATGTGTTTACTATACACTTAAATATATCTAATAATCAAGTAGCAGATAATAAGCTTATCTCTGGATTAGCTTACAAGTGGATGAGATTATAAATTTTCATTGTATGTTTTGATAATATGCGTAAACGCCAATAGATCACAATGGATGTAATGCAATGCGAATGGACTTCATAAAACTAGTGGATTAATTTAGCAAATTCTTTCATCAGATTGTAAATGAAAATCGTAAGAAAAATTGTTTATTATACTCAAAATCTATTAAATCACGATCATATATAATGTTCCTGATTATTTGAGAAGTTAATAAAGTATCTTAAATAATGCGGAATGTATGTGAAAGAAAATGTTTATAGAGAAATGTAACACGTATTTTTGACGGAGATCTAAACTCTTTTATCAGATTCTAAAAAAATAGGTGCTTTCGTGTTATAGCGGCCGACACAATTACGATTACGCTAAGAGTGAAGTTAAAAACGATTCGCCTATCCAACGATTTCATCAAGATCATATAACTCATATATACGCATATATATATACTTCTAAAGTTCATATATGTGCTACATTACGTCATTATACATATGTATATACATGTATACCTATTATTTACGTCTTATATGCCATGTATACATCATATACATCTTATACAAATATCATACATGTACGTCATAAATGCATCATATATGACTATAACTAGGCCTTATGAGTCATATTCATCATATATTATGTACATCATATATTATTATAATATCTTATATGCTTTATAATTTGGCGATAAATCTTGGTATCTTGACGATTCATCGTGGGGGGGGGGCTTTTATATCACGAAACTACCAAAAAGGCTCGCATATTTGTCTTTTATTGGATGATCACAGCTTCCAATAACTTCGTCTCTCTATAAATAATTCCATTAACTTTTTGATTACGGCGTTGGGACGCCGTATTTCCATTCGACTATATTTTTGTTCTATTCGTGCCACTTTTTGAAAAAATAATCTCTGCAATAGATTTGTAGTACGATAGTATCAAGAGATATCTATTGAGAAGAACATTTTTTGTAAATTGTGGTAAGATGGAGCATAAAAATAGTCGCCGGCCGCCCTGATCCGTAATCTAAAGTAGATAAAACATAGATGCTCATTAATTTTACACCAACTGTTTTCTGAACAAGTAATATTTAACAATAAATAAAACTGACTTCAGAGCATGGTTCCTTGCATGCGTATTTTTGTAGCGATCATTTATTGTAACCACATTAGAGTCCTGCACCGATCTGGTTATACACGACCCGAACCAAAAAATTCTATATGAAGTCATCCCAAACACGACATTTCAATTCAAAGCAAACGAAGCCTGATCCTAAACCCGACGCACTTCAGTTGAAAACTCCCTCGAAACACGAAATAAAAGAAAATCAATTCACATTTTAATGCAATTATAGAAATGTCTTTATAATTATATCTTTAATATCAATTTTATATTTTAAATAGAAAATTTGACAAATACGTTGAACAGATAGTCGTTGAACATGACATATTGTAATGTACATGTTGGCCAGGAATAATGGACATACACTCTTTTTTATTCAAATATATAGTATTTTTTATCTGAAGCAATATTTTGAACTTTCTTTTGGAAAAAGGTGTGTTACAAAATCGGACCTGAATGATCAAAACCCATCATGAAATTAGCATTAGAGTGAAACAATTAGAGTGAAATTTACCCAAACCCAATCCGCAACGAAATGAAGTGCCAACCCAACCCAACCTGAACTTGGCATTTGATGAGGTTAATCAGGTAAATTCGGGATACACGAACTAATTCAAAAACCCAATCCATATTCAATTAAAATTTTATTGTTGACCATATCCTCCTTTGGGAGGCGCAGTGGAAGATGATTTAGGTTAAGCAGGGAGGGGGGAATTGGAAGCTCGGGGTAATTGGGTATTAGTGTTATTTTTATATTTTTTATAATGCTACTCTCTTGTTTTAGGGCAACTACAAACACATGTAATAATAGGTGAATTTATTATCTATTGCTCCAATATTTTTCAACCTTTTATCTACGGAGTAAAACATGAAAAACAAAAGAACACTAGGAACCGATTACTATTAACACCCAACCCCCCCCCCTTTTCTTCCCGCTTACCCTATATAATTTTTTGAAGCGTGCCTGTAAAAACAGGATATGACGATTACTTCAAAAACGTCTTGCAGTACTCTGTGCTGTAATACAATGTTCAAAATTCACAGCAATTGCTAAATTTTCACGAAAGTTAAAGGCTTTAAAGTAAGCAAAAAAAAAAAAAAGAAAAGAAAAGAAAGAAAGAAAGTAAAAAGAAAACGGACAAATATATAACTTTTAGATCTTAATGAATCTGAAACAGGGTCAGCAACAGATCAGGACCCCCTCCTTCCTCCGAAACAAAATTAAGAAAGTCACTGAGTCCATTCAAGAATTATGCGGCACACACACTGCAAAAACATACATACGAATTGTATAACCAACTTCGTTGGGTGTCGGTTATAAAATAGAAGGAAATTAATAATTATCAAACTATTTAAACAATATATTTCCGATCACTATATCTTTAATCAAATGTTTCGTACTAGACCTGTTGTAAAAAAAAAGTTAAAAATTTTCTGTAAATGAATTTGAAGTTTCGGAAGTTGCTTTGAGAGCTTTAGCTACCAAATCTGTTAGCTAGAATGATCATTTTACATAATCTTTATTAATGCCGTACAATATACACAAGTCTTGATACAAATTTATTCCAGATACATCTTCAGAAATTTCAGAAATCCATACACAACTAGACAATCTTTGTTACAGATGATACACAAGTCGACTAGGATTACTGCCGTGCACCCTACAATAATGGACTCGCCAGGAGTCGAATCAAACACCACCACGATGACAAGCTAAGTACCTTAGTCATCTGCTTCATGGGGCGCGCTATAAATAAATAAATAAACAGCGTAACATCAAGCCCTTCAAGTTTGGTACAGTGAATTGTTAAATACGGTGATATGATATAAAAGAAACAATATGCAAAATGTGAGTCTTGGTGTTTTAATAAGAAATGATGCAGCTCGTAACTAATGGCATTTTATTTAAAAAAAGGAACACTAAAATCCCGAAAATAAAATTGAGAAATATTTTCTTGAACTAAATGACATAGACTATATAAAAAAGGAAATAAATTATCTCTCTTTTCAGAGAATAATGAAGCCAAGTTTAGTATGCATGGATTTTCTGTAATAGATCATTACTTGATTATGAACATTTCATTTCTTTCTGAGTACGTCTTTCTTTCCATTTTATGAACAGTAGTTATATAGAAACTGAATAAGAAAGATATTTTATTTCAAAAGTATTTTAAACAATGGAAATTGTTAAGGGGTTTTTCCTACAGGAACTTCGAAACCATTTTTCTACTATTATATATTTAAAATTGGAATGTACCGTATTATTGAATTCTTTCACATTGCTTTTAAAAAATAAGTTTGTTCCGTAATATATATTTTTTTCCAGAGTCACGAAATATTACTACGTGATGTTAAAAGTTCATAATATTTGACTTAGTTTTTAGTTTCTTTTCATTTCATATATAAAAGTCATTGGCTTGCAATTTTACCGTGTACAGATATATTGTTAAACAAATTGTAGTAGAGGGAGAATTTTATTTTCAAGATCAGTGCTCAGTTCATTCGGGCTCATTATCCTCTGGTGTAAAAGCAGAACGCTGTCTATATGGTGTCGAATATGTCTTATACTTTGTAAATCAACTACTGTCAAAAACGATTAAGTAAATTCTGATTGTGATTTCTACAGGGAAATTCTTACCATAAAAGCTGCCACGATCCGAAAAAATCAAGTATGATATCAAAAAGGGGTGTTACTATTTGAACTGTCAAATATGTTGCAATTGTAAACCTGCAGATGACCCCTTTTTAAAAAAATATTTATTTTCGGAAACACCCAGTTGAATGGTACCTCGAATGTATTTTAAGGTATGGGATGTTCTCTTTTCTTTTGGAGGACTGTACAATTATCTAAAAAAAGTTCATAGAGTGTAACATGGTCAAATTTTGATGGTGTTAATTTTACATTCACTCAACAATAAATCATGTCTTCACCCTCCCCAAAAAATAAATAAAATAAAAATAAAATAAACAAATAAATCACACGACTCAAATATTTTATTTGTAATGCAAAACAATGTTGCCAGCAAACATTCTTTACACACTAGAGAGGGCGTTATATCAAGTCTAATTACATCCTTACTTTGATTTTTATTTTTAACGAGTTAGGAATAACCACCAGTATATGTTTATTATGTAAACAAAATTGTATATAATACACATGTGTCTACCAAGTCACCTTTTAAACATTTATCTGATATTTAAGTTGAAAATTGTATTTCATTAACACGAAAATTGCATATATTGCTTTTGAAGAAAAATACAGCTTTGTAATAATTTTTACTTTTATTTGTTGAATAAAGCACAATAAAACAATTCTTTACAACAATCCATAAAATAATTCTTAGACAGAATTTTATTTATTTCATTTTAATTTATTTTTCTACATTACAAAATGCATTTTGTTGATAAAATTTGTACTTATGTATGGATCACATTACACATAAAAAGATTCTCGTAGTTTATTTTTTTTAAGTATATATATTTAAAAATATATTCATATTTTTTTAAACATAAAAAAAGCTATACACAACATATTTTAATAAATATTTGAATACAAGAAGCCGTATATTTACATGTTGAAAGACGCCAAACTTTTTAAAGGACTTTTTAAAAAAAAGAAATCGCGTTCCATCAATAGCGGAACTTTAAAACACATTCTTACAATAAAATTACTAAGCAGTTTTTTAAATGTATACATATTTTAAATAAATTATTATATCCGTTTACACGTAAAAAGTCTCGAAGCAACTTATTTTTAAGAACGTATTTTAAAAAAAGTCTTATCGCTTTACATATAAAATGACTCAAAGTAATATTTCAAGTACTTATATTTGAAGAGATCACTACATCGCCTTATATATTAAAAATTCTCTGCACAAATTTTTAAAGCGATCATCTTATCTCTTTGCAAATTGAAAGATTCTAAGCAACTCAATTTGTAAGTAATTTTTAAAGAAGTGTCTATTTAATTTTTGGAATAGCTTTAAAAATAATTCTAGTTAGCTAAGCTAAAGCCCTTTCGAGTCAATATACATTTAAAATTCAAATAGTTATTTATTTAATGTTTTGATAAATGTATTAAAATGTCTAGAAAAATAAATATGTTGTAAGCAACCCAGCTTTTAAAATAAGAATGAAATATATTTTTTAAACCTACATTTACGAAATGAGAAAAAAAAGTCATTAAAAGGATAACTATATTCCTAGATATGAGTAATAAAGCATAGTTTTCATGCGTGAGTTTCACGACGTAGATTAATACCTGAGTATGTTCGCTTCGTTCCTATATTCATGCTGTCTCATTTCCATTTTGATAAACAGGAAATAGCGACTGCGGCAAATGGATCGTTCATTTCTAGAGTAATATGAATAAAGGAAATGGGGAAGAAATATTCTATAAACAATATTTATAACCAGCTTTCGTATGTTAGTTACTTATTGGATTAAAAACTTTGTTTATATTTGTATAGTGGTGCCCAATAATGCGCCACTATTGTATTCATCAAAAATACGTCCGAATAAATTTTCGATATTGCTTATATATTCGCTTTACATTTTAAATATTCTTGATGAAATGTCATTACTACAGGTACATTATCTGGTCAAAAGTATCCCGACATTTTTCAATTTAGACGTTTTGTCGAAAATCTACAGAAATGTTTCACGAATTGTTCTTGAACGTTTTACAAATATGAAGTCAAACAAATGCTTTACATATCTGAAGTTCGATAATAATTTGTCAAGCACGAGGGTTATTTGGTAGTAAGTTCCGTTACTGTGTAAAAGATGAAGAAGACATATGTGGACAAATATACATATTTGATAACAATTTACAAACATTACACTATTTTTCGACACAGTCACCTCCGCAAGTTGAAACACTTATTGTATCGAGATACAATGTTTTATATACCAGAATCATAGAAGTTGTTTACCTGTCACATTAGCCAGGATGTTGCGACATTTTACCCACTTCATTGTCATCAAAACGCAGACCACTTAAGAATCGTTTAACGTGCAAGAATAAGTGAAAGTCATTTAGCACTAGGACAGGACAATATGACATATGTATCAACTGATGACCGACCGGTTCTCGCTTCATCGCGCATGTTCATTCTGCCTAAATTGAACAATCGAACTTATCTTCTAATCATTCCCTCACTCATAACTCTATCACTGTAACCTCAGACGATGCCTATGGATTTCGCATGGTCATATATTATTTGTATTTAAAAAGCGAATTATAGAACGAATTTCACAATTAGTGGGACTTTCTATGATCTTGAAAATTTTTAGTGCAATAATTAGACGGTTCAGCGTACTACGTATACTGCTATATACGAAATTTTTAGTAATGAGGCATTTTTTCATCATTAAGGAAACGATACTGTATATACAGATTAGCGCCGTCTGTCAGGAGCCGAAATTGTTACATTCCAGAACTTATTTCACGAACAACACTCGTATTTCTCAAGCGTATAGAGCTTCGACAAGAAGCCTAAATTCGAAGGTGTCTCGATACTTTTGACCAGATAGTATATATATGTTTTAGATGACAAATACATGCAAGGAAATGCAGTTACTGCAGATATATTTGTTTTACTATATATATTTAAAGATATGGTAAAATATTTCGTGCTAATATTGTCCCAATATTGGCAAAAATTACTCCAATCTTGGGCTTGAAGCAGTATTGCAAATTCTGGGAAAGATATACCCCAAGCGTATACGATGTAAGTAATGTTGGGGCAATATAGTTTAGCTAATAGGATAATCATAGCATATAATTACTATCATTAAAATAATTACATCATTAAAATAATTACAGCGTATCATGCATCATTGATATAATCATAGCATAATCTGTTATACATGGGAAATGTTACAATTTGGACTACATCGCATTATTCATGTTATAGTGTGTGTTCCAGAAATATGTAAACAATTTTACCTCATTACACTGTAAAACGTACTCCAAGAATGTCCTTGAGAAATAATAGACAAGCTGTTGCCAAAAGCAAATTACTGGAAAATTGTGGTTTTCTAATTTGAAACATTCCTAATGATATTTGAAAATAACACTAAATTGGGGCTTCTTAGAACTTGATTATTTTCTCAAGACGCATTCCTTAAAATTTTTGGGCAACTATCTGTCATTAATTTACAGGTACATTTTTGAATTTTTACACAGTATAAATTATTATTAAACAAGATATAGTTTCACACAAATGCAATCAAACAGCAAAATGAAGGATGATCACATTGACTGTTTATGAGTAAACATTATAATAACCAATGCATCAAAACTTTGACTGTCAAATTATATAAGTATAAAATTATGTCCTAAATTGACAAATAAGAACATTATAGTACTATGAGGTGATATACTTGAAAATACATTGAAACGCACTATATATATATAGAAAAAAATAGGGTTTTGTATGTTTTTGCATTTTTTTTAATGTTCAAAAGTATATGATTAGAATTCATTAAAGTATTTGAATTTACAATGACCCAAAACAGAAAATTCTTCTCCGGTTTTTTCTTATTTTTGGTTGTAAAATGACACATTTTTGCTAAAAACAAATTCTTACGTAAACATGAACAATGTAACACTTTACTTATAACAATTTGAAGAGCTTCTCATTTTTCAAATAACTTATCAGCTAAATGTAATTACATTTTAAAAGAATAAATACATTGAACTTGTGTATGAAAACATAGAATATAAATACACAATATTTTAAAAGAAGAAGTTGGAAATTGTACGTCAAACGTGACAAATGAGGTGCGTTCGTACTATAGCTAGTTATATAAATATTCAGATCTTGATGATTTTTAATTCTGTGACATGAATTATATCGTCTGCAGATTAATTTCTGTAATAAAATAAGTTTCTTGGTCGCTTGACGATTCAACCTCGGAAGCTCCTATAACAAGAAAGCACCGACTTTTTTTTTAATTAAAATTTCTTAATAAATGTTTTTAAAATTATTTTCGAAAGTTTTAATTCGATTTTCATAAAATTTGAAATGTCCCGACAAATTTCTGCAAAGGTAATATATCTTAAATTTCAAACCATTCGGTTGGGTAGTTTTTGCGTTGTTATATGCGGACGGACGGACAGACAGACAGAGGACGGACCAGACGACGATAATAGGTGCTACGTATTTATATAATTACGAACGCACCTAATAATGAATAAATTGTATAACAAATTAAACTCTTTTTTTAGTAAGCAAACAACCTCGGACATTAAGAATTACAGTCACGAATTCACGTATACAACTTTCCAAAGGAAATAAAAGTAGATACTGCAGTTAGTTCACCATGCACGAGTTATCATTGTTCAGTATTATCACAATATAATCATTTCTTTTCTCTATGAGGGTCACATTTTTTCCATTTGTAGAATGTAAAATAGAGTTAATCGTAAATGAGTCTCGCACTTCGAGAGTATTCCAAGCAAAGGAAATATGATGTAGAATTTTTTTTACGAATTACTTAAAAAGCAAATTTTTCGAGTTATAGAATAACGTGTAAAATTATTCTAATTTTGAGGTCATAAATCTGTTTTTAAAAATAAGGAGTGTTTTGTACATTTCTCTCTTTTGAATGTAGAGAAAAATATTATAAATGATTTTAATAATTCTATTTTAAAAGTTTAATGCTCAAAACTGAATTTCTCTCTCTCTCTCTCTCTCTCTCTCTCTCTCTCTCCTCTCTCCCCCTCCCTCCCCCCTCTCTCTCTCTCTATATATATATATATATATATATATATATATATTATATTTATAAAATCAATTTTTGTGTCGAGTGATTGAGTAAAAGAAGTTACTTACGAAACATTCTTTAATTAATTACTAATTTAGCTCTGTTACTTCAAACATAAATATGACATATTTGTTAAAAACTTGTTTCTAACGTATATACGCATACATCTAAGATATATATACATATGTATACACATATATATACACATACTTTGAAATAGCATTCTTATTTTTAAATGTAAAAGTATTCATTTTAAAAAGTATGTACTTTGAAAATTGAAATAAGTAACTCGCGAAAATTTTAAAATGAATTAAAAATATTCTCAAAATAACTTATTTAATAAATGAAAAATTAATCGCGTATAAAATTTCATACATATGGCTTTAATACAAAATAATAAATTATTGTTTTGTAATTTCCGTCTAGAAAATATTCTTTAAAAAATCCTTTCCATAGTCTCTCACACAGATAAAGAAAATTATTTGAAGCATACGATGTACTTAGTATTTAAAATTAGAAAATAATACATATCGTAAAAGGCAGTTGGGATTATAAATCCTTATTACTGACCAGCTGTTAAACGCTTACAAGTGTTTCTTAAATTGAAATTCAGAAAAGTTTGTTGCCTGCTTGCTAGATGAAATTTTTTGTTTGACTAGGCATGGAACTACTCATTGTTCCCTAATTTCATATAGGCCACCGTTGCTCTCAGTAATGACAGATCATGCATAAAACATATTTGGATCAGTGAAGAAATTATAGATTTGAGTCACCTCCAACAAGGAGAGGTTCCGAGCAAATGTAAGGGTCACAGATTGCGGTGACCGTCTGTGTATCGATAGTATCGATACTTAGTATATAAATATATGAAAGCCATTTCCCTTTGAGTCTTGGGGAAAAAGAGCTCAAAGTTTATGTCACACTTTATAATCGGATAAATGTCTTCCTTTGGCAAGTGGCTACGTAATCTGGTTAGTAGTACTCTGGGTTCGAATGCCCAGCTAGACATATTTTTCGAAGCGAACATTTTTATGAATTACTTTTGAATTATAATCATTGTATAAATTGTGTATAATTTTTTATAATCATTGAAATTTACGAAAAATATAAATTAGATATATATTTTATATCATATAAATACAGTTTTAACTATGAAATTCTACATGTTTAAATATTTAGTAGAATGTTAAAAAAAAAAAAGTAGACAATTTATATTTCTACAGACCAGAATTTTTTTCTTTTATTGGAAATTATTTACAGCTATTTAAATAAATAGTCTACTACTTTCCACAGTGAAATAAATTAAAATACGTTACATAAAATTATAACACACTGCTTTAATTATTTGTTAAATTTATTTTTTTCTGTTAGTAATGGTATTTCAATCATAATAGTACTTCAAAATACACTGCTCAAAACAATTAGGGAAGCACATAATTTTAACGGCATTACACAAATACTTGCAAAATAAGTAACTTAAATTAAAACATCCATAATTTAAAGCATAGCAAAAAATTGAAAAATAAAACTTTATGTGCAAATCAAAGTTCATGACGTCAAAAACCAGAAAAAAGAGATAGGTGCAGAAATCGGAATTTCGCAGAAATGCCTGTTTCACTGGCTCAGTTGTGAAATTCAGTTGCTAAGCTTTTGTTTTGTGAAAAGGTGATTTGAAAATGTCACAACGACGTGATTTACCGGAATCCATGTCTTGGCGTAATAGCGAGAGACTTGAATCCGGAAAAACACAACGAAGTGTAGCAGACGCTGTTGAAGTTGCAAGAAATGTCCTTGCAAGGCTGTGGAATCAATTCCAAGAAACAAAAAATGTTAGACGTAGAGCAGTGCAAGGTCGACCACGTGCTACCACAGCAACTGATGACCGATATATCCGTTAACAGCTCGTCGAGAAAGAAAATGGAATGTTACTCAGCTGCAAAGACAGTAGCTCTTGGCAACACGAATAAGGGTGTCCCCCCAAACAGAGCGAAATATGCTTCATCAGGGAGGTCTCTGTGCACGTAGGCCAATGGTCTTTATTCTGTTGAACTCAAGCCACTGTGCGGTCCGAAGAAAGTGGGCTACTGAACATCAAGATTGAAGGCAACAGATTGGAATCAAATGCTGTTTACAGACGAGTCCCTTTTTTAGTCTGGAGTGTGAAACTCGACGTGTTTTGGTATGGAGGGAAAAGGGCACTCGAAATAAACCCACTCTCATTCGTGAAAGATCAAATTACAGGCAAGATGGGTTGATGCTATGAGCTAGAATCAGCGTAGGTGGACGTACGGACCTACATATCATTTGGAAAGGCACGTTGACGGCCCAAAGCTATGCAGACGAGATACTCAGACCTCATGTCGTAATATACTTTACCCATCCTTTGTATCCAGGCATGATAATGCCATAGAGCATACAGCTCGTCTGGTGGAGAGCATGGTTGAAGCTGAAACAATACAGTGTATGGAATGACCAGCATGCTTTCCTGATCTGAATCCAACCGAGCATTTTTGGGACACACTCGGACGATGCATTGCAGCGAGACTAAGGCTTTATTTTATTGTCTGGGACTTGGAGATTGCAATTCTTGAAGAGTGGAACAGTATTCCTCAAAGTCGTATCGATAACCGCATCGCATCTATGGAAAACAGGTGTCTTTGCTGTTCGAGGAGACCACACGCCGTATTGAACATCTTGCATCATTACTAAACAATACATTTTTTGTCATTTACATGTAACCAAATTGTTGCCCTAAACCATCTTTTCAAGTTCTTTCTATCGTTTCAAAGAATTGAAGCCACCTTACAATTTTTTTTCGTCTTTTTTTCTGTATTGAGTATTGGTACATGTGTATTCTCCATTTTATACCCATGCATGGCTGTCTCGCACGGTTCTCTTCTCTTCTTTATTTGCTCCCGTAATTTTTTTGAGCAGTGTATATAGTATTTTAAACAAGTATTTCTTTTAATTTTGATTTTTTTAAATCTTGAATGCGTGTGTTTATA
Organism: Maratus michaelseni; assembly: GCA_963931845.1. NCBI lineage: Eukaryota > Metazoa > Arthropoda > Arachnida > Araneae > Salticidae > Maratus > Maratus michaelseni. Next base: position 101,594,775 of record OZ007597.1, on the reverse strand, counting down.
ATATAAGAATAACTGTCTACGTACTTAAAAATAATTTCTAAAAAGATATTGAATCTCTAAAAATAGTTATTACGTAAGCAGTAAAGATAAAACCAAATATACGAGATTTTAAAAATTCTTATTAAAAATTTAAATGAATATTTTTAAAAAAATACGAAAAATATAAAATATTCGTATAATAAATTAAAATTAAAACAATATATTATAAATTTATATCACGTACTTTAATTTATTCCATTGTGAAAAATAGTACATTATTTATTTAAATAGCAGTAAATAATTTACAATAACAGAAAAAATTTATAGAAACATAAATTGTCTACTTTTTTTTAAAAATCTTTCCACTAAATATTTAAGCATGCAGTATTTCATAGTTAAAGCTGTATTTATATGATATAGAAATATGTTTAATTTATATGTTTCGTAAATTTCAATGATTATACATATTTTTTCAATTGTAATTCAAAAGTAATTGATAAACATTTTTCTGCGAAATGTAAGTCTAGCCGGGGATTCGAACCCAGACCCAAAAATCTTGAATCCAGAGCGATACTGACCAGTCGCTTGCCAAAGGCAGAAATTTATCAGATTATAAAGTTTGACGTAAACTTTGAGACATTTTTCTCTCAAGATTTATTGCCCTTTATGGCATTGCGCTTTATGACTTTCATATTATACTAATTATACTCTATCGATATACATGCTTTCACCACTTTCTGTGACACCGACCTCGGAACTTCTCTTTGTAAGATGGCAGAAAATATCTGCAATTGCATCTGCTTTGTAAATCTCACCTATCTCAGTAGACATGGTTAGTCTTGATGTTTCCTGATGAAATAATACTGCATTCATCTAAAATGTTACAAAATGGAATGTTACTAAATAGATTTGGTTGGAAGAAAGTTAAATTAGTTGACAAAATAACAATTTAACACTTTGCGTTCCGGCGACACCACAGTGGTGTCGTACATAAAGTAACTTAATTTTAAGCCTTAAATGCTACATTGGCACCAGAATTTTTGAAGGAAAAATTCCCTTTTATCAAATACAGGAAGAAAAGCTTGTGACAGATTATAAGAGACTGTCGTCAGATTCGAATTGCTTTATACTTATTTTCGAATAACTTTGTTTCAAAATTCTGGTGTCAATCAACCATTTCAACATTTTACGAATAGAAGTATTTTTACGAGATATGCGGACGGCAAAGTGTTACGAAATGCGTTATGTTTCGTTGAGAGAGACTTAAATGTCGGTAGAGATGTTAATCTTTTAAAAGCTTTGTCGGTTTATTTCCGTGTAAAAGACACGGGCTGGCTCACTTTCGATGAGTTTTTTTGAATCTACAGTTGCTTGAACCAGCATCTTGCATTATCACGATAAAAAATGAATTTTAAATTTGTTGGGGAAATATCCGAAGAAGTAATCTCTGATAATTGATTTTCAAAAGTGACAGATAATAAACTTTCATAGTGCAATCTTTTTACGAAAATGAGATTGACAAAATTTCAAGCAGGAAGTGAAACTTTTATGTAACATCTGAGTGTTTTTTAACACGTGAATGAATGAAAGATGAAAAGTACTTATACGTACAAGTGACGTGTTTTGACTTTACGTCATTAATAACCAATCAAAAGACTTAAAAGTGACTTCACAAAAAGGAACTGAAAAAACTCTTTTTTATTTGTAAGAGACTTTAACTTTTGTTTTACGCGATGAAGACGTAAAATGTAAAACGTTCTTCTTTATTTTTTTTAAAGATAATTCCTAATGTTTAAAATTTAAATGTAACTGATTAAGATTAAATATTATAATTAAATTCTCTAAAAGAAAAAACTATGTGAATATTTATTAAATAAAAATTATATTCATCTTTTTATTAGTATTAAAAATATTCAACAATAACGGTTAAAACCAGTGCCTACGAACTTTATTTTGGATACTCACACTTTAGCTTCTTAAGTTATAAATAAATGATGACTACAAACATTTAAAAGGATACACATGAAATTATGATCTGGCTTCTGGGATGTGCTAAACCGCTTGCTGAAAATAAAGGTAAGATAATTCTTACCTATATTCCTTTAGAAATTGTATATTTACCATAATTGCTTTAGAGCGCGCTATTATACCACTGCATTACCTAACAAACTTGAACTGAAATAAAGCATGAAATTGGAATCAAGGATTTCACATGAAGGTTTAATGCATAATTTATGTTAATTTGCGGAAATATTTAAGAGATTGATAGTGTGTTTGAATCTTTCTCGTTTTTTTTTTATTTTAGTGAAAGTGATAGATTTTTTGTGTTTGTTATTAAAGATTTTTTTTAATTAAACTTGAGAGCTGTGTTTGGTTTAAACACTAACAACCTTTGTAAGTAAAAATTGAAGTGTTTTATTTCAAGAAATCTTGTTTTACGGAAAGTAGTTAAAGTATAGTTATAATATTTGAAATACCATGTAGTATCCCTGATTTAGTTCAAATAAATTGCATTTTATTTTATTTAAGATTTCCTCTGCTCAATTATGGCTTGTAATAACATCGACGACCCAGAAGCGTTGTCATAATGTCACGATCGGTAAAATTCCAAATTTCGGCTTTAGATTAAGTAATATTTAAAACATATGTATCGTATTTTTACAATACCCAAAGCCGTGTTTTTGTTACGGATTATTTTCTGCGCGAGGGACGCAGACCCAGGGGGATTGACTTTCATGGGGTTCCTTCTTAGGGAACCTAATCCGTATTAACATAATCTGAGCAAAATTTGAAGATAACCCAGAAAAATCCTAGTGGTTAGGCTGACGAGCCCGACATGGTATCCAGCCTAGTACCTCCCGGCTACTAGTTATGATAGCAGAACCTCTCTGCCACTTGTGGGGCCTGTATTACTCAAAGACTTTTAAGTATTAAAATACATAAAGATACAAATAAATGTAAATATATTGCTTGAAGGTGCGTAAAAACATACATAAAAACATTTAAAAGCACATTTAAGTCCTTTTAAAATCAAAACGTTATCAACCGAACTTACTCGGTCATCATCAGTGAAAAACTAACAGTTAAGTTGAGTTGTTGTCTCTTCGCGTCTTCTAGCTTGCCCGGAACAAACCATTTTACTTCAAGGGTGTGGACCATAAGGTAGGATGAGAAAGGTCATTCAACATTTCAAAAAAAAGTACAGGTTAATCAATCATGTATTAATTCATTCCAGACTGCGTGGATATCGAATGATAATACTTCGTTACAGACTTTTAGGTAGCTTTCAATACAAAAAAGTATAAAGCTACCTATTGCAGCCGTTCGGAAGAAAGCAATTCCGGAAAATTTCGATATATTTTCACCGATCATGACCCCCAGACCCCAAAACCACCCTCCGTTCAAATGTTGATTTATATATATATATATATATATATATATATATATATATATATATATATATCCATATATATATATATATATCTGACCTATGTCATACGATAATGCCCGTATTTATAAATCAATTTTGATGAAACTAATTGTGTGTATTAAGGTCACTAATGTCTCGACCGAGTTCGTTGGCCAGCTTGGTCCGCCATTTTGTTCCAAGATGGCGGCCATTTAAAAATTTAAAACTAAAATAAATATACAAAAAAGTTAAAAATTCAAATTTATTTTTTAATTACCTGTTAGGCCTTGATACAAGGATTCCAGAGCATTTTTTGGTTTACCTCTATCTTAAAAAATGGCTGAGATAGAGCAGTTTGAAATTCCAGGGTGGCTGACATTTTGAAACAAAACAGCACATTAATGCGATTACTCGCAAATTATTTTCTTTCATTGTTGTAATAATTTTCCCAATCATACGCATAAAACTATATATTCATATCCGTTAGCGCCAAATTCTCGCCAAAATTGGCGACATTTGGCGAAATATCGCCAAATTTGGCGACCAAAATATGTCTTCATAAATGAAGCCAATTTGGCTATTGCTCAATAATTTGGCGAATTTTTTATTCAAATTCAGTATTAACGAATCTTTTGTAAACGTTTCTTTGCATTTTAACTTGCTGTTTTCATGTAACATTAGCTAAAATTTTAAAACGAAGATATAGGAAAGCTACCTTTTCCTCCCGGTACAGGCCGGAAGGACTTTTTAGATATTATTTCCAGAGACTCTCTAATTAAAAATGCAACTTAATATTTTAAAAAGACTTTAATGTGCTGTTAAATGTTTTTATGTATATTTTTACAAACCTGCAAGCAATATATTTACATTTATTTGTATCTTTATGAATTTGAAATATTAAAGAATGGGTATTTGCGCTGAAATTTTAACTTTTTATTGACTTTTAAGACGTTTATCTTGTAACAATCGAGAAAATCACGCAATTAAAGAGTTAGTCCTACTTAATTCAACCAGGACATAATTTAATTAACTGTTGAAAGCATATTTTTTTTAATACTTAACAGTATATATTCTTTTACAGATTCTTATTTCAAGCGAAATGAAATTCTATTTAGAAGCAATCTATTTTTATTGGTTAAGAACTTTTATCAGAAAGAAAGTTCTATTTTATGTTTTTTTTTTCTCTGACACTTTCTGTTATAATGCTCAGAAGTTTTCTCGTTTATTATTACATGAACTAAAAAATTTAAGGCTTTTGTTCATCACCGTACTTTTAACAATGTTTTCTCGAAAAAATTGAGTTGAAAGTATTTTTTATAACGGTATATAGCCAAATCTATTAAAATAGAATTATTTCCCTTATTGGAATATTCGTATGGCTTTATGAGTTATGGTCATAAAGTATTTTTTTAAAGTGTTCATTTAGTTTTATTAAAACATAGTTTTTTAAAGTGTTAATGTAATCTTATTGGATTTCATTTGAACACTGAATATATAAATGGATCCGTATCAAACTTTTGGACATGATTCAGTACATTTGGCAGGAGATACAGTATTGTCTTTAATAAGGTAAGGCTTGGATAGGATAAGTCTAGTTTTGTGCATGCGTTTAAGCATTTTTTTTTTACTATTTGATTTAGTATGACTAAACTTGGTAAACAGAATTTGTTTCTTATATTTTTTTTAGAATTTTGCATAAACTTGGTTGATCCAGTTATGAAACAGATTACAGCACACATAAATGCGCCTATAACTATAGATTTGTAAATATTTTTGCTCAACAATCATTTGAATAAAAGTTCTTTTTTTTTCTTTTTTTCTTTTTTTTTTTTTTTTTTTTTTTTTAAATACCACAAGCTTTGTTTGACCATGTATTTTCTAATATTTTAATATAAGGATCTTGCATTTATAAGTTAAGGTAACGCTATCAGTAATGAACACTTTTTAAATTTAAATTAAAAAATAGGATTTGAAAGTCATGCAAAGGTTCGAGGCCGTCTTGAGATTCCTGATAAAGCCCTCTATTATTACCTCCTCTAACGACACAAATTTCAATTCCTCAATTGTGGAATAAGGTGACCATACCAACTCAAACAGTGCTACCATGCGATCACATATAGTGATTTCTTGTAGATTGGATAAGGTAAGTCAAGTTTTTGTGCCTGCGTTTAATCATTTTTTTTTAATCATTTGATCATCTAAACGTGGTATACAGAATTCGTTTTTTATATAGGGGAGAGTAGCCATATTTGGACCGCCGCCTTAAATGGACCGCTGCAATTCTGCCGTTAATTACAGAAGGAGACGCCATCTACCACTGAAATCCTACACATTAAAATAACGTCATTTAGGATTAGAAGAAGCACTTGCCTACCACGTGTTGTTTTCAGACACTTAAAAAAAAACTAAAATTAGTTGTTTTGATCTAATTTTTTTCTACTAAACGTAAGAGAATATGTACTTTAAAACTAACGTAAGTTGTTATGTTTTCATATACATATCTAAATTCATGTGTTTATAACGCATATATTTCTCGCGGATTTGTTTGCTTTCGTTTTTGTCCTTCTTCATGAGAATATCTGTTTCAAAAAACGGCGCAGTTGCCTTAATTGAACCAATTTGAGTTGCTTAAATTGGACCAGATATACGATAATAAATTTGAAAAGTAAGTAATCAATTTCGAGTGATGTACGCTTTGGACACTATTTTTTGGAGTCAGAAGCAGTAATCCTGAAACCCACTCAAACTAAGAGAGTAAAAAAAAAATATATAAACGACACAGACAAACAGTGGCAGCAAAAGTTGTTAAAGACATAGGAAACGAAAATGAAAGAGTAAATTGTGAAGGGATTGACCCGCAAGAAGGCTGCAGCTACAAAACCCTCCAAAAAGAAAAATAATCCTTATAAATGTTATTTCCCTTGCCAAAATCAGTTAAGTCAAAGTACGGAGAGAGACAAAAAACAGCTGTGTTAACATATTTGCCATATAAAGTAAACCTTGAAATGGAAAAACAAAAAAACGACAAAAAGGAAAATCTCAAAGCACAAAAGAAATTGGAACATTAAGTTTTAAAAAATATGCGTAATTTAATTGGAATTAAACTGAAGAACTACAGACATAATGTAAAGAAAACTTCAAATGTCTAATGATTCAGAATCTTAAATAAAATCAAGAAATTGATGATTTATGCTGCCTAATTTGTAAGAAAAACAAAATAGCAGAAATGATTCAGTGTTCAGATTACCAAATATGATTCCATGTTGTGTGCGGTGGAATAAAAAAAAAATTAACATAAGAAATTCATGTGTAAGCCTTGCATCACTTCTTACATTATATTCAAGTAACTGGCAGTTAGTTCCATAAATTCTATTTGTAATTACCAATAACTTTGATTATATTTTGAATATATTTTGATTTAAAACAATTAATCTTACTGCAAGACATTTGATTTCATTATATTTTATCGCTGTTGTTTTGTTTGAATATTTCATTAAACACAAACTTTGCTTTTAATAAAATTAGTTATATTCCCTACTCATTAAAACAGCCTAATATTCTTTGGTCCAATTTAGGAGACTGGGGGTCCAACTTAGGCGACCAGTCGCTGAATTTGGATCACTTTTGACAAATTTTTCCAATTAAAATAAAACTTAAGATTTTCAAAAAGAAATTGTTCTAAAAATTTATTTAGTTAGTAGATGAATTGATTGACCACCTTTAGCGATATTTTGCAGATATTCCACAAATGGAGTGAGTTACTCCTGAAAATAAGTAAAGTGGTCCAAATTCGGCTACTCTCTCCTATATTTTAGAATTTAGCATCAACTTAGTACCTTTTTGACCGGAGTCAACTACTGGTGCCATGACATATCACCATAAATAGAAATAGACATCCTTGTCATAATCCGGAATTCTGGTGGCATGGGATAAATTTGTGAAAAGTATGCGACAACTGAGGACGAAACTGGATATTGATTTTGTGGATATTCCACAAATGGAGTGAGTTACTCTTGAAAATAAGTAAAGTGGTCCAAATTCGGCTACTCTCCCCTATATTTTAGAATTTTGCATCAACTTGGTGCCTTTCTGACCGGAGTCAACTACTGGTGCCATGACATATCACCATAAATAGAAATAGACATCCTTGTCATAATCCGGAATTCTGGTGGAATGGAATAAATTTGTGAAAAGTATGCGACAACTGAGGACGAAACTGGATAGTGATTTTGTGGATATTCCACAAATGGAGTGAGTTACTCCTGAAAATAAGTAAAGTGGTCCAAATTCGGCTACTCTCACCTATATTTTAGAATTTTGCATCAACTTGGTGCCTTTCTAACCGGAGTCAACTACTGGTGCTATGTCATATCACCATAAATAGAAATAGACAGCCTTGTCATAATCCGGAATTCTGGTGGCATGGGGTAAATTTGTGAAAAGTACGCGACAACTGAGGACGAAACTGGATAGTGATTTTGTGGATATTCCACAAATGGAGTGAGTTACTCCTGAAAATAAGTAAAGTGGTCCAAATTCGGCTACTCTCACCTATATTTTAGAATTTTGCATCAACTTGGTGCCTTTCTAACCGGAGTCAACTACTGGTGCTATGTCATATCACCATAAATAGAAATAGACAGCCTTGTCATAATCCGGAATTCTGGTGGCATGGGGTAAATTTGTGAAAAGTACGCGACAACTGAGGACGAAACTGGATAGTGATTTTGTGGATATTCCACAAATGGAGTGAGTTACTCCTGAAAATAAGTAAAGTGGTCCAAATTCGGCTACTCTCACCTATATTTTAGAATTTTGCATCAACTTGGTGCCTTTCTAACCGGAGTCAACTACTGGTGCTATGTCATATCACCATAAATAGAAATAGACAGCCTTGTCATAATCCGGAATTCTGGTGGCATGGGGTAAATTTGTGAAAAGTACGCGACAACTGAGGACGAAACTGGATAGTGATTTTGTGGATAACCGACCAGGATGCAATTGGTTTATTGCATATTTGAAAAGGCATTTGATAATTTCGTCTCGAATAACTTGTAATTCAGTTACAACAAGATCTGTAAACATGAAGAGCAGAATTGGTTCGAGGAAGACCATATAAAAATTCTGAGAAAAGAGCCTGCACTCTATACTTTAGATTCAAACAGAATGTTCACGCAAACGAGACGGCATTTTTTCTAAATATTGAAGCCAGCTAATTCCTCGTTTTATAAAGGGACAAAACTGATTCGTATTTTTAACACTTTCCAACTTAGTTGAAAAGTGTTTATGACTTCCGTTTGTCTGCCGTCTGCCATCTGGCCGTCTGGCCGTGCTCTAACTCCCGTAAATATGCTCGTATTGCCCTGCAATTTTTATATGTTATTGTCGTTATCTATAGCATGTTCCCTATTTCAACTGATGTGTGTAGTTTATACTTATAGTTTTTTTACAGGGACACTAAAAAGAATTCCGTTACATTACGGTCTATGGGAAAAAGTCATTTGCGGTTTATTTTAATGATGTTACACAATTTCAAATACATTGTAATTGATATATATATCACAAAGCTGCATTACAAGAAACTTAATATGGAATAGAGTGTGCATAGCACTTATAGTTACTTTACAGGGACAGTCAAAAGAATTCCGTTACATTACGTCTATGGAGAAAAATCGTTTGCGGTTTAATTAAATAAAGTTTCACTATTTTAACACATTGAAATTTATATCTATCACTAAGATGCATTACAAGAGTCTTACTACAGAATATTGTGTGTATAGCAATTATCGTTCATTTACAGGGACACACAAAAGAATTCTCTACTGTCTGTTAACAATAATTCCTGGAAGTACGTTTTATGTTACTGAACGCGATTTTAAATTTAACTCACTTTTGTCCATTACTTGGTGTGTATAAATTCTGTATTTCAATTACAGGGCAGTACAAAAGTTCGCGAACACATTTCCGTTTATTGACAGAAACTCCAGAAGGAGAATTTTAAACTGTGCTACGCGTTTCCTAACTAAACTAAAATTTAGCATCCTATGTAGTATATATACAAATCTATAGATCATATACAGGGCTGAATAAAAGTATTCGGAAATTTTTCCGAATATTGTATATGTTGGAAATTTCTGAAATTACGTTTTTAAACATGTTATGCGTTTTCCAAATTGTTTACTTAGATATTATCTTTCAGCTTATTAAACGGTAATGATTTGTTAAATTATTTTGGAAGCGTTGGAAAGTGTTACATAATCTATGCTTAACGCATGATTTTTCGTTCTTGTTTAATAGCAAAGCTCGGCTTATTTAATTGCAAAAAATAAGGTGAAGATTACTACTATTCAGACATAGTGTTAGTCAAATTTAAGGGACCGATTGAACGCTAAGAAAAATCCGTCTAGAGTTTCCATTTTTTGAGTCATCGTATATAGGCTTACTATTCAGGAGATTGTGACCAGACTAGGCCTTATTAAGATTATTACAGAATGCTGTAATTAAAATTCTATTGGCGCTATAAGATTAAACCACAATAAAATGTCGTGATTAAAAGACTATTATTAGATTATGCCATGCTACGAAGTTCAATATGTTAAACCTTTTAAAGTTTTTCAGCTTTTGGTAGAAGTTTCTAATGTAAAAACAAATATTTTTTTGTTAATAAATATATATTTGCAGCCGTTTCCTCTTTTATTTTCTGCATGATTTCAAACAAGGCGTGCCCGCTTTTGTAATGGACATATGTGCACTACTGGATTACGTGTTCACTACCATTTCAAATTCTCCAAATCAGTTAATTTTCTGCGGGAAATTGCTTAAATCAACAACTTTTGCAGCACAGTCGTGTGAAGAAAGATTTAATTGAATTATTGAACGAATTTCTAATGTAACACAACAAATACCTTTTTCTTAATATATATATATATATATATATATATATATATATATATATATATATATATATATATATATATATATATATATATATATATGTGTGTGTGTGTGTCTGTGTAGCCGTTTCCTCTTTTTTTTTCTGCAAGAATTCAAACACAATGTGCTCACGATTCAAACGTGCCCGCTATTATAATGGACATATGTGCACTACTGGATTATATGTCCACTACCATCTCGAATTCTCCTAAATCAGGTCATTTTCTGCGAGAAATTGTTTAAAATAAGAACTCTTTCGGAACAGTCGTGTGAAGAAACAGTTAATTGAACTATTGAATCACCGCTCCTGAATACTAGGCCTGAGCGCGGTCGCAAAAATAGTGACTATCATAGGCGGATTTTTATAAGCGTTTGTGCAGTCCAATGAACTTTCACACCAGCATTTTTCAAAATTTTTCCTTGACTTATTTGGTCGCAGAAAAATAAGTCGAAGAAAACTTTTAGAAATTATTGATGTTCAAATTCGTGGTTACGTACAAACGCTGAAGCCGCTATTTTTGTGTGAGCGCTCAGACCTAGTATTCAGGGGGCGGTGTATTGAACACTCTTTTCTGTCGCAGTCATTAAATCATACAGCATGCGCGAAAAAAAATGTTTTTAAAATGTCCACTATTGTTACAGTTATCTTAATCATGCTTACATTCGCACAGGATAGCACAGCGTCTAATTCACTATATTTAAAGCATCTCTCGAAAACAAAAATAATGATTATCTATATTTCTTAACAGATTATTCTTTCAAGTGCAATGAATTTTTATCGGTTAGGAATTTTTATGCGAAAGAAAGTCTTTTGTTGTTATGTTCTTAAATACTTTCTGTTGAAATCCTCAAAAAAAAATTCTTTTTTTATTTCTATAACGAACGAAGATATTCAAGAATGTTGTTCGTAATCGCATTTATAGTAAATTTTATTCAAGAAATTTTATTTGAAAAGATCTTCTGTAACAATGCGCTGTGTAGTCATTCAGTAGAGAACTTATTTTTATACTGGAATTTTTCATATGAGCATTTGTTTTACAAGGCAAACTAATAAATATCGAATTTGTTTTTACATAATTTTATAATGTCATTGCAAATGAAAAAAAAATGAAAAAAATTCATAATAATACACTGCTCAAAACAATTAAAGGATATTTGAAGTTTTATATAAAATAAAGATATAAACGAAATTTTTTTTTGCCGAAAATAGAAGAAGAGAATCACAGATGCAAATTTTCTGGTTTTCAAACTGTGGAGTATGCAAATTTTGAGTTCGACGTCAAAAACGTCTCTTCAGCGGCCGCGAATGAAATTTGACTTTCAACTGGATAAAAGAGAATGAAGACAAGGATGATCGGCATTCAGTGATTGCTTTGTTTCGATGAGTACGATGTCTCAGCGAAGTCATTTGACAGATTAAGAAGCTTGGAGAATTGTTGATAGGTTAGAAGGGGGCCAAACTCAAGCCGAAGTAGCGCAAGCCATTGGAGTGTCACAAAGTGTCATTTTCAGGTTCTGGAACCGTTTTTTGGAGAGTGGATGTGCAGGCCGAAGACCAGGACAAGGTCGTAGACGGGCAACAACGCCCAATGAAGATCGGTATTTACCGTTAACAGCTCGGAGACACCGAAACATGAACGCTACTCTTCTCCAACAACACCTTCGCTCGGCTACAGGCACCACGATTTCAACTCAGACTGTCCGAAACCGGCTCCATGCTGTAGGTCTGTATGCTCGCCGACCGATGGTATGTGTTAGATTAACATCAAGGCATCGTCGCGACCGCAGGGAGTGGGCAACCGAGCATGTCAACTGGAGGAGAAATGAATGGAGCAATATTCTGTTTTCTGACGAGTCCCGTTTTTCTGTGCATCCGGATAATAGGCGTATTTTCATCTGGAGGGACCGTGGCAGTAGGAATAATCCTGCGTTCGTGCACGAAAGTGTCAGATTTGGCGGTGGAGGAGTGTTGGTGTATGGTGGCATCTCCATTGACGGGCGCACTGACCTCTACATCATTCGAGATGGAGCTCTGACTGGTCGCCGATATAGGGATGAGATCCTCAGACCTATTGTAGTCCCTTACGCTGCAGCAATCGGAGATAACTTCATTTAATGGACGATAACTGCAGGCCACATCGTGCAAACCTGGTGGAGGATTTCCTTTTCGAGGAAGGAATCGTTCGAATGGAATGGCCAGCGTGTTCTCCAGACATGAATCCAATCGAGCACGTTTGGGACGCTCTAGGAAGACGAGTTGCCGGCCGCCAACAACCCCCACAAACTCTCCAAGAACTGGAAAGAGCTCTTCTGGAAGAGTGGGGCAGAATACCCCAACTCGTCATTAATAGCCTCATTGAGTCCATGCCTCAAAGGTGTTCAACGTTGCTGGCCGCCCGTGGAAACCATACCCCCTACTGAAAATGATTTTCTTTGAAGAGAACACCTTTTCTTATTCTTTTTTTCTCATATGCACAAATTGTGTTTTTTTCCTTTTGTACACAAATGCGCAATAAAATGTATTTTTTTCTGCCAAACATGTGTAATTTATTCTCATATAACCTACTATGTCTGTCGACCATGTATCAATCAGCTAAAAAGTTTCCCAGATACAAAATCCACCTAAAACTGCAATATCCTTTAACTGTTTTGAGCAGTGTATATACTTTATTAGCTCACAGGCTATCAAAGCCTGAGAGCTAATGTGCCCGCCCGTTCTGTATGTATGTACGTATGTACGTAACGCGATAACTCTTGATAGAGATATCCGTTTTGCTTAAAATTTTGTTTATAGGTTCATTGTGATAAGGCGCTTCACTGATTAGTTTTGGGGGTTCATTGGTTAAGTATAAAGGGGAAAAAAGGGGGGCTAATCCCCTCTTTAATTTAGATAAATGGGTTTTTCATGCAGAAATATCTGATTTGCTTCAAATTTTGTATATAGGTTCATTGTGATAAGATTCTTCCCTGATCAGTTTCGGGGGTTCATTGGTAAAGTATAAAGGGGAGGAATGGCGGATAGCCCCCGCCCCCCTTAATATAGATAAATGGGTTTTTCATGCATAATTAACCGATTTACTTCAAATTTTGTATATAGGTCCATTGTAATAAGATGCTTCCCTTATTAGTTTTGGGCATCATTTGGTTAAGCATAATTGAAGGGAACGGGGGGGGGGCTGCCCCCACCCTTAATTTAGATAAATGGGTTTTTCATGCAGAATTATCCGATTTGCTTCAATCTTTGTATATAGGTTCATTGTGATAAGGCGCTTCTCTGATTAGTTTTGGGGATTCATTGTTTAAGTCTAAAAGAAGGAAACGGGGGGGGGGGGCTAAATCCCCCCTTAATTTATTGTCGATTTCTTTATTCTTCGAAATAAGAGTATAATATGCAGTTAGTGTGAATAGCCTGTGAGCTCAATGCCATCAGTTTAACTGGGCAATTTTCTTTTTATCAAAAATAAAATAACTATGCTCGATATGACTGTTAAACTGGCCTCTTCTTGTGATGAATACAAAATTTGTTTCCAATTTTGTATTATATATTTTAAAATTTGTTTCTTACATCTATTCAATATTATGTAATGCTACTCGCATGTGAAGAAAGAAATGCACCATGCTTTATATTGATAATTATTGAAGCCATTCTAAATTAATAAATTTGAATGACTCGGCGATGAAACCCGATCTACCCAGATTAACGTTACCGGTGTAAGCGAACGAACATGAAAATAATTTTTAATTGAAAACTCTAATAGATGTTTTACATTTAGTATATGTTCTTAAATTGACCACCCACTACTCAAAAAATCAACTGTGGTGCTTTCGTATTAGCCGTATGCCAGCAGTTAATCGCGAAACATTTCTGCATTTATAGTAACTTTTTTTTCGTTTGGTTGTTCAGGTTTTATGTGCGTATTCCGATTACATATCTGTTAAATTCTTGTTTTACATATTTATTTGCGAAATTTAATTTTGTTTGGCAATTTAGTAATGGAATATTGCACGGAAACAAATAAATGCTCTATTATTTATATTGTTTTAGTGAAAATGGTAAGATACGGTTGCACGTTTCTTTTGAGAAATTTCATTCTTAAAACCTATTTCAAAAATCATCACAAGGCAGTAAATTGAGATACAGGATGCAGTTTCCAAAGAAATTGCATTTGAAAGTACATTTTTTCTATTCGACGGTGCAAAGGTCGAAATTGTGCGATGTTTGGAAGTTGAAAAATTTGTTATAAAATGAAATTGATTCTTCAGGGAAATTGATTTTGCCACCATTGGTTTGACGTCAGCATTACTCACAGACGTGTTTTGCATTATAATATATAAATATAGATATAGAAGAAAGTTTTATGATGGCCACTGTATATTAGTTTGAAATATGAACAAACTTATGAGACAACCTATATAAATCAGAGAGAGTCTGGGTGTGTTAGTGCACAAATCATTTTGAAACTTTTCCAAATCAAATTCAAGTGTCATGAAATTTTATTTTATTTAGTCTATTTTAATTTTATGAAAAAGTGCTTTTTTGTTATCTTAAAGAGCAACAAATCTGTAGTAATATTATACACAACTCGTTCGTTTAATAAAAAACAAGTAATGTGAAAGAGAAAAAGTAAATGAAAAATATACTCAAACAGTAGTTTGAAATATCGATGCTATAAATAAAATCTTGTAGTGACTGTCAATGAAAACCATAACATTTCAAATAAAGTTCCATCATATGCTACATTATTGCAGATCAAAAATCAACTGTTACATTATTTATTTACTTTTTCCAAAACGGAATCTTCCACTTCATATACTAAAAGAAGCATATGTTTAAAAATAAAAAGTGCGGCAGGAATGATCTTATAAATATTGATAAAACATCATAATGTTATAAAATATCGCAGTAAAAATATTTTGTATCAGAGCAAATAACAAATGTTTTTTTTTTCATAAAGGATGGTATTGCATTGGATATATGCCAAATATGTCACCTCGAAGATATTCCTTATATGGTTTGTGCATATATTTATTCTAATGCTTTTTTAAGTTATTTGAAATTGTTTTAAAAAAAAGATAGAATTTCACAAAAATGTCTATCAAATTTATTTCATAGAATATTTGTTGTATTTTTAAAATTGAATTTTATAGCCTTAGTAAATGGATATCAGCACGACCTCTCAAATATAAAAAATAATTTATTCGCATTTAGAATTGCCAAATACGTGTATTTGTCTATTACATTTAAGATCTAAACAGTATTTTTAAATGTTTCATCGTCATAAACAAATCCTCTTTAATAAAAAGCTATGCGTCGCTGACGACTGAGATTTTCGATAATCGTTGCCACCAGATTAAACTTGGAAAATTAAAAATTTGAAGTTACTGAAAAAATTAATAGCTCGAAAATTATTTGTCAGAAAATTGTTCGACAAACTGCGTTAGAAAGGTAAAAAATTGTATTTTTCTTGATATAAATTTCAAATCTACTGATTATGTCGTTTTTCAAATATTGAATTTCAAAAATTACCAAATTTCACAATGGAGTATCATAGCGAAATCTCCACGTGTAAAAAGATAATGATAACAGCTATGTGTCCTGACGTATACTGGCTATAGCACGAGTCACAAATTATAGTAGCCTGTTAAAAGTGAATTATGATGCCACGAGTGCATGATTTTTATTTAATTTTAATATTTTAGATATAATTAAATATTTATTTAATTTTATAATCTTAGAAACAAGGTTTTGGAATTTGTTTTCGAATGGGACTATTAAATTGGCCAATACTGTATATTATTTTGAGTTTAAAAAAGGAAAGGTGGGGGAGCGCTTTATATTATTTAGGTTTCCTCAGGAACTTTTGATCAGAATTGAAAGTTTAATAAATCAAAACGGCAGAAATTAAATCGGCGTTAACTATAACGACTGTCCTTCAGTTCGTTTGGATAGATTTTCATTTAAAAATAAAAAATCATTCAACATTGATTTTAGGTATTTTTAAGATTATTATCACGGGCCGGGCAACGCCGGGCATGAGAGCTAGTAAATAAATAAATAAGGTATTTCATACTCTTATTTCCATGAGCTAGTTTTTGTAGAAAAGTCAGATTTAAAAACAATATCACATTTAAGGATTAAGAAAATTAAATATGAACTTCTGAAAGGCTTATTTTAGTTTAAAGTTTATGTACGCTTAAGTGTGTGGAAAGATAATTTTTCCATGGTTAAACCATACTGTTTCAAATTTGGTTCATCTTTCACCAAAACATGGGACCAAAAATGTTAGAGCCATATGATAGTGAAGTTTGTTTCAATTTATGTTACTCCGGTTAGACCATAAACATACAAGTTCAATCATGAACTTCTAAAGGCTGTATTAAGCATTAGTAAAGTTGAACAAAAAATATTAATATGTTGAATTATTATGTGGCTACGGTTATATTTTAAAAATAATTGTTAATCAGACAGGTCCTTCTGTTTAAAGTAGAACACCTAAACTTGAACTGGAATTCCAATATGACGCATTTTGACTTGTTGCATGAGTTATAATCACTCGGCAAAAAGGTGGATGTCACCGACTTTTAAATCATCAAACTAAAAACACGTTGACATCAGCACTCCAACGCATACGCAAAGAGTCCGCATCTACTGCACAAAATAACAGAAAAAGTCAAAATAGTAGAAAAACAACGTACTATATTCGATAATATAGCTCTATTTCCGCAACCAGATGAGATCTTCGTGGAGTTAGATGAGGAATAATCTTCAGGCTAGTCAATGACTATATAATAAAAAAAGTCTTAATAGCAAAATAAACTTGAGCTATGAAAAAACAACACTCATTTGAATCTATCTTCACCTTTGTACTATAATTATTATTTAAAACAACACAAATGTCACAAGCAAATATGCATCATTTAATAAAATTTTACTTAAGGTGTTTTTCAAACATACATAACAGTATTTCGCAATTATAAAAACCTAGCGCTTTCGATCAACCTTAACTCGTCATCAGGGTTATAAAACCAACACGCAGACATATGCAAAACAAATAGTCTATAACTAGTAAAACATCGTTTTCTGTTGAAGAATGGTCAAACCATTACAAACAGGTCACTAGGGTGGGAAGCATTGGGAGGGATGTGCTCATCTTATTCAGTCTTGATCAATCTGCAAAAATTTCTACCACTATTTAGGGATGTTGTAAGATAACGAATCAATGCATGTCTTATCTTTTCTGGTTACATTTTCTATGGATTCATTTATTATTGCTTGATAAAAGGAGGATGTAGGTTTAATTATTTTAGCTTTATCAAAATCTATTTTAATCGACTGCTCTTGTTTTAATCTGGAAAGTGCCGTTTTACTTCTATTGTATTTCATATCTGTAATATGCTCTTTTAAGCGAATTTTTAAATTTTCTTAAAGTCCTACCAATGTAGTCTTTAACTTTATAACATTTCATCCTATTTTTTATTATTTCTATAGTAACTGGGATTCTATAGATTCCTGCTAAATCTTCTATCGGTATGGGATCAATCTTCTTATTTTTTTCAAATTTAAAGTCTTACTAGTATTATAATAGCGTTCAAAGTTGGTTTTTTCAGTAATATTACATATTTAAATAAACTTAAATGTAATAACCATAGAAATTGTAAATTTAATTTCTAGTTAACTGAATATAAATAACTCTATGTCTGTTTCGAACAAATTTTAATATGTGAAATGTTTCAAAATATGTAATAATATTTCTTAAAATGACATACAATATTCATCCGCTATATAAGATGTATCAAAATGGGGTTTTTTTTTGCGTTATTTCCCCTACCTGATTCAATAGGTTTAAATATTAAAATTGTTGCAAGTTCTGTTTATGCTGACCTGAATGTAAACTTTCTTTTTAATGTTAAACCATGAAGAAGATTTTCTGCAAATTAAGACCGATATTAAGATTCTTCCAATTACTTTACATTATAGAATGTTTTAGCTATGAATTAAAAATTTTAGAAGTGCAGCTTCGACATTTGTGTCTCTTTCCTAGGATATATATACATATGTTTAAAATATCGAATGTTCCCATATCTCTCGATGGATATCAATCTTTTGTCTTACTTTCATAGACACCAAGTTCAGTTTTTCACGACAGGTACATTCCCAAAGAACATTTAATAAAATTCGGTTAAAAGAATGTATTGTATGTATAGACAAACTAGAGATGCATTTTAAACCTATGAAATTTTTAAAAAAAGTATTTAATAAATCACAGGAAACTTCTGGTTTATTTTTTTTTATTTTGCAGGATACATAATGTACTTTATAAGGATTGCTTTTGTGAAAAATAAACAACTACCAGTGACCCGTGCGAGGATTTCGCACTGCAATTTAATATTTTTTAGTAATATCTAATAATTTTAGATGCAGCTTTAGACTTCTACAAAAAAAAAAATTAGGATTACAAATACCTGCAAACAACATTAGTCAAGCCAGAATATCATCTCATTTATTCCTAACAGTGAAATCTCAATAGAAAAAGTCAAGCGCGAGAGGGAAAAAAATAATAATCGTATTTTAACTGCATTAGAGGATGACGTCATCTTCTTTGAAAAAAAAAACACGGGAAAAAGAAAAATACATTGAAATACACTTAAATTACAATTTTATCTAAAATAACAAATCATACATTTTATAATGCACGTGAATCTCACTGCTTCGATCGATCAATAATATATTTTTCTTCTAAATGTTTCAATTTCAATTTTGGTTTTAAATCATAAATATAAAATAAACCCGTGAGAAAACGTCACATTTTATCTCTTTTGTACTATTTTTTTTATATAATAATTGTTGAGGATCCTATAATGCGGTATCTTATTTTTGTGGCAACACTGATTTGAGGAAAATCTGTCATTTCCATTATGAAAACAATGCCGATTTAATTTTTAATGAACAATAATTTTTAATCGAAAAACATGTTTTAACGAAATGTGAGTGTGCTATGTCAGAAGTATGTTCTAAATCCTGTCATATTGTATCTCATTTAGCATTCTACTTTTTGTATTTTCTTAGAAAAAGGGATGTTGACAACAGAAATAATATATATGATTAAGTAAATAAAAATTCATTCGAAAAAATGTCAAATTCAAGATAGCAAAATGTATGCAAAATAATTTTTATTACATGTAGCAAGATTTTAATCCTCTGTATTCCCATGTTGTTTAACTTCTCGTTCCTAGCGGATAGCTATTATTCCCATTTAAAATTAATATATTTTCTATTCATATTCACTCTATTCCTTAATTTCATATATTTTCATATACTTTCTGCAGATGTGCAGTTTACTTGTATTCGAATTGGTGCAAAATTTTCATATTTATGATATGCATCATCCATAAGGGACAAATTAAAGCTCCTCTAAATATGATCGTATTAACGTGACACCCATCTGAATATATTCTAAACTGTCTCTTACTTTACACTAAATATACTACGAACTGGTCATTTAACCGGTACCAAAAGAAAATATTTCAATCCGAACTAAGCATTTCTTCATAAAATAAATTAGATATAATTCCCAAAAATAGCTTTAAATAAAAATTCTGGTGTGTGATTTACAATAATAATAATAACATTTTCCATTCTGTTTCATTTTATATGAATTTATATAATTTAAACTTATAGAAGTTAATCCTGAAATAAATCCTGATTTTTTTTATTCTTTATTTTTTTTTTTCTTAACATGCCTAATTTAAAAAAAACTTTATTAAATTTTTATCATAAAAATATTTTTTTATCCCATAAGTAAATTATTAATTAAAAATATTAATTACATTAGTGGATGAAAATTATTTTACACAATTTAATATTTTAATTACATTTGAAAATAAATATTTATTTTTGTTTATAATGAACGCAAAATTTAAGTGGATATAAGTTAAGATTTTAAAAATTGATAACAAACACTAAATTAAAATTTTATGAAGGAAAATAATAATTTCATTTTATTTACATTGAAAAGGATTTTAAAGTTATATAACTTTTTTTTTATATAAATGCTATTAAAATAATACAATTTCAAGAGAAGGTTTCTTTGTATTAATTGCCAATAGATGGTGCCACAACGATTTTTAAAAAATAAGCATAATTGATTATAGGAAGGAAGCGTACTCGATGACGATTAGACCCAAATATCCGCTGTCTTGATGCCATGAAAATAGAATATATTATATCTCTATCTTCATGCTTGATCCACTCCGCCAATGGTTTCTTTTGAAAAATCAGGAACTGCGGTTGGATGGTTAACTAATACGCACGAAGGGTGCGTTCATATCTCGTAACTGGTCTTATTCACTCGCGATCCCGCAGTTTTCTAAGCAGTATTTCGTCGTGTGGCAACAGTTTACGGATTAAACTATTTTCTTTAGGGCGTGAGAGGTCTACAAAGGTTAACTGGATTAAATTTAAGATGAAAATTTATGAGAATGTATCGGAGAGATTGACAAAATAAAAAATAATTTGCTGATATTAAAATAAAACTGAAAAAAAATTCTTATTGATTGATTTTAAATGAAAATGAATTTATAACTTTCTTGGAATTTTGAATAATAATAAAAAGATCGTTTAGAATCATGAATTGGATAGTTTCAAATGACGTTAGAAATCAACTGTTGAAGGTCAAACAACTGTTACAGGGCAGTTGTGATTGGTAGCTGTGGAGATTATGGACGCTGCTGGAGATCAATCTGGCAGTTGTGGTTGGCGGATGAGAAAGTCATGAGCTGATTGCAACTTCCCTATATAATTATAAATTAACAGTTATATTTTTAATGATTTAAATTATTTTTATTATTAATTTTGAAAGGGAAATATTTGATTTTGTGTAAAAATTACTGCATTCTTTTAGAATTGGAATAAACTAAAAGATAGTTTTCGTATTATTGGGAGCAAAAATTAATACCTATAATTAACTTACCATGATTAATTAATGAGATCTTAATGAATTATTGCGATCGTTGTTAGTATTAATATTTTAATAATTTAGAAAAATGTTTGGAAATTTTGAGCTGAAAAACAAAAATTAAAAAAATGTTACGTTTCGTACAATATACCATTAACATAACTACCATTAACAGTAAAATTTACCATTTAGTACAATTACTAGCGGCCCGTTCCGGCTTTGCACGGGTAGACAATGTAATTTTTTTAGTACATTTGTTTTCCTGAATTTCGCGCTCCTACCAAACACTGTTGCTGAGATATGGCGAAATGGCCTAAAACTTTCGAATCCCCCTTTAACCACCTTCGGGGGGGGGGGATTTCTAAATTCACTGAATTACGCGTTTAATCATTTGTTTAGTAGATTTGTTTTCCTGAATTTCGCGCATCTACATAAAACAGCTGCTGAGATATGGCGAAATTTCGAAACCAACCCCTTTAAAATCCTTCGGGGGGAATTTTTAAAATCACGGAAATGCGTGTTTATCCATTTTTTAGTAGATGTGTTTTCCCAAATTTCACGCTCCTACCTAAATCTGCTGCTGAGGTGTGGCGAAATGACCCGAAACTTTTGAATACCCCTTTAACCACCTTCTGAGGGGAATTTCCAAAATCGCCGAAATACGTGTTTAACCAATTTTTTAGTAGATTTGTTTTAATTAATTTCGCCCTCCTACATAAAAGCTGAGATATGGCGAAATGACCTAAAAATTTCGACCCCTCCACCCATTTAACCACCTTCTGGGGGGAATTTCCAAAATTGCTGAAATATGTGTTTTATTCAATTTTTAGTAGATTTGTTTTCCTGATTTTCACTCTCCTAACTAAAACTTCTGCTGAGATATGACGAAATGATCTAAAACATTCAACCCCCCTTTTAACCTCCTTTGGGGGGAATTTCTAAAATCGCTGAAATGCGTGTTTAACCTTTTTTTAGTAGATTTGTTTTCCTTAATTTCGCGCTTCTACATAAAACTGCTGCTGAGATATGGCGAAATGACCTACAACATTTGACCACCCCCTTTGACCATCTTCAGGGGAATTTCTAAAATCGTTAAAATACGTGTTTAATCATTTTTTAATAGATTTGTTTTCCTGATTTTCGCGCCCCTACCTATAACTACTGCTGAGATATGGCGAAATGACCTAAAACATTTGACCACCCCCCTTTAACCCCCTTCTGGGGGGAATTTCTAAAATCGCTGAAATAGGTGTTTAATCCTTTTTTTTTTAGTAGATTTGTTTTCTGGAATTTCAAGCTCCTACCTATAACTGATGCTGAGATATGGCAAAATGACCCAAAACATTCGACCACCCCCTTTTAACCCCCTTCTGGGGGGAATTTCTAAAATCGCTGAAATAGGTGTTTAATCATTTTTTTAGTAGATTTGTTTTCTGGAATTTCAAGCTCCTACCTATAACTCCTGCTGAAATATGGCAAAATGGCCTAAAACATTCGAACCCCCCTTTAACTCATTTCGGGGGGGGGGGGGATTTTCAAAAATCCCTTCTTATTACTTGCCTAGGCCATAACAGCAATCTACAGTCCAAATTGCGTGACCCTGACTTTAGTAGTTTCGACTGGGCGTTGATGAGTCAGTCAGTCAGTCAATCAGTCACCGTTCCCTCTTTATATAATAGTAGAGATTTCAAATTTTAAGTGAAAACCCCGATTTCTGCCCACCGTCCTAGGGCAGGCATTTATAGTAGTAACTCATTAATTTGATATAAAAATTGATTGGCTTCACAAATTAAATCTAATGCTAACTAAAATAAACAAAATTTATAAAATAATAATATTTTTCTCAACAATATTTCATATAGATATATTCAACATTGTCCAATATTTCAAAAACTAACAAATCTAGAATGTTGAATTTTCTTAGAAATATTTGTTATCTATTTAGGAAAAGTCAAAAAATTTAAAATGATTTCTTCCAACCAAACAAAAGTAATCAACAGACAAAAGTGCTCGCTCAGAGGTCAAAATGACCCCTACCGCCGTTCTAGTGTTTTAACAAATTAAAAGGCATTCATAAGCCTTAACCTTTATATGGGGGCTCGGCCAGCATCTGTCCAAGTTTGCATGTATTCTCGGGCAGTTGCTGTCCGAGCCACCGTGTAAAGGTTAACAACGATCATGCGAAAATAAATTTTGACTTTTATGACAGTTTTTTTCTTTCTTGTCTTCTATTTTTGCATATTAAAAAAATAATAATTTAAACGACTGTTATTGAATTCTTTATTTGAAATAAGTTAAATTAAGGATAACTGTCGTGTTCCACTGTTAGATTTCGTTTAAATGTCGATATTTCAATTTTAAACAATAGGAGACTTTTGATATAGCAGATTTTTGCTAACTGATTTGTTTTTTCAAAGTTTTAAAAAATAAAAAGAGAAAAAGAATTATGTCTTTTAATTATTTTGATTCTTTATTGTCCAGTTTTTTTTAAATTATAGTGTGGAATGATGCATTTTTAATTTTTATCACTTTCTAACCTAGTTGAAAAGTGTTTATGACTTCGGTTTGTCTGGCCGTATGGCCGCCTGCCATCTGCCGTCTGTCCGTGCTCCAACTTCCGTAAATATGCTCGGATTTCCCTGCAATTTTTATATGTTATTGTCGTTATCTATATCATGTTCTCTATTTCCACTGAAGTGTGTAGCACTGATAGTTTTTTTACAGGGACACTCAAAAGAATTCCGTTACATTACGGTCTATGGGGAAAAATCATTTGCGGTTTATTTTAATGATATTACACAATTTCAAACACATCGTAATTGATATATATCACTAAGGTGCATTACAAGAAGCTTAATATGGAATAGGGTGTGCATAGCACTTATAGTTACTTTACAGTGACAGTCAAAAGAATTCCGTTACGTTACGTCCATGGAGAAAAATCGTCTGCGGTTTATTTAAATAAAGTTTCACTATTTAAAACGCATTGAAATTTATATATATCACTAAGGTGCATTACAAGAGGTTTACTACAGAATATTGTGTGTATAGCAGTCATCGTTAATTTACAGGGACACACAAAAGAATTTTCTACTGTCTGTTAACAATAATTTCTGGAAGTGCGTTTTAAGTTGCTGAACACGATTTTAAATTTTACTCACTTTTTTGTCTATTACTTGGTATGTATAAATTCTGTAGATCCTATACAGGGCAGCACAAAAGTTAGCGAACACATTTCCGTTTATTGACAGAAACTCCAGAAGGAGAATTTTAAACTGTTCTACGCGTTTCCTAACTAAACTAAAATTTAGCATCCTATGTAGTATATATACAAATCTATAGATCATATACAGGGCTGAATAAAAGTATTCGGATATTTTTTCGAATATTGTATATGTTGGAAATTCCTGAAATTACGTTTTCAAATATGTTATGCGTTTTCCAAATTGTTTACTTACATGTTATCTTTCAGCTTATTAAACGGTAATGATTTGTAAAATTATTTTGGAAGCGTTGGAAAGTGTTACATAATCTATGCTTGACGCATGATTTTTCGTTCTTGTTTACTTTGATATTGGAAATAACTACTTGATAAAATCTTTTATTTTTTAAGCATCCAATGTAAAGATGGAATAAAAAGGATTAAAGATAAGTATTTGAAATAGACGGTCACACTGTAAAATAAAACAAAAGAAACTTAGAGAAATTGAATTGATTTATTGTGCCTCCTATTTTTAGAAGTTCTTCAATCTACTATGAGATGTTAAATTGTTTCTAAACCATTAAACCGTAAACTTCAAAACAAAAGAAAAAAATAAGTAAAATAATGTAAATAATAAAGAAAACAAGTATAAATGACCTTTAAATTTTAGAAGCAAAGAATAAATATATATATATATAAACTGAAATGAATTTTATTCCCAAAACCCACTTTTCCGAACGTATATCAAAATCATCAATCTCTCGGAAACGATTGTTAGCTGGATAGCCTAAAGTAACAACTATACTTAGTTCATTTTCAGTCATAATATTCGCCGTTACACCGGAGGCTGTTTAGGTTTATGGGAAATATCTCTTGAGGGTAATATTCAGAGAGTTTTATAAAAGGTCTCAGATGCAATATTTTTTTTTCTTTACATTTGTATTGAAATGGGGTACAAGATACAGTGTTTCAGATTTATTAAACACTGTTGTCTGCAGAATGAAACTCAGAATTCTCTGGGGGGGGGGGGGGGTTTCTATGCTATATTAAATGTAAAGAAAAAATTACAAAATAAATTTTCAAATGTATTTTGTTTACAAAGTGAATATATATTTTTTAGAAATATACAATTATTATACAGACATGCATACATTAAATACAATAATCCAGCATGGAGAGAAAAATTAGCCAGAGCCAGGAATCGAACCAGGGTCCACAGCGTTCTTGGCTGTTGCTCTAACCACTGAGCCACTCCGGCCGATTCCTGATTCTCCAGCCCGGAACGCTGTGGACCCAGGTCCGATTCCTGGCTCTGACTAATTTTTCACTCCATGTTGGATTATTGTATTTAATGTATGTATGTCTGTATATTAATTGTATATCTACAAAAAATGCTGAATGCAGGAGATATTTATGTGTGTTTTAATATTTTATTCAGTACAATAACCAGACGGATTAATCTTTGGAAAATGCATTTTTGCTCGAGATCTTAGAATGAAAAAAAAAACATTCAAACAGCAGTTTGATCTGAAATATTTGCGTTGTTCTTGGGATGGTTTCAATTTATGGAAGAGTTCAACAGTGATAAATATCAAGTACAATTCTAAATTGTTAATAACTTTTATTAGATTTTTTAAAATTAAATTCTAAATATTTTATTTTTATAAATTCTAAACATTTATTGTTTGCAAACTATTGGGTTTATGGGCGTTTTTATACTAATTTAAAAATTCGCGCAGTAAAAAAACGCATTGACAAAATATTTTATGTTATTTTAAAGAGAATTTTTTCTCTACAAGATATAGTGTTTTTTATTTTTTAATTTGAATTGTATTTTCAGATCATTAAAATTAACTGTCGAGTCGACAAAACGAAGTAATTTCAACACCATTTGCTCTTTTGTGTTTAATCCACTTCTTAAGGCTGCCGAAGACGATTGTGAGAAATGTACTCGTACTGTGCATGAAGAAGGAGTAATACCTCAAAGTACTACCCGCCGTTTATATTTGTGCTTCAAAAATTGGAATTTTAACCTCAAGGACGGATTACACACGCAGGTGTTCGATGAAGAGCGATTGAATGTATTTTTCATGAAAATCAACGTCAAACGACCAAGACAGGTAAATTGTGAGCAATACACTGTTGTGAATCCACCTTCACTGGATGGGCAAGGTTTCAGAACTTGGGGAAAAAGAATGTGAATTATTCATCAACACAATATTTTCGAAAAAGAAATGATATCAATAACAAAAAGTTAAAAAAATTAATATTTTGGATTTTAAACTGAAAGAATATCGCTCTCAGAAAACGGTACTTTACTCGATTACCTACAGGTTGATTGGTTATTTTATGACTGCCGATTATCTACACGAGGTATATACGCCCTGGAACAGTGCCCTCCGGGGGGGGGTCTTTCTAAGGGATCCTAACCCGTATTTACGGCAAGGTTCGAAGAAAACCACGGAAAACTCGGAACGGTTAGGTAGACGAGAGCGACAGATGTTTATATCCAGAACCTCCCGTCTACCAGCTTTGAGAGCAGAACCTCCTTACCACTGGTGGGGCCAATTATCTACAGGAAGGGCCAAATGATATTTCAGTTTTAGTCTTATGATTCGACGTTACGCTTAATAGTGTTTGAGTTTATGGCAAATATCGCTAGGGGTTGATTAATCGTCAGGGAATTTTAGAAGCGTTTCTGATGCATTTTCTTTTTACATTTAATAGAAAACGAGAACTGGATGCATTATTACAGGAATATTAATCAATGTTGATTGCTTTGTCACATTTGCCAACTTTTCATTGTTCTTCCGTGAAATTAGTTACTTCCGTTGTTGATACGACCCAGGTAAAAAAAGTTTCGAACCAGAATTTTTTTCAGAAATAAAATTAAACATGTTTGACGAAGAAACATGGAATTATATATATAAAAATATATGTAAATAAATTTTCTGATTCGATCCATTTTCAAGCTTAACAACAACATCAACAACAACGACTACAAAAACATATTTTACGAAAGAATAAATGTAGGCTGGCAAGTATGTCTTGTAAAACTTGGATTTTAGTGTATTTTGCAGTGGTATCTTAGATATAAAAAAAAATAATAATAAATTGAAATTCTGAAATCTAGTTTATTTCCATTGAATATCGTTTAAAATCATACATCGAAAGCATCAACCACACTAAAAATATTATAGATTTATAACTTGTTATTACCGTTTAGTGTAAAGATATATCGTTACACTCGGGGGTGATTGCGTTAATAAAAAATATCTGTCAGAAAAGGGGCCTTTTACATTGAAATTTTTAGAGTTTTATGATACATCAATATAAAACGGGACAAACGCTGTAAAACTGATACTAAAATAATTAATACACTTTACTAAAATTGATATTAAAACATTAAAAATACCCGACGTTTCGACTTTATCTTTAAAATTGTCTTCTGGGGTAGTTTATTGACCTTCGTTTAGCCCTGTGGACACATCATATAATCGGTTTCTTCAAATAAATTTCAAAACTTCATTTGAATACATTATTTATGTTTTTCACATTTAGTGGGAAATCTAAAAATAAAAATAAAAAAATGTAAAAATGTCTATTAGAGGTTCCAATGAAAAAATAGTTTTCACCTATATTCTGTAACCCCGGAAATATGGATTGGATACCCTTGTTTCATAAAATGCAAATCCCTCATTTATATGCGTACAAAATAACGTAATTCACTATTTTGACTTATAAGAAAAGGTTTATAGAATTTTATAGGTTAATAATATAATGGTTTTAAAAAATTATAAACAAAAACATCAATTTAAAAATAACGTACATAATTCAATATATTAATATAAATGTATGTAAGATAAAAAGTTATTCATGAGAAAATTTTTGCATTATAAACGTATTAACGTAATATTTTTATCTTTCATCTTTTACGACATTGATTGATGGGTTTTATTTTACTAGAGCGAGAGATGTGAGAAAAACTGCATATAATTTGAATTATAAATTGCTAAAACATAAACAGGCAACTAAAATCATCCGTCTTAAAATATGAGATAAAAATCTAATTTTTTGTAAAAGTTAAGTATTTTTTTCATGTATAATGCAAAACATTATCTCCCCAAAATTGCATAAAATATGAGTTTGCACATTATAGTAACCTTGCGATTTGTAGTAAAAAATATAAAAAAAAGTAAATATCCCTCTCAAGGCAAGTTATTATGTCGGTGTATTGTTGAAAACGCAGCAAAATTTACAAAGAATTTCATTTGAAAATAAATAAATTGAATTTGAATATTTGACGTAGGGACAAACCCTTTGGACCTAACATCTTGGAAATGCTGTCATGGCACACGGTTTAACAGTAACAACAAATTATTTAAAGTATTACATAAGGGTGATGAGCAGTGGAGAGAGCAGACTTTAACTAAAGATGATAAAAAAAAGAATAAGATTGAAACGCGAAAAATGAGAAAGGAAGGCTATCCTAGAGAATCTCACTAAATGCAAGCATTAGCTCAAAACAAAAAGCCTATGGTGATCGTTTGCCGTAACTTAAAAAAAGATCACTTGAGCTAGCTATAAAAATGTCACTGGAAACTGTGGAATTAGTACTATAAAATGTTACTTCAAAACAATGCAATATCATTATCAAAAGAAACATTTTGGATTCCAATATGCTTTTGTTTGAGACATCAAACTTTTAACTCCATACCACGCTGTCGAAACTCCCTGTCGAAGATACTACTCAGAAAACGACTGGAAAATTCAGTGGCTACTCCGCACGTGGGACAGAATTCGACGTTCAAAAGCAGAAAGCGGATGAAAATCGTGACTAAATTACCATTATGAGCGAGATGCGTCTAATCTACTAAATATAACTCCTACCGCCGATATACCGAAGCTAAACAACCACATACACCTAATTAGCATAGCATTGCATAAAATAACCGTAAAAATCAGATTACCGGAAATTCATTAACACTTTGCGAAATTTAAAGAGATGACAGAATAGGTAGCTCACAAATGTTAGAATTCAGGACAACACGATAGCACGCAAAATCTCCAAAATTCACTTGACCACAAAGTACCTTCATAAAGCAGTAGATAGGTAATGCTACAACGTAAGTTATAAAAAAAAGATTTATACAAACAATTTGGAAACAAATTTTGATTAAAATTGAGTGGTATATATACCGTCCTTCACAGGGTAAAATATAATTCTTTAATCAGTTCTACTAATTGTGACTCTGCTGTCAGTAATAAATTTTAAAAGTCCTTCTGGCCTGTACCGGGAGGAAAAAGTAGCTTCCATATTCCAAGTTTTTAAAAATTCAATTCATTTTACTCAAACACCCGAAGCTAAAATGCTTGGAACCCTATTATAGAAGATTAAATCCCAGTTTTCGTTAATACTGAATTTGAAGGAATCCTTGTATCACGATCTAACACTTAACGGAAACAACTTTACAATCTATAATTTTTTTGTAAAACTTTTTGAATAAAAAAAAAATTAATTTATTAACTGGCTGCCATTTTGAAACAAGATGGCGGATGAAGCTGGTCAAAGAACTCGGTCGAGACCTTGGTATGTCCTGTACACATGATCAGTCACATTCATATCGCTTCTTAAATACGAGAGTTACAGCATAACAAAAATCAGATTGTTTGAAAATGTGAGCCACTCTAGAATTTCAACCTGCCATATATCAGCCATTTTTTAACATAAGCAGCAAAACAAAAATGGGAACAAAACGAAGACCTTCACATAGCCATTCTGCCAGAAATTGCCAGCCGCTAAGCGGAATCTCTTCAGTGGCGCTACGCGCCCCGGTGCCAGGCGCTAAACCCGTTTAAGCTAGGGAAACCTGGCAGGTAGGAGCCTGGTCGCCGGTCTAAAAATATATATATATAAAGCCAAAACAAAAAAAGCTCCGAAATCCTTGTATCACGATTTAACTCTTAACGAAAACAACTTTTTTAATTTATAATTTTTTGTACATTTTTTTGAATTTTTAAAAAATTTAAAAAATTTAACTGAATTTTGAAACAAGATGACGGATGAAGCTGGCCAACGAACTCGGTCGAGACCTTGGTATGTCCTATGCCCATACTCAGTCACATCCAAGTCGGTTCATAAATAAAAAAGTTACAGGATGAATTGTAAGATATATATATAAATTTTACTTAAAGTTATATATATATCAACATTTGAATGGAAGATGGTTTTGGGTTCTGGGGCTCATGATCGGTGAAAATATACCAAAATTTTGTGGAATTGCTCTCCACTGAACGGCTGCAATAGGTAGTTTTTTGTAATGAAAGCTACCTAATAGGTTGATATTTTGTGTTTATTCGAATACACTTAATGTACAAGAAAAAAGAAATTGGGATATCTACTTACGGGAGGAGAATTGTTCATGGGGCTTAAATACCCCCATTCAAATGAAAAGTAATTGTTTATGTCACATATGCATTGTTCAAAAGACTGTTATTTCTGTCTTCAGTGATTTATATTTCATCCCTGATAAAACAACTCTGAACAATAAGAAGCACTATGAGAATTGTTATATTTCTGAAGTGTCAATCTGTAGGTCTTATCAGGTCAGTCTCAATGTAACCCTTGCAATTTGGATATTTATTCTGAAAACAGTTTATTTAAAACTTGCTGTGTAGGAACCCATTTCGTTTCGTTTGTATTTTATGAGATATTACAAGTTTTTTTGGACAAAAAGAAATCTAATTGCATTCTACATTAAAAAAATATTTATATTATTAATTTTATTTAAAAAAAAAATAAGTATATAATTACATTTACAATTAAACTGTATAATTTCTAAGCTAAAAATATAATTATTATCATTTATAAATCTTAACTTATACCATTCAATCGGCGTAAGATTGCTTAAATTTGATCCCTTAGTTCTCGAGTTTTGAGCTATGGAAGATTGGTTGATTAATTTTCGCGGTTTTTCTCTATTTTCTCAAAAACTGTTTTAAATAGCAATATGCAAAAAACTGCAATTTGTAGCCAGAATTATAAATCATAAATAGTAATTTGACCTTCCAATCGTCATAAGATTTCTGAAAATTAATTTAGTTCTCGAGTTTTTGAGCTATAAAAGATTGTTGACTGGTTGATTCTATCGGATATTCCGTGTTTTCTCAAAATGTATTTTAAATATCGATATGTGACTGCAGATTTTAGTCAGAATTTTCATTTACAAATCTTAATTACTCCTTTCAATCGTCGTAAGATTCCTTAAAAAGGATCAATTAGTTCCCGAATTTGAGTGTTGAAAGAATGTTTAATTGATTGATTATTATTGCTCCTGAGTTTTGCCTATTTCCTCAAAAACTATTTTAGAAATCGAAATGCGGCAAACTGCAGATAGAGCCATAATTATAATTTATAGATCATAATTAGACCTTTCAATCGTCGTAAGATTCCTTAAAAAGGATCAATTAGTTCCCGAATTTGAGTGTTGAAAGAATGTTTAATTGATTGATTATTATTGCTCCTGAGTTTTTCCTATTTCCTCAAGAACTATTTTAGAAATCGAAATGCGGCAAACTGCAGATAGAGCCATAATTATAATTTATAGATCATAATTAGACCTTTCAATCGTCGTAAGATTCCTTAAAAAGGATCAATTAGTTCCCGAATTTGAGTGTTGAAAGAATGTTTAATTGATTGATTATTATTGCTCCTGAGTTTTTCCTATTTCCTCAAAAACTATTTTAGAAATCGAAATGCGGCAAACTGCAGATAGAGCCATAATTATAATTTATAGATCATAATTAGACCTTTCAATCGCCGTAAGATTCCTGAAAATGGATTGATTAGTTGACGACTTTTTGAGTATTGAAAGATCGGTTTATTGATTGATTTTCCCGGTTTTCCCCCGTTTTCTCAAAAATTACATTAGATATCTGAATGCCATAAATTGAAGATTATAGGTGTAATTATCATTTATAAATCTTAATTAGACCTTTCAATTGCCGTAAGATACCTTAAAATGGATCTATTAGTTCTCGAATTTGAGTATCGAAAGATTGGTTGATTGATTTTCACTGTTTTTCCCTGTTTTCTCAAAACGTATTTTAAATAGCGAAATGCGAAATATCCAGGTTGTAGCCAGAATTATCAATTATAAATCGTAATTAGACCTTTTGCTCGTCATAAGTTTTCTTAAAATTAAATCAATTAATCCTAGAGTTTTTGAGCTATAAAAGACTCGTTGATTGATGCATTGTCGTTTTTTCATGCTTTCTCAAAACCTATTCTAAATATCTAAATACGAAAGCTACAGACCGTAGACAGAATTTTCATTTACAAATCTTAATTAGACCTTTAAATCCAAGAAAGATCCCTTAAAATGAATCAATTAGTTTCCAAATTTGTGTGTTGAAAAACTGGTTAACTGATTTACGCGGTTATTCCCTATTTCCTAAAAATCTATTTTAAATAGCAAAATGCGAAAAATTGCAGATTATAGTCGGAATTATCATTTATAAATAATTTTTAGACCTTTCAATCGCCGTAACATTCCCTAAAAATGTTTAAATAATTACTGTGTTTTTGAGCTATAAAAGATTAATTTATTAATTGATTCTACTAGTTTTTCTCTGTTTTCTCAAAACTGTTTTAAATATCGAATTGCGACTGACTGCAGTTTGTAGCCAGAATCTTTATTTACAAATCTTAATTAGACCTTTCAATCGTTGTCAAATTAAAATGGGTGAATTAGTTTCCGAGTTTTTGAGTATTGAAAGATCGGTTTATTGATTGATTCACACGAATTATCATTTATAAATCTTAATTAGACGTTTCAATCATCGTAAGATTTCTTAAAATGGATCTACTAGTTCCCGAATTAGAGTATTGAAAGATTGGCTAATTGATTGATTATCCCAGTTTTTCCCTGTTTTCTCAAAAACTATTTTAGATATCGGAAACGGAATGCGACAAACTGCAGATTGTAGCCATAAACAATATTTATAAATTTTAATTAGACCTTTTAATCGCCGTAATTTTAATTAAAATTGATATGTTATTTCTGGAGTTTTTGAGTATTGAAACATTGGCTCATTGGACTGCTGCCAAGATTTCACTGGTTTCTCAAAAACTATTGTAGATATCGGACTGCGTCAAGCTGCAGATTGTAGCCAGAAATATTCTCATCTCCTCCTGATAAGTTTACTGCTTGTTATGCAACAGTTTCAGAGACTATTCTGGACATCTTCTATCTGAAATAATTAATGCATTCATGTTGTAAAATGACATTAATAATTGCTTTTAACGATTAATTATTCTCATGAATATTTTTTTAAATTGTTTATTCTGTTCAATTGATATGAAAATTATCACTTAAGTCCCTCTCATAATTATTGAATCGCTACGTAGCTGTATTTAGTAGATACAATTTAAAAATCTGTTATGGTAAATATATATTTACCATAATGTATATTTGTATATTTAAAAATCTGTTATGGTATGTTGCGCAAGAAAATAGATGGCGGGAGTGGTCAACATCCACGTCCAAGAAACACTGAACCAGACTTTCGATATTACGGAATTGTGGGCTGAATTACTGAGTAATTCCAACATTTCTCTTGATGTAGTACACTTCAAACAAAGAAACAAAATTGTGAAATTATCAGTTAACTATTTTTACTATTATTATATCTTTGAAAAAAAAAATAGGTTCATCTTTGATTGTACAACTTTTTTACCTATGATCCCGTCATTTTTTTTTTTGTGTTTCTGTTCCCCTTCTTTTCCCTTTCCTTTTTACTAACTATGTTTAAGTAAACGGAACCACTTTCCTATAAAAGTACTGGTACTTTTCGGTTAGCCGGGCGTCAATGATATAGGTACATATACAAATACATATGTATATACATATATAAGTATCGTAGATATGTGTATATATATATATATATATATATATACATGTATATACATGTATATACATTGGCCAGTGATATGATATACATGTATATCACTGGCGCCCGGCTAACCGAAAAGTACCTAGGTACTTTAAGTTTCAAAGTATTAATGAAGTATTTAGATTGTTGGTGTTTTGAAGATTACATCCATTATTTGGAGGTAAGTTAGCTTCAAGTAGCTTTACTACGTGCTTGGTAAGAAATGTTTTTCATGTGTTCGGAAATAAAGATTGTTTTGCATGCGCACTTTAGAGTTTATAGTTATTGAAATAATGCTTATAATTAATTTATTAGGTTGTGAATTTAGTAGAAATTGTTTAATGAAATTTCTTAAATGGAAGAATAAGAAAAGATTTAGTAGACAGCCTATCAGAAATTAGTGATCTTTAAAGTTGTTGCCTCATCACTATTTGCCCTTAATGACGTTTTAATAAAAGGTTATATCAGTTTTAAACATGGTTCTTTGTGTATCATTTAAGCTATAATTACACAACACAACAAAGAGGTCTTTCAAATTGCTTTTCTTTTAATATTCATATCACCTATTCCTTTATTAAATTCATAATTTGTTAATTCAAATTATTAGGCGGAATTATATCTACTTTTTGAAGGTGCCAATTTCAGCTGAGCATAATTATTTTTATTACTTTAAAGAATCATATTTGGGTAGAATAATAAAGTAAGGTATTGTGATGTTCAATCACTTCCATTTTTAATTTTAAATTTTTATTATACAGTTAACATCTATTTCTTTATTCGAAATTTAACCTTAATTATCCTAGCATTTCTTAAAAAGTAAAACAGAATGAAAAGTTAATTTCCCTTCATAGAATTATTTGCTCATGCGGTCATGAAAATGATATACTTTGCGATTTTGTTATGAAATAAACTGACAGCGTGAAAAGAGCATAGATGAGATTGTACATGTAGAAAAGTGCACACAGCTGTTTCAAAGCTTCTAAAGATTTATCATCACAGCAATAGTTAAAATAACCAGAGGTAAATGCATGAAAACATACGAGATCGCAAGTAACGCGGTTGGCAGTCAAAAGCGTTAAGGCAGTAAATGTCGAAAGCAAACAGCGGAGTTAGGGGATCTCGTATGGATGCCGTACCCGCTGTTTGTTTTCAACATTTACCGCCATTTCGCCCTTGACTGCGAGCCGTGCTGCTTGCAATATCGTTTATCCACTTACATCTGATTATTTTAAATATTGCACTGATGATGGAGCTTTAGAAGCTTCGAAAAAGCTATCTGATCTTTTCTACACACATAATTTCATTTGTTCTCTTTTGACGTTGCCAGTTTATTTCTTAATTATAACTTAATATAGCACAAAGCTTAATCATTCTCTTGTTTAACTACCTCTGTCTTGCCATTAAAAAGATATAAAATCAAATTTGTATACAAGTTATTTATGGTGAACTAAAAGATTTTCTAGTAAAAGAAAATATATAAACAGCATTGTTTACAATTTCTAAGGTTATTAGGGCTTTTTTCATATCCAAACTGACTATTTTCTGATAAATTTCCGAGGTCTTTTATTTTTCTTTGACCTTAAAATTGGTTAGTGTTCTAATTCAAAAAATACGGAATAGAATAGCGTTTTCTATTATTTTTATAAAAGTAAAAGCTCTTTCAGAAAATTCTGTAACAGATGGCGTTGTATTACCGATTTCCGGAACGCGATAAACAGGGAAAGGTCACCATAGGAGAGCAATGGATTATAGCTAAGATGTAGTACATTTATCGAAAAATTAAAAATACTATTCGATTTAAAAACACTTCAACAGTCATGACTGCTACTAGCATATATTTACGTGCAAAAATGAATGGAATGTATCCGAAAGTTTCAAATTGATTATTGTAAAAATTTATTCCTATTGTAACTGCCTTAAATTATAAGCTATAATATTCGACATTAAAGATTTATGATTTATTCTTCGTAAATTAGAGCCTTGTTTAAAAACTAAACTTTTCGTATCTGTGATTCTTTGTATTGTTACGGTTGGTTTCAACCAAATTTTTTTTAATCTACATTAATTATTTAAATCACTTTCTCAACATTTATTTAAAAGCACTCTTTTTTTCTGTTTCTAATAAAAATTTAACTAAATAAAAGTAATTGTAATAATTATAATAAAATCAGTTTTTATTTTTTCTTCTTTCTTTTTCTTTTTGCAAAGTAATTTCAACGTTTATAGTCTAACGTAGCTTCCTGTTTTTCAAATACGAAAAGCAGACAGCAAGGGAGGGATGTTTTGTCAGTAGACTGCACAGGTGGAAAATTTGGAGTCATCTAGTCTGACTTTGATATAAGAATGACCGACCGCCCTGTATAAGAATTACGTTATCTTATGAGTGTACTATACACGCAATTAGGCTTTGTAAGTTTACGTCAGGCTTCAATTGGCTCTGCTATCAGGCGGATAGCTGGCGCCCATGTAAACAGAGGCTAACAGGACCCCCCTTCAGCACACGCCATGGGGGTGATGCATGGTTTCCTTCCCCCATGAAGCGGCCGGCAGAGTGGAGCGGCAAGCTGTAGTCTTCACGATGAGTCCATTTTTCCTTTTGTTTCCATTCCCGTACACCTGGCAGAGTGGATCGGTCCCGTTTTTCAAGCAGCGCGGGAGAATGAATGTTTACGACACTTGTTGCTTGGCCAAGAGACCTGTCGTTTGACTCGTAAAAAAAAAAAAAAATTCGACTTATTACGGGGCTCGAAGATTGGCCTGTGGGCTGGATCGCGAAGTTGTTGAAGGCGGACAGGTTTCTGGAAGATTTTTTTTTTTTGAGAGTGGGGCATTGATGGCCCTACATTAACCATCCTAAGTCATGATGTTATGATGAAAAGAGGCTATAAGGGCATTTTCGAATTGCGGATCTATAACTGTTAACGAGAAATTAAGAAGAAGATATGTGTAGCCTATTTTTTTTTGGCGTAGTGGCGCTCCAAGATTATGACTTCCTAACCATCAGAAGTGATCATAGATATTGAACTAAACCGGTCGTTAGAAGTCGTAGTGTTCTGAGTTACGGTGATGGCTATCTTCGAATAAAACACATGCTTCAGGAAGGTGAAATTACTGACTCCGACGGTGAAGTTCTGGACCGTAGAACGATTTTCCCCTCCGGACTAGATGATGGACCTAGTAGTTGATGGCAAGTGATGCAGTGAGATGAGAGGATTGATGAATGTTAGCTTGAAACCACGTCTGAATTTTTCCCCAGCCTGAATACTCCAGCTTAAGTGTTTCATCAGATTTTGAAAAAGGAGGAAATGCTCCTAAGTGCCCATTGACTAAAATTGTAGAACTCTCTACCTGTTGTAAGTACTATTTGCATAGTTTTTCTTTTTATTTATTTGTACCTCTTTAAAAAAAAAAAAAAAATATGTTTGCTATACCAGAGTTTAAAAGTGAAATGAATATCTTTGGATAATTTCAATAAGAATAAACATTATGAACAGAAATAGTCTGTAGGTTAATATATAATGTTTGTATGTTTGAACGACCATTAAATGGTAATATGATGGTAATTTTAAAAATATGATGTGTAATTTAAAAGTAACCAGTGAGTGGTTTCAACTTAAAAGATCAGCTGTTATATTGTTTTATTAAGATTATTTTTGATAACTTAGTTGCTTCATTATTTTAAATGTTCAAATAAATTGTGTTTTTTTTTTTGTTTATTATCAAAGTTGGTATGTTTTTCTTTGTATAAATCTCTAAATAATTAATTTTTTATATTCACAGTAGACCTATAAGAATGGCCTAACCTTTCTGTGATTAATTAAAAAAAAAAAAAAAAAGGGAGAGAAAATTCAAGTTTATTAAATTAGGACTTTAAAATTTCTTAAGTTTAAATTCATAACTGACTGTTTTAATGAACATAAATTGAAGTTCACTCAATGTTATACAATCGTATTTTTGATCTTGATTTAAGGATGGATAGATTAATAAGTGAAACAGTAATATTAAATTTAATTTCATAAAATGTTAAATTAAGCTTTAACTCTCCTCTTTCAGAAACATTTTTTTTCTAAAATATACACCAAAATTGTTTTATTTTAAAAAGTAAAAAAAAAAAAAAAAAAAATATATATATATATCCAGTCATTATACACCACTATACGATTCTTGGTTAACCGATCGGATCTTGTTCAGAATCTCTATGGTTGTTCTAAAATTTTAGTACATCATCATATCCCTATTCTATTAACGGATTTAACTCTTTCCCCTTTTGGTCCTCATATTGGAGGAATTTCAGGTTGCCTGCACTTTTCCAAATTATATGATGATTACACTTTTGTTAATTTAATGTGTATGGAGATTTGAGCTTGATCGGGTTGGAGTGGAGTTGGGTGTTCTTTATGCAATCCAGTATGCTACTTGATTTAGAAATCTGTTGCCCCTTACTACATTTAATATTGTCTTAAAATGATGAGTTCAAAATTATCATTGTTGTATTAACCTATTCGGATTCTTAAGTTTTGATATTTTGATTAGTTTAATATAATTTGCTACCTTTTCCATGGCAACAGATTTCAGTGGAGCTAATCAGGGTATACTTATTTTTTTCTAAATATTTAATTGTCAAGTGAAGATTGAGTAATAAATGAGCTTTTTAAGTTTAAGTAAGTTGTGTTTTAGAAAGAACCCCAAAACTCCACAACAAATGGAGCCGTAACAATTCGGTCTCTGGGTTATTGATTTTTTTTTACTTGTATGTATTTATGTATCAAAGAGCAACTGGGTGTTTTTGCAATTAAAATTTTATTTATATGTTCAAGTGTAAAAAGAGGTCTAGGCTCTCTCTCTGTGCTAGTAAGCTACAATTCCCAGTCAAAATTATGCCTTGTGAGCATAACCTTTTCTTATTTACAAAAAGCATAGTCCTGTACTTAAGTTTTATGTATTTATAAGGTTTTCCTTTCCCCTCTCTTTTTCTCATTTTTAAGTTGTCCCCCCCCCCCCTTTTTTCATTTTCTTTTTGGTTTGTTTGTCATTTTCTAACTCTAACTATGGCTGATAAGCACTCGGAAGCAATTGCCACTATTCAGCGAAAAAATGCTTTAGTGGATAATTTGTCAAACATTCCCCCATTCAATGGAGAGGCCAGCTCAGTCTGCTTCTCAGATTTTTCTGAGAAATTTGAGAGTTTTGCCAAATTATTCGACTGGAATGAGGAGGAGAAAAAATTCGTTTTGTTAGCTAGATTATCAGGAGCTGCTTCTAGGCGAATAAAAATTCACAAAGCAAAAACATCTGATGAGCTATTAAAAATCTTAAAAGAGAGTTATACTTCACAGGCCACACCAGATGTTGCCCTCAGTCATTTTTTAAATTTTAAACAGCCACCCAATATGAGTGTTCAGGAGTTTTATGACAAGGCATATGATATGTCATTAAGAGCCCTTGTAATTGAAGGTATCCAGGGTGAAGTAGTCGATAAAAGCCGAACGGCTCTACTACACTCCATGCTGTTGAGCAATCTTACACCAGAAGTGCGAAAGGGGGTAATTGCGAGAAATCCACAATCCCCAGAAGAGGTCCTCAAAATTGCGCTTCTTGAGGAAAAGGCTTATAGGAGCATTAACCCTTTCTACAACCACCGCGAGGAAATTCTCAACCCTAATTTGACCCAAAACCTACCCTGTGCTGCAGTTTTTCAGCAAGATAGCTCACAAAAGAAGGAGATAGACCAACTAAAATCTCAAATTGATGTTTTAGCAGCTAAGATAGACAGTTTAGTTGATCTTAGGGATAGGGATGTACAGGAAAAAAACCAAGAGGTAAGACCCGTAACCTGCTATAGGTGCTCCGTACAAGGCCACTATGCCAGAGATTGTCCACTAAATTTTGTCGACTATAATTTTAGAAGGGGAGGTGGTCAAAATTTCAGGAGCCGTGGGCAAAATTATAGAAACAGAGGTGAAAATCCTAGAGGGAACCACAATCAGCGAGGCGGATATAGGGGAAGAAGAGGTGGTTATTACCAAAACAATAGGAGCACAGCTGCGAACAGAAATGAAGAGCAGGCGGTAAATAACACCCCAGTAGCTAACAATGAAAGTGAGGCTTTAAACTATTAGTGGCCGGATCAGATGTGGTCAAGTCGATCCCCAACAGGCCCCTGGACCCCCCAACTGTGTATAGTATGTTTCAGCCCCAATCATATACATTACCAACTGCAAGAATTTACATAAATAAAGTTTGCCTAAATGCATTATGTGACACGGGTTCTGCAATTAATCTCCTGAGTGGTACTGATTGTAACTGTTTAGAGAATTTTGAAATGGAGAATTGCAATATCCCCATTATGACTGTCACCGGTGAGAAAGTTCACCTAAATAAGAAAGTATTTTTAAAATTTGTTTTTGATAATGTTCAATGTCAAGCTGAATTCTATGTAGTGGAAGGTAAATTAGCAGAGGAATTTAATATGATTTTGGGAATGCCATTTTTGAAAGAGTACCGGGCAAGTATAAATTGTGATACAAATGCTGTCGCTGTTAAAGTGCCAGTTTCAGGCCAATGTAAACAAAGCGTAGAAACCCCAAGTAATACTTCAGGGTGTAATACTTGTCTTGCTACTAATTCTGTAAATATTTCTAACTCTGTATATAGTGTAAATTCTAATAATAATTGTATAAATAATGATTGTGTTAAAAATAATTCTGTAAATATAAAATGTGTCAACAAAGTAGGGGAGAATTCAAAAAGTAGTAATGCCAATAGCCCTCCTGAAAATTGTGCATGTGAGAAAGTTCATGACTCAGTTAATATTGAAAATGGGAATCATAGTAGTGAAAATATGGTAGTTCAGGACCCGCAGTTGAGTAATATGGGAAAAGATGTTGAGATAGTCATTTAAACTGAGTCAGATAAGGAAGTTGAAAGTGTTGCGCAGAACTTTTGCATGCAAACAACATCAGGCGGTAGCTCTGAGGGTAATAATACTGCAAATTTTTCAAGTAGTCAAAATGTCGACAATAATCTATCAGCAGCGAGTCAGGTAACCCAGGGTAATTTAGCTGAAGATACTACTGAAATTTGTAATATTGATGAAAGTGAAGATTTGGTAAGTATAGAGGATAAGGTACCTGAAGTCGAGGAGGAGAGCAATGAAGATAGCAGTAGTGATAAAACCAATAAAAATAAAAATATAAGTTTCGCTGTGTTATGTAGCAAAATTTCAATTCCCCCGCAGTCAAAAATGTTAGCCCAGGTTAAAAGTTATAAGGAAAATTTTATTAAGGAAAATGATATTGTTATGTTAGAACCTTTGGCGAAAAATTTAAATCAAGGTCTCCTTACCTCCAGAGCCATTTGCACTAAAGAACATGGCCTATATATCTCATTTGCAAATTTTTCAGACAATAGTATTCATTTAAATAAAGGAACCTTTGTTGCCAAAATTCAAAAATGTGTAGACCAGTCAAATATACCCGTAACTGATAATAAATTAACCTATAATATAAATTTGGCCCCTCCAATTGGTGACTTTGATCACGCTGATCTCACTTGGAGCTCTGAAATTAATTTAGATCATTTAGAACCCCCATTAAAACTTAAAATGCAAAATTTTCTAGACAAAAACAAAGATGTATTTGCAGCATCGGTCTTAGATTTACCCGGCTGTGATACAATCCCGCATGAAATTAACTTAACTTCAAATAAACCAGTTAAAGGCAAAGCTTATAGAGTCCCCTACAAATTACGTCAAGAAATGGAAGACCAACTTAATACTTTGTTACAGGCGGACATAATTTCCCCTTCCATGTCTGAATTTGCTTCTCCGGTTATTCTGGTTCGGAAATCAGACGGTTCCTATCGACTTGCTGTTGACTACAGAAGATTAAATAAAAATCTTGTTAAAGATGCTTACCCAATACCTAACATTACCGACTCTGTTGATGCTTTAAGTGGGGCTAAATTTTTTTCAACGCTAGATTTAACTAGTGGGTTTTTTCAACAGGTTATTCGCCCAGAGGATAGGCATAAAACTGCTATAATCACCCACAAAGGACTTTTTGAGTGGACCCGTAACTGTTTTGGGCTCTCAAATTCAGGTAACAGTTTCCAAAGACTTATGAATGCTATTTTCGGTGATTTAGGCAATCTTGGAATTCTTGTTTATATCGACGACATTGTAATTGCCTCCAGTGATGTTAATTCTCATTTTGAGAAGCTTAGCATGGTCTTTGAAAGGTTAAGACTGCATAAACTTAAACTTAAGCCCAGTAAATGCACTTTCCTTTCGAATAAAATACAATATCTAGGTTTTGAGATTTGTAGTGGCCAAGTATCACCTATCAATAAAAATATTGCCGTAATAGAAAATTTTAAACCTCCAACTACCCGAAAGGCTGTTAGGTCATTTATTGGAACTCTATCTTTCTATAGGAGATTTATACCAGATTTTACTAAGAGAGCTAAAAATCTAATCAACTTAACGAAAGAGACAGGAAAATTTTCGTGGAATGAAGATGCACAGAAAGAATTTGAAGACCTTAAAATGGCTCTTATTTCAAAACCATGTCTTGCACTCCCTGATTTTGAGAAAGAATTCCATTTATATACTGATGCCAGTGGCGAAGGATTAGGGGCAGTGTTATCACAATTAGATGAAAATAACATGCTCCATCCTGTTGCCTTTGCCAGCAGAAAATTGAAAGATGCTGAGACCCGCTACTCCACCACTGAAAGGGAATTACTAGCTTTAGTTTGGGCTACTGCCCACTTCAAATGTTACATTGCTAATACCCATTTTTTCATCTATACAGACCATGCGCCTCTAACATTTATGTTAAAAATTCACGACCCTACATCTCGCATGGCTAAATGGATCTGCACTCTCTCAGACTTTAATTTTACAATCAAGTTTGTTAAAGGTAAGTGTAACAGTGTCGCAGATTTCCTTTCGAGGTATGTCAACAATGATAACTCCAATGATACTGTTAATTGTAATTTTTGTATACAAGTCGAAAAGGAAGTTACTTTTATGCCTCATTCCAATCTACTTGAAAAAATTGGTGAATTACAAAAATCAGACAAGAAATGCTGCGAGATTGCAAGAAAACTAGACCAAGGTGTAGAAATTGCTCCTAAATACATGAAATTTTTTTTTAGAGATGACATTTTAGTTTG
The DNA here is from genome assembly GCA_963931845.1 of Maratus michaelseni. Taxonomy (NCBI): domain Eukaryota; kingdom Metazoa; phylum Arthropoda; class Arachnida; order Araneae; family Salticidae; genus Maratus; species Maratus michaelseni. Next base: position 101,551,187 of record OZ007597.1, on the reverse strand, counting down.
TGAGGATACAAGGGAGTCAGCTATTTTGAATAAATCTGTAAAGTTAGTCGTGCCAAAAGAATTGGTTACTCAAGTTTTTGAACTAACACATGAGTCCCTAGCGGCTTGTCATCAAGCCTTTCAAAAGACCATTGATCGCATTCGTGAGCACTTCTATTGGCCAGGAATGTCGTCAGATGTCAAGCATCTAGTGGAGTCATGTATTAGTTGCCAGCAGAAGAGAGCTTATAGAGCGAACCAGCTCGCCCCTCTGCAACGTATGCCGACCCCCCAGTTTCCCATGAACAAGGTTCATTTGGATCTCATTGGACCCTTACCGCAAACCTTTTCGGGAAATAAGTATATTGTCGCATATATAGATTCATTTACTAAGTGGCCAGAAGCATATGCGGTTAGTTCAACCACTTCAGATGTCATTGCGGACACTTTAGCTGATTTCATATCACGCTACGGTGCGCCCTGTTTTATTACGACGGACAACGCGAAGAATCTAATTTCAGATGCGATAGAGCACGTATATAAAATGTTTGGTATTAATCATATTAAGACCTCATCTTATCACCCGGCTGGCAACTCGCAAGTGGAGAGACAGAATCGTACTCTTAAAAATGCACTTTGTCACATAGTCAACCAAAATCAATCTGACTGGGACACTAAACTCAAATTTGCACTACTAGCTATGCGTTCAGCTGTCCACTCTTCAACTAAACTTAGCCCAGCTGCAGTTATGTATGGCAGAAATATGAATCTACCATATAATCTCTTTTCTCAACCACCTTCTTTTAATTATAATGATGCACCCTCGTTTTGCGAACTCTTAATCCCAGCTCTTCAAAAAGTATACACTGAAGTACATAGTAATTTAATTAAAGTTTCTGAGCAGCAGGAAAAATACCGTGAAAAGACAGCTGTTGATAAAAATTTTAAAATAGGAGATCTTGTGTGGTTATTTACACCCACAGTCGCCCCTGTTAATACAAAAAAATTAAGCAAGCGAAATAATGGTCCTTTTACTATAATTGAGAAGCTAAATGAGGTTAATTTTAAAATAGCGCTAGTTGCTAATCCCAAAAATTGTCAGGTTGTCCATGTTGACAGGTTGTCTTCTTTCAAAGACAGACTCCCCATCTGGTCCAGTAAACCAAAACAAACAATTGGCCTGGGATCGACTGAAAACGTGACCATCGATTCACCACACCAACCGCGCGATTCTCCTCCTGTACGCAGGTGTAAGCGTAACCGATTCATTCCCTGGGCACCATATGATAGTAACCGCGTACCAGCAGTAGTGAACGTCAACAATAACGAAACTCCGGTAGCGCCGGAAGTGGAGGAAACAGACAGCGACGCGACTGAAATCATAAATCCCTCTCCCCCACCTCCCATTTCTCCGGAGATTGCAGCGGCAGAGAATAACGAGATGTGCGTAAATAAAAATTTAGCAACGGCAGAAGGCAGTGAAATGCGCGTAGGTAAAAATTCAGCCACGGCAGAAAGCAGTTCAACTGCTGAGCACAGCGATTCGCGCAGGTCTCGTTCATCGATTCGTCCAGCTGCTAAATCGAATAGAAGTAGTCGTTCAATATCGATTTCTAGAACCGACTATTCGCTACGGGATAGAAGAGACCGTCCGAGTTATAAATACTAACTACCTTTTTTCGTTATTCAAGCATTTTTATTCAATTTTACCTTGTTTATTTGTATTTATTTATAGTTTAGTTAATGTGTATGTATATTTAATTATTATTTTTTTTTGACATTTTTAAAACGGAACTTAGTTTTTCTAGCGTATTAAAGGTTTGTTTTGGTTGTGTGTTGATACTCTCATGTAGGCATTTTTAACCCTTTTTATGCCTATACTTAAGGTTTTTGTCTGTTTTATGGTAGATTATGTGGTATATACCCGTCCGCACCCCGTTTTCGTAGATTTAAGGTATATTTTTGCAAAAAAAAAAAAAAAAAAAAAAAAAGAAACGAATGTAATTTTTGTTACTTTAAAATTTTTTTTAGGATGTTGTGTTTTGTATGCCCTTTTGCCGAGGTAGATCTGTTTAGTTCAGTTTTTTTTAATGCATCAGTGTTTTGTATATAACTTTTTAAGTATGTGTTTACTTTAATTTCTACATTTTAACTAGATAGATTTATTATTTACTATACAGTTTGTGGTTTTATTTGAGCTTAAACTTTAAGGAGTGTGGGCCCTTTTTCTTTTTCTAGTACATACTGTCTCATGTACATGCCTGTATGTTGTTGTGTGTGGCTAAAAGTGCTAAAATTAACTATTTTATTTATTCTACTTCCTATTTTTGTGGAATGTGTGTTTTCCTTCCTGGTGATATATGTCACCACCCCTGTTTTTTATTTTATTTTGTGGAATGTTTTCCCTGTAGTGCCCAAAAGGCCCGAAACTGCTTTTTGCTATAAGTAGCACAGAGGCAGAGATACTCTTTCCCATGCACATTACTTGTACGTGCATTTGTAAAATCTACATAATATCCCGAATCATTAGACTGTGTTCGAAAACAAACATGTGTTCTCATATAAAATTGTTACAATTGTGTGCGTAATTCTCTAACATGGTCTGTGATACCATAATTTGTGTCTTACAGATGTATATGTATATATTTTTTTTTGTGTGTCACCAGTTGCTCTTGTGTATTTTTGTATAATAGAATTAATATGTGTTTTACAAATTTCATTGACATTTACAGTGTTGTAACTATGATATTACTAGTACTTATTTACATTAATAGATAGTGTTGTAATATACTGTGATGCCAATTATTGAAGTTATGTATATAAGCAGTATAATGACAATTAATCAGTGGGCACTTCTCTTCTTTTTCGGGAAATTTTTTTTCTCAAAATTCAATTTATGTATTGTTTACAGTTCTGTTGCCAGAAGTCTCAGGAAGGATGCAGTTATGCGTAGGAATGACAGTAGTAGGGAAGTGAGGTTTCACAATCAGGTGGAACATGTGTTCTTTTACAGGTGCAGAAAATATCTTGGTCATTTTAGTGGTAAAATCAGCCTTGTGGTCCCTCCTCTGGTAGTACTCTTTTATGGTCATGTTTCAGGTAATATGTTAGGTAATGGTTTCTACGGATGTGCGAGCTCTGGTTGTATATATCCGGAATATATTGTCAGGGTGGTATTTCAGCGGTGAAATCTCTGGATCCCGTCCCGGATCGATGTATGATTTGTGTTTGTGGGTCAGTTTTTTCAGTGTTGCGGTCCCAGCATGCCATGTGGTACCCAGTTACCTTTCAAAAAAATAATTTGTTTTCTCAAAAAAAATTTTTTTTTAATTAGCCGGGGGGAGCAATCTTGTTACGGTTGGTTTCAACCAAATTTTTTTTAATCTACATTAATTATTTAAATCACTTTCTCAACATTTATTTAAAAGCACTCTTTTTTTCTGTTTCTAATAAAAATTTAACTAAATAAAAGTAATTGTAATAATTATAATAAAATCAGTTTTTATTTTTTCTTCTTTCTTTTTCTTTTTGCAAAGTAATTTCAACGTTTATAGTCTAACGTAGCTTCCTGTTTTTCAAATACGAAAAGCAGACAGCAAGGGAGGGATGTTTTGTCAGTAGACTGCACAGGTGGAAAATTTGGAGTCATCTAGTCTGACTTTGATATAAGAATGACCGACCGCCCTGTATAAGAATTACGTTATCTTATGAGTGTACTATACACGCAATTAGGCTTTGTAAGTTTACGTCAGGCTTCAATTGGCTCTGCTATCAGGCGGATAGCTGGCGCCCATGTAAACAGAGGCTAACAGGACCCCCCTTCAGCACACGCCATGGGGGTGATGCATGGTTTCCTTCCCCCATGAAGCGGCCGGCAGAGTGGAGCGGCAAGCTGTAGTCTTCACGATGAGTCCATTTTTCCTTTTGTTTCCATTCCCGTACCCCTGGCAGAGTGGATCGGTCCCGTTTTTCAAGCAGCGCGGGAGAATGAATGTTTACGACACTTGTTGCTTGGCCAAGAGACCTGTCGTTTGACTCGTAAAAAAAAAAAAAATCGACTTATTACGGGCTCGAAGATTGGCCTGTGGGCTGGATCGCGAAGTTGTTGAAGGCGGACAGGTTTCTGGAAGATTTTTTTTTTTGAGAGTGGGGCATTGATGGCCCTACATTAACCATCCTAAGTCATGATGTTATGATGAAAAGAGGCTATATGATGTGTAATTTAAAAGTAACCAGTGAGTGGTTTCAACTTAAAAGATCAGCTGTTATATTGTTTTATTAAGATTATTTTTGATAACTTAGTTGCTTCATTATTTTAAATGTTCAAATAAATTGTGTTTTTTTTTTGTTTATTATCAAAGTTGGTATGTTTTTCTTTGTATAAATCTCTAAATAATTAATTTTTTATATTCACAGTAGACCTATAAGAATGGCCTAACCTTTCTGTGATTAATTAAAAAAAAAAAAAAAGGGAGAGAAAATTCAACTTTATTAAATTAGGACTTTAAAATTTCTTAAGTTTAAATTCATAACTGACTGTTTTAATGAACATAAATTGAAGTTCACTCAATGTTATACAATCGTATTTTTGATCTTGATTTAAGGATGGATAGATTAATAAGTGAAACAGTAATATTAAATTTAATTTCATAAAATGTTAAATTAAGCTTTAACTCTCCTCTTTCAGAAACATTGTTTTTCTAAAATATACACCAAAATTGTTTTATTTTAAAAAGTAAAAAAAAAAAAAAAAAAAAAAATATCCAGTCATTATACACCACTATACGATTCTTGGTTAACCGATCGGATCTTGTTCAGAATCTCTATGGTTGTTCTAAAATTTTAGTACATCATCATATCCCTATTCTATTAACGGATTTAACTCTTTCCCCTTTTGGTCCTCATATTGGAGGAATTTCAGGTTGCCTGCACTTTTCCAAATTATATGATGATTACACTTTTGTTAATTTAATGTGTATGGAGATTTGAGCTTGATCGGGTTGGAGTGGAGTTGGGTGTTCTTTATGCAATCCAGTATGCTACTTGATTTAGAAATCTGTTGCCCCTTACTACATTTAATATTGTCTTAAAATGATGAGTTCAAAATTATCATTGTTGTATTAACCTATTCGGATTCTTAAGTTTTGATATTTTGATTAGTTTAATATAATTTGCTACCTTTTCCATGGCAACAGATTTCAGTGGAGCTAATCAGGGTATACTTATTTTTTTCTAAATATTTAATTGTCAAGTGAAGATTGAGTAATAAATGAGCTTTTTAAGTTTAAGTAAGTTGTGTTTTAGAAAGACCCCCAAACTCCATAACAGTATTCTGTTTATTTACTCATTTATTTATTTTTTGGCGAACTTGTAAAAGTAATTTTGTGAATGCATAGCATGACTGTCAAATATTTAGGATATAAAAGGAATCCGGGCGGAAGCCGATTTATTTATTCACAAATCTCCTTTTATAATATGAAAGACAAAACAATGCTACAAAATTTTCGTAACCTTTGAAAATGTTTGATAATCTCAGTGGCGTAGGACTCGTATGTTCAATTTCTAACTATTTCGGCCATCTTTAAAAAAAAATATCAGATAATGTTTCCTATTTCCATAGACAACACTGTAAATATAAACTGTTAGAAGATTCTAACTGTCTAAATATTTGCTAGAATCAGTTATACGTGATTTCAAATTCAATTACTGAAAAGTTCCTCATTGGACGAGAAAACCTCATTTAAGTTGATTATATGAGTTAGAATGTTGTGATATTACAGGCTATTTCATATAGGACTCTCTAAATAAAAAAAAATAACAACTTCTTGAATGTAATAAGTATAAAGCTAAAATAAGTGGCATGTTTATCATGTTAGATTATAAATTTTATATACGTAAATTTAAAAAAAAAATCCATTAATAGATGCCGTTGCTTTGTCTCAAACTGTAAAAATACTCCAAATTTATAAAATTCCACTTTTTTCTGCTTTGGATTAGCTAAATAGAAAACAAACAAAAAACTGAGGTAACCTTGATGCAGTTTTACACTTTAATTTGAATATTCTTACAATTTGAGTCGACAGTGTCATTCTATTAGCGAAATTTTAAACTTTTTTAAAAATTACTGTATACGAAATTTATGAGCTATATGATATACATGTCACAAATTTCGTCTTCATATTTATAATAGTTAATGCATTATTGAATTTTAAAATTTGAGAGTCTTTTATGAAACATCCTCTAATTTTAAGGTAAAGAAAATAATTAAAAATTAAAGAAACTGTTCCACGAACAATTGTTAATAATTTATTGAACATCTTTAGAAACATTTTTCTTTTGCAGTACATCGAAGAAAATATTTTTATATACAAACCAAAATTTAAAACTACACGAATAAATTTCATACTTCCTGTTTCAGCATGATGTTAAAATCCATGGTGCGATGCGTTGTTTTGTCACAAAACCAGACATTCTTTCGGGCACTGATGTCTTTCATTATGATGGCGATGTTCTCTCTTGGATTGTCGGAACTGGAACAATTACACAAATGATTGTACGAAGTGTCCCAAAAATATGTAATGTGTTTTATAAATATAGCTGTACGTTCAGTTTTTATTCCAAATGATTAAAATGTGCATTAGAATTCTGAATCAATTTTATACGAAGTAAGTTTCTACTTATGTATATGAGGGGCAGTCGAAAAGTTCCCGGAATTTCGTTGTAACTCTTTATTACCACAAAATAGGTACAAATTCACTTAATCACCTTTAAAGTAGGCTCCGTCAGAACACACACATTTGCTCCACCGCATCTGTCATTGCTGGAAACAACGATTGTGGAGCAAGTGTGTCTGTTAGAGGCTCTTGATTGTAATTATTTACAGTATTATAATTTATTTCTGGATGTTCAAATTTATCATTTAAAATACAATGTACAGCATTAAAGAGTGACTGTTGAGGAAATATTTTTAAATATTCTTTATTTCTTAACAATACTGGAATTTCTTAGAAATATTTAAAATATTATTTTAAAGTTGTGTCCCGTGTCATAAGTATATGTAATATGTATTAGTAGGAATGATTGACTGTTATTTATTTATGAAATATAAATACACCAATCTTGGCTCTGTATTGCAAAAAATATTTTCTATCTATATTTAGTTATGATGGTTATAGGTTAAAGTCCATATATTAATTATAGAGTACAAGTACTCTCGTACTCTAATAGAGTACTAATGCTAAAAGCACTTTTAAAATCTTACATTTTTAAAACTGTAAAAAGGGTCTTTAAGACTTGTTGTAGACCCCTAAAGTACGGTCCTGAGGGCATATAACCATATTTCTCTCAAAAGCTTCAGGAAAGGTATTTTAATGTGATTGGTGGGAATTCTATAAGTACAAGCCACGTCTTCATTGGACTCTTTGCAGCCTTTCATAATCTGTCTTCATCTAAACTAAAATCTATGCCTACTTTCTTTTTTCTTTTTTTACAATAGCTTATTTTCTAATGTTTTTAGAATTTTTAAAAAAAGTTTTGGGTGAAGTGGAATTACTACATCTGCATTATTCTATTAAATGACGTTAGTTATAGAACGAAATTGTTCTGATGGCATTGCTTTCACAAAAATTTTATAAATGTATTACATGATTTTAATGTCTTATTTTATGCAGTAACCCCTGTTTTGAATGTTTCAACAATATCGAAGTTTGCAATGACAGAACAAAAAAATCTTTAGCTACTTTTTTTATAAATAATAACTGTTAAATTTCAAAATTTGCGTTATTATACTGTTTTTAGGTGCGTTCGTAATTATATAAATACGTAGCACCTATTGCCGTCGTCTGATCCGTCCGTCTGTCTGTCCGTCCGCATATAACAACGCAAAAACTACCCAAACGAATGGTTTTAAATTTAAGATATATTATCTTTGCAGAATTTTGTCGAGACATTTCAATTTTTTTTTAAATCGAATCAAAACTTTAGAAAATATTAATAAAAACATTTATTAAGAAATTTGATTTTTTTTTAATCGGTGCTTTCTTTTTATAGGAGCTTCCGAAGTTTAATCGTCAAGCGACCGAGATACTTATTTTATGACAGAAATTAGACGATATAATTCATTTCACAGAATAAAAAATCATCAAGATCTGAATATTTATATAACTAGCTATAGTACGAACGCACCTCGTTTGTAACGTTTGACGTACAATTTCCAACTTGTTTATGTTACAGGTGCCTTAAAACTATTCTTACTCTATAGATGGGTATAGACCATATAGATATAATTAAGCATGACTTGAAATGAATACATGGCACTGTACTGCACTGTTGGATATGGCGTGAAGAACCATTCACATGTCCAAACTCTGCACATTCACCAGATTTATCCATAATAGACTTCTTTCTGCAGGGTTTCTTCAAGACTATCATGCACTAAATATTAAACTTCTGTAAAAAATGAGGCAAATCAGTATCTAATATCCGCGAAGTGTCAGGTATCATTCAACATTTGCACCAAGCAATGCGGCATGCATATGAGATACTGCAATGCCATGTGAGAAAAGGGATTGAAATTTTACATCCTGTGTTTATTTACAGAAATATTTTATATTACTTACTTTTTAAGACATTTTTGTGCTTTAAAGTTCTTCTATTACGCCCTACTCTTGTTGTATCCAATATTTATTAGTAGATTCAGAATATCCCAAATGCACTTCAGACAATATCGAAGATACACAAGATTGAGATTTTTAATTCAAATCCCCTAATCTACCGATTTTTTCCCAAGCCAAATAAACATGTTTTGAATCAGAACATATATTTAGTAAAGTGTACTTTGTTTATATGCGACACTTATTTGATTTTATTTATTAATGAAATTTTGTGATTGAAATATTTTATTTGCCTTGGAAAAATAAAACGGGCGTACATATGACAGATAAGAAAATTTAACCACTTCATCCCCGAGCTAGCTGCGAATGTCCTGAATACTGAACTGCTCTTGTGCCACTGTATTCTGTATCTGTCAATTGAAGTACTATTTAATTACAGCTTATAAATCGCTCTATGCTGCTTTCTATTTTGTGTTATTGATGCGGCTTTTATATCTCCGGAAGGAGCACTTTCAATCGTTCTTTCCATTGAGTGCATGGTTTGTATAGATGTCCCTAATTTGTACATCTCAAATTTGTACGTAAGGCTTTAATACACCCTGTGTCATAACAACTGACACAGAATTGCTCTGGATAATTAAAGAAGATGTTGCACTGAAGGTGTGATGAACTGAATGTATGAATACATATTTTTGGGATACACTATATGTGTCATATATCTGGCCCATGGACCATGCTATTTGTAGAGATTATCCACTTAAAAGAAGATAGAAATTTATACAATGTTTTACACGTGTCTAAATAAATCTGAAGAATTTCAAATTATATTTATCTCATAGCTCTCACCCTCTCTATTTTTAAATTTAAGTAAATAGCAAAAGCACCTTTGAAAATTAATGTTGCTATGAGCCGCGAATTTTTCAATTTTTTTCTTTTTTTTTTCAATATATTTACAGTTAATTATATTAATATTTTAACCGTCACAATGGTGACATTTTCAGAATATGCGATTATATGCTGTTTGGAAAATAAACATGTATTAAATTTTAGTTAATAATGTACACACTGGACAATAAATTAGACCCATGCAATAAGTATAAAATAATACTCTATTGGCCTAACTTTTTCAGAATTAACAGATGAAATGGGTCATTGTGTTTAATGGATGAGTGTGTGGATAATGTTTACATCAATTTGAAGTCACTGTCATCAGTGGTCACCGATTATCTCTGAGAGTGCTAGGATATCTATGTCTGTAATTTTGTTTTACTTAGTCTTTTAGATAGTCTCACGGAGTTGCAACTGGATTCAAATCTGGGGCATTTTCTGGCCAGGGAATATGACTGAGCTCCGTAGAATGCTTGTCAAATTAGTCAGTAACAATTCTGGCTCATTGATCGTGACAGTTACCATCATTTAACAATGGTTTGTTTATTACTGGATTCTCACAAAGATGATAAGATAATTGTAATATATTTTCTTCCAAAATTTAGATGTAGCCACGTGTTGATTAAATGTTTTGTTAACGTCGACAAAGAGAGACATTTCAGAGTACACGAAACACTCCCATAGCATCATAGACTCAAATTGTGCTTGTTTCACACCTTGAATATCTTTCTGGTAAAAAGCTTCATTTGAACTGCGGAGCACACTCTATGTTTGTCATCATTACTGTAGAGACAAAAACGTGACTCAGTGGGAAATTGACTCGTTTCCAGCCTTTACAATCCAGGTTTTATGAAATTTAGAGAATTGCAGATGCACTTTTTGTATGCATTTGTTAACATGAGTCATTTCCGTGGCACTCTGCTCCAAATATCCATATTACAGACTTCTATCAGATACTTCACTCGACATTGGAATGTGTTCTTAGCACTGATATTTCCAGCAATTGACAGCTAGTTGCAAATCGGTTTGTCAGAAATTAACGGACAACCCTCGGCGATCTCGATCAGTGAGTATTTTCTTTGGACCGCAGTTTGCATGCTGATTTGATGTCGATTGTGTTTTTTTATACTGCCTAAAAACACGTTTTACTGTACTGTGTAATACACCAGAATATTTAGCCACTTCGTCTACATTACGAGTTTTTTGAACACCCAAAAGAATATACGCCTTTCTGCTTGTTACATAGTCTTTACCTTGACACATCTTACAACAAGCAGAAGCTACAATCATCAATCAGCTCAACTTTCACAAGTAATGTACGATACAACCTTCTAGACCACCTTAAGAAGTTCTTGGATTGCCGCATATAGTGCCATCTCTATCACCGCAAAAATTAAGCTTTTCATTTATTTATGAGGTTTCTAACTTTTTGTCCAGTGTGTATATATGACTTATTCAGATTAAATCTGCATACTTGGAATGTGAATAAAGATTAATTGTTACATTCAAAAAGTTTAAAGATTCTTAATTCTACATCACTAGTAACAGGCGACGTTTTATAAACGCTCAAAGTATTGATGTATTGGTTTAATTCCTTTTTATAAAGCGTTATTTAAACGTTCCGTGCCACTAGAGATATTAACGAAAATAAATAATCATAATATAATAACAAAAATTAATATCCATACTAAAATGAAATAACATATATATACATACAAATGAAACGCTTATTAAATCAGATGACTTAAACTAAATAATTTTTGTAAATAAAATTTAGTTAAAACTTTCAAATATAACTTCTGAATATACAAGCTTTAATAGTATGATGCTGAAGCATAATTTTCACAAATCTATTTTTAAGTCCGTGTCTCTGTTGTGATGTATTTTCGGAATATTCACTTAAAATTTTGAGTTGGTTCGATAAAACTAATGGAAAAATTATACATTGTGATTATTATTTGTGATTACAAAATTATACACTGCGTCACATGTGTTTCTTGACTCCGCTGTTGTTTTAATAGGTCACCACCATTTAATCTTAGCGCTTGCAAAAGACGCAAGCATATTAACATGGCTTAAACTTTTAAATCGGGTTTTAATCTTTTAAATTGGCATTGATGATGGAGCTTTAGGGGCTCCGAAACAGCTGTTTGCCAATTTATATATTTTTATTTGTGTTATTTGAAGTAGTTCATTTATTTTTAATGTAACGGCACAAAGTTAAATCCACCTTTTTAGATATACATTGTGAGAACTGCAATTTTTCAACATTAAATTATAATTCCAAATTTAAAATACATTTTCATCAATACTACATTACAAAAAAGTATAGTAATAATACCTCCAATACTATAACTAGCTATTTAATTTTTTGGTACAAATTTTTGTATTAGAAAACTTTTCTTTAAACATTTGTTTTCACATATGAAAAACATTTTCTTCCCAAGAAATCAGAATTTTCGTTATATGACTCATAGTTGTGTCAAAATATTTTTATACTTTTTATTCCTTCGAACAAGATTTGAATAGTAAGAAATCATTCAAATTTCGTTTCTTTGTTTTAGGTAATCCAGATTTAAACAAAAATACATAGAAACAAACGTTACAACAGAATACCTTTTTATAAAAGCACGTTAGTTTTACTTTTTGATTTCAAATTTGTCTTAAATATGTTTTCTATAACATTGTTGTACAGCTTCTTGAAACGTAACTTTATGTAATTTTGTTCAAAAATTAAATTATCTACCGGTTAGAAAAAATATAAATAACATAATATGGTTCTGCTTTTTTTTTTACTCTAATGGTTCAGCATCAACCTATCAGAATCATTTCATGAAAAAAAAATTAAGCTTATTTTTAACAATAAATTAATTTTTACTGCAAATATAAATTACACTTTGTTTTCATTTCAAATGTTCAATAGGATATTCGGTTCTACACAGTATACGGATATGTTCACAACTAAATATTATTTGTTAACTTTCGTCAAACATTATAGCTGTTAACCAAATTTACTTTGCATTTACAGTTTTTAAAGTTTTAGCACACTTGAAAATATATATTAGTATTAATTTTCATATCAAATTGATGCGCATGAAATGTAAAAAAGCTAGGATTAATTTTGTGTGCAAGTATAATATTGTATCTATAAATGCGGTTAAATTGGATACATTACGATTTTATGATTTTTTAATTAAAATTTGACAATAAAAATTAACAAAATCCGTATAATATGTCAGTACCGGGTTTGCTTTTGAATTACAATTTTTGGTACTTACGCATTAACACCACCGCAGCAGAAGCTGCGCTAATGTGCCAATAAAGAGCAATCTTGTTGTTCACACGCGCACGCAGTTATCTTTTGGATACCTTGTTGCCTTGTTGTTTGCTGATTTTTGACGCCATATTTTAGTGCTACGAAAGATTGGCGGCACTTAAAAACCGCCAAATCTGTAGCTGCGGTGGTGTTAATACGTAAGTACCCAATTTTTGTAATAAAACAGTTTAACTGTTCAATGTACCAAACCGAATGGTGTCTGTATAATTAAAAATTTGGTTTAAACAAGTATTTCTTCTTATAAACTATCCGAAACACTCTTTTAAAACAAATAATAAGGCACGACACTACGTATAAATTCCATAACTTATAAAATCTACAATAAGAATCCAAGCTCTCTCTTTCAGCGTCATTTTACAGTTTATTCTTGGCAAACGCTTTATGAAACATTGGCCAGAAACTGCGATCACCAGAAAAGTCCTTGATGTGAATTTGTCTTTTAATTCTTGGCAGTTTTCTTCGTTTTCGAACCCTTATATTTGTCAAGATAAAAGGAAAAATATTAAGATGCCTAGGAACAAGCTACTTATAGATACTGAGGAATGATGTGCTCCATTGTCATCATTGAGATTGCTTGTTTCGTGGCTATTTCCCGGAGAGAACCGTTTCATACAGTTAGAAGTTGGGATATCCCCCAGCTGTTTGCAGTATCCCATGGATTGCCTCAGAGCAGTAATTACAGTTTCTTCGACAAGTTTTTGAGCATCTTTTTCACAGCGACCTTCAACGGCATTTTTCATGCATCGAGTGTATTCATGCACAGTACTGTAAGAATGAGAAAAAAAGTAGTTTTAAACACTGGTACATTTTTTATAAAATATAATATTTTAGCGTAATTATTCAGTCATTTATATCACATGATAAATAACAGAATATTTATGACAAAATGTAAAAAAAATACTAGAAAAACAGCACGTATCGAAGGATCTAATCTTTCTTTTCTAGGCTAAATAAAGCTTGTGCCATAACGGCAACAGCAGAAAATTACCTATAAGAGACATCTATATGCAAATGATTTAACCGGACGTTGAACAACTGAGTCTTTCATAAATCATTTGCGGGCTCTTTGTACTTTTTGTACTTTGTAAACAGTAAATTCACCGGCAACTTTTATTTTAATATTAAATATCTTTAAAAATAATCCGTATTTTTAAAAATATTCAGTCATTTTTTCAATAGTTTACGGTTATCGCTACTTTAATCAATTTATAAGATCTTATTTTTATAAAAGAGGAAAAAACTCAGCAAAATCTACTATACTAGAGGAATACCCAAACAAGCACATGATTTCATATTGCTTTAATTCTGTAAACACTATATATGGCCAAAACAAATTGCATTAGCCCATCCTGAATTTTAACTGAAGCGCTACAATTTGCAGCACCACCTTCAAACTGGTGACTGGCGAACGGGGAGTCAAATAATACCTTATTCTTGTTCTGTAGCTGTTACAGGTGTATTTCAGCCAATGTGTAAAGTTCAAGCACCTTCCAGAAAATGGAGGGCCAATCTCATATAGCCAAAATATTTAGCATAAGCAGCAAAAAATGTTTTTAATTCGCTTCTTTTAAGATATTTTTCGTCATTTGCGTGGCTGTGTTTGTGTGATAAAATTAAATAATTCGCGATATTTATCTTTTCTGCACCAAATAATAAATCTATACTAATAAAAGAAAGTTTCGCTCTGTGTGTGTGTGTGTGTGTGTGTGTCTGTTGGCGATGGCTAGGAAAATCTAGCCCACCTAGAAGGCTGCAAATTTAGATATAGGTAGTCCAAACCCTCTCCTGGTGCACCATTACGTCAGAATTTTAATATTTTGAAAATTAAAGTAGTTATTAATTAAAAACTGATTAAAGTTCACAAATAAAAACGTCATTACTCAAACGCTAGCTGGCGCATGTGCAGAAACCAATATCCGTATCTTCCGGAATGGAAGAAAGAAGGCACAACACATCCCGTTTTTGTTTTAAGTTTTTTTAATTCGCCATGGGCAAACGGTTAGAAATACGGAAAAACCGTCTACATATTCTGAAAGAAAATATTTTTACGTCTCAAACGATCTGGTTGGTTTGAAAAAGAATAACATTTAACCCTTTCAAAATAAAATAATCAAAAAGCATCGAATTCATGTTTTTTTATTTTCTCCCGTTTTCCGAGCCTTGCATCCACCGGAAAACAAAAAATACGGAAAAACGAAGGTCACGAAGTTAAAGAACTGACTTTGCCCTTTCCAATGCCTCCTTTGGTTTTACAAAATACAAAAATTAACTCTTCTAAAAAGTATATTTTCTGTATGCCGTTTTGTAATTTTTGCGATTTTGGCAATTTTTAAAAATTCGCATCGGCGATTCAGAGAAAGGTACGAAAAACTAATAAATACCAGACAATATCTACATTTATTCCTTTTTCGACATCTGTATTTGTTTTTGAAAAATACGAATATTAACCCTTCAAAAAATATTCGTGCGCAGGACTCTCTTTTGTAAATTCCGATTTTCTATGATATATAATATCTGGCATCGGCTTTCTAAAATAACAAAACAAAAATCAAACACACCTAAAGACATCTACGTTCTGTCGGATTTAGGCAGAAACCTTTAGTTTAAAAATAAAATCACGATAACCCTTTCGAAAACGTTTTTTACCGTAAGTCAATTTCGCTTTTTTAACTATTTCCCCTATCTTTAAAAATCCGAATTGGCGTTTATAAACAAGATACGAAAAACTAAAAATACCTCGACTAATCTACATCCCTTTGTTTAAAATCTGGTATCCGTTTTGAAATTTTTTAATTTTAACCCTCCGAAAAAAAATCCTTTCCAAAACTCACTCACGCGATTTTCGTTTTTTGGTCCAAATTTAAAAATCGACATCGACTCGGCAAATGCGAGTACGAACAAACAGTAAACTCCAGATCGTAGATACGTTCACTTTCTTCAAAACGCACTGTTGGGTTTTAAAAAATATCTACATTAACCCTTTCGAAACCAATCGTTTACGTAACCTGCTTTCGCGATTTTCGCTATGTTGGCACTGTTTACCTGTGGTTAAATTTCAATTCTACTAGGAAATTTGGTTGGGTCGAGTGTTCTGAAAAGGCCTCTTCCAAAACAGACTGTGCCCCCCGGTGGTGGAAGGTGGAACTCTCTTTGGTGGAAGGAGTATCTCTGGTTCTATGTTCCCGATTACGACGGGTTTTGGCTCATTCGACTTGATATCTATAGCCTTAAATATTTTAGTTGCAGTTTTATTTTATGTCTTTTTAATAAATTTTTTAAACATACAACAAATTAATATACAATATTTCAAAATATCTTGATTTGAATAACTCAAAATGTTAATAGCATTAAGCAATAATAAGCCTTAAGCTGCAATCTTTCTTTCAAAAAATAAAATAAAATGAAAAGACAATAATTAAAATTTCTTATATTGTTTTTATTCTTAACAACGGAGATTTTTTTTTGTGATACTTTGAAAAGTAATTTAATCAGTTACATCTCTATGATTAATTATTAAGATTTATTTTCTTAGTTCATTGGATTATGCTGTTAAATTTTTAATTATTATTTTAATTAGAACTTGTAAAAACCTTTATTTTTATTTTTAATTAATCATCTTTTATCTCATTTTTTTTTAAATTACTGTGTGTATTTATATATTTGTTATAAATCTGGTTTCTCTGATAAATAGTTTTATTTAATATGGAAACAAAATAAAATAATTTTATTACAAACTCCGGTTTTATTAGCAGATTAACATACTGGGTTACTTACTTAAATCGAAAATATGCAATTTTTCTTTTAACATTACAATAAAAATAAAAATAAAAATAAAAAATTAATTAAAAAAAAGTTTTAATTAGAATGGTGCTCATGTGTAGGATTTAGAACAAAAATTTAATCACATTTAAATTTATTTGCTACTTTTCATGTTATTAATTCAAATTATTGTATGTCCGTCTATATCAAATGCACACCATTCACATTCGATTCATAATAACAATTAAATAAATTTGGCTGAAAATAATTCTGCTAAATATGCATGACTGTTATCAGTCGACATTGCTAATTTGCACAAGAGAGGAAAGAAAATGAATGAAGCCGCATTGCATGGCCAAATGGATAAGCCTGCTTGATTACAGTTCAGGATGGGAACGAAGGTACCTAAGAAAACACGATAGTTCTAATGTCATTAGTTTCTAGTTTCTGCTTTTTCGTTCTCTGGATGGTTTACTATTATGTAAATTAATTATTAATAATTTATATTAATTATAACTGTGTAAATGTTCTTAAAACTATTAAATAGATTTGTTTATATTTTGTGTATTTATTTACAAAAAATAATTCAAATAGTTGTAAAATGATATTTATTAATTAATAAAATAATTAATTAAAAACATCAAACACATGTCATATTTGCAATATATTCTACGTTTATTTTATGTGTAAATAACCATATTTATCGGTTGTAATATTATTATTACTATTAGTAATATGCTGACCAATTTTGAAAACTTACGGCCAATTGTTTTGCGGTAGCATTCTGGACAGCATGTCACCTTTTTTACATAAATGTAAAGGCCATTATTAGTGGGTATCTATCAAGCACTTACTGCTAAGGGTAATGGAGCTGTCAGTGGCCTATTATTTCTGTGTTTGTTGGATCTCTTTTAGTATACAGTATTATGCTGGTCCTGTCATATTATTAATTAGTAAAAAAGTCATACACACTGTAAAAAATGACCAATAATTCTTATTTTATGAAAATATACTATAACCACGAACGAAAATGTAATATAATCTTTTGAGTTATCTGAAATTCCGAATAGCGTGTTCCATTGTCTTTTGAATCCCCAGAAACCAATACATTTCCAAAATTGAAAGAATTATTTATAAAAACAAAGTATTTTTCGTTACCCGTATTTTTCAGAAACGTTTTCGAAGGGTTTTTATAGTGTATTAATTAGTGTCCTCAGCCTGGAATACCTGTTTTTCGAATGCTATCAATTCTCAAGTAAACATTTTCATGCTCAAAAAATATGTTTAGCAGACAAACATGCAAAATTAACAGCGTTAACAATAACATTAAAATTAAGATTATTTATTTACTCTTTCATGTATAAATTAACTTATGCGGCTGAAAACGTTTACTTGAGAATTGATAGCATTCGAAAAACAGGTATTCCAGGCCGAAGACACTAATTAATACACTATAAAAACCCTTCGGAAACATTTCTGAAAAATACGGGCAGCGAAAATTACTTTGTTTTTATAAATAATTCTTTAAATTTTGGAAATATATTGGTTTGTGGAGATTCAAAAGACAATAGAACACGCTATTCGGAATTTCGGATAACGCAGAATATTATATTATATTTTCGTTCGTGGTTATAGTATATTTTCGTAAAATAAGAAACATTGGTCATTTTTTACAGTGCAGATAAATAAATAATATATAACATTTTATTTAGTCTTTTAAAGGGAAATATTGATTTGATATGAATGTCATTTTCTTATCGTATGACCTACACTTTCGAAGGTTTAGATCGCAACTATCCTGTGTATATTTAGATTCATACGCTGAGAAATCAATACATTTTGCGTTTTTTCTCAAAATAATACACCTTTCGAAAACAATGGGGTAACTATCGAACGCACAAATTCTAAATCAATCGAGCAATTTTGCACCTACAAGAAATTCCAAGTCTTTACATATAGTGACAACAGATAGCTTAAAGCACGGAGCTAAATAAAGTAAAACAATTCGATTGATCAATTTCAGTCAT
This sequence comes from Maratus michaelseni, assembly GCA_963931845.1. Lineage (NCBI taxonomy): Eukaryota > Metazoa > Arthropoda > Arachnida > Araneae > Salticidae > Maratus > Maratus michaelseni. The sequence continues at coordinate 101,532,585 of OZ007597.1, read as the reverse complement.
AATAGAAAAGGGGCTTACAGTACAACATATCGCGGTAACTCCATACTACTTAAACCAAAATAATAATAATAATAATAATAGAACATCTTGCTAAATAACTCACCCACGTTTTGCCATAGTGAAAACCAGCCAATTATCAATGTTTTGAAACATTTGTTTCCGCTTAAATAACGACGTGAAGCACCATGAACGTGGTCAGTAGTTGGGCGAGTGATCGCCTGCGAAAACTGCGATACTATTATCTTGCTTGTATATGCTATATGCCTGGACGTAAAATCAATAATATGGTGCGTTCATATGCTTGAAGATTAATATGATTAATTTGAATGAGACTAGTGATTGAGCCAAAATATAATAATTACATAAACAACATAAAAAAATACCTTTGTTAATCATTCCTATCATCTTCATTTCCTTCAAAACATCATCTAGATGTAAACAAAACTTTCCAATTTCGAAAACATAATAAATTAAAAGAGAATGTTATACCAATGCCTTTAGAAATACTTACCAACACGTCATGCTCATCTGTTCTTGTGAAAGTGATTGTACCACGATTATGTTTTCAATATAACGATCCGAACATGTCCGAAAACGATCAGAAAGGACTTTATAACAGTCCACGGAATATAACAATTACAGCAACAACACAAAAAAAATACTTTTGTTAATCATTCCTATCCTCTTCATTTCTTTCAAAACATTATATGTGGCAAATCTGTACTGGAGTCTTTTTTTATGTTGAATTAAAAAAAAAAATCAAATCCTTCTTACCGTTTTGTAATGAGTCGAAAAGTAAAGAAATGGAAAATTATTTGTTATTTTAGTATTTTCTAACCTCTAATAAATTTCATCTAGATGTAAACAAAACTTTCCAATTTCGAAAACATAATAAAATTAAAAGGGAATATTATACCAATGCCTTTAGAAATACTTACCAACACGTCATGCTCATCTGTTCTTCTTGTGAAAGTGATTGTACCACGATTATGTTTCCAATATAACGATCCGAACATGTCCGAAAACGATCAGAAAGACCTTTATAACAGTCCACGTGCTTCAAAAATCCTAAAAAATATTTCCAATTACTCAAACATTTTTGACATAGAAAAGTAAATGATATTCATAATTGTTTGCATAAAATAAATTTTTAACGCCGAATAATAATAATAGAAAGATCTTTGTTGTTTGATGTATTTTAGCTACTTCACACGTAAAATATTTAAAAAATAAAAACAAACAAAGGCTTTACTATAGATATCTATTTTAAATATATAGGAGCAAATATAAAATTTTTCTGCTGACAAAAAAAGAGAATTTAAGATTTTGAATACGAAGCAAGTACTATTTTATTGTATTTGTTAAAATTAAATAACTTCAGACACTTAGACAAGAAAAAAAAATCTCTTGCATCAACAGATGTACCTATGATATTTCTTTTGTACTCACGATACATTTAATTGTTCCACTACATAACACTCATTTTTCATACTTACTGTGCTGCTGTAAAATATTTCCTTCATTTTCAGTAATGCTAGTTAACCTTCTGTGTAACTATCCTGTAATTTTTTATTACCAGAGACCAAATTAAATTTCTTGTGAAGAAAAATATTTTTAAGTTAAGTGAGTTATTGCTTTAAAAAACATTTAATATGAAAAGATAAATAAATGTTTAGCATGAAACTGTCAAAAAAAAAAAAATCACGTAACCAGTATTTTCTGAAGGATACTTCAGACACTTAGACAAGTACAGCAATATATTGCATCTACAAGTGTGCACAAAACATTTCTTTTTAACACATGGTACATCTAATATTTCAACTATATTATATTTTTTAATACTTTAATGTGCAGTTGTAAATATTATTATTTTATTATACTAATTTTTCGTGCGATTCATTATATTACTGTTTCGTAATTTAAATTTTCCATGAACCGAAATAATATTTTTCGAATTTTTTTTTGTGTGGAAACCAATGCTAGTACTTAATAAGATATATAACCTGCTAAGACGGAATCGAAAAAGACCAGAAAAATCTTTTTTAGACAGAGTTTAATTTAAGAAAGTACAAAAGGTCTTATAGTAATTGTATCATATCCCGTTTTACTGGAAGTATAATATTTTGTTCGTTCAAAGAAATATTCTGGTATATACAGGTTTCATTCTCACAAGTTTCACCGTATAATTATTGTCAAACACAAATAAAATATTTAATTGGACATGGCTTCTAATATATATACCAAATTGTATATGATCTCTATAATTTTAGCAGTATACAATTGAGAAACATTTCAAATTAAATCATATTATGATATAATATTATTTGATGAATGATATAATATTATTTGATGAACGATATTATTTTCTTATCATTAAATTTTTGATAACTATCTGCTTCTTGAAACAGCATAGTTTTAGTTTGATTTTTTTTAATAAACCGCAATAAATTACTTACGGATAAACACTGTAGTAATTATAATTTTGGCTTTACTTAACTTAAACATTTGAATTGCGTCAATTAAATATAGCTTGCATACTTGAAATATTTTTAAATTAATTTATCTAACAAACATTAATTTAACTAAAATTAATTAACTAACATTAATTTATCTAAACAAATGAATCTAACAAATTAAAACATTAAAAAAAAAACTTTTGCGTATCAAAATTAAATTATAGCAATATAACACACATAAATGAAAACTATCTAACAAATTTAAAATAACCAAATCGCACTATTCAGTAGAATGCTTAAATACATAAACACCGTAAATGAAAACTATCTAACGAATTAAAAAAAAATGTATTATGTATTTCTATGAATTGCTCTTGAAAAGACCGTATTTAACAATCTAACTTTTGTAGTAATGCACATAATTTATTAATATCTTTAAAACTTTAAACTTCACTTCAAATTTCGAACTTATACAGTACACTGTAAAAAAAATGCAGTAAAATTACGGGCAGAGGCCGGCAGCAGAGATTCCAGTCATACCCCGTAAAAAAAAAAAATCCATGCCCATCATTTTGTGCAGCTTGTAATTTTACGGGACAAAGTAATATAGCATTATAATGCACAGGATATAATGCACTTTAAAACCCAATAACACTTTGCTTACTGTTCCGTAGCACGTAGCACGTTAGATAATCATCACAGAATCGCTGTTTTGGCGGGTTAAAATTGTCGAAACACGAGTAAAATGAAGGGTTATACCCTAGTGGAGGACGATGTATGGGGTCGTACCTTATTTTTGCTAACATATGGGCTAGAACTGTAAGAATATGTGGATTGCTCTTAATTTTCTAAGTATCTAAGGGATAAGGCGGCTTATTTAGTGGATCAGACCGTTTTTCATCAAATAAGGCTGTTGCCCTTGAAAATTGAAGGGCAAACGCTCATAAATTTATAGTTTTTTCTGAGAGTGTAGTTTATGTAAATTTACCAAAAACATACTTATGCTAAGTGGAGATCCTGGCGTACAAAGAGCTACATTGACACCGACCATGTCCTTTGTCAGATTATGGTACACGTCCCTGTCAGCTTCATTAACACAATTGTCTATTAGGTTTTTCGCACAGTGGAGGCCGGACATAAGATGCCTGTGAAAAAATAATAAAAACAATTACACAGAAAACACTCTATAATATTTTACAACGTAGAGAATGTGACACAATTGTTAATTGCTCAAAACATCAATTTTAGTTAATCCATATGTGTATGCTGTAAAACATTTTCCTATATAAATACATGTATTTTTGTGTAAAGGTTATGTCCTTTAACAAATATTTTTCATTTTGAGTGAAAGTTGTCAATTTTTCCGAAAAAAAGGAAAATTTCCTTTTTTTATCCTTACATACTGAATGTTAAAAAAGGAAATGTTTCTTCCAAGATAACAAAGAAAAATGTTCTCTTTCAATTAATAAAAATCGGAAATTTTTCATTAAAATGTTTGTAATAGATATTCACCAAGTAGTTGGTTGTGGCCAGGTGGTGAAAAGGAGAGCATCCATCTACTATTGGAGAGCATCCAGAATAAAATCCATAGAAAAACAGAGCAATAGGAAAAGTTTATGATAATATTCATTAAAAATATCTATTCCTTATCAATATGATTAGAATATATATATTTATTATTTAGAATTTGTTTTAAATATTTCGCATATTTATTTCTAAAGCGGAAATTTTCCGTCTTGAATAATGGGAAATTTCCATGGGAAAAACAGAAGTAATTTTTTCCAAATTAGTGAAAATATATTCAGTCTGCGACTCGAACCCAAAACCTTCTGGTTTTAATTGTCAACTCATCTCCAACTGAGCTATCTGGACAACATCCCAGCCAACATAATTAATTCACTGAGGAAACCATTTGGTATTGACATCTGGTTTGTTATGATGTTCTGTGCATGTAAAAAAAAAATTGTGTTCGAGTTCAAGCTTGGACACATTTTTACTCATTTAGAAAAAATACTGCTCATATAAATTATTTAACATTCAGTTTGATTGTGCTAAAAATACTTAAAAATTGTAATACTAAAACGGTAGTTTTGTGAAAAAGGGAAATTAGTAGGGAACTACGTCACCAGTACCTTTTTCGCTTTCGGACGGCTCTGACAGAGTGTGGATACATTCTTCATTTGATGCATTTTCTATCAAACTGGCAGATTAAATATAAAAGGTATTCAAATGAATTTTAAAGCGTTTTTATGCGCTTTTCCAATGGACTGTTTCCTACGATATCACTTTTATGTTGAAAAATTATTAGTCTTTCAAAAATCTGATTTATAAGTGAAACAAACTTATTTAATTCAACTAAAATTATGTAACAAAAAATATATACTATATGAACTTGGGCAAATATTGTTCAGATTAAAATACTACAATTCTTTAATAAAACCTGAAATGTAGTAAAAAGTTTGAGAGAATAAAAAATTTCTTCAAATTTAATATTGAATGAACTGCATGTAATATAAGCAGCACGCACGGTTCAACATTTACGTAATGAATCTGCATAATCTGGAATGTAGTGGAGGGTATACGACGCTATGCCTTCTGGGGATTTTTTAAAGAACCTTCGTATACCCTCTGTTTCTCACGTAAAGCTAGAGCGTATACCGGGTAGTTATAATATAATTATCTATATTTGAAGCTGTCTGTACATTGAAGGAATAACCAGAATGAAACCGAAATTGGTAAACTTATTATTCTAGCAGAGGGAAGAAGAATAGAACAATAAAAAATAGTTTCAATAATCACCAACAGATGGTGCTACAGAGCCTTAAAGTTTATTGTGTGCCATGGAGGTGTCGCAAACCTCAATGACTTAAAAGATTACACATCACAACGTGCGTGAAACATCACTCCTGATACGTTACATTCCGCAGTTGAGAATGTCGTGCTCCGCCTGGATTGTGTCCTCCAGCACAGTGGCCATGTGGATCCTGAACTTGTTCGGCGCCGCCATGCGGAAGAGTAACGAAATTTGCTGTGACATTTTCCAATAAAATACGTATGCCATCCGGTTTTAACCCTTAATTCTTTATTCTTGTATTACACATTACATTTCACACTCAAAAGCGCCATCTGTTGCCGATTCTTGTAACTATTTTTTGTTCCATTCTTCTTGTCCCTTCTCGAATAGTATACCAATCTTGGTTTCATTCGGGTAATTCCTTCAAGCTACAGACAGTTCCAAATAGAGATACTCATATAATAACCACACGGTACTCTATAGTATATACCTATAGCGTATACCCTCTGGTTATTTTGCGACTACAGCACTGTACATAATATACATATGGCAATATACTGTGCTTCTGTACGTTTTTTTATGGATATTTGAAGGCATTTTTTTCAATAATTAAAAATAACAACTGATAACAATCGATTTGAAAATTAAATTATTAATAGTAAGTTATAGTATCTTTTATAAGTGTATTAAATTCCAGAATAAAATGTTGTCATGCTTTATTTACTTTTGTTACGAGCACATATGTTATATACTCAGTCACTTATCAATTAATCCGAACCGAATGAGAAGTGTATGCCACTGGCTGGCAAGAGAAATAGAACTGATTGACTTCAGAATGAATGGAGTTTATCGATGTTGCTGCAATGATAAATGTTGTTAATAGAAATATCTAAAAAGTTTGCTTGATGTTCTTAGAAGTTTGAAAGAAAATAAATATCTTAGCTTTAAATAATGGCCACGGGAGTAACGTGAGTGATTGCGAAATGTCAGAGGCAATCTCATTTCGTGTACAAGAATAAATATATTGATGGTATTATATAATCATTTATATATTAACTTTCAACACATTTATATTTTATTACATATTTTGGAAAACCATTTCAGGTATTAATGTTTTTCTTACTAGATAAATATGATGCCCTGGAACTACAATAGCAATTGTGAAAAAGTATTGAGAAATAGGCATTAATTTTTATAAGTAACTAACTGATCCGCACGGTGTTGCCCGGTCCCATAAAAAAATAGTAATAACCACGAAAACACTCTAAAAATTACTGCACAAAGCCGTTTATCTGGTAAACTTTCGTCTGTCGGAAAGTAAACAGAGAGACGGACCCAGAAGCGGAAGTAAACTCAATACAACCCCCTCAAATCTCTATGTCATTTGATTCACGGCGAAATAGTTTTGTGCCAAAATTAAGAAAAGATACCATTCGATTTTCACAAAATTTGCATTTTGAGAATAATAAAAAAAACTACGTATGTATTGTGAATTTCGAATCGATACATCCAATAGTTTTCTTACTATTCAAAGATGAGTGAAACTGAGAATGTTTCGTGGTCTGGGATTATCAAGTTGTAATTTTGTTTTGCGGTTTTGACAAAAATAGCCGTTTTTGTGGACGCGTCGGAGAATTTTTTAATTCCGTATTCTGTTCTAAACGAACTTTTTACAAGTGTCTCCGTTGTCTACGGTAAAGTATAGCAGGCGTACTGCGCAATCCCTGCAAAATCTTTTATTTCCACTTTCCACTTTCAGTGGGAGTATTATGTTCTAAGCAAACCTCTTTCTCAAGGAAACTGCGGTATCTGTCCCCGCTGCCTACGTCACCGTATAGCAGATGTACTACACAAGTACTGAAAATCATTTAGTTCCTTCCCACAGCCAGGAGACGCCAAATCTATATCTTAATTAGTTCATGTTAAGTTGAAATCGCGGCCATAGAATCCGAGAAAATAATCCCCGTCCCCCCTGGAAATTAATATTCAGAAATGATGGTAACCAAGGACTGAAAAAATAAAATTGTAAATTATTTAGTGCCTGGAGGACTTGGGAATAATGTAAGAAAATATTTCGTTTGAATCGGACCAATAATAAATGCAAAATTTTTAGTTCCACTTTCCACCGCTAGGGGAAGCACTCTATTCTACACAAACCTCTTTCCGAACACTCTAGGCACATTTACCCACTGCCTACGGCACCGTATAGCAGGCGTGCCGAACACGAGCTCTATTAATGACTCTTCCCACCGAAATCCACCCTTGCGCCAAATTTATATCTTAATTAGTTATCTATATCTTAATTAGTTCATGTTAATTTGAATGAACCAATTTCCGTTGAAATCGGGTCCATATAGAAACCAAGAAAATAATACCCTTCCCCCCCCCTGGAGATTAATGTTCAGAAATGATGGTAACCAAGGGCTGAAAAAATGATACCGAAGTTTATTTAGTACCTGGGGGATCTGAGAAGAATGTTAGAAAATATTTCGTTTGAATCGGAACAATATTAAATGCAAAATCTTTTAGTTCCACTTTCCACCGCTAGGAACGCACTCTGTTCTAAACAAATCTCCTTCCGAACGAAATGCGGCGCATGTCCCCGCTGCTTACGGCACCGTATAGTAGGCGTTCCTCGCACCCTCTGAAAATCTTTTCGTTCCACTTTCCACCGGAAGAGGGTGCCAAATCTCAATGAATTAACTATATCTTAATTAGTTCATGCTAAGTTTAATGAATCATTTCTCGTTGAAATCGGGCCTATAGAACTCGAGAAAATAAATCTTCATTGTTAAGTTAAACTTTATTGGTAACTTTGAAGCCGAATTTCTTTTACGAATGTCAAAAAATCTCCATGAAATGCCTATAACGCTACAAATGACACTACAAATAAACCGCTAAACAATCGCTGAAAGCTCAAAAATTGTGGAGAACAAAATTTTTATATTAGGTTAAAAATTTGAAAGCAAAAATTCTTTATCCGAATGTAAAAACAATCGCATCGGAATCCGAAAAACGCAAAAAATTGCTAAAATTCAAAAATCGCGGGGGACCAAACTTACTACATTTGGATGAAAGTTTGAAACAAAATCTCTTTTACAAATGTGAAAAACTGCAGCGGAACCCCAAAAATAGCTAAAAATCGCATTAAAAAGATCTAAAAATTCAAAAATCACAGAGGACAAAGTTCATATTAGGCTAAAAATTTGAAACCACATCCGTTTTCCCGATGTCTCAAAATTGCCTCGGTACTCGAAAAAACGCCAAAAATCACATTAAAAATCTTTTAAAATGGCGGAGGACAAAATTTACTTTATTAGACTAAAAATGTGAAACCGAATTCGTTTTCCATGTCAAAATATCGCCGCTGTACTCGAAAGAACAATAAAAATCGCTGAAATTCAAAGATCCAGGAGTTAAAAATTTATTATATTATGGTAAAATTTGAAACCTAACTCCTTTTCCGAATGTCGAAAAATAGCAACAAACCCGAATAAACTCTAAAAATTGCTAAAATTTACAAATTGCGGACGACCAAATTCACTATATTAGGCTAAAAGTTTGAAACATGATTTCTTTTACAAATGTCAAAAAACTAAAAATTTAAAAATCGCGGCGGGCAGAATTTATATCAGACTAAATGTTTGAAACCAAATTCTTTTTCTGGATGTCTAAAATTACCACGGTACTGAAAAAGAAAAAAAAAAAAACGCTAAAAATCGCATAAAAAATTGCATTAAAAATGTCTGAAATTAAAAAATCCTACGAAAATTTAGAATAAAGTTTAAAAACAAATTATTTTTCTGAATGTCAAAAAAGCGCCGCGAAACTCGAAAAACGCTAAAAAAAAATTAAAATTCAAAATTCGTGATAGACAAAATGTACTGCTTTTGGCTAACAGTTTGAAACGGAATTCCTTTTACCAATTTCTAAAAATCGCCACGAAATGCGAATAAACTCTAAAAAGCACACACAAAAATTCACGAAAAATTCAAAAATTGTTATACGAATTCCGAATAAATTTTATTGAAAATAAGACAAAACTTGTAATATTTGGCTAAAAGATTGAAACCGGATTCTTTTTATTAATGTAGAAAAATTGCCTCGAAACGTGAAAAAATGCTAAAAATCACATACAAATTTAAATAAAAAAATCTAATAAAATATTACAAAATTGGGCTTCGAGATGCAAAACTACACGCATAGAAGTACCAAATTTTGTAGCTCAGCGTGCAGCGGTCTCTTCAGAACACAGGCGACAGACAGACACACGCTCACTCACACAAACTTCTATTTTTATTATATTTTTTAATTATATCGATAGATAGATGAAGGTCAAATTTATTATCTGAAAGAATAAAATATTTATCACAGATTTATTTCAGCACATTAATATTTAACCAAGTGGGAAATTTTCGTCGTAATAAATACTTTTTTCAATAGTGATTTTGCTACAATAGAAATGAAAGATGGTAAAATTGTTGAAATTGATAGAGTTGTTGTTGTAGTTAACTTATTATCTATGAGCACGATCATATGAATACGGTAAAAAGATACAATTAAAACATCAGTGAATGGCGGTAAGACATCATTTTTAGAAAAAAATGTTATCGCATCTATTTACATATAATAAATGATATTAAATAATTTTCAGTTAGTTTTATATATATTTAAATGATTTTCTGTTTTTGAAGCATTTACGTGTTAAGGTACGTAAATTATAAACTCTTGATTTTTTTTATCAGCAGTATATGTACATTATTTTCATCAATAAAGCAAAAGGAGATTGTTTACATTCAGAATCAAGATACAGAGTGAAATATAGTTTCAACTAGTATATAGTAAGCAACAACCACACTTGAATATATAATAATACCCTGCATAAGATATTGAGATTCATCTTTGCTTTGTTCTGCATTATTATTTAATCAATCACTAATCAAATAATCAGAACCTAATGCACTTGTCATTTCTTCCCGCTGGCTATGCCAAATGCTGACAGAAAAAATAGAACTGATTGAATCCAGAATGAATGAAGTTTATTAATGTTTCTTCGAAGATATATGTAGTTAATAGAAATATGTGAAAAGTTTGCTACATCTTTAAAGATATTGGGAAGAAGATAAATATCTTTGGCTTAAATAATGAGAATGTGTAATATTCAGACCGTCAGAGTCACTTTTATAATATATATATATAAATGAGGATATGTTGATATTATACAAGCATAAATATTATCTTTTTGACAAATTTATGTTTATTGTATTGCTTTGAAGCTAGTCTGATTGAAAGTTCATGTTCTTTAATTGAACTAATATGACGAAATATGTATTAACTTCACAACAGATAAAGAGTAAAATATTAATTCTAAAAGAGATTCCATCAAACACGTTAGGTGTAAAAATTGCAGCCAAATCTCGTGATACTTTTACCGTAAAAAGTTCCGAGATCGTGTAAAGCCAAGTTAAGCTACCTTATTAACTCTGAAATTTCCATTCACAAATCATTCCCAATCTTTATATCTTTAGTTAATGTGTATTTTGTGACTTGGCAACTACGCAGCACAAGAATGTGACAGCTATATATAATTGGCCTTAATCAAATAATACCAACCCATCCCATAACATAGCAAGGTGTAATAACGTAAATCCTATTATTTTATGAAAAAAAAAATAGCTTTTTGATAATGGACGGAATTAATAAAGAAAAGTTTTATTTAGCATATTTTTTTTTATTTGCGGTGATAGGGAGGGGGAGGGGACGGGAATCGACTTTATATTAAATATCACATTTATTGTAGAGCATGTATTCGTGCAGCGATATTTAGAGTGTTTTCGACTTTCGTACTATTTTTTTGACAGGACCGGACAACGCCGGACGGATGAACTATTTTAACATAAAACACACGCAATCTGCTGTAGTTGTTGCCAGATCACTAGGGTTGTCATACGAAGCAAAATCTTGTGAAAATCGCCCTGTTACCCATGTATAAAATCGCGTAAAAAGGTGCCTTAGTGCCTCTGCGACATATGTACAATTAATTAATATTAAACTGCTAGTTGATAAAAGCGGATATTTTTAAATATCACATTCTTAATTTTCTATTTATAATGAATTTTTTATTTCTTAGCCGTTAAAATATTTCATTTTTGCAGTTTATTGCAGATTTTGGCATATTTTGCAATCGTTTGTTGTCGCGTAATTAAATTCACTGTTTTTGCAACTCCCATATGATTGCACATGTTGCAGAAATATTTGGTGATTTATTTAGCTAATCATTCAGCACTAGAAAGTGACGCATATAATTAGCTTTAATCAAATTATCTCATCCCATCCCATACATACTAAGGTGTAATAACTGACCTCTGCTGCGTATTTGTCCAGTCACGAAATAGTCATTAACTAAAGATGTAGAGACTAGGAGTGATTTGTAATTGAAAATTTCAGAGTAAATAAGATAGCTAAATTTGGCTTAACACGATCTCAGAACTTTTTACTGTAAAAGAGTTACGAGACTTGACTGCAATTTTTACATGTGACGCTTTTGATGGAATTTCACTTCTTTTTCTAAGTCATCCCCCTTTTCTTGACTTTAGGCTCTTTTTGGACATCATCCATTGGTTTCCGCTAAGTCCACACTCTGTTCCTATTATTTGTAGGTACAAAAACTTTGGAGCTTTAGTTCCGTTTCCAAAGTCCTGTAGATAAAAAGAAGTTTTGGGTTCCTAGGCCACATTTTGTTTGGTTTTAATATTTCCTGAAAGTCGTAAAATTTTTCATGTTACTCTCATTTTTATCTTATTGCTAACGGAGAAATGACTTTAGATTAATCAGTCTAAGATAAAGTAATGAAGATTGGCCAAGACAGGCCCTAACGCATCTGAGACTCAGATTTTTCTTTTTTGTTTTTGTTAATTTAGCGAAATATTCAATAATATCCATAATGGACATCGCAAAATGTCGCAAAAACTCCCAGCGCGACGATCGGAATACCAGTCAGGAGAATCCGAAGCAGGGAAGATAAAAATGCGAAAGCTGCTTACCCCCTCCTTCGTATTTCTAAACGCGCATCGGCTGAACCATTCAAAATATAGAAAAAATAAAAACATAATCTTAATTCCATACTTTTTACTTTCGAAAGCCAAAAACCGCATAAAAAGATACAAATTTTAACCCTTTGAATAAAAGTTTTGGATGAAGTTCGATTTCGAGGTTTTTCTCCCTCTTTCTCGAAGCTCGCATTGGGTTCAATTTTAAAGATACAGGAGAACGAAAAATACCACTTAATGCGAATATTTACTTTTCTACGACGGTGCATTTCATTTTCAAAAATTCGAATATTAGCCGTTTCAAAAAAAATTTCGACTGTAAATCACTTCGCATCTCCAGGAGACGCTCTTTCTTTCTACGGTAAAAATACTAAATACCAGGATTTTAACACACTCTATGTATCGCACTGTAACTATTGCCCCTCCCCCTTCCCATACGAGGCCCATTTGGGGGAAGACTTTCGTTTAAAATTATAAACTTTTAAAGATATATAGTTATATAAATTTGAAGTTTATTTAAAGTTAATTTCAGGGGCCCGAGCAACGCCGACGGTTCAGCTAGCGCATAAATAAAATCAGCAATCATTTACTAGATATTGTATAGTAAACTGGTTTTTCTCAACAATCAGAAAGCACATACACTCTTCAGAGCACTCTTCACATTTTGAGTTACAATCATGCATTGTATGTGCTTTTTTGCTTTTCTAGGCATGTACTTAAAATATGTACCATGAATTTCGAAAAATTGTGGCTGGAGTTATTCCATGGTTACAAGTATGGAAATAAACAACCAAGTAAAAATAAAAAATAACGTTCGTAATTTTAAAAAGTACATGAAAATTAAATGATAGCATTTCAAATAATAACTTCAAAGATGGTGCAATTATAGAACATTCTCATTTGTTTTTGATAATGGCTCGGTGTGAGCCGAAACATGTCAACAGTTTAATAACAGTTTTATTTTAACGTATCTTACGTTTTTAGTGTACACCTTTTAGCATTTAAAAAATATATATTATTACAAATTGTCATAATTTATTATATTTTTTAAGTACCATGAATTTTGAATCTCCACATATACTTTGTGACTAATAAATAGTGAATATTATTAACTCACTTGCAGTACTCTCTTAGCTTTTGAGGTGTATCGGGGAAAAACAATTGCCCATCATTTTGCGTGGACTTCAAACATTTCATTATCTGCATAGATTCACACTCAGATGAAGTGATTCCAGATGAAAGCCCTAAAACAGAAGAGAAAAAATAATGAGCATTCATATTGTTTTATAAATTTATATGTTTTTAAACTAGAACAATTGTTTTATAAATTTATATGTTTATAAACTAGAACAAATATTGATCTTAATTCAATGTTTATTTATATGTTTGATATAAGTATCTGAAAAATAAATTATTGTATGCCTTTGTTGCTTTATATATTACTTTTTACTTACCCATCATACATAGTATAGGGTAAATCTTGTAATCGTTTTGAAAATCGAGAAAAAAAATTGACGGATTTACACGTTTCAGACACTGGAATTTCCGAAAAACATATTTTTAGAAAAAAAAAATTTGCCGTCCGTCTGTGTGTCTGTGTGTCTGTAAACGCTCTATCTCCCGAACTAATTGAGATAGAGACTTTAAATTTGGTATATACTTAGTATGTAATAATGGGAAGTAGCCTATTGAATTTCAGTAACCTCGGTTATCCGGAACTATTTTTTTCGGACTCTCGAAATATTCGTTCTGATAAAAGGTATATACAATTTTTCGAAATTGTTTATTTTAAGGAGTGACTATAAAAGACAATAAAAAAACATAAATTTTGCATAAAGCATGAAGTCGATCGGATAATTAGTTATCGAGATATTTGTAATCCTATTTTCTAAACTCTTCGATTTTTCATGACCCTGTATTTCATCCAAATTTCAATTCAAAGATATATTTTAATTAGAAATGAGACGCCTAATCAGATGCAATAAACCGCTAGTTAATAGGATTATTATTTTTGGAGTTATAAGGAAAAACCTCTTTCAAGCAATTCAGTAATCGAGTCTTCAAAGTTTATGACGTCATCAAGCCACGATTTTATTCAAATTGCAATGCATTTTATAAGTAGTTTACCATTTTTTATTTTAATATTTTACATTATGCATATCCATGATGGGTAAGTATTACGGTGGCCCCCAACGACTAGTTTCCATCTTCTTTCGTGGGGTTTTAGAAACATAATTGGAAAAATAACAACTTGTTGCGTGCTGTACTCAGAGACATTTCTGCCATTAAGGTGAATACGGTGTGAAAAGTGTAAAAAAAATTGTATCAAAAATTGCTTAAAAATCAAAATTAATTAAAAGTTAATGAAAAAACGCTTCAGAAAATAATTTCAAAGGTTGCAGTTGAACAGACTCGCACTGGTCAACTGGTTAACAGTATAATAGAAGATATGCATTGTTGCGGTAATAGATGGTGTTGGCGATAGAAGGGAGGGAAATAGTTCAGAGATGACACAAAAAACAATAACGAAAACTCATGCGTCAAGCATAGATTATGTAACACTTTCCAGCACTTCCAAAATAATTTCATAAATATTTACCACTTAAAAAGGTGAAAGATGATGTCTAAGTAAATAAGTTGGAAAACGCATAACACATTTAAAAATCCAATGTCAGGAGATATTAACATTTTTCGGAAAAATATCCGAAATCTTTTGTCCAGCCCTGTATATGATCTATAGATTTGTATATATACTATATAAATTTAAGTTCAATTAATAAACGCGTAGCACTGTATAAAATTATCTTTCTGGAATTTCCGCCAATAAATGGAAATGTACTCGAGAATTTTTCTGCTGCCCTGTATATGATCTATATAATTTCCGCACACGAAGTAATAGGCAAAGAAATAATTACATTTAAAACGCGCTCAGCAACTGAAAACGCAGTTCCAGTAATTATTTTCGATTGGCAGTACCGGATTCTTTTTCATATCCCTGTGAATGAACGATGAATGCTACACATAAAATATTCTATTGTAAGCCTCTTGTAATTCAATTTAGTGATATATGTCAATTTCAGTATGTTTGAAATAGTTAAACGTTATTAAAATAAACCCCAGATGATTTTTTTTCCACAGACCGTAATGTAACTGAATTATTTTAAGTGTCCCTGTAAAGGAACTGTAAGTGCTATGCACGCCATATTCTATAGTAAGCTTCTTGTAGTGCACCTCAGTGATATGTATCAATTTGAATATGTTTGAAATTGTGTAACATCATTACAATAAACTGAAAATTATTTTTCTCCATAGACCGTAATGTAACGAAATTTTTTGAGTGTCCCTGTAAAAAAACTATAAGTACTACACACTTCATTTTAAATACTGAACATGCCATAGTAAACCTCAATAACATATATAAATTGCAGGACGATCCGAATATATTTACGCGAGTTAGAGCACGGACAGACAGACGGCAGATAGACAGACAGACAGACAAACCGAATTCATAAATACTTTTCAACTATGTTAGAACGAGTTAAAAACGAGAGGATGGCATTTTTCATTTCTTGCCTCGGATGGCAGAACAGCCAGAAGCGGCTCTTGTTGTATTTGTGTACGTTTTCGATTGCAAAAAAAATAACATTAATTAATATTTTGATTAGGTCAGAAATATTGTAAACATGCATCATAATAATAATCCTGCTAAAAATTAACCATCTCAACACCAAACATTATTTTGACAAAAATCGATTTGCAATTGCAAATTATTGTGTAAGTATGATCGACATTATTAAAAAATATATAACAAGAATTTTTTAAGTAAAATTATTAAAATAATTTTCAATTTCTCAACACATTTCGAAATAACACAAAATATTCAGAGAATATATACTTTTCACACGCAATAAATATATTTAAAAACTGCAAAAAGCAGTTTTCTGTTAAATAAAAACGACAGCTTAATAGTTCTGTTACTAAAAAGATGCAATATTTTTATACTTGAGATTTTTTAGTTTTGTATTCTTTAAAAAAGTTTTATTAATGTTAATCAGGCTATTCTGATGAACAGATCTTCTATCGGTGTGAATAAGCATTCATTAAGCCTTTTGAATTTAATCGCTCACTCGTTTCATTAATTTGCCAAGTAAAATTCAATAATTCAAATTAAATTAAAGAGGCCAAACAATCTCTATTATTTCTTCCATTCAGAGATGTATATGAACATTTTAGAGAAGAAAATTAAATCTATTTATGCGTGAATAATCTATCTCAACAAAAAATACGGGGTAATTACATTTGTTTCTTTATAAGATTAAAATTTAAAATGTTCGAAATTCAATTTTGATTAAATGTTTAAATCTGGTTTCATTTATCCATCAGAAAAGTTAAGATTAATAAATAATTTCCAAATTTCAAGTATATATATTTTTCACACTATAATATATGGAAATACTTCAAAAAGCAGTTTACCGTTGAATAAGAACAATAGTTAAATAGTTCTAATGCAACCTTTGTATACTTCAGATCCGTTAGTCTCTGAGTTAGTCCAGGCAAATTACGATAAATAGATCTTTAACCTCGACAAAATTGTAATAGAAGTTCTGTCAACTCAGTTTTTATTAGAAACCATAACTAAGAAATATAACCAAAATCAGACAAAATCCGAACATGGGAACACCCTTAAAACTGATTTCTAAACGGACTGGAACTTTTATCTTTACAAGAAGAAAGTATTGGATTCATAAAAATTTTCGACTTCCAGTTTTCGACGGATTTATACGTTTTAGAAGGTCCTGGACTAGGTTTGACTGTTTTTAGAAAATGTCTGTCTGTCTGTATGTGACAAAAATTTTGTGGGCTCTCTATCTCAATAACTAACGTACGAAATTTAATAAAACTTTATATTCAGTTAGTCCCTGATATAAATTGGTGCTGATTAGGTTTTGGTGGAAATCGCCCAATAGGTGGCGCAGCTATGCTGCATTTTTCGCGATTTCTGCAATAGCTCTATCTCAAGTGCTAATACGCTTATTTTCATCAAGCTTCAGATTCTTTTATACCTTGGCATAAATAGACGCTGATTACGTTTTAACACTAGAACGCCTGAAATCTTACTACCCCCTGAAACGCCGGCCAGGTGTCATTTTGACACTGGTCGATAAGTAAGCAAAAATTTCAAAGAAAATGTACATTTTAATATTCTTTTTACAAATACATATATTGTACACATAAATACTATTATATCTGTAAAATAGGGATAATTTTACAAGATTATATGAAAATATATATTGTACACACAAATAATATTATATATTTAAAATGAGAATAATTTTGAAAGATAATATGAAAATATATATGGTACGCACAAATAATATTATATATTTAAAATAAGAATAATTTTGAAAGATTATATGAAAATATGTATGGTACACACAAATAATATTACATCTGTAAAATAATAATTTTTCAAGATGATATGAAAAAATATATGTTACACGCACAAATAAAATTATATCTGTAAAATAAGAAAAATATTGCAAGATGATATGAACATATACATTGTACACACGAATAATTATTACATCTGTAAAATAAGAATATTTTTTCAAGATGATATAAAAATATAAACAAGAGAAATAACTACTTACATTACTTATATCACTCACAGTCAATACATTTATAGCTGACATATTTTGTGCATTTGCCGCATTTCATTCTTTTACAAGAGGAACACATTTTATTTGTCACATTTCCATGACATTTTTTAACCTCGCATTTCCTACGCTTAGAAGGATTTTCAGTTCGCAGTTCATCTTCATGGCTACTGCGTCTTTTAGCAGATTTTTCAATATATTCTGCTCGTAATTCTTCAGCTAATGTTTGTATAAAAGTACGCCTTGATATTTTTTCCCCCGTCACTTGTTTGAAAATAATCCATGAGTTTATGGCAGCAAAGTCTAACATATTGTAGAATGTGTGAATTGGCCATCTTCTTGATCCTGCTTTGACTGAATATTGCCTTGCCATTTGGTCAACAATATCTACGCCACATTTCGTTTCATTATAAAAGCTGACAGTTTCAAGTGTTTTCTTTGAATTATTGGCAATTGCAATGTTTGAATGCATAGAACTCAAGATTATCACATTTTTTTTTCTTTTTACACTGGTAAACTGTAAGTGTTGTGCCCGATTCTTCATTTTTCAATATTTTTGTTGAATATAACACTTCTTTTCCTGACTTTATACAATCTGGAATTTCTCGTCTGGCCCTATTTACCGTGCCAACTAAATTCGTTCGTCTTTCCTTCAGTTTCTTAGCCGACTCAAGAGAAGTAAAAAAACTGTCAACTGTGACATTTCTTCCCATATTTTTAAAGGGTTCTATTAGTTTTAAAACTACATAATCAGAAAGTCTCTGACTTTGATCTCGTTCTTCATTTTTTCCTAGGTAGGGAAATGCGTTCAAAATATACTTACTTTCTAAATCTGCAGCTATCCAAAAATTTTGTCTGTATTTATCAGGTTTTGATGCTATAAACTGAGTAAATGGACAACGAGTCTTACTAGGAAATAATTGTTCATCTATTGTTATATTCTGGCCTGGCTGGTAACAGCTTATGCAGTTTTCAATAAAACGATACCATACTTCTGAAATCATTGCGGATTTATCCTGCTGAGTTCGATTACGACGAGTTGATTTGATATCAAATCTCAGAAATCTTGATATTTCACAAAACTTGTCTCTGGACATGGTTTCTTTGCAAAAATTTATACCCCATGAAGTAGACCATAATGAATGAAGTTCTGGGTTACTAGCTCCTGAAACTCCACGTGCATATAAAATCGAAATGTAAGCAAAAAGTTCCTCTTTTGAAATAGACCAAACATCATTTTCTAATACTCGACGAGCTTCTGTGTTTGTGCATGTTATTATATGCTCTAAAACCGTTCTGTCTATAAAAAGCAACCAAACACTCAAAACACTGTCATTATTCACATTTCTTTTTGCATAACTAGTTGGACCACTATTTTCTCGCAAAATATTTTGGATTGCTAATCTACCGGTTGCACTTCCTGAACCACATTCTTTCCACTGAGAGCCATCGCGAGCAACAAATTCTTTCTGATTTCCAGAATCATCAATTTCAACATCCTCATCGCTTTCCGATTCAGATGATATAACAGGAATACAATTTTCATCATCCGATTCATCATACATGTCGGGTAATTCTCCACCTTCCGATTCATTATCTGACAATTCTCCCATAAGCGCGGTAATTTCTTCCGTAGTAAGCCCTCTCTTACGAGACATTTTAAATTTTACTCATAGAAAGTAACAAGAACGAAAGAAAAGCTCAGAAAAATTCTTCTAATCATAACTCACAAGTAACCGCGCATGCACTATATTTGTGAGAACTGAAATCTAAGCGGCAGGTGTTGTTGCAGCTGAAACAAATCACGTGATGACCAGATGTAAAAAAACAAAAAAACATTACAGGACTCTCTTGTTTTACACAATGAACGCACAGAAGAACAAAATTTAAAATAGGGGAAGTGAAATTTTTGCGGTGTCCAATTGACACCAAACCGGCGTTATAGGTAAATCTATCCGTAAACTAAGTTTGAATAAACCTAGTTCGCCAAAAATTTTTATATGAGTTCTACCTACATATTTAATAAAAGTCGAGCGAAATAAAAAGGATCCTTCAAAATTTACAGATTATAGAAAGAAACTTTCACGCTTCGGTGTCGAAATGACACCGTCCGGCGTTCTAGTGTTAATGTAGCTATCCCAACAGGTGGTGCTGCTTTACCCCTTATTTAATGATTTTTACGACAGCTATATCTCAAGAACTAATGCACGGAATTTCATCAAACTTCAGATTCTGTTAGACCTTAACGTAAATAGATGCTGCTTACGTTCTGGTGTAAATAACCCAACAGGTGGCGCTGCTGTGCACTGTTTTCATTATTATCACGATAACTATATCTCAAGAACTAATGCACGGATATTCATCAAACTGCAGATTGAGTTAGACGTTTACATAAATTGTTGCTGATTAGGTTTTGGTCTAAATCTCCCAACAGGTGGCGCTGCTATGCTACATTTTGCAGGATTTGCACGATTTTAGCAGTAGTTATGTCTGAAGAACTAATGCACGGAATTTATTAAAACTTTAAATTCAGTTAGACTTTGATATAAATTGGTGCTGATTTTTTTTAGTGTATGCGAAACCTGTGTGAGATAAAGAAAGTGTTGGGATTGGCATATCCGACTAGAACAAGTAAACTCTGATTAGAATATCAGCGAATAATCAGTGTTGTAAGAAACTTAATAACAGTTGACATGATTGGCTCTTGGGAATTGCACTTGCGTGCTGTGCTGGAGATTCACCCCATAATAGCAGCAGCAGGACATGTTAATTATCTCAAGTCACTATACCTGTACTTACAGAAAATGTTTAATCTGCCATCTGGAAACGCAAAGATGTACAAAATGTTTGTAGAAGGTAAATTTGTGATAAGAAGAAGTGACAGATTATGGGGGAGATCTTGTAATAGAACAAGTGCTTATGCGTTCCCTGAAAAGCAGAGGAGGTCTGACGAGAGAAAGTGGACTTACGGAAAATCGAAGGGCTACATGGCTGTTTCCTATGACTGTTTGTTCGATTTACAGCTTAGCTATGCAGTAATATGCAGGGGGAGTATGCAAAGTAGTGAGCAACATAAAGAAATCAGGGACAGCAGACAGAAGAGGGACAGCGATGACATTAAAAAAGTGATCAATGTAGTAGAACCCATATCGCCCTTTCATTCTGATTCTACTCTACGCAATATTGTCATAGGCGTAACAACTGAAAACGGAGTTAATGTTGATGAGTTTCACTTATTTGGTACGAACATGATCTCCAAAATGATAGAGAATGATATATTTAAGTATTCGGATAAGAGGTCAGATAAAGTGAAAAATCTAGGATTCGCTGCCGCTATCTGTAGTAATAAAGATGACTTAGATATACAAATAGATTCAGCGCTCCTCTTCCAAAGAAGGATGACTTCTGCCACTTGTGGTGAAATGAACCTCGGAAATGTCATGCGCTATGAACTGTGTGCGTACCCTGCAGCATTATTTGAATCACCAAATACGATGAGGAAATCAGACAAATCTCAGTTAGCTCAAGTACTAGACAAACACATAAAAAATGGGCACAATGAAGAAACTGACAACGTGGGAAGTACAGAAAAGTATATTTTGGATGGAAGATCTCTCTTGCATCGCATTTTCTGCTGTAACAATGAGACATATGAAAACATCGCTAAGTCTTAAGCTGATTTTGTTTTTAAACAATATGGGAAATCTATCATTGCTTTTGATAGTTACATCGGGTCCCCAACGATTAAAGATGTGGCTCACAGACGACGCTACAAAAAAATAAGTAGAGATATTAATTTCAGCCCAAGCATGAAGTTTATCGGTAAAAAGGAAGAGTTCCTGACCAATGAGAAAACCAGCAGGCAATGATTTCCCTCATAGGTGAATTGCTTAAGAAACAAGGCTGCACTATTCACAACGCAGACGGGGATGCAGATGTAGATATTGTTCGTGCTGTTGTCTCATTTTCAGAAAATGCACATACCACTGTAATAGGTGAAGGTACCGACTTGCTGATTCTCCTCCTTTACCACGCAAAGGATATTGGTTTCAAGCTATTCTATCGCAGTGACATAACCAAACTGCATTCCAAACCAATCTAGGATATCCTCAACATACAGTCTCTGTTAGGTCGTGAAAATTGCAACTTCCTTCTGTTTCTACACGCTTTCACGGGCTGCGATACAACATCCAGAATTTTTTCGATTGGAAAACCCTCAGCATTTTTGATGAAGGAAACAGAGCTCCGTTCTATTGCAAAAATATTTTGTTCAAATTTATGTCTACATTAGAAATCGTTGAGTCTGGGAGAAAAGCAATGCTTCTGTTTTATGACTGCAAGACACTGGAATTCACGGACAAACTACGTCACCAAATGTTGGTATAGAAGGTAACTACAGCAAAATCATTTGTTACACCTGAACATTTGCCTCCGACCGATTCTTCTACAAAATATCATAGCTATCACACTTACTTACAAATAAATATCTTGGAAAGCTACTGAAGAAATAATCAAGTCAGAAGAATGGGGTTGGTATGTAAAAAATAACTCATACTACCCAATATTCTGCAACTTACCACCAGCTCCAGATTATCTACTTAATATGATTCGATGTTCTTGCAAGACAAACTGTGCTACTTTACGATGCGGATGCAAGCGTAATGGATTACGCTGTTATACAGATTGAGAGATGTGCCAAGTCAATGGATGTAGCAACAATTACCTAACTTCTAAATATGAATATGATGAAACTGATGAAAATTATTGATACAAGTTTTTTTTTCACTGGAACATTTCCCTAAAAAAGAACTTAGGCAGTAATTTGTAAGGAAAAGGAATAGTAGGCTTTTGTGTACTGTTTAATGTTTTTGACTATACTTCATAGTTCAGTTGTGAAAATAAAGCGATATATTCTTTGACTTAGTTACAAAATCCTCCTCCGTCATTTTAAAATCCGTATATAGGGACGTTCCCGTGCTCAGATTTTGTCTTATTTTTAGTATGCTATTAAGCAGTAGTTCCGGATTAAAAAAAATATAAAAAGCTTCTATTACAATTTTGTCTATGTTCATTCATAAAATGCCTGTACTAAGTCTTTGATAAGGTTTTATTAATATTAATCAGGCTATTTTGATGAACAGATCTTCTGAAGCCATGAATATGCATTCATTAAGCCTTGTGATTTTGAATTTTGACGCGTTTGATTAATGTGCCAAGTCAAGTTCAATCATACAAATTAATTTAAAAAGGACGAAGAATCATATTTTCTCTCATTCAGAGATGTATGTGAACATTTTAGAAAATAAAATTAAACCTTTTTATATGGGAATAATCTATCTCAACAAAATAATACAAGGTGATTACATTTGTTTCTGTCTAATAAAACTGAAATTTAAAATGTTCAAAATTTAATTTTGATTACGTTTTTAAAACTGATTTTATTTACGCACCAAAATAGTAAAGATTAATAAATAATTTTCAGATTTTAAATATATACATTTTTTACAAAATAATATATTTAAATTTTTTTAAAAGCAGTCTTCCTTTAAATTAAAGTCCATACAAGGTGATTACATATTATATTATTTATAAGCAGTCTTCCGTTGAATAAAAACAACAGCTAAATAGTTCTATTGATAAAAATATGCAACCTTTGTATATTTGAGATCTTTTAGTATCTCAGTCTTTGATAAGGTTTTATTAATATTAATCAGGCTATTTTGCTGAACAAGATCTTCTACTGGCGTGAATATGCATTCATTAAGCCTTTTGAATATAAGAATATACCCCGTGATAGTGTAAGTAATGTGTGAAGCTTGTCATAGGAAAAACACAAGAAATGAGGAAAAAAACCAAGTGAAAATCAATGTTTATTGAGAACTTTCGGCTATATTCGGGGACCTCACATGTTACCATTCAAAATAGTCATATTGACGTGCTCTATCTGAATCTGCACATATTAGACGCTGCGTACCTTGTGGGACACCCTGTATATACATTTTTTACATAATAATATATTTAAAAACTTTGAAAAGCAGTATTTCTTTGAACAAAAGTAATAGCTTAACAGTTCTATTGCTAAAAAGATGCAACTTTTCTATACTTGAGATGTTTTACTCTCTCATTCTTTAATAAGGTTTAATTAATGTTAATCGGGCTATCCTGGTGAACGAGATCTTCTATTGGAGTGAATTAACATTTACTTTTCCTTTTTAATTTAAACTCTGACTTGTTACATTAATTTTGCAAGTAAAGTACAATCATTCAAATTAAATTAACGGCAAAAACATTCCCCTTATCTCTCGCATTCAGAGACGCATGTGAATATTTTGGAAAATAAAATTAAACCTTTTTAGGCGCGAATAATCTATCTCAACAAAGGAATACAAGGTGATTACATTTGTTTCTGTTTAATAAAACTGAAATTTAAAATGTTTGAAATTCAATTTTGATTAAGTTTTTAACACTGATTTCATTTACGGTCTATAACAGTTAAGAGTGATAAATAATTTTCAGATTTCAAATACTTCAAAAAGCACCTTTTCGTGGAATAAGAACAACAGATAAATAGTTCTAATGCAACCTTTGTATACTTGAGATCCGTTAGTGTCTGAGTCTTTGATAAGGTTTTATTAATGTTAATCAGGTTATTCTGATGAACAAGATCGTCTACTGGCGTGAATATGCATTCATTAAGCCTTTTGAATTTAAACTCTCTCGCTTAATTAATGTGCCAAGTAAAAGTTCAATCATTCAAGTTAAATTAAAGAAGATGAACAATATCCATTATTTCTCTCATTCAGAGATGCATGTGAACATTTTAGAAAGAAAATTAAATCTTTTTGGATGGGAATAATATATCTAAAAATCAAATACGGAGTGATTACATTTGTTTCTATTTAATAAGAACGAAATTTAAGGTGTTCGAAATTCAATTTTGAAAAAGTCTTTAAAACTGATTTCATACTTAAGATTCAATACTTAAGATTAATAAATAATTTTCAAACTTCAAATTATATTTATTATAAATATTCTTCAAAATATTTCCTTTATGGGTACCTACGTTCCGGGCGAAAATCCCAAAAATGACTATATCGTCAGTTCTAATTAACGCGTAAAAAAGGAAAAGTACCATTTAACATTGTATAAAGTTCTTTATAATTCTGTGTCGTTTAATTAATCATAAGGTGTCATCTATGTATTAAGACTGAATCTAACCATTAAAAGTTCAACAGAAACGCAACAATTTTATTGCATATTAAAGTTTTGCATTTCAAAAATAGGGAACTACAAACTGTCATTAATTTTGAATTATAAGTTAGTGATATCTGAATAATTAAATGAAGAATCTTTTAAAAATAATTAAAAATAATGTCAAAGATGTTACGATAAAGAAGATCGATGCTAAAGAGTAAACATTGTTTAGGCATACAATAAACATATATGAATTTCATTACTTTTTGTTACATATGATGCTTTATAAAAGCCAAACATTATGCTCACGCGTATTTCATATAAAGATGCTATTATAATATTAATTATTAACTGATAATGGGATTATATATATATATATATATATATATATATAATGAAATTTATAAATTAAAACATAGTTTTCTTTTACCTAGTCCACTACATGCGTGTTTTGTGTAAATATGTTGTTGTAATATTAATTATTAACTGATAATACGATTATATATATATATATGTATACATACATTAAAAATTCATAAATTAAAATGGATATTTCTGCACCTCCATTAGAATCCATTAAAATCTCCAATACACATGTATAAATATTTTTTTTAATACGAACAAACATCTATGTATTTCATCACTTGTTGTTTTATATGATGTTTTATAAAAGCATAAACATTACGCGCATACATATAGTATATGCTTATGTGTATCAGTTAATAATTTATGTTATTGTAACATTAATTATTAACTGATAATGCGATTATATATATACACACACACACACAAACATATATATATATATATATATATATATATATATATATATATATATATATATTAAAAATTAATAAATAAGAAATTTTTCCCATTAGAATTAGAATCGATATTGCTGAAAAGCTGCAACACAAATTTTCTTTCTCTTCTGACACTTAAGTTTCTATCAGATTCTGTCAGAACTTTTCGAGCAATCTTTGATCCATCTCTTGATTTGAACCGATTTTCTTCGAGAAATTTTCTCAACACTCAGTGTGATAGTGATAAGAAATTTCCTAATTTTTTTAGCCACGGCCCATACAAAATCTCTCCTAGCAGCAACTTTTCATTAAATTTCTCTCCCGATAACCCAATCAGATATAGGCGTTGTGGAACGTCAACGGGAAAGTGATAAACAGTAACAACCGATAATAGTAATAACCGATTCTTCTTCCAACTTTTGTAACAACAATTGGATCCCTTCTTTCAATTTATACGTGGAAAAATTGGTATTAAAATCGGCTCAAAAATTGGTTGCTTGAAAAATTGTTAAATCTGATAGCGACTTTAGTTGTCAAGTTATCACTATATGTGTAAAATGAGAAACTTTAAAGGACATACCTAAGATTATTTTTTTTCTATTATTTCAAGCACGCTAAATATCCAAAGCATATATTTATGAAAATACTGATAAGTATTGCTGCTCTCCTTTACAAATTATTGTTACGTTATTTGTATACTGCCTTTAGCCGCAATATCACGCCATTTTCAAAACGCCTTTCAACATATGAACACTATCCCAAACATACTTTAAGAAATATTTCGCAGGTTTTTAAGATATAGCAATGATAATTTGTTATTTTGGTAAATGCCACACGATAAATTGAATGAAGTAAAGGAAGATTGGTGTTCATGTAGATATTTTAAAAGTTTATATAAAATAAATATGTAGTTAGCCTTTAAGAAACTTTCACTATAACAGTACTGCAGGAAATTATGTACAAAGCTTTTTCATGTAAACCACTTTATTCTGCGTCTTTTAGAACTGTATAACTATCATTCGGGGGGTTATTTATTTATTTATTCACTTATTTATTTGAAGCTGGTGACAACTGGCAATATGTCTGTTCTTGTCAGCTGTTGATAGTATCACTTATATGATTTTTCTATACACTCCATAAATACCGCAATAACTCTTTAATCACACACCCTCTAAATAAACGAAATAATTACTCGTAAAATTATCTAACTAACAGTGAAACTATATTGGATGTCGTCTGTTCAATATACGTTAAGTTAATCTACGTTTATTTTTTCGTGATCATGATGTAATACATATAATAAGTGTATAAAACCCCTTTTATTAGAAAATGAAAGTAATTGCAATTAATGAGGAATATTCCAAAATCCTAAAATCTACATCACAATCGATACGACAATAGTTTCATTCTATCATAGGAATTCTTTTATGATACATGATATGGTAATTACTGAATAAATTTCTGAGCATAAGTAAATAAAAAAGGTAAAATTTTAAATTGAGATTTTTGAATGTAAAATTCATTGAAAAGTTTTTATTAATGAAAATCAACCAATTCAAAATATCCGAACTTCTACTGTTTCCAATATACATTCATGAAACTTTTCAAATTTCCCTGTGAATCGTTTCATTAATTTGCGAGTGAAATTTCGAAATTAAATTAAATAGGACGAATGCCGGCCATTATCGTCCTTCATTCAGATGTATATATTAACAGTTTAGGAAAGAAAATTAAAGCTTTTCAGGTAAGCATTTTCTCACTCAAATAGTAAAAGCGAATAGTGAATGATTATCTTTGTTTCTACATTTTAATTTGCTCAATAGTTTAGCGACATTTAAATTAAGAGTGTTTGAAATTTAATTCGAAGTCAATTTTTAATAGGATTTCACTTATGCACTACAATTTTTAATATTAATAAATATATAATAATTAATTTACATTTATTTAAAGTATTTTTGAAACCCCTCTTTTGTGAGTATCAGCATTGCAAATGGTAAAGATTTAGCATTTGTCGCTGAGAAAATAGCACAACACTATTGGCACCACTATTTCTAAACAAAACTGTTATCTAATCAGCCGGTTTTTACTTGTCACTTATGGCTAAACTGCTAAACTGGGTTTAAAACTTATTTTGGTTTAATAGCTCTCGTTCTAATTTCGATGTTTAAAACCTGCCGTGTAATTTAAAAGCATATTATAGATGGCGTTGGTTGTTCCGTAATCGACTGCTGCGGAACATACCCTTAGTGGAATCTCCTCTTTTCGTATTTCGGAGAGTATAAATGCTTTCAACGTTTTGAGTCGGAAGCTTCGCTTCGCTTCGTTTTTGTAGCGTGTTTCTTTTAGTTTTGAATTGAATTAGTTATGTTTGTAAATGGATTAACTTGAGTTTATAGTAGTTTGATTTAATTTTAAAATGTTTTTAAGTACGTTTTAGTTATAATTTAACAGAAAGTTTAAGTTGTTATTATGAGTTAGTTTTATTTCAATACTGTTTCAAAACTCCGTTTTAAACTGTCAAGTTATGCTTAACTAAGATATTTTTTTAACGCTGAAGCTCTGTTTTATCCACACGTTTGCTCTGAATAAATCTGAAAGTGTTTTTAACAGTTTTAAATGATCAAGCAGGGCGGTCGCTCTGCCAAGCCAAGCTTTAAAAAAAAAACGCCACACAAACAACGCCAAGAACTGAACTAGACCGCTACTGCTTATTTACAGGAATACACTTCGCAATGTTAAATCGACAAAACATGCCAGATTAAAATATCAGATCAAGCAGGGCGGTCGCTCTGCCAAGCCAAGCTTAAAAAAAACGCCACACAAACAACGCCAAGAACTGGAATAAAGACCGCTAATGCTTATATACAGAAAGCAACTTCGCAATGTTAAATCGACAAAACATGCCAGATTAAAATATCAGATATCAAACAAACCAAGCGCCGTAGAAAAAAAAACGAAAACTAGAAGAATCTAAGGAAGAATTTCTTCAATTTAAGACTAAACTCATCTTCATAAGTGATTTATAAACAGAGATATAGCTTTTTTTAAAAAACGTTGAGTTACTTAAAATGATCACTTTTTTCTTCGTCAAACTTTTTTTTTCAAACAAGCTACAGGCCTTAATATTGGGCAGAATAAAAAAAGGATTGCATTTTTGGACAAGTAATTACGTAATCTATGTGCTTTTATAAAATTCAGTGTAAAAAAGAATTATTTTCTATTCTTAATTAGCAAAAAACTGTTAATTAACTTGGCGATTAAAAAAATATACTAAAACAGAGATAAAACCCGCCAACGACCATGTACCATCTGTATTAAAATAGCACAAATCAGTTACAGGTTATAATATAACCACATCAAATTTCATCTGCAAGTTAGCCATTTTCTTCTGAAGATATTTTTTTTAAATAAAACTTCATAATTATAAGAACACATATTTTATCAGACAATTAAATATGACTGCAAACGGTGCCAGATGACTGTTTCCAATATGAATAAGTATGTGAAATTGCCATTCAAGGATATCGGTCTGGGTGGTTCAGTCGCAGCGCGTCAGCACGGCATGCACAAGGTCCCAGGTTCGAGTCCAGCCCCAGGTCAACTTTTCACTCATGTTTGTTTAGTATATTTAATTGTCTGATAAAATGCGTGTTCTTATAATATTGTAAAATAAAGTAATCAGACGTAGTGTTTATGCTTAAAATATATAATTTGCGTTTTTAGAAAGATCTTTAAAAATAAATTAGTTTTTGAGGGAAGATGTACCTTCTAAAATGTATACATTAAGACTTATCGGCATTTAAAATTTCTTTCCAGACGTAAACAAAATTTTGGAAATGAATTAAATGGTATTCATTTATTTCTTAAAAAAAAAAAAAAACGGTAAAGGACAGGCATTTTGTTTGCAGGAATACCTTTCACGTCATTTTCCTATAAATTAATGAAATCCAGGTGTTAAATTATTTTTGTTTTAGAAGTGAAGTTTCCATTTACATTTATTGTAACAGTACAATGTTTAATTGAATAAAATAATGCAAATCTAAGAAATTGCTAAAAAATTCCAAACCTGCATAGGGCAACGCAAAAATAAATAAATAAATAAAAAATAAATAAATAGATAAATAAATAAATAAAAATCTGCTTTCAGAAATTCTAAAAATTGTTCGTATATCTTAATTACAAGCTAAAGGAGGGTTTATTTCTATATTATTCTATATATAATAGTAATTTCAGCAAATATATTAAATTCCAATGCGATCTGATTTAAACTTTAAGATAGTTTATAAGACATGATAAAAAAAATTATAAAAAAGAGTGGCGCGTCACATTTCGGGGAGGAGATGGGTAGGGGCGTGAACAAAATTAGGAAGTATAATGAGGCTATCTGTTTGAAACTTTACGATATTTTATAACACATGTCAAAAATTATAGGGAGGGGCGGAGCGTGTTTTGCCTACACAAGGGGGGGGGGGGCACTTTTCTAAATTTTAACGATATCCGTCATGCCACATATCGTTACAAAGGGCTGTGACCACTTATTCCTGTTATGCATCACAGGTGTCACCCCCACATTTTGCGCCCCCCCCCCCCCGACACTACTCATATGATATATCGTTGGAAAGGTCTCTGAACGCTTAATCATACTATGCAGGGAGGGGGGGATTTCTAAATTTTGCACATATCCCTCATGTGATACATTGTTGGAAAGGTCTGTGACCGCTTAATCCTATTATGCATCTCCGGTGTTCATCCCTTCACTTTGCCCCTAAACGTGATTAGCTTTCACCATCCTATCTCTGTTTCTATGGGTCGGATCACGACGGGGTATGGCTCATTCGACTCGACATCGATAGAGCTTTCTGATTTTAGTTCGTTTTTTCACCACCAGGGGGCACTTTCCTATCTCTGGTTCTATGGGCTGGATCACGATGGGGTATAGCTCATTCGACTCGACATTTATAGCCTTAACGATTTCAGTGCCCGAGGTTCATATAGAAGAGATTGCGCTACCTGGTGGTGGAAGATGGAACTTGAGCATGCGCAGCACGACTGCTATACGGTGCCGAAGGCAGTGGGGACCCGTGTCGGAGGTTCGTTTGGTTAGAGGTTTATACTATTCGATGTGCAAATTAAGGAATTATCCGGTGCCGAAGGCAGCCGGGAACCCGGTCGGAGGTTCGTTCGGTTCGAGGTTTATCTTATTCGAGGTTTTACAAGATTCGAGGCCCCGATGTAAATTAAGGGCCCGCTAGTGCTAATAATAAAAGAGCGTGATATCACGTTTCATATCAAATGCAGCACAGACACGCTATGTACGTATTCCATTTTTATTCATTTCAGGGATAAGTCAGTGATAGTTGTTAACGGAGGATAACAAGTATTATAACAAGCCACATTTAGTATGTTGTTTTTAAGAGTGTATTTAGTTTAATTGAAAAATCTACTGGTATTTCTATTTAACCCTTTAAACAATGACTGAAAGTAAAATGTAATTTTAAATTATTTCTCATGTTTAGATTATTTAAATTATGTTTAATCTATTTTTAAAAAAAAGAAATGATATCTACAAAAACAACTTTTCAAAAGTAGAAAAAAAAAAAAAAAAAAAAAAAAAAAAAGTTGTGGCTAAAAAATGGTGTGATATCAAATTTCCAAGCTATTATATTACTTATTAAACTTTTTTCCATTAAATAAGTTATTATATATATAAGTCGAGTGCCTACGTATATGTTAATAGAAATCGTTTTCTCCTGTACTAAATACATCCTAACGAGTTTCTGAAAATTCAATTTTTTTCAAATTATGCATGATGGGCTTGGCGGCCACCTTTCCATATTTCTAAGCATCCAAATTTGTAAAGTAAAAGCGTAATATGTTTGCACTGTAATATGTTTATAACAATTTCGAACTTCAGATTTTAACTACGGACAGATAAATTAGATAAGACTGATATTTTGACAAATTGATTTTTACTAGTTTGGAATTATTAATTACTCTAAAAAATAAATCATAAGATGAATCTTTAAGATAAGTCATCATTATCTTAAGACACAATTTTCAGACCATACAAGTCTATAAATGAAACGCTTAAAACATTTGCTTAAATATCAATTTTGAACTTCGGATTTTAACTATGGATTTGAGTGTTTAGAATTTTGTGAATAATATGCAAAGATGGCCGCCAAGCCCATCATGAATAATTGGAAAAAAATTGAATTTTCAGAAACTCGTTAGGATGTATTTAGTACAGGAGAAAACGATTTCTATTAACATATACGTAGGCACTCGACTTATATATATGATAACTTATTTAATGGAAAAAAGTTTAATAAGTAATATAATAGCTTGGAAATTTGATATCACACCATTTTTTAGCCACAACTTTTTTTTTTTTTTTTTTTACGCTTGGCTTTTTCTACTTTTGAAAAGTTGTTTTTGTAGATCACTATTTTCTTCGTCAAACTTTTTTTTTCAAACAAGCTACAGGCCTTAATATTGGGCAGAATAAAAAAAGGATTGCATTTTTGGACAAGTAATGACGTAATCTATGTGCTTTTATAAAATTCAGTGTAAAAAGAAATATTTTCTATCCTTAATTAGCAAAAAACTGTTAATTAACTTGGCGATTAAAAAATTATGCCAAAACAGAGATAAAACCCGCCAACGACCATGTACCATCTGTATTAAAATAGCACAAATCAGTTACAGGTTATAATATAACCACATCAAATTTCATCTGCAAGTCAGCCATTTTCTTCTGAAGATATTTTTTTTAAAAATAAAACTTCACAATTATAAGAACACATATTTTTTCAAATAATTAAATATGACTGCAAACTGTGGCAGATGATTGTTTCTAACATGAATAAGTATGAGAAATTGCCGGTTACGGATATGATCTGGGTAGCTCAGTCGCAGAGCGTCGGCATGGTACGCATAAGGTCCCAGGTTCGAGTCCAGGCACAGGTCAATTTTTCACTCATGTTTGTTTAGTGTATTTAATTGTCTGATAAAATGCGTGTTCTTATAAATATTGTAAAATAAAGTAATCAGACGTAGTGTTTATGCTTTAAAAATATTTTAAATATATAATTTACGTTTTTAGAAAGATCTTTAAAAATAAATTAGTTTTTGAGGGAAGATGTACCTTCTAAAATGTATACATTAAGAGTTATCGCCATTTAAAATTTCTTTCCAAACGTAAACAAAAATTTTGAAATGAATTAAATGTGATTCATTTATTTCTAAAAATAAAAAAACACGGTAAAGGACAGGCATTTCGTTCGCAGGAATACCTTTCACGTCATCTACTATATATACGAGGCTAGCGAAAAAGAAAGGCTACCGCGGTGC
The DNA here is from genome assembly GCA_963931845.1 of Maratus michaelseni. Taxonomy (NCBI): domain Eukaryota; kingdom Metazoa; phylum Arthropoda; class Arachnida; order Araneae; family Salticidae; genus Maratus; species Maratus michaelseni. The sequence goes on along the minus strand of OZ007597.1, from coordinate 101,499,282 downwards.
TTTACGCGTATCTTTTTTTACAGACCGCGGGAATCACGTGAGGCTCAAATCCACCAATGCAGGTGTACGAAAAGAGCATCACGTCACTCTAGCGGTCTGTAAAAAAAGATAAGTGGAATGCACCGCGGTAGCCTGTCTTTTTCGTTAGCCTCCCTATATATATAAAACACAAACGGAAATTTCGTTCCGTTCCTTTATAACTCGAGATCTGCTGAATGGAATTTGATGGAACTTGCACTGTTCGAGAGATAATTTTTCAGGGAAGGTTTTAGTATGTAACACAACGTTCTACGTATAATAGCTAACGAATTATGATAGAAAGTTCTGTTATTTTGGCCGAAAAGGTTACCATTGCTAATTTTTTGGCGATCATTACTGTTGCAGAAAGAAATGAAAAGGCTATACATCTCGAAAAATAAAAGAAAAACTGTTACTAATTTTATTAAAAAAAAAAAAAAAAAAGAAAGAAAGAAAGAAAGAAAAAAAAAAGAGTTTTGATGAGAGAATATTATAAAATGAAAATATTTAATTTAAACATGATTAGAAATGTTCATAATGCTTAAAACATTATTCAAGGGGCAAGATTTCTATTGAAACAAATTTGGCGATTTATCTTTTGTTTTTGGCGATTTTGATTTTACTTTTGACCCCAAACAATTTGATTTTAAGCCAAAAAGTGTCTTTTTTGTTGCAGAAAGAATTGAAATGGCTATACATCTGGAAAAATAAAAGAAAAAACTGTTACTAATTTTATTTTTTTTAAAAGAAAGAAAAGAAAAAAAAGAAAAACAGTTTTGATGAGAGATTTTAGGCCAAAAGGTGTTTTTTTTTTCAAGTGTACGACTGCATTTTCGCAGTATTTTTTTTTTTTTTGGTACTTTTTGGTTAGCCGGGCGCCAGTGATATAATATATATACACACACACATATATACACATATATCTACACAAATACATGTATATACATACATATATATATATATATATGTGTGTGTGTGTGTGTGTGTGTTCATATATCACTGGTGCTCGGCTAACCGAAAAGTACCTTTTTTTATTCAAATGCAAACTATATTAATGGAAATATACTTCTATTTACTTCTACATATATGAAATTTCGTTCCGGCTGCTTAAAACTCGAGTTCTGCTGAATGCATTTTCGTAGAACTTAAACTAAGATAATTTTTAAGGGAAGGTTTTAATGTATAACATATCGTTCTACGTAGCTTAGTTATATAATTATTCTGGGAAGTTCTATAATCAGATCAATCCGATTATGAAAGATTAGCCTTTTAAAAAGATTTTGCCGAATGTATTTCGATGGAACCTATACTGTTAAGTAATTTTCTAGGGAACGTTTTATTATATAACGTTGCTTAGTTCTAGAATTATAGTGGGAAATTCGAAAATCGGGTGACTATTTTTTTTATCAAATATTAGCCTTTTCAATATTTGATTCCGATTATGAAAGATTAGCCTTCTAAAAAAGTTCTACTGAACGGATTTTGATGAGAATTGTATTGTTAGTTAGATGCTATTTCAGAAATGGTGTTAATGTACTATATATTGTCCTACGTTGCTTAGTCCAACAGTTATGTGTGAAGGTTATATAGTCAAGTGAACCCGATTCCGAAATATTAGCCTTTTTGATAGTTTTTACTGGGCGTATTTTTTGCGACTTGCATTGTTAAGTAGATAATTTGTAAGGATTGTTTTAGTATATTTTATATCGTTTTGTTGTTTTAGAATTATGTGGAAAAGTTCAATAATCAGATTATCAAAGATTAGCCTTTATAAAAACTTCTTCTGAATGGATTTTGTTAGTTAATTTGTTTGCATTGTTATTTCGATAATTTTTAGTGATGGTTTTAGTATATTGCATATAGTTTTATCATTCTTTAGCAAACCCTAACTGTAAATGACCAAATAAAAGAGTTGGTCCTTAACAGCTAAAATTTTGACTGCACATTAGAAAATATAATAGCGCAATCGCGTCAATTTTCAGTAATGTGGAAGGATATTCCACGTAAATATACAGATTGCTTTCAAATACAAGGTCAAATTAAACGATATATTTCGTTTGATTCAGGGTTCATTTGTAGAAACCGACCAGCGCAGCGGGCGTAGCTTGGTAGTTTTCCTATAAACTAATGAAATCCAGTTGTTAAATTATTTTTGTTTTAGAAGTGAAGTTTCCATTTAAATTTATTGTAACAGTACAATGTTTAATTGAATAAAATAAGGTAAATCTAAAAAATTGCTAAGAAATTCCAAACATGCACAGGGCAACGCAAAAAAAAATAAAATAATAATAAACAAAAAATAAAAAATAGATAAATAAATAAATAAATAAATAAAAATCAGCTTTCAGAAATTCTAAAAATTGTTCCGCTATTCATATTATGTATCTTCGGGGTCCATCCTCCCACTTTCAGCCCTCCCACCCAAAGGGGGCACTTTTCTAAATTTTGCCGACACCTCTCATGTGATATATCGTTGGAAAAGTCTGTGAACGCTTAATCATAATATGCAGGGGGAGGGTATTTTCTAAATTTTGCACATACCCCTCATGTGATACATCGTTGGAAAGGTCTGTGACCGCTTAATCCTATTATGCATCTCCGGTGTTCATCCCCCCTTTTGCCCTCCAAGCGCGATTAGCTTTCACCACCAGGGGACGCTTTCCTATATCTGTTCCTACGAGTCGGATCACGACGGGGTATGGCTCATTCGACTCGACATCAATAGAGCTTTCCGATTTTAGTTCGTTTTTTCACCAGCAGGGGGCACTTTTCTATCTCTGGTTCTATGGGCTAGATCACGACGGGGTACAGTTCATTCGACTCGACATCTATAGCCTTAACGATTTCAGTGCCCGAGGTTCATACAGAACAGATTGCGCTACCTGGTGGTGGAAGATGGAACTTGAGCGTGCGCAGCACGACTGCTATACGGTGCCGAAGGCAGCGGGGACCCGTGTCGGAAGTTAGTTTGGTTAGAGGTTTATACTATTCGATGTGCAAATTAAGGGATTATCCGGTGCCGAAGGCAGCGGAGAACCAGGTCGGAGGTTCGTTCGGTTCGAGGTTTATCTTATTCGAGGTTTTACAAGATTCGAGGCCCCAATATAAATTAGGAGTCCGCTAGCGGGCGAAGCCAGCTAGTGCTAATAATAAAAGAGCGTGATATCACGTTTGATTTCAAATGCAGCGCTGACACGCTATGTACGTATTGCATTTTTATTCATTTCATCGATAAGTCAGTGATATTTTTTAACGGGGGATAACAAGTATTATAACAAGCCACATTTAGTATGTTGTTATTAGTTTAATTTAAAAATCTACTGGTATTTCTAGTTAACCTTTTAAACAATGACTGAAAGTAAAATGTAATTTTAAATTATTTCTCATGTTTAGATTATTTAAATTATGTTTATTCTGTTTTAAATAAAAGAAATGATATCTACAAAAACAACTTTTCAAAAGTAAAAAAAAAAAAGACAAGCGTAAAAAAAAAAAAAAGTTGTGGCTAAAAAATGGTGTGATATCAAATTTCCAAGCTATTATATTACTTTTTTAACTTTTTTCCATTAAATAAGTTATCATATATATAAGTCGAGTGCCTACGTATATGTTAATAGAAATAGTTTTCTCCTGTACTAAATACATCCTAACGAGTTTCTGAAAATTCAATTTTTTTCAAATTATGCATGATGGGCTTGGCGGCCATCTTTTCATATTTCTAAGCACCCAAATTTCTAAAGTAAAAGCGTAATATGTTTGCAATGTAGTATGTTTATAACAATTTCGAACTTCAGATTTTAACTACGGACAGATAAATTAGATAAGACTGATATTTTGAGAAATTGATTTTTACTAGTTTGAAATTATTAATTACTGTAAAAAAATAAATCATAAGATGAATCTTTAAGATAAGTCATCATTATCTTAAGACACAATTTTCAGATCATACAAATCTATAAATGAAACGCTTAAAATATTTGCTTAAATAAAAATTTTGAACTTCGGATTTTAACTACGGATTTGGATGCTTAGAATTTTGTGAATAATATGCAAAGATGGCCGCCAAGCCCATCATGCATAATTTGAAAAAAATTGAATTTTCAGAAACTCGTTAGGATGTATTTAGTACAGGAGAAAACGATTTCTATTAACATATACGTAGGCACTCGACTTATATATATGATAACTTATTTAATGGAAAAAAGTTAAAAAAGTAATATAATAGCTTGGAAATTTGATATCACACCATTTTTTAGCCACAACTTTTTTTTTTTTTACGCTTGGCTTTTTTTTTACTTTTGAAAAGTTGTTTTTGTAGATCAAGTTTACTTTGAATAAAGAACTGTAGTCACCAAGCAAATGATTCTTTATTTGTTCTGACCTCAACACTTAGCTTTCCTTCAGATGTCTTCCAGGGCACTATTTGTACAGCTCTTCTACATGCATTATCAAATATATTAGACCTGTACTAATACAGGGTATTAGATATCAAAAACTATTGGTGGTAGTATCGGTATCTGCAATAGAAATCTACATCGAAGATACTTTTTTGAGATAGAGATGTTAAGAATATTTTTAGTACCATTTCTTCCGCGACAATTGTTCGTCCCTATAAATGGTGTATATTCTCTAAACGTCTTGATTTTAAGATTAGTGGTTGAAGCTGTGCGTTAATACGTCTTTCATTGAGAGTTGTTAATAGTTAATATGTTACTTGCACAATGTGAAAATTTTTGTGGTAGTTTGAATCAATTTTTTTTTGTTGCAGTAGCTTCAACCGTAAAATGGTGATATATCGTTCCAACATTTGGAGCTCTGTTTGAGTCATAGCTCCAAATATCGAAACACCATTACACCATCTTATGGTTACAGCTCCTGCAGCACCAAAATTTCGTTCAAACTACCACAAAAGTTATAACAGCGTATGAGGACTTTTCTATTCTTCACAAATGATTCGTTAGCTTTATAACTAAACACTATATAAACACTCCATAACTTTTCTCATAAAATTACCTAACTAACAATGAAAGTATCTTGGATGTCCATTAATTATAAATTAAATTATAAGCTGTGCCTCATTCTTCATGTGATACATTCAGTACTTTATGAATGACAATCAACCAATTCAAAAGATCTACTGTTTCCAATATACTTTAATGAAGCTTCTCAAATTTCCCATTCGAATTATTAAACCAACGTCAGTTCAATACTTACAATATGTATAACAACACTTCGTAGCACCTGGGATTTGCCAGAAATGAAAGAATTGTTGTCTAACGTCGAATTTTCCACAATCCGAAACCTCAACACAGCACCTTCTGCACAGTTAAAAATATTCAGTAAACTGCCCAGGCATTCGGCCGTCTTTTTTTTTGGAAAACTGTTACATAACCGTAATTTATTTCTGGTCTGACCATAATTTTGTTAATAGCATGGTTAGATACGCTTCATAATCTCGACAAGTAACCGTTATCTTTATAAACGGTCGAATGACTGGACAGATTACTGCAGTTTTTTAACAGTGTACAACTAAGATTTCCTTCTATGATCGAGATGCGTTTATCATAATTGAGTCTTTTAAAGGTAGAGTGCTGTAAGACAATAATTAAAAAAAAAAATCAGTTAAGTGCATAGAGTGTATGTTGCCACAACAATCAATACATAGGAATATCTGTATAAGTGATCGTTTCATGAAATTCGTTAGCAAATAGCCATGGAAATATTTTACTCCATACGAAATCATTGTCGTATGTTCAAAAAATCGCTTTTTTGAGCGTTTAAGAAAATGTGACTTAAAACTTCTATCTAACCACAGCAATCAATACAACGGAATATCAAACTGTGTAAGTGATATTTTCATGAAATTCCTCTGCAAATAGCCATGAAGATATTTTACTCCATACGAAATCAGTATACCGTGTTCAGAAAATAGCTGTTTTTGAGCGTTTAAGAAAATGTGACTTAAAACTGACATTAAACGCCTCAATTAATGTAACGCTAAGTAAATTAAAATATAAATTTCGGAGTATAAATAGACAAATAAAAGATTACCCTTTTCTAATTTCAGATTTTCGAGTCTCATACTCTTTGAGAAGGTTTTTATTAATTGCAATCAGCCAATTCAAAAGATCCGATCGTCTACTTTTTTCAGTATTTATTCAATAAGCTTCTTGAATGTCTCTTTGAATCCTTTCATCAATTTTACAGGTGAAGTTTCCAAATTAAATCAAACATAATGAACATTCGCAATTATTCTCTCTCATTCAGAGGTATATATTAACATTTTAGGCAAGAAAATGAAATCTTTTTCGTCATGAAAATTAATTCCTCCAGATAATTTTACCCGATGGTTACTTTTGTTACTGCATTTTAATTTTCTCAATTGTTTAAAAAGAGTAATATTATAATTAATCGAAATTAAATTAGAAGTCGACTTTTAAAGATAGTTAACATATATTAATTTTCTGATAACATTAATTTTGATTTTTTTTTAAATCATTTCTTTGTTAGTACCTACATTTCAAATGATAAAGTCGTCAAAAAAATTGTTTCAAATGGTGAAATAGCCCCCTAATAACTCTGTCGTAAAACATCGTATAAATGTTTGACTGGTACCAATCGATTAATAATAATTTCTACTAATTATGACTATACTATAATGTTTCTTAGGTGGTCTACGTAATGAAATTGTAGTAAACTATAAAATTTTAAATATTAACACCTAAGTTTGACATCATATTGTGATATTTAAGTAAATTTACCTGCTGCTGATACGAAACGGGAAGTCAATCCATCAAAGTAGTTTAGGATATATGAAGGTTAAGAGTTTCTAACGACTAATGTTAAAATCCTTTTCAATCTATTTAAGGGGTCAGGTACCCTTTAAAGTGTCAAAATTTCGAAAAAATGTTTATTAGCTTATAAATGAATTAGATCTTTTAGGAACATTTTAAAATAATCCCCATGCAAAATACATTTTAGAAGAGGAGTTATGTCTGAAAAAGGTCGGAGCTCTTTTTATATGATCAAGGGATAGTTTTATTTTTAAAGTCAATTTTCTCAAAACGGCGGATTTCTGAAAAATGTTTGGTTAGAATTTCATGAAATTTTGATTGAGTCTATTAACCGTATACACATGCACAAAATGACCTATTATTATGCTTCTCAAGAAACAAGTTTAGAATTCATGAGTACTTCTGCATTAAAAAAAATCAATATTTCAAATTTCTCTTTAAAAACTTTTTTTCTCAGGATCTGCATACTTAATTTTTTTCTTTGTAGGTGATTTTGAGAACACTTTATATATATACTTATTAAAATATTTTTGGCTGGTTTTAGAAATTTAAATGTGAAAAATCTTGCACGCAATGCAAGCAAGAATAAGTCTTTCGTAAAAAGTGTATTGCACTTTAAAATAAATTAAAAAACTTTATATGAGTGTATACATTTTTTGAGAAATTTAATTGATAAAACAAACCTTTATTAATATGAATTTTAATTTTTTTAATTCCAAGTCAATTAGCTAGCTTGCAGCTAATTGACTGTAATTCTTACAGAGGTCCCTAATTCATGTATTTTGTGAGTTCAAAAGATACCTGACCCCTTAAAATACATTTATATGCGAGTATTTTTTTTAAGTATAACTTAAAAATACTTTGCGTAATGAGCTTCAATTTTGGATTCGTATGTTTGAAGCTTCTAGAAAAGAATTTCTGTTGAAAATTTATAAGTTACAATTTATAGTTTTTTCGTAAATTAATGTTAAAATGTATATTTTTTTCGAAAGTAGTTTTCCAAAAAAATATGAATTGTAACATATGATTTTTTTTTATAGAAATCAAATTGTAGAAGCTTCAAATATGCGAATCTAAAACTACAGTAGTTTTTGGGTCATACTTAAAAAACTAACCACATTTCAATTACGCTTCGGAACGATTGTAAATAACTTTTTCATAAGGAGTTCCAAAAACTAAACATTTATAATTCCTAAACTATTTGGCTGCATGACTTATCGTTTGGTATCCAAAATTTACCAAAAAAAAAATGATGTTAAAATTAGGTTTTAGTATTAAAGGTTTTAAGATTTTTACAATTTCTATATTTAGATGACCTCCTAAGCAAAATTTAGCTATAGAGTTAATTATTACACTTTAGTACGAGGGTGCTTGGAATTTTCAACAATTTTTTAATAGAACCATAAAATGAGCAATAATACGGTCAGAATATAGTTAAAATACGGTTATGTCACCATTTTCTACAAAAACGGTCAAATGACTGGACAGTTTGCTGCAAATTTTTAACAGTGCACACTCCGCCTTTCACAAGTTACTACACATTGATTGGTATCAGTAATATTTTTATACGATGATTTCTAGCAAAATTAGTAGTTGGTTCTTTACTTTTCTCGACGACCATACACAACCTCTAAATTTCGTGATTATAGGATTAACAGTTGAGGCTAAGGCAGCTATATATTTATATTATTGTCGATTGTTTCATATCCAAAGTATAAGTTTTCTGAGAGTTTCGCAAACATTGCCTTAAATTTATAGCCGAACATCGTAAGATTTTCGACATACTAAACACTTTTTCGCAATTTTACTTTATATTGTGAACTGCTTTTCAAATCCATTCATTAGAAATGAAGTTATGGATTAAATACAGCAAAACATTAAAAAGATTTAATAGTTACTAATAAGGATTCTCACATGATTTCAAATTCGTATCCACAAATGAAAAATTACTTCAATATTGACGTTTTTTCCATAATCGAGGTACTTATTTCATAAGTTAAAGCTGCAATTTTATGGCGATTGAAAGCTAAAAGACATTTTATCACTTAATATGGAAATAACCAATTAAATTTATCTACAAAAATAAATTAATAAATTAATAACATTTTATAATTTAAAATGTGCGGGTCCATTAAGATGACGATTCTGCTAGTTTCAACATACATTCATTAAACTTTTCAATTTTCCCCCGAATCGTTTTATTAATTTTGCTAGCTGAAATTTTATCATTCAATTTAATTTAAAAAGAACAAACTTTGACTATTACTCACTCATTCAAATGTATGTATTAACTTTTTATAAAAAAAAAGAATTAAAAGTTTTCAATCTTTTCTTTTTGATGGAATAATTTCTCACTGGAAAAAGGGAGAGAATGAAGAGTGATTACTTTTGTTTGAACAATTTAATTTTCCTAAAAATTAATAAGATTTTAATTATGAATGTTCAAAATGTAATTCAAACACATTTTCTTTACGCACCTGATTCGTAAGAAATTAGTAAAAAAATTTTTTTTCAATTACTTTATTTTTAATTTTCGTAAAACAAAATCCTTTCTGCGTGTATACTTAAATTTTAAAATTTATATCACTCCACATTTCATGATTTTAGGGTCTGTGGTTAAAGCTGTGTGTTAATCATTGCATTTTTTTTTTTTTTTTTTTTTTTTTTTTTTTAACGATTGGTTTATGGATATTGTCATACGAAATACAAATTTTCTAACAGTATAACATAACCTCTATAGCATCAAATAATACCTCCTGTAACATAATCTCATCCGAGTTTTCCACGATTCAAAAAGCATTTTTTATCTTCAGAAACCTCAGAAACCAATATATTTCTCGGATTTTAAGAAGTATTTCTGAAAATAAATTATCTTTCGATGTCCGTTTCAAAAACGAAGAAAAAACTGAAAAGTTTTCGAGTAGTTCTTACTATTAACCAATTTCCTCAACATGAAATATCGATTTTTCAGATGCTATCAACTCTCAAGTAAACAGTTTCAGCTGAGTAACCGAATTTATACGTACAAGAGTAACAAAATAATAGTAATTTTAATATTAATGCTAATACTGTTAATTTTGCAAATTTTCTGCTGAACATGAAAATGTTTATTTGAGAACTGATGTCATGGAAAAAACAATATTTAGTGTTGAGAAAATTGGTTAATAGTAAGAACTACTCGGAAACGCTTTGGACTTTTCGTTTATTTGAAACGAGCAGCAAAACACACATTTTTTTCAGAAATATTACTTTAAATATCGGATATCTTTTGATTTCTGAGGTTTCTGAAGATAAAGGAACGCTTATTCGGGATCGTGGATAACTTGGAAGATGTTCTGCTATATTTTCGTAAAAGAATTTTCTAAATCCAGAAATATTTCTCTTTTTTACATTGTAGGGTTGATTGGACCGCAATTGTGGCCTCTTTGAAAGGCGAATATCAAATTTCTTCTACAAATTTTACACACATATATATTAATATATATATATTATATATTCAATATTACATAATAGTTAAATCCACTGCGACTGTTAAACAGGTGTTTTTTGTTGACCAAGTGCGAACAAGTGTATCATTATTACGATAGCACTTTTCAAGTTTTAGTTTATATATTGCAAAAGGTTTATTAATTAATAGAGGCCTTTTGTATGTGCAAAACAATATTTATTCATTGATCACCTTAGATGAACTGATATACACAGTGTGTTTTAAAATTTCTCGGACTGAACCTATAAAAAAAATGAAAAACTGCCATGAAAATGTTGACCTATATTTATTCGAAATAACCCCGCTGAACTCAACACACTTTTTACAACGACTGTAATAGTCATCAAAACACTTCACGAAATCCGCCTATGCAATATGCGTGAAATAGTTGGTCGCAGTTGCTTTCGGTGGTCTCTTTTAGGAGCAATTTCAACTTGGGGAACAGGAAATAGTCACAGGGGGGAATATATCTGGGGAGTAAGGAGGTTGGTTGAAGCCCTGTAGCAGCCAGAAACTCCTGCACAATGATCAAATTGTGTGCTGGTGCGTCGTCGTGCAAGAGGGACCTTGCACGACGATGCCTTGCCTTGCTGTCGGTACAGAGGACGAACTCTGCGTACTAGTGCCGGGAAACGCTTCAACCCTTCCAAATAGTGAATGACTAGTAACAGTAGTACCTTCAATTTTATGTTCGTTCGTTGTTCAATTTTCGCGAGCTCCGACATGATTACGTTCACGGTGAAAATAAACCGGATGCACTTAGCATCACACAACAGATAGCAGCGTGAAATTGTACCGCTTTACGAGACGAAGTGTAGACCTGCTTTCGACATCACCTGCGGACACCCAGAGCCATCTATTGGCCGGTAATTTAATCAGTACGGGGAATTTTGTGACGGACTGAGCATGTAAAATGTATTTGCAAAAACAAGCAGCTTTATTTATCGTGTAAATGGAAATTTTTCTTTTTTTTTTCCAATATGAGCGAATTGTTGTTACAGTTTTATCTCATGTTTTTTTTAAAATAAATTATTATATCCCTAACATAAAAATATATCAAAATATTAATAATATCTTCGTTCGTTTTATGTGGGATAAATAGATAAAATATGAAAATTAGTAAAAATAAATAAAGAAAAGAAAAGAAATTTAAAAATAAATCACCACCAAGAACAACGTTCATAACAATTGAAGTGAGCCAAAATGATATAAAATATTGAAAAAATACCATAAACAGCGAAAAAATTATAATAAAAAAATTTATAAAAAAATTATGTTTACTTTCGTAAAGAGCCACTTATTGTACTTAGTCTTTTCTTCAAACAATTAATAATATTTTAGAAAAAAGTTCGGGATAAGGTTCATAATAAATTTCTAAAACATTATCAATGTGATTATATTTAACTATTTAATTATTTTTATTAACATATTTTCGTATAACTATTTTTATACAAACCCTTGATATTTAAAGAAATAACCCTTTTTTTGCAGATATATTTAGGAATGTGTAAAAATGTTTTTCTTCTACAGTAACATTACATTTGAAATTTATTATATCAAAACCTAAAAAAATTATGATATAAAAACAAATATTTTAATAACGGAATGTATGATATATGGAATATATGATATATAAAATATATTGCAATAAAAATACAAATTTCTTAAAACTATATTCTTCTGGAGAAAAAAAAATAGAAATATGCAAAGGCAAACCAAATTTAACAAAACAATATATGCGAGTACATATATAAATAGATCAGATTTTTCAAAAAAGAAACAAAATGGAAAATTTTACGTAAAATTTGTTATTTTCAAGTTATTACAGTTTCGAAACTTTTATTAAACAGAAAAAAAAAAAAAAAAAAAAAAAAAAAAAACAGAACTCAAATCCAGAAAACAATATATTTGAAGAATGTTTCTAATATATCTTGGAGAAACTTGTAATAGCAGAAGTTTTAGTGTTTGTTTTTAGGAATGCAATACGTAAAGTTCATGGAATTTCCTTCTACGTGATACGGATGGCATTCAGAACACCAGGAGGAAAGTTTTGTATACCAAAGGTAGACTATTATAAAATATATGCAAGTTTTTTTGAACGAAAAGTTGGAACAGATGCTTTACACTCAAGCAGAGATTTTTGGCGACTTTGTGGTTGGCGCGATTTTCAAGCCCGCGCCAAACCAATAACTTTAAACAATAGCTAGGTTGCCATTAAAGGAAAAAAATCTCCTAAATTTGGCGACTTTTTTCCTTTTTATAACCGATTTTTAAAAAAAAACTGTGCGTGAGTGTATGACATCATAGCCGAAAATTTTAAACATTATATTCATATATTTTGATTTTACAGAACAGATATGAACTCATTGAGTAATGGGATTTTGAAGGCAAAACATTTGTGGAAAAGCCGTTCAATTAGACGGCGCTGCGACGTTATGAATGACTATAACTTCTACACACTTCCAAAATACACTCTGAGTTTAAGAGCTTCATTGCAAAGGCTGATTGATTGTTTTGATTTCGAATACTGTTGTTTTGATTTATTATGATATTATGTTGTGCTGCTTTGACAGTCGAACTGTTGTTGTTTGTTACCGATTGTTTTGATTTCGATTTGTCATTAATTTGAATATGAAATAAAGCATTGCGTTTTCATATATTACGATTTAAATTATGTACATAGTTGTAAATAGGATGTATTATTTTTTCTGATCATTAAACGCTATTTATGTATACACTATATTGCCAAAGGTGACTGGTCACTTGTGATTTTAGACATTTTGATAACTATCCAGAAAAATACATGAGGAATTAACCTGAAACTGCAGGTGTGTAAACAGTATTGTATAGGTTATATATTTCCGCGAAAATTTTTTCACGAAACCCCATTGGAGACTGTCAACAAATTGAAAAAGAACAAATATCTTTTGGATAACCCTGTAAAAACTAATGTAGCAAAGGCGTTCAAACTCGAGATTATTAATAAGTGTCTTATTGTAATATACTGTGTTTATTTTTATGAGGATAGCATGTATACTCGTAGAGAAATTAAGGTTTTTATAAAAACAGTCCCAAATTTCGCCTAGTTTTTTGCTTATAATTTGCAGAGTTCTTAATATAAAAAAAAAGTTCTTTTCAGAAAATACGACAAACAATATTGTACATAATACTCTGCAATCAGAATTAAAAAATAATAAAAATTGGATGAAGAATGAGCAGGTTTACTAAAAAATGTTTCACTGCGCATGAGCGAATGCAATCAAAGTATAATATGCATAATGTATTAGCTAAGTATATAAAGCAACTTTTGTGAAAGTCTCAAAATCATAGCTTGAAAATTCTGAAAATTATCGTCGATAGAATAAGCTCAAAATCTGTTGTTCCCAAAAGGAAGCAAAAATATGAGGGGTTGTATCCAAATATAGAAGTACGTGCAATATTGTGTATACTATCTGGGCACTAATCAACAGATATTTGATACAACCCCTCATCTTTTTGCTTCTTTTTGGGAACAACGGATTTTGAGCTTATTCTATGGACGATAATTTTCAGAATTTTCAAGCTGTGATTTTGAGACTTTCACAAAAGTTGCTCTATATACTTTGTTAATACATTATGCATATTATATTTTGATTGCATTCGCGCATGCGCAGTAAAACATTATTTAGTAAACCTGCTCATTTTTCATCCAATTTTTATTATTTTTTAATTCTGATTGCAGAGTATTTTGTACAATGTTATTTGTCGTATTTTCTGAAAATAACTTTCTTTTTATATTAAGAACTCTGCAAATTATAAGCAAAAAACTAGGCTAAATTTGGGACTGTTTTTATAAAAACCTTAATTTCTCTACGAGTATACATGCTATCATCATAAAAATGAACACAGTATATTACAATAAGCCACTTATTAATAATCTCGAGTTTGAACGCCTTTGTTACATTTGTTTTTGCAGGGTTATCCAAAAGATATTTGTTCTTTTTCAATTTGTTGACAGTCTCCTATGGGGTTTCGTGAAAAAATCTTTGCGGAAATATATAACCTATACTATACTGTTTACACACCTGCAGTTTCAGGTTAATTCCTCATGTATTGTTCTAGAAAGTTTAACAAAACGTCTAAAATCGCAAGTGATCGATCACCTTTGGCAATATAGTGTATTCCATGACATCTTTTACTTACCCATCATACGTAGTATAGGGTAAGTCTTGTCATCGTTTTGAAAATCAAAAAAAAAAAAAGTTGACGGATTTACACGTTTCACATACTGGAGATTTCGAAAAACATATTTTTAGAAAAACAAATTGGCGTCTGTCTGTATGTGTGTCTGCGTGTATGTGTGTCTGTGTGTCTGTGTATGTGTCTGTAAACACTCTATCACCCGAAAAAATTGAGATAGAGACTTGAAATTTGGTATGCACTTAGTATGTAATAATGGGAAGAAGCTTATTGAATTTCAGTAACCTCGATTATCCGGAACTATTTTTTTCGGACTCTTGATATATTCGTTCTGATAAAAGGTACATAAATATTTCGAAATTGGTTATTTTAAAGAGTGACTATAAAAGACAATAAAAAAACATAAATTTTGCATAAAAAATGAAGTTGATCGGATAATGAGTTGCCGAGATATTTGTAATCCTATTTTCCACACTCTTCGATTTTTCATGGCCCTGTATTTCATTCAAATTTCAATTTAAATATATATTTTAATTGGAAATGAGACGCTTAATCCGACGCAGTAAACCATTATTTAATATGATTATAAATTTTGGAGTTATAAGGATGTTTCTTTTACGCAATTCAGTAATAGAGCATTTAAAGTTTATGACATCATCAAGTCACGATTTTATTTGAATTGCAATGCATTTTATAAATAGTTTACACATGTTCTATTTTCATATTTTATATTATGCATATTCATGATGGGTAAGTATTACGGTGGTTTCTACTAGTTTCATATTGTCTCAATTTTTAAATAATATGACTTTTTTTTTTTTTTTTTTTTTTGGTTACATTTATTTGAAAACTGCATATTTCGTAGGCATAAATTTGAAATTGTTTTAAGTTAAAATATCACATTATTTGTAATAAAATAAAAGATGCTATTTAGAGTATTGATTGTCTTTCTACAGAAATATATAAATAGTAGGAAGTGCAGTTTACATTCATCTAAATCGCAAGGCCACGGTACACAGTTAAACATTTCTGTAAAATACACAATAGAGGAACAGAGTTTGTTCGTATGGTTACACCAGTTCTCAGTTAAAAGAAGTTTCTCTGTCATTATTTCGGACGTCTTTTTCAACTGGTGGATGAAATAGTGTTCGCGTTGAAATTTTTGTATAGAGGAAAGCAGAAGTTCAATTCATTTCGATTTACATGTAATGTATAGCAGTCTTAGAATTGTTGTGAGTTTTTGCAATAATTTTCTAGCATATTTTCGAAAACAATAATCTATATTGCTATAATGCATCGGTACAAAACAACCGCTCATGTGTCGTAATTTGCTTTCAATATGAACAACAAAACAATAATCTTCGCTTTACTTAATGTAAAATTACACAGTCTTCATTATTTTTATGCATGTAAATTTATTGGGTTTTCGATATTTTTCATAGATGTACAACGAATATAGTAGATTTACAGAATAGCTGTTTAGGTGCGAGTTTTTACAATAAATTTCTAGCATATTTTCAAAAAGGCTAATCTATACTGCTATAGTGCAACTGTACAAAACAACCACCCATGTGTTAGAATTTGATCTCAGTATGGACAACAAAATCACAACCGTCTTCGTTTTACTTTTTGTAAAATTACATAGTTATCAATATTTTTATGCATGTAAATTGGGTTTTGAGTATGTTTCTATATATAGAGAGACAATATGTTAGATGTACGGAATAGCATCTCTGTTTTGCAATGGAATGTCGGTTTTCAGCTATTTTTAAAGTTAAATGACTTAAATATTATGTAAATATTTAATAAGATTATACTATTAACAGAAGTTAAGTTTCCATCGAAATACACTGTTAAAAATTTGCAGCAAACTGTCCAGTCATTTGACAGTTTTTATATATAATGGTTACATAATCTTAATTTAACTCTATTCTGACTATAATATGGACAATAATATGGTTAGATTAGAGTTAAATTACGGTTATGTAACCGTTTTCTATAAAAACGGTCAAATCGTTGGACAGTTTTCTGTAAATTCTTAAAAGTGTACAGTGTTTCGAAAGCAGTATTTCAGTTTCAATCAGGTTTAATTTGTGAGCTACTTTAATGAGTAATATTGCACTTTATTTGCAAAATCTGATTTGTGTTAATTTAAATAATGAATCTGTTGCTGTGAAAACAATAGTTTAGTGAACGGGTACATCATTTCATGGCACTAAGAAGGTTTTATACAATTTTATATGCTTATAGTGTCATTTGACTTTATCGCCAAGAAATTAAATCATTTTGCAGTAGAGAAATTTAAAATCTGCAATAATATAATATTAACTGAACCGTTATAAAAATAAATTATCTGTAGTTTAATAATAATGCATCATTGAAATATAATTTCATAAAATTACTTTTAAATTTCACTGTCCTTAAATTTGAAATTCAAAACAAAACTCAAGTATTTTCTGCATTACTTTATCAATTATTTAATCAATATAGATGTACGAGTACATTGGTACTTCTTTGTTATAGGCCTTGGCAGGTTAGAGAAAATGCTTAGAGAAACAGGCGAGTTAGAAAAAATGAAAGATTTTATGGATATTTTCCAGCAATGTTTTCACTGTTGCGTACACACAAGCAGTTCTGTTAATATTTATACTATTTAATTAATATAAAGAAGCCATTTATCTCTTTTTTTGTACAAAGAAAAGTAACTTATCTCATACATATAATTAGAAGCATTTTTAAATACATCCATATCTCACAGCCAAAGAGGGACTGCTCAGACGAGGAGGCCAAGTCTGTAGAGCATAGGTGTCCCTCCCGGTACCTTTATTAAGGTTTAAAAAAAAATACAATTTCAGCTAGAGCTGAGCCCGCCGGAAAACGCGACAGGGGGCGGGTGAATCGCAATGGGCCATTATTGCCCGAAATTCACAGAACAAATCTCTCGCTGCCGGAGAACAGATCTCCCTCGCGACACGGGGCAGCGAGGTGCCGAGGTTCTTGAAATTGTTTGAGAATGATGTGCCGCAAAGCACCTGGTTATCAGACAGCAGATGAGCTATCGGGTTGTGCGCCAGAAACATGCTCTCTCACGACAAGGGGCGCTGTGGCATCGCCAGAGTAACACTATAACTCCACTCGCGACAAGGGGCGATGCCATACGAGGGAATGGGAGTTGCTCTGGGTACAGACTAGCTTGTGAGGTTGGAGATGTGTGCTAAGTATTGGTGGATGTGTTTGAGTTTGTTCAGAAGTGTGGGTCTAGAAAGAATATTTTGAAGCCATCCCTTAGGGGGAGTGGCTGGACGTTTAATGTGCCAGCGTGCAGTAAGTGTGCATTCGTGGTAGGCGTGGGTAGGAGATCCCACCTCGCCACACTCACACCTATTAGATCCTGCACAACCAAATTTGTGGAGGTATGATTTAAAGGGCCCGTGGCCCGTTAGGAAGCTTGCGGTGTATGGTGTGAGGTGATATATGTTAAGTGAGACTTTGGGGATTAGGTCAAACGTGTGCCTGCCCTTATCAGTGAGTTCCCAGTACTCCTGCCATTCCGAGATGATCCTGGATTTCAGGACACTCTTGATGAACGACTGGGGCACTGGGAGGTGGTGATCAATGGATGTATACTTGGTGGCTTGTTTTGCGAGTTCGTCCGCGTACTCGTTGCCAAAAGTGCCTTTGTGCGCTGAGACGTGGCCGAGATGTGTTCTGTACAAGAGACTTTTGAGTTTTAATTTAATTTTTATTACGAGTGGGTTAGATGTTCTAGGTGCGTGAATGGCCTGCAGTCCAGACAGGCTATCACTGAAAATAGAGACCTTTGCTCCAGATTGACCCTCTAGCCACTCTAGGGCGGAGAAGATTGCAAATAGCTCTGCCTGGAAAACGGAGTTGTTATCTCCGAGCCTACAGGCCCACTGATGAGTCACCGTGTCTCCTTCCGTGGCGCAGAAGGCTGCTCCCACGCCGGTATCTGTGCGGGACCCATCAGTGAAGATGGTGGAGCAGGTGGCATGGGTGTAGCTATTAAGTTGTGGGTTGACTTGAAGGTGCGATGTCTCTTCCGCAGGGTGGATTTGCCAGCCGTGGACTTTGCATAAATAAGTGTAATAGTTAATCATGTTTGTTTTCATGGATGGTTATGTAATTTGGCAGCAATTCTTATTTTCTGAAATTCAAATTGCGCCAAGCTTTTTTTGGAAAGCACCAAAGCGTCTATAATAAGAACATATCTATGTAAGTTTCCATTTTGACTGTTTTAAATTATTCATAAATCATTCTTAACGGGTACAATTTATTTCTGTAAAACTGAAACAGCCACTCTTTAAATTCCATGATTATATGTAGTGTCAGTCACAGAGATGTAAATGGCTGTGGTGTTTGACTACCAGTATTATAGTAAAGGAAATTTTGACTTATTCAATCCCATATATCTACAATTAAATACAGTGAAGAATTAAAAAAAATACTGGTGGCCAAGAACGGCAAACTTTTGCGGCTATGTGACTTACACTACATTTACGCATGGAATTAGCCTAAAACGATTCAAAAATATTCTAGAATAATATGTATTCTTATCCACAAGAACAATATTATACAATGTATTCTCTAATCTTTTCATAATTCATCGACTTATCTTTAGAAAAATATCTTAATTTATTTTCTTTCATGACTCAAATTATATTTTGTCTTTTTTTTTCTAAAAACATATCTAAAATATTTTGTTTTCTAGAGACGAATTGTTTAAGAGTACGGAAGATAATAAAAAATTGTAACATTTTTACCTTTTCACAGCTTTAAAGTTTCTTTTAAATGGTGAAAAATATTTAACATCGTAAGTGTAAGAATATAGTCAAATTTTTGAAAATGAAATTGATAAACAAAAACTACGAGATCCCATGTATAATGAAAGCATGTGCTTTAAACTGCTCAACTGCAAACATGAAAATTATTCTATGATATTGCTTGTTTAAACTGTGAAGCATTACCGTTACTATCCGCGCAATTATCCGTTATTTCTTGCGATATCATGTATTTTATTCATTTTGTTAACTGATCAGGGGTACAGACTGTGAAGGTTCTCTTGATTATTTCTTATGGTTTTAAAGTAATTTTCCCATCTGCCAATCAATCCCCTTTCTTTAAGATTTTGAAGAATTTCCCTTTTCATACACATATTTTTCCTTTTTTATATACATATTTTTCCTTTTCGTACACATATTACTAATTCCTGGGATATTTTTTGTTCCATAATTTCCAAGGAAGTAAGGAACACAATGTAAAGTAATAATAACACAGGAACATAGGGTCGCAAACGCAAACCAAAGAGGTTACACCGTCACAAATACAGCGACATGACATCGTTGAATAAGAAAAATATCTAATTATTTCTATTGGGTATAAAGGAATCTACAAAGTAAGTATTCCAGGTTGTGGCTTTTAGAACTAACCAAACTGAATTGACTACAAATCGACCGACGATTGTGGGAAAACATTCCTTGTGTATAATTAACAATTGCAGCTGCTGCAATTATTTGTGGCACTAGGCCCATGTTGAAAACAAAGTCTTTGAATTCATAACCTTTTCTGATTCCTTCTAATCCAACTCACCGGCTGTTACATAGCGCCTTCTTAACTCTCATTAAATTATCATCAATGTTCCTATTTATCTGTTTTTTTTTTTGTTTTTTTTTTTCAGATTTATCGGAATTTCGCCATCTTAATCTGTTATTGAATAAGACGAATATTACTGCCCGAAAATATTTGTTAGGTAACTGAATAAAAAATAATTAGCGAATTTGGTAACCCTGGTTTTCATTCTCAATGTTTTGAATTTCGACCACATGTACCTATGTTATTATTGTTGGTTCTGTGTTCCTCACATTCCTGCTGATTACAGACCATTTATTTTCAATCATTCTTTCTATATATTTTTTATTTCATTATAACCACACAATTGCTTTATGTATTCATGATTTTGTAAATTACAATTTCTGCAATGGCATTTAAATAAAAAAAAAAATAACGTAATGTTTTAAAAATAAAAATACCAAAAAAAGAAAAAAACTTAAAAGAAATATACTTTTCGCTGTTTGAAGTAACATATCGCCATGTGAAATAATGTGAAATTCAAAATTTTAAGTTCTGATATAATAATGAAATTCTCACTATAAATCTATATATCTATAAATATGATAAAATTGATGTCCAACATTAAGCTAAAATAAAATATATTTTAAAACATCATATTTTACTATATGTCTTACGTAAACATTTCCTAATACGAACATTAAATCAAGTTATGTAAGTCCTTAAAGTCTTCGTGAGAACGAAGGCTTTCCAAAGAATGCAAAAAGTTCGTTATAGTATAACTGAATTTAATGAAATATGCAAAAGAGATATGTTTTTTTGCTGTTTGAAGTATTATGTCGCCATGTGAAATAATGCGAAATTCAAAATTTTAATTTCTAATACAATCATGATAATCTCACTATAAATTTATGCATTTATAAATATGGCAAAATTGATATCAAACATTAAGCTAAAATAAAACATATTTTAAAACATAACGCTTTAATATATGCCTTACATAAACATTTTCTAATACCAACATTAAATCTAGTTATGTAAGTCCTTAAAGTCTTCACGAGAACGAAGGATATCGTTAGAAGGATCTCGAAGTTCGTTATTTTATATCTGAGTTTAATGCATAAGCTGCTAATATATGAAGGAAGAATCTTGAAATGTGAATATAAATATACGAAGAAATATACCATATTTTGCAAAGTAACTTTGTTGAGGCTTTAAACTTCCTTATTAGTCTTTCATATCTTCCACAAGAATGATAAAACCAGATTTTCACCATCGCAAAAATGAAACATACTAGAAGCTACTTATCTATTTCATTATATTTGGGAAAATATTTTCTTTGAAATATTTTCAGTTAGGAATGTGTAAAAAAAATTCTGCTAGCGCATTTCGCAATATTTTACGGATTGTTAGAAAACTATGCTAAATGGAACTGTGTAAATAAAACTTTTGCTATTTCGACAAACTAATAACAAAAATATATTCTATTTAAAAGATGTATCTAAAACAACATTTTATAGAAAATGCTTAAACAACCTTTGATGTCTCTCTTGAATTCTTGCTAATGCTACAACTTAATATAGTTATCAGAAATTATTAAACATCTCCTTGAGAACAAGGGCTTACCAAAAGAATGCAACATTTTCCCCATTTCGTAATTAATTGTTAATGCCTTTATAAGCTGATAGTGTGTAAAAAAAGAATTCGGAGATAGGATAAAACGAAAGTCTACCTAGAAACATAGATTTTATTCATACATACGATCGTTTATAATGTGATTTCATCAAGGCTTTAACCCTTCTTATGAACATTTTATGATTTTTACAATTATGATAAAATCATTTATCAGAATTTTTTAAACATATCCATGGGAACAAGGGTTTACCAAAAGAATGCAAGTTTTTTTTTCAATTCGTAATTAATTGTTGAGATGTTAAAAAAAATGTTGATGCAAAATATTTGCAAAATGTTAAAGAAGAATTTGACGATAAGAATACAAGGTAGGTATACCAAGAAACATAGATTTCATGCATATATAATATCTTTTGTAAAATGATTGTATAAAGACTTTTAAGCTTTTTAAGAACATTTTCTGATTTTTATAAGAATGATAAACACATTTATCAGAATCTTTTAAACATATACATGCAAACAACGGCTTACCAAAAGAATGCAATACATTTTTCATTTCGCAATTAATTGTTAATGCATTTATAAGCTGGCATTTTGCTAAAGAAGAATTTGGAGATAAGAATACAACGTAGGTATACCAAGAAACATAGATTTCATGCATATATAATATCTTTTGTAAAATGATTGCATAAAGACTTTAAAGATTTTTAAGAACATTTTCTGATTTTTATAAGAATGATAAACACATTTATCAGAATCTTTTAAACATATACATGCAAACAAGAGCTTAACAAAAGAATGCAATACATTTTTCATTTCGTAATTAATTGTTAATGCATTTATAAGCTGGCGTTATGCTAAAGAAGAATTTGGAGATAAGAATACAACGTAGGTATACCAAGAAACATAGATTTTCTGCATACATAAGGTCTTTTGTGAAATTATTTAACCAAGACTTTAAACCTCCTTATGAACATTTTTATGATTTCTAAAAAAAAAAAAAAAAAAAAAAAAAAAAAAAAAAAGTACTTATCAAAAATTCTTCACTACAAAGAAGGGATTACCAAAGGAATGCAACACTTTCCTGAATTCAATTCGTAATTAATTGTTAATGCATTTATCAGCTGCAAATATGTTAAAGAAGAATTTGGAGATAATAATACAACGCGGGTATATCAAGAAAAATAAATTTGATGCATACATAAAGCCTTTTATGAAGTAATTTCATGAAGGCTCTAAACCCCCATATGAACATATTTGTGATTTCTACTAGAGTTATAAAAGTAGATTTTTATCTATACAAAAATGAAAAGTATTTATCTATTTCCTTGCTAAAATCACAAAAATTTCTAGATATTTTTTTTAATTACGTATCTATAAACTTATTATGTTAGATAATTTGGAATGTATTTTATTAAATATAATGAAACAATACTAAATAAAATGCTTATAGAAATATATATATAAAATAATTTATTATCACTAACATATACATTTACATACTAAATGTGATTACAGTACATATAAAAGAAAAGTCTTTAAAATATTTTAATAACAAATCGACTAGTTTCATACTATTCTAAATGGTGACAATCTCAAGTTCTGCAGATAATAAATAATTTATTAATTAGAATAAATATTATTTATAATAAATATAATAAATAATTTATAATATTATTTTTAATAATAAATAATTTAACTTTTATTATGTGCAGATCATGAGAATGTCTCTGTTAGAGGTGTACGAAACAAGTCGGTTTCTTATTTAAAAAATTTAGACTTTTTTATAAGTAGGGGAAAGGAGCACACAGTGGTACAAAAGGAATTTTTCCTACCATTCAAATACTCAACAATTAGAAAAGTATGCATCATTTAGTTAACCTGTATGGCAACACTGTGTAAACTAGTTTCAGTCACATTTTATTTTGTAGGGAAGTTACATTAATTTTTGTTTTTACTATCACTGTTAGAAAAGTCAGGTAAATTTTAATTTCTTGGATTTGAGCAATAAAATATCATCCAATAATGGATATCATTGCATTAATTTAAAGCTTAAACTCTCTTCATTACATGTGTGCAATGTTCTTAATTCCTTTAATACATTTTGTTCAACTTTTGACTTTGGATTTAAAAATACTCCTTGTGGGGTACAGTGGGACATGTTGATAGGGGCACAGTGGGACATGTCCTAATGTACCCCAATGTAAATATATTTTAGACTGTCACAATTTAAAATTCAATTATTCATGTAAAGTGATTTTATTTAAACACAGTATTTTTACGACGTTTAGATGACATTTAAAACATACATTTAACAGCCTATCAACTTGTTGCTACTATTATATTATTACTGTTAAATGTTGTTTTAATGAACTGTTATCTAAACACATTATTATGAATATTTTTGTCTCTAAACATGCATTAATAATCTGTTAACTTTAAGTGCACACAAAAAGTAATTATGAAAATGAAAACAATAGACTTTTTTCATATTACAGTTAAAACTACTTTAATAAACTATCTTTGCAACAAAAACGACTTCAATATTGATACAGTAAACACTACCTAACTTGAATTAAAATTTTTATCTTGATTGCTAGGCTTAACAATTTAACTTAAATTGCCGGTTAAATGGTACGTAAAAGATCAAGAAAACCTGAAATTGGACTAGGGAATGAAAATGTTATGCTTGAAGCTGTTAAAGCAGTATTAAAGGATAAGAAGCCACTACGAGAGGCAGCAAAAGAATTTAATATTCTGAAGAGCACTTTGCAACGATATGTGATGAAATCAAGACACCTCAGTGGGGAAGATGACTTTACAAGTAAAAATGTTATGTTGAGTAAAAATGTTGAGTAAAAATGATGTAAAAATGTTAAGCTGAATTATGCAGTTCGGCAAATCTTTACAACGAGTGAAGAGAATATGCTGTTAAATTATTTCACAGAAGCTTTAAGCTTGCATCATGGACTGCCTATGAAGGAGGCGCGAAAATTGGCATACGAATATGCAGTAAAATGGAACAAAAATCTCCCCTCAAGTTGGCAAGATAACCAGTGTGCAGGAAGAGACTGGTTGAAAGGATTTATTAAACGGGCTGGTAATATTTCCTTGAGAAAACCAGAAGCCACTTCACTTGCTCGATCATTGGGTTTCAACAAACCTGTAGCAGCTGAGTTTTATTCAAAACTGTTTGAACTGTTACAGACACACCAATTTGGGCCAGACAGTATTTATAATTTAGATGAAACAGGTCTCACAACCGAGCAATCACCTGGAAAAGTTATTGCCAAAAAAGGTTTAAACAAGTAGGTCAGGTCACTTCATCACAGAGCGGTGAACTTGTTACACTTTGTTGCATGATTAATGCCTTAGGAAATTCACTTCCTTCCATTTTTATTTTTCCTCGCGTTAAGTTTCAGGAGAAAATGTTAATTGGTGCTCCAGTGGTTGCTTAAGGAACTGCATCAGCTTCAGGATGGATAAATGCCAGTATTTTTTATGACAATGAAGCATTTCATAAAATATTCGAAATCAACTCCACAAAATAAAACTCTTCTACTAATGGATAATCATGAAGCACATATTAGTATTGAAGTTATTAATCTAGAAAAAGACAACGGTGTTGTACTATTTACAATACCCCCACACTGCAGCCATAAACTGCAGACTTTAGACAAAGCGGACTTTGGACCTTTAAAACGTTTTTATAATGATGCATGCCTGGCTTGGCTTGTGACCCATTCAGGAAAAAGGATAACAATCAACAATATAGCCGAGCTTGTTGGCAAGGCTTATCCTCTGGCTGTTTGTGCAAAGAACATTCTATCTGGATTTTCATCTACTGAAGAAGACTTCATAGCTGCAAGTGTTACCGATGTTCCATCAGCATGTGTTGCTGACACATCAACTACTTCACATGTCATTCTATCACATGAGTCAAGTGAAGCTAGTAAATCTAGACCATTCACAGAAGAGCCTCAACCAGGGTGCTCCAATTTAAATTTATCTCTGGTGGAAAACCAGAAAGTTTACGAACCTGTTTTGTCATCAGAACTAATAATGTCTCTACCAAAATGCCATGCACCTGATAATTCTAAGAGGAACCGAAGGAAGAGGAAATCAGAAGTATTGTTTGATACACCTGTAAAAAGTAGAATAGAGCTGGAAACTTTTCGAGGAATTGAAAAGCAAAATAAAGGTGAAAAGAAATATTCTTCCAATGTTTCGAAATTGATAACCAAAAAAAAAAAAAAAAAAAAAAGATTGTAAATAAAAATTTATGGGAAAGCAATTCTTCAGAAGACGAAGATTGGAAGCTCTCTTCAAGTGATAGTGTTTCTGACGATGAGGTGGAAGAAACAGAAAGTATTTTTGAGGATGATATGGAAGAAACAGAAAGCGTTTCTATTAATATTGGAGATTTTGTATTAGTCAAAGTGTGTGGGAAAAAGAAAGGAGCCATATGCTGTTATGTTGCAGAAATTATAAATAAAAGTGAAATTGACTTTGAAGTGAAGTATATGAAAAGACTTTTGCCAGCATACAATTTTGTCTTTGATGATGAGACAATACATTCAGCTGTTCTTGCTGACATTGAAATGAAATTACCAAAACCATTGGCTTACGGAGGGACAGAAAAAACAATGACACATATATCATTTCCTGTAGACTTCCAAGGTTATTCCATGATAAAATGAACTTTTGAGAACTGTTTGTTATATTTTAATGTTTCATTTGATGTTACTTTATTATTATCAATTCATCATACATTATTTTGCAAAGAATTTTACAACTCTTAAATGTGTTCCCTTATTACAACTATTTTTAAGTCTTATCATTTGAAAATGGCTTTCATATCTTCTATGTTAAATATCTAAATCTGTATATAATAATAATAAATGTGTTGTGATAATATAGCTAATTTTATATGTGCCTTACTCACTGACCCGCTGTACCCCATTCCCTGTCCCACTGTACCCCGCCAGGGGACATAATGGGACATCTTGAGTAACTTTTGAATATTACATTTTTTAAGAATAAAATAAGCATAAATAATGAAAAAAAAAATACAATGAAAGCTAAAAGTTGCCAAAATATTGCTATGTATTTGTTTTATTTTTTTAATTAAAAGGGAAGAAATTATCATAAAACAAGTGAAAATTGTCCCACTGTGCCTCTCCCTCTCCCCTACTGTATTCATTTTTAATATGAAAATGTATGGATTTTATTTTAGCAAAAAGGCTTAGTATTATATTGTACGAATTATGTGTACCTATTTAAACACTCATGTATTTGTCTAAAGAAATGCTCAAAAATTCATTCCGTTTTATAGAGTTTTTTTCTGAATAAGCTAGCAATATGCGATGTTAACTTTTTTTTTTTTTTTTTTTTTTTTTTTTTACAGGAATGAAAAAGGTTGAAATTTAAAATGAAAAACACCAGATGAAAAACTACAAATAGTGCAGTCAATTTAGAATTTTATTTCCTATATTCCTACTTTACTTCTTCTTTGATGAAATCAATCAACCTCTCACATATGTGTCAAAAACCAAACCTAAAAAAATCTTTACTAAGAAAAATAGCCCAATATTAATCTACGCACCACCAGACTTTCAAGGCAATATAGCTCCTATTTTGACTCAGAACATGTTTATTTTATTTAAATATATTCAAGATTCTGAAAACGAATATATCCTTTTCATATGCATTTTCAATCTAAAATATATTTCATTTGTCCATATATTTTCCTTTCATGGCAAATTCAATTTGCTCAGATAGCATATTCGTTCTCTATAAATTCATTTAAATATATATTCCTTTGGAAGCAAAATTATATTTTCAGATACATTGTCAATCAGAAATATATTTAGTTGCTTCAAATATGGTTTCTTTTTTTAAGGATACGCTTTCTTCTTGACATGCTTTCAATAATATTTAATGTATAAGGAAACCTTAACAACAAAAATAGCAATTATACCAATATAATGAGAAATGAAGTTTAAATTATTTATTCGCTAAGAATGAATATTTTCTTAAGTGGAGATGACCATGTAACGACCATTAATTTAAGGTCATTTTTGTAAAATTTTGGAAAACAAAATCATTTTTAAACGGAAATCAGCATTAGATAAGACAAACTTTAAACTAGAAATTTCACAAATATAAAATTAATCTCATCATGAGAAAGCTAAACACAAGAAAATGATTCGTAATCTCCACCATAGGATTCTTCTGAGTGGTGGGCACTACTGATTGGCTATTGTGGATTGAAAAACACACACAAGAGTTTACAAATATAAAAATGAATGTATAGAGCTGCCAAAAGATTCATTTGCACAAACAGTTGTATTATTGTTATTTTTAATTTTCAAGTTAAGTTTTTAAAAAATGCAAAATGTTTTTTTTTTTTTTAAACCGTGCTTGTAGGACTTCAAAAAAAAATTCAATGCTTCACCAGATAAATGCATGCTTCATGTAGCTTGAATCAATATTGAAAGTCGATAAATTAAATACTGTTCCTTCCACAATATCCACCACATCAAAAAATGTGAATTTGAGAAAAACGCATTTAAAATTTTTTTAATTGCTACTGATATTTTGGCAGACGATATATACAAAACCTGATAAAACAGATATTTTGAATTGGTCGCTGAACAAAATGGAGTTGAAAACGAAAAGAAGAGTACAATTTGTTTGGCGAAACAATTTTGTTTTGGAAGATTTACTGCTGCATCCGTGCTTAATATGTAATAAAATGTACTCTAAATTTCAATAAATAATTTAAATTGCATACTAAAAAATGAAATTTCTACATAAATAATGGTTTTTATTTCAAAATTTTAATTAAGTATTAAAGCCCAAATTTCGTTTCATTTAAGAAGTTTAATTTCGCTAACGTCTTAAAATGGATATGTACACTCATGAATTTCAACGTAACGGCCAACTCTTAAATGTGAGAATGCATTCGCCAAAATACGATTTTAATAAACAAACGCTTGGGATGGTCCGACAGCTGAGAATGAATGTATCAGAAATCGCATTGCTCTTCGAGTGATTGTAAAATGTTGTTGTTAACATATTTACACAAGTTGGGAATTGTACATTAAAGGAAAACATATGAGGTGCGTTCGTTTTATAACTACTTTCACAATGCAAAACAATCATCCTTATTATTTCAGTGAAATGAATTATATCGTCTGCTATGAGCGAAATAAGCATGCCTTTTTAGGTGCGTTCGTAATTATATAAATACGTAGCACCTATAGTCGTCGTTTGGTCCGTCCGTCTGTCCGTCCGTCTGTCTGTCTGTCTGTCCGTCTATCTGTCCGTCCGTCTGTCTGTCTGTCCGCATATAACAACGCAAAAACTACCCAACCAAATGTATTGCAAAAGGTTTGCAATTTAAGATATATTATCTTTGCAGAATTTTGTCGAGACATTTCAAATTTTATTAAAATCGAATCAAAACTTTAGGAGATATTAATAAAAATATTTATTAAGAAATTTGAATTTTTTTTTTTAAATCGGTGCTTTCTTGTTAGAGGAGCTTCCGAGGTTTAATCGTCAAGCGACCGAGATACTTTTTTTATGACAGAAATTAATCTGCAGACGATATAATTCATTTCACAGAATTAAAAATCATCAAGATCTGAATATTTATATAACTAGCTGATACATATATATCTGAATATTTATATAACTAGTTAAGATATTTGTATGAACAGTGCCATAAAATATATACTTAACTAGCTGTTTAACCCGTTCTACGCACGGGATATCATGAATTTAATTCCAAAACGTGCGTACGAACGCACCTCGTTTGTAACGTTTGACGTACAATTTCCAACTTGTTTTAATTATTACGTATGCCATGTTTACAAATGCGAATTCATTTTTTTTCTACATCAGACAGCACTGTAAAATTCATCATGGATGATCTTGCTTTGCGAATGATTACGTCCATGGTTTAATATTTTTATGACTCATAATGGAAGAATCTCCTGTGTTTATTTACTCTAATGGATCGAGATATTCAGCTGTAAACCCTTTTTCATTGAAGTTATCTCAGAATCTATAAATTTTTTAATGCAGTCAAGCAAAGAATTTTTTCTGAACAATCTTTCTAAAAATGTAACTTTTATGCAATTTTATTTTAAAAAATAATTTTTAATAAAAATGGCCGCCTGGCATATGAAAAAAGTAGTGGTTTTTCCCGTATTTGTTTTTCTCAGTCACATGCCTTGCAATTTTATTATATAGATTACGTACGATATGATTTAATAGAATAAAGAAAACGTTTATTAATATCTTTTTAAGTTTTGATTCGATTTTTATAAAATTTGAAATGACTCGACAAAATTTTGCAACGACAATATCTACTAAATTCAAACCATTGGGTTGGTTAGTTTTTGCGCTGTTATATGCGGACGGACGGACGAGACGACGACTATAGGTGCTACGTATTTATATAATTACGAACGCACCTAAAAATGGAGGACTGACAGTTCAAATTTTAGCAAACGGCAAATCTTTGAATGTTTATTCTTGTTGGAGGCAAGACTCCCTTATCATAGATCAGACTTGACAATCCGGAGTAAGTCTATGGGAGAAAATGTCCGCGGTAATTGCCAACTTATTAATTGACTTTCTCCGGAAAGTATCGCCGCCTGGTGGATACTACCGCAGAGTTGCCAAGTCTCCGGTTTTTTGAACACCAGTATATTTTTAGAGAAAATGTTGTTCTTTTAAATCCCAAAATTCTCCGATCAAACAAAACAAAATTGTCTGTACTAAAAAACTGGTATCCCAAAAGAGAATAGAAAAATCTATAGAAAACTCTAGCAGCTCTGCTACCGCAAAGCTGACAAGTTTTACGCTTTTTTCTTACCACTAAAATTTAATAGAATTTTTTTCATCATGTAATCACACGATCTTGTCAATTTAATAAGATAAAATTTACTAAAAAATTTTAGTGGTAGGAAAAAAGCATAAAAGTTGGCAGCTATGCTACTGATACTAGTTCATAAGCAAATGCATAAAACAAATGGAGCTGTGAAAAAATTTCGTGTCGTAAATACTCCTATTACTGACGATTGATGGCGCTAGTAGCAGGACAAGTATAGCGGTCAAAGGAAACTTGCTGATTGAGAGGTCTGATACTATGATAAGGAGGTCTTGGTTGGAGGAATGCGGACGTTGAAGAGTATTCTGCTTAATGGACGTAAATAGGCATATTCAGATGTCTCAATTTTCAGCTGAAAGAAATGCACATCTTATTACAAATTCATCTCAGCACATTCTATAACAAGCTTTGTTAAATATGGGACAATGAAACGCAAGCTCTTATAGAGTAGAATGTAGAAATCTTTGATGTTTACGCATATATTGGTCTCATAACTATCCTGATAATTCTATACAATAATGGAAACGAGTTAACAGATTCAACGAGAAAAATAGTTTCACTCATATACGATGAATCGTGTGAGCCGATGGAGGAGTTATTATACCGGGTGTATTATAATTCCTTCCAGGTTTTGAAAATATTCTTCTTCAATGAAACACTTATGCTCGTATTCACCATCTACCTCAACCTTTAATTCCTCGGTCAAACGCCCAAATTAAATTGGGTCATTACATGTTAACTTACGTTAAATTTAGTATAATTGACTTCAGTAATTTTAGTAATATAATACCAAAAAAATATTAAAAATGTAAAGTTGATGTGATTTGTTAATTAATACAAATTAAAACAATGTAATACAAAGTGAAATTTGGATGAAAATTACTTAAATTTAGTGCTGTTTCTTGAACTATAAATCATATTCACTATGGTAACT
This sequence comes from Maratus michaelseni, assembly GCA_963931845.1. Classification (NCBI taxonomy): domain Eukaryota; kingdom Metazoa; phylum Arthropoda; class Arachnida; order Araneae; family Salticidae; genus Maratus; species Maratus michaelseni. The sequence goes on along the minus strand of OZ007597.1, from coordinate 101,467,744 downwards.
TACGTTAGAGGAAAAGGAACGTAATTTAGCCTAATAAATAGAAATGCCAGTGTTCAAGAAATAACACTAAATGTGCGTAATTTTCATCTTAATTTCGCTTTGGATTGGTTTAATTGACAAATCACATCAACGCTACATTTTGAATATCTTTTTGGTGTTAAATTACTAAAATTAATAGAGTAAATTATTCTACATATAATGTAAGTTAACATGGAATGACCTAATTTTCGATTAACGTGATTGGACCCGTTGGCGATTAATGTACAGTCAAATTAATGATGAACACCATTTGAGCGTTCGACCCAGGTTTCCAAGGTTGAGGTTGATGGTGATTGGGGTAGTAAGAATATATCTGAAAGTTTCACACCACCTTATAAAGAATCACGCCAAGATCAGATGTGCTTTAAAATATGACAATCCTTTTTTTTTCACTGTCCCTAAGTTCACCTGACTTCTTTTCATATGAGTATTTAGTATGGAGTTACATCAATGATTAGGGTTTCGTGCCTCCTTTTCCATGTGATTACTAAAATTGCAAAAAAGAATCACACGAGCATTCACTAGAATAGAATTAGGGATGGTAGTATGGCAAGAACATCATTTTAGAATTGAAGTATGTTGCGTCTTCGTCTCCAAGTGGGCTCTGAACACATGCAAAGTTTAACATTGTTGAAGGGATTCTGTATACAGTGGTACGAAACATTCTGCTGCATTCGTAATAGATTTAAGAAGAATCTTTGCAAAACCCGGAGGGACATTTATAAACCCTGCACGTTGGAAGATGTTCACAATGATGGCCCTGTGCAGGGCGACTTTTGCGACATAAACTAGTCGTTGGGGCCCACCGTAATACTTACCCATCATGAATATGCATATTATAAAATATGAAAATAAAACAAGTGTAAACTATTTATAAAATGCATTGCAGTTCGAATAAAATCGTGGCTTGATGACGTCATAAACTTTAAATCGAGGCTAACGAAAAAGAAAGGCTACCGCGGTGTTTTACGCATATCTTTTTTACAGACCGCGGGAGTCACGTGATGCTCAAATGCACCAATGCAGGTGTACGAAAAGAGCATCACGTCACTCTAGCGGTCTGTAAAAAAAGATAAGTGGAATGCAACGCGGTAGCCTGTCTTTTTCGTTAGCCTCGCTTTAAATGCTCTATTACTGAATTTCGTAAGAGAAACATTCATATAACTCTAAAAATGATAATCATATTATATAACGATTTACTGAGTCGGATTAAGCGTCTCATTTCCAATTAAAATATATCTTTGAATTGAAATTTGAATGAAATACAGGGTCATGAAAAATTGAAGAGTGTGGTAAATAGGATTACAAATATCTCGGCCACTAACTACCCGATCGACTTCTTTCTTTGTGAAAAATTTATGTTTTTTTATTGCATTTCATATTCACTTTTTAAAATAAACAATTTCGAAAATTTTTATATACCTTTCATTAGAACGAATACTTCGAGAGTCCGAAAAAAATAGTTCCGGATAACCGATATTACTGAAATTCATTAAGCTTCTTCCTATTATTACATACTATGTACATACCAAATTTCACGTCTCTATCTCAAATTGTTCGGGAGATAGAGCGTTTACAGACACACAGACACACACAGAGACAGACGGATGGCAATTTTTTTTTTCTAAAAATATGTTTTTTGGGAATCTTCAGCGTCTGAAACGTGTAGATCCGTCAAAAAAAATTTCGATTTTCAAAACGATTACAAGACTTACCCTATAATACGAATGATGGGTAAGTAAAACAGAGCAGATGTTGGGCAGCACGGCCTACAAGTTATGCTATTTGATGGTGTTTGTTTTTCCGACCTCGGATTAAATTTTCCAAATGCACAACGTTCTTTGCTTCAAGGTTAACATTGTGTAGAGTTTGGTTAAAATATTGTAGTGATGAGTGCTAGTTGCTGATCTTGTCTCATAACTCTTAATATATATACTATTGAACATGTCTAGACTGTTACGGAGACATGATTTAATGACATTACAGGCATATTTTTCACAAACCGAAATCACAAGGCGTGATATTAGTAGATACACTGTAAAACATTTGGTGTAACGTTACTACATAAAACTGGAGGCAGCATTGCTGCCTCTAGTCTTACGGTGGTATTTAACTGATATAACTGGTGTAACAATACACATGTTACACCAGTTATATCAGTTAAATACCACCGTAAGACTGGGGGCAGCAATGCTGCCTCCAGTTTTATGGAGTAACGTTACACAAATGTATTACAGTGCATCTTTGTCCACTCTTCTAGAACGTCTAGTAAATTATTCTTCCAAAAGCTTATTAAGCATTGACAGAACCAATACTATGACTGGTTCAGCTCTATTATCTGTTAAATTTGAACCTGGACAGAAGCGATCATAATGCTTTGGCTCATCCGTATAACAAAACATATTTAAACAGAGAAACGTCAGAAGAACAACATGCAATGAAAAATTAAAGAAAACAATTATAAAAGACAATATTTCATAAATACCAGTGGACCCGTGGGAGGATTCTCGCACTGCAGTCTAATATTTTTTTAGCAATATCTAAAAAAAATTTTAGATGCAGGTTTAAACTCTAAAAAAATTAAGGATAAAAATATCGGCAAACAACATTAGTCAAGACAGAATATCATCCCATTTATTCCATCAAAGTTACAGTAAAAACTTATCGAAGGTAGCAGAAAGCACGCGCGAGAAAGAAAAATTAACAATCGTATTTTAGCTGCATTAGAGTATGGCGTCATCCGCTTTGGCAAAAAATGGGACAAAGAAAAATTGGGAACATTGATTTGAGAAAAAACTTTCTTTTTATTATTATTATTATTATTATTATTATTTTGCAGTGTAATAATAAATATAAATCTCACAGCTTTAGTGATAATAAAAATTTATCATTACCTGTCAGAGATGTCTTGAAATCATTACTTTTTGACATATTCGCAAAATCACTTTCTTCAAAAAATAAAAATTCCGTAAAAATACGGAAATTTTACTAGCGATCAACTGAATTATTTTTACAGTATAGATTTGATTCCGTAATGACTACCATTGCATACATTTAACATAAATCTTTAAAACATAATTTGAGATCGATACTACAAAAAATAATTCCGTTGATTGCCACTTCAATTTTAGTATTTTTACAGAATTAATTTCATCGATAAAAAGATTTCATGAATGCGTCAGAAATTCGTGAATATGGATTTAAGATAGACAGATAACAATGGTAGGAGTCTCGTTAATTTGTCGATTTCGCTAAAGCTTTGGGATTTTTTATATTTTTACGTTCTAAAAACAATTTCGGTACTTTGCCAGTACAATTTCCTTATTTTTACGGATGTATTCCTTTTGCGGTGCAATAAGATATATTAATTTCCAGCTTTAAAGAAAACGAGCATTTAGCGTTATCTGTCAAATTCTTTAACCCTTAATTGCATAGTGATGTAAATTTCCATCACTTTTTATTTAACTTTTAATAAATAAATCAACTTCTTCGCCACCACTATATTTATATAGACATATTAATCCATTACATTTCCCGTGAACTATGTTGCTGAACAAAGTAAAAAATCTCTCTTAAAATTTCTGGTGTCTAATATTTAATATATGTATAAAAAAAACACAATTGTAAAAGAAAAACTCATGCAAAGAAGGGTTAAACCATATTGTTTCGCACATCTACAAACACATTTTAATCGGAAAATAAAAATTTATAACAAATGCGAAAATTTTAGTCGCAATAAACGGAATTATATTGTACAGTGTACATTTGATTCTGTAATAACTACCATCATATGCATTTTAAAGAATGTAATTTACATAACTATGTCTCTAACAACATCATTTAGTGGATACCACCTTGATAAACCAAGTGATGGCTCTTTATAAGTGAGATTTCCAAACTAAATATAGTAAAGTAACGCATAATGAAAATTAAAAAACAGTTAAAAGTTTCAATACATAAAAAAGTTTTTTAAGAACAAGAAAATTAGAAATAACAGACAAGCGAAAACGATATGCTTATAATCTAAAATTTAAATCTGATGTTTGAGCTTTCTTAATTTTTATATCAAACCGAATTATTCCCTTAAATATATATATATATATATAAACAGTTTAGTTTCCTTTTCGTTAAAATTCTGTAAAAATAAGTGGATATATTTTCATGTTCACAGAGTTATTGGTATTTAATATTATAGAAATATGAAATACACAGAACGAAAGATACATCAAAAATTGGAAAACTTTTTATGGACGTCATTAAAGTAACAAGTTTCCAAGTGCAAACACTTACTGATCTCAGCATTAAATTAAATTATCGGAAGTTCCCAAAAGTTTTCCTAAGTATAGAAGTTTATCAAAGAATGTTATAAGTTGATGTCTTCCTAATTGATTTCTAATGCACTAGCAAAGAAAAAGCGAGAGATGTGGAAATATTTGATTTCTCAATAAAAATGAGATTTACGAATGATCTAGAAATAAACATGCATGCTTTGGTAAATTAATCGCTGTAAATTGATTCGTAATATGATTTAGTTTTTTTTTCAATAAATGATATGAATTTGTTTTTATAAAATGAATGATGCACAATTAAAATAATCAATTCTTTATTAGTATTAAGATGATTCGGCAATTTTTTGAAAAATGGTGACTTATTATTTTTTTAATTTTTTGCATTAAGGGCATTTAGACTTCACTCATGTATTATGACAAAGTTTTATAAAGATCCTATTATTAAAAATATTCGAAAATGCTTTTTACTTCATCCATTTCGCTGTAATTGATTCAGAGTTGCAATCTTTAAATCTCATGTTTCTGAGTTTTTTTTTTTTTTTTCAATATAACAGAATGATCAAAATTCTAAATTTTAAACAGGTATTTTTTGAATTTTTAATAGCCCATTCGTATGGTACATTTTATAAAATTAAGAATAGTATTTCCAGGAATAGAATTAGTTTATTTTTTAAAAATATAAATATTAAGGAAATTGTCAACTTTTACTGTATTTTTAGGTATGTCATAACATTTTATTTATTTTTCTTAAACTAATCAACTCTTTGGAAGTTTAGTCCGAAAATTTATAAAGCACACTTTTAAGACAAGTATGAAAACAAAAGATCAAAACCGTAGACGTGCTTTTAAAAATTTCTTAATATTTAAAAAACAATAAAATTTAACAATTTTCTAAAATAATTGCATTTTTTCTCCTTTAAATCATTTTCCTTCATAGAAACATTTTATAATACATCTAAAGTTGAGTATTATAAAATGAAAGGCATAATAAAATATATTATATTACATAATATTCAAATAAAAAAATTGTTCCAAGGATACCAAGTCCCCTTAATACAATAAAGTTTTTACCTTCCAAACAGCTTTTTGTCCATAAATTTTGTACTAAGATTAACATCAAAGTAGGAATTTTTTATTCTTATAATAAATATCTTTTAATTATACAAATTTGATATACGATGAAAACCAATTTGATATTTTAGTAATTGCTTTTGGTTTTACATGTAAAATTTTAGTTTTCCCTAAACGAAATAGAAATGTAGGGTAAAATCGTACATATTTTTAAAAATGTTATTTAACGTTCAGTAGATATAATCGACTGAAGAAGTTTTAGACATACATGTATATGAACCTGCTTATTGCAGCATCTTGCATCATGCATCATGCATTTGCTAATACATGGGAATAAAAACAAGAGAAAAATCTATGAAACACAATTGTAATTTGTCTCACAGTGTACTACACTAGTATATTATGAGACATTGCTCACTGTTTATGTGTTTCAATGACATATTCAGTGGTCTACTATATGATATGATTGTGATGCCATTTCTGAGCATCCATGTATCATCGTTTTTATTATAAAACTTTTTAAAGGACTGAAAAAAACCTGATAAATCGTGAAATTGGAGTTTGTATGCCCATGTCTCAAGAACATAAAAGCATATTAAAGAAGCGAATAATGCATATTATTAATTAGATAATAAATATAACTGTAATGTTACGCAGTTTTACACTGCTTCATTGTGTACCAGAGTCTTATATCTCCTGGTGTAACAATTTCCTTTGCTGAAAAAATGTTTACATGCCTTTTCCTTAGGCTTTGTTCCAGTTACGCAATAGTACAGATGAGACTCAAAGTTAAATTCCACGTACAATTAGACTGAAGATTTATGATCTGTAACATAGTTTCACTAGTAACTTTCTCTGTTTCACTGTCTCCAAAAATATACTTTCATTTCGTACCTTCCAAACGAACAAAAATCTCAAATATGGATACAGGGATAGCCGTGGTGCATTTCTTGACGGTGAACAGCTTTGGTAGTAAGAAAATTCATCCGCCGATGTCAAAATTTCCGTTGATTGGCTGTACAATTTCTTTATTTCTATGGATTTTTTTTTCTCTTGAAATAATTTTGTGAATGTGTCACATATTAGCGAATAAGTACTTAAGAATATCGCTGATGGATTATAAAAGTCTAGCTCAATAAATGTCTGGTTTATTTTGCGCTTTTCATTAAGGCTTCGGGAATTTTTTTACAGTTTTACACTCTAAAAAGAATTTCTGTAATTTGACTGTACAATTGCTGCATTTTTACGGATTTCTTTTTCTTTTTCAGTTTAATAAAAAAAATAAATCCCACAGCTTTAGAGAAAATGGAAATTTAGCAGTATCTGTCGAAGATATTCTCAAATCCTTACTTTTTGACATATTCACCAAATCATTTTAATCGGAAAACAATTTCCGAACATTTTACTGGCAATTAATGGAGATCAATTTTACAGTGAAGGGTAAACGAAGAATATTGTATGTCTTTGGAAATTTTACAAGCGCATTAGAGTTGGACGAGGATCTTTCATATAAAAGCTTTGTTGTGAAGCACGTAATCATGCTACCGATGTCATTGTGTCCTGGCTGTTTCCATATTCTGACCTCATGTTGTTGCATGTTATTTCAAGATCATTGGAAGCATAATGACTGTTGGACGTGGACATTGCTGACTGACTGTTCGTCTTACCGTTTACATAAGTTTACTGCTCGAGCCATCTAACAATTCATTCCTGTATAAATTTATTGAACGATTATTATTAAGTAGCCTTTTGCACTTTGCTAGACTTGCCCGATGCGTAAGTGTCTTTCACTCAGAACATTACTCATGGAACATGTTTTAGTTGCTAATAGATAAATAAGGATATAATGTAAACAAAAAAATTTTTAGAGACTTAATATAAAAAATACTCTTAACTTAATTCTCAATAGGAAATGGAAAAAAAATATTTCAATAAATTTCCCTTAAAGTTTAGTTGTTCCCAAACTTCTCTTCTCAATATTTTGAATTAATTTATTTAATGTTATACAATTACGAAATACATGGAACCAAAACTACACCATGATATGAAAAGTATTTTATCAATATACTAGAGTAAGTTCAATATGTAAATTATTATATAAATATGATAGAGTAAGGAGTTTTCAAATGTAAATATACTTCTGAATGTTGCTGTCAAATTAAATCATCAGAAGTACCCGTACGTCTCTGTAAGAGGAGATGTTTATCAAAGAATGTTATAAGCTGATGCTTTCTTAAATTATTTCTAATGCCTGAGCAAGCACGATAATCACAGGGGAAAACTATATTTCTCAACTAAATTTTGATTTATAAATGATATAGGAATAAACATGGATACCGCATACTTTCGTAAATTACTCATTAAGCACGATTTCAAATTATTAATATGATAGATGTTTGGTAATAATTATCAGTGTCATAGAAATTAGAATTTATAATATTTTTTTTATTTCTGTAAAACGTACTCCATACATCAGTGTTGAGAAAATATTTGAAATATTGTTATCTGGTACATAATCATTATTTGCATAACATTTATTTAAGTAATATCTCACACTTTGGTCTTAATAATGAATTTCTATGTACAGTAGCTTACATTTGTTTTTAGACACTTGTGTTTTTGAAACTTACTTATAAAAGACATCTTCTAAATATTAAAGAATCTACTTTTTTTTCATATAAACTTTATTTTCTCTATAATACAACCTACATATTGTAATAAAAATTAATTCAAACTCTTTAAAAAAATATTTACCGAGAAAGTGTTAAAAATAATCTCACATATGTAATTGGACACTTGAAAGCTTTACTAAATTTTTTGACAGACAATATTTTTTGTTATTTATTTTTATTATAAATTTAAATTTATGTCAAATATTATCGTCTGAACTTTAAAATTACTACTACTTCATGTAAATTTGTTTACATTTCTATATTTGAAGTGAACAACATGTGAACATGGCGAAGTGAACATGGCGCTACATAGTTACAACAAATTTCTATTAGTTATTTAATCATAATCATAGAACATTTTAAAGATGGTAAAAGTATCAGAACTATCGCAAAACTTGTTAAAGTAAGACATTCAAATGTTTTTTCTTCTATAAAACGGTGGAAACAACGTAGAACTGTTGAAAAAGTATTAAAATCAGGAGCCTCTTGCAAGCTAACTCCAAGGAATCGAAGGTTTATTATGCATAAAATCAAGGAAAATCCAAGAATTAGTGCAGTGAAGCTTACAACAGAATTAGAAAATACTTTAGATTATTTGCAATAAAGGTAAACCCAGAAACTGCTAGACGAGTTATCAGATAATATGGATACAACAGTAGAGCTGCCAGAAGAAAATTTTTCGTTAATGAAAGAGCAAGAAAGTTACGTCTGGATTTTGCAAAATCCATGGTAGACAAAGATAGGTAGACGTTTTGGCAAAACGTCATATTTGTGGATGAATCAAAATTTAACATATTTGGGTCTGATGGGCGAATAACTGTGTGGAGAAAGCCTCACGAAAAGTTCAGTCTAAAAAATCTATTGCCAACTGTCAAACCTGGAGGTGGAGGCATAATGGTTTGGGATATGTTTTATTGCTTCTTTTATGGGAAATTTAGTTTTCATTGAAAATAATATGGGCCAATATAAGTATATAAATATCCTGGAGGAAAACTGGAAAATATCTGCCCAAAAACTTGGAATTCAAAACGCATTCAATTTGTATCAAGATAATGATCCCAAACATACAGCCGTAAATGTTAGCTTATGGCTGCTGTACAACTTTCCCAAAGTTATCACCTTATTCTGCATATTTAAACCCAATTGAAAATGTGTGGCATAAACTGGAGAAAAGAACAAAAAAAATATATATTTCTTTGAAAGAACAATTTAAAGCAGTATTTACAGAGGAATGGAACAAAATTGAACATTCTTACACAAAAAGAACTATTTGCATCCATGCCAAGACGTATTAAATGTGTAATTTCAGGTAAACAACACTCAACAAAGTAGTAAAACGTTTGATTATTTGCATATTTTTGTTTACATTTGTTGAATGTTCAAAGTGTCCAATTACTTATGTGAGATTGTCTGCAGCTCTTTCTCAGTAAATTAATTTTTTGAAAAAAAAGTTTTGGATATATTTTTATTACAATACATAGGTTTTATTATAGACAAACGAAAGTTTATATGAAAAAAAAATTAAGTAGATCCTTTAATATTTAGATGATGTTTTTTATAAGTAGGTTTCAAAAACACAAGTGTCCAAAAACAAATGCGAGCCACTGTAAGTTATGCGTAAGATAATTTATACCAATCATTATATATATATATATATGTATATATATATATATATATATATATATATATATATATATATATATATATATCATCTGATGAAAGTAGAAGGAAAAAAATACCATGAAAAAGAATGTAAAAAAGGACTGAAAAGCTGTAAAGTTTTATTTAGAATTTCGACTTTGTGAGTCTAAAATATAACACTGGAGCAAAGATTGTTCAGCATATTTCAAAAGAGAGTATGGAAATATGATTTATCATTTTCCAAACTTTCCATAGCGATTATCTCCGTAAAATATTTAGATTTTAGCAATTAATTTCATGTAATGTTATCAAAGTAAGAAATACACGGAACTAAACATATACAAGCAACTTTAAATTCTTTTATCGATATCATTATATGAAAAGAGTATATGTTTAATTAAAATTGTAATAAGATTTTTAACATAAATATCTTTCAAAATGCTACGCATTTACATAAATTTATCAGTAACTTCCATAAATATCTTTAAGTTCACAAACTTATCAAAAGAAGGTTAGAAGCTGATGCTTTCGTAATTGATTTCTAATGCTTTAGAAAGTAAAAGAATGATAGGAGAAAAATGATGAGTTCTCAACAACAGTACAATTTGCAAATGATATGCAAATAAACATACATGTTGCATACTTTCAAATATTATGTGCTAATCGGCTTTAAATTGCCTCTTTGTGTGATTTAGTCTTTTCTGAATAAATTACATTATTCGGTTATTGTGATGTAACAAACGATGCACAACTTTAAATATTATTTTTTTATATGTATTCCCAAATAGTTGCTTAAATTTAAATCTGCAATTGATTTTAACATAAAATGTTTATGATGATAAAAATTTTATATTAATGGGAGGTTAATAATAGATCCGAAAAGTAGCTCGAATTCGGTATTTTTTATTTTTAGAAAGGATAAAGTAACACAAAAACTGAATTTACCCACTTATTACTCATAGTTCTTACTATATCAAAATATTATTATACAATATTTATTAAAAATTAAAGAGGTAGATATTGCTAGCTGCATATATGTATGCTAAGCCGTGTAGCGACGTGTGCGATCAACCTACGCTGTGCAGTGCCCAGCTTGTCAAAATCATCTGTAACAAACAGAATTAAATCTTTCAGAAACAATATTGAATTTAGAGGATTGTGAAACTATTTTTAGTAAAATTAAATGAAATTTGGTAAAATGGGAGTTGTTTGAAAAAAGTATAATTTTTTCGTCATTTTTTCTCTAATTTCACCTTGGTTTAAAAAATATTATTGTTATATTTTACATATAAATGATTCATAGCTCACAAAATAAATAATCTTTAATGTCTAAAAAGAAAAAAGTTGATCTGTTGATCCATTTAAACGCTTATTTACACGGCGCACTGAAAAATGTCGTTTCAAGAAAACCGCGTTTAACTAAGAAACCGTAAGCTAAAAAAGTTTTACCAAAGAAGTGATTTAACTGAAGAAGTTTAAATAAGGAAGAAAAGGTTTTACTAATAAAAAATAGCAGTAAAGAATTTTAGTTAATAGTTATGTTTTGCAACTTCCTGGATTTGCAGCTGTATTTCCATGCAGCTGTATTCCGCCGGGTCCGGTATACTTGCTTTTCAGCCGGTCCGCGCTCACTTTCAATTGACTGTAACGTCTTAAATATTTCGAATTTCACCTAATCATTCAAGGGTTTTTTTCTAGTACATACTATAAGGATTCGAAAAGTGTAAAAAGAATTGTTTTTTTTTCCCTGAACGGGCATGAAACAAGCCTTTTTGTCGTCTTGAGTCTTTTTGCAGTGCCGAAATTTTGCAATGCGCCGGTTGCTGAATCCTCGCTCTTGCAAAAGAGCTCAAGCAACAACGCTTGATCTGGCAACGGTAGCATACTGATGATATCAAATGAAGAATCAATGTGAATCGAAATGTTTTATTGACAAACTGATTTGTATAAATCTACTTCATATTATACATGCCAGAGCCACCTATCATCACTTTTTTTAACCTCAAATTCTTTTGTTATTAAAATTAATCCGATCTTTCTCTAGTCTTATACGTGCAAAACATAATTTTTTAGGACCATTTGTTCCTTTTTAATGAAATTTTAAATTTTTAACGAATTCTTGGCGCTCCCGGTAATTTGCGTAAATGTTTTAGTGAGAGGGGAAATTTTAAGTTTTGTGGACCAGTATAATTTTTATAAGTTTAATATGAAAATGTTTTCTCTAAAAATTGTGGTATTGTGCTAATTCTGCATAAAAATTATCTCACCAAACTAAATTGACGCAAAATTAATACAAAACCTACTCACACAGTAGTGGTTAACGTAAACTTTTTTTCAAGACAAATATACATGTTTTAAACCAGAAATTTTACCTAATAATGGAATCAAGTACTTGCCGCATAGGAATAAAACACATTTTAATAAAAAGATTTTCTGGATTTGTTTGTCTTGAAAACAGAAAGTCCCTAGCTATTTTAACACAAGATAAAAAAGTAGGAATTCCTTGAAATAAACAAATAGAGTATAAAGAAAACTAACAAGGTGGGAAGATTGCATAAAAGATACTTTTTAGAGGCTTAAATTTAATCGTGAAAAGAAAATTTTTAGCGGATTCCGTTAACTTAATTCTAAAGAGGAAATGAAAATGTAATTTATTTATTTCCAAAAATTTTCTATGAAGATTTGTTTTGAAACAATATTCTTATCGACTATGTTTAATGTCATACAACTATGAAACACATAAAACCAAATATATATACGAAAAGAACAAAATTCTTTTAGAAATATGCTTATGTAACAAGTTTTCACACACAAATATACTTCGGAATGTTGTCATTAAATTAAATTATCAGAAGTTTTCACCAGTCTTCATAAGTGGAGAAACTTATCAAAGAATTTTATAAATTAATGCTTTTCTAAATGATTTCTTACGCAAATAAAAGAAAGGGAGAGAAACATCATGATTTTCTAAGAGAAATTCGATTTTCGACTAATAGGCTAATAAACAAATATTTCAAAACAGATATCGCTTTTGTAAATTACCGTATGTACTCGCGTATAAGTCGACCCCCTAACTTTTAAACGCAAATTCTGCAAAAAATCAAAAACTCGCGCATAAGTCAATCCCCTAAGTTTTTATTTCAATTTTACATAAAATCAAGCCAAAGATTCCACTTTCTAGACGCATTGCAAATGGTAGGAAAGTTTCGCCAATGCGAAAAAGTGGTAAGTAAACAAAAACAAATCAATGAAATATTTTTTAATGATAAATTATTATTATTTGTATATTTTAAATATTATCCTATTATTCTTACACATAAAAAGCCAGAATTTTGGCAGTATTCGAAGTTTTTTTCGTTGCTTTAATTGACTCGCGTATAAGTCAACCCCCACAATTTGCTTGCCGAAAATTGTCAGAAAATCCTCGACTTATACGCGAGTTTATACGGCATTTGTTATGTGACATAAAAGAGATTTTTAGTTTGTTCGATCCCTTTACAAACGTATTGCATCACTTTATAACGAAATTATGCTGATTTATAGAAACTGCACCGTAAATTTATATATTTTCAATATGTTCAGGGTGTTCAGATATCACAACACAACGAGAATCCGCGTCCAGAGTACATAAAAATTACTGGAAGAACCATGCTTCTGAAACAATAGTTTTCGAGAAAAATACGAAAGAAAGAAGTGTGACGTCACACACTCCCTATCAGTTTGTAATACATTACCATTACACTGACCGACTTTACACTAACAGTACAGTCATAAAAAAGAGAGAGAGAGTGCATTCCTTGCTAACTCTGCCACAAATCATAAAAAAATCAAACCAATTTTCTTAGGGGTAGGTCTTCATATAGAAATTGTATCAAATTTCAATGTTTTTATTACTAACACCAAATTTAGACATCATATTTGGATTCTACCTTAGGGTTACCTTCAAATACAGAATGGCAATTCATTCGGTCAAGAACACAATATATACCAATAGTTCAAAATCTGTTTATCAATATGTTTAGAGTAATAAGCTTTCAAATTTAAATATACTTCGAAATATTTCCATTAAATTGAATTATCAGATGTTATTACAAATCTCCCTAAGAGGAGAAACTTATCAAAGAATTTTTTAACTTGATGTTTTCCTAATTGATTTCTAATGCACATTTGAGTAAAAGAAGGGGAAAGAAACATCATAAATTCCCAGCAGAAGTTCAATTTGCGTATTATATGCTACCAAATACACGTCACATACTTTTGTAAATTATTCGTTAAGAAATTATAAATTTAAATGGATTTTTAGTTTGTTTGATTTCTTCCTAAAATCATTCCATGAATTTCGTTATAAAGATATTATAGTGATTTATAGAAACTACATTTTAAGTTATTAATTGCTCTATAATATTTTGCTTCTCGAGAAAGCTTTACGTAATGAAACTTCAAGACACATACAACCAAATATATATGTCAATAGTACAAAATTCGTTTATCCACATATTTATCGTAATATGTTTTCTAATGTTAATATAATTCGAAATTTTTCCATTAAGTTGAATTATCAGAAGTTCGTATAAGTCTCTCTAAGTGAATAAACTTATCAAAATAATTATAAGTTGGTGCTTTCCTAAATGATTTCCAATTCTTTAGAATGTAAAAGAAGCAGGGGAAACATCATAATTTTCCGAACAATTATTGCATTTATGAATGATATGCTGATAAGAATATGCCGCATACTTTTGTAAATTATTCTTTAAGAGGCTTTAAATGGCTTTTTAGGTGTATTCTATTCTTTTCTACATGAAAGCCATGATTTTTCTTTAAAAAAAATTTTGCGACAAAGAGAAAATTTTAAAAACTACATTTTAGGATATAGTATTAGAATAAGACATTTTTTATAACATATTTTATGAAACATATTTTTAATTAATTAATTAATTTTTTTACTATCTTAATAATCATAAAACATATTTTGTTGTTTATAATAGCTTTCTTATATTTCATAATAATCGTTTGAATATTCAGTTAGAAAATTAAAATTTTTATATGCTCTCTATTAATTTTTTTAATATAGCATTTTGTGTAAAAATGCAAACATTTTTATAATATGCTCTAAAACATCTTTGTAAACTGTATCAAAGTATACGTGAATAAAAATAAATGACCATATTTTTAGTTTTAATTATTAGGTATTAAGTTTAATAGAAAGTCGTAAATGATATACCATTAAATTATAATTAAAACACAAATTTCACTTTTATTAAAAAACATAAACTAATTACATATCAAACATTTTTCTAGTCAGATATAAATAAACTGATGCTGCGTAGAGCCCTGTATAATGTAGTTTGTCCAAAATACCATAAATTTAGCAAGGATAAAGTAAAGATATTGGTAGAAGACGCCAATTCCAAAGACGGCTTGTTTTAAGAACTTTTATATCTTAAATTGGGGAGGAATTACCATGCAATAGAACTAAGGGCCTGAACTGCAAATTCACTAAGTATAAGCTGAAACAGCGGTAACATTCTTGAAACCGAATTATTTAGATAAACATCGAGACTCCCCCTTCTAACCATCATCCGTTACGTGTCTTCACAAATAGCGTTATTTGAGAAATTATCAATTATTTTATACTTCAGAAAAGACACAGCGATTCCCATCCATGATGTCAGAACGAGAAACTATATTTGAGAAAATGTGCGACAGGTGTAAACTCATTAAAAATTCGTTTAGAATCATGAAGAAATATGGTTGCAATATACAAAATTTGAAACTTTAAAAATTACAACTGTGTATGTACAATGTATGAGACTCTATGTATGAGAGATATAAAGGTGAAATTTTTATAGGCCTTCAAATTAGTAACCAGCGTTGTCTAGCGCCGGTGCGAGAGTTTGGAAGCTCTCGGATGTCGTCGACAGCGCCTGTTCTGTTGATCCTTTGAATGGAGTGGCCTACAGCCTGCAGAATCTCTGGAACAACATAGAAGAGAATGTCACGGAGCAGTTCCTCCATCTTGGGGATGA
Source organism: Maratus michaelseni (assembly GCA_963931845.1). NCBI lineage: Eukaryota > Metazoa > Arthropoda > Arachnida > Araneae > Salticidae > Maratus > Maratus michaelseni. The sequence goes on along the minus strand of OZ007597.1, from coordinate 101,452,006 downwards.
GATCGAGGTCACAGGGACTTACGTCCGGTGAATAGGATGGTATAGCACTTCCCAGCCCCACCGAGCAAATACATCAACCACAATTTTTGGGGTATTTGCATGAGCATTGTCATGCAAGATTATAAATGGGATCTTCAAAAAGTGTCTGCGTTTCTTCCTCAACGCTGCTCGTAGATTGTATTCCTGAAATGAAGTATAGTACTGCCCATTGACGAATTAGTACGTACGATAGACCAGCAACTAAAACATGGTTATGTTCGTCCTATCATTGGCGACGTTTGTCAGCAGATGGCATTCGCTCTGATGTAACTCATGTGACGTACGTGTGGTGTATGAAGCTTTCCTTAGTTCCGCTGCTTGGCGTCTCTATAACAGTGTTTCCGCAATTAAAGTACCATTCCTATATATATTCGTGGAGTATGGTGGAAAAGTAGTATGAGTATAGTAAAAATTGCCGTAGATGCAATAGATAAATTAAACTCCACATGAGAGAATGTTAATTATTATATTTATCATGTGCTTGAGATTCGGAGAAAATGATGTCGAACCCTGAAAAAAAATTACCAACTTTAACAAGAAGAAGATTATTCGCATTTTAGAATATCTCATCATAGAATATCTCATCATAGGTTACCGTTTATGGTAGAAAATTCAGAGTTATTCAGATGTGAATCTACGGAAATGTTCAGAATAACATCTTATTTTCAGTCTGTATATGAATAAGCGGCGATCTTGATAAAATCCCTGAGAAGAGAAACTCATTTTATGGGTTTAGAACTGTTACTATTCAAAATTAAAGGAACTTGAAATTTTCAAATAAAAAGTTGATGTTTTTCTGTATATTCAAACTTTTGTTCATTTGTTTGTTATATCTCTTTCAAGAGCAGGATTGTGTACATATACTCATTATGAGCCCATTTTGTTAATATTTTCTTAAAAATCTTTCCAATTTTCTTGTTAATTTGGTTGTACGAACAAGGAGAATTTTATTTCATTTATGCTTACTTTGTATTATAATTCATAACTTTAACGATATAGTTCAATATTAGAAATATATAAATTGCACAAAAGTCATTTGAATTCCGAATTTGTTTTTCTAAGTTCTTCTTAAGATCAATTTTTTTACTAATCAACCTTATCAATCTTATCTGCCTATCTACAGCAATATTATATCTATATTTATCTATCATTATATCTATCTGTCAATCGTTATATTTATATATATAAAGCAATTCTTGTCTCCAGATAAAGTCCGAACTACTGAACCAATTCTAACCTTTTGGGATAGTGTATAGACCTCGCAGGTATCTTGGATGAATTTTTTTAATCAAGTAGGTAGTTTTAATCATTCGTTTACCGGGACACACAAAAGCAGAACACGCAAAATTTATTATCATGATCACGTTCAAAATGCTAAGCCATTTCTAACCTAACTGGAACAGTGCATTGATCTTGCAAATATCTTATAAGAGTTTGTTAATCAAGTACTGTTCTTTTACTGTTCTTTTACAGGGCTAAACAAATCAAAACATACAAAACTAGTCATTATAATATAACGTCATATATACTGAACCAATTCGAAACTAATGGGTACAATGTAAATCGTTAAAAGTATACTGAATGTGGTCTTTAATCAATTATTTAGCTCTTATAGTTCATTTACAGCAAAATAAAAACATGCATCACGGTAACGTCCTAAATACTGAAACGATTTGAACCAAATTGGGAAAGTATATTTATTTTCGAAATATCATGGATGAATTCGTAAATCAAGAATAGAGCGTCTCGGGGTAGAAATAAGTTTTTTAGTAATGTGCAAATATTTTATCTTGAAACGAGGTCAAAGCCTTTTTACATTTCATTTACCTGTAAAAAAAAAATCCATATTAAAACTTAAAAAAAAGAGTTTAGTATCCCCCAAAAACATTTCTCACTTTGCGACTTGAATGTACATTGCATAATATCTGCTTTACATTAAAGTTACATTTTTTAAAACTCTATACAGTAGGTAATTTTTATATTTAATCAATTTTGAAACCATTAATAAAAATAGACCATTTTTCAATATACCAATATGTATCAGTATAAAATACTTTAATTATGACTCTAAAATACTAAATAAATTCTTAATTATATGTTTTGTACTTTTCATTTTTTTAGAAATTTAGTTTTGGTCTGTTTTCAGGTCACTAATGCTTATCATAACATATATGTACAAATTAATCTAGATTTGTGAACTTGCAACATTTTTACGAAATTATATTACCCCAGTTTCTAAAATTTATCATCGAAAACAGAACGTCTTGAATAATCTCTATTCACATAGGAAATTATAATTTATTCAGCAAGATACTTTCCTATATTTAAAATTTATCACACATAGCTCAGATAAGCTTGCTGAAGTGTTATATCTATAGACGTGAAAGAAGGTTTTAGATCATTATCAGAGTCTATAAGTCCCATGAAATCTTTTGAAGTCTCTCAAAGGTTTTGAAAATGTATTTAATCGCTTTAAGAGCCTACATTAATCAACCGAAAGCTAAGGTTAAACCGATGGCAGCGTTCTTTTCAAATATCTCGTTTGTATTTCTCGTTTTCTATTATTTTTACAGCTTTAAATAATGAAATATTTTATTTTTAGGACAATAGTTGTTTAGTTATGTATTTTATTACTTAACTAATTTCTATGGCTATCGGTATGTAATAATTATATATATATACAGGGGGTGGACAAAATAATACGAACACTCATGAAAAATGGTGAAAAGAGCAATATCTAGAAAAATACATGAGGAATTAACCTGAAACTGCCGGTGTGTAAACAGTATAGTATAAGTTATATATTTCCGTGAAGATGTTTTCCAGAAAGCCTATAGGGGACTGTCAACAAATTGAAAAAGGACGAACATCTTTTGGATGACTCTGTAAAAACTAATCTAGCAAAAGCGTTCAAACTCGAGATTATTAATAAGTTGCTTATTTTAATATACTGTGTTCATTTTTATGCGGATAGCATGTATACTCGTAGAGAAATTAAGGTTTTTATAAAAACAGTCCCAAATGTCGATAAGTTTTTTGCTTATAATTTGCAAAGTTTTTAATATTAAAAAAAAGCCCTTTTCAGAAAATATGACAAACAACATTGTACTTAATACTCTGCAATCAGAATTTAAAAAAATTAAAAATTGGATGAAAAATGAGCAGGTTTCCTAAAATATGTTTCACAGCGCTTGTGTGAAGGCAATCAAAATATAATATGCATAATGTATTAGCTAAGTATATAGAGCAACTTTTGTGAAAGTCTCAAAATCATAGCTTGCAAATTCTGAAAATTATCGTCGATAGAATAAGCTCGAAATCCGTTGTTCCCAAAAGGAAGCAAAAACATGAGGGGTTGTATCCAAATATAGTAGTACGTGCAATATTGTGTACGCTATCTTGGCACTAATCAACAGATATTTGATACAACCCCTCATCTTTTTGCTTCTTTTTGGGAACAACGGATTTCGAGCTTATTCTATCGACGATAATTTACAGAATTTTCAAGCTATGATTTTGAGACTTTCACAAAAGTTGCTCTATATACTTAGCTAATACATTATGCATATTTTATTTTGATTGCATTCGCGCATGCGCAGTGAAACATCTTTTAGTAAACCTGCTCATATTTCATCCAATTTTAATTATTTTTTAACTCTGATTGCAGAGTATTAAGTACAATGTTGTTTTTCATATTTTTTGAAAATAACTTTTTTTTATATTAAAAACTTTGCAAATTATAAGCAAAAAACTAATCGAAATTTGGGACTGTTTTTATAAAAACCTTAATTTCTCTACGAGTATACATGCTATCCTCATAAAAATGAACACAGTATATTAAAATAAGCAACTTATTAATAATCTCGAGTTTGAACGCTTTTGCTACATTAGTTTTTACAGAGTTATCCAAAAGATATTCGTCCTTTTTCAATTTGTTGACAGTCCCCTATGGGCTTTCGGCAAAACATCTTCACGGAAATATATAACATACTATACTGTTTACACACCTGCAGTTTCAGGGTTATTCCTCATGTATTTTTCTAGATATTGCTCTTTTCAGCATTTTTCATGAGTGTTCGTATTATTTTGTCCACCCCCTGTATTTTTTCACAAATATTTAAAATCAGGCATAAAACCATTTAATAAAAACCACTGATTCTCAATATTGAAACAGTTATTAGGAATAAGAGATGCATGAATTACCCTTTTTAGTAGCAACAAGTATGTTTTGTTTTAGCAATTTGAAAAAAAAATTTGAAAAAATATCTTTTAAGTTATTGTTTTCTCTCTTTTACTGCACCTATGCGTATTAAAATCATCTTTAATATTATGTCCTTCCTAATTCATTTTCAACATTGATCATTTTATGATTTAATCCGCTCAAATGGACTTATTTGGAAAAAGTTACAAAATCGCTTATGCAGAAAAACTATACCATTTAAAATACACCATTTTTATAAGTCACCAGAACCTAATGCTGATTAACTAAATATGGATTTTCTCAAGTTAGATAGATAATTTCATTTATTAAATACACATATATTATTTAGTTTTAATCAATTTCAAAAGTAAATAGTAGTATGTATGTATTATTACTTACCCATTATACGTAGTCTTGTAATCGTTTTGAAAATCGAAAATTTTTTTTGATGGATTTACACGTTTCAGACACTAAAGATTCCGAAAAACATTTTTTTAGAAAAAAAATTGCCGTCCGTCCGTGCCGCCCGGCTGCAGTCCATCTGGGAGTGCTTTTTCAGTTGCTGAATGCGTCTTTAAATTTAACTCATTTTTGTTTATTACTTGGTGTGTATTTTATGGGTAATTTCTATAGATCAAATACAGGGCAGCACAAAATCTTTAAGTACAATTACGTTTATTGACAGAGATTCAAGAAGGGAGATTTTAAGCTGTGTTTTCTTAATTGAACTAAAATTTAGAATTCTATGTATTATTTACACAAATCTATAGATCATATACAGGGCTGCTCAAAAGAGTTTAGATATTTTTTACAAATATTGTTGCTAATTGGGCTTTATATATGTTATGCGTTTTCCAAATTGTTTGCCTCGATATCATCTTTCACTTTATTAAACGGTAAAGATTTGTAAAATTATTTTTGAAGTGTTGGAAAGTGTTACGTAATTCATACTTGACGCATAATTTTTCGTTCTTTTTGAAATAAAAGCTGGTTTTTAAAATTAAAGAGCTATTTTATTAAAGAGGTCTGGTTAAAATCCAGCTACCCTGCCTTATCGGCTTATACACTGGCCTCCAAAATTTAAGGTACAACCGGTTTTTTGCGTCTAATTTGCAAATGAATTAATATAGAAACAACAAATTTGGAGGAAATGTGCGCTAAACTGTTTTTTATTAAATTCGACATAGAAATTTACTTAAGTTAAACGTATAAATGAAATTACAATAAAAAAGCACTCATGGTAGAAAATTCCATTCTTGGAGAAATCAGTACATCACAGTATTATGCAGTAAAATGTGACAGAAATATTAAAAAACTGGTCCTAATACGGAATATGTCCACCCCGGACTTGAATGCATTGGCGGCATCGACTTTCCATGCTCTCAATTAAATTGTCGGACACCGAAATAGGAAACGCTGACCAGACTTGGAGTAAGCCTTGTTCCAGTTCATTTAATGACCTTGGAGGAGGACTTAAAGCCACAACTTGTCTTCCAAGATAGTCCCAAAGATATTCTTTCGGATTCAAGTCTGGAGAGTGAGCTGGCCATTCCATTCTCTCCAAATCGTGATCCTCAAGATAATCCTCCACAACCACAGCTCGGTGCGGTCTTGCAATATCATCCATTAGAATGAAACCATTGCCAATAGCATCGGCATATGGGCGCACATATGAATCGAGGATCTCATCCCGATATCGCGCACCAGTCACAGTTACTCCATGGAACACATGCAGGTCAGTGTGGCCTCTGAGTGAGATCCCTGCCCAAACCATGATTCCACCGTTTCTGTAACTGTGTGTTTCGACAGTGTTTGATTGATGGTATCGAGTGCATTGTTCTCTTCAGATCAGAAGACATCCTGAATCACTCTCCAGTGTGAATCTGGACTCGTCTGCGAAGAGTACAGAAGCCCACTGTTGTCTGGTCCAAGAAACATGTTCTCTTGCCCAACATAAGCGGGCCCTTCTCTGTCGTCTGTTGAGGGGGACACACACAACTGGTCGCCTTTCATAGAGATCTGCATTGTGAAGACGTCTTCGCACCGTAGTAGCGGAGAATCTTCTCCCTGATGCTGCAAAGTGGTCTGCAATGAGTTGCGGAACAGTAGTGCGTCTTCTCCTTCGGGCCGAAAGAGCTAGAAACTGGTCTTCTGCAGGTGTTGTAACACGTGGGCGGCCTGGAACATGTCTTCTGGACACAGAATCTTCGGATTCATACTGATCCCGGAGTCGTTGGACTACACTGCGAGACACATTGAGCCGTCTAGCAGTATCGGCCTGTGACAACCCCATTTCCATCCATCCTACCGCTCGCCACCTTAATGAATCGGGCAAACGACTTCTTCTAGACATTTCTAGACTCTACTGGCTGTTGTGAACAAAACTTACAACAATAGTTCGAATACAACAAAACGCACGCGATTTTACGAAAGCTTCGTTATTGCATATTTTTCTCTCATTCACAAATACCTATTCTTTTCTATAAAATAAAAGTGGTAGCTGTAATTTTTGCGTAAGTTTTTTTAAAGCTTATTATTGTCATTCATATAAACTATGAAGTTTAATCTGACTGCCATTTTTTGTCTGGTGAGCTTCGAAAAACATGTTGTACCATAACTTTTGGAGGCTAGTGTATTATATTGGTTTATACTAGAATAATTTTAATAATTACTTTATGATATCAACTTTCTTATCTTTTTCAATGAAGTTAAAAATATATTTGAATAATCCTTTACTAGAAACAGCACTATCGTTAATATTTTACATTTATTATTAATAATTTATAAACCATTCATTAAGGTTACTTTCCTATATTCAAAATTTATCCGCTGCAACTCAGATAAGCATAGTGAAGTGTTATAACTTTAGAAGTGGAAGAAGCTTTTAGATCATATGAAAAATTACATAAATTATATGAAATCTTCTGAAGTCTCTCAAGTAAATAGAAAATTTATTTCATCGCTCTGATCCTATATCGATGTGTCTGTGGATTGATTTATTTCCCTCAGGTATTAATATCTGTTCTCACTCAGACTTGCCATAACAACGAGTAGATATATGAGCAAACAAACGTATTTTCTTTGTAACTTTTATATTTTACTTTTATTTTTAATTGTACTGAATTTGCAGTTAGCAGAGGAATTGTAATCGCATTTTTTTTACTATTAAATTAATTTTAATACTTTGCCAATTGTCATTAGTATTTCTGAGATATATATGCTCTTTTCTTTCAATTGATGTAACAATGATTTAGAATAAAAGCTCCTCGATCAAGTTTAGAAAACCCATTTTTGGATTGATTGTTGTGGTATGGCTTTGGTGGAGGAGAATCTGAGATTGCTTAGATTTTATTATGTTATACATCTGAAATAAAGAACGATATTAATAATTGTATTACCTTTATTGGTTTATTATATATTATGGTGAATCAGGATTATGAAAGATTTCATAGTAGTCGCTATTAATCTCATATGCTGAACTGAAAACGATTGTTATATCAAACATGTGCATCAATAGTTGTTCCGTGTAAGGAAAATATATAAAGCTGTTTATATGAGAATTAATATAACTTGGTTTAACCTTTAACTGCTTTGAAAAAAATGTCGCATAGGTACATTGAGTGGTCTCTGAGACCGCTTAATTGAAGGTAGAATAAAAGACTTGATGAAAACATAGGATACTGTTTCTCTACGAAATTTTACATACGGTATAATCATAATTAAAATTCACATATTCAACTTTCAATATTTCATAACTGCTGTTAGCGGTCTGTGAGACCGCTAACAGTAGTTAAAGGGTTAAACTAATATAAATTTACCAATTAATCTACGTCATGAAATTTCTTTTCCTTTTTAATTAACTACAAAAGTTTCTTAAAAAATAAACCTTTGGTAACTGTATGCTCTTCATAATTTTCGAGTCATATAGGATAATTTATAATTCCGACAGCTTCTGTATTTAAAATTTATCACGCTTATCCTAAAGAAGCTTACTGAAGTGTTATAACTTTGTAAGTAATAAAAGTTTTACATCATTTCCAGAACAGCATGAGTCCCATGATATCCTTTGATGTCTCTCAACGGAGTCGAAAATTTATTTCATCGCTCTAATCCTAAATCAATGTGCTTGTGAAATGATTTATTGCCCTAAGGTATTAATATCAGTTCTCAGACTTGACAAACACTGAATAAATAAAGAAGTTTTGCTGTAGCGTTCATATTTACTTTTTTACTTTCAATGTCACTGACTCAGCAGGTAACAAAGAAACTGTTATCACGTTGCTCTATTTGTTATATTTACGATTAAATATAGTGAAAAATGCATTTTTTAATTTGATTTTGGATATTTGTAAAAATTTTAAATCGACGATTGTCTTAAAGTTTCGAAGGTACGCTAGGTGCCTTAGAAAGAAATGGTTTGAATACGTTTTAACTTCTAGAAAATTACTTAAGCTTCAGACAGATTTATTCCGTAAGTTCTTTTATCTATGTTTATGCTAACAACTATAATCGCTCTACATATAATAATTTTATAGATGAATGAATAAAATCATTCCATATTATTAGACATTAAAATTCCACTTTTATGCATAGTTAAAGTCTGTTTTGTTAAAATATTTTCGCCTTGTGTTTCGAGGCATCTTCAGTAACTAAAATACATCGAATAAAAAAACATTCGCTATTTTGACTTGATCTTTGACTTTTTGTAAGGAGCTATTGCCAAATTTTGAGTGTAACATGTCACTGCATACGAATTTTTTATCGCTATTTATTTCAATTGCTTCTCTTAAAAATGCTTAGTTGAATTTATATAATTAGTTACTTTTTTAATATTATTGATATCGATAACTATAATGGATTTATTGTTGATTCTGGCTAATGCTGTGGTTTATTTACCTAATTTTATATTTCTTTTATGTTCTTTAATTCTTTCTTCTGTTTTTCCTTTTGGTCATACATATAGAAAATGCCCCTTCCTTTCCATCTTCGTACTTAATCTATAATATTAATATTTTGTTTATCGGATTGATAAATTGTACTATTGATCTATAAGGATTTATGGATGCATTTAAACTAAATATCTTTAATTCGCGTGTAAACTTAAAAAATATACTGTTCATAAATTAAGATTATAAGACTAATTATACCTATGAAGATGAAAGGAGAGACTCATACATAAGTAAAATCAGACGAAAAATAGTAAAAAGAATCAAAGAACATAAAATAGATGTTAAATAAAGTAACTCAACCACAGCAATTACCTGAATAAATAATGAATCCATCATAGATATCGATTTCAATAAAATAAAAAAAATTAGCTAATTACAGGAATTTCAACTATGCTTTCTAGAAAATAAATAGAAGTAATTAACGATGAAGAATTCCCATGCAACGACATTTTACACTGCAAAATTCACACCAGATGGCGATGCATTCTCAAAGAAATACCAAACATCAAATAAAAATAGTGAATATTGTTTCACATGATGAAATTTTTTCTGAAGATTCCTTGAAACATGAAGTGAAATTATTATAATAAAATATTTTTTAACTATATGAAAATATTTTATTTTAATGTCTGGTAATAAATAAATGCTTTTATTCATTTATTTATAGCAGGGCTTCCCAAACTTTTTTCCGTCACGCATCCTTTGTTTAGGCTATTCATTTCTGAGTACCCCCTTTTATCAGAAACACGCTCTCACCCCTTCCCTCCACTCATATAATGCAAACATGCTTTTTAAAATTTATTTATATATGCATTAGTAAATACTCATTTTAAAGAAGGAAGCTTTCCTATTAATAAATATAAGTTAGTAACACAATCCCGCCTAATCGAAAACGAAAATAAAGGCCTGCTTTTCAACGCGTTTCAAAATAAATCATTAACAATAGAACGAGGCTAACGGAAAATACAGGCTACCGCGGTGCATTCCACTTATCTTTTTTACAGACCGCTAGAGTGACGTGATGCTCTTTTCCTACACCCGCATTGGTGCATTCGAACATCATGTGACTCCCGCGGTCTGTAAAAAAAGATACGCGTAAAGCACCGCGGTAGCCTTTCTTTTTCGTTAGCCTCGCAATAGAAGCTCTTACGTAATTATGGCATTCTGCAATTATTATTAAAAACAGAACAATAAGTTAAATGTAGTGGAAAAGTAATATTTTATAATAATCAATAGCAGTTTTCGCGAAGAGGGGGTAAATATATATAAGTACTCATGCAATATGATTATCGGTGGTCGGAGATAGTGACATTGAATTATCAATGAATTATTATGTCTATTGGCCTTTCCCTAATTTTGAGTGTAACATATTGCAATTACGCATGAGACTAACTTTGTTAGACAAAAAGTATCAACTTCCTTTATGTTTTTTTCAGTGAAACCATTTTTGTGATTTTCTGCCCTTACTGATATTATTTTTACGTACTCCAGCAGACCCGCCACGCACCCCAATGGGGTACGCGTACTCCAGGTTGAGAATCTCTAACTTATAAGATCATCTGACATTATTATAATTTATAGTAAAATATATTATTTTAATCCAGAGTAAGTTTTAAAATAAATCTAAGAAAGACAGTTTTGTAAACGAAGCGCTCTTCAGTATTTTAACGTCTTCTAGAATAAGTTATAATTCCTGTATTACCTTCTTTTTTTATATTCAAAACCTATGAAACTCAAGTAAGCTTATTCAACTGTTACGCTTTAAGACGTGATAAAAGCTTTTAGATCATTTCCAGATATACACCAGTTCCATGAGATCTTTTGAAGTCCCTCAAAGGAGTAGAAAATTTGTTTCATCACTTTAATCCTAAATCGATGCGCCTGTGAAATGATTTATTGCCCGAAGGCATTAATATCTGTTCTCAGACTTGCTAAACAACGAACCGATATCTGAACAAACAAAGACGGTTTGCTGTACAGTTGATATTTCCTTTGTCAGTTTCAATATTATTGACTCAAAGGGTAACATAACGTTCTCAACATTTCAAAAAATCGATTTTTTTTTACGGAAAATAAATTCTTGTTGTGTGCAATGTTGCTTGTAGTTATGGTTAAAAAAATTAAAGCGATATCTCAATTATTAAGAAAGATATGAGCAAAAATGTGACCGTGCGCACGATCAATAAAAACGGCCTCAGCGAAAAGATTCTACTGAAGATGCTACTTCCTTATTACTACATTTTTTAACATCGACATTATGATAACTTGAACAATGGTTAACATTTTTGGATAAAATTTGCGCGCATCTACGCATATTGTCTAAGGGCCATTGAGCCATGTTTTGAAATTTTTAATCTATACTAATATTATAAAGAAGTAACATTTGTGTATTTGTAGAGTGTAATCTCTGGAACTATCGAACCGATTTCAAAAGTGATGGTGTCGAATTGACGGTGATAGTTCCTGCTCCCACATAGGTTATATTTTATGTCGGTGCCAGTACCCCCAGAGGGGTGTAGGAGGGAAAAACGTTATAAAAAATATATATTTTTTATACTGAAAGAACTAGAAGCATGAAATTTGGCATGGTAGTTACTTATAAGATGTAAATGCCCTCTTAGAACACTTTCTAAAAAATTCGAAATTTAAAATGGTGAAAATAGCGAAAAGCTTTTTAAAAACAATTCTATATTACAATTTATATGGAATCTCTGAACTATACGGAACCGATTTCAAACGTAATGGTGGCAAACTGATGGTAACACTCAATGCTCTAACAGTGGCTATATTTTATGTCGGTGTCAGAACCAAAGAGGGTTGCACAAGCGAAAAACGTTCTAAAATTACGATTTTTGTGATACTGAAGAAGTTGCAGACTTGAAATTTGGCAAGGTTGTTACTTAAAAGATGTAGATGCTTTCTAAAAACAGTTTCTAAAAAATTCAAAACTAAGGGTTATGTGAGGGAAAATTTGTTCTGAAAGCGTTCTAAAATTACGATTTTGGTGATGCTGTTGGTCTAGAAACTCGAAATTTGGCATGGTGGCCATTTTTAAGATTTCAGTGGTTGCTAAGAAAGGTTTTTAAAAATTTTCGAAGTTTAAAAAGCTGAAATGAGCGTAAAATATTATAAAAACTTTCTAAACTATAATTTATCTGAAATTTTTAGTTATACAAACTTGAAATTTTACATGACTGTCACGTAAGATACATATATTCATCCATAGAACGGTTTTTAAAAATTTGCAAATTTTAATGTGTGCAGGAACAAGAAAGTTCTAAAATTGCGATTTCTGTGATAGCAGTTTGCTTAACTAGAAGCTTGGAATTTGTCATGATGCTGACATTTAAAAAGTAAATACTCGGTTAGTACAGTTTCTAAAAATTTGCAAATGTCAGATGAAAAATGAAATGAGCAGAAAACCTTCAAAATACCTTCTAAATTACCATTTATTTACAATTAATTTTAGCTCTTCTCATTTATTTAAGTCTCATGCTCGCCTAATGCAGTATAAGAATGAAGTGTACTCAAAATGTAGTTTAATTAGTAATTTTACAACTATCAGTAGCAGTATAATTTTCTGTAATAAAAATAGACCCACAAATACCACTTGGCATATTTCAGCAATTACGTGAGCAAAGCTGTGTGTTTTGCTAGTTTTTTGTATTTTTTAATAAGTTTAGACGAAAAATGGAAAAACAATTTCAAAATAGCGCGATATCCTTATTTTTCAATTGTTTTTTATTTGAGCCGTTTGCCCTTAGCTACGATCTTACTTTAAAAGAAGAAACTGAGACTTATCATATTTTTGTTTCTATAGGAAGTTCAGCTGCTGCACATGGAGCTCGGATATTTTGGTACAGGTCAAAGCGGCTGCATGTTTAGACGTAATATGTGACAAATTTGCAATAAAAAATATTTAACAAAAAAGTATTTTTAGATACTTCAAGCAAGAGTCAGCTGGATGGGGAGTCGTACCAAAATGGCTTAAGCACTCAGAAGAGTCGGTCTCTTAACTTTGAACCAATTCCTTATGAGAGACTTGCACCTGGATTGGCACCACCGGAGGTAACGCTTATTCTAAACTTGGAGGACATTGGAGCCACGGACAGATTTTACGTGCACCAGCTTCCATTAACGTACACGGTTCCACAGCAGCCGCAGCCGAGAGAGGTTGGCCCCCTTCAAAGCACTGACTGCTTCACTTTCGGTTATCTTACGGGAACCGAGCTTATTCGTCCGCGCCACTGCGAGACAGATACTTGATTGAATAAAAAATAACACAGAATTATTAGTTTTTCAATGAATTTTAGTCCCTTCCTAAAAAGAAATTCCAAAATATCTCAATTTTTCACCGCCAAGAACGTATGTAACCCCTTAAATATTAGCAGTGTAACTGTTATCGCATTGTTCTATTTGCTATTATATTCGCGTTAATAGTAAAGCATGGACGTCTCAACTCGAACCCGAACACGAGCTCGACTTTCGAACCACACTGTAAAAGAAAAAAAACAAAACAAAAAAAAAGTTGTACATCTACAAAACTAGTTTTTGTAAAGCTACAAAAATCTGCATACTTACTAAAATTTTATCTGTATTTAGTAACAGTTACTAAAACAACTTTTGTAATTTTACAGGAATTTTTTCATTGCAGTTACATAAAATGTTCTAGGCATCCCAGTTTCATAGAAAATTCTTAGTAACCCCAGAGATTTTTTTTTTTGCAGTGCAGTCATCGGGATCAAAATGCAAATTTTAATAACTCGGTCATCAATCGGTCCGAAGCAATAACCAGTCTTTTTATTTAGCTTCGGACTGGCTGTATGGCCAGAGGACATAAAACACTGAACTTTCTTTTTCTGTTCAAATAAGTATATCTTTGAAAAAAAAAATCACATCTCCAAGCCAAATAGAATAATTTATAACTTATACAAAAATTTATTTTCCGCATTCAAAATTTATCACGCTTATCGTGGATAAGCTTATTCAACATTTATGCTTTTAGAAGTGACTGAAGCTTCTACATCATTTCTGAGCTTACATAAATTGCCCGATATCTTTTGAAGTATCACAAAGGAGGTGAAGGTGTGGAAAATTTACTTCATCGCTCTAATCCTTAATCGATATGCTTATAGAATGATTTATTATTCTGAGATATTAATATCTATTCTCAGACATTTCAAACAATGGGGAAATTTGTGAACAGACAACGAAGTTTTATAGCAGCATTTACATTTCGTTTATAGGTTTTAAAAATATTGACTTAGCGATTGCCAAATATGTTGTTACCACTTTGCTTTATTAACTGTTATATTTATCTTTATGTTTAGCAATTGGTATTTTTTTTTTAGACTTCATATTTGAAACTATTACAAAATTCAATTTACTAAGCATTAAAGGTGTTTAGATGAAAGTTTTAGGGCTACTTACTGTTGTCAAAATTTTACCTTCAGTTAAATGCGCATGATTCTCTTCACAGCTTACGAGTTTTTTTTGTAAACACTGTTTTGTTTTATAAAAGAGTCCTATCTTTATATCAAAGTAATAATGCTCGAATAGTACCATTTAATTGGCTGTTAAGATTTTCGACAATGCAGATTAAGCAAACCTCCCATTTTCGTCAAGTTAGCGTTTCTTTATTCTTCCAGTTTATTTGAAGTAATTCATCCAACTGCATATCGCAAAGATGCTTAATATGCCTTAGTTTCAACTGAAGCTTTCAAAGCAATCATGTTTCCAATAGACGTGCAGTAATTCGCTGACAAAAATACTCTAGTTTGCTTGTAGTAGCTTTTACAAAAAAAGTCATTATTCATGGTTTCCTTTACTTCAGAATATAAAATGTTAAAAACATCTATGGGAAATAAAGCTTTCGTCTATCTTTCATTAATTTATGCAGTATTGATCTTTATTAAATTTTAATCATCATGAATGAAATTATTTGTCATACATTTAAACTGTAAAATAAAAGATAATTTTCATAATCCATTAACTACCTTAAATCTTTTGAAATATTTCAAAGGTGTAGAATGGAGTAAAATTTTGTTTCATCATATTAGTCCTTTTTTTTTCGATGTACTTGTAGACAGATTTATGGTCATAAAGGAATAAAATATGTTATCACGTATACCATACAACAAAATGTGGGAACATAAGAAGAATTTTTGTTGTAGCGCGTTTGCATTTTCTTTTTAAGATTTCGTAGGATTTCCTCAAATATAGTAGAGAAGCTCTTATCGTTTGCTCTATTTACCAATATGTTCATCTTTAGGTGTTTAGAGTAGTATTTAGGTTACTTGCACTTTTATTGTGAGTGGATTCAGATTAGACTAAAAATGAAAGTTTCTAAATTTGTTTTAGCTTTAATTATTCATACAAGATTTTACTTTCATATGCATTTATTTGGAACTACTAACAGTTTAGAATCATCCTCGGATTCAACGTGTAATTATTATCCGAACATATCAAATTTGATGGCGTAACAAATCTTCATTATTTGATTTGTGCACTGCAAAATTTTCTTATTCCAACTTGCAGTATTTCTTGTTGCTTTTCAGCGTCATCAATCAAAATTACACATATTCATAAAAAGAAACCATACTAAAAATACTGCTAGGTTTTGTTCTTGCAGCTGTGAGTTTACATGGATGAAACACACTGATTGTTTACTTTCATCTCGACAACTTACTAATTACGTAATGTCTTCAACCCACATATCCATAGGTGCCAACCCCTCATTAATATTCCGTAATATGCGGGTTAATTTGACCCAGTTTAACAACGCTTCAAACCAGAAAAATTATTTAATGAATCTTTATTTATTGAATTTCAAGTTTCTCCGTGGAATTTATTTAATTTCATTTCTTAAAAAAAAATTCTGGTGTGAAACGTGTTAAACCTGGGTCAAATTAACCCGCATATTACGGAATATTAATGAGAGGTTGGCACCTATGCATATCGTACATTAACACAAAGAAACGCATATATAAATACCATTTTTTTTAAGTATTAAAGATTTTTAACAAAATTTAAAGGTGTTCAACAAAATTACTCTTATCTTAAAATAATTTTTTTTTTCAAAACTCCTTCACTTTTTAAGTAGTACTATCTGAACAAAATAGTTTTTTCTGAAAAAATACATCTCTGCAGACAAAAATATTTCCAAGACTTTAAAGAATAACAGTAAATTTAATCTACTACAAAATAAATGTTTTTAAAAACGTTATCTATAATGTAAGAAGATTATTTTTAATACTTTCCAGCATAGTTGAAAAGTTTATCTGTCCGTCTGTCTGTCTGCCCGCGCTGTAGCTCGCGTAAATATACTCGATATGCCCTGTAATTGATATATATATATTATTATATATATTATTTATAACTTAACATGTTTGATACGTTGTCGAGATGAATGTAAACAATTAGTATAATGTTTAGTCAGTTTAGAGGGGCACTTGAAAGAATACTGTTACATTATGATCAATAGGGTAAAATCGTTTACAGTGTGTTTTGATAATGTTACACTATTTCACACATATTGAAATTAATATATAGCACTATAAGTGGAAATACAAGAATGTGGCATATTATAGAATATGGTGATCATTATCGTTTATTTACAGGGCCTCACAAAAGATTTCGGTTAAAAAGTGTGAGCAGCAATTGCTGGATGTGCGTTTTTCGTTTTGGTAAGCGTTTTGAAATGTACGTAATATTTGCATATTACTCGGTGAGTATAATTTCTGTTGATGATTTACAGGGCCGCACAAAATAATTCGAGTACATTACCGCTTATAGACGGTGATTGGGGAGGGGAATTTTCAACTGTGTTATGTGTTTCCTAGCTGAACTAAATTTTTATATACTATGCAGTATATATACAAATTTATATGTCACATACAGGGATGCAGAAAGAAAATTTATTTGTTTTCCGACTGTAGATGTTAAATACTGTAATTTTGTTTTCAAATGTGTTATGCGTTTTCAAAATTGTTTACTTAGTCCTCATCTTTCATCTTATTAAACGGTGAAGTCTATTTGCAGTATTCTGAACGTATTGGAAAGTTTTTCATAATCTATGATTGACGCATAGTTTTACTTTCTTCTTTAATTTTTAATTTTTGCTTTTAAAAAAGGTGTCATAAAGAAGAACATTGAAAATACTCTCTTCTTATATATATAGTATATATATATAGATATATATATAAATTTATAAAACCTTTTGAGGATGAATATTTTATCTAGTGATTGGGAGTCAGTCCTTCTAACAAGACATAAATCTACCTGATAATCCACCACGCAATTCTATACTCGAATAATTATTGTTACTCCCTCCCCCTGTAGCACATGTTAATAATTATTGAGGGGCAAAATAAGTGCACCGTACAAAAGACAAATGTTTCTTAATCTAGGAAGGCCCCACCAGTGGCTGAGAAGTTCTGCTCTCAAAGCTGGTAGACGGGAGGTGCTGGGTTCATACCCCTGTCGCGCTTGTCGATCTAACCGTTCGGAGTTTTGCGTGGTTTTCTTCAAACCTTGCCGTAAATACGGGTTTGGATCCTTTAGAAAGACCCCCACGGAAGGCACTCCTCCTTAGGGCCTATATCCCTCGTGTTGATAATTGGCCGTCATAAATCAACCCAATACTTAATCTAGGAAAATATAATATAACCGAAAACCAGGATATACAATAACCTTTTCGAGTTATTCACGATTCCGAAAAGACATTCTTTATCTGTAGAAACCTCATAAACTAATATATTTTTGAGATGAGATTTAGAGAAGCATTTATATAAAAAAAGTTTATTTTGCTGCCAATGATTTTCGGAAACGTTTTCGAGCAACTTTTAAATCATTTTTTTCAACCTGTAATATATGTATTTCGGATGGTATCATTTCTCAAGTAAACATTTTCATGTTCAACTAACACGTTTGTCCCGCAGTGGCGCGGACGGTAAAGCTCGGCTCTCGTAAGATCGCTGAAAGCCAAGCAGCATCGACCACGGTCACTGTTTGGGAGGGTGCATCGTCTATCCTCTCTCGTCTGCCTCTGCTGTGGGACCGTGTACGTTAATGGGAGCTGGTGCACGTTAAATCTGTTCGTGGCTCTAAAGTCCTCCAAGTTCTGTATAAGCGCTACCTCCGGGGGTGCCAATCCAGATGCAGATCTCTCATCTGGAATTGGTTCAAAATTAGGAGACCTGGGGGGATAGTACAATAGACCTCTGGTCGCGGTGCTTTGGCTTTCGAGCCTCCCCCCTCCCAGTAATACAGTAACAAACACGTTTTGCAGACAAACATCATAAATTAGCACAATTAATATTAACATTAAAATTAATAATATTTTGTTACTCTTGCGTGTACAAACTCAGTTACACATTTGAAAATATTTAATTGAGAACTGATAGTATCCACCAAACCGACATTATGGTTTGAGAAACCGGATTAATAAATTATAAAAAGTACTCGGAAACGTTTCCGAAAATCAGTGACAAGAAAAGAAGCTTTATGTTTAGAAATGCTTTTTTATATCTCAAAAATATATTGGCTTCTGAGATTTCTAAAGATAAAGAACGCATTTCGGTATCGTAGGTAACTCGGAAATGGTTATTGTATATTTTGGTCTGTGGTTATATTATATTTATGTAGATTAATAAACATTTGTCTGTGATTGGAAGAATTTAAGATCATTACCGTCTTTAAAACGGGATGCCTTCCAGTCTATATTTAAACCAACCGTCCTCAACGCTAATGGCGCCCGGTGCATGTAAAATCCGTTGTGGGTGCAAAGTCTCCAAGTTCCCTGTGAATTATACCTCTGGAGATACGTAGTCAGGTGAAGGTCTCGTCACAAGGTTCTAAATTACGAGACCAACTCGAGAAGCGATGGCATGACGTATGGGTGTGCGATGCAACGAGAAATTGGTAAATACTCCAGCATCTCACATCCGTCCGGCATGACTTCGCTACACTGTGCAGTGCTGAACCGTCTCATTCAAACATTATCAAAATTTATCAAACAGATCTTCGCTATGCAGAGATCAGGCGAATTACTCGCCCCGTTGCCAGACATTAAGCAGGACAAAAGACCTGGTCAGCTGTTAAAAAAAATATTTCCTTAAAAATTAAATAACTTCAATAGTTATCTAAAAATGAAACCAGTTTCTTTTCGAAACTATTTCTACATTTTCTGATTACTATAGCAGGAAAATAGCTGTTCCAAAAATACATTTATGCATACAGAAATATTTCTAAAGGCTTAAAAAATAGCAGTGTACTTCATCTATTATACAATAAATGTATTCTTAAGGAAAATTGAAAGTTAGCTAAAATACGAGATGATTGTATTTTAGTTTTGATTCTGATTTAAAAGAAAAAAGTTCTCACCTATCAGAATAGAATATCTACCCATCTGAATAAATGTGCTATATCTCATAAAAGAGAAACTTCGATTTTTACTCTTAAGATAAAATAAATGAAAATGAAAAACTGCTTTGCTATCGGATTTTTTATGCGCCGGAATAGTTAAGATAAATATATACTTTTGAATTTTTAAGTTACCTTTATTTGAAATATTTTTCAAACTTCGTCCTTTATGGGTAATTACGATAAAAAGCACCTATTCTCCTGGTGTACCTCATTTCAAGATTTTATGGTGGCCACCTTCAGTGTTATCATATAATTTCACTTTTCATGAAGTCTGTTAAAAATTCCAGTAAAATATTTCTACCAATATTAACATTATCAATAAACATGCAGGTTTTGTTTGAAATGAAATACGTTGTATTTTTGATTAAAATCACAACGTATCAAATTTAAATAAATTACCATACTACCGTAATTAAATTTTTAAATTACCTTATTTGCAATATTCTTCAAACTTCGTTCTTTATGGGTAGTTAAGGTACAAATAGCAAATATTCTCTTAGGGTACATATTTTAAGATTTTATGGTGGCCACTTTCAGCGCTTCTGATATAATCACACTTTTCATATTCAAATGTGTTAAACATCCCAGTAAAATATTTCCTCCAATGATAACATTATGAATAAACATTCAGGTTTTGTTTAGAATGAAATACGTTGTATTTTTATGAAAAGCACAACGTATTAAATTTAATAAAATTACCGTATTATCGCAATTAATTTTTTTAATTACCTTATTTGCAATATACTTCAAACATCGTCCTTTATACGTAATTACGGTGCAAAAAGCACCTATTCTCCTAGGGTGACTATTTAAATACTTTCAGTGTTTATCATGATAAAAACGCACATTTCATGATGTCTGAGGAAAATTTCAGTAAAAATATTTACCTATGTTAACATTATGAATAAACATTCAGGTTTTGTTTGTACTAATACATACGTTGTGTTTTTGATTAAAAACACAAGGTATTAAATTTAAGTAAAATACTGTATTAAAGTAATTAAATTTTTAAATTACCTTATTTGCAATATTTTTCTTTTTTTTCCTTTATGGGTAATTATGGTACAAAAAGCACATAATCTCCTAGGGTACCTATTTCAAGATATTATATTGCCCACCTTCAGTCTTATCATGATATAATTCCACTTTTCATGAAGTATGCTGAAAATGTTAACAAAATATTTTTACCAGTTCTAACATTTTGAATAAACATTCCGGTTTTGTTTGGAGTGAAACACTTTGTACTTTTTATTTAAAACACAAAGTATCAACATTAACCCAATTACCGTATTAACGTAAATAAATTTTTAAATCACAGTTATTTGCAATATTTTTTTCAAATTTCGTCCTTTATGGGTAATTACGGTACAAAATTTAAATATTCTCCTACGGTACCTATTTCAAGATTTTATGGTGGCCACTGTTAGTGCTTATGATGCAATTGGACTTTTCATGAAGTCCAATTTTCATGAAGTATTTACCAATGTTAACATTATGAATAAACATTCCGATTTTGTTTGGAATGAAATACGTTGTATCTTTAATTAAAAACACAACATATTAAATGTAAGTAAATAATCATAATTAAATTTTTAAATTACCTTTATTTGCAATATTTTCCAAACTTCGTCTTTTATGGGTATTTACGAAACAAAAAATAGATATTCTCCTAGGCTGCCTATTTTTATGTTTTATGATGGCCACTTTGCAGTTCTTACCGTGATATAACTGCACTTTTAATGAAGTCTGTTGAAAAATTCAGTAGAATATTTTTATCAATGTTAACATCATGAATAAATATTCAGATTTGTTTGGAATGAAATACGTTGTATTTTTTATTAAAAACACAAAGTATTAATGTAATGATATATTTTTAAATTACCTTTTTTTCAATAGTTTTTAAACCTTGTCCTTTGCGGGTAATTACGGTACAGCACATATTCTCCTAGTGTACCTAATTCAAGATTTTATAATGGCCACCTTCAGTCCCATCATGATATAATCGCACTTTTCATGAAGTCTGTTGAAAATTTCAATAAAATATTTTTACCAATGTTAACTTTATGAATAAACATTCAAGTTTTGTTTGAATTGAAATACATAGTTTTTTTATTATTAAAAGGTAAATTACCATCCTATTATATTAACGTAATTTTTAGATATTTAAAAGCCCCTATGTATCTTAATGAAAGCTTTTTAATTTCTCATGTATTACAAATGGAGGGTGTTTCAGCAAGGACGCACTAATTTTAACCATAGTCTTAACTATATTCAATATAAATATGAAATAAGTAACATGCTTAAAAAAAGAGCTCACAAATATTGTATACATTGATTTTGTAAATTGTTATCATTTTTGCCATTAGATGGCACTGTGTATCTCAAGCTATCAGAATGCACAAATGAGCTTCAAACTTTTAAAACACAAATATTGTTCGGTGTTTCAGTAGTTACAAAGAATACAAAATAAACTATGCGATACAATGGATGGTCACGTTATTGGAACTACATTAAAACGTGAAAAAAATATTTTGAGTCTCAGAAAAGAAAAAAAAGCATATTTTTAACGTTTTTAATTCAAATTTGTTTTATTTTATTAAGTAACCTAAATAATAGAGAGTACATTCCCTAAAACCTTAAGTATATATAAATGCGTTTTTACTTCCTTAAATTTCTTTGGATAGAGAATTTTCGTGAAAAAAATATTTTGAGTCTCAGAAAAGAAAAAAAAGCATATTTTTAACGTTTTTAATTCAAATTTGTTTTATTTTATTAAGTAACCTAAATAATAGAGAGTACATTCCCTAAAACCTTAAGTATATACAAATGCGTTTTTACTTCCTTAAATTTCTTTGGATAGAGAATTTTCACCACAGCCAAGGAAAAAAGCACATTTTATCTAGGTAAAAATATCACTATGTCACACAAAAACATTAAATTTCTTATATATATATATATCTTACAACAAATTACTTGTCAACTTTTAAATGGTAAAAAAAACAAAACAAAAAAAACAATCATTTGCATACAGTCTGCGATAAATGACGTATCTCAGCAGATTACATCTCAGGTAATGGAATTTCATATTAAACGATGAATACGCAATTACATTGAATTATTTTAAATAAATTAAACTGATTAATAGAAATACCATACAAAACTTAATATTCAGGCTTGCTTAAGAAAAGCGTTGGCATCTAAAGTCAAATTTGTCCTGGGTTCTAGTCCCAGTCTGCACGCATTTTTACTCAGTTGAAAAAAAACACAACTTACTTGTATGATTTCTTTTTCACCCAGTTTTATTGAGTAAAAATACTTCAATGTCACTGATACTGGTAATTTTTACGCAATATCTGTATTAAAATATATCACTATTAAAATGAAGAGACATGCATTCAGAAAAACTTTTTCCTATCTCTAAAGTATTTGACTATTACTTACATAAATATTGAAAATATTTTCTTTAAGGGAAACTCTGTTGTCTTAAGATACTTTTCGCATGGTATCAAGTTATATGCAAACACAAGATTTTTTTCTAAAAATACTTTTAAGGGAAGTCGTCCAAAAATTTTAACGCACTATAAGGTGCTAGGAGAGTCTGCGAACATTTCAAAACAATAACAATAAAAAAACTAAATATTAATTTTTTGCTAAACTATCGATAAATAATTTTTACTTCATTTGTTTTTTATGCATTTCCATTGCTATTTTGTTGTTATGTTGTAATTTAATTGAACAGTTGTAATAAAATCAAGAAAGGTATTTTGTGCAATCTGTCCTTACAGGGTTTGTGTGATTGCGCACATGGGTAGGAGAGATTGTTACTAATAATAACTACAATTAAATTGTTAACAATAATAATTACACTTAAATGACATTGCTGTAAGGTTTTTGTGAACAAATATTATTGTATTAGGAGTGAATATTTCAACCTAATGGTTAAAGACACAGAAAAATGAAATAATTTTAAAAACGATTAAAAAAATTTAATTAAAGGAAAAAAATTAAGGAATCGGAAAAAGCAAGTCCAGATAAGATTACAAAATAACATTATGTTACTTGATAACACGTTTATCTTAAAATTAGTATATATTTATTTTTCATTTTTTAATGCAAATTTACCAATAAGCTGCGTAATCTCTCCTGTCATGGAAACTAATGGAAACAATGCGTCATCTCTCCTAAGTAGCAGATGCGCAAACTCTTCAATTTCGGTAGGAGAGATTGCGTGGCCTTTTATTTAAACATGGCCGCTACTAAAACGAACCATTGATGTTCACATTGTTAGTCTAGATTAGTAGCTTATGAGAAATCGCTGAAGTTTAAAATATTTCGAACTACTGACATTCTATACAAATTCTGATGAATAGCTATGAAAATTCAAGCACTTATTTTGGGAAGACAAAACAAAATAGCAATGCTTTACCTTAGACGCTCAAAACAATCAACGTGCACTTTCAAGTAGACACTCCACTACTGCTGTTGTACAACTACCTGGAGTCGCTGCGCGCTCAATGTACTCCTTCCCCCCGAACCCCTATGTGCGCAATCTCTCCGACCGCGCCATCTCTCCTGGCTTTGCATTAAGTTATATTTGTATATATATATGATAAATTCGGTATGAATCTGAATGAATGTTGTAGTAAACCTCCTTAATATGCTCCTTATAAAGTACGTCAGTAGTTTTGCAATATGGTGTATTTATAATTATCTGTTTTAACTCGGATATCTTTTTATTTTCCTCATTTTATTAATTGAACTATAACACCCACTTTTACAAATAATGTAAAGGAATATTTATACTACTCAACTCTTTTAAATTTTGTTTTTAAAATAACAAGTATATTTAACTTATATTAATTTGAAGTAATATGAAAGATATATTTATTTTAATCACTGCACACAGGATAACGCTCATATAAATCAGTCAAATGGACTCATTTGCTTTAACTACACCGGCCTTCAAAAGTTAAGGTACAGTCATTTTTTTACACTCACCATTAAAAAAATGAAAGTAACAGTACAAAATATAATTTTTATGAATGATTATACATATAACTTCAATAGAACCGTATAAAAAACTTATAGCCACCACTATTCTATTAAAAAAATGGATATTTACATGGCAGTCCGAAGAAACTGCGAATTTCCCAATTTTGTAATTTGTGGGGAATTTTCTTTATTCTTGTTGATCGCTGATTGTTGGTACTAAGATATTGTTGCCCATGTCTAGTATATTTCGTTCACCCCATTCGTTAAGATAGCGGGTAATCGAATGGGTGGAAATGAGATTATCCCAATCTGATGCTACTAGGCGTCTTAATGTGTCTCGTAGCGTGGTCCAAAGACTCGTTGATCAATCGGAATTCGATAATTCAGTATCAAGAACAATAAACATTAAGGATAACCACAGGTTATAACATCTGCTAAAGATCGAGTTCTGCATCTTACCGACCGAAGGAGGAGGGGCACTACTGTAGCTCAGGTGCATTAAGATCATCATATCACAACATGGATGAAAATAGCTACTAATACGGTGCGCAGGCGTCTTCACAATCAAGAACTCTATGTTATATGTAAACGTAAGACGACCCGTTATCTCTGTCTCTTTTAATCGACGACACAGCAATGACCGTTTACGTTGGGCAAGAGAGCACTTTGCTTGGACTGGACAGCAATGGGCTTCTGTACTCTTTACAGACGAGTCCCGGTTTACTTTGGATAGTGATTCAGGTCGTGTGCTGATCTGGCGAGAACAAGACATCAGATGCTACCAATGTAACATTATTGAAAGACACAGTTATAGAGGAGATGGAAACATGAGTGGTCTCTGAGTGGTCAGACTAACTTGTATGTGTGTCATGAAAGATGTCTGACTGCTGAAAGATATCGGGACGAGATCCATGCTCCGTACTGCATGTTATGTATTGTAGTTATTGGTGAAAAATTCATTCTTATGGATGACAATGCCCGCTGTCACCGAGATAGGCTTGTTCACGAATATCTTAGAAATCAAGGTTGGGAGCGAATGAAATGGCCAGCTGAATCTCCGGACTTTAATCTGATCGAGCGTCTTTGGGAATACCTCTGCAGAGAGGTGGCTGTCTTAAGTCCTACTCAGAGGTAGTTAAATGAGCTGGAACAACCGTTGCTCCATGTAGGTGCTTTATTTACCATTCCAGTGTCCGACAACTTAATTGACAAGATGGAATGTCGTTTCCCCGAATGCATTACAAGTAGGGACGGACATATTCTTAATAAATCCCATTTATTTATTTATTTTTATAAAAATCTGCAATTTATTGTTTTATCAAACAGTAGACTTTGGCCAAAAAAATGTTATTATTTATTTGTAAGTCATACTTTTTGATGAAACTATTTAACTTCAATAAATAACTGTTTAAAGCACATTTCTTCTAAATTTCATGTTTTTATGTTCATTTGTTTTAAAATTAGACACAAAAGACTGTTTGTACATTAACTTTTGGAGTCCAGTGTACTTAGACAAATAGTGTCTAATTAAAAGGATTTAATATCAAAGGGAAACTTTTAATCTTTCAATAATAAAATGTAAATCTTGTTATAATAATGTAAGATTCGGAAATTCAAAAACATAAAAAAAATAAATAAGCATTTTTTAGATATATTAACTGAAATCTCAAAATAACAGATTATTTCATGAGCTGTTCTGGAAAACAGTGTGGTCATCCCTTACTGTTTTATCACGAATTTTATCGTACAGAGATTCAAGAAATATCGTACGAGAAGGAATCGTGCCTTATTCCTTGAATATGAACAGAATTTTGGATAAACGAGACGTCTACATATAACAAATTGTACCAACTTTGAATTTTCAAATGGCAACACCCACTTTTGACACTTTAAGTTCTTTGGGTAAGAGCGGTTCGTTAGATTATATACTTTTTCTTATACTTTCATAGAGTTGGAAGAGGTCAATGTTTGAGGATGCCAATGCTAAAACAACATGACAAACTTTAATTTATGTCTTCAAAAAAATCATCCGATTACATTTTGTTTTTTTAGCGAGGTACAATAAATAATCTCAAACATATTCCAGGCATTTTTTAATTCAAAAATATGTTTTTAATTATGAAAATTATAAATAATTTCACATTGAGAAAGTTATGAATTATGACTTACTCGGATTTTTACATAAAATTAAGCACAATGGTAAAAAATCTGGACGTGTCAGTTTACAGCTCATTCGAATCATTGGTTTTTGTGATAAAGTGAAATTTACTTTCCAGCAGTTTAAGGAGACCATGTCATGTTATGAAAGCATCCACAAAAATAAAAATATTAAAAAATACACGGTAATTTTTTTTTATAAAACTTTCTTTAAGTTTATTAAATTTTATAAAACTTTCTTTAAGTTTATTAAAATTTATTACATTTTCATCAAGTTTATTTTAAATGTAAAATTTTTGTATCGTTTTTGTGGTAATAATTTAATGTACCCGGTATTTTTCCTTGAAATATAATAATTTTAATTTCGTAAATTCATGAATCGCATAACACATTTTATTTTTCAACTCCAAGACAATTTAAGAAAAATATGTTTAAACTAATATTTCTTTCCAGCTATCATGATCTAAGAAAGTCAAATATGTTGTAAAAAGAGGCTGTTACTATTTGAAAACGCAAATAATTTTTAGTATGTCCTATTTTAAAAATTGTATTCATATTCGGAAAGTAGACACAATTCCCAGTCCAACGGTACCTCTTGCATCCTTATTTAGATTCTTTGGTGATAACACAGTGTAGGAGATTCGTTTTTTTCCCATGACAATAAATTCATTTACTGCATAAGGTGTTAAAATTTCACGAAAATCTGGTTAGCCATTTTGCCGCAATTGTGCAAAATAATCGTTTTGAATAAAATTATTTTTAAAATCAACATTTCCTGTGCTGTTAATGGCAATAACTGAAGTTTGTTTTGCAATAACGTTTGTTCTAAAGCGAATTTTCGAAAATTGTTTTATTTAAAATGTTACCAAATAATTAGATTTTAATAATATATCGGAATAAAAAGTTCTACTTTACTTATCCATCATACGTAGTATAGGGTAAATTTTGTAATTGTTTTGAAAATCGATTTTTTTTGACGGATTTATACGTTTCAGACACTGGAGATTCCGAAAAACATATTTTTAGAAAAAAAAATTGCCGTCCGTCTGTGCGTGAGTCTGTGTGTCTTTGTGTCTGTAAACGCTCTATCTCCCGAACAAATTGAAATAGAGACTTGAAATTCGGTATGTACTTAGTATGTAATAATGGGGAAAAGCTTATTGAATTTCAGTAACCTTGATTATCCGGAACTATTTTTTTCGGACTCTCAAAATATTCGTTTTGATAAAAGGTATATAAAAATTTTCGAAATTGTTTATTTTAAGGAGTGTATATAAAAAACAATAAAAAAACAAATTTTGCATAAAAAATAAAGTCGATCGGATAATTAGTTGCCGAGCTATTTGTAATCATATTTTCCACACTCTTCGATATTTCATGACCCTGTATTTCATTCAAATTTCAATTCAAAGATATATTTTAATTGCAAATGAGACGTTTAATCCGACGCAGTAAACCGTTGGTTAGTACGATTATAAATTTTGAAGTTATAAGATGTTTCTTTTACGCAATTAAGTAATAGAGCATTTAAAGTTTATGACGTCATCAAGCCACGATTTTCTTCCAATTGCAGTGCATTTTACAAATAGTTTGCACATGTTTTATGCTCATATTTTATATTATGCATATCCATGATGGGTAAGTATTACGGTGGCCCCCAACGACTAGTTTCATATATTAATTTTATCTGACACTTTAAAATGACATTCGACCTGATAGGAAGATCTAAGACGTGATTGGACCGGACACTACTTGAGTATAGTAGCCATCGTCCTAACAACTCGAACGCAGGTTGCTATGCAACACATATAATGGAGTAAAACGTTTCAGGAATTACTTTCTAATTCTACTGCTACAATTTAATAAAATAATTTGAGGTGAATAGTTATTTATATTTAATTCAATAAAAAATATTCAAAACAACGGAATGATATATTTATAGGAAATTGTCACATTTAACACCCTACTTCTTTTCGAACAAAATAAATGTATTCTACGGCGTTTAAATTCACCAATTCGATAAATAAATATATAAATGCGCAATAAATCTATAATGAAATTAGTAATTCCGTTCGAGCGTGACTAAAACTGTTAAGTTTGATCCCGTGTATCTAAAATTAAATACCGAATTAAATATTTAATGACTATCCATTAGTAAATAAACTGAAAGTCATTTATATTATGTTGCGAAAATCAATTTTTGTGTAACAAAACATCATCATTACATGAATAAATAACAGTATGTGAACAAGGCACGCAAGTATGTTGTTAGAATTAATGAAGGTTTAAACATTTGCTATTATCACTTATGAAAGCAACATTTACGTAAAAAGTTTTGTTCCGCACGCCTGTATGGTGGCATTTTGTTAACGAATAATTAATGAGAACGGCTCATTCATAAAAAATTAAGTAACTTTAATGATAAAATTTTTCTTAAAGGTGTTAGCCTGATGCATTTACCTGACAGGCGGGTTACCTTATTCATTATTGCCACACATTCATTGTACACACAATTCATATGTAAAAAAAAAAAAAAAAAAAAAAAAAAAAAAAACATTGTTTATAATATTATTACAGCTTTATATCTAAAAGTGTAAAATAATCTGGCGCTTCAACCTGTAAAACATGGAATCGAAATATTGAACAAATAGAAATTGAATAGAAACATTGTTTGACATTATTCCCAGGAATCCGTTTTTGATTCCTTCTAACCCATGGCATATTGGAATTAATTTCCACAGTTTTGGGACACTTCACTGATTTTTATAAAACACTAGCAGCCCCGCCCGGCGTTGCCCGGACCCATCATAATAAATTTAAATATATCTCGAATTTGTATTATTTTATATCTTTAACACGTTTTGTATGAAATTATATTTTTCGTAATAATACATTTTCTTGCTTTTTCCTGTAGGGTCGTTTCATATATTAAAAATAAAACGTTCATATTGTCCGAACTCTTTGAAATTTTTATCGGTTATAAATATAATGCGTTTACAGCCCGTGAAAAAATTTCGTGAAAAAAAATTGTTAAATTATAAAAGAATTAGTTTTTCTTCTGGCTTTTGTTTTGTTTGTTTTTGCGTCGGTTCCTTTAACAAAACAATACAAAAATAGTTCTGATCTTTCAAACCCTTTGAAATTTTAATAGGTTATAAATATAACGATATTCAAGCTCACTTTAAAATTCAGTGACAAAATAGACATATTTAGTAGTGAAAACACGAGTCGAAGCAGGGGGAAGCATCGCCAAAACACCCCGCTTTTTCGCGTTATTTTTCGAAAATTTCTCAACATATACGCGTTCGAGTTTTTCAAAAATTTGTAGGTAATGTAAATCTGGTCTACCAAGATGCTCTAAAAAAAATGTGTCGAAATATGGACGTTTATTTACTTTTAACGTAGACAAACGATCGTCTCCGTGAGACACGATGACACGATCTGTGTTCGCCGGTATTTTTGAACGGGTTAAAACTTTTACTTTTTAACCCGATTGCACCGTCTATTTGAAGAGGGATACGTTTTAGCTTTAAGAGAACCTTTTTGGTTTGTGAACACCTCTAAAATTTCGCCCAGGACGAGCGTTGCCGTATGGTGGAGAATGTCCTTCGGTAAAACGACTCTTTTAGAAAAATGTTTTTCAGGGTGTCAACAACGATATATTTTTCGAATTAATGGCGGCATTTTAGACTTAAGAGTAAAATCTTTCCGAATATGTCCTCCAATTTTTTCTGTATTGAACGGTTTGGCTGATTTAGGTTAAAACAAAACTGGAAAATAACACATAAAACCATGCGTTCGGTTCTTCATTCCCTGCCGATGCGTAAATCCGTTTCTGAGCATATGAGAGCACTTTTGCCGGATTGAAAAGAAAAAGATGAGAGTTCAATAAATATCTCAACTAATTATAATAAAAATAAAAACATCTGAGCCTGAGGTGCATCAGGACCTACGTTGTACTATCCTCACCCAAATTTTCAGACTTCTACGTGCACTAGATTTAACTAGCCATCACCATAGACGAATAACTTTCTTTTATTAGTATAGATTACTGGCCACTTGCGCTCGAATTTTAGTCATTTTTTTCATTCAACTATTACACACACACGTAATAAACTTATTTTATTTCGATTGTTTCATCATGACATTCCAATTTTTATACACATAAATGCGTCTAGTAACATTATATAAAAGATAAAATTAAAATTAGAGAATGATTATCTGATATTACTTTTAAACTATTGCTTTACTGTAAAATATTTTGGACCAATATTATCAAAAGTGTTCATATTTCTGAGATTGCAGTAGTAAAAAAAAAGGCACTGTTAAAAATGCAAACAAATAATTTGCAAATTTTAAACGGTGAGAACTTTTAAAAATGAATAGCTTTTATATGTTTTCTTGTTTACTTGGATATTTCATTTCATGTACTATTGAAGCTGTAAAAACCAGCATCTCTTTTCATGAAAACAAAGATAATTTCTGGTATATGACGTTTATTGTTTGTTTTGTAACTTTTATTTCATTTCATGGCTTACGGTCATTTATTTTTATTTGTTTATTTTGTGTGGGAGTACAGTGAGTTGCATACGTTGTTATCTTACATATATAGAAAAATAAAGTAAGCCCTCTTAATGAAAAGACAATATTCATTTTTTTTCAACCTAACTATATCATGCTTTAAACACTCTCTCTCAGAGTCTATTATTTGCTTTCATTAGAAAATGTATAAAAACGGAAACATGCGTCTACATGATATTTATAATTCTATCATTCAAAACATTTCATGACTATAATATTCCATAAGGAAAATTCTAATTTACAGATGAAAGTCTCCCGTTTTCCACAAATTGTTTGTTTGCCTACATTCGCAACATATGGCATTTGCAAGCGAATCTTAAATGAAACCCTTCTCACCAATTTTTCTCGCTTGCATTTCAGTATATTTGAATCATTATTTTTGCATCGCATATCTGAGGTCGAAGATCTTTTAGTATTTCATACATTTCTTATTATGGATTTTGCAAGGTCATGAAGGAAATTCCTCAATCCTCACCGTTTCCAAAAGTGAAGGTCTCCTCAGATTGAAACTGCATTAAAAATTGAATAAATACAAAATCATGTTAGCTTTCGATCTCTGATATCCTAATTACATTAGAATTAAGGCATTACTAATAACCTTCTATATTTTCAGTATTTACAGCAATGTCCATTATTCCATCACTATTTCCAAAAGTGTTCACAACCTTGCACACATTAATACATCTAAGTGTACAATTATATTTTTTAACGTTGCAAGACAATAAATGATTGAAAAAAGAATAAATCGATGAAATGGGAAAAAAAATGCCATTTTAGAATTTACATAAGTCAAGAGTTACAATTTCACGAAAATCAATTCTGTTTCCGGAGGAATGAATTCTGCAAAGTAAAATAAAAAGCTGTTGAAGTTAAAGAAGTCTTTTTTCTTTTTCGTAAGAGTGTTTGAAAATCGATTTGGTGTTTATTTTTAGTTTGAAGTGTGGGTCCCAATGCAATTAAAATGTTAGAATTAAACTTTTAAAATTTTTCATTATCTGATTTGAATAATAATGTTAGTACGATGCTGAATCAAATATAAAAGAGTTTTTTTTTTATTATCAATAGAATTTTGTTTTATATTTGTTGTCATGGAAAGATAGGAATGTTGTGGACAACATTGAATATTGTCATGATAGTGTTGTGGCTAATAACGTGAAATTTCGCATGGTGACTCAAGATACGTTTTTTTGGTCTACAAATTTATTTGCGATTGTTTTGTTCTTCACTAGCTTTTGCCCGCAGCTCCAATGACTTATAATGTGTATTTTGCAATGCCGAATACTAATTTTACACAATGTTTTGTATAAGAAATATTATAAAGTAA
Organism: Maratus michaelseni; assembly: GCA_963931845.1. Taxonomy (NCBI): domain Eukaryota; kingdom Metazoa; phylum Arthropoda; class Arachnida; order Araneae; family Salticidae; genus Maratus; species Maratus michaelseni. The sequence goes on along the minus strand of OZ007597.1, from coordinate 101,419,338 downwards.
CTAACGTTGTGTGTTTGTAGTAGGTAATCTGTGGAACTACCGAGCCGATTTAAAAAATGATGATGGAAAATCCTATACTATCTCTGCTTTGACATAGTGTACATTTTATGTTGGTACAAAAAATCCCAAGGAGGTGCTAGACCAAAAACCGTTCTAAAATTACGATTTCTGTGATATTGTTGGGAATAGAAATTTAAAATTTTGTGTGGTGGTTACTTTTAAAATGTAAATGCTGGCTATGGACTGTTTCTAAAAAGTTCGAAATTTAAAAGGGTGAAATGAGCGGAAAGCATTCTAAAAAAAGCTCTAAATTATTATTTATTTGGAACTGTTAGGCCTAGAAACTTGAAATTTGACGTGGTTTTAACTTTTAAGACGTAAATACTTGAACAGAACAGTTTCTAGAAACTTCAAAATGTAAAAGGGTGCAGTAACACAAAACTCTCTAAAATTGCGATCTCTGTAACACAGTTGGGGCTAAACACTTGAGATGTTGCATGGTAATTACTTTTAAGATGTAAATGTTCCGGAAGAACGGTTTCTAAAAAATCGAAATTTAAAAGTATGACATAAGCGGAAAATGTTCTAAAAATGTTCTATATTACGATTAATTTGGAACTGTTAAGATTAGAAACTTGAATGTTGACATCGCTATTACATTTAAGACGTAAAACTTCGCAACAGAACAATTTCTGAAGGTTTCGAAATGCAAAATGGTGCAGGAACAGAAAAACATTCTAAAATTCCGATTTCTGTGATAAAATGAAATTTGGACACCACTTGGAGTCCAAGTGAGACATGAAATTTGGAATGCGTGTAAATGACGGGATGCTAAAGGCAGTTAGCAGAAGAAAAATAATTTCAAAAATCTAGATATCCATATTTTCTCTGAACGTATATTAATTTCTGTTCAGTGTTACAGTCAAATAAGTCATAGTTCACTTAGGGAGTCGCTGGAGGGCAAAACAAGTTGGAACACTTAATACAACGACAATACAAGTTTCACAAAACACTTCATTTCTCAAATTACTAAATATTGATTTACTCCACTGTCATTCTAACCCCGTCATATAGGAAGTGCAAATTAAAGTTCACTTACACAGAGCTGTCTGTAGCCTAAACCATACCTCAGGAAAATATGAAATTTGCAATGCGGCTAAATGAAGGAAGGCAAAAGACAGTTAGCAGAAGAAGAAAGTTCAAAAAAGGCCACTAGAGCGCGTTTTCTGATATAATTTCTGCGTATATGCAGATTTTAACAACCACGTGATGTATCTGCTCGCGCACAAAGAAATTTTTATATAAAAAACCCCCAATAAATCACCTGTCAGTCTCATTCCTTTTCTAAGGACAATGTCTTGAAGTTTACAAGATCGTGCTTTACTAGTGAAACTTTTTCATCAAAATGGTGATTTCGCACTATAATCTTTGTGGAGGTTTGGAACTTTGAAAAACATCCTTATAGGTGCAATTACTGTAAACGTAACATTTCCAGATCTCAAGGACAGTATATCCCGCCACGTCTTCAATATTTCGAAGAATATACGCTTCGCGTTTACTGTTGAATATTCTATTTTTCGATTTCAAACGATACTTGTCAATAATGAGCAACAAATTAAAAAATATTTTTCTTGATAAACTTTTCTACAGTCTATAAGCTTGTATTTTATTAAATTACTAGCTGACCCACCCAGCGTTGCCCGGACCCGTGATAAAACCTTAAATAAATCACAAATTTGTATTATATTATACATTTTACCCAATTTTGTATGAATTTATATCTTTAATACAAAATCGAAAAAACGTAAAAAAACATTTACTTCTTTTTTCAAGTACGATCATTATATAGTTAAAAAAAATAGCTCTTGTTGTCCAAACCTTTTGAAATTTTCAATGGTCATAAATATAACGGTTTTACAGCCCGTGTAATAATTACGTCAGAAATATTGTTATCTGGTTGTAAATTAAATATGTTTTCTTTCCGCGTCGGGTCCGTTAACATAAAAATAAATAGTATGCGTCACCCAATCTCTCTGAAATTGAAGTTGTTTATAAATATAACTGTTTCCAAGTCCTCTATACATTTATGTGAAAATATGTGCATTTTATATAGTGAAAACGTTACCCGAAGCCAAGCGGGACCGCGGAAAATATCCTGTTATTATGGGTTTTCGCGGAAAATATCTCAGATTTTTTTTTTTTTTAAATACTTGTTCTCGTCCGAACGCTTCGAAATTGTTGTAAGTGATGTAAATGTAGTCTACTGAGATGTTCTAAAAAGATTGTGTCGAAATACGAACGTTTAGTAACTTTTAGCGTAAGAAAAATAAAATTCTCGTGAGGCGCGAAATGACCTGCGCTCGCCGGTGTTTTTGAAAGAGTTAAAATCCGTATTAAAAAAATAATTATACCGTCTATTAGAAAAAGATTTCAGCTCTAAGAGCATGTGTTTGATTAGTCTGTATCTCTAAAATTGTGCTATTGAGGGGCGTTGGCTGAAGGGAGAAAACATAAGCTCGGGAAAACAACCCTTTTTCAAAAATATTTTTCAAAAGGTTAACATAACTTTTTTCGAATTGATTATGTCATTGGAGACGTAAGAGTGCGATCTTTCAGAATATGCATTTAGTTTTTAAATAAATCAACCGGTTTAGTCGATAGAAATTAAAACAGAATTACGAAATAAATGCATTCTTCATGTAAATGGTTCTTCATTCTCGTGTGCTATGGTAAATCGGGTTCTGGGCATGCGCGAGTTCTGAAAGCCGGCTCGCAAAAAAGAGATGAGTTATTGATCTGTTTTTAATTAATATTTTTGTTAATTTTCAATGTATTACAATTCTGAGACCAGGTCAGACGTTGGACTATCCTTGGACTAATTTTCAGATTTCTAGGTGGACTAGATTTTGCTATCCATCGCAGACAAACAAACAAACACACACACAGAGTGAAACTTCCTTTTATTAGTATAGATTTTCAAAGTATTAAAATTCTGAGACTCAGGGCCAAAAGGCCAGACCTTGGACTATCCTTGGACTAATTTTCAGACTTCTGGGTGGGTTAGATTTTGCTATCCATCGCAGAAAACACACACACACACACGCACACAGAGGGAGCGAAACTTTCTTTTATTAGTATAGATTGAAAAAAAAACAATAATACGCCTTCTAGTGGTCTTTTTAAAAAAAAAAATCTGTTAAATATATTTCTCATCCCTTCACTTAGACGCATTCCAAATTTCATACTTTTCCGATGAACAGTCTCAACTTCAGATAGCTCTGAATAGGTGAACTTGAATGATGTACACCCTGTGCGTACCACTGGACTATTTTTTTTACTCTATTCGTACCAGTTATTGAAAAAAATTCTCTACCATACATTTATACCAGGATATTTTCAAGAGAAATCTACCACATTTTTTCATACATAAGTAAATTGTGGTACGAGAGAATATAAAAATAGTCGCCAGTCCTGGGCCGTACTCAGAAGTTAAGGTTGGAATTCTGGCGTTCTCTATAAATTTTTTGTTTGCCTACAACTCGCAGCATATGACATTTAGAAGCGAATTTTAAACAAATGAAAGCAGTCTCGCCAAATTTTCTCGTTTGCCTTTCAATATATTTGAATGTTTTTAGGGGGGTTTTTTGTATCAAGTCACTTTTTGTATTTCATAAATTTTCACAAATTTCCTGATATCGATTTTGCATGGTTATGAAGGAAATACCTCGACCCTCACCGTTTTTAAAAGTGAAAGACTCCTAAGAATGTATTTTAGAGAATAATACGGTGCAAAATAAATACTGTACAAAATAATAGTGTAAAAATTAGCACAATTTTTTATATAGATAATAAAAAAACATATAAAAAATCTTTCTTTCAAAAAAGTACAAATTATTGAAGAGATATTTTAACTATTAAATTGTTAGGTATAAATAGATAATATATTTATTCTAGAATGCATCGTAATTTACGCAACCAAATAGAAATGTTATCTTTTCTTATATCACATTCTTCGGAATCATCTAATGATGCCTTTCAAGATGGCATGATTCCAAGAAACATGAAACATGAAAGTTATTTATTGGTTTTACTACATAGCCCAAATCCTGTCAAACAATACTGTAGTAGGAAAAGTCAATGTGTAATACAGTGCACAGCTTAGTGAAAATCTACTTTTGAAGTGAATTACATAAACATATTAATGTTAGAAAATATGTTAAGAATTTATCTACAACGGTATTTTATAACTAGTAGGGAGTCAAACCCCGGCTTCCCGGGTTACAAAACATAGGAGAATATATATATTTTTTTGTTGAAAACTCTCATAGATTTTTTACATTTAATATATATTTCTTAAAAATAAAACGAAAAAGTACAAATTTATCAATTTAGCCTTCGACCTCTGATATTCTAATCATATTAGAATTAAAACTTTATTAATTACATTGTATATTTACATCAATGGCCGTTAATCTATAACTATCCAAAATTGTCTCACCTTAATACATCCACCACTGTACAATACATCTAAGTATGAAATTTTATTTTATAAAGTTCAAAGAAAATAAATCATTGAAAGAAGAATAAAATGATGAAAAGAGAAAAAAAATTCTATTTTAGAATTTACATAAGTCGAGAGTTACAATTTCACAAAAATCAATTCTGTTTCCGGAAGAATGAATTCTACTGAGTAAAAAAAAAAAAAAAAAAAGCTGTTGAAGTTAAGGAAGATTTTTTCCCCCTTTTGTAAGAGTGTTTGAAAATCGATTTGGTGTTTATTTTTAGTTTGAAGCGTTGAACCCAATGCAATTAAAATGTTAGATTGAAAATTTTTAAATTTTGCATTATGTGATTTTGTTAATAAAGTTACTTCAACGGTCAATCAAATATAAAGGAGATTTTTTTTTAATGTCAATGGAATTTTTTTTTATATTTGTTGGCATGGCAATTATGATATTTTTCATGAAGTTTAAAAATTCGTTTGCTATTGTTATATCCTTCCTATGTTCATTTTAGAAGATCAAGTTAGAAAAAAATTCTTTGAAGACGGTTCTGTTTCATTCTTTAAAAACTTTTGGTTTGTAAAATGACTGGAAATCTCACAGACTACTTGTATAGGTAAACGACTGAGGTACAACGCAATGCAATTTCTGAATTGTCTTCAGTTACAAGAGCGAACTAGAACATTTAAAACGTTTTTTTTCTTATATCGCCTATAGACCGTGATATATTCGAATTCTTTTGCGCGTCCAAATCAAACAACTGTAAATTCTATGTTTGTCACTTTCAATATAAAAGATTGGTAAACGTCGACATCATATATAAATATCGTTGCTATTTAAGAATATTTTCGAAAATTAAAGCATGGTTAAATAGACAGTCACGAAAACAGACAGACGAGTCTACATTTCAAAATTTAAAAAACCTTTTCAATTATATTGTAGAAGATTCACCCTCGAATTAATGTATTTTTTTAAAGAATGAAAAATATATTTTGCACATAAAATAAGTTTAAAATGGATTATTAATAACAAATAATGTCGAATATTTAAAAATATTAAATTTATTAGAAAATTACAGAACGTGATATAACAATAAATGCAATAAAAAAATATTAAGTGTTAAACACTGGCCAGCTTGCCATAAAGAAAAAATAAATGCTTATGTCTTTGTTTAGATCCAAGCTCAGAAATTCTTTGAGAATATTTTCTTTCGCACAGAACAAACAAAAAATGTCAACGGTAGATTTTTAAACTGAATGTATGAAAAAGAACGGATTTTGATATCTACACAGCCCAGCGGGGATAGTTTTTAATACAACTTCATGTGAATTTTCTGTATAGGAGAGCGTTAAATTTGTTTTACTTATCACAAAATTAATTCAATTTTTTATATAGATTAAAAAAAAAACATATAAACAAATCTTTCTTTCAAAAAGTACAAATTATTGAAGGGATATTTTAACTATTAAATTGTTAGGTATAAATATATAATATATATATTCTAGAATGTATCGTAATTTACGCGACCAAATAGAAATGTTATTTTTTCTTATATCGCATTCTTCGGAATCATTCTATTAATGATGCATTTCATGGCATGATTCCAAGAAACATGAAACGAAGTTGGTTATTTGTCTTGCTACATAAACCAAATCATGTCAAGCAATGCTGTACCAGGAAAAATCAATGTGTAACACCGTGCATAGCTTAATGATAATCTGCTTTTGAAATGAATTACATAAACATATTAATGTTATAAAATATGTTAATAATTTATCTATATCGATATTTTATAACTAAAAGGGGATCCCGGGCGTCCCGGGTTACAAGACATAGGAGAAAATACTTTTTTTATTGAAAACACTGATAGATTTTCTACATTTAATATAATTTTTAGATGTTATTGCCCAATAACAATACCAACAAATACCAACGTCAAACGTGACAAATTAGGTGCGTTCGTACTATAACTTGTTTTATGAATATTCAGGTCTTGGAGTAACATCTGTTGCACTCTTATGCATAAATGCATGAATACAAAATTTATTTTATGTGCAGATTTTCATATTATAGATATTAATTTTATTTTATGAAATTAAGTTTCAATACACTTTTACAAACAAATAATTTCAATTCAGTTACATTAAAATTATACTAAGTCGCAAATATCCAATACAAGACAGTGTAAAAAAATCATCGTTATTTTTTCACTGATATGAATTGTATCGTCTGTTATTATGATACGATTAATTTCCGTAATAAAATAAGTACATTTTAAGTTGGCAACATTTTATCTTTTGTTGATATTTACTGAAAATTTCAGCTTTGAAAATTTCAGAAATCCATATTTAAACTCTTTTACATTAAGTATCAATTTCTCCGGAAACTTATATCCAAAAAACTGTCGGTAGATTATACGATTGCTATAATTAAACAATATCGTTATACAAATTCGGTTTTTAGATTCAGTAATACGAAAATAATATGACTCCATTTTAAATAGGACGTAATCACCATGGCAAACTAGAATCATTACCTGTCATTAGGATATCATTGAATTAATTACGTATGATGGGATTTAATAGAATGAAGAGATCTTTTATTGATATCTTTTTAAGTTTTGATTGGATTTTCATAAAATTTGAAATGACTGGACAAAATTCTGTAACGAGTATATATATATATTAAATTTCAAACCATTCGGTTGGGTAGTTTTTGCGCTGTAACATGCGGACAGACGGACGGACCAGAAGACGACTATAGGTGCTACGTATTTATATAATTACGAACGCATCTAAAAAGCACTTTAATATGAAAAATATTTATTATGCACTTAAATGGAATTTTTAAATTTTCTTAAGGCGATACTTTCTTATTAGCCACATGTCGGGACTTAATAGCCGAAGAAAACGCAAAAGACATCGGTACTTACAGCAGCCTTATTGATTCTGATTATTTCAGTTTTTTAAATGTGAAGTTCGATTGATTACATGTGTGTTACATTTGTATTTTATTTAAATGATTTAAGTTATTTATTATTTATTTAGTGATGATGTTTTAATTTTGTTATGGAATATTAGCCAAAAACAAATACTAATCTATGTATAATATTTTAAGGAAACGCCGGCTAATCTTTCGTAATCGGGATTCACGCGATTGAGATCGCTATGAGATTAGCCCCCATCCTTCCCTTTATACTTAACCAATGAACCCTCAAAACTAATCAGGGAAGCGTCTTATAAAAATTAACTTATATACAATATTTGAAGCAAATCGGATAATTCTGAATGAATAAATTAAGGGGTGGATTAGCCCAGCTTCCCACATCTTTATACTTAGCCAATGAACCTCCAATACTAATCAGGGAAGCTCCTTATCACAATGAACCTATATACAAATTTGAATCAAATCGGATAATTCTGCATGAACAACCCGTTTAACTAAAGTAAAGAGGGGGATTAGCCCCATTCCTCCTTTTATACTTAACCAATGAACCCCCAAACCTTATCAGAGAAGCGCCTTATCAGAATGAACCTATATACAAAATTTGAAGCAAATGGGATATTTTTGTCAAGAGTTATCGCGTTACGTACACACATACGGACATACATATGTACATACAGAACCTGTGGGCACATTAGCTCTGTGGCGTTGATAGCCTGTGAGCTAAAAAATAGATAGAAAATAAAATTTGTACAAAAGTCCAGTATGCAATGCTGTGGACAGGACTTGATTATTTTAGAAAGATTTTGAGTAACAATAAAATTTATTATTTTTCAAAAATGTGTTCTTTTGAAACTGTTAATGCATAGCAATTCTTCTCCTTTATCAAAATACGTAAAAGATTATCATATTCAGAGACTTGCGTAAAAAAGTATTTACGTAATATTAAAATTTATTCTTTATACCAATGCTCTGCTGAAACACTTGTAATATTGCATAAGACAACGTATTCAAAGATTGTTTTCACGAAAGGATAGAACATGAAAGAAAACAAGAAAATGCCATTTATAAAAATAAAAACATTTTTAAGAACAGACTTTTCGTTTTAAGTGAAAGAATGTTGATTAAAGAAGATTTCTAATTCTGGAAAATACATTCGTATAAACAATTCTTTTTTTTTCCTGCTCCAAAACAAGAATTTGAAAACTAACACGTAGTAACTCACCTTATTACATATAATTTATATTGGGACCCAATTTTGTGATTATAATGCATCTGTTGAAAGTAATTTCAATGAGATACCAACATTGTTTAAATATTGGCTTTACATTGGTAATATAGTTTTCAGAAGCCCCAGATGCAGAACAAAAAAGGGGTTGACAGATATGCTGGTACCGTATTGTACTGCTAGGCTTTAATTGATTAATATGCAACCGACCCCCCATTTATAAATTTATGCATAAAATTAACACGTTGACTGCGTGGGATGTTAATCTGTGTCTAGCCGCATATTAGCGTGGTGCGACAGACGCATATTCGCGTCCTGCCCAGACTTGCATAGCTCAGCATTCACATTTAGTTTACGAAATTTTGTCACCATATAAATAAAGAATCTCGCTACCTTGTTTATCGTCGTTTTGTTTCTGTGTGTTTGTGTGATGCGAAAATTGCATGATCTTACGCTAAGTGATATTTCCAAAACTTTTGTTTCTTTATTGCCGAAACGTCAGTTGAGGGTCACTGTGGAGACCCGAAAAGTTTTTGGTTTATGTCTGTCTGTCTGTCTGTTCCGCGATAACTGCCGCAAAAATTATCCGATTAGTTTTATTTTTGGTAGGTATGTTGGTGAGATACCCGGAATTAGCTGTATAGTTTTTAATTACATTTGGTTCATTCGTTCGGATAATATAGAACATTTCTTTTTAGGTTATAATGCTTTTCTATGGGAATTCAGACGATTTCGAAATTTTTCATTCGTTGAAAATAAAATGGCACATTTGATTAATCTACTTAAACAGTAAGTTATGAAGGCTAAAATTTATCAAGTCAGGTCTTAAATTATTCAAAATAATTTGAAATTTTGTTAGTACATCCGTCAGATTTTTTAAATTAGGTGTATAATTTTTGGTACAACTTTATGCATCTGTTCTAATAATATAATACATTTTATTTTATCATTTTTTTGCAAATTTTAAAATGCATTTATTTTTATTTTCCTCTTTAATTTAACCGTAACCTAGCAACTATTTCAAACAATATCAAAATAATAAAATTCAAGTAACTCAGACTATATGGCTACAGTATTTTATTCGCAAAATAAAATATTTTTGGGTGATTTTAATATTTTATTGAAATACATGAGAATTTATTTTGATACAAGTAACCTTTTAACTATTATAGAATGATAACCGAAACATTTTTACATGAGATATTGTTCATTTTCTGTAAGAGATGTGGACTTTTCGTGGTTGAAAATTAGTATTACTTTTAAAATAGAATATAATATCTCGTACAACAAGATGGTTAATCTAAAGAAATTAGCGTAGTAATACGCATCCATATAGCCTGAAATAGCACAACTACTAGAAACTGCGATCATAAAAAAGTTATAAAAAAAAAAAACTTTATAGCGCCACATCACGGTTGCTATTTAGTGAATTGGCAGTAGGCACGATTATGAATTATTACCCAATAGTTTTAAATGTTTCCAAAAAAGCCTATTTTGAGGGGATGTTAGTATGCTATTGCCCTCGAGTTAGATCAGGATGTACTTAGGTAAAATAAATATTATAGAATGACCATCAAAACTGTTTTTCCGAAACAAAAATTGTAATAAGACTAGATTTCTGCAATAGATATAAGTGAAATATAGTAGATTCAGTTTGCATTTCCATAAGTTGCTTTTGTACACGAGATATTATTCAACTTATCTATCAGATGCGAGTGTTTCGTGGTTGGCAGGTAAGTAAATATTGCTATTTAGGTATTAGGATAACATGAAATTATTTCGAAATTTTTGCTTATTGTAATAAAACCACTGTGTAGAACGAAATCCAATATATACTAGAATCATTCACACAAACAATAGGAAATCAGGAATATAAATTCAATAAGATTCCGGGAGGTTCAGGGGGGGGGGAGAGCCCCCCCCCTCCGAAGAAATGTATCTTTTTTAATCTAAAAAATAGAATAAGAAGTTCTTAAGAATGTCAGAATATTATTTTATAAACCGTGTTTAATTTAACGTTTCTAATTTCTGAAACCTTCGAATTAATTTATATGCATATAAATAGATATGTAGTAATTTAAAAAAATTAATTTATGGATTGTAAGATGTTAAATATTATGAAAAATGAGATTAAAAAACATTGACTTTTAGAGCTGACGTTGAGGCTACTGATCTGTAGATTTACTAGTGTTTATCAATAGTTTTGATTTTTTATAGATCAAAGTATATAATGTAGGTGAGCTAAAGGTAAACATAGTTAAGCTTTGAGGATATTTTATAATTTTCTGATTGGGTGTGTGTGGCTGAATTTTAGTTTGTAACATTTTACAATTAGCTCTAACACATATCAAGTATACTTTTCTTTGTAAAATAAAATTTAATTACTTTTATAGTACAATTTAAAAATTGTAGCTTGTCGGCCACCTTTGGTGCACAGTGTTCGAAAGGTGGCCCATGCATTGGAGTCATTTTTAAAATGTGAAAAAATTACTCTGCAAACTATTTTGCTTACTATTATGCTCTGCTGGTATTTTTTTTTTTTCGATTGATATTTTTCGAGTTTTTCTTCTTAATCTTCTTATGACACGAAAACAGCATGAAGCACTTTTTGTGCACGGTAGTTCAAGATTTTCTTTTGGAAGTTACTGACTTCTTTTGAATGATATCTGTTGTTAACAATAAACGGTAATAAGTTTTTCAGATATTTATGTAGATATTTCGAAAATCCCCCTTACTACACTGATTTCACATGGGTTTTCTAGGGTGACTATTTTGGGAACATGCGTACTGTCGCTATTTGCACGACATAAATGTATTAATCTGATACATTTCTTGGAATTGAAGTAAATGTGGTTAAATAAAAAGAAATAAGCTTTCAGAAAACGTATCATAACTCAAAGTTCTAAGAATTTAAACACGTGTAAATTAAAATATCTTCTTACCTGGAAATAAGAAAGACTACGCCGCAAAAGTGAAATTGCTGCATAAAATGTCGAAGGATCAAGGTGATATCTTTCAATTCACCCTCGTTCACTGTACATAAATGATTGACAATGCAGTAGCAACATTTTGGGATTAAAAAGTAAATTAATTCTACTTTTGAGGGGCCATCACCTTTGGTTCACCCACTTATAATATGATATAATTTTCGAATTATTATTAGTTTTGCTGAATAATAGATTGAAAACAAATCAAATCAACATCGCTTTTATTCCGACACTGACGGACGCGGGTCCGCGTCTGTTAGTACTGAAAATGAACATTTCAACTATGTTGCTAACGACGCAGATCCGCGTCCAAGTAGTAAGATACATCAAAAATGAGTTAATGTGCCATCTATCTGATAGCAATGCAATGTTTATAGCTATTATGGACTTTTATGGCTTTATATGGGATATTATATAGACTTTTCCTGCCTCTAAAACCAGACCGCGTCCAGCCTCGAATACAAATAATACTCTGCAGTCAACATGTTAAACAATAAATATTATTCCCAGTCGGTTGTAACCAATATATAAATATTATACAGTTAATTGGAGCAGAATTATTAGGGGTTATAGTTTTATTTTAGGCTTGTACAGTCCCAGATTGCCTCAAATTCCAAAAACGAGGTCACAATATTAAAATCTGTACGCAATGCGTATACGAATGTTGGTATTTCAGGGTTTTTGCCTTTGCTGATTATAAATATGATACCAAAGTCTTCGTATAAAAATATGTTTGGTACCAGTAGATTAGTAATAACGTCTACAATTCAATATTATACTTAAATTTATAATATACTAAATAAAAATACCCATATTCAGTGAATGTTTTATACATAAATTTATATATTTTCAACTTTTGTTTGTAAACATAAATAATTCCCTCTGTAGACTAATAGATTCTAGTCTATTTATTGTCAGATTTTCACATATTTAAAAAGGGGAAAACAGCACCTCAAGCGTTTTCTCTGATTATCAATTTTGATTTTTTTTCCGTTTACATCTGAAATCCATTTTCAGAAACATTTTATATGCATGAAATGTGAATTCTTCCCTTTTCATCAAATCACGATTATTTTATCAACGCAACTTTTAAATAAACAAACATGATTTTTCTTTTAAACATGAAAAGGAATTTCACTGCTTTTCACTGCTAAATTTTACAAAACATTATTTTTAAATAATACAAAACATGTAGCATTTTACAAAACCTATAAAAAATCTTTTCATTGATTTTGATAAAGATTTTTTATATTTTTTGTCCTTGTAGTTATGAGCACAGCATCCTATTGTTAAATATTTTATTACAAAAAACTTTAGTAAAAATAATTTTACGATAGACGTTAAAAAATTTACTGTCATCCAAAATAAAGAAAGAAATAAAACAAAATAAATCAATATAGAGAACATTCTTTATTATCTTTTTCACAAGTAATTGAATAAAAATAAGCCTAAGGGGTAGGGTTTCCAGGAAAATACTAAACTTTTATTTTGAATACCAATATTTAAGATATCATGTAAATATAGAAATTGTACCAAACTTTGAAGTTTTCAATACTAATACCTAATTTTGACATCATATTTGAATTTTTTATTATATTTTACATTCGGATACCAAACGGGAAGTCATTCAGTCATTTAGTTTAGAAAATCAGCAGGTTTAAATTTTGTAACACGTAATGGTATATTCATAGTTGATTTTTGCAAAACAAATTGCAATGCAGGTAGATTTTTAGGCATAACTCAAAAGCTACTTGGCCGAATGAGCGATAATTTTGGTTTTGTATGTTTGAGGTTTCTGGAAATCTATTTCTGTTAAAACATTTATATGTTGCAGCATATATTTTTCTTGAAAATTAATTTCGAATATAAATATTGTTGGAAATTAGTTTTTGAAGAAAATATGAATTGTAATCTATAAATTTTTAAACAGAAATTGGTTTCTATAAGCTTTAAATACACGAATCTAAAATTAAAACCCTTTTGCCGAGTTTTGTTTGAGGTATGCTTAAAAAACTGCTCGCATTGCAAACATTTTTGCAAAATGTAATAATGCATTTAAGATTAGGAATTTCAATCTTTAAACTTTGACAAATCCTAAAATATCTCTAAATGTCTTTTTATTTGGTAATAGAAAACATAAGATACCGAAGAATCGAAAATATCATGTTAAAATTAGGTATTAGTTTTGAAAATTTTTAAAGTTTAATACAATTTCTATATGTATACGACTCCTACTATGGTTGCAGGGAAATACGAAAACTTTATTTTTAATACTACTATTTTTGTATAGAAAAAGACGCCTTATTTAATTGCAGAAATTGTGCGAGTTAATCAGGTGAGTAATTCTATACGAAGATATTGGTATTCAAAATAAAAGTTTAGTATATTCCTGGCAACCCTACCCCGTTGTTTTTTTTTATTCAATTATTTGTGGCAGAGTTAATAAAGAATGTTCTCCTTATTGATTTATTTAGTGTTATTTCTTTATTTATTTTGAAGTACAGTAAATATTTTTAACCTTTGTCGTAAAATTATTTTTGCTAAGCTTTTTTTTGTAATAAGATATTTAACGATATGATGCTGTGCTCATAACTACAAGTTCAAAATATGAAAAATCTTTATCAAAATCAATGAAAAGGTTTTTATAGGTTTTGTAAAATGCTACATGTTTTGTATTATTTAAAAATAATGCTTTGTAAAATGTGTTGCAGTAAAATTCATTTTCATGTTGAACGGAAAAATCATATTTGTTTATTTAAAAGTAGCGTTGATAAAAGAATTGTGATTTGATGAAAAGGGAAGAATTCACATTTCATGCATATAAAATGTTTATGAAAATGGATTTCGGTTGTAAATAAATAAATAAATAAATAAAAACAGAATGGATAATCAGAGGAAACGCTTGAGGTGCTGTTTTCCCCTTTTTAAATATGTGAAAGTCTGAAACAAATAGACTAGAATCTATTAGTATACAGAGTGAATTATGTATGGTTTATAAAAAAAGTTTAAAGCATTTAAATTTACATATAAAACATTCACTGAATATACGTATTTCTATATAGTACCGCATATAAATAAATTCACGTCAAAATAATAATACATATAGTGCTTGAACTTCCGCTTTGTTTTTATAAAATATATATTCTATATTATTACAAAGTAAAGCTATTATATGTAACCATTTTTAATATACATCTGTAAAACTCTGTAGACAATAATGTGCAACAGTATTTTAAAAAATGTGCTGTGCTTCTTTTGAAAAAAACAATAATCAATAAATCAAAAATTTAATAAACTTTAATTATTGAAAACTGAAAAATCCACAGAACAACATTAATTAATTCAATGGATTTCCTTTTGTTAAGATAGGTTCTCTTCTCAAAATTATATCGCCTTTACATTTTAATTCCATTTAGAAAGACATTAGATATAATTGTATATTTAACTAAAGCATTCTTAAAAAAACAAAAAGATCATAAATGGAAAATTTTAATTTTTATTTAATGGAAAAAACTATTTTGGTAATGGATTTTTTTAGAAAATGAAAATATAACTAAGAAAAAAGCCAGATCAAGAAATTGTGACAAAATATTTCTTTTCACACTTGATTTTTTATAAAATAAGTATTTTAAAGATTCTGGAAGTAAACTACAAAAATTAACCGTTTTAAACGTACTCTGTAAAACTTGAGTAAATCTACGTCAGTGATTTTAAAGTATGCTGTGCTTCTTTAAAAAGTATTTTTTTAACCAATAATATAAACTTTAGTTACTGCATACAGAAAAATGCCTCCCACAGGATTAATTACTTTAATGGTTTTCCCTATTCCAAAGAGTTTTTCTTTTAGCTAAAAGATGTTATATTTTCAAATTTTTATGACCTTTGAATACAAATTCCATGTCGAAAGACCTTAGACATGATTGTATATTTCAGTAACACATTCTTTAAAAAGACCATAAATGGAAAAATTTGAATTTTGATTGCTTCTGGTTTATTTACAACAAAGCATACAGAAAAATGTTTCTGCTCTTTCAATTTTTCTCTTTTCACGAAAGGAAATTCTACAGATGTTACACGATTGTTTTAACAATATTATGGGCTTCTTTTAAAAGTGTTTTTTAATCAAAACGATTAACTTTATTTAGTAAATGCAGAAATGTGCTGACATAAACATTCAGTAATTTAATGGGTTTTCCTTAATTGTATGCACGTTTTCTTTTTGTTAAAATATTTCCCTTTTCAAAATCTTATGGAATTTAAATTCGAATTCTATTTCGAAAGATATTACACATAACTGTATATTTAATTAACGCATTCTTAAAAAACGATCATAAATTGAAAAATCCAAATTGTTATTTAATGGGAAAAAAATCTTAATATTAGACTTTTTTAGCAAATGGAAAGGGGCTAAAGTAACGAAAAAAAAGATCAGATCATGAAAAAAACTTGAATTTTTTTTCCTCTTTCAGCTTCTTTTATCTTTATTTTTGTTCTTTTGTCTACTAAAAAAAAAAAGCTTTAAAATGCTACATTTTTTTTAAAGATATGATGCACTTCTTTTAAAAGTATTTTTTAATCAAAACTGTTAACATTGTTTACTCAATATAGAAGTATGCTGCCATAAACATTAATTAATGTAATGGAATTCCCTCAATGCAACGTGTTTTCCTTCCATTAAAATATTTCTCTTTTCAAAATCTTATAGCAGTTAAATACGCATTCTATTTCGAAAGACATTACGCATTATTACATATTTAAACAACACATTATTAAAAAAGAATCATAATTGGAAAATTTCAAATTTTGATTTAATGGGAAAAAGCTGTTTTGATAAGGGAATTCTTTAGCAAATAGAAAGGGACTATGTGAAAGAAAGATAACTTCTAGATTAGGATAACATTTTGAAAAATATTTTGCCTTTTTAAACTTTTCTTACAAAAGGAAGTTTTAAAGAATCTACACGGTTGTTTTAAAAATATAATGCGCTTCTTTCAAAATTATTTTTTTAATGAATAATATTAACTTTATTTATACAATACAGAAAAAAGCTGCCATAAACATTAATTAATTTAAAGGGAAATGTTTTATTTTGGTTAAAATATTTCTCTTTTTAAAATCTTATGGCCTTTAAATTCGAACTGTATTTCGAAATACATTACGCATGAATATATATTTCAGCAACACATTCTTTAAAAATGTCAGAAATGGAAAAAAAATCAGATTTTGATTTAATGGGGGGAAAAAAACTTTTTTAATGATGACTTTCTTTAGAAAATGGAAAGGAACTGATAAAAATAATTAAATCTTTCAAAAAGGAAAATATTTACAAAAATATTTCTTCTTTTTTAACGTGTTTTTTTACGAAATGAAGCTTTAAATTTGCTAAACGGTTCATTAAAAACTATGATACGCTTCTTTTAAAAGTTTTTTTTAATAAAAACTGTTAACTTTATTTAATCAATACAAAAAGATACTGTGATAAATATTAATGAATTTAATGGGTTTCCATTAATGCAAAGCGTTTTCCTTTTTAATAAAAAGTTAAAATTTCAGTGCAAATTCGCCTTGTTTAATAATTAAAATTCATAAAGATACAACTAAATGTAAATATATTGCTTGAAAGTGCGTAAAAACATACATAAAACATTTAAAAGCACATTAAAGTACTTTTAAAAAATCCAAAACGTTTTCAACCGAACTACTCGGTCATCATCAGTGGAAAACTAATTGTTGAGTTGAGTTGTTGTCTCTTCGCGTTTTCTAGCTTGCCCGGAATAGCTAGAAAACGCGAAGAGACAACAAATCAACTCAACAATTAGTTTTTCACTGATGATGACCGAGTAAGTTCGGATGAAAACGTTTTGAAATTTTTAAAAGGACTTTAATGTGCTTTTAAATGTTTTATGTATGTTTTTACGCACCTTCAAGCAATATATTTACATTTAGTTGTATCTTTATGAGTTTTAATCGTTTTCCTTTAGTTAAAATGTTTTGCTTTTAAAAATCTTACAGCCTTTAAATTCGAATTCTATTTCAAAATACATTGCACATGACTGTATATTTAATTAAATCACAGTCTTAAAAATTATAAATTGAAAATAATACACTGAATCATATTGATTCAATGGGAAAACATCTTTTTAAATAATAGATTTCTTAGCAAATTGAAAGGGACTAACTTTCCGATCAGGAAAACCTCTTGAAAAAATATGTTCCACTTTCCACTTTTTGTTTTACTAAAAGAAGTTTTAAAGATGCTACATGATTGTTTAAAAAATACCATGCGCTTCTTTTGAAATTACTTTTTAATAAAAAATACTAACTTTATTTACTCAATGTAGAAAAATGCTGCGAAAACATGAATTAATTTAAAGGGTTTTTCGTAATGCATATTTCTTTTTTTAAATCTTACAGCTTTTAAATTATAATTCTATTTAGAAAGATATTACACATGACTTGAAATGAGCCGTCAATAAGCGGAAATGTATTCAAATTCTTTTGTACAAGCTTAGTAAATGAGTGTATTTATGCACACCTTTATTATGCACATTCGAATTTATGCACACATATTATTTAAGTAACACATTCTTAAAAAAAGATCCGAACTTTGATTCAATGAAACAAAGAAAAACAACCTTTTTTGATAGTGGATTTTTTAATCAAACAGAAAGGGTTTATGAAATAGAAAGAAAACTTTCAGATCCTGAAAACATTTTGATAAATATTTTTCCTCTTTCAAAGTTTTTTTTTTTTTTTTTTTTTTTTTTTTTTTACGAAATAAAGTTTGAAAGATGCTACACGCTTGTTTTAAAATTATGATGCACTTCTTTTAAAAGTATTTTTAATCAATAGTATTAACTACGGGGTTTCTTTGTGAACTAAAATGGAGATTTTTTTCCTACCGAGGCAGCTAGACGAATTTTGGCGAGATTTAGCTTCGTATGGCAACACGGTAGATTAGATTGTGTGTGTTATATACTATTTTAAACACTGTGTGTGTTTTATAATAAACTAGCTAACCTGCCCGGCGTTGCCCGGACCCGAGATATCAATAATCTGTTCTATACGAATATGACTGAAATCTGTAAGGCTATCGAAATCAAGTCGAATGAGGCAAACCCCGTCGTAATCGGGCTCATAAAACCCAAGATCGGAACGCGCATCCTGGCGGTCGAAAGTGAAACTAAAATATTTAAGGCTCTAGATATCAAGTCGAACGAGCCAAACCCCGTCGTAATCAGGCCCATAGAACCAGAGATACTCCTAATAGTTCCACCTTCCACCGCTAGGGGGCGCAGTCTGTTTTGGAAGAGGCTTTTTCAGAACACTCGACTCAACCAAATTTCCTAGTAGAATTGAAATTTAACCACGGGTAAACATTGCCAAAATAGCGGAAATCGTAAAAGTGGGTTAAGTAAATGATCGGTTTCGAGAGAGTTAATGTAGATATTTTTTTAAAACCTAACGGTGCGTTTTGAAGAAAATGAACGTGTCTATGATCTGGCGTCTACTGTTTGTCCGCACGCGCATTTCTGGAGTCAATGCCGGTTTTTAAACCTGGACCGAAAAACGAAAATTGCATGAGTGAGTTTTGGAAAGGATTTTTTTTCGGATGGTTAAAATTAAAATTTTCAAAACGGATACCAAATTTTAAAAAACAAAGGGATGTATATTAAGCGTGGTATTTTTAGTTTTTCTTATCTTGTTTATAAATGCCAATTCGGATTTTTAAAGATAGGAGAAATAATTAAAAAAGCGATATTAACTTACGGTAAAAAACGTTTTCGAAAGGGTTAACGTTTTCTTTTTTTAAACTAATGGTTTCTGCCTAAACCTGATAGAACATAGATGTTTTTAGGTGTGATTGTTTTTTGTTTGGTTATTTTAGAGAGCCGATGCCAGATTTTATATATCGCAGAAATCGGAATTCGCAAAAAAGAATCTCGCGCACGAATTTATTTGAAGGGTTAATATTCGTATTTTTCAAAGACAAATATAGATCTCGAAAACGGAATAAATGTGAATATTGTCTGGTATTTTTAGTTTTTCATACCTTTCTCTGAATCGCCGATGTGACTTTATAAAAATCGCAAAAATCGCAAAACGGCATACAAGAAATATAATTTTTCGAAGGGTTAATTTTCGTATTTTTTTAAACCAAAGGTGGCTTTCAAAAGAACAGAGTCAGTTACTTAATTTAGTGACATTTGTTTTTCCGTATCTTTTCAATTCCGGTGGATGCAAGGCTCGGAAAACGGGAGAAAATAAAAACATGAATTCGATGCTTTTTGATTTTTTTTAAAGGTTAAATGTAAAATTTTTTCAAATCAACCGGATCGTTCGAGATGTAAAAATGCGTTCTTTCAGAATATGTAGACGGTTTTTCCGTATTTCTAGCCATTCGCCCATGACGGATTTAGAAAAACTTAAAAAGAAATGGAATGACCCACGCTTTTTTTCATCTTTTAACGGATAAACGAATAAATGGCTTCTAGGCATGTGCAAGCTATTTTCGGAAGATAGATTTTTTATTTGCGATCTTTGATCAGTTTTTAAATAATAACTGCTCTAATTTTCAAAATATTAAAAATGTGAGGTTTAGGTGCACCAGGTGAGAGTTTGGACTACCTAAATCTAAATTTGCAGGCTTCTAGGTGGGCTAGATTTTGCTAGCCATCGCCAACAGACACACACACAGAGCGAAACTTTATTTTATTAGTATAGATTGAACACGTTTGCGTGGTTGATAATAAAATTGGTTGTCTTTTGTAATAAAATTAAGAGTGATAATAAATTGCGGGTTTTTATAATAAAATAAACAATTTCATAATAAAATAAAACTAACATGCTGTTTTCGCACTAAATCGCTAGACACACAATTCGCTAGACCTAACAGGTTTTCAAAAATAGACTATTTTCGCCAAAATGGCACACACACACACAAAATAAAATAAAATAAAATACCGCCAACAACAGGTGTGTTTGCGACATCTGTTCCGGTGCTTGGTATGATCGAGAACCGGTTGCGACAATGAAAGTAGACTTACTAAAAGAAACTGATGTAACCAAAATTAAAAAAGTACAAACTAACAACGTTAGAGATCAAAGATCAATCTCAGCTATCCTATGAAAAAAATTACTTACAAAAATTAAAATTCAAGCGAGAAGTTTGAGAAGAAAGTTCCCATATGTTTAACATTAGCTTGTGAATTTTTTCGCGTGACTAGTGTAGGCTCTTAAAGAAGAAACACAAAATATTATTTTAATGATTGGAAAAATAACTTTCCAATTTAAATGAAATAGAGCGACTATTATTCCAGTATGATTTAATATTTCCTTAAGAAAGATCACTTCCTGAATCCACACCCAGTTATAAATATTAAAAAAAAACTCTATCATTGATTTGATGAGTATTGATGTTCTTTTTAAACTATACTTCTTAAGATCATGAAATGTTCTATAAATTGCAAATAATTAAACGTAATATCGTGTAAACCAATTTTGAAATTATTTAAAATTTTCAATCAGTTATTTAATAAAATACGAAATTAAAACAAAATGTTAAAATCCCAGACTGTAATTATAAAACAGAGTAATCGTAAAGGGCTTTAGACAAAACATTTCATCAATGAACCTATTAATCAAGACCAAATACTTGTTCCTAAAATATTGGGAATGTACGTCAGGGTATGTACGTCAGATATGAGTTTTTGTTATTCCAATAATTTCAGCGATTTTAAGCGCTTATTTCGATTACATGTCTGTTAAATTTGTCTTTAATTTATACTATTTAATTTTTCACTTAATGAAGTTTTAATTTCATTATTGAAATTATCTGGAAACAAATTCTGAACTTTTTATTTTGCTTAAAGTGCGAGCGGATTAATGTTTTGTAATTGTCTGCAAGAGATTGAGAAAGATTTAAAAACAAGTAGGTAGGTGTGATCGAAGATCGCTCAAAGGGTTTCGTTTAATATTCCTTTCAAAAGACTTTATCCTTTCTTTAATAAATCCAAATAAGTTTCATTTAGCAAGGAAAAAAAAGTCATGTTTTTTATAAAGTAAAACATTACCGGTCTGTTTTTTCTTTTTTTCGAATATCTAAATCAGCCCGATAGCGGGCTAAGCCCGCTATTATATTCTGTCATGCGGACTAAATGCAATATTTAAAAAAAAATTCAAAATTAAACATGTTGTACACCTTCAAAATGTTAAAATATGCGAATATTTCCATAATCGGATTTTTATCATGATTCAATATGTTTCTCAAACTCATATATTTACTATTCTCTATTACTCATATTGATGCGCGCTTTGTATTATTTTCAAACATTTGAAAATTCCGTTAACTTCCAATATGACGTCACATTTTCTTTTTAACTCTCTAATGACGTGATATTAATCTGCTTTGTATACATACACATACTCATACTCCTTGTATTATTGAGAAATCTTTGAAAATTTCGTTTTATTACCACTATGACGTCAATCATTTTTATTTCATATTAATATTTTTTTTCAATTGGTGAAACTTTTTATTTAATTTTGCATTTTTCTCTTGGAAATCGTCTGATAGAAAATTAATTATTGTAGAGAGAATTTCATCGTGGATGTTTAATTTTTGGCATCTGCTATAACGAAAAATGTTTAAATTTAATAGGAAAAGGCTGTTAGAATTTTGGTTTTTTATCTCTATTTATTAAAATAATACGAATTTTTCAAATTTTAATACTTTGAGCTCTTTATAGCTGGTATTCAGCTATATACACGAAGTGTCAATTCTGTAAGTTACATAGTTTCTGAGAATAGTTCTGTGTCAAACAGAAAACGGAGCGGGAGTAATAGGGTTTCGTGACATGAACTAAACCCTAAAAAAATATGCTTGAAATTTAATTTTAATTATATACCAAATGAAAAAATTGTGATACAATTTTCAAATAAATTGAATTTGAAAGAAGATGTTTTTCCCTATATAAGGGTGTCAAAGTTAAAACTATGCGATGTTAAGAAATTTTTAAAAAATCCAGTAGCAAAAATTGCAAAACCGAAATGTCACCGTCAAGTGTTGCCATTCGCAAAATGACGTCATCGTTACGCACAGACACGTTTGTCCTTTATAATATCAATTTATGTATTTTTCTGAATGTAACAAGAAAATTATTTTAATAATTTGTATATATTACAAAACTGTAAATGCTTTCATCTTAAAAACCTGTTCCGAACATGAAATGCGAAATAGTAGTTACATTTTTTCCCTACTAAACAAGACAGCTTCGGAACAAGATTTAGAGAAAAAAAAAGACACAATAGCTCGAGTTTTCCTTTTACTAAAAAATACCATTTCCTTGCATTTCCTCTACCGTACAAAAAAGATGAAAAACAAGATTGTATAGTTAAATAGTACATACATAAAAAACATCATAAATTGAAGAAATTCGAAATTCAATTCAATGAAAAACATTTTTCGTAATGGATTTCCTTAGCAAAGGAAAAGTGGGAGAATAAGAAAAAAAAAATATTTTAAATCAGAAAAAGCTTTGGGGTGAAGGTTTTTTTCCTTACTATTTTTCTGCCAACAAAGTTTTGAAAATGGATGCGAAAAAGTTTTTAGTATGAAAAGAATAAATTCATTTCTTATTTAACTAATGTATATGAATTTTTGAAATTATAACGAAAAATGTCTGACAACTTATTAATAATATCAATGCTTATTAAACACCTCTAACACAAACAGTTTAATAGAAAGTTCATAAACTATCGGCACTGTCAAATTATTTGAATATTCTTTTAAAATGGAAACATTTAATAAATATTTTTGTTAGGAAAGTAATTATTAAATTACGGTTGTTTAATAATTGTAGCATTATGTTTTCATAAGATAGTGTATAGGATATATAACTTTCTATAATAGTCACTTAAGGGTTTAAACAAAAACGAAATTAACATGGCGACCGGATAGAAAAATAAAAGTACATTTTTCTGTACATATATTTTTTAAATACACGTTTATACTTCTATAAAGTACACGAATAATTGCAGAGTTTAGCAAGTAAATTATAATAAATATTCATTAATATAAAGGTTTAAAGTATTAATTTTATTATCATTTTACAATGATAAAATAGTAATACTTTTTATCAAATTGCAGAAACATTTTGGTCAATAAAGTATTTTTTTTTAATGAAAAACATTAGACAAAATCTTTCCATTATCTGCTTATCATCACCAGCATAATTATACTAAAAATATTTTTTTGATTTTTCTGTAAAATAATTATCAATTATTTTTTAATATATATACATTCACAAAAAATCCTATAATTCTCTTTAAAAATAAAATATCACTAATTTTTAAAATGTGTTAATCACTAAGCATTTCAACCCAGATTAAGAACTTATCTTTTGGTTTAATAAAATACCGATTCTGTTATCACATACACGGAAAAAAAGCTATTTCTAAAGCTTCGATGTTTTTGTCGAAAGATAATGTAAAACCAAATGAATAAACGAGCCAGAAATCTACATTCTTTCTTCCTAATCAGTAATTATTTAAAAGTGCAGCTTAATAAAGATAATATAAACTGCATGACATAGAAAATACTACATTATAAATTATAAAATAATGTTTCATTTTTTCAGTTTATTAATTTTAAGTATGTGTATATTTTTGTTTTTCCCATGAGTCTCTGTATCTAGGTTATTTGATGCCGCTTTCATGAAAATGTTTATAGCTTTAAATAAATTATTTAGCTTGTTTTCTTTATTCGAAAAGTTAACAGTTAAAAATTTATTTAAATATTTATGGATTTTATGCCCACTGCATGAATATTTTATTTTTAAAGATGGGGTGAATCTTTTCTGAGTTTATCTAATATTAACATTAAAATGACATTTTATACCGTAGGGCTTCACATCGCCAAGAGATAAAATTTAAACAAAAACATATATGCATAGTGTAATGTGACTAGTGTTTATTCATCAAATATAGGGTAAGTCAAAATGAGTATAGCGATTACAAACGGCTATAACTATTTAATGAAAAAGAATTTATAGATAACATTAACACAGAATGTAGACGGAACTTCAAAATTTTGTATACATATGTCATAGATGTTCTATGTGACTTTCCTTAGTCACACGGTCAACCTCTAGGCGGTAGTCCATTTCACGCCTAACATTCTGAAGCATTTGTTCTGTCACCGACGCAAGCGCATTACAAATGCGTACATTGAGTTCTTCAATTGTTTTGGGCATGGGAGGCACATACAGTCTTTCACATAACCCCATAGATCTGTCGAAGTGGAGATGCCGACGATGTCTTCGCTCTTAGCGACCAAGATCTCAGGATTTGACACCGATTTCAGCAATTTTTTTTCTATGGGGTTATGTGAAAGACTGTATGTGCCTCCCATGCCCAAAACAATTGAAGAACTCAATGTACGCATTTGTAATGCGCTTGCGTCGATGACAGAACAAATGCTTCAGAATGTATGGCGTGAAATGGATTACCGTCTAGATGTTGTTCGTGTGGCCAAAGGAAGTCACATAGAAGATCTATGACGTATGTATACAAAATTTTGAAGTTCCGTCTACATTTTTTGTTAATCTTATCGATAAATTCTTTTCCATTAAATAATTATAGCCGTTTGAAATCCCTATATTCACTTTGACTTACCCTGTATATTTAAAATAGGCTTGTAAAAAGTGAGATTCAGTTTTATGTTTCTTAAAACAATCTTGACATTTCGTAAAGAAATAACTTTTCCTTAACTTCTACAGATATAAATCAATCTACATCTATATTTGAAAATAGTCATGTGTGTCCGTATATTTCATTTTTTAGCCAAAATTACCCAGCACAGACCACTGGTGCTTATGTGTGGTAGTATCTTCGAGTCTCCCATTATGCACTATGGTGGTTTCATGTCGGTAGCTGTGGGGGTGTGGAAGATATGGTGGTTGAAAGTGGTCGACCTAGGATATTTTCATATTTCGGCTAAAGTGTTCTAAAAAATGTTTGGAATCATCTAGAATGTACTAGAGTGTTCTTGAATGTACTAGAATTTTCTAGAATGTACTAGAGTGTTCTTGAATGTACTAGAATTTTCTAGAATGTACTAGAGTGTTCTTGAATGTACTAAAATGTTCTTTTTATGTTTTACATACATAAATGTATATATATACATAAATACATGAGAATATATATTTATTATTAGGTTTACATATGGACTGGAAGGATCGAGAACGTGCTGGAATGTTCGCGGACCATTCTATGGGGGGTGTGGGAAATATGGTGATTGAAAGTGGAACATTTTCATATTTCGACCAATGTGTTCTAAAAAATGTTTGGAATCTTCAAGAATGTACTAGAATGTTCTTGAATATACTAAAATGTTCTTTATATTTTATACATACATCTCTATATATATATATATATATATATATATATATATATATATATATATATATATATATATATATATATATATATATACATACTTATACATATTTTTTATTAGGTTTACATATAGATCGGAAAGATCGAGAACGTTCTGGAATGTTCGAGAGCCATGCTGTGGGGGTAGAATTAGAGCAGCCCTGTGTTAAGCTATACAATCTATGCACATAACATAACATACAAAAAGTTAAGTTTGTTAGTTCGAATTCGCATAACACAACTGAAAATGCGCTTATAGCAAATATCGCCCAGTGATGATTATGTGTCTGAATTCTTTTGTGCGACCCTTTAAAAACATTAAATTATACATGCTATCTATTCTATTTTCTATAGGGAAGATGTTACCATGCATCTCAACAACAACATAAAATTTAACGTCCAAGAAATGTAGCATCGTTAAATCATATTTCAAATAATAACTATTAATACAGTTATTTTATAGAATCCGTTTATATGACACTTACATGAATAAAAAATGTTACGCACGCCATTGTTTATAGGGAACATGTTACGGTGCATATATGCAACGTATATTTGTTTTTTAACATTTGAAATAGTGTCACCGTCTAACAATTATCTCCCGTATATCATAATTTCATTTGTTTGTTTCTTTAAACGAAATATAAGAGCTGTCAATTTCATCTTGAATAGAAATCTTTATTTAGTAAACTTATACCATATATTATTTACGTAGAAATCCAAGCATATTTACGATAACTAGAGCGCGGCTGGGCAGAATGACCGACGAATCGAAGTCATACACATTTTCAACTATGTTGGAAGTGCTATAAAACTTTTTCCTTACCTAAAATGTTTCATAAAATGTAAAATTCTGTCTCTTAAAATTTTTTCTGATCTGGATGTCAGAAAACAACATTAATAGATGACAGCACAAATTGTGTGAGAAAGATATTTTTAGATACTTTTAGGACTTAATATCTAAGTTACAGCAGGCATGCACCATGGCATTAAGAGCATACACTAGTCACGGGAAGAAACGCTCAAGCTAATATTAAGTCTATAGGAAGGTTCTAGCGCGATATCTCGCTCGCATTTTAATATTTTTAAATGCTTTTTTTGCATAGGATTTTGCATAGGATAGCTGATGTCGATCTCCAACGTTGTTAGTTTTTACTTTTTCGATTTTTGTTACAATTTTTTTTATAAGCCGGCATTTTGAATTTTGGAACCAGCTGGAACCGGTTCTGAAAGTGAAAGTACTCTTATATAAAATAACTGGAACCAAAATCGAAAAATTACAAACTAACAACGTCGAAGATTGACCTCAGCTATCCTACGCAAAAAAAGCATTTTAAAATGTTAAAATGTGAGCGATAAATCGCGCTAGAACCTTCCCATAGACTTAACGTTAGCTTGAGCGTTTTTTTCACATTAACTACTGCAGAAACCTACGTTTACTTTAGAGTCTAGAACCATTAATCACAGTAAATACCCTTTTCTGTTTGCCTTGCATTATTCAACATAATGTCGAAGACCCATATAACTGAAATTTTAAAATGGAATAAAACAAAAAAAAAACAAAAAACGCAAAATCGTAATTGTAAATAATAAATGAAATCTTGATTATGTGAAGAAAGCATAAATTATGTTTTCAAAAATATATCGCTAAACAAAATATGTTCTTCCTGTAGAAGAAGAAGAAAAGGTAAGGTTGAAGTAACCCATAAAAGCCACCATTTTATTCCAGTTAAAATATGTTTCTTCTCAGTATATAAGAAATGCTTCTAAAAACACAGAATGACATATGTATCCATTACAGAGATTTTTTAATGTTGTTTCGCTCAACTTACTTCGTAAACGTTTGCCATATTTAGCACTTTCCAACCTAGTTGAAAAGTGTTTATGACTTCGGTTTGTTTGCCCGTCTGGCCGTCTGCCGTCTGGCCGTGCTCTAACTCCCGTAAATATGATGGGATTGCCCTGCAATTTTTATATGTTATTGTCGTTATCTATAGCATGTTCCCTATTTCAACTGAAGTGTGTAGCACTTATAGTCTTTTTACAGGGACACTCAAAAGAATTCCGTTACATTACGGTCTGTGAGGAAAAATCATTTGCGGTTTATTTTAATGATGCTACACAATTTCAAACACATTGTAATTGATATATATCAATAAGGTGCATTACAAGAAGTTTAATATGGAATAGGGTGTGCATAGCACTTATAGTTACTTTACAGGGACAGTCAAAAGAATTCCGTTACATTACGTCTATGGAGAAATATCGTTTGCGATTTAATTAAATAATGTTTCACTATTTTAAACGCATTGCAATTTATATATATCACTAAGGTGCATTACAAGAGGCTTACTACAGAATATTGTCTGTATAGCAGTCATCGTTCATTTACAGGGACACACAAAAGAATTCTCTACTGTCTGTTAACAATAATTCATCTAGAAGTGCGTTTTAAGTTGCTGAACGCGATTTTAAATTTAAATATTTTTTTTGTATATTACTTGGTGTGTATAAATTGCGTAGATCCTATACGGGGCAGCACAAAAGTTCGCGAACACATTTCCGTTTATTGACAGAAACTCCAGAAGTAGAATTTTAAACTGTGCTACGCGTTTCCTAACTAAACTAAAATTTAGCATCCTATGTAGTATATATAGATCCTATACAGGGCTGAATAAAAGTATTCGGATATTTTTTTGAATATTGTATATGTTGGAAATATATATTGAAAATTCCTGAAATTACGTTTTTAAATATGTTATGCGTTTTCCAAATTCTAGATGTTATCTTTCAGTTTATTAAACGGTAATGATTTATAAAATTATTTTGAAAGCGTTGGAAAGTATTACATAATCTATGCTTGACGCATGATTTTTCGTTCTTGTTAAATTAAAAAAATACTAGTCAAAGCCATGTATTTCCATTAGTTGAAATTGCATACTTCCATATTCATTAAACTAAAAACCCTATTATTAATGAATTGGAATAGAAAAATTCAGCAGATACATTGAAAGTCTAAACAGTACAAAGAGTATATAAATATACATGAAGATGTACCACAATTACTTAATTGCTTACAACATGATAAATTTTTATCATATCATTATTAAAGACTTAATAAATTTAAAACAAAAAGTTTAATACATAAGCTTCTAGATTGATTTTATTTTTTATTTGACTTTTCCAAATTCATTTTTAGTTTTGTTGTGGCATTTTATCCCCTCTTAATTCCCTATATTTGAAAAGTTTATGTAATTAAGATAAAACGATAAGATATTACTATTTTATTCCTTCCCAAAAGGTAATCTAAAGAATATCTTCTTTTACAGTTGCGTACAAAGAAATAAAATGAATCGAGCGTAGTTAAAAGTTTTAAATATTGGTTGATTTTAAAAATAATTATTTCCATTGAATTTAAATATTCTGAATCTATTGAAACTTTCAAAGCTTGAAATATTTATTCATAAATTTTAATGACTTCCGCTTTTGATTTTAAATGTTTGTGATAAATACGAAAAAGATTAATTAACAAAGCTATTTTAGAATTAAAGAAAATCGTTTTACTTTATTTTCGTAAACGCTTGCAATATTAATTATTTAGTAACTCAAATTGCTTTCTAAGTATAACAAAAGAAATACGTTTTTTTATCACATTTTAAAACGGATATCTCTTATAAGAGTTTATAGGTGGCACTTAATAATTTCCTTTGTGAGTATTGATTTGCGATATAACATAAAGTTTTGTTATAAATACAGTGACTGGTATAGAACGGCTACTATAGTAATTTTGAAGATGGCTACGTGATTTGCTATGTGAAACTTTCTGAACCGTTTGTAATAATAAAGTTGTTTGTTTAATAAACACCTTTTCTAAAAATAATTATTAAACAAAAGTCGTGCTAATACCACTCATGGTTTAAATTATGTCCAATTTAGTTTAATTGTTGCTTAACATTAAATCTTGTGCTCAAAATAAAACGTTATTGAAAACTAGTTAGTATAATTGATTGATAATTTATAATTCTTGTAATTTTAATAATTAATACCACGTTTAGATAGTTTGCGATAGAATAATAGATAACAGCAATAGCAAGTAATATAACTGTGTTATTCTCAAAAGGTGGAGGTAATACTTCAAACGTGTATAGCATTGTTTCAATAGAAATATACTGTTCAGTATTGGTGAAATTTTGTTTAAAATGTAGAAATATTTTGAATAAAATGTAAAAAAGTTGCAAAAAACAACTGAGAAATATTTACATGCAATGTTAATAATATGACAACATTGTTTCTATGTCACGAATATTTCGAATATAGTGCCGATAATCTGTAACTTTAATGTATTACAATATTTTCCAATAAAAACATATAAGTACAATATTGGTACAACATAAGACCACTCTTGGAAGACTGTTTTACAGTTACAACGAACTGTACATGTAGAATCAGAAAATTAAAATATTCTCTAAATATTTTCCATAATTATGCACAAACGATATTGCATGTAATTCCTTAGAGAAAGGCTATTTTTTTTCTTTCTTTAGAATATGAATGGTTTTAATAAAATGTTTTTAGTTTTAACAGCTTCCCGCATTAGCATACTCCTCAAATAAATAAATAAATAAATAAAACTACTATTCTGAAAAGTACGAAAGTTCATACCATCGTGTAACATTTTTTTGCTGGAAATAAATTGTGAAAAACCGCACGCAAATATTAAAAGAAATTTACTGTCATATATGTTGTTTGGAAAATATTTAATTATTTTGTGTTTAAATATCCGTTTAAAAAAACTGTTAGAAGAATTACTTTCAGTTGTTTTCCAGCTTGTTTTATAAAGGCAGTAACCATGCATCAAGGAAACAAAATCCCGTTATCGAATAAATATATACAGTTGGCTAACAACAACAAAAAATACTATTTCATACATTTTAATTTCCAAATTGTCAAAGAAACAAAAATAGCCATTCGAAAGGAAATTATGTCTTTTTCCAGTCTATGTTAAAATGAAATAGACTTAGGGGTCGTCTTCATTCTAAACTTGTACCAAACTCTGAAATATCCAATATGAAAACCTAATTTTGACCATAGGAACGAACTTTACGGGGGCGAGATGTGGAATCGCGAATACTACTACCACTAATTTAAATTTTATTTTTCCTATTTAATAAGTGTGATTATTAAAGACAAAAATAACATTTTAAAATTAGTTATAAAAATATGCCTCATTTGTCCCCGTCAAATAGGCAGTCAAATGGGTAAGTTTTTTTCTACTTCTTCTTCGTTTGGCAGCTGACAGTATATATTAGGATATAAAGGTTGAACCAAAAGTCTTGTCCTAAATTATAAATATTTATTGTGCTCAAACTATTATAATTAGACATATGTTTGTTTGGATACAATGTAAGTACTGTGTAAGTACTGTTATAATTTCTTCATAAAACCATGTATCTCAGTAGATTTCAACGTGTGCCCCTTGGTAGCTCGGAGAATGTTTGAGGGGTGTTCTAATTCCCGCCAAGTGTTCTTTAACATGTCTTCTGTAATACTACGTTCAGATCGGATAGTTAAGATAAATTAGACCGACGAGCTCACTGAGGGAGTTCCAGAAACTCACTTAGTGAGTTCGAACTCTCTATCGCTAGATACAGCCAGTACCCCTCACTCTGATTGGCTGTTGAGGTTGCCTTTAACTAATGCGCATGCGCACATCCTATGTTTGTTCAGATCTCGGATACAGTGAGTTCAGTGAGTTATCTTAGATGAGTTTTGCGGTGTGGACAGATATTCAATTCCGGGAGGGTACCACCTTAAAAATGGCGGTCTAAGATAAATGTCCGATGTGAACAGGGTATTACAGTACACACAGCAGCTTGTGTCCTAGTCTTTAGTTCTTCGACGTCAGCTATTGGTGCACTCACACTAGGCACTCACACTAGGCCTGACACTTCTGGGCTGATGAGTAACGCTGCATTTTTCTTTAAACCTGTCATGCCATCACTTTATTGATTTTGAATCAGGAGGATTGCGTCCATAATAACGTCGAAATGTTAGCTGAACATTAATGGGCAATTTCATTTCGTGAAGCCAAAGGAGCTTTCTCTTCAACCAACGCCATTTTGGCCGAAAATGATGTCTTTCTTACAAATGTATCCCTGAGTCACTCTTGAAGGAGCAATTGCTCCATCTATTGCACAAAAAACTACTAAAACTGACGTATCTAATGATACAACAAATTACGGTACTTCTCTACTATCCCGTCGACCACTTTTCATAACAAAAAACTATCGTCTAACTGTAATATTAAACACCAGAAATGCAGTTCCATTTACTTGATGTCAGAAGCATTATACGTGTTTGTTATGTCATCAAGTGGTTTTTAGTTCGACATTTGTGTGTATTTTTCATTATGTTTTACTGATTTATTAGTTATTTCTTTATTTAAAATAACAACTGTGTCCTTAAATTATATTTTATTTATTTATTAATTTTGATATTCCAATGGCAACGTTCTCCCGTTTATTTGGCGTTACAGTTTGGCGATAGTTTTTTGTTATGAAAAGTAGTCGACGGGATAATAGAGAATTACCCAAATTTTATTATTATACAAACGGTTATTTTGTAATGAATTATTATAATCAGGACAAGACTTTTGATTCACCGTGTACTATTGTTTATCATAAGATGGAAATAACGTAATTTTTATTTTTATTGCAGTAGATATAACTTAAATATTTTATAAAACTGGCGCAAAATTATAAACTAGTATAAAACATTCCATTAAACATTTATGTCAAAGGCGAGGGTTCTTTAGCTTATTTATTGTGTTCATCAATTTTAGTATAATGCCTCATAAAGTAATAATGCTTTGAAAATGGCAAAATCCTAAATAATGCCTAAAACGATACCCATAAATTCTGATTAAACAACATTAAAGAGCATTGTTAAAACTAGATTTTTTACCTTATCATAACCCTGAATAACGCTTTCTCTCAGCTGTAAATAATAAAGTTAGCAGATTTTTTTTCTATACATAAATATAAAAAAAAAACATAAAAATTTGCGATGATAAAAACAAGCTGTAATAAAAATATTTAAACTTAAAAGATTGGCAATATTTATGAAAAAATGCGTAATTTTTTAATGGCATGCTTTGTTAATCACCTATAAACTTAGATATGAGGCGATTAATCTTTCAGCGAGCACAGTTCAATTTTTTGCACGAGCTGAAGTATTTGTTATAGCGAATACTTGCGATTTAAAAAATGACAGAATTTCCATAACAGTAATAAGAGATACGTTAGAAAAGCACTTATGTATGTCAATAGTAACGAGAACGAAAAATCATGCGTCAAACATACATTATGAAACACTTTCCAACACTTTCAGAATACTTAACAAAACTTCACCATTTAATAAGGTGAAAAATGACGTCTAAGTAAACAAGGTCAAGGTCAAACCGGGCGGGGCGACCTACTTTTCGGCTTAAGCTCAACTAGCCCAGCTGTCTAAGTAAATAATTTTTTAAACGCATAACGCATTTGAAAACCCAATTTCAGGAATTACCATCAATAGCTGAAAAAATATCCGAATTCTTTTTTGCAGCGCTGTATATGATTTAAAGATTCGTATATATACCACATAGTATGCGAAAATGTAGTTCAGATAGGAAACGCATGGCGCTGTTGTAAATTACCCTTCAGCAATTTCCGTGAATAAACGGAAATGTAATCGAGGTATTTTGTGCTGCCCTGTAAATCATCTATACAATTTATGGACACTACGTAATAGGCTGAAAATTAGTTTAATTTAAAAACATTGTAACCACACAGTAAAACGCACTTCCAGCAATTATTGTTTTTAGAGAGTACTGTAACCAAATTCTTTCGAGTACCCTAAAAACGAACGATGAATGATATCACACCGTATTAGTAAACCTCATGTAGTGCACCTCAATGAAATATATCAATTTAAATACGTCTGAAATAGTGTAACATCATTAAAATTCATTGCAAAGGATTTTCTCCCATAGACCGTAATGTAACGGAATTCTTTACGTATATGAAGTATAAACGCCACATACTTCATTTTCAATTCCGAATAGTAAACCTCATTGAGTTATCCACACGCCTTCGGAGGTGATTTTTTGAAATTTTTGAAAATTTCTCTTTATACCAAATTTTTTTTATTACATTTAAGGTAAAACTTTGAAAAGTATATAGACATTTTAGAAATTACACAGAAATAATATTTTAAAAGTGAAAAATAGTCAAAATTATGTGAAAAATTGACATTTGCGCAAAATATGATAACTCAGAATCAAATCAATGCATTCAGAGTTTGTAAATTGCATAATAAAGA
Organism: Maratus michaelseni; assembly: GCA_963931845.1. Classification (NCBI taxonomy): domain Eukaryota; kingdom Metazoa; phylum Arthropoda; class Arachnida; order Araneae; family Salticidae; genus Maratus; species Maratus michaelseni. The sequence continues at coordinate 101,384,881 of OZ007597.1, read as the reverse complement.
TAATAACTTTCTCTAGGACATACAGTAGCATTATAACAGCATTATAAAGCAATAATGTAATGAAAAATTCGTAAAATTTTTTGCAACTTTTTAATTTATACCAGTGTAACTATAAAACTAATTAATATATTATCATTATTGTAGTCTATTCCCGCAATAAACATTTGTAAATTAAATTTTAAAACTATCAAAGCATTTCATGCATAATTGTTTGCTATAGGATGTTTTGCGTACAGTAAAAATCTAAAAAACTTCGTTTTGAGAAAAAGTTAAAAACAACTTTTAAATGCGGTTATTGCTATGAAAATAATTATTATTCTTTAAAGGCTTATTTATATAGTCCATGTATTTTCTTGGACATATAATACAATTTAAATCTTAAATCTCGAAAAAGAAGAATGTAAACATACATTTCAGCTTCCTTCCGGTTTCCAGAACGATATTTCCGGTTATAAAATTCTTCGGCAAGCTGCAACAGGTGTAATTTTAAACGGCTATAACTCGAGTTCTAATTGAGATACATACACAAATAAAGCAGAATTCTACAGGTAAAAGATCGGATTTTAATATTATTGCAAAATTGCATGGCAATACGACTACATTTACGCAAGTTAAAGGATTGACAGACAGATGTCAGAGAGACAGACAGACTGACAAACCGAATTTATGAACACTTTTCAACTATGCTGGAAAATGTTAGAAATTGAATTTCAAATTCGATGCCGATCATGATATCAAGATTTCGGATAAATCGGTTTTGTCGTAAAATTTCCGACAGCTCATCCGCTTGAAGCTTAAAGACAGATTGAAGTAAGTTGTATTTTCTGGAATACAAAAAAGGAGGAATTTTCTGGATACGCTTGAATTATTATTATGGGTGGAAACATCTTAGGGTAGTACTTACATATAAATTACATGGAACTATCATATACAGAATGACCACAATGTCTTGGCATGATTATAAAATTTTATTACAAAATAACCCCTTCAATGTAATAATATATTTTTTTGTATCATTGGATAGTTGTTAGTATAGTATAGTTTAGTTTAGTCTAGTTTGAAAATAGTTTTGTTTTTAGTGTAATTGGGTCAATTACACAGCTGAAAATGTTTAATTGAGAATTAATAGTATCCTAAAATCTATATTCCGGTTTGAGAAAACTTATTAATCCCACTATAAAAACTACTCGTAATCGAAAATCTGTGTGAACCAAATAAACTTTGTTTTTATAGAAAATTCTTTAATACTTGAAAATATATCGGATTTGGAGTTTTTTAATTATAAAGAACATCTTTCGGAATCATGGTTAACTCAGAAGAGGTTATTATATATTTTCGGTCATCGTTACACTGTAAAAAATGACGAATGTTTCTGAATGTACGAAAATATAATATAATGACGAATAAATTTATAATATAATCTCATCCATGTTAACCATGATTCTGATCAGTGTTTCTTTATCTTTAGAAACCTCAGACATCAATGGCATTTCGAAATTTAAAGAATCATTTAGAAAAACAAAATTTTTCTAGCTGCCCGAAATTTTCGGAAACGTTTACGAGTAGCTTTTAAAGTGTATTAATCAGTTTTCTAAGCCCGGAATTTAGTTTTTTCCGATGCAATCCATTATCAAGTAAACATTTTCATGTTCAACAAATATGTTTAACAGACAAACATGCAAAATTAACAGCATTAATATTAACATTAAAATTAAGCTTATTTCTTTACTGTTTCATGTATAAATTAATTTATTCAGCTGAAAACGTTTACTTGAGAATGGATGACATTCGATAAATAGGTATTCCAGGCTGAAGAAACTGATTAATACACTATAAAAAGTATTCGGAAACGTTTCTGAAAAATACGGGCAGCTACAGAAATTTTGTTTTTATAAAGAATTCTTTTAAATTTTGGAAATATATTGCTTTCTGGGGATTCAAAAGAAAATGGAACACGCTTTTCGGAATGTCGGATAACTCAGAAGATTATATTATATTTTCATTCGTGGTTATAGTATATTTTCATAAAATAAGAAACATTGATCATTTTTTATAGTGATATATTCAATTTCCTAGATTAAGAAACTATGTATTTTTACAGTGTATTCTTCTCTTGATTGACATTTTACTGTGACTCATTGCTAAAATATTGCTTAATAAATCATAACATTAAAATATATTTTATACTACACATTTATGTATCGTTATGAGGAAAATTAACAATTTAAATGTTCATTACTACATTAAAGACGTGTGTATGAAACATCACAAATTTACTGAATGGGACTGAACAGACATTAAAATTAAAAATATCGACGTTTCGACCAACTTTTATGGTCATCCTCAGGAAATATTTGTTATAATAATGTTCGAAAGTTTCAAAGGTGAAAAACAATCAGTCCGTTGGCACATTACTATTGTCATCCACAAATTAAAAAAAAATATATTTTTAATGCTCTTTAATGTATGTATAAATTTTAAATTTGACATTTGTATACACCATTCAGTAAATTTGTGATGTTTTATACTCACGTCTTTAATGTAGTAATGTTTCATGGTGTAACTATCCAGCATTTATATTAAATGTTCATTATCTCAGTTAATACATAAATCTAGCAAGTGCATGTATGTTGCTATTTATACAAATGTTTTTGCATACTTTTTGAAAGTATTTTTATCTGTTTTAAAATTTTAAATTACGATTCTGTTTTCACTTTTAACAGATAATTTCTATTAAAAAAATAAAAAAGGTTTTAAGTGATACTGCTTTTAAAAACATTAGCAAAAAATGTATGCTGTTTTATAGTTATCTTTACCTCGAAAATTGTTCCCCTAAAAAAAAAAAAAGTACGCAAAAAAATGAAAACTCCTCTAAATTTCTCATTTTTACTTATGAAGGAGGTACAATGGTTTGTTATTTTGTTAAATGAATTTAAAATATAACCATTGCGCTCTGGTTAAATCTATGAGCTTTGTCTGCGGAATTTAATTATTTTTTTAACTACGACCGAAATGTAGTAATTTAAAGAAGGAGATATTAGTTTGAAAAACGAATATGTGTGAAAGCTTAAATGTTATTATTTTTGATACAATAATATCTAAATGATAACATTTATTGCATTTTCTAAATAGAAAATAAATTACAATTTTTTCAGGAAATAATTTCTTTTATTCAATTTGTGAACACATTTGTTTTCAGGAAATAATTTTTTTATTCAATATTCTACTGAAAGAAACAGCCATAACACTTTAATAATCTTTATTGAAGAGTAAACTGCTCTGATTTTTAAATAATATATATATATATATATATTTATCGAAAAGATACTCTATTAAATTAGAATTTTTACTGCTAAATCTCTTTTATAAATTACTGAAATGCATCACAAGCTTGAATAAGCAATATCTTTAAAACTATTACTGTTAAACTAAATGTGCATCATTAATATGCTTTTCCAATTATTCCCTAATACAAAAAAAAAGCTTTAGAGCTCAAAGTTTATTATTTTTTTGCACAGTAACTAAATGATTACATTTTTTAAACAAGACATAAATTGCACATGTTTAGTATGTATTAAAAATACTCTATATTCTACAATAAACAACGATAAAACGTCGGATTTTTATTGGTGATTAAACGGCTCTTCTTTTCAATAAAAAAATACCTGTCAAAAATATACGTTATTAAATTTATACCTTTACTGCTAAATAGCTTTGGAGAATCATTGAAATATGTCATAAGCTTGAATAAATATTTTCTTCTACACTTTTAATATTTACTTATCGTTAAAATGTTTATCTAAAAAAGTATTATTAACTGGCAATTATAGATTCGAATAAGAGACACGAATGGAACATACGTGTATCAGATATTGAAATCCAGTTTGTTTCATGTGCAATTTATGTTGATATTAATTAGTTTCATTTAAAAGAAATGATATCACGCAATACTCGATTCCACACAAACCGTTCAAATTACAGGACTTGCACATTATTCTTATTTTTGGTTGAAATAAATTGGCATCAAATACTGTTGAAATTTAATCATAATCGATTCTATATTGCAGGTAAAAAATGCAATAATATAAAATAAACGCACACACACACACACACAGACACACACACACACACAGACACACACACACACACACACATATATATATATATATATATATATATGTCGTGTTTCCAAGTTCAAATCCGGGAAAAAGGCAGTCGTGCTCGTGATAAATAGGGTTAGCTATGTTATTGGTTTCCCTTTTAGTTCGCATCAGGCGGCCGGGTGGTATCATCAACAACAAGAAATGTCAGTCCATATTTTTGTCGAAGAACCTTTTATTTCCAGTTTAAGACATCTCTTCAGGGAAAATGCTCATTAGCCAACGTTAAACGAAAAAAAATACAACGTTCCATTATTTTCTAGAATCCGTCCCGATTCTTTTAGCAAACACCAGCGTCAAAAAAAATCCTCTCCGAATCAGGATGATCGTGTTTTTAAACTAGCTTGCGTAATAATACAGAATACGTCACGTGACCCACTTCTATCGAATCAAAAGGTCTCTTTTGGAACTTTATCAATATTTCCGGTGGATTTATTTTGTTGTAAAATGCAAAAACTTTCTACGCCCTTCCAGAATATTCCATAATCTCGTACCAGATGCCTGTCATATCAACAAACGAGCTTATCTGTTTTTGAGGCTGTAGCTAAACTTTGAATTTAATACGTAATAAAAATAATAAGAAGAAAAGAAAATGAATCTTTATAAAAGGGAAAAAAAAAAGAAAGAATTAAAGTTTTTCGGAAATATTTTAATAGACATTTGATATTTAATAATAGGATAACTTTATGAAATAAGGTTTTTTGAGCGGAATATTTTAAGAGATACGATATTTTAGCATTTAAATAAAGAAGTTATAGCAATTTGACCACACGGGAATAATACTAATGAATTTTAATAATGGATTAAAATAAAGATGTTCTATTTAAAGAATAAATTAAAAAAGCTATCGCCATTTTTAGAATAACTACATTCGAATAAATATTATTAAGTGGATTAGGAATAATTGGCTTTACATATGGATAGTAAAAGGCTATTTTAAGAATGAGAATTATTTTAATAAGCTGGGTTATATACCGAATATTATTGAATGGACAAATTTTATAGAATAATTGCGGAAAAAATTTAAATTTTGTAATATTATCCCCCCCCCTCCCTAAAGATTTTGGATGAAGTTAATAGTTAAGTAACTATAAATTCAGACAATATAAATTTAATACTTTAGAAATTTGAATTTTGACTAGTATAAATTTAGAGACTGCCAGCAAGGAGATGGGGAATTTCTGAAGAACTGGAAGACAAAAACAAAAACAAAAATAAAATAATAGTAATCAATTAAAATTAATAGATAAATAAAAATAAAGCTACGAGCATTTCCCCTGTAAAATAATACAAGAAATGGTTACAATCTCACTTACCATTTGTAAGTGCACAAGAAAAATACAATAACAATAAATAATAAATATTAATAAACAAGAAAAACAGGATAATAATAGTAACAGAATTTTGCTTTTACCAAGTTCACAAGCTTTAGAATAAGTAGTCACTAGCAAATTGTTAAAACAAAGTTTTTTTTAAAAAAATTCGACTTAATTCAAATTTGAGTTCATTAGATCCAACTGTTTTATTTCAGTCTCTTTCTTGGATCGTGATAAGTCCTCATTTTGTTTTTTAAAAAAATGGTTACTGCAGTCCCTTTCTTAAAAATACAGTTTTTATGTAAAGGCTGAAAATAAAGACATTACTCCATCAAAATTTTAAAACTAGTCATTCTTACCAATACTTTATAATGACTTTATAATGCTAGCACTTGTCACAACATCTTATCTTAAGTATCACATTAATTTTCTCACATAATAAACAAGTCAAATTATCTCTTGGTCGTTTATTATACTTGGAATATGTTATCTTTGTTATATTCCTGTGGGATTTGTTATATTTCTGTTGGGATCCCACCATCTTTAACTAATATTTGTCAAACATTTTTTCACTAATAAATAATATAACTCTTCAATAATATAAATAAATGCTATAATAAAATTCAATTCATAAACATAACAATAATAACTTTCAATATAACTAATACTTCACAACATATGTAGTAATTCATAATATAATTCAATAGTAGAAATAATAATATTATAATAACATTTGTATAATTTAAGAAAATATCACAGTTTGTTTATTTATTGTTAGGGAAAATATTGGTTGAGGAATAAAATAATTACATAGCAAATAAATAAATTTCTTATTTTTTTTAATTATATAAGAAAGTATTTTTGCCAGTCGAAAGTATACAAAAAAAAAATATATAATAATTTCAAAATCCAAATAAACTTAAATCTAAATATTTAGAAATTGAACTCTCAACCATTAGTTCCTTACAATAATTTTTTCCTCTGATACCCTTTTACAAAATTATACTGTTAAGTTATAAGTATTCATATCCTAAATGCAGAGAGTTGTTTTTTTTGGCAAACTTAGAATAAATAAAGACAATAAATAACAAATAAAAGATGTTAATTTTAGCTGAGAAATGGAATACAAAGGCAATTAGTTTAGATACTTAATTTTCTATTGTCACACCAAAACAATCATTGTAAAATCACATCATCACTATCCAATCATTTATATAATTATAGAAATACTTATAAACGGTTACTATTTGATTATCTATTGAAGTAAATAACATAATATTAAATTTTTGAAACAATTGGTTTAAGAAAAAGTAAATAAAGTAAAAATAGTTTATTTTGATATAGAATTAAAACATTTAATTTCATTTTTCAACATCAATTTGACAATTCCTAAAATCAAAATACACATCTTATGCCTGCATAAGGTGTCTACTCAACCTCAAAAACAAGTAATATTCTCGTTGCGCACCAAGAACATACCTGATAATGTTGAAAATTATTGTAATAAGAGATATTTAAATAATTAGAATTTACTCTATTGTTTTTACTTTAGTTTGATTTTGTGATGGTGATTGTGATGTCTGTGTTGGTTTTGATTGTTGTTTGGGTTGCTCATGAAATAGTCTGAAATTATTTTGTGAAAAATATGGTCTTAATTTAGACACATGTACAATAACTGAATTTAATTTAGTCTCATAATTAAATTTGTCTATTTCATAGGTCACATCAGAAAGTTTATTTATTATTTTGTATGGCCCAGAGAAAGTAGGTTCTAATTTTCGAGTGTTAGGATATTTAAATTCTTCACAAATTACATAATCTTGTATTTCTAGTGGAGATTCAACAAATTTTCTATCATAGAATCTTTTACTTTTAAGGTGGAATTCACAAGTTCGCGCTTTTGAAATTTTGAGTGCTTTATTAACAGGAGGGTAATAATTTTGTTTTAAAGGAGATTCATAAGGTAATTGACCATAAAATAAATAGGCAGGTGGGAATTTGGTTATGGAATGTGGTGTGTTATTGTATTCTTGGATGACTTGGTCTAATAATCTAGTCCAAGGTATTTTAGAAGAAATGGAATTAACTTTACATTTAAGTCTAGTAACTATAGTTTGGTTCACTCGTTCTACCTTCCCATTGGTTTGGGGGTGATGTGATGATGTAAAATGTTGTTGAACATGATATTTTCTGAGGAATTTTTTGAATCTTGGAGACCTAAAAGATTTATGTCTATCGCTAAGTATTGTTTTAGGTGCTTGAATATTGAAAATTTGTTTTAAACAGTTAGTATATGTTTCGGTAGTAACACTTTTGGATGGAAAAGCCCAAACAAACCTAGTTGCATGATCTATTATTATGTGTAAGAATTTTTTTGTTGAATTGTAATAATTAAATCCACCCACAGTATCAATAGAAAGACATTCAAAAGGTTGATCTGTGGCTGGCATAGCTTGTAACAAGCCAAATCTTTTTTGTTTTGGTTTTTTATTTCTCTGGCATGTATCACAATGTTTTACAAATTGTGTAATATCTATTGTCATGTTGGGCCAATAATAGTTTGGAGATATTAAGTTAAGCATTTTTTGTATTCCTAAGTGTCCAAAATTATCATGAGCAATATGTAATAATTTTCTCCTGAGTGACATTGGTACTACTATTTTTTTGAATCCTTTTCTCTGAATAATTATAATCCCATTCTCTTTTTTGTATTTTCTGTCACAAACATTATCTTTATCTTGCATCGCTATAATTTCTTTTTTGTCCAATAATAAACTTACATGTTGATTAAGATAAGCAACAGGATTTCGTGACAACATGTCCGCTTCGACATTTGTAGAACCTTTTTGATACTTGATCTCATAATCGAACATGCTAAGTTTTAAAGACCATCGAAAAAGTCTACCTCTTAGATTTTTAACATTCTTTAACCATACCAGAGATGCATGGTCGGTATGGATTGTGAATTTAGTACCATGAAAATAGTGATAAAACTTATCAAGAGTATCTATGATAGCAAGGCATTCCAATTCAGTTATAAAGTAATTTTGTTCATAACTCTTCAAAATTCTAGAATGGTAAGCAATAGGATGCAAAAAATTATCTTTCCCTGGTTGTTTTAGAACTGCACCTACTGCTACCTGAGAGGCATCTACAAACATGTGGAGGGGTAATTTTGGGTCATAAATTTTTAAAATTGGTTTTGCAATTAGAGTATTTTTTAATTTCTCAAAAGAGTTTTGACATTCTGAGTTCCATTCCCATATTGTGTTTTTCCTAAGTAATTTATTGAGGGGGTATCTAATTTCAGCATATTTATCTATGAATTTGTGATAAACATTAATGGAACCTAAAAATCGTTGTAGTTCTTTAACATTAGAGGGAGGTTTCAATTTTTTAATTGTCTCAATATTGGTATTAGCTGGAGTTAAAGTCCCATTGGTGATCTCATAGCCTAAGAAATTAATTTTATTTTGATTTAGTTTACATTTAGAAAGTTTAAGTTTAAGGTTTTCTAGTTTACAGATTTCAAAGATTTTTGCTAAGTGATTTAAATGTTCTTCTAGAGAGGAGGAGAAAATTATGATATCGTCGAAATAATGGCAAGCAAAATCAATTTTATACTTATTGAGGATTCTTCTAATGGTTCTATTAAATATCGGGGGGCCTGTCTTTATACCAAAGGGGAGCACCAGCCATTCGAAGAGGCCAAAATTGGTGGCAAAAGCTAATTTTTCTGTATCGGCTGGATGTATTGGTATGTGCCAGTAGCCAGAGGCTAAGTCCAAAGTGGAAAAATACTGGGCACTACTCAATTTATCTAAAATTTCATCGATAAGAGGTAAAGGTTCTGCATCGTTTTTAACTATTGCATTTAATTTCCTATAATCTATACATAGTCGGGTCTTTTTACCTTCCTCTCTTTTCATAGCCAAGGTGACGGGGGCAGAATAAGGACTATTGCTTTCTTTTATGAGACCAGCCGCTAACAAAGATTGAATATGATTTTTTATTTCTTTTTCTTCTAAGGGGGAAGTTCTGTAGGGCCTCAAAGATATAGGTAGGTCAGATTTTAGTAAAACGCGTTGTGGTTCAATATTTATCTTACCCACATCATATTTATGTTTTGTAAAAATATCCCTATAATTTTGAACTATTTCCCTTAAATCCCCATTTTCAATTAAATTTATTTCCCCAATTAAATCTGAATTATAATCATTAATATCGCGAAAATTTTGAGGAGTCATTGAACTTCTGTAATCAGGCTGCACGTTACAATCATTGTAATTAGCTGCAAAAAAGTCCTGAGTATTCACAAAATTTTCATTAGTATATGGTGATACTTTGTCATCATTATATCCATTTAAACTCTCATTACTGTCACCATTTGTTAATAACTCATCTTTACATGAAATAGTATCTTCATTATAAGTTGTTATCAAGTTACCATCATTAAATAAATTCAACTTGTCACAATCAGAAGTTATCAAGTTATCCTTACCTTGTTGTAGTTTTTTTACAGTTACAGTATTAAAATGAAGTGATCTCTCATCATGTATGGATATACTCCTATTTATAATCTTCCTTCCCTGTTTTACTGTACAATTCTTACAATTTATATTTAAATTAAATTTTGAACATTCTTTTAACCCCAAGATGCAGTAATCTAAATCTGTATCACATACTAAAAAGTTAACATATTTTTGGATTTTACCCACTTTAAGAAGAATACTACACTTTTGATTAATTTGTAAAAATCCCTTTGCCTGACCAATAGTAACTGGAGGAACAATTTCAATATTAGCATTCAATTTTTTAACAAACTTTAATGGTAAAATTGCGATAGTTGAACCGGTATCGACGACACATGGTAAATTATAATTATTCGTATATCCATACACAATTAATTGTCAAATATTAGGAGTACCAATTGGAAGAGTATCAGAGGGTGTTGAGTTGTTATTAAAAATACACTCTTTTTCCCAGTGAAAAGCATTCATTACACCCTTGTTTACACAAATTCTACATGGCCTAGATGGGTACTGGTTCTGAAAATAATTGTTTTGTACTCTGTTTTGAAAATTTCTAGGTCTTTGAAAATTATAGTTTGGTCGAGGAACCCAGTTTCGAGGAGAATTAAATTGATTATTGGGCCGATTTGACTGAATCCAATGCCTAGGAGTATTAATTTGTTGAAAATTTGGTCTATTAGGCTGCACACTATATCGAGGAATGTCAAAATTAGTTGCATTAGGTTTACTTGGTAATGATGGACTTGTAACAGCAGGGGTGGAAATTTCCACAAATTGCTTAAAAATTCTATACCATTCTGTTGTACTCTCAGGAGGGTTAACAATTAGATAATTTTGATATTCTGGTTTTAAACCATCGGTTAATCCTTGTAGTAATATAGTTTCACATAAATGCAATTTCCTACCAATTTCAATTTTCTTTCTAAAATAAGTTTCTAAGTTATTTAAACTATCCAATTTCAAAGCAGAAAATTCAGAAAATTTCGGGATATTTACCCTAATAAAATTCTCAGTTAAGATATCAGCTATCTGTTCGTATTTAGTGCAATTAAGGCAATCATTAATGTAAATCTTAAGAGCTTCTCCCTTGAAATTTTGAGAAATATTTTTAAACTTCCAATCATCATCCTTCTTTTCTTTTTCACAAGCATCATCAAAGTATTTTAACCACGCCTGTATCTCAACTCCTAAATCTGGATCAAATGCTATAAATTTTGGTTCTGCCATAATATTTAATCTAACAAAAGAGTTAACTCGATCTTCTTTTAAATATCCGGATCATAAAAACATTAAATTTTAAACTTATAACACTATATACCATACAAATAACGAAATAGATAAAATATGTAAATAAATATGTAATTTACGATCTCAGTAACATTTTAAAAATAATAGATTTTTTTTTTTTAAGAATATCTGTTCTTAAAACATGAAAATATAAATTATACCGCTGTCTATAATATTACAATGACGTATCACACGAAATCATCAAATAAATTAATTAACCTTAACAACACTTAAATATTTGCAACAGAAATAAATTTTAAAAACAAAAATTTAATCAGTATAACATAGTATATAAAACCTTTAAATTTCAAGGTAGACTATTAAATAAATAAAACATTTTAAATATAACATAAACTAATAAATATCAACATATAAAGATACCAATAAATAAAAATACCAACTTACAGTTACTCTTGAGCATATTTCACAGGAAAGTTTCACACATTTAAAAATCTTTAATTTTCAGATAACACAAAAGCTCTGCTTTTTCGCAATCCTTTAAAACCACACCATGAAGACGCTTATGAAGATGAATAGTATATTCTCTAGCAACAACTTCACTTAGGCCAACTTTTCCTCTTCTTTTCTCTTTTAGGCTTGACCATTTTTAATTTATTATAAAACTACAAAATAACAAAACACCAGACGTAAACGTGCTGTAATGGCGTAGACGTCCTCGTAACATATTCTTCTAATCGGCAAATTTCACGTTTAACTACACAAACTTTCTGTTGATCACCAGCATCCTGTTCGACTTATTATATTAATGTCGTGTTTCCAAGTTCAAATCCGGGAAAAAGGCAGTCGTGCTCGTGATAAATAGGGTTAGCTATGTTATTGGTTTCCCTTTTAGTTCGCATCAGGCGGCCGGGTGGTATCATCAACAACAAGAAATGTCAGTCCATATTTTTGTCGAAGAACCTTTTATTTCCAGTTTAAGACATCTCTTCAGGGAAAATGCTCATTAACCAACGTTAAACGAAAAAAAATACAACGTTCCATTATTTTCTAGAATCCGTCCCGATTCTTTTAGCAAACACCAGCGTCAAAAAAAATCCTCTCCGAATCAGGATGATCGTGTTTTTAAACTAGCTTGCGTAATAATACAGAATACGTCACGTGACCCACTTCTATCGAATCAAAAGGTCTCTTTTGGAACTTTATCAATATTTCCGGTGGATTTATTTTGTTGTAAAATGCAAAAACTTTCTACGCCCTTCCAGAATATTCCATAATCTCGTACCAGATGCCTGTCATATCAACAAACGAGCTTATCTGTTTTTGAGGCTGTAGCTAAACTTTGAATTTAATACGTAATAAAAATAATAAGAAGAAAAGAAAATGAATCTTTATAAAAGGGAAAAAAAAAAGAAAGAATTAAAGTTTTTCGGAAATATTTTAATAGACATTTGATATTTAATAATAGGATAACTTTATGAAGTAAGGTTTTTTGAGCGGAATATTTTAAGAGATACGATATTTTAGCATTTAAATAAAGAAGTTATAGCAATTTGACCACACGGGAATAATACTAATGAATTTTAATAATGGATTAAAATAAAGATGTTCTATTTAAAGAATAAATTAAAAAAGCTATCGCCATTTTTAGAATAACTACATTCGAATAAATATTATTAAGTGGATTAGGAATAATTGGCTTTACATATGGATAGTAAAAGGCTATTTTAAGAATGAGAATTATTTTAATAAGCTGGGTTATATACCGAATATTATTGAATGGACAAATTTTATAGAATAATTGCGGAAAAAATTTAAATTTTGTAATATATATATATTCAGAAAGGGCAGATAATTATATCAACGACAACAAATACAAAATCGAAAGAAGCAGCATGATTAGCAGAAAATTAGCATAAGTGAGGGAAGCAGCAAAAAACAATGTACCTATGCATTTTATTTATTTCCATAGGCTCTGGTTACGTGATAGTTCTAATAAGGTGAAGGATGACAAATAACAGATGTGCAACGGAATTCGACGTGCTCATTGTGTTGTTTCCCGGTTTTGGGGAGAATTTCAAGGTACAGGTATATTGTATCAGTACAAAAACCCTTAACGGATTAAAAGTTTGTGACGCAGCACTTTACCTTATGGCTTCAAGAATTTTAACCCTTTCGGGACGAGCTTCCTTTACATAATTTTTAATCTTTTAACACCGGTTTTTGAAAACAGAAATTTTCGCCTATTGGAATCGCAAAAATGCGATGATTAAAGAAGGTAAAGCTTACAATAAAAAATAACTGGGGGAATAATCGAGGATTGCTTTTAAAAATTTTGAATTACCTAAAATTTGGCACGAGGTACTTTTCAATTTAAAAATAACAATAAGGAAATATTCATTTTCACGTTTACAGTTGACTATTTTAACATCTGCTTTTTTACATATATGACATCGTTATTTATGTTTTTCAAGTTTATTTTAAAAAGTTTGCGAGAATATTTTGTTTATCATTGTATACCTTGAAAATCGCGCCGTATGAGCACTGAAACATATGTCGATCATTAAAAGGTTTTTATAAGCTTTTTGTGTTTCTCTTTGTATCACTTAAGCATTTTATCTAGATTTTAACAAAATTGATTGTTTAATAAGATATATTGAACTGGTAAAATAGAATACATTTCATTTATAAAATAATTTCTAGTTTGCATTAAGATATATTTTTAAGAACATAAAAAGTTAGATATTTTCTTTAATTTCTTTAATAAATTTTACATTAATGATCTCTCAGATTTGAACATTTACATACGTATAATGCAATTATCAATATAAAAATCTTAGTTAAATTATCATACATGTTATTCAAATTTCCATCTATACTTATATTATAAAGTAGTAAAGATTGCTTGTTTGTTTGTTTGTTTATTTGTTTGTAGGGCGTAATCTCTGGAACTACTGAAGTGATTTCAAAAGTGATGATGGCAAATTGATGGTGACAATCCCTGCTCCAACATAGGCTCTATTTTATGTTGGTCTCACTACCCTCAGGGGGGTGCAGGAGCGAAAAACTTTCTACAATTTCAATTTTTTTTATACTGAAGGAGCTAGAAACATGACATTTGGCATGGTAGTTACTTATAAGATGTAAACGCTCTCTAAAAACAAATTCTAATAAAATTCGAAATTTAAAAGGATGATATGAGCGAAAAGCGTTCTAAAAACATTCTAAATTACAATTTCTATGGAATTTCTGGAACTACAGAACCGTTTTCAAAAGTGATGGCGGCAAATTGACGGTGACAGTCCTTGCTCCAACATAGGCTATATTTTATGTTGGTGCCACTACCCCCAGGGGGGTGCTAGAGAGAAAAACGTTCTAAAATTTCGATTTTTTTATACTGAAGGAGCTAGAAACAGGAAATTTGGTATGGTTGTTACTTATAAGATGTAAATGCTCTCTAAGAACAAATTTTAAAAAAATTCGAAATTTAAAAGGATGAGATGAGCCGGTCTTAAAACATTCTAAATTGCAATTTCTATGGAATCTCTGGAACTACAAAACCATTTAACAGTCCCTGCTGTAACATAGGCTATATTTTATATCTGTGACACTACCACAGGGAAGGGGGGATCTAATTATCTCTGGCAGTAAAATTTCCTCTAATGAAAATAGGCCAACGAATACCACTTGGCATTTTTCAAGTATTACGTGAGCAAAGCCACGGGTTTTGCTAGTAGAGTATAAAAAGGTAGAATTTTACGTAAAATAAATTAAGATGCACGTTACTTTAGTATTAAATATAGTAATGAAAATGACTTACTGTAAAACAGTTCAACGAAATAATATACATATCAATGCAAAAGGCCTTACCTGGAATAGAAAGAAAAATTAGATATTTTACATAATTAAGATTAATATTTTTTAACACAATACAGTTTTATTAGTCGACATATAATCACATATTCCTTGAAAAAAGTTATTTCGTAAAATACTTTTATTGTCTCATTAACATTTATAAAGTCGGAACGACAAAAAGTCTTGTTAATTACGTAAGCGATTATAAATTCAATGAATCTAAAATTTTTCTTCAAACTATTTGGAGATAAAACAATTCTGAAAAATTTAAAGCATGGCTAAAAATGTTGTAATAAAGTATTTAAAATACAATTTTCTTCAAAGTATTTTAACGAGTAAATGAATGAATTTACGAACATTTATGTTTCAGATATAAAAGATTAAGCATGTTTTTTGTCCTTGATTCTTATAAATACTTTTCCTGCCACATTTATCATGGTATATTGTGTTAATCATCAGCATGTACTTTTGGCCATTCTGGACGGTGTGAAGCAAAATAAATATTTCATTAAACTCTGTGCATTTCCTTATAAAGTAAATATATAGTCTTTCAGACTTTAAATGATAAGAATTAGAACGTTTTGAAATAAAAACATTTGAAAAAAAAGAGAAAATAAAACTGATCGATCTTAAACAAAACTAGAATTTTTGGTTTTCTTGAGAGTTTATCAATTCTATAAATGCAAAACTTCTGATGATTTATTAATGGATACAAATTCTTATTTTAATTTTTTCTTAGAGCTGAGTAGTAAAATTAACATACACAACTTACACGACTCATTTTCTAACATTTGATTTTAATTGTAATTAAAAATTATTTAGTTAATTTGAAATTGCACATAAAATAACTCAAGTAGCACTCGAGGTTTTTTCCGTAAATTTGCTTTCTTATTTAACATACGAATTTAGACGGGTCTTGTAAGAGACGGCACCGGTATTTTTTACCGACTCTACCATCTCCCTCTTTTCAGCGTCACTGACTATGTGTACTATAGTTTTATACTTTGGATACATTTTGAATTTGCAAAAGTGATCAGTTCAATAGTCCGCTAGACGAATATTTGATTGCCTAAATTAATGAAATTTATTCCTGTCCTATATTACATGAAGACAACTTTTAGATAATTCAACACATTATCAAGATAACACAATTGTAATTCAAAAATATTTATATTTGGCAGCTATTGATACGTCTTATACAAATTCATACAATACCTCCTGTAAATAACGTAAAATATTGCAAGATAATTATAAAGCAGTATTACATTAAAATAAGACTTTGCTATATAAATATCCACATTTTAAGTACTTTATTAAATCTTTTCCTTTTAATTTGTGCCCAATAACATAAACTAATTGTTACGTAACATTAATATTGTCACTAAAACTTGCAAAACCTCTGATTATTTTCAGTTTAATATAGGTTGTATGGTTTTCCGGAGATATATTTATTTACATTAGTCAAACATTATTATTTTAATTGGCTAACATTGAATTTCTTTAATATACAGATATATATTTAAAAAAATAATCAGTAAAGAATGACATTATTTACCAGCAAAAATTACTCTCAGATAAGGCCAAAAAGTGAATATCTTTAATGTAACTTCTATGTTTATTCCGTGTTTTCATTATAATGGAAACGTATAAGCATTCCTTCAACAACAAATTGCATTAAATAACATATTTAAGAAAAACCACATCATCGATTCATTACCCTTTTCACAAAAAAGTTCATTAAACGATTTTTCGTAGGGAAGTGTTGTTCATTTGTTTAAAGGAGAATTGATTAAAAGGGAGGAAGAGATGCTATTCATTAGGCGAATGATGGATAATGTCTGGAAACTGTTAAATCGATATTTTCAAAGAGATTAAATTCAAATTGTACCTTGGTGTATTGTCCAATAAATAAAAAAAAATATCGAAAAAAATTATGATAACAATATTCAAGTTTAAAAAATCATCATGAAATTATTTGCATGACATTTTTTACTTACCCATCATACGTAGTATAGGGTAAGTCTTGTAATCGTTTTGAAAATCGAATATTTTTTTTTTATGACTGACTTACACGTTTCAGACAATGGAGATTTCGAAAAACATATTTTTAGAAAAAAAAATTGCCGTCCGTCTGTGTGTCTGTGTGTCTGTAAACGCTCTATCTCGCGAACAAATTGAGATAGAGACTTGAAATTTGGTGTGTACTTAGTATGTAATAATGGGAAGAAGCCTATTGAATTTCAGTAACCTCGATTATCCGGAACAATTTTTTCGGACTTTCAAAATATTCGTTCTGATAAAAGGTAAATAAAAATTTTCGAAATTGTTTATTTTAAGCAGTGAATATAAAAGACAGTAAAAAAAAACATAAATTTTGCATAAAGCATGAAGTCGATCGGATAATTATTTGCTGAGATATTTGTAATCCTATTTTCCACACTATTCAATTTTTCATGACCCTGTATTTCAACCAAATTTCAATTCAAAGATATATTTTAATTGGAAATGAGACGCTTAATCAGATGCAATAAACCGCTAGTTAATAGGATTATTATTTTTGGAGTTATAAGGCTGTTTCTTTTAAGCAATTCAGTAATCGAGCCTTCAATGTTTATGACGTCATCAAGCCACGATTTTATTCGAATTGCAATGCATTTTATAAGTAGTTTACACATTTTTTATTTTAATATTTTACATTATGCATATCCATGATGGGTAAGTATTACGGTAGCCCCCAACGACTAGTTTCTGTATGTGGAGAATATATTGTTGCCAGCCCGCTATTTTTATTTTATTGAGATTACTTGATTGCCATCACTTTTTTGAAATAGCGTAGTTCACCTTATTTTCAATTTATTTAATCTTCCGTTATACAAAGCGAATATTACTACTTCAAAAATATTTTTGTAACTAAGCAATTTGAATTTAATTAAAATAGCGGAATGGCTACACGGAATGGCTGAAAAACTTTCAGTAGCTGCTAGTAATCATAATCTGAGTAATGTTTAACGGTACCGTGGTGTATGAAGGTATTGTCCGTCAGTTGTGTTGCATGTTTAAAGATAAACAAAGTAACAGGCTCAATAGAGCAAAATGCAGGGCTCCCACTGGTCCGTTTTTTAAAAACCAGTATTTTATAAGAAAGAATTTCATGATAGGCTTTTGCAACTATTGCAAGAAAAACGGCGTTCGACGCAAGTTTCTAGGAAATTTATAAAGAACATTTTTCTTTGAAAAAAAGTGGTGTTCAAAAAACGGACCGAGTGGGAGCCCTGAAAATGTGGCCAGGCATCGTAATTAAGGATTACATATGGTTTCCCAAATTGTGCATGAGAGAAAAACTCGTGAAGGAATTTAGAAAAAGGTCTGTAGCGACATAAACACTTTCAGCAATAATACTGCGCTTCACAATATTGTTACTATGCAGCTTCATACAAGAATGCTTTCGTAGAAGATATTTCAAACGGTGTAAGTCATTATGATAAATTCTTAAATTTGAATGCAAACTGTTTCGAAATGAAATGCTATACTGTAATTTTCTACTACGAGTGTCTGTCTTTAATAGTCAAACTGAGTTTAATTTTACTTCCTCGTACAAGACAAATTTAGTCTACGATAGCCCAAAAATCTGATTTTAATTTATGCAGCTTATATATTTGAACAGTACACTTGGTGCGATATAGGAACTTGGGTTTGTAAGCCTTAATTCATCAAACGAGATTGCTTTTAGCAACAAAAAAATATCGATTACCCACCTTCAATGTTATCAAAGAATTAAATAAATATTTTGAAAGAGGAGAAATTTACTTTCGTGTTGTATATTCAACAAAAAGGAATGAATTCAAAGGTGTGCTGTGAAATCAAGCAAACAATACTCAAAGATTAAAAACATCTTAAAAAACCAAGTTATTTATTTATATTTTTGTTCTGAACACGAACGCTTTCAACTGCTACGATTGATCGCGAAATGAGAAAATGTTAAATGACAAAAAGTGATGAATGTGAAGGTGCCCTAGGTCAATGGTGTCGCATGTTTCAAAATTAGATGAACAGGCGTGCACAATGAAGCAAGACTTTTGTGTCCATCTGTAATCAGCGATGAACTCATGCAGTAAATTGACAGAACGATCTGTTAAATGTACATAAATCAGTTGATTGTCCCTTGCTACTTCGATTATGATAATGCTCATCACAATACCGTTAATAAAATAAATAATAAAGTAGATTTACCTGCAGACAAGACTTTGTCATTGTAGAAGGAATTTTAAAATAATTAGATGCTCCGAAAACTGCTTTGATTTGAAAACAGATTATGTTTTAAAGTAATATAATGCTACAATTTTCTAAAATGTATTACAAAACTTTTGTATCTACGAAGGTTTGTCATTAATAGTAAAACAAAGGGTTTTTTTAAACACCCTCGTATAAGCACATGTGAGATTAAGGTGCCTCTATAAGTGAGTCGGTACATAAACGAAATAAAATTTGATTGGTTGAGACGATTTTAGACAAAACGAATGGCCAAGCCTTTCGACGAGTCCGCCATTATCACCCAGATAATGTTTGATAACATGTCTCACTTGGCTAACCGAACGTCTCTAAGCGAATATCGTAAATTTCTGTAATGTGGGTTTTCCATAGTGGGGATAAAACCTTAAGTCTGAGCATGTGCTCTGTGCGTATGTCATCACTCTCTTGCAAAGGCACCTTAGGCAAGGTAAAGATATGAACATCTTTGAAAGTCCACAAAGTGTTGTCGCAAATTTTACGACAAAAGTGATTTTTACTTCGTTCGCATTAATTGTATAGATATTAAAATTTTATTTTTACTACAGATCTGTATAATTGATTTTCAAACTTTTTTTTATTACTATTGTGAAATATCTTGCATTTCTAACAGCATACCAACTGGGCACACGAAATAAGTCAAGAACCTGTTCGTGCCAAAATTTATCGCGTCCGATTTAAGGTTAATGTGACATATTTTGATGCTATAACAGAAACTTAAATTTATATGCATAACTTCATCCAACAAAACTATTTTAAAAAACAAACTTAATAAAAATCAGGTCATCGATTCATCATCCTTTCACAAAAGAGTGCATTAAACTAATTTTGTCGTTAGGAACGAGAGTTAATTTGTTTAAGAAAATATTGATTAGAAGAGGGGAAAGATACAGTATGGCTTCAAAGTATAGTGGTAAATGTCTAGAAACAGTTAAATCAATATATTAAAATGGGTTAAAATCCAATTTTAAGCTGGTATTGTATATTACACAAAAGGCTGTTGATATCGAATAATACAAATATCACTCACTATATAAATACATCACACAGAAAAAGTTATTTACGCGAATTTGCGTTTCAGATATTAAATATAAAAGATATTTTAATCGTAATAAAGAATACTTAATAAAGTATCTCTTCTCTGTAGGCTACATTGACTAATATGGTTTTGATTAATGTACAGAAACTTGTTCTGTTGTAAATATGGATGAATGTAGTAAGAAATTTGAATATTGAAAATAAGAACCAAAGTGTTAATCTTGGACAACGAAGCAGATTCGGTTACATGATAGGCGCGTGCTCCAGCTTTCAGTCAGTCTCTAAGCCCCTAGTGAAAGAAAATAAATAAAAGTGACAATTTCGCAGTGTATTTACACAAAGCTTCTCTTATATTTTGTTTACCTCTCTAACAAATTGAAAACTCATGCTATCATCTCCCTCAGTCTTTACTTTAATTTACTGTCCAGGAGGGACTATTCAGACTACAGGAACCAAGTCTGTAGAGCATAGATGTCCCCCAAGTCCCCTTAGTCAGGTTTAAAAATGCATAATAATAATAATAATACAAAATCCTGCCGCTATAAGTCCGACACAGGACAGAGTGGTGAACAATAGATAAATGAATATATGAGTGTATGTTTAAGTCTGAATGTGTTTTCCTTCAAATACCCACCTGAGTGACATTAGTAGATATTAATATTTGTTTGGAAGAATTTCGCTCATTCAAAAATGAGTGTAAGCTAATAACAAGATATGAATATCACTAATTCAACTCTTATATTTCGGTGGCAATGTTGACATAAGGAAAACTTTAAATTGTGTTTAATAACAAACTCAAGGAAATCATATTATTAATTCCTCATCCCTTGACAATAGAGTTCATTAAATCAATTTTTCGTTAGGAAGAAGCGTCCATTTGTTTAATAAAATATTGATTAGAAGAGGGGAAAGTGAGGCTGTTGATTCGAAGCAGGGTAGTAAATATCGAGAAACATTTAAATCGATATTTTGAGAGGGGGGAAATCCATTTTGTTCTACAAAATGTGCTGTTTTCAAGTTATGCGAATGACAGTCAAATATATATAAACATCATAAAAAAAAGATGGTAATTGCTTGCGGTTTTATTTTGCGCATGAAAACCTTTTCAGCAGCCGCAACAATATCACGATCTGAGAAATGTTATGGACCGAATGGTGTCGCATGTCAATGATGTAGCCTGTTTAAAAGAGGAACAAGATGACATGCAGAATGAATTGGAGACCACCTTGAGTCACCAATGAAATAATGCAGGAAATTAACAAAAGGGTCTGCATAGACGTTGTTTCGCCTACAGTGATTATGTATTCTAATCTTCGCCTTAATTAATCACATATTTCTACCGTTAGATACGGCGTAGATTATAATGCCGAACTACTGGTGACTACAAATCGTAGCAATTAGCAGCTGTTGTGTAGTACATAAGTCAGTCGATTGCGTCGAACAGCTTCAACGATGGTAATGCACATCGCAATACTGCTTGCTATATTATGATTTATTTCTCAGGCGGAATATTTTTAGAAGGAATTATAAGTCATTTTGATAAATTCAACAATCTGAATAGAAAATTATATGAAAAAGTTATAGTTGTAATTTCTGATTCCATATTATAAAAGGTCTATATCTACCACTGGCTGTTATTAAAGTGAAAGTAATGTTTTTTCTTTCCGTACCACCCTCGTACAAGGAAAAACACATGTCAGAGAAGAATAAGAACTGAAAATCGTTAATTTAACGTTTTTATTTAGGTAGTACAATCTATGTTATAAAACACAGATTTAACAGATGTAAAATCACGCTGCGCTCTTAAACACTGAAATAATCAGAATATAAAAATCTGCACTAAATAGTAAAATCTTTAGTGGTTTCTTCCGGAATTAACCCCTCGCAAGTGGCTAATACAAACATATTTATTGCTTTTAAGAGTTTTTAAAACTTTATTTGAATACAATATTGCCTTATGGCGCTGTTAGTGGATAATTTTAAAATATATATGTTACATTATTAAATCTTGGTTCGCGATTTTACACTGTTTTATGCTAATTTACCACCAGTTTCACTAATTCCTTATTCCTTAAGAATGTCTATCGTTAATTCTATTAAATTCCCCTTAAATTAATTATTATTTTGCCCGATTTACTAAAATTTAAAGCTTTTAGTTATTTCTAAATTATATCATGATGTCTGATCCTTTCTGTGAATTTGAATGTCTTTTCGAAAGCCAATTTCTTTTTCTTTCCGAGATTTGTCGCGCCTCGGGTTATTTTTTTACTTTAAAATGCATCCGCTTAAAATTGTCAGGACTCTTTTCTGTATCATTCCCATTGGTCTTGACGTAGTCTGTACGTATTCCGTATTCTTGCATTGGCTAGAGCGCGCGTGACGTCATGAATTGATATTTCTCCACTTGTTCACAAAAAGCAGGTGTACTCAATCTTCAGACAGATTTTTTGACGAATTTGCAAGTGTAAAACAGTTCCGTGGCTGTGCGTTTGACTTACCATGTATTCCAAATGATTTAAAACTAATACTTTGTTCGAGAATTATGTTCAACGTATTTTAAGAACAGATTGTAACAACTAACTTCTTAGAGATGACACTGCCCATTTAAAAAATGTGTTGACTGCTTTCATGATGATTGTTTAAATAAAAGCATGGAATTATGCATGTCCTTGTTTTTTACTTTTAGAAACAACCACTATTTCAATTCATTTCCTTGTCCAGCCACGACACGACTGTATCCATAGTATTACACTTCGGATGGCCAACTCTCTACTCTGATATGATGCTGCTTCTAATGTATAGAGTTTGCCACCAGTCTCAATATGCCATCGCATCGATTTCAGGTATTGCAATACACAATCTTCAATCTTACCGATTTCAACTATTACAACATATATTAAATATTAAATATATATTACAGTTTTCTATTAAAAATTGTTTTCACATATTTTTGACTATACCGGGCTATATATTCTGTAAATTGGGAAGTTCGGGATTAAGCCTTTGATTGTGATAATGGAAACTGAAATTTATAAAATTACTTCACAAACATATGGTGTTTAAAATAATGAACTGAAAAGAAATCACGTCACCGATTCATAACTTCCTTCTGGAAAGAGTTCATTAAACCATTTTTTCGTTAGGAAAGAGTGTTCATTTGTTTAAGAAAATATTGATTAGAAGAGGGAAAAGGTACTTTATTGATTCAATGCATGGTAGTAAATGTCGGGGAACAATTAAATCGATATTTTCAAAAGAATGAAAAATAAGTTTTACTCTGGTATGGTATTTTAAATAATAGTGATGACTTCAAATTATGCAAACAATACTCGAGATACAAAAAGGTCTTAAAAATAAAAATACAGTGGTGGCCAAAAGTGTGGGCATTTTTTGAAAGTTTCATATTTTTCAACTTTGTGTGCTTGCAGAATACATTAATCTTCACTTAAATACAAACGTTTATATATCAAAGTGAAGGTAATTTAATGTAGAATTCAATAATAAAAACAGTATTACAATATATGTATTACAAAAAAAGTTATGCAATTAATAGTAAGATCTATCTTAAATGTGTATTTCTTTTAAAGTGATACTTACACAATCAATACTTAGTAGGATAACCCTTATTTTTTAAGACAGCTTCACAGCGTCTTTTCATCGAGTGAACGAGTGTTTATAGTTCATCTTTCGTAATCACATGGTGCCAAGAATCAAGTATAGCTTCAATAAGTTGTCTTTTATTGGATGGACGTTTTTTCGTACAAGAATTTTCAAACGTCGCCACAAATTTTCAATTGGATTGAGATCAGGGCTGTTTCCTGGCCATGGTAATATATCTTTGCCTTTATTTTGAAACCATGCTTTGCATATTTTTGCTGTGTGGCATGGAGCTGAATCCTGCTGAAAAATAAATGGTGAGTTGTTGGGGAAGAGATCTCTGATGGAAGGTATCAATTTTGGTTCCAGGACAGTTTCGATGTATTTTTTGGCATTCAGGATGCCATCAATCACTTGAATTCGGCCCACACCATCTGCAGACATACATGCCCAAATCATGACATTTGTTGGGTTTTTTGTAGTTGCTTCAATGCAATCAGGATGAAGTGCTTCTCCTACTCTACGTCTCACGTATTTTCTATCATCACTACCAAAGAGCGATATTTTACTCGCATCTCTCCAGATTAGTTGCTTCCATTGATTTTCTGACCATTAAATGTGTTCTTTTGCCCCCTTAACTCGTTTTTCGCGTTGCTTTTGATTTAAATATGTTTTTTTCCTTGGAATTCTAGCTTGTAGTCCAAATCTTGATAACCTTCTTCTTATTGTTGTTGAACTTACTGCAATACCCGCTGCATTCATTTCACATCTAATGGCATCTGATGAAATTTTTCTATCTTGAAGGCATAGCCATTTAATTTTTCTATCGGCAGTAGCACTTGTGCATTTTTTTCGGCCTGATTTGGCCTTATTTACCACTGATGTCGTTTATTCATAAAGTAAACAGAACTTTCGTACACCAGAACAAGTCACTGAACCACCAACTTGTCTTGCAATTTCAGCATAAGAGAGGCCATTTTCTCTCAATTCGACAATTCGGCTTCTTTTTGTAGATGTCTAATTAGTTCTTCTTGTTGATGATATTGTTTAAAATTAGTTTAATTAAAAAAAAGGACTTTAAATATTCAAAAACAGCAGTACTCCATTTAATTGTACTAGTATGCATCATTCCGCAAAATATTTCCACAACAATAACTCTTTTACCATCCAAATAACCTAAACTATAGTTACAGACATTTGATTGGTCCTCAGAACAGTGTTTGTGATTGGCTAGTACGCTTTTATTACAAAACACGTCCTTATTCAAAACGATTTGTGTTTGTTTGTTCTACTAAAATGAGCATAACTTTTGTAATACAAATATTGTAATACTGTTTTTATTATTAAATTCTACATTAAATTACCTTCAATTTGATATATAAATGTTTGTATTTAAGTGAAAATTAATATATTCTACAAGCACACGAAGTTGAAAAACATGAAACTTTCAAAAAATGTCCAAACTTTTGGCTACCACTGTATACACACAGAAAAAAGTTTTGTTGAATCAACAAAAATTTGTTTGCCCCAATGAAACTTTTTGTTTAAATATGGGTCAATGGAAATTTCGTTTGAATCAACAAAAAAAATATTGTTGATTTTTTTTTGCAATTCCAAAAAAAAAAAATTGTATCGTCAGCAAAAAAATGTTTTGTTAATTCAAGTAAAATGGTTCAATTTTACTTGAATTAACAAAAGTATTTTTGTTACATTGATATATGCTATGTGTTTTTTTAACAATCTATTTTCTTTTTTCAACAAACTATATTTTGTTTGTTTAATCAATAAAATATGTTATATTACGAACTTGTTTTGTTTATACTACAAAAACATTTGTTAAATGAACCAATCTACATATGCAATTTTAACTATTTTTTAATTCATTTTCAACAGTGAATTACATTTGTAAACATTGAACAATAACAAGTGAATTTTATCCGGCCTTTTTTTCAAGCGCAAACCGAGAGAATGAAAATTGCACATGCCGGGAGTCGATCCCGGGTCCTCAGAACAGCAGCCTGACGCTGTACCACTGAGCTACCAGGAAAGATATCTGTGTTCGGCATTTCTCACTCTTATATATGTCGGAACGGCTGCAATCGCAGCACAAGATGGAATGTCATAAGGAGCACGCAAATTTCTGCGGCAAACATGAGACAACAGTACAAAGCACAGCATACGGCAACACATAGTTAATTTTTTATTCATTTTCAGCAGTGAATTACGCCTATAAAAAGCAGGATAAAAATTTCCTTGTTATTATTCAAAGATTACAGGCGTATTTGACTGCTGAAAATGAGATAGAGCTATTGCAGAAATCACGAAAACTGCAACATAGCAGCGCCACCTGTTGCGCGATTTAAAGTAAAAAGTAATCAGCAA
This sequence comes from Maratus michaelseni, assembly GCA_963931845.1. Classification (NCBI taxonomy): domain Eukaryota; kingdom Metazoa; phylum Arthropoda; class Arachnida; order Araneae; family Salticidae; genus Maratus; species Maratus michaelseni. The sequence goes on along the minus strand of OZ007597.1, from coordinate 101,358,469 downwards.
CAATTTATATCAGAAAGTAACTGAATAAAAGGTTTTATTAAATTCCGTGCATTAGTTCTTGAGATAAAAAAAGCGAAATCGCGTTCAGGACAACCGGAAATCGAAAATTTTCATGAATCCAATTCTTTCTTCTTGCAAAGATAGAAGACGGTAATAAATGGGACAGGGGGATTTTTAAAACTACCTTTGTCCGTCCCAGTGAAAAAAAGTTTTAATTACCCCAAAATTATGTTAATCATGTAATTATATAGCTATATAAGTCAAATAAATCAAGTTACGTAAGAGAGATATGGCTACTACACAAGAATTTAAATTTTTCAAAAATAACAAAATTTTGCTGGAATTACAAAAATATTGTAAAATTAAAAGAAACAAATTTTGTTAGTTCAAGTAAAATTGGTGAAATTTTGTTAAAATTTTGTACGAGTGTTAACAATATTTTTTTGTCCAAGCAACAAAACCAATTTTTTTACTTGAACTAAAATTTTGACTAAAACAACCAAAATGTACTCAACAAAACAGGTTTTGTTGTTTTAATCAATTCCTTTTTCTGGGTGTATATTCATGCAGGTTTCATTGTTAAAAATACCTTCGAAAAAACGAGAACCTAAATTTATTTCTTTTTTTTTTTACATATACAGGGTGCCACTAAATCTCTTTCCAGCCCAATTGACTTCGGAACGGTGATATGTATAGTCATAAACGTGGTGACTAGTTAATAGTAAAGTGCTTATAAGCTATACAAGAAGAACGCTTACAGCGCCACTTATCGTCAAACTTTGTAGTTAGCATTCCTTTGTGGAAATCAGTACGAGATAGAGAAAAAGTCAATTACAAAGTTATTCAGCATACCAAAATGTATAGCGTACTCTATTTAGTGTGAGATGGTGTCATATATAAAAATAACTTTTTTAGATTGTCTTCTAGACTAGAACGTTTCAAGCAGCAAACTGTGGAGTTGGTCGCTGAGTGGCGCTGTAAGTGGCCTCATCGTGTAGACTGTAGAGCATAGCCACTTTGCAATTACTAGACACCATGTTTATGTCTATAGCTGTCGCCATTCTGAAGTTAATGCAGGTGAACAGAACATTAGTGGGCAACTTTTATTTGTAGCATTAACAAACGTAACACATGTCCAAACATAATTAGAACAGTTCGTGATCGTTTTCCACACTGTAAAAAAATGACCAATGTTTCTTATTTATGAAAATACGCTGTAACCACGAACGAAAATATAATATAATCTTCTGAGCTATCGGAAATTCCGAAAAGCGCGTTCCATTGTCTTTTGAATCCCCAGAAACCAATACATTTCCAAACTTCAAAGAATTATTTATAAAATCAAAGTAGTTTTTGCTGCCCACCCCTTAAAATTTTTCCTAAGAGATTAGATTCACCCTGTATATACTTAAAAATAAACTTGCCTTTAAATAAAAATCCAATCTCTTATTAATAAGCAAAATCTTTAAAATCTGAAATAAAACACATTGCCATGGAAAGAAACTAAAGAAATACACTCTGAAATGAAGGTAAAGCAACGTGTTTCGGAAGTCTTGATCTTTCTTCTTTAGGTGCAAAAAGACGTCCAACTTCTTTTATTTTAACAGCAGAAAGCCTTTTTCCGCCTGTTAAAAAGGTTTTGCAGGAATAGTTTGACGAATGAAGTTGTGCATTTAAAGCTTAATGAGTTATATCTTATACATGGAAAATCGAATATATTTGTAACTGTTTGAATCCATTTTATTTACATTTCTTAGGACACTGTGATTTATCAAGGTAACATTCTTAAAAGCGAAGTATGTATAATAAAAATGTGAGTACATTTTTCAAAATTAAGCTTTAAATAGTTTAAGCTATTAAAACCCGAGAAAAAACTCGAGCTATTTTGCTAATTTTTAAGTACCCATTTTCAACAATGTAAGCTTTTACTTCATCCACGGAATTTGATAAAAATCACGTCAACGATTCATCACCCCTCCATAATAGAGTTCATTAAACTAATTTTTCGTCAGGAAGGAACGTTCATTTGTTTAAAAGAATATTGATTAGAGGAGAGGAGAAAGACGCCATTGATTCAACACATGGCGGTAAATAATGGAAAACAATTAAATCGATATTCTGAAAGGGGTAGAAATTAAAATTTCCTTTAGTTTTGTACTTTTCTATTCTACACAAAAGGTGTTGTTATCAAATTATGTAATATCACTTAACGGTATTAAACCTCATAAAAAGGAATTATTTACATAAAATTTTATTGCATAATATAAATATAAAAGCGTATCATTATATATGTTGGTAATACCAGAAGACAAATTTTCATACGCATGCGGTTTTGATTTATGTGGTTTCCATTGACCACGAAAAAAAAATCCAAACATGCTTAAATTAAAAAGCGTTATGCCTTGAAAAATTGAGAATATCTTTGTAATGTTATAGAGAATATCTTATCTCTGTCTGTAATTTTATAGAGAATATCTTATCGCTAAATAGTTATATATATATTTTTTTTCATAAGTGTTAAAGGTGGTCAACTTAGAGTACCTTAATAAGAGAGTAACAGCATACGCGCAAGATGTATGGTCGTATTTAATGTTTATCCCATGGGGCTGCCTTTCACAACTAACGAGCTGTGCTACAGGTACAGTCGCACCACACTCCAGTATCTCACATTCCAGTTGTACTATATCCAGCAATTTTGCTAACCGTTGCCTGTCGCATGGGAGAACTGTCTCCAGTGGTGCAGGCATTGCTTTGTAAATATTCTTTTTATTGTTTCATATTCTATTTAACTTCTATTTTTTTCTCTTACAGTTTTGCATTATCTTAGTACCTGTCCCTTGTCACGCAGTGGGCCCTGCCCAGGCAGGGCCAGACATTTGGCATAGTCTGTATCACTACCAATTATTTTAAATAAATGGTGGTGGTGCTGGTTGGTTGCACCAGCGTTCACGCTTTCCCTGCCCGTCGGCGGCTGGAGGCACCCTGAACGAATCCCAGAGTGCCGGGGAATTTTGCGGCAGAGGCTATATGCTCAACGTCCTGGTTCGCCAAGGCCAGTGGCCTCCATTAGGTATTCAATCCACAGTACTATATTTAGCGATAATTGATCAGAACAGCTCACCTGTGCATTTCTTTTACAATAAAAACTTCCAGACACTAGCTTAGCAGTAGTGGCAGGTATTCTATAATCGCAAGACTGGTTTTGACCAAAATTAATGGTATTAAAAAATGTAATTTTTTTTCTTTATAAGGCATTATAATTTACATTTTTTCTTTCATTATAAACTATATTTTTTAATGTGGGTTATGTACGTAATTGTCTAGGTGATAATTAATATAATTATTCCGCATTCCACGGATTGCGGACATTATAATCTGCAAACTCTTATAGACTCTAAAATGTACATTTTTTCTTTAAAAATAATTTTAATTGTAGGATAATTAAAATATATATATATATCGCCATGTTTTCTAGGAAATCTGTTGACTGATATAATTGATATAAACAAATAATAAAGACCCCATATCGGATGTAGACTGAGATTTTAGTCTTTATTTTGAACAAGGCCGTCGAATCTTTTGCACGGGTCCGAACCAAACTTTTATTCATCCTGGGTCAATAATATCTTTACACAGACGAATTTTGACCCAAGCAGACCTCAAGCATATCAACAAAGAATTTTTCTGTAGCGTGTTTCCTAGAATGTTATAAATGTCACGAGAACCTTTAATTTAAACGTTCTGTGCAGAACGGATGGTGAAAAGTACACCGTATTAGGATATTCTTTGACATTCGTGCCATAATTCGCTACACGAACCGTGTCATAGTACGCGATCAAGATCGACGCGTAGATGTCGGTGGAACGTCCAATTATAACGTACATAACATATTAGTGTTGAACTACATCGTTCAGGCAACGTATTGGGACAACTCGGATACATTTTACATTAAATATCTGAAAAAGCGTAGATGTCGGTGGAACGTCCAATCATAACGTACATGACAGATTAGTGTTGAACTACATCGTTCAGGCAACGTATTGGGACAACTCGGATATATTTTACATTAAATATCTGAAAAAGCGTAGATGTCGGTGGAACATCCAATCATAACGTACATAACAGATTAGTGTTGAACTACATCGTTCAGGCAACATATTGGGACAACTCGGATATATTTTACATTAAATATTTGAAATTATTTTTTCTGTATTAATAAAATCGAACAATTTAAATAACAAATACAACTTACTTTTTTTTCTTAATTAATCTATTTTAATGTATACTTAAACTAGAATAAATACCGCGACTTTGGTGGATTGTATTCTTTATAAAAAGAATAAATAAAATAACATTTTAATTTCATGTAACAGAAGTAAAAAAAAAATACTCTAAACTAATACTAAAAAATATATTATATATTATCCAGGAATGTCGTGAAATATATTATTTACATTAAATACCCACATTTCATATTATAATTCAATCGAGAGCAAATACGTTTAACAATTTATACACTTTCAATTTTTTTGCTTCATGATTTCATTTCAATATACTCTTCTTTCCTGAACTAGAATGAGTAACATGACACACAAATAAAAATATTCGAAAACGGAACCCACAAAGAACTAAAAGAATTTATTGATTTAATCGTTCTAGATTCAAAAAGCACGTAACGCTGCGTGATGATTTCTTGAATGTGAAAATAACTCTTTGGGGAATTTAAAATAAAAATGTAATAACATTGTAGTGAAAGTTACATATGTCGAACATATCTGATGTCAACTACCATGTAATTAACACTGAGAGATCGGAATGAAATTTCTGCAACAGAATGGATTTTAAAAAAGAAAGTTCTCAGAGTAAAGTTATAAATAAAAAATTGCGGATTATAAGAATAAACTCCAGAGCTCACGCCAAAATTTTATGAAGCATCTCTGTAAAGAAAAAGAATATTTATTTTTAAATTATTATGCTTAATATTTTTTTATCGTGTAAGCATGAATAAAAGTATTATTGAATGAAAAACGCTGGAGTCGATAAAGCTTTAAAGGTAGCGTTGGTGACATTTATTGAAATTTAATGTATAAAAAAATTATTAACTAGCAATACCATTTACCTACGAAACGCTAATTATTTATATTGAGTTTTAAAATTGACTTAACGTAAGATGATGCCGCAGTAAAAAAATAATTTGCGAACACTACAAAACTGTAAATTATTTATTGATATTGCAGAAATAAAATTTTATGTACGTTTAAAAATAATGTGGTCTCGCGTTAATGTATCTCCAATTAAGACGTATCTCCTGTTAATGAAAACAATTTCGTTTTTGCCATCATTTTTTATTTAAAATTAATGTTAACGCCGTCGCTTAAGGCGCACTACTCAACCGATAATGTGAACACATTTTTCACAATTAACCATGTATACTCAAAAGACACTCGTTTTGCACATTACGTTTTAAATAGAAACATTGGTGCCATACATTTTATTGAAAAACTAGCTGATCCTTCCGGCGTTACCCAGGCCCGTGATAATAACCTTAAACAAACCAGAAGTTTGTATGATTTTATATCTTTAGAAAATCTTTCAGAATGAACCTAGATTCGGGGGCCCAAATAGCTTCAGCAGCGTATTATATTCTTTCAAATGTAAGGTTTAAAATATGCTGCCGGCTGTTCGCCGATAATACCAATCAAAATTTGATGTAACAGACCAAATTTGGGAGTGTGTTGCAAAATTAGAAACAATGCAGTAAAATATCACTTAATTCATCTATCGCAAAGAAAAGTGACTTCATAATTTAAATATATTTAAATTATGTATGTACGTCAAATTATCTGTACATTTTGGCTGTTCTAAGTAATTAGTTCTCTTATATTAACAATATTATTTTTAATTTGTATTTTTTAATTCAGTATACTAAATTGAAAGACCACCAACTTCGCTAACAGGGGCGCGCGTGCGTAATAGGAGGTCCCTCTACTTTGGTGACAGCCCGGATCGATAGAGCACCGATCATGGACGAAGTCACCGTAAAACTTTAAAAGCTAAACCCCGCAAGTTTAAGATTCCGACCAGCAAGATTAGAGTGGGCAGAATATGTTTAATACACCTGACGACCGCTGTGGCTTCAATATTATTCGTTTAACATAACGTTCTTACCTGTTTAATTCCTTTAAAAAACTGAATTCTATTAAATCAACCCAAGGGATTATTTTTATACCATTCAAAAGTTTATATCGTTTAATAAGGACGGCATGCGGGCAAAAAATAGTCTCCCTGGAAAGTTGCACCATTTGCATTTTGTTTGTTGAGTCCATTGCATTTTGTTTGTCCTGAGTAATTTATTCTTTTGTATTAATAAATATTCATTAACTAGCTTTTTTACTAAAATTACTAAATTAAAGAATACGATATTTCATTTTGCCTAAAGTTGGTAAAGTATTTAATTTCTGCCATAAACTGAATTCAGTTTATTAAACGCAAGGGATTATTTTACTACCATTCAAAAGTTTACATACTTTAACGCGTACTTCGGTTAGAGCGGGCGAAAAATTGCCAAACTTCGAAATCCGCACTAACGGAAGTTCACTGTTCGAAGAGTAGGATTCAGAGATAAATACACTTTCTAAAATAACACACGCAAAGAGCACATCTGGTTTTACATTATTACAAGTGGTACTTGATTGAAAAAAGCACATCATTAAATGAATATGATTTTGGAGAAAAAAGCGCGCCTTAGATCAGTGTTACCAGTGGACTAATTTTTAGGTGTGTTCGTAATTATATAAATACGTAGCACCTATAGTCGTCGTCTGGTCCGTCCATCCGCCCGTCTGTCCATCTGTCCGCAAGTAACAGAACAAAAAATACCCAACCAAATGGTTTGAAATTTAATATATATAATCGTTGCAGAATTTTGTCGGGTCATTTTAAATTTTTGGAAAATCGAATCAAAACTTAAAAAGATTTTAATAAACATATTTATTAACTAATTGGATTTTCTTTAAAAATCAGTATTTTCCTATTATATCAGCTTCCGAGGATTTTTCGTTAAGCGACCGAGATGTATCGACAAGTTATCTGACATGTATGAAGTTATAGTTATATATGACGTATATGACATTTTATAACCTCTATCACCAAGTTATAGTCACATTCTTCATTCTATTACATCCTATCATACGTAAATAATTCAATGATATCTCATGATAGGTAATGATTCCATGTTGCCATGGTGATTACGTCATATTTAAGATGGATTCTTATTATTTCCGTGTTACTGAATTTAAAAACCGAATTTGTTTACTAAAATTGCTTAATTATAGCAATCCTATAATCTACCGACAGTTTTTTGGATAGATGTTTCCGGAGAAATAGATATTAAATGGAAAAAGAGTTTAAATATGGATTTCAAGTTCAGAAAATTTCAAAGCTAGGTTTAATTTTCGCATTTGAATTTTCAGTAAATGTCAACAAAAGATAAAATGTTACCAACTTAAAATGTACTTATTTTATTATGGAAATTAATCATATCATAATAACAGGTGATATAATTCATTTCAGTGAAACTAGTTATAGTACGAACACACCACAGTTGTCACATTTGATGTACAAGTTCCAACTTGTTTTTAATTCAGATTCCTTGACTGGCACTACTTTTTTGATATGGTGTAATTCCCCTTGTTTTCGCCTTATTTAATCTCTCATTAAATTAGGCGAATTTCACAATTTCAAAAAACTGATGGCAAAAAAGCAATCTGAATTTTAAAAATGTAGCCCGCAGGCAACAGTACATTTGTTTCCAGTAAATATATATATAACATATTTGGGATACTAAAAATCCTCTTGATTAATTATAAATCAGTACGCAAAAAAAAAACTACTGAACTACTAAAATTTTAGCAAAACATTTTATTATTATTGATGGTTACTCAAATATAATTATTCTTCGCTCATTATTCATGTATTTCATTTCAGTATATTTTGTAAATTAATATCAAAATTAATAAAATATATATATATGGCTCTGATTATATTTACCAATTTCATGTAAAAACAATTATCTTTCTACGATGTTTCTCCCTTACAAGTACGTTGCATTTTCGAAAAATATCAGTACCAAATAAAACAAAGTCAAAATCGCAAATTTCTAATTAATTTTATTGAAAATTGAATCATTTCCCTCTGTAATTTTTTTTTTCAGTATATTCTTAATCAGTAAAACACGCGATAGTAATAGAATTTTTAATCAAGAGTTTTGGTTTTCACTGCTTTTATGTAAAAATGTATTATGAATTTACTTTTTTACATAAACGCAATGAAAATTAAAACTTTTAATTAAAATGTATAAAAAAAAAACAAAATCATAAAATATGAAAATACAAATTATATTTTATTTGTATACAAATTATAATGCATATTATAATAAAAAATTTAGGAAAAAAGAAATACATTATTAAAAAATAAAATCTCCATTATTAGGGATTTCTTTAAAATATAATATTCAGAATACACTGGCATATGTTACCAGATATTTTCATTGGAACCTTAGTATTATATAATAAAAAGTATCTTTATATTTCTTAGAATTGTATTTAGTATGTAATATTCAGAATAAACTTTATAATAATGAATGTGTTGTCTATTATTTTCATTAGCACCTTGACATTGTATAATTAATATGCAATTTATGTACGCTCCATGTAATCCCTATCTTTATAAAAATAGAATTTTTATAGCGTTACATTTGCATCTATATTTTATAAAACAGTACGAATTTAGATTTTCAGTAGGCTTCGTCAACAGTGCAAAAGGCGATGGGGTGAGCTTAAACTTTATCACATTCTGAAGTGATGACGATGCCTGTTACAATATAGAAATTAGTTTGTAATTATGCGATTAATTTCGAAACACAGTTCTGATAATTATTAAATAACACTGAATTATTCTGTGATTGACAACAACTTTTCGTTAAATCATAATTTAGATGTAATTAATTTTTCAGTTAGTTGTCGCAAACATTTTAAAAGTACATTGTTTTTTATTATACAACTAGATGACTCCGCCAGGCGCTGCCCGGGCCCATAATAATAACTTTAAATATACCTAAATTCAATGATGAATGATTGTATATTTTTAGACAAAAATCTTTCAAACGAACCAATAATGTTGGGAGCCCTAATGCCTTCGATAGCTTACACCGGGCGTGCTATGCCCCCTCCGGTCAGTGCTTATTTTATATTTCTAAACAAAAATCTTTACAAACAAACCAAATGTTAAGGGCGCTAGTGTTAGTGTACATCGGGTTTGCTATGCAATGAAAAAATGATATTCTGAAATAACTTTTTGAAATGATAAATATTAATATTTTTCAAATTAAATAACGTCGTTCAAACCGTAAAAGGTAACTCGAAAAAGATGAGTATATATATATATATATATATTGTATTTTGATATGGATAACGGATGCGGCATTTTCAAAATACCAAAAAAAAAAAAGGGGGGGGGGTGTTTTTCGAGCTTTGTTTCTTTCTGCTTGAAGTTTCGCGGAAATGCCATTTAAGCACACACAAATGCGACAGCGTGGCTTTTTGCGATGAACATTATGGTTTTTAATTAATTGCTCGGCTAATTATCAAAAAATGAAAATCTGAGCCTCATATACATTTGAACTTGCCCTTCATCTATCCTCATACACATTTCAAGACCTCTGCACGTGCAGTAGATTTATCTAGCCATCGCCAATAGATAGACAGACGCACATACAGAGGGAGACAAACATATCTTTCTTTTATTAGTATGGCTATTTTATTTTTCATTATTCAATGTTTCATATTTTACTTAAAATATTCGTATAAAATTTCAAGGAATTTGAGAGGACATAAGAGAACACCAATCAATTACAAAAGTAGTTATATACAGTGAGTCTCACGAAGTACTATTAACTTTGAAAATAAATAACTCGTAAACAGTGATAGATAGAAGCATGAAACCCAGCGGTATGTTTATTATAAAAACTCGTAAAAAGCTGATACAGAAACTTCAAAATTTTAGTAACAAATTGCGGCGATAAATGGCGCTGCAGTCGGCATTACTATAAGTAGACTGTATCACATCAAAAGCGATTCAAAACGTGCACCTTTCACACAATACACCTGTTGCAAACGAAGAAAGAAATTGTCAGTGACTCTTCTCTTTGTGGTAGTAGGACTGTGATTTAATCGGTGGTTCTCCAACACAATAAATACACGTTCCTACATGGAAAACATCACTTTCACGATAAGCTAATAGCGGTCACGTTTCAACGGCGAAATCTTTGACGGCTGATCTTTATTAGCCTCTGAGCTCTCTGTATAGAGATCCATAGGAATACATTGAAGAAAAGTAGCAAACTAAGTTTTATTAATGTTGGCATTTTGTAAAGACCATACACTTTTTTAAATAATATATACTGAAGTCACGAGGATAAATGATTTTACAATTTTCACTTCAGATATTTGCTAAATTTTATGTTTTTATGTAATACTAGATAGTAGTACCTGTCAAGATTTGACGGTGAATAATTTGAAAGTTCCTTTAGAAATATGCTTTTATTTTTAATTAGATGCTTTTAAATTAATTAAGTATTGACAATTTGATGAATTGTTATATTGTGTAAGCGATTCCTAATAGATATAAGGCGATAGTTTATGGTGTCAGTCCAGCCTAGTCAACTAATGAAGTGAAATAATTTTAAGCTTGTAATTTACACCCTATTATATTTGAATTAATTTAGCAAGAATTTAACCAAAAATATTAATTGAATGATTTATTTTTACTTACTACAGCTACAAATTTTTAAAAAAATATATCAATATTTAGTATTTTCTTATTATTTTTAAACTACGCAACCTTTAAATTTTTTCATTAATTTTATTTTTATCAGCCTGATTCAAAAATCCAGATAAACCATGGATATCAGGGTGACTTCTTTTATAATTCTTATATGGGTATTTTTGCTTGTGCTTTTTTCTCTTCTTTTCTTTTTTTTATTTTTTATCTTTAAGGAGAATAATCATATACTTTTCTTAGTTATACAAATATATCTTATTGATAATGGTCATACAAAATATAGATAAAAGTTCAGATCACTTTATTTAATCGTTAACCACATGCAAAGTCTTTGAATTAAAATATTTAAAATATAAAATAAGTAATTAAAAAAATATTGTCGGTTGTTAAATTTTATTTACCACAGTCCCAATATTTGAAAAAAAATAACAATATGTAGTATTTCTGTTTTTTTTTTTTTTTTTTTTTTTTTTTAATTACACGACTTTTAAATTTTTTCATTAAATTCATTTTTATCAGTCTGATTCTAAAACCCTGAATTTAAACTTTGCTGTTTGCAGCTAACGATTTATAATACATATTTTTTAATTACTTGAATTTATATTTGCCATTTTCACACATTGTTTAATTGTTAAATTATGGAAAATTGTTGACCAGTGCAATTTATTTAATCTATAATTATATGCACGATCTTTTAATTTAAATTCTTTTAATATAAATTTAGTAATTAAAACAATATATTCTTGGGTGGTAAATTTTACTTAATTATAAAGCCTTCGAATGAAAAATAAAATACAACTTATATAATTTTTCCTCCTGAATTAAATATGGCATTATTAAAATGAATTAATGCCAATAATAACTAAGAAACGTTCATGAACAGAAAAGCACCGTACTTTATACCACTCGGCCACCGTTTTGTTCGAGTGTACTCTTATAACTGGTTAGGTAGTAGATTTAACTTTATGCATGCGCAAATGGGTCATTTTCATGTGAAAAGTGGATTTGATGAAAATACCTTTTCGTTTTAATGTATAGGATATATTTCATTCATATAAATAATGATATAGCAGTTGTAGCCGAAGCATACTTTAAACAATTTTCAAAGACTTTTATTATTGTTTTAATCTTTTTTGGCCAAAGTACTTTGATTTTAAACAATTCAACTGTTAGACAAAATGTATAATTATTTATCGTCAAACTACGACTTAAACATAACATTTTTTTTTCTATTTTCATAAACTATTACTATATTTTTGGTAACAGGATACAAAAATATATGCATAGCAATGTAAAATATACTAAAATTTTAAGTATAGTTATGTTTATTATGCATTTCATCTATAAAGAGTTAAAATGCTACTACTATTTTAAAATCGATTTATTCGGTTCTTCGTTATTGGAATGCCAAAGCCTGTAGTACAATTCTTTCCCTACACTATGAAAAATGAAACATGGCGAATACTACCTCTGAAAAAGATCAGTGCAATATAAGCAAAAATATCTATCACAAAAAAGTTTAAAAGAGAAAATTTAAAAGACTAGAATCTGTGTTCACTATACTGCTTTTTCACTATCTGTTTTTTATGACAGATGAAAGACATTTTTGTGAAATCAAGACATAAAAAAGGAAGAAAAGATAATATATGTATGTGGATGTATGAAATCATATTTTATCCGAGATATTTTTATATCGATTATTTATTAAATTCAAATAGTTATTTTAAAAATACCTCTTTAATTACCCTTTTCTTGTATTTAACTTTGTTTAAAATAAACGAAGAAAAATCTAAAAAAATATTTATGACTAAACAAGCATTAAAAATGATGGTGCAGCTGAGGTTACGGCTTCACGCACCAAGTCGCTTTATAAAGTCAGCCAGTAATCACCATATGCACCACTGATTAGAAATTAAACAAAAATGGCTTCGCACCAGTTGCAAATAAAATTACTGTGACGCTAAATGCTGAAATGCATTGTTTGATATTATAAATTTCTAGTAAGTCTACATATGACTTTTTGGTATGAAAACATGTTGCTGTTATATATAAATATAAATATTATATAAAGATTGAAATTTAAAAATAGCTGTCAAGGACAGAAACGATCGTAAATTACGCCCGCATTATTGCTTGTTTTTTCCTTAAACATTAAAGACAAAAAATAAATAAATTAATAAAAAAAAAAAAAAAAAAAAAAAATTATTTATTTAAATTGGACATTGATTTTTTTTTTCTAAAGAATATATCATTACACTAGCGGAGATTGATTCATGTGTTCGACTGGTTAGTTTTTCCAAACGAACCTACAGTTGGGTGCGCCACCGTCTTAAGCAGCGTACACACAGACGAGAAAAGAGCTATGAATTATTGTGATATTTTTTAGACTAAATTCTTTAGAAACGAATGTAGGGCTGAAAGCTCCACTGCCTTTGGCAGCGTACAGTCGGGCAGGCTACACTTGCTGCTGTTAGTTTTCCAATCAAACCTCGAATTTGTATAATTTTATATCAAATGAACATAGGATTAAAGCTCCTTAGGTAGTTTTAACAGTTTATGTCTGAGAAACGCAAGAAGGTTCCGTTATAGTAATAGACGTATTAACGATTTGAAATGATTGTGATATTTTCAGACAAAATTTTTTCGAAACGAATGTAGGGTTGAAAGCTCCGCTGCCTTAAGCAGTGTACAGTCGGGCAGGATACACTTGCTGCGGTTGGTTTTTCCAATCAAACTTCGAATTTGCACAATTTTATATCAAACGAACATAGGATTAGAGCTCTCGAGGTCCTTTCAACACATTCACTGACTGTAGGAACAAGTGAAGTTCGAAAATTGACACTATATGTTTTTGTAATTTTTAGAATACTAGAAGTATAGTTTTACTATTTCTGCTTAAATAAACTTAATTTTGATTAATTCAGCCCCTTTAATTAGGTTTCACTACCCCCTTCACAATCACGTCAGGGTGGCTAATGATCAGGGAAAAATACACTCAAAAAAGTGATAAACACCAGTATATTCTTATAGAAAAATTCATGTTGAAAAAAAAAAAAAAAAAACAGTGAAACAGTTTATTGCTTCAATGGGATACCTAGTTGTTGACAACTACAACTCCCAGTCGATGAGTAAGATGTATATATTTTATATTCTAATACGAGCAAATCTTGTGTGTGGTTATATATATAAATATATATATATGCAAATTTTATCTTGAAAACGGCTCTAACGATTTTGACGAAATTTTGTATCCTACCGTTTTGCGGTACCAGAAAACCATTGGGCTAGGTCACATGGTCGAGAAAATTCGATTAGTGGGTCATTTTGGGTTATTTTGGGTCATGGTCTAGCTAATTGTATCTAAAAAACGGTTCAAACGATTTTGACGAAATTTTGTATCCGACCATTTTCGGGCACGAAAAGACTATTGGGCTGGGTCACCTGTTCGAGAACTTTCGATTAGTGGGTCATTTTTGGGTCAACGCGGGTCAAATTAATTTTATCTAAAAAACGGCTCTAACGATTTTGATTAAATTTTGTGTCCTACGAGTTTCGGGCACGATAAAATCATTGGGCTATGTCACATGTCCGAGAAAATTCGATTAGTGGGTCATTTCTGGGTCATTGTGGGTCAAGATAAAAAAAGCGGCTCAATTTACACTAAATTTTGCATCCAATGGTTTTCGGCCACGAGAAGACTGTTGGGCTAGGTCACATGTTCGAGAAAATTCAATTAGTGGGTCATTTTGGGTCATTTGGGGTCATGGTCAAGCTAATTGTATCCAAAAAACGGCTCAAACGATTTTGACGAAATTTTGTATCCGACTATTTTCGGGCACGAGAAGACTATTGGGCTGGGTCACATGTTCGAGAACTTTCGATTAGTGGGTCATTTTGGGTCAAATCGGGTCAAATTAATTTTATCTAAAAAACGGCTCTAACGATTTTGATTAAATTTTGTATCCTACGAGTTTCGGGCACGCGAAAATCATTGGGCTAGGTCACATGTTCGAGCAAATTCGATTAGTGCGTCATTTCTGGGTCATTGTGGGTCAAGATCTAAAAAGCGGTTCAATTTACACTAAATTTTGTATCCAACGGTTTTAGAGCACGAGAAGACTGTTGGGCTAGGTCCCATGTTCGAGAAAATTCAAATAGTGGGTCATTTTGGTCATGGGTCATTATGGTAAGCTATTTCATCTTAAAAACGGTTCAGAGGATTTGAAATAAATTTAGCACCCTACAGGTTTAGGGAACAAGAAGACTATTAGGCTAGGTCACATGTTCGAGAAATTTCGATTAGTGGGTCATTTTGGTCATGGGTCATTATGAGTCAAGCTATTTTATCTTAAAAACGGCTCAGACTATTTACACTAAATTTTGCATCCTATGGTTTTTGGGCACGAGAAGACTGTTGGGCTATGTCGCATGTTCGAGAAAATTCAATTAGTGGGTCATTTTGGTCATGGGTCATGATATTTGAACTCAAATTTAATTTTGACCGAGCATAGCTCGGTCTTCCCTGCTCGTCATATCTTAAGAGAGCCATATGAATTAAGTTTAAAATACTTTAAGGCAGTGGTGTAGTCGAGGGGGGACGCGGGGGGACGGCGTCCCCTCACTTTTTTATTTTATGTCGAGTGTCCCCTTACTTTTTATTTTCAAGGGGGACGCTAGAGACGCGAGAGGACGCCATCTTTTCAAACTTACTATTTTTTTTTTAATTATGAGTACATCAATAAATCAACAATTTTAAGAAATAATGCATTGATTTTTAATACTTTTCAATAACATGGAAAGTGTTTACGGTGTCAGATCGCTTGTCTGTCTCCATCTGTTCGCATTCTACTTCTAACTTCCAAAAGTTTGCTTGAATTTCGACAAAATTTTATGTATATTTTTTCAATGTAGACTTATCACTATTGTGAATTATGTGTATAAGCATCAATATTTCGTTTACGAGTGATCAAAAAAGAGTTCTTTCATATTACTGTTTACTGGGCGGAGATTGTTTGAAATACACATAAATGAAGTAATGCCATATGGTATTGAAATTCGTTACAACATATTCCCTATCAAAAATAGCATTTATCGTTCGTTTACAGGGACGTTAAAAAGTATTTCGAAACACCATGAGCTATTAACAGTAATTGTTTGCAATGCATGGAAAACGGTGCACAAAACATTTATATTTATTTTACAAGGCCAAAGAATCCGGACACATTGTCAGACGTGGGTTCAGTTGCTCGAAACGTGTTTTCGATTATATTTTGTATTTTTCAGCTGAAGAAAATATTTATTTGCTAAGTGATACGTAAATGATATTCGTATACAGGGCCACATAAAAATAATCCAAATACACTACCGTCATGGCCGGATATTTCTTGAAATGCGTTTTGCAGCTGGTTTAAATTTTAGTGTGCTATGTGATGAGCATATGATCATTAATTTCTATACATGACCACTCAAAATAATTCGAATGAATACGTTACCATTTATAGATAATTATTGCTTGGTATGTGTTTAAACTGAACGAAATTATATTTTCGATAAAAAAAAAAAAACGCTAGACATGCTTTTCCTTCACACATTGTTGCACCAAATTAATTTTACAAACATTTGTGTGTAATGAATATAATATATATTGGCCGGTATACAGTGTGTCTGTGTATTATAAAAGTTGACACGCACTTTAATTTGTTACCTGCTGGAGATAAGTAGGTAACGTAAATTATAAAAAAAGTTTAAAATAAAGTAAACAAAAAATAATATTGAAATAATATTGTCAATGAAATAATTATCTTGTTAATTTTCAAACATTTATACAATAACTCTTTATGCGACTCTTCTATTCAAAATTTGTCAGTCAGAAAAATTTTCCTTTTTGCTGCAATAAAATCATTAAAAATCTGCATATATTTAAAATTAAATTTAAAAAATGAAGGAAGAAAGCTGACTTATAAAACCTTTTCGAACCATTTAAATATTACTTTATCAGTGAAAATGGTTCTGTGCACAAATTGGCGATAGCATTTTTAGAACAAAATTTAATATTAAAGAAAAAGAAAAAAAAATGCATCGCAAGTGTGTCTACATAAAAAGCTGCACGGGCAGAAATCATGTAAAGAGACAGTGTAGTTTTAAAAGAAGTTCACTTTTTTACCAGCTTTCTTTTATCTTACATTTCTGTATCTATGCGACAGTCAAATCTTGTGATTCATTTTTCACCCACTTCCTGTTGACGTAGATCTTTGAAATTTGGAATATATATATATGTATACCTGAGGAAAATACATGAATTCGACATTAATTTTTTTTTAAAAATTAGATCAGTAAGGAGGGGGGGGGGGTCGGTCAACGTCGGCACAAAAATGGCATTTACTCCCATAGAAATAACATTATGATTGTTTAATTGAAAAAAATAGCTCCGTTGTTTCAAAATTCATCCATTTTCACCACATTGCTGCCCGCATCAGTATGACATCATTGAGCGACGCACACATTTGTGCTTTGTAATATAAGTTGACTTTTTGTGAATTTTAATGAAAGTATGTTTTTTTTTCTTCTATATTTAATTTATTTTTATTAACGTTAAAAGTAATTTTATTAGGAAAGTGTTTCTTAAATAATTCATCTGGCACAAGCATAAGTATTATTTGCCATAGAAACTCTACTTCAAAATTATATCTTTAAAAAATTTCCGCTCAATTCTTTATAGTCCAGTAGAAATAGCATTTTACCTTACAAAAATTCGGGTCGTTCTGATTTTTGGGTATGTTGTAAAGGTTGACCCTCTAATAAAAAAAACAAGTTTTCGACATTCTAGACCTCGTGCGTTTTTCACAATATTGAAAAAACCAATATTTTTCGGCACTTTTTTCGATTTTTCTTAAATAACTCAAATTTAATGCATTTTACAAGAAAAAGCACTGTTACCATTTTGTAGAGCATAAAATTCTCTACAACATGCAGTATTCATGTTTGTAAATTTTCCGAATAGAGGGTAAGATACGGAGCCGGGAAAAGGGTTAAATTTGGAAAAAATGTAAAAATCCACACATGACGTTAATTTTTGTTTAATAACCCACTTTTAGTGCATTTTAGAAACAAAATTGTCATAATCAACTTTTTAGAGCATGAGATAGTCGATAGTTTCATTTATTATAGGTTGACCCTCTAATAAAAAAACCAAGTTTTCGATCTTCTAGACCTTGTGCGTTTTTCACAATATTGAAAAAACCAATATTTTTCGGCACTTTTTTTTAATTTTTCTTAAATAACTCAATTTTAGTGCCTTTTACAGTAAAAGCACTTTCACCATTTTGTAGAGCATAAAATTATCTACAACATGCAGCATTCAGATTTGTAAATTGTCCAAATAGGGAGTAAGATACAAAGCCGGAAAAATAGGGTAAAATTTGCAAAAATCCACTAAAGACGTTAGATTTTGCTTAATAACCTACTTTTAGTGCGTTTCAGAGACAAAAGCACTTTCCCCATTTTGTAGAGCATAAAATTATCTACAACATGCAGTATTCATGTTTGTAAATTGTCCAAATAGGGGGTAAGATACGGAGCCGGGAAAATAGGCTTAAATTTGGAAAAAATGTAAAAATCCACAAATGACGTTAGTTTTTGCTTAATAAATGCACTAAAATTGAATTATTTAAGAAAAATCGAAAAAAGTGCCGAAAAATATTGGTTTTTTTAATATTGTGAAAAACGCACAAGATCGAGAAGATCGAAAACTTTGTTTTTTTATTAGAGTGTCAACCTATAATAAATGAAACTATCGACTATCTCATGCTCTAAAAAGTTGATTATGACAATTTTGTTTCTAAAATGCACTAAAAGTGGGCTATTAAGCAAAAACTAACGTCATTTGTGGATTTTTATATTTTTTCCAAATTTAACCCTTTTCCCGGCTCCGTATCTTACCCCCTATTTGGACAATTTACAAACATGAATACTGCATGTTGTAGAAAATTTTATGCTCTAAAAAATGGTGAAAGTGCTTTTGTCTCTAAAATGCACTAAAAGTAGGTTATTAAGCAAAAACTAACGTCTTTAGTGGATTTTTGCATTTTTTGCAAATTTTACCCTATTTTCCCGGCTCCGTATCTTACCCCCTATTTGGACAATTTACAAACCTGAATACTGCATGTTGTAGAGAATTTTATACTCTACAAAATGGTAATGGTGCTTTTTTCTGTAAAATGCACTAAAATTGAGTTATTTAAGAAAAATCGAAAAAAGTGCCGAAAAATATTGGTTTTTTCAATATTGTGAAAAACGCACAAGGTCTAGAAGGTCGAAAACTTGGGTTTTTTTATTAGAGGGTCAACCTTTACAGCATACTCAAAAATCGGAACTACCCGAAATTTTGTAAGGCAAGGCCCTTTTTTGCGCTATTTCTACTGGACTATTAAACACTTATAGAATGGCATGGATTCAAATCTATTTACAACTAGAGTAGACTTTTATATGGCTATTAATAGTGTGGTAACATTCACTGAGACGATTCCCACATTAAAATTTCAATTCATCGTAGAGAATATTTACGAGTTAAATAACTTCTATGTCAAATTTGAAGTTTCTAGTACTGATAGTTTCAGAAGAATAACAACTTAAAAAACTTTTCGGCTTATTTCAGCACTTAAAATTTCGAATATTTTAAAAGCCATTCTTCGTGAGCATCTGCATGTTAATAGCTACCAGATAAATCGTGATGAAACGAGTTTAGAAGATTTACTTAACAATCAGGGCTCCCAAATGGTCCACTTTTTGAATACCAGTATTTTCTTAGAAAAATTTTATTTTTAGATTTTTCTTGTAAATTTTGCAGAAACAACCTTCGGAAGTAAATTTTGGCAGAAAAGTTTTAGAAACCTATACTAAGAAATTTTCTGTTAAAAAATATTGGTATTCAGTTTGTGAACCATTTGAGAGCCCTGGACAATTCATCCTTTTAAAATGTAAATTTAAAAAATAATAATAAATAAGATTTTACGAGCATGTAAGTCCTGAAAGTATATGTGTGCCAAGTTTTAAGTCAGTTACTCTTGCTCAAATATTTCCACACAAATCATGATGAAACCAATATTTTTGAACGTCTTTCTCCATTTCATCCCGTACAAATTCAATACTTTACAGATTAGAAGTAACCTAGTCACTGATTTAAAGAGTTACTAATTCTACAAAAATTTTGATAAAACGCGATTTTCAGAAATTTTCTTTATAAGGATACTGGTCTATTTCACCCCTTTCAAATTCGTATTGGGATGTTCGGAAAATTTCTTTCATTTGGGAAAACTAATTCGTACCGAAAAATTCTGCCCGTCAATTGACATTAGGTATTGAAATTAATGTCTAATAATTAAAGATAGAATTTTCCGGTACGAATTGGTTTTCCCAAACGGAAGAAACTTTTCGAACAACCCAATATTTTTACACGTTGTTCAAACTTTTGTATAGAGTTTGGGCAGTGGCATATATAATCCAGAATGTTAAGTAATCTTTTCATCATATATAACATACCTGCGAAATTTAATCTCAGCCGAAAACACCGTTTAAATGCTACCCTGCTCAGACACATACACATATTGACTCATTGCAAAATCACCAAACACAGACTTTGGGAATCTTAAAGAAAATACCAACTCGCACACATGCATACGCACATACATAGAGAATTGTTACAGAAATAGGAAAAGCGGACTCAGGGAACCTATAAAAGTAAAGATATAAATTTCATAGTCTTTTTTCTTGTCATGATTACAATATTTTCCTTACATTATACGTGTCCGTAATGTAAAAATGCAATAATTTTCAATGCTCGTAGTATACGATAGCTATTCTATGACTATCTCAAAAATAAACAATGTCTAACAAAAGTCTCTTTGCGTGGATTAGTGTTATTAAATTACGAATTCTATTTCAAATACGTATTTTCACAAATGAAATAAGGTTAACAATATTTTAATTTATGGGAAGCTATGAACGACCAACAGATAAAAAACTTTAATTAATTTAATTTAAACAAATTTTAATTTAAAATTTAAAATTTAATTTTTCAGTTACTTTTCTCTGCAATTCAAAATGAAAAGCAAGATTCATAATCAAGTTTGTCCTATGGGTGATACAGATACAGACCCTAATGATCGAGACTATGAGCGTCCCCCCACTTTTTTCCCCAGGACTACACCACTGCTTTAAGGTGAAAAATATATATATATATATATATAACAGAGAGCATAAAATGCGTTAAAATTACAGTCTAAAGCAATGAGAGAAAGATTATAATAATAATAGGTAACAAAAAGTTTAAAAGAATGTAAAGAAAGTGCGAAGAAATACTGTCTAGTTCTTTACCTACTGTCTAGCGCCTCGCAGGGTATGAGCTTAGAAAGCGATTAGAGCGTATGAAATGCGATAGATGGCGCAACGTGTTCATAAGAAGAAAAGCTTAAAACATTTAAAATGAGAAAAGGGATAGGCTAGTGTAAATGTATTTAGGAAGATGAAAAACGAAAATTAAAATTGTGAATGAAGAGAGATAATGAATAGAAATATGTTTTACTGAAATGGAGCAACATTCGTTTGCGTGTGTATTTTGAATGGCAAAGTGAATTCTATAAAAAAAGGCGTTTTTCATTGCCATACGCATACATTAAAAGAATAAAAAGAATACAAAGTATAGTTGTATTTGAAAAATACGTGTTTTTTTTTGTTTTTTGTTTTTATAATGTATAAAATACATTGGTTTTAAGGGGTTTTTTTTGTATTAAAAAGGCAAACGGGAAGAAAGAAAGTATTAGCACCAAAAAATGGTCTACTCAGGAAGTATAGTAGAGAAACGGGTTCTCTTACGGTTGCCAGGATTGCGAATGTCATAATCAGGTAGATCATACATAATTTCGTTGGGGACTTTATACAAATTACCGTAGAATTTACGGGAGAGAAATTCAAATAATCAATTTGAATTTTTCTATAAGAATATACTGGTAATTATCATTTTTTTACTGTATTTTTCCCTGACCACTAGCCACCCTGCACGTGCATACTGAAGTTGCAACTCGTATTACAGGTGGAAAACGAACTTCAACCTAAAACATTGTTTCCAAAACATTACTCTAGGCTTCTACTTGTACGCCGGTAAATGCACATTTGTGCTGCTATAGCCGTAGTGTCTAAAAACGACCGTTTCGTTTTGGACGGCTATTGCCGTCATGCCACATAGGGAACTTCGCTTTGACGGCTATAGCCGCAAGTGTCCGTCAGCGTGTTAACAGTTTATGTCCGAGAAACGCAAGAGGCTCCCGTTATACTAATAGATGTATTAACGATTTGAAATCTGACATGTGGATATATTTCACTTTAATAAGATTATAAAAATGATGATAAAAATGATGATAATGATTATAAAAAATCATTAATTTTTGAGGAAAAAATAAATGCTCGAAAAACAGCGCTGTCTGCTGTAAGAATGATGTAACTTGTCAATTATTTTCCTTATTTTAAATTAAAAAAAAATTGGTTTTAGAAATTTTTAACACAAAATTTAATATATTTCATATTTAAAGCCGTGCGTACTTCGTTTCTCGACAGCAAAACGAAATTTTTACCAACGCTAAAATATAAAATAAAGTGTCAACCCTTTCAAGATTACATTCACGACATTATTTTCTTTAAAAATTTGGCAAAAAATAGTTTCTATTACATTATTTTGTTTTTTTACGATATCCGATGCTTTCCTCTATATAGGAATATACAATATAAGATCGGATAGATGAGATTTCAAATAGATATTTTTAAAGAAAAATACTTATTCTCGACAAAAGAAAATTCGTGAAAAATGTAGAAAATGCTGTGCGAATTCCGCAAAAACTTTATTGAAAAGAAGACAAAATTTATTATATTGGGTTAAAAGGTTGAAACCGGATTTATTTTAATAAAGTGAAAAAAATTGCTGTGGAACGTAAAAATTCGCATAAAAAATTAAATGAAAAAAGGTAATTCAAAAAAGTTAATTCAAAAAAAGTTAATTCAAAACTGCTTTTGAGGTACTTAATTTCAGACATAGAGGTACCTCGCTGCCAAATCGCGTATAGCTCTCCACGCGAAGTTTTCTTTTTAGTAAACTGCATACAAATATATATATATATATATATATATATATATATATATATATATATATATATATATATATATATATATATATATATATATATACGAGCAGGGAAGACCGAGCTACGCTCGGTCAAAATTAAATTTGAGCTCAAATATCATGACCCATGACCAGAATGACTCACTAATTGAATTTTTCGAACATGTGCCAAACAGTCTTCTCGTGCCCGAAAACCATAGGATGCAAAATTTAGTGTAAATAGTCTGAGCCGTTTTTAAGATAAAATAGCTTGACCCATAATGACCCATGACCAAAATGACCCACTAATCGAAATTTCTCGAACATGTGACTTAGCCTAATAGTCTTCTCGTTCCCTAAACCACTAGGATGCTAAATTTATTTCAAATCCACTGAACCGTTTTTAAGATAAAATAGCTTGACCCATAATGACCCATGACCAAAATGACTCACTAATTGAATTTTTCGAACATGTGACCTAGCCCAACAGTCTTTTCGTGTCCAAAAACCATAGGATGCAAAATGTAGTGTAAATAGTCTGAGCCGTTTTTAAGATAAAATAGCTTGACCCATAATGACCCATGACGAAAATGACCCATTAATTGAATTTTCTCGAACATGTGACCTAGCCCAACAGTCTTCTCGTGTCCAAAAACCATAGCATGCAAAATTTAGTGTAAATAGTCTGAGCCGCGTTTTAGATAAATTAGCTTGACCCACAATGGCCCAGAAATGACCCACTAATCGAATTTTCTCGGACATGTGACCTAGCCCAATGATTTTCTCGTGCCCGAAACTCGTAGAATACAAAATTTAATCAAAATCATTAGAGCCGTTTTTAGATAAAATTAATTTGAGCCGCGTTGACCCAAAAATGACCCACTAATCGAGAGTTCTCGAACATGTGACCCAGCCCAATAGTCTTCTCGTGCCAGAAAATGGTCGGATACAAAATTTCGTCAAAATCGTTTGAACCGTTTTTTAGATACAATTAGCTTGACCATGACCCAAAATGACCCACTAATATAAAAATGAAATTAGAAAGAATATACTGGATAATGACTCCATTTATCTTTCAACGACATCCATTATACTTATAAATATGATAACTAAGAAATTTAATAATAAATTTAATAATAATTTAATAAATTTAATAATAATTTAATAAATTTAATAATAATTTAATAAATTTAATAATAATTTAATAAATTTAATAAAAATAAGAAATTTAATAATAAAAATAACTAAGAAATTTAAAAGTGAATCAATATGTCATTCATAATTATATAGGTCTGCGTTGGAAAAAATGTCTGTAAAATAAGGAGTGTCTTTAGGTGCGTTTGTAATTATATAAATACGTAGCACCTATAGTCGTCATCTGGTCCGCCCATCCGTCTGTCCGTCCGTCCGTACATAGCAGCGCAAAAACTACTCCACCAAATGGTTTGAAATTTATATATATTATTTTTTCAGAATTTTGTCGAGTCATTTCAAATTTTATGAAAATCGAATTAAAACTTAAAAATATATTAATAAAAGTTTTCTTTATTCTGTTAAATCCTATCGTACGTAATCTATATAATAAAAGCGCAAGTCATGTGACTGGGAAAACAAATACTGGCAAATGACTTCTTTTTTCATATGCCAGGCGGCCATTTTTATTAACAATTATTTTTTTTTAATAAAATTGCTAAAAGTTACATTTTATATACATAGCTCAAAAAAAGTGTTTGTTTGAGAGATGAATAACGTTAAAAAATGTGTAGATTCTGAGATAACTTCAGTGGTAATTAGGTTAACAGCCGAATATATCAATCCATTAAAGTAAATAAACACAGGAAATTCGTTCATTATGAGTCGTAAAAATATTAAACCATGGAGGTAATCATTTGCAAAGCAAGATCGTCATGGTGAATTTTGCTGCACTGTTTGGTGTAGAAAAAAAATTATATTTGTAAGCGTGGCATACGTAATAAGGAAAAAAGGCATGCTCATGTCGCTCATAGCAGACGATATAATTAATTTCATTGAAATAATAAGGATGATTTTTTTACATTGTGAAACTTGTTATAAAACGGCTTCACCTCATTTGTTGCGTTTAACGTACAGTTTCCAACTTGTTTTTTTAATAGTTTTTTTTTTACACTGATTTACTGGAAAAATAATGAAAAAATACCATTGCGTACAGTTTTCATTCGTACATTCATTCGTGCAATTTCAAAAATCGCTACACAAATTTCGAAAAAAACTATATTTAAAATAGGACAAAATTTACATTATTGGATTAAAATATTGAAACCAGATGTCTTTTAAAATGTCGAGAAATCACCGCGAAACTCAAAAAAACTCATAAAAAGGTTTTTTAAAAAAAAATTGCCTTTGAGGCAGTTTGCATACTGTCAGACATGTGGCTATCTTCCTGCCAAATCGTGTGTATCTATGCGCACAGATGTCTTATCAGAAAACTGCACAAAAACTTACATACAAACACAAAAACATGTTTATTGTTATATATTCATATTTTACATTTTTACTTTTGTATAGTTTCAAAAAAATATATATATAACTCTGATATGGAATACCATATAAAATATTTATATGAAAGTTTACAAATGCTCACAATTAATATATTTTTATAAAATTAGTTATTAATTAAATTCAGTCGAAAATTCAAGGAACACAAACATAATGTAACTTTATAAGCCTTCACTTGTATTCTAAAGCAAGTTAAAAAATATCGAATAGTAAAAAATATCAAAAGATACCGTAAAAGATAATTGAAAATCGTGAAATAAAAATGAAATGGGGAAGACTATTATTAACACTCTAATAACCATCATTATTTGAAATGAGATAAGGAAAAATCTACTTCACTGACGATCAATAAAATGAAAGAGTGAGAATGACGGATATGAAACTGAAATTAGAAAGAATATACTGATAATGACTGCTTTTATCTGTATTTTCGAAGACATCCATTATACGTAAAAATTAGATTTGAAGATAACTAGGAAATTTTAAATGAAATCAATATGTCTTGAATAATTACACAGGTCTGCAATAAAAAAAAGAATGTCTGTAAAATACGTGGTGGGTTTTTTTTTAGTTTTTTTTAATGCTGATTTAGTGGAAAAATAATGAAAAAATATCATTACGTATAGATTCATCACAAAGCAACTTTTCTATTTTTAAAGATTTTAGTACATTTAAAATAAAATAAATCATTATTTATATGAGTTTTGTAAACATATTTATGGATTTAACATAGTAAATTGGTGCATTATAACAATAACCATGAAAAATGGAAATATTATAAATTCAGAATAATCCTTTGAACTGAGAAGCTGCCAATTAATCGCAATAGTAAATCTACACAAAACCATTTTAATCTGGATAACTCTTTTGTCGGCGCTTTTCTATCTTATTTTCATCTGTAATCGTCAATCAGTGTTTTTCTTGGATCAGTGTTGTACGCAGCTGCAAATATTTTGTAAGATAACAATGACTTCGAGATCATGTGTAAATTTGCGGGATTGTTTCGGCTATGCTTGTGATAACTGTACAGTGCAAAAACACTAAAAAAAATTTTAAGATTTTGTAAAACAAAATGTGTTCTTTGCTTTTTTGGTACGCGATTTACGAGATTGTTGCATGAAGACAAGCTTGGGCCATGTACAAAGTATGTTTTATATGCGTAGACGAATTAAGGCAATCGTTTCAACATTAAAAAAAGCCTTTTCGCTTTGGTAAATCAATTATTTTCAGAAAACCTTAAAATCACATTATTGACTGCTACTTTTGTTCTTGTAATGTAAATATCTTTAGCTTACAGAACGAGATCATGTGTGAATTCGTCGGATTGTTTCGGCTTATGTTTGTGGTCACTGTGCAGTGCAAAAACATTAATGAAAATTTTCAGATTTTGTAAAAAAAATGTGTATTTTGCTATTTTGGTACGAGATTTACGAGATTGTGGGATGAAGACAAGCTTTGGGCCATTTACAAAGTTTGTTCTATATGCGTATACGAATTAAGGCAATGGTTTCAAGATAAAAAAAGAAACAGTCTTTTCCATTTGGTAAACCAATTATTTGGAAAAAAACCTTAAAATTACATTATTGACTGCTACTTTTTCTCTTGTAATTTGAAGATATTCATTTTACAGAACAAAGGGAAATACCTTATCTTAATATTTTATTCATACCCCCGGTGGTGTGCCAGTTCCCAAAAGCACCAAACGGGCGACGGAGGCAAAACAGGCAAACTTCCACCAATAATTTCAAAATTTTATTTCTGTCTTAATCAATCGCAGTAATTAAACAAGACAAAAAACTATTTTAAATTAGTAGTAGAAATATGCCTGATTGTCTATTTCGCCCACGTGAGGTCGACACCTATGCCTCTTCCATCCCCTACAGATACTCCAAAAATCGATGCTTTAGATACAGTGTCTGAATGTGAAATTGCTGTTGATGTTCATGAAGTATTTTATCACGGTAGGGGTGAACTTGAACCTTTTTACCCAACCTGAGTGAAATGATTTAGTCAAGTACTTAAATTTTCGTAAGGATTTGACAGACGTGTTTGATTCGACATTGAAGAGAAACAGATGTTGGTCCAAATAAGTCATTCTCTTCATTTCGGCTCAGAGAAAAATAATTCATTCCGTTTTGTTTTCTGAAGGATGAGAACTTATTTATTGCAGCGGTGCTCCAAGCCTCATGACAAGTTTCAAAATGATTAAAAACCTGACGAATGGAGACTTTTTGTCGATTCATCAAAAAAAGTCTGAAAGCAGCAGTACTGCATAACAGAAATAAGTATGCTTCTGTACCTCTTTAACATTCACTTAATTTCAAAGAGTGGTGTGCAAATTTTGATTCGAAGTACAATAATGTATTCTGACCACCAACGGGAGATTTGTAGTGATACGTAAATGATTTCAATGTTACTTGGTCAACACAACGGGTGCACAAAATTTCTCTGTTTTCTCTGCGATAGAGGCAGCAGAGGCATGAGTACTAATGTCATACTATTACATTATGAAGACAAAAGAAGGGGAGTAGGGGGAGGGGTTTTAGAAACAATTTGTCTCAGCGTTACCGAAAGAATGAATATTCTTCAGATACCTTTGTACATCTGTGTTTCATAGGTTTATTAGAAGTTAAATTGGGAGGAAATACTTGTACAACCACACATCATAAAGCTGGTAAAAAATAAAAATTTGGAAAAAAAATAAATAAATAAAATAAAATAAAATAAAACGAAAGAAAGCCCTGGAAGTCTTTCAAACTAGTTATCACTAGCTTTCTTGGAAATCAGAAGATCGCAAACTACAAATCTGTTGCAGAAGAAATACAAAAAAAAAATACATAGTGTAACATAGTGTTGCCAGTTGTCCCAATTTACGCTAGATGTCCCAATTTTCGAGTATTTTAAGGTTCGACCCACAAAACCAGTGCGCAGGATACCAAAAGTCCCGATTTTTCATGATTGACAAGTTTTTTTCAGTACCATGCTATGCGTAGGTCTGCATCGAGTAGAACTTCATGCAGTAAACCTGCTAAAACACAACCTGTCTTTAATGGACAATTTTTACTGTCTCGTTGTATCATCCAAAGGAAACTACTTACTCAGCCGCATAATTCTCTAAAACGGAGTATATTTCCAGGTCCTGGCGATTCTGTTTTTACAGGTTTTACTATATTTAGTTTGGTAAATCCTGTATTAACTGAACCTGCTGATAACAAATATCCTATTATATGTAAAACATTCATGCTTTTTACGGAAACAATACCGTAGAATTATAACAGCTCAATTGAAAAAAACTCCAATAAGGTACTTTGTTTTGGATACTAGCCATTCCGCTTTTACTGTCTAAGATTATTGTGTTTATTTAATACAGTAAAACCTACTAAGACGAAATTATAAGTGAGACAGAGAAAGATTCCGTTTTAGATAGGTTGTCGTCTTAGCAGGTAGATTTGTATGGTACTCTTTCCGTCAGGACCGTGAACTTTTTATTACGTTTAAGACAAAATTCCGTTATAGACAGTTTCCTTTTTCGTTGGATTTATTGTATTTGTATGTCCCGATATAGAAGCCACTGTCCCACTTTCTCTGACTCCCTGTCTTCCTTTTCACTGACAGCAGATCCGGCAACGGAAGTGTAATATGAGTTTGATATTCGCTTCTGGACTATTTCTTGGAATTATAGATGCAGTTATCTAAAGATTTCATAAATGTTGCAGAAAGTGGATGAATGATATGAAAGAAAATGGAATATCAGCATGATAGCTGATCACTGTTGGATATTAAAGAAGAGACAATCCCTGCAATGCTGACTTTAGAAAAAGTTATGAAAGAAGTTTTGAGGAACAAAATAAACCTTCGGTAAGGACCCCATAAGCATTTACATATAATTTTTATTTCATATTTATTTGAATTAAGAGATAAATGTAATTTGGATGGACTTATAAATTAAAAAAATTAGTATGAAATGAAAAAAATTCGTGATTACTATTATTTGTTTCAAAATATGAATTTGTGAAAAAATCCATATGGGAAAAAAAAAAGGATTGCATTTTTGGAATCACCGCTGAAAATAACTTAAAAATAAGTCATCAAAATAAAAGTCAACTTTCAAAATGTATGTTATTTTTTGCCTAATTTTGTTATTGATTGTTACAACAAATATAATATATTAATACTTTATATATAATTAATTATATGGTGAATAATGTATAAATATAATAGAAGTAATGTATTTTTAATGTATAATTTTTACTACAATATTTTTTATCACAATTCTTTGATTTGAGGAACGAAATAAATCTTACTCTAAGGACTTATAAAACATTGTAATATTTACTTTAATTAGGAAATAAATGTAATTTGTATGGGTTTTTAAATTATTAAAATTAATATGAAAAGTAAAAATATTGTGATTAGTGTTATTTGTTTCAAAATATGAAATACCTTGTCGAAAAACACTTCATTTGATTGTAAATATACACTATTTACCAATAAGTATTTGGATACCTATGCAAATGCTGATATCTGCGGTACTGATACACGTCACGCTCTCCATCGTTAAATATGCTGTCCGAAACAACATTGGCATCAGTCGCATGCAAGATGCCACGAGATACAGAGTTATCTGATTTCGAGAAAGATGTAATCATCGGGTGCCACAGAAATGGCCGATCCTTAAGGGATATATCTAGCGAGTTGAATTACCCAAAATCGACTGTGGCCTATGTTATTCAGAAGGGGGAAAGTGAGCGGTGATTGTCGGAATATGACGAGTCGGCAGACCCACGAAACTGGGAGATAGATACCGACGGGCGCAGTTCAGAGAAATTCGGAAGAACCGCACCCAACCAATGCCACACATACGCCAAGAGTTTCAACAGTCATCCGGGTGTGTTGTTTCGATGAATACCATCCAAAAGGAAGCTCATTTGCTTCATTTTCATGGTCGTGCTGCCGCCCATAAACCTTTGATCATCAACTCCAACCGTGCTGCTCGATTAAGGTGGTGCAAAGCACCTCGACAGTGGACCGTACATCAGTGGAAACGGGTTCTCTGTAGTGATGAATCAAGGTTTCATCCTTTACCGTTCGGATGGTAGGGTCTGGGTCTGGAGTCTGCCTGGGGCACGCCTCCTGGCAGAATCATTGTGCCCATAGTAAGTCCGGCGGAGGGGGGGGGAACTATGGTTTTCCTGGTTTGGTCTGGGACCCTTCGTCCCAATTCATGATAAACTCAACACGGACGCCTACTGCACTGTTTTGTATGACAGTGTGCTTCCTACGTTGGGGCAGTTCTACGGGTTGGACCCATGTTACTTCCAGGTTGAAAACGCCACCTGCCATGTTGCGAGGTCCACTATGGATTGGATGGTGACAATGCAATGAGGTTGATAAACTGGACATGCCTGCCCAGAGCCCAGACCTGAATCCAATCTAAAACCTCTGCAACGAGCTGGATCGTTGAATTAAAGAGTGCGACAACCGTCTAAAATCAGTGAAGGAACTTACCTTTCTTCTCCAAGCCGAAAGGGAAAAAATACGACTAACTGTCATACAAGGACATGTAGAAAGCATGCCCAGGAGGGTTGCGGCTGTAATTGCTTCTCGTGGAGGCTCTACTAATTATTGAATTTGAATAAATATTGTTTTTCTTTTCGATCACAGGTGTCCAAATACTTATTGGTAGATAGTGCATATATATTTCATTTTTGGAATCATCACTGAAAAAAAACTTAAAAATCAGTCAGCAAAATTTAAAAAACTTTAAAAAGTTTTTTTTTTTTTTTTGGGGGGGGGACATTTTTATGGATTATTGCAATAAATGTAATATTTTAATAATTCATATATAATTAATTATATGGTGATTAATGTGAAATGTAATAGAAGTATGTATTTTTAATGAATTTTTTTTTAGTATTACAATCCATTTTTTATCACTATTCTTTGTTTAAAGCCCAAAATAATCCTTGTTATAGGGACTTATAAAACTTTACAATATTTACTTGAATTAGAAAATAAATGTAGTTTGCATATATTTATAAATTTATAAAATGAATATGAAATGTAAAAATGTCGTGATTACTGTTATTTGCTTCAAAATATGAAATCTGTTTTTGAAAAAACTTCATATATTAAAAAATATATATTTTTTTCATTTTAGGAATCAGAACTGAAAAAAAAACTTAAATCAGTCACCAAAATTAAATCAAATTTCAAAAAGATTTTTTTTGTCTAACTTTATTTATTATTACAATAAATGTAATACATTATTAATTCATATATAATTGTATGGTAATTAATTCACAAATATAATATTAGTAATATATTTTTAATGTATAAATTATTATTAGAATTATTTGTTATCATAATTCTTTGATCAACTTTAATTGAAATTCAAAGAAAATGACGTAATAGTGGCATAAGCGTTTTGTAGAAAAAAAAATATTTATATAAAACATATTCTCAAAATCGCGATAAAGAAATAAAATTGATATGACTGTTATTAACATTCTAATAACCATCATAATTTAAAAAGAAAAAAATAAAAAAAAAATCCTCTTAACTAGTGATCAAGAAAAGAAATGTGTGAGAATAATGGATATATATATCAATATGTCTTGAATAATTATTATTTGTTACAACTAATGTAGTATATTAATACTTTATATATAAACAATTACATGGCAACTATTGTATACTTGTAACATAAATAATATATTTTTCATATATAATCTTTTTTCATTGGTATAACTTTCAATCATAATTCTTTGGATTAACTGTAATTGAAAATTAATGATAAATGAACGCAATATAAAATCATAAGAGCTTACAGAAAAAATATTATCAGATATAATCTGAAATTTGTGAAAAATAAATGAAATTGGAAAATCTATTATTAACTCTCTAATAAGCATCATTATTTCGAAACGATTTAACAAAAAGTTGCACTTCACTCGTGATTAGTAAAAGGAAAGGGTGAGGAAAGCGGATGTAAAAATCAAATCAAAAAGAAATTACTGATAATGTCTTCTTTTATCTGTATATTCAAAGAGAGCCATTATATGCAAAGATCTTATTTGAAGATTAAAGAATTAAAAATCAATAAGTCTTGATCTATCGTTTGTTATTTATACTAATTTTTTTAGAGAACGAAGTTTTTTAAGTTTTTGTATTTCTAATATATTCTTTTAATTTTCAAATTTGTATTTCGAAAAATAAAATAATTGGAATAAACCGATAAAAAATTCGTTTTGTAAATTTGAGATATATGGTATTAAATCTATAACAAGTACCATACAAGTTGATAATAAAAAAAAAAGTTCCAATTTAATCTCAGTTAATAAAAATAATACACTAAAATAAGTGATGTGAACACACACTGTTAAAAATTTGCAACGAACTGTCCAGTCATTTTGCCGTTTTTATAGAAAATAGTTACATAACCATAATTTAACGCTATTTTGACGTTATATAAGATGGACAATAATATGGTCAGAATAGATTTAACTTACGGTTATATAACCGTTTTCTATAAAAACGGTCAAATGACTGGACAGTTTGCTGCAAATTTTTAACAGTGCAGAATAATGATAAAAAAATATATATATTTGTCTTTTTATATTAAATTTCGCTATATGGTTTTAAACAGTGATATTTAGAAATGGTATTTAATCTATTCTATAAAGGACAAACGAATCTGTGCGTAACGCTAAGGTCATTTTGACGTTGGCATTACAGATGATTAAATTTCGCTTTTACTACAATTTCTTAACATTCTAAACATCGCCCATTGTCAATTTTTAATACGTCGAATAGGAGAAAATGTACTTTTAAGCGCAACTTGTTTAAAAACTGTGTCACAATTTATTCAATGTTTATGGTTTTAAAATCATTTTTAAGCATGATATTTTTTTTTCTATATCTATTGCGTGCTTACGATTACGAAAGATAAATCCGTTTGCACTTAAAATAATATAAATAGTTCAGGGGATTTTTCTGGCTTATATTCCACTAATGTATTAATAAATTTTAATAAACTTCACAACTTTATTTGAATCGTAATTGCTCTGTTTCATATAAAAAGGATTTTTGGTGTTGTTAATGGGCAATCTAAAAAATATATATTAAATGTGAAAAATCTATTAGAATTTTCAATAAAAAAATGTTTTCTAGCTACATTCTGTAACCCCGGAATCTCGGGTTGTATCTTTACGTTTTAATAATAATACAAGTATATTCTAGTACAGTGCATTGCTCATTATGCATGAATATATATATATATATATATATATATATTCAAGGCAACATAACATCATTCAGTAACATCAAATTGCAATAATATCGTAAAAGAAAAACTTAATTAAAATACATTAAATGAGGTTTAACGTATTGGGGATCATTATAATGAAAATTTACATTCACAAAATCAAACCATCACGTATTCAAATACGAATAATATTTACCTGTCATTAGCATTAAGATACCCTGATATTTCATATTCAATAACTCTAAATCCGAGTTGGGAATAATTAAACTTTACGTTGTGAATAAGTCAAATATTTATCAAGAGAATAAGGATATTTATGAACATCGATATTTGCAAGGAAATGCGCTCATGATAAATATATTTTCTGTACATAAATATATCAAGAAACAATCCTATAAAGGAATTTATTTTTCGTATATATGTAGCAGAAATTTTATTTAAACATTATATAATGTAATTTATTTATGTCTTAGACCAGAATATTCCAAACTTTTAGAGTGGTGTACTACTAAATCAAAATTTGCATTTTGACTGTACCATTGTTAACAAGAATAGGTCTAATATTTAAAATCCTACGATTATATAACTTAAAAATAATTAGATTATTTAGAACTTAATAATATTTAGATTATTCTTGTATTTACATTTAAATAACAAGCATCATCATGATTATAATTTTAATACAATACCCATTAATCATAACAATCAGAAATATTCTATAAAAAAATAAAATCTAAAACAGAAACAGGAAAAGTCATATGAAAATATTTTTAATTATTTATTATTAATAAAATGATCTAATATTCTTCATAAAGAAGAGCAACTCTTAAACTACAAGTTAAATTTGATTGGCAGCTTTACGCTAGCTAAATTTGATTGGCTGGTTTACTTTTCTATGATTGGCTGATGAAGTTGTCGATGAAATCCTCTGCCTTCTCTTTTATTTTACAGTGCATTTTTGCTACTTTTATACTTTTTTCTGATGGCCCCTTTAGGATGTGATACACAAATACTCATATACAGGAAGTGAAGTTGTTAACAACTGGGAATCCCATCGAAACAATCAACTGTTTCTGTTTCATATATTATAGACCTTTATACATTTTTGTGGTTTTGTTTGCATAAACTATCTGATGTGCATGATATTATTAAACAAGATTCTCAAGAGAAATATATAATAATGTCATGCATATCTGCTGATACATATGTTAAATATGCCAGTGCGCAAGAAAGATTTTCTTTAAGTATGAAATTGTACCGTAGAGCAAAATTAACAAGAACGGAAAATTATGTGTCAAGCATAGATAAGGTGAAAAAGTCTAAGTAAACAATTTGAAAACCCTATTTCAGGAATTACCCTCAATGGTCGGAATACTATCCGAATTCTTTTCTTCAGCTCTGTATTTGTGCTATAGATTTTTATTACTACATAGTATGCTAAAGTTTACCTCAGATAGAAAACACATATCAGAAGCTGAAAATTCTGATTCAGCAATTTTCGTCAATAAACGGAAACGTACCAGAGATCTTTTCTGCAGCCCTGTATATGATCCATAGAATTTATGCAATGCAAGTAATAGGCAAAAATTGGTTAAATTTAAAAACGCGTACCATTTCTGAAAACGCACTTCCAGCAATTATTGTTCTTAGACACGACTGTAACCGAATTGACTGAGAACACTGATACTTTCAAATCTGAGTAAATCAATATTTTCATTTTGTTATGAAACTTTTTTTTTCAAATATGACGACCCAATGCATTCAATTCTGAAATACCAGAAATACTCCGAATATTGAAATATGGACACACTCAAAACTAAACACATAGAGGTCAGTTCATACTCATTTTTGACACATGAACATACTCAAAAATGACTAGAATCAGTTCAAACTCATTTTTGAAACATGGGCATACTCAAAAATGAGCACATAGAACTCAGTTCATAATCGTTTTTGAAACATGAACATACTCAAATATGAGCGCATGATGTTTTATTCTTGAGAGTGTGCATTTTTTCATAAATGAGTATACACATGTTTCAAACTTGATGTTTGAACTTAACTTAACAAACTTAGTTTTGATTCGGAGCCATTTTGACTATGCGGCATACTCAGATTTAAGTACTTTTTTGCTCAGTTTTGAAAATGTCGTTTTTAGAGTGTTCTTTTGTGTATCCCTGTAACTTAACGATGAATGCCTTACACAATATTACATAGTAAGCCTCTTGAAGTGCACATCAGTGATATATATCATTTTCACTATCTTTGAAATAGTGTAACATTATTAAAATACACAGCGAGCGATTTTTCCCCATAGACCAAAAAGTAATGGAATTCTTTTGAGTGCCCCCGTAAACGAAATCTTAACCCTGAACACTATAAATGCTACACACTTCATTTTCAATATCCAACATGCCATAGTAAACCTCAGTAGCGTGTAATAGACTGAGCATGTGGACTTGGTTGTTGTTATGAGCATGAATGTTGTTTCTCCACTACAGGTGATCGTATTGAAGATGTTTGATTGGTCAAGATGTTCTTGTTCATCTTGCCTGTCTTTGTCGCGCGTAGGCTATTGTGGTCGTTTAAATATCCGGTTAAAGATTTACCCTAATAAATTTTAAGTTAACAAGGTTTACAACTCTAGCATTTAACATTCTAAAAATAACCGGTCCCTTGAGCGGAATCATTAACTTGAAATTAGTGAAAAAGTTTTATATTAGCAACAGATTTGAAACGCCAGGTTGCACAGTGGTTAGCGCACTGCAGTGCGTCGATAACATGATCACAAGTGAGATGGGCGAACTAAAACGTTCGGTTTCCGTGTCAAATGGATCATTTGACAGGCACATATGTTATGTAGCATTCCATAAACATTGTCACGACAGCAGAATTGAACACGACAGATCATAATCTTACTTGAATTTATAATATGGTGGAATTTCCAGTTTACTAGCCTGTAAATATATTGTATATAAAGTATATAAAGTTGTATATAAAGTAAGTGCGATCGCTTTCTTCCCGATAATATTACAAAGTCGATTATATCGATATTATTGGACATTACAATCGATAATGTTAATAAACAAGTCAATTTCTCAAGATTGAACATTTAAGCTTGACCGTTTACTAAACATGCTTTTTAATAAATCAAAAATTACATTTACAATAATTTTTGAAGCGAAATTAAAAACAAGTAATGCAAAAAGTTTAAATTTTGGAATTTCTTGTGAAGTTAGTTTAAGCATTATCAAAGATGTAGAGAAAGAAGTGCCACCTACAGAATAAAATTTTAAATACTTTCTTAATTTTTTGTACCCAAAATCTATAATATCTTATGAACGTGTAACATATTTTACCTGCATTAATTAATGAATTATTAAATTTTATAATGTCCTAAAAATATAAAATGCATACAAATACATATAGGTGTATGGGTACGTGAAAAAAGTGCATATTCAAGTATATTTTATATGTGTTTGAATATGTGATCAAATTTGAATATATGATCAAAACTAATTTACCATTTCACATGATTATACACAAAAATATAATTTAAACACATTTGCCAAATACAACTTTAGAGAAATCTTTAAGTTACTATCGCATTTTTTAACACTATTTCTACCGGTGTCAAACAACATGTTTTAAGACTTTTATTTGCATATATTAGACACAAAAATGTATTTTAAACATATTTGCTAAATACAACTTTAGAGAAATCTAAATAATATATAATAAGTTAATAGCGCTTTTTAGGTGCGTTCGCAATTACATAAATAACTATTACTTATAGTCGTTATCTGGTCCGTCCGTCAGTCCGCATATAATAGCACAAAAACTACCCAACCGAATGGTTTGAAATTTATACATATAATCGTTGCACAATTTTGTCATTTCATATTGTATGAAAATCGAATCAAAAGTTAAAAATATATTAATAAAAGTTTTCTTCATTCTATTAAATCCTAGCATACGTAATTAATTCAATCATATCCCATGATAGGTAATGATTCTAGGTTTCCATGGTGATTACATAAAGATGGATCCATATTATTTCCGTATTACGGAATTTAAAAACCGATTTTTGTATACTAAAATTGTTTAATTATAGCAATCCTATAATCTACCGACAGTTTTTTGGATAGATGTTTCCGGAGAAATAGATATTAAATAGGAAAAGAGTCTACCTTTTTCTATAAAAACATCCGAATGACCAGATAGTTTACTGCAAATTTGTAATAATAGTAGTTCCGACAAACATATTAATTTTATAAGCATATAAGTGTAAATAATTATTTATTTTAACTTATTGTTTACATGTTACAATAAAAAGAAAACTGCCCAGTTAAACTGAGGGCATTGAGCTCACAGGCTATTCGCACTACTTGTATATTATACTCTTATTTCAAAGAATTTGAAGTAAGCCCCTCGAAAAATAAAGAAATTGACAATATATTAAGGGGATCATCCCCCCCTAATACTTAACCAATGAAACCACCAAAACTAATCAGAGTAGGGCCTTATCACAATGAGCATATATACAAAATTTGAAGAAAATCGGATAATTCTACATGAAAAATCCATTTATCTAAATTAAGGGGGGTAAGCCCCCCGTTCCCCTCTTTATAATTAACTAATGAACCACCAAAACTAATCAGGGAAGTGTCTTATCACAATGAACCTATATACAAAATTTGAAGAAAATCGGATAATTCTGCATGAAAAACTCATTTATATAAATTAAGGAGGGGGGGGGGTTAGCCCCCCGTCCCCCCCTTTATATTTAACCAATGAACCTCCAAAATTAATCAGGGCAGCCGTTTATCACAATAAAACTATATACAAAATTTGAAGAAAATGGGATAATTCTGCATAAAAAAACTCATTTATCTAAATTAAGGGGGGGGGGGTGTTAGCCCCCGTCACCCCCCTTTATATTTAACCAATGAACCTCCAAAATTAATCAGGGCAGCCGTTTACCACAATAAACCTATATACAAAATTT
This sequence comes from Maratus michaelseni, assembly GCA_963931845.1. Classification (NCBI taxonomy): domain Eukaryota; kingdom Metazoa; phylum Arthropoda; class Arachnida; order Araneae; family Salticidae; genus Maratus; species Maratus michaelseni. Next base: position 101,319,676 of record OZ007597.1, on the reverse strand, counting down.
GAAGAAAATGGGATAATTCTGCATGAAAAACCCATTTATCTAATTTAAGGGGGGGGGGTTAGCCCCTCGTTCCCCCTTTCATACTTAACCAATGAATCCCCAAAACTAATCAGGTAAGCGCCTTATCACAGTGAACTTATAAACAAAATTTGAAGCAAAACGGCTGTTTCTATCAAGAGTTATCGCGTTACGTACATACGTACGTACATACATACATACAGAACCGGCGGGCACATAAGCTCTCAGGCTTTGATAGCCTGTGAGCTAAAAAGGAATACAACGCATTTAAATTCTTTTTTAATGTGCGTACCTGACACAACTGTAAACAAAAACATGAAAAATAGTTTTTTGTACAAAAATTTATTAAAAGAATTTTAGATACATATTTTTTCTTTTTGCTAAAATTTTGAAAATATGCTTAGTTTTATGTAGTGTTTATGTTTATGAAAAATGATTATTAAGCAAGAAAATTCATTATTGATTTCAATGTCTAGAAACACGCCGTGACATTTATGATTTAAGAACATCGATCATGGAAAGAAACGATTATTTTAACGTTGTTGTGTGAAAAAATTATGTAAAACAAAAAAATATTGAATAAAGTATATATATATATATATATATATATATATATAAATGTAATACCTTTGAATTTCAAAATACAATAACAAGATCTTGAAACAATTCAAACCTAATCTCCAATTAAGATAGTTAATCATAAAGTGTAGACAGAATACCAAAAAAGAAAATAAAAATTGACAATTGCAAACATAAAATTACCAAAGCTATTTCAATGGTCGCAGCCAAAATTACAAAAAGTTATAAAGAAATTATATATAATAATTACATAATATGCCATAAAAATGTAAAAAAAATTGGAGTTAGCATTACAATTGAATTAAAATGGAATTGAAAATAGACAAATAGAATTTGAAGTAGAAAAAAACACGTGCACAACTTATTCATCAGTCTAGCAGAGCCATACACGTGTTTAAACAATAGTGTAATAATATATATATATATATGTATATCAATTTGAATTTATTCTGGAATGAGAACATCAGAATAAAAAGTATTTATGTCAAATGTACAACCCAATAAAGAATCAAATACATAGTAACTGCATCATTTCAAATAATATGAAAATAAAATTTATAGTATTAATTAAGCTCCATAATCGACATCAGAAAAAGGAAATAATCACGATATGCAATTGGAGCAAAGTTTATTAGGATGGAAGATAATAAAGGCAGGAATAATGAAGTAATGAAATGATGATAACGGAAGCGAAGAGAATTTCCTCAGAGTAGATTATTATTTGCATTGAGCCATTTAATTTCTTTTTATGCCTTGTTCATGCTTGATTTAATGGAAATGAAATAGAATTTTCCGCAAATGGGGCCTTTCAATGAACGACTATAAAAATAAACTAGTCGTTGGGGGCCACCGTAATACTTACCCATCATGGATATGCATAATATAAAATATTAAAATAGAACATGTGTAAACTACTTATAAAATGCATTGCAATTCGAATAAAATCGTAGCTTGATGACGTCATAAATTTTAAATGCTCTATTACTGAATTGTGTAAAAGAAGCATCCTCATAACTAAAAAAATAATAATAATACTAACTAAGAGTTTATTGCGTCGGCTTAAGCGTCTCAGTTCCAATAGAAATACATCTTTGAATTGAAATTTGGATTAAATACAGGGTCATGAAAAATCGAAGAGCGTGGAAAATTGGATTACAAATATCTCGGTCACGAATTATCCGATCGACTTCATTCTTTATGCAAAATTTATATTTTTTTATTGTCTTTTATATTCACTCCTTAAAATAAACAATTTCGAAAATTTTTATGTAACTTTTATCAGAACGAATATTTTGAGAGTCCGAAAAAATAGTTCCGGATAATCGAGGTTATTGAAATTCAATAAGTTTCTTCCCATTATTACATACTAAGTACATACCAAATTTCACGTCTCTATCTCAATTTGTTCGGGAGATAGAGCGTTTACAGACACACAGACATACAGACACACAGACGGACGACAATTTTTTTTTTCTAAAAATATGTTTTTCTGAATCTCCAGTATCTGAAACATGTAAATACGTCAATTTTTTTTTCGATTTTTAAAACGATTACAAGACTTACCCTATACTACGTATGATGGGCAAGTAAAAAAAAAGAAATAGCATACATAATTTTTTCACATGAAATTTTGCAGACATTTTTGCCAGAGAAAATGCGATTTTTTTGTCCTTATTTGAATTAGTTATGTTGTTTTTGAATCAGTGATTTTTTAAGTTAAAAAAAATATTAAATTGTGTTTTTTGTGTCATTTTTTAAAAATTTATGAAAACACAAAGATTAAAACAAACCAAAAAGATTAGCAAACAGACGATCATTCAATGTAATGTGAAATTTTAAACTTTACATTCATTCACGTCCGTACAATGGACATTTTAAAAGAAAATATATACGCATACAGAACAATAAAAAAGTTCATTAAAAGAGATGATAATAAAGTAATGGATAATTAAGCATATAGAACAATATAAAAATTTATTAAGAGAGAATATAATAAAGTAATAAATAATTGCACATATGGAATAATAGCAAAGTTTTTATTAAGATTGAAGGTGGTAAAATAATGGGTAATACTTTATTATTAATTACTTTGTTATCTGTTCTCTTAATACACTTTGCTATTGTTCCATATGCGCAATTATTAATTATTTATTATCTTCTATTTTAATAAACTTTATTATTGTGCCATATGCGTATACATTTCCTTTTCAAATAAAGTACTTAAATGATGATAATGAAATAAAGATTATAGTAAAATAATTTTCTCAGAATAGGTTATTGATTCAACTGGGTCATTTCATTTATTTTTATGAAACATTTTATGTTTCATTTTATGGAAAAGAAATGGAATTTTCCGAGAATGTGCCTTTTCTTTTAACGTATATAATTATATTTTAAATAACGTACATATTTAAATACGTATTAATATATATAAATATATTTTAAATAACGTATATAATTTCTTCATATGAAAATTTGGCGACATTTTTGTTGCTGAAAATACTAAAAATGTGAATTATTAGTGTGAATACTGTGAATGTTTTCACAGTAAAATGTCTTAAGTTTTGTTTAAAATATTCTGTGTAATTTTTTTAAATCAAATATCAAAATAAACCAAATAAAATACAATAATATAATAGACAACCTACAAAATATCATCTAAAATATTATGAAATTTGAATTTTTAGTATTAATTCAGTCCTATAATAGACCACCATAAAAGCGAAATAATGACGCATATAAGACTGGAGTAAAGTTTATTATGAATGAAGATAATGAAGTAAGGAATAAAGTAACTATATGATAGTGAAGCAGAGATTTTAGTAAGAGAATGTCCGGAGAGTAGATTATTACTTAGATTCAGTCATTTTATTCAATGTATGTTTCTTTTTACACTTGCTTTAAGGAAAAGAAAATAGAGTCTAAAGCAAACGCGTCTTTCATTTCAATAAGTATCAATAATTACGGAAATGACGTATGTAATTTCTTCAGGTGATATTTTGCAAACTGTTACAGAAAATATTGAAAGTACGAATCATTTTCAATATTTTTATAATATATGCTGGCTTAAATCTGTCATTAGTTACACATTAAAATGCTTTAAATTCCGTTTAAAACGAGTTTCGATGTCTAATTTTAACTTTTTTCTCAAAGAAGAGATCAAATAAACCACATATAATAAAGTATTATATTAAACAAGTAACAAAATATCATCTAAAATATTATGAAATTTGAATTTTTAGTAATAATTCAGTCCTATAATAGACCACCATAAAAGAGAAATACTGACGCATATAAGACTGGAGTAAAGTTTATTATGAATGAAGATATATGTAAGGAATAAAGTAACTATATGATAGTGAAGCAGAGATTTTAGTAAGAGAATGTCCGGAGAGTAGGTTATTACTTAGATTCAGTCATTTTATTCAATGTATGTTTCTTTTTACACTTGCTTTAAGGAAAATAAAATAGAGTCTAAAGCAAACGAGTCTTTCATTTCAATAAGTATCAATAATTACGGAAATGACGTATGTAATTTCTTCAGATGATATTCTGCAAACTGTTACAGAAAATATTGAAAATACGAATCATTTTCAATATTTTTATAATATATGCTGGCTTAAATCTGTCATTAGTTACACATTAAAATGCTTTAAATTCCGTTTAAAACGAGTTTCGATGTCTAATTTTAACTTTTTTCTCAAAGAAGAGATCAAATAAACCACATATAATAAAGTATTATATTAAACAAGTAACAAAATATCATCTAAAATATTATGAAATTTGAATTTTTAGTAATAATTCAGTCCTATAATAGACCACCATAAAAGAGAAATACTGACGCATATAAGACTGGAGTAAAGTTTATTATGAATGAAGATATATGTAAGGAATAAAGTAACTATATGATAGTGAAGCAGAGATTTTAGTAAGAGAATGTCCGGAGAGTAGATTATTACTTAGATTCAGTCATTTTATTCAATGTATGTTTCTTTTTACACTTGCTTTAAGGAAAATAAAATAGAGTCTAAAGCAAACGAGTCTTTCATTTCAATAAGTATCAATAATTACGGAAATGACGTATGTAATTTCTTCAGATGATATTCTGCAAACTGTTACAGAAAATATTGAAAGTACGAATCATTTTCAATATTTTTATAATATATGCTGCCTTAAATCTGTCATTAGTTACACATTAAAATGCTTTAAATTCCGTTTAAAATGAGTTTCGATGTCTAATTTTAACTTTTTTCTCAAAGCAGAGATCAAATAAACCACATATAATAAAGTATTATATTAAACAAGTAACAAAATATTATCTAAAATATTATGAAATTTGAATTTTTAGTAATAATTCAGTCCTATAATAGACCACCATAAAAGCGAAATAATGACGCATATAAGACTGGAGTAAAGTTTATTATGAATGAAGATAATGAAGTAAGGAATGAAGTAACGGAATACTAATGAAGCAAAGATTGTAGTAAAAGAATTTCCGCCCAGTAGATTATTATTCTGATTCAGTCATTTTACTTATTTTTATCCCTCCCTTTACCATTAGTTTAATAGAAAAAAAATAGAATCTGCGGCATTGCGTATTTCAATTCAACAGTATTAAAAACTAAGGAAAAAGTGTAGAATTTTTTTTTTTAAGATGACATTTTACAGATTTTGTTTTCAATATTTCAATTATATAAGTTTTTTTTTTTTATTATTCTGTGTTTATTTTGTTTTTAATATATTTTTCAAAAAAAAAAAAAATCTGTTTAAGAATAACTTTTTAACAGTTTTAAAAGTTCAAAATAAACAACAAAGGAATGTAGGGCAATAAGAAGATTATCTAAAATATTGTGAAATTTAAATATTGAGTATTAATTAAGTCCAATAGTGGAAATCTTAAAAGAAAATGAGTATGCATATGGTCTGAAGAAAAAATTCAATATAAGGAGAGATAATAAACTAAGTAATAATGAAGTAATCCAATGATGATAATGAAGCCAATTTTATAGTAAAAAAATATTCTTGCAGTAGATTATTACTTGGATATAGTTATTTGATTTATTCCTATGCATTATTTACGCTTGTTTCAATGGAAATAAAACAGAATCTGTGAAGCTTAGCCACTACTAAATAATTAAAAACAAAAGGAGTAATGTAGATAGCTTCTACAGATGAAATTTTGCAGACACTTGTGTTACAAAATGGCCCATATTTTACAATATTTGAATTACACATATTAGATTTTAATCTGGGTTTAGTGTCTTTTTTTTTTTTTAATGTTTTAAAGTAGTGTTTTTATGCTATTTTTAATTTTTTTCTCAAAACAGAGATCAATTTAAACCAAAAAGATAATATTAAGCAAACAAAAGACCATGCTAAATTATTATAAAAATTAATCGTCAGTATTATTTCAGTCTCATATTGGACATCACAAAAGGTAGTTTGTTTGTTTAAATTATTATAAAAAATAATCTTCAATTCTTTTCCAGCCCCATAACAGATTAACCCGTAAGGGAATTTGTTTTTTAAATTGTTATAAAATTAATGTTCCGTATTCTTCCAGTCCTATGACGCATACATCTTAAAAAGTAATATGTTTTCGCTTTATGCCCCCTTTACCCTTGCTTTATGGAAAATAAATAAAATGCGTGCTTTTCACTTCAATAATTTAAAAATAAAGGAAGCAACATAAATAATTTCTTCAGTCAAAAATTTGCAGACATTTTCGTTACAGAAAATATTAGAAATGCGAATGAGTTTCAATATTTGAATTTCACGTGTTGACTTTTTATCTGGGATTTATTTTGTATATACATAAATATTTTAAATTATTTGAAAAACTACTGTTTTTGTGTGTAAATTTGTAAGTATTTATAAAAAATGGTCAAAATAAACTAGAAAGGTAATATACAGCAAGCAGAGGACCATCTAAAATATTATGAAACTTATATTTTTAATATTAATTATACTCCATAATAGACATCATAAAAGGGAAATAATCACGCATAAGAGACCGAAGCAAAGTTTATTATGAGAGAAGATAACAAAATAAGGAATAATGAAATCATAAAATGATGATAATGAAACAAACATCATAGTAAGAGAATTTCCTGGGAGTAGATTATTACTTAGATTGAGTAATTTGTTTATCTTTATGCCCCGTTTACGCTTTATGGAAAATAAATAAAATGTGGACCTTTCACTTCAAGAATTTAAAAACAAAGGAAGTGACATAAATGATTTCTTCAGCCAAAAATTTGCAGACATTTTCGTTACAGAAAATATTAAAAACGCGAATGAGTTTCAATAATTGAATTTCACGTGTATTTTTTTTCTGGAATTTATTTTGTGTATATATAAATATTTTAAATGATTCGAAAAATTACTGTTTTTGTGTGTAAATTTGTAAGTATTTGAAAAAGATGGTCAAAATAAACTAGAAAGGTAATATGCAGTAATCGGAGAACTATCTAAAGTATTATGAAACTTACATTTTTGGCATTAATTATACTCCATAATCGACATCATAAAAGGGAAATAATCACGCATAACAGACCGAAGCAAAGTTTATTATGAGAGAAGATGACAAAATAAGGAATAATGAAATTATAAAATGATGATAATGAAACAAACATCATAGTAAGAGAATTTTCTGGGAGTAGATTATTACTTAGATTGAGTAATTTGTTTATCTTTATGCCCCATTTACGCTTTATAGAAAATAAATAAAATGTGGACCTTTCACTTCAAGAATTTAAAAACAAAGAAAGTGACATAAATGATTTCTTCAGCCAAAAATTTGCAGACATTTTCGTTACAGAAAATATTAAAAACGGGAATGAGTTTCAATAATTGAATTTCACGTGTATTTTTTTTAACTTATTTTGTGTATATATAAATATTTTAAATTATTTGAAAAAATACTGTTTTTGTGTGTAAATTTGTAAGTATTTATAAAAAATGGTCAAAATAAACTAGAAAGGTAATATACAGCAAGCAGAGGACAATCTAAAATATTATGAAACTTACATTTTTAATATTAATTATACTCCATAATCGACATCATAAAAGGGAAATAATCACGCATAACAGACCGAAGCAAAGTTTATTATGAGAGAAGATAACAAAATAAGGAATAATGAAATCATAAAATGATGATAATGAAACAAACATCATAGCAAGAGAATTTTCTGGGAGTAGATTATTACTTAGATTGAGTAATTTGTTTATCTTTAAGCCCCATTTACGCTTTATGGAAAATAAATAAAATGTGGACCTTTCACTTCAAGAATTTAAAAACAAAGAAAGTGACATAAATGATTTCTGCAGCCAAAAATTCGCAGACATTTTCGTTACAGAAAATATTAAAAACGGGAATGAGTTTCAATAATTGAATTTCACGTGTATTTTTTTTTCTTGAACTTATTTTGTGTATATATAAATATTTTAAATGATTCGAAAAATTACTGTTTTTGTGTGTAAATTTGTAAGTATTTAAAAAAGATGGTCGAAATAAACTAGAAAGGTAATATGCAGTAATCGGAGAACTATCTAAAATATTACGAAACTTACATTTTTGGTATTAATTATACTACATAATCGACATCATAAAAGGGAAATAATCACACATAAGAGACCGAAGCATTGTTTATTATGAGAGAAGATAACAAAATAAGTAATAATGGAATCATAAAATGATGATAATGAAACAAACATCATTGTAAGGGAATTTCCTGGGAGTAGATTATTGCTTAGATTGAGTAATTTGTTTATCTTTATGCCCCCTTTACGCTTTATGTAATTAAAAAGCAAATATAATAGATGTCAAATGAATCTTGTATTTTTTCAATATAGAAAAACAAATAAAATAACATAGATAATTTCTTAAGTTGAACTTTTGCTGTCATTCTGTTACAGAAAACATATTTTTCATTATTTCAATTATATGTGTTAATTATATTCTGTATTTTATTTTTCATTTTAAAATCTTCTAAATATTCGTTTTAAATAGCGTATTTGTGTGTGTTTTTAAATGTTTTTGAAAACACCCATCACAATAAACCAAAAAGATAGTATACAGCTAACAGATTATTTAAAATATTACGAAATTTATGCATTTAGTAATAACTTAGTTCCATAAATGAGATCATAAAAGTTAAATATCACTCATATGGGACTGGAGAATATTTTATTATAAAACGAGATAATAAAATAAGTAAAAATGAAGTATATAATGAAATGACGATAGAAAAGTAAAGATTATACACTAAGAGAATTTGATTGGAGTAGATTATTACTTGGGTATATTCATTTGATTTCTTTCTACGCCCGATTACGCTTGTTTTAATAGAAAGGAAATTGAATCTGTGGTAAAAGAGTCATTCATATCAATAACATTAAAAACAAAAGAACATAGTACAGATAATTTCTTCAGATGAAATTGAGCCGACGTTGTCTAATAGAACTAATTCAAAAATCATTTTTTTTTTGATAATAACTGCAATTTGTTAATTAGTGTAGAAGTAGATTAATTTGTTATTTTTATCAATTTTTATCAAATATAATTAACTTTTAAGTCAAATATAAAAATTATAAAAACATTAAACTTACTAGAATCTTAAGAGAATGAATTCTATTCATTTTTCTGAAATATTTTCAAGTACTAGAAATATTTTTCAATGGATTCTTCTAAGTAAATCTATTTTTAGCAGTCAAGAAATTCATCCCTCTTATTAAATTCTTTTTCTATTTCGTTTTTCAATAATACTTTTTTTTAGAATGCATTAAAACATTCTAGTTTATTTCTAAACGTGAAAGAAGAAAATTATTTTTATCTTTATTTGACAAATGCAGATTTTTTTTAATCTCAAAATTTGTGGAAATAATATAAGCAATTACAAAAATATATTTAAATAAATAAATAAAAAATAATAATAATAAAAAATATTTTTCTTTAAGGTTTTAAAGAAGTATTTTTTTTAAGTGAAAATATATAAATTTTTTATTTATCCACCTAATTAGTTACATTAAAAGTACAAAGTAATTGAAAAAGACAACTCCCTTAAACACTGGACATTGTAGAAAAAAAAGAAAACAAAAGACAGTTCTTAATCTAGGAAAATGTAAAATATCCACAAACGAAAATATATAATAACCTCTTCGGAGTTACTAACGATTCGGAAAAGTGTTCTTTATCTTTATAATATTCAGGAACCTTATATTTTCGAGATTTAAAGAAGCATTTGTAAAAACAAAGTTTCTTTTGCTGCCACTGATTTTCTCAAACATTACCGAGTAGTTTTTATTGTGTATTAATCAGTTTTCTCAATCCGGAATATAGGTTTTTCGGGTGCTATGAAATGTATTTTGTAATCAGAAGATTATATATAAAAATAATACTGTATCGCCAATTTTTTTAAATCTTATTTCGCCAAAAAAACAAACAAAACAAAAACAAAAACAAAAACATTTTATATATAGTTAAGCTTTGTAACATAGCACAAATAACAATGCAGGTCAATTTCTTTCGAATATAGTTTAAAAAATACAGTAAACTTTCACAACTGAAGTATGTGTTTATAATTAACCTGTCAACAGCCAGTGTTACCTACAAGGGGATACGTCTTTGAAAGGCTCTAGGATTAGAGTTTAAGTGAATATGTACCGTGGCAGATTTTTTAGGATCTAGAAGAGTTTATCTAAACAAACACCTAAGTCCCATATCTCTTGGATTTTCTGATATAATACAGTTCTTCTGATATAATACTTTCTGATATAATACCTTCTAAAGTTTTGTACCTTCTCCAAACAAACAAAGTTTTTTTTTTTTTTTTTTTTTTTTTAATGGAATAAGTGTTAAAAAGCAAAGTATCATATATATACAATATATATATGGGAGATTCTATGAGCAATATGTAGTTTAAACATAACAGAAGATTCTTCAAATACAATATAAACAACAAGGTTTAATAAAACAACAAAATATACAATTGAAGATTCAACATATCACTAGATTATTATTAATGAACAATAACAACTTCTAGTATTTCAATAGATATATGCTTTGCCAGCATCTCTAAACACTGCGTCAAAAACCAACCAGCAGCTTTGGATCAAATCTATGGAACTCTCGTTCATACTTACGCGCTTTCATTCTTATATATCGTGAATATCTTATATATCGTGCTTGCCTCTATCACGGCTCCTGGTTATTATTATTTCATTGAGTGAACACATTCGTCATTGAGTTATTTCATTGAGTGAACACATTACCTCTAATTGTTGCCACTCATTGCCATATATAAATATATATATATATATATAGCCTAAATGAAAGTTATTTAAATGTTGAAATGATATTTGCAAGACTTCGAATGTTTCATTAATTTTTGTTGCTATGTTGTGATCTTGAATTTGTGAGTGACCCATATGTGACAGTCCAAATTATCAACCCTATATGCACTTTTTGATAACATTTGATTTTTATTACTCTTTTTTGTGAAAAAAAATACAATACAACCTATGAATTTGAATATATATATATATGTATGGAGGATTAAAGAAAGAAATCATGTTTACTTTTTTTTTCAAAATTAACTGCCGAGTTTAGGTTTAAATATTAGAAAACACTAAATTTGCAGTATAATGTATGTATTCATGACTTTTATTTAAACAAAAACAGACTTTGGTATAAAGACACTTGAGGTATTATTATGCTTTCAAATGCTTGAATTGCTGTGAATCTATTCAAAGTTTCTGGTCGAAATTAAAATCGATTACTTTTAATGTATTTTCGAAACATTTGGGGAAATCCTCAGCAAATGAAAGAGACAGACTTCGATACATCAACTCCGCTTGGCTCTCATGTGATTAAAATAGACTGATTTCCCCCAATTGTTGAACTGCCACGTGATCAAGGTAGGCTGGAAAGCTGTTGAGATCGGTGGAGCACTGCAACCCGCCTCTTACGTTGGCTCCGGGGAAAATTATATATCAAGTCCTTCAAAATAATGATAAGTATTCTAAAGTTGGAATAATTCGTCGCAGAGTATCAATGAAAAACATACATTTTACGAAACATGGAAACATACATTATTCGACAAATGGAAACATTTATTTTATGAAACATGGAAACATTTTAGTAAAACTTATTTATACATTTTACAAATTTTTTTCAGACATTATTTATAAAGAAGCATGGTTAAAAATTTCCATTAAAAACGTCCTTCATTTAAAAAAATTAAAAACAGTCTCTAATGAAAACATCCACCACCTAACAAAAACGCTTTCACCCCCCGCCAGGGCCTCATCAGTTGTTGGGACAACTGTTGATGCCCTGGCGGGGGGTTAAAGCGCTTTTGTTAGGTGGTGGACGTTTTTATTAGAGACTGTTTTTAATTTTTTTAAATGAAGGACGTTTTAATGGAAATTTTTAACCATGCTTCTTTATAAATAATGTCTGAAAAAAAAAATGGTAAAATGTATAAATAAGTATATGTACAGACATTAACACGTGAAAATCTATCTTTAATTTTATTAAAATTTATAAATTCAATAAATATTTTAAAAAATGTTAAGACTACGTATAAAAATTTGCATGCACCTACTTTTTTTTTTAAAAAAGGATATTAGTGCAGAAAAATATCAGTCGGCAAATAACTTTTCAAATTTGAAGAGCTTCATATTTGCGCTAGTTAATTTAATTTAATTATCTTAAGATAGTTATGTTGAATTGGGTTAAGTTAATTTAAAATATATAAAATTTCAAAAGTCCTCATTTTTGTCGTTTTACTTTTATATGTCATATACCACAAACGCAAAATTTAATAAAAATGTTATAGTCAAATATGAAAATTAATTACCCTACTCTCAAATTCCTAGATTGTCAAAATTAATTGAATATTAAATACGAGCCTATAAGGACGCAGTATAAACTGGTAATTAACAGAAATTATATATCCATCGTAATTAGATTTTATGCACATCATCTTATTAAAGTACGTCGTATTCTAATAATTCTTTTCCTCTAATTATCTACTAAGAAAGCTGATCTTCAAAAAATATGTTAATTAAAATTAATAAAGTATACTTCAGCATAATTGAAATATTTTTTAACTGAATCGACTGCTAATACCAACATTAAATGAAGTCAAATTATATGTACTTTCCTCTTTAAAAAAAAATATATATATATCTTCTTTATGTAAATTACCTTTTAATAAGCTGACGCAAACCATTGTAAATGTATGGTATAAAACCAACGAATATATTTTCTAAATACTGCTGATGTAGACACACTTTATTTTTTTTTTAACTCAGTCATACTGATTGGTAAATATATCGCACGATTTGACATTTTTTCCAAATGAGTGAAAATTGTCAGGATGGAGTCAAACCTAAGACATTTTGGATAAAATTGCCGATGCTCTGCCCATTAAGCTACTTGGGCCAACAATCGGCAGACACCATTCACTAAGAAAATATTTTCGGTAATAATATTTCTTTTGCCGGGTAGACAACTTAATAGAAAATACCGCAGGTAATGGAACTCCATTAAAAGATGTATAAATAGATATATAATTCAATCATACTAAAAGTAAAGCTATCACACGATTTGACATTTTCCCAACTCAGTCAAGATTGGTAAATGTATCGTACGATTTGACATTTTTTTCCAACTGAGAGAAAATTGTACAGGATGGAGACTAACCCAAGACTTTTTGGCTAAATTTGCCAACGCTCTGTCTATTGAACTACCTGGACCGAAAATCGGCCGACACAATTCACTCCTACAACCTTTTTAGCAAAAGCCTCTGGTCTACCATATAGGAAATTCAACATAAAGACTGTTGAGCTTTCGGTTGAGTGGCTGGCAGACTATATGCCATTCTCAAAAATATTGTCTGAGTGAATTGGCTATAGGTCCAAGTAGCTCAATGGACAGAGCGTGTCCAATTTAATCCAAAATGTCTTGGGTTTGACTCCCGGACTGTCTAATTTTCACTGTTCGTATCGTGTCAAATCGCACTACTTATGTAACAAAAATATTTTTTTTATTTTGTTAATATTGATTAAAAAAATATCTTTTGGATTTTGTATGTACTAGAACAAGCTCATATGACTGTTAAGTTACTTTAATATCTCACAAAATATTAAACATCGGAAAGATATCGGATCAAATTAAACTGTAATTGTGGGCATGTTCAAATTATAAAAAATAGTTTTTTTTTTTAATACGTTTTAAAAATTGCTTTTAGATTATTTTTTTTAAATTTCACTTTAATTTACGTTTACAAAGATTTAAGACTATGTGTATTGCTGATTATTGTAAAACTTTTTTATGATGAAAATCACATAGAACTGTTATAAAACGTCTACGTTTTACAAAGTACTTTATGAAAAAATCGATTTGGCGCTGGATCAAATTAAGTCAAACAATGGTCAGAACTATAAATTTAACGGATAAACAATATATGTGCCAAAAACTGATATATCTAACCAGATATAGGATTTGTATTAATATATCTTCTAGAAACTAAAAGTAGTTACATTCACAAAACCCTATATAAATTTCACTAATGTGTTTATGGAGAACACCTTTGCAAATCTCATACACTTCAAAAAAAAAAAAAAAAAAAAAAAAAAAAATCTTAATCTAGGAAAATATAATATAACTAAAAAAAAAATTATACAATAAATTCTTACGAGTTACTCATGATTACGAAAACAATTTTGTACCCCTTAGATAGCTCAGAAACTCATATATTTTCGTAATTTAAAGATACATTTTTTAAAATAAAGTTTCTTTCGCTGCCACTGATTTTCAGAAACGAATCAGTTTTCTCAATCCGGAACAAAGCTTTTTAACACTTTCCAACCTAGTTGAAAAGTGTTTATGACTTCGGTTTGTCTGGCCGTATAGCCGTCTGGCCGTCTGCCGTCTGGCCGTCTGGCCGTGCTCTAACTCCCGCAAATATGCTCGGATTGCTCTGCAATTTTTGTATGTTATAGTCGTTATCGGTAGCATGTTCCCTATTTCAACGGAAGTGTGTAGCACTTATACTTTGTTTACAGGGACACTCAAAAGAATTCCATTACATTGCGGTCTATGGGGAAAAATCACTTGAGGTTTATTTAAATAATGTTTCACTATTTTAAACGCATTGAAATTTATATATATCACCAAGGTGCATTAGAAGAAGCTCTATATGGAATAGTGTGTGCATAGCACTTATAGTTACTTTACAGGGACAGTCAAAAGAATTCCGTTACACTACGTCTATGGAGAAAAATCGTCTGCGGTTTATTTAAATAACGTTTTCCTATTTTAAACGCATTGAAATTTATATAAGGTGAATTACAAGAGGCTTACTACAGAATATTGTGTGTATAGCAGTCATCGTTCATTTACAGGGACACACAAAAGAATTCTCTACTGTCTGTTAACAATAATTCCTGGAAGTGCGTTTTAAGTTACTGAACGCGATTTTAATTTTAACTCGCTTTTTGTCTATTACGTGGTGTGTATAAATTCTGTAGATCCTATACAGGGAAGCACAAAAGTTCGCGAACACATTTCCGTATATTATTTAACTCCAGACGGAGAATTTTAAACTGTGCTACGCGTTTTCTAACTGAACTAAAATTTAGCATCCTATGTAGTATATATACAAATCTATAGATCCTATACAGGGCTGATGAAAAGTATTCGGATTACTTAGATGTTATCTTTTAGCTTATTAAACGGTATGATTTGTAAAATTATTTTGGAAGCGTTGGAAAGTGTTACATAATCTATGCTTGACGCATGATTTTTCGCTCTTGTTCTGTATGCTATCAATTTTCAAGCAAACAGTTTCATGTTCAACAAACGTGTTTTACAGAAAAAAAAATGATAAATTAAGAGCGTTAACATTGACATTAAAATTAATATTATTTTGTTATTCTTACATGTATAAATTCAGTTCCGCAACTGCAAATATTTAATGAAAAATGGATAGCATACTGTAAACCTATATTCCGGTTTGAGAAAACTTATTAATACACTTTTAAAACCACTCGGAAACGTTTCCGAAAACCAGTTGCAGCAAAGGAAACTTTGTCCTTATAATTGTTTCTTTAAATATCAAAAATACATTGATTTCTGAAGTTTCTAAAGATAAAGAACTTGATTATAGATAACTCGGAAAGGATTAGTGTATATTTTTATTCAGGGTTATATTATTTTTGAAACTAAGAAACATTTGTATTTTTTTACTGTGCAGCTCATTTAATTTTTAATATGTATATCTTAAAATAAACAAAACTTTCAAGATTGAAAATCTAAAAAGACTGGAAAATATAACACTTACATATAATTTGCAGACATCGACGTGCGATAGATTTCCTTAGCCATGCATTCTATCTCCTAGTTTACACCATAAAATGTGAAGTTAAAATATAAAAATATTTCTAAAACTTAAAAAGTCTTTTTTGAAGTTTACTTTACTTATACTCAGTTTACTTTAGCACAAAATATTTCTGGCAGATGATGATAAATGACGAAAAAAAGTTATATTTTATCGTTCAAAATGAAATACAATATATGTTCGAAAGCGTAAGATCAGATTAAGAAGTAATAATAATTTGTTTCAGGTAATAGTATTGTAATACAATTTTTAATAAACAAATAAGAAATAACTATCCAAGAGATAGTAAAAGACTAAAAATAATCTGACAGGTTTATAATCCATTTTATTTTTCTGAAGCTGCTTGGGAAAAACTACCGATAACAAAATCGTCTATAATTTAAAAAATAGTCAGTCAAAATATAATTATTATTTTGTTTATTGACTGGAAGATCAGTACGACGTTCCACACCCCCAAAATAATTAACTTAAATGTACATAATTTGAGATTACTATTTCCCGGGTTTACTTTAAATATATCTCGCACGCGCCGAATTAAAAAAAAAAAGGTTGGAAATTGTACTTTAAACGTGACAAATAAGGTGTTCGTACTATAACTAATTTTATAAATATTCAGATAATTTTATTTTATGAAATTAAGTTTCAATACACTTTTACAAACAATTAATTACATTTCTGTTGCATTAAAATTATACTATGCGCAAATATCCATTACAAGACAATACAAAAGAATCATCGTTATTATTTCAGTGAAATGTATTATATCGTCTGTTATTATGATAGGGTTAATTTTCGTAATAAAATAAGTACATTTAAAGTTGGCAACATCTTATCTTTTGTTGACATTTACAGAAATGGGAAACTTAAGTCTAGCTTTGAAAATTTCAGAACTTGAAATCCATATTTAGACTCGTTTTCCATTTAATATCTATTTCTCCGGAAACATCTATCGAAAAAACTGTTGGTAGATTATAGGATTGCTATAATTAAACAATTTTAGTATGCAAATTCGGTTTTTAAAATCAGCAATGCAGAAATAATATGACTCCAACTTAAATATGACGTAATCACAGTAACAACCTAGAAATTCTTACCTATATCATTGAATTGATTACGTATGGTAGGATTTAATAGAATGAAGAAAACTTTAATTAATATCTCTTTAACTTTTTATTCGATTTTCATAAAATTTGAAATGACTGGAAAAAAATTCTGCAACGCTTATACATATTAAATTTCAAACCATTTGGTTGGGTAGTTTTTGCGGTGTTATATGCGGACAGACGGACGGATCAGAAAATGACTATAGGTGCTACGTATTTATTTAATTACGAACGCACTGAATAAAATCGACAGCGAGGTCACATGGGTCGTAATAGTAACGGATTTGGCCATAAAATTGTTTACTTAAGAATTCTAAGCTCTGCGTTCCAGAAAAGAAAATCGATGGCTTCACTTTCTTTAATAATTAATTATGTATATTTCATATGTTTTTTTTATTTTAATCGGTTCCTAAAATATTGCTCCATACAGGGGTATAAAAAAATAAGTCTGGATGAATATATCAAATAGAAATTGGTTGTTAAAAAACGAACTTCTCATTTTCTGCAAGATGGGCACTTAAAAAAAATCGTAAAAAATAAAAAAATTGCTGAACGAATTTTGAATAAACTATTAAAAAGAGAAGAAAATTTCCTATAATGTGCTTAAAATTGAATTTGAATTACTTTTATGAAAGGATAAAATCGCCGGCGATCGTGGAAAATCGAAGAAATACGCGAATTTTTCGGTTCGGTATAAAACAAGAAAAAAAAATAAAAAAATCGAAAATCTGAGCCTTAAATACATATCATCTTCTAACCGGAACCAAATTGGCAGACCTCTACCTTTGATGGATTTCCTTGACAATCGCCAACAAACTAACAAACAAACAAACAGACAGACAGACAGACTCGCGTACACAGAAAAAAACTTTCTTTTATTAATATAGAAGCACTGCAAATCTACGTGACTGATACATTATTTTTTATGTAACGTCATCTTACATAAAAAGGGATCTTTTGATATATTTACCGATATATTTTGGATCGATGAAAAAGGCATATATAACAATGTATAATGCAGAAAAATAATTTCACTTTTTGAAAAGCGAACCGTTTAAAACCGTAAAGTGCACTACTGTAATAAAATAACATACTTTTTAGTGGATTCCGCACTGGTCGGTTTGTAAAAAAGCATTAATAATTGTGTTATAAAAATGAAAAGTACCCGTAAATTGTGCTTAAAGTGAACCCAAAACCCGACCTGAAGCCGAAGTATTCAAAACCGAACCCAACCCGAAACCGAAGTGAAAGAAAATTAACCCATATTTCCATGCATTTCTAAAAAAGTAATTATAAATTTATATCTTTAATATCAATTTTACAATTTTGGATAAAAATAAACACATACACTCAATAATAATATTCATCAACGTAGTTTTCTACTGAAAAGTATTCAGGACTTTTTTTATAGAAATCTGGTCAATACGAACCAGACCCGAAAAGATAAAAACCCAACCAGAAAACCGAAATCCGGGCCGAACTCAAAACATTTAATGTCAATCCGACACAAACACTTCCCGCAACAATAAAAATTAGCGTCAACACGACCCGACCCGAAACGCGTCTCGTCTCGGCTTTGGCTAAAATCTGGTTACTCGACCCAAATTTTAATCAAATTATGAAAAAGTTGTCTAAAATTATATCTCTAATATCAATTTTATATTTTTTGTATGAAAATGAACACGTATGCACTTAGTAATATTCAAAGATTTAGTTTATTTAATTGAAATATATTCAGGGCTTTCCTGTATTTTCACAGAAATGTTCATAAAACAAATATTAATTTAAATTTTCATTCGCTGTTTGTTTCTAAAATACACTCATATCTCTTTATTGCACATACATCTTAAAATACAATTCTATTACAAATATTTTTGCAGCCGATTTAAATTGCTTTGGGGAGACGGAAAAAACGGGCAAACCGCTTAGAGGGTTAAAAAAATCGGATCAACCCTTCCCCGACCCAAAAAAATCAAAACTCAACCCGAAACATTTAATGTCCATCCTAACCGAACCCGACCCGAGGCTCGTCTCAGCTTTAGATAAAATTGGGTTACCTGACCTGATACACGACTCTACTTCTTACTCAGATACATCTTAGTCGAAGTTTTAAAACATTTTTAAATGTAAGTTTAACTGACAGTTTCAAAATACGAATACATTGTCTTTGTTCTAATGCCTTTGAAGGCACTTCCGTTCATATTTATTCTTCTAATGATTAAAGGGGATGATTGCATATAATTACCATACTCGGCGTCGAATTTGAATGAAGATTGCTAAATTTTCCCGAGCAGAAGCACTTAGTACGATTCGTATATGAAATTTCACAATAGACAATCAGACTACTGAGTTCTCATTTGCGACGCTCTGAATAATGGAACACGTTACAAAATAAAATAATTATCAAGACGTAAAGTTTGAAGCTTAGATTATTGATAATACGTCTTTATCATTTAAAGCAAATTATTGTAAAGAAGAACTTTTATTTCCAGATTTACTATATTTTTGTACAAATGTATATTAATAACTTATTATTTTCAACTAAAGACAGTTTCGAAAATAAGCAACAACCTTAAAGCTTATAATTTGTGTAGTTTGAATCTCTGTAAAACATATCAGTACAAAAACCCTTAATGGGTTAAAAGTTTGTGACGCAGCACTTTCTTCTGGCTCTAAGACTTTTAAATATGTTTCTTAAAAGCAATGATATCAAATTTAAGTGACGCTATGTTAATAATTTTAAAAAAAAAAAACATCATTTTCTTTTTCGTTTTATTTACATTCACAGGTGCAAATAATATTTTTAACATGAAACAATATAAAATTTATTAGCTGATGCTTTTTTATTCCCATTTCTCATGAATTCAAAATATGGGTTTTAAAATAAATTATATCAAAATTCAAGTGACACCTTGATGGGAATTTAATAGGATTGTTTTAAAATTCAATTAAAATTATTGTTGACTTGTTCTCTAAAGTATATTCACACATACAAACAATACTTCTAATTTTCCAATACACTGTTAAATATATTACTTTCACTGAAGGTATAGTATATATTGAAATGTATTTATTTCAACAAATTGATTTATCTTTTGTGCCACGCTACCCAAAATCATAAGTAAAATTGATGTAAATGATTGCTTTGCGTCACAGTATCCAAACAAAGGGAAATGTATGCAAGGGGATAATATGACGCAAAATAATCATTTGCATAAATTTTACTTATGATTAAAATGCATAACACAGAAAATATCACCTTTTTAAAATAGGGCTATATTTTAAAGCTTAAAATTGACTCACTCTGATACAATGGATAACACCATTGAGTAAAAAGAAAAAAATTAGAAAATGAACAATAAATCTTTATACAGACATATAATAATTAAAAAAATTATATGAAAGTCTAAAGAAATCATTAATTTTTAATCATTTAGAATGCGAGAAAAGCATTTTAAATAGGACTTTATTATGCTTTAAGCTATATTCCAATATATAATGAATAGCATTTAAGTTGGTAAATAAGATAGATTTTCTAATTTCATACATTACAGGGATTTATAGACATCAACGCCATTTATCATCTTAATAATGATGAATTATGTGGTGATAAATGGTGCATTTACATGTTTAAATGAAATATTTCTTTAAACAAAACTAAAAACTTAAAGTAATCCATGCAAAGTTGTCTTTTTGCATGCCTTTTATTTTTACTTTCTTATCAAATTATAATCTTTAGATTATTGATTTGCCAAAAAAAAAAAAAAAAAAAAAAAAGAAGTATTGATTTATGTTATTAAAACTGATTACTGCACACATCGGGTTCAAGGAGTTTGTACGCTATTCAGAGGTGGAAACCTACGAATAATATAAGTATCGGGCATCAAAAAAGTGTTTGTTACATAGAGGTGTCTGCTGTTCGAGAGTGTCCGTTATGGAGGTTTAAAGTATATTCTTTTCTGCTGAGCTATCCTGTTGAATTACAAATTTTTACACTCCCTGCATACAAAACTTACTAAATTGTAAACCATAATTAAATGTTTATTATTTAATTAACTTTTTTCAAATTTCTAGAATTAACCATCTTTGAGTAAATATAATATATATTTTAATGCACTTTTAATAAGAGCAACAGAGCATAAAATGCTCTAGCAATATTCTACCACAGATATTTTTTTTACAAAATATTTTGAAAGAAAATGACCAGCAAATGCAGTAGAATTCTGATAACACAAGCCTGGCTAAATAAAAGTACCGGATAAATTAAACTTTTTAAAATTTTCAGCAAATCAAAGCCTTTTCCTCTGTTTTTTCACCTTCCTAGAAATAGTACCGCAAAATCTGAATATCACGTATAACAAAGTTCTGCATCAGAAATGTATTACAAAAGTGTAATTAATTTAAAATACATTTAAAGACTACCTTTATCTGAAAAGTGGTTTATTGTTGTTTGTATAAGGTTTAATGGCACAAGATCTCTTTAGGGACATGCAGCCTAAAAGTAAGAGTTAAAACAAAAAAACCCAAATTAATTTCAAATTTTTATTTTAAAATTCTTTTTTTTTAAAGTTGAATTAAAGAAAAAAAAAAAAAAAAAAAAAAAAAAAAAAAAAAAAAAAAAAACGAAGTTTACTGAGATAAAGTCATTTAATAAAGGTATAGTATCATATTTAAAAAAACAGATTTTTACTGAAAAAAATCTCTAAAATCGGTTTAGAAAATGATGATTGGCTTAAAAACAAAGTTTGAAACGGGATGGGGGGACTTTTTGTGAAAACTGAAAAAACCAATAATTTCTTAATTATGATACTTATCGAATCCGTTTAAAGTTATTATTACTTCTAGGAAAAGTGCGGGAAAATTTATGTATGGCAGATTTTTGATATCATTAAAAATGGCACCAAAGGGGGGGGGGAGGGGAATAGGGGTTTCAGAAGAAAAAAATTCATAACTTCGTCAATTCCCAAGATATCAAATCCGCTTAAATTTATTGCAAATCTGCTTAAAATTATCTACAACTTTTATATCGACAAGTTTTTTATAGGACTAACTCTTACGGCAAAAAATTAAAAAAAATTCCCTGCTGGCTACGCCTACAAGCAGACGAGAAAACAGAAAAAATCCCATAACTTATTAATTTTTATACATATCGAATCCGTTTAAAGTTATTATTACTTCTAGGTAAAGGGCCAAAAATTTATGTATGACAGATTTTTGATTTCATTAAAAATGCCCCCAAGGAGGGGGGGGGGGGGAAATAGAATTTTCAGAAGAAAAAAAATCATAACTTCGTCAATTCCCAAGATATCAAATCCGCTTAAATTTATTATAATATTTCTTAATATTATATACAACTTTTATAGTGACAAGTTTTTTATAGGACCAACTTTTACGGTAAAAAAAAATTAAAAGAAAAAATCCCTGCTGGCTCCACCTACAGGCAGAGGTATATTTCGAAGTGAGTGGTCCCAACTGCTACATCATGGCAAATAGGTCTTTCTTCTGCAATTCCCAATAAACAGGTGCCTCACGGCCTGCGTCTTTGAAATCTATATGTGCCTGTAGGCCGAGCCGTCAAGGATTTTTATTGTCGAGATCGAGTTCTGAAAATTATACGCAGGTAACAGATCAACAAGAAACTTTATTATGGCAACAATGCTGGCACCTGAAACAACGTAGGGAATTTGGTATGTAAGGTTATACTAGGCAGCTTAAACAGGCTGCCTTGAATTGTGCAGGTAAAATTTTGCAGGCCTTGAATTTTGCAGTGTTTCGTCGAAAGCACTTTTTCATTATGACTTCGTCGAACATTAATAATACCTTCATACTTCAGATTTCATAGAATTTCATCTTTTGTAGAATTTAATAGGTAAGGTTGAGAAATTACACGTATAATATTCCCAATACTCGTATAGTAAGCAGAGTTCGATGAACCTGGACAGAAACAGAGAAGGAACCTATTGATGAACTGTTTATAATTTGTTGTGATTGAGTGGCTGATGAAACCTTAACCAGAAAATCACCTGAATGCAAATTTTTAAAGGTTCAGACGTTTGCAACAATAGACCGGCAAGATTTAGATATGAGAAATTTCAAAGTTCTCTTGTAAGAGCTATTAGGAATAGTGTCAGTGCGTCTAACTTTGAAAAAACGTGTGAAAAATTTATTCTTGGTACTCCTCGCATGGTTACAACTTGGTACTCTTCACATAGGAGAAACTTGGTGAAGTACTTCCATTTATAGTAAAGAAAATATCACTTCAGACAGAGAAGTATCTATCGAGTTCGACAAGGGGATGCACATTTGTTAACAGTGCCAACCAGGGCCCATACGCTTTCGCGACACTTCTATGTCAGTCTCCATCTTTAACGAGGTTACTAGTAAGTGACCGCACACGTGATCTCTAGCCAGTGACAACTTAACTTATCAGCCGGTTCATACAGCTCCAAGTCAAAAATTTAGAATAATAGAAAAAAGAATTGTGAAAAATGGTTTTTTTATGTATCGCATATACAAAAAGTAATATAGGATAAAACTTAATATTGTAAGAATCTACATAATTTGTAGAATCTTTCAGTATAAAAATTAAAGGAAATAATACAAAAATTAAAATAATTATTCACACTTGGAAAAAATCAAAATATTAGAATAACCATTTACCTGGTTCAAAATATTAGAATAATGCATAGTAAATAATACGTGTTTTTAAAAAAAGGAAAAATAGTTATTCTTTAATATTTTGTAGCATCTCCTTTACATTTTATAACAGCACGAATAGAACAGCACCAGGACCATTTCATTTGCTTTGCCAAGCTAGCTACAAGTGGTTCACAATGTTTTCTGCTCAGACATGAACAGAACGACTTTATGCTGGAAAGAAGCTCAACTATGTTTTTTGGCGCAATATATTGCAGTCTTTTCTTTATTATTCCCCAGAAATTCTCTATTGTATTTCAATCCGGAGAATTAGCCAGACGTTAATTTGGTGTTTGCTAAGCCAGTTCTTGTTGTAAAATCGTCACCACCCATTTCTTCCGACGATGGTATCATGAAATGCTCAAGTATTTCTTGATATATCTCAGAATTAATACTTTCGTTAACGATACATAACCTTCCAGAACCATCTGCAGTCATGAAAACCCATACCATTATACTGGCTGCAAATTTCACTGATCGTTTCATGCAGTCCTTCTCATATGCTTCTTGCTTCATTCTAGATACACGAACACTAATGTATAGCAGTAAATCTTTTTTTTTTGTGTAATGTGTAAACAATTTCTTAGACAGCGCAATGCCCTCTGTAGGTAGCATTTGGAACTAAATGAAGGATTAACGCTAAAGAAATTCAGACAGATATCTTCTTTCAGAATAACATTAAATTTTGCTTGCTATTCCATTTTTAGAAACATCATTCCATTTTAGAGAACCCTGTAAATGGCAATACTATCACGCACTTTATATGTAATCTTATAGGAGTGGTTACCAAACTATGGGTCTCAATTCGAACTCACTGTTAGATCGTGGGTGATATCTAGGAAAATCGTATACTAAAACTTGTGATACTAAAAATACCATTCACCTTAATTGTAATAGCATAGCAAATGCATTAATAACACATACACTAAGGTACGTTTCAGAAATTTGATCATAACAGTAAAGGAGGACATTATTATCTATCATCTATCAACATCTGCACGAGAGAGAACTTACGATTCGATGGGTTTAATGCACACGTCAAATGTTTGCGGACGAAGATGATGCTAATGGATTCAGAGTGCACAGTATTTGCAGTTTCTAATTGTTTTAAATATGTAATTCAGTATATATCTCTAAAATGCGCGTATATGCAGTGGATTACCAATGAACAAGTCAAGTATACGCTAATACAGAGATAGCGAACCATTGTAGTGCATACGCCAAAAATTCTAAAACAAATATCTATAAAATTTTGTAATGTGCAAATCTTTTATATAAAAAATATTGCAACATATGCTACTTTATACGAAGAATTGGTTAATAAAATCAGTCGCTTTAATGCATTACATAGCTAAGAACAAAATGGAAAATGCATTTTTTCTGTTTATTGTAATCAGTTATTTTAATAAATTTTTATTCGGAAATATTCATTATTAAATTTTGTGATTTTTTATTTTTGTGATTTTTAAGTTATCATTAAGTCAACATCTAACTCATAACGATCTAAGTTTCTTTAAAAAATAATTTATTAATGATATTTTTGCTGTTGTGCGTTTGATGAAGTATATACCCTCAAAAAAAGGTCATGTTTTGTTATTTTAGTATTATACATTATAATATTGGGTCCGCTTTTCGATTTGTTGCATTGACTGTCTTATGGAATTCATTTGAAGAAAGAAAACGTTTTAAATTGATACAGATAGACAAAGTAGTTACTCGTCGAGAACGATTCATATCTTTATAGAAAAGGAAAATGTTCTAATTTGTTAATTCTAATTTTATAACTGAATTTTTTGTGTTTGTCAGTATATATTAAACAAAATTTTACTTATTATAACAAAAAGAAAAATGACTTTTAGTTGTATTGATTATCAAATTTAAAAGAAATAAAATGTCTTAAATTGAAACAGACAGACAAAGTAGTTACTCGTCGAGAACTATGCATATCTTCATAGAAAAGGAAAATTTTCCACTTTGTTAATTATAATTTTGTAAGTTTATTGTTTGTGTTTGTCAGTATATATTGAACAAAATTTTACTTATTATAGCAAAAAGAAAAAATGCTTTTAGCTGTATTTTTTATAAAATTAAAATTTTTCTCTTGCCAGAGAAACTGTCATATATGCCATCTTGGGCACGCTTTTACATCGCCATCCCTGCCCTAGTATAATTAATTTTTCAATCAAAACTTACGGAATGCACATGTGTAACAGCGAAGAAAAATCATATTCAATTGTATTCATAGCAAGTAAAAGTAAATAGTTACATGCGATATTAGAAGCATGAAATTAACTATTGATATATTTCAATATTTTTTTATAATTACGTTTATTGATATTAGTATGTAAAATAGTTTCAAATTGTAGCTCTTATTAAATTAGAGATTAGTACCTGCATTTTAATATTGCGTAGAAGTAATAAACTTTCAGTCTATTTTAGTGTATTTATAAATATTTTCAAAAATTATTTGAAAGTAAATATAGTTTTAAAAAAGCACATTTTGTAAGCGTTAAGTGTTATCTTAAAACTTATACCTATTTTTACTTTCTTCTATATCTATAATAGAAGAAAGTATTGTAATCGAAATTTTTTTCGACTTCCGGTTTTCGACGGATTTACACGTTTTAGGGGTCAGAGATTCCTAAAAACATATTTTTACAAAATGTCTGTCTGTTCGTCTGTGTGTCCTCATTGTATCATCGAAAAGTGTATGAAATTATGCTTCAAATTGAACCAAATTGTTTTTATATGTTTTTGGTTATGACAAGTCGGTCCTACATGAATTTGGGGATATTTCTACGAAAGGGGGCGGCTGTGATCACGATTTTCGTTCCATTTTCACTATTGTATCATCGAACAGTGTATGAAGTTATGCTTCAAATTGAACCAAATTATTTGTATACGTTTTTAACTGTAGTTTGCAGGTCCCAGTTGAATTTGGGGATATTTTGACCAAAGAGGGCGCTGCATTAGTGATTTTTGTTCCATCTTCTTTATTGTATCATCGAAAAGTGTATGAAGTTATGCCGGTAATTGAACCAAATTTTTTGTATATGTTTTTGACTATAGCCTGCAAGTCCCAGTTGAATTTGGGGATATTGCACCTGGAGGGACCGCTGTGATAGCCATTTAAAGATTTCAATTTCAAAAAGTTGTACAAAAAAATTAGAAATCCTAAAAACGGATGGCTGATATTTTGACACAATACAACAGGATTCCTCCATAAACGGGTTTAATTTACGAGTTTTATTGAACATGGTTTCGCTAAACTTTCTTTCATTGTTGTAACCATTGTTTCAACAATTACATGCTTAACACTATATATTTATTTTCGCCAACGTCAAATTCACGTGAAGCTTGGCGAAAATTGATGAAATATTGCCAAATTTGGCGAAAAAAATATGTTGCCATGTATGAAGCCAACTTGGCTAGGTTTGTCAAATTTGGTGGTATTCTCATTCAAATTCAATATTGACGAGAACTGGGAATCACTCTTCTGTAATTGCGGGTTCTGCGCATTTTAGCTTCGTGTATTTTCAGTAGAATTAGCTAAAATCTCAAAACCCAGCTATAGGGAGGCTATCTTCTCCTGCCGGTACAGGCCAGAAGGATTTTTCGTAATTTAGTATAATACATCAGCTGCTCGCATCCAGACAACCAGACGATTCGCAACCAGCTGATGTACAACAGAATGACAATTGGCGGTTTGATAGCGAATTTTAAGCATTAACATGTATGATATAGAAGAAAGTTTTGGGATTGTAATTCATCCATTGTAATTCATGTAGTTCCCAAAACGTTTCGTTACTATACATTAATTTGGCTTAGTTCAACCACTTCGATTTATATTTGATAGAAGTTTAAGCTTGGCAATTTATTAAAAAATATGTAACTTTTGCTCTGTTTCTTTTTTAAGAAATGTAAACGGAAACAAAGCATTATTTAATGTATCTATTCAGGAATTCTAAATTGTTTTCTGAACGTATAATCACAATTATAAATTACGTATAATATTGAACTATTCATGGATTAAAACGTAATTTTTAAAAGTTATTACACTCTCTTTCTATTTTTTTTATTTTCTACTTTATAATATTTAAAATATTGAAGTGTTGCAGTTCCGCAAAAAGTAGGTTGTTGGCATATTTTGGATTATTTTCTAACTCGTAAACAGTTGTAAATATAAAGATAATTTGACGATTTATCACCTGTGTTTGGTTAAAAGAAAAATTCCTTGAAATTAAGGTATTAATTTGTAATTTCGTTCTAAAAAGAGTAAAATGTTATAAGTTAAATAATAATAAAATCTATATTCGTACCAAGGTGCGTCTACCAAATAAGTCCATGCTCTTAATAAGGCTATCATCTTATATCTTGTAGGGAACAGTGTCGGGCCAACAAATGGCAGCATTTACCTGACAGTTTATGGTGTTCTTGATATGTGCGTATAGTTTCAATCGCAATCGATACCAACTTCATTTTCATTTTCGGACCACTGAATTTTTCGACATGTCGTTGTTAAAAACAGTAATTAAACTTTCATATGAAATCAGAGTATATTATTTATTAGATTTTACAATGTTTGCATAATGTTCGAGATAATTCAACGATATTTTAAAATGTCTACTGAAATATTCTGTATTTTTAATTCTGCTTGTGTTTGAAAGTAAAATATGTGAATAATAGAAATCCCATAATAAGGCCAGACACTATAATTTGTGAACTTTTATATGAGCACTATTCATCGTACATTAAGATAAATACTAAAGGTAATTAAACATTTTCTATGTCAATATTTATAGAGAACTATGGATTCTATCAAAGCGGTGGTAAAGAGAGCTTAATAGAGTAAAGAGCAAATGAAATCAGCAGTATTGGTCCTTTGAAACTTTATGCCCATAAATAGAGAAGCCACAGAATATTGTTTTACAAGAACTCTTCATTTTGTTCTATTTTGGTGTGTTACCTGCATAATATCTGTTAATTAAAGTTAAGTTATACATTTAAAAATTTATGGCCTTATTTAAACCACATGCTCCTGATAAAGACCCTTAACCCTTTTAGTGCGGGAGTCGACAAAAGTCGACATAAGGGTCCGAGTGCGGGAGTCGACTAATGTTGACATCCAGGAGTTGGGTGCTGTAGACTACACTAAGCGTCGACAAAAGTTGCCTAGGCGTACACGGCGTGTATTGTGCTCACTGTAGTGCGTCATGGGCTTAGCAGAAAAAAAAATCCGCACTGAAAGGGTTAAAAGTGTCTTGTGTTTTGAACTCTCCTGACCACGATTAAACAGCAAAAAGAATATATATGATTTAATATTGTACAAATATGTATAGATATTGCATCGAACAACATTTAAAATGTTATTTTTGATATAATATGTTTATTGTGATCTGAAACATTAACAAGACCTTATTTGACATTATAAGAATGTAGCAACTGCGAATTTTTATCTAGTAATGAAAAATAAATTAGCGACTATTTTAATTTTAAGTGCGTGGCAAAGAAAGTATCAGCACATACACTGACGCAGATTTCGCAAGTTGATCATTACACGAAGTTGAGATCTCAAAGGAATCCCCATCACCTATCAACGTCTGCGTGAGAAAGACCTTACGGTTCGACGAGTTTAATGCACGCATCTATTGCTTGCTCTAGACGATGATGTTAATGAAGTTAGAATGTAGAGTAATTGCAATACTAATTGTGTTACATATCAGATTCCATCTTAAATATCTTATATTTGTGCAGAAACAACATATTATCAATGGAATAGCTTCAATATAATATAATATATTTACTTTTGCAATTAAAATTTATGAAATGTGCAATTGTAAACGATGAAATTATACCCAAATCAAATTCAAATATATTTAGAACAAATGAAAACAAAAAAATAAAAAAATAAATGACTAATAAATTATTTCTGAAAAACTGAACATTAGATATTCGTCTATATAAATATTTTTTTTTTAATTGTAGATTTATTTACTTTATTACGTAGAATGATTTCAAAAAGTAATTATTTTTTTAACAACGGGTTTCGTGACTGAAATTTAATTACGTGAAGAAACTACGAATTTTTAGATACAAGTTTATTTTTTCTATATTTATATTTACAAAATTCTAAACATACTATCAAAAGTTAGAAAATAAATTTGTATTTTGTAAAGAAATGTACATTGCTGTATGTTTAAATTGTAAGCACATAAAAAGGAGATTAATGACACCTACACTGACTCACATTTCGCTTTTAACACTTTCCAACAAAGTTGAAAAGTGTTTATGAATTCAGTTTTTCTGTCTGGCTGTCTGTACATCTGTCTGTCTTTCCGTGCTCTAACGCATATAAATACACTCGCATCGCCACTAAATTTTTATACTTTATTGAGGTTTAGTATATAATATTTGTTATTAAAAATGAAGTGTATAGCATTTTATAGGTCGTTTATACAAAACTTCGCCACACAGAATTATTCCGTTATGGTATGGTCTATAGAGAAAAATCCCTTACGGTGCATTTTATTGATGTTATGATATTTGAAAAATAATGAGATTGATATGCATCACTGCGGTGTGCTACAACATGCTTTCTCAGTAGTATAGTGAAAGTCGCATTTATAGTTCATTTATGGACACACAAAAGAATTTCATCACATTATGATCTTTGGAGGAAAATCGCATCTAATGATGTTATGATGCTTTAAACATAATGGAATTGTAAAGGAGCACCGAGATACACTACAACATGTTTTCTATACATTATGAAATGCGTAACATATATCGTTCATTTGCAGAGACGAACAAACGAATTCGCTTACGGTTCTGACACAGATCGATAATTGCTAGAGGTGCGTATTTCGCTATGGTATGCATTTTTAAACGTATCTAATTTTTAGTGTATTAAGTGGTGTGTATAAACTCTATTGATCTTACACGGCAGAATTGCCACACATCATCGCCATATGGAAAGCAATTGCTGAAAATGGAATTCTACTGAGTTGTGTATTTTTTTAATTGCTTATTTAGATATCTCATTTCACTGTATGAAAAATAAGGAATTTCTTTAAAATATTCTGTTTGCGTTGAACAGTGTTTCATAGTCTAAGTTTGATGCATGAATTTTCGTTCTTGATGAATATTACAAAATATAGAGGTATCATGGATCACCTTATACGGGAGAGTGGGGGCAAGTGGGACAATTTTAAAGTTTTAATTATTTTAAAGTGAAATCAACAAATTTCTGATTATTATTATTTTTTTGTATGCATAGAAAGAGAAGTATTGGCTTTATAAAAAAATAATTTGAAGAAATAAGATTTGTAGTTTTTTAAATATGACTTTTATACACTATTGTACTTGTTCCATTAACCTCCACTCTCCCCTATATTATAGACATATGAGATATTACAGACATATGAGATATTACAGACATATGAGATATTATGAGATTGTATCATCCGTCAACCTTTCTGCGGGAGAGAGAACTTATGGTTCAATGGGTTTAATTCGCGTGTCTATTGTTTGCAGATGACTATGATTCTAATGAAGTCATGCAGAATGTACACCGTGTCCCAAAAGTTTAGACAATCAATAAAATTTGCATTAACATAAAAAGTAATAAGTTACAATTAAAATTCGTGAGATAGGTAATAAATAAAAGCAGTTTTGCTGATATACACACATAAATTATGATCAAAGGTTTGAAATTATAAAATATACATTAAATTATATGACAATGTGCTGTCCCAAAAGTATAGACACCTGTAATTTTTTTGGTTTTACATTTATAAATGTAACTAAAAACTTACTTTTAATATTTAATTGTATTGTCACGACACTTTATAACATCAAATACACACTGTTCCATAGAATTAACTAAGCATTGCATTACAGAAGGAGGTATTTCATACCACGCTTTGTCAATTGCAATTTTTAAGTCATTTACACATGCATATTGCTTTCCATTTTCATATATTTTACGAGATAAGCTCCCTCATATGTTCTCCATGGGATTCAAATCTGGACTGAGTGCTGGCCAGTCTAATAGTGTAATATTGTTTCGCCTAAACCACGTTTTCGATGATTTGGAGGTAGGATGGATGCCCCATCTTATTGGAAAACACAGTCCGGTCCTGCTAGGAAATCCATAATTAGCAGTAAATTGGTACGTAAAATATCCTGATAATCCTCTGATTTCATTTTTCTGTCCATAAATCCTAGAAATGTTTGGCCGTTGAAAGAAAAACCTCACCAGGTACTCCGCCTTGTTGCCTGCTGAAACCGTTCTTGAGTTCTTTTCTTAGATCCTGCCAGCAAAATTTATCACCATCATTGATGTCTAAATTCCATTTCTTTTCATCACTGAAGATGGCAGAAATCCATTTTTCACCGTATGACATATGCTTCCTATCCCACTAGACGTGCATCTTTATGTCTCTGCTTTAAGCAAGGTGTTTCTTTCATTCTCCTGTAAACAATATCTGTTGAAGCTTTAATTTTTCTGTGTACAGTACTTTTTGAAATGCTGGAAATTGATGCAATTTCACGCACTGATAAATTATCAACTAAAGCCATTTTTAATAACATTCTATCATCACGTAACATTGTTTTCTTTAGTCTTCCGACTCGCTTTCTAGTATTCCATGTTCCACCTGATCTCAAAACTCTATAAATACTGCTCAAGGATATCTTTTTCTTCTCGATATTTGTACAGGATTTTGTCCGTGCGCTTTCAAATGTAAAATCGTAAGATTATCCTCTTTAGATATTTCTTTAGAACGTGGCATTTTTATCAGAATACGCAGGAAATGTTTTTTCCGAATCACAAACAAAACAATACATTGAACTCATTTGATTCCACAAAATTTCAATAAATTACTTTGTTATAAATACAGCAGACGATATTTGAATTAAAGGGAAAAATTAGTCTGGATTTATAAAAGCAGGCGAAAATAAAAATATTTTATTTTGTGAACAAAAATGTAAAAGAAAACATGTAATGCTGTATTGTGTCTATACTTTTGGGACAGTGCATTGTTATATAATTTAATGTATACTTTATCATTTCAAAACTTTGATCATAATTTATATGTGTATATCGGCAAAACTGCTTTTATTTATTACCTATTTCACGAATTTTAATTGTACCGTATTACTTTTTATGTTAATGCAAATTTTATTGATTGTCTAAACTTTTGGGACACGGTGTAGAATGTCTTCAGGGCTACTTGTTTTACATATGGAATTCCGTATATAATTCTTAAAATAGAAGTCGAAGTATTGGATTATCGATTAATGAAGCACGTACACCTATATATATTCCACCTTATAAGCCAAAATTTACAAAATGTGAGTGTATAATAAAGAAACATTTAGGAAATGAAATGTATATGTATTCAAATAAAAATAAATAATCTGCATGCGATATTAGAAGTAAGAAACTGAATATTCATGTATGTAACACTTGTGTCGTATAAGTTTTGCTGCGCTGTAAAACAATTCCCATATATCTACTGATGATAAAATTTCTGTATTGAAATAGAAACTGTTTGTTTCGAGTGGAAATCGTACATTTTCCTGGAATAAACAGACGATTTCCTTTTTATTTTTACTCGTTGAATGTTAAAAACAAAAATGTTCTTTCCAAAGCAGACAAAACGAAATATTGTTTTTCAATTGACAGAAAATGGAAAATATCCAGTGAAATTTTCGTAATTGATGTTTTGGCCTATAACCAAGTCGTTAGATGTAGGCAGGTGGACTAGGAAAAAACCATTCATTCTCTAATGGCAAGTACTGAGGTTCGAAACACGAGGAAGGCAAGAGGATAAAAAATGGATGTGATAATGTACAATACAAATGCCTGTTCTGGATAAATGTGAATCAGTATATATATATATATATAATTACTATATATATATATATATAATAAAATCAAATGAAAAAACACTTGCAGAACCTTTATCACACACACACACACAAAAAAAAAAAAGCCAAACAAAATCTATAAACCACAAAAATACAAAACTAGAAAACAAATCTAGACAAACTACATTAACACATAACCAGAAATCGCAACTAAGTACTTAAGCTCAAAACAATAGAACACAACAAATTACAGCAAAAATAAAAAAAACCAATAAACAGCAAAGAAAAAATAAAACAACCTGTGTCAGGTGGCATGGCTTGAGACATGCACTGCTGGGTTAAACTAGTTTTATTCATGCAACAGTCCCCATACCTAACAATTACAGACTGAAAATGAATGAAACAGACATTAAAACAGGAAGCAAACTATAGCAAGACTAGACCATCACATTCTCAACTTTCATCACGGCAAACAACCCACTACAACGACACTCCCACAAATTAATATATTATTATATATATTATAATATATTATAATATATTATTAATATTATTGTAATTATTATTAATATAATTATAATTATATTTATAATTAATCTTATTATAATATATTATTAATAATATTATAATTACTATTAATATAATAATAATTATTATTAATATAATTATAATTATATTTATAATTAATCTTATTATAATAGATTATTAATATTATTATAATTACTATTAATATAATAATAATTATTATTAATATAATTATAATTATATTTATAATTAATCTTATTATAATATACTAGGAGGCTCAGCCCTCTACTCGCTAACGTTCGCCAACACCCCGTGAATTGCGAAGCAATTCACATTGAGACTGCTACGCGGTCACAGCTCGCTTCGCTCGCTCGCCCCTTTTTTCAGCAATTCTAGCCCGAATGAGTTCTACCATAAAACATTTGAACATATGAAATTGACAATTTTTTTTAATGTAAAAAAGTAATTCTCCGTTGAAAACACAACTGAAAATGTATTTAGTTGACGCTACC
Organism: Maratus michaelseni; assembly: GCA_963931845.1. Classification (NCBI taxonomy): domain Eukaryota; kingdom Metazoa; phylum Arthropoda; class Arachnida; order Araneae; family Salticidae; genus Maratus; species Maratus michaelseni. The sequence continues at coordinate 101,284,963 of OZ007597.1, read as the reverse complement.
AATGAGCATATAAATCTTTTAAATACTATGAAAAAAGGATCTTTTGTACAGCACGACTTAAATTCATTAGAAAAAAAAAACTACGTAGAAATTATTTTTTACTTCCTCAATACATCAACAGATGGCGCCAGGTGCAATCTACAAATTTGATTTTTTTCTTCTCCGACTTTTGAGTGAGTGAAATTCGTAAATGAATTCTGAATAAGAGTTGAGAAATCATTTGAAATTAACGATATTGTTCATAATTAAAATGAGGAATCATCTCAGACGCTTTGGATTACGTACATGTTATTTTATTTTTAATAATTGTTAGTTTGAGCTTCATTCTATGGTTTCAATGCCCTCACACTGACCGCCATATTGGAGGTGGAGCTAATCTAACACAATCTAGTCTGTTCATTGGTCTGAACTCTGGAAACTACGGTTGTTGCCAAACCATAAGTTACAAATTCAGCCCTATTTTCGCGCCACGTAAGACAAATATATATATAGATTATTAATATATTATTGTACAATATTAATAATTATTAATATTGCGCTATTGCTCATATTTATTTGTTATAACAGAATTTCCTTTCTTGAATAATGGACAGTTGCCATCTTAAAAACGGAAAATACACCGCAACATTGCTACCCGTACATTTGCCGTTTTTTCAAGGAATTTTTTTTTTTTTTTTTTTTTTTTTTTTTTGTATAGTGAGGCGGCATGGTACTATTTCGTACATAGCTAGTTTTATAAGTAAAAAAGTAAAATGTATTGTTAGAGGAAAAATAGTATTAAATGACTGTTTTTGACAATTGAATAAATCATTTAATACTATTACTAATATATTATATTACTTTTATCGGAACCTTACCGACTGATGAAGAAACTACACGAATAGAAAAAATACGAAGAAGCGAAATGGCACTACAATTCCAATTAAGGGTTAATTTTTTAATTAACATCTAAATTGATTTATATTAGTACGTAGAATACTTAAGCATATAGTAAGTACTTTTATACACGAGTTTCGTACCACTCTTTTAATATTATGTAAAAGTAGTGAGATTTGAGTTATGAGTTTATCTTGGTAAACAAAAATTATGAAGTGTACACATATACTATAAGAAATTAGCAAATGTAATCTAATAACAGAAAATAGTTTGACAAATATTTTAATTTTCAGCACGTAGCAAGGATAATAGCATCAATTACGCTACGGCAGATTTTGCAAGTTTCTTCATTACGAAAAGAGACCATCAGATATGTACAGACAAGAGTGTAACAAAGGAAATTACAGGAAAATAAAATTTAAATTAATTCAGAGTAAATGAAAATAATTACATGTATCATTAAAATCGTAAGCCTAAGTAGTAATGTTTTTAAATATTGTTTACATGTATAATAATTTATCTTAATATATAGAATGGTTCCATATAATAATTACTCTTAAACAATGTACTTAGTAACTGCAGCTTAATAAAGCATAGCAATATTTGAATTTAAATTAAAAGCATATCTTGCTATATTTAAATATATGGTAGTTGATAAAATGTGCACACGTAATGTAGGAAATAAATTTAACTTTTATCTAGTTAAAAAATATATATTGCAGACTGTCCTATTGTAAGCGCATAGAATGAAGATTAACGATACCTTAACTCTGAGTGATTTTGCAAATTTGATTGTCACAACAAGGACAGATATCATGGGACAGTATCTCTATAATCCATAAATCGCTGCATCAGATTGAACTTAAGATTCGATGAGTGTAATTTACAGGGATATTTCTTACAAGCGACGAAGATAATAATGGAGTTTGAATGCAGACTAGTTACAGTGCTAACTGTTTTACATATAGGATTTTATAAATGTATCTTTAAAACGCCTAGAGATAATTAATTATTGATACATAAGTCATGTATGTTTTAATATATTTACCTTTACAACAAATATTTATGAAATATTTAGGCTTATCAAAGAAATATATATAGAAATAAAATTTAAATATATTTATGGCAACCAACCATAAATAATTATACGTATAATAAGAAATAAGAAGTTAAATACGCATCTAGTTAAATATTTTTTAGATATGTACTGATAAAAAATCACTGAAGCTTACTGAATAGTAGCAATTAATGAGGATGGAAATTGGAGCATAGTTTTTTTCAACGCATCACAAATTTAAACTAATCTAAGCAAAAACATGTACAAACTTTTAATAACAATTGGAAATTAAAAATTTCTTTTTAGTTGGTGTGAAGGAAAAATAAGATTATTTTCAATTAACAATCTGAAAGAGAATTCAAGAAAAATAAATAAAAGCTAATAGATAAAAATAGAGAAAGAAAATACAAGCCATAATAGTTTCTACAAAAAATACATTGAAATATTTTAATGTTTAAAGAAAAATTTATTGCAGCACGCATGTTAAGTTAAATTCTATAACTTCAAATCTTTTCTAAATATTTCTCCAGATGTACGTTAAATAAAAAGTGGTTAAACAATTATTGAAGATTAAAGGAATATAGCAATAACTGAGACAAAAAAAAAAAAAAAAAAAACATACATATTGTATTTCTGTAACGAAATATTTACATCATATATTCTAATACGAGCAAATTTTGTGTGTGTGGTTATATATATATATATATATATATATATATATATATATGCAAATTTTATCTTAAAAACGGCTCTAACGATTTTGACGAAATGTTGTATCCTACCAATTCCGGACACGAGAAGACTATTGGGCTGGGTCACATGTTCGAAAACTTTCGGTTAGTGGGACATTTTTGGGACAAAGCGGGTTAAGTTAATTTTATCTAAAAAACAGCTCTAACGATTTTGATTAAATTTTGTATCCTACGAGTTTCGGGCACGAGAAAATCATTGGGCTAGGTCACATGTCAGAGAAAATCCGATTAGTGGGTCTTTTTGGGTCACTGTGGGTCAAGCTAATTTTATCTAAAATACGGCTCAAACTATTTAAACTAAATTTTGCAACCTATTGTTTTCGGGCACGAGAAGACTGTTGGGCTAGGTCAAACGTTCGATAAAATTTTATTAGTGGGTCATTTTGGTCATGGGTCATTATGGGTCAAGCTATTTTTATCTTAAAATCGGCTCAGAGGATTTAAACTAAATTTAGTATTCTACAATTTTATGGAACGGAAGACTATTGGGCTAGGTCAGATGTTCTAGAAATTTCAATTAGTTGGTCATTTTGGTCATGGGTCATTATGGGTCGAGATATTTTTAGCTTAAAAACGGTTCAGACGATTTGAACTAAATGTTGTATCCTACGGTTTTTGGGCACGAGATAATCATTGGGGTATGTCCCATGCTCGAGAAAATTCGATTAGTGGGTCATTTTTGGGTCACTGTTGGTCAAGCTAATTTTATCTAAAAAACGACTCAGACTATTTTGACTAAATTTTATATCCTACGGGTTTCGGGCACAAGAAGACAATTGGCTTTGTCACATGTTCTAGAAAATTTGATTAGTCATTTTGGTCATGGGTCATGTTGTTTGAACTTAAAGCTAGTTTTGACCGAGCATAGCTCAGTCTTCCCTGCCCGTAGTCATTTATCAATAATGAAAAGCAAAGCATTTAGCATTTCTAATCACTAATCAAAAATAGCAAATACATTAGGCTTAATACAACAATTAAAAGTTTTATTGTGTCAAACCTAATATTATATTTAGGCTTAATGCAGTATTTATTTACTCATTATTTTTATTTTTAATTTACTGTAAAGAAAGGAAGATGATACGGTTTTAATTTCCATTCCGTTTTAAATATCGTTGAGAAGTCAAAGTTATTTGTTTCCCACTATTTTTAGGAAAAAATGATGTATAACAAAGTATAAGGAATTTGACACGTAATTGAATAAATCAATGCATAATTTTCTGTTCTTAAAAAATATTCTTACAATGAAAAATATAGGAAAAATAGCAAACCAGAAACTTTTAAAAGCAGAGACAGTAATTAAAATACAAGTGTCATTCGAATTGATAAATTAAACAATCATCTACATAAATATTTCTAGATTTTTGTTTAAACTTTCAAAAAATAATATACTTATTCTTGACATGAGAAACAGCATATTTTGTCGGATACATAAAGAAATAAATTAATAAAAAACTTAATAAAGTAAATAAAATACAAACAGAGCGTTATAAGTATATAAAATTGCAAATTAAGCTTTTTGATTTCGAAATGTCTTTATTGCTACAAGCAAATTTATTTTCTTTCCAACATTTGAAGTCAGCTAAATATTTTTGCGGATGTATGCTAAATTACAAGCAGGTAAAAAACCACTGAAGCTTAAAACATGCAGTAATTAATGAGAGTGAAAATTGTTTCGTAGTTTGCTATTAAGCAAAGAAAGAACTATCTAACAATGCAGTGAATGATTAAAATGTTAAACAGCAAAAAAATAAATAAATAAATAAAATAAAATAATGCAGAGACAAATAGAAATGTCATTCTAAACGAGAAATTAAATAGTCACATTTGTATGTTTATGCTTTATCATTCAGAAAATGCCGTTTTATTCTCGTTTGAAGAAACAGTAAGTTTTGTAAATGGAAACAGAAATATATAAGGGAACAAAATAAAGTTGATAAATATATCCAGCAAACAAGGCATTAGCGCTTTCACAAATTTTAATTATGAGATTATTGCTAAACAAATACAAAGTTTTTATTATTTTTAAGATATAGGTAAATTTAACATACAATGTATGATAAAAAAGTAATTTTATACCTTAAAACGTTTAGCTTAATTTGTTATAATGTCTAAATAAAACTTTCGTTTTCAGTTAATAAAGATAGGGTCATCCGTTTTTACATCCGGGCTTAAATTCAACAGCTCATACATACATGTTCAGTTGGGAAATATAATCAAAAGTCTCATATCACACAGCAACGTAAATCTTATACGTTAAGGCCTATTGAATATTTTGAAAGCATTTTATTCCGTAAAATGTTATACAGCAAAAACTTATTTTTCCTGTGGTAACTTTGCAATTAATATACTGTTTAAAGATTTATGTAATAAAACTTGTCGTTATAATATGAGTATGTATAGAGGATGTTCACACATGTTTGTATAGATTTTGACTTTCTCTGTGATTTAAATTTAAATGAAAAAATAAATAAAACTTATGTGGAGTCAATTCGAATTAGGGTTTAGTTATCACCTGCATCATTAAAAAATGTTCTGTGATTCAAAATGTGGCTGAAATATAAACAATGGATAGAAAGTTTTGTATTTGCGCTTTACGACGTGAAATATTTTTATTCGATTATTAAAAAAAGTTTAAAAAGCAGTTGCAATAAGTGACATAATTAACAAAAAGGAAAGAAACGTCAAAGTTTACAATATTCTGGGAAATAGTAAAAAAATCATACCCAAGAAAGGTAAGTTCACCGCTTAATATATCTAAAGTCGCATCTCATCTTTTAAAAGGAAATCCAAAACCCTCTAAAGTACTATAGCAATTTTTTAAATACATCTATATGAAATGTGAACAAAATTATAAAATCTGATTTAAAATCTGACTTTTGGTTGGATCTAATAAAAAAAAATCATGATCTTCACCGCCTAATGTGAAAATATGTTTCTCAGCGTAAGACCATGCGCAGATTGTTGTATAAAAATTATTTGACAGGGGGAAAAATGGAAAAATGTAATTACAATTGATGATGCTTGGATATATATCTATCTGATTGAAGTAGAAAAATATTGATTTACTACCGAAAAAGAAGAGAAAAAGACCTAAAATGTTAGTTCAAATAGACAACTTAAGAAACCAAACAGTCTTCCTTGTGTTAATTTCCATCAGGATAAGCATATATACCATGAGCCCCGATTATGGAAAAGTCACTGCTTTGATTTACGCTTTAGAACAGCCATACTCAACCTTTTTTTCTCGCGGGCCGAAAACTTAAGTTTGCGACGTTAGGCGGGCGCCGCAAAGCACTTAAAAAGAATAATTAAAATATAAAGAGAACAGAAGCAGTTTAACAAAGTTAATGTTATCAGAAGGATTAAATGTTTGTCGCGGAAGGAATGGTACCAAATAATTTTAACACCACTATTTTTAAACAGTAAACATCGTGGTAGATTTCTATTGCAAATGTTGCAGAATTAGGGCCGCAAAGTTTCTTGCTTGGAAATACCAATGTAAAAAAAGTTTGCTGCCAATTTTTTCTGCCACAAACGTTGTACTCTACAAGCAGTACTAGCTATATAATAAGTATAAAACGTTATAATATGACAATGTGAAATTTCGGAGTCCTAAAGTGGAAAAAATAACAGATTTTCTCTAATAAATCAGTATTTTGCTCAATGAAAACCTTTTTTTTTAATTGTAGAAATATATAGTGTAAATTTAATTTTGAATAAAGTTTGTTTAGTGTTGAAGATTAAAGAAATGTATACAAAACTGTTCCATAAATAGAATAAAAATAACTTTTGACTAATAAAACGGCATTTAGGATGTTTTAACATGATTTTAAATTAATTATAAATAACTAGACAGATTTTGTCTTCCCATGAAAATATATCAAACAACAGTGAAAATATTAAATATTTTTTTATACTTTTTTAATACTTTTTTAAATACATCTAAATTAATTTTATAAATATATGTTAATAATCGTGTATCGGGCCGCACATGAATGGTCGCCGGGCCACATGCGGCCCGCGGGCCGCAGGTTGAGTATGGCTGCTTTAGAACAACAGTAAAATTGCTTGCTTCCTTAAAAACTACTCAGACTTCTCTTTGCCGCTTTTTTAAACCATTTTCCATAGTTTATCTTTATACAAATCTTTTTTTTTTAATGCAATTTTTTTCTTTTTGTTGGTAGACAGTAAAAAAGTTGCAAGAATTTTAAATCAAATGATAACACGTGCACTTTGTTTTGATAAGAAAATGCAAATTCTGACCCACTCGTAATATTTCTGTATCTGACATTAACATCATTCTGAGCAGATAATGCGTCTCTTTAGTACATTATTAGCTTACATCTGCAGCTGTTGCTTTTATCATTTCTCAGTTCTTTTATGGTAAAGAACTTTATGTTGAATAATGTATAGTTTCTTCAGTGAAAGGGGAGTGATAGACATAAAAACTTAACATTTCTAAATAAATTTATGTGTTATCAGTGTGATTTCAGTAGGTTACATCATGTTTTTGCACGAATTAAACTCTAGCTTAATATGTGACGTGTTTAAAAATATTAATGTAATATACAGGGTTCTACAAAATAATTCAAATATGTTTCCGTCTATTGGTATAAACTGCTGAAGGAGAATTTTCAACTGTGTTATGCACTGCTAAAAATTTGCAGCAAACTGTCCAGTCATTTGACCGTTTTTATAGAAAACGGTTATATAAAAATAAAATAAGTTGAAACTGGTGTGAAACACTAAGAACTAAAATAACTTCTTAAAACACCATAAAAACTTTAAAAATGCGCTAGGCCTTTCGAAAGATCTGAGTCTTTCTTCGTCAGGCGCATTGCTGCTGCTTTCATAGTAGACGCACGTCTTTTTGCGCCTGACGAAGAAAGACTCAGATCTTTCGAAAGGCCTAGCGCATTTTAAAGTTTTTATGGTGTTTTAAGAAGTTATTTTAGTTCTTAACGGTTATATAGCCGTAATTTAACTATATTCTGACCATACTATTGCCCATACTATGGACAGAATAGAGTTAAATTACGGTTATGTAACCATTTTCTATAAAAACGGTCAAATGACTTGGACAGTTTGCTGTAAATTTTTAACAGTGTGTGTTTTCTTATTAAATTAAATTGTAGTATACTATATAGAGTATATAAAAATCTATAGATTATATACAACGCTGCACAAAAGAATTGGAGTACTTTTCTGGCTATGGTCTATAATTTCGGAAATCTGTTTTGCAAATGAAATGTGTTTTGCGTTTACCAAAATGTTTACTTACGTATCTTATTTACCTTATTAAACAGCGAAGATTTGTAAAATTATTTTGGAAGTATTGGAAAGTGTTTCATAATCTATGCTTGATGCATAATTTTACTTTCTTTTTAGAAAAATACATTTGTGTATATTAAATGAAATCCACAAAACTTAAATTGTTTTCTCGATAAGGTCATGTGTAAACCATATGTGGAAAAACCTTTTTATTATTATTGTTTAAAGGAAATATGTTTGGTTCCTCTCCAAAACCATTTGATCTCCATTTCAAACATTTTATTTGTAAATAATTAATAACAGGATACTTCCTTTTTAGGGTTTCGTTCATCTCACGAAACCCTATTACTCCCGCTCCGTTGTCTGTCCGTCACAGAGCCATTCTCAGAAACTATGTAACTTACAGAGTTGAAATTTTGCGTATATATAGATGAATACCAGCTATGAAGAGCTCAAAATAATAAAATTTGAAAATATCATAGTATTTTAATAAATAGAGATAAAAAACCAAAATTCTAACAGCCTTTTCCTATTAAATTTGAACATTTTTCGTTAAATCAGTTGCCAAAAATTAAAAATATACAATGAAATTCTTTCTACAATAATTAATTTTCTATTGAACGATTTTCACGTGAAAAATAAAATGAAATAAAAAGTTTCACAAATTGAAAAAAAGATTAATATGAAATAAAATTGATTGACGTCATAGTGGTAATAAAACAGAAATTTTAAAATGACAAGGAGTATGAGTATGTGTATGTACACAAAGTAGATTAATATCACGTCATTAGAGAATTAAAAAGAAAATCTGACGTCATATTGCAAGTTTAACGAATTTTTCAAATGTTTGAGAATAATACAAAGCGAGTATCAATATGAGTAACAGAGAATAGTAAATATATGAGTTTGAGAAACATATTGAATCATTATAAAAATCCGATTATGGAAATATTCAAATACTTTAACATTTTTAAGGTGTACAACATGTTTAATTTTGAAATTATTTTTTTTTAAATATCGCATTTAGTCCGCAGGACAGATATTATTATGACAGAATATAATAGCGCGCTTCACCCGCTATCGGGCAGGTTTAAGTATTCGAAAAAACGAAAAAATAGACCGGTAAATTTTTACTTTATAAAAAGCATGACTATTCTTTTCTTTTCTTTTTTTTCTTTTTTTTTTCTAAATGAAATTTATTCGGATTTATTAAAGAAAGAATAAAGTGTTTTGAAAGGAATATTAAACGAAACTCTTTAAGCGATCTTCGATCACACTTAACCACTTGATCTTGTGATATGTTACCTAATTTTATGACTATCTATATCGTTCTCTGTTTTCAATAATTTATTTTCTCTGAGATAAAATCGATCATTTAGTTCAGAAAATAACATATGAATAACGCTGTGTTCTGTTTTTAATATTTAAGAATGTTTCATGTGTATAAATTTCATATGAAAGACTATATTATAAAAAAGTCAAGTTTATTAGTCATTGACAGCATTGGTTTTGTTACATAATTGCGTTTAAATTCTGCGTTTGAATAACGATATAGGAAATATTTTCACCCTTTAATCTATTTAAATTAATGTAAAAAATTAATGTAAAGATTCTGGAAGATTGTGGTCGATGAATGAATCAAAATAAACCTTGATATTTTATGAAAAGCTCTTTTATTGTGTAAATGAACGTGTAATATGATAATTCAACACAATGGGGCTATCAGATTGAGCATACTGAAAAAAAAGTCATATTTGTTTATATATTTCTTTTTCTAAAATCGTTACAGAAATGTCTGAATACCCACTGTATAATTTGTAAATCTGTAAAATAAACATGTTAATTCCGATAATATGAAAATTATAGTTTGTTGACGATTAGTGGAATCCGTTTCCACAACTTCGTGTTTAAATTTAAATTTCAACAGTTAGCTGAAAGAGTATGTTTATTTTTGTTGCATCTGTTTTTTACTGTAATACTTACCATCATATATATTAATTCTGTTGTCATCAGCCCTTTTTCTAAGCACATAAACAACACATAAAGATAAATGAGGTACCATATGAAAGGATTTTGAAGCGGCTTCTGAGACAGCATCCTCACATTTCGTTAAAACATGTATTTTGATTAACAATTGCAATTAATTAAAAATTAAATCGGCATTATTTTCACAAATGAAATGAAAGGTTTTTCTCAAATTAATGTTGCAACAAAAATAAAATACCGCAAAAATGATCATATAAAAAAATGTTCAATAAGAATAAAGTTGGACACAGTTGCTGCATGTTTTTTTTTTTAAATATTTTTTATTAAAAAGAAAAATTTAAATTTACATGCTCAATTTATTTTTCTTTATCCTATGTTTTTTTCCGAAACAGATGTCACCCTCTAATGCAGTTAAAATACGATTGATATTTTTTTTTATTGCGTTTTCTATCTTCGGTCAGATTTTGCTGTAACTTTGATGAAATAAATGAGATGATATTTTGGCTTGACTGATTCTGTTTGCAGATATTTTTAATCCTTATTTATATTAGAAGTTTAATCCTGCATCTAAAAAATATTAGATGTTGCTAAAAAATATTAAGAGTGCAGTGTGAAATCCTCGCATGGGTCCAGTGGTATATATTTTTTCTGTTCTCAACATCCATTTTTCTAAGCAAATACAAAACGCAGAACGATGAATTAGATATCATATGAAAGGAATTTGAACAGGCTTCTGACATTGTACACTCACATATCATTAAAACACCTTTTTCATTAAAAAATGTAGTTAATTAAAAATTAAATCAGCTTTGTTTCATAAATGAAAGGAAAGGTTTTCTCAAATCAGTGTTGCCATAAAAATAAAATACCGCATTATATCATGCTCAACAATGATTATATAAAAATAATAAATAGTACAAAAAAGACATATTGGGATGTCTCCGCACGTTTTTATTTTATATTTATGATTAAAAAGAAAAATGCAAATTCAAATGTTTAAAAGAAAAACGAACTATCGATTGATTGAATCAGTGTAATTTAACGTGTAGTCTAAAAAGTTAGGTTATATTATATTAAATTGTATTTTTTATTTATTCGATTTATATTTATTTGACCCATGTTTTTCCCGAAACGGGTGAAATCATCCTCTAATACAGTTAAAATACGATTGTTAATTTTTTTTTCTCGCGGGATCAATTTTTACCGTATTTTTGATAGAATAAATAAAATTCTATTCTGGCTGGACTAATGTTGTTTGCAGACTTTTTAATCCTTAATTTTTCTTTCGAAGTTTAAACCTTCATTTAAAAATATTAGATAATGCTAAAAGGTATATTAAACTGTAGTGCAAAATCCTCGAACGGGTTCACTGGTTACATTATATTCAGCTATCGGATGTAAAATAACTCATTTCGTTTTTAACCTTCTCAGATTTTATGATTTTCTGAAATTGCATCACATTTTTTTCATTAATTTTAATAAGTTAAAGGGTGAAAATATTTCATTTATCGTTATTCAAATGTATTATTTAAACTCAATTATGTAAAAAAACAATGCTGTCAATGACTAATATACTTGACTTTTTTATAAAAAAATTCTTTCATATGAAACATTCTTAAATATTAAAAACAAAACACTGCGTTATTCATATGTTATTTTCTGAAATAAATGAACGATTTTTTCTCCGAGAAAACAAATTATTGAAAACAGAGAACGATATAGATAGCCATAAAATTAGGTAACATATCACAAGAAAAAGGAAGTATCTTGTTATTATTCATTTACAAATAAAATGTTTGAAATGGAGATCAAATTGTTTTGGAGAGGAACCAATATAGTATTTCCTTTAAATAATAATAAAAAAAAAAGTTTTCCGCATATGCTTTATGCATGACCTTATCGAGAAAAAAATTTAAGTTTTGTGGATTTCATTTAATGTACACAAATGTATCTTTCAAACAAGAAAGTAAAATCATGCATTAAGCATAGATTATGAAACACTTTCCAACACTTCCAAAATAATTTAACAAACCTTCGCTGTTTAGTAAGGTAAATAAGATACATAAGTAAACATTTTAGAAAACGCAAAACACATTTGAAAACCAGATTTCAGCAATTACAGACAATAGCCAGAAAATTACTCTAATCCTTTAGTGCAGCCTTGTATATAATCTATAGATTTTTATATACTCTATATAGTATACTACAATTTAGTTTAGTAAGAAAACACATAACACAGTTGAAATTTCTCCTTCAGCAGTTTATACCAATAGATGGAAACACGTTTGAATTACTTTGTAGAACCCTGTATATTACCTTAAGAGTTTTATATGCTCCACATATTAAGCTAAAGTTTAATTCACGCAAAAACATGCTGTAACCTACTGAAATCACACGGCTAACACACAAATTTATTCAGCAATGTTCAGTTTTTATGTCTATCACTCTCCTTCACTGAAGAAAGTATACATAATGCAACATTAAGTTTTTTACCACGAAATAACTGAGAAATGATAAAAGAAACAGCTGCATCTGTAAGGTAATAATATACTAAAGAGGCGCATTATCTGCTCAGAATGACGTCAATGTCGGATGCAAAAATATAATGAGCGGGTCAGCAGTTTTAGTGTCTTATCAAAACTAAGTACACGTATCATTTGTTTTCAAATTCTTGCAACTTTGTTTACGGTCTGGCTACAAAAAAGAAATAATTGCATTAGAAAAAAAAAGATTTATATGAAGATAAACTATGAGAAGTTGTTTTAAAAAACGGCAAAGAGTGATCTGAGCATTTTTTTAAGGAAGCAAACAATTTTACTGTTGATCTAAGCGTAAATCAAAGCGGTGAATTTTCCATAATCAAGGCCCACGCTAAATTAACGTATTGTAACAGAAATCTTTCGGAAAAACATGAATTTCAGTCATGAAATTATAGGCGTGATTTTTAACATAAACATTGAATGCTTATAAACGGTATTTTTTTTAAAACTATTTTTACATTTATACCTATAAGATTCTGATTAAAGTTATGCGGAACTATTACACAATCAAGCCATTTCCAAATATATATATATATATATATATATTAATATTCCATTTACAACCCTAGTTTATGAAATCATTCCCTTTCTTAAAAAATATCCCATTACTGTCCATATTTAAAACACTTTTTATCCTAATCTACTTAAATTCACTCTTTTTCCTGTCAAATAAGATGTAATAATCACATTTCATAAGTATATTTCTTCTTTAAAAAAAACTGTTTTCTTAAATTCTGTATTATATCAAACATTTCCTAGTTATTCCCGTATTTAAATATCTTTTAATCTTTTAATCTGTGTAAATTTACCATTTACCCTTTCCTAATAGTCTAAAAAATCACTCTTTTAAATTGTTTTGTTATCGAGAAACTTATATTCTTAATACGCAAAATCCGAAAATATTTCTACTAGTTTTCCCGCGCTTTTTAAATTTATACATAATATAATAATCTAGAAAATTATTTCCCCGCCAAAAGCATCGAAGAGACGCATTTCTTCAATATTAATTCATAGATAAAAGATAGTCCGAGGCGAAATTGAGCATTCATTGGTTAAAATACGTAACGTGTTACGAAATTGTTCTTCCGTGCTCCTAGCTTAAAACGAGCAGACGAAGGCAGAGAGCAAGAGATTTTGGTATCGAAGTGAGTGCCTAATATAATGCAATGATGGAACAGTGACGCACGACAGAACCAACTGACAACGCTAAATTTAAATAGTATTCTTCGTCTTATTTAACGACAGAATTTTTGAGTTTTTTTAATACAAGTTATTTATTTACTATTAAAATGTAGTGGTGACAATCGCCCAAATCGTGCGCCACTGTTTCATCACTGAAAATGATGTTGGCGTTGGAGTGAGCAATCAGACACCTAGTAGAGTTCTAGTATGTTTTAACATAGAGATTTGCTAAGTTTATAGTTATGGAGAGAGAGCATTCCCCCGGGAATTACGATGATTGGGTTTTAATAAATACATTAGAGTGCAATAGTATTCTTTTTTTCGTCTATCTACATTTTACTCGGCTACTACTGCTAAAACGTCATGATACGACTGCATTAAATTGTGAGATGCTTGCCATATTTTTTCACCGACAGCTGAATGGATCTAAAAAATAGTAGAACATAACACACACACATATACACACACACACACACACACACATATATATATATATACTAGCTTACCCGCTCGGCGTTGCCATGGCCCTAGATAATTACAATCTCAGAGAAAGGCGTTAACCCCCTCCCTCCCCATACCCGCAAATATAATGAATAATTAGTTCAAGTAAACCACCGTCACCTACATTAACACGATCATTAAAAAATAATTACATTTTTCTGATAATTAGAACATAACGAAGACGCTGCGCTAAAATAGCCGGCAGATGACACCCCTTCCCGACCTCAATTTCAAATCTATATCTTAATGTTACATAAATTTTTGTTCATTAGTAAAAATTGGCAATTATTTCCTTTCATTTTCGCAAACTAAATGGAGGGATTGGCCAGAGAAACAGATCTCTTTGTAGTTCAGTTTTTAATGACAGCAGATCCCTGTCTGAAACTTTCTCGGATTGTTTTCACTAGCGCCGACAGATTTTTGACAATTTTTTTCATAAATTAAGAAAAATTACCGACCGAATTTTTCAAAAATCACATAGTCAAATGCAGATTTTTTTTATACATATGCTCAGAAATTTTCAAATTGATATCTCAATTAGTTTTCTAAAAATTCGCTAATTAGTAAAATAATTTCGAATTCGTTCATTTCCGCTTGCAAATCCAATGCGCTTGTTCGTTTCTTTAGCCATTTTGATTTAAAAGATGTCATATAGAAGCGATGGTCAATGAGAATCTAATTAATATCTTGGGTAATTATTAAAATATTAAAATTCTGAGACTCAGGTGCACATGGCCAGACCTTGGACTATCCACACCTAAATTTTCAGACTTCTAGGTGGGCTAGATTTTGCCAGCCATCGCAGACAGACAAACACACACACACACACTCACAGAGAGAGCGAAACTTTCTTTTATTAATATAGATATAATAAAAAGTGTGGATATACTTAAAAAAGAAAATCTGGAAGCGAATTGTATATTTTGTTGGAAGTTGGTTAAAAAAGACTAAAATATTTATTTATCCAAACCATGGCCCAACATGAAAAATGAAATTGACATTTTATATCTGGCTTTTCAAATCCAATTCATTCATGTGCTACATCAAAATGAAACGTTGTTGCATTATTTATATGTCATTTTCAGAACTAAATCGTCGACTTCATTTTTTGGAAAATAAATGATTGAAAAACAGACGTTGAATCATGCAAAATTCGATAAAATATCTCAAACGAATAAATATATCGCGTCGTTCTTTATTTACAACTGGAAATAAACGCCCAGAGGAATTTTGTTTCAAATGAAGATGAGATGGTTTTGGATACAAGTCAAAATTGTATCTTCAAAATGAAACCTTGTATTACATGTGGTTTTTGAGTTATGGGTTATGAATTCTTAGTGTTATCTGTATTTTAATAAATTTATAAATGTGTCTCTTTGAAAAGATATAATAAAACAACGATAGTGTGTGACTTCATTTATCGTCGACTTCATTTTTTGGAAAATAAATGATTGAAAAACAGACGTTGAATCATGCAAAATTCGATAAAATATCTCAAACGAATAAAAATATTGCGTCGTTCTTTATTTACAACTGGAAATAAACGCCCAGAGGAATTTTGCTTCAAATGAAGATGAGATGGTTTTGGATACAAGTCAAAATTGTATCTTCAAAATGAAACCTTGTATTACATGTGGTTTTTGAGTTATGAAGATGAGAATTCTTAGTGTTATCTGTATTTTAATAAATTTATAAATGTGTCTCTTTGAAAAGATATAATAAAACAACGATAGTGTGTGACTTCATTTATCGTCGACTTCATTTTTTGGAAAATAAATGATTGAAAAACAGACGTTGAATCATGCAAAATTCGATAAAATATCTCAAACGAATAAAAATATTGCGTCGTTCTTTATTTACAACTGGAAATAAACGCCCAGAGGAATTTTGCTTCAAATGAAGATGAGATGGTTTTGGATACAAGTCAAAATTGTATCTTCAAAATGAAACCTTGTATTACATGCGGTTTTTGAGTTATGGGTTATGAATTCTTAGTGTTATCTGTATTTTAATAAATTTATAAATGTGTCTCTTTGAAAAGATATAATAAAACAACGATAGTGTGTGACTTCATTTATCGTCGACTTCATTTTTTGGAAAATAAATGATTGAAAAACAGACGTTGAATCATGCAAAATTCGATAAAATATCTCAAACGAATAAAAATATTGCGTCGTTCTTTATTTACAACTGGAAATAAACGCCCAGAGGAATTTTGCTTCAAATGAAGATGAGATGGTTTTGGATACAAGTCAAAATTGTATCTTCAAAATGAAACCTTGTATTACATGCGGTTTTTGAGTTATGGGTTATGAATTCTTAGTGTTATCTGTATTTTAATAAATTTATAAATGTGTCTCTTTGAAAAGATATAATAAAACAACGATAGTGTGTGACTTAAACCATATAAATATCAGAAAAAAATACATTAAATTCTTAATTTGTATTTCAATAATTGTATAAAAATGTATTTCTTAAGGAATGTGCTACAAAAATCTCAACATAAAAAATAATGATTTAAATATATAAATGTTTAGAAAAATACAGGATCTCATAAAACATACTGATAGCTTTTAAAACTCAGTAACATATAAATAGTGACAATGAGGGAAGTTATTGTTAAAGTAAAATAATGTATGGAGCCTCTAACTTCTTTACTGTGCTTCCCTGTTTTAGTTACGAATATCACCTACAGATGGAATTTTGTACTGAATTTAGTACTGAAAATACCTTATTGAGCTAGAGTGTTTGCATCAGGCCCTGCAACTCGATTTTACCCAAATTTTACCCGTGGCTCGGGTCGGGTTGGCGAAAATGTTTTTTATTGCGGGTCAAGTTTGTATGGGCACAACATGACCCGCGCAATCCCCTAATATTGATTCATCTTTAAATGTTAGATTGAGCATTGTTGCAGTCTGACACAGCGTAGCGCCATATGCAGCGATATTTGGAAATAAAACAAGTAAGAATCATAAAGATTATCATTTGAATTTACATATTTACCTCCTGCAAGAACAACTGCAAAAGCTACTACTTGTTATTGATTTAAAAAAAATATCCGTCAATTTAGGACACTTTGTTTAACTCTTTTTCTGTATTTCAATAATTATTTTATCTTTATATCTTTAAGAAAATATGATACGATAATCATACGTGTAACTTAAAAAATGTAAATGTTTCAAATAACACATTACACGTTAAATATTTTCATAATATTAGTTATCTCATTGAAGTACTCAGTAAATGTAAACATTTTCATTCAAATTTAATTAAAAATTAGTTTTATTTTTTACATTACTTAATTGGATGTGCTTCGTGTGCCTATTATCTGTGCGAGGGGTATATGCCGAGGCATAGATTGCCCTCCGTGTGTGTCTTTCTAAGAGAACCTAACCCGTATGTATGCATAATATATTAAAAACGGTATTCTTAAAGATGGTATAGAAATTGTATTAGTTGTGAGTTTTTAAAAGGAGATAATCTTAATCTTCTCTTGTTAATCAAATACAGAATATATATACATGACATTTAAATTATTTCCAGTCATGGAATGAAATTAATGAAGTGACAAATGATGACTTCCATTTAAAAAAATATTTTTTATTTCATTAAATGAATAAAAGGATGGGTTTTCTGGGCTATAAAAAATTGTAGAATTAATTTAAGATATCCCGGAGGTTTTTACTGCAGGAATCATTAACGAACATTTTCATTAAAAAAATAGAAACGGTAGTCATCTTCAGCAAAGCATCGGCGTCACCTCAACGGACGAAAGTACAAATTCGACTGACTCTAACCAGTGCGATTAGAAATTAAATTTTATAAAAACTGGGTTTCGAAAATAAAATCTCCCAAACTTTAAGATAATGTGTCGAAAAACAAAACTACCGTTTCGAAGAAAAAAATAAAATATCCCAATACGCATGGTCATTCGTAACGCAAATCACCACGCCTCACGCAACGTAACGTAGTCTCTGTCGCAATTGGCTACGTTGCACGCTCACGGAAAAATGCTTCGAGGCGATGATGCAATACGCCGTTGAAGACGAAATAAATTGCTCAGAAAGTGAATTAAAATGAATATCACAAATCAAAAACAACATGAGAAACGTCACAACACAAACTAAGGAAGGTTCGAAGATACGAAAGTTCCCAAAACTGCGGATGGTTAGGCCGATGAGCGTGACATAGTTTCGAATTCAGTACCTCCCGTCTACGAGCTTTGAGAACAGAATCTCTCAGTCACTGGTGGGACATTGCTTGATTGGAAGTGCTTATTTGGAAAAACATCTTAAAATCCTTTTAAATGTTATAGTTAAATGTAAATTTGTTGAAAGGCAATAGAAATATACAGCTAAATTTATTCGTTTGCATCCATTTTACTTACCCATTATACATCATCATTACCCATCATATACGGTAAATCTTGCAATCGTCTTGAAAATCGAAAAAAAAAATTGACGGATTTACACGTTTCAGACACTGGAGATTCCGAAAAACATATTTTTAGAAAAAAAAAATTGCCGTCCGTCTGTGTGTCTGTAAACGCTCTGTCTCCCGAAAAAATTGAGATAGAGACTTGAAATTTGGTATGTACTTAGTATGAAATAATGGGAAGAAGCTTATTGAATTTCAGTAACCTCGATTATCCGGAACTATTTTTTTCGGACTCTCGAAATATTCGTTCTGATAAAAGGTATATAAAGATTTTAGAAATTGTTTATTTTAAGGAGTGAATATAAAAGACAATAAAAAAATATATAGTTTGCATAAAGCATGAAGTCGATCGGATAATTAGTTGCCGAGATATTCGTAACCCTATTTTCCACACTCTTCGATTTTTCATGACCCTGTATTTCATCCAAATTTCAATTCAAAGATACATTTTAACTGGAAATGAGACGCTTAATCCGATGCAATAAACCGCTAGTTAATAGGATTATTGCTTTTGGAGTTATAAGGATGTTTCTTTTAAGCAATGCAGTAATCGAGCCTTTAAAATTGATGACGTCATCAAGCCACGATTTTATTCGAATTGCAATGCATTTTCTAAGTAGTTTACACATGTTTTATTTTAATATTTTACATTATGCATATCCATGATGGGTAAGTATTACGGTGGCCCCCAACGACTAGTTTAGTCATAAAGTCCTATTTCTTGTAATACTGATTTTTTGGTCGCCATACGCCATCAGAATTGTGTTATCTATTTAATATTAAAAATGTATTCTGAAAGTTGCACAGAAAACTGATATCATAAAGTTCATGGCCAAGATCGCTTTCGCTTTTATCGCTCACACATTCACTACTAAACATTGCATAATTTCAATTGCATTATCGAATATGAAAATAAATGCACTTTGAAATTAAATTTGCTTCAATTTAATAACTTTAAGACTTGTAAGAAATTTTCATTTAAAAAAAATCTGCTTTAAAATTAAACATTACAATATTGTAAAAGGACTAGTGGTAGACTTACCACATCTAAAATCTGATTATCAGATCAATTTTTTTAAAAAAAATCTTCGTTTTCTTTTTAACATTATTATTTTTTTTTTGGTTTACGTTACCATTTTGGCGCTAAGCTTCAATCTGTCAACGAAAAAAATTGTCATTTTACGATGATTAATAAAATTCCTATTAACTTAAGATGAATTGGTTAAATAATACTCTGCTTCAGAAGATGTTGGGAATAGTCATTTTATAATTTATTTAGTACATTTATACATTTATTTATGACGGAGAAACCTTTTACTCATGACTAATCTCCACGTGTCGTGAACGATAAGGAAAACCGCATCGAATATTACTCAGTGACTAACAAGTAAGTTTATAAACACTCCTTATCTCCACGTGTCGTGAACGATAAGGAAAATCGCATCGAATATTACTCAGTGACTAACAAGTAAGTTTATAAACACTGCAGCGAAAAAACACTAACTGTTAAAATCAGAGTCTAATTAACTCTTGCATCTCGAATGAAAACTGCAGATGTGATCTAAATTGAATGTATCCAGATGGACTTGTGTTGAAACTAAGAACTCAGCAAAAGTGCAGATTGCTCCTTCAACCTTGAACTGTTTTCGCGCGTGTGTGTACTTCCTAGAAACTTTCTTTTCAGTACGTAAAATGTAACTCTATCGTCAAGTCGTCTGTGTGAATGTAGAAAAATGTATCTTAATTTTAGTGTAAAAATGGAGCATTTCTACGTCTCCTCACGCGAATTAATTATCTATGTAATCAAGATTTAATACAATATTCTGTTCGAATCGATATGGATCTCCGCTTATTACATGAATCAGTGTTTCACTCCTAATATAAATTCATTTATCTCCCAAATAGTGCTCCGACAACGACGCGATAAGGATAAATCAAAAGTCGCTCAAGAATAATATGATAGCCGATAGCGACTATAAATATCACAGTCTGTGGATTACTCTTCGCGCGATGGCAAATTTCAGGTAAGCTGGATGAACTTTTTATTATTATCAAAGCTGAAAGTTACAGTATCAAAAGTGATCTAATTATTTATAAGTAAAGACAAATTATCGTGCTACCGAAGGTTCTAACAATTTATTTTATACATTTTTATTAATTTTGTCTGTTCTACAAAGATATTGAACAACCGCAATGCCTTTTGACATTTGATGTACTTTTTATTTCTTTTGCATCGTATTTGTATTTTCTAAAATGAAACTTCTTGTTTCTTTCCAGAAACGAGGCTTGTATTTCGTTCCGAAAATGACATTGTGTGTAATTTTTTTTTCGATTTATTCAATAGATTATTTTGATTTATGTCTTATACATTATGTCGATATGTTTTAATACGTTCTTCAATTGAAGACTTAATCTTCACGAGTGGTATTTGGATATGTATTATTTGATATACATTTTTACGTCAGAGTTTGATAAAAATGTTAATAAGAGTTTTCGCATTCGATTTCAAATATTTCTAAACTGTGATTGACATCTGAATAGGAATTTGGGTGAACATTTTGAATGTTTTGAAGTAAGACATATACTTTTATTGTTGAACTTTTATTAAAATATTAATGTATGATAAACAAAAAAAAAAAAAAAAAAAAAAAAGAAAAATTACACAAATTTTAAATCATTCATAATCAATTATTATTTTTTTGAAGAATGCAAATTTGATCATGTACAGTCCTGGGCACTTTCCTAAAATCAATTTATTTATTTGTTAAAAGTAAAAAGAACAGTTCAAATCATTTATTAAAAAAATATACTTCTCCATAATATCTTGCTTTTGACTTTAATTAGAAAAATAATTTTAGTAAAAATTTAATACTCACTTATAGGAGATCCAAGAAAAGTAAATTAAATATTTAAGTTTAAATATTAAATGCAATTCTGCTTTATATTATATCATTCTAAGCACTTATCATGTGAAATGTACAATTTGCAATACATTATAGGATTATATTTAATTATTAACTATTCTTTGATATAAAAAAATAAGCAAAGATGAAAAATCTCTCATTTGTAATTAAGTTTTTATTTATTTATTTATTTATTTATTTTTGTTATATTCATGCATTTTACGTTTGCGTTTTTTGTTTCTTGCCGGAAAAGTGGCTGGAATTTCGTTTCCAAAATGACTTTGTAATTCCTTTCCTATTTCAATTCCTTTGTTTAACTTAACTTGGTTCACGTATGCAAAGATGACATTTTTTAATCAATTTTTCATCCAATTCTTCTTATGCTAGAATTTAAAATAATTATTCACACGGGTGTGTTTCCGATGACAATATAACATTTAATATTCTTAAACTTAATTATAAATTAATAAATCACTTTTAAGGCATTTTACCGTTAATTTTAAATCATTTTTATTACTTTCTTCTATCTTTACAAGAAGAAAGTATTGGATTCATGAAAATTTTTGACTTCCGGTTTTCGACAGATTTATACGTTTTAGAAGGTCCTGAACACGATTAGACCATTTTTAGAAAATGTCTGTCTGTGACTGTCTGTCTGTCTATCTGTCTGTATGTGACAAAAATTTTGTAGGCGCTCTATCTCAAGAACTAATGCACGAAATGTAATGAAACTTTATATTCATTTAGTCCCTGATATAAATTGATGCTGATTGGTTTCTGGTGAAAATTGCACGATTTCCGCAATAGTTCTAGCTCAAGAACTAATGCGCTTATTTTCATCAAACTTCAGGTTCAGTTAGACCTTGACAAAAATAGATGCTGATTACGTTTTGGTGTAGATATCCCAAAAGGTGGCGCTGCTATACGACTTTTTTCTCGATTTTTACGATAGCTATATCTCAAGAATTAATGCACGGAATTTCATCAAACTTCAGATTCCGTTAGACCTTGATATAAATACATGCTGCTTACGTTTTTGTGTATATCAAGAACTATATCTCAAGAACTAATGCATGGATTTTAATAAAACTTTCGATTCAGTTAGACGTTGACATAAGTTGTTGTTGATTAGGTTTTGGTCTAAATCTCCCAACAGGTGGCACTGGTATGCTGAATTTTGCAGGATTTACAGGCTTTTTGCAATAGTCGTATCTCAAGGACTAATGCACGGAATTTCATTAAACTTATATTCAGTTGGACCTGGATATAAATGGGTGCTGATTCTGTTTATTTTATGCGAAATCTGTGTGAGATAGAAGAAAGTTTTGGGATTGGCACATCCAACTAGTTTTTCATATATTTTCATCTCATATATGTATTGCTTACGTACTACTTCTGTAATCGCTTTTATCTACAGTGGGGGATCAAATTATTAGAGCCACATTGTGAAAAAAGTATTTTGAGTTTCAGATCAAATTAAAAACATATTCTTATTTTTTTACTTTTCAAGTTGATTTTATTTGAATAAATACCCCAGAAAATATAGAGAATACATGTTTGTATTCTGCATTTTGAATAATGTGTTTGAGTGATTTCTAAAGAATTGAAACTTAAGCCATTCTTTATTTCCAGGAATATCTTATTTTCATACCAACAATATGTGAGTGTTCCGATTCCCACGAATCAAATTGTACATTAACACATTATATTATGTGGAGCTGCAATATATGTAAACTCCCTTCTGGCTCAGCCTATAGGCACAGGTAGATTTCGAAGTTAATTACTAATTTCACGTGATGCGCTATGCTGGGAAAGTCTATTTTTATTAGGAAAGGGGTGGGGAGTCCGCGTTAAAACTTTTTTTCTGTAAGAGTTGGTCCTATCAAAATCTTGTCAATATAAAAATTGTAGATAATATTAAGAAGATTTATAATACATTTAAGCGGATTTTATCTACACTATATATAAAGAGGAAACAGTGACTGACTGACTCATCAACGCCCAGCTGAAACTACGAAAGTCAGAGTCACGCAATTTGGCCTGTAGATTGCTGTTATGGCCTAGGCAAGCAATAAGAAGGGATCTTTGAAACCCCCCCCCCCCGCGAAGGGGGTTAAAGGGGGTTCGAATGTTTTAGGTCATTTTGCCATATCTCAGCAGCAGTTATAGGTAGGAGCTTGAAATTCCAGAAAACAAATCTACTAAAAAAATGATTAAACACCTATTTCAGCGATTTTAGAAATTTCTCCCAGAAGGGGGTTAAAGGGGGGTAGTCGAATGTTTTAGGTCATTTCACCATATCTCAGCAGCAGTTATAGATAGGAGCGCAAAAATCAGGAAAACAAATCTACTAAAAAAATGATTAAAGACCTATTTCAGCAATTTCAGAAATTCCCCCAGAAGGGGGTTAAAGGGGGTGGTCGAATGTTTAGGTCATTTCGCCATATCTCAGCAGCAGTATTAGGTAGGAGCGTAAAAATCAGGAAAACAAAGCTACTGAAAAATAATTACACACGTATTTCAGCGATTTCGGGGATCCCCCCCCCGAAGGGAGTTAAACGGGGTGGTCGAATGTTTTAGGTCATTTCGCCATATCTCAGCAGCAGTTATAGGTAAGAGCGCGAAAATTGGGAAAACAAATCTACTAAAAAAATGATTAAACACCTATTTCAGCGATTTTAGAAATTCCCCCCAGAAGGAGGTTAAAGGGGGGTCGAATGTTTTAGGTCATTTTGCCATATCATAGCAGCAATTTTAATTATTAGCATAAAAATCAGGAAAACAAATCTACTAAAAACATGATTAAACATGTATTTCAGCGATTTTAGAAATTCCCCCCTGAAGGTGGTTAAAGGGGTTGGTTAAATATTTTAGGTCATTTCGCCATATCTCAGCAGCAGTTTTATGTAGGAGCGTGAAATTAATTAAAATAAATCTACTAAAAAATTGGTTAAACACGTATTTCGGCGATTTTGGAAATTGCCCCCAGAAGGTGGTTAAAGGGGTATTCAAAAGTTTTGTGTCATTTCGCCATATTTTAGCAGCAGATTGAGGTACGAGCGTGAAATTCAGGAAAACACATCTACTAAAAAATGGATAAATACTCATTTCAGTGATTTTAGAAATTCCCCCCGAAGGGTTTTAAAGAAAGGGTTTCGAAAATTTTAGGACATTTCGCCATATCACAGCAGCTGTTTTATGTAGGTGCGCAAAATTCAGGAAAACAAATCTACTAAAAAATGATTAAACACGTATTTCAGTGAATTTAGAAATCCCCCCTCCGCAGGTTGTTAAAGGGGAATTCGAAAGTTTTAGGTCATTTCGCCATATCTGAGCAACAGTTTTTGGTAGGAGCGCGAAATTCAGGAAAACAAATGTACTAAAAAAATTACATTGTCTACCCGTGCAAAGCCGGGACGGGCCGCTAGTATCTTATAAATTGATGAACTTGTGAATTTTTTTCTTCTTAAACTTTTTTTTTTTCACCCTTTGAGGCTTTTTAATTATATCGAAAATTTGTCATACATAAATTTCTGGCCTTTTTCCTAGAAGTAATAATAATTTCAAACGGATTCGATATGTATCATAATTAAGACGTTATGGGGTTTTCTGTTTTCACAAAAATCCTTCCCATTTCCACCCCCCATGGTCCGATCTTGCCCATTAACGAACTTGACCGAGATTTTCTGCCCCTCGAATTTATGTATCAGTTTGGAAGAGATTTGTGCATAATTACGGGTGTTATCGTGTCCATAAAAAAGTGATACAGATACATAAATAAATGAAGATTTGAACTGGGGTGGTGTTTTGGGGTTCTAGGGGTCATGATCGTCATAGATCTGCAAACATTTTTCAGAAATTCCAGCATAGGGGATGTAATAGGTCGTATTTCTTACAAAATCTACCTAAAATGCAGACAGCCCATTGGAATAAGAAAGGACAATTCGTATGAGGAAAGTAGAATGTCATTCACAAATGCGTTATAGTTCATATAGTTCTGGAAAAAAGAACTGACTTCGGATAAATTTTTATTTCCGCCGTGGCAAGTCAAGGATAGAGACGGCGGCATATCTAAATTTCGTGTACTTTACCATGGAGCTTAGCTAATTTATTATTCCAATGTTTACAAAGTAGGTATTTGCTATTCAGTTGTTTTGATGCTTTTTCTTTAGCAGTATCTTAATTTTACCATAATTAAGAATTCGTCTGTTTAAAATTTGATTAATAAATAAGTGATAGACAAAATAGTTAATTTATTAAACCGATATTTACAAAAGAGATCGCTTATTTTTAGTTGTTCAGATGCCTTTTCTTTAGTCGTATTTTAGGTTTACTGTAATTAAGAATCCTTCTTGTTTAAAATTTGAGCAATAAATAAGCTGTAGACATCAATTTAAATATTTACTAAACCACCATGTTCAATTATGTTTGTTTATTTTTGTCAAGATTTATAATGTATAATATAAATAATCTTCCATGTAAAATTAGTTACATCTTTTAACGGGCTTAATAATTCTTGAGTATTGTTAAAGTCATTTTGAATCAGAAACAGAAGTTCACACGTAAACATGACTGGGCGACTATTTTCGTCGATCTAGCTTCCTGGCTTGGATAATATATAAATACCGAAAAGTTTCATGCCTGGATAACTGTACTTTCCACCCACAAGTGGTGTTTTAGTCGTGCCAGCAATTTATAAAGCCAAATAGCATTGTTTACAAGACAAACTAGGATTATAATTGTTTCATTTGTCTGATGACATTAGTGAGAACGGCCGTCCGTTGTGACAAAATATTCTACAGCGCATTTGAAAAGTGTGTCACATTATGACATAAAGGTCAACATTCAGCAGCTTTGGGACCACTACATTTATCCGTTTCGGTGACAAATGCTGCCAATTTCGCAATACTTTTTTCTGCATAAAAATCCAATGTCTTTCTGAATATTTATGCGAAAACCGTTCCGTCCTACAGTCCATATTTTTTGAATTATTGATTTTTTATTTACTTTTTTACTTTTGGATCATCATGTATATCATATATATATACATCCTCTGTACACCCCTAATGTATACCCCCCCCCCCTGTACCCAACAGGCTGTATATACACACCCCGTGTATAAGTGTTCACATTTAAATTTTTAAAGTTTCTAAAAAAAATTATGAATGATTTTTAAAGTAAACTAAACTGCAAATATTAATTTATGGTTTAGAGCATCATAATTACCACATTCGGGATTCGCATATATACGTTTTTGCAGGATGCGTATGGTCCTTATTTTTGAGTACCACTATTTCTGATTAATAAATTTTTTCTTATTTATTCGCCACTTTTCTGTGATTAAATAGGTAAATATTACTATTCAGGAATGGTAGTACTCAAGAATAGAAAAGTGCATAGGGGACGTTGTTTGAAGAATGGTTTAGGCTACTTTGGTTTAAGCAACTGTAACATGGCACATTTAGAATGGAAGTTTCGATTTCGGAATTTTTAAAGACGTTCGAATATTTAAAGCAATCTATTTAATTCATTCAATATTTCATTCAATAGAAACGGAAGTCTGTCTATAACATACAACGATACCATTTAATTTTATTCATGGCGAAAATATCATGTGAATAATGTTCTTGCTATACACATTTACCAAGGGTAAAATAATTATGAATTTTTTTGGAAGTTTACCAAAAACGTAGCAGATCATAAAATGTTCGGGGTAATTTAACTGAAAAATTTCTCCATTCCTCATTTTTGAATTCTTTCGCTTCATATAAGTCAAAGAGATTATTCAATATGAATATCATATTCAGAATACCAAATAAGGTTTGAGAAAATCGTTTTAACCAATCTGCTTTCATCTTTTAGGATCATGATTCTTTTCAAAAGCATCGATCAATTTCTTTTGCTTATACTGCCTGATAATGTATTTTTTTAATTTAATAAATTCTTCTTGTGCTATACAATGTATATCGGTAATAATACAAATCTGTGTTTTAAAAGCTAAATATGTGAAACTACGAAGTCTGTTCAGTAAAGAATTGTCATAATTTTTTTATTGAGATATTTTATTGTACACAAATTCAATTTCCTGTTGTACTGTCACATTAGTTTGTAATGAATATTTGGAAATTGTTTCATTAATTTACTTCCAGTAGCACGACAATGGCAGCCGTGCAGATTCAGACACATTGAGAACTGCGTACGAAACGATGAAGACAATTCGCGATGAGCCATCGAAAATTTTGGTTCCGCTTGAAGAAATCATTAGCCGGTAATAATACAATGTATATCGTAATAATACAAAACTGTGTTTTAAAAGCTAAATATGTGAAACTACAAAGGCTGTTCAATTAACAGTTGTCATTTTTTTTTATTCAGATATTTTATTGTTCACAAATTCAATTTCCTGTTGTATTGTCAGATTAGTTTGTAATGAATATTTGGAAATTTTTTCATTAATTTACTTCCAGTAGTACAACAATGGCAGCCGTGCAGTTTCAGACACATTGAGAACTGTCTACGATAACGATGAAGACAATTCGCGATGAGCCATCGGAAATTTTGGTTCCGCTTGAAGAAATCGTAAGAAAAAACCATTAAAATGCTTCAGGGAATGACTTTGGCTGACTATTTCTTCAAATTCAAATTTAAACAAAATTTCAGATCAAAGTTTAAGTTCAAACTAAATTTTAGATGGCTCATCGCGAATTGTCATTGCGTATTTCCTTCATTGTTCCCGTATGCTGTATGTGTCTGAACTTGTACGGCTGCCACTGTCGTACTACTGGATTTAAATTAATGAAACAATTTCCAAATATTCATTACAGACTAATCTGAGAATACAAAAAGAAATTAAATTTGTGTACAATAAATTATCCGAATAAAAATTATTATCATTCTTTATTGAACAGCAATCTTATATATATAATAAAATCATAAAACTAGAAATTACACAATAATAAATGAAAAGTTACTTGTCATTGTTAATTACGTTAAAGCAGAATAAATTTCTGTTTCAATTAAGAGAAAATTAGAAAAATAAATGTACAACCCTGCGATTGTACATATATAGATATACATAAATATATATACATAAAAAAGCATGAAATTAATTTTATTAATTTAACACTCCTACATAATTTACAACACAAACAAAATATACAGAAAGGAGATATCATGTTCAAATGTGCTTTTAGAATAACAAAGCATTTAATTCAATTCAATAGGCAAAAAGAAATAACTATTACACTCGAAATAAAGGATATAATTTAGAGGAAGTATCGTGTAAATTTAGCGCTTTGCACCTTTCCAAGAGCAAAATAAAAATGAAATTTTTTGGAAGCCTACCAAAGACGAAGAAAAACCATAAAATATTCGGATAATTTAACTAAAACGTTTCTCGTTTCCTTATTTTTGAATTTCTTCACTTGATATAAGTCAAAAGGAATATTTTATATGAATATCATATTCATAAAGCCAAATAAGAATTGGGAATAAAGTTTTGATCAATCTCTTTTTGTCTCTTAGCTCAAGATTTTTTTCCAAAGCATTGATCAATTTGTTTTTCTAATCCTGACTGATAAGACAATTTTTGATTTAGTATGATCTTCTGGCGGTACAAATTTTAAACCTCAAATAATATTTTTAAAAAATGTATTTTAAATACAGTAAATTTCTGTATTTTAAATACAGTGATTTCCAAGGAAAGCGATTTTTGCCCATTCTAACCGAAGTCCGTATTAAACGATATAAGTAATCTCAATGGTCTAAAATATTATCTTTCTTTGAATAAATTGAACAATTTCCCTTTTGACAGAAATTAAGTAGGTAACGTTTTTTATGCTAAAAAGAAAATACTTTTTCTTAGATTTAGTAATTTTATTTAAAAAGTATGTTATTGAAAATCTATTAATGCAAAATAATAAATTACTTAGGCCAAAGAAACCATGCAATGAACCTATAGTACTTGCGTTATATTACTTTAATTAAAATACTCGCTAACTTTTATTTGCGATAGTTTAGCAAATGATCTTTTGGTACAGATGTCTCTTTTTGTCTCTTAGCTCAAGATTTTTTTCCAAAAGCATTGATCAATTTGTTTTTCTAATCCTGACTGATAAGACAATTTTTGATTTAGTATGATCTTCTGGCGGTACAAATTTTAAACCTCAAATAATATTTTTAAAAAATGTATTTTAAATACAGTAAATTTCTGTATTTTAAATACAGTGATTTCCAAGGAAAGCGATTTTTGCCCATACTAACCGAAGTCCGTATTAAACGATATAAGTAATCTCAATGGTCTAAAATATTATCTTTCTTTGAATAAATTGAACAATTTCCCTTTTGACAGAAATTAAGTAGGTAACGTTTTTTATGCTAAAAAGAAAATACTTTTTCTTAGATTTAGTAATTTTATTTAAAAAGTATGTTATTGAAAATCTATTAATGCAAAATAATAAATTACTTAGGACAAAGAAACCATGCAATGAACCTATAGTACTTGCGTTATTTTACTTTAATTAAAATACTCGCTAACTTTTATTTGCGATAGTTTAGCAAATGATCTTTTGGTACAGATGTCGCAGACGCACTGGCGTATCTTTTTTATGCCCATGCAACCCTAAGACTCCTATAAGGGAAGTTGACGCACATCCATCTTGATGCCCAAAATAACCGCCATATTGTAACCCAGCTCAGCATTAGGAAATCGCCCGAACAGGTGTTTGCGGTCCTTTTCACTGTTACTAGCCATCCACTACTACGGAAAGCTAACCGGTTTTAGCTTGATTTTTGGTCCATTGGGTTATTAAATGGTGGTATAATTCAGTCTGTAGTATAGGAGCTCTAGGCAACCCGGCGATTTTGGCGAGATTTTCCTTCGTATTGCGACCCGGTACAGCAGATTGCGTGTGTTTTATATTAAATTAAACATTGTATGTTTTATAATAAATTAATCATTGTGTGTGTTTTATATTACCATTGTGTGTTTTTTATTTATAATAAAATAAAACTAACATGCTATTTTCGAAAGCTAGCACTCACAGGTACCCGAAAAGGGAGTTTTCTCGTCAAAATGGCTTAAAACAAAAATCGCGCCAACACCGCGTGTCTGTGACATCTGTTCCAATCTTTTTACTACATCATTTTCCAGTTTTGCGATAAGCGCAAATATATGTTCTGTTGCATAACATTTTGATTAGTATTACGGGGGAACAGTTGTTAGCAATTTTGAAGCTATTACGATTTTGATGGTGGACTGTTTTCTTTCTCTTCATCACTTTTACTGTCGATTTCATGATCTCTCAATAACCAAAATTACATCAAAGTTGCTTTTGAAGAAATAATGCACAATTTTTTTTTCTATTCTGGTCTTTCAATTTGTGTAAAATTTGTCCGTACTATCCGATGAGTAGTACTCAATAAGAGATGTCCTCAACATGAATTAAAAATTTAAAATGAATGAAAAAAGCAAAATTTTCCCCATTCATCGGAGATATGTCTTAACTTTATATGTATATACATACGAAATGAGGTATTCAAAGCTATATTTATAAAAGAAGGTTAGAAATTATGCAATAATAAATGAAATTTTTTTTTATCATTTTTAATTATTGTACAGCGGAATAAATTTTTGTTTCAACTCTTAAAAATGTTTCGTTAATATACGCGCAATTATACTAACAGAATCATATATATATATATTTATTATATATATATTATATATATATATTAAGATTTCTATATTTTTCCCTTTTAATTTACTTATTTCCAACTTTAAATACTTTTTCTTTACTTTCCCTATCTCAAAATTCTACTGTTTTTCTCCTGGTGCCTTAGCTTTTCCGTAACAAAACTTCATTCTATTTTAGAATATTCTTTTCTTCGAAAGCCTATTATTTATATTTTACAAAGGACGCGTTCTAGGGTTTTTCGCGTCAAATTCAATGCCTTATTATATTATTTTTTTCCATACGCCATTAAAAACCCCAGCCATGCGAGTTGATTGGCTAACGCGACTCTCGCATTGCGTTTTTTTTCTTGTCTATTTGCTTTAATGATTAAACCTATAAAAAATACGTACGGCGTAGGAGAAACAACTTTCTTTGTTTTCCCTTATCGTAAAACTTATGAAGTTATCATCAAATTCAGGAATTTTTGGTGTTTATTATGGAGAGAAGTTTAAGAAGTTAATATTGAATAAAAAATACAAAAATAAAATATACTGAATAAAAAATAATTCAGTGGGATCTTCTTCTAATATAGATCCTACCGAACTTTTGATTAACTCCTTAATAAAACCACTGCCCGGTGTTACAGTTAAGAACAACGTAACAGTTCCCTAAAAAATATCACACATATACATAATATGCGATATATTCCGGCGTGATAAATATACCTACAATTTTTTTACTATTTTTAAGTATATTCGCCACACTGCGTACGCTTCTTTTTGCAAGGAAATATTCATAAGATACGCAGCATAAAAATACAAATTAATATTGAAAAATATAAATATGATGAAAATAAATAAGAAAATGTGCAAATGTAATGCGAGAAAAAAGTTTTATGTGTACAATGTTCTTAAATGAATGGTAATCGCAGTTATTATGCTCAACTTTTAATTAATTGTTTGTCTTTCATTTTTATAATTAGCGAATAACACGCACCGGAAATTTTTATAAATTTCATTAAATCTAAAGTGCGCGTTATATTCGGTGTATAACGCGGCATATATATACCTTATATACCGGTATATATGCATTCATGCATGTGTATGTATTTTGTATTATTAATTTAAGACTTCTACATAATTTATAAAATAAAATAATACCTAGAGAGATAATATCATGCGCAAAACAAGTTGGAAAACTACAAAGTATTTAAATCAATCAATAGAGACGAAAACAAGAAACAACTATTGCGCTAGAAAGATAAGGTATAGTTTGACACAATGAAGAAACTATCGTGTAATTTTCACGCTGTGTATATTTCCAAGGGCAAAAAATAAATAAAAAACTATATTTTTGGAAGTTTACCAAAAATGCAGCAGAACATAAAGTTTTCGGTGTAATTTGACTGAAAATTTTCATATTTTCTCATTTTTGAATTATTTCGCTTCAGATAAATCAAACGGAATATTTAATATAAACATCATATTCAGAATGCCAAATAAGGTTTAAAGTTTTAAAAATTCATGAAAAAGAAACAAATGAAGATAAAAATATGCGGTTTTTCGAAATGGGATTAGAGGGGAAATCGTATTTTTTAATAACAAAAAAAGTTGTGGTTAAAAACATTACCGACAGATGGCACTGGCATGCATAATATGAAGCAGATTTATGCAAATTAGGCTTATTGTAAAAGATATATTTCTGCTAAACGTCTGACAAGCTTCAGTTTCCAGCACATAAAATAGGCTCTTTTCTTATGTCAGTCATTTTGTTGTGCGGAATTTTTGCAATGCGCCAGTTGCTGATTCCCTGCTCTTGTAAAAAAAAATTCAACCAACAGCATTTGATCTTGAATGATAGCATACTACTGGCATCGGATGAAGATACTGTGTGCATTGAAGGGTTTTATTGACAGCCTGATTTGCATCAGCCTACTTCATATTATGCATGCAGCGCCATCTATCAGTAATTTTTGAATTTATTATTATTACTATTACTATTTAAAATATTATTAAAAAAAAACGATCTTCCTCTAATCCCATTCCTGCAAACCGCAATTTTTTTAGCATCATTTTTTTTTTTTTTTTTTTTTTATCTACCCTATTAAAATCCGTGCGCGTATCTATGTAACTTAAAAAACTCAGAAACCAAAAGGCGCAGGGCTACGAAATTTGGCACACGGGTTGCTGGTAGGGGGCTCATGAACGATTGGGACAAAAAACTCGAAAATTTCAAATAGATATTTTTTATTTTATGTTTTTGGCGAATTTTTGCCTTTTTATGTTCAACCCGTAATCGTGCGAGTTCTAAACAGTTCTAAATGTTTGTGCAATGTGAGATATACATATTACGTACGCCATGCTGCAATACTAAGGAGCTGCAGCAGGTATTACGATATTTCTTTTACCTCGCATGAAAATAATTAGAGATTATATAATTGCGCTTAGTTATTACCTTAAAAAACATTTTATCACAAAGATTCTGTTTTTTTATTCTATTTATTCCCTTATTCCAAAGATATAGCTGCCATAGCAACATGATAAATTAAATTTCATAAAAAAATGCACAGTAGTAGAAAAATATTTTTCTAAATTGAATAGTTATTGGTAGCTGTAGTGTCATGATAATAATATTCTACCACATTTAGTTTGGTTGTACTGATTTTTATTTTTAATTATAGTTTTAGAATTAAATTCGTGAATTCCCGTGAGGAGGACGTGTTAAACATCTAGGGAATTTTTAAAGTTTTAACGAACTTATGACGCTGTTGATATTATGTGCAGTTGACATTTGTATTGTATTTGAGATCATACACATACCTGCTCGTTGCCGCGCAATTTTCATATACTGCTCCGCAAACTCAGAGGTATTTGCAAGAATTATGAATAGTGATAGATTTTCACACGGCACTCACATAAGATATCATTTCTTTTTATGACTGACGTTTTAAGTTCAGGACATGGCGAGACCATTTACATCGAGTTATTTTTTATGAGATATTTCTTTGTTCTATTATGATCTTTTACGGAAATTTTCATAAATTTAAAATATATTTATTTACACGAAATTGGATCTCGAATAGCTTTTACAAAATTAGAAAATAAAAAAAAGTATAATTTTTAAATACAGTTGAATGCATTGCCTATACTCTTTCTTTTCATGCAAAACTGATAAAAGAAAACACACACATACACACATGCATATGCTTACACAAACGCACTAATACGTACGTGTGCATGTGCATTTACTATTTTTATTGCGTTATGAAAACTATATATATTATTGAAATATTTCAATATTAAATACTTTCTCCAATACAATTTAATAATTTCTCCTATTCATTATTCATTACTCTCTCTCACACTCTTAATCCTATAAAATAGATTCATCATTGTTTGTGTCAGCTATTCGTAGACTATAAAATAATCTGTTGATATGTCTGGCTTTCTCATTTTAAAGTACATTTAATTCATATAAATGAAAATGAAAGCCGGTGCTTTTTGGTTAATTTTTAATTCGTTCGTTTATTTATAAATAAAACAAAATCAAAAATAAAATTCAAACTTGACACATTAAATTGGACAGTCCACAATTATGTTACAAAAATTTTAAAAATAGTCGTTGAAGGTCTAGACAATTATGCATATTTTCGTGTGTTTTTTGTTTAACTGGTTTTAAATTAAACAACTCAAACAAGTTCTCTCATGCCTGTACAATATCGAGGAGTAGTGAGTTTAAAATTTTCATTTTTTAAAAAAAGGTAAAGATTAAATATTAACGATTAATTTTAATAAATTTAAAATGCGTTTAAACCAACTTTTGTCTGCCTAAACATGCAAATAAAGTTCGATAAAACATATTTATTTTCATAATAAAAGATCCCCCAATGTCCCCTTCAATATAATCTGTCAATGCTTGTTTTATTTTTATTATTTATACTAGGCGATACCTCCCAGGTTACAAAACATAAGTGAAAACCATTTTTTTTGTTATATTACTGACTAACACCACCAAAAAAGCATTTTATATGAAAAATATTAAAGTTTTGGAATTTATTAAAAGCAATAATTTTGTATTAGCCGCATGCCAAGATTTAATAGAAGGAGCAATCGCCAAACAGTTTGCTACTTATAGCATCCTTTTTTATTCTGGTAATTTCAGCGGCTTAAGTGCGTTGTTCTATTACATGTCTGCTAAATTTGTGTTATATTTTACTTAATTATCTTTCGTAATCGGGCTACATGCGATAAAGATAGATTTTAAAAAAAAAAGACATGCTGGAAAATTATTTTAAAAACCATAAAAAAAAATGAGATAGTATTATCAAACAAATTGCATTTGAAAGTACATTTCTGTTTTTTACTTATTCGACGTTGTAAAAATTTAAATTGAAGTTAAAAGTAATTTCAGTAAAAGTAATATTTACGACGGCTTCAATAATGTGACATCAATAAGACGCCAGCGTTACTCATGAACATGTTTTTGTTTTATAATATACATTTTAGTGTATTTTTTGTTTAATTTGTTTCAAATGAAATCACTCAAACAAATTCTTTGGTACTGTGAAATGTTACACGTAGTTTAATATCAAGGAAACTAGTCATTGGGGGCCACCGTAATACTTACCCATCATGGATATGCATAATATAAAATATGAAAATAAAACATGTGCAAACTATTTATAAAATGCATTGCAGTTCGAATAAAATCGTGGCTTGATGACGTCATAAACTTTAAATGCTCTATTACTGAATTGCATGAAAGAAACATCCTTATAACTCCAATATTGATAATCATATTAACTAACGGTTTACTGCGTCGGATTAAGCGTCTTATTTCCAATTAAAATATATCTTTGAATTGAAATTTGAATGAAATACAGGGTCATGAAAAATTAAAAAGTGTGTAAAATAGGATTACAAATATCTCGGCAACTCATTATGCAACCGACTTCATTCTTTATGCAAAAATTTATGTTTTTTTTTATTGTCTTTTATATTCACTCCTTAAAATAAACAATTTCGAAAATTTTTATATACCTTTTATCAAGAACGAATACTTCGAGAGTCCGAAAAAAAATAGCTCCGGATAATCGAGTTTACTGAAATTCAATAAGCTGCTTCCCATTATTACATACTAAGTACATACCAAATTTTAAGTCTCTATCTCAATTTGTTCGGGAGATTGAGCGTTTAGTGACACACGCACAGACACACAGACAAACGGACGGCAATTCTTTTTTTCTAAAAATAAGTTTTTCGAAATCTCCAGTATCTGAAATGTATAAACCCGTCAAAAAAGTTTTCGATTTTCAAAACGATTACAAGACTTACCTTATATACGTATGATGGGTAAGTAAACTCGAGTTTAAAATGCTCATTTTTCCATAGAATTTAATTAAAGATATGAAATTGTTACGTTGATAGCAAATATAATAACGTTGTACTTTAATGTTTAAAATATGTGTATTTCTATGCAAAACCCAACATTTTACTACCTAAACATAAAAAAAGCTTTATAAAGCATACTTATTTTCAAGTTGAAAAACTCCCATCCTCCCCATTAAATATAATCTGTCAATAAGTCATATTTATTTTAGTCATATATTTAAATGGATTTAAGTTTTATGCTAATTTCTTTACACAAATGATTAATGACAAGATCAGACATATTTAATCTAAATTTCCACACTAATTGAAACAGCAAGCTGGTAATTTTCTAAAATTATGCCATTAGGACTGTCATACCTTCTGGGGCGAAAGGATTAGCGATCTTTCCTTTATGAGGTAAAGAGTGCTAATGTATTTAAATGAATATTGATTAGTAGAGAGGTGCGAATGTTGATTTAATGCGTAATCATAAGGGTGAAAGAGAAATTCAAATCAATAAATTCAAATGAATTTAAAATGAGCAATCAGAGTATAGAGTAATGAACAGAATTAAAAATTCTCGTACCAGTACTACACAAAATTAAATATAAAAAGAAAGTAAGAAAATAGCGTAGTTTTCATAAATAAAGAGAAAATACCATAACATTTATGAATAAATTAAAAATTCTCGTACCATTACTACATAAAATTAAATATAAAAAGAAAGTAAGAAAATAGCGTAGTTTTCATAAATAAAGAGAAAATACCATAACATTTATGAATAAATTAATTCTCGTACCATTACTACATAAAATTAAATATAAAAAGAAAGTAAGAAAATAGCGTAGTTTTCATAAATAAAGAGAAAATACCAAAACATTTATGAATAAATTAAAAATTCTCGTACCATTACTACATAAAATTAAATATACAAAGAAAGTAAGAAAATAGCGTAGTTTTCATAAATAAAGAGAAAATACCATAACATTTATGAATAAATTAATTCTCGTACCATTACTACATAAAATTAAATATAAAAACAAAGTAAGAAAATAGCGTAGTTTTCATAAATAAAGAGAAAATACCATAACATTTATGAATAAATTAAAAATTCTCGTACCATTACTACATAAAATTAAATATAAAAAGAAAGTAAGAAAATAGCGTAGTTTTCATAAATAAAGAGAAAATACCATAACATTTATGAATAAATTAAAAATTCTCAGGCCATTACTACATAAAATTAAATATAAAAAGAATGTAAGAAAATAGAGTAGTTTTCATAAATAAAGAGAAAATACCATAACATTTATGAATAAATTAAAAATTAGAATAATTTATGAAATATACACGATATTTTTCAGTATTTTTCATTTAAATGGAATTGGGTTTTGTAAATTTCTTTACTTAAAGGGGTCCGAAGCACAAAAATATTTTTGAACAATATTTTATTGTACTACAAAATTCTCCGGGTTTTTTTCTGCATAAAACAAAGTTTAAATACTGTTTCTATCTTAAATAGAAACAGGATGTATTAATTTTTTGATTTAGAAATCTTGCTTTCAAGTAATGGTTATCATGGTAAAGTTTTTGCGTTTTTCTGTAAGACGGGTTTTTGAACGATTCACGTATTTAAATTCTTATAAGTTTAGAACCGTTAAAGATAAATGGTTCAAACTTAGAACATGGTTTTTTTATTATTATTATTAAATTTATTTTTAGTTCAACAAATTTGAAAAAAAAAAAAATGTTCCCTTTTAAAAATACGATTTTTTTTTAAATTAAGTTACATAATTTTTTTTTTCCTTTAAATATTTTTATGCATATTTTAATGTACATTTTTTAATTTATTTTTAAAAAAATGGTGAATCATAATTAAAACTTATATATTTCTGTTTAATTAATTGAAAAAAAAAATGAAATTTGACGAATACTATTTCGAGTTATAACAATTTTAAATTTCCCCACATTTTTTTTTTTTTTTTTTTTGAAAACTTTATTTTATACTTTCATTTTAAGCTTTTATGATTTGATTTTGTTTACAAATTATATGGTTATCCATCACAAATAAACTCAAGATTCCAATTCAATAAATACAAATATTTTTACAATGTGTACCCTTAACTAATTAATGGTGATCTCAGACTTACTTTATAAAAATTTTCAAGCTGGCTGAAATAGCAAGCTGGTAATTTTCGAAAATTATGCCACGAGGCTGCTATACCTTCAGTAACGCATGGATTGACAATATTTTTTAAACTATTTTATTTAACTCGAATTGTTTTTTGAATGTAAAAATGGAATTTTAAATAAATTTTTCATTTACTTCCTAATATGCTAGAATTACACAAGTTATGTTCAAATGTGTGTTTCCGATGACAATACAGCATTTTAATATTTTTAGAAATTAGTTATAAATTAGTACATTAGTTTTAAGGCATTTTTCCGTTAGCACGGCATAGGTGATAAATTGGCAAATATTTTTATGGTTACAATTTTATACGTGTTAGAACAACAATAGAATTAATTATGCGCCAAACCATTTAAGATAAAATAAGCCAATTGGGTATGATACAGCAACAACGAAAAATTTTAAACATTAAGAAGTAGAAGACATAATTAGAAAATAAAGAGTGTCATGTATTTTTTTAAAAATATACTTTGATCATTTAACAGTTTCATATTAATTAAATTTTAATTATACTTTCAGAAATCAATTTAGAAACCCTAAAAAAGGTAGTTTAAGTAATGCTTTTTTTCTTTCGCGTTGCTCTATCTTATAAAAGAAAAAGAGCATAAATTATAATTTCTTGCATTAAATTCAAGAGCTCGGACATTCTACTATGCGTAAAAAAACCCGTGAATTTTCTCTATTCAGTTCGGTATCCATGCCAAATTGATGTATGGTAACGGAAATATTCTGGAAATATCATGAATTGAAGTCATGAAATTATTCAAGATTTTTCAAAATAAACAGTAAATGCTTATAAAAGAGTGTTAAAGAAATTTTCTTTTAAGCTTCCATTCTTTATAAGGAAAGCCCTGATAATGTATTTAAACATGGATATTGAATAACTCTGAAGAGCGATTTTTTGGTTCAATGCAAGTCAATAAGCGTCAAAAATAAATTCAAGAGAAAATACCAAAAGGGAGTTAAAACGAGCATTCACAATATGGAAATGACCAAAATTAAATTTTCTCTCTTCTTACTACTGATTTTAACGCAGTAAAAGAACATCTTGGAGATCATAAGCAAAGTTAAAATCGATGTAAAAAAAAAGTTATGTGGTAACATTGATGAAATAAATAATATTAAAAATGTGAAAACACTTTTAAGTTACAGAGTTGCTAATTGCTTTAAATAGCCAAAATGTTATTAATCCATATATTTAAAGCTGTTTGCTAAAAATGTCAAATAATTCCATCGAATTTCGACCGTATACGCATGCGTCAAAAAAGGACCGGCCAATGAGGCCGAGGGTCTATTCCTGTCTCCAAACGTATTTGGGATCAAGATCAACTCCTGTTGTTTTGATGGCTTTTGCCGCGTTGCGTTAAACCTAGGAAGATATTTATGTAAAAAACTGTGGAGTGTTTAGAAGGTATTTATTTTATTTATTGTTGTATTTATTGTAATTTGAATGAATACTTAGGTATCCATTTCGGATTTACTGTGTAACATGAATTTAGGTTCATTTAACGTTCGCGAAATCAAATCATTTTGTTTATATAGTACAGAAAATAATTCTTCAATCGTAAATAAAAATATAGTAGAACATGTAATACAAAATTGGACCACTTATATTCCGTTTATGATCGGATATGAATCTTATGGTGTTCCGATTGCTAATGAAAACGATTATGTAAATATAATGTCAAAAGACAGTACGCACGGCAGTAATATTTTTATTATTATTTGTTCGAAAAAAGCGAATCTGAGCGTCTGAATATAAATTATAAAATATTATTTCTGTATTTAGCAACTAAATATTTAATAAATATGCAGGAATGTGTCTAGCTTTATGTGAAATTATAATATATATAAGTCTGAACTTTAGAATTATTTTTTAACAGAAATATACTATCTCTATTCGATTTAAAAGTTTTGTCATTATATAAGTGTGCTATTTTATTTGTAAAGAGTATGTATGCATTATATTGTTTGTATGTATACAAATCTTTAGAATCTCTTATTATTTGAATAATGTTTACATTATATTTGTTTGTATGTATACAAACAATATATGTATACAAAGAAGTATGTATACAAACAATGTATCATGTAACAATATTAATATTTACATTGTATTGTTTGTATGTATACAAATCTTGAATGTTTTAATTTATTACATTCATTTTTTACCAGTTTGCATGTCCGTTCATGGGCGATTCATATGAAACTCATAATTTGTCACAAATTGGTGATTTTATTGATTTAGTGCTTTGCCCAAGAATGTGGAAAAAAAAACTTTTTGACATCGGGTGAAATGAATGAGGTTATTTCGGTTTTTCTTTTGTATATAAAAAATGTTATATGTAAAAAAATCCTGGCCATTAATCACATTGTTTTTTGTATATTTAAAGACGATTACTTATTCTTTGTAATTATTTTTTTGTTGGGGGTTTTTGAGCAAAATAATATTACTTCATAGCTAGAACCAGTTCCGCTAATCATTAATATTTACTTATTTACTTAATCCTTTGACCGCTGAGCAAATGGGCAAATTTGTAATGTTTTTTCTGTTATTTTTTTTAAATGTCAAAAAAAGATAAATTTTCAAACTTGGTATAAAAAACTTAGGTACTTCTCTATTATCCCATCGTCCACTTTTCATAACAAAATACTATCGCCAAACTGTATGATTAAATGCCAAAAATGCAGTCCCATTTACTTGATGTCGGAAGCATTATACGTGTTTCTTATGTCATCAAGTGGTTTTTAATTCGACATTTGCGCGTATTAATGACAACGTTCTCCCGTTTATTTGGCGTTACAGTTTGGCGATAGTTTTTTGTGATGAAAAGTGGTCGATGAGATAATAGAGAAGTACCAAAACTTAATTACGTATATGAGTAGATTCCTTGACAGTATTAATCATTACTCAATATTTTAAAACTGCATCATATTTGTAGAATTATATTAATTTAAACAATGCTTCTATTGAAGCGTGAAGAAGCACATACTTCTATGAAGAACCATATATTTACATAATCGTTTTCATTAGCAATCGGAACACCATAAGATTCATCCCCGATAAAAAACGGACTATGGTCCAATTTTGTATTACGTGTTCTACGATATTTTTGCATACATTTGAATAATTATTTTCTGTACTATATAAACAAAATGATAGAGATCTAAAACCACAATTTCCATCGGGATTGATTTTGCGAATGTTAAATGAGCCTAAATTCATTTTTAAACAGTAAATCCGAAATGGACACCTAAGTATTCATACAAATTATAATAAATAAAATAAATACCTTGTGAACACTCCACAGTGAGTTCTATATAAATATCTTCCTAGGTTTAATGCAACGTGCAAGAAAAAAAAAACAGGAGATGATCCCAAACACGTTTCTAGAGACAGTAATAGACCCTCATTTTAATGGCCGGTGTTTTTTTTTTACGCATGCGTATTGGGTCGAATATTGTTGAAAAATAATTTGGAAGAAAAAATCGGTAAATTCAC
Organism: Maratus michaelseni; assembly: GCA_963931845.1. NCBI lineage: Eukaryota > Metazoa > Arthropoda > Arachnida > Araneae > Salticidae > Maratus > Maratus michaelseni. The sequence continues at coordinate 101,242,725 of OZ007597.1, read as the reverse complement.
AAAATGGTTTCGGGAAAAACTTCACCAACTGGTTTCAAAATTCTTTGAGTGACAGCGGGAAAAAAAATTTCATTTTACATTCAATCATCGCAATTGGCGAGTGTGACTATTAAGTTTAGCCAGTACTGGATACTACTAGATATAATGATTATGAACCATGATTTTTCTGTTATTGGGCGAGATTCATGTTTTTTCAGCAATTCTTTGACGAAATTCGTGTTTTTTCAGCGATCCTTTGAAGAATTTCGCATTTTTCTCGCGATCCTTAACGAAATTCGCATTTTCCAGCGATTCTTTGATAAAATACATTTTATTCCGCAATTTTTAGACGAAATTTAGTAAAAAAGCGTGATCTTTTGGTGAAATTTCCTTTTTTGCGATTCTTTGACAAAATTTGCTTATCTTTCACGATCTTTTTGCATAATTCACGTTTTTTCTGTGGTCTTTTAATGAAAGTCATGTTTTCCCATGATCCTTTGATGAAATTAGTGTTTTTTTCTCAATCATTTGACGAAATCTGTGATTTTTTCAAAACGCGAAGATTGGTTAGATGTTTTTAGTCTGCAGGTGCCCTAAAAAGTCTGACGCCCGTTGCTGCATCGCACACATTCTTCCATGGGGCATCGAACGAAGGAAATTCATCCTAAAGAATCATTGTTTCATTCCTGACATTTCTAGAAAGAAACAACGTTCAATTTATTGGCTGAATTGTAAAGGGCGAAATGGTGTCAGACATTAGCGGAAATAAAGTGCGCATTTTGTTCGTTTATGGAAAAAATTGTGAAATTCGTTAATCGATAAATTGCGAAATTTGTCAATCGATAGAGGAAAAATCACAAAATTCATTAATCGACGGAAAATTCATCAACTGTTTTGAAATTTGTCGAGCGACAGCAGAGAAAAAAATCTTTTTCCATTCAGTCATTGCAATTGGTGAGTGTAACTATTATGTTTGACCAGTGGTGGCAATAAAGTCCATTGCAAAATTTTCAGTATTACTCGCTGTTTGGCAAGTGCTAATTTTGTCCTATACTTCAAAACCCTTTTGATAATCACATCAGTGTGCAGAACAGTTTTTTTAGGTAGACAATTTGATGAATTTCGTGATTTTTTCGTTATCAATTGACCAATTTTGCTGCTATTGATTGTTGAATTTTATAATTTATCAACTATTGATTAGCGAATTTCATGATTTTTTTCCATGAACGTTTGACGAATTACGCAAAAAAATTAAGAATATCGTTAAATTGTCTTGGGTAAAAAAAATTTACTATTGTCAAATGCCTTCGAGAAAAAAGTTGCAAGTTGAAACGCCTGTGACCTCTTTTTCATGTTATGCATTTCTGGGAGTCCATCCCCCACTCCCCCCAAGTGGGACACTTTTCTAAATTTTGCACACACCCCTCATGTGATACATCGCTGGAAAAGTCTTTGACCGCTTATTCATGTTATGCATCTCCGGGGTCCATCCCGCCACTCCCCCCCCCCCAAGGGGTACTTTCTAAATTTTGCTCACAACCCTCATGTTATATATCATTGGAAAGGTCTGTGACCACTTAATCATATTATGCATCCCCGATGTCCATCTCCCCACTTGCCCCCCTCCCCCCCAAGGGGTACTTTCTAAATTTTGCTCACAACCCTCATGTTATATATCATTGGAAAGGTCTGTGACCACTTAATCATATTATGCATCCCCGATGTCCATCTCTCTACTTTGCCCCCCCCCCCCAAGGGATACTTTCTAAATTTTGTTGACACCCCTCATGTCGTATATTGTTGGAAAGGTCCGTGACTGCTTAATCCTATTATGCATCTCCGATGTTCATCTCCCCACTTTGCCCCCCCCCAACGTACTTTCTAAATTTTGCACACAACCCTCATGTTATATATCATTTGAAAGGTCTGTGACCACTTAATCATATTATGCATCTCCAATGTCAATCTGCCCACTTTGCCCCCCCCCCCCAAGGCATACTTTCTAAATTTTGTTGACACCCCTCATGTCACATATTGTTGGAAAGGTCTGTTACTGCTTAATCATATTATGCATCTCCGATGTCCATCTCCCCATTTTGCCCCCCCCCACAAGGGGTACTTTTCTAAATTTTGTTGACACCCCTCATGTCATATTGTTGGAAAGGTCTGTGAATGCTTAATCATATGCATTTTCGGGGTCCATCCCGTCACTCCCCCCCCCTTAAGGGGGGCACTTTTCTAAATTTTGGACACAACCCTCATGTGATATATCGATGGAAAGATCTGTGACCACTTAATCATATTATGCATCTCCAATGCCCATCTCCCCACTTTGCCCCTCCCCCCAAGAGGTACTTTCTAAATTTTGCACACAACCTCATGTGATATATCGATGGAAAGGTCTGTGATAGCTTAATCATATTATGCTCCCCACTATGAAATTTGTCAAGTTAAAGCAACTATGAAATTTAATTTTATGGTACTATCAAGTTCCTTGCCGTCAAATTTTGACGGGTTCCATCTAGTATATGATAGAAAAGAACCTTATCATGGAAAAAACATTGTTGTAGCGATTATTCTGTTGTGGATTAGGATTATGGAAAATTCTTCATTAGACACCATTACATTCTTTGTTGGAAAAGGGATTGTGATGCATATATATACATTGAAAGTTGTTCCACATAAGTATATGTTCATGCTAAAAGATGGATTCCATGATTTAAGATGTATCATTTCAAGCATTAAAAAATATAAAGGTGCAATTAAGTATGCAGAAAATGTAACAAGTATGGGACATGAGTATTCAATATAAAGGCAATTTAAATATTAAAAAGGATTTTTTTTTTATCTTAAGTGCTATGGCGAATAAATAAAATGCGTGAATAAAGTAATTATATTTCATTCATTTTTTATAATTTTTTATATATTTCTTATACATTTTTATAATTTAAATTGATATGAGGTTTATAGTAATTGTTAACATAAATGATTACTGACGAGATCAGACATAAGATAATTAAAATCTGTGACATTGCAATCCCTAGTGATCTTGGCCTACAATGCCCAGCTATGTTTTCTTCACGATGGGCCCTGTTAAATTTGTAGATCTCCACACCCCTGGAGTTCTGGCAAAGCAAGTGCGGGTCGCGAAAACATGACTTAAAGCACAGGACCTGGCTCCCGTTTGGGTATCAAGCTCTAAAGCTGTTGGGGGGGGGGGGGGCTCCGACCAGTCCCAAAGTGTTTTCGTGGTGGTGTACTCTGATAATATGATCCACCGCGTATCGCAACGACCTACGTATGTTGACAACTCATGGGTTCAATCGGCGTGATGAACAAGTGGCAGTGCCCCGACCGGTTTCGAGCGCATACGGAAGGCCTCTCCTGATCGTGCGCGTTATATGTCCCTCAGGACAGGGGTGCGACGGTTGACGTGCTGAAGGGCACCCCTCAGGCTTCTGGCGGCGCAGCTCAGTTTTACCGTGGGTCCTGAGGTGCTATACGGCATATGTCGTGGTCAGGTGCTCAATTTAACAAGGAGACCCCTCGTTTTTGGTTCCCAAGCTAGCTTCGTACTCACTTTATAGACCCCGATGGGATGAGGGTTGAGTGAACCTTATCCAGACCGGAGTCGAACTCTGAACCTGCAGCGCAGTAGCGCGACGCTCTTACCACTAAACTGCTGGGCTTTGAGACCAGGCATATTTAATCTAAATTTCCAAACTAACAGAAATAGGAAATTGGAATTTTTCCGAAACTATGCAATTAGGCAGTTACAGCTCCTTGAGAGAATGAATTATAGATATTTTCTTTATAAGATGTTTTCTTTATAAAAAAAAGTCTGCTAATATATTTAAATGAATATTTATTAGCAATAAAGAGAATGCTGATTCAATGCATCACCATAAGGAGAAATAAAGGCCAATAAATCAAAGCGGGATTAAAATGAGACAATAATGAACAAAATTTTACCTTTTCTGCTATTATTGCTCAAAATTCAATGTAGAAGGGCAGTAAAAAGAATATTTTAAATGTAATAAACAAAGTTAAAGACAGTAAAACATATTAAACTATAGCGATGATAAAATAAATGATAATTAAAAACAAAAATATATATGTATTAAAGCGACAAAGCCCTTTTCTTTTAATTGACAAAAAAAAAATCACGTCATTTGTGACAGGTACAAATCCGTGATGATAAAAAAAAACATTATTGCAGCGATTGTAGAACTGTGGAATATTGAAGATTTTTTTCTTCATACACAAAAAGGTTCTTGTATCTATGTATGTACTACAATTTGTTGCATGCATGCGTTTGCGTATTGTCTAAGATACATGTAAGTATATACGACTTATATTTATTTAAGGATATAAATAAATAAAATATGGAATTATGTATGCAGATAATGTATTAAGTATGGGTATATTCAGCATTCAGGTAATTCATTACTAAAATAAGTATTCATTAAAGTTAACCACTCTGGAACTAAAATAAAGTCTCCCAACAAGACTATTTTTTTATTCTAATATTTATTTAACTTTGTTGTTTGCAATCTCTTTGCATAAATGTTTAATGACGATATCGGGCATATTTTATCTAAATTTCCAAACTAACTGAAACAGCAAGTTGGTAATTTTCTGAAATTATCCCATTAGGTTTTTTTATCTTCTGGAGCGAATGGTCTAAGATACATATCTAATCTAAGATACATATAAGTATATACGACGTAAATTTATTTAAGGGTATAAATAAATAAAATATTGAATTATGTATGCAGATAATGTATATGTATGTGTATATTCAGTATTCAAGTAATTCATTACTAAAAGAAGTATTTTTAAAAGTTAAGCACTCTAGAACTAAAATAAAATCTCCCAATAAGGCTATTTTTTTATTCTTATATTTATTTAACTTAGGGTTTTGCAGCAATCTTTTTGCATAAATGATTAATGACGAAATCGGGCATATTTTATCTAAATTTTCAAACTAACTGAAACAGCAAGCTGGTAATTTTCTGAAATTATGCCATTAGGTTATTATATCTTCTGGAGCGAATGGATTAGAGATCTCTTTCCTTTATGAGGAAAGGTTTGCTAATGTATTTAAATGGATATTGATTAGAAGAGAGGGGAGAATGTTGATTCAATGCATCATCATAAGCGTCAAGGAGAAATTCAGATCAATAAATCAAAAGGAGTTTAAAATGAGCATTCGGAGTATGGTAATAAACGAAATTTGAATTTTCACTCATGTTATTACCTAAAATTGAATATAGGAAGAAAGTAAGAAGAAAGTGCTTTGTTCAGAAGTTATAAAATGTGATGACTCTCATAAAGAAAGTTTAAAGTGGAGTAATATCTTGAAATAAACTACGTTAAAAATCTAAAAACATTTTAAAGTGTCCGCACAGTTTATAAGTCATTATTTATGCAACAAGGATAAATTATGGAAATTATTTGCAGGTTTAACCCTCCAACTCCGGCAAAAATATTAAAGAATTACCATTCGAGTAAATTGGACCAATATGTAAATATAAAGTATTAACAAAATACAAATGAACTAGTAATTTATAATAAGTATACCTGTTGCAATAAGTATTATAACAGGATCTATACAGAAGAGAAAAAAATATTTGGTGATTAACACTTAATTTTATAAAAATTTTGTCTATGTGCACATGACGTGCATGTGGGCAAAAAATGATTTAGGGTGTAATTGGACCCATACTGGTAGTCGAAAGAGTACAAAACTGACTAGGTACTTATAAGTTTATATTCCCAAAAATATGAATACTATTTATTTAATTTATTACACTTCGACATAACTTCAGATTAACTCCATTTTAAACTGTATAGTTCAAATTTCTAGATTATAAAATTTATTTTTAAATTCAATAAATTTGAAACAGAAACAAAATAATTGTATATAAGCTTCCCAAATTATAATTACGTGGAGAACAAAACAATGCTAGAATGAATGCTATGTAAATGCAAAAGATATAAATTCAGAGCTTAATATCATATTGCAAAACTGAAGATCGTGCCCTTGTTTTAAAATTATTGAAAAGAAAAATACACTAAATATATCTCTGGAAATGTCCTAAATTATAATATAATAGAGTATAAAACCATAATTTATTGTATTTCATTTAATTTACACATTATATAAATGCAGAGTCCGACTAGGACTTTTTGGGGACTATTGACTTTTGACTTGACACATGACGCACATGTGTATACTTAATAAGTTGAAATAATATTAATGATTTTACATTTTATATAACTATTCAAGATAATCATAATTAGACATTTGTAATGACACGACAAACAAACTCCCTTCATTACTTTACTTTATTTTAAATAATAGAATGTCAGATATATGTATAAGTACGCAGTGACAAGATATAATAATAACAACATTGAATCCAAAGCACACTCATTTTAGGTTTTGCATTTAGTGAGCTTTATAACACTTTCCAACATAGTTGAAAAGTGTTTAGGAATTTGGTTTGTCTGTCTGACCTTCTGTCCGTACTCTAACTCTTATAAATATTTACCGTGTAATTTTTATATATTAGTGATGTTTATTGTACAGTTTTTGCTACTGAAAATTAAGTCTGTAGCATTTATAGTTCGTTTACAGAGGAAAATACCCGTTTCATTATTCTATGTATGGAAAACCGTTTGCGGTGCATTTTAGTTATGTTTTGATATTTCACACATAATGAAATACCAAAGAATAAATGAGGTTTAGTACAACATATTTTGTATAGATTATAGAGTACGTAGCATTTATCGTTTATTTACAGAGAAATACAAAAGAATTCGGTTACAGAACAGACTATGAACGATACAAACAGTAATTACTGAAAACAAATTTTTACTGAGTTATGCGTTTTTAAATTGCTTATTTAGATATCTGAGTTTATTGTACGGAAAAAATGAAATTTCTTAATAATATTCAATTAGTGTTGTAAAGTGTCTCATAACCTGTGCTTGAATAATGATTTTTCGTTCTTGTTGAAATGATAAGGCCTGAGTCTAGTTAACGGTTTGCAAGAGATCATACTTATGAAAAAAACAAAAAAAATATTTCCAAAATCTAATATTCACATATTGCTATAGTACAAGAAGATAAAACTAGAAAAAATTCAAACTCTTCTGAATTTTGTTAAAATCTTACACACATATTTGGAACCCCCTAAATGTTGTAGGCCTGAACCTCTACTCCGTGCGCACATGCCTTAATTTGGCCTTGTGCACATGATGAACCACCTGAGCTTTACACAATATTAAAATCAAAAGGTTTGTTCACTTGCTCACTAGAAACATTTTGGATTCAAGACGTCACAGATAAAAGTTTTCAGAGAAACGACTTCAAAAAACTGAAAGTTTCTTTCCTTAATTTATAATTTCAAATATTTATAATTTCTGCTTTCTGTTTTAAATCTCAATAAAGAGGAAATACAAATGAAATACCAATCATGAAATATTTACGTAAGTTATTAAAAATAGAATATAAAACACTATTTAAAGGAAGGTTGTGATGCATTAATGGAAGACTGGAAATGGTCTAAACAATAAAAGCATTATACTGAAAATTTACAACATGCAGTCTTAATAAGAAGTAAACTTTGTGAGTTCGAGAGGGCTTCAACATATTTTGAAATTAATATTCAAAAGAAACGTGAATTTTTACCAAAGCATTTTTAAACAGATATCAATTTCCAGAAGCTTCAAAAAATCTAAAATTACAACTCATTCCTTCAATGTAGATTTATGCTTAAAAAAACTGCTTGCAATGTAGTTTGTTTTTCAACTGTTAAAAATAAATAAAACGTTAAGAAATACAAATTTTACATCAGCTAAATTCCCAAATCATTTCACGGAATGAAACATCCGTTTGGTATCAGAAAGTGAAATTTACCGAAAAATCTAAAAATTTCAAAACTCGCAAAAAAATTTAATATGGAGACTACCCTTTCCCCAAGCTAATTTTTTAAATATGAATTGAAAAAAAGACCCAATCGACCGCTATTCTTTTCCCCTATAACATTTTGACAGTTAAAAATATGCGGTCTGTTCTTTTTTCTTTTTTCTTTTTTACAACTGTACAATATTAAATGTTATAAAAGTACTTTTTTAGCACTTTCCAACCTAGTTGAAAAGTGCTTATGACTTCGCTTTGTCTGGTCGGATGGCCGTATGGCCGTCTGGCCGTCTGGCCGTGCTCTAACTCCCGTAAATATGCTCGGATTGCTGTGCAATTTTTATATGTTATTGTCGTTATCTATGTCACGTTTCCTATTTCAACTGAAGTGTGTAGCGCTTATAGTTTTCTTACAGGGACACCCAAAAGAATTCCGTTACATTGCGGTCTATGGGGAAAAATCATTTGCGGTTTATTTTAAAAATGTTTCACTATTGTAAACGCATTGAAATTTATATAGATCACTAAGATGCATTAGAAGAAGCTTAATATGGAATAGTAGGTGTATAGCACTTAGAGTTACTTTACAGGGACAGTCAAAATAATTCCGTTACATTACGTCTATGGAGAAAAATCGTCTGCGGCTTATTTAAATAATGTTCCAATATTTTAAACGCATTGAAGTTTATATATATTACTAAGGTGCATTACAAGAGGCTTACTACAGAATAGTGTGTGTATAGCAGTCATCGTTCATTTACAGGGACACACAAAAGAATTCTCTACTGTCTGTTAACACTAATTCCTGGAAGTGCGTTTTAAGTTACTGAACACGATTTTAATCTTAACTCACTTTTTGTCTATTACGTGGTGTGTATAAATTCTGTAGATCCTATACAGGACAGCACAAAAGTTCGCGAACACATTTCCGTTTATTGACAGAAACTCCAGAAGCAGAATTTAAACTGTGCTACGCGTTTCCTAACTAAACTAAAATTTAGCATCCTATGTATATATACAAATCTATAGATCATATACAGGGCTACATAAAAGTATTCGGATATTTTTCCGAATATTGTATATATTGAAAATTCCTGAAATTACGTTTTTAAATATGTTATGCGTTTTCCAAATTGTTTACTTAGATGTCATCTTTCAGCTTATTAAACGGTAATGATTTGTAAAATTATTTTAGAAGCGTTGGAAAGTGCTACATAATCTATGCTTGACGCATGATTTTTCGTTCTTGTCTTTAATTATAGCATGAAAAGTTCTTTTTCAATTATCAGATGATAATTAGAACTTTGATTGTATCTTTTTTCCCGGCCCTTAAAAAATCGAATTAAGGAGCGTCGACTGTACTTTTGTTAATGACGAAATTCAACTGAATTCAGTTAAAGTTTCTTTTTTTTTAAACAATATAATTTTGAAGAAAATTCCTTTTTGTATCTTGGGAATAAAGAACATCTATTCACATACTTTCATATACCATTTATATGAACATAAAAATGTAAAATTTAAGTTCTTGCATACTAATCAGTTAGTTAAAATATCATTTTATCACAAAATTATAAAGCCTGGCGGACTTGACAACGACCTCTGGTCTATAGCCTAAAAACTGCAAATTCCTAAAAAATATATCATCTGTCACTTGAGAATACTTAAGTTTATGTACTTTTAAGGAAATTGGAGACACGGACATTAATGTGTTCCAGAAATGTATAAAAGGAGAAAATAATACTACATAAGCAATAACTACGAAATTAACACTGCCCTATATTTTCTATGCACGGAACCTTGCGTGACATTACGTGGGTGCCATGTTGTATAAGTCGCTTGAAGAATTCAAAGGATAAATATATGTTAACGCAGTAATTAGAGTTTTCCATGTCAGACACATTTACTCTCATTCATCTTAAAATTCTAAATCAAAATAAAAAATTGTTTCTTATATAAATTTTCACGTGATACAGAAAATAGTAAAGAATATGTAATACAATAGTTGATAAAAATGCAAATTTAAATGTGGAAAACAATGTTAATTGTTTAGTTTTTCACATTTATGTAAAACTAATTTTGAATACATCTTTTAACTATTTTTGCTGGTGATTTTTTTAATAAATTAAAATGGTTAGTGCGAAATAAGGGTCCTTTACTTACAACATTTTATTCAAGTTAACTGTAAATTTTCGCATTTTTCTACCAGGATACCAAGGGAACCGGGATCGAACCCCAGTCTGGACATTTTTTTCACTCTAATGGCTGTACGCTGTTTAGTAAAGTGATAATTCACATAATTTGTATTTCATTAATTTACAGCGTAATTGCAGCTCTTTTAAAAATTAATTAGTGTATACATATAAATATTGAATATTGCTATTGACATATATACGTATAAATATTCACCGATACTGGGTTTAATTTGTCTCATGCATGCCAACGGTGTTGTGCTCATGATTGACTTTACATCTTGTGCTACGTGATTGTAGCCTTGCCGTATATGAGTGAGAGAATGCTAGACTGGATGTCGTCTGGATAGCTTAATTGGTAAAGCACTTGGTGCGCTATACCAAGGGATCCGGGATCGAACCCCGGTCTGGACATTTTTTCACTCTAACGGTTGTACGCTGTTTAGTAAAGTGATAATTCACATCATTTGTATTTCATTAATTTACAACGTAATTTCAGCTCTGCTGAAAAATTAATTAATGTATAAATATTCACCGATACTGGGTTTAATTTGTCTCATGTATGCCAACGGTGTTGTGCTCACGATTGACTTTCCATCTTGTGCTGCGTGATTGTCGCCTTGCCATATATGAGTGAGAGAATGCTAGAATGGATGTCGTCTGGGTAGCTTAATTGGTAAAGCACATGGTGCGCTATACCAAGGGATCCGGAATCTAACTCTGGTCTGGACATTGTTTCACTCTAATGGTTGTACGCTGTTTAGTAAAGTGATAATTCACATTCTTTGTATTTCATTAATTTACAGCGTAATTTCAGCTCTGCTGAAAAATTAATTAGTGTAAAAAAATTTCTTTCTTATAAATTATATTTTAATTACAGCCTCTGAATATATATATTTTATATAAGAGGGAGAACTCAAAAACATATTTTCAACGTTTGATGAAATCAGGGCATTTCATATACAATAAATGCTCATGTTATTTTTGTTATTATTTGTGAGAATTAACAATTCGTCAAGTGGCAAAATAATTTCAACTAGTTTGTATATTAACAAGATTAGAGTGTTTTTTTAAAGAATTTTTTCGAAAATCAAGTAAATGATATGGCAGTGCAATCAATGTTGCTGTTTTCCAACGGTACTCACCACGCTGTGAAACAGTGTAACAATAAAAATAATTTAGGGAAAGAGAACAAATGCAATGAAAGCAATATTGCGAAATTGCACTATACATCGCGTAACGTTAACTGAGTAACATATTTTACAAATCGGTTAGGGGATTAAAAAAAGAAATGTGTATCTTAACGTGGTAATTAACGATTCGTATGTCGGACATTTCTAATGCTATTCATCGCAAAGATATAAAATTAGAATTTTAAAAGGTTTTCTTGTACTTTATTAATAGCGAAAAGTTGTAAAAAACACAGTAAAAAAGTTTTATATATTTTATATGCAAACTATCTACATGTTTTGGCTTCACCAACGCCAATTTCAAGACAAATGAGAATATTCTACAGATACACGATCTATAAAGAACTGATTTAAAGCGCCATTATTCACATTCACGTTTTTCACATTCTGTCACGTTATTTTCTTTTATTTTTTAACTTGTTTTTGATCGGCGAAGCCGAAACATGGATACAGTTTGTCTATAAAACTTTTTACTCTTTCATTTACTGCTTTATTTCACATATTTTAACAATTAACACAGTATGTAATCGCTGGGTGTTCGAAATTGTTATCGATTTAAGGGGTCTTGTACCTTTTAAACTCGCCGAAAATCAACAAAAACTTTCAAACTTTGAATTAGTGTATCTTCAAAACTTTTCCATGTATAAGCATGAAATTTTGACTGTTGATTAAGCAGATTGTGCTTTTTAATTGTCTGAGTGACACGAAGACTCATACACAGCGCAGTTTTACTTTGCTCCATATATAGCTACGGCGGATATTAAAACCTTTCGTCAAGCATAACTCAAAAAATATTTAACGGATTTTGTTCAAATTTTTACAGCAGGTACCTATAAAGGTGACAACGACGTCTATTTATTACCAAGAATAAATGTCAAACCGTTTGGAAATTATATTAAAAAAATAGATAAAAAAGCACAATTACAGTACATACGTCACGAAAATTTAGTGCGTACGTCATTTTCACAGGCGGGAGACATTCGTAATCAATCGGATTTCAAAAGTTCATGGAGCATGGAGCAAAAAAATATGCACTCACTAATATTCAGTACAATAAAAGGTACTTTTCGGTTAGCCGGGCGCCAGTGATCTATATACATACACACATATGTATATATATACACACATATATATATATATATGTATACACACACACATATATAAATGATATATATATATATATATATATATATATATATATATATATATATATTACATACATATATGTATGTATGTATAATATGTATGTATGTATATACATATATATTTATCTATGTATTTGTTCATATATCACTGGCGTCCAGCTAACCGAAAAGTACCCAATAAAATATATTTCAGTATTTTATAAAATGGAACATAAAAGTACAAATATATCAAATAGTATGTAGTATGTGAAATGAAACAATTTTATTATAATCACCTATCGTACACTAAAAATAGCTAATATACTGCATTCAGAGGGAAAAGTTCCATATCCTGTGCCGATAGATTTGGCGAGTAATTTTTTGGTGATAAGTGTTTCGATGTGGTTGTTGCGATCTTTTCAGTCTTTCGGTTACCTTTTCTAAAGTTATGTTTTGCAGATGTAATATTATGTAAACATATGTTTTGTAGATATTTTTGTTTGTATATATATACTAATTGTAATGGCAGTTGGGAATGAGATTTTTACCTTTTTATATATGCTTTCGAAAATATTAAAACATTAAAAAGATGATACAGATGTCGCAGGCGCACCGGGGTATCTTTTTGGTACTAGAATGGCGATGTTATGTGTGGGCAACCTGGCGATTTTGGTGAGATTTTGCTTCGTGTAGCAACTCAGTAGGGCAGATTCTGTGTTTTTATGTTAAATTAAATATTGTGTGTTTTATAATAAATTAATCACTGTGTGTGTTGTATAATAAAATAAGGTAAAGATGTCATATACGCACCCCATTGGCGCGATTGCAACAAAATGGAAATTTTATGCCAAACATGGTAACCCGTTTATTTTGTTTATGTGTTAATAAGTGTTAATATTTACGATTTATTGTGATATTTATATTATTATGTTTATTATTTATAACTGTTCATGTATTATTGCATGCTTTTTGTAACGGTACTTCTCTATTATCCCGTCGACCACTTTTCATAACAAAAAACTATCGCCAAACTGTACGATTAAACGCCAAAAATGCAGTCCCATTTACTTGATGTCAGAAGCATTATACGTGATTGTTATGTCATCAAATAGTTCATAAAGTGGTCGACGGTGTCATAAAGGGGTCGACGGGATAATAAAGAAGTACCTTTGTAACTGATATTCAAAAACAAAGTTTTCGCCAAATTGGCGGGAGAAAAAATCGCGCCAATGTGATGCGTATATGACATCTGTGCCTAAAATAATTTCTGTGTGCTTAAAATAAAAATTGTGTGTGTTTTATAACATAATAAAATCAAACTAGCATGTTGTTTTAGCAATCTTGGCCTAACGGGTTCTCAAAAACGGGGTTTTCTGGCCAAAACGGCGCAAACAAAAATCACGCCAATCCCAGTGCGCAAGCGACAGCTGTTCCAAAAATATTTATATCAAGCGTATAATGTTTTGCATTTTTATACGGAACACTTCTCCATTTAAAGATTTTAAATGCTATTTACATCAGATATTTTTTTCCTGAGGTTCCCAAAAGTTAATTTAGGTATGTTTTTTGTTCGTTTATTAATTTTTTACAATTTGCCCCCTGACAATAACAATTATTTATCCCAAAAATACCTCTTAGGTTTGTTAAATATGTTTGTTTATGTATTTTCATTACTTATTAAAATTTCGAAAATGAGGATAAAATTTTATTTTAGAATCGTAATTATGTTTTTAAGATGGTTCAAAAACATGGTTTAATAAAAGTACGTTTGTAAACATTTGAAAAATAAGTTTTTCCGCTCTCTGGAAAAATTTGGTAAGATGCTCAAGTAGATGCTTTTAGTAAGATGCTTTTTTTAAAGTAGATGCTTCGGTAAGATGCTTTTGGCACCATGTTTAATTTTTTCGCCAATCGCGCCAACCGGCACAGGATACGGAACTTTTCCCCTTTGAGATGCACAGGCAAGGCTGGTTTCAAACAACAATAAAGCTAGCAACAACATTGTTTTAACTCTATAACAGTTACAATAATGATATTAAATGCTCCGATTGACTTTGGGCCCGATTACGGTAGTTTCCCCTGGAAAAAACTGTAGAAGAAGTCTTTTACATTTGTTTCGAATGAAACTCGGTGAACAAAGTATTAATTAATAATACAAACAACACTAACATAAACATGGAAGCAAAAGTTTGAATTCAAATGCATATATTGTTTAATCTTTCCTCCTCCCACCAAGTATTAAAAAAAATAAGAAAAATAAAAGGAAAGTTACAGCATTGAATTTAAAATGGCGTTAAGCTACGCTTTCTGACTTAAGCAATTAACTGCAAACTCGATTATGAAACTTTCACTTAACTATAACATGTATCTAATAGCCCTGAGGATACTTTCCAGTTATACGGACCTTTAGGCTTTTCTAAAAAGCTTGACACAATTCGGGTTTAAGAAGTTGAGATTTATTGCCAAATTATATAAACAACTATAAAACTAAGACTGATGAATTATTTTGCTGGTTTACGCATGTATTTTTAAAAATTGCATCTGATTACACTTATTAGATGAATTACTTCTGTTTGTATTTAATAACGGTAAACGGCTTCTGTATATTGAATGAATTGTGAAACTATTGGGAAGAGGTAGAGAGACGAGTAAACAAACGGGTAGACAGACGGATAGTGAGATGGGTAGAGAGACGGGTAGTGACAGATATAGGCTAACGGGTTGCGAAACGAATAGGTAGACGGGTAGCGAGACAGGTAAAAAAAGGGTTGACAGAGGGGTACCGAGATGGGTAGAGAGACGGGTCACGAGACGGGTAGCGAGACGAGTAGTGAGACCGATATACAGGCATGTAGAGTAAAGGTTGAGAGACTGGTTGCGTGGTGGATAGAGAGACGAGCAGACAGATGAGCACAGAGACGAGTTGACAGACGGGGAGAGAGAGGAGTATGTACACAGGCAGACGTGTCGATAGACTGGTAATTAAAGGGGACGCAAGACAGGTAGAAAGACGGATTGACAGATGGATAGCGAGACAGGTAAAGAGTACGGTAGAGTTTGGGTAGAGGAAAAAAATTTAATTCAAATGTAAATATTTGTCACAAGGAAAATGTTGCAACAATGAAATTAAATTTGCGTTAAGCCACGTTTGCTAAAATACGCTATTGGCTGGAAATCTGATTACGTAACTTTAAAAAGCTTGGCGTTTTATAAGATCAAGCAAAAAAAAAGGGATTATTTGCCAAATGTTATAAAAACAAATCTGATGGACGGTACTTCTTTTCTATTTGTTTAACAGTGTATATGGATTTATGTATGATATTTTGTAATGCATTTAATTTTCTCTTTTTCATTATGTCGTAATTGTTAATCCTACGTTCTTAACAATATCACTCAGACTAATCCCTTTGAGGGAAATCCTAGTATAATACCATTAGAAACTGACTAGTCTTTTACAGAATTTGAGCATTGTTGAAAATAATGTTGCTCTTTTTTTTTATTCCGTAAGTCATTGCGCGCATGATATCTTGAGAACGTATGACTGGATTGTTATGAAATTTGATATAGATAATAAGCACATACGTATTTAAAAAAAGGATCTACTATTATATCTAAAATTATTTCATTAACCACGTAAAAAAAAATATTTTAGTAAAAACGTTTAAAATTTTGCATTTTTTAATGAATACAAATAGTCATATAAAAATCTTATCATTGTAAATATTTAAAAGTAGATCATTTTAAACACGCATATGCGCTTATTATCTAAATCAAATTTCATAACAATTCATGCATACGTTCTCTAGATATCATGCGCGCAATCACTTACGGAGTAAAAAAAAGAACTATTTTAATTTCAACAATGAAAAATTCAGTAAAATATTAGTCAGTTTCTAATAGTATTATATTAAAAAGCACAATCTATTTAATTAATAATCAAAATTTTATGCTTATACATATAAAGGTTTTGAAAATACATTAATTCAAACTTTGATTGTTTTTCTCGATTTTCGTCGCGCTTAAAAGTTACAAGACCCCTTAAGATCTTCTTGCTAAAATTTTAGTGTGATATAGAAAATAATAAGGAGGACATACTACAATCTTTAATGTAAATGGAAATTGAAGACTGAATTATGAATATATGTTGTTTTAATTTTCAGATTTATAACAATGTATTTCTAGTTGAATATATTAAAACCTTTTAATTGTAATTCCTTTTCGCAGTGCAGTGATGTGAAAGTTAATATACAATAAAAGGTTTCATGTAATATTTCTTGGATTTCATCTTGAGTTTTGAAATTTAAATGTTTATGTATTCATTCACATAAACAGATTTTCTTTTGTACTTTATAGGTACTTTATAGACTTTTTGAAGAGATTTCTCTTTGTATACTATATAGGCTTACTTGTGGAGATTTTTATTTGTACTTTATAATATGTTTAATTTATATATTTTCAATATCATTTTTAGAAATACATTTGTACATTACATTTGTCATATGTGATTACCCAATACAATGAAAAAAATCTAATATTAACACTATAATTATCCATATGAATGCTTAAGGTATTATTTAGTAAAATTCAATCAAATTTATATTTTTATTATTTTTTATTGTTAGGTTTTCATTACGAAAATAATCGATAGGTGGAAGCCAAAAAAATATCTCATGTATAAAAATAATAATGTCCCATTAAACCAAAATCAAATACTATAATATCTGCAATACTTTATTAAAGACAATGCGCTTGAGAATCAGTAACTACTTTTATTATCTGAAAACCACAATTTTATTTCAAAAAAGTTACTTTTTTTCCGTTTAAGAATAAAAATAACCATCAATATATTTAAAAAAAAATTTCTTAGGATCAGAAAAAAATGCAGAATTAAAAATCTACTTGGCAAGGAAAAATTTCTCTTGATCTTAAGTTAAAGGAAAAGCACACAGTGGGCCTGAAAACATCTTATAATGTAGCTGAAAATGACAAAGGTCTAAAAATATGTGCGTATCAGTCTCAGGAGAATTCTTAAGTTTATATATCTAGGGTAAAACCGATAGCGTGATCAGAAATGTATTACGAAATTGCATAGAAAAGCAAAAAAGTAATGAAAAATAACCATCATTATCTTTTAAAATATTGTTCATATGATCTGGAAAATGTAGAATTAAATATACTATTCGACAAGGAAACATTTTCTGTGATCTTAAGATAAAGACAAAGCAAAAATGACCTCAGAATGAACGACCTCTTATAATGTAGCGGAACATGACAAAGTTATAAAAATATGTTACTTATCTGTCTCATGGGAATATTTAAATTTACATATCTAAGATAAACCCGATAGTTTTATCAGAAATATATATTCCCAGATTGCATAGAAAAACAAAAATTAATGAAAAATAACCCTTAATATATTTGAAAATATCGTTCTTATGATCTGAAAATTTTAGAATTAAAAATACTACTACGCAAAGAAAAGTTTCTCGTGATCTTAAGATAAAAACAAAGCACGGGGGACCTGACAACGATTTCTTATAATGTAACTGAAAATGAAAAAGTTCTTAAAATATGTTGCGTATTTGTCTCATGAGAATACTTAAGTTTTTATAGCTAAGGTAAAATGGATAGCTTGATCAAAAATGTATTTCAAAATTGTATTGAAAAGGGAAAAAAATATAACCATCGAAATATTTTAAATTATTATTCTTATGATCTGAAAAATGTAGAATTAAAAATACTACTAGACAAAGAAACGTTTCTCGTGATCTTAAGATAAAGACAAAGCTCAGGGGACCTGACAACGACTTCTTATAATGTAACAGAAAAGGACAAAGTTCCAAAAATATGTTGCGTATTTGTCTCATAAGAATACTTAAATTTGTATAGCTAAGTTAAAATTGATAGCTTGGTCAGAAATGTATTCCAAAATTGTATTGAAAAGCAAAAAAATAAATAAAAAATAACCATCAATATATTTTAAATTATTATTCTTATGGTCTGAAAAATGTAGAATTAAAAATACTACTAGACAAAGAAACGTTTCTCGTGATCTTAAGATAAAGACAAAACACAGGGGACCTGACAATGACTTCTTATAATGCAACAGAAAATGACAAAGTTCCAAAAATATGCTACTTATTTGTCTCTATTATCCTTATGATCTGAAAAATGTATAATTAAAAATACTACTAGGCAAAGAAAAGTTTCTCGTGATCTTAAGTTAAAGGAAAAGCATACAGTGGACCTGAAAACATCTTATAATGTAGCTGAAAATGACAAAGGTCTAAAAATATGTGCGTATCAGTCTCAAGAGAATACTTAAGTTTATATATCTAGGGTAAAACCGATAGCGTGATCAGAAATGTATTACGAAATTACATAGAAAAGCAAAAAAGTAACGAAAAATAACCATCATTATCTTTTAAAATATTATTCATATGATCTGGAAAATGTAGAATTAAATACACTATTCGACAAGGAAACATTTTCTGTGATCTTAAGATAAAGACAAAGCAAAAATGACCTCAGAATGAACGACCTCTTATAATGTAGCGGAACATGACAAAGTTATAAAAATATGTTACTTATCTGTCTCATGGGAATATTTAAAATTTACATATCTAAGATAAACCCGATAGTTTTATCAGAAATATATATTCCCAGATTGCATAGAAAAACAAAAATTAATGAAAAATAACCCTTAATATATTTGAAAATATCGTTCTTATGATCTGAAAAATTTAGAATTAAAAATACTACTACACTCTCAGAAAAAAACTGTAAATTTATGAGTGTTTGCCCTTCAATTTTCACGGGAAACAGCCTTATTTGATGAAAAACGGTCTGATCCACTAAATAAACGGCCTTATCCCTTAGATACTTAGAAAATTAAGCGCAATCCACAAATTCTTACAGTTCTAGCCCATATGTCAGCAAAAATACGGAACGACCCCATACATTGTTCTCCGCTAGGGTGTAACCTTTCATTTTACTCGTAATTCGAAAATTTTTACCTGCCCAAAAAACTATTTTGTGATGATTATATAACGTGCTACGTGCTACGGAACAGTAAGTAAAGTGTTATCGTGTTTTAATGTGCATTATAATGCTGTATTACTTTGCTCCGTAAAATTACGGGCTGCACACGGGGTATGACTAGGATCTCTGCTGCCGGCCTCTGCCCGTAATTTTACAGGAATTTTTTTCTGTGTGTAGGCACAGAAAATTTTTCGTGATCTCAAGTTAAAGCCAAATCACAGCACAGCAACTTCTTATAATGTTAATAAATGACAAAGCTGTAACAAAAATATATTGTTTATCTGTCTCATGAGAACACTTACGTTTATATAGTAGACTAAAACCAATAGCTTGACCAGAAACATATTTCAAAACTAAATAGAAAAGCAAAAAGTAATAAAAAATAACCATCAATATATTTAAAATATTCTTCTCATGATCTGAAAAATGTAGAATTAAAAATACTACTAGACAAAGAAACGTTTCTCGTGATCTTAAGATAAAGATAAAGCACTGGGGACCTGACAACGACTTCTTATAATGTAACAGAAAAGGACAAAGTTCCAAAAATATGTTGCGTATTTGTCTCATGAGAATTCTTAAGTTTGTATAGCCAAGTTAAAATTGATAGCTTGATCAGAAGTGTATTCCAAAACTGCATTGAAAAGCAAAAAAATAAATAATAAATAACCATCAATATATTTTAAATTATTATTCTTATGGCCTGAAAAATGCAGAATTAAAAATACTACTAGACAAAGAAACGTTTCTCGTGATCTTAAGATAAAGACAAAGAACAGGGAACCTGACAATGACTTCTTATAATGTAACAGAAAATGACAAAGTTCCAAAAATATGCTACTTATTTGTCTCTATTATCCTTATGATCTGAAAAATGCAGAATTAAAAATACTACTAGGCAAAGAAAAGTTTCTCGTGATCTTACGATAATGACAAAACACAGGGGACCTGACAACGACTTCTTATAATGTACCTGAAAATGACAAAGTTTTAAAAATATGTCGCGTACCTGTCTCATGAGAATACTTAAGTTTTTATAGCTAGGGTGAAATACATAGCTATATCTGAAATGTATTCCAAAATTGCAGAGAAAAGCAAAAAAGTAAAACTATGAAATTAACACTAACCTATATTTCTCATGCACGTTACTTTGCGTGATGTTACATAAGTATAACATTATGTAAGTCAGTTCAGGGATTCAAAGGGTAAATATGTAGTTAAAAAAGCAAATGATATTTTATATGTGAGATATATTTAGTGTCATTCATTGCAGAGCTATGTATTTGAATTAAAAAAAACGGTATCCATGTTTAAAGCTGTGTGTGGTGTAGAAGATAATACGGAATATTTATTACAATATTTTATAATAATGAAACTTATGTGTTTCCAAATATATGATTTTTACACCCATTTCTTTATGTAAATACGTACACATATTCTTGAATACTTTTTCTGGTGATTAGTAAAATAAAATGGAAAGTGCAAGAGAAAAAAAAGGATGCGAAGTGAACAAATAAAGTGACTTAAAAAAAAAAAAAACTTCAATCAAGAGATTTCATTCTAAAGATTTAATTTAAAATACTTCCCTTCAAGTAAATTTCTTTTGTTGTTTATAATTTGTACTATTTTCGTATTCGTTGGATATTTTTAATAATATTTCAGAAAGAACGGTAAATGCGCAAGTTCAATTACGGATATTTATACACCATGGTTGTGTACTTTATTTTTTGTATTATACGTTAATGTAATGTGGCAGAACGATTTAACTCCATTGCTATAAGCGTTTCGTTTGCAAAGTATGAGAAATTTAAGTATTTACGTTTTCATTACAAATATACCCTATATCTTAAAGAATTCTGAAAAATCCGAGTTACATCAGCACAAATATCCTCATAAAATCAAATTTATGAGGAATTATTTTCATAATAGCATGTATAAATATATTATACTTTAAATTTACCCAATATAGAATTAAAAATATATGAATTACTAATTGTGAAATTTAAAAAAAGCAATAATTTACTAAATATTTTTTTAACAAAAACATTTTAAAATAACACACGATAATGAGATCGAAGAACCGTTGCTTCAGATTGAATCGAGAAATATCTACGAATTAAAAAAATATCTTAAACTATCAGGCTTCGCTCGCTACGCTGCACAGTGGGGCGTTTTGAGGATCTAGGTGGACAAAATTATTGCGTTGAAGTTTAATTAGGTTTTGCTGGGTTTTCGAATGTATCAGTAATAAAATAACCAAACAGTGATAAATATTTGACTTATTTAATTATTTATATTATTATTATTATTATTATTGTTATTATTATTATTATATTATTACTTATATTATTATTATTTTTTTTTAATTATAATATTGTATTGTCATTCAAACTACACATGTATTCAAAGTTTCAGCTCAATCGGATAATTAGAAGTGGTGAAAATTGACTTGCAAGATTTGAATTAAACACACAGACGCACACTTCAAGTTAATATAACTTAATGATTCGCAAACTTTCGCAGGAGCTGTCTTAAGTTTTCAATACTTTAGAAATGGCACTTTGATTTTAAAAAATGCTTATTGCTAAATAATGCTTAATACTGTACTAAAACTCAAGATGAAGTTTGTAAACAAGATGGCGCTTATTTTCAAACAACAATAGGTTAAATCGTGTGACAAACATGTGACATATGTCCAGTAAACTCCTGCTTTCAAATAAAACAGAAAAGTCTCGACTTGCTTTCGAACTTACAGAAAAATAATGCAACTGTTGAAAGTCTCTCAAATCAACTGCCTTCTTTACGGTCGTAGTTAATCGACACATCGGGTTTTTTCGACAAAACTTATACGGATCTCGACAAAAGAGACATTCAGCTACCAGTATACGCTGTCTTGTTAAATTCCGAGATAATCGGAAAAATGAATTTTGTCCACCTAGATCATCAAAACGCCCCACTGTGCGCTGGTTGGATTCTCCAAACGACACTTGAATCAAAATAAATATATCGAATAATTTGATTTTGTGCTTTAAAGCGATATGGAACCTTTACACGGAATGTCTTTCCACATTGCTGAAAATTATGCGAACGCCATTGCACTATTATATTTTCTAATGACTGAGACAAAATTTTGTCTGTTAAGGACCAACTCTTGGAGATGATCATTTATAGTGGGGATTTGGTAAAGAACGACATGCAACCATTCATATAAAACCAACCACGAAAAATTATTACTAGCAATTCAAATCTCTTCAAAATAAGTCCAGTAGAACTTTTAAAAAGACAAATCTTACATATTCGGATTCTGGTTCCAGAACTATTCCTCAGATTTTTGTAACTAAGCAACTTAGAATAATATGTTATATACTAAAATTTTTCCTGAAAAAATACGTAACTAACAATGCAAATTCCATCGAAATTTATTCACCGGGGTATTTTAAAAAGGCTTCTCCTTTTATAATCAAGTTTGCTTTGTTCTGGGACTTTCCATTATAATTCGATAACTAAGCAAAGTAGAACAAAATTTTTATATACTAAAACCTTACCTGAAAAATTATCCAACTAACAGTGCAAATTCCATCGAAATCCATTCAGCACAGAACCTTTTAAGAAGGCAAATGTTTCATAATCGAGTTCGTTCATGTGTCCAACTTTCCCATATAATTCTGTAACTAAGCAACATAAAACGATACATTTTATACAACGCTCTTTCCTGAAAAATTGTCTAACTAACATTGTAAGTCCTATCGAAATCCTATCAGAAGAAATCAAGTTATAAGCGGCCGGAACAAAATTCGCATTTGTATATTTTATATATACCAGCTGACTCGTACGGCGTCGCCCTAGCTCGTGATAATAACATTAAATAAACCCAAATTCGTATTTCTTTATATATTTAACCCGATTTTATATGAATTCATATTTTTAATGACAAAATCAGGAAAAAATATTGATAAATAGAGATAACAGTGCTCGTAAGAAAACATTTTCTTCTTTTTTCACGCAGGATCGTTTCATAGTTTAAAAAGATAGTTTCAGTACGGAGAAACACCCCACTTCTTCGCTTTTTGGGAAATTTTTCTCAGATTTTATTATTTTTTAAATATTTCTACTTGTCCGAGTGTTTCGAAAATTTTGCAGGTGATATACATCTCGTCTACTGAGATTCCCTAAGAAGGTTGTATCGAAATACGGGCATTTAGTTACATTTAGCGTAGATGAAATATCGTCTCCGAGAGGCTTGAAGTGACCTGCGTTTCACAGGTGTTTCTGAAAGGGTTAAAGTTCGTACTTTTTAAAATCCGACTGCACCGTCAATTAAAAGAAGATTGCATCTTTAAATGCATATTTTTGGTTTGTCATTACCTCTAAAATTGTGTCCTGGAGAGGCGTTTCTATAAGAGAGAAAAAGTCCTTTGAAAAATCGACCCTTTTTTAATTATATTTTTAAAGGTTTAACAACGATATATTTTTGAATTAATTGCGGCATTTGAGACGTAAGAATACGATCTTTCTGAATATGTTTTCCAATCTCAACTGTACCGTGTGTTTTGGTTTATTTAAGCCGATTTGATTTAAAACTACGAAATAACACAAAAAACCTGCCCGTTTGATTCTTCCATTTCCTCTCGATGCGTAAATCGTGTTTTGGGCATGCGCGAGTGCTGAAAGCCGGATCGCAAAGAAAGAGATGAGTTATTGATGAGTTTTTAATTATATTTTGTCTAATTGTTAAAATATTAAAATTCTGATTCTCAGGTGCAACAGGGCAGACCATGGACTACCCTCACCTAATTTTTCAGACTTCTAGGTGCGCTAGATTTCGCTAGCCATCGCACACATAGACAGAAGACACATAGACGCACACATAAAGCGAAACTATCTTTTATTCGTATAAGATAGTACATGCGTAGTTATATTGAGCACTGAAATAGTTATATTACAAAATAACAGAACAATTATATGCTCGAATTACGATGTTTGAAAATAAATCACCCAACCATTAGTCTTCTTAATGTTTACCTAATTAAGTGATACTTTAAAATTAAGTAATTCTTAAAATAATTGTAATTTAAATAAAATTTATTAAACTATTAGTTCTTTCATGACATTTTAAAAATGAAGCTGCATTTAAAATAAAGGAACTATAATATATAGGCCTGATAAGAAACAAAAATATTTTTTGCGTCCGTGGTACAATATTTTTATTGTTATTAAAAAACTAAAAGCTATGCGGAAACTTTATAAGTATGCTTCATTTATGCACAACTTTCCTTATCTTTTTCAATCCAAACTTGTGCAACGTTTGCGCAAAACTCAATAAAGTTTAAAAAATAGTATATCTAGCATGATAAATTTGTTAGATTTTTTTTATTCGTAGTATATTAATTTTCCTACAGTAATAAAGTGCTCCTGTGTAAATTTAAGGTAGGTAATATAACTTCGAGAACAAAGTGCAAATATCTCTCCATAAGAATTTATTTATGATAAAAAGTAGTAATCATACGGTTTAACATTACTAGAACATTTATTTTATTGAAATATGTTAATTTTTATCTCTAATATGAAATAATATTTCTTCATAAAGCTATTTAAAAAAAATCTGAAGAATAAAACGTTAATTTTTTATTATTATTTATGATAGTACAAGAAAACACTAGCTATTGTTTAATCCTCTAAGCCTTAATATTATATTATATTATTATATTATATTATATTATATTATATTATATTATATTATATTATATTATATTATATTATATTATATTATTATATTATATTATAATATTATATTAATATCCTCTAAGCCTTAATAATTATAATATTATCAATATATTATCAATTAATTATTAATTATATTATCAATAGGTTAAAATTGGTTTCCTGATATTATTAATAAAAATCTAAATATTAAAATCCTCTAAACATGATAATACAATTAAAGGATTGATAATAATAGGGGATAGGATAATAATAGGATGATAATAATAGGATAATAATAGGGTATGATGATAATAATGATATAATGATAATAATGATATAATGATAATAATGATATAATGATATAATGATAATAATGATAATAATAGGATTGATAATAATAGGGGATTGATAATAACAAGGGATTGATAATAATATAATTAATTGATAATATAATTGATAATTAATAATTTAAACCGTCTTCTTCTGTCACGTATTTTTTTAATTCAAAGGCTGATTAAAAAAATATTTGATATTAATTTTATTTTCCAGTACATAAGATAAATAAATATGCAAGATAATCAAAGACAAATCCTCATACCAATACTTTTCATAGTTATTATTTTATGAATCGTTAAACATATATGTAAAAATATTGCCACACACTTTTAAAAAATTGCTGCAAACTGTCCAGTCATTTGCCCGTTTTTGCAAAAAATGGTTACCTAACAGTAATTTAACTCTATACTGATCATAATATAAGGAATAATATGGTCAGAGTAGTACTAAATTACGGTTATGTAACTGTTTTCTATAAAAACGGTCAAATGACTGGACAGTTTTTTGCAAATTTTTAACAGTGCATGTTTAGACGAATTTAATACTTTAGATTTTTATTAATAAAATATCAGGAAACCAATTTTAACCTATTGATAATATATATATAACATATATATATTATCAATAACATATATATATATATATATATATAACATATTGATAATATATAACCTATTGATAAAAGTCATTTATTAGTAGATAGATACTCATTTATTCACCATTATGTTAGAACATATCAGAGGGTTATCAGAGGGTAGTTTTAATCATAAAATAATATTTGTGAGTGTAAATACATTGAAGCAGAGCATTGCAGTGGTTGAACCAGTGGTTTTAATAATTACTTTCATTATGCCCAAAATAAGCAAAAAAAAAACTTTAAGGCTAAAAAAAAGCCTGGAGATACTCCACTTGCCTTTCCGAACACTATATAGAATACTGTGCATTGAAATTAATTTCTAGTAGAATGGACACAGGTGCATTCCAACCCGGAATTTCTGCCTTACAGCTACAGACGTTACATCTGATTCACGGATGTCTGCTAATGTTGTGCCGATATATTTTTTTGCCGTTATCTTTGGTCACAAATTTTTGATTATTTACCGTAAAGAAATGGTCACAAAATACTAAATTATTTTTAACACAATTATACAAATTGGTAAAGAAATCATATGAATTGTAATTTCCCAACTGAGTGAAAAATAGTCAGGACAGAACACTAGAATTCCATTACATGCGAGTTATTCTGTTGAGCTGATTCATATATAAGACAAGATGCTATGATCAATAAGGTTAACTGAGTGAATTAGTTCCTCCAGATTCGTCCGGGATTGCTCAGTTGGTAGAGCATTGGTAGCTTCAGCCAAGAGATCCGTGGTTCGAATCCTGCCCTAGGCTTTTTTTTAGCCCAGCTGAGAAATTACAACTCATATGGTCACAAAATAGTTCAGATTACAGTTCTTGGACAGTATTATTCAAAAATCTGTACAGTTCTTTCAACAGTGGCTTATATTATTACTTGCCACATTTGAACTAAATTCAAAACATCTTTTGGGTGCTGTCGTCTTAACTCACACACATACATACATATACACATCATTAAAAATTAAAACGGACTCTCAGTACCTAAAAACGCAAACAAATAGGTACATACATAAGGTAAAGCCAGGAGAGATGGCGCGGTCGGAGAGATTGCACACATAGCGATTCGGGGGGAAGGAGTAGAGTGAGCGCAGAGCGACTCCAGGTAGTTGTACAACAGCAGTAGTGGAGTCTCTACTTGAAAGTGCAGATTGATTGTTTTGAGTGTCTAAGATAAAGCAGTGCTATTTTGTTTTGTTTTCCCAAAGTAAGTGTTTGAATTTTCATAGCTATTCATCAGAATTTCTATACAATATCAGTAGTACAAAATATTTTAATCATAAACGATTTCTCATAAGCTACTAATCTAGACTAACAATGTGAACATCAACGGTTCATTTTAGTAGCGGCCATATTTAAATAAAAGGCCGCGCAATCTCTCCTACTGAAATTGGAGAGTTTGCGCATCTGCTACTTAGGAGAGATGGCGCATTGTTCCCATTAGTTTTCATGCTAGAAGAGATTACGTAGCTTATTTGTAAATTTTCCATAAAAAATATATAATTAAAATGGACTAATTTTAGGTTAAACGTGTTATCAAGTAACTTGATATTATTTTGTAATCTTATCTGGACTTGCTTTTTCTGATTCTTTAACTTTTTTCCTTTAATTAAAATTTTTTAATAGTTTTAAAATTATTTCCTTTTTCTAATTCTTTAATCATTAGGTTGAAATATTCACTTCTAATACAATAATATTGGTTCACAAAAACCTTACAACAATGTCATTTAAGTATAATTATTACTGTTAACAACTTAATTGTAGTTGTTATTAGCAACAATCTCTCCTACCCATGTGCGCCATCACACCAACCCTGTAAGGACAGATTGCGCAAAATAACTTTCTTGGTTTTGATACAACTGTTCTATTAAATTGCAACATAGCAACAAAATAGCAATGGAAATGCATAAAAAACAAATGAAGTAAAAATTATTCATGGATAGTTTAGCAAAAAATTAATATTTAGATTTTTTTATTGTTATTCTTTTGAATTGTGCGCAGACTCTCCTAGCTCTACCTTATGCACATTCATGCAGAAATGTTGTAAAAGTAGTAGAAACGATCTTGAGGGACATCAAATTTTGGAGGTATACTGAAATTTTACAGTCAGTTTTTAATATGATTACAATAAGTTCCCTACACTATGTGTTGGAAAAATAAAAATGATAAATGAATAGATAAATAAAACTCTCTCTGAAAATAATCTGCAGTGTGAATAACGAAAATAAAAAGGAGAAGTGCATTACCTATTTTGCATTTCCTGCTATCGAAAACACACACATGTGATTGTATTGTTAAAAAACAACATGATGACATCATATCTTGAGAATTATCGTAATTTGATTAATTGCAATTGTGTGGAAAGAAGGCAGTAACACAGAATAGTTTTAGTACATCAGTTAGGAATTAGAAAATTGATTATGTGTACCTTTTTGTATGCCTACAACAGGATGATATAATATATAGTTTTTTTTTAAATAATTTTTCAGTTATTTTAAACAGTCAGCAGTAATTAATGTTTAAAGGTTTAGAAAACAGATAAAATAAATTGAAATATAAATATTTATATAAAATCAGTAGAAACACTATGATAGTCACAGATCATAGATAAATATTTATTCATCGTTCTTTCTTTTATGACAGTACGTAGGCTTTCTTCGTTTTTGTATCTTTTATGTCAATTTTCAACAGTGATTTTGTGTTTTCTACCCTGATTCAACTCTGTTTGTTAAACGTTTACCTTAAATTATCTGATGTTCCAAGATTACCATCTTGTTTTACTTTTCTCAACCGAATAGTTGGTGTTATGATATGAAATTCGCATGATATGGTTCATCATCATTTATCCCCTTGAACCTTCATTTATTGTTTCTGTCAGTGTGATACAGTATTCTGTGTTTATGCATAATTTAAGAAAAGCATGAAGATTAACAGAAAATTATACTACTCTTAAGTACCACACACAGCAGCATTTCTCACGGCACGTGGTCTCTCTGGAACATATTTCTACAAATATAAATGTGCAGATATACACCTTTGCGAGTGTGGTTCAGTGGCGTCGGGCCCCAGTTACTACATCAATAGCCCACTAATACCACAGTGGTATATTCAGATACCTGTCATCCCTTCCAATGAATGGCTTCCCAACATCCGAAATAGGCGCACCCTTAACAGAAAGCTACTCAAAAAAAAAAAAATCCCACAGATTTTTCAAACGTGACCTAGTAGCCGACAGTTGCATTCTGAATGCACCGAATGTAGTGTCTATGTGTCCTGTTCACCGTCGCAGTAGCTCTAGCAGGAAAAGCACAGAATGTCTCGTGGGAGCGTGGATCCGGGGCGTCAAGCCATGCAAGGTTTTGCCCAGTATGACCTCTGGTAGTAACAGCTTGTTGTAACCTTAAGCTACTGCTCACCCTGTAAAATCAAAATTCTTTATGAAATGATCTAACAGACTCTTTCGTTTCGACTAATCCTCCACTAGTACTTCGCTGCTGCCTGTCGCGCGGGAGAGGCTCCAGCAGCGACGGATGTTGTTAAAACCTACAAGGCGAACAACTTGTACTCAATCTCTGCCTCTGTCGCGTGGAGCAGTTTTCCCAGGGAGGGCGGGCATATAGGCGATCTCGTTGTCTACTATAGTCTGCTTTTATTTTCTTATATATATATATATATATATATATTTATAACTTTTTTTATATCTTTTTTTAAACTAATTTATTTTCCATTCCTACCCTTGTCGCGTTTTCCGGTAGGTTCAGCTGTGGTGGAACATTGTTTCTTTTAAATTAATTTTAAGACCTTAATAAAGGGGACCGGGAAGGACATCTAGGCTCTACAGACTTAATTCTTCATCGGAACAGTTCCTCTCAGGCTTTCAAAAA
Source organism: Maratus michaelseni (assembly GCA_963931845.1). Lineage (NCBI taxonomy): Eukaryota > Metazoa > Arthropoda > Arachnida > Araneae > Salticidae > Maratus > Maratus michaelseni. Next base: position 101,212,710 of record OZ007597.1, on the reverse strand, counting down.
ATTTTAAATACATCAAAAATAAATCATATATTGCGTGCGCTTTTATTTATTTAGTGGTAGATCCAAATAACTGATGCTTGAGTCATTCCCAAAGATTTAAACGATTACAAATTTTATCCAGTTAAATCTTTTTGGCTTTAAGAAATAAAGAAGGCTTAACAGATTTCAGAAGTACTTTTTCTGAAACATGAAAAAGCTATTTTAGAAAAACAAAATATATATCGAAATAAAATTACTTTAATAAATAACGATGTTTCGACGGAAATAATTATATTTAAACAGAACTTATTTTCAGAAAAGAAAATATTTACTGCTAATCAACATAAAGTTAATATAAATAAATAAATTATGCTTTGTATTTGCCATTTAAATGGAAATAAATAATAATTATAGAATATAAAAAAAGAACATTCGAGAGTTGAAAAAAATGGAAGTCCCATTAAAAAAAAAAGACTTCATTATCAATTATTTTTGAAAGGAAAAGTAACAATTGCTATGTGTGGTTATAAAAAAATTCATAAAGTAAATTAAGAAAAATGTGGCTTGTCAAAAAAAGTAAAAAGTAAAAAAAAAAAAAAAAAAAAAAAAAAAAAGGGGGTAAAAGAAAAAGGAAAAAGAATGGCGATGCATTTACGCTACGCGTAAGTAAATTTAAATTATCCGTAGAAAAGTGTATTTGTGTTTAAGGAGAATAAAAACAGTATTATATTTTTGAATTTTGTGATATCAATTTATGACAACAGTTTGATATATTAAAGCTAATTTGTTTTTAATGTACGCTAAAAATTACTTGTTTATAGTTTCGATATGTGAAACACTCACGCTACAGATGTTAAATAATTTAAAACAGAGAAAATCGTTCATATCAAAGTTTATCAATAGTTAAAATATAGATACATATTTATTGTGCTAGCTTAATTTAAAATGCAATTTTTTATTTAAAAGAGAATTTATAAACAAGAATATATCTTACATCTTGCACGCATCTTCGTATATACACCTAAAAATGCCTTTAACAGACAAAATAGCAAAATAAAGTAGATTTGTTAAACTATATAACAATATTTAATTGAAAATAGTTATATTTAAAGCACCAACTAACCTAAAATATGGAATATTTATAATTAATCAGCAAAACTTTATCAAAAAAGAAGCCTTAAATTTAATATTTAAATAGGAAAAAAAATTGGGACGCCGATTTTACCGTATATCGAAAGCAAAAATATCAAATATTGAAAAAGTGTTCCTTTTTAAGAATAAAAACGATATTCTCAACGTCTTTTGAACACCAGAACAATTTTTATTTGGTAAAAAAAAAATGATGAGAAAGATAATTTTCGTACACAATTCGAAGAATTTAAAAACACTTAGAATTCATTACACGTAAAAATGCAAAAATATGCATTAGGAAATTCGTTTAAAAATAGTAAATTAACCGTATTATCTTCGAGTTTTATGCCTTTCATCTGTGTGAATCGGCTCGCATCTGAAAACGAATATTTCTACAAGACGTGTGATAGGATATTTGCATATTATTTAAATTACATGTTGGTCATGCATTATGCAAGGAAAAACGTTTAAGTCAAAGTTTTTAAAATGATAAAATTATCTTTTAATTCTGTAATGTTGTTTTATGGTAGCAGCTTTAAATCTAAAAACTGATTTCCCCGTGATATTAGCCTTAAAAGGTTTTAAATAGGTCGTATGAAAAATTTAAAGCTATTATGTTTGACAAAAATATACTGGAATTTTGTTTTTTTAAAAACACTTTTTCATTTTTTTAATGCAATTAACAAAAATTTTGCAGTTATAAAATTTATATACATATTAACTGCGCTACTTAAAAAATTGCAAAGCTATTTTTCGTATTTTTTTTTTATTTAAATTTTTAATTAATTTTATCTCGCATCTTTGAAACAATTTTGTAAAAACACATCGTTTTAAAACAAAAAAAAATGTACGAATATCGCAATGAAGTTATTAAAATAAATGCCGATATTTGAAAGAAAATAATTATGTTAAAAGCATAAGCTCCTTTCCAAAAATGAATTATTTAAAATTAATCCGTACACATTGAAGAAGTATAAAAAACGCTCAATTTTTAATATGTAAATGGAATACGTTATTCAATTAGCGAAAATGAAGAACCAAACTTCTCAAGTTTTGAAAAATTATTTTTTTATAAAGAAATTCTCCTTATCATTTTAAGATCTTCTGAAAAGAATATGAAATATTTTGATATGTTGAAGGAAAATAAAAATAAATTCTAGAAACCCATCTTCCTAAAAAAGAAGAATTTAAAAATTCAGAATTCATTACAGGAAAAGTATGCAAAATTATATATGAGGAAATCTTTTTGAAACCAGCAACATTATATTTATACACTAATTGGCCAGAATATAACGAACATCCTGCTACACAACAGTAATATTTTGATGAATATTGTTTTCGTACTGTGTTTTAGGGGTGTGTTAGAGCGGACGGATACGTTTTACAATAATCCTGTTGTAATGCGCTGCAATTAGTTGCGATGTATCTTTTCTGCTGCATTCAATGAGTGTATGTCATTTGTCCGCCCCATTTCTTGTTTAAACGATTTCGTCCTCCTATTAAGATTTTTGGTCGAAGTTGTTTGTCTTATATCACGTTCACATTATACAGGGTATTCCAAAACCGACAAATTAAGAGAGATGATATAAGGCATCAAGAGGATGAAAACTTAATATAGAACATGGGGTCGCAAACCACGTTTAGTGGGGGAAAATCTCAGAAACAGTTTTGAAGGGTATGACGTTGAGTGGAACAAAAAGGGCCAATAATAATAAGAAAAACCATTTATATGACGTCAAGAATGAATACAATGCATTTCAGTTCAACGTCAGAAAAAAGACGGCGACATATTTTTATAGAAATTGTTCGAAATTGCGGCCACGAAGATCATTGCACAGCCGAGACCGATGGACGAAGGATTGCCAGACGCGTTAAAACATATTCCTATAACATGTCTCGTTGTCTCCTTTCTGACGTTGAACTGTAATGCATTGTAATCATGTATCTAACAACTAACGCTCTATCAACTATCCTGGGCAATTTCGTTAAGTTTAAAATATCCCAACCACATTAAAATTCACCGCAAACAATTTTTCCCCATATACCGTAATGTAAAGGAATTATTTTATGCATGCCTAATAATAAAGGCTATTTATATTAGGCGAATAATAAGGAGAATAATAAAGCGAATAATAAAGGCTATTTATTCTATACTTCTGCAAAATCATATTATCGTCTGTTTCGAAAATGCGCATCAATCTCTTTGTTTGAAACATCGTAACTTAAATATAATGCGCCGCAAACGATTTTTCCACATAGACCATTATGTAACGGAATTCTTTTGGGTGTCCCTGTAAATGAACTCCAAATGCCGCACACTTTATTTTCAATACAGAACATTCTTATTAAACCTCAATAACATAAATTTTCATGGCAATCCAAATATATTCAAACGAGTAAGAGCACGGTAGGCGGCCGACAAACAGACAAACCAAATTCATAAACTCCTGTTAACTATGCTGTAAAACGTTAAAAAAGATTACGAAAACAAAAAAAATTTAAAACACTTAGAATTCATTACATGTAGTAATGGAAAATTATGCAGGAGGAAATCATTTTAAAGACAGCAAAACAAACTACATTAAAATTTATGACATTCGTTTGTGACATGCGGTTTAAATTTGAAAAACAATTTTTCTATAACAGGTCCGATAAAATATTTGCATAGAAATTACATTCATTTAATAGGTTTTGTGAATGCTGCAAAACATTCAAACAAAGAAATAAGATTCATGAATGAAAGACAAAGCTTTAAAAGTTATTGAAAAACATTATTCTTTAAGTGGTATTACATCTCAATCGATATTTATGCAGCATGTGAAGGGACAATGCATTGTAAATGACATTCAATTATACAAAATAAATAAATACCAAAACATTTGAATTTTGAAAAATTTCAGCTTGTTGGAGAAAAGTTTTGTTAATATTAATGTCTTATAAATATAGTGAAAACAACTTTTATTTGTGGAAAAAAAGCTTAGAATATATCAGATTTAAAAATGCAAAAACTTATGCATTAGAAAATCCTTTTTTAAGACAGTAGAAAAACTATATTATCTTCGAATTTTATGACATTGATTTATGATTGTCTGGTTGTATCTGATAAAATAATTTTCTTATAAGATTTATTCTAATTTATTTGAATAATATTTAAATTACATGTAAAATGCTTATGTTATAAACGTTCAAGAAAAATAATGTATAACGGAATATATTGAATAAATAACGTTATTTAAAGGAAAATAATTATGTTTCACACGTAAACTTTTCTTTAAAATGGGAATATTTGTTGTTTTTCATTATACATGTCAGATAAAATTTTGATATACTATATTCGAATAGAAATTTAAAATCAAATGGTATGTAGTTAACTATCATAAAAAGAAAGATTGATAAATGATGGAAATGGGAAAAAAAAGTCTAGTTTGCATTTAAAATGAAATTATCTCCAAAGATTCCATTAATTTAGGTAATGCTTAGTTTAATAATTACACATAATGATTAATGGAGTTCGGAGGCTCGAGGTTTCGTCTATTGCGTTGCCTGATATTGCAAACTGGATGTTACTAGCAACGGGTTAATCAAGTGGATTATTGGCGAGAGTTGTCTGCAATCCTCTATTGCTAGAGCGCTGCGGTATAAAGCTAAAAGTCCCAGGTTCGGCTCCTGGTTTCGACATTATTAACTCAGTTGGTATTATTAATGAAATTCTCTCATAAGATTTCACAAATTTAGTATTGCGATAAAAATAATTTTAAAATATTTTCTGAATTTTCAGAAACATTTGTGATATAAATGGGCCCGATTAACCCTACAAAATGTATCAAAAGGTACTTCTGAAATCAATTGGTTTTAAAAGTTTATCATTTGATCTGTTCCAAATGGTCTCTAAATTATGGAAAATATTTTCAGAATCTGTGTACGGATAAAATTATTCTTTACTATTTGTAAATGGTTTTTCGATCTCATAAAACACTTCTTAAGAATTATATATTGCACAAATGTGTATGAGCAATTATTTTGTGCATATATACACTGTGTTATCTCAGTAATTGGACATGATTTCTCTGGAAAAAATTAAAGAACACAAATGTTAATTAATTAATTTTGTGGTTGCAAAAATTATCATATAGCATTACAAAAGTTTGCAAAAAACAGTAAAAAAAAAATAGTAAAAGAAAGTTAGAATTTTTTTAAAATTAAAAACGATGCTTCAAGGCAGGTAATTAATTATATATAAACATAACCCCTCAACATATATTTATTTATTTTTGTTTTTAAAAAATATCTCAAGTCAATACAATTGATTTTAAAACAGGTAACATAAACAATTTAGAAAAAGATGCCTAAAAAACAGATTTATTTAAACAAAAAACGATGTTTCGTAAAAAGTAACTATAAAAAAAATGTGGTATGTTGAACCAACCTTTGATACTGCAGTATCTGCAACCATAAGTGGTGAAACATTGTTCCAACATTTTAGCTACAGTTTAACCGGGGCTCAAATGTTTGAACGATATTTCACCATTTTATGGTTGCAGCTACTCCAGCACCAAAAGTTGGTTCAATCTGGTACACTATTTTTGACAGTGTTGTATGCTGTTGCCATCATAAAACTTTTTTTTATTATTATTATATAGCAAATTAAACAGCCCCGTTACAAACCGAAAACTGCGAAGTAGAGTAAATGTCTTTTGACTTTATCTTGGAGTTATTGTGATCAGTGAACAGAAAAAGGCACGTTTCATTCGATATTCGAATAAAAAAAGTTGACCAACAATTATATTTTTAACAAAAAACTTCAAATATAAAATTTGGCATATTTCTATCCAATAAAAAATTATATACCGTTATAATATTCATTGTAAAAATACAAGGGTAACACTGAAGTTTTTGAGACAGGGGCAGGCAATATGCGCAAAAAAATTAAATAAATAAAATAAAATAAATAATATATACACATTGGTCGACTATTCAAATGTGAAATATTTTATGTCAGCATACGATAATTTCTGGCAACATTGCAATCTAGTTATCGTGGAATACATTTTGAAAGAAGAGAAAATGGAGTTGACCCGAAAGAATTATCGAGAGGATTTTCTATGATTTTAAACTGTGGCTAAATCAAGAAGAATACCTTCAACGGCTACAATTATCATATGGAAATGAAACTCCATTTCGTGCATACCTTATTTAGATGGTGTACAGCATTTAGAAGAAACGAAATTCTAAAAAAAAGAACACACACGAAGACATTTTTCAGTTGTTGTCCCAGAAAATATGTCTGCCATATGAAAAATGTTAATGGGTGATGATAATAGCTGAATCTATCAAATGATACAGAATACACTTAACATTGGATTCGCAACTATACATAAAATTATTTATGAAAAAATGCATATGAGAAAATTAGTTCCTCGTTGGGTCTTCCATAATTTAACTGAACATCAAAAAGCGGAGCACGTCAACAACAGTAAAGAAACCTTAAAATTACTTAATGATGGTGGGAACCATATTTTCTCTAAAATGATAACGGATGATGAGATGTACATACTTTATTTGACGTTCCAACACGCCAAAAAAGTAAAACATGTGTCTTTTGAAAATGACCCCAAACCAACAATGGTGAAACGACAACGAACAATGAAAAAAATAATGCTTGGCGTGTTTTTCAAAAGTAAAGGGCTGGTCAAATCTATAAAGCTAGAGAAATAGAAGACAGTTACAGCTAACTGGTACACCACCAAGTGCGTTCCAGAAATCCTTCAAGAGGTGAATGTTACGGGCTTATACATCACAACGACAATGTATATATGCTCATTCAGCAATAATTACAGTCAAAATTCTTGAACAAGAAACATCAAAGTGATGAAACATCCATATTATTTTGCTGATCTTACTATGTTTTATGTTAAATAGTTCTTTATCTAAAAAAATTGATGTGTGCGTCGTTTTCATTCTGAGATTAATGAGGCTATATAGATAGCATATTTTTCATCTATTCCAAGAAATGGATCGATGGTTCGAGGCATTTAATCTTTAGAAAATTCGTCTACAAAAGTGCATTGATCTAGGAGGGATCTAATTTTAACACTCCTAAGAGTTAAGAAGTGTATAGCATAGCAACGCTTTCTGTCAAAATAATTTTTTTTTAAATATTTTACATATTAAATTTGGAAAACATTCTACACCATAGATGCCGAGTTATAGCTGTCACGGAAAACACAAAAAAGCACAGCATAGCAGCTCCTCCTGCTCAATGAACAATGAACAAAACCAAAACTGAAATATCAATCCATCCATAAAATTCCATCAATATAATTCGAAAATTAACTATCACGAAATCGGTGAAAACACAGGACAGCAGCACCACTTGCCGATCAAGATACACCCAAACCTTATCAGCAACAACTTATGTCGAGGTACTCAACTGAATACCATGTTTGGCGGTATTGCATTCCATAGATGCTGGGAATTCCTATCATGGAAATAATTTTTAAAAAATACAGCACATAGCGCTACTAGCTGGGCTATATGTACCAAAACCTAATTATTATCTACGTATATCAAAGTCTAACTTTGATGAAATTCCATCCCATAGATACCGATATATAGTTATGACGGATATCGGGCAAAACACAGCATAGCAGCGCCGTCTTTTGGAGTATGTACACCAAAACCTAATCAACAATTGCGGCTACATAAAATTCCAGGTATTACTTCTTGAGATGTAGTTAACACGCTATCTGTGAAAGATGCAGCATAACACTGCCCGCTGTTGGACGATATACACTCAAACCTAATCAGCACACATTTATGTCATGGTCTAACGGAATATATATATATTTTTTAATTTCATGCATTAGTTCTAGAGGAGTGGCCACAATTATTGTGCCACACACCGACTAACGTACACACTCAGAAAAAAGAATTGATTAAAACTACAAAACATGTTTTGTTGAGTACATTATGGTTGTTTTAGCAAAATTCAAGTAACATTGAACCATTTTACTTGAATTAACAAAACATTTTTTGCTGACAATACAAAAAATTTTTTGGTTCCAATTTTTTTTTTGTATCGTCAGCAAAAATGTTTTGTTAATTGGAGTAAAATGGTTCAATTTTAATTGCATTTTGCTAAAACAACCAAAATGTACTCAACAAAACATGTTTTGTAGTTTTAATCGATTCCTTTTTCTGGGTGCAGACAAACGGACAGGCAGACAGACGGATATTTTTCAAAAATCATCAAATCAAATTCAGGATATCCCAAAACGTATAAATCAATCAAAAATAGAAGTCGAATTTTTTTGCGATTGCAAAGCTTTCTTTCTATATATGTATAAGAAAGTAAAATACTTACTCAAAATCAGCATAACTTTTATACGGATAAATAAAGATAATATCTTCTTCTAAGATGTAAATGAGATTTAACTATAATGAGATGCAATTACCGAAAATAGAAATACAATCCCGCAAGTGTTGCAAGATTGCAAGAAAACAATCTTATCATCAACAATTTTTAAATAAAATAAGGAAAAGTTCTAGCCATTGATACAAAACATATTTAAAAATAAACAGTAAAATCTCAGTTTATGGAAATAGAATAATTTAAAATAATTTAAAATTCATTATATGTAAAAATGTCAAAGCATATGTTTTAAAATATATTCAGTTAAAAAAAAAAACAATGAAATAAGATTTTTATCTTTCATTTTTATAACGTCGATTTATTACATTTTATAAATTCGCAAACTTAAAGTGATATGGAAATATTTTTGTATGTGATTTAAATTATGCTTAATAGGTCGTGCATATGCCAAATATCTATGAACTTCGAAAAGATAAATAGTTAAATAACTTAATTTTTGTGGTAAAAAATTAGTGGTTTTTGAAGAAAATACCTTATACAACTTACATAAAGTACAATAAACAAAATATTCACAGATGCTGTAAATATACAGTAATGTTACTGTATATTTTCAATATACATTAACCTAATGTAACCAGTATATAACCTAAAGTGCTATGAAAAATTTCTGCATGTGATTTAAATTACATTTAATAGGTCGTACATATGCCACATATCTATGAGTTTCATAAAGATAGCTGAAGTAACGCTATTTTTGTATTGAAAAATTATTCTATTTAAAGAAAATGCCTTATTAAAACTTACTTGAAATACAATAAACAATATGCCATTCACAGATGCAGAAAAAAAATATATAAATAAACAGTAAAATCTCAGTTTACGGAAAAACAACAATTTAAAATCATGTGGAATTCATTACATGAAAATAGAGCTTAAAAAACAATGAAATAAGGTTTTTATCTCTTCTTTTTGTGACATTGATTTATTACATTGGTTTGAATTCGGAAATCTATTTCTCCAAAAGAGATATGAAAAAGTGATTTAAATTACATTTAATAGGTCGTGCATGTGCCATATAGCTATGAATTTAAAAAAGTTGAAATAACGCTATTTTTGTGTTGGAAAATTATTGGTCTTGTAGAAAATGTCATATTAAAACTTACTTAAAATACAATCAACACAATTTTATTCACAGACGCAAATATATATATATATATATCATATATTCTAATACGAGCAAATCTTGTGGGTGGTTATATATATATATATATATATATATATATATATATATATATATATATATATATATATATATATATGCAAAAATTATCTTAAAAACGGCTCTAACGATTTTGACGAAATTTCGTAGTCTACCGTTTTGGGGCACCAGAAAACCATTGGGCTAGGTCACATGCTCGAGAAAATTCGATTAGTGGGTCATTTTGGGTCATTTTGGGTCATGGTCTAGCTAATTGTATCTAAAAAACGGTTCAGACGATTTTGACGAAATTTTGTATCCGACCATTTTCGGGCATGAGAAGTCAATTGGGCTGGGTCACATGTTCGAGAACTTTCGATTAGTGGGTCATTTTTGGGTCAACGCGGGTCAAATTAATTTTATCTAAAAAACGGCTCTAACGATTTTGATTAAATTTTGTGTCCTACGAGTTTCGAGCACGATAAAAGCATTGGGCTAGGTCGCATGTCCGAGAAAATTCGATTAGTGGGTCATTTCTGGGTCATTGTGGGTCAAGATCTAAAAAGCGGCTCAATTTACACTAAATTTTGCATCCAATGGTTTTCGGGCACGAGAAGACTGTTGGGCTAGGTCACATGTTCGAGAAAATTCAATTAGTGGGTCATTTTGGGTCATTTTGAGTCATGGTCAAGCTAATTGTATCTAAAAAACGGTCCAAACGATTTTGACGAAATTTTGCATCCGACTATTTTCGGGCACGAGAAGACTATTGGGCTGGGTCAAATGTTCGAGAACTTTCGATTAGGGGGTCATTTTTGGGTCAAAGCGGGTCAAATTAATTTTATCTAAAAACGGCTCTAACGATTTTGATTAAATTTTGTATTTTACGAGTTTCGGGCACGCGAAAATCATTAGACTAGGTCACATGTTCGAGAAAATTCGATTAGTGGGTCATTTCTGGGTCATTGTGGGTCAATATCTAAAAAGCGGCTCAATTTACACTAAATTTTGTATCCTATGAATTTCCGGTACGAGAGGACTGTTGGGCTAAGTCACATGTTCGAGAAAATTCAATTAGTGGGTCATTTTGGTCATGGGTCATGATATTTGAACTCAAATTTAATTTTGACCGAGCATAGCTCGGTCTTCCCTGCTCGTATATATATATATATATATATATATATATATATATATATATATATGTTATAAGGCCAAAACATTTCCGTTAGTAACGCTGATGTTATATAGATCGTGGAAATATCTAACAAAAAAAATTCGCTTTTATTGCAATTTTTTTAATTTCTAAAAATTGCAACATTTTGATTTTTACACCTTCCAATAGGGGAAAAATGTAACTTTCAAATGCAATTAATTTGAAAACTGTATCTGAAATTACTAATTTGTTCTATGGTTTTTAAAATAATTTTTAAACATGATTTTAAAAAAAACAGAATATCTCTATCGCGTGCAGCCCGATTACGAAAGTCTAACCCGTCAGCATTTAAGACAATATAAATAGTTCAGCATTTATTTCCAACTAATATTCCAGAATAAAATTAAAACTTCATTACTAAATAAATATAATAATAAAAAATATATAAATAAAACACAATTTTAACAGACATGTAATCGAACTACGTGCTTAAACCACTGAAATTATTAGAATCCAAAAATCTGTAGTAAATAGCGATCGTTGGTGAATTCTTCGTCTATCAACTCGTGGTATGTGGCTAATACGAAATTATCTCTTTTAATGAATTTGAAAACTTTATTTGAATACATAATTACATTTTTAACACTTTTCAAGATAGTTGAAAAGTGCTTATGAATTCGCTTTGTCTGTCTGTCTGTCTGTCTGTCTGTCTGCCTCTGTCTATCTGTCTGCCTGTGCGCTAACTAGCGGAAACATATTAGGATTATCGTTCAATTGATACATGTTATTAAGGTTTACTATGGCATGTTCGGTATTGAAAATGAAGTGTGTAGCGCTTATAATTTTTTGCAAGGATACTCAAAAGAATTCCGTTACATTACGGTCTATGGGGGAAAATAATTTGAGAATTATTTTAATGATGTTACACAATTTCAAACATATTGAAATTGATATATATCACTGAGATGCAGTACAAGAGGCTTACTGTAGAATATGATGTGCATAGCACTTATAGTTCCTTTACAGGAACATTCAAAAGAATCCCGTTACATCATGGTCTGAAAATATAGGAGAAAATGGAGAAATCATTTGCGATTTATTTTAATAATGTTTCACTATTTCAAACTGATATACATCACTAAGATGCATTACAAAAGGTTCATATAGAATATTGTGTACATAGAATTCATCGTTTATTTACAGGCATGCACAAAATTTCTCGAGTACATTTCCGTTTATTGACGAAAATTCCAAAATTGGAATTTTAAACTGTGCTACGCGTTTTCTAACTGAACTAAACTTTAGCATTGTATGTAGTATGTATACAAATCTACGGATCATATACAGAACTGCACAAATGAATTCGGATATTTTTTAGGATATTGCTGGTAATTCCTGAAATTGCGTTTCAAATATGTTATGCGTTTTCCAAATTGTTTATTTAGATATCATCTTTCACCATATTAGACGGTAAAGATTTGTAAAATTATTTTGGAAGTGTTGGAAAGTGTTATGCTTGACACATGATTTTTCGTTCTTGTTCATATAAAAAACGCTTTTTCGTGTTGTTAGCGAGCAATAAAAAAATATATATATATTAAATGTAAAAAATGTGTTACAGTTTTGAAAAAAAATCACCTATATTTTGTAACTAGGAAGCCTGGGTTGGATCCTTTAGTAATAATTTAAGCACTTGTTTTAGAATGTTGCTTTATACCAATAATACAGTTTATGCAAATTTAATAAGAATTCAGTTTCTTGCTAGTATGTTTATCTTTTTTAAATAACTCATTATCGGACTGATAAATGGCTGCACAAAAGTTTAATAAAGTCCTCAGAAGTAAAAAAAAAAAAAAGAAAGAAAAGAAAAGAAAAGAAAAGAAATGGAGAAAATATTTTGAAAATTGAACAACGTGCAACATTTGAAAATTTGAGAATAAAATAGTTTTAAATTTTTAAGTATATATATATATATATATATATTTCATATATTTATTGAAATCATAGTACAGAACTAAAAGTGTTACTACAAGTATTTGTATTTCTTTCAGAAAACAGGGGTGCGGATTGTTTCCAATTTTAAGAAACTATATTCCTGAATATTATTTTTTTTTATTTAATTATTTTTTTTTATTATTACACTCAACGATTAAATAGTGCAATCTTTATTATTCGAAAAATGTTATAATCAAAGTTGATAAATGTTTACACCTGTAATAAAATCAGTTCGTGCAGATTTTAAACAAAATTATTATCTTTAACTTCAAAAGACCCATTTTTTTTAACAGTAGTTTCATTTACAAAATTAAATGTAACATGACATTTATTGTTAGCATACTAGCAATGCTTTCATTAGTCCATCGTTTTTCTCTATCACATGTTAAATAACACGAAAGAAACTGACACATTTTTCTATCAATTTATTATTATTACTTTTCTTTTCACCTCAATATAAACTTTTATTCCATTTTTCCCATTAGAAAATTTACACTGTCACGTAAAGGGAAATATTGGGAGATTGAGAATGCTTAAAAGAAAATATGCTGTTGAAGTTTAAAAGTATTTTCTTTTCTTCTACTTCTGATGCAAAAAAAAAAAAGAAATATTGAAGTAATATTTTTTTTTACAGATGCACATCAGTGAAACGCAATAACAAAATAATTCGAAAATGTATCCGTTTCTTTTCAGATATTTTAATGTGACCTGTAATAAAAAATTTGACGGATTAAAAATTACGTTGGTAAGTAAATGTAATAAAAAATGACATATTGTTAACATATTCTAGCTATATGTGATTTCAAAATGTGTCGGGATATTTTAACGCAACCTGTAATGAGAGTTTGAGATATTATAAAATACGTTGCGAGTATGTTAACAATTAATACCATGATACATTACATTTATAAAATAAAATTCTACAATTAACAAAATATACTATTGATATTTTCAAACATTACATTTATTACTGTTTTAACTTGCGTATGTTCAATGCTCGTGTATATTAAGTTTGCATTAAAATATTCTGGACGAAGTCAACACATCTTCCAACATTTTATTATTATTATTATTACTTTTCATTCTTCCTAAAAATAAACTTTTATGCCATGACCCATTTTTCGCATTGGAAAATTTACAATATCACTTAAAGGCAAAAATATTTTGGAACATTGCGGATGCTAAAAAGAAAATATGCTATTGATTACAGGCTGCATTGAAATATCTTGAAAGAAGTGGACACATTATCAAATCATTTTATTATTATTATTATTATTATTATTATTATACTTTTAATTTTCCGCAAAATAAACTTTTGTGCCGCGACCCTTTTTTTTACATCAGAAAATTCACACTATCATGCAAAGAAGAAAATATATTGTAGAGAATTTCAAATACTTAAACAGAAATATGTGATTGATGTTCAAAAATGTTTTATGTTCTTCTACTTTTACTGAAAAACTAAGAAAAATATTAAGATATGTACTTTTCAACACACACGAGCTAAAATATATTAAATACAATATTAAAAAAAAAATAATAGATTTCGTTTCTTGTAGAATTTTATTATATTAAATGTAATGTATCATGACATTATTCTTAACATACTCGCAGCGTATTTTTTAACCTGTCAAATTTTTAGTACAGGTTTCATTAAAATATCCCGAAAGAAATTCACATATTTTTAACAAATGTCAAGTTTCATTATATTTACATCTCAATGTATATTTATTCTGCCAAACTTTTATTGTCATTTGCATTAAAATATCCTAAAAGAAACCGTCATATTTTCCAATCATTTTATAAATATTTTTATTATTACTTTTCATTTTTCTGTAAAACAAACTTTTATTCCGTGACCCATTTTTCACATTGGAAAATTCACACTATCACGCAAAGGAAAATATTTTGGAATTTTGGAAGGGTGCGGATGCTTCAAAGAAAATATGCTATTGATGTTCAGATATATTTTATTTAACTCTATCTTTTACTGAAAATATTAAGATGATATATTTTTTTAACATGAACTAGATAAAAATGTAATAAATACATTATTCGAAAATTTTATTAAACAGTCTCCTTTTTTTGTAGAATTTTATTACATAAATGCCATGTATCATGACATTTATGGTTAGCATAATCGCAAAGTATTTTTTAATCCGTCAATTTTTTATTACAGGTTGCAATGAAATATTTTGAAAGAAGCTGACACATTTTCTAATCATTGTTCTAATTATTATTATTACATTTAATGTTAAGAAAAATATACTTTTTTTCCGTAACCCCTTTTCTACATTGGAAAATTCAAACTTTCATGCAAAGAAGAAAATATACTGGGGAGAATTTCGAATGCTTAAAAGGAAATATGCGATTGATGTTCAGAAATATTTAATTTTCTACAACTTTTACTGAAAATATTAAGATGATATTTTTTTTAACGTGCACTAGCTAAAAAGTAATAAATACATCATTTGAAAATTTTACTAAACGGTTTTGTTTGTGATAGAATTTTATTACATAAATCTCATGTATCCTGACATTTATTGTTAACATACTCGCAACGTATTTTTAATCTGTAAAATTTTTATTACAGGTTGCAATGAAATATATTGAATGAAGATAACACATTTTCTAATCATTTTTTAATAATTATTATTATTACTTTTAATGTTCCACAAAATAAACTTTTATGCCATGACCCTTTTTTACATTAGAAAATTCACATTTTCACGCAAAGAAGAAAATATATTGTGGATAATTTCGAATGCTTTAAACGAAATATGCGATTGATGTTCAGAAATATTTTATTTTCTTCAACTTTTACTGAAAAACTAAGAAAAATATCATGGTGGTGTAATTTTTGAACATACACGAACTAAAATATACTAAATATATTACTCAAACATTTTCTTAATGGTTTACGTTTATTGTAAAATTTTACTACATAAATTTACGGTATCATGACATTTATTGTTAACATACTCGCAACGTATTTTTTAATCTGTCAAATTTTATTACAGGTTGCATTAAATTATCTCGAAAGAAACTGATACGTTTTACAATAATAACAATAATATTAATAATAATAATAACATTATTAATATTCAGTTATTGTTATTATTATTATTATTATTATTATTATTATTATTATTATTATTATTATTATTATTATTATTACTTTTCATTTTTCTTTAGAATGAACAATTATTCCATGATTGGTTTTTCACATTTGAAAACGTAGACTATGACACAATGGAAAAAATATTTTGTATGAATGCGCATGCTTAAAACAAAATATGCTATTGATATTTAAAAATATTTTCTTTTCTTTTGCTTCTACTGAAGAACGAAGACACTTATTGAGGTGATATATTATCTCCTGCTTGCACGAGCTGAAGAAGTAGTAAATACAAAATTCGAAATACTTATTAATGTGCTCCATTTACTATATAATATTATATACTACTTCATGTGCTCTGAATTAATTCATATCAAAGTATAATAAAATAATTTCGCTAGTAATGTACAAGCTTTTATATTTCGTTCAGAAAATCGCTTACTTCATTCAGTTAGCCCCTTGGGGGCGAGCGACACGTATACGTGACGCATAAGATGATCAGAATCCTCGATTATTCCCACCAGTTTTTTTTTTTATTGTAAGATTTGCCTGAATCTTCGATATTGTAAATCTTAGCATTTCTGTGATTCAATTAGGCGAAATTTTTTGTTTTGAAAAACCGGTGGTAAAAGATTAAAAATTCTGTAAAGGGCACTCGTCGCGAAGGGGTTAGTGAAGTTATCATCAATTATATTATTTAAAAAGACAAAATAATAATTTATATTTAACGACAGATTTTTATTAAACTTAATTTAACGACATTTATTGCTAACATATTAGCAGCATTTGTTTAATCTCTCAGATTTCTATTACAGGTTGCATTAAGATACACGAAAAAGAAATCATGACTCTTTTGCCCATCATTTTATTATTATCATTACGTTTCGTCCCGCCACAAGTAAAAAACTTTTATTCCGTGACCTATTTTTCCCATTTGAAAATTTACACTGTCACGCAATGGACAAATATTTCGGAGGATTGTGGAAGCCGAAAGGGAAATATCCTGCTGATGAACTGAAATATTTCTTCTTCTTCTGCTTCTACTGCAAAACTATTTAAAATATTGAGTTTTTTTTTCGCATGCGTGAGCTCAAGAGATAGTAAACACAATATTCTAAATATTTATTAATGTATTTCATTTACTATAGAATTTTTTTGTACCACTACGTGCGCTGTAAATTAATACATATCAACTGCGATAAATACAGATTTTGACTAATATACTACAAGTGTTTATATTTCTTTAAAAAAAATTTTTTTTTAGTTTTTGTATTCTTAATTAAATTTTATTTTCAATATTCACAAAAAAATATTTATTTAACAGCAGTTTCATTTATGAAATATAATGTAACATGACATTTACTTACATTAACGAGAATAAAAAAAACCTATGGCAGATATGAAATATGACAGAAAAACTACTGCTTTGGCCAGACTACATAGAATAGAGCCTTTGCAGATTGATTTCAAGAATAATAAAATAATTTTTCCATCAATAGTTTATTTCCCATCCATTATCCGTGAATCAGTAGAAATTTATTTGCGAAACGAGAACATATGTAACGAATCAGCCACTTTTGAAATACATAAATTTTGGCACGCGATGAGGCACAAATTAAAAAAAGTATAAAATAATTTTCACGTTTCCAGTTTAAACAATTTAAGCACCTACATGCATTATACATGTGATCTCGTGATTTGTGTTTATCATTTACAAAAACATTGCGAAAATAGTTTATTTATTTTAATCTTGATGAAGTCGCCGTTAGAGTAAATGAAACATGTCATCTTTCTATTAAAATATATTTTTAATTCTTTTGTGCAACGTTTTTATCACTTTAAGCAGTAATTGCATCTTTAATTTAATTACATTTACTGTTAACAAACTACTAACTGTTTTTCTTTAATTTGTCAAATTTTTATTACAGGTTGCATTAAAATACAGCGAAATTAACTGACACATTCCCATAGTTGTAAAAACGTTATTACTTCCCTTTCCCCGAAAAAATAAACATATATTCCTTTTTTTCACATAAAAAAATTCACACTGTCCCGCAAAGAAACAAATATTTTAGAGGATTGTGAAGCTTAAAAAAATATGCTATTGGTATTCAGAAAAATGCCTTTCTCTTCTGATTCTACCGCAGAATTACCAGATCTATTGAGGTGATTTTTTTTACAACCGTGCACGAACAAAAGAGCAATAAAACTAGCGTTCGAATTTTTTATTAATCTTCTATCGAATCTTTCACTTTCTATAGAATTTCCATTATTCGAACAAAGAAATATGCCATTCATGTTAAGAATGATTTCTGTTTAATCTATTGTAAAAAATAGTAGAAATATTGAGGTGATTTAATTTTTTAACACATGCATGAACCGAAGGACAATAAATAAAACATTCGAAGTTTTTATTATTCTGTTTCATTTCCTATAGAATGTCAGTTATCTGAGTAAGAAAATATTTTATTGATGATTAAAAAATTTCTAATCTTCTATCGAATCTTTCACTTTCTATAGAATTTCCATTATTCGAACAAAGAAATATGCCATTCATGTTAAGAATGATTTCTGTTTAATCTATTGTAAAAAATAGTAGAAATATTGAGGTGATTTAATTTTTTAACACATGCATGAACCGAAGGACAATAAATAAAACATTCGAAGTTTTTATTATTCTGTTTCATTTCTTATAGAATGTCAGTTATCTGAGTAAGAAAATATTTTCTTGATGATTAAAAAATTTCTAATCTTCTATCGAATCTTTCACTTTCTATAGAATTTCCATTATTCGAACAAAGAAATATGCCATTCATGTTAAGAATGATTTCTGTTTAATCTATTGTAAAAAATAATAGAAATATTGAGGTGATTTAATTTTTTAACACATGCATGAACCGAAGGACAATAAATAAAACATTCGAAGTTTTTATTATTCTGTTTCATTTCCTGTAGAAAGTCTGTTAGAAAATATTTTAATAAGAAAATATTTTAGTCAGAAAATATTGAGTCAGAAAATATTTTATTGATGATTAAAAGAATTCTCATTCTATTTTTCTACTGTAAAAATAGGAGAATTGTTGAACTGTTATAATATTTTCTCACTTACACAAACTGAAGAACAAGAAATACAATATCCGAAAATTTTAATTATTTGTTTCGTTTACTGTAGAATTTTTGAAGTTTTTTTTTTTTTTTTTTTTTTTTTTTGCTGTACTAGAAAATACGTTATTGGTATTTTATGTATAGGAAATATATTATTTTTCTTATTCTTCTGTTGGAAAGCTAGGAGAAATATTGAGGTGTTATATATTTTTTTAATACATGCATTAACTGAAGAACAATAAATAAATCTCTGAAGTTTTAATTAAACTTATTCCGTTTACTGTAGATTGTCTGTCTGATATCAGAGTAAGAAAATATGCTATTGATGTTTAAAAATTTTCATTTTTTATTACTTCTACTGTGGAAATAAGCGAAATATTGAAGTGATATATTTTTCCGACATACACAAACTAAAAAGAAAAAAAAAATGCTATTAATGCTCAGAAATATTTCTTTTTCCTCTACTTGTACTGAAAAACTAGAAGAAATATTGAAGTGATTTAACTTTTTGCCACATTCAAGAAATGATGAACAATAAATAAATAAAACAAGTTGGAAATTGTACGTCAAACGTGACAAATGAGGTGCGTTCGTACTATAGCTAGTTACATAAATATTCAGATCTTTTCTGATTTTTAATTCTGTGAAATGAATTATATCGTCTGCAGATTAATTTCTGTCATGAAATAAGTATCTCGGTCGCTTGACGATTAAACTTCGAAAGCTCCTATAAAAAAAAAGCACCGATTAAAAAAAAAAAAAAAAAAAATTCTAATTTCTTAATAAATATTTTTATTAATATCTCCTAAAGTTTTGATTCGATTTTAATAAAATTTGAAATGTCTCGACAAAATTCTGCAAAGATAATATATTTTAAATTGCAAACCATTCGGTTGGGTAGTTTTTGCGCTGTTATATGCGGACGGACGGACAGACAGACGGACAGACAGACGGACGGACGGACGGACGGACAGACGGACGGACCAAGCGACGACAATAGGTGCTACGTATTTATATAATTACGAACGCACCTAAAAAACATTCAAAATTTTTGTTTCGGTTCACTTTCTCTACACAGCGAAATTCCCGTCCCTGCTTCAAAATAATGCATATACTTGAATGAAATGAAAGGGAATTCTAAATCAAGTTAATCACGTATTTTTATGTTTGTACAAGGATATAAAACATTTTATTTATAGATTTAAGCAATTTAAATATATTTTTTATGTGATAAATATCATTTTCCCCAAAAATATGTGTGTCCCTGGGTTTCATCTTAGCACAAAAGTGGTTCTTTAAAGTAGACTACTCAAATTTATTTGCGATTAAATTTATTGTTTAAATTATTAAAAAATTATCATATAATACTAAAAATTTAAATTAAAGTATTTCCATTGTTTGTATTTTTTCGAAAGAATAATAAAAAAATATCCTTTGATTTTGTTGTTATTCCCCTATCATAAAATGAAAATAATGATTCTAACATCTGGCAACAGTCATATTACCCCAAAATTTCACCCGCGAATGGAGAAATTATCTTGAATTGTTCTTTTTGAAGAAACAAACATGCACAAGTAAATTTCACCCGTGAATAGAGAAATTATCTCGAATTGTTCTTTTTGAAGAAACAAACATGGACAAGTAAAGTTTGGAGATTTCCAGTTATATCTAGGAGAGTGTTTTTATTCACTGTCATTCCCCTATCATAAAATGAAAATAACGATTCTAACATCTGGCAACAGTCCTATTACTCCAAAATTTCCCCCGTGAATAGAGAAATTATCTTGAATTGTTCTTTTTGAAGAAACAAACATGGACAAGTAAAATTTAGAGATTTCCAGTTATATCTAGGAAAGTATTTTTATTCACTGTCATTACCCTATCTCTTTTATCTGCCTTAATTTTGTAATGAAAGCGCAATCAGCGATTAAAGTTTTAAAGTTATCTTAAGTACAACTCGTTTTATTGTATAATGATCAGGGCTGGTCCAATTCGGTCTCCAGTTCACCACTGGCGACCAAGTTTAATGATTTGGCGACCAAAATGTTTAAACTCTTCTTTTCTTTTGGAAGACAAATTAACCAAATAAATAGGCAAAAAATGGACAGTTTTTCACTCAACTAATATGTTTACAGCAATTACCTGTCTACAACTTCTATCAAGAGGAGCATATGTTACTCATCTTAGTCACAATGTTAAATTAAAATTATCACAAGGTGCCTCGTTATAGATGTTACAAAATTACATATTATTAAGAAATAAACATGAAAATTATATTAAACAAAAACTATTTTTACCTTTTATTTTTAATTTGTCAAAAATAAGTTCATCAAATACAAATTTTAAAATAATAAAATCATTATTATTTGATTGTCTTCGACAGGAAAATGGGCAAATAAAAAGAAAACTGCCCCAGTTAAACTGGGGGCATTGAGCTCACAGGCTATTCACACTAATTGTATATTATACTCTTATTTCAGAGAATTTGAAATAAACCCCTCGAAAAATAAAGAAATCGGCAATATTTTAAGGGTGGGATCCTCCCCCCTTTCCGCCTTTATACTTAACCAATGAACCCACAAAACTAATCAGGAAAGCGCCTTATCACAATTAAACTTTAAACAAAATTTGAAGAAAATCGGATAATTCTGCATGAAAAACCATTTATCTAAATTAAGGGGGGGGTTCCCCCGTTCCCCCTTTATACTTAACCAATGAACCCCCAAAACTAATCAGGGAAGCGCCTTATCAGAATGAACTTATAAACAAAATTTTAAGCAAAACGGATATTTCTATCATGTAACGGATATTCTTATCGCGTTACGTACATACGTACATACAGAACGGGCGGGCACATTAGCTCTCAGGCATTGATAGCCTGTGAGCTAAAAATCGTTGTCCAGCTTTAATATTTCATCGATACCCTTCTCACCAGATATCAATTTTGTAGCACTCATCTATAAAGACATATGAATCATTTGACAATCAGCGTTTCCCGAACATGACAGTTTATTCAGCCTTTACAGTATTTCTTACTTTTCTTTCCTGTTTAAGAAATATATAATTTTAATAAGTTTTATTAGAAAACTTAATGTAAGTGATAATTCTAAACTATGCTTGATATTATTTTTTCTCGATTAATTTATGAAAAAACTTTTGTGCGTTTTTGAAAATCAATGACGGTGGAGAGGAGAAGGGGTAAATAATTTTTACTGGCGATTATAAATTACTTACTGTCTACCAGATTTAATTAAATTTCTAATGCCCTGGTTTTGTATAGTAGGGAAGCTTACCTTACTTTTTGTTTTGAAGTAAACAAAAATATTACGTCTGAAAATATTTATATTTATATCAAAATCATTAAAATTACAGCCATTACATTACAATTACATAGAACATTAAAAACATATTAAAATTGGACGTTTCAGATTTACATGAAAATCCCTCATCAACAAACATTTTTCTTAACGTAAGTCACAGTTCAAAAATATCAACACATAGAAAATGCAACGTATCAAAATGTCGACTTTCTTAGAAGCATAGTATACGAAAATTACAGATTTTCCTCTTAATGAAGCAGGTGCAATCTCAAATGAATACTCCGTGTTATTATAACTGTAACTTTGGTCTCGACATTTTGTTACGTTGCATATTCTATGTGTTGATATTTTTGAACTCAGACTTACGTTAAGAAAAATGTTTGTTGATGAACGATTTTCACGTAAATCTGATACATCCAATTTTAATATGTTTTTAATGTTCTATGTAATTGTAATGTAATGTCTGTAATTTTAATGATTTTAATATAATTACTTTTTGTTATTTCCCTTTTTATTTCTCTGTCTAATTGTCATTTTCCTGTCTGCATTGTTCTGCCTACTTGAAATTTAAAAATATATATATATTTTTGATCGTTTAACATTGTAAAAGATTTTTTATGACAGTATTAGAGATAGTTCCTAATTACAATGGAACCCAATTTTAGAGGAAAACAAAATATTAATTTTTAAAAATATATAATGCTTAAAATATTCTGTTTAGAGAAAATGGCCTTAACCGGTTTCGTTCACTGTAGAATTTTCATAGGTAATATGCTATTGATGTTCAGAAATATTTTTCCTACTTATACAGAAAACTAATAGTAGTAATAGGGAGATTATATATATATATATATATTATTTTTATAAATATTTTTTCCAACAGTCATGAGCTGAAGAAGTAGTAAATACAGTATTCGAAAATTTTATTACGGTGTTTCGTTTACTGTAGAATTTTATTATCCGAAATAATGTGGGCCAGGACTGTCTAGAACAATAAAAATAATCTTAAAAACTGGAAAAGTCATGCTCAAAAACGTATATTAAATATATATAAATTGTTTTTAAATGATGCATTTATTAATATTATCAAGTATTTAAAGTATATAATATGCTGTATGTACACAAATAAATACTAAAACGAAAAATGTTTCATGAGTTCTCCACATTATAACTTAAAACTGCACTAAACATAAGAAAATAAGTACGACTTCAAATAACTTTCAATCAAATATATATATAGAAATAAATTAACATAAACTAAATTTGAGAAGATATTGTACCTTAAAAACGATAAACATTGTTATTAAATATTAGTAACTTAAAGACAACATTGTGCATTTAGTAAATAAAATAAAATAAAGTGAACCTATCCTATTTTGAAGTCAATTTTTACAATTAAGTATTACCAAAGAAATGTAATTATTTTTATACATTAATTCTTCTTATTATGAGGCGCAGTTATTTTACCTATTATTCTGATCTATTTATTTTATGAAAGTAAATTTAAGGGGTCAGGCATGTTTAAATTTATTAAAAAAAATTAAATGCTCTTTGTTCACTGATGTTACAATTTTATAAATTTGTAATATTTAAGGAAAAAAACCTTTTCCTTACAAAAAAAAACTCATGGTAAAAGCAACTTCAACTATCGCCATTTACGGCATAAGGAATATTATTTTTAAAAGTAATCTTATTTAAAACAATTATTTTGCAGTTAATGAATACGCTTTCGCAAACTTGACAAGCCAGAATTTCATGAAGTGTTAAAAACTTGTATAGTGAATGAATGCACATGAAATTATTTAAAACTTTTATCCACGAGTTAATATCCTTAACATATGTTTGCTTAAATTGTGATTTAAAATTGTTTTTGAATGACCGGCTTTTATGAAATATTTATTTTTTTAATACAAAGAATATAACTTTTGTTTCTAAAATAGGTTACATTTATTAGACTGCAATTCCCTAAGTGTTTAATAAAAATTAACTCATGCTATTGAGGTATATACGTGCGTTATCTTGCGTGCAGTACATAAATTTTTGGGGAAAAGTGCATCTATTATGACTTAATAAAAATGAAATATATTTCACTTTAAAAAACCAAAACTCAAAGTAACGAGGATTTTTAAATATTGGTTCAAATTTTAAGTAAGTCTCTTACGTTTTTTATATAACAATTAATAAAATAAGATTTAAAAATCTCTCTAACTTTTGTAAATTTAAATGTACAACCCCCCCCCCTCCCAATTAACAACATTTGATAGAAAAATAAGATAGTAAATTTTCACATACTTGAAGTCAAGTTTTTTAATAATGTCGCCTCAAAATAGACTTTATTTAACACCACAAAACTAGTAACATTCTTTTTCAAGTACATTCTCCAAAATCAATAAATAACTTTATGCAGAAAGAATGTAAAACAAATCATAAAACGAGATTCTAATACTCTAATACATTTTTCTAAAACTAAGAATATGTTATTAATTAATGAAAAACAGTTTCAATTACGCACAAAATCGTAAAAACGTATCTGCACTATTGATGCATATTATAGCATATGTTATTTACTGCCGATTTGTTAAGTAAATTTTGATACTTTCCAGTTGTATTTTTCACGTTTTTCTCTTCGTACTTTGTAATTTAAGGAGGATTCGTTAGTCTTCTTTTGCGAAAAATAACGAAAAAAAATATTTTTTTCGTTTTTTTTTTTTTTTTTTTTTTTTTTTTTTTTTTTTTTTACTTAAAATGAATTTTTACAACGGCAGTAATTTTTGAATTAAATATTTGGAGAACGGCTTCCTATTGCATCCATTTTTCTTTAAATGAATCAGAGTTACAATCATTAAAATATTTTTTCTCAGTTTGCTTATTTCAATATATCAATATAATAAATCAATATAAAACTTCAACACATAGTTATACCAACAAATAGTCATTTGACTGGTACCAAATGCATATATTTTGATTTGAACCAGAAATTTCTTCATAAAATAAATAAAATATAAATCACACAGAAATAAGTTAAATGTAAAAATTAAATAGTTTTAATCAAAAAGTTTAGTGGGAAATATTTTTATAAAAATTGAGTTTAGTGTTAATGATCAGATTTTTAGTTACAAAAGCAGTTAAAAAAATAATAAAACTGTTTATAATATTTTTTAATGTATTTTTACACAGGTCATGGCATTTTATTTACTTTTATTTACACTAATTATCTTTTTTAAAAATCTGGTCATTACATATACATAGCACATTTGAAGGAAAAGTATGAAAAAAAAAATTGCAAAACGTTCAAAATTAGGGAAATGTGATTTTAAAATTTTGTTAAATTTAAAAAATATAATTTTTTTGTTTTTAAATTTTATTGTAACAATTGCATTTTCCTTTATTAAGTCATTTTCTTTCATGAAAGCATTTAATAATATGTCAAAAATTAATTATAGAACATTCAAATAAATAAAAATTATTCAAAATAAATAAATAATAAATTATGATTCCCCTTAATTTATTATTCTACTGCATTTATTTCAAAAAAAAAAAAAAAAAAAAAAAAAAAAAAATCAGTAAACGTCTTTGAGATAAATCCCCGTAATTTTTACATTCTTAAATTCAATCCATCTAATTAGAATTGCAAGAAAACCCGGGATTTTAGAAGCAAGAAAAAAAAATATGAATCTTTTAAAAACACTAAATTCTATTAAATATTTTGCCGTACTTTTATTTCACAAAACGTAAATATTAAATGAATTTGTTTTTTTCAAATTATAAATGCTTTATAAAATTAAAACTGAATAACAAGTAAATTGATTAATTTAAAAATTTCGTAATTTAAAAATAAGAATATGATAAAATTAGTTTCATATAAATTTTTATAATTATTGCTAGTTAGAACTAAGTATTTTTATTTAAGAGAGTCAATGAAAGAAAGAAGGAAAGCCATTAATAAAGCCTAATAACACTATAGTTACAAAATTATCGAAAAGGGTTTTTTTTTCTGTATCATAACGAATTATTAAAAATATGTATTTTTAATTAGATGAAAAGCCTTTTTGTGCATTTGAAAACAATGAACCAATTTAAAAATTCCCATCCCAAAAAATCTGGATTTATTGCCAGGTTTAAACTGGGTTTTTAACAGGCATTGGAGCTCTACTTATTTCCTACTTTATTTGACTCTATAAAACTTCTACGTCCTACGCAAACTTATAGAGTCTATGACGTGTAGACACACTTTGGCGGGAGAAACATCCTTTCTCAAGTGCGTTCTCCAAAACTTAACTTACAAAATCTCTCTTAAGATATCTGTATCAAATCCCCTAAAGCTACGGATCACAAAACTTATTAAATTTTCACCCACCTCTTTCAGTGAGAATTCCCAAGACGGCAATAAAAATCCAGTGTCCCATAGCTGCACGATTATTTTCACAAGAGGAATCACAAGCTAAACCGATTCACACACATCCCTGTATCATAAGCTTTACTGTGAAGCTCCTAGTGGGATGAATACAATGCTATGCATTTGGCTTTTGCTGCGGATGAAAGGTGGAGGGGGCGGAGCGATCGATACGTGACGTAGCAGCTATTTGAGGCGTGGCTTACTGACGTGTGAGTGACGTTTTCTTTTCAGCTAGGCCTAAAATAGAAGAGTATTGGCGAAAGGGTACGGACATCCTAAAGAAAGAGGGGTTCATGTGTTGGAATGAGACACAGCAAAAGTGAAAAAAGTTTCAGAAAGCATCGAAAGTTGTAAATTATGATTATGATTATCCACTGTGAACAACAGTTCGTAAAAGCTGCTTAAAACAATGTTTAAAGTTTAATGTCTTAAATTCTAATAGAAACTTTCATGAATTTTTTGAATTTTCCATTTGATACCTTAGGACCTAAATAGTCCACGCTAGTAACGTGAAGATGCTCACAAGCCATTCGTAAACCAATAGGGTTCTTTCAAATTTCCTGGTCGCATTAAAATATTTTTAAATGATTTTTTCTGCATTGGATTTCTGATGTCGATATCTTACCGGAAACTTTTTTACCTTTTCGATTTTGCTTGCAATTTTTATTTATGAGGAAACTTACACTTTTGCAACCGGTTTCGAAAACAAAAGTGTCTTGAAAAAAAAATGCAACCAAAATCGTACTCGGTAAGACATCGACTTCAGATATTCTAAAAATAAACATTTAATAATATTGAAATGCAGATTAGGAATTTGAAAAGAACGCTGCCAGTGGCTTTACATGAGCTTACGAGTGTCTTCACGTGACTACCAAAGGCTCTCAAATTTTAGGCTAAGTCATTAGTACGAATGCGATTGATTTCTCAACTAACTTCATTTAAATAAACTTTTTGCGTTTATTTTGTAACTAAGCGCAAATCGTATGTCAATTTGTGTACTTTTCATGTTTACTTAATCATCTTAGTGCCAGATTTGAAAATTTGATGAACATTTTTACTGTTACGTGATTTGAATCAGTAATTTAATTCTATTAAATATAGTTTATTTATACGAAGTGTCTACTCGATAAAACCTGTTAAGTTTAAATTACAATTTTTTTTTTTATATTTGAAACATGAAAACTTCAAAGAACAACAAAACATTCATAGGGATAAAATAACCACAAGGAGAATTAATATAGTTTAGGAAAATAATACGAAGTAAAACTGAATTTACGTATACTTGCACCTTTTACAGAAATTCATCGATGACATCGAAATAACATAATATTTATCATCAGTGAATTAGATTTAACTATATATCTGCATCTTTACTTGTTTGTTTCGGAAATGTGGCAGTACCCTCTAAAAACGACATTTTTAAAACTGAGCAAAAAATACTCAAATCTGAGTATGTCGCATAGTCAAAATGGCTCCGAATCAAAATTACTCAAGTTAGAAACATGTATATACTCATTTCTGAAAACATGCATGCACTCAAGAATAAAACATCGTGTGCTCATATTTGAGTATGTCCATGTTTCAAACAACAGTAAACACGAGTTAGAAAAAAGTGCTAGTGCTGCCATCTCTGGTTTTATTTACGATTATGGGAGGATAAAATAAATTTACGATTATTTTACCCAGAGCCAGCATCGAACCCGAGTCCTACTACTAACAAGTCCATTACCTTACCCACTTCGCCATGCAGATCACCTGAGAGGATTATTTTAAATGCAAGTCATCGAATGATTCGGACGCATGTTGATATTCTTATGGGATTCATTAATTTGTTGCTGAGAAAATTGGAAATTTTTAACGAGATTTCGGATAGATTTAGTAAATTTGAGATGGTGGTTAAGATTGTACAACTTTATTATTTATGTGGGGAAGGGGCGATATGAATTATATAAATGTTTAATTCGATTGTTATCAGTATATTTCTTAAATGAAAAAGAACTCCCTGGATATTGAAATTTAATTGACTAAATTTTCTTTTTGACACATTTTAATCCATTAACGTTACAGTTATTTTCTCTTGAAAAATGGAAATATTGCATTTCATTCCAATGAGTATGAAATGACTTCTATGTGCTCATTTTCCAGTGTTGCCATGTTTCAAAAATGAGTTTGAACTGATTATAATCGTTTTTGAGTATGTCCATGTTTCAAATATGAGTATGAACTGACCTCTATGTGAACAGTTTTGAGTATGTCCATGTTTCAATATTCTGAGTATTTCTGGTATTTCAAAACTGAAAGCATTAGCTGGTCATATTTGAAACAGAAACTTTCATAACAAAATGAAAACACCGATTTGCTCAGATTTGTAAGTGTAATTTTTTTCAGTGTATATTTAGAGGTGATTGGCTATCAAACACTGTTAAAAATAAATCCGTAAATTCACGGTAAAACTACTGGCAGCGAAGTTGCCGGACTTTTTCCGTTCCGTTAGTAGATTTTCCGTTTTGAAAGATAAAAGAAGGAAAATCGCCGTTTGCAGAAGCGGTAACTTTCCGTTAACGCTCTCAGAAATCACGGAAATATTCCTCGTTGAACTGACAGAAAAGGACATTTTCCGGTTTAGATAAACTCGATTTAAAAAAATCTTGACATCTCACTTGGTGCTGCCATCTGTCGACTATTTACTATCTGATATACGTCAAGAACAGCTTCTGGTCGACATTGGGTTTTGAACTAGGGGTGACAGTGCCTCGAGTCCAGCGTCTTGCCGGTTTGACCAGTGGGCGCTTGCTAGATTAGCAGTTTGAAAGGATCATTTGGAAATTCTCAAAATGGCGGCTTAGAACAGACATGATTTGGGGTTTAGAAGCTTGGTAATTTTGAAGTTAATTGCGGGGAGATTTCGTTATGAGATGATGTTGATGTTTTAAAATTGTAATATTAATACAGGATAAAAACATGAATTATATTTATTCTTAACTTGATTGTTAGATGTAAAATATGAATATTATATTTGAATTAAATTCGATAAAAAATGTTTGCTTGTTTAAGAAAAGCGATTTTTTTCCAACTATTATATATTTTTTAAATGTGTTCGCTTAGAATATATTTTCAGTGCGAGTGCTTTTTATTACTTTAAAAACGAAATTGCGAATAATTTTAAAGGAATGAGAAAAATATTATTATTTTTTTATTTTAAAGCATTATTTTTGTATGTTGCTTTTTTGAGTAAAATAGATTTTTTTTTCACTTAATTTAACTATTATATATATATTTTAATTTGCTTGTTTAGAATATATTTTAAGTGCGAATACTTTCTTATAACTTTAAAAAATAAATTGCAAATAATTTTAAAAGAATGGGAAAATTGTTACTTTTTTTAATTCGAAAGTACTATTTTGTTGTTGTTTTTTTAATAAACTCGAAATTTTAATTTATTAAATTTTTAGATTTTCTGTGCAACAACATGTCAGTTTTTTAAACATTGAAAATAAATATGCAGCAGATAAGATAACGGAATATCTCCGTTATCCCCTTTCGTCTCCGTCCGTTCCGTTGTTTTCAGGAAATATGAGGAAATTTTCTGTTTTTTAACGGAAAATACCCTTTTGTCGCAAAAAAGGACTTTTTCTGTGAAATTCAGGAAAAAAATACCCGTGAATTTCAGATTTTTTTTAACAGTGAACCTTCTGATTTTTGGAGTACCACTATTTCGGAATAGAAATATATATTTTATTTAAAGACTGATATTTGCGATTAAATAAGAGGAAGATATTATCTTGATATATTGATACTCTAAATCGAAAGGTTTGGTGCCTATGCTGTGCTTACCAGTGGACCCGCACGAAGATTTCTCACTGCAGTGTAATTTTTTTTTGAAATAGGTAATACATTTTTTTCAATGCAAGTTTAAACATCTAAAGAAGAAAATAAGGATAAAAATATCTGCAAACAACATTTGCCAAGCCAGAATATCATCTCATTTATTAGAACAAAGTTACAGTAAAAACTGATGAGCAAAGGCACGTGTGAGGGGGGAATAATAATGATCCTATTATAACTGCATTAGACAATGACGTCATCCGCTTAAAAAAAAATAATAATAAAAACAAAGAAAAATATAAAAAAAATAAATTCAATACATATAAAATACAATTGCGTTTAATATGACAGAGCATACATTTTAGGATACACGTGAAATACCACAGCTTCGTTAGGCCTATGGCGTCATTTTAGTCTAAACATTCGAGTTTTAATTTTGCTTTTTAATGATAAATTTAAAATAATCTCTTTAGGAGACGTCACCACTTTATCTTTTTTATACAATTTATTTTATAATCACTGTTGGACAAGATATAATGCGGTATTTCATTTTTGTGGTAAAACGACTTTCAGAAAAAACTTTTATTTCATTTATGAAAACAAAGCTGATTTAATTTTTAATTAACTGCAATTTTTAATTAAAAAAGATGTTTTAACGAAATGTGAGAGTACTATATGTCAGAAGCCTGTTCAAAAACTTTTTGATTGATACCTCATTCATTGTTGAGCGTTTTGTAAATGCATAGAAAAAGGTATGTTGCCAACAAAAATAATATGTATATATATATATATATATACACATTAACAAGACTGAGCTATGCCAAAGTCCATATAACAAAAATGTACCGTATTATCTATTGTTTAATTTAGGCATTTATTGCATTAAAGATGCATTTATTACTATAAAAAAACTCATAACAATTTCTTATGTTTTCTAAAGTTGCAAAGTTACTGAAGCTTTTTTTAAATGTGCGGTATGTTGCGGCATATCATTGAAACTGGTCCACTACGAGGGGGAACTGTGAATACCTCTGTAGTTTTCACACCCCTCGAGTTCTGGTAAAGCAAGTACGGGTCGGAAAAACCCGACGTAAGGCCTAGGCCCTGGTTCCTTTCTGGGTTTCCAGCTCCGAAGCTGTTGGGGGACGCTGGCCCGTCCCCAAGTGTCTCGTGGTGACTCCCCTACTGGGTTTCACCGCGTATCGCAACGACTTACGTCGTCGACACGTGGGTTTATGGTTAGAGGGTCCGGAGGTGGCGGTCGGCTACGCGCCGAGTGCTACTCATGGCGCCTGGTGGCGCAGTTTACTTTTATGTCATTGAAACTGTCTTGGAACAGAATAACAGATAGTTCATAAGACGTTCTTTTGCTATTCGCAAAGAATAGCAAACGAGCAAATATATATGCAATTTTTATTTCATTTTAAATATCATGTTAGTACATTTTTTTTGCTTCATATTAAATATGTGACTGATAAAATAGTGAACGATTTTATTTTAATAATTACCATTTATTAAATATGTAATATTTATTTAATTGTATTAACTTATCTTAAGCAGTAAGTTGTGAATAATTATATTTTGAAAAGTTACATACTTCATACTATGCTTAATATAAATTTGCTATAATATTAAAAGTTTCATAAATATTAATTTCAAGCATTAAATAATGATTCTTTCTACCCAACTGCTCGTGGCTTCTGTTTTATTCTTTAAGCATTTGCTTTTAATGATTTCTTTTATAATAGCACTTTTTAAAATCACCGTCCCCCTTTCATGATGCTATGTCAGAAATAATTAGATTTTAGAAATTTACCCTATGATTAATCACTCGTTTATGCACCCCTCATGTAACGGGTTGGGGGAGGAGGTACAAAGATAAATACTTTTTGCGGCGAAGATAATTTCGCTACAAAATTCCAAAATATTAAGTAAAGAAATGTAAATTAAATCAGTGCAAAAATAGTAATTTTCTTCTTGTTTTTGTAACTTACGATATATAGACCGTAAGAGAGATGTTATTTCTGTCTATTTGATTTAATGGAATTTTCTATCTATATTGTAGAAGACTGATAGAAATATTCTAAGTACTATTTAAAAAAAAATATTGTAAATTGGTGATCATCGGGACGCTCCTATTATTAAATGTATTATTTTTATCAAAATTTATATTATAAATTTTTTAAAGCTTAGATGAGTTAATAAACTGTGAATATTTATGTTATGTTGCTATGTCAGAAATAATTAGATTTTAAAGATTTACCATACGATTAATCACTTGTTTATGCACACCTCATGTAACGGAGTAGGGAAGGAGGTACAAAGATAAATACTTTTTGCGGCGAAGATAATTTCGCTACAAAATTCCAAAATATTAAGTAAAGAAATGTAAATTAAATCAGTGCAAAAATAGTAATTTTCTTCTTGATTTTGTAACTTACGATATATAGACCGTAAGAGAGATGTTATTTCTGTCTATTTGGTTTAATGGAATTTTCTATCTATATTGTAGAAGACTGAAAGAAATATTCTAAGTACTATTTAAAAAATATATATATTGTAAATACTACATCGGGAAACTCCTATTATTAAATGTATTATTTTTATCAAAATTTATATAAATTTTTTAAAACTTAGATGAGTTAATAAACTGTGAATATTTATGTTATGTTGCTATGTCAGAAATAATTAGATTTTAAAGATTTACCATACGATTAATCACTTGTTTATGCACACCTCATGTAACGGCGTAGGGAAGAAGGTACAAAGATCAATACTTTTTGCGGCGAAGATAATTTCGCTACAAAATTCCAAAATATTAAGTAAAGAAATGTAAATTAAATCAGTGCAAAAATAGTAATTTTCTTCTTGTTTTTGTAACTTACGATATATAGACCGTAAGAGAGATGTTATTTCTGTCTATTTGGTTTAATGGAATTTTCTATCTATATTGTAGAAGACTGAAAGAAATATTCTAAGTACTATTTAAAATATATATATATTGTAAATACTACATCGGGAAACTCCTATTATTAAATGTAATATTTTTATCAAAATTTATAAGAAATGTCAATTAAATAAGTGCAAAAATAGTAATTTTTTTCTTGTTTTTGTAATTTATGATACATAGACCGTAAGAGAGATGTTATTTCTGTCTATTTGGTTTAATGGAATTTTCTATCTATATTGTAGAAGACTGAAAAAAATTTCTAAATATATGATTTTTTTTTCAGTAAATCTTACATCGGGATACTCCTATTATTAAATGTATTACTTTTATCAAAATTTATATTATAATTTTTTTATAAAGTTTAGATGATTTAATAAACTGTGAATATTTATGCTTGGAAAAAGTAGCAGTCTTTATAAGACTATAGTTACCAACCTTCCGTTTTATTTCAATTAAATTAAAACCAGAAATTTATTAAAGAAAATGTGTTAATTAATAAAACAGAAACAAGGAGCATTTCATTAAATACTTTTTTTTGGTTCAAATTAGGTTTTTTTACTTGAAGCTAAACATAAGTTTGGCAGCTATATGCATTACGTTTTCCTGTTATTTACAATACGTTTACATTGTTAGAACATCAAAATCACCATACAAACTATTTTTAAGTATTTTTTAACGCTGTTAATGCTTGATAATACTTTTAATGTTTATTAATAAATTTTTTCAATTACTATTTTATTTCATACATATTTGCTTCTGATGATTACTTTTATAATTCCATTTTTTTAAGTACAAGAAATCATTAATGATGCTAACAGACGACGGATATAATTGGAAATACATGCAAAATTGAATTACATACAGAATTCAAAAATACACACAGAAATAAAAACGTATGCATACAGAATACAATCAATTATGCATGCAATTAGCGTATGTACAAGCATACATTCATATTTGTATGAATTTTTATATCCAATCATTCATGTATATTTGTATCTATATTATATTTGCTTGTTTTGTATGTTTGTATATATCTACATATAAAGGACACTTGTATATATATATATATATATATATATATATATATATTTCTTAATATTTTCCATATTTGTAAATCATGTAATAAAGTAATTTATATATCATGTATTATGTAATATTTGCATATCATTTAATTATGTAATATTTGCATATCATGTAAGAATGTTATTTTTGCAAAGCATGTAAGAATGTAATTTGCATATTTGTATTGCGTCAATGAATGCGGATATGCCTACCAAATTTAATTTTTAAGAAATTACCATAACTCATCCATGATGCTAATACACGACAGATATAATTCGATTTCGGAGATTTACCATATGATTAATCAATTTTTTATGCACCCCTCACGGAAAAAGGCAGAAAATAACACCCACAAGGAATAAATATTTGACTCTGTGAAGATAATTTCGCTACAAGTTTCCAGAATATTAAGTGAATAAATATAAATTAAATCAGAGAAAAATGGATATTTTTTTCTTTTTGTGACTAAAATAGTTTATGAAGTATTTATATGACTTAAAGACATTTTCTGTGTCAAGAAGATTATTATATTTTTTGTACATAAACAGATGGTACATAAACTATACATTCAAATTTATTCAAATTTATTTAAATTAATGTGAATTTTGCAAAGTAATAGAAGATTTTTATTTTCCAAATAGAGTAAATTTTATCTTCTCCTATGCATCTTTCGACATTTATCCTTTACTGGTATTAGTTGAAATTTTAATAATATTTTAATAATATTTTCAAGCTTGATAGAAAATTTTATTGACACGTGTATGTACATTCAGAAAGTTGAAGTAGGCAGTAAAATTATGCTGTTGCCATTGAACTTTTAAAAAAGATACTCAATTTTAATTCGAGTGTATATGACACATATTGTTGAAAAATTCCATATACTTTCATAAAGACGTTCACAAATGTAAATGGCGCTATTTGTTTTATTGTAATTGTGTGTGTGTGTTTAATGTGATTTGTTTACATCAATTATAACTGAAGTTACAGGTATCATTCAGTTTACTATTTAATTTTTTGGTACTTGTCGGTTATCCCAGCTCCAGTGAAATACATATATATATATATATACACAGGGTGTATCTGAAATGCTTCAACAAACTTAGAGGGATGATCGTACTCATGAAGACGAACAAAAAATGCAATGGAACATGGGGTCACAAATGACGTTTAACCCTTTCAGGGGCAGTGGTAAATTTATGAAGCCACTTAATTTTATTCCAAAACGCCACAATGGTACCAGAATTTTGCTGAAATCTTTTCCATTTAATATATATGTGATATATCGCCTTTTTCATATTTACAAACAAATATTTTTGTAAATTCCGGTGCCAGTCATTTATTTCAACATTTTAGTACTAAAAGTACTTTTCCCCTGAAAGGCTTAAATGATGAAAATCGAGAAAATGCGTCTGGAAATGGACAAACTGAGACAAGAAAGAAAGATCCTGAAAATTATTTATTGCACAGAATAGGAACAACACAGCTCGTGATGTCCAGAGAAAACAAATATTTTACAACAATTGTTCAAAGTGTCGGCCGCGGACATTATTACACATAGCGTGTCCGCCAGTCGTTGCTCCGTAGATGTACTCTGTGTAATAATGTCCGCGGTCGACACTTTGAACAATTGTTGTAAAATATTTGTTGTAAAATATTTGTCCATTTCCAGACGCATTTTCTTGATTTTCATCCTTTAAACGTCATTTGCGACCCCATGTTCCATTGCATTTTTTGTTCGCCTTCATGAGTACTATCATGCCTCTAAGTTTGTTGAAGTATTTCAGATACGCCCTGTATATATATATATACATACAGAGTGTCCATAATTAAAGGACCCTACTTTAAAGTTGTCTACAGACGAAACTATTGGTCAGAAAGTTGTGAAATTTTGTGAAGGACATAATGAAGGAATGGGAATTTGTTTAAGCGAAAAAAAAATTATTTCAAAATTTCGCCGCCAGAGGGCGTTTTTAATGAATTACACATTTAGCATAAATTTACGATAGGTTACAAATTTTATTACAACAAAACATGTTGAAAAAAACTTTTTTCGCGACATGTTTTTAGCATTCCCTGGAACACACTGCGGTCAACTGTGGAATATGCTATCTTACGATTCTAGATGGTAGCTGAAAAGGATAGGCTTCATGTGGAACACGTTTTGTTGTAATAAAGTATGTAAACTATCGTAAATTTATGTTAAATGTGTAATTCATTAAAAACGTCATCTGGTGGCGAAATTTTGAACTTAGCTTAAAGGAATTTGGCTTTTAGCTTAAACAAATTCCCATTCCTTCATTATGTCCTTCACAAAATTTCACAACTTTCTGACCAATAGTTTCGTCTGTAGACAACTTAAAAGTAAGGTCGTTTAATTATGGACACCCTGTATAGTTATATATATACACATACATATATGTATATAGTATATATGTATATATATTTGTTTTTTCCATTGGCGCTCGGTTAAGCCGGTTTTTTTTTTTTTTTTTTTTTTTTTTTTTTGTTTAAGATATTTCTATTATAACTTAAAAATATCTTTTTTCTTACTCTTATAACTAGTCGTTGGGGGCCACCGTAATACTTTCCCATCATGGATATGCATAATGTAAAATATTAAAATAAAAAATGTGTAAACTACTTATAAAATGCATTGCAATTCGAATAAAATCGTGGCTTGATGACGTCATAAACTTTAAAGGCTCGATTACTGAATTGCTTAAAATAAACATTTTTATAACTCCAAAAACAATAATCCTATTAACTAGCGGTTTATTGCATCTGATTAAGCGTCTCATTTCCTATTAAAATATATCTTTGAATTGAAATTTGGATGCAATACAGGGTCATGAAAAATCGAAGAGTGTGGGAAATAGGATTACAAATATCTCGGCCACTAATTATCCGATCGACTTCATGCAAAATTTGTTTTTTTATTGTCTTTTATATTCACTCCTTAAAATAAACAATTTAAAAAAAATTTATATACTTATCAGAACGAATATTTCGAGAGTCCGAAAAAAATAGTTACGAATAATCGAGGTTACTGAAATTCAATAAGCTTTTTCCCATTATTACATACTAAGTACATACCAAATTTCAAGTCTCTATCTCATTTTTTCCGGGCATAGAGCGTTTACAGACACACAGACGGACGGCAATTTTTTTTTTCTAAAAATATGTTTTTCGGAATCTCTAGTGTCTGAAACGTGTAAATCCGTCAAAAAATAAATAAATAAATAAATAAAAATTGATTTTCAAAACGATTACAAGACTTACCCTATACTACGTATGATGGGTAAGTAATAAAATATATAGCAATTCAAGAGAAAATTCTCCAACCTAGCCTGTTTGAATGTTCAAATAAGAAAATAAAAAAATAAATATATTTTTGTTAACGTCTTAAGATATATTTTTTGATGAAAACAAAATAATATAAATTTCAATTCTTTCTGATACCGGAATAGTTTAATCTTAACAATTTCTTACTTAATTTAAAGTTTCTTGATAGTATTGCTTTTTCTACCATGTTCTATTTTCTAAGAGCACTCTGTGTTAGGAAAAAAGAAACAAGTGTTACAAAGTTTTATAATCATACTAAAATAAGTTAGAGAATAACTTCAAATATAATAGTTTAATGCGTCTTCCAATAGTAAAAGTAATTGAAATGTAAATAATGTCTAAAGTTTGTAAGTATGCTTCAAAAGAGAGATTCCATATTATTGAGAAAGATTTAGAACAATTTGTAACAATTTTTCTTTCAAAATTATTTATTATTTAAAAAGATATTATATTGAATCCTATAAAAAAATTACATAGCAAGTCGAAAAAATCATTTTCAATGCCAGAAGAAGTTTAAAATTCAAAATATTCAAATTATTATAACCGGTAAGTTTTAGTTATAGAAAATAAAACTTTTAACTTGTTAAAACACGTAGAAAGTTTTCCTAAATGTAACTTATAGCACCCAGAGACCATATAAAAATTTAAATTTCCAAAGTTTAAAAAAAAATTCTATTTTGACGTACATGGTTCGGAAGAACAAAATTCGATTTTTTTTAAACGTCTGGTTAGGAAGTTGCTATCGTATAATGATAAGAGTGGTCTCCTTGCATATACTTTAAATAAATGCTACATTCCTTAAAACGAAAACGATCTAATAATATACTTATTTTAAATGCTAAAAAGGAGTAAAATAAAAACTTTATAAATCGTAAAATAAGTTTTATTAAACTGTGGACATGTTTCGGCTCCATCGGAGCCCTTTTCATAACAAATCAGAATATTGTACATTTGCAGCACGGTCTAATGAAGATATTATATGAAACGCTAACATTTTATTTTTCACGTATTTTTTTCAAATTACGCACGTTATTTTTTATTTTTACTTGGATGTTTATTTCCATATTTGTTACCATGGAGCAATAATAGCATGCCAAGCAGGAAATTTAGTTATAGAAAAAATATAGCTAATATTAAGTATATTAGAAAAATCACAGCCCTGGCAAGATTATATCGAGAAAAAACCATAAAAATAAATTTCAATGAAAGTAAGGTAATTTCCTCCCCCAATCTATACTATCCATCCATTATAAGAGAAACCATAGAGATTATAACACAAAAAATGTAATTAGTAACGATGTAGCATCCTTTAAGTTACGAAAATTGTGGCAGGAGTTACTCCATGCTTACAAATATGGAAGTAAACATCTAATTAAAAATAATAATAACATGTGTAATTTAAAAAGTACGTAAAAATTAAATGAGTTTCAAATCATAGATCATGCAATTGTACAATATTCCTATTTGTTTTGATTATGACTCCGAAAGATCCGAAATATGTCAACAGTCTAATAAAACTTATTTTACTGTTTATAAAGTTTTTATTTTACGCTTTTTAGCAATTAAAATAAGTATATTATAACAAGGTGTTATAATTTGCTATATTTTTCGATCGAATAATGTCTGATGGAGACTTTTCCAATTTGACAAATAACTAAATAAAGATTACATATTTGATGTATAACGTGACCAATAATTTAGAGCGATTACTGACGACAGCCGACCACCTCTCCTCCTGAAAGAAGATATCTTTAACAAAAACACCTCCAGATTAATTCTTTTGAAAACATGATATTCAAAAGCCTGCATGTAAACTCCCAAATTGTAATGTCATTCTAAAATAATGTAATTTGTTTTCCTTAAAATCTTCAATATAAAGGAATTCCTTCCTGGCAAGTCCTCACTGGGTTTTCTGGGATTAGGTAGATGTATCTTCCTGTGATTTTGTGATATTCGCGGTTTAAAAACAATTGGGTCGGCTGCCCAGAAAGATGTCTCTTATCTCCTGTTAATTTTGTTAATGTATCAAGAATTTTCAATATGAAAAGCATTACCTGAAAATTGATAGCTTCCGAAAAACTGATATGTCGAGTTAGGAAAACTGATTAATACACTGTAAAAACAACGTGAAAACGCTTTCGAAATTTTCGGGCAGCAATTTGTTTGATAAATGCTTCTTCAACTCTCGGAACTCTGTTGGTTCTCGAGGTTTCTGTAGATTAAAAAGAATCCTTTTTGGAGTAGCGGGTGACTTGGAAGAGGTTACATTATATTTTCGAAAACCATAAGAAAAATAAAAGCCACATACGATGTTTCATGTCGGTTTTTATCAGTTAAAGAAAAGAACTAAATAAAAAATACATATTTGAGGTATAATGTGACCAATAATTTAGAGTGACCAGCTTTTCTCAAAAAATAACTCAAACACAGCACAAAGCAATTAAATTAACATACTGATACTCACTACGTGACCCTGTAATTTAGGCCCATACTAATAATAAAAAAAAAATATTTTGAACTGAATTTTGTATTAAGGAATATATGGGATATGAAAGGTATTTGAGCACCAAATCGCAAATTTTATTAAACGTGCATTTATAAAATGTGTTATTAAGATCTGGGTAAGTTCTCACTTGCTCAATGAATGAAACTTGAGACAAATATCAGATCGTAGCCTTTGACATCATTTATCAAAACCCTTTTAAAGGGTTTCAGTAACATCGGTGTTGTACTATATATATATAAAGACCAAATTTCCATAAAGTTAGTTAGTAAAAAAAACGAATGAAAAACCATGCGTCAAGCTTAGATTATTTGAAACATTTTCCAACACATCTAGAAAACTGTGACGAAATTTCATCGTCAAATAAGGCGAGAGAAGATGAAATAAACAGTTTAGAAAACATATAACACATTTTAAAATCTAGTTTTAGAAATTACCTTCCATAGTCAAAAAAGTAGTTATTTAGTGCATCTCTGTATATGATCAATAGATTTGCGTATATACTACCTAGCATGCTAAAATTTAGTTTAGTTAGAAATTTCACTTTTAGCAATTCTCGCCAATAGATGGAAATGCACTCAAAATCTTTTTTATAGCCTTGTATATTGTCTAAAAATTTTTGTACCTACCACATATTAAACTAAAAGTTAATTAAAGTTAAAAAACGTGTTATACACCTTAAAACGCACCACCAATAATTATCAACTGTAAATGGTAATTCTACTCCTTTTGCTTAGTTCTATATGCTATCAAAGCAGGTTTGATTTTCTAAACAAACCACTCGTTGCCATCAGCAAGAGATAAAAAATCGCTTTTTTGTTGCCACGTACCTTAGCGTTTTATATATATAGATGTAAATCACGCAAAAAATAAGCTAAATAAATAAATAAATGACTGTAAAATGAAATATTTGTATAAAACTTGAGAAAATTCCCGGTATGTTTAGTGTTTAAAAGAAAAACAAATTATTATAATTTTCTACTTTTAATAAAATAATTGGTTAAATATTGGTTTTTTATTGTTAATATTTACAATGAAACGACATTATTAAAGACATTTTGACTGTATAAACTAGAAATAGTTGCAATAAAACTAAAATATTGCTATAATATTCGCTCTAAATTAGAAATATTTGCAATAAAACGCCAGTATTGAAAAAAAATGATTTTCATTAAAAAATATCGGCAATAAAATGGCGAAATATTGCTTACTCATATTAGTTCAAAACGGGTAAAATGAAAACAAACACCTTGGTATTGAGATAATATCTCACGCCAATATAGCCTATATTGTCGAAAACATAATGACCAATATATGATCAATAAGATATAGAAAATTTTAACAATAATGAAACAATATTGTTTTTCTACTAGGGCGTAGAGCTAACAAACTGCAAGTATTACAGAAAAAGAGAATTTTTTTGAAAAATTAAAATTGCACATTATAGTTATGCACAGGTTGGACATAAATAAAAAAAAATTTATACATTGTAGATTTTGTGAAAGAGCGCTAAATAAATTATTTTTGCTATGCATAATTTTGTAAGTTGGCTCATTATTTAATATGACTCCTGACACAGCAATTACGTTCCAGATTTCTTCACTAAAAGTCTTAAAGGCAACACAAATGAATTAAATTAACAGAATTCTCAGTACGCCTTGCATTTCGGAAATTCGATACTAAGACAAGATTGAATTTAATTAGGGTTTACCTTTTCTGGATGATTCAACAGGAAATGTAAAATATGAAAATACTTTCATTCTTTTTCTTCGGATTGTCGTTTTAAGAAACCTTCATTATAGATACGTATTTTTATATATATATATACGTTATATAAAAATTTATTTATTTCGCAAACCCTTCACATTTATTTCGCATTAGTCCTTTAAATTAATCTAACTTCTGACATAGTCAGTATTTCCTTAATTCTTAATAATATTTATTCTTATTTAATGTCCTTTTAAAAGTATTAACCCGTATATTAATAATTATCTTATTCCAAATCTTAATCTAAAATTTTAAGTTCATTCGTAACTTTTATCAGCTCCCCAGTCTATAAAATTCCGTGAGACGCTTTCTCATTTCGAATGTTTTTAAAAAGCCATTTTTTTAATTATTATTATTCCATTCTCGGTTTCGCGCGCTAGGTATTTTTCACTTAAACATTAATGCGCGGCTACGAGAAGAACTCTTTCGTGTTAGAGCTTCGCCCTCTCGCCTCATTCGCTGGGCTGGAGCTCGCCTCTCACTCATTGGTTTGTGCGCACGTGACGTCGTATTTCTGTATCTCTACGCTCAGTGAACAAAACTTGCTTGCATGCTTTGGATTGCAGATTTTTGACGTGTTTGGAAGTGTAAGCAAATGGGTATCTGGTGTTGTAGTCTCGTAGATTTTTCATACAGTTCTTTAACATCTATTAAACGATGTAGTGAGCCATCGTGAAGCCTCAGGGCTACAAGTTTATACCTGTGGGAACTGTTACTGCATCGCTCTTATTCTAAATAAACTATTTGTCTGGAAATTGGCTGGTCTTTACTGGAGAAACTGTTCTGGTGTCTTTTCATTGCCTCACCTCTTTGCCATGATTATTGATATCGACTGCAACCTTCTATATCTTTAACAAACTGGCATTTTCTCGTGGAATATTACATCTCGTGGTATCTCATCTTCGTAAAAACGCCACATATATGCTAACGATTATTGTTAATATTACATAATAATATTTAGTTTTCTTGTTCTACTATTTAGACAATTTCATGTAAAATACTGTTTATTTTTCCATTAAAACAGCTTCAAAAAATAATTTTTATTGAACCAAACAGTTCAAATACAGAAAATCCTGTTTTTATACTGTCCGTACATATACTTAAATCTTACTTTAGTTTTTACCATTCCTCAGACATTAGTATTTTCAAGAGCAGTAGTCGTATAAATGTGTCTTTTTTTAATAGTACTATTATTTTTAGTTACCATTACACTTCTTTAAAATAAGTTTATTTGTATTGTCATTAACATACATATATTAAAAGTCATCATTAAAAAAATAGTCAGTTATCGACTTAAAAAACACATATGATTAAGTTCGACGTTTTTGAATAAACATAATCCATACCCAGTTCTTCCTCACATATTTCCTTTCACCTTTGTTTCACTATGTTTCATTTTACGTTTCACTTGTTTTTTATTCCTTCTCTCTCTTATACAAGTTATTTTAATCTTTCTTATAAAATCTCTTTTACAAGTTTTTTAACCATGTAGACACAAATATACACCACTTATTTCTCTCATGGAAAGTATTTTTGCTCCTATCCGGAGCTTCACCAGTCCATGTGATTAAAATTCATAAAGGTACAACTAAATGTAAATAAATTGCTTGAAGGTGCGTAAAAACTTGCATAAAACATTTAAAAGCACATTAAAGTCCTTTTAAAATTTCAAAACGTTTTCAACCGAACTACTCGGTCATCATCAGTGAAAAACTAATTGTTGAGTCGAGTTGTTGTCTCTTCGCGTTTTCTTGCTTGCCCGGAATAAACTATTTTACTTCAAGGGTTTGGAATATAAGGTGTGATGGGAAAGGTAATCAATGATGTATTAATTCATTCCAGACTGCGTGGATATCATATGATAATACATCGTTACAGACTATTTCTGTTTTAGATATTATTTTTGTAGACTCTCTTATGATAGCTTCCTGGTGATTATTTGTGCGGAATATAATTTTGGATCCATTGAAATCTACTTCTGCCATTAGTCCTGCTTTTACAATG
The DNA here is from genome assembly GCA_963931845.1 of Maratus michaelseni. NCBI lineage: Eukaryota > Metazoa > Arthropoda > Arachnida > Araneae > Salticidae > Maratus > Maratus michaelseni. The sequence goes on along the minus strand of OZ007597.1, from coordinate 101,168,487 downwards.
CCCGTACATATACTTAAATCGTACTTTAGTTTCTACGATTCCTCAGGCATTAGTATTTTCAAGAGCAGTAGTCGTATCAATGTGTCTTTTTTTTAATTGTACTATTATTGTTAATTAACATTACACTTCTTTAAAATAAGTTTATCTGTATTGTCATTAACATACATATAATAAATGTCATCATTAAAAACATAATCAGTTTTCCACTTAAAAACCACATATGATTAAGTTCAACGTTTTTGAAAAAAAACATAATCCATGCCCAGTTCTTCCTCACATATTTCCTTTTACCTTTGTTTCACTACCTTTCATTTCACGTTTCACTTGCTTTTTATACCTTCTAAAATCTCTTATACAAGTTTTTCAATCATGTAGACAGAAATATACACCACTTATTTCTCTCATGGAAAGTATTTTTGCTCCTCTTCGGAACTTCATCAGTCCATATGATGTGTAGATTACTGTTTTTTACTTTCTTCTATCCTTACAAGAAGAAAGTATTGGATTCATGAAAATTTTCGACCCGGTTTTCGACGGATTTGTACGTTTTAGAAGATCCTGAACACGATTTGACTGTTTTTAGAAAATGTCTGTCTGTGAGTCTGTGACTATGTTTGTCTGTCTGTCTGTATGTGACACAAATTTTGTGGGCGCTCCGTCTCAAGAACTAATGCACGAAATTTAATAAAACTTTATATTCAGTTAGTCCCTGATATAAATTGGTGCTGATTAGTTTTTGGTGAAAATCGCCCTACAGATGGCGCTGCTATGCTGCATTTTTCGGAATTTCCGCAATAGCTGTATCTCAAGATATAATGCACTCATTTTTATCAAACTTCAGATTCAGTTAGACCTTGACATAAATCGATGCTGATTACGTTTTGGTGTAGATATCCTAACTGGTGGCGCTGCTAAACCACTTTTCTCATGATTTTTACGAATGCTATATCTCAAGAACTAATGGCTGAATTTCATCAAACTTCAGATTCTGTTAGACCATGACATAAATAGATGCTGCTTACGTTTTGGTGTAAATAGCCTAACAACTGGCACTGCTATGGTACTTTTTTCATTATTAACACGATAACTATATTTCAAGAACTAATGCATAGATTTTCATCAAAGTTCAGATTCAGTTAGACGTTGACATAAGTTGTTATTGATTAGGTTTTGATCTAAAGCTCCCAAAAAGTGGCGCTGCTATGTTGTATTTTGCAGGATTTACACGATTTTAGCAATAGTCATATCTCAAGAACTAATGCACGGAATTTAATAAAACTTTAGATTCAGTTAGACCGTGATATAAATTGGTGCTGATTCTTTTTAGTGTATGCGAAACCTGTGTGAGATAGAAGGAAGTTTTGGGATTGACACATCCGACTAGTTTTTTATTTTTTTTTTTTGGCACGAGATTCCAAATTGCACTACCAAACATTTGTGAGGTATAATTTTATTACTTGACAGCTTGATATTTTATGTAACCACTCAAGTAACAATCATGTTTTACATTTCTTCACTAAAAGACTCAAGGGCCAACACAATATGAATTAAATTAACAGAATTCGCAGTACACCTTGTATTTACGAAATTCAGTACTAAGACAAGACAAAATTGAATAAAATTAAAGTTCACCGTTTATGGATGATTTAATAGGAAATGTAAAATATAAAAATACTTAAAAATTACTTTCACTGTTTCTCTACGGATTGTTGTTTTTGGAAACTTCTCATTACATATATGAGATTTGTTTTATGAATACGGCAAAAAATAACAATGAATTTTCATTTTTTTTTATTAAGATTGCTCTATTTTTTATAATTTTATTCAAGCAAATTAGACACTGTAAAAAATTATAGTTCAAATTTGCACCATCCAGTAGTATAAAATTATCAGATGAACCACAATATCGTTCCTTTTTACTTCTAAAATATTTTCATTGTTCAACCCCGAAAAACATTTCAAGTTTCATCACAAAATGGAGCTATTTAACCGGTAATTAGAACAAATAGTTTTGTGCATTCTGTCTTTTGAGCACGAGCATATCCGCGTCATTGTCTAATGGTTAGAACACTAATTACAAGTCAAGAGACGTCAAGTTTGAATGAGCTAGAGTTTCTATAAATTAGAGTTCACCTTTTATGGATGATTTAACGGGAAATTAAAAATATATAAATACTTTTACTGTTTCTCTACGGATTGTTATTTTTGGAAACTTCTCATTACATATATGAGATTTGTTCTATAAATGCGGCCAAAAAAATAACAATGAATTTAAAATTTTTTTACTGTTAAGGAAGTTTTATTTTTGATAATTTTATTTAAGCATATGTAAAAAATTATACTTCAAACTTGAACCATCCAATGGTGTAAAATTATTAGATGAACCACAATATCGTTAATTTTAACTTCTAAAATATCTTCATTGTTCAACCCCAAAAAACATTTCAAGTTTCATCACAAATTGGAGCTATTTAACCGGTAATTAGAACAAATAGTTTTGTGCATTCTGTCTTTTGAGCACGAGCATATCCGCGTCATTGTCTAATGGGTAGAACACTGATTGCAAGTCAAGAGACGTCAAGTTCGAATGAGCTGGAGTTTCTATAAATTATAGTTCATCTTTTATGGATGATTTAACAGGAAATATAAAATATATAAATACTTTCACTGTTTCTCTACGGAATGTTGTTTTTGGAAACTTCTCATTACATATATGAGATTTGTTTTATGAATACGGCAAAAAATATCAATGAATTTTCATTTTTTTTAATTGTTAAGACTGCTTTAATTTTTATAATTTCATTTAAGCAAATTATACATTGTAAAAAATTATAGTTCAAATTTGCACCATCCAATAGTATAAAATTATCAGATGAACCACAATATCGTTCATTTTAACTTCTAAAATATCTTCTTTGTTTAACCCCGAAAACATTTCAAGTTTCATCACAAAATGGAGCTATTTAACCGGCAATTAGAACAAATAGTTTTGTGCATTCAATCTTTTGAGCACGAGCATATCCGAGTCATTGTCTAATGGTTAGAACACTAATTACAAGTCAAGAGACGTCAAGTTCAAATGAGCTGGAGTTTTTATAAATTAGAGTTCACCTTTTATGGATGATTTAACGGGAAATGTAAAATATATACATACTTTCACTGTTTCTCTACGGATTGTTGTTTTTGGAAACTTTCCACTACAAATATGAGATTTGTTCTATAAATACGACAAAAAAATAACAATGAATTTCAATTTTTTTTACTGTTAAGGAAGTTTTAATTTTGATAATTTTATTTAAGCAAATTAAAAAATATATACTTCACACTTGAACTATCCAATGGTGTTAAATTATTAGATGAACCACAATATCGTTCATTTTAACTTCTAAAATATCTTCATTGTTCAATCCCGAAAAACATTTCAAGTTTCATCACAAAATGGAGCTATTTAACCGGTAATTAGAACAAATAGTTTTGTGCAATCTGTCTTTTGAGCACGAGCATATCCGCGTCATTGTCTAATGGTTAGAACACTAATTACAAGTCAAGAGACGTCAAGTTCGAATGAGCTTGAGTTTCTGTAAATTAGAGTTCACCTTTTATGCATGATTTAACGGGAAATGTAAAATATATACATACTTTCACTGTTTCTCTACGGATTGTTGTTTCTGGAAACTTCTCATTACATATATGAGATTTGTTCTATAAATACGACCAAAAATAACAATAAATTAAATTTTTTTTTACTGTTAAGGAAGTTTCATTTTTGATAATTTTATTTAAGCAAATGTAAAAAATCATACTTCAAACTTGAACCATCCAATGGTGTAAAATTATTAGATGAACCACAAATCGTTCTTTTTAACTTCCAATACATCTTCATTGTTCAACACCGAAAAACATTTCAAGTTTCATCACAAAAGGGATCTATTAACCGGCAGTTAGAACAAATAGTTTTGTGCACTCTGTCTTCTAAGCGCGAGCATGTCCGCCTGATTGTCTAAACATTAGGGCACTAGTTACAAGTCAAGAGACGCCACGTTTGAATACCGGTGTGTGCTTATGTGTTTGTAGTGTTTCATATTGTCCTATGAACAGAGGTGCCAATTTGACTGGCACCTATTTACAAATGATAACCATAACTTCTTGAAGTTAAATACTTTATCAATATGTTCTCCGACATTTTACCAATTCATAGTTCATCATTTTAAAGTTGGTGGTTCAACCTAAAACAAAATTAGGGTTTAATATTATACTATTTCATGTTTCATGTAAGTACCAGATCATGGTAAAATGTTTTAGCATTAAATGGTTGCTGCAGCTACTACAACACAAATATTTGATTCAACCTAGCATGAAATATTAAGCAGTGTACAATAAAGAATGCTTGGTTTTGTTCTAAATTAAAATTTCTCTTATACAAAAAATTGTTAAATAAAGTTATAAATAATGTTATATTTTCTATTCTCGTTTGATTGCGATGGTAATAAAATGAATCTATCAATTGATAATATATTTATTTTAAATGCTGAAAGGTGTAAGCTAACAACATAATATACAGTAAAATAACTTTTATTAGTGATTGAGCTGGACCGTTACACCATCAAAACATTAATGTAATAAAAATATTGTATAAAGTAAACACACGATTTTACTGAATGGTGTATGAAAAATTTTATGTAAAATTATATTATAAAATAACATTAAATTGACGTTTCGGTCAACTTCTATGACCATCATCAGAATATGTATTTCTGTAACAATTAGACTTATAAATGAAATGCTTCCATCTTGAAAAATTTTACATAACTGAATCTTGTTCATGACCTGAGCATGTTCAAATCCCATGCCTAGAAGTGGCGCCACCTATTAGAAAAAATTCGAGTTATAGAAATATAACGGACCTTAAATAAAAGCATGAAATTACAGTTTAAAAATAGATATTTGTACTTTCGCAAAATTCTAATAGGTGGCGCCACTTCTAGGCAGGGGATTTGAACTTGCTCAGGTCATGAACAAGATTCAGTTATGTAAAATTTTTCAAGATGGAAGCATTTCATTTATAAGTCTAATTGTTACAGAAATACATATTCTGATGATGGTCATAGAAGTTGACCGAAACGTCAATTTAATGTTATTTTATAATATAATTTTACATAAAATTTTTCATACACCATTCAGTAAAATCGTGTGTTTACTTTACACAATATTTTTATTACATTAACTTTTATTAAATTGTTGACATGTTTCGGCTCACTCCAAGCCATTATCGAAAACAAATGAGAATATTCTATAATTGAACGGTCTCTGAAGTTATTTGAAATGCTATTATTTAATTTTCATGTACTTTTTAAAAAATTACGCACGTTATCTTTTATTTTAAAAGTACATGAAAATTAAATGACAGCATTTCAAATAATAGCTTCAAAGACCCTACAATTATAGAATATTCTCATTTATTTTTGATAATCTTTCGGAGTGAGTCGAAACATGTCAACAATCTAATAAAAGTTATTTTACTGTATATTATGTTGAAGTTTACATCTTTTAGCACTTAAAATAAATATATCATTACAAGGTGTTATAATTTATTATATTTCTATCAGTTAATAGTTTATAATTAAATTCCTTTCTCGCTTTAATAATTTGAGAATATTTAAATTAATAAATTCCGTGTTAATAAACTGACTATGCCATGTTATTTTATACTATATTATATACCACAGCTCTTTCCAGACAATTTTAGTGCTTAGGAAAAAGCAGAAAGTCTATACAAAATGTCTATATTTTCAATAAATAGCAATACACCTGAAGGATTTATAACATGATGGCTGAATGTTATTTCAGACCATATAGACAATGTACACAAACTTTACCACATGCACTATTTATAGCTATGTCCTGAATCAGTTGCTGCATACATAAAAAAGAAACTATCAACGAGTTTATCTAGAATCGATATTTTTCCATGTGTTTGCTAATTTCAGCGAAACACTTTTAAAATGAATAGTAGTCAAATATATGATGTCTTTAGACAATAAATAGCTTAAAGTGGGACTAAGAAGAGATTAATGATCCATAATGTCGTTTTAGATGTAATGGTAGCAACGTAATGACTTTGAAATATGGCTTTTGGACAATATTTCCCTTTTATCAACACTGAAAAAAATCGAAGGCCATATATAAGGAATTATTTATAAGGACGTTTTAGGATATATAACCCATTGTTTATATGATACTGTATCAACATGAGTTTAGACAAGAATTGTAATTTTTCGATAGAATACGAAACAACATTTTTAACAATAACGATAGGTGAAAACCCCAAAAAACCCCATCTAAATTTATTTTTCAAAAATAATTAAAATAGATATGAAGAACAAAAATAGAAACATGCGACATTTAACATTTTTTTCACCACTTTGATTGTTTTTTAATTGAACTTGATAGTTAAAAAAATAATACACACGATTTTATTAAAAGGAATCTCGTATTCATTCTGAAAACCGGCGTTTTTCATTTTGTACATAAACCAGAATTTGCCTAACATCCTTCAAATATTACGTAAGTTATACTGAAAAAAAATGTTTTATAGAAAAATAATGTTGTGCTTTGTTTGTCCACTTTTTGTATGGTTTTCTAACTGACATTGAACTTTTTTTTGAAAAATTATACTTATTCCATACATTTATAGGCCTAAACTGCCCAGTTTGAACTGTATGCAAAACTAATTCTCTCATATTGCTAAAGACATATCCTCTCATATTGCATGCAGAGAGAGATGCATAGAGACATATTCTGTCATATTGCAGGACCGGGTTCGATCCCCGGCTTGGACATTTTTCACTATGTCGGTTTACGCTTTGAAAAGCAGGATAAAAATTCACTGGTTATTATCATGTGTTTCTGCTTTGAAATATTGTTACATAAGGCAAAAACATCCCATCTATATTTTAATAATTGAATGTGTGTCTGGAAGATAAACCTATGTTACGAATTTTGAAAAGTTGGGCTGTTATTGAAAAGGGGCCTGTATGGAATGATGGATGATTACCCAGTGTAAAAAATTACAATTTTATAATATACAAGTTTGTTTACTTTAAATAAAAAATTAAAACAATAAGTAAACATAATATTATTGCTTTCCTTAAGCACCTAACTAGTTTTTTATTACTCGTCAATGCTAAGCATGAAGACAAAAATGGAGGGTAATTAAGATCGGAAGAAATATGTTGCACTAGGTGCTCAGGATCAGGACATCGCTAATCAATAACCTTAACAGTTTTTTCCCTCATTTCAGTAAAATTTCAAATTTGTAACATAGACTCTTCTTCCAGGCGCCCATTCAAATATTCAAATATTAATTACTATAATATAAATATAAGATGGATGCCCATATGACCATGCTAAAGTTTAAGAAATTTCTCTGTCGTCATTTTGAAAAAATTAAAACAGTTTTATTTTTTAAACGTTCTCAAGTTAGTGGACTTTCATAGAAAATTATTGCATTCCCCATGAAAATAGTTTTACTAGTCCAAAAGAACGTAATTCCAAAAGTCTGCCAAGTGGCTATAACAGGAACATGTGCATATATTGCCATCATTGTTCCATGTACAACAAATCGTGATTTTCTTCGTGAATTTAAAAATGCTGTTCTGCTAAATTAACTAATTTTGGTGTCAAATAAATAAACATGACACTCAATAATTCTTTTGGTTATTCAACAGTGGATTTGAAACAAGATTATTCATCAAAAATGAAGTTGTTTACAAAATTGACATTACAATTTAAGTTTTTATTTAGAAAAAATGCGAAATCCTTTTAGAGTTAAAAAAAATGCTTAAAACAAATAACTTATCGCAACTGGAACAAATAAAAATGCCTTTATCCAAGGCTTGCATGGTGCACTTGATTTGGCACCTGGATGGCCATATGAAAAGCACGTCAACTTTCACAAAAATTATTTGATTTTGAAAAACCAGTAAAATATACACCATCAAAGGCAGCATCAATTGATAGAGCATTAAACACTGAACAGAGTATGATGATATTCATAAAAAAATTCTTTAAAAAACGTGCATAAAAAAGGAGACTTATCAGATAAAAACAAGAAGCGATTACACTGAAAACCTAAATTGACGTCAAATTCCACAATCTAGCTGAATGGTAAGTCATCACATGATACACTAGAAAGCTCCTTCACGGTATGCTCATGCCATCTAGCGAATTTTTTGGTTAGCTAACGTATAATAGGGGGATAGCTATATCAGGAACATGTCCATAACAGGGCCACAAATCCCAAAAAATATACAGTTTGTGCAACATATGTAAGCTTAAATTATTTAATAGGGTTTCTATGAATTTTGACCATTGTCTTGGTTAAAATCAAGTTTGACCGTTCAAAATTACAACCTTGATTGTAACAATCGTAACTGGTAATAAAACTGTAATATCGTTAAGGCTATATTGTTATTTACTAAACAACCTAATAGATATTTTTATAGAAATCATGTTGTTTGAGAAAGCATTAATAAAATACTCATATTTTAAGATACTAATTTCGTTTATTCCTCATTTTTGCTACATGCATCGTGCTGATCTTCAGGTCTAAAGGGAAATTCTATTGTTCGTACCACTATTTCGAAGCAATTATCTTCATGTTATATTTCTTATGCCTATGTTAAATAAATTTACCTCGAAGATCATTAATTAGAGGCACTGGTAAGAACAATAAAAAAAGTTGGATATGGGATTTGCAATCTTATTCTATAGCTTCTAGACGATCACTTATTTCAGTAACATATACTTATGTAATAATAATGTAATTTGTGACTTTCTCTTTTTATTGCTACACAGAAACACTTAGAACCGAAATACACTCCGATTGCAGCAACTCTATTCCAAGTAAACGCTTACTCCAACAGCCATCAATAAAAAATAAATATAAAGGGGCATAGACGAAATATTGAAAAGAAATAAATATTTAAATATCAGTTTCATTGCGCAAATCAAATTTCACTTCAAAGTGCACTTTCGTAATAACGATTTATTCAAGAGCGACTCCGATTGAAGTAATTTTAATAAAGTACATGCAGATACCAACAGTCATCATAAAAAATAAACTTAAAAGGCCATAGACATAATACTGAAAACTAATAAATATTTAAATCTTAGTTTTATTGCATAGATAAAATTTAAAAAATTACACTTTCGTAATAACGATTTATTCAAAAGTGAATCCATGGCAGTTTAAAGTTTCAATAAAATGTAAACCAAATATTTAAATATATGTATTCTCGAAGAAAATAGCAAATTTTCAAAAAAATAGAGATATATTTGTATCAATATACATAGAATACTTTTAGGTGAGAATAATTATTTGTTTCGAGTTTTACTAATTAAGATTGTATGGATTTCCCAACGGATATTTCTCATAACTTCAAATATAAGAGAGTTTCTCTTAAAAGCAAAAAGACAATAATAACCCCCAAACATCATATTATGAAGCCATTAATTTAAAACTTTTACTCGATAAAAAATAATTTCATTACAATTGCTTCAGCAAAAACAGAAAATAAAATTTCATGGAATCTTTTTGTAAGTAGCGGCTATTTTATATAACAATACAAGTGATTATTTTACCATTTGTATTAATGAATATCAATAACATTGAAACTTTCTTAACCGTATAAAAAGAAATTCGAAATAATTTCTCCCAGAAAAAGTTAACTTGTTTTATGGAAAAAATATCATTTCGTATCATGTGATTTTTACTACAACAAAAGTCCCCGAAGAAAACAATGTAAGGTATTTTATATTTTTTATTTCTTATTAAATCACCCATGAAAAACAAATTTTAATTAGATTTAGATACTGTTAAAATAGTCATTTTGTAAAAAAAAATGGTAATTTTGTAAAATAGTAATTTTGTATAAAAGTAGTAATTTTGTAAAAAAAAAAAAAAAAAAAAAAAAAAAAAATATGTGTTGCAAAATTCTCTTAATTTAATATATTTACGAGTATGTCTAGTATTTAAGGCAGTAATGAAATGTAGAACAAATGTGTTTCTTAAAATTTCCTTCTGAAAGTTATACACGTAAAAAAATTGAACATCTAAAACGTTACCTTTAGTCAATTCTAAGATACATACTTAAAAAAGGGTTCAGGTCATAAACTCACATATTCTGAAATTTGTGGAGTTGTTGTTTATTTGATGTTTAATAAAATATATTTCAAAATTGGAGAATAAAATTAATAAAATATATTTTTCCATTAACAAAAGAAACAGAGCAACATTAACAAAAGGAACTTCTAAGTAACTTTATAAGTATTAGCTAATCTATGTAACAGCATAGGGAAAAACAATGAATTTTTGTAATTGCGTTGATGAAAATTACTGAACTCTAAATTATTATCAAAGCAAAACAATATAACAAACAAATTTATATCCTTTTTAAGAAGAAAAATATTTTCCAATTCAAAAGCAAATCTCGATATAAATAATAAGATTATTTTTCCTGTAGCAACAACCCGGAGACACATATAATAAAGAAATTTTCATGATTTACATTTGTTATTGAATCAGTCAGAAAAGGCGAACTTTAATTAGATTCAGACAAGTCATAATATCGAATTTCCTGAAACAAAGATGCATTGTAGGACTGCGTTCATTTAATCTATTTGTGTCATGTTCCAGTCTTTTAAAGAAGATGTGTGGAACTCAATTTTTACTTATGTGCTCGAATAATGTTATCAGTAAAGTTACAAAATTGTCCATCAAAAATCAAAATGATATTTTTTAAATCAAAAATGTGATTTTTATTTAGTTAATTCACGAATTCATTAAAACAGATTTGTTTAAAAATATTTGTTCTACTTATTTTATTCTTTAGATATGTTATTTTGAAATAACGTTTATTTGTACAGGGTGTTTCACAAAGGACCCCTAAATTTAAAAATCAATAACCCGGAAACAGTGATAGATAAAAACATGAAACCAGTGGTATGTTTATTTAAAAAATCGTAAGAATCTTATACTTAAATCTCAAAATTTAGTTAAAAATAGCACCGATAGATGGCACTGAGAGCGTTAAGAATCCTTCTAAAGAGAGTTAGAAGCATAGAAAGACTAGTCGTCGAAGATTTTGTCATTGAAATCTGGCCGCTATTAGCGTATAGGGAAAATAATTCCGAAAGTGGTGTATACCGTGGAGGAACGTGTGTTTATTGTGTTGGAGTACCACCGATTAAATCAGAGTCCTACTGCCACAAGAAGTTTTCAAACGCGATTTCAAGTCGCAAAAGACGCAGAAGGAAAAACAATTTGTGAGCTTTTCAAAAAAATTCAACAGACAGGCAACGTGGCCGATGCGAATTATTTTCATTATACGAAAATAGCGGTCAGATTTCAATGGCAAAATCTTCGACGACTAGTCTTTCTAGGCCTCTGAACTCTCTTTAGAAGGATTCTTAACGCTTTCATCGTCATCTATCGGTGCTATTTTTAACTAAATTTTGAGATTTACGTATGAGATTCTTACGATTTTTTTAATAAACATACCACTGGTTTCATGTTTTTATCTATCACCGTTTCCTGATTATTGATTTTTAAAGTTAGGGGTCCTTTGTGAAACACCCTGTATTTAGCTCAAACCATGTTTGATGAAATTATGGGTGATTTTTAAAATAATAATGATGAAGATACTACTACTACTACTACTACTACTACTAATAATAATAATAATAATAATAATAATAATAATAATAATAATAAAATTATTAATACTATAGTCATAATGTTGTTGCATTTTTATTTTAGATTACTTTTATATTTATTTGTAAATATCTATTTTATGAATTTTTTTTTTCAAAAGTTATATTTTAGAGACAAATAATCAATTACTATTTCATTAAAGTATGTGTTATGTAACATAATGCGCGCAACTAAACAATTATACAAACTTTGAAAAAGTAAAACAAGTACCATAACATCAATCACATACACTTTGAAAAATAACAAATCTGAAAAAATAGAAATTTTCTTCTTTTAAATTGTTAGTTGTGTTACTCAGAAAGCTCTAAATCTAGTTAGAGTCAAATAATTTTGGTTTCAAATCACACGAAACAAATGTGTACAGAAAATATTGATAATGTAATCTATTTATGTCGTGTTATAGTAATTTAGTAACAAAAATCCTGACAAAGTTTCCGCATATGTTGTAACATCAGACTATAGGTCAAATTACAAATTTATACATCACGAATATTCCCTATATTTAGCTCTTTCACAAAATAAGAAAAAATGGTCAAAATAGAATAATAATTCTTTTATTATTTTAGTTATTTGTAGTTAAGTAGTTTGTTGAGTTTCAAAAATCGAGCTATTTTATTTCGATTTCATATGTAAATTTATCCAGTGTTTTGTTGAACTAAAAGGATATTATTTTTTCACCAATTGTTTTTATAGGATTGTATTAATTGCACTAATTGTTGTTATAGGTGTTTAGGATAATGTTTTTACTATTTCATTCAAGAGAGGAACCAGAAAACAACTTTATTTACTAATTTTCAGTACAGTAGAACTCCAATTGTCCGAATCAATTGAAACCGGTCCCCATTCGGATAATCAAAAATTCGGAAAATTGGATTTTTTCCGAAAAAAGGGTCTATTTTAATTAACTACTGTATGTATGTTGAAAATGGGGGGGGGGATTTTTTTTAAAGAAAGAGAGCTTTTAATTAATTAAATGAAAAGGCAACACTTTTACATGTTAAGCGTACTTACAAGTGTTGTACATTAGTACATTATGTACGTACTGTACTGTAAATGAAAGTCATTGCTTGCTGAACATCTCGGTTAAAGTAAACTGTTTGATAGTCTTCATCCGTTTTCGGACAGTCAAGTCGCGCATCCGCTTGACAGTGAGAAGTTGCACGTGGTCACACTCGGGCTGACGCTCCATCCATTTCAACGCAATTTCAAGGCCGACAAATGCTTCACTAGCTGATGGTCCAAAATTTGCTGCAACTTCGACATTAAGGTCATCTTCTTCCTCGACACTTTCTTCTCTCACACTTTCAATAAGTTTATCATCATTTAGAGTTTGAAACCCAGGATCTGACAAATCACACAACATCCACTCTCCTATATCTTCAACACTAACTTCTGAACATCCAGGTTTCTGAATTCCTCAAGTGGCACGTCATCCTCATCTTCTGTCTCTTCCGCGGAGGGAAGGACAATAGCGCGCGTAGACATAATCATTATTTTGCGAATCACAGTACGTTTCCGTCTTAATTTTTTTTCTGAAATACCGAACGCGATTCGGATAATCAGCGATTCGAATAGTCGGAGTTCGGATAATTAGAGTTATACTGTATTTTGTCATTTTATATGGGTTGTACGTTTAATTTATTTTATATACTTGATGCAATTAAATAATTTTTGTTTTAATGATATAACATCATTGTAATCCTAATTACTTCATTGTATTACATATATAAATAAACTTATTCAGTTTGAATCTATCTTATCAGTGGGACAAAAAAAATTGCTTTGTTATTTTTGCCTAGATTACCTAATCTTATCAATTCTTATATTTCGCAATGAGACTTTATCCTATAGCACAAATAAAATTATATTTATATTGTTATCTGTTTTAGTTTTGCTGTTTATTGTTTGGCATGCCAAATATGTTTCTTTGGAAAACAATTTTTTTTCAATATTTTTACCAAGATTATCTAATCTTATCAAATCTTATATTTCGTAATGAGATTTTATCTTATATCACAAATGAAACTGTTATTATATAGTTATTATTATTGCTTTTGTCTTTTATTATTCGAAATATATTATTTAGAAAACACACTGTGTATCAATATTTTTTTAATTTCTTATAAGACGATAGAAAGATTCAAAAGGTTTTATGTCTGTTTAATCAAAAGTGGGGCGACATAATGATTGCTAGTAAGTTGATAAAACGCATACAGATATAACTTTAATCACGTGATAAGTCTCAGATTTATTTTCAGTTTTCTCCACTGATTAAACCTTATTTGGTTAAAAGAAGATCAAATAACATAATTAAATGAAAAAAGAAGTTATTACAAAAGGTGATCCAAAAGTATGAACAATGTGAACACAATGTCGCCAACTCTTCTAAATAGCCATAAAGTAGCGATGAGTTCGGGCACTTTTTTCGGAATGCGAGTACGCCCGAATCCGACTAATTGAAATACGAACCCGAACTAGCCCCATACCGAAAGTACATTGTATAAAATTGTTAATAACATTTAAAGATTGTTTCATGAACAATTTTCGCATCTCAAAATCTCTTCTTACGTAGAAATAAGTATTAATCCTAATGACTTCCTCATGACAACATTTCGTGATTTTTATGTCCTTGAAAATCTGTTTAAAATAGCAAATTTGTTATATATTTCCAGCCACTTAAACTGCCAGACATCCTTATAAGTAATATTTCCAATTTTTTAAAAATATCATTGTACAACTATGACATAAAGGAATGAGTTATATTTCCAGTAACTACGAAAAAGAACTTCAAACACAAAGCGTGGATAGACAAGGGATATCCCATGGTCTCACTATGTTATGTACTAAGACTGATCTTTCAAAAGCTTCAGAATCAGATATAATATTTTTTCTTATATCCCATCAATAACAATTCAATTCTGTTTCAAACTAACTTTTAAACGATTGTAAAACACTTTGAAAAATATATAGTACATTCTTGTTTCTCAAATAGCAAGTTTTTGTTCCTTTTCTCAATTTATGAATAAATAAAGTTTCATTTTGAGCTCCAGCCTGCCTAACCCGAAGACTACTAGAAAATTCTAACCCGAACCCATTTCAGGATCGGGTTCACGGTCTCGTGCTGAACTCGTTTTATCTCTGATAACATAATATGTGAGTGACCCATAGATCATTCAAAAGATGGTGTGCTTCAATTTTAAATACTATCATTAAAGCGCTCTTAAAACTCGCCTAGTGCACAATTGGTTCCTTTGTGATCAAGAAGGCTTCTATACACACAGAATATTTTGTGTTTAGCAAAATTGTGCTTTTCTCTAGATAAGGTCCGTAGAGGAATCAATTTATCTAACATCTCTTACAACGACATAAGATTATGTAATAAATCGCATGCCAACTACCCTGAACTCATTGACGCAAGACATCCGTCATCAAGTACAGATTAAATTCCGCCATCATCTAGATTATTGTCTCTACAGTTGAAGGATTAGACATTGAACAGATATTAAATATCACGTGAATTCAACCATACTTCATTTTCATCATTCACGTAAAATTCGTATCACTAGAAGTTGATTTTAAACATACGTTGAATTAGATGAATATAGAAAAATCTTGTTTGAACCATGCTGTTAAAAAACTCCTTAACTCAGCCAAGTCATCAAATAACTTTTAAAGTTCAGCGCAATATGCGAAAAGAACTGTTTTTTCCGTTTCAGCGCATCTGCCTTTATAAGTCAGTGAACGCACCAACAAACATCTCGCAAGATCGCTACAAAACTCGTAGCAGCAACCGAACGCTTGAATACGAAGATTGTTTCTCGTTGTATCTTCTTCCGTCGGCGCGCGAGGTAGCGGTAATCCCGGATTTTTCTACCAAGGTTTCTTCGCTTGGAGTGGTAATCGTAGCTGAATGACTGGTGTGTTTCAACGACCGCGTGTGTGGATGGTATAAAGTTTCAAGTGAGAGAAGGGTGGTATTCCATTCATTCGAGAATTTTCTCGTGTGAGGAGCCACCCTAGTGAGTTTCTGCGTTTGTGAAAAGTAAAAGTTTTGTTCCAGTATTATATATTAGTGCAGTGCGAAATCTATCTACTAGTTTAAAAAGGTGTAAACAAGTTATAAAGTGCTTTTTAATGCATGTTTGAAAAAGTGACAGCGTTCATCAAAAAAGATTGCAATTGTATGTGCATGAATCAACGAAAATAAAGAAAAAATGTGCCTACAGGTGAAACAAAAATTTTTACTGCATTTAAATGAATATATATGTTAAATAATTGATAATAATTTCTGATGGATGCTGATAGATTAAAATAGTTAAAATTTAATAGTAATATGGAGCATCCACATGTAAAAATTGTGTTATTATATGATAACACATTATTTGAATGCATTCTTCTTATGATTAATATTAAATTGTGTAATAATTAACATGTCTTATATTCAAATAAATAATCGAGATAAATCTCTAATGTATTTATTATTTTTCTCTTAACTAGCATGAAGTGTTTTTTGTTATTCTATGTACTTTTATTTTTCAGCTATTTTAGGTATTAATATTCAGGGAGTTAAATGTGGGTTGTTATTTGCGGCCAACATAATTTTTTTGTACAAATCACTATTCGATCAGGGTTAAGGTTTTTAATATGTGTTCCCTTTTAAATATTTAATCGTGTCCCCCCCCCCTTCAGTTTCTTTTCATTTGCATCATGAAGTCCTTTTTTCATCAGACCCTTTTATCACATGCATTTATAAATAATTCTGAATCTGAATATAAATTCAGCCATTATCTAGATTTTTGTCCGTAAAGATGAAGGTTTACGAATAGATATTAAACATCACGTGAATTCAATTAAACATTCTTTTCATTATGCACGTAAAATTCGTATCACTAGAAGTTCATTTTAAACAGAAATTGAATTAGATGAATATATAAAAATCTTGTTTTATAAATAATGCTGAATCTGAACAGAAAGCATTCATATATCCAAAATAATTGTTATTACTGTGATTATTTTTATTTTTTATGATTATTTTAAAATAATTATATGTGTATATAGTATATAATATGGTTATGTATATAGTATGTAATATGTTTATGTAATTGTTTAAATAATTGTTTAAAAACAACACAAAATGTCACAAAAACATATATGCATCATTTATTATTATTATTATTATTTTTTTTTTTTTTACTTTAGGTGTTTTAAAAATATACAAAACTGCATTTCACATTAAAAACCTAGCGCTTTCGAGCCGTCCTGGCTCATCATCAGGGTTAAAACATCACCACGCAGATGTATATGTATATAATATATAATATGTTTATGTATAAATTATATAATATATGTTTATGTATATATTATATAATACGTTTATGTATATAGTATATAATATGCTTATGTATATTGTAGGTAATATGTTTATCTATATATTACACCGAAGAGCCATAACATTATGACATTTCCCCCATTTTGCAATAAACTCTCCTGGATGACGTGAAGGGCACGTAATCAGATGCAAATGGTATTTAACTGCTGCTGGAAGTCTGAGGAATTTGTCTTGTGCTTACTTCTGCGCGTGAGGGGAAAGACGCTAATCTAAGCGACTTTGATAGAGGGCAGATTGTAATGGCCCGACAGTTCAGAATGAGCATCTCCGAAACTGCATGACTCATGGGTTGTTGGAGAACCGCCATTGTTAATAATTATGCAAACTGTATGAATGACGGTGAAACTAACAATAGATGCCATGGCAGTGGACGTGCACGTGTTATCAAGAAAAAAAGACACGGAGACTGTCCCGCTTGGTGAAGCAAATTCGGCGCCAGACAGCGGATCAGCTGATAGCCCAAAACAATGCAGGTCCAAGTAGAATTGTTTCTGAGCACATAGTTTAGCGGACACTGTCGGATATCGGATTTACTACGCAGCAGACGTCCCACTCATGTGCCTCTGTTGACAAAGTGTCACTGCCAATTACGCCAACTCCGGACACGGAAATATCGTGAATGGATCACGGATTAGTAGAAGAGAGTTGCCAGGTGTGATGAATCGCAATTTTTCATTCATAACGTGGATGCATTCATACATACATTAAGTACGCCTTCTTCCAGGCGAACTGTTGATCCCAAAATGTACAGCAGATCATACACAGAGCGGTGGTGGTGATATTATGCTTTGGGATAAGTTTTCACGGGCATCTCTGAGACCCATGTTTGTGATAGAGCAGACCGTGAATACTGCAGACTATCTGAATATTATTGTAGACCAGTTGCATCCTTACATGGTGTCTGTCTTCCCAGATGGAAATGGAGTCTTCCATCAGCACAACGCGCCATCTCACAAGGCTCGAATTGTGATGAAGTGGTTCCAGATCATAATGCTGAATTCCAGCTGATGTCCTGGATGCTTAACTCCCTGTATCTTAATCCGATAGAACACATTTGTGGTGTCATGGAACCGCAGCTCAGAGCTCAAAAACCAACATGTCGGTTGGTTGGTTGTATACGGTTTAATGGCGCAAGGTCCCATTAGAGACAAGCTGCGCCAAAGAAAAAATAACATTAAAGAATCCGCAAGTAATGCTAACAAAAGCTAAAACAGAAACAAAGTTTAATGAGAAATTTATCTGGATGGGGGTACCCATCCAGATATAGTCATACAGTGAATAGAACAAAAATTAAGAATTCTTAAAAAAGTCAGGTATAAAATAATACTCTTAGAAATATGATCTGGATGGGGTAACCCCATCCAGATGTGAAGTTAAACAAGTATAAACTAACACTGTTAAATAAAACATAAAGGATATATAAAAACTATATCTCAAAATAAAAGCCAGCATGTTTTAAAAATTGAGAGAGTGCCCCATGAGGAGTTTCCCCAATGCGGTTTGTCAAGATTGTGTGATGATGAATGAAAATAAATTCTAAACAAGTGCCGGAGGCCCGGGCAGTCAGTTAAAACATGATAAATGGTCAGGCAATCAAAATGACAATGTGGACACATGGGTGCATCCTCCCGAAGTAAGAGATGTTTATCCAACATGTCGGAATAACCCGCATTTGCATGTCCGCTGCTAGAACATTTGTACAATTTGTCTCCAGCCATCTACCATGGACCTGTGGCATCCATGCCAAGTTACCATGCTGTTCAGTGTATATAATAATGTTATAGTATAGAATATGCTTATCTATATAGCATGTAATATGTTTAAGTATATAGCATATGTTATGTATATATATCACACTCCTAAATTTAAAACTACTTTTTAATACTTGTATTCTGCATACGTATAGTGTTCATAAAAAAGTTAGAAACCTGGACTAAAAGGAATAGCATAAAATCATCTTAGAAGTGAGTAGCCGAATTTGGAACCTTTCGCTTTTTTAGGTGTAACTCAGTTAAATTTTGAAATCGCTGTAAAATGAAAAAAAAAAACATGGTCAATCTACTCATATAGTAACTAATTAGTGTTTTAGAATAAGTTATTTTTGAAAATCCTAAGTTTAATTTGAATTTGGAAAATCTGTCAAAAGTGGTCTAAATTCAGCTACTGGTCGAATAAGTTAGACTCCAGTTTCCTAAATTAAACCAAATAATATTACGCTTATTTAACGAGTAGGGATTATAAATAGTTATATTAACAGCAAAATGTGCGATTAATGATACAATCAAACAAAAACAACAACAATAAAATGAAATGAATTCAGACGTCTTAGTGTAAGAGTGATTATTATTAACCAAAATGTATTCAAAATATTAATCAAAGTTATATGTAATTAAGAATTAAATTATGAAACAAGCTGACAGTTACTTTAATGCCATGTAAAAAGTGATGCACGATTTAAGCATGAATTTCTTTTGTTAATTTTTACCCCAGCGCACACAACATGAAATCATTCTTGGCAATCCGAAAACGAAATCTTTTCTGCTATTTCATTCTCTTGTAAAAGAGTCAAAACTAATCATCACTGCCGTGATATTTCTTTTTAGCTTCTGAATCATTTGCCTTTTTTGGCAACTGTTTTTTTCTTCATATTTTGGTTGTAATTCTTCCCTACTTTAATTTTCTTTTCAATTGTATTGCGACTATTTTTTAAAAATTGTGCACCAATTGTTTTTGTGCTTTGTAAGATTCCTTGTTTTTTCATTTCAAGATTTACTCCATAGCGCGAAGATGTTAACACAATAATGAAATAACATCATTATTGAGCGAAGAACTAGAATCTATTTAAAAAATAAAAAATTAAGTATATTGCACTTTCCCATAATTACAGTTTCGTCCTTATCACTGTTTGATTCAAACATGTGTAGTAAAGAAGGTGATTTAAACTGTATCTTTATGAGAACATTAAATGTTTAATTTATGACTTTTGAGTTAGTTAATGATAAAATCCTTCACAATGATGTCGAGTAAAGGATTTTCAATTAATGTTTGTGATAATTGAATCATCTATCGCAATAATGTTTTAGATCCTTGATATATTTATTCCAATACCTAATTTTGTAACTTTTACATCACCAAAAATATTTTCCGTCAATACTTTTTCAGTCAATGACTTGTTTTAATTTTTAAATAGTTATTTTTGCAATATTTCAAACACAATAATTTATTAATCGTTGTCTTCTTGTTTAAAACATTTTAATATTTATATTTTTTACTTTCTAAGAATTTTAGTGAACTTGTTCTTGTATTGATGTGAAATTATTCTGAGCTTATTTTTGTAATAATTTAAAAAGTTTTAGTATTTACATTAACGTAATAAATTAATCGTATTTCATATTTTATAATGTTTTAAACATGTATACAGGGTTCGTACGCTTTTACCACAATTTTTAATAGAATTTTTCTATTTAATATTTAAATAGCAGAAATCGTAGACGGCTCGTTTAATTACAGGATTTGTAATACTTTTCTCCATTATAATAAGGCGAAAAATTCTATTTAAAAATGTGGTAAAAGCGTACGAACGCTGGTAAGTAAATCTTTGTAACTCAATATATTTTTTAATTGAATGTATTAAATTTATATGACTTGGCCCAATTTATTCTTCCTACTATCAGTGTGTTACAGAATGCAACCTTGCAATTAATTTGATATAACATGTGATTTTTCATCTCCAATTAAACATCTAAATTAATTTTATTTCTGCACCTTGACTAGTAGATCCGTTCTTATCATATACACTTTACGTAAGGTAAGTAGTTTAAACAATATCTATGGTTGATACATATATAGTATTATTTGCGCACTTTCAGAAAACACTTTCTCAACAGTTCTGAAAACCTAACTTGTCCATTATATTCCTGCACATATTCAATCGATTAATCAAGTTTACTACGGACACAAATAGCTATTTCTAACTATTGACAATAAAAAAACAAACCGATACTTTAAATGATTCTTGTAATTGAAAACACCACATTTACTATTGCTATTATTCATACCTTTAAATAATTTCAACTCTCACAAGGAAGGTCTCTAAACGTGCATACTCAGAAAAAATTGAAAATATTACAGAATAATTTTATTATGATGATACACATGTTTATAAAAAATTTCGTGCAGAAGCTCGATATAGCGTCTGTAAAACAATAATAAAAATTTCATGGTTGTGGTGATTCATCGGTAGTTGGCGACACTGTGAAATTTCAAAAAACACGTTTTCATTGTAAATACTCTTTAAGAAAACTTTTCCTATTATTCAGACTGAACTAGTTGAAGGGATTTTAACTTAAACAAATATACTTTTATAACTATAGTTTTACGATATACATTTATATGTATATATAATGATATTTCACGATCCTATTTTATAGTTTAGAACAACATTTAAATTGATTAAAATTGTTTCAAGTTGGAAACTAAGATCCGATTCTGAGCACTGTCAATTCGACATCGTTGTACTCTCTCTATTGTACTCTCTTATATCTCGTAGACGAGAGTGCGTCTATCTCGTAGTCTGTCTAAAATAGTACTGCTGTCATGGAAACGACTTATTCAGTATTCCAATTTATAAGGAGGCGTTTTTAATCAGGCAATTAATTTCAAAATAGACTTAAAATTTATAATAACTGCAGCAACAAGCAAATTATGCATACGTATTATATAAGCTTATGGAAATAATAATAAAATATTTCATAGTTTAATTTTAAATTTATTAAATACTGCGCATTTAAAAAGTCATTTAACAAGCAATTTCTAAATGCATTAAAATCATTGGAATTTTGCTAGGAAAAAGCATTGCTCGCCAAATCGCGTCTTTTTGCGCCAAATATTCGAAAGTATTTTATTCTCTTTATAGATTTTCTACTGGAATTCAGCAGCTAAACTTGACTGATCCTGTGTAACGTACATGAGTAATTTAATTAGACTTCTGTTTTTTTTTTCAAAATATTTTGAGTATGCGCTTTAAGGAGACCTTCCTTGTGAGTAAATTAACCTTATGAAAAATTCTTATTTTTCTGTGTTTGAATGAGTGATTTTTGTTTCAATCATCAGAGGACAAATGCAATTAATTAAATACGTACACAGCAGTATGCAGTATGCATTACCTTCGAAGACCACAACGTTGAGATCGTCCCGAAATTTGCTACCAGGTCATAAATGATGAAGAATCATTATGCTTACAAAAAAAATATGCTTGATGTTCATTCATTGAATAGATTTACCTGATGCCACTTCGATTGTATGTCAACTTATCGAGATTGAATAACTTATAGTTTTTGCTTCTAAGACCGAGTTACTTGTTGTTTACTAGTGCGATAAGTATTTTCCTTAAATTTAAGAAAAATAAATATATTTTTGTGTGTGTGTGTATGTGTGTGTTTAATAACTGAACTTAGATAAAGATGTATAGAAAACACCCATTTTCTACTACGCGAAGTGCATCATAGACATAAATAACTAAATTTTAATCATTTAAATTAAATATGTTGAAAACAATTTGATCAAGAAAAATATGGTTTCTAGAAAAACAATATTCTCTTTCTTTCTCTTATTTGCTAACAATCAATAATTTACTGAGATCACTCCATTCGAACTAAAGTTTTAATTTTACAATCTTTAAAGTACATTTCATATAACTTAAAGTTCTTGATCCTGAAGCATTCAGTAGAATTTTCGAATGAAACTTTGATGAAATTCTAGAAATATGAATTTAATAAGTATATTCTGCTGTTAGAAACAAGTAGATCAAGTTGAATAAATCTCTTTTTATATTATTTTATATTTCTTTATATTCTTTTTATATTTATTTCGATCTATCAAAATATATTTCCATTTTTAGAATTAATTTATTCGCTTAATCTCAAGTGACATTTCATAATTTCGTTTTTCAATAAAATTATTTTGCTTTCGCCAATATTTTCTTTTTGGGGAAAGCTATTTTAACAGTAATGGAAAACATATGAAATCTATAGTTATTTTATAAATAACAATTCTACAATTTTCATTTGTTTATTTCATAATAAATCAGACTTTCATTGAAAATGTCGTTGAGGTTAATTGAAAATGTAATCCAGTTTTTGAAAAGAAGGGGAAATGTATATAATATAATTTAGACATATTTTGATAAATATGTTTTTCCGATAATATTATTTTATTTACATATGGCATGTGTTCCCGTGTATTATAAATATTTGAAGTGTGATATTTTTTGAAAGGTTTTCTTAAAAGTTTAGGCATTAAAAAATTGATTTTATACTTGTAAATGAGTTTAATGATAACAAATAAAATTTAATTATATAATATTTAAGAAAATACTTTTTTTCGGTAAAGTTAATACCATATCTCAATGGTGAAAAAAAAGAAAAACCAAATAAATCTTATCTTTGTCCTCTATATCATAAGAGTTTTACGACTAAATTTCATAAAGATACAACTAAATGTAAACATATTGCTTGAAGGTGCGTAAAAACATGCGTAAAACATTTAAAAGCACATTAAAAACACAAAGTTCTTTTAAAAAATTCCAAAACGTTTTCAACCGAACTACTCGGTCATCATCAGTGAAAAACTAATTGTTGAGTTGAGTTGTTGTCTCTTCGCGTTTTCTTGCTTACCCGGAATAAACTATTTTACTTCAAGGGTTTGGAATATAAGGTGGGATGGGAAAGGTAACCAATGATGTATTAATTCATTCCAGACTGCGTGGATATCATATGATAATACATCGTTACAGACTATTTCTTTTTTAAAAAGAAATAGTCTGTAACGATGTATTATCATATGATATCTACGCAGTCTGGAATGAATTACACTCAACACTGAATCAACACTGAATGTTGATTTAGCTTAAAAGTTTCGCCTTAATTTTGGTCCTAACCGGAAATGGTACCACCCTTCTCTCACCTTCGAACATATGTCCGGAGGTGAGAGAAACTCTAAACTAACTCTTGACTAAACTCTAAACCAACTCTTGGTGAAACTATCGCTTGCTGGGGTATCCCAGCAAGAGTTTCAACACTGAGTTTCCGTGGTGGTCTGTGGTATTGACACAGTACTAACAGCAGCACAGCGTTCCCATGAGTCGCCCCTCCAAAATATTGACCACGCCTGATGATATTTATTTCGGTGTTCTAATGGGAACTGGTAATGTATAGAATCGTATGACGTTACAATAGATGCTGGTATTATTATTCTCTGCTTATACATTCTATATGTACTCTCCTTGTTATAAAACGTGCGTGCGCAGAGTGCACCGATATGGCAGAAAACGATACGGATTGTGAAATCAAATTAAATTTTCGGAACCATGCACTTATTGCCATTGAAATGCCCCCCCCCCTTATTAAATAAAATGGCGCTCGTTTGAAAGCCCACTTACGAATTTCACAGTTTTTTATTTCAATTTTAAATTCTTGGAAAAACTATTTAACAGGTTTTTCTAACATTAAATAGGTTCATGACCTCTAAAAAGAATTGCCTTTAAAACCCGAATAATTATTTTTATAAAAGGTTAGTCGGCTTGGACGGTATGTTGCACAGCGTGTTGAAACAAATTGTTTTGAAAAAAGAAAGAGTTTAATGTTTTAGTTTATGAATATTCACCATACGAAAGGCTTCGTTGAAAGAGTCGTAACTTCGTAAATAATTTAAATAATTCCAAAACGTTTCAGACACATATTCTATATCCTTCAGAGATACAAAAAAGCCAATAAAGAAAAATCGATTTATTTGACCAAACAAAGTAGAATCTTATGAGTTGTAATTTTCCAACTGGACGAAAAATATCCGGGCCAGGATTCCAACCCGGGATCACTTGGCTGAAGCTGCCATACTCTACCAACTGATCTATCCCGGTCGAATCTGGAGGGCATAATTCATCCAGTTAACCTTATTGATCATAGCATCTGGTCTGATATTTGAATCAGCTCAACAGAATAGATCGCAGGTAATGGAACTCCAGTAAACGCTGGATACGTGATTACACTAGATTAATTTTAATACAAATATTCAAATTGGTAAAGAAATCATATGAGTTGTAATTTTCCAACTGTTTCATTTTTCATCCAGTTGGAAAATTACAACTCATATGATTTCTTTACCAATTTGAATAATTGTGTTAAAATTAATCTAAAGTAGAATCTCTCTTAACATTTTAAGTTTTACCTCTATCACAGTCTGTGATCCCACGTTTTACTAATAATGAGCTTAGACAGTAATTCTTAGCAATGCTGAATGCTATTCTAGATGTCATTAAGATGGCATCTGTAAACTTTTTGTCATGCAGACTTTCTGGGATTAATGCAATATATAAAAACATTATTTCAATCTCTTGATTACATACTAGCACCATTTGCAGGTACTATAACCAAAATGCACAGTTATTAAAAAAAATTACGCATTCTTCTAATCCGAATTATTGAGCAAATATGAGCATACATTCCACATCACACGTTGTCTTACGAATTGTTTTAGCATTTATATTTCACACAGTAAGTTGTCACAATCAGGAGCACCATTTCTAAAACGTTCTTTTAGGGAAGCGGGGGAGAAAGGCAGTTTCCTTTGCGAGAGTCGAAAATTTCTTTTGATTTTCTTGTGCACATCTGAGAAGCAATGGATGCAGTTTTCTTCTCACATATATATTTTTTAATTAGCCAAAATGCTCGTTAATATGTTAACATATAAAAACTTTATTTTACTTAAGTAAGGTGTCACAGAAAATATATGTATAAAACAAATAAACCACTGACATGGTTCCGTTAAATTTGAAATAAAACCATTATCATAAGAAATACCATTATAATTTGTATGTTCTATATATTTCGTTGTTCAGTGACATTCGTCTTGATTAATGTTGTATTCTTATAATAATGTATTTTTTTATTTTTTTATCTCAAATGAAACCGAAACTGGTTTATTTGTTTTATATCTATATTTTGTGTGACACCTTACTTAAGTAAAATTAAGTTTTTGTATTTTATATGTTTGTGGAAGGTGAAGTTCTCATTTAAATTTTAGGATTTAAAAAACATTTTTAGCATACTCATCAGTGTTAAATGCGCTTCACTTTGAGGTTTTTGCAATGGCAAGGCTTTGCAAAATATTATTGTGATTATTATTGTTTGTGCTTAAAGTGTTTATTTAATATAAATATTTCTATTTTACTGAAATCTAACAAATAATTAAAACTTTTGTGCAGTTTCTAAAGAAAATGTTTTTATTCTTACCTGTGATGACTTTTACATTTTGACATATCAAATTCTTTGAACGATGCAACTGACCCCCGCCCAGCATCCCTCCAAATAGCGGCCCTTTTCAATGGTTGTCCTGATAATTATAGTAGATACCGATTCTAAACAAAACTGAATACCACGCCCAAGACTTTACGTCAGCAGTTGCATTTATGATCATCCAAAGTGAATTTACAATTATTTTTTAATACAGAGCAAAAATTTTCCCAAGTGAGAATATACAACTGATTATTACAAAATACATTTCACAACCTGGATTACTTTTTTTTTAAATAAAAATTATAACATTTAACTTAAACATGTAACCAATTTTATGCAATATATTACTTTTAAATAAAGCATTAATTAAACTTTAAATGAAATTATCTACACTAGAATTTTTATTGCACTTCTCATTAGTAATCCTGTGCGTACATTATCCCATTTGTTTGTTTTTCAGAAATTATATAACATACTAGCAAGCTACGCCCGCTACGCTGGTCAATTTCTCTTAACGAACCTTTAATCAAACAAAATATTGACATTTCATAATTCACTTTTATATTTTAACAGAATAATTAGGATACTATAATTTGTGACTCGTGCTATAGTCAATATACACGTCAGGACACGTCGCCCTTATCATTATCTTTTTACGCGTGAAGGTTTCGCTATGGTACTCTATTGTGAAATTTGGTAATTTTAGAAATTCAATTGTTGAAAAATCGCAGAATCATTAGATCATTTTTCTTTAGAAATTGTTCTTAGAGCGCATTTAGATCTTATAAATAACAATCATGCCGAACTTGAAGTTTCTAGCTCCTTCAGCATCGCAAAAATCGCAATTTTAGAACGTTTTTCGCTTCTGCACCCCCCTCGGGGTAGTGGCACCGACATAAAATATAGCCTATGTTAGAGCAGGGATTGTCACCATCCATTTGCCACCATCACTTTTAAAATCGCTTTAGTAGTTCCAGACATTGCATACAAATTGTAATTTAGAATGTTTTAAGAAAATTTTTTGCTTATTTCAGCCTTTTAAATTTCGAATTTTTTTAGATTTTGTTCTTATAGAGCATTTAAATCTTGTAAGTAACGACCATACAAAATGTCAAGTTCCTAACTCCTTCATTATTGAAAATATCATAATTTTGGAAAGTTTTTCGCTCCTGCACCCTCTGCGGGCAGTGGCACCGACAAAAAATTTAGCATATGTTGGAGCAGAGACTGTCACCATCCATTTGCCACCATCACTTTTGAAATCGGTTCTGTAGTTTCAGAGATTCCATAGAAATTGTAATTTAGAATGTTTTTAGAACGCTTCTTCCTCATCTCACCCTTTTAAATTGCGAATGTTTTTATAATTTGTTCTTAGAGAGCATTTACATCTTATAAGTAACTACCATACCAAATTTGATACTTCTATCTCCTTCAGTACACAAAAAATCGAAATTTTAGAACGTATTTCGCTCCTGCACCCCCCTGGGGGTGGTGGCACCGACATAAAATATAGCCTATGTTGGAGCAGGGATTGTCACCATTAATTTGCCACCATCACTTTTAAAATCGCTTCAGTGGTTCCAGAGATTACCCCCTACAAACAAACAAACAAACAAACAAACAATCTTTACTACTTTATATATTAGTATAGATAAGGGGGAATTAGCCCCTTGTTCCCCCCCTTTATACTTAACCAATCAATCCCGAAAACTAATCAGAGATGCGCCTTATCACAGTGAACCTATAAATAAAATTTGAAGGAAATGGGATAATTCTGCATGAAAAACCCATTTACATAAATTAGGGGGGGTATTAGCCCCGTTCCCCCCCTTTATACTTAATCAATCAATCCCGAAAACTAATCAGGGAAGCGTCTTAACCCAATGAATCTATAAACAAATTTTGAAGCAAATAGAATAATTCTGCATGAAAAACCCATTTATATAAATTAAGGGGGGGGGGATTATTCCCCGTTCCCCCCCTTTATACTTAGCCAATCAATCCCGAAAACTAATCAGGGAAGCGCCTTAACACAGTGAACCTATAAACAAAATTTGAAGGAAAACGGAATAATTCTGCATGAAAAACCCATTTATATAAATTAAAGGGGGATTAGCCCCCCGATCCCCCCCCCCTTTATACTTAACTAATCAGGGAAGCGCCTTAACTCAGTGAACCTATAAACAAAATTTGAAGGAAAACGGAATAATTCTGCATGAAAAACCCATTTATATAAATTAAAGGGGGGGATTAGCCCCCCCCCCCCGATCCCCCACCCCTTTATACTTAACTAATCAAACCCGTAAACTAATCAGGGAAGCGCCTTAACTCAGTGAACCTATAAACAAAATTTGAAGGAAAACGGAATAATTCTGCATGAAAAACCCATTTATATAAATTAAAGGGGGGGATTAGCCCCCCCCCCGATCCCCCACCCCTTTATACTTAACTAATCAAACCCGTAAACTAATCAGGGAAGCGCCTTAACTCAGTGAACCTATAAACAAAATTTGAAGGAAAACGGAATAATTCTGCATGAAAAACCCATTTATATAAATTAAGGGGGGGAATTAGCCCCTTGTCCCCCCCCCTTTTATACTTAACCAATCAATCCCGAAACTAATCAGGGAAGCGCCTTAACACAGTGAACCTATAAACAAAATTTGAAGGAAAACGGAATAATTCTGCATGAAAAACCCATTTATATAAATTAAAGGGGGGGATTAGCCCCCCCCCGATCCCCCACCCCTTTATACTTAACTAATCAAACCCGTAAACTAATCAGGGAAGCGCCTTAACTCAGTGAACCTATAAACAAAATTTGAAGGAAAACGGAATAATTCTGCATGAAAAACCCATTTATATAAATTAAGGGGGGGGAATTAGCCCCTTGTTCCCCCCCTTTTATACTTAACCAATCAATCCCGAAACTAATCAGGGAAGCGCCTTAACACAGTGAACCTATAAACAAAATTTGAAGGAAAACGGATATTTCTATGAAGAGTTATCGCATTACGTACGTACATACATACATACAGAACCGGCTGCCAAGCTCTCAGGGCTTGACAGCCAGTGTGATAACTGAAAAATCGCAATTTTAGAACGTTTTTTGCTCCTGCACCCCCTGGGGTTAGTGGCACCGACATAAAATATAGCCTATGTTGGAGCAGGGGTTGTCACCATCAATTTGCCACCATCACTTTTGAAATCGGTTCGGTAGTTCCAGAGATTACCCCCTACAAACAAACAAACAAGATTTACTCCTTTATAATATTAGTATAGATATGCCTTTTTACTTTGCCAATAATTTGACTGACGTTAAAAAAATCATTAATGAGTATTTAATACTTTTTTACTAGTTACACTCTTTTTATTAAACATTTAACTTTATTACATGAATATGTTACTCATTTTTAACCTTGCAGAAAACATAACTATTCTAGTAAAAAAAAAAAAAAAAAAAAAAAAAAAAAAAAAATTGTTGGTGATCTTTAAAATAATTAAATATTTTTATATATTATTTTTTTATAAAATAAAACGACTTGCGAACAGAAATATTTACTTAAGTAAAAAAGGGGAAATCACAATTTCTTATCACGTCTGATTTAAGTTTTTAGGTATCTCACATGTTCTTCCGGATAAAATCACTGAAGAGTGCTTGCGGAAATAACATGAAGAAAAACCGGTCAGTTTATTTCTTTTTCTTCATTTAGCAAATGGATTCTATTAAATTCTATTTCACCTTTCGCAGAAATTAAAAGCTATGTTATTAAATTATTCTTCGGGCATTTAAGCAAAATAAATATCCCAGAATTCAAAGCAAGATTGCAGAAGTTTTAGATGATTTCATTTTCAAAGTAAGTTCAAAATATTTCCTGCTTTCTTATTTTATATTCGGTGACACAAAAAATACAAATAAAAATATTATAAAAAAATACCATAAACGGATAAATAAAAGAATCAATATTTAATCATATTTTAATATTATAATCATTTACTAGTTAGTTTCTTTACATGGAATACATAATTATCAACTCCTATTTGATTTTACTTACCCATCATACGTAGTATAGGGTAAGTCTAGTAATCGTTTTGAAAATCGAAAAAAAAATTTCGACGGATTTACACGTTTCAGACACTGGAGATTCCGAAAAACATATTTTTAGAAAAAAAAATGCCGTCCGTCTGTGTTTGTGTCTGTGTGTCTATGTGTTTGTGTGTCTGTAAACGCTCTATCTCCCGAAAAAATTGAGATAGAGACTTGCAATTTGGTATGTATTTAGTATGTAATAATGGGAAGAAGTCTATTTCATTTCAATAACCTCGATTAACCGGAACTATTTTTTTCGGACTCTCGAAATAATCGTTCTGATAAAAGGTATAAATAAATTTTCCAAATTGTTTATTTTAAGAAATGAATACGAAAGACAATAAAAAAACATAAATTTTGCATACAGCATGAAGTCGATCGAATAATTAATTGCCGAGATATTTGGAATCCTATTTTCCACACTCTTCGATTTTTTATGACCCTGTATTTCATCCAAATTTCACTTCAAATATATATTTTAATTGGAAATTTGACGCTTAATCAGATGCAATAAATCGCTAGTTAATAGGATTATTATTTTTGGAGTTATAAGGATGTTCCTTTCAAGCAATTCAGTAATCGAGCCTTTAAAGTTTGTGACGTCATCAAGCCACGATTTTATTTCAATTGCAATGCATTTTATAAGTAGTTTACACATTTTTATTTTAATATTTTACATTATGCAAATCCATAATGGGTAAGTATTACGGTGGCCCCCAACGACTAGTTTATCTATGTATTTAAAATAAATGTAGGTTTTATCCTCATCTGCCTTAAGCATCTTACTGAACAACTTTAATAATTATATTTTTAATAGAAAGCTGTTCAGATGTAGATTAGTCCGCAGTAGATATTTTTTTAATCATTCCATTTTTTATATTTTATTTTAAATTAAAAAATTTTAATGTTTTTTTTTTTTTTTTTTTTTTTTTTTTTTCAAAATGGAGCACTCGAATATTTTCTATCGTTTCAGACTAAAGTAGTAATTTGATCATTACATCATTACCAATTATATCTTTTTCAATATAATGCAAAATACCGTATATTTTTAATTTGGATAGATTGGGTTTAAAAAAAAAATCAAGTATCCATTTAAATACAAGAAGCTACAAGAATTTTTTATATCTGCGCCAAAATGACATCATTTTGAGCGATTTTTCATTCCGCGAATTTTGAAATTAGACGCTAAATTTTCAATGGAAGAAAATGCTGCACGTGTGAAAAAGATATCATTTTTAAAAGACATTAGACAAAAACGTCACTCAGAAGATTGTAACTTTTAACAATATTTTTGTCTAAATAACGTAATTTAGATTCGATATCATTCCTCGTATTAAAAGATCATTGTATTATAAAACATCCCCCTACACTACAAAGGATTTTAATCGCAGTAAGGAAGTATGCCTCTTCATGGTCCGTGCACAATGGTCAGTGCAAATGACGTCATGTTTAAGCAAAAACACGCATTTTCTTTTGTAAAACTGTTACATTTCAATACAGTTGTGACTAAATGAACAATTTTCCATTCCTTTGGTACTGAGTAGCAAAGCCTTAGGCCTTTTAATCTATACTGGTGAAATGAAAAGTGAGAAAAATTATGTCAATTTGTTTATAACGCACGTTATATACACGTTTGTTTATAACGTCACGTGGTGAAATCGGTCTGCAGTTCTACACTTAAGACCCCTGATATCCGAAAAAAGCGAAATTCTTCAGCGTGTGAAAATGACATGATATATTTATCAAGGAGTGAGAATTTTCACTAATAAAATTGAAATATTTCACTACAAATACATCCAAATGATGCAATTTTCTAAACTTTTTACTTTGCCTATACTGCGATAAGGCCGACGAGACGGTCCATGAAATGAGAAAATCGATCATATGCAAAGTTTCCGCTGGTGTACATTTTGCTGAGAATAATATCAATTTCTAACCTATCATGTATCAAATTATGTAATATAAATGAATCAAAAGTATGAAAAGTTCGCATGAAAAGTTTCTGGTGAAAATATCGTTATGTTTAAAAACAAATATATTATTTCTTTCATAAAACTAAAATCTTAATATAATTTTGACATAATGTTTGTTGAATTTTCATTTCGTAACTACAAAGATAAGAATATTATATACTTAACGGATTACATTATCTTGATTTAATTGATTATTTTATCTTTCCTTTGATTACATGACGCTGATTACTTAATTTTTAAATAAATTGTTGATTAGAAACTATAGTTTTTCACTAATAAGAAGATGTAAAATTAATAAAAATTTCAATGTTGTGAATATAGTTAAAAAAAATACTTAAATAGTTAAATAGTTAAATTAGCCAACGTAAGACTACTTTGTTCATTGGAAAATTTTGTAGGTTTCTAGTATGAATTCATTTAATATTGCCTTAGTAAAGTTATTTATTTCGACTGGTGCCACCTCCTTTTTTTATTAATACTTTCCAACCTAGTTGAAAAGTGTTTATGACTTCGGTTTGTCTGGCCGTATGGCTGTCTGCCGTCTGGCCGTCTGCCGTCTGGCCGTCTGCCGTCTGGCTGTCTGCCGTCTGGCCGTCTGCCGTCTGTCCGTGCTCTAACTCCCGTAAATAGGCTCGGATTGCCTTGCAATTTTTATATGTTATTGTCGTTATCTATAGCACGTTCCCTATTTCAACTGAAGTGTGTAGCACTTATAGTTTTTTTACAGGGACACTCAAAATAATTCCGTTACATTACGTTCTATGGGAAAAATCATTTGCGGTTTATTTTAATGATGTTACACAATTGCAAACACATTGTAATTGATATATATCACAAAGGTGTATTACAAGAAGCTTAATATGGAATAGGGTGTGCATAGCACTTATAGTTAATTTACAGGGACAGTCAAAAGAATTCCGTTACATTACGTCTATGGAGAAAAATCGTCTGCGGTTTGTTTAAATAATGTTTCACTATTTTAAACGCATTGAAATTTATATATATCACTAAGGTGCATTACAAGAGGCTTACTACAGAATAGTGTGTGTATAGCAGTCATCGTTCATTTACAGGCACACACAAAAGAATTCTCTACTCTCTGTTAACAATAATTCCTGGAAGTGCGGTTTAAGTTACTGAACGCGATTTTAAATTTAACTCACTTTTCGTTTATTACGTAGTGTGTATAAATTCTGTAAATCCTATACAGGGAAGCACAAAAGTTCACGAACACATTTCCGTTTATTGACAGAAACTCCAGAAGGAGAATTTTAAATTGTGCTTCGCGTTTCTTAACTGAACTAAAATTTAGAATCCTATGTAGTATGTATACAAATCTATAGATCATATACAGGGCTGAATAAAAGTATTGGGATATTTTTCTGAATATTGTATACGTTGGAAATTCCTGAAATTATGTTTTTAAATATATTATGCGTTTTTCAAATTGTTTACTTAGATGTTATCTTTCAGCATATTAAACGGTATTATTTGTAAAATTATTTTGGAAGCGGTGGAAAGTGTTACATAATCTATGCTTGACGCATGATTTTTCGTTCTTGTTAATTAATACATTTATTAATTTTGCAAATGAATTCGGAGATTTTTTTTTACGATGTGGAAACAGAAAAGACAAATTTTGCATTACATTTTTTTAACATTAAATACGAATAACGAAAAAAAAAAAGAAATATAATGAGATTCTAGTTTACTTAACTTTTAAGTTATATTTTAAGAAGTCCTTTATACTTAATTATGTTTTTAAGATTACAAGAATATGTTTAAAGGATCTTTTAAATTAGTAAAAGGATTTTAAGGTATAATTTTAACTACTATTAAAATTTAATAAAATAGCACAAAAATATAGCCTTAAGCATAAAATTTAAAACTTAAATGAAAAGGAGAAATCGTGGTGCTGTCTGATTATATTTCTTCTTTTACGCCTTATATATATATTAAATAGCATTAAACTATTCACCTATTAGTAGTTAATACGTTTCTATTAAATGCTGTCTTTCCGTCAAACATTTAATTTAATTTACTAAATATATTGCTTTTTTCCCCTTGAAAATAGCCTTACTACTAACACACGGGCTGATAAGTTCCCGGTCTAATAAAGAAAACACAACTTTTTAACATCACTTTATAACTTTATAACTTTAATAAATAACACAACATTAATAATAAATAATAATAATTTAATAATAATAATAATAATAATAATAAATTTAATAATAACAATTTAATAATAATAATAATAATAATAATAATAATAATAATAATAATAATAATAATAATTTAATAATAATTTAATAATAATAATTTAATAATAATAATTTAATAAATAAATAATAATAATAATAATTTAATAATATTAATTTAATAAATAAATAATAATAATAATTTTATAATAAATAACATAATTTTATTACGAAAAAGCTCCAAACAGTGCTCAGAATCATCGATTCGTTGTTGTTTTTGGTCAAAAGTCAACAAGCGCGGCACCCACTTTGACAACAGCTTTTTTATAGACAAATGTTCATTCAAAATAAAACCTACACGTTCCTTGGATATATTCAGCGTCTGCGCTATCTCCTGGAACTTCACTTGACGGTTCCCCAAAACGATTTTGTGGACTTTTTTTAATGTTTACCGGAGTAACTACCACTTTTGCGTGGTGCATCACTGGTGTCCGTACGACCACGTTTAATATCAGCAAACCAGTTAATAATGGTTGATTTACCTGGTGCAGTGTCCGGATAACGCTTATCAAGCCAAACTTTTGTTTGAACGGTGTTTTTCCCATCAAATAACAATTCTTGAAATTCTTGTTTATCCATTTTTTTGTTTATCAACAAAGTCGTTCAACTAAAACCACTGTAATGTTTTATCCACACGGCTAATCGCCATGACATTTTTTCTGCTACATTTTAAAGGTTAGTATTTACTAAAAAAAGCATTGGCTCGGCGATTGCAACGCCATCTGCGTGTCAGACCGGGAACTTATCAGCCGATGTGTTATATAATAAAAGAATTTCACCAACTAAAAGTTTCATTTTGTATATCCCTATACACATAAAAATAATTAAAGTATAAATGTTTTCGTTTCTCAGTGTTAATGAGTAACAATGCAAAATGACTTTTTGTACAGAAACATTAATTTAATTAAAAAAGAGATATCACAATGACATATAATGTTGGATTGATATTTTGATGTCTTTCATGAACTTTTGATGATTAAATTACTTTAGACTGCTTCAGGAAATAACATTAAGTAGACTTGGTCAGTTAGCTTTCTATTTCCATTTGGCAAATGGATTCTATAAAAGTGTTTTCTAGATTAACTGGAAACGCCAACTGTTTAATTATTTTTATGACATTAAAGAGTAATATAAAAAGAAGCATCAAATTTTAAAATTATGCTCCTATTCTAAAAATACAATCAAAATTATGATAACATTCTAAAAAATCAATCAAATTATGATGATATTCACAAAATATCAATCGAAATTATGATGATATTCTAATATATATAAAAAAAAATTGTATTTTTTTTACTTTTAAGATTACAGGAAAATATGCGCTGATTTTTTTTAATTCATAAACTGCTTTTTCAGATAATGCTAATGATATTTGTAAAGTAAGAAACGAATAACAGGTTTAGGAAATAAAATTAAATATTTGATAGTATGTCAATAAAAATAATTCAATTCGGGAATAATTTCAGGGTCAGTCAATATTTTGAAAATGCAATTAATATGATATTTCTTAAATTGGGATTTTTAGGTAGCTTTCAATACAAAAAAGTATAAAGCTACCTAATGCATCCGTTCGGAGGAAATCAATTCCGGAAAATTTGGGTATATTTACACCGATCATCACCCCCAGTCCCCAAAACCACCCTCCGTTCAAATGTTGATATATATATATATATATATATATATATATATATATATATATATATATATATATATATATCCATATATCTCTCTCTATATATATATCTGATCTGTGTCATACAATAACATTCGTATTTAAAAATCAATTTGGATGAAACTAATTGTGTGTATTAAACTCATAAATGTCTCGACCGAGTTCGTTGGCCAACTTGGTCTGCCATTTTGTTTCAAAATGGCGGCCACTTAAAGATTTAAAACTAAAATAAATATACAAAAAAGTTAAAATTCAAATTTATTTTTTTCTTAATTGCTAGGCCTTGATACAAGGATTCCGGTGTATTTTTTGTTTTACCTCTATCTTAAAAAATGGCTGCGATACAGCAGTTTGAAATTCCAGGGTGGCAGACATTTTGCAAAAATCCAACGATTAATTTATGAGTTTTAGTGAACGCGACTTCTCACAAACTATTATCTTTCATTGTTGTAATCATTTTCACAATCATACGCATAAAACTATATATACTCATATCCGTTAGCGCCACATTCTCGCCAAACTTGGTGAAATTTGGTGAATATCGCCAAATTTGGCGACCGAAATAAGTCTTCATAAATGAAGCCAACTTGGTTATAGTTGACTAATTTGACAAATTTCTTATTCAAATTCAGAATTAACGAATGTTCTGTAATTGGGTTTTTTGCATTTTAGCGTACTGTTTCGAGTATAACATTAGCTAAAATTTTGAAACGAAGCTATAGGAAAGCGACCTTTTCCTCCGGTACAGGCCGAAAGGACTTTTTTTAATAAGCAAATAAAGATTTGTATTATTAGATCCGGCTTATGTATATAAATAAACTTTTTTTTTTATCAATATGTTGCTTGCCTACTGGACGATAGAAAATTTCAAACACGAGCAGCATGTGTTATGCCTCTTCGTCGCAATGTTATATTAAATTTCTCAAAGGATGTCTCTTTATAGATGTTGCAAAAGCGTAAAATGTTAAGATGTAAATTCAGAAATTATATTCAAGTAAAATATATTTTTTATTTAGCAAAAATAAGTTAATGAAATGCAAATTTTAAAATATCAAAATCAGAATTATTTGACTGATTTTGACGGGGAAATAGGCAAAATAATTGTTTGTTGCGGTGCCTCCCTCCACCTCTTTAGATATTGATTTTGCAGCACTCAACTATCAGGACATTTGAATCATTTGGTAATCAGCATTTCCCGAACATGCTGGTGAAATAAACCTGTACACTCAGAAAAAGGAATTGATTAAAACTACAAAACATTTTTGTTGAGTACATTTTGGTTGTTTTAGCAAAATTGGAGTAAAATTGAACCATTTTACTTCAATTAACAAAACATTTTTGCTGACGATACAATTTTTTTTTTTTTTTTTTTTGAATTGCAAAAAAAAGTGGTTTTCAACAATTTTTTTTTGTTGATTCAAACAAAATTTCCATTGACCTATATTTAAACAAAAGTTTTGTTTAAATATGGGTCAATAAAAATTTGTTTGAATCAACAAATAAATTTTTTTTTGCAATTCCAAAAAAAAAAAAAAAAATTGTATCGTCAGCAAAATGTTTTGTTAATTGAAGTAAAATGGTTCAATTTTACTCCAATTTTGCTAAAACAACGAAATGTATTCAAAAAATATGTTTTGTAGTTTTAATCCGTTTCTTTTTCTGAGTGTACAGTATTTCCTTTTTTTCTTTCATAAATATATAATTTTGATAAGTTTCATTAGAAAACTTAGTTTATTACATGTTTGTAAATTATATACTATTCTAAACTATGTAATTAATAATTTTAAACTATGCTTGGTATGCTTTTTCAATTAATTCATAAAAAAACTTTCATGCTTTTTGAAAATAAATGACGGGTAGGGGGTAAATATTTTTTACTACCGACTAAATTTTTTTGCTGGCTACTAGACTTTAACAAAAGTGTAAAGCCCTGGACATATATATAGACATATATTAATAGTATAGCCATATATTATCATTACTACATGCAGATAATAACAAAAATAGTTGTTAAGACAAAATAAACCTCAATGAAAAGACATATCACATTAATAAGACGTTAGATTGAACGTGTTAATTAAATAAAAGAGATAAAAACGATGCGTTAAGTATGAATTAAGTTTAAATATCTTTCACCAGTAGCTTTAAGGATAAAATCACTTAAGAGTGCTTAAGAAAATGACATTAAGAAAAGTTAATCGTTTTAATTCTCTTTCTTCATTTAGCAAATGGATTCAATGGAATTATTTTCTGTTTAATTAAAAAGAGAAAATCCATGTTCATAAATTATTTTTCAGTCATTTATATGGTATATATAAACTAGAGTTAAAATTTGATTTATGACATTTAAGTTATTTATAATGATCTAAGCATGTATTTAAAAATAAGAAAACAACTAGAATAGAATTACTATTCTAGATTAAATTTAACACAATTAATCAAATTGGTAAAGAAATCATACGAGTTGTAATTTTCCAACTGGACAAAAATGTCCGGGCCAGGATTCGAACCAGGGATCTCTTGGCTGAAGCTGCCATGCTCTACCAACTGAATCCCGGTCGAATCTGGAGGGCATAAATCATCCAGACCTATGCCCTCCAGATTCGACCGGGATAGCTCAGTTGGTAGAACATGGCAGCTTCAGACAAGAGATCCCAAGTTTGAATCCTGGCCCGAACATTTTTTCATCCAGTTGGAAAATTACAACTCGTAGAATTACTATTGTTTTTCTACTTTTACAAGTATAAATTCTGCTAAGCAATTGAAAATGCTTGCTTGAGCATTGAAGCATCTGAAAAACACATATTGCATGTTTATACGTGGTTGAGAGAGAACTGGTTAGTATATTATAAAACTTACTCAGAAACGTTTCCGGAAATTACTAAGGCATAGAGAAAAAAGCTTTTTTTTTTTACAAAGGTTTCTTTTTATACCCCTTATTTCCTAAAATGTTGCTTCGTAGTTTTTATAGTTTTTTTTTTACATCGATATCCTCTACACGGTATCAACACTACTAATATCGGTTTTCCAGAATCAAGTAAATATTTTCATGTTCGACAGACAGACATGCTAATTTAACAGCAACTTTATTTTGCTTCTCTTACACGTATAAATTCTGCTACGCAACTGAAAATGTTTAGTAGAGCATTGATAGCATCTGAAAAACAGATATTTAGTTGATACTTGGTTGAGATAACTAAGTAATATGGTGTAAAAAGCACTCGGAAACGTTTCAGGTAATTACTGGGGCAGAAAAATAAGTTTCTGTTTCACAAAAGTTTCTTTTTATCCCCATTCTTTCGGAAATGTTTTTAAGTAGATTTTAAAGCGTGTTTTTACATGAATATTCTCGAACCAGTATCAACGATAAATAACGGTTTACCGGATGCTACAAGAAAATATTTTCTTGTTCGACAGACAGACATTCTAATTTAACATCGTAAAATGAAAATTAATTTGCTACTCTTACAAATATAAATTCTGCTACGCAAGTGAAAATGTTTACTAGAGCATTGATAGCATCTGAAAAACGGATATTTTGTTGATACTTGGGTGAGAGAACTAATTAATATAGTGTAAAAAGCACTCGGAAACGTTTCAGGTAATTACTGGAGCAGAAAAAAAAGTTTTTGTTTCACAAAAGTTTCTTTTTATCTCCCATATTTTCGGAAATGTTGCTGAGTAGTTTTTGAAGTGTATTTTGGACATCAATATCCTCAACCCGGTATCAACATTATTAATATCGGTTTTCCAGACGAAATTCAGTAAATATTTTCATGTTTTTTCTTTTTCTCTTTAAAACTACCTGTGTCAAATGACATCTTTAAAAAAATTACGTTTTGTTATCATTGTATTCTTAATTTGTCGATTAAAAATAATCACAATTCATTTTTAAAACATTCAAGACTTATTTTTATATTCTTATTATATTATTTTATTTGCTTTAACAATTACAACTGAATTACGTAAATAATCGAAAAGGAACTTCTTATTAACCCCATAAAAATAAGATATGCGCAAGATATTTCGAAAGAACTTTGTCTGCTTTTATCAGGCGCATTATTGTTCTATTGTAAAGTCAAAAGTAATTGTAATCTTGTAAAATTGTAAAAGTCTGAATTTTAAAAGGTGTTATTTGACACCGATAGTAAGAAAGCGTTAATTGCAATTTGTTTGCAGCAATATATCGATTTATGAGTAATAAAAGCAGCTGAGATACATCTGCAACTTTCCATTAAAAAACTAGTCGGATGTGTCAATCCCAAAACATTCTTCTATCTCACACAGGTTTCGCATACACTAAAAAGAATCAGCACCAATTTATATCAAGGTCTAACTGAAACTCAAGTTTTATTAAATTCCGTGCATTATTTCTTGAGATATGACTATCGCTAAAATCGTGTAAATACTGCAAAATGCTGCATGGCAGCGCCACCTGCTGGGCGATTTTTACTAAAAACTAATCAGCACCAATTTATATCAGAGACTAACTGAATATAAACTTTTATTAAATTCCGAGCATTAGTTCTTGAGATAGAGCTATTGCGGAAATCCAGAAAAGCGCCACATGCTGGGTGATTTTTACCAAAAACTAATCAGCACCAATTTATATCAGAGACTAACTGAATATAAACTTTTATTAAATTCCGAGCATTAGTTCTTGAGATAGAGCTATTGCGGAAATCCAGAAAAGCGCCACATGCTGGGTGATTTTTACCAAAAACTAATCAGCACAAATTTATATCAGAGACTAACTGAATATAAAGTTTTATTAAATTTCGAGCATTAGTTCTTGAGATAGAGCTGTTGTGGAAATCGCGAAAAATGCTGCATAGCAGCGCCACCCGCAGGGCGATTTTTACCAAAAAGCTAATCAGCACCAATTTATATCAGGGACTAACATAATATAAAGTTTTATTAAATTCCGAGCATTAGTTCTTGAGATAGAGCGCCCACAAAATTTTTGTCACATACAGACAGACAGAGTCACAGACAGACATTTTCTAAAAATAGTCAAATCGTGTTCAGGACCTTCTAAAACGTATAAATCCGTCGAAAACCGGAAGTCGAAAATTTTCATGAATCCAATACTTTCTTTTTTAAAGATAGAAGAAAGTGAAAACTCAATACATTTAGTCAGAATAGAGTCTGCATTTGTATGACATTCGTTGCATCCGGCTCTTTAGTAATACAGTGTAAAATACATAAATAAATAAATAAACAAACGTTTCTAAATCTACGAAAATATAATGTAACAACAAACGAAAGTATACAATAACCTCTTCTGAGTTACCAACGATTCCGAAAAGCGTTCTTTATCTTTAAAAACCTCAGAAACTAATATATTTTGAAATTTAAAGACGGATTTATAAAAACAGAGTTTCTTTAGCTGTTGCTGATTTTCGGAAAAGCTTCTTAGCAGGTTCTTATAGAGTATTAATCAGTTTTCTCAACCTGATATATTGGTTTTTTTTTCGGATACTATCGATTCTCAAGTAAACATTTTGAAACAGCAGCAACTGCTGTGAGGAGATTTAGGACACTTAAGAATTTAAGAAAAGGTCCAATGGTGACAGAGGGTCTACGGAAGATGGTTTCTCAAAGTACCGTCGATTGTTTTCCTCCCACAGACGATATTCTTTGTTTCTGCTACCTTACAGCGCCATCTGTCGGTGCAATTTTAAGTTTTTTTTTAACCATGCCTAAAAAATACCCATTGCTTTGGGAGCATACTGGTGAAATTTTAGGTCATTTGGATCAGTGGTTCTTTGGTTATAGTGTTTTACTTTCACAACTTTAAAAAAATCACCCTGTATTTTCTTGATTAAGCAACATTTTCCTTATTTACAGTGTGTACCCT
Source organism: Maratus michaelseni (assembly GCA_963931845.1). Lineage (NCBI taxonomy): Eukaryota > Metazoa > Arthropoda > Arachnida > Araneae > Salticidae > Maratus > Maratus michaelseni. The sequence continues at coordinate 101,126,179 of OZ007597.1, read as the reverse complement.
TCGAATTCAATTGTTTTGATTTTAAAATTTTCTGGATTTACCATGTTTAAAACTTCGTAAAATTTATTATAACTCACAAAAAATAATACATTTTCTTCCGAAATTCTAATATAGAGCCACAATCTACTTCAGATATATTCGTGCTAGTAGGTTGATGAAATATGTGATAGGTATAATCGTATAATCAAGCATCTGAAAACTGGAAGTCTATTATATTTATTTTACTTTATTGTTAGCATGAAATTATTTATATGGTAAAACAGGAAAGAAATATAATGCTCCAAACATAGACTATGAAACACTTTGCAACACATTCAGAATGCTGTAACAAAACTTCACAGGGCGAAAAGTAAACAATTGGAAATGGTGAAAGTATACAATTTGGAAAAAAACATCAATTGTCAAACATCTATTGACAGAATTTTTTTTAAATTCTTTTCTGAATCCCTGCAAATGATTTATGAATTTGTATATATACCACATACTAAGGTAAAATTTTGTTCAGTTAAGAAACGCTTAACACAGTTGAAAATTACCATTCATCAACTTCCGTCAATAATCGAAAATGTACCAGAATTACTTTGTACAGCCCTGTATATGATCTATATAATTTGTACACGCCATGTAATATGCAAAAAATTAGTGAAAGTTATAAACGCATACCACAACTGCAAAGGCACTTCCAGGAATAATCATCCATAGGCAGTACTGCAATAGAACCCATGTCCCTGTATATGAATGATAAATGCTATGAAACACCGTATTCAAAACCAATTACGATATATTTGAAATAGTATAACATCATTAAAATACAATGCAAACGATTTTTCCCACGTAATGCAACGGGATTCTTTTGAGTGTCCGTGTAAATGAACTATAATGCTATCTCACGCAATTTCAAGGCCGGCAAATGCTTCACTAGCTGATGGTCCAAAATTTGCTTCGACATTAAGGTCATCTTCTTCCTCGACACATTCTTCTCTCACACTTTCAATAAGATCATCATCATTTAGAATTTGAAACCCAGGATCTGACAAATCACACAACATCCACTCTCCTATATCTTCAACATTAACTTCTGAACATCCAGGTTTCTGAATTCCTCAAGTGGCACGTCATCCTCATCTTCTGTCTCTTCCGAGGAGGGAAGGGCAATAGCGGGCGTAGAGAGAATCATTATTTTGCGAATCGTAGTACGTTTCCGTCTTAATTTTTTTTCTTAAATTCCGAAAGCGATTCGGATAATCAGCGATTCGGATAGTCGGAGTATATACTTGGAGTTTATATACTTGATGCAATTAAATAATTTTTGTTTTAATGATATAACATCATTGAAATCCGTGAGTGAAGAGCGATCAGATTCGGCATCGGAAGCGAGAAAAGCAGCCTTGGCCCTTGCGCGGTGCGAAAGCGAGGGAACCAATGCAGACGAGGGAAGTTAGTTCCTCCGTAGGAAAGAAATGGATGTGGGTGATGCCGCATTTTTTCATCTTTTGGAAGATAAATGCCGTCGCTTGATTTCAAAACACTTCCGCGTGTCACTAGATTGAGGCACGATATTCTGAGCGTATACAGTTTGATTTGAAGCACAACATTTCAAAAGACGAAACTTACTCGCCAACCTTAAATATTTGCTCGCCAATGGCGAGCTGGCGAGCGGAAATTTTGTGCCCTGATCTATAGTAAACCTCATTAACGTATATCAATTGAATGGCAATCCGAGTATAATTATACGAGTACGAACAGACCAACCGAAATCATAAACACTTGTCAAGTATGTTGTAACATGTTAAAAAATCTATGATACTACTTACCTTAAACGTTTCATCGTCTTCTGCGCAAAGTAGAACCCAAAACTAATCTTTAATCGTAACAATTAAATATGTGTCTTTTTCTAATTAAAAATTCAACATACTGAAATTATCTTAAAATACAATTATGCATTGTACTGTTTTACTAATAGCTGCTGTTAAATTTTTAAATATGTGATGAAAAAATATTTTTCCGAGATAATTTTTAAAATTTATCAAGAAAAGGCATTTCTGTTTTAGATAATGATTTATTTTTTTAATTAAATTCAAATAAATAACATAATGTATATTTAATTAGATTTTATTCATTCATATCACTTTTTCTTCGGATGAAAAGTTTGAAAATATATATTATATGTTTAATTGGTTTGAAAGGAAGTAAATGATTTAAAAGAGTTTTGGCTAATTATTCTTATTATAAACCATAATTGAAAATGTAGATTCATTTTTACTTTTAATTTCATTTAAACTAGAAATAAAAGATATAATTACATGAAGTAAATCGTTCATACGAATTAAACTTTATCTATTTGTTTCATAAATTTATTCTACGTGTTTCTATTTTCAATTAAAATATGAATAAACGCATACAATTTATATTTTAATAGCTAAATTTCTTTTCATTAATGTATATTGTATATTTTATATTTGATCTGTAATCTTTGTAAACTAATAAAAATAAACTTGAAAGAGAATCTGTTGTATGTTCAAAATGTTAATAGCTTTATTTATTTTTAATTTAAAATAACTTTTCACGAAAGAACATGCATATTTTAGATTTTAATCTAAACATTTTAAATTAAGATTTTTAAGCATGTACTATATATAAAATTTTAATCATATTGAATTTTAATGTATATATGTTATGCTAGAATGCTTATGCAGTAAAATGTATATTGACAGGCTTGTATAAATAAGGTGATAAATTAATTTGCACTCATACCATAAGATATTTTGAGTAAAGCTGTAATATTTTGACCCACATAACATATTACATTTGCTTTATATTCATATTGAAATTCTTATCACAGAAAATAATACTCAGTTTTCTTATAAGAAATACTATCCAAAAAATAATTTAAAAAGTTTCCAAAATGCAGAGTTATAGCAATAAGATTCTTTTTGCTTTATATTCATATTGAAATTCTTATCACAGAAAACAATACTAAGTTTTCTTATAGGAATATCTAACCAAAAAATAATTTAACAAGTTTACAAAATACACAGTTATAGCAATAAGATTCTTTTTGCTTTAAACTTATAACGTTATTTTGTCCAGCTAGATTATCTATACTTTGTTGTAGACAATAACAATTGAATAACACTCATAGTTTATTTATTATTTAAAAAAATAAAGAGACGATGCTGTTTATGTTATAAATCTATTCCTACGTTGCACTACTCAGTTAACTTTCTTTGACCTCCTTTAACAGGTTTTATTTCATATCAAAAACGCATTAGCTAAAAATCACACGAAATCATGAACGTGATTCAGTAAATGAATCCAATGGCAAAATTGTTCTTGATCCAAATCGCACTAAAATTGTTACAAAGATGCCGACACAGATTACTCCAAAAATATTCCTTAAATTCAATATGAACTCTCTCAGTAATTTCCTACAATGTTTTAAAATCAATTTACAAAAATATCCAGTATTTGAGAAAGCCTAAATATTGTTCAGTCAGCCATATGCAAGTGTATTTGCATATTCCGAGCCAAATGCCATTGTTTTTGCATATTTCGAGCCAAACGCCATTCTTTTTGCATATTTCGAGTACCTTCTTCTAAAAGTTTTCCCATCCGGTAACATTCGAAATAAGAAAAGTTGAGATCAATAATAAACTTGCTATCCAGTAGCAACAGCTGATAGGCCAAAGAAAGACATCAGCAACCAATGAAAAATCAATGAACAATAAGAACGAGAAGGAGAACGAGAATACTTTACTAGGCGGCTCACCCACAGGGTTTTTAGAGCAAGGTAAAAACCTTAAGCCTTGCATTAAGATCCTCTTTTTATTGTTTACAAAATTTTGAAAATACAGTAGACTCCCTCAAATATACCACCCTAAAATCCGCACATCGTTTCCGATGCAAACAATGAAACTTACAGTTAAGATGTAGGTGTAAAATTCAAGTTTTTTTTTTTTTTTTTTTTTTTTTTTTTTTATCATTCTGTACACATTTTAATATGTAATTCTAGTTAATATGATTCAACTCATGCTTTCTCATGAAGGAAGTATAAGTTTATTGTTTAAAAAAATTGAAGATAGTGCTGATATTGATGGCGATTGCAATATTTTTACCAAATAATTTATGTAATTAATCAAGCTTTTTTGGTTATTAAGTATGGCTAAACATGAAATAAAACTTTATTATTTTAAGATTTTGATGTGAATTATCAGTGTACATTTATTTATAAGGCGAGTTTCACTGAATAATTCAAGAAAAAATTATCTTATTATCATTATGCATATTTAGTTATGCATTATTAATTATTTACTTGACCTTTACTTTTATTATATATATATATTTTTTTTAATGATCTTAATTTTTATTATGTTACTTAATTATTTTACTTTACTGTAAGCATTTTTTATAATTTCGAGTGCATTATTAAATTCAAATTATTGTTTAAAAAATTTTTTAAACAAAACAGTGACCAGAAATCCGCGAAATTCTAAAATCAACACAACCTCTGGTTTTAAGCATTTCGGATTTAAGGAAGTCTACTGTATTTATAAAAGTTGACAAATGATGAAATGTTGACAATTTATATACACAGTCAACAAATTCAGACGAAATGTCGCATCTTAATTACATGTTAATTACATGTTAATTCAATGAAATGTCGCAGAATTTTATACAAAATAAGAAAAAAGTAGTCTATCTGTACTGTAGTCATTAGTAATAAAAATGAGTGTAATAACAACAATGTGAACAAGATAGTAGAATCAATAATATATTCAAAATCAATATATTTGTGATTGCAATGATAGTTATAATAAATATTTCGATTTTCGTTAAATTGACATAGTTATATTGTTGTATGACATTATTATTTATTTATCTATTTAAAAAACTTCGTATATTATTCAAATGGTGTTATATTTCTAAACTGATTATCTTAATCAATTTATAAATGAGTAATAAAAATTTAGTATCTTGTATTTTTTTGTTTTTGTTTTTGTTTATTTTATTTTTTTTAATTAAGATTTGTTTAGCAGTCAGAAATAGAAAAATTTGTTCCAGAGTTATTGATGGGTTACATGTGAATTGAATCTGCATCAATAAACAGTTTTCATAAACATAGTGCAAAGAGTTACTTTATGAACCACAATCGTATTTGTATCTGTGTAGTTTATATATTTTGTATAGAAATATTGGAAACTTCCATGTGCTATTAAAATATGCCACATGTTGTTTCTGTATATTTGAGTTCTGTAGTAGTGTACTTTGTTGATAAAATTGTAAGTGAATCTGCCTGTTTCAGATGTGCTCCAATAATGTTAATAGTCAGTTATGACAGTAGTTATTTTGAGAAATAATTTTATTTAAAACGAATAATGGATAATAGTATTTGGTTATACAACGGGTATTTGGCTAAATTATATGCTCTTACATGAACTGTTTCTTCTGAGTGTCCTTTTAACCAGGTTATTATTATTTTATTTTCTGGATGTTCAATAATACAGGGTGATTACAAATGAATATCCCAACTTTGCAGGGCTATTAAAAAAAAAAAAAAAAAAAAGTACAAACTTGTTCATCGGAAATCAAATATAACAGTTGAAAGTTCAGTTATAAGTGTTAAATATGAACCCCTCCCGGAGCACGAACGTTATCGAGGCGGTACGATAACTCATCCCACATTTTTCCAGCATGTCTGGGTTGGGTTGGGTTGATTATTGACGGCCAATTATCTACACTTGGGATATAGGCCCGGGGGAGTGTCCTTCGTGGGGGTCTTTCTAAGGGAACCTAACCCGTATTTACGCATGGATAAATCCACGGCTCGAAGAAAACCACGAAAACTACGAACGATTAGACCGACGGGCGCGATTGGGATCGAACCCAGCACCTTCCATCTACCAGCTTCGAGAGCAGAACCTCTCAGCCACTGGTGGGGCTCCAGCATGTCTGGGATGACTCTTTGAATGGCTGCAGATATGAGTGTCTTAAGTTCGTCAACGTCGGTTGGTAGCGAACAAACACCATCTTTGATGAGGCTCCACCAAAAAAAATCACATGTAGTGATGTCAAGGATGAGTTATTGTACCGATATCGTTCGTGTCGTTATCGTACTCGATATCATATCGTTCGTGTTTCTAGACGGGCTCAGATTGAACAATTATAACTGTGTTGATTTTAAACTTTCAACTGTTAGTTTTGATTTCTGATTAACAACAAGGTTGTACTTTTTTTTGTTTTCTTTTAATAGCCCTTCAATGTTGGGATATTCATTTATATTCACCCTGTATATTGTTGATTTTTAGTTACTATAAGACTTTTAGGTTTTAATTGTTGTAGTGATTAAATGATTAAATTACTGTCAGTTAATATTTAGGCTTCATAATTTTTTGTTATATGTGCTTAATTGTATTGCTTTATATACTACAAGAGCTTCAACTTGAAGTTTTAAATTATTATCTTTATGCCTGTTATAATAATCATAAATGAAGAATTGTTATAATTAACTATATAACAATCCTCGTTTCATTCTCCGTATGAGATCCGTCTATGTTTATTGTATATATTGAATTGAATTATTGACATACAATTATTTTTTTTCATCTAATATTATATTGTTTTGATTAGTTGGATCATTAATATATAATTTATTTTGAATTTCAAAATCTGTTGTCTGATATTTTAACTGTTCGTAAATTATATTTGATGAGCCTTTTTGTATATTGTATTTTAATGTAGAAAGTTTAAGAGTAATTTGTAATGGAGTTACGAAAGAGAGTTAAGTTACGTAAGAGAGTTAATAACAGTAATTTGCAATGGAACTAGTTAATGGATTTAGAAATAATTCATGCGTGTTTTTTTTTCGTAATTGAAATATTCGCGCCAAAATAAAACGCATTGGCCAGATATTTTATGTTATTTTAAAACGATGTGTTTGCTCTACAAGATGGTGTGTTTTGATTTTTTGATTTTAATGATTTATGGGGGTTTTGTTTTTTTACAGATCATTAAAAGGGACTGTCAAATTGACAAATCACTTTTGACACCATTTGCGTTTTTGTATTTAATCGAGGGTGATGAAGTTGCTTTTGAGATTTGTACTCATCATGCAAATGGAACAATGCCTCAAAGCCTCACTTTATTTTTGCATTTATATTTTGATTCACCATTTGTTTGTAACCTTCAAAAATGAAAATTTTGATTTCAAGGACGGATCACACATTTCTCAACCAATTGAGTTCGGTGAAGAGCGATTGAATACCTTCTTCACATTAATCTACGTCAAACGACCGGAGAAGATAGATTGTGATAAAAAAAAAACTGTGGTGAACCAGCTTTACTCAATGGGCAAGGCTCAGAAAAGAGAAAAACATTCATAAATTATTCCTCAACCCATTACAAATTCTACAGCTGCTGTTGATGTAGATCTGTATTTACCTGCTATAGCTAATAATGCCGATCTTTGTATTGAATATAGTTTTCTTAAACGATAGTTAATTAGACTGAGAAACCAAATCTGAGTACAATGTTCTATTTATTTCGCTAGTACCGTTTTATACAGCAGTTTAAAGAGATGTCTGTAAGTATCCCAGCTAGTATTTATAATTCGCTATGAGTTTGAGTTAAAATGAGCTGTTTTCTGTTGTAGTTGTCTGAAGTGTGGAAACCATTTTAATTTTGAATCGAAGATTATGCCTAGATACTTTATTTCATTAACTATTTTTTTTATTATGTAACTAACTAACCCGCCCGGCGTTGCCCGGTCCCGAGATAATTACAATCTCAGAGAAAGGCGTTAACCCCCTCCTTCCCGATACCCGCAAATATAATGAATAATTTGTTCAAGAGAACCACCGTCACCTACATTAACGCGATCATTAAAAAAAGAATTACATTTTTCTGATAATTAGAACATAACGAAGACGCTACGCTAAAATAGCCGGCAGATGACACCCCTTCCCGACCTCAATTTCAAATCTATATCTTAATTAGTTACCTAAATTTTTGTTCATTAGTAAAAATTGGTAATTATTTCCTTTCATTTTCGCAAACTAAATCGAGGGATCGGCCAGAGAAACAGATCTCTTTGTAGTTCAGTTTTTAATGAAAGCAGATTCCTGTCTGAAACTTTCTCGGATCGTTTTCACTGGCGCCGGCAGATTTTTGGTAGTTTTTTGCATAAATTAAAAAAAATTACCGACCGAATTTTTCAAAAATCACATAGTCTGATGCAGAATATTTTTTTACATATGCTTAGAAATTTTCAAATTGATATCTCAATTAGTTTTCTTAAAATTCGCTAATTATTAAAATAATTTCGAATTCGTTAATTTTCGCTTGCAACTCCAATGCACCGGTTCGTTTCTTTCGCCATTTTGATTTAAAAGATGTAATTTTAGAACCGATGGCTAATGAGAATCTAATTAATATCCAGGCTAATTATCAAAATATTAAAATTCTGAGGGTCAGGTGCACCAAGAGAGGGTTTAGACTACCTAAATGTAAATTTACAGACTTGTAGGTGCGCTAAATTTTCCTAGCCATCGCCAACAGACACACACACACACACACACACACACACACACACACACACACACACACACACACACACACACACACACACACACACACACACACACACACACACACACACACAAAGAGCGAAACTTTATTTTATTAGTAAAGATTTAAATATTGGGCCCTTTTTTAAAATATGAATTTTTCCAAATAATATAGAATGAGGTTTTAGCGACAATGATCGTAATTCAATGATATTTTCCAATGGACACTGGTCGTAATCTGACCCCATAAGAATAATCTTACGGAAAATGCAACTGAAATGTCTCAGAAAGACACCCTCAATCGATGATCGGCAGAAAATGTCATTTATATATAAAAGTTTAAATTAGTTCATAGATAGGTAATTGCAGCCGTTGAAAATTAACTTCATCAGAAGATTCACCAAGAAATGTGATTGTTTTGTTCTAATTTTAAGGTTGTATATTTTATGGTCATAAATATATTTTATCAAACACGCCTGTCAGTAATTGCTTTTGCCGATATCAGTAATTAGCCATTTGCTGAGTTTTGAATTAGATCGATGGTTCATGAATTAAATATGGATAGTGGATTCTGCTAACTAATTCTTCAAAACGTTAAGGTTAGTTTTGAGGAAAACTTTTAGATTGATGCTAGATGTTCAAATTCTGCCAACATTACAAATTTAGCCAACATTACCAATTTAAGCAAACATTATGAATTTCCGTTGCTAGATAATGTACGCATTAAATTCAGATGTGCACAGTTCTTTTTTGTTGTTTCGAAACAAGAAGTGGGAAACAACGTTTATAGAACCGCGAACAAACTAATGTTTATTTTTTCACAAACCCATCTGTGTTGGTTCAAACGGAAACAAAATATTTCAACAAACTTGCTGGCAACCTGTTCTTTTTAAGATTTATTACTAGTAAATCTGCAGATCAGGAGCCTCAACGTCAGCTCTGAAAGTCATTGTTTTTTAATCTCACTTTTCATATTATTTAGCATATTACATTACGCAATTTATTTATTTTTTATATTGCATACATATGTCTAGGCATATAAAATACTTCGGAGGTTTCGGACATTAGAAGAGTTAAATTAAACACGATTTATGCAATGACATTCTAGAATTTTTAAAAGCTTCTTATTCTTATAATTTTTTAGAAAAAATATGCATTTCTTATTTTGATATTCTTTGAAATAGGGTTGCTAAGCAACTAATAAAATAAAGAGGAAAGGAAAATAAATGCATTTTAAAATTTGTAAAAAAATAGAAAAATAAAATGTTTTATATTTCCCGAACAGTTGCAAAAAAATATTCCAATAATTTAAACAATCAATTTCAAAATTCTAATAGATATATCGGCAAATTTTCAAAGTTATTTCATATATTTAAGACATCCATATAAAAAATTTAGTATCCGTAATTTTACGTTTAAATCCATTATTCAAATATGCAATTTTCATTTCAGTTAAAAATGAAATTTGAAAATCGTCTGCATTCCCATAGGAAGACCTAAAAAGAAATGTTCTATATTTTCCAAACGACCACATTAACCAAATGTAACCAAAAACTATACAGCTAATTCCGGGTAACTCACCAACATACTCACCAAAAATCAACTTGATAGGACGATTTTTACGGCAGTTATCGCGGAACAGACAGACAGACAAACAGACGGAAACCAAAAACTTTTCGCGTCACCACAGTGAGCCTTCACTGACGTTTCGGCAAAAATAACATTAACCTACTAGTAAATCTTCAGATCAGGAGCCTCAACGTCAGCTCTAAAAGTCAATATTTTTTAAGCTCACTTTTCATAATACTTAACATCTTACAATCCGCAAATTAAATATTTAAATTACTACATATATATTTATACGCTTTTAAAATAATTCGTTGTTTTCAGAAATTAGAAATGTTTAATTAAACACGGTTTATGCAATAATATTCTGACATTCTTATGAACTTCTTATTCTATGTTTTAGATAAAAAAAATACATTTCTTCAGGGCGGTAGAGCCCCCCCCCCCCTGAACCCTCCGTAATCTAAACAAATTTATATTCGTGATTTACTATTGATTGTGTGAATGATTCTAGTATATCTTGGATTTCGTTCTACACAGTGGTTTTATTAGTATAAGCAAACATTTCGAAAATAATTTCATGTTATCCTAATGCCTAAATAGCAATATTTACTTACCTGCCAACCACGAAACACTCGCATCTGATAGATAGGTTGAATAATATCTCGTGTACAAAAGCAACTTATGGAAATGTAAACTGAATCTTTTCACTTATATCTATTTCAGAAATCTAGTGTTATTACAATTTTTAATTTGAAAAACAGTTTTGATAGTCATTCTATAATATATTTCTTTTACCTAAGTCCATCCTGATCTAACTCGATGGCAATAGCATACTAAAATCTCCCCAAAATAGGCCTATTTGGAAACTTTTAAACCTATTGGGTAATCATTCATAATCGTGCCCACTGCCAATTCACTAAATAGCAACCGTGATTTGGCGCTATAAAGTATTTTTGTGATAACTTTGTATGATCTCAGTTTTCAGTAATTGTGCTATTTCAGGCTGTATGGATGCGCTTTACTAAGCTAATTTCTTTAAATTAACCATCTCGTTGTTCGAGATATTATATCCTATTTTAAAAGTAATACTAATTTTGAACCCCGAAAAATCCATATCACTTCCAGAAAATAAATAATATCTCATGTAAAAAAGTTTCGGTTATCATTCTATAGTAGTTAAAAGGTAACTTGTTTCAAAATAAATTCTCATCTATTTCAATAAAATATTAAATTCACTCAAAAATATTTTATTTTGCGAATAAAATATTGTAGCAAAATAGTCTGAGTTATTTGAATTTTATTATTTTGATATTCTTTAAAATGTAGTTGCTAGGTTACGGTTAAATTAAAGAGGAAAAAAAAATAAATGCATTTTAAAATTTGCAAAAAAATGATCAAATAAAATGTATTATATTACTAGAACAGATGTATAATTTTGCACAAAAAATTATACACCTAATTTAAAAAATCTAACGAATGTATAAACAAAATTTCAAATTAATTTGAATAATTTAACACCTGACTTGATAAATTTTAGCCTTCATAACTTACCGTTTAAATACATTAATCAAATGCGCCATTTTATTTTCACCGACTGAAAAATTTCGAAATCGTCTGAATTTCCATAGGAAAGCATTATGATCAAAACAGAAATGTTCTATATTTTCCGAACGAATGAACCAAATGTAACTAAAAACTATACAGCTAATTCCGGGTATCTCACCAACATACCTACCAAAAATCAAACTAATCGGATAATTTTTACGGCAGTTATCGCGGAACAGACAGACAGACAGAAACCAAAAACTATTCGGGTCTCCAAGGTGAGCCTTAACTGACGTTTCGACAATGAGAAACATATATCGCAGAATAACTCTCTGTTTAATACATTATTTAAAAACTCATTTATCACAAGAATAAGAAACTATATCGACGTATGATATAAAAAAACTGTTTTTCTAAACATTGATTATCTTTTAACGGCAAAAAAATTTATTTAAATAAAAACTTCAAAATTTAATATTTAAAAAATTAAGTTTGTTGACCAGTTCTTCTGAAACACCTCTGGTGTTGTATTAGGGTGGTTTTCTGTTAATATACTTGTCAGCACAAATTTAAGCTTTATCACATATTTAGGTGTAATATATGCTACACTTCTATGAACAAGTAATTACCTGAATGTTATCCACAACACAACTTGTAGAGTTATATATAATCCAAAGGGTTGACAAGATGGTTGAAAATATTGGTATTTTTTAGCACTTTCCAACCTAGTTGAAAAGTGTTTATGACTTCGGTTTGTCTGGTCGTCTGTCTTATGGCCGTCTGACCGTCTCTAACTCCCTTAAATATGCTATGCTCGGATTGCTTTGAAATTTTTATATGTTATTGTCGTTATCTATAGCATGTTCTCTATTTCAACTGGAGTGTGTAGCACTTATAGTTTTCTACAGGGACAGTCAAAAGTATTCCGTTACATTACAGTCAATGGGGAATAATCGTTTGAAGTGCATGATGAAATTAATATATAATTATGAAGCGCATTAAGACATGTTTTTTGCAGAATATGGGGTGCAAATCATTAATTATTCATTTACAGGGTCAAACAAAAGAATTCCGTTACACTTCGTTCTAGGGAGAAAACTCGTTTGCAGTGTAATTTAGTGATATTTCACTATTTCAAACATAATGAAAATTATATGCATTACTGAGGTTCACTATAAATTGCTCTCTTGTGTGCATTGTGTGTATTTACAGGGACACACAAAAGATATCGGTTACAGTACCTGTGCAATATTTACAGTCTGTCAACTTTGGTTTGCGTTTTTAAGTTTAACTAAATTCTTTCATAGTACGTGTGTGTTTATAAACTCGGTTGATCATATACAGGGCAACACAAGGGAATTCGTAAGTATTACAGACTATGGGAGTAAAGTGCTTAAGGGTAATTTTTAATTGTGTTACGCATTTTCCTGCTGAACTATATTTAGTAGACTAATAGAAGTTTGTGGAATATAAATAAATTGATATACAGGGCTGCGCAAAAAAAGATACATTGTCATTTACGTTTGGTAATTTCTGCAAGTGAGCTTAAAGTTGCCTTTTAGTTTAATAGGTGGTGTGTAGAAAAGTCTTCAAATAATATACAGGGCTGTACAAAAGATTTTGGGTGCATTTCCATCTATTGACGAAAATTTCTGAATGTGAATATTTTAACTGGACTAAATTTTATTAAACTTTATATCCATATATATTGATCATAACAATGGGTACTTTTTTGACACTGGGAGGTAATTTCGAAAACTGTATTTTTTAAATGTGGTAGATGTTTTCTAAACTGTTTACTTACATATCTTCTTTCACTTTATTTAACGGTGAAGTTTCGTTACAGTTTTCTGGCTGTGTCGGAAAGTGTTTCATAATCTATGCTTGACGCATGATTTTTCGTTCTTGTTTTTCGCTATTTTTAAGAAAGGTATTAATCAACTACATAAAATTATATCTATTACCTGAAATAAATGCGTAAATCTATTAAGAGAGAAAATCGCATTTTTAGTTGCAATCTGAATTATGTTTTTTATCTCTGTTTTCTATTTGAGATGTACAGCACGTGAAAAAAAATCCTAACGATGAATGGATTTAACTGCAGTTCTAAATAATCAGGAACAAAATAAAAGTATTATTTTATACGGTGCATATTTTTTATAATTGTGTGTAATTTATTTTTTATTTATTTAATTTAATACATCTACATATTAAGAATCGTATCAACTTTAGTTTTTCCTGTGATAACACCCACTTTTGACACTTTATGTAAGTTTCACAAGTGTTTAACTGAATTAAATTTAACTAATAATTAAAATATAAATTATTTTTTTAATTTATATGTTGAGATAATTAACTTAAACCTTTTTTTGGGAAAACCTAAAAGGATTTTTATGAAAACCGATTAAAACCTACACCGAATTTTGGCAATTATCTTTCATTTGTTTTCGTGTCACTTCCTATTTATCATAATCCTACAATTTCTATATACTGGAGTTACAACACACTACACTTCTCTTTTATGCAAGGCAGAAAAAACTGAATTGATATAATATTTTTTGCACATATGAGCAATGGGTGATAATAGTTTCTGACAACAGTAATATTTCACTAGAACACGAGAACAAAAGAAAAGTGGTTATTTTTTATTTGGTGTTGTCTATCGAGCTATTTTTCCAGAGAGATGTACATTCTTTTCTGTTGAACAGAAGAACTTTAATATAACCGAGAATATTTGCGTTGATGAACTATTAATATAGAAAAAACATTCGTTACTATATGTTCCGGATATAATTCAAGATTTTGTAATTGGCAAATTAATACTCATTCATGAAAAAAAATTATTGGGTTGTCCGGAAATTTCATACCGGAAAATTCTATCATTTAATTATTAGACATTAATTCTGATAGATAATGTCTGATAATTAACGGGCAAAATATTTCGGTATGAATTAATTTTCCCAAACGCCCCGAATTTTCCGAACAACTCAATAGATGGTAAAACAAAAAAGCTTTACAAAGAAATAAAAAAAAAATACTAAAAAAAGAACAACAAAAACTTGAAAAATACTATATTAGCTGCGGGAAATATTTTTTACATATTTCTTAAAAATGATGAAATTTATTTCAGGATATTAGACAACGTTCATTTTTATTATTTTGTTTTTATTGAATAATTTCTTTATATTATGACAACTTGATTTATTTTTAATTCTGTGTTACAGCTTTAAATTATAGCTCTAAGTAAATAAAGTAAGTTTATTAATAGAGAATTCTAAACTTTTCAAATTTAACAATTACAATTATATTCTAATTATTTCTCTTATATTTTAGGTATTAATTAGAAGACCACCTCGAAACTTGTACTGTATAGAATTTTATACGTATGTTATCATGTATATTATTGCTGGTCTGAACATCCCCTTTTCTAGCCACACACAAAACGCAGAACGATGAATGAGTTTTTATCCGAAATGTTTTGAACAGGATTTTGACATATAAACTCACATTTCGTTTAAACAGGCTCTTTGATTAAAAAATATAGTTGATTAAAAATTAATGAAAAACGCACAGGTGCACTGCTTAAGAATTATTGTTTCAGATGCTACAGAAACTAATCTTGTTCAGAAACTAATCTTTCAAACCAGCAAGTTAATACCATGAAAAACATCAACATTCCTAAAAAGTTGTTTTGTAGGAGTTTTTTTTATTATTGAAGATGTACTTTCTTAGTGCCTTACGTTTAATTTACACCTTGTTAAACAATAGAGTTGTTTATTGTTCACAAGTATCGTTAAAATGTCGCGTTTTTTATGCATCTAGGTAATGGCAAGAAGACATTATTATAGCAATTGTTGAGTCATACGAAGTTAATCTATTAATGATTAACTGCATCTCAAAAGAAACATATTAATCTCAAAAGAAAACTAAATTCTAAAATCTTTTGAATTAAACTAATGGATTTGTTATGTTTTAGTTTTAATCACTATAATGAAATATTCCTCATTAATTGCTAATTTTTGTTTTTATTTCTCTAAAAGATGTATGTACATTGTAAAATGCATATAAATAGAAATGTATTCAGAGTGTCCCTTGTTATTTCTGGCCAGTAGGTAATTGGTAATTCCTAAACAGTTAATTTTGTAAAAATCGTCTCATTTGCAAAAAGTTTTTATTTTATTTTCATCATACAAAAATTTATTCGCGGGCCCCCAACGCTAGACCCGTTTCGATAGGATGTAGGCATAAGTTATAAAATAATATAATTCGAGGGTATACGCTACCGAAAGCAGTAGAAAACATTAGATTCGTTTGAAATGATTTTCGTTTTTTAAAAATGTAAAATCAATACAGACCAAAATATAATACATAGTACACCCGGTGTACGCTGCCGAAGGTAGTAGGGTCCCAGTCTCTATGTTCGTTTAGATAAATTTCTGCTTAAAAATATAAAATCTTACAAATTTGAGGGTGCATGTTGCCGAAGACAGTGTTGTTGAGTCATACGAAGTTAATCTATTAATGATTAAATGCACCTGGATTAGATTTGTTTTGGGAGATCTTCGTTTAAGTATGTAAAATTTAACACAGATTTCAGGTATATTTAAGGTTAGAATGACATGACCGGGCAATGACGAGTGGGTCAGCTAGAATTTTTATAAAATAGGATTATTCAAGAATCTGAAAAACTAAACCTTTTTACAGAAAACTCTGCACAGATTTAATATAAAATAATTTTTTGCGTCAAAATGTAATACATAGTACACCAGGTGTACGCTGCCGAAGGTAGTAATGTCCCAGTCTCTATGTTCGTTTAGATAGATTTCTGCTTAAAAATATAAAATCATACAAATTTGAGAGTGCACGTTGGCGAAGACAGTGGGGCCCCTAACATTAGATTTGTTTTGGGAGATCTTCGTTTAAGTATGTAAAATTTAACACAGATTTCAGGTATATTTAAGGTTAGAATCACATGACCGGGCAATGACGAGTGGGTCAGCTAGAATTTTTATAAAATAGTATTATTCAAGTATCTGAAAAACTAAACATTTTTACAGAGAACTCTGCACAGATTTAATATAAAATAAATTTTTTGGGTCTTTTAATCTGGAATTTAATAATGTGTTTAAAAATAAGTGTTTCCATTGTTTGAAGATATTTTTTAAATTTCCTTTTAGCTTTCGATTAACTAATAATAAACCTTCCACTGTACTGTTTTATCAACAGCCAAATTCCTTATCTGGAATATGTAGATGTTTTATAGAGACTAATAATTTTACTTGTTTTGTTATCTCTGCCAAGTAATGTATTTTGCATAAATTTGTGATTTCTAGATATTCCTCTTGAATACAATTTTTCTAGTTCAATAAAATAATAAACGGTCCTTTCATACAGAATTACTAGAAAATCATAAAATATGTTATGCGGGCATTTACGAATATCTATATAATGTGTTTCAGATTCAATAAACAAGCAATTTTGTAGGTCTGATATTTAATGGAAATTTTGTTTATCTACTGGGAAAAACAATATTCCATTTTATTTGATTATTATGGATAAATATTATTTTAAATTCTACATTTATAACGCATCATTTCACAAAATCACATTACATTAGACTTATAAGCATGATATTTACCAAACATGATATTTACTTCATGATATTTACCAAACAGTCTTATTAGTTGAATTACACTTATTAATTAAACACTAGGTTTTAAAATTTAGTCTTGTATCTGATGATAAACATTGTAAGATAAAAGCGAGCAGCGAAAATCCACTACCAGCTATAATGAAATAAATGTTTAAGATATATATTTGTACGATTTCAGTTTAAACACTTCATTTCCTTTGTGACGTACGTGCATGATCATCAAATTAACTGACGCTCTAGTACTATTATTATCCATAATTTAAATGCATGATTTATAAATATTTTGGATCGCGAGATCAAGATTAAAAACATCTTCAAAATTGGAAACGATCCAGTCTTCTAATTTTTATTACGAAGTAAGCACCGAAATGAGAAATATCCAGAAAAGACGCTGTTAGGCCTAGTTGTTTTCTTTGGTAAATAAATATATTGTATAAGTTTGGCGAAAAGTGGATTAGCTGAAAAGAAATTGCTAGTAAAATATTGTAGAATTATATTTCTAGAACTGTATTAAAGTTCATATTTTATTATTTACCGTCTACTTGTTCATATAATTCCAATAAATCTACTATTTACATATCATCTTCTTACATATATAATTACAGTTCTAATCGCGGTGTTTCACCAAAAATGGAACACGCCTTAGTAGAGAGTACAACACACTACAACAAACAAGTTTACAAAGAATAAAAAAGGGTACATTTGTTCCTATCTTAGTAGTATAAAAGCATATGTTAACGAATATTTTCAACACACATACATTCATTTGTGTGAAGCGCGATGGTATAAAGGAAAATTCAAGAATTCCATAGTAATTCGTTCAGTGACACGGTATATAATATCATCAGCATTCCGAAATGTGTCATGTGTATAACAGCGATGTTTTGGATGCGGATGGTAGATAATTCTACAACTTCTTGTGATATGTGGTATTTCAAGTAAAATAAGAAAATCTGCTAAAACTTTCTTTGAAATCATTTCATTGAAGTTAAATGTATAAATGAGTAATCAAGTTCGACTTGAAGAAAGATACTCTGAAATTTAAGTAAGTAAATTGCAATCATATGCGCATATATTTATTTTTTTTCCTTTGTTTTTGTATACAGAGCTTGAAATTTCAGTTTTGCAGCATATTTTAGAATTATACTGTATATAACAGAATTGTAAATCTACAGCTTACCACAATTGTTTAAAATTTCACAAAAAGTATGCCTGTAAAATATTGATTTACTACATATCTCTGTAGAAGTATTTTAAGCTATTTCACTCCTGTTTTATTCACAATAAAATTGTCATTTGAAATGAAAAAAGTTTCTCCAATTTCCTTTTAGAAATTCTATTGTGTGTAACTTTGCAGAAAGTTTAACGAACTCGGTTTCTTTGTTGATTTTAATTATACGGTAGGTTAAGACGGAAAAGTTTCTTAGATGCAATTTTGAATCATGAGACTTTACATTTAAATTTTTAAATTCATAGGCAGACTTCCTGCTGCACTTCAGTATTGTCACGCATTATAACATGTTTTGAAAATATGGAGCAATATTTTGTTCCGTATATTGATTTAACGTTTGGTAAACTATCTTTGCTTCTGCACTACTTTATGTATGATTGTGTGCGTTGGAATGTACTGAGAAACTTAAAATATGCACATAAATGTGCAAAAAATGATAGAATGTTTTTCGGTTTTTCAAATTATTTATTCCTGTTTGAAATAAGCAATATTTGCAAATATTTAGAAAGTGTTATATTGCATTAAACTGCAATGTGTTGTAGGCATCTTTCAAAATTATATTTCTATTATAAAGAAATTTTGAATGTCAAGGGATGTACTCAGGTTAGACAAAAGAGTTTAAATATAGGTAAAATGACATATATATATATATATATAAATTAGCCAGATATCTGCTTTAGATACTGTCAAAAAGATTACTCAAACATAAGCTAATATGTATGCATTTTCTGAACTTAAATTTAACTTATTTTGTTCAGAATATATTTCGCTTTTATGTAACTTCGATATTATGTAACTTCATTCTTACAAATACGTCCATGATAAATAACTGGAACGTATTAAAATTTATGAAAAGAGTTACACCCAGATTCGATACATTCGCCATAATATGTAGTTTCTCAAATTTGAAGTGAGCAACTTTTGTTATTCAAACTATTCGGAAAAAACAGAAGCGCCATATTAAATTCCTTTAAGCATCCGAAATCGTTTAGATGTACACGAAATGAAAGAAAAATTAAACTTGATTAAATATTGATATTAATGAAATGATCGACTATGATATACGACTAAAACATATAACTGGTAGTTAAATCAGCAAGTCGCTCTAGTAGTGATTATTTTCCTTTTGCAACTAATTTTAATTAGAAAAATAATTGTTTTATCGAATATATAAGTTAGAATGGATATGAGATGTAGGAGGAGCTTATGGGAATGCTTAGAGCACTAGATAGCGCGAGTGGGTATGGTTCTTTTGTATAACGTTAGAGAAGAATAGTAGTTAGAAAATAACGTGTTGAAGCTACGAATGTAAAATGCTTAGAAAGTTTATTTATTTATTTATTTATTTTTTTAACGAGTATAAAAAATTATTTCGCATTCTATTTTGGTTTCAGGAAAGCAGAAATGTTTCTCATTCTGTAGTTGAGGATTGCTGAAAACACTTCAGTTTGTCAAAAACTGTCAATTTGAGTAGCCTTTATAGATATATAGACAATTATAAACACTAGCGGACAGTAAAATAATAGATCGAAAGGATTTTTAGGAAAAACAGACTCAGCATCAGACTTCTTATACGAGACCTCTTATTATTGACATTGCATGATTGGAAATAATATGTCATTCTTTCTAAATATATACATGCCTTCATGCTTCATCATTGCTCATAAAGACAAAGTGGTCACATTAATGTTGAGATGTTTCTCTCCTGCAGAAATTTCTGCAGTTCCGGGTGGGGGACTGTGGTATTTGGGGGGGGGGGTGTTATTGCACTTCTAAATCATTAATAAACATAAAACCCCAAATATTACGGGAGTAAGGGGACATTTCGATGCTTCGGGTGGAATGCCACTCCCTGAATTCAGCACTGGTTGCCATGCGTTGTCTAATTCTAAATAGCCTAAGGTTAAATCCTAGTGGTTGTTCTGCTGTTTTTGTTCTACAGTGGGTAATCGAGTTATGAAATCCATATTGCCAAAAAGTATTTTCAGTTTCAGATAAAAATTAATGCATGTTTTTTTTATTGTTACTTCAAATTTATTTTATTTAGATAAATACCCTCTAGACTATAGAAAATATCATTACTGAAACCTTAAGTAGTTATTAAATACATTTTTACTTCATACAACTTCCTTGAAGAGTGAACTTGTTCTATACTCATACAGAAATGCACTTTTTATTTATTCAAAAAATCGATATTTCTTACGCTAAAATATTTGAATTTCAGATATATATCTTAAAACAAATTATTTACCAACACCGAAATGTTTCAATGTATACTAATATTATAAAGGAGTAAAGATTGTTTTTTTGTTTGTTTGTTTGTTTGTTTGTTTGTAGGGGGCAATCTATGGAACTACCGAACCGATTTCAAAAGTGATGGTGGCAAATTGATGGTGACAATCACTGCTCCAACATAGGCTCTATTTTATGTCGGTGCGACTAACCCCAGGGGGGGTGCAGGAGCGAAAAACGTATTAAAATTGCGATCTTTTCTATACTGAAGGAGCTAGAAATTTGAAATTTTGCGTTGTAGTTACTTATAAGCTGTAAATGCACTCTAAGAATAAATTTTAAAAAAATCGAAGTTTAAAAGGGTGAAATGAGAGAAAAGCGTTCTAAAATCATTCTAAATTACAATTTCTATGGAATCTCTGGAACTACCGAACCGATTTCAAAAGTGATGGTGGCAAATTGATGGTGACAACCCCTGCTCCAACATAGGCTATATTTTATGTCGGTGTCACTAACCTCAGGGGGGTGCAAGAGCGAAAAACGTTCTAAAATTGCGATTTTTTTCATACTGAAGGAGCTAGAAATTTGAAATTTGGCATTGTAGTTACTTATAAGATGTAAATGCTCTTTAAGAATAATTTTTTTAAAAAATCGAAATTTAAAAGGATGAAATAAGCGAAAAATGTTCTAAAATCATTCTAAATTACAATTTCTATGGAATTTCTGGAACTACAGAACCGATTTCAAAAGTGATGGTGGCAAATTGGTGGTGACAATCCCTGCTCCAACAGCCTCTTTAATAAAAAACTATGCGTTGCTGACGACTGGGTTTTTCGCTAATTGCTGCCACAGATTAATCTCGGAAAATGAAACATTTGAAGTTACTGAAAAAAAAATAATAGCTCGAAAAGTATTTGTCAGAAAATTGTTAGGCAAACTGCGTTTGAAAGTTAAAAAATTGTATTTTTCCTGATATAAATTTCAAATCTAATGGTTATGCCATTTTTCAAATATTGAATTTGAAAAATTACCAAATTTTACAATGGAGTACCATAGCAAAACCTTCATGCGTAAAAAGATAATGATAAGGGAAACGTGTCCTGGCGTGTATATTGGCTATAGCACGAGTCACAAATTATAGTAGTGTTATTATTCTGTTAAAATATAAAAGTGAATTATGAAATGTCAATATTTTGTTTGGTTAAAAGTTCGTTATAAGAAATTGACCAGCGTAGCGGGCGTAGCTTGCTAGTAATGTTATAAAACTAAAACTATTATAAATAAGCAACGTGTTTCTCAAGCGGTATTTGAGAATTCAAATACAACATAGAGTCGTAGATTGCATATGGGGTTAATTTTTACATCAGCAGTATTTCTTGCTATATGTTTATAAAGGTCAAATCAATATTCTTTCACATAAAAATGAATAAAAGTATATTTTTACTTAAATACAATTTATTAAAATAAGACATTGTCAGGATGTGAGTATAATAATATATAGTCTAGCGGATCTTCCATTTCCAGCGAATCTTCCATTGATAAACTGTTTTAAATTGTTGAAGAAACGACGAATGAAACTCAAATATTATATCCCAAAATACAAATCCAGTTAACAGCATAAATATATTGTCAAGCTTATTACAATATCGTATGGTGTAAAATGTTCCACCTTAACAACATTTTCAAATTTCGAGACGATCAATCTAAAAATTTTAAATCAAATAAAATTGAATGATATATGAATCTTAAGAACACTCAAAATGAAAAGAAAATCACCAAAGTCTTTCAAAAAGATATGTCCAAGGAAAGTAATGTACTTTATGAAATTCTTATTTTAAAATGTAATGCACATTTCACTTTAAAATATAAGTTTCCAACTTGACAAGAATTATCTTTACATTTAACAAAGTGGAATAACATTAACCTGTACGTAATATTATTAAATTCAAATGTAGGGCTGAACAAAATCTGCTAAACGCATTTAAATTCAACAGCCATATTTAGTATAGTGCGGTGAAGTAATATTTTGTGCATTAACAATATTTTCAAATTTCGTGACGATTGGAATAACAAACTTTAAATAAAATATATGTGAAAGATTTTAATGTGAAAAATACTATAAGTGAAAATAAAATCGCCAAATTCTTTCCAGACGATATGACCAAAGAAAGTAATCTAAAATCTGAAATTCGTATTTTAAAATACAATATACTTTTAACTTTAAAATATAATTTTTGAATTTGCCAAGGATTATTTTTGCTGTTAACAACGTGGAATAACATTAATTATTATGTAACACTTGTTAAATTTAAATGTGTGCCTATTAAAAGATCTGCATTTAAATTCAGCAGCTATGTTTACTATAGAATTGTATAGTAATATTTTGGGCCTTAAAATCTTTTTTAAATTCCAGGACGGTTGGACTAAAAGATTTATTAAAAATATATGTATGTAAATATATATATTAATATTAATACTAGGGGGCTCAGCTCCCCTACTCGCTAACGCTCGCCAACCCCCCGTGAATTGCAAAGCAATTCACATTGAGAACGCTACGCGGTCCCAGCAAGCTTCGCTCGCTCGCCCCTTTTTATTTTTCTAGTAATTCTAGCCGGAATAAGTACTACAATAAATCATTTGAACATATGAAATTGACAATTTTTTTAATGTTTTTACAGTAATGTTAATATTTTAGCAGTAATTGAAAACTCCGTTGAAAACACAACTAAAAATGCATTTAGTTGATGCTACTAATGGGCATATAAATCATTTAAATACTATGAAAAAAGGATCTTGGAAACGTAATTAGTTTAAAACTTATTGCACCTATAACGTTGTACAGCACGACTTAAATATATTAAAAAAAAAAAAAACATTACGTGGTAGGAGGATAGTTTATCATCAATGATTGTTTAAATTTCGTTCGACATTTTACTATTTTAATTGATTATAGATTTCTGCAAAATAAATTATTTTTACTTCACTAAAACACCAACAGATAGCAGCCGGGTCATTCTAAAAAGTTTATATTTTATTATCTCCGATTTTTTTGTGTGAGTAAAATTCGTAAATAAATTCTAAATAAGAGTTGATTTATTTGAAATATTTATTAATTGAAATAAACAATATTACTCATAATTAAAATGAGGAATCATCTCAGACGCATTGGATTACGTTCATATTATTTTATTTTTAATAATTGCTAGCTTGAGTTTACTGCTCTGACACTCACCGCCATATTGGTGGCGGAGCTAACACAATCTTGTCTGTTCATTGGTCTGAATTCTGGAAACTACGGTTGTTGCCAACGATAAGGTAGAAATTCAGCCCTATTTCCGCGCCATGTAAGACAAATATATATATAGATTGCTCTAAATAGAAACAAAATCATCAAATTCTTTCAAGAAAATATGACTGAAAAAAGTAATATACATTCAGAAATTCTTTTTTTAAGATAAAATGTATCTTAATTTAAAATATAATATGTAATTTGGCAAGAATTATTTTTACATTTAACAAGATCACCAGACTGGAGCACCAATCGTTAGGCAAAGGTGTAAATTGCTCCGTCTGAGAGTTCCCCACAAAGTCACCTCCCAAGGAACCAGCCAGGAAATCAACGAGGAATAACATTACATATACATTTACATTTACATTTACATTTACATTTACATTTACATTTACATTACAATTACATTTAACAACATGAAATGACAATAAAGTGTGTGTAATACCGTTAAATTTAAATGTATGCCTAAAAGAAACATGTTAAACGCACTTAAATTCAGCGCCATGCTTAATACATTATAGTATAATATAGTAATATTTTGTACCTTAACAAGTTTTTCAAACTAAGTGACGATTAGATTAAAAGACGTTAAATAAAATGTATGTAGCAAATATTAATATGAAGAATACTCCAAATAAAAACAAAATCATAAATTCTTTCAAGAAAATATGATTGAAAATGGAATATAAATTCTGAAATACTTGTTTTAAGATAAAATATACTTTTCTCTTTAAAATGTAATTTTTGAGTTTGACAAGAATTGCCTTTACATTTAACAACCAGGAATAACATTTAAGTGTATGTATACATTTAGGTAAATTTAAAAGGTATGCCTGAAAAAAAAGGCATCTAAATTCAGCTGCCTTACTATAGTATTGTTATAATTTGTACCTTAACAATACTTCAAAATTCCGTGGCAAATGGATACACTTATTTTAAATAAAGTATAGGTAGCAAATATTAATTTGAAGAATACTCTACTTCGTGTTAATTTAGATTCTAAATGAACACAAAATCACTAAATTCCTTCAAGAAAATATGAACGAAGAAAGAAATTTAAACTCTGAAATTCTTATTTTAAGATACAATTTCCTTTTCACTTTAAAATAAAATTATTACTTTAAATGCTTAAAATAAAAATATTATTTGGCAATAATTCCCTTTACAGTTAACAATGTGGAAAAACATTAAAGTGCATGTAATACTTACTAAATTATGCCGGAATATTTATTATTTGCCTGAGAAAAATCTGCTAAACGCATTTAAATTCAACTATAAATATGACAATTCAGTAAGATTATATTTCAATTTTGGTAGAAAGACATTTACTTAAAAGGAAATTTGAGTACTAAAATAAATTCAATTTTTTAGTAAACAGACCGGTTCAACCGATTTGCAGATAAACATAATTTAACTTTGTCATAGAATTTTAAACGTCTCAAAAATAAATAAACATTATAAAATTAAACTATTCATAAAAGTTATTTTAACAAATTCAACATATACTTTACGTTAAAAAAATACTTATTTGAATTTGATGCAAATTTAAGCAATAAAAACTTTTAATTTCAAGCATTTTCCTACATTAGGATTTAAAACCTTGTTTACATGGTTTTCATAATCACAGCTTTAAAATATTTTGACCAAATAAACGAATAACAAAAACTTAATGTTGAACTAAAGTGTAACAAGTAATTTTTAATTACGACTTAAATTGATTGTTCTTTAACCTCAGAAATATATATATTTTCGAAACTAGTGGATCTTAAACCACATTTCTGATCGCTTTTCTAAACGAACCTCGAAATAAACGGGGGTTTCACTGCTTTTGGCAGCGTACATCTATGCTGGCTTCGCCCGCTCAGGTTCCAAATCAAACGAACCTTGATTTTTTTTTATTGTTATTTCGACGCAGATAATTGTATAAAAATTTTCAGCATCATAATAAAATTTACTGGAGAGTTCTTTATTATATCATACATTCGAACATATCACTCTTTTATGTGCTTCCCAATTGCTCTTAAAATATATATATATATATATATATATATATATATATATACATCAATTTGGAAGTTACAACAAATGTAATGTGTAATTTAGCTACTTATCATTTTGCGCGTCCAAAAATAAATAAATAAATAAATAAATAAATAAAACACTTGGATGCCAAGTACTTTAGAAGTAAACCTCCTAAGCAATCTATATTATAAAACACAAATGTGTGCTTCAGTAACATTGACGTCATAACGATGCAGGCGAGGCTAACGAAAAAGGAATGCTACCGCGTTGCTTTGCGCATATATTTTTTTACAGACCACCGGAGTCACGTGATGCTCGAATGCACCAATGCAGGTGTACGAAAAGAGCATCACTTCACTCCAGCGGTCTGTAAAAAAAGATAAGTGGAATGCACCGCGGTAGCCTTTGTTTTTCGTTAGCCTCGGATGCAGGTAACCATGTTCTTAAGATGTATGGCAATTGCAACAATGAAGATTATTTTTCAATTGATAAATAATCGGAATGTTATGTCTATAGTAATAATTAAAAAACTCTTAAAAATAAAATTAAAAAGTTCTAATCAAAGAATTTAAAAACTGACTTCGAAATGCCTTGAATCAGACATAGAGGCATTTCCCTGCCACATCTTCTAGCTCTACTCGCAGGGGTCTTGTCAGAACAGAGCACACACACATACTGATAAACTTCTAAATATTTAAAAGATGCATTTATAAAGACAAAGTTTCTTTTGCTACAACTAAATTTTCAGAAACGTTTCCGAGTAGTTTTTATCTCACAGGCTATCAAAGCATGAGAGCTAATGTGCCCACCGGTTCTGTATGTACGTATGTACGTGACGCCATAACTATTGATAGAAAAATTCGTTTTGTTTCAAATTTTGGTTATAGGTTCAGTGATAAGACGCTTCCCTGATTAGTTTTAGGGGTTCATTGGTTAAGTATAAAGGAGGTAAATGGGGGGGATAACCTCCTAAATGTAGGTAAATGGGTTTTTCATGCAGAATTATCTGATTTTCTTCAAAGTTTGTATATAGATTCGTTGTGATAAGGTGTTTTCCTGATTAGTTTTAGGGGTTCACTAGTTAAGTATAAAGGAGGTAACAGGGCCTAATCCCTCCTTATTTTAGATAAATGGTTTTTTTCATGCAGAATTATCCGATTCAAATATTGTATATAGGTTCTTTGTGGTAAGGCGCTTCCCTGATTCGTTTTTGGGGTCCATTTGTTAATTATAAGGAGGGAAAACGGAGGGATGATTCCCCTTTAATATATTGTCGATTTCTTTATTTTTCGAGGGGCTTATTTTCAATTCTTTGAAATAAGAGTATAATGTACAATTAGTTTGAATAGGCTGTGAGCTCAGTTTAATTGGGCAGTTTTCATTTTATTATAATTAGTTATCAGTTTTCTCAGTTAGTTCAGTCAGTCATCAGTTAGTTCAAGTTTTTTAGCTACTATCAATTCTCAAATAAACATTTTTATGTTCAGCAAACATGTTTTACAGACAGTCATGCTAAATTCACCGCATTAATATCAACATTAAAATTAACATAACTTTGTTACTCTTGCAGGTATAAATTCAATTACGCAGTGGAAAATGTTTTATTGAAAATTGAAAGCTTTCTAAAAGCAGGTATCCCGTTTAGAGAAAACTGAATAATACCACATAACTGAATTCACCCATAAAATATCTCGGAAACGTTTTTGAAAATCCGTGGCACCAATATATATATATATATAAATTCTTCTTTAAATCTCGAAAATCTATTGGTTTCTAAGGTTTCTGAAGATAAAGAACTTATTTTCGGAATAGTAAGCAACTCGGAAGAGGTTATTGTATATTATTGTTCATGGTTATTAATATTTTCATAGTTTAAGAAACATTTGTATTTTTTTACTGTCCTGTTCACCCCATCATATTTTACATTGCTATAACTTCGGTTTAGAAGATGATGTTAGCAGTAACGTGATGCTTTTGACTACATGGGTTTATGGATTTATTGCTAATACTGATCGTCCGTATGCAATTATTACTATTACCATTACCATAAAGTATGTATGATATATGTATGTAATCATATTTAGAATAAGATACATGTGAGGGAAATATTTGGAAAAAGATACGTGTAAGTACAGAGCTAATACATAAAGTATGTAGCATTTAGCATGAAAGTAATTAAATTTTAAAAAGTATTTCTATTCTTAATAATTTTGACGCGGAAATATTGTGTCATTCACAATGTTCTACGGATTTTCAGATAGGAAAGCGCGGTCTCGTCTAGTTATTTTGATACTGCTAATAAGAAGTGACCTTGAATGACCCAGATGTGTACATTCGATCTTTTCTGCTTGCGCTGCATAATTCTCGCTTATGCTGTGGCATAATTTTTGTTTCAATGTAGTGCGAAGAATGGAGAACCAAACAGTTCATGTTGGTTAATTATGCTCTAATTATGCTCTTTTATTTTAAGAAAGGTAAGAATGCTAATCAGATTGCTCATAAAATTTGTGCTATATATGGACAAAGTGCTGTTTCAGATGACACAGTTCGAAGGTGGTTTAGGAAGTTTAAGCGCGAAAATTTCAGCCTCGAAGATGATGCCCACTATGCACAACCATCATCATCTGTAAAAGAGGGCCTCTTCAAAGAAACTAATCAAATGATCATGCACTGTACTTTTTGTAATATTTAGTCTGTGTGATAGCTCCGGAACTGTGTAGCGTGGATTTTTAGCGATATCTTCTTTCAAGGGGTGTTCCTTTACAGCTTATTTTTATCCAGAACGGGTATCATCTTCGAAACTAAAATTTCCGCGTTTAAACTTCTCAAACCACCTTCGCGCTGTGTCATCTGAAATAGCACTTTGCCCATATACGGCACAAAATTTACCAGAATCTAACTAGCATTTTTACCTTTCTTCATATAATAGCGAAGCATTGACGGAAATGAACTTTTTTGTTCTTCAAACTTAGCACTGCACTGAAACAAAACATATGCCTCAGCGCAAGCGAAAATTATGCATCGCAAGTAGCAATGACCGAATGCACATATTTGGATCATTTAAGGTCACTCCTTATAAGAAGTAGCAAAATAGCTAAGTGAAACTGCACTTCGTTTCAAAAAACCTCAGAACTTTCCGGATGACTCAATATAATCTCCTAATAAGGAGATTTTTATTCATTCTTAACACTTTCCAACCTAGTTGAAAAGTGTTTACGACTTCGGTTTGTCTGGCTGTATGGCCATCTGCCGTCTGCCGTCTGCCGTCTGCCGTCTGCCGTCTGCCGTATGGCCATCTGCCGTCTGTCCGTTCTCTAACTCCCGTACATATGCTCGGATTGCTCTGCAATTTTTATATGTTATTGTGGTTATCTATAGCATGTTCCCTATTTCAACGGAAGTGTGTAGCACTTACAGTTTTTTTACAGAGACACTCAAAAGAATTCCGTTACATGACGGTCTATGGGGAAAAATCATTTGCAGTTTATTTTAATGATGTTACACAATTTCAAATACATTGTAATTGATACATATCACTAAGGTGCATTGTAAGAAGCTTAATATGGAATAGGGTGTGCATAGCACTTATAGTGACTTTACAGGGACAGTCAAAAGAATTCCTTTACATTACGTCTATGGAGAAAAATCGTTTGCGGTTTATTTAAATAATGTTCCACTATTTTAACCACATTGAAATTTATATATATCACTAAGGTGTATTACAAGAGGCTTACTACAGAATATTGTGTGTATAGCAGTCATCGTTCATTTACAGGGACACACAAAAGAATTCTCTTCTGTCTGTTAACAATAATTCCTGGAAGTGCGTTTTAAGTTGCTGAACGCGATTTTAAATTTAACTCACTTTTTGTCTATTACTTGGTGTGTATAAATTCTGTATTTCATATACAGGGCAGCACAAAAGTTCGCGAACACATTTCCGTTTATTGAGAGAAACTCCAGAAGGAGAATTTTAAACTGTGCTACGCGTTTCCTAACTAAACTAAAATTTAGCATCCTTATGTAGCATGTATGCAAATCTATAGATCCTATACAGGGTTGAATAAAAGTATTCGGATATTTTTCCGGATATTGTATGTGTTGGAAATATATGTTGGAAATTCCTGAAATTACGTTTTTAAATATGTTATGCGTTTTCCAATTTGTTTACTTAGATGTTATCTTTCTGCTTATTAAACGGTAATGATTTGTAAAATTATTTTGGAAGCGTTGGAAAGTGTTACATAAACTATGCTTGACGCATGATTTTTGTTCTTGTTTTATTACTAAGTTTAGTGAGTTGCAATGCAGGTAGGTTAAAATTTTAGTACTGTTTTCAAATGAATTCTGCTGCGAGCACGGATTCAACAACATTATTTGTACAATGTTTATTTTCACTGTATTTTTTATACAGTTACTATTCCTACAACAATTGTCTGTCGTCATGGCATTCACAAGTATTCACTTTCGGTACAGCAAAACGAAAAGCATAGAATTCTACACAATGCCTTTGTGGGGAACCACACATCAGGGGATAATTGTTTCTTGGAATAGTTTCTTCTTCGATAGAAAACTTTGGGTAAGAGAAAAATGAACAAAAGAATATTGATTAATTTCTTTGGTGAATTCTGCCTGCCGTAATTTCGTTTATTTGAAAAATATGGTTTTCATATGTTAGTTCAGATCAAACTTAGAAAAAGAGATAGTGTTACTGTAAATAAAATATCGATTATTAAATAGTCTGTTTAGCATTTTCAATTATCATTCCGGTATATTATTCCAGTTATTGTTTTTTATTTTAAAAATGGCAATTATCAAAAAGAAGAATTTTTGATAAAAGAAGAATGCACAATGCAGAACATTAAAAAATTAACTTTTTTCGAAGTTTAGATTGTTAAACAGACTAATGTTCAAGAAATATGTTTATGTAATATTTACAATAATACGGGTTAAAATAATGATTTGGAATTTAAATGGAAATTGAGAACTTTCATTAGACATTGTAACGTATGTAAATTGTTCATTCTTGTGTGCTACTGTTTTACATCATAATTATACTTTTAATTAATCTTTTTTTCCTAAAAATATTCAATGATTTTTTTCTTTTGTTGCATAGTACTAAAAAGATGTGAAAAATTGTACTGTAACTATTGAATCTTTTGTAGCCGAATAATCCAGTAAATATATAAAAAAGTATTTGTTCCTTTTTTCTTAAACTATCAAATTTTATTATAGTTAAACATAGACCTATTTTTTATATGATATTTTTACATATAAATTATTGTGTAAGTATTATTTAGAAAAATACTTGCAGTGAAATATATTTTTATACATGCGTGTTCTTGTAAAACACCGAATTTCGGAAAAAGTATAAATAAAAGAAAATACTCTATCATTACTGAAAACGTACAAAAACTTATGACATGTAACAGAAAAGAGATAAATTTCAGAGATTTTTTGTTGGCATCTCTAAATTTTCAAAATGGTTGAATCATTTTCAGCAATTAGTAAACACTTTCCATTGCGTAACATTGCATAAAATATAATACATTTGTCTTGTCAAATAAAAAAAAATCAGACTAAACAGTTTCTAGACTAAACAGTTTCTAGACCAAATGTGTGCATAAGACAAAAAGAAAAAGAAAAAAATTCACATTAAAAAATTCTTAGTTTCAATAAAATATATGGAAACTCATGAACCATTTTAAACATTTCGAAGAAGTACGAGATGTGAAAATTCATGAAACATTTTAAGCATTTCGAAGAAGTACGACATGTGGTTGATAAAAGTCAATTACTTTTAGTCAAATTTTAATCTTTCAAACTTAGACAGAGAATATTTAATTAATTTAATTATGCTTGTCATTATGCATTGCTGTAGACAAATTAAATATATAGCTTCAGGAAAAGGTAGCAACCAAACCTCACAATTCCTTTTAATTAACACCTGCCTCCAAGCCTCTATCCAGTATTTTATTTGGCAGCTCTGAATAAATCTCGACATTTTTTACATGATTTTAGAAATGCAAAAGCAAAGTAATTAGTCAGTAACACTTTTTTCAATAAAGTAAGTCCAAATTTTCATAGATTTCAGAGTTTCATTCTTTTAAGTTTTTGATAAAGATGCAAAGCAAGCTTTTTTTTAAAAAAAAAGTCAGCAATATTAGAGAAGTTATTTAACGGAAAATTAATTAGCATTTTTGCTCATAATTAGCTTTTATTTTATGACTTTCGTGAGTTCTTTTTATTGGTTAGCACAGATTATTGCTATAAACGATTATTGCTATATAAGATTATTTCTATTACACAAATGCATAAAATATCAAAAAACTAATACAGATGCATGTGGAATTACTCAACTTCTGTAGTTAAATCAGTTTGGTATAAACTAGTTTGGATCATTTTCTGTATGATATCATAAGGTCTGTGTACGAGAATGCTTCCTCGAGTTAATAACAGAGAAAAGCAGCTTTTAGAAAATTATTTCATAAAGGGGAAATAGATTCTATTACTTATATGGAGTTAATAAGATTCTCAGACTTTATATTTGCATATTACTCTAAATATATATTTTTTATTCCATCCGCATCAAATTGAAAAAAATATATTTATTTAACTTCAACTTTCTAAAACTTTTACTTCTCATTAAAAAGTTTTAAAGAAAAATAGTAAGTCACAAATATCATTACTACATTATTCTCGTGTATGTACATTTCATCTAGTTCTACAGACCAAATAACACAATTGCGAAATGTTTACTTCAAAATAAATAAAATGTGATATTTTTTCTGTATATTCTTATGTATGATCCCTCCGGGAATTTAATGTAAACTCTTATCCATTTGTTTGATTATGTATTTCTCTTTTACATATGAGTCTATGGTAACTAGTACAAGATGAGTCTATGGTAAATGAAGCAAGAGAAATGTAAGTGTAGCAAAACACTTATAGTGACACACGGAATACGAACATCTGTTATAAGGTAAGATTCGTTAACTTTGAAGTTCAACATTTTTTTTTCTTAAAACAATTTTTACAAAATGTTTCCGAATTTTGCCCACCCAGTTTTGTAAAAAAATTCTCTTAAAATCTATAATAAGTAAAATTCAGTTACACATTTTGCTTTATTAAGAAGGTTACATATATATACCCTTACTTACATATGATTACTTTACATTTCAGAATGTCGTGCTCATCTATGATAAAATTGTACATGTAAAAATTTAGCTCCAAATTCTTATTTTGCGGTATATGAAACTAAAAGTGTACCTACATCACTGCAAATAAAAAGAAATATATTAAAATGATATTAATAAACGTTTCTGAATTTTATTTCTACATTATGTCATATCAAGGTGATCCAACTTTTAGATGTCAAAATAGTAGTTATTGTGATGTTTGCAAAAAATAAATTATTACATAATCCATTCATACAGAGAAGGTATAATATTAATACATATACGTTGCACAAATGATAATCCATCAATAGTGAGACATAATGTTATTTCATAAAATATTTTTAACGGTCAATGTACTCGAAATAAACAAAATTTGCAATTCATGTGACAGATAGAAGATGATAATAAGAGTTTTCTTGCATTAATGGAAGTCTGATCATGAAAATACATGAACTGTGGCCACATTACCGACGGATTTAAAACACCAACTACACACCAGACATTTTTTAATCATTGGAAGCAACTGTTAGAATTCCAACAATTATTGCTTTAAAGAAAGCAGCATATTTTCAATCTTTTATTTTTTGTTTACAATACATAAGACGGACATGATTAAAGTTGAGGTGTTTACAGCTAGGTTGTAAAACATTCAATGTACCAAACACATTAAAAATGTATGTAAACATTATTTAGACTATAAAAAATGTAATTACCAAAATAATATAATTTCAAATTTCAGCAAAAGGTAGCACTTCAAAGCACAGGTACTGCAGAACCCATTAAATATTAGACAATCGGGCCAAAAGTTCCTTTTCTTTGTTTCAGTGACTATTTTATATCCTGAAATCAGCCTGAAGTGACAATTTTGCTGCTTGTATACAAAATGGTACCTACAATTTTTCGTATAAAGGTTTTTCTCCTTTAGTCTAAATAAGGTAAAGCTAGGAGAGTCTGCGCACAATTCAAAAGAATAACAATAAAAAATCTAAATATTAATTTTTTGCTAAACTATCGATGAATAATTTTTACTTCATTTGTTTTTTATGCATTTCCATTGCTATTTTGTTGTTATGTTGTAATTTAATAGAACAGTTGTAATAAAAGCAAGAAAGTTATTTTGCGCAATCTGTCTTAACAGGGTTGGTGTGATTGCGCACATGGGTAGGAGAGATTGTTACTAATAATAACTACAATTAAATTGTTAACAATAATAATTACACTTAAATGACATTGTTGTAAGGTTTTTGTGAACAAATATTATTGTATTAGGAGTGAATATTTCAACCTAATACTTAAAGAATCAGAAAAAGGAAATAATTTTAAAAACGATTAAAAAATTTTAATTAAAGGGGGAAAAATTAAAGAATCAGAAAAAGGAAATAATTTTAAAAACGATTAAAAAATTTTAATTAAAGGGGGAAAAATTAAAGAATCAGAAAAACAAGTCCAGGTAAGATTACAAAATAACATTAAGTTACTTGAAAACACGTTTAACTTAAAATTAGTCCATTTTCATTTAAAAAATTTTATGCAAATTTGCGAATAAGCTGCGTAATCTCTCCTAGCATGGAAACTAATGGGAACAATGCCCCATCTCACCTAAGTAGCAGATGTGCAAACTGTCCAATTGCGGTAATAAAGATTGCGCAGCCTTTTATTTAAACATGGCGGCTACTAAAACGAACCGTTGATGTTCACATTGTTAGTCTAGATTAGTAGCTTATGAGAAATCGTTTGAATTTAAAATATTTTGTACTACCGACATTGTATAGAAATTCTGATGAATAGCTATGAAAATTCAAGCACTTACTTTGGGAAAACAAAACAAAATAGCATGCTTTATCTTAGACGCTCAAAACAATCAACGTGCACTTTCAAGTAGACACTCCACTACTGCTGTTGTACAACTACCTGGAGTCGCTGCGCGCTCACTCTAATCCTTCCCCCCGAACCTCTATGTGCGCAATCTCTCCGACCGCGCCATCTCTCCTGGCTTTCCATTATTATTCACTAGTTTTGTTGGTTTTGGCTTAATAAATTATTTTACAGTTGATCTCTAAAAACCTCTATTTTAATTAAGCCACAATATAAATGAATTAACGTAATTTTTGCTTTACCTTTCTCTGGCGAAAAATTGAGTATGATAAAACAAATAAATTAGTAAATCTGCAGATCAGGAGCATCAGTGTTATCTA
Organism: Maratus michaelseni; assembly: GCA_963931845.1. Lineage (NCBI taxonomy): Eukaryota > Metazoa > Arthropoda > Arachnida > Araneae > Salticidae > Maratus > Maratus michaelseni. The sequence continues at coordinate 101,090,704 of OZ007597.1, read as the reverse complement.
AGCTAAGCATATATTTATTTTGAACTCGCTTTTTATAATATTTAATATCCTACAACCCTCAATTTATTATTATTTTTTTTTTACATTACAGAAATTTGTAAGCATGTTAGATTTTCCGATAATTCGGGAAACCTAAATTATGGAACGTTACGTTAAACAAAATTTTATTTTTAGTTCTCTGACTGTAAAACTTACTTTCTAATAAACATTTTAAGATTTAAAAAAAATCGACAGGGAAGGCTCTGAACTCACTCATTTCCCGATTCTTTTACTATTTTTACGTTTCCAAGTTAGCCTATTTGTGACATTTCTGTGTTCTGGTATATCTACGGGCGCTGTACATGATTATTTTATTAGTATAAGCATCTCCTTGTAAAATACATTATTTAATACTAATAACGATATTTACTTACCTACCATCTGCAAAACATCCGCATTCCGCATCTGATTCAAAAGTTGGATAAAATCTCTTATAAGAAAAATTCCCGTAGATCATAATGCAATAAAATTTCTTAGAACAGCGTTAGTATATTTGATCTAGATATTTTCACACACATCAAAATTTAATTCAGCCTGAAAACGCATAACACTACTAAAAATGTTTTTCTTGGAACTATTTTTCATTGAACACAATAAATCCGTATGATTTTGCGATGTAAATTTATTTCTATTACAGTCACACCACTTAGTATAGTAAACTTTAGTTCAGCAAAAAATGCGTACAAGCAGTTGAAAACGCATTTTTAACAATTCCTACCATTAGACATAATATATTTGTAATTTTTTGAGCAGCTTCATATATTATCTGTATTTATTTCCACATATCACATAGTATATTAAAATATAATTCCGTTGGACACAAAAAAACTTAAAACTTAAAAAAAATCATCATTATTAAAATGTAATGTATTCACAAACTTTTGTACAGCCTAATAAATACTGTACACATCATTTTCTCTACGAATATGAATGTGCATATCAACAACGAATATCAATTTCTTTATACTGTCCTAACTAAACTGTGTTTCAAACAATTGAGGGGGTCGGGGCAAGAAAGCGCCAAGCAACATTTTTGGTGAAATAAATCTAACACTGTAATCTGTTGCTTAATATTGTAAATTATAATATCCTACATAGAATTTATTTCTAATGTCACTTGGTGGCAGCAAATGTCCCAGTTTTTTTTTGCCCCAGATGTTTATGCCGTCAATGAAAATAGATAATTTTCAAAAAAGTAATACTAATATCATTAAAGTAATGCATTATTGTTACTTCGAATATCTCAGTTGTTATTAAGACATTCGAAAGAAAACTTTATGTTATATATCTTGATTTGAGTATTTGAACAAATTTTCCAATTGAGATATCTCAAAAGTTCAAAAATGTGGCTTAGCACTCTCTTGCCCCGACCCCCTCAATTATTCTCCATAAATCCAAATTTAGCCGAATTCTTTTGAGTGTCCTTTAAACAAACGTATAACTTAAAAACTATTCGACTAATTTGATGAACCACACAAGCATATCTTACACATGGCAATCTAATCATATGCTTTTTGCGACAGTTAATTTGAAACGTACATACATTCATACATGAAAATATTTTCGTGTCTCCACAATAAATCTTCAACTGACGTTTCTTCAATAACACTTCTGAGATATTTTGTTTTAATTGTATTAAAATACGAATGCATAAAAATTATATCAACTTTAATAATTTTCATAAGTCTGCACTGTATGGCGTAACATATTTATAAATATATTTCAATAAATAATAATGATTATCGTGAATCCCTTACTGGTAAATCATCCTTTTCGAATTACACAACTTCATAATAAAACTAAATAACCATCAAGCACTTTAACAAGAAAATTTTAAATACGTGTAACTTAAGTCACTTTTAACTCGAATGCTGAAATATATACTTACAAATTTACCTCTGAACTGATCGGTTCAAATTTCATTAAATTTCAACAAGAAATAACGACATTTGAATTAAATCAAATTACGTTAATCAGAAATATTTAGGTCCGAAAGGCGGTAATTCAATTATTGGATTATATTAAATTACAATAATGAAGAGGAGAGGCTTTATTGTAATTTCATTCTTTGAAAATGTACTGTCACTTTCAAAATGATAATAATTGAAAACAGAGGTACAATATTTAAATTTCAAAGCAACTGAATTAAAAATAAAATGGATGATATACTTAGCAAAAAAACATTTAAATAGAAAGCTGGCAAAATAAAGTCCTATATTTTTTATACACTGCTCAAAACAATTAGGGGAGCACATTTTTTTTTCAAAAATATTTTGATCAAAATTACACAAATAATTACAACAATAAGTAACTTAAATCAAAAATGAAAATTTATCAAAATTACACAAAGAATTACAGCAATAAGTAACTTAAATTAAAACATCCATAATTTAAAGCAAAGCATAAAACAGAAAAATAAAACTTCATATGCGAATCAAAGTTCATGACGTCAAAAACCAGTAAAGGGATATAACTGCAGAAATTGGGATTTCGCAGAAATGTCTTTTTCACGGTCTCAGTTGCGAATTTCAATTGCTCAGTTTTTTTTAGAAAAGTTGATTTGCAAATGCTATAACAACGTGATTTACCAGAATCCATGGCTTGGCGTATTAGGGAGAGACTTGAATCCGGGCAAACACAACGAAGGGTAGCGGACATTGTTGAAGAAATGTCCTTGCAAAGGCTGTGGGATCAATTCCAAGAAATAGGAAATGTTATATGTCGACCAGGGCAAGATCGAGCACGTGCACCACAGCAACTGATGATCGATATAGCTTGATAACAGCTCGTAGAGAAAGAAAAGGGGATGCTACTCTGCTGAAAAGACAGTAGCTCTTGGCAACACGACGAATCGTGTCCAGCCAAACAGTGCGAAATATACTTCATCAGTGGTCTCTATGCACTTAGGCCAATGGTCTACATTCCGTTGACCTCAAGTCACCGTGCGGCCCGAAGAAGTTTGGCCGCTGAACATCAAGATTGAAGGCAACGGACTGGAGTCAAATGCTGTTTACAAACGAGTTCATATTCAGTCTGGAGTGTGACACTCGACGTGTTTTGGTATGCAGGGACCGGGACACTCGAAATAACCCCACATTCGTTCGTTAAAGATCAGATTATAGACAAGGTGTGTTGATGGTATGGACTAGAATCAACATAGGTGGACGTACGGACCTGCATATCATTTGGAATGGAACTTTGACGGCCCAAAGCTTTGCAGACGAGATACTGAGACTTGATGTCGTACCTCACGCTTTACCAACGGTGATTCCTTTGTTTCCATGCACGATAATGCCAGAGTGGATACAGCTCGTCTGGTGGAGAACATGGTTGAAGCTGAAACAACACAGCGTATGGAATGTCCAGCATGTTTTCTTGACCTGAATCCGATCAAGCATCTTTGGGGCACACTCGGACGACGAATTTCAGCGAGAAGAAGGCTTTCTTTTATTGTATGGGACAAGGATATTGCAATTCTTAAAGAGTAAAATAGTATTCCTTAAAGTCTTATCGATAACCTCATCGCATCCATGGAAAACAGGTGTGCAACAGTCTTAGCTGTTCGAGGGAACCACACGCCGTATTAAACAACTTGCATCATTATTAAACAATTCTTTTTTTGTCATTTACATATAACCAAATTATTGCCCTAAACCATCTTTTCATGTTCTTTCCATACTTTCAAAGAATTAAAGCTTCCTTACAATTTTTGTGCGTCTTTTTTTTCTGTATCGCGCAATGATACACGTGTACTTTCCATTTTATACCCATGCATGTCTCTCTTGCACGGTTGTCTTCTCTTCTTTGCTTGCTCCCCTAATTTTTTTGAGCAGTGTATTTCAAAGAATTACTTTGCGGAAAATGTAAAACATCATGTTTTCTAAAATTAGAATGTCTTTTCTGTAGCAGAGAATCTTAAATACAAATTACAAAACATCACAATAAAAACACACATACATTTTTTAAATAATTTTAATCTTCTTAGAAATATTTTTAATTGTAGCTGGGGTAGTTTTTCTTAAATATTGTGTAAATAATGGTTGAGTTTTTTTAGATACGTAGTAAACACCGCAACCTCGGACTATATCCATTGTCAAGAAAATCGGCTATATCAAAAACACCAACAAACTGTATCTGCAATAAACATTAATAAATATAATAAGACAGAATAATATAATATTACTTATTCAGTTACAAATATTTCCAGGAGTAATAAGATTTCCTCCAATGTAATGTAAACATAATTTCTGAATTACATTATACAGCATTTAAAAAATTACATTATCAAAAATGTTATCAAGAATACATGTAAGTTTAAGCACTGTAACTTAGTTGTTAATGGAAAACAGCACATATTTATTAAATTTATCTTTAAGCTGATATAATATTCTTAAGAATTTCATTGAAATTGAACATCGAATGACACAACTAAATTAAATCAAATTACAATGATCAGAAAGAGTATCCTTCGTAAAACACAATAATGAATGTCTGTAAATGGATTACTGGATTATTTTAAATTGCGATAATGCAAAGTAGTGGAATTTTTATAATTTCATCTTTTACAACGATACTTCAGGTTTCGAAGTTATAGTAAATGAAAAAAAAAAGAATGCAGCTGATTGGAAAAGTATAAGGGAGGAAAACATTTTGAAAAATAAAATCATTAAAGAAAGGTTAACAAAAGAAAGAGATAAGTTTCATGTTTTAAAGCACAAATTAAAAACATTATGCTGTACAAAATAAAAAAGTTTTTTTCTTTCTGTAGCAGATTTTCTGGCTTATAAATATGAAAAGAGCAAATATGATGAAAATAAAATTTCTGAGACATTATAATTTGATTATAATTGTTTTTCTATAAATGTAGTTAGAATGCAAATTAATAAAAATTAATACTCTATCATTCATACACTATGTAACATAATTTAGACAGTTTAAAATTTTCCGAGTACACTGTTAAAAATTTGCAGCAAACTGTCCAGTCATTTGACCGTTTTTGTAGAAAACGGTTACATAATCGTAATGTAACTATATTATGACGTGTTATTGCTCATTTTATGGTCATAATAACGGTTATGTAACCGTTTTCTACAAAAACGGTCAAATGACTGCACAGTTTGCTGCAAATTTTTAACTGTGTACTAGTAACTGTTATTTCCAACCTAATATCAATTGAAAAGATGCTCCTAAATTATTCTACGGGATTTAACTAAATACACACAGAAAAAAGTTTTGTTGAATCAACAAAAATTTGGTTGACCCAACAAAACTTTTTGTTTAAATATAGGTCAATAGAAATTTTGTTTGAATCAACAAAAAAAATTTTTTTTGCAATTCCAAAAATTTTTTTTGTATTGTCAGGAAAAAAATGTTTTGTTAATTCAAGTAAAATGGTTCAATTTTACTTGAATTTTGCTAAAACAACCAAAATGTACTCAACAAAACATGTTTTGTAGTTTTAATCAATTCCTTTTTCTGGGTGTACATTATAAACAATTTGCCAAGGACAAGTTGATTCATCCTAAATTAGTTGTCGCCTGAATCATTGACATATTTACTATATTTAGCTCTAAACAATTAGAATATTTTCATTTAAATTCAACAACTAATAACGAAAACTGCAGTAAATCCAATTACAGATAATCAGAAAGATTGAATATTTTATAAAATACAATACTTGAATAGCAGGAACTATATTTTTGGATGATATCGGCATCTAAAAAGAAGGTTGTGCTAAGTCAATTTTTTGAGTATCTGAGATTTTGACAATCTGAAATAGTTGCTAAAGGTAGAATCAAAACCACAAGCATTTCAAATCCAGTTTGTAATAACAAAGAGGAAAAATAGAGAAACACGAAAAATGCTATGTCTCAGCAAATCCCTTTTAGTTAGTGCATATATTAAAGCCGTTCTTGGTATATATGTTCCTTATACAAATCTACAGTTTTTGTCCGATTGGAACGAAATTTGATGTACATACATTTTGGAACACGAGTAAAATCACTGTCAACTTTAAAAATTTCTCAGGCCATTCTTTATCTTTTTTTTTTCAAACATCTCCCATAGTTTATCATTACAGAAATCTTTTTTTTTCAATCTTTAATGCAATTTTTTTCGCGTTGCCATTCAAAGAAACTGCATATGGACAATATTTTTATAAACCAAAACTGACGTCAATTTTGGCAGATATGATTTGTTTTGCATATTACAAAGATTACTATAAGTGCTTTAAACGACATAGTACATATGCAAATGTGTTTGGAGAAAAAAAAATAACTTAGCTCCTAATTCTACAAAGGCAAATTGTGTCCACTGGTTTGTTAATATTAAAGTAAATTTTCTAAGAAATAAAAATATATTTTTGCGCACACAAAAATTCATGATTCAATTTATTCTACATAATCAAAAATCGTCTGTCGAATGTTGACATTTAGCAATCATTACATCGTAACTTTTTTTAGCTTGAGCCTCAACCAAGGAGGCATATTTATGTTCCTTGGATGCAGGTGAACAATAGATGCCCACTATTAATAAAATTGGATTTAAAGAAAACAATACAGTATTTTCCATTATTTTTTTCTTCTAAAATGGGTGTTAAAACAAATGGGATTAAAAGTAAAATGGTTTATCGGAAAAAAAATTAAATGCATTTTTTTAAATGAAACATTTATTTTAATTTTAAAAATTAATATATTTTTTATAAGTTCGACAACGTGGCGACATTTTCATTTCACCAGCTTCGAAATTATTATCCAATTCTTAAAAAAGAAAAATATTTTTGAAAAATAATGTTTTGCATCAAAAATCACATAATTTCAAAACGTAATTTTAGCAAATTCTGTTTAAATTACATTGTAAATATAATTTCGGAGTTAAATTTAGTATTTAATAATATTGTTTACAATTTTTCTATGAGTACAGTAATATTGGATTTCTTTAATCGCTTTCATGTTTTAAATACAAATGTGCATGTGATGTCACGCACTCAAGTAAAGTCGTTTTTCTCAATTAACTGTACGTGAAAAGTAACAATTCTTGCGGAGTTAGTAATTAATGATGTATTATTTCCTACACATAATATAATGTATTCTAACTATTTGAAAATTACGAGAAACTTGGCGAAACTTCAAGCAATTTAACTCAACGTTTTGCCTACGTTAAGTTGACAAACATGCACATTATCTATAAATATAAATGCATATTTGTACATGATTCATGAAGTGAAAGAATTTGTTTTAACTAGACACGTATCGGTTCAGAGGAAAATCTACCCCGGTGCAAGTGTCGTCATATTTTAAATCATGTGTCGGTTTTCATTCACAAAATATTTGTACTTTATAGCAATTACCCAAAGTAGCGTAATTTCCACAGAATGTATTGGTCGCCAAAGATAAGTTTAACATCCCTTTACCGTACGATTTCCCAGATTATTAAATTACATTAAAATTACTTTTAAATCCATAAAACATCAGTAAATTGAGATACGTTTTTCAAACAAATAACATTAAGAGTACATTTATTTTGTTTGACCCCATAAAAATTGAATGTTCTATGTTTAGAAGTAAATGTCTTTAATTTATAAAGATCAAATAAGTTGAACAGATTTAAAAATATACATGCTTTAAAATTACTTTAAAATCCATAAAAAATCGGTAAATTGAGATAAACTTTTCAAACTACATTTGAAAGTGCATTTTTTTCAAATTGATAGTTTAAAAAATGAAATTATGCGATATCTAGTAGTTACAAATATGCAGTACAAGCAAAATTTAATTGTTAGGTCGTTGCTACTGTCAATATGATGTCGGCATTACTCACGGATATGTTTTTGTTTTATAATATAAATAAAAATATGAAAGCAAATTTCGCAAAATGTTACGACATTTGGTAATTTTTTTTTTCATTGTCAGGAAAATCGTATATTTTTATATTGTATGCGCAAAGAAAACGCGCATTCTCATTTATAAAGCTGAGAAATTTTTCTATAGTTGAGTTAAAGTAACGCTTTTTTTTCTAATTGACTTTTTTATCGATTTATGGTTGAGTATGCACAAATCATATTGTCGTCATTGTTATTGTCGTATTATTGTTTTTTAATTTATATTAACCCGGGCAAAGCCGGGTGGTTCTGCTAGTCTACTATATCGAAGAATATACAAATATATACGAAACGTCTAACTGATAGATTATAAATTCTCAAAAATTAGTACAAATCGGAAATGTTCTCATTTGCTTGCAGGTGCTAAAAATTCACTAAAAGCTGTCCAGATCTTAAACGCATTAAAACCACAAACTCCAAACTTTTTCAATCGACACACTCGACCATCTTCTGGGATAACTAAATGTTGCTATTTCTCCTTGATCTTGTTCAAGATCTAGCCCGGAGAAACCTTTCCAGATCAAATGTGAAATAAACCAACTGTGTATGCAATACAGTCGCTAAATATATTATATGTTTTATTTTTAATTCAGCTGCTTTGAAATATAAATATTCATCCTTGACTTGGAATGGTCTCTCGCGCCTGAATCTCGAACAAGGTCAAGTAGCAATAGCTACATTTAGTTATCCCAGAAGTTGGTCGAGTGTGTCGGTTGAAAACGTTTGGAGTTTGGGGTTTTAAAGCTTTTAATATAAGGACAGCTTTTAATGAAATTTCAGCACCTGTCAGCAAATCAGTGCATTTCTGACTTGTACCTCTTTTTGAGAACCTTTAATTATTTATTAAAGGTGAATTTCGCACTGAAAATTTTAACTTTTATTGATAGATTATAGTTTCAAAATAGTTGCATTTAAAGTTTTAATAAATAGTCGCCTGTGAGAACCTTGTTAATGAGAAATTAAGGATGTTCTAAATCTGAGCGGATACACGCGGTGAGCAAAATGTTAACCAAAATGAAATTTATGCTTTACTTTATGCAGCAAATACAATTGGTAAATTGGATGTAACTGACTTGGAATTCGTGATAAGCGGCCATAGCTACCGTGCTACAGTGCAAGGAGCAATAGAGCATAAGATTCTCTATTTGCCTAAATTCCGTAAGAAATATTAAAACACTGAAAATTCTGAAATTTTAAAATAGCTACAAGAAAAAGAAAAAGAAAAGAGAAGTGTAAAACATCATATTATATGAAACAGAAATGAAAATGTTTGTAATTCATTATGAAGTGTAGAATCTGTGCTTAAGTAATCCTCCTTCACAACAGTTTTGAAAGTTCCCTACATCATTTTATTCGGATTGCTTGATTGCTACCACTTTTTTTAAGTAGTGATATTCGATTTATTTAATGACACATTAAATAAGGCAGAAGTAAGACGAATTACAAAAAATGTGGAAGCAATCAAGTAATCTGAATAGAAAGCCACCCAAATGTCAACACTGACACACAGATGTCCTTTGTTCATTTTTTTAACTGTCATATTACTTTCTGGTTTTCAAATAAGTCATAATTTCTAATCTTCAAATCAAGTAAGCATGTTTGAACCAGAAATTTTTACTTAATAATATGTAACGAATTCTTCGGTGGTACATCTTTGACTCCTTATCAAATGTAAAATTTCTGGTTCAAAACACATTTTTTTAAAATTCTATAAATATAGGCTGGAAATAATGGAAAGTAATTTTGTAGTTGAATATGAGTCTATATGGATATTGATGAGTTTATATAAATGACTATTGCTTTTAGTTTTCGAGTTATGATACACAAAACTTGCTTTTAATTTTTTAACTAATAAAATAGGACATAACACATATGTGCTCTAAAGTGTCGATATTAAATAGCAATAAAAAAGGAGGGTCATTTTTGTAATTTAATTATTTGCAGCTATACCTTTCAAATTATGATAATTGAAAACAAAAGTGTAAAACTGAATTTGAAGGACATTGAATAAAAAATAAAACTAATGATGCATTTTGGAAAGAAAAATTATCATTCAGAAAATGGGTTTCATAAAGATAATAATAAATTTTCTTGCTTTAGAATATACTATATTTGTTCTGATTCTAAGGTGTACTTTACAGAATACAAATGACGTCATGAATATAAATCACATGAGAGTAAAAGCTATTCAATATATCATGAAAACTACTTTCGTTGCACTTTTCAATGAAAAAGTAAATTCTTTACATAAAAAATTTCTAGCAAATTGTATTGAAATAGCAAAGGAAATATATTGCTAACTTACAGATATATCTGTCATTATATGGATCGAGTTCGACTCTTCAAAATTTATTAAGTTGTTTTCACATATTCACGAGCTATGAAAGGTAATAGATTTTATCCTTGATAACTTATTTATGTTGACACTATGTATCGATAACTATTGACACTATGCATCGATAACTTATGTATGTTATTTATTTATGTTATTTGTTTTCATGAAAGTACCGTATATCCGGTTTCTTTTAAAGAGGTAATTTGTTTAAGTTAGTTTTTTAATTAATTTTACATTATATTTTTGTTACTTTTAAAATTAAAACAGTTAAATATATTAATTAGATGAACTTTTAAAATTAACTTTATAGTGAAGTACGACTATTTTAAGACGAATATCGAAAATACAGAATCATCGAAAAACATTGGACACATTTCAAAAAATCATAACTCCAAAAGTAATTGTTGCGACGTACTAATTTTCTTTATAAAATACGCGACAATTCTCCGAGATTTGTTATATGTAACTGATTTTGCAGCTATGACTTTTAGATGATGTGCAGAAGTGATGCGTGGTGAAAGAAGTTTTGTGCAGTCCAACTTTTTTCCAAGACAACTGTATATTTCTTATCGTAAACGAAATATCCCATAATATTCAAGTTGTGACAGTTCGACTACTCTCGCCACGTGAGTAGGCGATGTTTTGAATGCGATCGTAATTTTTGTCCACTAAGCGTCCATGTGCGTAAAAGTTGATCAAGGCTCCCTTAGATGGATGTCTGAATCTCGGAAATTGTGAGTTGCTGTTTTCTTTCGATATTTATGCAAATTATTGTAGCTGTTCAATCGATACTGTCGATATATAAGCTGCGAATTTTTGTTTAGAGTTGTACTTAGAAACAGTATTCAGAAGCAGTACTGAGAAGCAGTCCTTAGAAGCAGTACTTAAAAGCTAGTATCAGGTGTCAAAATCAGACGCTAGTGTCAGTATCTGACGGCTGAAGTTCTCAAGAGTTTAGGGGATCAGTAGCGTGTATTGAAGCCTCCCTCACTACGATTAACGTCGGATTAAGTTGTTCATTCTGCAGTCTACATTTGGGTATATTTGTACGAGCCTTGGAACCAGGTGGAAAGCCTGCATCAGAGTCCACCTTGGATTACAACAAGGATTGACATATCTTAAAATTGCACCCTGATTCTCCACTGTCGACGGACTGTGAGTTGTATTTTTCCTTATATAATCTATTACTTATTTGATAGTTTTTATTTTTGTGCCGCTTCAAGTCGAAGTTTAGACTGTTTATTTTCAGTTAGGTAAAACGAGTAGTTCTCGGTCAATATCCCTGCCCGATTAGATTCAATAAACTTGTTTTCATTTAAACCTTAACCTCTGTTCTCTCTCTGCTCTACTGAACGGCCTGGCACTTAGCAATAGGGCCGTTACAAAGTAATAATAGGGATAAATTCTTATATTGATCTTTTCTGGCGAGGTTAAATTCAATCCCGAGGTACATGCATATGGAATTGAGTTTGGTCGCCAAAATGTATTTAATGAATACACAAAAGAACTTTGTCGCGTACAAGTATTGCTTAATAACAACAATAATATTCTTTCAATTAATAGACATTAATTTTTCACCGAGAGCAGAAAAAAGTTGCAACTTCTTAAAATATCATTAAAACGTTGTAATACATTTTTAAAAGTTATCCAATAAATGTTTCTACACTCTCCAATGGGAAATACAATTGAGATTGTTAATATCTTCTTCCTAGTTCCTTTTCTTAGTATCGTGACAAGAGTGCCTTACATGTGAATCTATTAAAACGGTTTCGAACAAAGAAGATGGAATGAATGACAATGACCTCAAAAGAACAAGTTCAAAAGTAGTGTCTTAAGTGTTTTTATAGTATGTCAGACATAAAATGGAAATACTAGCAAATGGTTTTCAAAAAGCTTTTTCCAACAAAAAGATGAAACGAATGACATCGACCTCAAAAGAACATCTCCAAAATAAGTGTCTTACATTTTCTATAGTATGTCAGACATAAAATGGAAATACTAGCAAATGGTTTTCAAAAAGCTTTTCCAACAAAAAGATGAAACGAATGACATCGACCTCAAAAGAACATCTCCAAAATAAGTGTCTTACATTTTCTATAGTATGTCAGACATAAAATGGAAATACAAGCAAATGGTTTTCAAGAAGCTCATATCTCGAAAGTATCTTTAGTAACTAGAATATTGTTTTATTCCCATGCGTCTAAGAATAGTTTATGCGTGAAAACTACAAAATCTAGATTTAAAAGTCTAGTTAAAATTCCTATTTCACTGATGCACTAGAAATTATTTTTGTTTGTACACTTACAAAAAGTTGTATCCTAATGAAGTTTTCATTTTAGCCTTTCTAAAATTCTCATTTTAACAAGACTTATAGCACGGTCATCTGTAAAGGATATTTTCAAATATTCCGTAGTCGCTAATTTCCGACACATACACGAAATTATTTTCATAAGAAAAAATAGATTTATTTCCATTTGGAACCAGTGAATACGATTTAGATTTATCTGACTACAGTAATCTCAACAATCTATTAGTTTATTACTACACTTAAATTTTGTCATTTGTTACGTGTCTTATGATTGTTTTCTTTTGTCTCACTAATTGCGTGATTTTAACCCAATTTTAAAACTATTGTTTAGTGTTGTAAGTGAAATGATTCCTTGCGTAATGAAGATAATTCGTTCTTGAATCCTACTTCTTATACGAAATCTTCATCAAACGGAACAGGATCTCCAATCTAATTAAAATACAACTTGGCTACGTTATGTCAGTGTGCTAACCCAATATAAAATTCGTTAGACGGGTCCGAAAACAATACAAATCTTTATTAGATGAAAACGGTGTTATAAGATGTACCTGTTAGACGAGTTTTTAATTAGCTCACAGGCTATCAAAGCCTGAGAGCTTATGTGCCCGCCGGTTCTGTATGTATGTATGTATGTATGTATGTATGTATGTACGTATGTACGTACGTAACGCGATAACTCTTAATGATACATTTACAAGTCAAAAGAAAATCTAATTTGAAAAATGAAAATTTTATAAATGTTTATAATTTGTAACTAATGTTAAAAAAGTAGGAGAAAAATTTTTGCAAGTTTATTTTAAAAAATTATTATTAGTTTGAAAACGATTATATTAAGCATAAAAATTTACATTCCTCTGTTAAATCAACTGTTTCGCGATACTTCTGAAAAAAAAAATGAGTTTTATAAATTCAGTCGTTGTTACATTTTAGTTTGCTTATAAAAATATTCTTGCACTATTTATTTAAAGAAAATGGAATACATTTTAATGTTTTAAATGAAAAATTATTACTAGCACAATCACTCTGGTTTATTTTCACTACTAGTTGTTATTTAAATCATAATTAAAAAATAATTTATTAAAGACATTTTTAAAATATTTTCTATAATACATATTTGCAAGCTAACTTACATAACACATTAATGCATATTTACAAGCACAAGCAGCGTAGAGTCTTTGGAATTCCCAAAAGTCTGGATAATCTTTTTTCTAATTAAGTTTTTTTTTTCAATATTTAAATTCTAAAATCCATAATAGCCTTAATTGATAGCAGAATTTGTGGTAATTTTCCGTTGTAACAACACCATGCCAAAACATATACTAATGTGCCATATTTTGCAACCCAAAGGATTTTTTTCCAAACCGTGCCAAACATTCTGATTTATTATTAAATTGAACATAAATCAATTTTTTAATATTATTATTTATTCATAACCTCGCGAAACATCTTAATTAGCTATTTTTTTATAGAAAAAAAATAATATTAAGTTATACAGTTTTATTGACGCTGAGAAGAATGTTATCATTTGGCAGTTACTGGATGATGAGGAATCTAAATTTGTTTCAGGACTTAAGATACAATAAAAATAATTTTGATTGAAAAAAAAACTATGTGTGTCTTCATTCAAAAAAATGAAATGTTTACAGCAATGCTAAGAGACAGTTACAATTTCCTACATGCGGTTTAAATTGAATTTCGTTTTACTGCTTTAATGCATAATATATATATATATGTACTTTTATTTGAAGTATATATCTATTATTGACATAATAAAATAGTTCGTGAAAATCTATAATTTACAAATGTTATATTTTTAAATGCTCAAATTTGTCCCAATAATGTTATTTTTTTTCAGATGATTCATTTCACATGAATTTTATTTTACGCCAACTTGGCAAAAATGGTGTTGGTATAATGGAAAAGTACCGAATTCGTAATATTTTTCAGGGATTAGAAAAAGCAAAAAAATTCTATTATAATTTTGCGGTAAAACTGAACACAACCTGCAAGCAGAATTTTATTAATTAAATCATAATTATTCAAACGTTACTCAGTTGTTCATGAATTAAAAAAAATGTATATCTGAAAATCACACGATTTAACTGAGTTAATCACTGAAGAAGAATAACTTTTATAGAAAGAATAACAAAATATCATTCTTAATCGTATAAGATTGCAACATCCACATGGACATATTTATTGCCCCCTTCCCCCCCCCCCAAAAAAAAGGGGGGATTACTCGCCAAATCTGTCGGCACAGTATATGGGACTTTTCCCAAAGTTGGTTTAATTACTTTAAAGTTGTTTATTAAATAATGAGTGGGCTTTTCTTCCCATAATTAATGTGCAGTTTTGATCCTTTAAAAAAAGTTAACATTTAAAATCACCCCATATATGTAATTAATTACACAGTTTTCTTTCACCCAAAGCTTTCTCTAGCAGCAAAATCTTATGTATTACAAAAATATTCATTAAATCATTCTTTCTATATCCGTTACTGTAACTGCGATACTTTCCCATAAGAAATTCAGCCTTTGGGGTTTCTTTTTTTAAAACGATATTTTTCTATTTATGTAATATTATGTAAATATATTTTTTATGCATTTTTTATAGATATTTTACTATTTTGTATATATGTATATATTTAAATTGTAATGGCAGTTGTGAACGAGATTTTTACATTTTTATCTGTGCCTTCGGAAATATTAAAACGCGAAAAAGACAAAGATCATAGTTTTTTTGCCTTTTTATACGGACCGCGTCTGAATTTTATTATTTTAAATGCTATTTAAATGAGATTTATCTTTCCTGGGATTTCCGCAAATTATATTTGGTAAGTTTTTTTTTGTTTTTTTAATAGTTGTTTACAATTTGCTTACCTGACAATAACAATTATTTATCACAAAAGGGCTCCAGGTTTGTTAAATCTGTTCGTTTATGTATTTTCATTACTTATTAAAATGTCGAAAATGGCGATAAAATTTTGTTTTAACATCGTACTTATTTTTTTCAGATGTCACAAAAACATGGTTGGTTTAATAAACGTATGTATATAAATATTTAAAAAACATGTTTTTCGCCATCTTGAAAACTTGGGTAAGATGCTAAAACTGCCTTTTGGTGCCATTTTTGATTTTTTCGAAAATCGTGCTAATCGGCAAAGGAAACGAAATTTTTCCCCCAGCTTTTTATAAACAGAAAAACATAAAAGGCACAATGAAAGATATAGAGGTAAGTGTTTGCAAATACATGCAAGATATTAATAAAATAATAATTTAAGGGGACGGTGGACGTTAAAATTGAATTATTTTATTTTTCATCATATATATATGAAATTTTTGTCCATATATAGATTTCACCATAAGTATATAGAATACCTTAAGGAAATTTCCTAATCTTAATATAATTTTAAGATTTTTAAAAAAAAAATTAAATTTCTAAACCATATTTTAAAATGCTCCTTGCGTCTTAATTTTTAAGATATTTCCCCGATTTAGCATTTGGATCACTTAAAACTATATTACAAACAAATCTGTGTATCAGTTTTTTAATCTCCCGAATAGTTAATTTCTGAGAGATTTTTTCTAAATTCCATTCCGATTTTTATCAAAATTTAGCATTTTAATAAGTTATAAATCAAATTTAATTATCTTAACGAAGTCTAATTATAAAATGCCTACACAGTTTCTTTGAAAACAGTATCAGGATTCGTCCTTATCAATTTCATGAATTTTGAACCAAAATTAAGACGCATGGAGCATTTCAAAAATTTAAAGAACGTGTAAAATCTGTATTGAAAAAAAAAAAAAAAAACAGGTATAAAGTTTGCTAAAGCACCGAAAAATTCATTGTGTACATAATTCAAACGCTTGCAACTATGCGAAAAATTATCGCAGCTGCATGAAGTTTTTCTCAAATGGTTCAGTACCAACTAAAGAATAATAATACACATAAAAATAAATTTAGATTTTTGGGGCTATTTTTGATCAAATAAAGGTCCACGGTCCCCTTAACAAGCTTATTTGCACCTTTGCCAGAGTGGTTGAAATTTACTAATAATTTTTTTATTACATTCAAGCTAAATGCTTTCTACTTAATACATTTTTACCTTGTTTATATACATTACTTTCAAATTTATACGGTTTGATATATATATTTTAATCTCCACATTTATATATATAGAATACTTACATAGTTGCGTCTAAAGACTTTCAATATTATATAATAGATGCAACAACTGGTTTTTTTCAATAATAAAATTAACACTGTCTAATGAAGAATTTTTCCTAATCCTGATCCAAGTAAATCTTAATAAATCTATTATATTTATGCATAAATTTGTATCATTTTAGTTTTATTTGAGCTAAATATCTAATTTCCTTTTACAGATGAACAATAGAGCAAAAATGATTACTTTCTGTGATCGGAGTGCATTTTTCCGGCGATGAGAATAATAAGCAACTGTGCAGGTTGAAAAATATTTTATAAAGTATGAGTGTTACGTCTATAGCTATGAATATCTAGATTTTTGTATTATAGCACTGTATTTTTCATTTTCTTCTTGTTATCGAATTTTTCTTCTGTTTGCATTTTATCTGTTCAGACTAAATTATATCAATTGCGATGTTTCAGTGTTAGTCAGTAGAGAGTTGTAAGCAAATATATAAGGGTTATCTACTGTATACAAAAATTCATAGAACTTCAAAAATGTAACAAATATAACCGTTCGCAGTATCTGATAATTATCACGATTTCAGTTTTGAAATAAACTGAACTATTTGCGACATATTTTTATAAGAAAATTGTGTTATATACAGTAGTTCAACAAGAATAAGATTTACTGATCATATACTTCAATCACGATAAGTTTGCTTGCAAAGTTCGTTATGATGCAGGGAATGAAACAAGCTAAAATCATATGAAAAAGAAAGACATTTTTTTAACGGAAAAGTGTGTTCTGCTAGTTTCTTGTTCTGGCTGTTACCATAATCAACGAAATATTAGTGCAATGTGATATAACTTACAAGCACTATCGTAGAAATAATACAGGAGTTCAAACATTCAATAAAATTATTTTTTTTTTAAACTGAAATTATACAAACAGATTATAAAATAACTCAATTTCATGACTCAATTTGACTCGGCCTAACTTTTATATTGTATTAGAAGAACTCAGAAAAAAAGGCATACACAACAAAATTTCTTCTAAATGTTATATAGATTATTTACTGGTACCTGTCCATATATTATTTTATCATGATAAATGAATTGATTAACTCACAGACTGGTAGAAAAAGTGAATGCAGCATTTTATAACATACCTGAATTCCCGTGATGACACTGCAGAAAATAACTTGCGAATTATATTTCCAATTAAATCCTTCGCAATTACTAGATTGTATCTAAAGATATCACGATAATTCAGTTTCTGATTGGGGATCCGATTTCAAGTTTTTAGCACATTACAGACTATTTCAATTTGTATTTTGAAAGTAGTAATAAGAAAATATGAGATTATACTTTTATACATATTTTTATACACTTTCACATTACTGTTTATCAAAAGTATAAATATAGTTATTGGAAGAGTTTAATTAACTTTTTTAAAATTTGAATTTAAATAAAAATTTACTACAGCTCAAATTTTATTAAAATCGCTCAGGAAAGTCAGTGTGTATAACAAAATCTTTTTCAGAAAGTTCATTCACATCAAAATTAATTATTGGGTTTTATTACCTGGACAAAATTCTTAAGACGATTAAATCATTGATCGATAGCTGCACATAAAGGGCAGGATTTAATAGAACTTTAAAAATTCTTTAGTGGTAATTCAAACGTTATATTACGTTTTATATAGCCATTAAATTTTTCTAAATTTCACTAAAGATATTCTAAAAACACAATACATAAAATATTACTATGAGACATTGATAGCAATTTGTACCATATTGAACCCCCTTTTAGAGCACAATAAAAAGGATATAAACAGATAACTTTTAATAAATAAATAAAATCGACATTAATCGATTGTTTCTAAATAAAAAGCATTGATACAATGTAAAAAAAAAGATAAGCGATTCTTAGTCTACGAAAATAAAATATAACCGCGAACAAAAATATGCAATAACCTCTTCCAAGTAACCCATGATTCCGAAAAGCTTTATTTATTTTTAGAAACCTTTGAAATTATTATATTTTTTTAGATTTAAAAAAACATTATTTGAAGAAAGTTTTTCCCAACAATGGTTTTCGGAAGTCTTTCCCAGTAGTTTTTACAGTGTATGAAAATATGTAAATATTTTTCTGAAACCAGTATGTCGATTTTTAGTATGCTATTAATTCTCAATTAAACATTAAAAATTTGTGTAATTGAAATTATACGTGCAAACGTAACGCAATAATATTAATTTTAATTTTAATTTTAAGCTGTTAATTTTATATGCTAGTTTTCAAAACAAGTTTGTTTAACATGAAAATGTTTACTTGCAAATTGATAGCATTCGAAAAACGTATAATCCGAATTAATACATTATAAAAAACTACTTGAAAACATTTCCGAAAATCAGTTTGGGAAAAACAAACCTTACTCTTATAAACATTGCTTGATATCTTGAAAATACACAGCAATTTGTTTAGATTCCATCATACTAATTGAATCCTATTTAGAAAGAGTTATATTTACAGATAAATCGTTAAATTGTGATAGGACTGAAGTCTGGGAATTTTAGGAAACATTAAATTGTAGAATTTCATGACCCCGTGCAATTTTTACTGCTCGGTTTATTTAAGAGGATCATATATATATTTTTCTGTTGTCCACATCCCTTTTCTATGAATTTACGAAAAGCACAACAACGCATGAGGTATCATTCGATAGTTTTTTTTTTTTTTGCAATGGCTTCTGACTTAGTGCACTCACAATTCGTTAAAACATGCTTTTTGAATAAAAATTGCTGATCATTAAAAATTAAATCGGCATTGTTTTCATAAATGAAATGAAAGGTTTTCCTCAAATTAGAGTTGCCACAAAAATATATTACCGTATTTTATGATGCTCAAAAATTATTATAAAAATAAGTAGTACAATAAATATAAAGTGTAATTTCTCCACACGAGTTTATTTTATATTTATGGATTAAAAAAAAAAAAAAAAATTAAAATTGAAATGTTTGGAAGAAAAAGACACCATTGATCGATTGAAGCAGGGATACTTCACTTGTACAATAAAAGGTATGCTTTGTACGTATCCTATGTGCGTACCTAATTTTCTTAAAATCTGTTCAGTAGTTCTGGAGATAATCGACCAAATTTGAAAATCCTTTTAATTTTGAACGTGAGTGTACAATGTGAAATAGATGACAGCTCGATTACATATATTACCCTGATTATGAGTCATCATGAGTAATAGGCTTGCCATTCACTTCACAAAGGGTATGTGATGTTGCTATGAGAACCCCCCCACCCCGGCCGGTGCTCCCGCTGACTGGCAGTTTCGTTATCTGTGCCATCTAATCTATTATACACTAGAGCCATTTAATCTATTATATACTATAGCTATCTAATCTATCACGTAATCGATACTAAAATTGGTTGCCAAAATGTGACGCTGCCTCCCTTTCATTGCTAAAACCAAAGTCGTAACTGAAATATTTATTTAAAAATTTAAATTTTTGTATGAAAAGAAATTCTGCCATCTTTTCTCCCAACTACAGTGATGTCAGTCCACCTTCCTTTTTTAACACTTTCCAACATAGTTGAAAAGTGTTTATGAATTGTGTTTGTCTGTCTGTCGGTCCGTCTGTCTGTGCTCGTAAATGTACTCGGATTGTCATTAAATTTGTATACATTATTGAATTTTACTATGGAATGTTTGTTATTGAAAATGAAGTGTGTAACATTAATAGTTCATTTGCATGACACGCAAGAAAATTCCATTACATTATGGTCTATATGGAAAAATCGTTTGTGGTGCATTTTATTAATGTTACGGTATTTCAAACATGATGGAATTAATATGCGTTACTGAGATGGACTACAGCATTCTTTCACCGGAGTATAGAATTAGAAGCATTTACAGTTCAATTACAGGGACGAAAAAAATAATTCCTTTACATTATAATCTATCGAGGGAAAACGTTTCCGGTGCATTTTGAACATGTTATGCTACTTGGAACATAACGAAATTTAAAAGGATCACTGAAGTTCAATTCAACTTATTTTTTATTGATTATTGCGTGCGTAGGATGTATCGTTTATGTACAGGGACGCACAAGAGAATTCAGTTAAATGGCTGACAATGATCAGTAATTGCTAGATGTGCTCTTGCCGCTGTGGTATGCAATTTTATGTAAGTTTTAGTATATTGCTCGTTGTTTAAAAATTATGTACATCATATAAAGGGCTGCATGAAATACTTCGAATATGGCGTCAATTGCTGAAAGTGGAGCTTTACTGAGTTACGTATTTTTTAATTGCTTATTTATATATCTCATTCCATCGTATGAAAAAATTAAAATTTTTAATAATATTCTGTTAGTGTTTCATACTCTATTCCGGATGCATGAGTTTTCATTCTTGTTTGAAAATTCCCATTGCTTTATTGTTACCATTCTTTTAATAGTAATACTCGCGGTATTTAATTGTATATTAAATAAGGGGAAAATAACATGAATTATACTATTTCAGAAAAGTAGTGAAAATCAAGCATTCTGAATAACACAAATAAGTAGCGGGATTGCAACATTGCCCTACTACCTGAGAAACCATTATTAGATTCTAATGAAATTGAAACAAACCTTCCACCAGAATACGCCATTTCCAACAAAAACGAATTCTGAAAACTGTAGCATTGGTTCAAAAGTTATACGTGGACATGCATAAAAATGTATATACATGGCGTTTCAAAAAGGTTGAAACGTGCTTTAATTGTCTAGTAGCTAGAGATATGTAAGACAATGTAATTTGTAAACGTGTTCAAATTTTTTTTGAAAATAAGATTATGGTAATGAAATGGCTCTGCCATTAAATTTCAAAAGATTACACTTTTTAAAATTTTTGCAACCTCCGTAGACAAAATTAATCACTTGGAAAATGTTTACATTTGCTGCAACGAGAACACTGAAAACACTGTTTATCTTTATATTTAAAATTGAATGACGTATAATGAATTGACAATTTGCCATTGTAAATGAGAACCATAAACAAAGTTTCTAATATTATATATCTGATATATTGTAAGAAAGAAGACACATGGATGATAATACATATGTAGTTAATCGTAAACAAAAGTATCCAATGCTTGCAATAACATTAGTTTCAAAATTATTTATAGAAGACTAATCAGATATGTATTGCTGGTGAGAGAAAACACTTGGACAATGCTTCGTGAATTCAGTTATAATAATTTTATTTCTAAAACCGTACGTATTTTTCTCATTACATTATCATTGCCTCAATATTGGCTTATTTAGATGTACTTGTGATGCATTTTTTTTTTACAATTGTAACATACACCATCATGAATTTGTACGCTGTCCATATTTTCACTCTTGAAATATATCACTTTTTTAATAGAGAAAATAATACTGATGTATAATTTCTACAACATGACTAAACTTAATGCAGTTCGGTAAAAATTTCATATAAACTTTTCAAACAAAATTCATTAACTACATAATCTATCATGTAACACAACATAATTATTTTATGTAGTTTATCAGTGACAAGTAATGGTAGGTGACGAATAGTCGCACTCACTCAAAATGTATTAAAATGCCTTACTCTAATTTCATCGTTATGTAATTACACTACTTATTTTTTATTTCAAGCTGTATTCTTTATTTTTGTTTCTATTTAACGATTCTATAAATACTTCATACGTGACCATTAGCAAAATTTTAATGTAGGGGAAGGTGGCCTAAAATGATCC
Source organism: Maratus michaelseni (assembly GCA_963931845.1). NCBI lineage: Eukaryota > Metazoa > Arthropoda > Arachnida > Araneae > Salticidae > Maratus > Maratus michaelseni. The sequence goes on along the minus strand of OZ007597.1, from coordinate 101,068,215 downwards.
TAGCGGGAAAAAAGGGAATATTTTCTTCCAGACAGGTCGCGCTATTTACGGGGTAACACATAAACTAGTTGTGCCAAGTGAAGAAGAAGCAATGGCAGTATTCAAGCGATCGCAGTATTACGCGTCTGAATACAATTCTTTGAAAAATAAGGTAAGCACTAACTTTCCTTACTAATTTTCACTACGTTATAAGATAAGCACTAACTTTCATATTTATTTAGCCTTTCATGTACAGCCTTTCATGTACAGAAATATAACTTGTTTTACTTTATGGTGTATGTTCTTAGATGTGAATTACACTTAGGTGTTGCCGTAATTACTTTTATATCATTCATTTTGCCTTAAAAAACAATTTACAATTATTTTTAAATGAAGGATCATTTTGCCCTTTGGTGAGGGTAAAATGATACGTTGGACACTTTTAAAAAAATCTATTTTTTTCATTACTCAGTTTGGGTTTAAAATATTATTAAAATATGTTTATAATGCAAAATATAGTGTAAAACATACTAGCAAAGAGCCAAAGTTTATTTAAACAGTTATGTTATTTTACACAAGTTTTCCATTTAAGGGGATCATTTTAGGCAACCTTCCCTTATAAAAATAGCTAAAACAATATACTTTAATTTCTCTAAGTTAAATGTCTTTATTCAGGTAGGATATATGTCGATGAAGTAGTCTTCATTGTAGCTCAGTATAGCATTGCAATATTAAGATAATAACGATCAATAAGGATCCTAATTATAATATTGATTTGAAACCGTATATTGCAGCCATTGTTACTGTTATTGATTGACTTTTAACCACCCAGAATCTGAATAAGCCCCTGATTTAAGTAACATTAAGGATTACACACGTATCTCGCATGGGTTGTGAAGTAACCTTTCGGGCATAGTAGTCATGACGTCAGATTAACAATAACAACAGTTTATTTCAAAGCAATAATAAAGGTAATTCGCAGTGGAGTGGGCAGATTTTAACCAAGGTGATCAGAAACAAACAACCTCGAATCACTAAACTTGCGATAAAGTATGTTACACAGTTGAAATAAAAAGCCGTTTAGAGTATTTTTCGGTATGACATGTAAAACGAAAATCCCTTCTTAGAACTGCTGTTTTCTTTTTCACTTTGCTTGATCTTTTAATGTTCCGATGTTCTAATCTTTTTATCCATTTTTGACAAGCAATAGTTTTCAAAATCCACCTAAGCTAATGAAAATAAATTATTATATTTTTTAATATTGGGTGTTTTAAATTTTCAGTATTGGTGAAAAAAAATGTTTTAAAAACAAAATTTGTGATAAAATGATTCGATTTTTATTTCTATTTAAAATGTTATCCCTTACTTTTATTTCTACAAGTTCATTTTTAATCTGTTATGTAGAAAATCTAATATTTTTCTGAAGGTTATATTTCTATAACGGTGCAAAATAATAACAATAATTACAAATTAATAATTTGCAATATAAGTCCGAAACTTTTATTTTTTTAAAGAAATATAAAAGGTCAGTCTAAAAAAGTAAAATAGAAAAAATAGATTAGTATATCTTGCTAAACAAACAAATAAATAACAATAAATAAAAGTCGAAAGTACAAATAAGATTTTTTGTTTTTTATAAAGATGCATTTTTATTTTGAAACATTGAACTTTATTCACTTTTCGAGAGGGGGAACGCCTTCCCAAGAAGCTAACTAAATTCAAGCACTTAGCTCAAACCAAATTCACATCGCTGTTTTTTTGCAGAAATCTTAGAAATCACATCAGTTCTAAACACAATGTCACTAGGAACACTATAAATGCCACTTAAAACACGACAATATTACTATCGAAGGGAACCCCGTGCATTCCAATACTCTTACATTTGAAATACCAAACTTTAACTCCACACCACGCTGGCGAACTCATACTTGAAGATTCTACTCCAAAAAAACGCTAATAAAACATTCATTGGCTACTCAGTACGGGGAAACTTCGACGTTCAAATCAGGATGTGAAGAAAATCCAGACTAGATTACCACTATGGCCGAGATGCTTCTAAATCCTATGGAATCTAACTCCTACTTCATTATATAAAACAGCTAAATAACCACAGATACTTAAATATCATATGATTGCACAAAATAACCGTTAAAATTAGATTCTTGGTTATTTTGTGCAAGATTGCTAATCATATGTAATCAATTGACAAATATGGCAACCCTGCCACTTTATTTATAAATTTGCATATTTATTTATATTACTTCAAATTCTACTTTGCATTATTGTAACGAGCAAGTGTTTATTGTTGAGATAGATTTTTTTTTAATCATGCTTTATATTTATTTACAATAAGAAATAAAAAGTAATAAAAGAAATTAATTAAAAAATATATACAATAGAAAATTCACAATCCTTAAAAAATTATCATATGTTTTGTTATAACTTTAGAACAAAATTAGTTCGCTTTTTAGGTTTAATTGAGTGACAACTTAATAAGCAGAATAAAGAAAAGTGGCGATTCAAAAATGTGGAACCTGGACAAAATCGCATAAAAATTAATTTCGCAAAATTATTTTTGTCGTACATTTACTATATTTATTTATTTATTTATTACAATTTAACAAATGTTTTTTAAATAAAACTACATAAGTAGTTAAATGCAAAATAAAGTAATAGTCTTTGATAGCTCGAACTGGTTCACTTTAAACTCAATAAGAAAAACACTGATTAAAACTACAAAAAGTAAAAATGTGAACTGTAAACTTTAATTAAAACGTTAAAACCCTCTTGGTTACACATGCGACAGCGACCGCCATCTAACACACATGAGCTCTCTGCTCTGAACTGAAAACTTACATAAACAATCACTTTAACAGTTAACAAAAAAAAAAAGAATAAACCAACCGTTCAAGTTGCGAAATGTCCTTGCATGCAAGTAAACCCAAGATCATTTGCGAAGTCTGGTTCGATGCACAAGTATGCGGAAGCACATAATCTCTTATCTAGGTATCGTTCGCTCTATCGAAAATGCTCTATCGAACGTGTGTCGGAAAACACTGTCCAAAAACATTGTCGGAAAATGTCCGAACATACACCTCCGGCCTTGAAACCTTCAAGGGCTATAATTAACTATTCTCATTCAAAAGGTAAAGGACAAAGTTTGTGAATAGGACGCTTGAGCTCTCCCGTAGCAGTTCTCACTATGGCCACTCTAACATGACCATCACTACCTGAAAAGGTTTCAATGATTCTTCCCAGTTTTCATTGAAGCGCCGGCACAAGTTCATTTTTAATGAGCACTAAGTCCCCAATCTTTAAATTTGCTGTTGGACGTAACCACTTGGGGCGTTGTTGCAACTGAGACAAATACTCTGCACTCCATCGCTTCCAAAAGTGCTGGAATACTCTCTGTGTCAGTTGCCAACGACGAAGTCGTGAAGGCGGAACCTCAGAAACATCAAGCTCTGGAATAGCTGTTAAAGAAGCACCCGTCAAAAAATGACCCGGTGTCAAAACTTCTAGATCATTTGGATCACTTGACAACGGACACAAAGGTCTCGAGTTCAAACAAGCTTCAATTTGCGACAATAATGTTGAGAACTCTTCAATTGTAAATAGCGAATTTCCCATTGTTCTACGCAAATGATATTTCACAGACTTTATGTTAGCCTCCCACAGCCCACCAAAATGTGGAGCCGATGGAGGGTTAAATTTCCAAACGATGCCCTCATTAGCAACATAATTCTGTAAGGATTGATCTTTAATGGTGGAGGATATAAATTCATATAATTTCCTCAATTCCTAACTTGCACCCTTAAAATTTGTAGCACAGTCACTTACTAATTCGGCTGGCTTGCCTCTACGAGAAACAAATCTTTTCAGAGCAGCCAAAAACGTTGGAGTGGACAAATCTGACACCAATTCAAGATGAATTGGTGTCCTTCAGGGTCCCTAATCCAAGATCAAATGTCAGTCAATTTTCATCATTTCAAACTTTTCTGGTACCCTTCAGAAAAATATTAAATTTTCTATATAACAGATTTAAAACGAACGTATAGAAATTAAAGTAAGATATAACAATATAAATGCTTGACGATTACATCATGAAACATTACAATAATAAAGACGTGAGTATAAAACATCACAAATTTACTGAATGGTGTACACAAATGTCAAATTTTAAATTTTATACATGCATTAAAATTAAAAATATCGACGTTTCGACCACCTTCTATGGTCATCCTCAGGAAATATTTGTTATTAACCGACTTAAAAAAAGGAGGAGGTTATCAATTCGACCCGTATGTATGTATTATGTTGTTCACGCATAACTCTCGTAAATGTGCATCGATTTTGATAATTTTTATTTTGTTTGAAAGAGTAAGGGTCCAAGGTGGTCCCATTTTAATTTTGTCAAAATCTGATCATTAGAAAAAATTATTTTATTCAAATTTCCATTATTTTGATAATTTAATTTATATTTCAAAAAGTCCATTATTTGAATTGTTGCCAATTTGTAAAATAGCGCACATAATAATATTCCCTTTCAATTAAAAAAAGTATTTACACGTGACTATCAAAAACAGAAATAAAACTTGTAGAAAAATACGTTATAAAAAATATACTTGCGCGTGAAGATTAAAAAAGAGAAATAATTAAATTATTACACGTTCAAAACATTAAATGGGAAAACTTACGTCATATTTAAAATGCTCAAATAACATTACTTCCAAACAGTTTCAATTTAAAAACATATTTACACGAGAGATTAATTTATTTGCAGCTGATATATTATGTATACTAAACTACGAAAAGTCCTTCTGGTCTATACCGGCAGGAAAAGACAGCCTACCTATTCCTTGGTTTTAAGATTTTAGCTAATTTTACTGGAAAACACCAAGCTATAAAAATGGATGGAACCCGATTACAGAAGATTCAGTCGCAGTTCTCGTCAATATTCAATTTGAATCAGAATTTCGCCAAATATGCTAGCTATAGCCAAGTTGGCTTCATTTATGGCAACTTGTTTTTGTCGCCAAATTTTTTGATATTTCGCCAAATATTGCCTAGCTTGGAGAGAATTTAACGCTGGCGAACATGAATATATAGTGTTGAGAATGTGAGAGTTAGAACGATGGTTACAACAATGAAATAAAACTTGCGAGAGAGCATGTTCACTAAAACTCTTAAATTAAAACAATTTATGGAGGAATCCTTCTGTCTTGTTTGAAAATGTCAGCCACTCTAAAATTTCAAAATGGTATATCTCAGGCATTTTTTAAGGTAGAGGCAAAACAAAAATTGTTCCAGTATCCTTGGATCAAGGCTGAACATTCAATTGAAAAAACCTTTAGGATTTGTAATATTTTTAACGACTTTGTACATCTTTTTGAATTTGAAATCTTTAAGTGTCTATCATAGCGCCTCCTTTTTGCCGAATATCCCCAAATTCAACTGGGACCTGCAGGCCATAGTAAAAAACACATACAAAAAATTTGGTTCAGTACTGTGGATAACCTAATACACTTTTCGATGATACAATAATTTAAATGGAACAAAACTCGCTATCACAGCGCCCGCTTTCGGCAGAATATCCGCAAATTCAAGTGGGACCTGCTGGTCACAGCCAAAAACCTATAAATGAAATTTCGTTCAATTGCTTCATAACTTGACACACTTTTCATTGATACAAAGAGGGCACACACGGACAGATAGATATTTTGTAAAAACATGTTTTTCGGAATCTTTAACTCCTAAAACATATAAATCCGTCGAAACCCGGAAGTTGAAAAAATTTTGATCACAATACTTTCTTCTATTTAGATAGAAGAAGGTGAGAAAAGGAGGATGTTAATAATTTGACCCAATGTATGTATGTATGTATGTTTTAGTCCTGTCCACGCATAACTTTCGTAAATGTGCACCGATTTTGATATATATATTTTTTTGTTTAAAAGTGTAAGAAACCCTGGTGGTCCCATTTACATTTCATCAAATTCTGATGATTAGAACAATTTTGTTGTTAAAAAATTTTCAAAATTAAAAAATGCGTGGAACCCGATTACAGAAGATTCATTCCCAATTCTCGTCAATCTGAATGCGAATTTCGTCAATTTAGTCAACTATAACCACGTTGGCTTCACTTATGGCAACATATTTTGATCGCCAAATTTGGCGATATTTCTCCAGTTGTCGTCCAGATTGACAAGAATTTGATTCTGTCAAATATTTTATTAAAAAATATTTATTTAATGGATAATTTTGGTAAATTATAATTTCTATTACAAATTACTTATTTATTCAGTAGATGTTGAAATCAAGATAATTGTCTATTATTGTATTAATAACTAAAAAGTAGAAAATAAAATAAACTTTTACAAAAAAAATATTAACCGACTTAAAAAAAAAGCACTAAAAAGTATTAAATAATTCTTTAAAATTCTCTAATGACAAAATGTTATCCATTAACCACAAATCTGATATCATGTGTCGGAATAAAAATGATAAATTTAATATGTACAGTTTAATACCCACCAAACATGGATTTTCGAGAGAATATATTTTACAAGAGATAAATATAGACTTATGATTCAGTTTACGAATATATACACTCTAAAATTGGAAGGAGTGAGAAGTTGACTCTTTGGAAGAGTGAGAGGCATTTTCACTCTTTTAGGAGTGAATTTTATAAATATGCACTCTTTAAAGAGTGGAACTTTCCACTCTCTAGAAAAGAGTGAAATATCTCACTCCGTTGTCGAGAGTGACTGTTCACTCCGTTGACAAGAGTGAGATACTTCACTCCGTTGAAGAGTGAGGAAAAACAGTTTTTTCCAATAAAATCAGAAGATGGCGCCAGCTCACGGATGAGAATCCGAGTAATCTCCGTTATCGAAACGAAATGCCTAAAATGAAATCCTTTATATATAGTAGCACGATTTTAAAAAAAAACTGAAAAAGGCATTGAAATAATAAATGAATCTATAGAATTATGGATAGGAAATATATTTTATGCTTTACAAATTGCAGGATTTGCCAATGCTAAGAAAAGTGCAGGGAAAACAAATATTTGAAGTAAATTTATGCTTAGCTGCAACACAATTTTGCTTCTATTTTATAAACAGAAATTTAATATCTCTGAATGCTAATTATTTTCCTCTTTATTTAAATAACCTATTCTACATATTTTATATCATTTCTAACCTCTTTATGAATATAAACAAAATATAACTATACGGATTAAATTTTCTGTTATTTTTAGCACGTTTGAAATTAACATAAGAGAAATGAAAAACGTTGCATTTAATCACTGATTTTATAACATTTATTATAGAAAAAAAAAGAGTATAAATGTGTCGGAAATAATCTTAGGAAAAATTTAACAGCTATAATTTAAGAAAAAAAAACGTTTTTTACCCTGACTGAAATTTTCCTCCTAAAAATTAGTTTTGAAAAGTAAATTTGAGGGCCCCTTTGTATTTCAGTGAGTAAACTTCGGCTTCACGGGCCTATTTGGTAAACAGGCCCTGGGCCTCGGACATATGGAAACATTATTAGAAAGAAAAAAATGAATGAATAAATAAATAACTGCTTTGTTGTAACGGAATTTTTGTCATAGCGGAAATGTACAGACGAGTAATATGCACATTTTTTAGACGATTTCGGCGTTGTTGTTTTTAACGTTTAAAATATGAATATTGCTTTCTGAAATAATCTGCATGATAATCTTGTTTCTTGATTCTAATTCTGCATAATGCTTTCGATGGATATCGATGGATGTTTTCGATGTAAGATAAATTTGCGATAGTCATAAATCCTTACTTGAAACTTCGTTTTCCGCCTTGAAATGGGCTCTTTTTTTCCTTGTTTTTTTTTTTTTTTTTCATCTGGTATCTTTTTACTATGTATATGTACTGATTTTTGGAATAGCACTTTCCAATCAATTGTTATGTTTATTTCGCACTAAAAAGTTTTTATATTATGCGCTTTGCAATCATTTTAGACTGTGGAATTAGCATACTTCTGTTCGGAAGAAGAAAAAAAAAACGCAAACGCATCTTCCCATTCACAGCTTTTTTAGCATGCGCAATCTTGAAATAAGAATAAATTTGAAAGTATCAGACGATAATATAAATTACACAGAATAAGTTGTTGTTAGAATTTTTTCCTCTAATAGAATTCCATTTTTTTAAATAATTTATCAAATTTGTCTAAAAAATGTGCGAACAGTCTCTGTATTATATGATACAAAAAGAAGGTTTCAGTTTCTTATTTACACAGTTGAGAAACACCGTAAATATTTATGATTTCTACACAAATTTAATAAGTGTGTTCGAATATCACAAAAGAAACAAAGCTAAAATAATGTAATAAGAGCTTTTTTAATTGTAAGCGGCTGTAGCAAGCTGTAGGTACCAGTTCTCGTCCGAGCGCTGAAGTCAAGCAGCAACGAGCTCGGTTACTACTTGGGAGGGTGACCGCCTACGAACAAGCGTGTGTAAAAATGAGTTTCTCTTTTATTCAAGAATTTTAGTCACTCCTGAAAGAGTGACAATTTACTCCTATCAGGGGTGAAAAAACTCACTCCTGAAAGAGTGAGTATTCACTCTTTCAGGGAGTCAAGAATTTCACTTTTTCCTAGAGTGAATAGTCACTCTAAAGAGGTTGGGCAAATTTTGACTCTGCGATAGAGTGAATATCCACTCCTCCGGAGTGAATAGTCACTCTTTCTTATTTAGAGTGTACATATGAAAAGCAATCAATTACTTTTTGAAGTCGGTGCCAAACTACCTTAAGTTTAGTAAAAATTGTGAATATATTGTACCTAGTATCTACTAATTTATCGATTGGGGTTGTTTGGCACCGACTTCAAAGAGTAATTGATTGCTTTTCATATGTATATATTCGTAAACTGAATCATAAGTCTGTATATTCATCTCTTGTAAAATATATTCTCTCGAAAATCCATGTTTGGTGGGTATTAAACTGTACATATTAAATTTATCATTTTTATTCTGACACATGATATCAGATTTGTGATTAATGGATTACATTTTGTTATTAGAGAATTTTAAAGAATTATTTAATACTTTTTAGTGCTTTTTTTAAGTCGGTTAATATTTTTTTTGTAAAAGTTTATTTTATATTGCTTCTAAAGTTTCAAATGCGAAAAACAATCCGTTCGTTGCCACATTATGATGGCATAGCTAGTTAATTTTTTAATTTGTGGACGGCAATAATAATGTGGTAACGGACGGATTGTTTTTCGCATTTGAAACTTTAAAAGCAATATAACAAATATTTCCTGAGGATGACCATAGCAGGTGGTCGAAACGTCGATATTTTTAATTTTAATGTATGTATAAAATTTTAAATTTGACATTTGTATATACCAGTCATACTCAACCTGCGGGCCGCGGGCCGCATGTGGCCCGGCGACTTTTTAGTGCGACCCGATACACATAATTATTTCTCCCTATTTATAAAATTAATTGAGATGTGTTTTTAATATTTTGACTTCTCTTTTATGTATTTTCATGGGAAGGCAATTTCTTGTTATTATAATTACTAATTTAAAATTACCTTAAAATATCTTAAATGACCTTTCCTTAGTCAAAGTTCTTTTTACATATAGTTTTACTTATGCTATAGTAGTGTATACATTTCTTAACCCTGAACTCTAAACAAAACTATTCCAAATTAATTTAATTTGCACTCTATATTTCTACATTAAAAGAAAAGTTTTTGCATTGAGAAAACAAACTGATTTATTAGAAAAAATCCCTTTTTTTTCTTCTTTTTTCTTCTTTATCTTCTTCTTCTTCTTTTTTGAGAATTTAGAATTGCTGAATTGTTTTTGCGTTTTATACTTATTATATGGCTAATAAGGCTTATTATGGTAAAATATTTGTCGCTGAAAAAATTGGCAGCAAAAGGTTTCATACCACTATTTCAAAACAAAAATCTTCGCGGCATTTGCAATAGAAATCTGTATTTTTTTACATTATTATACAAGTGTGTTGCGGCCCGCCTAACTTCGCAAATACATGTTTGCGGCCCGCGAGAAAAAAAGTAGAGTATGGCTGGTATACACCATTCAGTAAATTTGTGATGTTTTATACTCACCTCTTTAATATTGTAAGATATAATAGTTAAGTAGAAATAACAAACGAATTATTTTATCACAAACTTTTTTTTTAAAACCCTTATTTTACTAATACTGAAATTTTAAAATATCCAAGATTAAACAATATAATAATTTATTTCCATTAGCTTAAGAGGATTTTGAAAACTATTGCTTGTCAAAAATGGATAAAAAGAGTGGAACGGAACATTAAAAGATGAAGCAAATGTAAAAGAAAACGACAGTTCTAAGAAGAGATTTTCGTTTTACATCTATAACCAAAAATAATCTAAACTGTTTTGTATATTATTTACACTTTAAAATATGTACTAACCCATTTTTAAAAATGGTATAAGTACATATTAGATAAACTAAAAGTGAATAAAGTCCAATGTTTCAAAATAAAAATGCATCTTTATATATAAAACAAAAAAAAATCTTATTTTTACATTCGACTTTTATTTATTGTTATTTATTTGTTTGTTTAGCGAGATATAATAATCTATTTTTTCTATTTTACTTTTTTAGACTGACCTTTTATATTTCTTTTAAAAAATAAAAGTTTCGGAATTATTTTACAAAATGGTAATTTTTAATTATTGTAATTACTTTGTACCATTAAGAAATATAACCGTCAGAAAAATATTAAATTTTCTACGTAACAGATTTAAAAATGTCTGACGGCTCGGCCTACAGGCGCAGGTAGATTTTGAAGACGCAGACCGTGGGGCGCCTGTTTGTTGGGAATTGCGGAAGAAATGACTTTTTTTGCCATGATGCGGTAGTTGGAACCACCCACTTCGAAACCTAACTTGTTTGCAGGTGGAGCCGGCAAGGATTTTTTTGTTTTTGTTTTTATTTGTTTATTTATTTATTTATTTATTGTTATGAAGGTTGGTTTTATAAAAAACTTGTCAATATAAAAGTTTTAGATAATATTAAGAGGATTTATAATAAGTTTAAGCGGATTTGATATCTTGTGAATGGACGAAGTTATGAATCTTTCTCTTCTAAAATCCCCCTTTCCCCCACCCCTTGGGGCCATTTTTAATGATATCAATAATCTGTCATACATAAATTTTCGGCCCTTTTCCTAGAAGTAATAATAACTTTAAACGGATTCGATACGTATCATAATTAAGAAATTATGGGGGGGGGTTTCTGTTTTCACAAAAAGTCCCCCCATCCCCCCATTCTGCCCCCCCCCCTTGTACGATTTTGCCTATTATAAACTTGACCGAGATTTTATGCCCCTTGATTTTATGTATCAGTTTGGAAGAGATTTGTGCAAAGTTATTGCAGTTTTCGTGTCCATAAAAAAGTGACATAGATAGATAGATAGATAGATAGATAAAATTTTGAACCGGGGCTGATTTTGGGTTCTGGGAGCGTCGTAGATCTGCAAAATTTTTTCAAAAATTCCAACTTAGGGGAGAATGTAATAGGTTATATTTCTTACGAAATCTTCCTGAAATAAACGTATAGAAATAAAAGTAAGGGACAACATTTTAAATAGAAGTAAAATAAAAATCGAATCATTTTATCACAAATTTTGTTTTTAAACCTTTTTTTTTTCACTAATACTGAAAATTGAAAACGCCCAATATTAAAAAATATAATAATTTATTTCCATTAGCTTAAGGGGATTTTGAAAACTATTGCTTGTCAAAAATGGATAAAAAGAATAGAACATCGGAACATTAAAAGATCAAGCAAAGTGAAAAAGAAAACAGCAGTTCTAAGAAGAGATTTTCGTTTTACATGTACACCGAAAAATACTCTAAACGGCTTTTTATTTCAACTGTGTAACATATTTTATGGCTTCAAAATACGTATTATCCCATTTTTAAAAATGGTATAAGTACATATCAGATAAATAGAAAGTGAATAAAATTCAATTTTTCAAAATAAGAATGCGTCTTTATGTATATATGTATACTAGGGGGCCTACCCCCTGCGAGCTACGCTCGCCAACCCCCGCTCAGACTTCGAGGCCTCTAAAAACATGACAGCATGCTTTATTTTATAAATATTGGTAAATCTGTAATTGGGTTGCCATGCTTTTAACGTTTTAATGGGGCATTTTTTTATTATCATGGCCTCATACACAGCTGTAGCGACAACTGACGACTGTTTTCGGGAATGATAAGTAAAATCAATTACAACGTGAAAACCAACTTGTATAAAATGGTTAGGTTTAAATTGTGGCTACCTCTCGGACTTTTATAACAACAATCTGTATTCTATTCTTCCTTTGCGTTTAAGGATGAGAAAAATTACATCTGCTTGTGAATAACATTAAGAACCACGGTATTGAAAAGTACTATGTTATAGACATTTTCAGTAACAGGTTTTAATTTTCTCCCTATTTTAGTGCACCATCATGCATATTTTCATGTTATTTTAAATGTGTAAATTATTTATTTTAATTAATATGTATATACGAATTTTCTAATAATTATTTATCATACAAAATTAATTAAATATTTTGTGCATATATGCCTGCATTTATCCGGCATCAATTGATGAGATATTTAAACAAATTTGCTATCCCCGATAATTTTACACCATGTTATGTCACTTGAATACTGTCCATAAGAAAATCGGGTACTTTCCATTATAGGATCCTTTGCTTTTAGGTTTGGCGTAATTCGAGCTTCAAAAAGGGATAGATTCGTTAATATACATAGATTTGTTGCCAAAAGTTATGAAAACAAACCCAATAAACTTTTGGTGCTTTTCTATTATAGGGGTCTTGACGCTTTTTTAAAAAGCTTGGCGGAAAAAACCAAGCAGGATATTTTATTCTTCCGTTCAGTTGGGCAATTATTATTTTATAAAGTAGTTTCAAATATACAAATTAATGATTTTATAAAGTCGTTTAATTAAATTTTACAAAAAAATAACAAAATGATATCAATAAATAATAATTACTATTAATTCCTTTTCCTCCCTTTCTTTTGCGTTTACCTAAATGACGTCATTTGGACGAATTTATTCAAAATATTTTCAGTTTATAAATTAAATTAAATGCTGACAGACGATTGAATCCTGACGATATAAATGTTATTTTTTTTTTCAGATTTTACTGAAAAACATAATTTAATCACAATCTTGTCTTCATTATCGATTGAAATAAAAGATAAATCCAATTTCAATTTGAAAATGACGAATGAAAAGAAATCAATAAATCCCTATCGGGATCCTTTTCAATTTTTTCCTCTTTTTTGTCACAAAAAAACTGAATAATTAGTTGCCATCATTACAGAAATGTCATTAAAATTAGAAAAAAATTAATATCTCGAAAACTAATTCCAATTTCAAAATTCTATTACAAGTTTTGACATCCGCGGATTTTTAGGGAAAATTGGTATTAATTTCACCATCAAGCGTTTAATATTTTATTAAAAATAGCCCTGAAACGTAATCAGTCGTTTAATCAGTCGTTTCATAAAATCGTTTCATAAATTCGTTTCATAAAATCGTTTCACAAATTCGTTTCATTAGGATTTTATATATATAGGGTAGATATATATATATATATATAAATATATATATATATATATATATATATATATATATATATACAGGGTGTATCTAAAATGCTTCAACAAACTTAGAAGGATGCTAGTACTCATGAAGACGAATAAAAAATGCAATGGAACATGGGGTCGCAAAGGACGTTTAAAGGATGAAAATCGAGAAAATGTGTCTGGAAATGGACAAACTAAGACAAGAAAGAAACACTCCAGAAAATTATTTATTGCTCAGAATAGGTACAACACAGCTCGTGATGTCCAGAGAAGACAAATATTTTACAACAATTGTTCAAAGTGTCGACCGCGGACATTATTACACGGAGTACATCTACGGAGGAACGACTGGTGGAAACGCTCGAAGATTCCGGGAGTTTCCTGGATTTCTCCTGCAGCGGTCACAATACGCGCTATTACTTCTTCTGCCGTTTCTACTGCCTCATAAAAGAGGGATTTCATCTGTCCCCAGAAGAAGAAATTCAAAGGGTTAAGGTCCGTCGAGCGTGGTGGCCCTGTTGCTTGGCATCCACGTGTCAGGTAACTGGAGATGCAATTTAACTTAGGTGGAAAGGGAAAAAATATATCAAGGGAATTTTCTTCTAAACTAAAGCGGTAAGGGAAAAGATCAAAGAATGAATTTTCTTTTAAAAAGATTCTGTATGCAAAGTTAGGATACGGGAGAGGCAAGAATTTTGTTATTCAAAATATAGGAATTTTGGGGTGAGATTTACAACAGAAAATACGAAAACAAAGTCGTAAACTTTAAGATATGAATACATTCAGAGATGGTTCGCACCTGAAGGGAATAAAACGTATAGTTACTGGACAAGGGTAAGAAATAGGTTTAGAAAGGCATAGAGAGTCCAGGGTTTCATAAAAGCGGCTTTATTCACAAATATGAATGTAAGGTTTACAAAGGTGGTGTAAGAATGTGTACAGCAACAAGGTACAGGTGGGATCAAGCGGTAAGATCCTTTGAAGGTGAAGTCGAGGTAATTTCTATAGAAGTGTTGGATCATAATATGTTAGAGGGGGAAAAGTAAGACTCCTTGAGAAGGGAGAAAAATAAGACCCCCTTGAGAGGGGAGAGAAATAAACGTAATTTGTATAGAAGGGTTGGACATCCAACGAAATTGGTAGGAAGATAATAGGAAACTGGGTATCCAGTCAGAAAAGTTTATGATATGAAAAGAAGGAGAATCGGTGTCCTCGCGTTGGCTAAGAAAGAATTTTGAATGAAAATGGGGGTTACGAATATTAAGTAGTAAGGCAAAAAAAATACGGTGCGAAAAAAGTTCAAGGGATACAGATGGATAATTTTAGCTATGATGGAGTAACAATACTTTGGAGAGTGAAGTGATTGCGGAAAGCCAAGAGTTTGGATAGTGAGAGTGCCAGAAAATACGAAAACAAAGTCGTAAACTTTAAGATATGAATACATTCAGAGATGGTTCGCACCTGAAGGGAATAAAACGTATAGTTACTGGACAAGGGTAAGAAATAGGTTTAGAAAGGCATAGAGAGTCCAGGGTTTCATAAAAGCGGCTTTATTCACAAATATGAATGTAAGGTTTACAAAGGTGGTGTAAGAATGTGTACAGCAACAAGGTACAGGTGGGATCAAGCGGTAAGATCCTTTGAAGGTGAAGTCGAGGTAATTTCTATAGAAGTGTTGGATCATAATATGTTAGAGGGGGAAAAGTAAGACTCCTTGAGAAGGGAGAAAAATAAGACCCCCTTGAGAGGGGAGAGAAATAAACGTAATTTGTATAGAAGGGTTGGACATCCAACGAAATTGGTAGGAAGATAATAGGAAACTGGGTATCCAGTCAGAAAAGTTTATGATATGAAAAGAAGGAGAATCGGTGTCCTCGCGTTGGCTAAGAAAGAATTTTGAATGAAAATGGGGGTTACGAATATTAAGTAGTAAGGCAAAAAAAATACGGTGCGAAAAAAGTTCAAGGGATACAGATGGATAATTTTAGCTATGATGGAGTAACAATACTTTGGAGAGTGAAGTGATTGCGGAAAGCCAAGAGTTTGGATAGTGAGAGTGCTTGAAAAAAAAGACTTGAACCTTTTAGCATGGAGTGTCCTATGACTGTTATATGGGGTAAGCAAATCTTTACCATAATCTTTGAGCTAATAATTAAAGGCATCTTTGTAACGAAGTGTTTAAAATTGATACACATTTAAATTCAAACTGAGTTGTGTAATTCTAAAATATAATAAATTGTATTTAAGTAAAATGATATTTGTAATTTCATCTATTACTTTATTAAATATATTTAAACTTATTTAAGAGTTTTAATTGAGTAAATCTTGTTGTTTACTTCTAAAGTTTGGACTACAGGGAATTGCCTGGGTTATATTCACTAACGACACGGGAAATGGAAAATAAATCAAAGGGGTTTGTGAACGGAATTTATTATCGTTAAATATAATTTATCCAAAATAGAGATTAGTTTGGATTACAATAATAGTATAGAAGAGAACTTCAAGTAATTTAAAGGTATGCAACCCAGTGTCTTTTTTTTCAAGCACTCTCACTATCCAAACTCTTGGCTTTCCGCAATCACTTCACTCTCCAAAGTATTGTTACTCCATCATAGCTAAAATTATCCATCTGTATCCCTTGAACTTTTTTCGCACCGTATTTTTTTTGCCTTACTACTTAATATTCGTAACCCCCATTTTCATTCAAAATTCTTTCTTAGCCAACGCGAGGACACCGATTCTCCTTCTTTTCATATCATAAACTTTTCTGACTGGATACCCAGTTTCCTATTATCTTCCTACCAATTTCGTTGGATGTCCAACCCTTCTATACAAATTACGTTTATTTCTCTCCCCTCTCAAGGGGGTCTTATTTTTCTCCCTTCTCAAGGAGTCTTACTTTTCCCCCTCTAACATATTATGATCCAACACTTCTATAGAAATTACCTCGACTTCACCTTCAAAGGATCTTACCGCTTGATCCCACCTGTACCTTGTTGCTGTACACATTCTTACACCACCTTTGTAAACCTTACATTCATATTTGTGAATAAAGCCGCTTTTATGAAACCCTGGACTCTCTATGCCTTTCTAAACCTATTTCTTACCCTTGTCCAGTAACTATACGTTTTATTCCCTTCAGGTGCGAACCATCTCTGAATGTATTCATATCTTAAAGTTTACGACTTTGTTTTCGTATTTTCTGTTGTAAATCTCACCCCAAAATTCCTATATTTTGAATAACAAAATTCTTGCCTCTCCCGTATCCTAACTTTGCATACAGAATCTTTTTAAAAGAAAATTCATTCTTTGATCTTTTCCCTTACCGCTTTAGTTTAGAAGAAAATTCCCTTGATATATTTTTTCCCTTTCCACCTAAGTTAAATTGCATCTCCAGTTACCTGACACACGCTTGCCGGACCGTAACCATTTGGATTTCTTCTTCTGGGGACAGATGAAATCCCTCATTTATGAGGCAGTAGAAACCGCAGAAGAAGTAATAGCGCGTATTGTGACCGCTGCAAGAGAAATCCAGGAAACTCCCGGAATCTTCGTGCATTTCCGCCAGTCGTTCCTCCGTAGATGTACTCCGTGTAATAATGTCCGCGGTCGACACTTTGAACAATTGTTGTAAAATATTTGTCTTCTCTGGACATCACGAGCTGTGTTGTACCTATTCTGTGCAATAAATAATTTTCTGGAGTGTTTCTTTCTTGTCTCAGTTTGTCCATTTCCAGACGCATTTTCTCGATTTTTATCCTTTAAACGTCATTTGGGACCCCATGTTCCATTGCATTTTTTGTTCATCTTCATGAGTGCTATCATCCCTCTAAGTTTGTTGAAGCATTTCAGGTACACCCTGTATATATAATAAATCTTATTTGTATTTACGACTTTTATTTATTTTTATTTATTTGTTTGCTTTTGCGAGATATAATAATCTCTTTTTTCTATTTTACTTTTTTTTAGACTGATTATTACTTTTTATGTTTCTTATAAAGCTAAAATTTTCGGATTTCTTTTACAAAGTATTAAGTTTTAATTATTGTAGTTAATTTGTACCATTTTAATCAATATTTCGTAAGCTTTATTTTTAGTGTTTCTTATTTTACAACAGAATGAAATGAAAATATTAATGAGGAAAAAATAAT
This sequence comes from Maratus michaelseni, assembly GCA_963931845.1. Classification (NCBI taxonomy): domain Eukaryota; kingdom Metazoa; phylum Arthropoda; class Arachnida; order Araneae; family Salticidae; genus Maratus; species Maratus michaelseni. The sequence goes on along the minus strand of OZ007597.1, from coordinate 101,050,429 downwards.
GAATCATTTTGAAGTTTTTCTTCTATGGAAAATTCAAAATAAATTCAAAGTTTTCCCTTTTTTCAAACACTTTTATGATTGTGAATTGATGTTTTTAAAATATTAATCTTCAAAGAACCAAGCAACGTTAATTGTTAGCAATTTTAAAATACAGGAATTCTAAAATATTATTTTCCGAATATTAAAAGGAAAATTAAAACAGTTTGTAAGCAAAAGACTTATTTTTTTTAACCTAACATATTCGTAAATCGTATTCTATGAAACGCTAAAAATAATAAAACCCGTTTAATAAAATTTACAAAAAATACATTAAAAAGAAACGGGATAGCAGCAAAAAATAGTACTAAAAATAGAATCCCGTATATTTGAGGAAAAAGGTGTGTATTTTCGAAAAACTATTCTTTAGAGCGAGAAACAAAGTTGCATTTATACCCTTATTGGAGGAGTTCAAGTCCCTAGATTTAGTTAAAATAGAATTGTATGGCTTCTAATTATTACAGAGATAAAAATAAGATCATTTTAGACAGGTAATGTTAAAAAATGTTGAAATGCAATAAACTCAGATTATGTTTTAAACAAGAACGAAAAATCATGCGTCAAGCATATGTTATTTAGCACTTTCCAACGCTTCCAAAATAATTTTACAAATCATGACCGTTTAATAAGCTGAAAGATGACATCTAAGTAAACAATTTAGAAAACGCATAACATATTTAAAAACGTAATTTCAGGAATTTCCAACATACATTTCCAACATAAACAATATTCGGAAAAATATCCGAATACTTTTATTCAGCCCTGTATATTATCTATAGATTTGTATATGTACTACATAGGATGCTAAATTTTAGTTTAGTTAGGAAACGCGTAGCACAGTTTAAAATTTTCCTTCTGGAGTTTCTGTCAATAAACGGAAATGTGTTCGCGAACTTTTGTGCTGCCCTGTATATGATCTACAGAATTTATACAGATCCAGTAATAGACAAAAAATGAGTTAAATTTAAAATCGCGTTCAGCAACTTAAAACGCACTTCCAGGAATTATTCTTAAGAGACAGTAGAGAATTCTTTTGTGTGTCCCTGTAAATGAACAATTACTGCACACAATATTCTGTAGTAAGCCTCTTTTACTGCACCTTAGTGATATATATAAATTTCAATGTGTTTAAAATCATGAAACATTATTTAATTAAACCGCAAACGATTTTTCTCCATAGTCTTAATGTAACAGATTTCTTTTGACTGTCCCTGTAAAGTAACTATAAGTGCTATGCACATCCTATTCCATATTAAACTTTTTGTAATGCATCTTAGTGATATATATCAATTACAATGTGTTTGAAATTGTGTAACATCATTAAAATAAACCGCAAATGATTTTTCCCCATAGACTGTAATGTAACGGAATTCTTTTGAGTGTCCCTGTAAAAAACTATAAGTGCTACACACTTCAGTTGAAATAGGGAACATTCTATAAATAACGACAATAACATATAAAAATTGCAGGGCAATCCGAGCTTATTGACGGGAGTTAGAGCACGGCCAGACGCCATGCGGCAGACGGCCAGACAAACCAATGTCATAAACACTTTTCAACTAGGTTGGAAAGTGTTAAAAAGATTTTTGGGTCAAAAACAAACCGATTTATATAAAGATGAGAAATATATTTAAAATATATTTAAGAGCACTCTCTTGGAAAATGGGCAAGGTCTGTCATTTTTTTAATGGGCATTTTTTTTCTAATTACGAGAAATGCTAACTGATCCTGTCATAAGTAGAATCAACAAACCCACCTTAGTTCCATTAATCAATACTTTTCCATTAACGGCTGTAATTGTATCTATAAGTTTATATTACTTCGTAAATTATAGGATGAACATAACCCACAAAGTACAAGATTTGCATTTAGGAAAATCAATATATTTCTATGTTTAACCTACAGAATATTATAAAATGAGTAGTGTTTGATAGCTATTGAGATAGAGCATGAATAACTGCATCTACATTTTTTAATACAGGATGAGTCATGGACTTCATATCTGAAATATTATTTGTGCGTAAATATTAGATAAGTGCAGAGTGGAAATATTAACATTTTGTAATATAAACATTGGATTCAAAATATTTAAGCGTTTTAAATATATATCTCTAAATGTCTGATAAAAACTTCGTGTGTGTTTTTAACTTTAAATCATAAAATATGTATTGAAGATTAACAACTTCGGAGTTTGACGTAACTGGAGGAATCTTTTAAACAGAACTGATAAGACTGTTTTCAATTCGAAAAGTTTATGAACTTATCCCGCATAGCATGCACAGTCACAGTGACGTCATTGTGACGTTACTGTGAGTCACGTACGTCACGTCACATCTGTGACCAAAATGACACCACTTTGTAACGTCACACTGTGATCAAAATGTGAACGTCTTGAAGATCTAAAAAAACTTAAAATAAACTTTAGAACATCTTATGGCATGAAGAAAATTACTTTTTGACAGCTTTAAAAATTTTTGTGACGTTGCAATGACGTCACTTCAAGTCACATAAGTCACGTAAAACCTATGACCAAAATGCCAACACTCTGTGACTTCACGGTGTGATCGGAGAGAGAATTTGGAAAAAAACTCATAAAATATAGAATTGAATTATGTCATGTACCTAAATCATTAATAAAAACATTGTCACACATTATTTAAATATATTGTATTTCCAAAATAAAATAATAAATAAATATTTGTCTACATATATGAGACAGATATTTTTTTTACAATTTTCATTGCTATTTTCATGAAATTTAACAAAATATACTATATAATACACAGGTAAAAATCCTTAAATAGAAATTTAGTAACGTAGGAAAGTTTTGGCGGAAAGTAATTCAGAAATAGATCTCCCATTCTAATAAAACTGTTAGCGATTTAGAGATTTGTTAGCATTTTAAATACAAACATTTAATTTTTTTTCCTACCACCGCATAGAACTCATTTGCTAATTTTGTGATACTAAAAATATTTTAAAAATCTCCAATCTCTTATTATTTTGAGGGCTCAACCCAATCATCAGCTTTCTGTTTAAAAAGTGAGGACACCATTCTAATAAAACTGTTAGCGATTTAGAGATTTGTTAGCATTTTAAATACAAACATTTAATTTTTTTTCCTACCACCGCATAGAACTCATTTGCTAATTTTGTGATACTAAAAATATTTTAAAAATCCCCAATCTCTTATTATTTTGAGGGGCCACTCAACCCAATCATCAGCTTTCTGTTTAAAAAGTGAGGACACCATTTCTGCGAGTTCGACATCGGGGGTGCTCGGGGTGACCGTCGAACGCGTTCAAGTTTTTTCTTGTACTGAATATTTAAGGTGGTTCTCAACTGACCTGCTCCACAACGCGAAGCTTTCTGACATAATTTCTGACTCATTTTTAAACGCAAAGGCATAAAATGGGCAGGACTGACTATGGAAGCAATTTGGAATCGAAATGAATTTTTTTTAATTTTGATAAATAAATTACTTATCGAGTTATAAGCAATTCCTGTCACGTGACGACTGGTTTTTCTCTTTTCTTTCCCTGTTACGTCGGGTATTTGGTTCAAAACGCTGACTTTGACATTCTTTTCTGAAAGATCTTCTGATTTTACTAAAAAATGGAAAACGTCTTTCAATTACAGAGTTTCTGAATAAAAACAAAAGCCAATTTCATGCGTTTCCGAACAAAAACGAATTAAAAATATGTCATAAAGTATATGTCATTCCTATAGCAATTTATTCCAAAACTGGTCAGTGCTTAATAAGATATCACCTCTGTTAAATATATTGCTCTTTTCAATAGAGTGTAAAAAATGAAAAAATCGTATTTAGGAAATCTGATTGCAGAATAGTATTTATATTTATGTCGTAATTATTTTATAAAGACTATTAAATCCATTTTTATTTAAAATTTATGTTTACTTTGGACGCCTAAAACAAATGCAACTGATTAAAAAATATATAAAAATTTAAATTTTCACAGCTTATTTCCAAGAATATTAAACTCTCTCATATAAAAACAGAATATTATAGTTTTATTAGAAGTTATTTGTCAGCCATATAAACTATAAAGCATTTGAAATGTCTTTATTTAACTGTTTTCTTTCTATTCTTTTTCTGGAAACACCTGCTAGATGTTACTTTGTGGTAAACATTACTGCGCAGATCATGATCGCAGATGTTGAGGGCAGACGATTAATTTCATCGGCGGATTAGAGTGTGTGGTATTCTTTTAATTTTGTGGAATTTATACCGTGAAAGTAAATTAAAGTTTTAAAGTGAATCATCCATTTTAACCTATCCTTATGTCTAGCTGGGTGATTTATTAAGGTCTGCGTGATATTTGATATCTCAGATCTATGAACACACCTAAGCTGGACACTTTGAAAATTAAAGCAGTGGATTTGAGTCTCATTTTTCAACGAAAAGGAAGCAGTCAACGACCATTAAAACTTAATCCCTAGAACTGGTGGTTTTACTTATAGATTAGCAGGTAACTTTTAATGTCTTCGCAGTTTTGTTAATAGTGCATATTTAGTAATGGTACATTAATAGTGCATTATTTAAATGTTAAGATGTTTAAATCTTTTTTTTTTTTTAATCACTTGTATAAAATTTTATCTTTAATGTTTTAAATCGTTTTAAATAAAGAGTTTGGAAAAAAGATTAAAGTATTTACTAACAATATATATTCTAAATGTAAAGTGTTATTTATAACGAGGAATGTATTTATATTTTGCGTTTCTCAGTTCAATTTTCATAGTTATTCATTGTAATTAAAAACATTGCAATTTTTAAAACTATTAATATTTGATTTACAATTTGAAAATTTCTTAGCTAGTGGAGGTTTTGAGAAATAATTTTCTGGTATATTTGAAATAATTGCGACAATTTAACTCATTACAAATTTAGTTGTCAAGATATGTCAATATTAGGTGCACAAAAATAATGAATATTGATGAAACAATAAAACAGCTATTCAGTTAAGGTAATTTTTCCAGTTATGTTATCGAATTTTTTCTATAGTAAAAATTTATATTTAAGCTCTGCATTTAGTATTCTATCAAAAACTATAAATAAAATAATTTGTAAAGAAAAAAAAAAATTTTTTTTCTTTGCGTTTATGATCCTAAGTTTTAAATTTCATTTGCTTCGAAAAATGTTTTATTGCTTGATACAATGTTTATTATTTATTAATATCGCACAATAGGTAGATCTATTATTTAAATGGATTCCTAATATAAATTTTTCACAATGCTTATTTAAAAATCTATACTTTTATTTTCATTAAATTTGTAATCAAATCCAAAATAACTAATTTCTGAATTCATTTTTATTCGGAAACACATGAAATTGGCAGGTGTTCTTATTCAGAATATATGTAATAGAATGGCATTTTCCATTTTTGACAAAAGATGTTTCAGAAAACACTATCAAAGTCGGTGTTTTGAACCGAATTTCCGACGCGCAGCGTCAGAAACGGAAAAAACGTGACCAAAATTGCTCTTAAGCATTTCATTTATCTAAAAATGGAAAACGCTATTCATTCCAAATCGCTTTAATAATCAGGCATGCAAGTGCCAAGCGTTTAAAAATTTGTTCATAAATGTGTCAGAAAGTTTCGTGATACTGAACGAGGGGAAATATGGCAAAGTATACACATTTAAAAACTTCAATACTTAAAAGCAAAATAGCATAGTTTTAATTATTGTCAACATTTTTGGTGGTTACATAAAACAAATGGAAGTCGAAATTATTTTTAAAAGTGGTTATTTGCACAATAGAATTTCATATTATTAAAATATTTAATTTTATTATAATTTTTAATGGATTCATCTATTATTTTTATATTAGTATGCGTTTTTTACATTTATAATTTTCTTGTTTAACGGCTACATTAGCCGGTTTCCCAATCAGATGCAAAGTTTTAATTTGAATACGAGTTGCATAAAAAAATGATTGCCGATCCAATCCTTATCGTCGATCTTATCCGTATTTGGTGAAATCTTGTTATCCGAATCTATGCGAAATCATTTATCAGGTTCGGTCGGGTTGTGGGCCTACAGAATTTTTGTTGTTGTTGTTGTTGGGTTAGGGTAAGATTACGGGTTGAATGTAAATATAGTTTCAGTCAACCATCATTCATGTTCAAGTAGACATTCAATCATGTTCAAGAAGTATATAACCGGATTCGTGCATGACTCTAGATCCGAGCCGACATCAGAAATTGTATCGTAACACAATTTCTGGTAAAATCTGGTTACTTTGTCGTATGTAAGATTCTATTCTGAACAAGACTTACAGTAAAAACATTATACCCGACTCGGGTCAGATCGGGTTCACGAAAATCAGGTCACACGACAACTAATCCAAATCTATTCTGTAGCCAAACAAATCCAAAAAGATCGATCCGAAGTTTCTGGATTGTATTCGGGTAAAATCTGGTCACCCGACCCGGTGCAGTGTCGTCACAAACGTCACAAACTTGAACCATAAAAAAATTTTGATCCGAACAATCCGTATAGGATTCGGGTAAAATCTGGTCACCCTATCCGATGCAGATTCGTCACATTTTTCACATTGAAGTCGCACGGTGACTTCACAAAGTAGTCACATTGTGAGGTCACAGAAAGCCTTGAAAACGGCCATAACAACCTCGCATTTACGTCACAGTGACTTCACATCGACGTCACGTGACGTCACGACGACTGTCACAAAGTCACAGTGTGACTTCACAGTGACGTCGCCGTGATGTCACCATGCCTTACGGGATATGTTTCATTATTTCGAATATGACATGTAGAACATAATTATCACAATGCTAGATTTGCAATCAAGTATATCAAAATCCTCTTTTTATTAAACTTACGAAAGATTACATAAAATAAAAGCGCAAAGCATTTGACTGTCATTAGCAATTCCGGGACGTCCGCTTCACTGTTTCATATGCCAGGTGTTTGTACTTCTTTGTACCATTGTTGAGTCCGTTGTGATTGTTAATTTTGTATTGTTGCACAATCAATATTTTTACATCAACAAATATTGTTACATTATCATTATAAACAATGTTAACACTTTCGAAAATTTTCTAAACACAAAAGATTCATTCATCGTGAACGTTTAAAATATTAACTCATGGAGGTTCATAATGTAGCCTGGTGTAACAAAAAAAAATGTGAATGGCTTGGAAGAGTGGTGGCATTTAGAGAGTAATTCAATCGAAATCACGAATATTTTTACTGAGGGCCTAGGAATCGACCGTCTAGATGGACGGAGGCCGGCTAGTTATATAATACGCAGTATATGATAGCTATTGAGATAAAGCATGAATAAGCCCATCTGCTTTTGTATGAAGAATATGATAAATAAACGGACAGGTAATTATTAAATGTATTTTGGAAATATGTGATAATTTGGGAATTTTCCTGTTTAAAAATTAATTTGCACATTAAATATCTAGATATAAACTTTAAATGCATCTAAAAGTAGGTTATTTATTACATTCTAAAAGTAGGTTAAAATAAGTTTATATAACTAAAGTTGTAAAATTTCAATATTTATATGTTTTAAATGTTTGTTTCGTCATGAATGATAAAAGGTTTTATATTTAAGGTGTTTTGGATAGTTTTAATAATAACTACTATTAAGATATACAGGGTGTCCAGATATTGAAGTTATTCTTCCAGTAGAGTAATGCGTAAAATTAGGAATTTATTTTTTAGTCAGTACTATCTTAAACGGCAATACTTCTCAAAATAACATTGTAATTTTAAAACATAACCATTTTTTAGCGTTTGAATAGCTAAACAGAATATAAGTTAAAAACTGATGGAACTTTGATCCATTTTTGTACCTTAGTTTGAGCATTGTGATATTTTCATACAGTGCAGTGCCATCTGTCTGTGATATTTGGAAGTAAAATAAGGAATCGTACTATGGGACAAATCATATTTATTTGCACTTTAAAGCTAACATATTCTGAAGAGCACGTAATCACAACAACTCACTGTAAATGTCATTCATGTACAAAAATTTGTAATTGATTATTTGATTTCAGATGAAGATGAAACAGTACTGCCATCTATTGATTAAATAAAAAGCATTAGTTAAATCATTAAGTTATATTTACTAGTTTAAAAACACATATCTGGAAGATCGCAGATAATGCATGATACCGGGAATTTATATATCCAGTACTATCTGTAATAATGAGCTATGGTAACTGTACTTGACATTGATAACGGAAACAAACCAACCTAAATTCCAAAACTCAATATTTGTTCATTAATGGCTGTTATTTTATCTATAAGTTTATGTTATTTTGAAAATTATAAATAGAACACAACCCATACGGCATTGTATAAAATTTGGAATTAATTAAATCAATATCTCGCTTTATGTATCCTTCGCAAGATTGTATATAATACGTATTATGTGACAGTTGATTTGAGATACTGCATGAATAAGTTTATCTGCTGTTGTATAAAGAATATGATAAATAAACAGATTGGTGATTACGGAATGCTTTTGTAAAGTATAGGATGAGTATATTTCATATCTGAAAGCTTATTTATGCATAAATATTGGCTATGTGCAGAATTTAAATACTTCTTTCTCTAACAGTAGAAGATAATAAGTTTACAGAACATAAACTGTAGAATTAACATATGTCTATGTTTAAAATATTTATTTCACAATAAATGATAAAAGCTTTGTGCATTTCGCTTTTACCTCGCACCCATAAAACAGCAGATTAAAGTATATTTAGCTGATCTTTATGTTCTTTAACCCTTTAATGACCAAGTTATTTAATATTTGAATTTAAATTATTCATCATATAATTTTTCACGTACTTTTTAGTGTAAATAAAGTAGTGAATATAGTAGAAAAAATACGTGAAAAATTAAATGATAGCGTTTCAAATAATATTTTCATAGACCGTGCAATTATAGAATATTCTTGTTTATTTTGATAATGGCTCGGATGGAGGCGAAACATGTCAACAGTCTAATAAAAAAAACTATGTTATTGTTTAGAATGATTTTATTTTACACGTTTTAACAATTAAAATAAGTATATTATTACAAGATATTATAATTTGTTACATTTTTAAGTGAGACATTTTTGGAATGTACTTAGAACATCGACAAATAAGAATTTTTATCTCTTTGTTCAACATTGCACAGTTAGAGACATGGAGTTCCCTGTAAACTCCATGGCTTGTGGGATACTCCGCAATAAATGATAAAAGTTTCTGCATTCTGCTTTTACCTCCGAACCATAAAACAGCAAAATAAAGTTTAGCCGTTAGGGTATTAGATTTAGCTATTCTTTAAATTATTTAATCCGTTAACACCCAAGTTATTTTAAAGTATGAATTTAAGCGAGATATTGATAGAGTAGATAGTAGAAACATTATTTAAAGATACCTGATATAACGACAATAAATCTTAATGGTCTGGATTTCCTCTATTTATTTCTATGTTAAAAAATTTATTTTAACGATAGTTTTCCTCGATTTAATGATAATTTTGATGAATTTTAAATATTAAAATTGTCTTTTCAGTTACAAAAATTGTCAGATTTTTCTCTTTATCGTTTATTTATCAACCAATGTACAATAATATCAATTTAGAGAAATTAAAACATCAATTTGACATTATATTTCTAGCCAGAATCTTTCGTTTATAGATTATGTCAACTAAAATTTTCAAATTCTCATTTATGAATTACAGATTATTAAAGAATTCTGTGACGAAAATAGGCATAATAAATCTGATTCAAACTCTGGCTACAAAACATGCTAAAATCTCGAACGCTACTTCAACTGAAACAAATAGCGGATTAAAAACAGCGACAAAATACTTATATAGAAGAGCATTTAAAAATGATTTAAAATAACCGAAAACATCATGTGACTGGTTATATATACGGTAAAAGGAAAACAACTATCAAAATTTTTCTGTCGAAGCAAAAAGTATATTTTTAATACGCCAAAGTAAAAACTGAATTTTAATACATATACTAGTGGTAAGTAAATTTTTGAAAATTTAATGACCAACTTTCATGCAATTTGAATTTATCTAATGCGTTCCCCTAGTTTAGAGAGGATTTTCCAGGTACCTTTATAGCTGACGGAGAAACCTTTTTTATGCAGTGAATAATCTCCACGTGCAGCGAACGATTGAAATAAGAACATGTTAAAAACCAGACCCCAATTACCAATAAGTACTTCAAGTGCCGCAGCTGAAAAACATAGTGAACAAAACCAGAGACTGTCGAAACTAACTAATTGGAGAAACTCTGCAGACCTCCCTCCTTCAAAACTACAGCTGTCTTATCCCGCGCGTGTGCACAGAACTTAAAAACATTCCCTTCAGTTTCCAAAATGTTTCTGAGCAGTTAAGACGCTCTTGTACATATATGATGTAAATATATTTAATATAATGTAAAATTGGAGCACTTATACGCAGCCTCCAAAAACGCGACTTAAAACATGTACATCTAGCCAAGAATTATATTATATTCAAAGGAAAATGAATCTTCTGTTTATTTTACACAATTGTCACTTTCTACTAATACTATTTATTATTCTTCCAATATAAGTGAATCAATGGATCAGATAAATATCGCTACAACACTTTGGATTACTACTGTGGGTATATTCAGCGCAAAAAGGAAAATCTCAGGTAAGCTGAACAAACTTCTTTAACATATCAAAAGATGAAAATGTATATTAAATTTGAAGACTGATTTAACTATTTATAAAAATAAGAAAATTTATTACGCTACCGACGGTTCCCCTAACAAAGATTATGAAAGACTGATTCTGAAAAAAGAATATTATCCCAGTATCAAAAATGATAATTTAACAAATTTCTAAAAATATAATAATAAATAAAAGAACACTAAAAAAGAAAAAAATGAATGCGATAAAGGAAAATACTCAATTTATTGAAAAACTCAATTCTACAAATTACATGGAAGTTCAAGATGCAGATGTTCCTGATTAAAGAGGAACTCGACGATATTATAGTACAAGATCCACCAGCTCCACCCGATCCCGCATGGCACAAAAAAGATCGCAAGACTAGAGCTTTAATTAACCTAAGCATCGATGATTCTCAAATCGTAAATGTAAAAAACTTAGAAACTGCAAAATTAACATGGGAAGCTCTGAAAAATATACATGAGAGAAGCAATTTATCTAGTAAGCTTTACCTGTTACGAAAATTATACAGTACTAAATTAGCGGAGGGCGGAAACATGATCTCACATATCACTAATATCTTGCAAATTATAGATAAACTTAATGCCATTGGAGAAAATATTAGCGATTCACATATTTCCGCGCTATTTCTGTGTTCTCTTCCCCCCAGTTACAATACTTTAATAACTGCGTTGGAGGCGAGACCAGAAAATGAGCTCACCCCTGATTTTATCAAAAACAAATTAACTGATGAATATAATCGTAGACATGAAATGTCAGAACAATCACATAGCGGATATAACAACAATGAGAGAGCATTTAAAACAAATAGGAGATATACACACACTGAAAATAGAAGAGAACAAAAATATTGTAACAACTGTAAAATGAAAAATCATTCCACTTACGAATGCTGGCACTACAAGAGCAGAAACACGGTACAATCCGGAAATCCTCGTAACAATCAATTCAAAAATAAAAAGAATTTCTCATCTTCATTATGTTATGAAAAAAACGAAACTCGTAGAGAAAATAAAATTCCAAACGAAAGAAAATACGCAAATGATCAGACGCTAAATAAAGCATTAATCACTCAAAAAGTAGGCAAAAATAACTGGATTCTCGATTCAGGATCTACCTCGCACATTTGTAATGATAAAAGCCTATTTAGTAAATTTATTGATTATAATAAAACTTCAGTAACGATCGCGAATGGTAATAAACTGACAGCGTTAGGTTCAGGAGAAGTTTTTATAAAAACATTAACCCCCGAAGGAAAAGAAAAACTAACGAAATTACGCGAAGTGCTTTATGTCCCAGACTTAGAGTCGAACCTAATTTCGGTTAGTAAAGCCGCTAAAAACGGGTGTAAACTAATCTTCGACGATAATAAATGCGATTTGATCTTTGATGAAGAAATATATATTAGGGCGAAAAATGAGAAAAACTTATACATTATTGAGGAAATAGACGATGTGGAAGAACCACAAAATTATGTAAACATAACGTATAACTGTGACAGCAAACAATGCATAGATCTCTGGCATCGCAGACTAGGTCACAGAGATTATGACGCGATTAAATCAATGATAACAAATCAAATTGCGGACGGAATAAAGATAGGAAAATGTAAACATCAAAATAAAACATGCGTAACTTGTATCGAAACTAAATTAACTAACATGCCGTATCCTAAATCAGCAACAAATCGAGCTACTAATATTGCGGATTTGATCCACAGTGACGTGTGTGGACCTCTAGATACACCGACTTTAGGCGGAAAAATATATTTTATGACTCTTATTGATGACTATTCCCGATATACTACGATATATTTATTATCTAAAAAGAGCGAAGTTGCTGAAAAGATAAAAGAGTACGTAACGATGATATACAATCAGTTCGGTAAAAAACCTAAGGAAATTAGATCGGATAACGGTCATGAGTATGTAAATCAAGAGATCGATGAATACCTAAAACAGAACGGAATTTTACACCAATTGACTGTCCCGCATAATCCGAGCCAGAATGGAGTTGCGGAGAGAAAAAATAAAAGTTTATTAGATATGACTAGAAGTATGCTATCACAAGCAAAATTAAGCAAACATTTTTGGGGTGAAGCCATAAACACTGCAACATATTTACAAAACCGACTCCCAACTAAAGCAAAAAACAACAGAACACCTTACGAATTATGGAAAGGAGTCAAACCGAATTTAAAACACTTAAGAACATTCGGTTGTAAAGCGCTATTTTACGTCGATAAAGTAAATAGAGGAAAACTCGATAACAGGGCTCAAACCGGAACGTTTGTAGGTTATGATACACGATCGACTGGTTATAGAATTCACACACAAGGAAAACAAATTATAATAGCGAGAACGGTGAAATTTCTTGAGAATGAAAATGTACACTCAGATAACATTGAGGAGATACAAATCACCACAAAAACATCCGATGACAATACACAATTACCGGATAGACATGAAAATCACTTAGAAATAAAACTTGACAGCGAAGAGACACCATCCGTGCCCAAACAGCAACCAATTGAACCAAGAAGGTCTAATAGGACAAATAGAGACGTTCCTCCTGACAGATATGTTTGTCTCATAAATAGTTCATCTGAAAACATTCCCGAAAATTGGGAAGATATCGAAAAAATGAAAAATCCTAATGATAAACAAAATTGGATAAAAGCAACACAAAATGAAATCCAATGCCTAAGAAAAAATAACACTTGGACTTTAACAGATCCACCACCCGGAACAAAAATTATCGGCTCAAAATGGACTTTTAAACTAAAAAAGGACAATTTAGGAAATATTCAAAGCTATAAAGCGCGTCTAGTAGCACAAGGATATAGTCAAAGATTCGGGATTGACTATGATCAAACCTTCGCACCTGTAGTTTCGCACGCTACAATACGCGCATTTCTCATCTCTGCATTGCACAAAAGTTTGAACGTTAAACATGTTGACGTTACCACAGCATTTTTGCACGGTGAATTAACTGAAACTGTTTATATGAGTCAACCAGACGGGTATATTAAACCCGGCGATGAAAGAAAAGTTTGTAAACTTCAAAAAGCCATCTACGGTCTTAAGCAAGCCGCAAAGGCCTGGTACACCAAAATATCGGAAACACTCACAAACAATAATTTCATACAGAGCAAAAATGATCCATGTCTGTACTTTAAATCAAATCAAGAAAATCCGATATACATCATCATTTATGTAGATGATATCCTGATAGCAGGAAAGGACAGTGACATCGAAGAAACAATAAACCAACTTAAGAAAGAATATGAACTAAAAAACTTAGGAGAAGTGAATAATTACCTAGGAATAAACATTAATAAAATCAATGATACATATTACCTAAATCAAAACAATAAAATACAGGAACTAGTGAAAAAACTGAATTTAAACGACATGAAACCTCATTACACACCAATGATTGCTGGATTCAACAGACTTGAAGACGATGATAATCTTTTACCTAATAACACGAAATATCGACAAGCCACAGGCACATTACTTTACATATCAACAATCACGCGTCCTGACATATCCGCAGCAGTCAACATATTATGTCGTAGAAATGAAACACTACGCCAAAAGGACTGGACAGCAGTGAAAAGAATCATTTCATACCTTAAAACTACAGAAAATTTGAACTTAACTCTTAGCGCAAACAGCAAGCCCATCCTAACAGCATACGCCGATGCAGACTGGGCAGGTGACTTGAAAACACGTAAATCAACGTCAGGAAATCTATTCATGCTAGGAAAATCGCCGATTTACTGGATTACAAAAAGGCAAAATTGCATTGCACTTTCGTCAGCCGAAGCTGAATACGTTTCAGCTAGCAACGCAGCACAAGAATTAACTTGGATAACAAACTTGCTTAACGATCTCAACATTCCACAAAAATTACCCATCACGATTTTTGAGGATAATATGTCCTGTATAAAAATGACTGAAAACGATAAAGATACTAAGCGATCCAAACACATCGACATACGTTTCCACAACATCAAACTGATGAAAGAAGAAGGAAAAATCGATTTACAATACTGTCCCACTGAAGAAATGACAGCCGACACTCTCACGAAACCCACTCCCAAACCTGTGTACGAGAAACACCGTAAGAAACTGAATCTTCAACCATTCCACACACAGGAGATTACGGGGGAGTGACGGAGAAACCTTTTTTATGCAGTGAATAATCTCCACGTGCAGCGAACGATTGAAATAAGAACATGTTAAAAACCAGACCCCAATTACCAATAAGTACTTCAATTGCCGCAGCTGAAAAACATAGTGAACAAAACCAGAGACTGTCGAAACTAACTAATTGGAGAAACTCTGCAGACCTCCCTCCTTCAAAACTACAGCTGTCTTATCCCGCGCGTGTGCACAGAACTTAAAAACATTCCCTTCAGTTTCCAAAATGTTTCTGAGCAGTTAAGACGCTCTTGTACATATATGATGTAAATATATTTAATATAATGTAAAATTGGAGCACTTATACGCAGCCTCCAAAAACGCGACTTAAAACATGTACATCTAGCCAAGAATTATATTATATTCAAAGGAAAATGAATCTTCTGTTTATTTTACACAATTGTCACTTTCTACTAATACTATTTATTATTCTTCCAATATAAGTGAATCAATGGATCAGATAAATATCGCTATAACACTTTGGATTACTACTGTGGGTATATTCAGCGCAAAAAGGAAAATCTCATGTAAGCTGAACAAACTTCTTTAACATATCAAAAGATGAAAATGTATATTAAATTTGAAGACTGATTTAACTATTTATAAAAATAAGAAAATTTATTACGCTACCGACGGTTCCCCTAACAATAGCGCATCCGGCAAGGCCGCTTTCATTGTAAATCAGTCATGACTTAGTTTTACAGTTTTAGACCGGGAGGCGGCAGCACAGACAACCCTCATCGAGTTCACGGCTGAAATTCCAGAATTAGTTAAAATTCGATTTGCATATTAAAAAGCAAACGGTCTGCCAAGTCATATCTTGGTGGAAAACACGTGAAAACCCGATTTTAGCGGTTGACTCGTAGGTTTACCATTGTGTTTTCCTGCACTCAAAAGTATGAAAACATGGCGAGCTGGGTGCAGGACAACACAATGGTAAACCTACGAGTCAACCGCTAAAATTGGGTTTTCACGTGTTTTCCACCAAGATATGACTTGGCAGACCGATTGCGTTTTAATATGCGAATCGAGTTTTAAATAATTCTGGAATTTCAGCCGTGAACTCGATGAGGTGGTTGTCTGTGCTGCCGCCTGCCGGTCTATTTTAAAACGCATTTATTTAACCTAAGTGGGCAAGGAGGCTTGCAGAGTCACTTGTCGAATTTAGCCTACACCGTACGGAGATTAACGAAGATCAGTCACTAACTTACTCTTCACTATAAATAACTAGAAGATTTACTAAACTAACAAAGCTCCACTTACGTGTAGGTCGCTGGCAGTTCAAATCACTAAAGAATGCAACATTCACTCAATGATTGTAATACAAGAAACACAAATCTTTAATACAGTCTAACTTCTATTAAAACAATGAACCCGGGGATTCTGAAGGGCTTTTATTTAAAACTATCATTCAAAGTATGTTATCCAAACGGTGAACATTCCCTCAGAAAGCTTTAATTCCATTTGCAAGTGTCGAAATCACGATTTTATCTCTTCAACGAAGGCCTTGATTACCATGTTGGCAGGACGCGACCAAATCTGACCATACAACCTTTCGCCTTGCCTTTTATACTTTGCTGATAGACCAACGAAGTTGAATTTGCATAAACTTACAGTGAAAAACATAACCGCAAACTGTGAAAGCTCCAAACACACTTTGGAAAATTAGAGAAAAATAATGTACAGATGTCGCTGTTGAGCACACAGGTTAGCTGTTGACATCATGTTCGCATTCACAAAACCAGAACCCCTTTATAAAAGAAATATAACTAGTCTACTACACCTTTTGCAATCGTTAAATTGCGTTTTGACAGTACTTAGAACATAACAAAATAAGACATTTTGCCTTATTTGTATTAAGCACAGTTAGAGACATGAGATATCCTACAGGCATAAAGCTTGGTAAATGTGTAATATAAATAGAAAATTCCACTTTCCATTCTTCAGCGGAAAAAAAAAGTTATGCTTTCAACAATATCCAATTGCAACATTCATGCTCAAAACATGTGCACTGTACCGGTTCCTGGCTTTGCTGAAATACACGAACATGCAAAAAAAAAAATACGATTAAGACATATTTACTGAATATACGGTGTTCAAAACTTTAATTTTCTTAGCTGTAAACCAATTTGTCACCATTTTGAAGGTGTGCTTTGGAACTTTATCCTGCTGAAGAATCCATCCATGAGGGATCTTTTTACGAGCGTAAGGCAGCATGTGATCTTCTAAAATGTTTTTATAAACAATTTGATCTATAATCACATCAATGTGTACGAAGGGGACAACGCCATCATAATGGACAGTTTTGGACTGGGCGAGTCAGTCACGTGACCTCAATCCAATTGAACATCTTTGGGAACACAATGGAAGAAAAGTTGTGACACGGAAGCATTCTTCAAAGGCAGAACTCCTTCAAGATCTGCAATCGGAATGGTCGAAAATCCCTAGGTCCACCTTAGAAAGTCTTGTTAATTCGTGCTCAGACGATGTGCTGCAGTCCTCAAACAAAAGTATATGCAACTAAATATTAAATATTGCTGTATTTTATTACATTAAGACGCTTAATTTCAATAAAAGTTTAGAAAAACTGAATCGTCTCAAAACTTTTGCGAAGTAATTTTGCGAATTTGCGAATTATTTTTAATTTATTCATATGTCCCGATTTTTCTAATGTTGCAGTTTGTTGAACTTTAGAAGGGGTACAAATTACTAATTTACATCCTTTAGAAATCTAACATGAAAAAGTTAAGACGTAAAAACATATCGTCTCAAAACTTTTGTGAGCTACTGTATATGGAGTTATTAGGTACATATACTACTTTTTGTAAATAATGCAACATTAAAATTATAATACGATAAAATAAAAAATTCGAGGCTTTTATAAAACAAATTCACGGAAAAATTCATTTTAGTTTGTTTGGAACTTTAAATCTATTATATCATCTACTGTTTCTTACATTATCTTTTGATAAAAAAGCATGATTACTGATAATATTCTCCTATGAACTTACATTTACAGTTAATATAGAAAATGTTTGATTATTTCTATTTAAAAACGTATGATATCATACATACTTATCTCCAAATAATGTTTATATTTCATTTGATAATATATTATAAAATAAGTAACAAAAGTTTCTAAAAACACATATTCACTCATATAAAAGCATAAAACTTGTAAAAATTTACTATGTAATTCAAACAAAAGATGGAAATTTATATGTTTTTAATTTTCTTATATCATTATGAGAATGTGGTGTGACTTTCGTTCATTTTCTATGTATGATGTAATGATATAAGAAAATTAAAAACATATAAATTTCCATCTTTTGTTTGAATTACATAGTAAATTTTTACAAGTTTTATGCTTTTATATGAGTGAATATGTGTTTTTAGAAACTTTTGTTACTTATTTTATAATATATTATCAAATGAAATATAAACATTATTTGGAGATAAGTATGTATGATATCATACGTTTTTAAATAGAAATAATCAAACATTTTCTATGTTAAATAATAAAAAGATGGATAATATTTTTTTGTTTCAACATCAGTCATTATGTGTCTCTGATGACAATGTTTAAGTGCATTTAAACACGCATATCTTTGTCTTTAAGCAGTGGATCAATATCATCAACTGATGATTTGATATCACGGAAACATCGTATTTTGCATTTATAAAAATATGTAGTTCAGTATATTTTGCTTTATATGTCTCAACGTAACAAAAACTAATTTACCAAAATATATTGATATCGACAAAAGTACCATAATGTATATTTTTGATACAATAAAACTGATCCGCATTTACAGGTGTGCGTTATGTGCCGGTTATAAGAATGAAAGATTAAAATTAAGAAAAGAAAAGTTGATCATATGAATTAAGAGGTTCAATTTAATGAACGCGCTATCTTTGTCTTTAAGCAGTGGATCAATATCATCAACTGATGATTTGATATCACGGAAACATCGTATTTTGCATTTATAAAAATATGTAGTTCAGTATATTTTGCTTTATATGTCTCAACGTAACAAAACCTAATTTACCAAAATATATTGATATCGACAAAAGTACCATAATGTATATTTTTGATACAATAAAACTGATCCGCATTTACAGGTGTGCGTTATGTGCCGGTTATAAGAATGAAAGATTAAAATTAAGAAAAGAAAAGTTGATCATATGAATTAAGAGGTTCAATTTAATGAACGCGCTATATTCTTACGAAAAGACAAAAAAAAATGTCGATGTCAGATTACATCAAAAATAATAGTTATTACATTGTACAGTAATTTTTTTTATATTTTTCTATGTATCTCATGAAGGTTTTTTTTGCAAAGAAGGAGGTGCCATTTATACGGTAAATAAAACTAAAAATAGAAAATTGAAATCATGAAGTTTTTGTGTTCGCGTTCTTCACTGGAGTGCTTTATCCGTCGGAAAGCACGGTAATTATTTAATATATCTTTCTGTTAATCAGGTAGTCTTTCTCTTTTGGCGGCAAGCATGACGCATGAGGCAAACATGATATGCAATCAAAATCATATGCTAATACAACATTGGTATTTTCTTGAAATTTAATTAACAAAGGTAACTAATAGCTTTTTGTTGCTATTGTTGTAGTCCATATTTTTTTCTATCTTACTAGGGAGCTCTGCCGCCTGCTCGCTACGCTCACCAACCCCCGTTCTGATTTCACAACCTCTTAAAACCTGGTAATGTAACCTGTTTTAAAAAGAAGAAGATGATGATGATATCACGAACGGCGACTATCTTCTGTAATCAGGTTATAATGCTTTTTCATTTAACAAGTTATAATGCTTTTTCATTTAATTCATCTTTTTTATTTTTAATATTCATGTGTAAACACAATTTTTATGACATAATTTTCTTTATTTCCTACTTTCAACACGTGATTATTTAATTATTATTTTAAACTTTCATTATTGTTTTTAATAGTCTCGCATAAATCCATTTTTTATTTGAGATAAAACATAATCCTTTGCGCTTATTTAGAAATTGGCAACAATATAAAAAAATGACTTTTTCAATAAAAGTTTTTTACTCGATTTTTAAGGATTTTTTGAGTTTTTATTGTCCGACCGTGATAATTTTTTGAATTTCTGAAAGCTTGTTATATTTCGCGTCTGGTGGTATTATTCTCGAATCCGTAGGATGGCTAGAAAAAAAAATAATCGCTCCTGAAAAAAGTCCCTAGTAAAAAAGCGATGAGAATAACCCGGAATATCTACACAGATTTTCATTGGTCCATTTCCAAACCATTACTTTTTTTTATATATAGAAGGATGTATTGACACACAAACAAAAATATTTTAAGTAAAAACTTTTATAGGCATTTGATAATCGAAGAGTTTTTAAAGAATTCATTCAACCCTTTAGTTCCCAATATACACTACAGATTGCGCCTATTTTTTCCCCCGTAATTTACTAAACAACCACGACAGGCACTTTCAAGTATATTTATTGGTTTCTTGGGGAACTAACGAAGGTGTTGCTGTCTAATCAATACTTCCGAATCAGGCTTTTATGTAACTTACCAAACTTCCTCATACATTTTTTATTCGCGAGACGTCGACTTTACCTAAGTTTTGTGTTTACCATGCAATGTAAAAAGATTTTTTCATTATTTATAGTTAGTACAATAGTTTTAGAATTCTTATGCTTAAACTTTTGAAGGGTTTCTGCTCCAGTGCCAGATGCACGTTGCAATGTGCAATTCTCTATCAACTGAACAAATATATAAAAACATTAAAATTCAATATTTGCTTTAGTTAAAAGCTGAACAACTAAAAACAATTTAAAAAATGAAAAATGATCTTATAAGATTCTATGTGAAAAATGAAGTTTTTGAGGTTAAAATAAATAGCTGAGACATTCGCGTTTTATTTTATGATGTATGTTTCCGGCCAAAAATAAATTATTGAAAAATGTAATTAAAAAAACTCATATTTACTGGAAAAGCCTTATATATTTTATATCAATGACATTTAAACAAAAAGTGAAATTATTTCTTCGTTAGCGCAATTCAAAATATCAGGTTCATAAAATTAAATATCTTTAAATTTTAAGTTTTTGAATATGGAAGAATCGGATGTTAAAAAAATTTAAAAGAAGACTCCATAAAAGTGTGCATTTAACTATCACATTGTTCTCTGAACAATACGTAGATTAAATAAAATAGAGTTTATTTTTTTAAACATTGTCTTTTCATCAAAATGATTGTTCAATACTTTCATTATTAAAAAAAGTTAACTTAACAAATTAATGTCGTGTGATATTTTTTAATTTTTTTTTTAATTACTGTCTTTGTTTCCTTGGATAATTGCCTTTTAACCGACTTTCAACGAAAGCGATTACACAATTCCTTTCCATCTTTTTTTTTCTGTATATGTCCACGCATAATTCTTCAATGGATTTACACCATCCGATTTATATA
Source organism: Maratus michaelseni (assembly GCA_963931845.1). NCBI lineage: Eukaryota > Metazoa > Arthropoda > Arachnida > Araneae > Salticidae > Maratus > Maratus michaelseni. The sequence goes on along the minus strand of OZ007597.1, from coordinate 101,028,998 downwards.
ATATTTTTGGGTGGAACCGTCTCGGTCGGTGGATGGTCCCACTATGATGATTATTAAGATTTAAAACTAATATTTTTGTCTGTCTGGATGGTTTCATGTCTTTTTTTAGACTTTAAAAACTTTAACTTTCGTTAAAATCGAACAATTGTTACGAAATGTTTGTATGTTGATAAGATACATAGCACAACTTTACGTTTTCAAAAAGTCTTTGTTTCTATAACAATATAATAAATTATGACACCTTGTAATAATATATTTCTTTTAAATGATAAAAAGTGTAAATTAACAACATAATACAAATTAAAGTAACTTTTATTAGGTTGTTTGATATGTTTCGACTACGAGTAATTTTCAAAAACAAATGAGAATATTCCATAAATTCACTGTCATTGAAGTTATTATTTAAAATGCTATCATTTAATTTTCATGTACTTTTTTTAAAATTACGCACGTTATCTTTTATTTTTACTTGGTTGTTTATTTTCATATCTGTGACCACGGAGTAACTCGAGCCACAATTTCGGTAAGTTAAAAGATTCCGCATCGTTACATATTGAATTTTTGCGTGTTAATTTCTCTTATTATGGATGGAAAATATAGACTGGAGGAAAAATTATTTTACTTTCATTGAAATTTATTTATATGGGTTCTTCTTGATATAATCTTGCCAGGGCTGTGGTTTTTCTATTATACTTAATATCAGCTATATGCTCCTTTTTTCTGTAACTAAATTTCCTGCTGGTCATGTCAAAAGAGTAATTCTTGGATCCGTCTTCTTTAATAAAAGGTATTTCATATACTCCTAAATAATTCTCAAAAATAATTGGGTCAATTTTACTGCAAATTAATTAAATTATTAGAAATTAAAATTAAAGAATATCATTTGCAGTAAAATTGACCCAATTCATTTTGAGAATTATTCAGTATTATATGAATTACCAAACACGACCCAAAACTCGGGTGGGGTTGGGTTTGAATTGTGCGAATCGGATTAGGTAATGTGATACCACAATGTCATACGTAAGACTGTCCACAATAATGTTTAAAATAAAAAACAAACTAGTATATATTTGAATGTAAATGTGTATATACATGTTTATTTTTTAACATAAAACATAAAATAGATATTAGATATATAACTACAGATTATTTTTATAGTTACATTAAAATGTGTATTAATGCATTAAAATATGTGGTTGAAGTTCATAGTCTTCGGGTTAGTTTTTGGATTGACTTGAAATAGAATTTTTGGGTTAGGTTCCCGACCCGTGCATTACTCTAAAGTGGGTAATAATACAGGACTACTACAAACACACGAAGGTAAGGTACCATGCCTTGAAGTCTGAATGATTTATTTTTATTTACTTTTAAAGAAATGGAATGTATTATCCGAATTTAATTTTATTGAAAGGTGAAATCATTTTTATTTAATCGAATATTTTTTTCCGCGAGTGCACTTTATTCTGTAAATTACATATATTGTGTCTGCATAAATGATAAATATGGTCTTTTGATTAAAATGATCGAACAAGATATTTTTAATATACGATTTCACTTATCCATTTAATTTCTTGTAACATTTTTATTTTTGTTTTTCTTTTTGTTTTTCTGTTTTTTTTTTCATCTACTTTATTTGCTTTCTTGGATAATTGCTTTTTCGAATGTACATTAACGCGAAAGGCATGAAAACAACAAAGACTGAAGTGCAAATTCTACAAATTTCTTAAATTTAATTTTAAGAAAATGAAATGCATCAACGAACTTTTATTGAAAAAGTAATTACATTTTAATGAAAAAACAAATAAGATCTGTTAGGCGAGTTCACTTTAATATTTAAATATGACATATAAAGGTTTAAAAGCGAGTCGCTACGCAGTCATTTAAGTTCTCGAACAAATGTAGGCACAGTTATAAATGTGGTTTCTACACATGAGAAAATGAGTACTGGCTACAAATGAGATCACGTGCATCACCCTAACAATGAAAAGCAGCATTTCGCGGTCCAATGTAGAAGAGTACTGGGGATATGGGAAATAATTAGAAAATTCTAAGCCTCGTCGATTTAGCAGGAAATGATACATGTATACAACTGATAAAAGAAAGACGCGTTTTTAATTCCTTAAAAAGTTGAAATTTCATAAAATTGAAAACATCATAACTCGGAGAATTTTGGTCGTACCAAATTGTTTTTTTTTTTCCTTTTAGCAATTGGTTAAAGATTTAGGAATTCATAATTGCACGAGGAGACGCTGAATATGGAGAATAAGAGGAGACGCACTGTGCATATTTTTTCATGTACAAACGTGAGAAAAATTGTATACTATCCAGACTAACTCTGCAGTAACTCATCGTATAAAAATGTGACTGGTCCACCCAGAAAAAGTTTTGTTGAATCAACAAAAATTTGATTGACCCAACAAAACTTTTTGTTTAAATATAGGTCAATGGAAATTTTGTTTGAATCAACGAAATTTTTTTTTTTTTGCAATTCCAAAAAAAAATTTGTATCGTCAGCAAAAAATGTTTTGTTAATTCAAGTAAAATGGTTCAGTTTTACTTGAATTTTGCTAAAACAACCAAAATGTACTCAATAAAACATGTTTTGTAGTTTTAATCAATTCCTTTTTCTGGGTGTACCAATCGACCAGTAATACCGTCTCTAATTAATGTCCTAAGTAGATTTTGCTTAGGAGGGCGTCTACATATAGAAATTTTACCAAACATGAAAATTTCCAATACTAACATCCAATTTAGAAATCATATTTATATTCTACGGTAACGATTACCTTCGAAAACAAAATGAAAAGTTATTCTGTTAAGAAGATTAGGTTTTCTTTTTGTTTTTTTTTAAGTCCTATTATTAAATTTTAATTTAAAAGTCCTATTATTAAATTTATTTCTAATCGTGGCAAAAAGGGATTACAATGCCGATAGTTTTTGAAACATAATTCAAAAAGTAATTCGCAGAATAAGCTGTGGGGTTCGAATCACATATTTGAAGCTTCTAGAAATCTCTTAAAAATTGATAGGTTTCGGTTGATTTTTTTATTTAATTTCAAAATATACATAGTTTAGAAATCAATTTTCAAGAGAAATATAAATTGCAGCCTATAATTTTTTTACAGTATTTTATTTATAAAAGCTTCAGATATAGAAATTCAAAATCACACATCATTCCGTCAAGTAGTTCTTAAGTTATGCTTAAAAACTAGTGTCATTCCAATCTATTTTGCAATGATTAAAAATAGATTTAACATTAAAATTACAAAATTTTAATTTTCGTAATGCGTAAACTACTTTATCGAACGACGCCTTTTTTGGTATCCAAAGATAATTTTTACTGAAAAGTCCAATGTTATGTCAAAATTAGATGTTATTATTCAAAAATTTGAAGATTTCTAAAATTTTCATTTTCAGACGACTTCCAAAACAAAATTTTATTATAGTACTAGCTAACCCGCCCGGCGTTGTCTTGGCCGAGATAATAACAATCTCAGAGAAAGGCGTTAACCCCCTCCCACCCCATACCCGCAAATATAATGAATAATTTGTTCAAGAAAACCACCTTCACCTACATTAACGTGATCATTAAAAAAAATGAAACACATTTTTCTGATAATTAGAACATAACGAAGACGCTACGCTAAAATAGCCGGCAGATGACAACACTTTCGATCCTCAATTTCAGATCTATATTTTAATTAGTTACCTAAATTTTTGTTCATTAGTAAAAATTGGCAATTATTTCCTTTCATTTTCGCAAACTAAATGGAGGGATCGGCCAGAGAAACAGATCTCTTTGTAGTTCAGTTTTTAATGAAAGCAGATCCCTGTCCGAAACTTTTTTCGATTTTTTTCATTGCCGCCGGCAGATTTTTGCATAAATTAAGAAAATTTACCGTCCGAATTTTTCAAAAATAGCATAGTCGGATGCAGAATTTATTTTTACATATAATCAGAAATTTTCAAATTTATATCTTAATTTGTTTTCTTAAAATTCACTAATTAGTAAAATAATTTCGAATTCGTTCATTTTCACTTGCAAATCCACAACAGAAGTTCTTATCTTTAACCATTTTGATTTAAAAGATGGCATTTTCGATGCGATGTTTAATGATATTCTAATTAATATCTTGGGTAATTATCAAAATATTACAATTCTGAGGCTCAGGTGCACATGGTCAGACATTGGACTATCCACACCTAAATTTTCAGACTTCTAGGTGGGCTAGATTTTGATAGCCATCGCAGACAAACAGACAAACAAACAAACACACACACAGAGCGAAACTTTCTTTTATTAGTATAGATAAATAAATAGATTTTATTATTAATCAATTGGTACCAATCATATTTTTATACGATAATTTACGCCCATTTATGTGGGGGATATTCTTTTTTCAACAACTGTACATTGTAGAAATACTCTGACCATATATCAATCATTTTTAATGCAAACTGTAAAAAAAAAATCTGGAAATTTTCGAAAATTCTAATAATAATTGCCAGTTCCCGTTTTCTTCAAGAAATTTGTTTGAAATGAAAATTACATTTAACTAAACATTTATTTTTATTACCTATCTAAGATATTTTCACATTAATATTTCATGTTTCTACCAAGTTAGCGAAATAACTTTAAACGAAAAGAAACCGCCTTCAAAGAAATACGAAAATTACAATACGATTTCCAGTAAAATTTATCCTTTTTTTTATTGATATGCAATGGTTTATTTATTTGCATTTAATAAAACTATGCGCTGTTCATTTTTATCGTTGAAAACTGTTATTACTCGTTTTTAAATTTACAAACATCATTAGTATATGAAAAAAAAAACATTATCAGTAACAAAAAATGCTACATATCTGCATGACATCTTGGAAATATTTAATTCACAAATGCCTTTGCTTTCTGTTATTTTTTACATAAGATATAACTATTTAAACCGAGAATCATTATCCTAAAGTAAAAAGGGACTTCACAACGCTGTATCATTTTTTATTTAAGTTTTAATATCTCTCACCTTAAGGACAAAATGACTTAAAATTACTAAAAGTAAGGGAATGACATTATGGAAAAACGACTGTTTAAACTCTTATTATTTAGGTAATAAGTTCTTTAAAACATTTTTTCTTTCTTTTAAATGGAAATCTAAAAGTAACATTTTAATTATTTTTGTGACTTCTGAAAAAATATTAGGACACATTAAACAATGAAGAACATAATGAGATTCCAGGTTATTACATTAAACAGCATTTTAAAAGTTTACTTTTTTTTTCCATTTCAGTATACAGGCTTTATGCATTATTCACAAAAAGAGTTTTTCTTAACTCGTGGTTTTGTCTTTTAAGTATGCAGATTTTATGCATAATGCACAAAACAGGGATTTTAACCTTGCTTTTTTTCTCATTCCAGTATACATGTTTAATGAAAACTGCAAAAATATAACATTTTATAAAATTAAAAATAATACAAGAGTAAAAAAAAATAAATGACTTATTAATACATTTTATATACACTTTTTATAATCTCTTTCTACATAATTCATTGTACAAGTTTGATTTAATCGAATCACGATAGATGGCAGCACTACAAAAAGTGTAAAAATTGACTATTTTCAAATTAACTGTTTACTACGTCAGAAAAAAAAAGAAAGAAAGGACTTATATTAATTATTAAATCGCGTAACATTAATCATTACTATTTTTTGAAAATTCTATTATATTTTTCTTATATATATATGCATTAATTTTCTTTCATTTCCTTTATCAGATTATTTGTATGATGCGGGGCTGTTGTTCAGCACAAATCGTTCGATATTCTGTTTTGATTTCTGAGACTGTTGTAAAAATTCTGAAGCCTGAATCTAAATCGAAAATGTGAATTCTTGTTTATTAAAGACGTAAGAAAAATGAAAAACTCGAGTCTGATTATGGTGAATTATGCCTCAATTATTCTATTTTAAGAAAAACAAGTCTTCATAAGAAAATGCAACGTTTTTTTTAAAAATAATTTACAGTAATTTTATTCTATTACCAGACCAGTCTTCAAAACCATGCAGCGAACTAAAAATTTAGTTCTGATTAGAAAATCACTATACTTAATTTTGTGCTATTCTGTGAAGCATTAGTTCTACAAAGATGATCAAAGACGTAATACGCTGCATAATGTATCTCGGAATCTGATACCCTGCACAAATCAATGCGCGAATCGTTTTTTCTTTTTCTTATTCAGTTTAGAATAATGTTTTTTATTCTGTATTCTTTAAAACTATGCATTAATTATCGGTATACGTTTTGAAATTTTGTTCTTACTTATATGCTTACAAAAATGCATCTTACATACAATAAGTTTCACAATATATAATACATTTTAAAATCCCTTTTTATCACAAATATCCTTACAATATTTTTTTTTACGTGATAGGGATGCTCTTATAAAAGATAACACGCCTTATTTTAGTGATTTAAAGCAGTAATCAATTTTGTTTCTTAATAAATATTTTTACTTTTGTGAATTTTAATATTAACTTATCTCATAAAGTATATCACGTGTCGTATAGCAATGCAGCGTCATGGTCAATTTAATTTGTAACGTCTTATCCTGAAGTATCATACTTAAATTAGATATAAAACCTCTTAAGAACAATCAAATAAATAATATCAAGTAAAGGCAAAGCCATTAAATAATAAGACAAGTCAGATAAATGGGAAACTTTTCGCAAGTTGAAAATAGCGCCTTCTAGCGGTTGGGAGTGCTGCATTCGGCACCAAGAATATTTTGATAAAATTTTGCTTCTAAAATTAAAGCTTAAAATAAGGAGTTCATATTTTCTAAGAAAGTCGTTTGTAAATTACGGTGTCAGTCAGTAATTTCACATTTTACGAACATAATTTATCTGTGCCGGAAAGGGTTAATTGCATAGTGATGTAAATTTCCATCACTTTTTATTTAACTTTTAATAAATAAATCAACTTCTTCGCCACCACTATATTTATATAGAAATATTAATCCAGTAAATTTCCACCTTTTTTTTCCATTATAGTTTTAGCTTTAATGTAAAAGATCCCAATAATTAGCAAACTTTTAAAGGAAGTGCAAAAACAAAACATCGATAAAAATCGTATAAAATATCGATATAAATAAATCGTATTGTTTCTCTGCGACCCACTTCTGTTTTGTCCTCCTTCCGCAGCAGAGGTTTGGCGCTAGTGTGTCGCTGACAAATTTAACACTATCTGACTGGGCTTATTATTTAATGGCTTTGAGTAAAGGCAATCATTTTAATTTGGATACCTTTATTTAAAAACTGAGTGCTTTAAGGTTGTAACAATACTCTAATTGGTTCAAAATTTCGATTTTTCTTTGTCTTAAAAATTACTCTTTAAATTCACAAAAATCATATTTTATTAATTAATAATCGATATCGAAAGTGAAAGTACAATTTTGGCAGCTATAGAAATTGATTGCGCTACAAGGACTAAACAGTAACGAAAACTTTAAGCACATATTTTTTATTCGAACAGAATTTTCAAAATCAGTGAACATCCTAGCTCCGCCCTAGTAGTGAAATAAGTAGGATTTTTTTGAAATAGTGATAGCTTGCCATTTTTACTTTAAGTAACAAAATGTTTGGTTGAAAATTTACATTTCACTTTAAATTGGAAGCATTTCACAAAAATGCAAGTTTTTTTTTCTTTTTAATGCTACATATTTCACTAGCTTTTGAACTAATAAAACGAATTATTTTGGTGTCAGTGCTTTATGTTAAGTCAACGATAATTACCGTATTCACCGATAAACCCTCTTTGGTCGCATTACTCTATATTAAGTCTTTGATAATTATCGTACTTACCGATAAATCCTCTTTCCTTGTCGTCCACCAGTCCGCCCATCAACTGCTAAGCCGCCATATTTTAATATATCATTTTTTTTAACTTTCCTGCTTTAATGTATGTTTAATAATTTAATATAAAATAATTTATATTAACTATTTAGATTATCTAACTTCCTTAGATAAAATTCTTAAAAATGCCTTAAATTTTAGGGCGTCTAAGTGGTGTTAGAAAATAAAACATCTTTTCACACAAAGTGAACATTGAGAAGTGATATTCTAATTATATGCGGGTCATTTAAAAAAGATTAACATTGATACATTAAAAAATATATAATTATAATAAGATTCCAGGTTGTGTAATTAAAAGGTAATAATGAGATTTTGAAATATCTCAAAAGATTGTTGTTGTTTTTTGCCCTCATGCTTTGTTCCTAACTCACAAAAAGTGTTTTTAAACTAAGAATGATACAAGAATAAAGTATTGCCATCTTGGTAAATTTGATTTACTTTCCAAAGATGTAATATAAATAAAATAAATGATAATAAACACTTTTTAAATTATAAAGTAGTTTCCCACTGAATATTACATAATGAATAATACATTAACTGCGTAATTACGAGCATCTTTTACTTATTTCACCGCCCCCTGAATACTAGGCCTGAGCGCTGACAGCAATGGCGGCTGTCGCAGGCCGATTTTTTTTTTTTTTCAGCGTTTGAACGGTCCCTCGAAATTCCACACCAATAATTTCTAAAAGCTTTCTTCACCTTGTTTTTTTGGAGATCAAATAAGTCAAAGATAACTTTTAGATATTATTGGTGTTGAAGTTCGAGGGACTGTACAAACGATTCCGCCTGCGACAGCCGCCATTTTTTTCAGCGCGCAGGCCTAGTATTCAGGGGGCGGTGCTTATTTGCATGCTTACGTGCATATCAGAATCTACATCAGAATTTATCTGTCTATCTTGCATACATATATCTAGTACTACTACACCCTATTATATCTTATAGATGTACGTACAATCGGCCAGAAAGTAAAAGAAAGAGAGAGTAAGAGTGTCCATCACCATACATTTTAATAGCCAAGTTGTCACTCAAAAAAAAAAAATATATATATACATATATATCAATTCGATTGGGAATTATCTCTTATTTTAATTTATGTTGAAACAAATAAACTTAGGGGACAGTCTCCATATTCAAATTTTAACAAACTTTAAAATTTTCAGTACGAACACCTAATTTGGAATCTATATTTGGATTTTACTTAAATCTTACTTCAGTTTTCTACCATTTCTCATACATTAGTATTTATCTTTGTCGAGAGCCGTAGTCGTATAAATGTGTCTTTTTAGGTGCGTTCGTAATTATATAAATACGTAGCACCTATAGTCGTCGCTTGGTCCGTCCGTCTGTCCGTCCGTCTGTCTGTCTGTCTATCCGTCTGTCTGTCCGTCCGTCTGTCTGTCTGTCCGCATATAACAACGCAAAAACTACCCAACCAAATGGTTTGCAATTTAAAATATATTATCTTTGCAGAATTTTGTCGAGACATTTCAAATTTTATTAAAATCGAATCAAAACTTTAGGAGATATTAATAAAAATATTTATTAAGAAATTTGATTTTTTTTTTTTAAATCGGTGCTTTCTTGTTAGAGGAGCTTCCGATGGATGTTAAATCGTCAAGCGACCGAGATGCTTATTTTATTACAGAAATTAATCTGCAGACGATATAATTCATTTCACAGAATTAAAAATCATCAAGATCTGAATATTTATATAACTAGCTGATACATATAATATCTGAATATTTATATAACTAGTTAAGATATTTGTATGAACAGTGTCATAAAATATATACTTAACTGTTTAACCCGTTTTACGCACGGGATATCATGAATTTAATTCTAAAACGTGCGTACGAACGCACCTCGTTTGTAACGTTTGACGTACAATTTCCAACTTGTTTTAATAGTACTATTCTTGTTAATTACCATTACACTTCTTTAAAATAAATTTATTTGCATTATCATTAACATACATATATTAAACGTTATCATTAAAAACATAGTCAGTTATCCACGTATAAAACACACATGATTAAGTTCTACGTTTTTAACAAAAAGGGTATAATCAATACCCAGTTCTTCCACATTTATTTTAATGATAACTTTTAATAAATGTATGTTAATGACAATACAAATAAATTTATTTTAAAGAAGTGTAATGGTAATTAACGAGAATAGTATTATTAAAAAAAGACACATTTATATAATTTGCTCTTGAAAAAGATAAATACTAATGCCTGAGAAATGGTAGAAAACTAAAGTAAGATTTAAGTATATGTACGGGCATTATAAAAAAACAGGATTATCTGTTTTTGAACTGTTTGATATATTTGGATTGCTTGGTAAAATTTACCTTCAAATATTTAACGGGAAGTTAATGGGAGAAAAAGTTCAAGAATTATGCAGATGTAAAGTTTTGAACTATTCATGTTAATTTCACTTTTAATACAGGGATGTCCAAATAAACCCTAAATTGGTATAAAAAGTTCTATTGTAGGTTAAATCTAAGAACTAGGAATATTTGAACTTTACAGTGATCTAGGCCATGTATATTCGGGTTACTCCGAGACTGTTCAAGTTAATTAAACCTGAAGTTCAACGTTGAGTGGAATTATTTTTACGTCTCTTGTATAAAAGAGTTTTATTTGGACCATCCTGTAGTTGAAAAGCACACTGCAAATGTGATTAGTTTTTTTAACGTAACTCAAAAACTACTTGACGGAATGAGCTGAAATTTTGGTTTCACTTAATGAAATAGAAATATAATATAATAATTCTCTTTATCTTACGTAACTCAATAAATCTGATAAAATGTTCTTACCTCAGAGCGTGGATTGAAAGAAACGCTTTTAAATGGAGAAATTCAATGACAAGAATGGATTCAAATGGAAGATGCATTGTTAGACGAAAACTAAGATTTAATTCACAAAAGACGTACACTAGCACAATACATAAAACAGAATATTTACATAAACAATCTTCTAATCATTTTAATCTACGTCGTCATTTTGCTCACAAAAACATCAAATAAGTTCTTTCATAAACAAAAAGTATATTCCGTTCAATTCGAAGATATTTAGTCTGCGCCAAAAAGTCACGAAATAGAGTAAGTAAACCGCAACACATACTTTAAGCTTCTAGAAACAGATTTCTGTCAAATATTTAAAAAATTACAATGCATATTTCTTTTCGAAAATTAATTCAATAATATATAAATTATGTATTAAATATATTTTGCATATTCGGAATAAATTGGAGAAAAAATGATTCGCGTGGGACTCTTTATTCATTGTTAATGCATTTTTAACCGTGTTTTCAACGAAATTTTAAATTACTTTTTTTACATTCAAAAAATGTGTAAATTTTATATGTTAAAATGATTTACAATAGTACTTATTCTGGCTAGAGTTGCCGAAAAAAGTGGCGAGCGAGCGAAACGAGCTGGGACTGCGTAGTGTTCCCAATTAGAATTGAGTCGCAATTCATGTGGGTTTGCGATCGTTAGAAGGCACAGGGGAGGAGCCCCCTAATAAAAAAAGAAAAACTTTCACCCACCCCACAAAAAATTGAAAAATGACACCTTTCAGAAAAACTAATTATTAAGCTTATTTTTTCAGTAGTTTGAGCAACTCTTATAAAAAAAGAGACCAAATTTTATCACTTTTTCCGAAATACATTTTGAAATTTTTGGGGCATGGGGAGCAATTTTTTCTTTCTTCTTATTCGGGGAGGGGATAACTGGGCCCCAGCAGAATGTACCTCTGGTTTCAATAAAAAAAATATATATATTGTTATTGATATCTCCTGTCGTACTTAAAAATATAAAATAAATGTATAATTTTTTTAGAAAATTCCAAGGATCACATATATTGAAAACAATGATTTTTTTAAATATCATTTAAAAATGACAAAAATCCCATCAATTGTATTTCATAATCGGATATAAGATACCTTTAAGTAGAATTTGTAACAAAAATAAATTTCATAGCAACTGCGCCTTTGGTTGATAATGCAGTTTAAGTTAACTCATTATTTTTCATAAAAGTTTTCGATTTTAAAGATTATAAAAGATTAGACACACTAAAAATGTTTTAAGCGTAACAGTATTTTTTTCATAATCTACATACCCTATGTATCATGTATAAATTATTTTGAAAATGATTTGTTAATTAGATAATTAAATATGATTTTATTTATAACACTTGAAAATTGAATAATAGTTAAGAATGCCAACTCATGGCAATTTTCCAAAATTTTGATAATTTTTTTCTACAAAAAAAAATTTACCTAGGAGCAAAAAAAATCACCTCTGATTATATCTATGTAAATAAATCCATCCATTTTCATTGAAATAGGTGATGATGAGTTACATATGGAATTTTTATTGCCTGATTAGATGTGGAATGCTCCTAGATTTTAACAATATTCATCTGGAATTTGTAATTATACTTTAATTAGTTAAATTTAATTAAATTCTGAATGGTACACGACCCTTTGTTTTCGACAAGTCTTAGGAGAAATTCGAAAAAAGCAGAGCAGGCGAATAATTCTTCATAATGACAATGCGAGTTCTCACACATCGGCTCAAACAAAGGAATTTCTGAAAGGTCAAAACATCGAATTGATGGGTCATCCGCCATACAGCCCTGATTTGGCACCCAATGACTTTTTTTTTTATTTCCACACATCAAAAATAAATTACGCTATAAAAAAAAATATTGTTATGTTTAAAACATTTTTATTGTGACTAAACAATTTTATAATCTTTAAAATCGAAAACATTTTATGAAAAATAATGAGTTAACAAAAAAGGCATTATTAACCAAAGGCGCAGTTGCTATGAAATTTATTTTTGTTATTGAGCGCACTTTAATATTTAAATATGACATACTCGTATATATGTTGCCTAATAACAATTGATTAACAAGTTATGAAAAAAGGTGCTAACGTTTTAAGATGAGTACATTGACCAAAAAAAAAATCTATTTTCAAGTTTGTTTTTTTTATTGGGGGGGGGGGGCGATAATACGAGAAATTATGCAATTAATATATCCCAGCTGAAAATAAATCATATTTTGTTAATTAATAAAAAATTACTTTTTAATAGCCATATGTCAGTTGACAAATTCTACAAAGCTAACAAGAAAAGAGAATTTTCAAGAAACGGTAAACAAAGCTTTATCAAACAGTTATTACAAAATGTCTATAAAAGCTTTTCCTACAAGTTATATTATACATTCTTTACTTTTTGGTGTTTAGGAATTTCGCTTGCTTTGGCAGTTTGACAGGAATGAATAAACTTTAAAGAAGCATAAAACAAAATTGACAGACTTCTTCGACTACACACTTAAGAATGACACCAGTTTTAAAGGAATGTATAATGTGATATGCTTGTCATACTTTGAAATTATATAAGCCTGCTACAAACTTTTAAAAAATAAAATTAAAATAATGAAAACGAGAAAGTCAGTTGTTTGGAAAATTTATTATTTAATCTATTCTTCAATATTTTTTCTAAGCGGACAAAAACAGTTCTTTTGAAAAAAAAAAAAATAGTGAACATTTCATAAATGATATAAAAAAGAATATTAAAAATTGTATTTCAATGCAGTAAAACATACATTTAACAACTTGCGTTTGAAAGACATTACAAACAAGTCGTGTTTTTTTTAATTAGTTGTATAGTTGTTAACTCTCGTACAACTTTTTTTATAGTAAACTCTTATATAAATGCTTTAATTTTGCTCATCAAATAAGACGATGATTACTATTAAAAAACATTGGTACAAGATTTAACTGTTATGCAAGTAATCCACAAAGTCTTCTTCACGTGGGTGACACTTCTTTCCTGAGCAAGTGGTTAATGAGTAGAGAAAGCATGTTCATTTATTAAGAAATAATTTTATTGATTTGAGACAAATCACTATTAAAAATATAAAATAAGTTCGAAATGCTTAAATTCATCTTTATCAAATTATAATAACAAGTGCGCACAAAAACATGTGATTCCATTACCTAAAAGATGATTAAAACTTTAATTAGATTTTAAAACATTAAAATCGAGCACTTTCGGCTGTGAACCCAACCTACATTAGGAGTTATAAAAACAGGTGTTAAAACACAAACGTCCAGATCACATTCTTGTAAACAGTATGCCTCTATACTGAAAGCCTACGGAAGAGTTTAAATCATTCACATTCGTCCAACGTTTGATCGATACCATTTCAGAAAAAAAGGTGAGGAAGGAAGGAAAAGGGGAAAAAATCACATTTTACTGTTCCTTGATTAAATTAAGCGATATACTCGTAATATTGTAAGACAGTACATCATTGGACACTTTTCCATGCTTATTTATAATTTCCACAGATTCTCGAATTGTTAAATCATAGTAATTTCTCATAGGACATAATACTTTAGCATTATTAAGTCTATTTTAACGTTTCGGCTTTGTTGAAGTCTTGATGGAGCAGTGGATGGTTTGTTAAATTTTAGATCTCTTTTATGTTCTTTGGTATCGACCGACCGTTGGTTGGTTGGTTGATTGTATGACGGCCGATTATCAACACGAGGGATATAGGCCCTGTGGGGAATGTCCCTCCGTGGGGGTCTTTCTAAGGGATCCTAACCCGTATTTACGGCAAGGTTCGAAGAAAACCACGGAAAACTCCGAACGGTTAGGTCGACGAGCGTGACAGGGGTTTGAACCCAGCACCCCCCGTCTACCAGTTTCGAGAGCAGAACCTCTCAGCCACTGGTGGGGCAAAAAACGACCGACCGTTGAACGAATGTGAATGATTTGAACTCTCCCGTAGGCTTTCAGTACAGAGGCATACTGTTTACAAGAATGTGATCTGGACGTTTGTGTTTTAACACTTGTTTTTTATAAATCCTGATGAAGGCTGGGTTGACAGCAGAAAGTGTTCGATTTTAATGTTTTAAAATCTAATTAAAGTTTTAATCATCTTTTAGATAATGGAAGCACATGTTTTTGTGTGCACTTTTTATTTTCACTATTAAATATGTTCAAATATTTCTAATTTCATAAATTTAAACTGAAATATCATTACATATTGATATTTTGTAACCTTTACTTAGGCTGAATAAATTTTCAACCGGTTTTGCAATGGGAATATTTAAAAACTTTCATAGCTTTAATATTTAAAACTTTCAATCTTTATTTCGTTTCGTGACATGAATTTATTATCTTCTTAAAATGTAATAACTGTTTTAAATGCGAAACTGTGTGAACTCAAGTCCTCGAATTTGAGTCATTTTCGAAATAAGTGTATGTTTACTACGAGATTACAAACTGGCTTCAGATTACGAGTCTTTGTAACACAAAAGTTCATAAGCACGGAAAAAAAATTAAGATGTAACAGAAAATTGCACTCTTTTAACAAAATCTGATTATAATTTTTAAATCTACAAAATAATTTTTTTTCTCCGGCAGTTTTGAAAACAAATCTAGAAAAAAAATGTTGTTACACTGTAAAAAAGACAGATATTCCATAATCTACGAAAATATACACTAATCCCTTCCGAGTTACCACAAAAACCAATATACTTTCGAGATTTAAAAAAAACATTTATAAAATAAAAATGCATATTTTTATTTATTTTATTTTATTTTATTTTATTTTATTTTTTTGCCAGTGATTTTCGGTAACGTTTCCAAGTAGGTTTTATAGTGTATTTATCGTTTTCTTAAACCGAAATATCGGTTTTCAGTATGTGATCAATTCTTAATAAAACATTTGAAACTGCATAATTGAATATATATATATGCAAGAGTAAGAAAATAATATAAATTTTTATGTTAATGTTATCATGTTTTTGTCTGTAAAATATGTTTTTTGAACATGAAAATATTTGCTTCAGAATTGATGGCATCCGGAAAACCTATATTCCGGGTTGAGAAAACTGATTAATGCATTAATAAAACAAGTAAAATTTTTTCCCGTAAATCAGTAGCTGCAAAAGACTGTGGTTTTATAAATGCTTATTCAATTCTCGAAAACATATTGGTTTCATACGCTTCTAAAGATAAAGAACGCTTTTCGGAATAGTGGGTAACTCTAAGGAGGTTATTGTATATTTTAGTTCGTGGTCATATTATATTTTCCTATATTAAGAAGCACTTGTCTTCTTTTATATTGTAGATAATTTCCTGAACCAAATTCACATTAAAATAATTAGTTTATTGTGAATTAAAAATTATTTATCTCGCTTTTCTTTGAACGCAATATTTGAAAATATGTTTCGCATGTTTTTATTAATTTTAAAATAATTAAAAATTACGAATTTACAGATCGCAAATAATGAAATAAACCATAATTTAGTAGTTACAATTCTATTATAATTTTTGTTTCATTAAAAACATAAATAAATAAGATATTCATGGGAACTAAATGGCTTTTAAAAGTAAAACATTCTACGTGCATCATATGTTTGCTTAGTTTGCATTTCTAATTTTTATAGAAATAAATTAAACAAATTATTTTCACAGACCCGCATTTTTGCTTTCGAACAGTTTTTTGTTTTTCTTATGTTAATTTTATGAACTAATAAAAATAAACATGAAAGGGAATTTATGCTTTTAGTAAGTATTGAATTATTAATAAAATAATTTGTTTTTAATGTTAAAATGAATTTCATATTCCCTTTCTACATTGCTGTTATTATAGCAGTTGCAACTTTGTTCATAGATTGCTTACAGTTTCTTCCTTTGTGATGATAAAAATTATAAGTCACTAAAATGAAATTTTTGACTCTTTTTAGATAAAGTGAATTAGGTAGAATGCTTTACTTAGAGACAACTCAAGCATGATATACTAAAGTAAAATATTGGGTTGTCCGGAAAATTCGTGCCGTTTGGAAAAATTAATTCATACCGGAAAATTCTGCCCGTGAATTATATATTAAACATAAGCTACCGGAATTAATGTCTAATAAATAAATGATAGAATTTTCCGGTACGAATTAATTTTTCCAAACTGCACGAATTTTCAGGACAACCCAATATAATAAAAATTTTCGAATGCAAATATGTTAAAAAATCCCCTTATTAGGAAAAATATTCAATAATTTCCTAGGAATCCAATAAAAAAGAATACAAACCTCAGCAATTACAATTTTACATTTACCAAAATTTTCCGCAATTTCTCGCCATCGAATGACACGAGCACAATAAATGTTTAATACCTCATCTAAAGGAAAATTTTCGAATAAATAATAAGAGAATATAACTTTAAACAGATTTCATTTTATTAAAATCTAAGAGTTATTATAATTACACACTATTAATATTATTTCATGTTCTTCCCAATTTAAATATAAAGGGGATGTCTAACGATAGTATACACAAAACCCGGTGATGACGTAACAGGCGGGATATCTTCACAGATGAATATGAAATTAATTATTAGTAATCTACAAAGAAAAAGGCCAATATTATTTAAAAAATAAAATTTATTTTGTAGTTATATCAATTTTCAACGTAGTTGAATTTGTCTCTCATATATGTTAAATTTGTCTCTCATATATGTTGAATTTGTCTCTCATATATGTTGAATCTTATATATGTTGAATTTCTTGTGCAACTTATCGCCGCATTTTTAAAGTTGCTGAATTCTCATGTATCGTGTACACCTATGTTTTAGAAGTAAATTTTTGGGGGAAGCAAACACACGGCATACAAGTAAATATACAGTACATCTCTTCTTACCCCTTATTTTGTCCTCTTACTTTTTATTTTTATTCTCTCCATGTACTCTAAAGGAAGTTGTTTCAGATTTGAAACAAATCCCATTTTGTGCAAGCATGTATTTTAAATCCTTGCTGTTCCTTGAAGCATGTTGACACTTTGCGCAGTGTCTCTTGGTAGAGCACCCCAAATGCTTTATAGAGTGTAGTCTCCAACTTTTAACTAATAAATCCCAATCCTACAATGCCATATAAACTTAAAATTAAACCCACCATCAAAATAAATGGCACTAGCGTTCATCATGCACAGAAAAAAAATAAAACCCAATTTGTGTTGAAAGATTCTTTTGTATGAGCCCAAATTGGGCTATGCCTGTTTTGGTGAGCACTCTGTATCCATTTTGGGAAATGTTAAATACCCATTTTCAAAATGGTTATTTAACAGCGATAATTTAACATGGTATCCACTGGGATAAATGCCAAAACAAGTATGATAAATTATTTCAAGCTAAAATAAATCCAGGTCCATTATCTCATTATTTACTGAACGTCTCTGATATTAAAAACATTAAATTCAGAAATCTGAATTTTAAGTCTGTAAAATGTATTATTTACTTTAGAATATAATTACTCAGTTTGCCGTGACAAAACCTTAAACAACAGGAAATAACATTAAAACACATATTAATAAAAAACGAGCTCAAAGCTGTCGTTCAAAATTATCTGTTGAAAAAAAAATCAGCATAGTAATTTTTAAATAAAATGTATCCGACAAACTTAGAATACAATTATTCAAATTTAACAAGACGGTCTTTGCTCTAAACACTTAAAATAAAAACAAAGAGAATGTAATCGTTGTTGAAAACGAAATCAAATTTTTATTTTAAAGAAAGTCATAAGAAATCTAAATTCTTAAATCTAATTTTTAATTAAAATTTGGTCTCTACGCTAGGTTGTTAATATTAAATTTGGTAAGAGTGTTTTTCACTAAACAAACTGAAATCACACTAAACTGCATGTAAAAATTTTAAAATTTAAATGCATGACGCGTAAACATCTGCCAAATGTATTTTAATTCAACAAGTATGATAATTAAATAAAATTGTATTCCTGTTTTGAAAGGGAACTACTTACTCTGGATAAGTTTTGCGTGATAGAGTAACTTTAAATTTGTCACATGGAAATCTGTGTACCGCGTCTGTAAAAATTTTATATTCTTTAATCTCAATAAAAATTTACCATGAAAATATTTACATATAAAGCTACCAAATTCAAATTATAGATTACTTTTTTAAGAATATTTCTTTTTTTAATATAGGATGCAAATACAGATATTGAGAAGATTTTAATGTACAAAATTTAATATATTATAGTATGAACAAATTATATCCATTTTTCGAATTCAACTTCTATGTTGCCATTGTTTTAATATTTGTTAGAATATCTCTTAATAAGACAAGGTTAACTTAAAGAGTTTTGAAGGATGTATTCTCTATATTATTTATTGCTGATAATTGCTAGGCTTTAATATGTTATAGGGTGAAATTTTCATTCTAATGTTTCTGATAGGATTACCTCTAAAATCATAAAATCAAAAGCATACATTCGAAAAATAAAATCCACATACTAATGTTTAAAGTAGAGGTATACATAATAATAACGATCTAATACTTTTTATGTTGAATTCCGCAGCCATCGAAAGACGCAGGCCGTGGTATTCCACTGATCTCGGGTGCTTTTGAGCCAACTTTGATCAAGTAGCAGTCAGACAATTGGTGGTAACTACTCTACCCTGACCACGCGACAGCCAAAAAATATGAAACTATCACAGAGGCATACATAATAATAACGATCTAATACTTTTTTATGTTGAATGCCGCAGCCATCGAAAGACGCAGGCCGTGGTATTCCACTGATCTCGGGTGCTTTTGAGCCAACTTTGATCAAGTAGCAGTCAGACAATTGGTGGTAACTACCCTACCCTGACCACGCGACAGCCAAAAAACATGAAACTATCACAGAGGCATACATAATAATACCGATCTAATACTTTTTATGTTGAATGTCGCAGCCCTCAAAAGACGCAGGCAGTGGTACTCCACCGATCTCAGGTGCTTTTGAGCCAACTTTGATCACGTAGTGGTCAGACAATTGGTGGAACCAAGCCTACCCTGATCACGTGACAGCCAAAAAATATGGAAGCATCACAGCCTGTCTCTTTCGTAGGATGCTGTTGAATATAAATAATCCTGCTATTCCGTTTCACGATGAGCGTGCTACTTTTTCGCTTCCAGTTGGTTTTCATTAGTTTTATTTCTGATAATTTCAAATTAAAGCCAGTTTCGCGTTTGGTTTTAATTCTCGCGGACGGGTAATAAGGATAAAACGCATACGCTGTCTGCTTGTTTCAAGACGATTTCTACGGGATATCACTCTGTTAAACTTCGTTCTGTGGGGTAATCTCAATAAGCACGTGTATGAGAACCCTCCGGACCTTTAAAGACGTACAACTGGTGTTCGTCACTGGTGTAATACAGAACTTGTTTCAGTGAGAATTTCGCGCCGATTTCGGACACTATGCGTGACGCTGGAATATAGGCAATTACATACTTATAGAACATCTAAAATTAGTACATGTACTCTTTTGTTTTAAGATCGTGATATGAAACACTATTATGTCACGAAACACGTCATAGAAAAGCAAATATTTTTCAACAAGCACACTTACCGTCAGTACCTCTACCTGGTGTTCGTCGGCCATAATACACATCTGGATCTCGACTTTTAATTGAAATTTGAGCATTTTGGAGCAAGTCAGGCGATACGCTGGGACGAACACCAGTTATATGGCTTCGAAGATCCTGTAGGTTTTCCTACACATGCTTTTTGAGGTAGCCCCACAGAAAGAAGTTAAAGAGGGTGATATCCCGCAGAAATCGCCAGGAAACAAGCAGACAACATATGTGTTTTATTCTTAGTCTTCATGTTATCAAGGTATCGTTTTGTATTAAAGCAATACTGCTTTACACTTTTGTAAATGACTATATTCCCACAGATAATTTTCGAGATCGGTACGATAACTCATGTGTTTGCCGATATGAGGTGTAGTAAATGATATCATCGAATATCGTAAAGCCATTTTATTAAACATACACAATTTTACGAATGTAGCTGTTGGCGTTCAAGGGTTATGGGTGATAAGGGACTTTAGCGTGTTATTTATTTATTTATACATTCATTGTACTGCATAGTAGATAAAGCTTAAATTAGAGATATTGTTGAAAAGTTTAGGGTGGAGTATCAGATAGACTTCCAGTGACATTTTATGGTATTGGTTGGATATTACTCGACTGGTGCGGGATTTTTAATTTAGAGTAGCATGAATAAATCAGAGCACTGCCAATCCAATTTAATAAAAGTTTTTATTAAATATTTTTTTAATCTATTTTTTACAAGGCTTTTAATTAAATAAGTTTGCTTTAGTTAGGTGTCTTTAAAACATTTTTTTAAAGATAAAAAATAATTTTCTGAATTTTTTACAATATGTTTACAACGATATACTTTTTTGCGTAACGATTGACAAACCCCGGTATAATGCTGGTTAGTTTATTCTCATTACTATAACATATGTTAATCAAAAAGAGATGAGACAAGCCAACGTTTACTTTAATAATTAACATTAACTACTCAAAGATAATGTTTGAAGAGTTCTTCAAATCAGAACTTGTAATAATTCATGACGTAAGTACATAAATATGTAATTCGAAATTTAAGCTATTAACTTACAATTCTATTCACGTAATGAAAAAGTGTTTACGCATACTAATGGATGTTAGACTCTACAAACTAATGTACACTACAATATTTTTCTTATTCCAGAATGGCTTATTTAATTAATACTCATGTTTACATTTATCAAGTAATTAATATTAGATTGAGTTTTAATTAATGTATTAAAGACTTGTTTATCGGATTTTCTTAAAATGATTAATGTGTTTGGTTGTAATTTGTTTTACTTGGTATATTTTAAGAATTTCAAATACGCCTTCTTTTGTATTTTCGGAAAATACAAAGAGCAAAATATCGCTAATGAAATAAATATTATAAGTTAATTAATATACTAATTAGAATCGATTTCAGCATTCCTTTGAAAGTAATTGTTTTCAACATAGTGTTGTAATAAAGTGAAACAGTAATATTGTTTAATTGGAATATTTAAAAAACATTTTTTAATTGTGTTTTAATGACAGCATGTCTTGAAATTGGTCCACTACCTCTATATTAAGAATTCGAATATTAAAACATTCTTACACCACTAAACGTATGGTTTTGCATTGCTATCTTTAAGATTATTAATGATACGTTTTTTCTTCAATTTTTAATTAACTACCCTTTTTAATCAAATAATGCTTTTTAACGAAACGTGAATGCACTATATCAAAAGCCAGTTACGAAAACGTTCCTATGGTAGGGGAGAGGGAGGGGGACAAGTTTGAACATTTTTTAAAAAATAAACATATTTCTCACTTGAATTATATTTATTGCATTTTAAATATTACACGAGAAAAACAATGTATTTCTTCATCATATGAGTCAAACATTTAAAGTTTTCCAAATAAATTAAATATGTTGTGAGGTTTTAAAAAGCAGAGTGATTTCTCTTCAAACCTGCCCCATGTAGGTGTACCTTTGAACAAGCTAGAGGAACCTTTGAACAAGAAAACAAAATATGAAAATATTAAGCATTTTTATGAAAAACTGAAGCAGTAATGATTTCACACATTGTTATTAAAGTTCCACGTTCAGCAGAAACAGCTTGACCAACCAATTTAGTACAGACATTTGGAGCTTGGAGGACAGTTGTCACCTCAATTTCATCAAGATTGATGATTCTGTCTGCAGAAAATGGATGTAGCTTCAATGCTGCAGCTAAGATTTTTTAAATAAGGCAACATTATGCTTATTAAAGCTTGTAGCTCGAGACAAGCTTGTTTTTTCCAGAATTTCATAAGGATAATCCAATATACCTTTCATAAATCATTTCATCCAATCAATGCCAGCTTTGCTGTTTTCATTTCAACTTGAGGGGAAAGAACAAACAATTTTCGCTGCATATTTAAATGCCAGTTGTCTAATCCAAGTATATCGCATACAAGAATCTGTCATGTTGAAAAACAACTTGACAAAAGAAAAGTGTTGTTTCTACACCTAATGTGTAATAGTTCCAGTTGGCAGCCCTGTATCAGTACAAATTTCATATTAAGTATAAAAACTCTTAATTAATCTCTTAATTTTTACATTTTCTAAAATAATCCCCCAAAAATAATATTTAGACACATCCATAACTCTTTGCTTCGTAGTTTTAATTGCTCAATGGTGCCCCATCACATGGCGTTTATCATTACAACTATTTACTGAATTAGGCTTAAAAATTTGAATAAAACAAAGATTATAAGCTAATGCTAACATCTTTATTTAAATATTGAACAATCAATTAAAATTTTAGTGATAAAAGCTTTCCAACAGAAAGCATACAAGTGTATTTTGTTACGTTTAGAATGAAGGAAGAGAAAAATACATATCTTGCACAGACAGTAATGTGCATTCAAAATGGTAAATATTTGTATCCTTGTTGCATTGAAGCAGTAGTAATGTGCTACCATCTATATTTAAAAAATATAATTTATTTCAAGGAAAATATGCACGGTGTTCAAAGGTGCCGCCCTCTCCCTTACTTCATTCATCGTTGTGGGTTTTGAATGTGTATAGAAAAAGCAGTGTTGGGATCAGAAGTAGCATATATGATAAATCATTTTTCATGCGGAATACTAAATCGTATTTAGTCTTAATATAATGAAAATCATAATTATCATTCTAAAATTATAAAAATGACACATATATGAAATTTTATTTCAAGAATGCGAAATTTGATAATTAAGGAAATTTATGAACCAGTTTTTTAAATTAAATAAATTCGTAGTTGTAGTCATGAGTCGTTTATGACCCATGACTTTGATTTCTTTCTTTGTTGAATTGTTTTATTTGGGTTATATAATAATGTTTGTACTTTAAAGGCATGTTGAGAAAACGAGGGACGTGTCTTCATAAACTTTACTACAGTACTCAATGTACAGGAATACAACAAATAAAGGTTGTTTGCGAATTTACATAGAATAATTTTCAACAATTAATTTCGACTTGTTTAGATTGTAGAACATAAACCTTTAATGTTCCTAATTTGATTTCAAAACATGATATTTGTGTGAAAATTGTCGGGATCATCTGCAGCTACAGTGTTTTGAAGCTTATTACTCAAAATGGTAGATCAAGCCATAGGGTAGTACGGCCGATATCGTGTTTTGATTAATATTGACTATAATTCAAATATTTTTTAATGTATTCATAAATACATATTAAATGAAAAATTACTAAGAAATTTTTTTTAATTTTTTTTAATTGACTTAAAATGGTTTAAAACTATTTCTGAACTCATTTTATAGATTAAATATTTAAATTATTTTACTTAAGAAAATATTAAACGGCTCATTTTTTTTAACTAAGATTCCATAACAACACTGTTAGCAAAGTTTTAATAAAGTTTTATGAAATTATATCACTAAAAGTTTCCTTTATATATAGATTTATCCAACAAAAATGTTTTCGATCTTCTTAAGAGTTACGCTCCATCTTTGAATATTCTTAATCTTTTTTTCTATCAAGCATTATTTCCTATTTAGAATCAGAATACAATTGATGCTTCTAAAAATCTGAGTAATATTTGATTTTACTCTTTATTCGCTGGCACTTAGTGATCTTTACATTCATATAAATAAGATCTCTTTCATATCTTTATTTCATGTATCTTTTGTTCTATTAGGGTTTTCAACCCTCTTTGGAAATGTATATTTTCTTCGGTATATCTTTTCTCTTTTTGTTGTGTGAACGTCCAGTTTGATACTTATAATAAGGTTCTTTTAGGTAGATTTCGTAAGAAACACTACCTATTACATTCTCACCTAAGTTAGAATTTTTGAAAAATTTTTGCAGATCTACGTCGCATGACTCTCAGAACCCAAAACCACCCCCATTTCAAAACTTTATATATATATATATATATATATATATATGTCACTTTTTTATGGACACGATAACTGCAATAATTCTGCACAGATCTCTTCGAAACCGATACATAAAATCAAGGGGCATAAAATCTCGAACAATTTCGTTAATGGGCAAAATCGAACCAAGGGAGGGAGGATGGGGGGCTTTTTGTGAAAACAGAAAACCCGCCATAATTTCTTAATTATGATACGTATCGAATCCGTTTAAAGTTATTATTACTTCTAGGAAAAAGGCCGAAAATCTATGTATGACAGATTTTTGATATAATTAAAAATAGCCCCAAGGGGGGGGGGGAGAAAGGGGGTGTTTTAGAAGAAAAAAATTCATAACTTCGTCAATTCACAAGATATCAAATCCGCTTGAATTTATTATAAATCCTCGTAATAATCTCTAAAACTTTTATATTGACAAGTTTTTTATAGGGCCAACCCTTACAGCAAAAAAAAATTAAAAACAAAAAAATCCCTGCCGGCAAACAATTTATTTTTCGCAGTAGGCGGTTCCAACTCCCTCATCTCTTCGAAACTGATACATAAAATCAAGGGGCATAAAATCTCGGTCAAGTTCGTTAATGGGCAAAATCGAACCAAGGGGGGGGGGGGGGGATGGGGAAGGCTTTTTGTGAAAACAGAAAAAATCCCATAATTTCTTAATTATGATACGTATCGAATCCGTTTGAAGTTATTATTACTTCTAGAAGAAGGGCCGAAAATTTATGTATGACAGATTTTTGATATAATTAAAAATGGCCCAAGGAGGGGGAAGGGGGTTTTAGAAGAAAAAAATTCATAACTTCGTCAATTCACAGGATTTCAAATCTGCTTAAATTTATTATAAATCCTCTTAATATTATCTAAAACTTTTATACTGACAAATTTTTTATAGGACCAACTCTTATAGCAAAAAAAAAATTTAAAAAAAAATCTCTGCTGGCTGCGCTTGCAAACAAGTTAGGTTTTGAAGTAGACGGTTCCAACTGCCGCATCATGGCAAAAATGTCATTTCTTCCTCAATTCCCAACAAACAGGCGCCCCACGGTCTGCGTCTTCGAAATCTACCTGTGCCTGTAGGCCGAGCCGTCAGGGATTTTTTTTTATATAAGGGTGTATATTATTAAAAATATATCTGGAGATTTTGGAAGAATTTTTTGTTAAAATATATATATTTATGAATAGATGCATTCACCCGATATTTTCAATATTCTTTAAGGGTCTTTCTCACAAAAAGATACAAAATAGCAAAAACAAATCTACTTTATAAAAGTATGTAAAAAAAATCTTTAAAATTGCATGGATGTTTTCATTTATGATTAAAAATAAAAATAACCTTGTACTAGTAGTCAAGTTTTTAATTTTTTTAAATTCTTACATGGCCACGCAAGCTATGGAAAGGGACATTTACATTTCAAAAATTTAAATCAAGATAAATTGAGTAATTATTCGGCGTAAATTGTGTCACAGAAAAGGCTAAATTGACTTTAAAAAACTTTTTAACAGTTGAATTTAAAGAATGTAATTTTTCAAGTTATTACTTATTATTATTTATTCAAGTTATTATTTATCATTATTTTTTATTTTTCACAAGCTTTTTGTTTATTTACATTCTGATATGGTCACGCAAGCCATGGAAAGGGATATTTACATTTTTAAAATTTAAATCAAGATAAATCGAGTAATTATTGAGCGTAAATTGTCTTAGAGAAAAAGCAAAAGTGGCTTAAAAAATCATTTTGAACTGTTGAATTTACAGAATCTAATTTTCTGAAAAATTATGCACTTCAGGATTTCATTACATCAAACTTCTTTTGTATTTGCGACCTCCTTATGCTGCACGCAATGTTGGATAAATGACCGATATACTAGACCATTTCAGTAAAAATACATGTGCCAAGTTCACGGAGGGGACAAAAATTAAGTTTTGAATTGTTAAGTACTTTGGTTTCCATTTTGCTTAATTGGTGCATTTATTTTTATTGAATGCAATTTTAAAGCTGTTTAAAATTTATATTATAATTATAAATTAGCATTTCTTACATTATTTATTTTGACCACAAAGTATAAATTAAGAAATTTGCCGAACTCCAAATAGAACTAATAATTTGTTAATGATTCAATAACTTCACAACAAAACAACGAGTTATACCTAAAATCAAAATTGCTTTATTTCTCCAAAACTGCCTAATGATGATTTGGCATGCATTGTCATCTATGGCACTTTTTGTAATTTATTTTCAGTGTCCACGAAGGGAGACTATTTTGACTAGGGAAAAAGTTTATAAGTTAATTCCTTAGTTTAAAAAGAAATATTGAAAAAAAAAAAGTTATAACTTAACTACAAACTTTTAACTAGTTACTATTGAAAAATAAATTGTAAAAAGTTTTACTGTTTAAATTTTACCGTGACTTATAATTTTCTTTTAGCTTTAAATGCGGATTCCATGCAGTTTCACAAATCAACAACTAGGAAATACAGTTTTCGTAGATGTTAGAAAAATTTTAAAAAACGCATGTCTTAATTATTTTCGTAATTTAATAATTTTACATTTACGAATTATTAAGATAATACGGATTCATTCTGTTGAATATTACTACAGCTACGAATTATTCTATGTTATAATTATTTATTTATATTGCATCGTCATAATGTTACAATTCCTATAACCATTGTTGGTACTTATGACATCCAGAATTATTAGCTTTTGATATGGGGAAAGAAAAACGTAAGATGTGTACGTCATGTCTTCATGAGCATAATAATAATAATAGTAAATAAATAAACAAAATAAAATAAAATAGGACACATTTTTTCTTATAATATTTATTCTTCCACAGAAAACGACATGTATACAAAAATAGATAAAAGAATATTGATGAAGTTTTTCTTTATTTCCCATTATTGATTGTCTTTCTAACTACATGATAGGAATTTCCTGTACTTGTACAAATATTTCATCGAAAAATACAACATATGCCGGAGCTAATTAAGAAAAGTATAACAAATTCACTTACATTTTCATTATTTAATAATTTTGCAGTCATGGATTTTAAAAATAACAGAGTTTTATTTCAAAATTAAGTTCTGAGGAAATGACTGGAAGACGATAAGTACACAGAAAATGTTTAAAATGCTGCATTACTAAGACAAAATTGTGTAAATATTGTATCCAGGAAGTGATTTTATATAATATTTTAATTTTTCTTATCACAAAATAAATAACTTTTCAACTTTAAATGATAAAACATTAATACAATTCAATGAAAATCTTTTTAAAGTTTTTCATCAGAAATGTTAAACTGTTTCATTGTAATACTTTCCTTTGTAAATATTTTCTGTTATCTATTTACATCTATTTTTCTTGTAACGAGGTCTATTGAATACATGAAAAAGTTATATTTCAGTTTAATAATTTTGTTTGTTCAAAAGCTTCCGAATTCTTAGTTATAATATCATCAGCTGGACGTAACTGCAATCCTAAATTCCAATAAGTTTTATACATTGTATATTTTCATCGAATTTTCTTGATATCAAAGTTTTTATTACAATTTTGTTTTATTCTGTGTCTTAGAATTATTTATGCGCAACATGACAAATAAAAAAGGATAAATTTCTACACAATCCCTTCAAGAACACAATAACTTAGGATGCATATTTTCCTATAATAATTAATCTTCCATGTAGAACTACAGAAAATAGAAAAATTGACAGAAAAACCTTAAATTCCTAGATATTATTAACGATCATTTTCGATCTATAAAATTGGGTTTACCGCAGATGTAGAAATCAATCATTAAAAAAGACAGCATGTATAGATGCTCATAAAATTTCATATGAAAATATTTCTCAGATTTTTCGTTATTTCGCAATTTTACAGTTAAGAACGATTAAAATACAGGTCCATTAAGAAATGATGAATTAAATTTCATAGATTGTACTTTCTAAACTGTATATATTATGCACGAATGCTATATTATATCTTATTATACTCACATTAAAGTTTATTGATTATCATGTCCCCCCCCCCCGATCTGTACGGATAATATTTAGACGTTACAGTTCTTCATTCCACATCCGATGAAGAAGTTTTTTGGGTCATTGAATACACCGTAGCTGTAATAATATTTTTAAGTCATCTATAGTTATTATATGGGACATATATACCACTTTTTTACGAGCACACTCGAGACAAATCGCGTTCTTACTGAACTCATGAATACAGAATTTTTTGTGCTGTGTAGCATCTACATTACACACAATTAGAGTTACAATGGTTTTACTGCAGACGACAAATGAGACAGGCTACAGTACTCCACCGATCTCGGCTGCTTTTGTAACCTGCACTATAAAAAAGAGAAATGTTTTTTTACGAAAATATCATAAACCCAGGATCGAAAATATACAATAATCTCTTCCTAGTTCGCCCTGGCTATGGAAAGCGATTACATTTTTTATCATTATTTGTTATCATCACATTTTGAGCTGCGTAACTGAATTTATACATGGAAGAGTAACAAAGTTTAATGCAAATTTAAATATTAATGTTAATTTATGATTTTTGTCTGTAAAACATCGTTACTGAACATGAAAATGCTTACTTGAGAATAAAAAGCATCCGAAAAACCTATATTCAAGGTTGAGAAAACTGATCATTACCCTATAAAAATTACTCGGAAACTTTTCCAAAAATCAGTGTTAGCAAAAGAAACTTTGTTTTTATAAATGCTGCTTTAAATCTCGAAAATATATTAGTTTCTTTGGTTTCTGAAGAAAAAAACGCTTTTAAGAATTGTGGATAGTTCAGAAGAGGTTGTATATCTTATATTTGTTGTTATATTATATTTTCGCAAATAAAAAAAATATTTTTTTTTCTTTGTTTATAGTGCAGGTGTAACGCTCTAGTTGAAGATACGAACGTTTTAGTTGCATTATTTGACAGTTCAGGACACCCCCTTTTAAATGATGTGTAGTTCATATGCATACAGTATATTGTTTGAGGGATGGAACCATATTAAATTGCGGTTATCTGTTAGAACAACATAATACCTATTCATTTGCAATTTTTATTCTTACTCCATAAATGGAAAAAAGACAATTAAAACGAAATGACAGAAAGCTTTAAAAGAAATTCGTATAAATATTGTATTCAGAAAGTAGTTTTGTAGTGTATTATTAGCGATTTTCACTATATACTTTTAATCGCGCAATATATTTGTATATTAAAAAATTTACTTTTATATTAAAAAGTTTACTTTTCAAAATTAAATGAAAATATATTGTTCTGATTTTTACAAAAATGAACATTTTTAATATCATTGATGTTAAATTTGCATATTAAATTTATTTATTTTATTTTTGATATATATCTCCTTTTTTAATATTGTAAATTCATTTTATTCTGTAAAGATGTTTATCATCTTTAGATATTTGTTAAAAAAAATATTTATGCAATAAACAACTGCACTGTAAATATATTGCACGATTAAAGGTACATAGTGAACATCGCTTTTAAGATATAGTATTCATTATAACCATGTTATATTATAACATCAGATTGTTTTAATAAAGGTGCTTTCACTTTCAAAAACCGGTAACGAAAGTGAAAGGACCTTTATTAAAAAAAAAATTGTAACTGAAATCGAAAAAGTAAAAAATAGCCATATTAGGAACCGACCTTAGCTATCTTATGCAAAAAAAAAAAATCATTTAAAAATATTCAAATTTAAACAAGAAATTCGAAAACAACCTACCCATAGGTAAAACATTAGGGAGTGGGTGTTTCCAAGTGAGTGAGGACTCTCCTTAAATACCGACCCTTTGAGCATGGTGAGAGAATCTTTTGTAATTCCTCGAAATAAACACGAATGTATTATATCTCCAACATCTACAATTCATTGACTTTTCATTAGAATCTATACATTTAAAACACAAGGCTGATTTTTAGTCATCTGACCTGAGCTATCTACTGAAACATTTCACAAGTTATTTTTTGAATGAAAGCTGTTCATGTACAGATATGCCCCGCACTAACTATTTTTTAAATGTCCCCATTTTTATATTTTAATTTTAATTTTAATTAAAATAATTTTTAATGAAATTTCTTCAAAGTGG
The DNA here is from genome assembly GCA_963931845.1 of Maratus michaelseni. Classification (NCBI taxonomy): domain Eukaryota; kingdom Metazoa; phylum Arthropoda; class Arachnida; order Araneae; family Salticidae; genus Maratus; species Maratus michaelseni. The sequence continues at coordinate 100,998,165 of OZ007597.1, read as the reverse complement.
TGGCAATTGGATTACTTCCATTGTTTCAGAGAAAAGAGAAATAATGGGGTTTATTTATCGTTATTGATTATTGGCTGAAGTACCCTACGTTGTCTGGAATTTTAAGAATGTATATTTAGGAAAATCAATTTAAAAATTAATTCTTATTGATTTCATTTTCTCATTAAAGTTAAAAATAATTTTTAAAAAATGAACAGAAAATGACATCACGCTTTAAAAGATACGCATTTTCCCTCATACAGCTGTTACATTTCAATTTTTTTTATTCCACTGATAACGAGTTTGAGATGCCTGGTGAAGTGCTACAACAATGATCATTTTCTTTGATAAAACTAAATCTTGAACTGCGAATACGCCTAAAAGACACAAATTTCTGTAATTTTTACTCGCCGGTACTGAGATTAGTAACCTTAGGTCATGAATATGAATGATCGCATGCAAAGTTGTAGTTAAAAACGCGACTTCAAATTTAGAAATATAGTTATTAATAACCTATTGCGCGTTAAAATATTTTTGAAAGGTGAATATATCTATGAAAAGTACGTATGTAATTTTTGAGATGGTGAAAATAACGTTAGGTTTAAATTTCTTGGAGGAGGGGAGGATTCTATTATTCTATCAAAGCAAAATCGTTTTTGATGTTTTTCAATTCTGTAATACCAAGCAAATGAGCCTCAATTAATAACTTCATCCGAATTACTTATCTTAATTATATGTTACTGATTACGTATACGAAAAGTTTAATTTTCCAATAATTTGAACATTTGAAGTTTATAGAAAATAATATTTCGGTTTATTTTAAGAGTTAGACTAACCAATGTAAGATGGTTTTATTTATACTAATTGATTTTGTATGTTTGATAAAAATTGAATTGAACAGCTCCTTTTTAAACATTTTATTTCGTCTAAATTCAACGGGAAAACGATATATATATTTTTTATTTATAAACATTCATGGACTTACGGATTTTCCATCGACAAATTCTTTTTTACTGTTATCAGGATCATTGAGTAGCTGACTTGATTGAGGAACCGGGTTGCCATTATGATGCAGGTTTCCCTTTTCTAATCTTTTGGTGATTTCAACCCGATCATTTCCGCTACATTTGACAGTAAGAGTGTATTTGAAACGACAAAGAGTAAACATATGTAGATTATGTCACATTTATCACGATAACCCACATTTGTATCCAGCTTATAAACACTCAAATTAATCCAGCATATCCTCCATTTGATGCTGAATATAATAATAATAATAATAATAATAATAATAATAATAATAATAAGAGCTAGAATACGTATTTTATTTATTTATTGTAAAAAAGGTAAATTATCTGCATAAACTGTTTATGACCTTTAAATTTCTTACGTATCAGGTAAATGTTTATACGTATCATCTCGGTCACGCGTACCCGATAATGTGCTTTCTACTTAATGCAATATATAATAGCATTTATTAGAATTTGGATACGTCGTTTTTTATTTTATTTATTTATTTATTTATTTATTTATTTATTTATTTATTTTTGTAAAAAAACTAAATTTTGGGCATAAAATGTTTATTACATTTAAACTTGCTTGCTTGCCACCACCGCCAAGCCTGGTATACATTCGCCGCTAATGATTCAATTTCACATATTTCTAGCAATAACAACGATGATCTCCAGTTAATATATTAAATCATCATTTCGAAACGGGTTGAAACATTTAAGTAAATACATAATAAAACACTTTACAAAGAATTAAATTAAAGTTAAGCATCTTAATCTGCAAAACCAAGAAATATTTACTAAATTTAGATTTAAACAGCGAAATATTCTCCCAAATTTAATTAAAATTCAGCACTGAACTAAGACAATTGAATGAAATTAAATTACTGTAATGAAGAGAAGGAGTATCTTTTGTTAAATTCAACACAGCAAGACGACAACTGAATTAAATTAAATTACAATAATGAGAAAGAGAGGTGTTAATGTAGTTTAATTCTTTCAAGTATAATTATACAAAATTATAATGAAATGAAAATAGATATATAATATTTAGATTTGAATGAAATGTAACACATTTGTTTAATGTGTTTTGAATAACAAATATAAAAAAATGGATTTTGGTAAAATTATACAAAATAAAAGAATTATTTTCAACAAAACAAATGTGGCATAATAAATGATAAACTTAAAAATGCATTAAAACTTTGATAATTCGTTATTTTAAACAGAAAGAGTAAGTAACATGATATTCAAATACTTTATGTGTGTGTGAAAATTCTCTATGCGATATGATAACTAATTTTGAAAAGAAATATACTTGTTTATTTCTACAACATTTTACAGGACGAGCAATTAATAAAAATAGAAAATCAAACATCATAGTCTATTGAATTTTAATATAATTTACACGGGGTCACCTTGAAAATATTACTTTACAGCCACAAAAAAAATAAAAATAAAAATAAACATAAATAAATATCCAACGTAAATACTATTCAACAAATTCACAATACTGTAGCAAAACTTCACCGTTTAATTAAGTGAAAGAGGATCTACAAATAAACAAGGTTAAGTTTAAACTGGGCGGAGAGGCCTACCTTTCGGCTTAAGCTCAACTAGCCCGGCCAGCAGGTTTGTTTACCTAATTATACTGATAATTACTAAATTATACTTTGTGATATTGAGCAATAATAATACTGTGTAATACTGAAATACAAATTCTAAAAATACAAGATTCCAAAAATACAAATTCTGAAAATACAAATTACCAATCCTAGTGAGCAGTACTAAACACTACTATGTGATACTGAGCAATAATACTACCATGTAATAATACTGTAAGATGCTGAAGTAAATAATAATAATGGATAAGGTAAGTAAGTACTAAATGAATGATAATGAATGAATAATAATACTAGAGTAAACAATGATAAATTATGCTAAAAATACTAAATAACACTGTTTTGATGCTATTAAGAATAACTAAATTGCTAAGGTTAGAGTTTATGTAGTGTGTAAAGGTCCACTTCATCCTTAAGAACAATGATAAATTATGCTAAAAATACTAAATAACAATTTGGAAAAAACGTAATACATTTGAAAATACAATTTCAGCAAATGCACTTTAAAATCAGAAAAATATCCGAATTCTTTTCTGCAGCCCAGCATATGATATTTGATTTGTATATATATTACATTGTATGTAAAGGTTTAGTTCAGTAAACAAACGCATCAGACAGTTGAAAAATTTCCTTCAGAAATTTCCACAATAAGCGGAAATATACTCTAATTCTTTTATGCAGTTCTGTATATGATCTTTAGAATTTATAAACACCAGGTAATATGCGAAAAAAAATGTTACATTTAAAAGAGCATACCACAATTGAAAATGCGCTTCCAGCAATTATCGCTCATACACAGTACTGTAACTGAATTTTTTTGTGTGTCCTTGTAACGTTATAATAAATGCTATGCACACCATATTCTATAGTAAGCATCTTGTAGTGTACCTCACTGATGTATATCAGTTTCAATATGTTTGAAATAGTGTAACATCATTAAAATACACTGCAAAAGATTTTCCCGATAGATCATAATATAACGGAATTCTTTTAAACGCCCTGTAAAAAACTATAAGCAATACACATTTGAGGGAGTTAGAATGACAGTGAAATAAGTCAATATTTAGTAATTTGAAAAATGAAGGATTTAGTGAAATTTGTCGTATTGCTGTTGCATTATATGGTACAGTTTGCTTTGTCCTCTAGTGATTCCCTAGGTGAACTATGACTTATTTGACTGTCGCACTGTACAGAAATTAATATACGTTTAGTAAAAATATGATTATCTAGATTTTTGAAATTTCTGACCCACCTCATTTCATTCTCAATACTAATCATGCTATGGTAGATCTCAATAACATATGTAAATTACAAGACACTTGTATTTACGCGAGTTAGTGCAAGGATAGACTGACAGACGGGCAGACAACCCGAATTCACAAACACTTTTCAGCTATGTTGGAAAGTGCTAAAAATTGTATTGATTGGTACACCTCATCCTAAATATTGCTTGAATATAAATAAATATTTGAATATCATGCGTTTTTTTTTAAGTTGATTTTAAAATACATCACTTTAAGATTTTTTGCACATTTATACATATGTTTTAAAATCTTTACCATTTGCAATATTTTGAGTAATAATATGAATTCCATCAAATCTGTAAATCATCATTTTTAATGTGTTAAGTATTTAATAAATACATTATCAAACACCTTATTGAGAATTAAATTAAATTTAAGCATCATAATGTCTTGTAACAGAAATTACAGGAATAACCCGCTCGTGGATAGCCAGCCTAAAGCATCAACACAACGAGAGGGAAACTTTTCTACCTTCTACTAAAACCTTGAAACTCAGGTGTGCCCAGAAATCTCGCTTTTATTTTCTTTAAAAAATCTGTTAAGTTATCACTCATAAATATTACGTGATATAACATAAATAGTACCCGTAAAAACTTTACGATAAGCATATTAAAGAAAAGGTTCATAACATCACTAAAATGTCAGAATTTTTACGAAATACTAGTTAGCAACAGTTTAAAAAAAAAAAAAAAAAAAAAAAAATCTTTTAGAATTGAGCTGCGAACCGGCTGCATATTAACACGTATACAAACAATATAAAATTTCCCAGAGAATTCAGTTTTTAGATCCAACAAAAAAAGCAGCTCCAAGTTTTTTTTTCCTTAAAAATTTTACAAATATAGGTTTTTGAAGTTAAAATGTTATTAATTTTCTCAAATATAAATATTTAACTGCATTACAATAGCGATAGATGTTACCACAATTTTTTATGCAAATGTTTTTTCCCTTTTTTTTTTCTTTTTTTTCTTTCTTTTTCTTTTTTTTCTTTTTCTCTTTTTTCCTTTTTTTCTTTTTTTTATAGAAAATATTTTTTTTTTTTTAGTAATGCATTATCGATCAATCGTAATAAAAAAAAAGTATACCAAAAATTGTAAATCATTTCAATTTATTTAATCGATAAATACATGGCACAACTATTATTTTAAAATTTTATATACAAAATCATTAATTTCAATAACATTAATAATAATAATGAAAAAAAAAATCGAAACTTTTCCTCATGAGATAACTATAATTTTCATTATAAAACTAAGTTAGTAAAACACTAACAATATCTGAGAAACATCTTATACCTGGAGCGAGATTCGAACACCCGATCCCTTTAGCGAACCATAATTCCTCTTTCTGGTATTTGAACACTCGGCCATCTCGACTTCGCTCAACGTCCCTCTGAAATGAAGCCAGTTCAAAACTGGTGTCCACTTCGTTTAGAGACAGAAAAGCACTCTAAAGTGCTTATTGTGCAGACCTCCTTTTAACAAACCCACTTTACTTTTAAATATATAGATTGCATAATAATGTATGAATATTACAAGGTATACGTAATTTGCTTCTTCATAACTTCAATGTTTAATTTGACCAAAAAATTATATATTAATTACGAAAAAATATCAAAGAAATATTTATATATATACAATACACATTAATTAAAATTTCTTAAAGATATTGTTAAAATTATTGTATGAGATAAATGATACTTAAATATTTACAAAGAGTGAAAGAAAACTCGGACACATCTAATAACTGCAAAATATTATCTCAAATTTCATTAAAATTTGACTCTGAACGATATTAGTTGAATTAAATTAAGTTACTGTAATGAAGAGATAGAGTATCATCTGTGAAATTTAACACGGAGACACTACGACAGAATTAAATTAAATTATCATAATGACAAGGAGGGGTGTCGATGTTAATTTTCTTTCAGTTATAATTCCCAAATTAGGTTGTTTGAAAACAGGAAAATTAGATTTATATTTGAAAGTGATCGTATAAGGGTGATACAAAAATATCTGGCAGAACTTTAAAGATAAATCAGATATACAGAAACAAATAAAAATCACGTTAGGAATAAATATTGCCAATTTAGTAGAGGATTTTTATTCAAAGAACTATCATAATTTTCAAATGGAAATATTCGTCGTATCTAATCTGGCATGATGTAAGGCTGATGAAGGAAATTTGGGAATAATAGTATAGATTTCTCAATTAAAAAGCCGCTAAAATAGCAGCACTGATGGAAATACAGGTTCGAAATATACTCTCACTTTTTAAAGCTGCTCTCAAATCCAAACTGGATACTTTCTGACACATTCACGAAGTCTTTTCTATTCTTAAATGCACAAAATTTGCAAGTATTCTTTTTTCGAAACAATGAAACCAAATAGCGTTTTCCGCTTTGAAACACTGATGTAATCATAGGGTAGAAATTCACTCAGTTATTAAAGCTACTCTCAAATCCAAACTGGCTACTTTCTGACAAATACACAAATGCTGTTCTATTCTTAAATGCACAAACTTTCTAACGCATTCTTATTTCGAAACTATTAAACTGACTGGAGTTTTCCGCTTTGGTACACTAAGTAAACATAGGGTCGAAATTCTCTCATTTATTAAAGCTGCTCTCAAACCCATACTGGCTACTTTCTGACAAATTCACGAAGCCTTTTTTTATTCCTAAATGCACGAAATTTCGAATTATTCTTATTTAGAAATTATGAAACCGAACTGCGCTTTCAGCTTTGGAACACGTATGGAAACAAAGGGTCGAAATTTATTCACTCATTAAAGTTGCTCTGAAATCCAAACTGGCTGTTTCCTGACAAATTAACGAAGTCATTTTTATTCATAACTGGACAAAGTTTACAAGTATTCTTATTTAGAAACTAAGAAGCCGAACATCGTTTGGGGTTTTTGATTAACTAAAGATATCTTTCGTAAAATGCAAACAAAGTTAGCTTTTGAACACGAAATCAACCAGGAAACGTAATGACTCAGCGATCGATTACAACTGATGATGCAAAAATATTATTGGAAAATGGAATTATAAATCCCTTCAATAGTCAGTCATGCCTGAAAGGTCCATGCTTTTATGCTCAAAAATCAGCATGTGACTGTGCCAGAAAGGTTAATGTTGTTCAGAGGAGATTTCGTTTTTAAGACCTTAAAAAATGCAGGCATACCATGTCATACCGAAAACATGTGCTTTATTTAGCTATAGTTAATTAAATAATTTATAAATTTCAATATATTTTATTTTAGATAATGCTTCACAAAAGCCCTAACAAAAGACACGCAAGTTTTCTATGAAACTGTTTTTAAAGTATTAAATAGGAATTAAATGTATAGCTGTTAAAATAGGATACCTAGAAACATTTCTCATTCTTTACTATTAGAATCTGATGGTCGATAATCCCATACTCAATTTTTTAGTTGATTGACGCATGAGAAGCAACTGTATAGAAATCAATTTTCTGCTCAGGATTGTAGATTAAAATGGTAAATACTAGCACATAATGGTATAATAATTGATTTCTAAGTAAATATATTTATTCGAGAAAAACAAATATATAGGATTATGCTTTACTTTTTATAATTATAACAGCATTTTCCTTCAGCTTTCAAAATATATTTCATGAAAATCCATCTCATATGAGATTGTATTAAATAAATATAAAAGTAAACACAGTTAAAAAAAAGACTTTATCAGCATTCAATATTTATCTTAAATATCATGCCTTATCTCCTGTTTTTCAAAATATTTTCATTACAATAAATTTATTTGGCATGGGTTCCAATTGTAGAAAATTTACCGCTTTGATTTGCGCTTGATAGAAATTGCTAACTAGTGAATTTATTAAAATATCATTTTTTTTTTTTTTTGCTCTTTTCTTAAGATTTCTTCATAGATCATAATGTAGAGGTATTTCGTGTGTATATCTGTAAACGAACTGTATATATTATTTACTCAAACCCCTTAGAAAGCATTTTGTAGTTCACCTCAGTGGTGCTTATCAGGAATAGATTAATTTTAACGTAGTTGCAAGTTGCAAGTAATAAATGTGTGAATTACTAATTTCTCAATTTATATTCCATGCATGAAAATTATCAAATTACATGAAAAGCAAACAACTATATTTCTCAAATGATTTCTTTTTCTAACATAATAGAAAAGAAGCAATCTGAACAAATAATTAAAACAGGGAACACGAATGAATATATTTTAAATTTATATAAGTTTAAAAAAATGAAAATTTTGTAGTTATACAACTACTATAAACATCTTCATTAAATAATTTAAAATTTGACATTTGAAATCAAAACACAGAAAACTTATTTCACATTTCGGTTTTGCTATTGAATTATTTGCTTGCTTGTATTTCAATATGCAAATGGCGGCTTAAGCTTACTCTCCTTGGTCTAATTTTTTATGAATTAAAACACAATTTAAATTTGAATTGTGTTTAACGAATATATTCATTCTTTTGGAGCGTATTTTCATAAATTGTTCATTTATATTTTTAATTACTTTTAATCCAGGCTTTTCCCTGCCAGAATTTAGAAATCTACCAAATCTAATACGAACAGAATTTGCTAATGTGCAAATATCCTTTTTCTATCCCCATCTGCCTTAATCTCTATAATCCATTAAATAACTGCTGTTATATCGTAAGAATGTACATAAAGCTGTGGGATACTTTAATGCTACACATATCAATCGCACTGCAAACTCCCGTGTAATGGAGTTGATTAAGTCATTAATACATTTACAAATATTTGTTACAACTCAATTTACTCTATATATGGTATATATTCGCAGCAATTTACTTTTGAGCAGTGGCTTGATTTAGTTTGTTTTGTAGAAATATTTTTTTCTCTAATTTTCTCCGGAAATATTTTTTTTACAGTGTCTCAAGTAATATTTGTATAAAGAAACAAAGGAAATATTTAAGTTAGAGGGGTCACAGGACTTTTTAAACGTCGAAAAAAAATATTTTTGTCATTTTATATCTTAAAAAATATATATTACAAAAACACAATTTTTGAGCGTATTAATAGATACATGTTTCTTTTTTCATTTAATTTTTTTTATATCATAATGGGGACAATTGGTTGTTATAGGAGTTTTTAAACTTGTCAAGCAAATATTGGAATCAGAGGTTGCGCGCATGACTGCAAAAGAATTTCTGCATGTAAAACAAAATACTTGGTATATAATTATACTTTAAAATATACTTATCATGAACCTAAAAAAAAGTGTTTTTATAGCACTTTTATATTTAAAAAACAAAATTGTATCTTGCTTATATAAAATTTTCAAAAGTTTAGCAATATAACGCAAAAAAAAAAAAAAAAAAAAAAGGATGAAATTTTAGATTTATTTTATAGAACCTTATTATATATCCTGAAAATTTTATGAAAAAATATCAGAAAATGTTTCACTACCTTGCGCGCAATGACCCAAAATCACATTTTGAGATAAATGACTTTAAAATTCTCTCATCGAAAATAGACCATATTTAACAACTATTAAGGGTGTCATTCATTTTGCTTTAAAGTGTTCAGAAATAATTACTGTTTAATGTATTTTTTTTTTCAAAGAATGAATGATTTGAAGGTTTAAAGTGCTACGACCCTTTAAACTCCTGACCGCTGAGCAAAAGGGCAAATTTGTAATGTTGTTTTCTCTTTATTTTATTTTTTAATGTTATATAAGATAAATTTTCAAACTCGATATAAAAAAATTATTACATACATAAGTATAATCATCATTCAGTGTTTTAAAACTGCATTATTTTTGTAGAATTCTATTAATTTAAAAATGCTTCTATTGCAGTGAAACCTACATTATAGTGAATGGATATTTGAGTTCACGGCGGTGAGAAGGTTAAATGGGGAAAAAAAGTAAAAATAGTTTTTGCAAAGAACATTCTTTTATAAGCACTCAATGCTTAGCTATAAAATCATGCCAGATTTTCTGAATGTAATTCGTGTTGTTAAAAAAAATCAGTCTTAGAATATGTTAATTTGGCGTATCCGCCGGTGGTATAAAATTGTCTGCTTTGAATTAGGCTTGGTAGAAAGAGTACATTAGTGAATTTATTAAACAAATATATAATTCTTGCTCTATTTCTTTTTCTAAGATAAGATAGGTGACCCATATTGGAGATAGTTAAGCTTTAAGGATTTTTTATAATTTTCGGGTTTGGTGCTTGTGGCTGAAGTTTTGCTTGAAAGATTTTACACTTATCTCTAAAACATATCAATATACTTTTATTTGTAAAATACAATTTAATTACTTTTACAATACAATTTCAAAATTCTAGCTTGTGAACCACTTTTGGCGCATTTTGTTCCAAAGGTGTCCCATGTATTTAAATCACCTTTAAAATGTGAAAAAATATTTTGCTTATTAATATGCTCTGATGATCCTTTCTTTCTTTTGATATCTTTCGAGTTTTTCTTGTTAATTGTCTTATCTTGTGACTCGAAGAGACCTTGAAGCATTTTTATGCACGGTAATTCAGGGATTTTCTTCTCTGAGTTGCGGACTTCTTTTGAGTGATCCCTCGTATTAATAATAAAGGGCAATAAGTTTTTTTAGATATGTAGAAATTGTGAAAATGACCCTTACTACACTGATTTCCACATTTGTTTTCTAAGGTAACCTTGGGAACATGCGTATGGTGGACATTTCCACGATGTAAAAGTATTAATATAATATATTTCTTTGAATTGAAGTAAATGTGGTTAAAGAGAAGGAAATAAGCTTTCAGAAAACGTATCACACCTCAAAGTTAATTTAAATATGTGTAAACTAAAATATCTTCTTACCTGGAAATTAGAATGACTACTCCTCAAAAGTGAAATAACTGCATAAAATATAGGAGGATCAAGGTGATCTCTTTAAAGTCAGCCACGTGCACTGCAGATACATGAGTGGCAATACAGTAGCACTATTTTGTGATTAAAAATTAAATTAATTCTACTTTTGATGGATAGGATACCTTAAAGACACTGGCCATACCTTTGGTTTACCCACCGTATAGCAATTGAAAGGGGAAAAACCTTAGTATACCTTATCGTACAGACTTTCTAATTTCTTTTCACAAGGTAAAATCATAATTTAATATTACATTATTAATTTATAAAGGAATATTTTTAAAAATATTATGCTCCTTATTTTTTATTTTATTTTTTACTTTTAGTGTTTAAAATATTTCGTTGCAGTTTCACAGTTGGCTACTTTAGCGGGCTTCATTTGGCACATAATTAATTACATTGTTATTGTAAGTCGTATACAGTTTAAACCATAAAGAATATTTGGCAATTTATCACCTACTAAAGGCTTGTGAAAAACTGCCTTAAAACAATTTATTAATTTTTAATTAAGTTCCATATATATAGTAAAATATTGCACTGTCATCAAAAACACACTTGTGTATATAGTTTTTATATTTCCAACAAATCATGAAATGGAGGGAAAATCTTTTACAAGACTCCACGTTTACATACATGAACCAAGTTAAGTTAAATAAAAAATATAATTATATAAAAATAATAAAAGAGAAAATGGTCCAGAAAAAAAGTGCAGTATATTTTCCAAACTATCTAATAAAACAAAATTCTCTCACTTCAGACGTTTGACGTTTTTCTTAACATCAAATTTTAAATTATTATTTCGTGAAATTTCATGAAATATGTTGCATTACAATTTAAAAACGGATAGCCTTATACGAATTCTGATACATTTTAAAAACTTCAGTTTATAATCAAATAAATGGAATGTCATTAAAGAACTTACAAATTCTTGTTAGTTCGAGTATTTTTATGAAAGACAGTTGCAGGATTATATGACAAGGCATTTTAAAGAACTTACAGTTGTCTCAATGAAATATTCCATTACTTCTTTAGTAAAAGTTTTTCATGATCTTAGAGAATCATTAAATGATATTTAAAAAACGCGTAACAAATTACGTGTATTACTTACCTGACATGAAATGTTTCTCTTTCTCGTCTGTATTTTTCTTTAACAAATAAGATTCAAAGCATTCTATCAAAGAAATATTTCTCATTAAAATATGTTATTTATGTAGGATAGAAATTAAACTGAGTTTTAGTAAATATCTTTTTATTTGGTATTTGGATGATATTTTGCTATTTAAATGATATTTAAAATATGAGTAACTGATTATATGCAATAAATATGACATGTAAATTTATCTTTCTCTTTTGTATGTTTTTTAACAAATAAGATTCTAAGTATTCTAGAAAAGAAATATTTCTCTCATTAGCATTTGTTATTTATGACAGAAATAAAAGTATGCGTGAGTAATGATTTATTACAAGATTTATTTTAGCATTTGGATGATATGAATGATAGTTAAAATATGCGTGCACCCAGAAAAAGGAATTGATTAAAACTACAAAACATGTTTTGTTGAATACATTTTGGTTGTTTTAGCAAAATTCAAATAAAATTGAACCATTTTACTTGAATTAACAAAACATTTTTTGCTGACGATACAAAAATTTTTTTGGAATTGCAAAAAAAAAATTTTTTTTTGTTGATTCAAACAAAATTTCCATTGACCTATATTTAAACAAACAGTTTTGTTGGGTCAACCAAATTTTTGTTGATTCAACAAAACTTTTTTCTGTGTGTGACAAAATACGAGAATAAGCCAATAAGTAACTCACAAAAGATAATTAAATAATAACTTACAATGATATTCCCTTCAAAGCTATTTTTATTTCTTAACATATTCTCCACCAACATTTATGCACTTATATCACCGTTTTATCAGTGGCCCAACACCAGCTGCATAACATTCTTTGGCTTGCTGTCTCAGCCACATTAGGACTTCAAGTTGAACCTTTTCATCATCTGTGAACATCATCTTGCCTCCAATATGGTTTGTTAGTATACCAAATAGATGAAAATCGCTTGGGGCTAAATCGAAGCTGTATGGTGGATGTTGAAGAAGTTGCAGAATGATGTTCACAGATGATGAAAAGGTTCACCTTGAAGTCCTAATGGGGATGAGACAGCAACCCAAAGAATCTTATGCAGCTGGTATTGGGACACTGATAAAACGGTGATATAAGTGCCTAAATATTGGTGGAGAATATGTTGAGAAATAAAAATAGTTTTGAAGTGAATATCATTGTAAGTTATTATTTAATTATCTTTTGTGACATACTTAATGACTTACCCTCGTACATTCAATACTTATATGACATGAAAATTTATATTTCCCTTTTGTAACTTTTTTAAAAACAAATAAGATTCTAAGTATTCTAGAAAAGAAATATTTGTCATTAACATTTGTTATTTATTATAGAAATAAAACTATGCGTTCTAGTAATGAGCTTTTTATTTGGAATTTGGGCTACTTTTTAAAGATATTTCCATGCATTTAAAATCAGGTTGAAAAGTTCATAGACCTCTTCTTTTTTTTAATAGCCATTTTTTTTACATTTTTGTTAAATTTAATTAAAAATGTTACATGATAATTTTTAAAATAGGAAGTTTTATTATTATGCTAATACCGATTTTTTAATGCGTCGTGAAATGATACTCTTTGTAAATAGTACTCTTTTAAAAGATATGGTAGTTGTCGCAGGAAACATGTTTCTGTTTATTGGATAAAAATGTATTTGAGGGTATCTAATTACATTTTCAGCAGAGCTGAAATTACGCTATAAATTAAAGAATACAAAGGATGTGAATTATCACTTTACTACACAGAGTTCAACCAATGTTGCGTAATACCAAAGGTTCCGGGTTCGATCCCCAGTCTGGACATTTTCTTCACTCTGTTGGTTGTACGCTGTGTGGTAAAGTGATAATTCACATCCATTGTATTAATTAATTTCCCGCGTAATTTCATCTCTGCTGAAAATTTAATTAGATATCCTCAAATACATTTTTATCCAATAATTTGTATTTGAGAATTTTAGACATTAATTTAAATTTTTAAAAAAGGTAATTCAAAAATACACTTTAAATACATTTTAATTAGATATAACAGAAATCTTATACCATTTTTTTCTCACGTTTGTATTTTTACATATTCTTAAAATTTACAATTAAGAGGTTAAACATTATAGAAAATAATTTAAAAATCATACGTAATGCATAGATTAGGAAACACTTTCCAACACCTTTATTATGTTAACATAAATGCATTCATTTGTAATGAACTTATATGAGGTGTAAATTTTCCATCTGAGTAAAAAAGAGTCTAGTCCGGAAGACGAATCCAGACTTCTAGCTTAAATTGCCAGTGCCCTTCACTGTAAAAAAAATTCAGGAACGTTCCTGGAAAATAATGGGCAGCTAATGTGCCTAATTTATACCAGTAACATTTCTGGCAAAAAATAGAAAACTTTTATCAGGGTTCGTACGGGTCCTGGAATTTTAAGACGAGCAAATTATTCGGTACCAGTACATTCTTATAGATTATCTCTTCTTAAATAAGGTGAAAATTCGCACGTTTAAACTTGATGTATTTTTTTTTAGAAAAATATATTGGTATGTCACCTGGAAAAGTAACGGTACCCGTACGAACTCTGTTTATAAGAATTCAGAAAAGTTAATATTAAAAGTCAGTAACTTTCCTGGAATTATAGTGGTAAGGTTTCTCAATTCTTCAGAAAGGTTCCAGGTTTAAGTCGGTAACCTTCCTGGAAAAAAACATGAACATACGAAAATCTTCCCAGTAAAATCCAGTAACCTTCTTGAAATAAATCAGCAATCTTCCAAAAAAAAAAAATTAGATATGTTCACTTCCTGTCATTTTCCTGATAAAAACCAAGAACATTCTTTAAGAATTTAGAAAAGTCCCGCACTGTAAAAATATGTCCTGAAATTAACAGGTGTTATTCTGTGAATTTTCCTTTTTTTACCTGAAAAATTCCGTTTTGGGTAAAAAGTGTAACTTTTCCTGGAATTAATGGAAATTTTTAATTTACTGCTAGCGATATAACTGAAAGTTTCCGTAGGTGACAGTGATTGTCTCGGAGAACGGAGCTTTTACGGCGAGACACGTTCTGTTCCGACGCTGATTGGAGGATACATTAGTTTGTCAGTCTGTGTCGAACTCAGGAAGAAGCAATATGGCCGATACGGCAGTTCGAAGTAACTTGCGATAGCACGTGCTTTTTAGAATTTACAATTGTAATAGTAAGTACAACTTTGGATGTAGACATATTTTACAGAATAAAAGTATGTTTTATCTTTGTTTTTTATATCATTGCTTTAATAACATTATATGTATAATTTCTTTATATGTTTGTAAGATATAAATTTAGTTTTTAAACCACGTATATATTACGACAATAGCTTTCAATCATTTGCCTAGAATATTTGCATTTTATCTGATTATTATTTTACTTCAGCTCACTATTTCCTAACCGTACTTTGTTATTTATTTATGTGTAATATGTGTCTAAAGATGATCTTTATTGATGCAGATTTAAAAAGGAAAAAAAGATCCCCGTTCTTTAGCTATGCTTTATTTCGTTATTATATATTTTTCAAAATTCCAGTTTATGCGTTTGTATTCGAATATACTTTTTAAATCATATAATTATTTTACATTCTAATAGTTTCTAATCATTTACTATGAGTAATCTGGATGCACTGTTTTTTTTTTTTTTTTACTTTTAATTTTAAAGTTGATTTTATGGGGGCAAATTATTATTATTAATAATATTTATTCTCTTTATGATTAGAGAATGTTCATAGTTGATTGATCTTGTAAGTGTTATTTTTTTTCTCACATTTACTTTTCAATAGCACCTAGCGATATCTATAGAGTTATAGGTTGACATGTAAAATTATTGTAGCATATATATATATATATTTAATAAAAATAGTTTTAATATGAACAATTAATATCATATATATATGATTTAAATTAGCAAGTATTTTAGAATACAAACTAACGGATAAACGAATTAAAAGCTAAAAAACAAGTAAAATTTTTCTTTTATGATTTACTGAAATACATTTTCATTCTCTCTAGGCAAATGAGTCCAATTTTCGTCTTCAAAAAACGAGATTTCTATCTTACATATGTATAACAGAATTGATTATACATACTAATGATATTAAAACAACGATGTAAATAAATAAGAGATAACACTTAGTGCCCCAAGTGCCAAAATATGTCTCAGTATGAAATAAGAAAAAAATAAAATATATAAACAGTGAGGGGGGGGGGGGTAAAAATTGAAAATTATATATTAATAACCAGTGCATAAAATTTTACAGTTATACTGTTATGAAATGAAAGCTATGGATATCTTTGAAAAACAATTATATATATTTTTTTAAATGCTGCGATTACATATTTTTTCTTTCTTCTTTCAAAATTTCTCACACAATGTATTTTTTAGTACATTCTTTTTCTGTATTTTCAGATATCAGTTTAGGAAAATTTTGGCTACTTAATAGGACTGTTCACAATTTATTTCCACCTCCAAACAGAACCTTTCACAAGTTTAATCATTTAAAAATAAAATCTGATCTGCCACAAAACAACTGAACTGATCACAGAACATATTACTTAGCTTTTTCATGTGTAAAGGATATACAGGAACCTGTATATAACGATAATTTCAAAATTTACAAAATTATAACTAGAATTTTCACAAATATAAAAAAAAAACTCTACAATTTCATAAAAACAGGACACTGCGAGAAAAATCTGGACAGACCCCTGATTTTTATTTCTAGATCATCAAATTTTAGTCATGTTAAAGAATTTAGCTCCAGGGTTTGAATGCTATTTTAAATAATAATTAAAATTGCAAATTTTAGCATACTTTATGGAAAATTTGCAATATTGTTATAATTAAGCTTCAGATTTTTCCTAAAAATATTTTTTCATATAAATATATTTAATTCTTTAATAAAGATTTTTTTTTTCATTTCTAAATTAAACATTATCACATTTATTGGCTTTTATAAAATTTTGTATATTAAGTATAAGTCTCCTAATAATATGTCCTAAGAAATTAACATTTTAAACTTCTTTTTTCTGTGTACAATTCTTACAGAATGTCTCTTT
The DNA here is from genome assembly GCA_963931845.1 of Maratus michaelseni. Taxonomy (NCBI): domain Eukaryota; kingdom Metazoa; phylum Arthropoda; class Arachnida; order Araneae; family Salticidae; genus Maratus; species Maratus michaelseni. Next base: position 100,981,171 of record OZ007597.1, on the reverse strand, counting down.
TCCTTTTGTTGTCAAAATATTTCTAAAATATACATTTAATTTTATCTGAAGTTTTACAATATTACTTGGTTTTGCTAGGATTTTAACACATAAAATTATAAATAAAATGTATATTTCAGAAATATTTTGACCACTACAAAAGAGACATCCTTTAAGTAGAGTACAAAGAAAAAAAAAAGTTAAACATATTTAATTACTAAGAAAAAAAAAAAAAAAAAAAAAAAAAATTATAACTGCCACAGATAGGTTTAACATAAGTGTGGGGAATTTGAGATATCACTTTCCCCTTTATGGGAGAAATATCGAACAGATAATAAAAACTGAAAATATCAGTTTTGTAAAACGGAAAATAACCGTCCTGAAAACTGAAAATGTCAGTTCCTAAAACAGAACATTTCAATCCTAAAACTGAAAATTTCAGTTTCTAAAACAAAATATTTCAGTTCCTAAAACGGAAATTTTCAGTTTCAAAAAAGGAACTTTTCAGTTTCGAAAACGGAACTTCTCAGTTTTGAAAACGGAAAAAAACCACGAAAGTGAATGTCTGTGAAAAAACGGAAAAGTTACGGCAACTCTGCTGCCAGTACCTTTTCCGTTTTTTTTCAGGAGTTCAATGAAATAGGGCTTTTCTGCGCCTTCAGTCCTTCCGCCGTGCGAAAATTTCGCAATGCAATAGTTGTGGATTCACCATTCTTGTAGAAAAATTTAACCACCATCGCTCGATCTGGTAAGGATAGCATGCTGCCGAGATGGAATGACGAATCCATTTCCAGCCAGTTGTTTTATTGCTAGCCTGATTTGCATAAAACGGCTCAGTAAGACGTGTGAGCACCCTCTTCTGGTGACTTTTGCAATCATTTTGTTTATACATGGCAAAAAATCAATGAACCTCTGATCATATTCCCGAAATTTTTTTCCGAGCATTACTTCTTCTATTATTATTATTATTTAAGTTTGCACGAATTTGTGATATAATATTAACTATACATTTACACTTTAGAAAGAAATAAAATATATAATAGGTACTGTAATTAGTAATATCGTCGCTATTGTTGGCGCGTTTTGTCTTCCTGGCCAAATTCCAAAATTCGACCAACAAATTAAGAGGGATGATAGAAGGCATCAAGAGGATGAAAATTTACTACAGAACACGGGGTCGCAAACCACGTTTAGAGGAAGAAAATCGCAAAAATAGTTATGAAGGGTGTGACGTCGAGTGGAACAAAAAGATCCAAAATAAGTGAAAAAAAAAACATTTATATGACGATAAGCATTACAATGAATTATATTCAACGTCAGAAAGGAGACGACAACACCTTTTTATAGATATTGTTTGAAGTTGCGGTCACGAAGGTCATTGCACAGCCGACACCGACGGACGAAGGATTGCCGGACGCGTTAAAACTTATTCCTATAAAAATGTCTGGTCGCCTCCTTTTTGACGTTGAACTGTAATGCATTGTAACTATGCTTTACATCAAATAATTTTTTTTTCTATTTATTATTGCCTCTTTTTGTTCTACGTCACACCCTTTATAAATATTTTTGCGATTTTCTCCCACTAAACGTGGTTTGCGACCCCATGTTCTATGATAAGTTTTCTTCCTCTTGATGCCTTCTATCACCCCTCTTACTTTATCAGTAGAATTTTGGAACACCCTGTATATGGTGCCTATTGTGTAGTACACGTATTTCGGATTCTAGTAATCATAATCCGAATCCATAGCAAAGGAATTTTCATTTATAATTCACTAAACATAAAAAATCTTCATTTATTGAATGAAATTCAAAACCATGCAAAATTCTAGAAATATTTTAACTATTTTGAAAAACTGCTAAACGAAATAATTTTTTTTTTAATATACAACGTGGCTATTTTTAATTCCTGACACTTAGAGTCTGACTGTAAGATAAATCAATTTAGATAATTCAATTAAACTTTGTGTAGAAATTTCGGGTTTTAAAATGAGAAAATAGTTTTAATTTCTACATGCAACGAAATTGGGATGCAATTGTAATTTTTATGTAAAATATATCTGCAAATAAACCTTATAACTGTTTATCTTGACATGACATTTTGCTTTCACATTTTACCGTCCCTATGTCTCTCTACAACACTCCAAAAAACTCTTGAAAATTCAATCTTAGCTAACAATAGTATTATTGCTTCAGTTTCGGCTAAGGTTTTCATTGTTCATATTGACAGTAAACTTACATTATACTTACTAAATAAGTAAGTGTATATTTAACTAAAGTAAGTGTATATAATAAGTAAGTGTATATTCAACTAAACTGTTTTTGTCACACTTTTACTGTTTTATACCTCTGTACTCCGAAAGTTCACTTCTTGTTATTCCTATTTTACTCCAAACTACTGTGTGACTCTTATAAGAAAGTCGCTGATTAGGAAGGTTCCAAAACTTGTATACAGTTGTTTCAAAGGAGTAAGGTTATGATTCATCTATTGAACGGGAGGAAATTGGCAAGAAAAGGAAGAGTCGGACTTCCCTGAAATCAAGTACATCAACCCGTTGCCCTGATAACATGCCCTGGGTTAAACCGGTTCCAGGTTTTTTTTTTTTTTTTTTTTTTTTTTTATCGAAGATACACAGTAGAACCTACTTTCTTTTTGTAACCCTGGTGTTGAATTAAACAGAATAATTTTATACTTAAAAAAAATTATCAATGTCTAGATGTTATTTACACAGAGTTTCTTTAAATTTTATTTTATTCCCAACAGTTCGATAATAAGCTGTAAATTCCATATTATGCGACATGCTTGTTTATTGCTTTGACTCTCTAGAAAAATGTCATGTTATTTATAATAAAATAAAAAAATATTTGGAAAAAAAAACACTTGACATTTAGGATTTATCTAAAACACCATTTCAAATTTAATGGATGTAGTTCATGCAGTTCCCCCCCCCCCCAAAAAAAAAAAAAAAATCCGCTACAATGTGTCCTCGATTATTAAAAATTTACTACTTTGATATACGCTCGAAAACACCAATTCGTTAATTTATTTAAAAAAAATTATTTTTGCTATTTTTATTTTCTAAAATATGTCAACAGGAAATAATAAAAGCATTCTTTAAACTACCTACTAAAGATATCTAAATTGTTTTCTCAACGTATAATCATAATTTAATTAATATTGAACAATGAAATTATATTTCAAATTACACTTTTTATTTTTTATTTATATTTTCTACTTTTTAGTGTATATTTAACTAAACTGTCTTTATAACTCGTAAAAAGTTAAAATTATACAGATTATTTTGCGAGTTATTACCTGCGGCCAGCAAACGGAAAGAAAGCATTAAAATTAAGTTCTTAATTTATAATTAAGTTTTAAACATATTAAAATGCTGTATTGTCATCGGAACTACACCCATGAGCGTATTATTTTATAGTTCTAGCTTATCAAGGAGTGAGTGAAAATTTGGCTACAAAATTCCATCTTTACATACAAAAACCAAGTTAAGTTAACTAAAACTGTGTAATAAAAGCATCACCATCATATAAAGAAATCATTGTTGAAACGATTGTTGTGTTCTAGATGATAATATATTACCGATGTACACTGAAGAGCCAACAAAACTGGTACAGGCGTGGGTGCGCAAATAACGGAGGTATGCAACCAATCCGCCAAACGTTTTGCGGTCGGCAGCACCAATATAAGACAACAGGTATCTGACAAAGCTGCTCGATCGGTTCCTACTGCTACAATGGCAGATTATCACAATTTTATGTACTTTGTACGTGGCATTACAGTCGGCGCACGAGAGATAGGACATAGCATATCCGAGGAAATTTGGATTTTCACGCAAACGATGGATTTCACTAGTGTACCGTGAATATCAGGTATCCGCTAAAATATCAAATCCCTGAAGGCGGTGTGAACAAAAACAAAATTGAAAGAAAAGGGCCGTCGACTACTAACCAGAATCTTTAAACGATATAGACGTGCAACACTTGCTCGAATTGCGGCGGATTTCTATGCTGAGTCATCAACACCTATCAGCGCATGAACTATTCAACGGACTATCATTGATATGGACTTTTCGAGCCGTAGGCACGCTCGTGCACCGTTGTTGACTGTACGGCACAAGGCTTTACGCCTCGCTTCGACCCGCAAATACCTTTATTTGTCTTGTTGATGACTGGAAACGCGTTACCTGGTCTGACGAGTCTCGTTTCCAATTGTGTCGGGTAAGGGGATGTTTACGGGTATGGAGACAACTTCATGAATCCATGGACCCTACATGTCAACAGAGGACTGTTCAAGCTGGTGAAACGTCTGTGATGGTATGAAGCATGTGCAGTTGGCCTGATATGGGACCCATGAAACATCTAGAGACGACTCTAGATGTTATGTAACGGTATGTAACGATATGTAACGGTACGTAAGCATCCTGTACGATCATCTACACCCATTCATGTCCGTTGTGCATTTCTACGGACTTAGACAATTCCAGCTGGACAATGTGGCACCCCACACGTCGAAAGTTGCTACCGAGTGGCTCAGGGAGCATCCTTCTGACTTTAGACACTTCCATTGGCCACCTAAACCACCAGATAGGAACATTAGTGGGCATATCTGGGATGCTTTGCAACGTGCTGTTCTGAAGAGATCTCCACCACCTCGCACTCCCATGGATTTGTGGACCGCTTGCAGGATTCATGGTGTGAATTGCCTCCAGGATACCTTCAGACATTAGTCGAGTCCATACCACGTCATGTTGTGACACTCGAGGCTAACGAAAAAGAAAGGCTACCGCGGTGCTTTACGCGTATCTTTTTTTACAGACCGCGGGAGTCACGTGATGCTCGAATCCACCAATGAAGGTGTACGAAAAGAGCACACGTCACTCTAGCGGTCTGTAAAAAAAGATCAGTGGAATGCACCGCGGTAGCCTGTCTTTTTCGTCAGCCTCGGTGACACTCCTGCGAACTCGTGGGGGCCCTACACGATATTAGGCAGGTTTACCAGGTTTTCTGGCACTTGAGTGTATATCTATATGCTATTCCTCACAAATAGAAATAAACACTATAAACATTTGCATCAACCTAATAAACTTAATAACTTTCAATTGAATAAGAATTATTCCCTAATTAGTAGGGCGTTTGTTTATTGAAAGAAAATGGGTTATTTTTTAATGTAGTTAGGAAGAATGCATCAGGTTCTTAAATAAAATGTGCCAATAAGGCAACTTTTTAATTTTTGTTTTCAATATGAACAATGTCTGTATTCCTTCATCAATTCATTTCTGTTGATTCGTAATAAACGAACTGTCTGTTTTCAAATCTTTTGGAAGTTATAAAAATATATATGTATAACTGATTTTTTCATGGCATTTTATTATTATTATTATTATTATTATGTGCCCGTAAGATAAAGTTATCGCTACCTTCTAATGAAAAACACTGAAAGTAACTTTTGTTCACCTTAAATGCAGGCTATGCTTCTTCCTTTCATAAATTTATTTCTATTTCTTTGTAATAAACGCACTACCTGCTTTCCAATATTTTCCAACTTACGAACAGAAAAATATAATTCCCTTTTTATGGCTTACTTTTATTAATTGTTGTAAGATACAATTAACGCTACTTTCTATTAAAAAACTCTGAAAGTGACTTTTACTGACTAAGTACGAGTTATGCTTTTTCACTTTTGAAAAAAAAAATGTATATATATATTTGAGCAAATATGCTGTTATTCATTTACAGTTATATAGATACACGACAAAATAATATTTGTATATACTAGAAGTCTTTATGTTTTATAACTACCTTTTGAGCAAAAACTAAAAAATATAGCTACACTCTACTAAAAAATCAGTGAATTAAAGGGTTTTTTTTTTTTTTTTTTTTTTTTTTTTCGTTACTAACTTTTATCGTTAAAACACGAAAATTTCCCGCTTGATTTGCCTATTTTCTCTCAAACTACATAAAATCCTCCAATTTACGTAAAAATTACCTGAAATCTTCCAATCTAATGCTGCATTTTCAGTAAATCACAAGGGCGTTCCTGCAGGTGTGCTGCGTGTTACTTTTTCGAATTAGAAACGTAATTTTTTCGTATGTCTTTTCCCCTTTGAAATGCAAAAATATGTGAGCCGTGGATAAATATTTCCTGAAATTCTTCTAAAAACATGGATATTTCTCCAAATAACAGAAAAATCTCTTTCTATCACAGAGGCGTTCTGGCAACTTGCTGCCTGTGCCTTTTACGTTTTTTGACCAAAAAATAAATAAAAAGAAATAAATAAATTAAAATAAAATAATAAATTAAAATAAAAATGCACTTAAATACGTTAGTTATATATTTATATTTTTTTCCTTTGCAAAAGAAATAAATTTATTTTTAATTCCTACTTGCTAACTAGTCCTGTTAAAAAGATTGTGAAATTGATATCATCCTATGTTGTTACATTTTTTTTCTTTTATATTTTGAAATTATGTTTAAGGAATTCAACCATAAAAGTGATAAGTTATTTCATGATATGGGTTTATTGTATAATTTGATTATTGTATATATTCTGTAAGACTGTGATGTAATTTTATAGACAACTTCAAGTAAAAACTCGAAAAATTGTTTATTAACAATAAATACTAATCGTGCTACCGTTACTAAAGCAATATATTCTTTTGTAGGAATACATGTTATTTTTAAATTATTGTGATATAAATATATGAAATAAGAATATTTTCCTGTGTGTAAAAAAAGTCTTTATGTTTTAAAACTGTATTTAGAGTAATTAATACAAGGTAGTAATTTAAATACGAGATGTGTATATTTTTATCTTTACAAAACAATTACGTTTATTTTTCGTTCCTACTAATTAATGTAAAAATATCTGAAATTGTTATTATCATATATTATTTTTTTTTACTTTACTATTTTCGAATTACATTTGTGGAATTCAACTATTCAACCTTAATAATAAAATAGAAACAAATAGTAAACTTAATTGTTAATTTCAATAATCTATAAATTAAAAAAAAATACATATTCATAAAGTAGATGCTGGGTGAAGTTATAAAAACGATAAGTTTTGTATGATATAAAATTATTATATAATTAATTTATTCTATTTATTCCATAAAACTCATGTAAATTTACTCCTACTTCCAATTAGAAGTTCTAAAAAAAGTTCTATTCACCTAAAATACAAATTGAGTTTTTTTTTTTCATTTAGTAAAGAAATAAATATAATTTTAAGAAAATATGTTATTACTAAATTATCATATTTAAATTTCTGAAAAGATAATATTATCCTGAGTTTAAATCCTGTGTGTAAGTCGTTATGTTTTAAAACTATATTTCTGGCAAAAAAAATAGTAGCTTAAATACGAGATATACTATTTTTATAATTTTTTATCTTTGCAAAAGAAAAAGTCCTTCCGGCCTGTACCGGGAGGAAGAGATAGCTGTCATAGTCCATGTTTTTAAAAATTCAACTCATTTTACTCAAAAACCATAAGCTAAAATGTTTGGACACCGATTACAGAAGATTAAATCCCGGTTTTAGTTAATACTGAATTTGAATGCGAGTTTCAGCATGAGAGTTACAGCCTAACAAAAATCAGATGTTCCAAAATGTCAGCATCCCTAAAATTTCAAACTGCTATATCTCAGCCATTTTTTAAGATAAAGCCAAAACAAAAAATGTTCCGGAATCCTGGTATCACGATCTAACACTTAACGATCTAACACCAACTTTTTCAATTTTAAAGTTTTTATACATCTTTTTTAATTAAAAAAATAAAAAAATTAACTTGCCACCATTTTGAAATGAGATGGCGCATGAAGCTGGCCAACGAACTCGGTCGAGACTTTGGTATGTTCTGTACACATGATCAGTCACATTCATATCGATTCATAAATAAGAGAGTTATAGCATGACATATGTTAGATACACATATATATATATGTATAAACATTTGAACGGAGTGTGGTTTTGGGGTCTGAAGGTCGTGATCGGTGAAAATATACCAAAATTTTTTGGAATTGCTTTCCTCCGAACGGCTGCAATAGGTAGCTTTTTGTAATAAAAGCTACCTAATAATTTCATTTTTAGTTCCTAAATAATTATGCTGTCATCTTATGCTATTATTTTCTTTTATATTTGTGAACTATGTTTAAGAAAATCAATCTTAAAAAAAAAAACGTAAACTTGATTGCTATTTTCCCTACAAAAATTTCAAAATCATCTATAAATAACGAAAAAATGCCTGATAAAGGAGATGATAGATTAAGTTATAAAAGTAATAAGCTTTTTTATGATATGAAATTATTGTATAAGTTATTTACTCTATTCTATAAGACTGTGATGTAAATTTATTCATACCTGCTAAGAAAGAGCTTTGAATAAACTTTTTATTCTCGTTAAATGCGAATTATATTTTCTACTTTTACTAAGGAAATAAATGTATTTTTGTTCCTTTTACTAAATTACCATGGTAAAAATATCACGTAAGAATATCATGTGTTTAAAAAAAAGTCTTTTTGTTTCAGAACTGTACTTAAAGCAAAAAATACAAAATAGTAACTGAAATAGGAAATACGCTATTTTTATATTTTTTTATTTCTCGAAAGCTATAAATTTACTTTTAGTTCTGTAATGGTTAAATATTTCTGATACAAAATATAATAATAAAGATATCATCTTGTGTTTGAAAAAGTTTTTATGTTTTCAAGCTACATTTAAAACAATCGATGTTATTGATAAAGTAAAAGCCCACGGTAACTAGATTGTTATTTTCACGACAGCAAATTAAAAATATTATTATTAATTTTTAGTTGATAAATTAGATAAAGAATTCATTTAGCAAAATGATATTTTTTGTCGAAATATTACTGTTTGAGTGCAAGCTATTTAATTAAGTTCGATATAGGTATGTTTTTTATATTTTTAAACTATGTGTCAAGACATTCACTTTTAATAATAAAATAAAACAAACGGTAAGCTTGGTTGTTATTTTCACAGAGAAAAAATTCAAATCATACTTCATTAAAGATTTTTTTTTATAAAACATATAATGAATTAAGTTACAAGAGAGATAAATATCTTGAATATTAATAATAAAAGGGAGTGATTACAGTGGACTGTATAATTATGTTTTTAAATTTTTGAGCTATGATTAAGGCATTCAATTTTAATGATAAAGTAAAACAAACGATAAGCTTGGTTGTTATTTTCGCAGTAAAAAAATGAAAATCATCCACAAATAAAGGAACAAAAATATAAATCATTCATAAATAAAGGAAAAAAATTATATATATAATTATATATAGCATATAATGAATTAAGTTTCAAAATAGATAAATATATTGAATAATATTACTAATGAAAGGGCATGGATGATTTGTGTGGCCTATAGAATTAAGTTTGTAACAGGCGTGTCTTGAATCAACTTAAAAAAAAAAAAAATAAAAATAATCGGATCTGCCAATCCCAAAACTTTTTTCTATCTCAATCATGTTAATACTTTAAAATTCGCTATCACATCGTCAATAAAATCAATATTTTTCATCATTCTGATGTACGTCAGCTGCTGGCGAATCGTCGGGTTGCCTGGATGCGATTAGCCGATGAATATACTAAACTAGGAGGAAAAGTCCTTCTGACCTGCACCGGCAGGAACAGATAGCCTCCATATTCCTTGGTTTTAAGATTTTAGCTAATGTTAGTGGAAAACACGAAGCTAAAAGGCGTGGAACCCCATTAAAGAAAATTCAATCCAAGTTCTCGTCAATATTGAATTTGAATGAGAACATTGCCAAATTAGTCCGCTATAGCCAAGTTGGCTTCATTTATGGCAACCTATTTTTGTCGCTAAATTTCGTGATATTTCATCAAGTGTCGCCAAGCTTGACCAGAATTTGTTGTTGACGAATATAAATATATAGTGTTCAGCATACAAGAATTGGAACAATGGTTACAACAATGAAAGAAAATTTGACGAAACCATATTCACTAAAAATAATATATTAAATCTGTTTATGAAATATTTCTGCTGTCTAAATGTCAGCCACCTAGAAACTTCAAACTGCTATACTTCAGCCATTGTTTCAGATAGAGGTACAACAAAAATTGCTTCAGAATACCTGGATCAAGACCGAACATTTAACGGAAAAAAATTTAGGATATCTAATTTTTTGTACATATTTCTGAATTTTAAATTTTAAATGGCCATCACAGCTCCCCCTTCCGGCGGAATATCCCCAAATTCAACTGGACCTGCAGGCCATAGTGAAAAGCATATACAAAAAAAATGTTTCAATTCTCTGCATAACTTCATACACTTTTTGATGATACTATAATGAAAATGGAACAAAAGTCGCTATTTCAGCGCCCTCTTTCGTTGGAATATCCCGAAATTCATGTCGGACCTGTTGTCCATTGCCAAAAACATAGAAAAAAATGGTTCAATTCTCTGCATACTTCATACACTTTTTGATGATACAATGAGAACAGATAGACAGACAGACGGACATACAGACATTTTGTAAAAACAAGTTTATCGGAATCTCTGATCCATAAAACAAGTAAATCAGTCGAAAACCGGAAATCGAAAAAAAATTCGATTTCAATACTTTTTTCTATTATAGATAGAAGACAGTAACAATAAAATTAGTTTATATAATTGTTTTATGTATATTAAAACACGCATAAAAAATGCCCGCATTCAACATTTAAAGATATATAATTATTATACAGACATATATACATTAAATACAATAATCCAACATGGAGTGAAAAACTAGCCAGAGCCAGGAATCGAACGTATGTCCACAGCGTTCTAGATTGTTGCTCTAACCACTTAGCCACTCGGGCCGTCTCCTGAGTCTGCAATTTTTCACTAATAAAGCATGTTGGAGAGAAAGTCACCGGCCATCTAACAGACAGCCTTGGATGACCGGAAAACGGTGAATATTTTATGTGTGTTTTAATATATATTCGTAGATCGGTGGAATAGTAAAATCTATTCACCGTTGTCCTGTCATCCAAGGCTGTCTGTTAGATAGCCGGTGACTTTCTCTACAACATGGTTTTATTAAAGAAAAATTCCAGACTCGGGAATCGGCCCGAGTGGTTCAGTGGTTAGAGCAACAGCCTAGAACGTTGTGGACCCACATTCGATTCCCGGCTCTGGCTAGTTTTTCACTCCATGTTGGATTATTGTATTAAATGTCTGTATAATAATTGCATATCTTTAATTGTTTTATGTATTTGAATTCATAACTTTTTACAGATCCTCTCTTTTTTTTCTATCTTTTCTTTTCTTTTTTTTTCCTTTGCAAAGTGCTTTTTTGTGTTTGTGGTCCCGGATCATTGCCCTTACGTTTAAAAAAAAGGGTACTTTTTTTTTGTTGTTGTTTTGTTTCTACGCTCTGAATTTCATAAAAATTGGTTAATCTAAAATAAGAATGTCTATGTTATGAAGCAAAAATATGTCCGTCAGTATCATTAACGCCATATTGACTGTGGCAACGACATGACCAATAAATTTTGTTTTTATCGTGAATTTTATGAACTTCTAAACATTTTTGTCCGTTGAATGAAAATGTCCTTTGAAAGGCATCTTGTTTGTAAACGGTACCTCAATTTACTGATTTTTTATGGCTCTTCAGAATAATTTTTGAGAAGGATCTTTTACAAAATCTTTCTTTATCGCGTGCAGCCCAATTATGAAAGATTAACAAGTTTAAACTTAAAACAATATAAATTGTTCAGAATATGTTTACGACAGATTTTCCACAACAAAATTAAAACATCATTTGTTAATAAAAGAAATATGTAATATAACTTTGCACATATGTAATCTAACTACGCGAATAAACATCGTAATAAACAGAATCAAAAAGTCTGCTTTTAATATCGAAACCTTTGACGATTTCTTGCATATTAACTCCTGGCATGTGGTTAATATGAAAGTATCGCTTTTAATAAGTTTCAAAACTTTAGCTGAATACATAATTGATGTTTTTCATATAAAATGCATTTTGGTGTTGTTTGTAGAGAATCTTAAAAAATATATATTAAATACAAAAATATACTTAAGTTTTTAATTTACCAAAAAAAAAAAATCGTTTTCATCTTTGTTTTTGAAAGCTCGTTTTAGTTCCCCTGGTATTATTGAAGCACAAAGTACTATTTTACGTTTCTAAATTAGTCACTGTGTATAGTTGTTACAGAAATATGTTTAAAATTTCAATATGATATCATCCAATGCACGTCAAAATGAGCTATATTGCCAAAAGTGACATGTAAAGTGAATAGGGATCACAGTAAATGGTTTTTATAATCATTTTGTAGTACCAAACCACTTTCACTAAAATACGCCAAATGGCGTCCAATAAATAAATTTTGGGGCAAGAATGTAAGAAACAATCATGTGAAGTGGATTTATGTTTTTCTTAAACTTACTTGTTTTTTATTCTATGCAAAAATAATATAAAAATTACGGATACATTCTAATAAAAAGGATTTGAAAATGTCTTTTATTCACTTTAAATACAAGTTATACTTTTGTTTCTTTACGAAATAAATAAATACAATTTTTGCTTCGTTTACAAAATTATAATGGTAAAAATATAACAAAAAAAACTAATCCTATGCTTAAGAGAAATCTTGATGTTTCAGAACTACAATTAATGCAAAAATATACAAAATCGTAGCTATTTCTATATCTTTGAATTTGAAAAATTAATAAAGTTATTATTAGTTGCCAATTAGTTCAAATTCCAGATACGTTAAATTTCATGCATCGAAAAGCAGGAAAGGTTGATCCCGGGACCCTGAAGACTCCGGGCGACCGCAGCGGCTTAATGTTCGTTTTCTAATGCGGTGATCGGGGGTGGGTAGGCTGGGAGACAGTTGAATTCGCGGAGCGGCGGACGCACGACCGTCTCTATGCCCTTTCCCGACACACTTGACCAAAGTCCAGACGTGAAATAAAGACTCCACCGGTAAAATTTTAAAGCCAGATTCAGTTTAAAATATCGTAGAATAGATTTCATCCTGTATTATTATTATATTTTTCGAAAGAACTCAACTTGGTTTTTGAATGTACAAATGGAATTTTGTAATCGTTTTTGACTCATTTCCTGATATGCTAGAATTATAAAAACAATACACAGATTAATACGTAGATGTGTTTCTTATGGCAGTACAATATTTTATTATATTTAGAGCGTAATTATTACTTAACAACTTAATTTTAAGGGATGTTTTCGTTAGCCGTTCCTCAGCTGATAAATTGCCAAATAATCTTCCTACTTACAACTGTTTACGAGTTATACAAACAATGGAGTTATATTTTGCAATATTTTACTAGTAAAAAATCGTGATTATTACTGCTTATCTAATTATAAAATTCTAGGAAATGTGTATATGTTACTAATGTTTTTGCGAAATGTTTTACATTGAAAATATGGGGTGTAACATTTTCCGTTCGTTTACGTGCCAAGACAAAAGAATTCAGGTACAGTACACTTTATCGCCAATTACTGTTAGAGAAGACCTTTTCTATAAGAATTATTTAACTTATGATGATTCATGTTCATGTATCTCTATGTATAACTATGTCTTCAAATAACTTTTCGAACGCATTTCAAACTCCCTTCCCACGAACGAATTTCGCTCAAATCATCAGAATAAGGTTCCACCATTGTTAAATTTGAGTGTTGATAAAGGTGTTCACATTACAGGATTTTTTATGCTGGTAGCGTCTTTGGTGGGAAATTTCATAACTAGTATATTAAAACGGACTTTTTCTCTTATGTAAACCATACTACAAGTTAAAGTTTGATATTAAAATTTAAACTCAACTTTTTTTTACACCGTTAACGCTCCCTTATCGACAAATAGAATAACCAAATTTAAGTAAATGCGGTTTTTTTTAAAACTCTTTCCAACAAAGATGAAAAGTGTGATGAATTTGGTTTGTCTGTCTGTCTGTCTGTCCGTGTACTATTTCGCGTAAATATAGTCGGATTGTCATGCAATTAATATATGTTATTGAGGTTTACTATGGCGTTTTCGGCATTGAATATGAAGTGTGTAGTACTTATAGTTCCTTTACAGAGACAGTCAAAAGAATTCCGTTACATTACGGTTTATGGAGAAAAATAATTTGCTGTTTATTTTAATGATATTACACTATTTCAAACATATTTAAATTGATATATATTACTGAAATGTACTACAAGAAGCTTACTGTAGAATATGGTGGGCTTAGGAATTATTGTTAATTTACAGGGACACTCAAAATAATTCGTTTAAAGCACTGTCTCTTAACAATAAGTTCTGTAAGTGCGTTTTCCGTTGTGGAACGCGTTTTTAAATTTAAATAATTTTGTGCCTTTTATTTAGTGTGTATAAACTTTATAGGATCATATACAGGACAGCACAAAATATCTGAAGTACATTTCCATTTACTGGCGAAAATTCCAAAAGGGGGATTTTAAACTGCGCTACACGTTTCCAACTGAATAAAATTTAGTATTATATGTAGTATATATATATATACAAATCTATAGACCATACACAGGGTTGCACAAACGAATTCGTTTATTTTTTGTTAAAGTATTTTCGAAGTGTTGGAAAGTGTTATAAAATTTTTTCTTGCCGCATGATTTTTTGTTCTGGTTTTATTATTATTTCACTGTACTACGGTGGTATTCAAGATAAAAATAGTTAATTAAGATTCAGCACAATTCACTACTGCGTTCATACCGTCCCCTGTGATGAATAAGGTAACCAAAGTTCAAAAAGATTTATAGATATTTTCACATGATAGATTTTTTTTACTGTGGTAGCGTCCTTGATGGTAAATTGCGAAACAAATATTTCAAATGGATTTTTTTTCCTCATATGGCAATTATACTCAGAGTTCAAATTAGATAGGGCAGATTCAACTCCACTTTCTTTCAAGCTGATGACGCTTCCTGGCCAGAAAAAGATTGAATAAGTTTTTTAAAAAAATGATTTTTTTATTGATAGCCGTACTCAAAGTAAAAATTGGTGGTACTGATTAAACAAAAGTTTCGTTTGGGTTTATAGTGGCCCATTGCGGGAAAATCTCTAACTACAATTAAATAAAACTGTTTGCTTAAGTTTTACTTTATCAAGACATTTACTGGGATTATTTTGAATTTAAACTCTTTTCTAATGCAAACAAAATTTTGAAATGTGAATATGGAAATAACTACAAATTAACCATTCATTTCTTATACTAATTAATTAACTAAGTTATTTCATTAAACAACCAAACGCAAGATATATGCAATTAATTTGTTGCTATTCTTGTAGATTACAGTGTTTTTCCACTGGATAAATTAGGAAGAAGTTTGCAACACGCGAGGCTGTTGTTAGTCCAGGGGAACGGCGCAGGGAACAGAGTCCTATAGTTCAATATATAGTTTTCTCATGTTTGTCAATTAAACAAAAGTATGAAAATTGGACCATTCGTTCAAAAGCTATGCGTGGACATACATAGGGTAAAAGCTTACAACTTAATTGCATGACAATGTTGTGGATTTTCTTTTGAAAAAAAACAGGCTACCAAACCTGAACAGCAAAAGTCCAAATCCATTTCGAATCCGAACCAAACCTGGTCCAAAATGAAACAATTATTTGCTAACAAGACTTCACTCTACTCGTGGGTCATATCGGGTTACTTTACCGAATGATTCTAATCTATATTCCTTTGAAATTTGATTGTTGCTAAAGTAATTTATTTTGCTGCTATATATTATTTTTCTGATATATAAAACTTTTTATGTGTCCCTGAAAAAAGTAAAGTACGGTGACACTTTGAAAGCGTAAAGTATCACTGCAAACATTAACATTATATTCAAATGTTGTGACGATTGGTCAATTTTTATGAAAGTGCAAATTACGAATGTACAAATTTTTACGAAATTACGACTTAGAAATATCATCCGTTTGAAAGCTATGCGTTGACAGCGACAAAAACATATAAAATAACTGGTATTACCTCCTTCATTTAATGTTGAACCATAAAATTGGATTGGGATTTATTTGGAGTAGGAAAAATACAAAAATCTACAAAATACTTCTTCTATTCTGGTAAATATTTTGATTATCTATATCGGTAATAAATGTAATTTTTTTTGTTAATCATTCGATATGTTTTTATAGTTTCAATAAAGAAATTTTTTATCTCATTTCAGAAAAAACATACTACTTAAGAAGGCAAAAAATATATCCCAATAAATTACATTTATCTCATTCTTTAAAACATTAATAATCATTTTATCGATTTTTATTTACGAATAATTTATTTTAATGACCATAAAAACTTCAAATATAAAAAATGATAATTTTACTCCTTCTTCTCTGCATCATTAACTAGAGAAAGATAAACATTAAGTTTAAAAAGGAAAGAGAAATATCTAAATATATATACATATATATGTTTTATTTAAACGTTACTAAAAAGACATTTTGGACTTATTTTTTTCTCTTAAGGACGAAATAAATTGTTTAATTGCTGCATAATTTGGCATTTGAAGATAGATGGAGGATTTTTACATAAGTTTTTTTTTATTTATTTATTGAAAGAGTTTTATTAGAATTAAAGCTTCAAATAGAAATACAGATTTTGTGTGAAAGACAGGTACTTTTTAAAAAACATATAAAGCAAATATATGATGCATATTTTTATTTTAGCTAAAAATATATTTGATTTATAATATAGAGTGAATTTTTACACAAAGTCGAATTTTGACAGTGCTGTCATGAGCGATTAGTTATAGACAGGGCTTAAATAGGGGGGGGGGGGACATATCGTATTTTATTTTTAGTGTGCATAAATATCTGATAAATCTGTGTGTCCGTTTAAATTTACCACTTCGTAATCGTGACCAGCACACTAACCATTGCAACATGTACGCCTGCACTGTAGAAGAGACAAATGTCTATTAATCTTCGAAAGTAATTTTATACGAGGGTTGTTCAATAAGTTTTGCTTCCACATCTGGAACTACTTTATTAACAGAACAAAATTAAATATTTGATATTGACAAGTCACTTTGAAACGTCCTTAATCTCCTGATGTTTTTATTTTGTAGGTGGAACCACTGAAGTGTAAACAGTGAAACGTAGAATATCGGACTATATCCAAGTGCGGTGATTGAAATCCTGACAGCGGAAGTGTTGCGCCCATCGATATCCACAGGCGAATGAGTGCAGTGTATGGCCAAGCATTAGGATGTTTGCGATACACTGCATATGGAGTGTATGGCACATAATGGAGCACATTAGCATATGCAGCAATTGAATTACAATTGAATTTAACTTTAAGAGTTCCAAAAGCAACGTCAGGAGATGGGTTCGTGTAAGCCGGATAGAGAACCCACGAACGTCGAGTGTGCACGATAAGTCCCGCCCAAGACCGAGCGAGCGGCCGAAGACCGCAGACAGTGCAGAGCATAGAGAACTTAAGGGCACCCGCTTTGAGTCTGACGACCAAGTCACACATGAGGTGCTTTCTTAGTGTCGTCAACAGCCGGTCTCATTCATCTGTGGCGGCTTGCAACAACTAGTGTATCGATGACGGAAATGCATTGCCACCAGTGGTGACTATATCAAAAAATAAGGTACCCCTTCAAAGGTGGACATTTCAAAGTTACTTGTTAATTTAAAATATTTCATTTTGTTCTGTTAATAAAGTAGTTACAGACGTGGAGGCTAAACTTATTGAACAACCCTCGTAATATACGCATGAGCGAAAATATAATATAACATCTTCCAAGTTTTCTAAAACCGAATAATTTGATTTCCGGATGTTATCATTTCTTAAATAAACATTTACAGCTGCAAATTTGAATATATATATATATATATGTGTGTGTGCAGGAGTAACATATTAATATTAATTGTAATTTTAATGTTAAGTCTGTTATTTTAGAATGTTTGTCTGTAAACATGTCTGTTGAACATAAAAATGCTTCACATTAAAATACTGAACAAGCTGGTATGATATAATAACGGCGCCAAAGACTTCTTAATAACACCGTAAAAGCATTCCTAATTTTTATGGTTTTATTAAGAAAATTTTTACTTGAGAATTCATACCATCCTATAAAACTATTTTCCATGTTGGGAAAACAGATTAATTCAGTGTGAAACTTGTCGGAAATGTTGTCAAAAATTTTGGACAGCAAAAAAACTTTGTTTTTGCGTATGCTTCTTTAAATCTTGAAAATCCATTGGTTTCTGATATTTCTAAGGATAAAGGAATTTCGGAACCGTGGGTAACTTGGAAGAGTTTATATAATTAAGAGTTTTTCAATCGTATTTATAATGTGTTTTAGTAAATTAAGATATATTTGTCTTTTTTTCAAATTTTGAGTATAGGACTGAACAGATTTGTAAGAGATAATACATAAGTTAAAAATAGGTATATTACGTTTAAAAATATTTTCTGTATAGTAAGTTCATTTTGCATTACTAATGTTATCGGAGAAATATACGAATATTTTGCTTTTTTGATTCTGAAGAGCTTAAAATATACATATCATTTTAAACCTTTTCATCATACTTCTAATGTAAGATCAATCGAAGACATACAGTTATAAAACAGATCTATAAATAGCCACGTGAGTAATATCTTCAATAGTGTGCCGTATTTAGAGAATGAATGCAAACTCGGTCAAAAAAAAAAAAGAACACCCCATACATTTTATTCACAAAATTGTTGCATGAAAAAACAGAAAAGCTATTAAGGCGAAAATTTTGTCTTCTTTCAATTAGGATTAGGTATTTGTCTTCATACTGAAATAGTACCCATCTCTGAAATTTGTAATGCGATTGCCTAACTTTGACATAATATTTGGCATTTTCGGCACATTTCACCATATGCAGCAATTGAATCACAATTGAATTTAACTTTACGAGTTCCAAACTTTAAATCTTCATAATTCCTAAACTGCTTTACCTAATGACTTCCTGTTTGGTATCATAAGTTAAAATTTGTCAAAAAAAGTCAAGTAGGATGTCAACATTAGGAGTTCCCATTGGAAATATCAGACTTTGGTATAATTTCTGCGGTAAGACGATCCCCTCTGTCTATTTTTAACATAAAATTGAAGAAGACACAATTTCCAGTCGAATGCCTATATTCTTTTGACAAATTGACAAATTTGATTAACAAATAAAGTGACAAGTAGACAAATTGATGGTTAAAATGCATAAAGTATTCTGATTTTGTTTTTTTGGCGGGGGGGGGGGGATGACTGTACATTTATGACAAACGTTAACTAAGACAATAAAGACAATGAAAATAAAATGTTTCTTATCAAACATTTAATCAAACATTTAAATCAGAAGAAACATTATCTACTACCCCCCCCCCCCCCCAAAAAAAAAAAAAAAAAAAAAAAAAAAAAGCAGATATCATAAAATTGAAAAATATTTTTTATCAACATGATAACTTGTCGACAATTCTTAGGTAAATACACCTATGTAGAACTCTATAAATCATGCGAAAATTTCACCACTAATGTAAAAGAGAAATATTCTTTGCATTGAATGACAGAAATTCTGCAAATATATATGAAAACAAGAACGACAAATCATGCGTCAAGCATAGATTATGGGGCACTTTCCAACGCTTCCAAAATAATTTTACAAAACATACCGTTTAATAAGCTAAAAGATAACATCTAAGTAAACAATTTGGAAAACGCATAACATATTTAAAAACATAATTTCAGGAATTTCCAACAGATACAATATTCGGAAAAATATCCGAATACTTTTATTCAGCCCTGTATATGATCTATAGATTTGTATGTGCTAGGATGCTAAATTTTAGTTTAGTTAGGAAACGCGTAGCACAGTTTAAAATTATCTTTCTGGAGTTTCTGTCAATAAACGGAAATATGTTCGCGAACTTTTGTGCTGCCCTGTATAGGATCTACAGAATTTATACACACCACGTAATAGACAAAAAGCGAGTTAAAATTAAAATCGCGTTTAGTAACTTAAAACGCACTTCCAGGAATTAGTGTTAACAGACAGTAGAGAATTCTTTTGTGTGTCCCTGTAAATGAACGATGACTGCTATACACACACTATTCTGTAGTAAGCCTCTTGTAATGCACCTTAGATATATATATATAAATTTCAATGCGTTTAAAATAGTGAAACATTATTTAAATAAACCGCAGACGATTTTTCTCCATAGACGTCATGTAACGGAATTCTTTTGATTGTCCCTGTAAAGTAACTATAAGTGCTATGCACACCCTATTCCATATTAAGCTTCTTCTAATGCACCTTAGTGATATATATAAATTTCAATGCGTTTAAAATAGTGAAACATTATTTAAATAAACCGCAAATGATTTTTCCCCATAGATCGCAATGTAACAGAATTCTTTTGAGTGTCCCTGTAATAAAACTATAAGTGCTACACACTTCCGTTGAAATAGGGAACATGCTATAGATAACGACAATAACATATAAAAATTGCAGAGCAATCCGAGCATATTTACGGGAGTTAGAGCACGGACAGACGGCCAGACAAACCGAAGTCATAAGCACTTTTCAACTAGGTTGGAAAGTGCTAAAAATTGTAAAAATGACGTATAATTTATAGGGCCTTTTAGCACGCAACTTTTATGTGAGTTCTTACTTACAACTGTTAATTCTTAATACAACCTTATTCAACTGTTAGGTGCGTTCAACTTCTAGGCCTACGCAACTTTTAGGTACGTTCGTAATTATATAAATACACATCACCTTAGTCTTTGTTTGATCCGTACGTCTGTCCGTCTGTCTGTCCGTCCGTCTTTCTGTCTGTCTTTTCATCTAACAATGTAAAAACTACAAAACCGAATGATTTGAAATATAATATGTATAATCGATGCAGAATTTTGTCGAGTCATTTCAAATTTTATGAAAATCGAATAAAACTTAAAAAGATATTAATAAAAATACTTATTAAATAATTTGATTTTTTAAAAAATTGGTACTTTCTTGTTATAGCAGCTTCCAATGATTAATCGTCAAGCCACCGAGATGTATCGCCAAATCTGACATGTAAGACGTTAGAGTATATGACGTGTATGACATTTTATAACCTCTATGAAGAAATTATAGTCACAGTCTTCATTCTATTAAATCCTATCATACGTAATTAATTCAACGATATTCCTTGATAGGTAATGATTCTAGGTTGCCGTGGTGATTACGTCATATTTCAGATGGAGTCATATTATTTCCGTATTACTGAATTTAAAAACTGAATTTCTATACCAAAATTGTTTCATTATAACAGTCATATAATCAACCGACAACTTTTTGGATAGATATTTCCGGAAAAATAGATATTAAATGAAAAAAAATAAATAAATATGGATTCAAGTTCTGATATTTTCAAAGCTAGGCTTAAGTTTCCCATTGAAATTTTCAGTAAATGTCAGCAAAAGATAAAATGTTGTCAACTTAAAAATGCACCTATTTTATTACGGAAATTAATCATATCATAATAGCAGACGATATAATTCATTTCACTGAAATAATAACAGTATAAACGCACCTCATTTGTCACGTTTGAAGTACAAGTTTCAACTTGTTATCATTTGAAGCATTTTCTTAATAATAAAATTTTGTTTAATATTACGAAAAAAATAACATTTTTCTAGGCAAAAAATTGCCTCACAAAAAAATAAATACGCCATTCTTATTCTTTAAAACATTTATCATAATTTTAGAAATTTTTATTTCCGCTAAATCTATTCTAATGACGATAAGAACGTGAAGCAGTAAAACTATAATTTTGTTCATTTGTTTCTGCACCATTAACTATAGCAAAAGATGATCATTAAGTTTAATGATTTTTTTCAACTTAAAAGATATTTAAAGGATAGTTTGGATTAATTATTACTCTTTAGAAAGAAATAAGTTGTTTAATTTCTGCGTAATTTGACACTTTAAGATAGATGAAAGATTTCGATATGAAATTCTCCTTCTTCTAAAACAATTTTAGCATAGTTGAAACTTTTGTTAAAATTATCGAACATACATGAAAGAGAAATAATTATAAAAAGAAAAAAATAATAAAGCTGACTTTTTTTAAAGCTTTTAGGTATAAGTGTACTTAAGTGCTTGAGAAGATATATCGCCAAGTCAACAGCCAATTTTGATGACACTACATTCAATGGCGGATTGCCTTCAGTGGGGACTTTTAACCGTTTCGTGTAAATTGCGGAATATTATTGCAAAAAAAGAAATAATAATAATCAAAATAACTGAAAGTGTATTACAAATGACATAAATGGAGATTAATCTAGTTGTATACAGCAATACATCCTAAAATTTTCGAACGGTCCATGAAATTTCGATTAAATTTGATTTTTTAATTTTACACAACTGTTTACATCTGTATACAGTGGTTTTAAGTGGTCCGTAATACAAAAATATTAAAATATCACATTTTTATTATTTTTGGATTAAAACAATACTCTAAAATCTATATTATTTGTAGGTGGAGGTCTAAGTTGAATAACTTTTCTTAACAGAGTGAAAAGTATACAGGCCAGGAATCGAACCTGGGACCATACGCGCCAGTTCTCTACCACTGAGCTACCCAAATGATATCCAGCTCAAGTGAATTTTATCAGGCTGGATATCGTCTGTATAGCTCAGTGGTAAAGCGCTGCGGTGTATAGCCAAGCGCGCGGGTTAGATCTCTGGCCTTGCTTTTTTTCACTCTGTTGGGGAAATTTGCTAAACTTTGACGTCTACCTACAAAAAAGACACGGTATTTCGTGTTGAAATCTCATACATATATGTAACGCTAGATTTTTTTTAATGACGAAAATTCCATAAACAGGTGGGTAAGTGTGATCGAAGATCGCTCAAAGTGTTTCGTTTAATATTCCTTTCAAAACACTTTATCCTTCCTTTAATAAATCCAAATAAATTTTATTTAGCAATCCAGAAAAAAAAAAAAAAAAAAAAAAAACGTTTTTTGTTTTTTATAAAGTAAAAATTTTACCGGTCTACTTTTTTTTCGTTTTTTCGAGTATCCAAACCAGCCCGATAGCGGGCGAAGTCGGCTATTATAATCTGTCATAATAATATCTGTCACGCGGACTAAATGCGATATAAAAAAACAAACTTCAAAATTAAACATGTTGTACACCTTCAAAACGTTAAAATATGCGAATATTTCCATAATCGGATTTTTATCATGATGCAATATGTTTCTCATACTTATATATTTACTATTCTCTCGTACTCATATTGATACTTTGTATTATTCTCAAACATCTGAAAAATTCGTTAAACTTCCAATATGGCGTCAGATTTTCTTTTTAATTCTCTAATGACGTGATATCAATCTGCTTTGTGTACATACACGCACTCATACTCCTTGTATTATTGAGAAATCTTAGACATTATCCGTTTTATTACTACTATGACGTCAATCAATTTTATTTCATATTTATCTTTTTTCAATTGGTGAAACTTTTTATTTCATTTTCATTTTTCACGTGGAAATCGTCTGATGGAAAATTAATTATTGTAGAAAGAATTTCATCGTGGATTTTTAATTTTTGGCATCTGCTATAACGAAAAATGTTTAAATTTAATAGGAAAAGGCTGATAAAATTTTGGTTTTTTATCTCTATTTATTAAAATAATACGAATTTTTCAAATTTTAATATTTTTATCTCTTTATAGCTGGAATTGGGCTATATACACAAAGTTTCAACTCTGTAAGTTACATAGTTTTTGAGAATGGCTCTGTGACAGACAGAGAACGGAGTGGGAGTAATAGGGTTTCGTGAGATGAACGAAACCCTAAAAAACAAAGGTATCTGATGGTAACATGGACAATGCAGTTAATATGGCCAATTCGTAGTACTGTTACCAGGGTTTAATTTGCGCCAGAGCCCACCGGTACTTCTCCGTTTTTAGTAAATGTTTAAACTGTAGCCAGAATTCATCGGTGCTCATACACACTTCGCTCCGAAGCCCAGTGCAATAACGCTTCCGAAAATGGAATCTTAAATTACCCTTTCCTTTCCCTCCCATCTCCAATCTGTTGCCTTCTTTTGTATGAAAACACTTATAAGTAACGTAATGTGTCACTCACGTAAGAGATGGGGAAGAAACAGGCTCAATTTTTATATCAGTCTTCGGGTTTTGGCAGGCTCGAGCTCAATCTATCTTAAATTCAAAATTTTATTTACCATATGCTCGCGTATAAGTCGACCCCCAAATTCGAGATGAAAACAGGTTTAATACCTGTATTTTACAACAGTTTTCTTCGGCTTATATAATTTGGAATTAAATTAGATTAAATAAGGCTTAGAAAATCATTCTGAATTACTGGTATTAAACCTGTTTTAATCTCGAGTTTGGGGGTTGGCTTATAGGCGAGTATATACGGTATTTCCATTTCAAATCATTTTAATGCTATTTTGATCAGAATAAAGAGTAAATAGAAATAGTCTTTTTCTATTCTGCATAGCTGCGAACTATTTATTTTTTGTGTTAACACTATTTCCGAATCATAATACTGAGCTTGTTTAATCGCAGAATTTTGCGATTAATTAACATTAAGATTAGGCAAAGGTTTCTATTAGGTAAGTGGAATATTTGCTAAAAAGTGGAATATTTGATAGCTAAGTATAGCTAGATGTATTTAAAATTTATATTTTGCTGAATAAAAAACAATGTTTTAAATTTTGAAAATAATGTATGAAATATAAATATGCAGATTAGAGTGCGTCAGAGGGGTGGGCGGGGGGTACGGTGCGGGTGTTAGTACTGCAGAATATTAGGGCTCCGGTACTTTTTCCTTAGAAACTGAGCCCTGACTGTTACTAGTTTGAGTGAAAAAAATGGCACTTTAATCCAAGCGCGGGAAGTCAGAAGAGCTTTGGCCGCATTCTCAGACGACGTACACGAGAGAGCAGACATCGTTGTTTTGCTGTTAGTTACATTGGCAAGTTATAAATTTGTATCTAGTAGGTTTGTTATATCTAATTTAAACAAAGTGTTTATGATTATTTATATACATAATATTTTAGATTGTATAATGCTGCTTTTAACTGCATAAACGAATTTCAATATCGGAATGTGCCGACAGAATAACAAGAACTTTCATAAAATTGGTTTTTGTTGACAATATGGCCCGGCAGGCGAAAAAAGCTATAGTTATGAGATTACGTGTTGTTTGTTGTAAGTATGTACACGTGTTGGACTTACCAGTAAAAATACAAAAAAAAAATGTTTCCCGTACATGTGCGGTTAAAATGAAATAAAAAAACATTTTTTACCGCAAAAGTTTCAAAATTGCTTCAATTTTTTTTTTTCTAAATTGTCTTCATGTTTTTTTTTAATCATTATTATTTTTGTAATTTTCAAATAATAAATTTGGTTTTGTAACAAATGTTGTTTTTTAAACATTTAATATAAATATTTTCATTTTATTTCACCTATGGGCATATTACATGCATGTGGCCATATTGCATTCATCAACTCGCTTTTTTTAAAACAAATTGCTACATGTCGAAATTTTGACTGGTTTAAATTTTTAATATATTTTTCCAGTGCTAAAAAGGGTCTGCTTTGTTATTCAATTTATATATATTTTTTAAAGTCAGTTACTATTATCGTTTAAAAATTTCTAAGTTTAAGGTGGCCATATTACCTGCAGATACCTAACAATAAAATTATATGAGGGACACTCCGAAAGTAAGTTTCGTCATTTTTTTACACGTAAACTTTGTTGCCAAAAATTACGCCATGGCATCACCTTGCACTATTTTTCGACATAGTCGCCACTGACATTCAGATATTTGTTGTAGTGTGCAATAATAAGTTTGAAGAAACCACTCTGGTAAAACTCGGTGCCCCACGATGCAAGGAAATGTCACACAGCCTGCTCCACCTCAGCATTGTGAACCTCAGCACTTGGGAAGTGACATCCCGAGAGTACGGCTTTCAATGCAGGGAACAGATGAAAGTCCGATGTTGCAAGATCGGTGGTGTAGGTTGGGTGATCCAATCGCTCCCATCCGAAACAACGAATCTGGTCTTGTGTGAGCCTTGCTGTGTGTGGTTTTGCATTGTCGTTCAAGGGCACAACACCTTCACTCAAGAGCCCTGGTCTTTTTCGTCGAATGGCGGACCAGGAGTTTGGTGAGGGTGTCGCGGTAGATCAGGTAGCTGACCGTGCACGCTCCTCTGCACCTGCTCTCTCTTCTTCGACGCTCTATGCATGCGTCATTCCTCATCCGCTGACACTCTTTCCGTCGTCGAACCAGCAACGGGTGTGGCTTCTTATGGCGAATGGCGTTTTCGAATGTTCCTTCAAAACGCGCTTCGAAATCAGCAACGCTGGGGAAAGAACCGACAATCGAAGATTCAAATTCAACCAAGCAGGGAAGCCTTCCATGTGGCGTAAGCTCTATGAGCCCTGCTAGGTAGGTTTATTATAAAAAATACAAATGAGGCCATTAAGCTTTTACATAAATACAGAATAATATCATATTATTCAGCAATCCAAAATTCTACTAATTTACTAATTGGTCTGCACTTGGTTTTACGTTTTGAATATACGTATGAATATGTTACGTTTGGATTAACGTTTTGAAAAATAAATTCGGTTTCTTTCCAAAATCCTAATAAAATCTATTATGTTCTGTTGTAAATTCGATCTTTTTATAACATAGCTAAACCAATTAGATAGAGGCATGGAGACAACACTTTCTTTATATGGTATGGTGATACGAGAGTGCACTTTAATATATAGTGAAGAGATGTACCACTGGGGCCACATAAGCAGAGACTTGAAGGCGATTTTCCAAGCTTATGCAAGTAGTATGTAAAAGGACCGTGATTTGTTGCGAATAGGTATAAATTTCTGTGATGCGGAATTATATCTTCTTTTACTTTTGGAAATAGTTGATACGTATAACTCTGCATTATCCCATTCACTTTGCCATTTTGTTTCATTTCTTGTTTCATTAATCTCTTTAAGTGAGAATGAGCAATTGGATGGAATTTTATGTCGCTTAAAGCAGCTGCTTCTTTCAGGAAATCTTATCGGAAAGAGTTAATGGAAAGTAATCTGAATTCTTCCCTTTGTACAAAGATTTTTTTTACAAATTTTAAGCAACCGCCCTATTAAAACTCTAAGCGTATGGAAGTTTTTTGTAGGTATCTTTAATTATTCTTAAAATAGTAGATATCGAAGGAAGCGGTATGAGGATTTGTATTTGAATATTTATTCATTTAACATTTGCACTTGAAAAAAATAATATGCATTTCGAAAATTTGTTACATTAACATTTGAATTCAGTAATTACATGTCGGAGCAAGACGGCTCAAACGCTAACGCTTGTACTCGCTAAAGAAACTGGCCCAAATCCAATCAGGTTAATAGTGAATACCATTTAAGCATTCCATAGTTGTTTTCGCACTTAAGCGGCAGTTGAAGTACAGGGTGATTATAAAGAAACTATCCCGATATATGACCCCATAACTGTCATACCGTTCACAGAAACTGAATGAAATTCTGGCCTAAAGTATTTTGAGGTATGCGCTCAAGAATCACGTGAAAAACAACAGTTAAATTCTAACAATTACGGTTACAGTGACAAAATTTCGAAAATTTCAAATGACAACGCCTACTTTTTTTTATTGGAATGTTATCTTCGTAGTGAAAAACCATAAAAAGCGTTGGAACGGTACATGTAACACGAAAATCGCCGGCGCTAGACAGACTAAGAAGAAAAGTGAAAACAACCAATAAAGGACAGAGAAGCAACAGAAAGTAAAACGTTTTATTGTTCAGTGCTATCCACCATCTGCCGCATCTAAAGTGTCGTCGTGTGTAAAATGGAAAATGTACGAAACACAATAAAATGTTTTTTTTCAGTTGCTTCTCTGTCCTTATTCGTTGTTTTCACTATTCTTCTTAGTCTGTCTAGCGCCGGCGACTTTCGTACTACAGGTACCGTTCCAACGCTTTTTATGGTTTTTCACTACGAAGATCACATTCCAATGAAAAAAGTAGGTGTTGCCATTTGAAATTTTCGAAATTTTGTCACTGTAACCGTAACTGTTAGAATTTAACTGTTGTCTTTCATATGATTCTTGAGCGCATACCTCAAAATACTTTAAACCAAAGTTTCATTCAGTTTCTGTGGACGGTATGATAGTTAGGGGCTCATATATCGGGATAGTTTTTTTTTATAATCACCCTGTAGATGGTGAATACGAGCATCAAATAGATAAAGCCGAATAGAATTGAGCTCATGTACTTCCACTCTCATATTTTCTCATTTGGGTTCAACATGCTAACTATTGAACAGGCTTTGTTCAAATTTGATGGAAATAATGCACAGTCGTTAAATCTCGTTTTTCATGTTTCACAATTTAAATAAATTTGTTTTATCAATAATAATATGCTGAAGTATTAATAGCTTCAGAAGATTTTTCCTCTCCCAAATGTGGTGGCATTTGATACCCGATATTTAGAATTATTTTCTCTTATGTAACATGAAGAAGGAATGCCAGTTTTGGGAAGTATTTCTAACAAAAATCAATCCCCTTTCCTTAAGAAGATAAACACAAATTACATTCCCAATGTTGAAAGTTTTAAATATTTGCTTTGAGTTTGTCACAAATTTAAATTATAAAAAGAAAATCTGGAACAATGCAGAAAATTTTTCTTTTAGTATAATGAAGAAAAAAATTATTAATATAATTTGCTTAAAATTAAAATAACAAGTCGTAATAAATCCTTTGTTTAGAAATAGATGATGAAAACAATTTAAATATTATACATTATTTTAGTAATATTTGCAATATCTAATGATTTAATTTTTAAAGAGAGTGAATTACCAAATACTCTTTTAAAATAGTAAAATATATCTACCATTGATTTCCCAATACAATAAAAATATAAACTCTACTTTCTCATTTTCCTACACATTTGCTTAAAAAAAATTAATAATAATAATAAAGAATCCTAGGATAATTTAGATTTAATTTTCAGACATATCCATTTCGGAGATAACACTTATTTTATTTGCTTTTCACAAAATTACATTTCAAATGAAACAGTAGTGTACTCTTTCTTGATCAAAGATAAGAACGTTAATGTGATTTAAATGTTGTTTTTCAATAAATGATCTTGTCAAACAAACAGAATTTAAAGGGATTAAATATTAGAATTGTAATGATACCTTAATGATTACAGAAATTTGCACTAATTTTATTTAATGCAAAATTTTCTTAGTGTCTCTGCAGTTTAGATACTTTTAGAATTTTTATATAAGATTTGATTGTTAATGTATTTATTTTTTCAATTTTCTGTTTGTAACATAATTTTAAACGAGCAGGGAAGACCGAGCTATGCTCGGTAAAAATTAAATTTGAGTTCAAATATCACGACCCATGACCAAAATGACCCACTAATTGAATTTTCTCGAACATGTGACCTAGCTCAACAGTCTTCTCGTGTCCAAAAACCATAGGATGCAAAATTTAGTGTAAATAGTCTGAGCCATTTTTAAGATAAAATAGCTTGACCCCTAATGACCAATGACCAAAATGATCCACTAACTGAATTTTCTCGAAAATGTGACCTAGCTCAACAGTCTTCTCGTGTCCAAAAACCATAGGATGCAAAATTTAGTGTAAATAGTCTGAGCCGTTTTTAAGATAAAATAGCTTGACCCCTAATGACCCATGACCAAAATGATCCACTAATTGAATTTTCTCGAACATGTGACCTAGCCCAACAGTCTTCTCGTGCCCGAAAACGATAGAATGCAAAATTTAGTGTAAGTAGTCTGAGCCGCTTTTTAGATAAATTAGCTTGACCCACAATGACCCAAAAATGACCCACTAATCGAATTTTCTCGAACATGTGACCTAGCCCAAGGATTTTCTCGTGCCTGAAAAGGGTCGGATACAAAATTTCGTCAAAATCGTTTGAACCGTTTTTTTAGATACAATTAGCTTGACCATGACCCAAAATGACCCACTAATCGAATTTTCTCGAAC
Source organism: Maratus michaelseni (assembly GCA_963931845.1). Classification (NCBI taxonomy): domain Eukaryota; kingdom Metazoa; phylum Arthropoda; class Arachnida; order Araneae; family Salticidae; genus Maratus; species Maratus michaelseni. The sequence continues at coordinate 100,951,094 of OZ007597.1, read as the reverse complement.
ATGTCACCCAATCGTTTTCTGGTGCCCCAAAACGGTAGGATGCAAAATTTCGTCAAAATCGTTAGAGCCGTTTTTAAGATAAAGTTTGCATAACCACACACACACACAAGATTTGCTCGTATTAGAATATATGATTAATACTAGACCTATGGTTGAGGACACGGGAACTGAGATGGATTTAACAGAATCCAAGGATTTCAAATTTTTATTTTAGTCATGATTTAATATTTGAAACATGTTTCAAATGTAATTTAAACTTTGTTACTTCATAAAAAGTGAAAAATTGATGTTTATAAAATAATTTTGCAAGGCCATAAAAAATACTTCTCCTTATATACGAAGTATGCCTGATTTTTTAAAATGACATCTAAAATATATGTTTTTTTTTAAACAAATAGTATGAAATCATAACATCAATTCATAAAGAATAATTCATTTTCTTCATCTATTTTGAAATCCATGAAATGAATTTTTTTTTTAATAAATAAAACTAGTCGGATGTGTCAATCCCAAAACTTTCTTCTATCTCACACAGGTTTCTCATACACTAAAAAGAAACAACACCCATTTATATCACGGTCTAACTGAATCTAAAGTTTTATTAAATTCCGTGCATTAGTTCTTGAGATATGACTATTGCTAAAATCGTGTAAATCCTGCAAAATGCAGCATAGCAGCGCCACTTTTTGAGAGATTTAGATCAAAACCTAATCAATAACAACTTATGTCAACGTCTAACTGAATCTGAAGTTTGGTGAAAATACATGCATTAGTTCTTGAGATATAGTTATCGTGATAATAAGGAAAAAAGTAGCATGGCAGTGCCCCCTGTTGGGAGATTTAGACCAAAACCTAATCAACAACAACTTACGTCAACGTGTAACTGAATCTGAAGTTTGATGAAATTCCGTGCATTAGTTCTTAAGATATAGCTATCGTAAAAATCATGAAAAAAGTGGCATAGCAGCGCCACCTGTTGGGATATCTACATCCAAACATAATCAGCGTCTATTCATGTCAAGGTCTAACTGAATCTGAAGTTTGATGAAAATGAGTGCATTAGTTCTTGAGATATAGCTATTGCGGAAATTCCGAAAAATGCAGCACAGCAGCGCCACCTGCCGGGCGATTTTTACCAAAAACTAATCAGCACCAATTTATATCATGGACTAACTGAATCTAAAGTTTTATTAAATTCCGAGCATTAGTTCTTGAGATAGACCGCCCACAAAATTTGTGTCACATACAGACAGACAGACAGACAGACAGACTCACAGACAGACATTTTCTAAAAATAGTCAAATCGTGTTCAGGACCTTCTAAAACGTATAAATCCGTCGAAAACCGGAAGTCGAAAATTTTCATGAATCCAATACTTTCTTCTTGTAAAGATAGAAGAAAGTAAAAATATAATGATTGAATATCATAGAAAGTGTGATAAGTTTTTTTTTTTTTTTTTTTTAAAGTTTTACAAAATTACGTTTCTATTAAAAAAAGTAATGCACCCACTCATAATCTAAGATAAGAAAATAAATGTGTCTTAAATGTCTTTCTTAAACGATGTTTTTAAACAGATTTATATGAATTACGTAAAGGAAGGAAATGAAACGTCAAGAATTATAAAGAATTTTGGCACTCGAAATGCGGACATTAATGTATGTTTTTTTGTTTTTGTTTTTCTTAATAGAGGATGGAAAAATTTCTATTTTTATTGATTATTATTGGTTATAGCAGTTAAATAATGAAATTTAATTTAAACTATAAATTAAACTTTTAAAGTATATGGAATTTTATTTTTCAAATTAAGGTTATAAAAATTAGTATCATTATATTGCTGCATTTAATTCAAAAATTAACGAATTTATAACGAATTTTGGCACTGCAAGTAAGACTCATAATGTATGCTTTATATAGGAATTAAGGAAGTGAAAATTTGCATTTGTATTTTCTATTATTGGTTATAGTTTTTAAATTATTATTTATAAATTTAAATTTAAAGAGACATTAAACATTAAGCTATTATATTATAGAGAGTGTTTGTTATGAATATATATGAATGTTGTAATGAATGTTTGCTGTTAATGGTAAATTATTGGTTATAGCAGTTAAACTATAAAATTTAATTTAAACTATAAATTAAACTTTTAAAGTATATGGAATTTTATTTTTCTAATTAAGATTATAAAAATTAGTATCATTATATTGCAGCATTTAATTAAAAAAGTAACGAATTTATAACGAATTTTGGCACTGCAAGTAAGACTCATAATGTATGCTTTATATAGGAATTAAGGAAGTGAAAATTTGCATTTGTATTTTCTATTATTGGTTATAGTTTTTAAATTATTAATTATAAATTTAAATTTAAAGAGACATTAAACATTAAGCTATTATATTATAGAGAGTGTTTGTTATAAATATATATGAATGTTCTAATGAATGTTTGCTGATAATGGTAAATTATTGGTTATAGCAGTTAAACTATAGAATTTATTCTAAACTATAAATTAAACTTTTAAAGTGTATGGAATTTTATTTTTCAAATTAAGATTATAAAAATTAGAATCATTATATTTCTGCGTTTAATTCAAAAAGTAATATGATATTTCCTGATTTAAGATAAGAAAGTATATGTGATTTAAATATCGTCTTTCATAAAAAAAAATGTTTTTCAAACAGACAGAATTCACGGAAATTGTTCAAAGAAGTGGGATGGAGCTTCCTGATTTATAACGAATTCTGGCACTACAAATACGGTTCATAATGTATGATTTATATAGAAATTAAGGATGTGAAAATTTGTATTTGTATTTTCTATTATTGGTTATAGTTTTTAAAATATTAATTATAAATATAAATTTAACCTACACATTAAGCTATAAAAGTATAATGAATGTTATTTGAAAATGACAGATATAAAAAAAATTCTATTATTCATTTTTATTCATTTTGATAGCTAAAATATAAATTAAAATATGAATTAAAACTATAAATTAAAACTATTTAAGTGTAATGGATGTTATTGGAGAATTAACACTGTAAAAATTCGTATTATGATATATTTGTGTTTCATTTAAAAAGTAATATGCTCTTTCCTGATTTAAGATAAGAAAGTAAATGTAATTTAAATGCGTGTTTTTTTTTTCAGAAATGAGCTTTTCAAACAGAGGGAATTTATAGGAGTTAAGCAAAAAGGTAGGATGAAATTCCATGTTTTACAACGAATTTTTTCATTAGAAATACGTTTTATAATGTATGCTTTATTTGAAAATTGTGGGTGTAAAATTTGTATTTGTATTGTTTAATATTTGTTATAATAGTTAAATTATAAATTGTAAATTTAATTATAAACTATAAATTAAACTATTAAAATATATTGAATTTTATTTTAAAATTAAGGATGTAAAAACTTTGTATTATTATTAGTTTTAGTAGTAAAATTATAATATTAACTTAAATTTAAATTATAAAATAAAAGTAAATTATAAAATATAGTGAATAATATTTGAAAGTTGAGGATATATATTCTTGCATTTTTGTATTTTTAATAATCGTTATATTGGTTAAATTATAAATTATAAATTAAGCTTTTAATTTTAAATTAAATTAAAATTATAAAAAATATACATTTAAATTAATAAATAAAAAGAGAATTATTATTATTATATATATATACACACACACACACACATATATGTATATATATATATATATATATATATTACTATTATTTTCAATAGTATGTAATGAATTTCATAGAGATAGAATTATCTAATACCTTTTAAAGCAAATATACGACTTTCGTTTAACAATACAATAGAAAGAAAAACTGCAATTTTTTAAATTTGCCTATATTTTTAAATCTTTATTTTTTAATATATCCCTAATTGAATCAGATTTTATTTTCAGACTCTTTCATTTAGGAAGAAAATTACAGATAACATGTATTTTCTTTACTTTTCAGAAAATTACATTTGGATTGAAAAGGTAACGTACTTTCTGTTGACCCAAAATCCTCTTTAATAAAAAGGTATGTGTTGCTGACGACTGGGATTTTCGCTAATCGTTGCCACAGATTGATCTCGGAAAATGAAACATTTGAAGTTACTAATAAAATTAATTGCTCGAAAAGTATTTGTCAGAAATTTGTTAGACAAACTGCGTTAGAAAGGTAAAAAAATGTATTTTTCTTTATATTAATTTCAAATCCACTGATTATGCCATTTTTCAAATATTGAATTTCAAAAACTACCAAATTTCACCATGGCGAAAACTTCACGCGTAAAAAAATAATAACAGCAATGTGACAGCACGAGTCACAAATTATAGTAACTGTATTATTCTGTTAAAATATAAAAGTGAATTATGATGTCACGAGTGCATGATTTTTATTTAATTCTCGACAAATACTAGATTCGCCATTTCTTTTTAGTTGTGAATAATATAGGTTAATTCACGTTATTAAAAAAAGTAGCTATAAAACATATAAATCAATGTAAAACGGTAAGTAATAAATTGTAAACGTATTAATAAACCGTATTAAAAAAAATAACTTAGTGAAATAAGTATCCGTTTTCCTGTTTTTTTAGGATATTCCAGGTAAAAGCACAGATAACTTTAAAATATAAGGTTCAATTCACCGATATATTTCGTTTGATTCAATGTTCTTTTGGAGAAACCGACCAGCGCAGCGGGCGTAGTCTGCTAGTAAGAAAATAAATGAGAAAAAATAAGAAAATAAATTTAAGAAACTTTCTGAAATAAACTTTTTATACGCAAAAAAATTACAGAAATTAAGTAAAGTAGTGGGATGAAACTTTATGGTTTAGAACGAATTTTGACACTAGAAATACGCATCATAATGTATCATGCTTCATTTAAAAATTGAGGATATAAAAGTCTTGATTTTTATACTTTAATTAATGGTTATACTACTTAAATTACAAATTATAAATTCGTATTTAAACTATAAATTAAATAATTAAATATAATAAATTTTATTTGAATATTAAGTATATATATATTTTTTTAATTTTAATATTCGTATTAGTAGATAAATTATAAATTTAAATTCAACTTAAGTTATAAAGTTTAATTCTAAATTCTAGTGAATTTTAATTGTAAATTCAGGATATAAAGACTTGCAGTATTATTTTTTATTATTATTTGTTAAATTGGTTAAATAGTAATTAAAAAACTATAATCATAATTTTTAATTTAAATTACATTCAAATTACAAAAGTATCGATTTAAATTAGTAAATAACATATGTGAATTATTATTATCGTTGTTATTATTTATCCTTGTTGTTATATTTCTAGTGATTGAATTTCGTAGAGATTGAATTATTTAACTCCCTTTTAAGCACATATCTGTCCTTCACTTTCCAATACAATGAAGAGAAAACTGAATTTTACAACGTACAATCAACGTGGATAATACATGCAATAGTGTGATATTGTTATCATTGAACCACTTTTTCGTAGCTTTTGAGGTATGACACGATCTTGTCGAAAAATGAATTTATATACTAAAACCAACAATATACAACAATAGCTGGATTATAAGGGATTTTCCACAAACCAAGAAATTACAAATAGCTTCCTCAAGATCTGTAATGCATGAATATTTCTTTACATTTACCAAATAAAAGTTCACTATTACATCCCCTTCCTTTTTTTTATAATGTTCATATAGTACAATTAATACAACTTTCATCATGTAAATGCTAAGCATATAGCTCGAATGAATGTATCTAGCGTTGCAATTTGCAGGAATGTCCAACAAATAATAGTGAATTATGCAGCTAGCATATCACCGGGGTAACTCAACATGAAGAGCATTGGCATGCAAGTCAGCGATCCAGGTTTGAATCCTGGCGTGGACTCATTTTTCGCTCTGTTGAAATAAACCTCAACTATACTACTCCAACCTTGAAGAAGAAGATATATACCTAATTTTGTATTTATATAAAACAGGTGTACACTTTTAAACAAGAACTATTTAGTCTTACCTTAAGCTGAAACAGCCCCCCAAACCATGACTGGTCCTTCTTTATTTTGAAGACTGCATGCAAGGTTTCTATACCTCTACGCGTCGAACCAGAATTAACGTATAACATCGGGGGATGACTTCAGGTTCAGTCTTGATAGGCCTAAAGTTATACGTTAACATTAGCCCAATTTGTGGAGGAATGGAAACGTTGCATGCAGACTTCAAAATTAAGTATGATCATTTACGGTTTGAGGTATTATGTGAGCTTAAAGTTAGACTAATTTAGTTTTTTTTCCTTATATAGTGAACTCAAAAGTGTATACGTGTAATTACAACCGCAAATTTTGGCATGAGGTTGCATATAGGGGGTGAAAAATGCACTTTCTAACATGATAATGCATTGTGCCATACCTCAAAGTATACGAAGGTGGTTCAGTGATAGAGATATTCATTTATTTCAGAAGCCACATCGGTCACCCGATCAAAACATTATAACAAATGAATGTGCAAAATGAATGAGTGTGCAATGATAATTTTTTTTATGTAAATGACAAGCAGTATTCTTGCATTGCAAATCTTCAAAATTTTCATCCATGGGCAGCTATAGCTCCATCATAAATATTAAAATTGTTCTAAACATGTCGAATCGCAAGGCTGGATGTCTCCAAAATAAAGGTAGTTACTTTTCTTATTAAAATTGTATGGATTCGAACTTATAAGCAGTTTACTTCTAATTCTGACCTTTAAAATATTCTAATAACTTTTCTTATATCATATTTTAAAAAATATATATTATTATTATTAATAAAAATGAGTCAGACAGTACTTTTTGGATTATAAATATATATTCTATGACGTTTATTAATACTTAGAACTGTACAAAATTTGTTTCTTTACCTTTTTTAGTGGCCCTTATAATTTGATCAGGACTGCATGGCTGAGGTTCTCCAAAATAAAAGTGGTTACATTTCTTATTAGAAGTGTATATATCCGAACTTATAAGCAGTGACCTTATGATTATTACCTTTAAAAAAATGCAATAGATTTCTTTTAAAATATATTATTTTCTTAAATATTATTGAGCAGACTGAACTGTTTGCTTTATAAATACATATTCTGTAATATGTATTATTACTTAGAATTGTATAAATTTTAATTTTTCTGACTGTTTTTAGTTCAATTATAATTTTGTCTAAGGGTTAGCTGATTAGCTGAAATGATGCCGTGCTTTCGAGGCAGATGGCCGTTTAGGCAATATTTGTTAACCAAATTTAATAAATATGCATGTATGTTTTAGTTGATTCTAAAATGCATTCCTCGTGGATTTTCATGTCCGCAAATAACCAGAGAAATCTTTTACAATTCGTAATAAATCAGATGTAGTGACAAAAAGTGAGGTAGCCCATTTAAAGATCAATCTGTAATGATACTGCTCAAATTTTATTCTGTGACACAAACTTAGTAAAAGTACTAAAGGGGAAGAAGTTATATTATGTAGGTATTTTGAAAAAAAGGACGAAATTACAACCTGTATAGAATCTAAAAGTCAAGGAAGAGAATAATTTTGCTTTATTTCAATTTGAGATAGAATTATATTTAAATATATAAATATGTATATCGTTATTAAATTGTTAAATATTAAAAACACGTGTTTGATTGTATTTAAAATATAAAATTTATACAAAGTGTCTAACAGTCACTTTGTGCCCGACGTTTTGATTATTTCTGTGTTTGAGTATTTGTTTTTGCCGGGGAAGGGTGAATGAACGACATAAATACATTTTTATATACTAGTTTTAGTATGAAAACGTTGTTACATAATACAATTACAGTAAATTAATATAATACATATGTTTACATACAAAGTTTAAAAGAAAAGTAATCAATAATCCAATTACTTTGAATAACGTAAGCAATTATTTACCAGAGAAACATAAGGTAAAGCCAGGAGATATGGCGCGGTCGAAGAGATTGCACACATAGAGGTTCGGGGGGAAGGAGTAGAGTGAGCGCGCAGCGACTCCAGGTAGTTGTACAACAACAGTAGTGGAGTGTCTACTTGAAAGTGCCCGTTGATTGTTTTGAGCATCTAAGATAAAGCATTGCTATTTTGTTTTGTTTTCCCAAAGTAAGTGCTTGAATTTTCATAGCTATTCATCAGAATTTCTATATAATATCAGTAGCACAAAATATTTTAAACTTAAACGATTTCTCATAAGCTACTAATCTAGACTAACAATGTAAACATCAACGGTTCGTTTTAGTAGCGGCCATGTTTAAATAAAAGGCCACGCAATCTCTCCTACCGAAATTGGAGAGTTTGCGCATCTGCTACATAGGAGAGATGGCGCATTGTTCCCATTAGTTTCCATGCTAGGAAAGATTACGCAGCTTATTGGTAAATTTGCATAAAAAATGAAAAATGAAAATGGACCAATTTTAAGTTAAACGCGTTTTCAAGTAACTTAATGTTATTTTGTAATCTTATCTGGACTTGCTTTTTCTCATTCTTTAATTTTTTCCCCTTTAATTAAAATTTTTTAATCGTTTTAAAATTATTTCCTTTTTTTGATTCTTTAATCAGTAGTTTGAAATATTCACTCCTAATACAATAATATTTGTTCACAAAAACCTTACAACAATGTCATTTAAGCGTAATTATTAATGTTAACAATTTAATTGTAGTTATTATTAGTAACAATCTCTCCTAAACATGTGCGCTATCACACCAACCCTGTAAAGACAGATTGCGCAAAATAACTTTCTTGGTTTTAATAGAACTGTTCTATTAAATTACAACATAAAAACAAAATAGCAATGGAAATGCATTAAAAAAATTAATTAAAAATTATTCACGGATAGCTTAGCAAATAATTTATATTTATATTTTTTATTGTTATTTTTTTGAATTGTGCACAGACTCTCCTAGCTTTACCTTATATAAAGGAATACTTTAGTCTAAATACCCTTTATCTGTTTATTTTGCGTATTTGGATGCAGTTAGCATTTTATTGGTGAAATTAAAATTAATTCGAAAGTTAATCGATTCTTTGTTTATAAAAAACAATACTAACTGAAAATCTCATAATTTATTTCTGTTGAACAATAAACACCGAAAGTTTTACAAGAATAATGCATAATATTTTTACTTACCTTATTTATTATCGAAAAGATATCAGCATTATGTTAATAGATGCAGAATGAACGTTACCATCCAAAATGAAACATTAACTTTTGTCCGCACTGTAAAGTTTAAAAACAAAGAAGCTCTGTATTTACTATTCATGGGGAATTATTTGAGATGGTTATAACGTTTAAAATACGAATTATATGCATTAAGTTTTGTATAAACTTGGGGAGAACTTTAAGATGCTTTTAACAAATGGATAGAAATAGTGAATTTAAATAAAACGAAAGAAAAACAGTCACAATTTACTTACAGATCTGTTCGCTAGTATGAGTCTGAAATAAACAATATTTTAGTTATCTGATCATTTGTAGATTTTAAAAAGTATATTTCGAAAAGGATAAGATTCAGTTCTGTTAAACAATTAAATAGTATAAATTCTAGAAGAACAATGAATAGCACCTTATTCAGTATTAAAAATAATATCGGTATTATGTTAGAAGACACAGAATGAATGATATCACGAATACTTCAATGTAATACATAAACCTTTGTTCGCAATGTAACGTGAAAAAAAATAAGCTCCGTAATGTATTTATTATCCATATGTGATTATTGCAGATGGCTATATTTTAAAAAAGATCAGTGGTATGTATTATGTATTTGTATTTCTTTTAAGAGTACTGTAAACTGCTTTTAACAAATTGACAGGAATAGTAAATTTTAGATAGAACGACAGACGAACACTTACAACTTACTTAGAGATCCGTTCACGAATATGCGTTTGAAATAAACAATATTTTAGTTAACCAAATTTTCAATTCTGTTAAATGATGAAACAAAATATTTTTTTTTTAAAAATGAGTAAAAGATTTCATTATCTTATTATGGAAAAGATATCGGAATTATGTTAATAGATCCAGAAAAAGAATGATATCACGAACATCTCAAAATAATATATAAACTTTTGTTTGCAATGTAAAGTGAATAAAAAATAATCAGTGTAATGTATTTATTAAAGGAAAAAGTGCAAAAACGTGATACCATTTTTATTTTAGTATCTAATGATTTATTTGCTTACTCAAAATGAATAATTCTGGTGTCACTTGCTTAAAAAGCAGTCATGAAGATGATATGAGTGTTCTAATAACCAGTGTCCGTTTTCCAAAACCCTTTTATTCATAAAAAGGAAAAATCGCTGTTTTTCAATGGGTGGTTTAAGTAGTAATAGGGCTACATACTAATTTATCTCCTAATAAATAAAAAAAACTACCAAATTTTGTGCAAAAAATATTTAACTACTGTTTGAAACATTATGTAAGAAAAGCATTTTCTTCATTTTTTTACTATCAGAAAAGTCACAGATTCTTTTCTTCCCATTCCAACACATTCGTAATATGCCCATTCTCCACACTTGTAGTACTGAATCCAAACTTCCTCTCAAATCTAAAATCGACTCTAAAATCGACTGAAAATAGTCCATCACAGAAAATTCATGTTGCATTGTCATCACCAGGTTTATTCCCCGAAGGAACCGCCAACTCGTCATAATCACTGTCGTCGGTATGGTAGTCCGTTTTTAGACCATTCAATACTTCAAGTTGATGGTCTCAGCAACAACAGGAAAACAAACAAATCGATCGAAACAGGTGCTCAACATGGAGGCCAGGACATCTACTTTGAGATGAGATGGATGCCACTTGCTTTACTGAAAAACTGGGGAAGGGATAAATTAAATTTCACCTACATTGTCCCTCAAAATTAATTTTTCTGATGAAATCTATTCGTACCAACCCACGTGGATCAAGGACCAAGGTCATCTGCTTACTATTCTTCCCTAAGTTTTTTCTGTTCCATGCCGTGCCACTCCAAGACCTTGCAAAACCCCTTCCCCACTCTCAGCGATTACTCTGTATTTAGACCCTAGCCAATTTTTGGACCATTTTCTCTATTTATAGAGAATTGCTGTAGATAATTATGTTTTAAAAAATACTAGGGCATCCAACCCGGGCTTCCCGGGATAGAGAATATAGGTGAAACTCATTTATTTTTTATTGAAAACTCTAACAGATTTGTTATATTTAATATTTTTTATTAGATTGTTCCGTAACAACACCAAAGAACATTTTTATATGAAATATGTCAATTATATATTCAAATAAAATTTTGAAATTTATTAATTCATTGACCTCGTGCCATAAGTTAATAACCGAAGAAATCGCTAAAAATTTCATTATCTACAGCAGTTTTATTATTATTATTATTATAATTTCAGTGGTTTTAAGCGCTTATTTCGATTACATGTTTGTTACATTTCTGTTTTATTTATACTATTTAATTTATTGATTAATGAAGTTTTAATTTCGTTATAGAATATTATCTGGAAACAAATGCTGAACTTTTTATATTGTTTAAAATACAAACGGATTAATATTTTGAAATCGTCTGCAACTGATATAAGTTTTAAAAAATCATGCTTGAAATTTAATTTAAATGCTATAATAAATGAGTAAATTGCGATATAGTTTTGAAACAAATTGCATTTGAAAGAAGATTTTTTTTCTTTTATAAAACGGTGTAAAAATTGAAAATGTGCGATGATTAGAAATTTAAAAAATTGCAATATCATATATCACAAAACCGAAATTTAATCGTCAAGTGTTGCCATTCGCAAAATGACGTCAGCGTTACACACGGACACGTTTGTCCTTTATAATATAGATAGATAAGCAGCATTCAATTATGCATTGGTACAAATTTTCAGAATACTTTAAGCTGCTTTTAACAAGTTGACTGTAATAGTGAATTTTATGTAAAACGAAATAAAATACTTACAGTTTACTTAAAGATCCATTCGCGAATATGAGTTTGAATTAAACAATATTTTATTTAACGAAATCTTCGTAGATTAAAAATAGTATCATTTGAAAAGGGTATGATTTGATTATGTTAAAGGATGAAACAGGCTAATCTTTACAAGAATACTGCGTATCTTTTTTCATTGCCTTATGTATTCATCACAAAAATTTCGGAATTATGTTAATGGATGCAGAATGAAAGATATTATGAATAAATGGAAATTTTACATAAACTTTTGGTCGCAGTTTAATGTTAAGTAAAAATAAGTTCTGTAATGCATTTATTATTCATAGGGAATTATTGCAGATGGTTATAGTTTAAAAAGATGAGTGGTATGTATTAGGTATTGATGTAAATTTTAAGAGCAATTTAAGCTGCTTTTAACAAATTGAGAGGAATATTGAATTTTAAATTAAACGAATGAAAAACACTGGTAGCTTACTTAAAAATCTGTTTGGGAATGTGCTTTCGAAAAATACATTATTTTACCTAACCAAAGTGTCAATTGAAAATCACGATATTTAATTATATTAAACAATTAAACAGGATTATATGTACAAGAATAATGAATAACATTTTTCAGTATATTATTTATTAACGAAGAATAACAGCATTGTGTTAATAATTGTACAATGAATAAGTGTCGCGAATATTTCAAAACATAAGCTTTTGTTTACGTGAAATGAAGGTGTGCTCTGTTATGTATTATTCATGTAGGATTATTTATATTTCACAAAGATGGGTGCTGTTTTTTACCTATAAGCATAAATTTACAGACTATGGAATTTTTAGAGTATCTTAAGCTGCTTTTAATAAATGGACTTGTATAGGGTATTTCAGATCTACAAAAACAACTTTTCAAAAGTAAAAAAAGCCAAGCGTAAAAAAAAAAAAAAAAAAAAAAAAAAAAAAAAAGTTGTGGCTAAAAAATGGTGTGATATCAAATTTCCAAGCTATTATATTACTTTTTTAACTTTTTTCCATTAAATAAGTTATCATATATATAAGTCGAGTGCCTACGTATATGTTAATAGAAATCGTTTTCTCCTGTACTAAATACATCCTAACGAGTTTCTGAAAATTCAATTTTTTTCAAATTATGCATGATGGGCTTGGCGGCCATCATTGCATATTATTCACAAAATTCTAAGCATCCAAATCCGTAGTTAAAATCCGAAGTTCAAAATTGTTATTTAAGCAAATATTTTAAGCGTTTCATTTATAGATTTGTATGCTCTGAAAATTGTGTCTTAAGATAATGATGACTTATCTTAAAGATTCATCTTATGATTTATTTTTTAGAGTAATTAATAATTTCAAACTAGCAAAAATCAATTTCTCAAAATATCAGTCTTATCTAATTTATCTGTCCGTAGTTAAAATCTGAAGTTCGAAATTGTTATAAACATATTACATTGCAAACATATTACACTTCTACTTTAGAAATTTGGGTGCTTAGAAATATGGAAAGATGGCCGCCAAGCCCATCATGCATAATTTGAAAAAAATAGAATTTTCAGAAACTCGTTAGGATGTATGTAGTACAGGAGAAAACGATTTCTATTAACATATACGTAGGCACTCGACTTATATATATGATAACTTATTTAATGGAAAAAAGTTAAAAAAGTAATATAATAGCTTGGAAATTTGATATCACACCATTTTTTAGCCACAACTTTTTTTTTTCTTTTTTTTTTTTTTTTTTTACGCTTGGCTTTTTTTACTTTTGAAAAGTTGTTTTTGTAGATATCATTTCTTTTTTTTTAAAAATATATTGAACATAATTTAAATAATCTAAACATGAGAAATAATTTAAAATTACATTTTACTTTCAGTCATTGTTTAAAAGGTTAACTAGAAATACCAGTAGATTTTTCAGTTAAACTAATAACAACATACTAAATGTGGCTTGTTATAATACTTGTTATCCCCCGTTAAAAAATATCACTGACTTATCGATGAAATGAATAAAAATGGAATGCGTACATAGCGTGTCATCGCTGCATTTGAAATCAAACGTGATATCACGCTCTTTTATTATTAGCACTAGCTGTCTTCGCCCACTAGCGGGCCCCTAATTTACATCGGGGCCTCGAATCTTGTAAAACCTCGAATAAGATAAACCTCGAACCGAACGAACCTCCGACCTGGTTCCCCGCTGACTTCGGCACCGGATAATCCCTTAATTTGCACATCGAATAGTATAAACCTCTAACCAAACTAATTTCCGACACGGGTCCCCGCTGCCTTCGGCACCGTATAGCAGTCGTGCTGCGCACGCTCAAGTTCCATCTTCCACCACCAGGTAGCGCAATCTGTTCTGTATGAAGCTCGGGCACTGAATTCGTTAAGGCTATAGATGTCGAGTCGAATGAGCTATACCCTGTCGTGATCTAGCCTATAGAACCAGAGATAGAAAAGTGCCCCCTGGTGGTGAAAAAACGAACTAAAATCGGAAAGCTCTATCGATGTCGACTCGAATGAGCCATACCCCGTCGTGATCCGACCCATACAAACAGAGATAGAAAAGCGTCCCCTGGTGGTGAAAGCTAATCGCGTTTGGGGGGCAAAAGGGGGGATGAACACCGGAGATGCATAGTAGGATTAAGCGGTCACCAGACCTTTCCAACGATGTATCACATGAGGGGTATGTGCAAAATTTAGAAAATACCCCCCCCCCTCCCTGCATATTATGATTAAGCGTTCACAGACCTTTCCAACGATATATCACATGAGAGGTGTCAGCAAAATTTAAAAATGCATAATATGAATAAGCGGTCACAGGCCTTTCGAACAATATATCACATGAGTAGTGTCGGGGGGGGGGGGGGCGCAAAATGTGGGGGTGACCCCTGTGGTGCATAACACGAATAAGTGGTCACAGCCTTTTGTAACGATATGTGACATGACGGATATCGTTAAAATTTAGAAAAGTGCCCCCCCCCCTTGTGTAGGCAAAACGCGCTCCGCCCCTCCCTATAATTTGTGACGCGGCTTTATTTTTAAAATTTATGTTACGTGTTATAAAATATCGTAAAGTTTCAAACAAATAGCCTCATTATACTTCCTAATTTTGTTCACGCCCCTCTCCATCCCCTCCCTGAAATGTGACGCGCCATTCTTTTTTATAATTTTTTTATATAAACTATCTTTAAGTTTAAAACAGATCGCATTGGAATTTAATATATATTTGCTGAAATTACTGTTATATTTATATAATAATATAGAAATAAACCCTCCTTTAGCTTGTAATTAAGATATATGAACAATTTTTAGAATTTCTGAAAGCTGATTTTTATTTATTTATTTATTTATTTATTTATTTATCTATTTTTATTATTATTATTATTATTATTATTATTATTTTTTGCGTTGCCCTGTGCATGTTTGGAATTTCTTAGCAATTTCTTAGATTTACATTATTTTATTCAATTAAACATTGTACTGTTACAATAAATTTAAATGGAAACTTCACTTCTAAAACAAAAATAATTTAACAACTGAATTTCATTAATTTATAGGAAAATAACGGTATTCCTGCGAACGAAATGCCTGTCATTTACCGTGTTTTTTTTTTTTTTTTTTAGAAATAAATGAATCACGTTTAATTCATTTCAAAAATTTTGTTTACGTTTGGAAATAAATTTTAAATGGCGATAACTCTTAATGTATACATTTTAGAAGGTACATCTTCCCTCAAAAACTAATTTATTTTTAAAGATCTTTCTAAAAACGTAAATTATATATTTAGAATATTTTTTAAAGCATAAACACTACGTCTGATTACTTTATTTTACAATATTTATAAGAACACGCATTTTATCAGACAGTTAAATACACTAAACAAACATGAGTGAAAAATTGACCTGGGCCTGGACTCGAACCTGGGACTTTATGCTTACTATGCCGACGCTCTGCGATTGAGCTACCCAGATCCATATCCATGACCGGCAATTTCTCATACTTATTCATGTTAGAAACAATCATCTGCCACAGTTTGCAGTCATATTTAATTGTTTCATAAAATGTGTGTTCTTATAATTTTGAAGTTTATTTAAAAAAAAAAAATCTTCAGAAGAAAATGGCAGACTTGCAGATGAAATTTGATGTGGTTATAACCTGTAACTCATTTGTAACTGCTATTATAATACAGATGGTACATGGTCGTTGGCGGGTTTTATCTCTGTTTTGGCATAATTTTTTAATCGCCAAGTTAATTAACAGTTTTTTGCTAATTATGGATAGAAAAAAATATTTTTTTACACTGAATTTTATAAAAGCACATAGATTACGTAATTACTTGTCTAAAAATGCAATCCTTTTCTTATTCTGCCGAATATTAAGGTCTGTAGGTTGTTTGAAAAAAAAAAGTTTGACGAAGAAAAAAGTGATCATTTTAAGTAACTCGACTTTTTTTTAAAAATCTATATCTCTGTTTATAAATCACTTATGAAGATGAGTTTGGTCTTAAATTGAAGTAATTCTTCATTAGATTCTTCTAGTTTTCGTTTTTTTTTTCTGCGACGCTTGGTTTATTTGATATCTGATATTTTAATCTGGCATGTTTTGTCGATTTAACATTGCGAAGTTGATTTCTGTAGGTAAGCAGTAGCGGTCTTGTCCAGTTCTTGGCGTTGTTTGTGTGGCGTTTTTTTTTAAGCTTGGCCTGGCAGAGCGACCGCCCTGCTTGATTAGCGGTCTTTATTCCAGTTCTTGGCGTTGTTTGTGTGGAGTTTTTTTTTTAAGCTTGGCTTGGCAGAGCGACCGCCCTGCTTGATAACTAAGCTACGTAGAACGATATGTTATACATTAAAACCTTCCTTTAAAAATTATCTTAGTTTAAGTTCTACGAAAATGCATTCAGCAGAACTCGAGTTATAAGCAGCCGGAACGAAATTTCATATATGTAGAAGTAAACAGAAGTATATTGCCATTAATATAGTTTGCATTTGAATAAACAAAGGTACTTTTCGGTTAGCCGGGCACCAGTGATATATGAACACACACACAGACACACACACACACACACACACACACACACACACACATATATATATATATATATATATATGTATATACATGTATTTGTGTAGATATATGTGCATATATGTGTATCACTGGCGCCCGGCTAACCAAAAAGTACCAAAAAAAAATACTGCGAAAATGCAGTCGTACACTTGAAAAAAAAACACCTTTTGGCCTAAAATCTCTCATCAAAACTGTTTTTCTTTTCTTTCTTTTTAAAAAAAATAAAATTAGTAAGTTTTTTCTTTTATTTTTCCAGATGTATAGCCATTTCAATCCTTTCTGCAACAAAAAACAAGAACGAAAAATCATGCGTCAAGCATAGATTATATAGCACTTTCCAACGCTTCCAAAATAATTTTACAAATCATACCGTTTGATAAGCTAAAAGCTAACATCTAAGTAAACAATTTAGAAAACGCATAACATATTTAAAAACATAATTTCAGGAATTTCCAACATATACAATATTCGGAAAAATATCCGAATACTTTTATTCAGCCCTGTATAGGATCTATAGATTTGTATATATGCTACATAGGATGATAATTTTAGTTCAGTTAGGAAACGCGTAGCACAGTTTAAAATTCTGTGTCTGGAGTTTGTCAATAAACAGAAATGTGTTCGCGAACTTTTGTGCTGCCCTGTATAGGATCTACAGAATTTATACACACCACGTAATAGACAAAAAGCAAGTTAAAATTAAAATCGCGTTCAATAACTTAAAACGCACTTCCAGGAATTATTGTTAACAGACAGTAGATAATTCTTTTGCGTGTCCCTGTAAATGAACGATGACTGCTATACACACGATATTCCGTAGTAAGTCTCTTGTAATGCACCTTAGTGATCTATATAAATTTCAATGCGTTTAAAATAGTGAAACATTATTTAAATAAACCGCAGACGATTTTTCTCCATAGACGTAATGTAACGGAATTCTTTTTACTGTCCCTGTAAAGTAACTATAAGTGCTATGCACACCCTGTTCCATATTAAGCTTCTTCTAATGCACCTTAGTAATATATATAAATTACAATGCGTTTAAAATAGTGAAACATTATTTAAATAAACCGCAAATGATTTTTCCCCATAGACCGCAATGTAACGGAATTCTTTTGAGTGTCCCTGTAAAAAAACTATAAGTGCTACACACTTCCGTTGAAATAGGGAACATGCTATAGATAACGACAATAACATATAAAAATTGCAGAGCAATCCGAGCATATTTACGGGAGTTAGAGCACGGACAGACGGCAGACGGCCAGACGGCAGACGGCCAGACGGCCAGACGGCCAGACGGCCAGACGGCCAGACAAACCGAAGTCATAAGCACTTTTCAACTAGGTTGGAAAGTGCTAAAAACACTTTTTGGCTTAAAATCAAATTGTTTGGGGTCAAAAGTAAAATCAAAATCGCCAAAAACAAAAGATAAATCGCCAAATTTGTTTCAATAGAAATCTTGCCCCTTGAATAATGTTTTAAGCTATATGAACATTTCTAATCATGTTTAAATTAAATATTTTCGTTTTATAATATTCTCTCATCAAAACTCTTTTTTTTTCTTTCTTTCTTTCTTTCTTTTATTTTTTTTTTTAAAATAAAATTAGTAACAGTTTTTCTTTTATTTTTCGAGATGTATAGCCTTTTCATTTCTTTCTGCAACAGTAATGATCGCCAAAAAATTAGCAATGGTAACCTTTTCGGCCAAAATAACAGAACTTTCTATCATAATTCGATAGCTATTATACGTAGAACGTTGTGTTACATACTAAAACCTTCCCTGAAAAATTATCTCTCGAACAGTGCAAGTTCCATCAAATTCCATTCAGCAGATCTCGAGTTATAAAGGAACGGAACGAAATTTCCGTTTGTGTTTTATATATATAGCGAGGCTAAGGAAAAAGACAGGCTACCGCGGTGCGTTCCACTTATCTTTTTTTACAGACCGCTAGAGTGACGTGATGCTCTTTTCGTACACCTGCATTGGTGGATTCGAGCCTCACGTGATTCCCGCGGTCTGTAAAAAAAGATACGCGTAAAGCACAGCGGTAACCTTTCTTTTTCGCTAGCCTCGTATATATAGTAGATGACGTGAAAGGTATTCCTGCGAACGAAATGCCTGTCCTTTACCGTGTTTTTATATTTTTAGAAATAAATGAATCACATTTAATTCATTTCAAAATTTTTGTTTACGTTTGGAAAGAAATTTTAAATGGCGATAACTCTTAATGTATACATTTTAGAAGGTACATCTTCCCTCAAAAACTAATTTATTTTTAAAGATCTTTCTAAAAACGTAAATTATATATTTAGAATATTTTTTAAAGCATAAACACTACGTCTGATTACTTTATTTTACAATATTTATAAGAACACGCATTTTATCAGACAATTAAATACACTAAACAAACATGAGTGAAAAAGTGACCTGGACTCGAACCTGGGACCTTATGCGTACCATGCCGACGCTCTGCGACTGAGCTACCCAGATCCATATCCGTAACCGGCAATTTCTCATACTTATTCATGTTAGAAACAATCATCTGCCACAGTTTGCAGTCATATTTAATTATTTGAAAAAATATGTGTTCTTATAATTGTGAAGTTTTATTTAAAAAAAAATATCTTCAGAAGAAAATAGCTGACTTGCAGATGAAATTTGATGTGGTTATATTATAACCTGTAACTGATTTGTGCTATTTTAATACAGATGGTACATGGTCGTTGGCGGGTTTTATCTCTGTTTTGGCATAATTTTTTAATCGCCAAGTTAATTAACAGTTTTTTGCTAATTAAGGATAGAAAATATTTTTTTTTTACACTGAATTTTATAAAAGCACATAGATTACGTAATTACTTGTCCAAAAATGCAATCCTTTTTTTATTCTGCCCAATATTAAGGCCTGTAGCTTGTTTGAAAAAAAAAAAGGTTGACGAAGAAAATAGTGATCATTTTAAGTAACTCGACGTTTTTTAAAAAAAGCTATATCTCTGTTTATAAATCACTTATGAAGATGAGTTTGGTCTTAAATTGAAGAAATTCTTCCTTAGATTCTTCTAGTTTTCTTTTTTTTTTCTACGACGCTTGGTTTGTTTGATATCTGATATTTTAATCTGGCATGTTTTGTCGATTTAACATTGCGAAGTTGCTTTCTGTATATAAGCATTAGCGGTCTTTATTCCAGTTCTTGGCGTTGTTTGTGTGGCGTTTTTTTTTTAAGCTTGGCTTGGCAGAGCGACCGCCCTGCTTGATAAAACGAAAGAAAACAATCACTTAGATTTTTTTTAGCGTAAATATGTTTAATATAAATCTTATTTAATTGAAAACTTTTTACATAAATTTACAATTGTAAAACGAAAAAGTACTCATTGAGGCACTTTTACTTTAATGTATCCCTTTAAATACATATAGCCAAAACGGATCAGCGAGCCGTAATTAAGTTTTTAACACCGGAAGGATGTCAGCCGGTGGATATTCATCACAGAATCAAGATGCCAAGCGTCGCTAAGATGTGTACCGAGGCACTGGCCCGTAAAAAGTGGCAAGTCCTAGAACATCCACCTTACAGTCCATATCTGTCGCCTATCACATCTTTGTACCGCTGAAGAAAAGCCTAACGGGTCAACGATTTCACTCCGACGAGGACGTAAAGGCTGCAGTTCTGAACTGGTTCCATGATCAAATGACATCGTTCTTCGCGGACGGAATTCGTAACATTCCTAAGCAATGGTACGCCTACCTAAACGCCATGGGGGATTTTTTTTACAAAACTTTGTATGCATTTCACTCATTAAATATTGTTGTTTCTATCTATGTATCTGTCTCATTTCTGTTCCTACGCATCTGATAGATACACACATCGAATCAATTTCATTTGAACACCCCTCATATATTGTTTTGTGCAGCCCTGATCTATAGATTTTTATGTACACAGCCATGTGGGAAATTTATTTCAGTTATAAAACGCATAATATAACCAAAAGCAGGCTTACGGCAGTAACCATGCATACTCGGCAATGTGTCCAGTTTCTTTTGCGCAATCCTATACATTAATTTATTTATTTCTACAAATATGTTTTTGTATACATAAATGCTGTTCAGATGGAAAACGATAACAAAATTCAAAACACACTTTAAGCAATTCGCGAATATACATGGTAATGTTTACGAATTCCTTCGTGCCCTGTATGTAATCGACAGAATTTATATACACCACGTAATTTACTAAACTTCTCTTAATATTAAAAAGGCATACCAAAGCTAAAAATACATTTCCAGCAACTACACTGCTCATAGACAGTAGTGCAATCAAATTATTTTGTGCGTCCCTGTAAATGAACAATAAAGTTATGCTCACCATAATTCATAGAAAGTATGGTGTACGCACTTCAGTAACTCATATCAGTTTCATTAGTTTGAAAGACTACAATATCATTACAATGCACAGTACACATTTTTTCTCCATCGATCATAATATAAAACAATTCTTTTTTTTTTTGTATCTCTGTAAACGAACTGTAAATGCTGCACCGTCCATTTTCTATGGGGAATATCTGTGATAAACTTTTAATGTATAACAATTATGTGAAAATCAAAGTACGTTTATGGGAGTACCTGTTAGAAATAATTCCTCCTATTGGATTAAATTAGGATCTCTGCAACCACTCGAAAACAGAGCTGTTCAAAAAAGAAAGTGCAGCGGGAAATTGTCTTCCACTTAATGAAATATCTTATGAACAGATTCACCGACATAAATATCTTGTTGACTGTTATATCCCATTATCTTCAAATACAATACCCAAGTTAACATAATTAAAATCGATAGTGAAATCATTTAATGACTATTTTAATATATGTCATCAAATAATGAACAAAGTGCAAACACCAATTCAATAACGTGTATATTTGCTGCAACAAGTAGGAAATTCCAGCTAAATGTGGTGTATTATATATGTTTGTGAAGTGTGCTCGTGTACTAGTGAAATATGCCAGAAAACCCCAATTAAAGAGAATCTCATGACTCTAAAACAGTTCAAGAATAAAAACATAAAACATTATCTTTCTTTTTGACTGAAAAACTTTTAAGTTAGTCTGCCTAAAAAACTCATCTTGTCAACACATTTAAAAGGAGAAAATGGCTCTTGTAAATTACAAAATATAAATATATTTTTGTAACTTAACAAAATTTTAATCTAAAATTTCAACTGTAAAATTAGATAATATATATTTTTTGCTTATACACAAAAAATGACTTATTATTTGAGTCAATACTAATATCATAAAAAAGTTTTTTTTATAGAAATCTAATTACAAAGTATTTACATCACATTGTGAACAAGCCCTAATGGATATCATGATTTAACATGTATTATACAAGTATGTTGATCGTCGAAAGTAAAGGCAGGAAAATTCCATTTTTATTTCTCAATTGTTGAATATGTCAATAGTCATTTAATTTCTGAGAAACCATTTTTTTTTTTTAGATAACACGCGACCGAACTTACAGCTCCAAGGGTACCCAGTATATATTAAGAGAGACGAACAGACAGACAGACGGAAAATATATAGCAGACATATAGAAGAACCGAAGTTATAAATACATTATAAATATATCGGAAAGTGTTAAAAACATTTTCTTAAAAAGTGTATAAAAAGAAATAATTTAAATAAATGAAAAAAAAAATCACTAAAATTCACATATTACAATTTATAAAGAACTAATTGCATACAATATACATTCAAAAATTTTATTTAACAATGATGTAATATTAATAAATAACGATGTGAAAATCAAACAATCATACTTATCTTGTACTTTTTTAATGAAATTATAATGAAAAATTACTGAAACCTTTTTATAGATATAAAGAAATAAACAACAAGTTTTAAAAATGCATGCTAATATTATTATGCTAGGAAGGAAAAATGAACATGCATTGTGTATCAATTTCATAAGTATCAAAAACAGGTATTAAACATTCATTTGCTTTAATAACAAGTTCGCGTATTTTGTTATCTGTGTTTATTTATTCATGCAACATTCATGTTTCACCACTGAACTTTTCATTTCTTCCGTTTAACATCATTGATTTTCTGTTTGGGCTAATATCGGATGATCGTTCAAAGGTTAAAAAGAATAAAAGAATAAAAATCAGTAATAAACCTTTCAGTAGTATATGGCGACAAATATTAGGGTAACATTAATTAATGTTGTTTTTTGATAAAATGTATGTTTAAAGTGTTTTTTTTTTATTCATTTTTTTAAAGCAGTATTGAATTAGTTTAGCAAACGCAGGATTCTTTGACTCCTCACTTCAATTTATTAAGATCCATACACTAGGCATGCGAAGACACTGTCAAGCTAATGTTAAACCAATGGCAGCCTTCTTTCAAATTTCTCGTTTTCATTTCAATATTTTTAATTTTTTTTTTTTTCGTGAGATAGCTCAGGTCAATTTCTAATCAGGTATTTTATTTTTACTTTTTCGATTTTAATTGCATTTTTTTTAGCATACTTTATAAATAAAAAAAGTACCTCATAAAAAATCTGCAACCAAAATCGAAAACGCAGAAAAAGGCACGTTTAAAGATCGACCTCAGATAACAAATAATATTTAAAATTATCGAAATGAAAACGAGAAATTTGAAATGGATGCTGCCATTCGTTTAACATTAGATAGCGAGTGTCTTCGACTAGTGTAGGCTCTAAGAGACAACACCGCTTCCATTCATTTATACAAAATTCTTATATACTAAAATAAAAAGAAACTATTTTTTAAGTTGAATCATTAAAAAATGGCGGTTTGATACTTGATGGGCATAAGCGCTACACCAAAAGAAGTTCAAGCGGTGGTGACGATCACTTATCGTAACCTTAATCTGAAACAATGCTGCAAAAAAATAAAAAATAAATAAATAAATAAAAACTTTAAAAAAAATTGTTACTTTAATTTAAAATCTATTTAAATACGATTTTGATTTAAACTAGTCGTTAGAGGCCACCGTAATACTTACCCATCATGGATATGCATAATATAAAATATGAAAATAAAACATGTGTGAACTATTTATAAAATGCATTGCAATTGAAATAAAATCGTGACTTGCTGACATCATAAACTTTAAATGCTCTATTACTGAATTGCGTAAAAGAAACATCCTTATAACTCCAAAATTGATAATCATATTATCTAATGATTTACTGCGTCGGATTAAGCGTCTGATTTCCAATTAAAATATATATTTGAATTGAAATTTGAATGAAATACAGGGTCATGAAGAATAAAAGAGTGTGGGAAATAGGATTCCAAATATCTCGGCAGCTCATTATCCGATAAACTTCATTCTTTATGCAAAATTTATGTTTTTTTATTGTCTTTTATATTCACTCTTTAAAATAAACAATTTCGAAAATGTACCTTTTATCAGAACGAATATTTCAAGAGTCCGAAAAAAATAGTTCCAGATAATCGAAGTTACTGAAATTCAATAAGCGTCTTCCCATTATTACATACTAAGTACATACCAATTTTCAAGTCTCTATATCAATTTGTTTGGGAGATAGAGCGTTTACAGACACACGGGCACACAGACAGACGGACGCAATTTTTTTTTTCTAAAAATATGTTTTTCTGAATCTCCAGAGTCTAAAATGTGTAAATCCGTCAAAAAACTTTTTCGATTTTCAAAACAATTACAAGACTTGCCCTATACTATGTATGATGGGTAAGTAAAAGTACTCACTTTCAGTGAAATGGCATATTTAAATAATATAATATAATAAATGTAAATAAATAATATAAAATGTATTTAAATATAATAAATGTAACTTTTCAACCATAAATCTCGCTACTTAAAGTTAACCCGAAAAACCGGATATCAATATAAAATACTTATATAGTATATACTTGTTTTTAAACCATATAAAACTTACTGTATAGTACACAAGAAATATATCAATCTGATATTACAGAAAAACATTAAAATAACCGCAATAAATAGTTTAAATGTATAAAAACAACTGTTACAATAGACTTGGCGCCAGTTTGTTTATATGTTATTCCCACTGATGTGGTTGGCTATATTTTGTACCTATGGTAACTGAGTGATGCTCCAATCAGATGGCAAGCCCCTGTATTTCGATCATGTAACATTGCTTTTGAGACCATATTACAATTTTAATACATTAAGCATTTCTGCAATTCTTTTTCTTAACTACTTTAGATATTATCCGTTTTTTATTGAAACGTTATAAGGAAGAAATACATCGGAATATTGTATTTGCACTGCACTTGATATAGTGTAAAACTTTTTGAAAAGACATTGCTTTGCTTTTAACGAAAATGATATCGATTGCCCGTTCTGTAGACAAAGAAAAGATACTTTAATGTTAGAAGAATTAGGATATTTTTGAAAAGGAGAAAGCAGATATTTCTGAAGCAGAGTTATTTCACATTTCAATATATATTTGATTGCTCAATTTGAAGTCACTGCTAATGTCATATTAAAATCATACACATGTCATGAATTTTTAAGTGGGTAATTAATCCTTCAAAAACAACTGAATTTTTAAAAAAATTATAAATATCTTGGAAAATTTGTTTTTTGTATATTAGAGAACGTTGTAATATTAAAATGTTTATAAAAAAGAAATACACCGGAATACTGTATTTGCACTGCACTTGATATAGTGTAAAACTTCTTGAAAAGACATTGCTTTGCTTTTAACGAAAATGATATCGATTTGCCCGTTCTGTAGACAAAGAAAAGATTCTTTAATGTTAGAAGAATTATGATAGTTTTGAAAAGGAGAAAGCAGATATTTCTGAAGCAGAGTTATTTCACATTTCAATATATATTTGAATGCTCAATTTGAAGTCACTGCTAAAACTGTATTAAAATCATACACACGTCATGAATTTTTAAGTGCGTAATTAATCCTGCGAAATAAACTGAATTTTAAAAAATTATAAATATTTCGAAGAAACTGTTTTTTGTATATTAGAAAATTGTTGTAATATTAAAATGTTTATAAAAAAAGAATATGTAATATTTTATATATATTTTATTTTCATATATTTTATAAAGCTCCACAACATGATTAGAGTATACTGATAATATATTAATACCGAAAAATATTATTTTTTCTGGAATAGACCAAAATATTGTGAAAAAGATCTGTCGTCGAATTTATTTTTATTTATTTTCATACATTGTCTATTGATATTAAGATACGTCTTGCATGTTTTTGAAACATTTACTTTTCAAATATTAAAAAAGTGCCTCTGATATAGGATTTTTTGTAAAATCTTTTCCATTTTTTTATACTTTCCAACATAGTTGAATGTGTTTATGAATTTGGTTTATCTGTCCGTCAATCCGTTCTCTAACTTTCATGAATATATTCGGATGGCCACTATAGAAAGTTCGGTTTTATAAATGAAATGCTGGGGAAACACAAAATAATTTAATAACTTTAAAATCTGTGAGAAATAATCATTTCCGATGCATTATAATGATTTTAAAGCAGTCTTTCTCAGGAGTATAGATTAAGTAGCATTTAGAGTTCGTTTACAGGGGCACACAAAACAATTCCATTACATTATGATCTACGGGGGAAAATAATTTGCCTTGCATTTCACTGATGTTATGATATTTCAAACATATAAAAATTAAAAAGACTTGCTAAGGTGCACTACCACATGTTTTCGATTGATAGCATTTATCGGTCATTTACAGAGATGTACAAAAGTATTTGGTTACAAGATTAACTATGATCGATAATTACTGGAAGTGCATTTTGAACTGTGGTATGCATTTTAAAACTTGTCTAATATTTAGTGTAGTACGTGGTGTGTATAAATTCTATAGATCATATACAGGGCTGCACGACAGATTCCGCTATGGAGAGTAATTGTTAAAATTGGATTTTTAGCAAGTTATGTTTTTTAAAATTGCTTATTTAGCTATATAATTTCATTTTATGAAAAAAAAAATTCTTAATAATATTCTGTTTTTGTTGGAAAGTATTTCATAATCTATGTCAGATGTTTAATTTTTCGTTTCTGTCTTTTTTTTTTTTTTTTTTTTTTTTTTTTTTTTTTTTTTTGAGTTCTTAAACGTACACTGAAAAAAATGAATTTTATTCTGATACTAGCTGTTACCCGTGACTTCGTTCACGTAACATTAAAAAAAGAATAAATGCATTAATTTAGTAAAACATTTCACTTGATAATTAACAACATAAATAATTAACCAAAGCTTTATCACATTTTATAGGAGACCATACGGTATTTCTTTGCTATAGGGGCCTTGACATAACCCAGTCTTAAAAAAGTGAAATTTCATGCCAAATAATATATACAATCGCAAAAATGAAACTGCAACTAATGAAAAAAGGAGGACCAAGTAAAATCGTAAAAATCGAGGAATTCCTCTTCGTAAAACGAAAAACAACACTGGCAGAATTCTTCTATACAACAGTGCATTTTAGGTGGTATTTGGTGTACAATTTGTGTATGTGTACATTGCTAAATGGGCAATATTATTTTGTTTATTTGCATAGACATATGTTATATATTTCTTCGACATTATCTTGTTTATGTATATATTAAATTAAGTGCTTCACGCTAAGTGGTGTAAATAGTGAACAAACTGCTTGTGGATTTTATACATTGATAGATATTTCAAAAAGTTATAACAATCTGATGCGATTCTAAAAGTAAAGAAAGGTTGCTAGAAAGTACTTTAAATTCTGCCCAATTTAACCTCGATATTTTCTCTATCGCGTCAAGAACACTATAAGCAAATAAATACCTACGACACAAATCTGATGATCTAAATTTACATATTTTTGTTAGTATATATAGGATTATTTTTTGATTTATTTCATGCGCTTGAAATATTTTACGCTTTCTCTAGGGTTAGGTGTCAAATAAATGTACTTTCTTGTTATTTTAATTTGCCATTTCTATTTATTCTATTTTCCATTCATTCCAGTTATGGATATTGATTTAATTTACATATTCGTGTCAAAGAATATTCTTTAAAGTTATTATCAGGTTTAGGATAGGATACGTTTAGGATTAGGAATAAAAATTGAACGACAATGGCATGACCAATTCAGGTTTAAAGTATGAACCAGGAAGTCTATTTACATCATGAAGCAATAAGAAAATTAGAAAATTATCGTCTGATATTTTTTAATATGTTTTACAGTCATAGTTGGCATCAAAGGTGAGCGAAGAAATGATCATCTAAAATACCATTAAGTGTTTACCATGCAAAAAACAAATCTGGTTACAACAATGTATTTAATTTTGTGCCAAATTTCACTTGATAAAAAAAAAAAAAAAAAAAAAAAAAAAAAGCAAATTGACTATGGACCTAATTACAGATCCGTCACCTTCCTATTCTCGGAGATTTCTACCTATATGTAAAAAAAAATATCTACTATATAGAACGCGCTTTCACGTTTATAATGTTATGAATTGACACGATTGGCTTGTTCAAGTTTACACAATTCGGCTGGAAGAAAAGATTCATTACTTTTTGATTTCTTCTTTGCTTTTGCATTACGCGAATTTCTTGGTAAAATCGATTTTCTTTTCGATAACATTGTTGTTTTTTAAGTTTAAAAAATATTGTAATTTTACTTAAACATTGCTTTAAAATCTATGCAATTTTTCTTATCCTACAAGACTTTACAAAAATCTATTATGAAACAACTTTAAAAAAAGCTATATTTAAAAAATACAACAAAGTTTTTCCTATTTTAAAATTGAAAGAAATGTAAAATTAAATTCCGGTTCGAAACGACGATTTACAAATGTGTTTCGATTGTGGGAAAATGATAGACGAAAAATGCTGTTACTTCGACACAATCATATTAAATCTTTAGCTTTTATGAGAAAAGCAACTTTCTCTTTAAAAATATAGTTATTTTTATTAAAATTTTCCGATTTTCGATACGGATAATTTTGCGATGCATATCATTAACATTTGCCCTCCAATATATATATATATATATTTACTTTTTAAAATTTAAATTAAAAATATTTAAATTAAAAACATCATTTGTATTGAATTCATTAAAAATATAAATCTTTCACTCATTTCATTTAAAACACAGAACTTTAATTTACAACACATACATTTAAAATACATATATTACGTACATTTAAAATAATTCCTTTCATGTGAAAAAGAAAAAGAAAAAAAAAAAGAAAAATTAATCACAAATAATTTGATAACCCAAGATCATTTTATTTCAACATCAAAACAAATCTGTTTTATTTTTCTATATATGGCATCATATTCGCTTGCTTTCCATACTTACTCGTATTTATGCACTTTGTATTATTATCAA
This sequence comes from Maratus michaelseni, assembly GCA_963931845.1. NCBI lineage: Eukaryota > Metazoa > Arthropoda > Arachnida > Araneae > Salticidae > Maratus > Maratus michaelseni. Next base: position 100,921,715 of record OZ007597.1, on the reverse strand, counting down.
ATATTTGAAAACGCACGTTTTATGTCTAATATGACATCATTTCATATTCTGTTTAATTCTTAAATAATTCATTTCCTTTTCATTTTTCACGTGAAAAATTTTCACTTGAAAATAAATTGTTGATTAAAATTATTACTCAGGGGTTTATTTTATATTGGCAACGATAAAGTATTAGCAACGGTAAAATAATTTTAACCATTTTAAAAAAAAGCTGCAAAACCGGGCCCTTTGGGCCAAACCAACCAAACCAACCAACCATTTTAAAATATACGAAAAAATGTCCATTTATTCTGTATGAAAATAATGAAATTTTTAATTTTTAAGAAAAATATTGATATAAAATAAACAAAAACCATTCTATGTTCATTTGAGGGTTATAATTAACTTATATGCAAAGATACAGGATAATTAAATGCTTCATTTTGACGCTGGCTTCAGCCTAACATTTGCACACAATCAGATTTATAATATGATTAGGATAATAGAAATATCTACGAACATTTTTAATCATTAATCGTTAACTAGAACAGCTGATTAGATTAATGACTGATTTAATAGTTAATAAAAAAGATTGAAATTAATGTATAATTAATCATTAAGCTATAAATAGGAATATAATGAATTTTAATTGGTTAATAATTAATAACTATTGAAAGTTTATTAATAAACTTTTAATTGTTCTCCCAGCTAACCGTACTTGAAACAATACAACACTGTACTGCAATTTTGTAATGTAATATGAACATATTAGAAAGTAAAATTCCTATATCTTTGTTCATATAATTCCTTTTACAAAATCGTTGCACTCTATGTATATAATACAAGTTTCATAAATTTCTTCATTTACAACTGATTTAATTTATGTGCTTCTTTACCTGAATTAATCGCTTTGGGCGAGAAAGCAATCGATTGAAACATCGATCGGCAGCTACACTGCATGAAGGGAATTTACAACTCTTTTGAATTTCTTTACAACACTTCAAAAGATAACTTACGATTTATGCAACCATTAAAATCTTTTAAAGTACTAGATTGAATCTAAAAATATATCGTCTTCTCTTTCAAACAATGTGATATATTTTTAACACTTTAAACTTTAATTAAAATACTTTTTCTAACAGGGTAATCGAACAGTATAAGATCAAACATTTTTCTCGGACATTATTGCCTAAAAAATGTATAAATATACACTTAAATAAGAGTTATTTTTGGTTTTTCAGTATATAACGAGACAATTTTAGTGACATTGGTTATAGAAATTTTTCTGTTAGTAAATTATTTCATTATATAGATATACTGAATCTAACTTTTGTAAACACGTTAAGGCGCTGTTAATGCGTTTTCTGACTATAGACAAAAACAATAAAATGCTTTTAATGTATGAAAAACATATGAGACATTTTCCTCCGGTGTATTTAGCCTGGAAAAGAAAATTCGGAGAAAGGCAATGATCACGTATGAAGCCTTCAATGTTCAACTTACGATTCTGAAATGCTAATTTTAACTCGTAGGGGAAGGCAGGGCAAAGTGGTCACCCTAAGGTTTTGTGATTTTTTGTTACCCCTTAAAATACGTATACATAACTGACAATTTGCATAGAACTAAGATATGTAAGGATATTTATAACTTTTACAAAATAATAAAGTGGATGTAAGAATTTGGTTTTTCTCAAAACAGTCAAAATGACCACTTTGCCCGAGAGGTATAAAAAGATTGAAAACGCTATTTAAATGATTAGAACTTTTTTATTGTCATAACAAATCGTGTGAAACATAATAAAAGATTGAAAATGATATGAAAATCCAATAAGAGTTTTACAAACCCAAATAAAAAATTATAAATCAAAATTAAACACCACATTTTTCGCAAATGAACTCCACGTCATTTTCTTCGCGAAGTAAACAGGCCTCATGAGACCAGAGGTTACAAACATTGTACCTGATTCAACCTTCACCACTTGATCAAACCAAACGGCCACTACCCTGACCACATTGCCAGCTCGGGAGCCATGACAGAAAATACGTTCTACAGTAGAAACTAATGGACAGTCAGCGACCGCTCACCAGGCTGAAAACATGCTCTTTCCTTATACATTTAATAAATAAATGCAAGTACAACAGGTTATTGTTAATTGTATGTAATATAAGTTACTTACCTTAGATCACAAAATTCAAAAACGGAAAAACCCGCTCTAAAATCATGAAACATGGGTCCACCTTGGTCAACGATTCTCTGGTTTCTCATTGCTATCAAACGAAATAGCTTTACCATAAACCACGTAATGCCAGTGCTCTGGTGACGTCATTATATTGGATGACCACTTTTCCCGCCCTTGCCACTTTGTCCTTCCTTCCCCTACACAAAACTAAAACACTTTCAACACTAGGAGATTCATCTTATTTTTGCTTCCGCTAGGTGTGTGGCAAGGTCCGCTAGGTCTGTTTGAGAAAAGTCACATTCACCTTGTTTAATAACATAAATTCTGCGATAATTAAATATTTCTATTATAAAAAAAAGTGGAATTTATGCGGCCTGCGATGTTTGTGCCATTGCGATAGGTTTGATAGACTTTTAAGTTGCATTGTCAAATTACAATCTCAATAACAAAAGATTATTTCTGAAGTGACCCGTTCTAGATATTACAAAACATTTACGATTTGATTTCGCTAACTTAAACTTATATGTTTTGGCAATCACAAACTTTATTTCTTTATAAATCACAGAAATAAAGTGATTTAATTAATGATCTTGCGTATGTGTAATAATCCCTTAGGACGACAAATGAATCAAATGAATCAGTTATATCAAGTAATGCTGCATGAGACGAATTTACAACTCTTTTGCATTCCTTTTACATTTCAAGATCTCTTGCAATTTACGAGGTCATTAAAGCCTTTTGAAGTGTTACATTACATCTAAAAGAGCGATATATAACCTGATATTTGCAGGACTGTGATATACAGGCTATCCACTCTAAACAATTCAATTTCCAATGACTAATTTCTGAACCGTTAGTCAGCGAAATGTAGTTCCAGTTGCAAAAATGTTTTAATTGAGGTAAAGAAGTATTTTAAAAGGTATTGGTGTCAATAAAAACATTTTTTTTAAGTTACGAAGTTTAATTTTTTATATGATCCCCCGGCCCTGTAAGTGATATTTAGTAAAAATTTCCTATTACACTTACAAGTAAGATAAAGTGTCATTACGATTAAAACTCCCCGAGTAATAGCTTTTTAAAGTTAAAGTATATTTTTTGCTGTGAAATAGGGGTCATTCTCAAATTTCCTAGAAATATAAATAATCGTCAGATATAAAAGAAAATAACACTTGAGAGTAAAATTAACATTGCAATATAAATTTTAAATGCATTTTAATTCGGAAATACCAAAGCCAAGTATAAAACTTGTACTAAAAATATAAGTGGAAAAAATAACAGAATTTTCGTCAAATGAAATGATGAAAAGCAACAGTTTCAATTCTTTGCAAACTAAAACATATGTAAAAATACAATTATTTTAACTAATCTGAAACTGAATAAATAAAATTTTACACTATCGTAATACTTGTACGATGTCACTGCTTTCAATTAAAGTGCAGATACACGCTAAATAAATTCTACTAATGCTTTAAGCACTTTGTGTATGATCCCTCGAAGCAGGCACCAACGCCTCTGCTTTCAAATGCAGAAAATTGGTGTAACTCATGCAATTCAAAGTTTCATTACTCGGTAAATTTTAGTGTTAGATGAATGGGACTTTCTTTTTGTCTTACTTATTAGTGTAAGAGGACATTTTTACTAAATATCGCTTATAGGACCGGGGTACCGTTTAAAAATTTAAATTTCGGAACTTTTTAAGAAATGTTTTTATTGACCCAGATCGCTTATAAAATACTTTTTTACCTCATTTAAAACATTTTTGCAATTGGAACTATATGTCTATGACAAACGGTTTAGAAATTAGCCATTGGGAACCTTGTAAATCCTTTAACACTTCAAACAAAATTTGAAGTCGTATTTTGTACATAGTAATCGAAAAATATGAAATAACAATTTTGTTTTAATATAACTGCCTAGCAAATGTAAAAAAACTAAAACGTAAATAAAAGTTATTGTTTGGGCTTCAATGTAATGTATTCTAACACTTTAATTATCTTGAATTATCGGTTGTTCGGAAAGTTCTTTCCGTTTGAGAAAGTTGGTTTGTACCGGAAAATTCTATCATTAAATTATTATACATTAATTCCGATATCTAATGTCTAATAATTGATGGGCAGAGTTTCCGGAACGAATTGGTTTTCTCAAACGGAAGGAACTTTTCGAACAACCCAATAAATAATCTATCAGTAATATGTAAGTTATTTACTTATTTATATTTACTTGATGCATTTTCAGATAATACTTTGAAGTATAGCTGGTATTATCGAAAACTTTAAAATAAATGATCATTCTGTCATTAAAGTAAAACAAAATTGTTACAAATACAATAAAATTATTAAAATAATTTAAAAAATACGTTTTTTCATACATGAATGCTGTTTGTAAGGAAGTATTTCTTTGTAACTTTAAATATGCAAAGCCAGATTTCGGTGTTTTTTTTTTTTTTTTTTTTTTTTTTTTTTTTGTGCTTTATTCTTTCATGGCATCAAAAATCTACAAAAATGTAATAAGTTTTATAACTAATATTTCAAGAAATATTTTGTAAGCATTTGAATAAAATAATACATTTTAGTACCAATATTATGTAATCGATTGAATAATCAATTTGTGAGAAAACCGTGCAAAGTAAAATTAGATCTCTTTTAAACTCATTTTGGGATGCTTCCAAAAGATATATCTTTAATTTATGTAGCCATTAAAGTTTGCTAAGTTACTATATTTCCTCTCAATATACTTTGCGTTACCTATTCAGTACTAGGTGATAAAGTTTTAAAAGTTTAAAAACTATTTGAAATTTTATTTCTTGCATTATAAATCACATAAAGGAGATAAAACTTCTATCTAAGCTTTGAGTTAAAAGTTTACAAGTTATATTAGTAACTAAGATTTATTATTGCACTTTCAGTGCAAAATGCAAATGGCAAATAGTTTATGTTGAACTTAAATAATTTTAGCAAAATGGGATGTATATTTACAATCCCTTTGAATTCCTTTGACAGACTTTAAAACATACCTTGTTTAACTACCGTGAGATTGACGCCTGCACTTTGAGTTAAGTAATACACATGGTGTAATGAAAATACTGGATAAAAAACAGAGGACTTAATAAAGTATATAGACGAGCATAAGCCATTTAGTCTGGGAGAAAGATTTGTGCTTTCATTACAGAAAAAAGGCTGGAAAACTACCTCAGCCGTTAAATTCCCTAATATGCTTTTCATCAAACTTTCCAAATACAAAGAATGTTTACAAAAAATATTTATAAAGTGGATATATATTTTTTTTAATGTAACTAGGGGGCTCAGCCCTCTACTCGCTAACGCTCGCCAACCCTCCTGAATTGCAAATCAATTCCCATTAAGACCGCTACGCGGTCCCAGTTCCATTCGCTCGCTCGCCCCTTTTTGTTTTTGCAGCACTTCTAGCCGGATTAAGTACCACCATAAATCATTTTAACATATGAAATTGACATTTTTTTTTAATGTGACATAAGTAATTCAAAACTTTGTTGAAAACACAATTGAAAATGCATTTAGTTTGTGCTACCAATGGGCAAAAATCATTTAAATAATATGAAAAAATGATCTTGGAAACACAATTAGTTTAAAACTCATTGTACCTATAATATTATATAGCACGGATTAAATTCTTTTAAAAAAACACTTCGTGATAGGGAGATAGTTTACATATGTCATCAAAATCATTGTTGTTCTAACTGATTATAGATTTCTGCAAAATAAATTATTTTTTACTTCATCAAGATAGCAACAGATGGCAGCAGGTGAAATCTAGACAGTTGATATTTTTATTCTCTCCCATTTTCATGTAAGGGAAAATCGCAGTTTAAGAATAAGAGTTGAGAAATCATTTGAAATTAATGATATTACTCATAATTAAAATGGGGATTCATCTCAAATGCTTTGGATTACGTACATGTTATTTTATTTTTAATAATTGCTAGTTTGAGTTTGACTGGTCACACTAGCCGCCATATTGGAGGTGGAGCTTATCTTACCCAATCTACTCTATTCATTAGTCTGAGCTCTGGAAACTACGGTTGTTGCCAAACCGTAAGCTAGAAATTCAGCCTTATTTCCGCGCCACGTAAGAGAAATATATATATAGATTGTTAATTTTAATTTTTCATATAATGCGGCAAGAGATAGCATTGCTGGGTGATTTTAACGGAAAAGACTCCAGTGGCATAGGGCATTAACATGATATCCTACTTCAATACAAATTAAGATATTAACAGATTGAAAAGACGTTAAATTTTTACTCTAATTATTTTTGTTTCATTTTTGTAAAATTTGTTTTAACCAATTTGTAACTCAATTAAACTAATTGTAGCTGGTGTATAGTATTTGTTTAAAAATTTTGAACTCGTCAGATGTTGATTAAAAAAATGGAAAACTCCAAATCAGATCATAAATATCCCCTTAACTGCAACTATAACTAACCATGATTCTTTACTCATTTGCTTTTTAAATACATGTTATTTTTCTGTTATACTACAACTATACAGTGCCATTTTTGGTATTATCATAGGGAAAGATTACACAGGCCTACAAAATTCAACTTTTTGTCCAGGGTGTTCATGAATTTATGTAAATTGTAAGAAATCTGCTGTGCTTATTTCAAAAATAATATCCATTTTTATGTATCACGTCAGGATTTTTTACAATTAAGAAACTAAGAATTTGGAATTTGAGAATATACAATTTACACAACATTCATTGAAAGTGTACAAAAAATCAGATAAATAAATAAAATCATATATACATAAATAAATGTGTGTGCATGTTTTATAAGGAATTATATTCTAGTATATACAATAAAATTACTTTTCTTTATCATCAAAAGAACGCTTGTGTCCTTTAGATTTTGTAGCTGTTCTAGTGTCTATTTTTAGCCCCCAACAGTAATCTGTCAACATATTGACATTCCAGTGTCCTTGATAGCGTTTTTCCATGAATTTTATGTCCTGATGAAATCTTTCACCTTGTTCTTCACTCATTTCACCAAGATGTTCAGGAAAATAATTAAGATGGGAGTGCAGAAAATGTATTTTTAAATTCATGTTACAACCTAGTTTTTGAAAGTTTTGAAGGATTTTTTCAATAAATTTCTGAGTAACGTCTTTGAAATTAACCCATGCATCTTTCTCGACTGATTTCATTTTTTCCTCAAATTTTTCGTCCTTCATTAACCGTCTTATATCTGGGCCGACGAAAATACTTTCTTTGATTTTACCTTCCGATAAATGTGGAAAAACTTCATTTAAATATCCTAAACATCATAAACAATCCCCTGTTTTATCTAAGGCTTTTACGAATTGTTTCATTAAACCTAATTTAATGTGCTGGGGATGCAAGAGGACTTCCACCACACATGTAACAAAATGAACTCGGGTTATTTATACAACCTCTTGATGCCATATTGCTATAAGAAACTGACAAAACAAACGTAAGATATCAATAAACGAACAAAATAGACATGTTCTCACAACAAATGCGCGGGAGAAAATTGTGCCTTCTCAGGCAAATATCAACACATAAAGTATCGCCATATATATTTATATTTCACATCCTTTAGTGCAGTATTGTATTTTAACATTTATTAATGGTATTTTACTAAGAAATTTATTTTTATTTTTATTAGGAATGTATTTTATTTAATAATTATTACACATAAATTATATTAAGAGGCACCTCCTCCTTTAGGTTTTGTGAAAAAACTGTGGGTGAGAGCAAAAAACTAATGCCATATTTGTGACAAGCGTGACTGATTTACTAAGAAAACAGTGCTATTCTACAAACCCCAGATTTGTGTTGACCTGTGTTATTTTTTAATTGTTGGAATTTTGTAATAAATTTCACCACGCCGGCGCATAAAACAACTAATTAGGCCGTTTTTCTCCTACATTGTATTTTTTATTAAGTAACATATAAATAAATTATTTAAAGAATGTAAATATTAGAAAATTTCTATGCGATAGTAAATTACTGGTATTCATCCAGTATATCATTAAAAGGCACAATGTATAACAAAAATGTTGCATTAATTTAAATTATTTAGTGGAACTGGCGACTTAATTCGTGATACGTCCCAAAAATATTAATAATTATGTGTATTCATGTATGACATAAATAAAGCATAATAAATGCTCAAAGCTATAAAAACAGCATTAGTCTAATTGCATCATTTTAATAGTAAATTCGCTTATTATTTGTATGACTGTGTTTTGTTTTATCTTTTATTTTCAGCAATAACATAATTATTTTCGAACGAGACCGTTAGTGTAATTTTAATATTTGATTATCTTTATTAATAGTGCATTTTAATTTTTCGTTGGCAATACATATTAATTCATTTGTGATGTAGGTAATATCGATAAAGTAAGCATCTTTCAAGTTCAATATATCATGCCGAAATTTCGCTAAGTAGATCAAGCTAACGGTTCCGAATCCACTGTAAAAGTTATAGAAAGTTTTCGTTATGTAGTAAGAAAATTCAAAAGAACTATGCAGTTACTCGGATTCCACAAAACCTTTCCCAAATATTCGGAAAGTTTTGAAATAATCAGTCAGAAAATTCAGAAAACAATAGGTATCTGAAGTTTACGGACACGTTTATGAAACAAATGGGCTACTTTTATGTGCGTAAATTTCAGAAAAGATGTTTCTGTTAATTTCATAAACCTACTGATTTTTAGAGTTTTTGTTTGGTAATTTTTTTTTCTAAAATTTTCTAACGATAAAGGAAAGATTTCCAAAATTATGTATGAGGTTACCCTTCACTTTTGTAAACATTTCTTCTGTACTAGAAAGCGTCCCTGCAAATTTAATAGGATATGACAAGAGACCGAATGTTCCGAATACGACATTCTAGGAATTCTAAAAAGGTGTGATTGTATCTTTTTTTTTTTATGTTTTCTCAGTTTTTGTTTTTGATTATGGAGCCGAGTAATATCCCCTGCGGTTTAAATAAGGACTTATATAAATAACTTTTAAATAATATACCTTATAAATAACCTGATTTAAACTTTATATAGAGAAACATGAAAGCACTGAGAAATGTAATGCATTGAGATTTACGAATTGTGAAAATATTTTCTTAATAACTTGTCAATATATCCGATGATCATTAAATAAAAATAAAAATAATCTTCTGTTTAATATCAAATACGGAAAGTATCAAATTGGTAAATTGCTACTCGGTGCAACGCTTTTTTAACAGATAATATAGTCATTAAGCAATCAAATGTCTAATATTTAAAAAAAAAACTTTTTCCGCTTGGCTGAATTTAGGCTGAATTTCAATTTACAATTCTGCATTGACATCTCATACTATTGGTTAATTTCTATTAAATTGATTGTTCAAATATCACCTTCAAGGGAAACGAATTCTGTTTCATTGCATATGTAATTTTAAATTTATCATATTTAACGTCATTTATTAGCTGTAAAAGTTACCTTTTTAGGTGCGTTAGTAATTATATAAATACGTAGCACCTATTGTCGTCGCTTGGTCCGTCCGTCTGTCCGTCCGTCTGTCTGTCCGTCCGTCCGTCCGTCCGCATATAACAACGCAAAAACTACCCAACCGAATGGTTTAAAATTTAAGATATATTATCTTTGCAGAATTTTGTCGAGACATTTCAAATTTTATTAAAATCGAGTCAAAACTTTAGGAGATATTAATAAAAATATTTATTAGAAATTTCAATTTTTTTTTTTTTAAATCGGTGCTTTTTTGTTATAGAAGCTTCGGAAGTTTCATCGTCAAGCGACCGAGATACTTATTTTATGACAGAAATGAATCTGCAGACGATATCATTCATTTCGCAGAACAAAAAATCATCAAGATCTGAATATTTATATAACTAGCTATAGTACGAACGCACCTCATTTGTCACGTTTGACGTACAATTTCCAACTTGTTTATTTTGCTATAAAACAACAGACTAACAGAAAAAATTCTAGAAAATTGCCTTAATTTTATTAAAACCATTTTTTGGCAGTGCACGGGATATATGGTTATCTTGTAATATTCGCTAGATTTTTTTTTAGATTTCTAGAATGTTGCCAAGATATATCATTGCAATACAAGAATTAACCCCTTTTGCTTAAGAACATGGTCCTAGTGCTACGTGAAGACATAATTAGATTCTGTTAGACCTTGACATAAATAGACTGAGATTACCTTTTGGTGTAAATAGTTCAACAGGTGATGCTGCTGTACTAGTTTTTTTCATGATTTTATCGATAGCTGTATCTCAACAACTAATGCACAGAATTTCTACAAACTTCATATTCTGTTATACCTTGACATCAGTAAATGCTGATTAGGTTTTGGTGTAAACAGCCAACATGTAGTGCTGCTATGCTACTTTTTTCCTGATTTTCCTAATAGCTATATCTCAAGAATACACAGAATTTCATCAAACTTCAGATTCAGTTAGACGTTGACATAAATTGCTATTTTTTCTCTCCCAACCGATGGCACTGCTATGCTGCATTTTTCAGGATTTACACGATTTTAGCGATAGTCATATCTCATGAACTAATGCACGGAATTTAATAAAACTTTAGATTCAGTTAGACCATGACCTAAATTGGTGCTCATTCGTTTTTGGTGTATGTGAAACTTGTATGAGATAGAAGAAGTTTTAGTATTGGTACATCCGACTAGTTATTAGATAAATTAAGCTAAATCTATCAAGTTTATAAAGAAAAATAATATCTCTCTAAAAAATACTGTGTAATTTACATTATATTCCGGCGTATAACATGCTCCGACGCATAACGCGGAACTACGATTTGATATTATTTTCTTTTTATATATGTAGATATATTCGCTGTATTACACACACCCCTGCTTTCCAGAAAATCCTTTATGTAAAATCTCTCTTAAAAATATAGGGTAAGTCAAAATGAATATAGCGATTACAAAGGGCTATAACTATTTAATGGAAAAGAATTTATAATTAAAATTAACACAGAATGTAGACAGAATTTCAAAATTTTGTATACATACGTCATAGATGTTCTATGTGACTTCCCTTAGTCACACGGACAACATTTAGGCGGTAGTCCCTTTCATGCCATACATTCTGAAGTCACCGAATTCTGTTCAGTCACCGACTCAAGCGCATTACTAATGCGTTCTTTGAGTTCTTCAATTGTTTTGGGCATGGGAGGCACATTAACCCCATAGATCAGTCAAATTAGAGATGCCGACGATGTATTCTGCACTTGGCCACCGAGATCTCCAGACTTGCGATTTTTTCTATGGGGTTATGTGAAAGAAATGTGCCTCCCATGCCCAAAACAATTGAAGAACTCAAAGTACGCATTTGTAATGCGCTTGCGTCGGTGACTGAAAAAATGCTTCAGAATGTATGGCGTGAAATGGACTACCGCCTAGATGTTGTCCGTGTGACCAAGGAAGTCACTTAGAACATCTATGACGTATGTATACAAAATTTTGAAGTTCCGTCTACATTCTGTGTTAATCTTATCGACAAATATTTTTCCATTAAATAGTTATAGCCGTTTGTAATCGCTATATTCATTTTGACTTACCCTGTATTTTAAAGAACATTGAACAAACATTAGTACGAATTTAAAAGGAAAGAAAATAAGAAAATGTGAATGTAGGAATCTAATACTGACAAAGGTCGAAATGCCCAGAAAGCGTTTGTAATCGTACCCTGGTTCATTCAACTAATTGTGTCTTCTTTTCGTGCTCAATCATAACGAAATCTCAATTATTATGTTACATGTTGTCTTATTCTTATTTTTTTCGTTCTTATATCCTGTGTATAACGCGAACCTGTAAATTTTGTTCTATTTTCTGGTTTAAAAAGTGCACGTTATACGTCTGTACATACAATACATTTTCCTCTGATTAATTTTCATGAGATTCAAAATGCGTACACTTAAAAATCTCATTGGGTATGGCACCACTATTTCAGATTAGAAAATTTTGACTTAATACTTAAGAATTTTTAATTATCGTATTTAATTTTTGAATGTGTAATATTTTTCTGCTATTAAAAAAGGCGAAGAATTATATTAAAAATTATTTTAGAGTTGTACACACCCTAGAATACGTAACCAATTTTATGAAAATTAAAACTTATGATAATATAAAAAAATCAACCATATTTATGCAAATTAGAAATGCTTCTCTAAGAATTAAAGCTTGGTTTATACTTTCCCTTCAGGACAACAGGAGCAAAATCTATCAAATTTTGGAAAGACAGTATTTTTCTAACAATTATTGTCCTGCGTTTATTAACGAGGTAAAATAAATGAAATCAAGCAAATTTATGAAAATATAAAATTATTCACTAAAGAACTTTTTTTTTGTCTTACACTTTCTTATGATGAATTTTTAACAAACTACATGAAGAAAATCAACATTTTTTAAGGAAAAAAGGTCACTGTAAAACTAATTGTATGTTACACTTTTGTTTAATGAATTTCAGAGATTCACGTTAAGATATTCTGAAACGCATTAATATTTTATAAAACCTTAACATAGTTTATCAAGGCTTAATATTTCATCTATAACTAATGATTCAATAATTCGGCATAAAAAGTTTTTAAATATTCCGTATTATTATAAAATATAGAGCTATCATCTATAACTATCATCTATAAATATCATCTATAACTAATGATTCAATAATTCGGCATAAAAAGTTTTTAAATATTCCGTATTATTATAAAATATAGAGCTAATTCTAATAACAACTGATGTTTCAAAAAATAAAAATGCATTTTGTATTTTTACTACATATTAAGTTTTTAAAAATGTTTGTTGTTTTTATAATAATATAGTAAGCATTTTAAAATATTAAATATATTATGTATAACTCAATGTACTAATTCAAATCTAAAATAAATCAACTTAGAAAAATATGAATTTAAAAATTCAGAGTAACTTTAAAATCTAAAAAACAATCAAAGAAACAAATATTTTGTAGATTCTTCCATAAAAAATAATTTTTATTCTAAATAAAGTATATCGTTAAAACATTCTGTGCTTGCGTGTTATATGTACATTAATTACAAGAAAAAACGAACATTAATTACATGAAAAAACGTTCATTAATTACAAGAAAAAACGTACATTAATTACTAGAAAAAACATTTCACAATGGCCTTACGAAAAAAGAAATGGAAAATTTAAATTATACCATACCTACAATCAAACGATAAGAGAGAGAAATATTTTCAGTAAATAAAACCATTTATCATTTGGAGAAACGTGTTAAATCAGTTTTATTGTTTTCAGAATATTTAATAGCTCAAAAGGCAACTTTTCAATAAATAAAGTTATTTGTAAGTTTCAGAAAATTTCTGAACGTGTTTTATGATTTCCAAAACATTAATATTTCAATAGAAAAAACTTACATAAAAGAATACACTAGGTTTCTCATAAATGCGACTGCATTTGAAACAAAAAAAGTACAATCATGCATCATACATACATCATGAAACTCTTCTTAATACAATCAGAATATTGTTCTTCATTATATTCTTCGTATAACTTCATTTTTGTTTTCATATGATGAAAGACGATATCTTAATAAACGTTTTAGAAAATACATAACAGAATTGAATACCCATATCTAGCAACTGACGCATGTAGATTATTATGTATTCGAATTATTTTGTGCAGCCGGTATATAACTTATAGAGTATTATACACCAGTTTAGTATACTAAAATTTAATACAGTTTGAAAATGCTAAACACAATTTAATGTTCTTTTCAAAAATTGCCATCCATACGCGGCATTGGGCCCATATATTTTTTGCTGCCCTGTATTTGAATTTATTTAAATTTACTTAGACCACATTGTATAGTAAAATTTAGTTCAGTAAATTTAGTTTAGTATAGTAACTGAAAAATGCATAACACAGTTCAAAACGCAATTTCAGCAATTTAAGTTCGTACATAAACATAGAAATTATAGTAATGCAGTCGAATATTTCTGAGTCTTTGTAAATGAAAAGTAAATAATACGTATATTGTTTTCAATTGGAAACATGTTGTCAACGATAAATGGAAGAGTTAAGCTTTACAGATTTATACCTTTAGTGCATTCGCGGGGCGGGGTATGCATATTACAATTTAATTACTTAAAACTAAGGTGAATAGATAAAAAAAAATCAAAGAAATAAGAGAACTGTACCAATATATACTAGAAATAGAAAAAACATTATGTATATACTACAAACATACAAGCATGCAAACATGTATCACAAACACATATATATACATATATACATGCATATATACAAACACATACAAATACATACACATAACAAGTCAAAGTAAAGAACATCATACTGTGGGAAAACCAAAAGAAATAATATAAATTAAAAAGGAATAGCATGACATCGATAAACGTAAAAAAGATGAGAAAAAATATATTAAAAAATTCATCAATTTATCTCTATAAAATTCATATGTATTCAGATTCAATCCTGGGGAACTGGCCGATCCAGAAGATATTCAAACCAATCTTTTAAGTAAATGGATAACGATTTTTCAACGTGAAAGTGAATAGTTAAAGGGTAATCTAGAATATAATTTAATGAATTTGATAGATCCCCCCCGTACTGCGTACGTATATACAGGGTGGTTATAAAATAAGTATCCCTATTTGGAGCTGTCTGTAGCTTGAAGAAATAACCCGAATGAAACCAAAATCGGTGCACATACTATTTGAGAAGGGGGAAGAAGAATGGAACAATAAAAAATAAATAGTTACAATAATCGGTAACAGATGGCGCTACAGGGCCTGTCGGTGCAAACGCTGTTGTAATCATTAGCAAAATCAAAACGCGGTCATTTCTGCCATTAACGTTGTACGACATGGATCTCAGTTTACCAGATCGAGCTTTAATTTTAAAACTATTTTACGTTAACAGCTCAAATAGTGCAGCTGCTTTACGTGAATTTAGGCGTGTGAAAGTAATGCGTAAAGGAAAAGGTCCTTTGACACGTGTGCAGTGAAAAGAATGGTAAAAATATTCGAGGAGACTGGATGGTTTACTGTAAAATGTGGAAGAGGGAGGAAACCAGTACTTCTCCGCACGCAAGAAGAAATTGCCACTGCGATTGTGGAGTCATCAGGGACTCCGGAAGCCGGTCCTAGTGCACGTTGAGTTGCCCAAAATTTGGATATTCCATATGCTACTGTTCGAAAAGTCCTAAGAAAGGTAATCCAATTTTATCCGTATAAAATTAGTTGTCATCAACAATTGTTACCAGGTGACGCACAGCAGAGACTGGATTTTGCTTTAACGTTTTTAGAACGAATGGAGGTGGATGATGCCTTCCCATGAAAGATTTTATGGGGAGATGAAGCCCATTTTCATTGAATGGGATAGTCAATACGCAGAACTGCAGAATATGGGCTTTGGAGCCATGAACTGTTATTCACGAAATACCCCTCCACTCTCCTAAAATCACTGTGTGGTGTGGCTTTACTGCAAGTTTCATTTTTGGTCCTTTTTTCTAGGAGTTACGGCCAATAGGCCCTGTAACGTGTTCGGTTACTGCACAAAGATACCTGCGCATGTTACAAACTTTCGTAGTTCCACAACTGCAGCAAAGACAGTACCTGACTGAAACAATTTTTATACAAGATGGAGCCCCGCCCCATATTGAATTAGCAGTACAACAGTTCTTACGACAACATTTCACAGATGATAGAGTAATAAGCCGGTATTTTCGTATGACGTGGCCTTCTCGATCCCCTGATCTGACGCCATATGATTTTTGGTTTTGGGGGTACTTAAAATCTATTGCGTACCTTGGAGGTGTCGCAAACCTCAATGACATAAGAGATCGCATATCACAACATGTGCCAAACATCACTCCTGATGCGTTACATTCCGCAGTTGAGCACGTCGTCCACCGCCTGGATTGTGTCTTGCAGCACAATGGTCATGTGTAACCTGAACTTGATCGGCACCGCCATGCGAAATCTTAACCCCATTCACTGTGACGTTTTCCAATAAATTAGGTATGCCATCCGGTTTTGAGCTTTAATTCTTTGTTCTTGTATTTACCATTACATTTCGCACACAAAAGCGCCATCTGTCGGCGATTATTGCAATTATTTTTTTATTGTTCCATTCTTCTTCCCCTTCTCAAATAGTATGTGTACAAATTTTGGTTTCATTCGGGTTATTCCTTCAAGCTACAGACAGCTCCAAATAGGGATACTTATTTTATAACCACCCGGTATATGCAGTAGGGGGTTGAATCACGTTTATTAATGCGATAGAGATGCGACTGAAATGAACCATGATTTGAAAGAAATAGATACAAATCTCTATTCGTATATCAATATTATGTACTATGTATATATATATATATATATATATATATATACTAGCAAGCTACGCCCGCTACGCTGGTCAATTTCTCTTAACGAACTTTTAATCAAACAAAATATTGGCATTTCATAATTCACTCCTATATTTTAACAGAATAATAATACTACTATAATTTGTGACTCGTGCCAATATACACGTCAGGACACGTCGCCCTTATCATTATCTTTTTACGCATGACGGTTTCGCTATGGTACTCCATTGTAAAATTTTGTAATTTTTGAAATTCAATATTTGAAAAACGGCAACATTATATTTGAAATTTATATCAAGAAAAATACAATTTTTTACCTTTCAAACGCAGTTTGTCTAACAATTTTCTGACAAATACTTTTCGAGCTATTATTTTTTTCAGAAACTTCAAATGTTTCATTTTCCGAGATTAATCTGTGGCAACGATTAGCGAAAAACAAAGTCGTCAGCAACGCATAGCTTTTTATAAATGAAGATGTTGGAGCAGGGATTGTCACCATCACTTTTGAAATCGGTTCTGTAGTTCCAGAGATTCCATAGAAATTGTAATTTAGAATGTTTTTAGAAGGCTTTGCGCTCATTTCACACTTTTAAATTTCGAATTTTATTTTATTTTGTTCTTAGAGAGCATTTACATCTTATAAGTAACTACAATGCCAAATTACAAATTTCTAGTTCCTTCAGTATAAAAAAGTCGCAATTTTCGAACATTTTTCGCTCCTGAACCCCATTGTGGTTAGTGGCATCAACATAAAATATATCCTATGTTGGAGTAGGGATTGTCACCATCAATTTGCCACCATTACTTTTGAAATCGGTTCTGTAGTTCCAGAGATTCCACAGAAATTGTAATTTAGAATGTTTTTTAAGTCTTTTCGCTTATTTCACCCTTTTAAATTTCGAATATTTTTTAAAATCTGTTCTTAGAGAGCATTTACATCTTATAAGTAACTACAATGCCAAATTTCCAATTTCTAGCTCCTTCAATGTATAAAAAAATTGCAATTTTAGAACGTTTTTCGCTCCTGCACGCCCCCTGGGATTAGTGGCACCGACATAAAATATAGCCTATGTTGGAGCAGGGATTGTCTCCATCAATTTGCCACCATCACTTTTGAAATCGGTTCTATAGTTCCAGAGATTCCCAGAAATTGTAATTTAGAATGTTTTTGAACGCTTTTCGCTTATTTCACCCTTTTAAATTTCGAATTTTTTTTTAATTTGTTCTTAGAGAGCATTTGCATCTTATAAGTAACTACAATGCCAAATTTCCAATTTCTAGCTCTTTCCGTATAAAACAAAAATTGTAATTTTAGAACATTTTACGCTCCTGCACCCCCCCCCTGGGATTAGTGGCACCTACATAAAATATAGCCTATGTTGGAGCAGGGATTGTCACCATCAATTTGCCTGCATCACTTTTGAAATTGGTTCTGTACTTCCAGATATTTCATAGAAATTGTAATTTAGAATGTTTTTAGAACGCTTTTCGCTCATTTCACACTTTTAAATTTCGATTTTTGTTTATTTTGTTCTCAAAGAGCATTTACATCTTATAAGTAACTACAATGCCAAATTTCAAATTTCTAGCTCCTTCAGTATAAAAAAAAATCGCAATTTTAGAACATTTTTCGCTCCTGCACCCCCTCTAGGTTTAGTGGCACCGATATAAAATATAGCCTATGTTGGAGCAGTGGTTGTCACCATCAATTTGCCACCATCACTTTTGAAATTGGTTCTATAGTTCTAGAGATTCCACAGAAATTGTAATTTAGAATGTTTTTAGAAAACGCTTTTCGCTTATTTCACCCTTTTAAAATTCGAATATTTTTTTTAATTTGTTCTTAGAGAGCATTTACATCTTATAAGTAACAACAATGCCAAATTTCAAATTTCTTGCTCCTTCAATATATAAAAAAGATTTGCAATTTCAGAACGTTTTTCGCTCCTGCACTCCCCCTGGGATTAGTTGCACCGACATAAAATATAGCCTATGTTGGAGCAGGGATTGGCGCCATCAATTTGCCACCATCACTTTTGAAATCGGTTCTATAGTTCCAGAGATTCTACAGAAATTGTAATTTAATACGTTTTTAGAACGCTTTTCGCTCATTTCACCCTTTTAAATTTCGAATTTTTTTTTTATTTTGTTCTTAGACAGCATTTATATCTTATAAGTAACTACAATGCCAAATTTCAAATTTCTAGCTCCTTCAGTATACAAAAAATCGCAATTTTAGAACGTTTTTCGCTCCGGCACGCCCCTGGGGTTAGTGGCATCGACATAAAATATAGCCTATGTTGGAGCAGGGGTTGTCACCATCAATTTGCCACCATCACTTTTGAAATCGGTTCGGTAGTTCCAGAGATTACCCCTACAAACAAACAAACAAACAAACAAATAATCTTTACTCTTTTATAATATTAGTATAGATATGTAGAGAGAGGGGGGGAGACATAGAGAGAGAGGGAGACAGAGAGAGGGGGGATACAGAGAGAGAGGGGGGAGAGAAAGAGAGAGAGAGAAAGACATAGACGCTAACAAAACGAATGGTACAACGATTACAAACAACACAGCGAAGTATGGAAAGATGGATGCTAGACATAACCAGAAGATACAGAAAGAGAATAACTTCGATAAGAAATCAGACGAAAGTTCATGACATCATTGAGAGAATTAAACGGCTAAAATGGAAATGGGCTGGGCAAATTGCAAGAAGGCAAGACCATAGATGGAACATAAACACCAAAAATTGAACAAGAAGACGACCTCAAATAAGAGGGAGTGACGAAATCAGAAAAGTGGCCGTTTTTAATTTGATGACTAAAGCACTAGACAGGAAACAATGGAAAAATCTGGGGGAGACCTATATCCAGCAGTGAATTGAAAACGGTTGATGATAATGATGATGATGATGATGATGATATATATTATATATATATATATATATATATATATATATATATATATGTGTATACCAGTTTCGTAATCTTAAAATTTGTTTCGCATCATTAATATGTATTTCAAACATTTTTTGAACATAGATCTTAATGTATCTTAATTATTTTTCATAAATAAACATTAAATGTCACA
Source organism: Maratus michaelseni (assembly GCA_963931845.1). NCBI lineage: Eukaryota > Metazoa > Arthropoda > Arachnida > Araneae > Salticidae > Maratus > Maratus michaelseni. Next base: position 100,902,066 of record OZ007597.1, on the reverse strand, counting down.
CTTAGCATTTTCAGTAGCAGACCATTTCCATATGCTTCAAAATATAAACCCATTTTATTGCATTCTAAATAGTGTAGACAATTAGACGGATAGATTAAAAACTATGTTAGAAAGTGTTATAAATCATACAAATACCCAACATTTGTGCACTGGAGTGCAGTTTGCACACGAAGACTAGTAAAACAAAAACGAAAAATCATTCGTCAAGCATAGATTATGTAACACTTTCCAACGCTTCCAAAATAATTTTACGAATCATACTCTTTAATAAGCTAAAAGATAACATCTAAGTAATCCGAATACTTTTATTCAGCCCTGTATAGGATCTATAGATTTGTATATATACTACATAGGATGCTAAATTTTAGTTCAGTTAGGAAAATCGTAGCACAGTTTAAAATTCTCCGTCTGGAGTTAAATAATACGGAAATGTGTTCCCGAACTTTTGTGCTTCCCTGTATAGGATGTACAGAATTTATACACACCACGTAATATACGAAAAGCGATTTAAAATTAAAATCGCGTTCAGTAACTTAAAACGCACTTCCAGGAATTATTGTTAACAGACAGTAGAGAATTCTTTTGTGTGCCCCTGTAAATGAACGATGACTGCTATACACACAATATTCTGTGGTAATTCTCTTGTAATGAACCTTATATAAATTTCAATGCGTTTAAAATAGGGAAACATTATTTAAATAAACCGCAGACGATTTTTCGCCATAGATGTAATGTAACGGAATTCTTTTGACTGTCCCTGTAAAGTAAGTATAAGTGTTATGCACACCCTATTCCATATTAAGCTTATTCTAATGCACCTTAGTGATATATATAAATTTCAATGCGTTTAAAATAGTGAAACATTATTTAAATAAACAGCAAATGATTTTTCCCCATAGACCGCAATGTAACGGAATTCTTTTGAGTGTCCCTGTAAAAAAACTATAAGTGCTACACACTTCCGTTGAAATAGGGAACATGCTATAGATAACGATTAAAACATATAAAAATTGCAGGGCACTCCGAGCATATTTACGGGAGTTAGAGCACGGACAGACGGCCAGACAAACCGAAGTCATAAACACTTTTCAACTAGGTTGGAAAGTGTTAAAAAATGGATTTTTTTGCGAATGTGTGTATGTGGCCGGTGGGGGTGAAAAAAATAGATTAAATTGTCACCGATAAATTGCATTATTACACGTTCCGATTGTCTGAAATGACTAAATGTTAATTTAAATTTTTAAAAAATATATTTTTCTTTTAAATTGCAAAACAAAAACTGTTTATAAGCTTTAACGGTTGTTGTTTCAAATTTTCTTTAAAAGAGATAAAATTTTAATACAGTGGAACCTAGGTACGTAAGAACTCAAATTACGACTCATCCTGCCCCACTCAAAGATGTTCTCATTTTTCAAGGAGCAACAATTATTTGTTTCACTAATAGAGGTTCTCAAGTAATATAGTTAGAGGCCGTACTATTGTTACCTAATTAAATATATTCAAATATACAAAATTTACAAATATTATTTATACAAGGAGGAGAAATGCTAGGGTTCGCATTGCTCTTACATTTCAGTACCGAAATTGTAGAATAGAATACTTCAATTTAATTAATACGGAATTTCAGTCATTAAATAAGACGAAGAACTCGCAATAATTCTAAAATGAAAATCATTTTATATATATATCTTTTGTATAGGTTTAATTGTAATGGGCGAAGGTTACTTCCTGAATATTTGATTTTACATTTAATGTAAGCCAAAATTTTCGTTATATAAAACTCTATTTCAGCATCATATAAAGACATAGAAATTATCACTTATAATAAAAGAAAAAACAAAAAACTGGACGAAGTAAAATTCTTTCTTAAGAAAATTATTTTCTTGATGGTATAAAAATATTTTATTTCGTAATACCTTCAGAGACGTATCTAAAGTAAGTTTTGTAAAATGCTTTCTTTATATTTTAACTTGAAATTGTTTATTTTTAATATTGTTTTAGAAATTGAAAAATTTCTTTAAATTCAAAGATTCAATGATTTATAACAATTTTTAAACCTTAGAATACAAAAATGCAAAGATAGACACTTACTTTTGTTGTTAACATAAAATGAACTTCAGATTTTTTTTCTTGTTAAAAAGCGAAACAACTTTAGGAAAAATAGTAAAACTTAAAATATATTTATGGGAAATGTACTCCGGCAGGGTTTTTGCTTAATATTTTAACCTGTTACATTTTTAAACTTTTTAAACCATACAATATAATAAATGATATTAAATGTAAAGCATTTTTTACCCTTTTTTCTGAATGCTTTCATGGATCTATTTCTTCATAATTCGTAAAAACAAAAAGTAAGAATGAAATAAAAAGCAAATTATATTATTGTAGCTGACTCAACATTTTATTATATATTGCGAGGTTTTTTTTTTTTTTTAATTCAAAATGTCCAGTTATTTATTGGAATACTTAAAGTGCTGAAAAAATTGTAAACATAAAATTCATTTTGTAATCTTTGAGTTTCGGAATGGAATTAAAAAATTATACAGTGCGAGTACATTAAAGTCGAATGCATGCTTTTCATAATGCAATTAGATAGTTTTTTAGTATTATCTACTAAACAGGAAAAATATCACTTCATCCAAAATATTTTAAAAGCTTTAAAGGCTATAATATTTTATATGTTTTCGTAAAGTGATCATATTATTTTTTTAATATGTCAACAAAACAAGAAAATAAATGAATATTTCAAAAGAAATTATATCAGTACAGCTGAGTCATCTTCATAATTTCTAGCTTATTTGCATTTAGTTCGCTTTATTTATTTATTTTATTTTTTTACATGTGACGGAATTATTTTTTGATATTATAAATAGATAATAACAAGAACAAAACTCACGATTTACTAACGAAACAAAAAATGAAAAACTGTAGAACCTAAAATTCTTTCTTTAAAAAAAATGGACTTTTGAAGTCATAAAAATATTTTATTTCGCAATAACCCATTGAAAGTATTTTTATGAAATGCTTTTCTTTATATGTTTTGCTTCAACTGGTTTCTTTTCAATAATTTAATAGATGTTGTATGTTTTCTTTAAGTCAAAATATGCAGTGATTTATGGAAATATCCAAATCTTAAAATCTTATAGGCTTAAAAGTAGATTTTTCAATTTCCGGTAGCTTAAAATAAATTTCATAATATTTGCCTTCTGAAAATGTGATGTAAAAAAAAAAAAAAAAAAAAAAAACTTGAGTGCATTAAAGAGTATATATTTTTTAGATGTCCTCATGCAGTTTTTTCATATTATTTTCTTAACAGGAAATAATTAAAAAAACTTTCTTTTTAAATATGAATTATATTTTAATGGCTTTAAAAGTTATACTTTTATACTTTTTTCTCAAAATTTTCATCACATTTTTGTTTAAAATATCCAATTAATCAAAATAGAAATAATTTAAGATTTGGAAATAAAATGCATCATTTTAAAAGAGTCATCTTCTTTAATCTTAAGGCTTTTTCCTGATTTTTGTTTGTTTGTTTGTTTGTTTGCCTGTTTTATGTATGACGGTCTATGTCTGAAACATAATATTCTAAAATAAATTTCACACACATATTGACACAATGCACAAAATTTTGTTCTCAATGAAAAGTGGAGTAAAAGTTAGCTGTGCAATGAAAGTTTGAGTAAAAATTAGCTGTGGTTTTAAGGTGTTGTGAGAATTATTCATGTGGTAATAATTTATAAGATTCATGTAACAATTCACAAAAATGTAATAATTCATCGGGAAGTATTGCAGATATTTACATTTTTAAAAGAATGAATGTTTTGTATTATTTAATAATATAACTTTTAAGAAGGCAGAATTTGCAGTGTTTATATTAAGAACTTATACCTTTAGAAATTATTACTTTAAGGTGCTTTTAACAAACTGACATATTGATTGATGATATTGAATGAGAAATTGAATTTAAGACGAAAGGAAATTACAACAATAACTGAACTCCTTCGGAACACCTTCCCCTGAATACTAGACCTGAGCTCTGACACAAAAATGGCGGCTGTCGAAGGCTTGGATTTTTAAGAGTTTGTACGCTCCCCTGAATTTACACAGCAGTATTTTCTAAAAGTTTTCTTTGATTTATTAAATCTGAGAAATATGCGGAGAAGAAAACTGTTAGAAATTATTGGTATTAAATTTCAAGGGACCATACACACCCGGAAAAATATCTTTACGTGTACATGATACGTAACGTGACGTATACGTGACAATTACGTGGCGTATACGTAACGCATATAGTGCTCAGAATCCGTCATTACTTATACCCGTAACTTTTTATTTGAATTTTTTGCCTTTTATAATCATAACTTTCTCTTATTAAATAGGGTAAAAATGTCTACTTTAAAAAATCGACGATTAACGATTAAAAATTCTGTAAAGGACGTTCGTCGCGATGAAATGACGGAAAACTGCATTTATTATTAGTAGTAGTAGTATCATGGCTGAACATCTAAAATTGTACTACGGCTCGTCCAATCTCCTTAAATTGAGGTCTTCCAAGCCGTAAACGTTAGGCCGCGCGGACCGGCGATACCTGAAGAAGGCAAAACTGTATACTGAATTGTCCGGAAACTCTCTTTTTGTGTGGTTTTGCACGATAACTTTTGAATAAATTAACAGATTTACTTTTTCTTTTTTTAAGTAAAGGAAATTAAATCCTCTACAAACTATTGCAGAAAAACAAACAAAAAAAAAAGATTTTTTTCAACTTGTAACAATAAATATGGGTACTTCTCCATTATCACGTTGACCACTTTTCATTAAAAAAACTATCGCCAAACTATAGGATATAACGACAGAAATTTATGATTGTGGTGTCATATTCACTTGACGTCAGATGCGTGTTTATTATGCCATCAAGATCAAGTGAGTTTTAATTTGACGTTTATCAGTATATTTAATGTTGTTTCACTGATTCATTAGTTATTTCGTTAATTAACATAACATTACGTGTTTAAACTGTGACACCATGATATTAAAAAAGAAAAAGCATCGAAAAAATGTTGCGATCCGTAGTTACATAAAATAAGTCATTTTCAACTGACGTCACAAACATTTATCCACCAGGATAATTAAGTAAAATAATGTAAATAAAGAAATATCGAAGGCTTTTATTTTCTTTTTTCACTAATATATTGTACATTTTATTGTTTAAAATTACAGAAGTAGACACTTTAGTTAGTAAAAATTTTCCAAATTATTATTTTTTTTAAATCCAATGGCAACATTATTTCATTTGTTTATTGGGCGTTGCAGTTTGGCGAATAGCTTGGCGATAGTTTTTTTTTTTTTTTTTTTTTTTTTTTTATTGAAAAGTGGTCGACGGGATAAAGGAGAAGTATCAAAATATAATATTTTATTTTGAATTTTTACGTTTATTATTATAGTTTTTTTTTACACTTTTTTTTACGTAAAATCGAGCGACAACGTTAGAAACAGTATAAAAAAAGAAATCAGTGACTCAAAAAAGTGGCACTCGGGACATCAAAATCCTGTAAAAATCAGTTTTTACAAGAATTGCAAGATTAGTTGCAATATCATTTTTGCCGTACAATATTAACGTCTGTAATTTTTTTTTTACAATTTACAAATATGTTTTTTTACTTCTACAAAACATAAATAAAAAAAATTTAGAAAGAAGTAATAATCTAATTTAATTACAGACTTTTTAATCCACGATTATTAAAACTCCAATTAACCGAATGTCCACTTTTCCAAAACGCTATCAACTTCATTTAAAAAAAAATACGACTTAAGCATAGATTATTCGTTGCATTAAACAGTTAAATATATTTTTTAAATGCCAGAGATGAGGGGAATGCAAATTTACAAAGATACTATTAAACGAGCTAATTCTCTCGACGATGTCATCCCTCCAAAAATTCAAAACTTTCTGTCAAACAATGCCCTACATGTTCGGTTAAAATTTAATTAAAAACATTTTTTACAAAGTTTATCAAAGTTTCATAATTACTTCAATATTTTTTTCAAAATGTTTATCATGGTTATTTTATTATTATTTTTATAAATTTTCAAATAATAAATTTGGTTTTGTTTCCTCTTTTTTTCTAATGGAAAGGCTAATAAACGGGAAATGTCTTTTTCACGAAAAAAAAACATACTAAGGTATCTGATGGTAATATGGCCAATGCAGTTAATATGGCCAATTCGTAATACGTTACTAGTTTGAGTGAAATAAAAAAAGGCACTTTAATCCCGTCGCTGGAAGTCAGAAGAGTTGGTTTAGTCCCCGCTTTAGCCGCGTTTTCAGACCACGTGCACGAGAGAGCAGACATTATTGTTTTTCTGTTAGTTACGTTGGCACGTTATAAATTTGTCTCTGGTAGGTTTGTTATATATCTAATTTAAACAAAGTGTTTATGATTATTTGTATACCTAGTATTTTAGATTATATAATGCAGTTTTTAACTGCATAAATGAATTTCAATATCGGAGTGTGCCGGCAGAATAATGAGAACTTGTATAAAATTGGTTTTTGTTGGTAATATGGTTAGGCAGATAGAAAAGCTATAGATATGAGATTATCTGTTGTTTGTCGTAATTATGTGCACGAGGAAAATGTCGGACTTATACAAATACAAAAACAAATTGCCCTACATGTGCGGTTAAAGTTTAATTTTAAAAAAAATTTACCGTAAAAATTTCCTAATTGCTTTATTTTTTTTTCAAAATTTTCTTCATGGTCATTTTTTTATTATTTTTATAAATTTCCAAATAATAAATTTGGTTTTGTAATAATTGTTGTTATTTAAACATTTAATATAAATATTTTCATTTTATTTCACCTATGTGCATATTACCTACTTGTAGCCATATTACATCATTAACTCGCTTTAAAAAAGTAAAAAAAAACTACTACATGTACAAATTTTGACTAGTTTAAATTTTTAATATATTTTTCCAGTGCTAAAAAGGGTCTGCTTTTTTATTCAATTCATACATTATTTAAACCAGTTTCTATTACCGTTTAAAGATTTCAAACATTAGGGTGGCCATATTACCTGCAGATACCTTAATTTATAATCTTTAAATGTTTACCAGAATATGATAATTGGCTTTTCAGATATTAGGGCCAGATTGTGATAATCAAAAGAAAAAAGGCACTGGAAATACCGCTTCACTAGCAGTGAACATCTTAATAAAAATATGTAATCTGGAGTCAAAGTCATTATTTCTTACTGAAATAATACAAACTTTCTTTATTCACTAAATTTTAACTTGCAAAATTATATAATCTTAAATATATAAAAACATCTAGCAGTTTAAAATCCTTTTATCTATTTCAGACTACTTTGCATAATAAACAGAATTGTCAATAAAAGAGGGGAAAAGTATGTCAATTACTAAAGTGCAAATTTGAAAATGATTGTCATTTAAATTATGCAACAATTTGACAAGCGTTAAAAACAAATGCTGAAATATTCATTCGCTCTAAGAGCAGGTTTGCGTGTTTGGTTCTCCATACTTAATTATTCATAGAAAACTTTGTTTCATCATCCAATTTTAATTTATGTTATTTAATATCATCTATTTTATAATTGCTTCGAAATAGATTAATCGCTTAAAGGTTCTTTTAGCATTGCATAGTCAGAAATATAAATTAAAATTTATTTAAAATATCAATGATCAAAAATAATTTTTGACCTGTTGCACTTTTTAGTGCAAAAATAAAGTAATTTACTAACTAAAGAAGGTACGGTACTTTTATGTTAGCCGGGCGCCAGTCATATATGAGGTAGTTAGAATGACAATGCAGGTAAGTCAATATGTAGTAATTTGTGAAATGAACGGTTTTGTGAAACTCGTCGTACTGCCGTTGCATTAAGTGGTCCAACTTGTTTTGCCCTGTAGCGACTCCCTAAGTGAACTACGACTTAATTGACTGTCGCACTGGACAGAAATTAATATACGTTCACTGAAAATATGGTTATCTAGACAGACTTTTCAAATTTTTGACTTACTCCACGGTCATTCTAACCCCCTTAAATATATACATATATATATATATATATATATATATAATATCTTTGAATTTCAAAAAACGGCAAGTTCTTGTAACATTCTAATTAAATCTCCTAAGAGATAATTAGTAATAAAGTGTAGACAAAATACCACATAGTTAATAAATTAACAAGTGCAATCAGAATTTTACCATAGCATTTGCTTCAATGGTAATTGGCCCAAAATACTGAAAATATGAAGAATATTTAAAAAGAGAGAGAAAAAAATTATATAATAAACCATAAAATGTTAATAATTTGAAGTTGATATCAAGTGAATACAAATGGATTTTGAAATGAGATATGAACTAAATATAATGGAAAATTGAATAACAAGAGATTTAAATTAGAATTGGATATGAAAAAAACACGTGTAGATATAATCATCAACCTGGATGTATCCACGCGTGTTTTAAAAATAATACAGTATTTCATAAATATACTGGCATTTATGCTAAGATCAGTATATTGATCCAGGTATACTGTATTATTACCAGAAAACAATTGGAAATGTAAAATTGGAAATAAAAAACTTGTAAAGAATAGATAAAATATCTTACTCACAATAATTATCAAAAATTCCGTAAGCATCACAAGGTCTACATTTATACCATTACGACCACATGGCGCACATCATGAAATATCATAATCTTGATGAGATAGTCAAGTTGACAGAACATATTTTGATAGTAAAGTTGAGAGAACATATTTTGAAATAACACCTCAATTATTTATTACACCTTAACACAAAGTGATTTAAAACACTCAAATTTATTTTTGTGATAAAAACAAATAAATACACTCAAAAACAAATTTATATTTGTGAATATACAAATTTTCCATTTAATTTTAATATTTAAAAGTAAAATTTAAATACATAAGCGATAAGCACCCTCTATAGGTAAATAAAAAATATTTTTAACATTTATTTGACAAGAAATATGCTGCCCTCTATAAGAATAATAATTATTCAAAATTAAGTTTGATTTACATATTTATTATATTAGCTTTAATAATATATACATATATATATAGTAATAAATAATAATATCATTGTAGTTTTACATTAATATCAGACATAATCCCATTATATGAATTAAATTTGTCTGGAATTAAATTTATCTTACATAGTATTCAAAAACTTTTACCAATAGTAAATATTATGTTATATATATATATATATATACATACATATTATATGTTCATATAAATATGTATATGTATATATCACCTTCGCCGGGGTAACATAAAAGTTCCGAACGTACTATCTAAAGAAAGTAATTTACGTTAATAACGCGAAAGATTACGGTATGTAGTTTTTAATGTAGTTAAAATCTGCCTTGATACCCATTAATATTCTGATTCTGGAAAAAATGCTTGAAAGTGGCTACAAAATCCTTCTTCTTTATCTCTGTACAAAATTCCTTTGTACGTTAACTACTCGGTGTTAGTTTCTGATTTACCATATGAGTTGACATACAACGAGTCGATTCGACGATGAGTTTAACAAGGTTCTAATTGCACTGCTGTGTATAAAAAAAATAAATTCTTTTATCTCAATCTAACTTTCTTTTAAATACATAAGAAAAAATAACTGAAATCGAGAAAAAAAAATTTAATCCATTTTTTGAGAGATTTATACGTTTTGAGATGTCCTGAATATGTCCTGTCTGCCTGTTATGTAACACAAATATTGAGTTTCTTCTAACTCAACAAGTAATGCATGCAGTACAATAAAGAATTCTGTTAGATCTTGATATAAATTGGTGCTGATTACATATTGATGTATGTTGTCCAATAACTGATTCTGATATGCTGTGAACGGAAGTTCAGCTGACTTCATATTAAGTTAGACTTCGGCATAATTTGGCACTGATTACATGTTTGTGTATTTACCCCCAACGAGTGAAGCCCCTTATATTTTCGCGGTCTCTGTGATAACTATATCTCGGCATCTATTAGATGGATTTTTATCAAATTATATATATAAGATGTTTTTCTTCTAAACGTATGGTGATTCAATCTTTTGACCACTCAACAGCAGTTTTTGCTACCCTATGTGCATCAGAAAAGTATCCTAATAAACACACGGCCAATTGATACAATTTAGAAAGCATGAATTGTCGTATAATTAACTCCATTGATGTAATTTACAGATTTCAACCATATAGCTGACAGAATTGCTCATTTTTTATGCCAAACTTGGCTGTTAACCTGATTATTAAAAATGATCACTAAGCTTTTCGCGATGGGCAATATAACTTTACCGCAAAAATAAAAAATGCCTCTAAACTGTAAATTTGAGATTAAAAGTTAAAATATGTATGTTGAAACAATTTTTCAATTGGGTCTCCAACGCGGGTCGCGCAGCGCTTTTTTGTTATTCACTGATCACTGTAACTCCAAATAAAATTTAAACAAATATACTATAATTCATATTCATAATTATTACTGTGTAACGGCACTATTAAAATAACTATATTTGAATGATATAGAAGAAAGCTTTGTGATGGCCGAGACATACTAGTTCTCAAAAAATTGGTCAGAGAAATTAGAACCTTGCCATTCCATAAAAACGAATAAATTATCATGCAAGAAAGCGGAAATTATCCACGCTGTTATTATTATGTGTCAATTTCGTAAGTGTTAAGAACGGATTCTTACACATTCATTAATTCTAATTGAAAGTTCACGGGTTTGGTTATTTGTGTTTACGTATTCATGCAATAACAGTATTTTATCGTCTGACTTTTGATTTCATCTATTTGACAATGCCAGTTTTTTAACACTTTCCAACCTAGTTGAAAAGTGTTTATGACTTCGGTTTGTCTGCCGTAGGGCCGTCTGCCGTCTGTCCGTGCTCTAACTCCCGTAAATATGCTCGGATTGCCTTGCAATTTTTACATGTTATTATCGTTATCTATAGCACGTTACCTATTTCAACTGAAGTGTGTAGCACTTATAGTTTTTTTTACAGGGACACTCAAAAGAATTCCGTTACATTACGTCTATGGAGAAAAATCGTCTGCGGTTTATTTAAATAATGTTTCGATATTTAAACGCATTGAAATTTATATATATATCACTAAGGTGCATTACAAGAGGCTTACTACAGAATATTGTGTGTAAAGTAGTCATCGTTCATTTACAAGGACACACAAAAGAATTTGCTACTGTCTGTTAACAATAATTCCTGGAAGTGCGTTTTAAGTTACTGAACGCGATTTTAAAATTAACCCACTTTTTGTTTAATACTTGGCGTGTATAAATTCTGTCGATCCTATACAGGGCAGCACAAAAGTTCGTGAACACATTTCCGTTTATTGACAGAAATTCCAGAAGGAGAATTTTAAAATGTGCTACGTGTTTCCTAACTAAACTAAAATTTAGCATCCTATGTAGTATATATACAAATCTATAGATCCTATACAGGGCTGAATAAAAGTATTCGAATATTTTTCGGAATAATGTATAGGTTGGAAATTCCTGAAATTACGTTTTTAAATATGTTATGCGTTTTCGAAATTGTTTACTTAGATGTTATCTTTCAGCTTATTAAACGGTAATGATTTGTAAAATTATTTTGGAAGCGTTGGAAAGTGTTACATAATCTATGCTTGACGCATGATTTTTCGTTCTTGTTATTTACTGCTGTCATGGATAAACTTTTAAAGGTAAAGATTCATTAATGAGTCTTTGTCCATTTCCTGACGGAAAACATCCACATTATCTATATATTTAAAGCGAAAAGCGCATAAAAAACAAGAAAATTATTGTTTTTAACACTAAACATCAATATTTTTTCGCGAATTTTTCATTTTAAAATATAATTTCATACAAAAACGGGTTAAAGATATAAAATAATAAAAACTTGATTTTTTTAGATTTATTATCATGGGCTCGGGCAACGCTGGGAGGATCAGCTATTTTTTTAATACATATTATCTAACAGTATTCTTTTTAATTCATCTGTTTAATGTGCTAGGCAAAAGCTTATGACTTCGGTTTTAGAAATTTTTGCCATTATGCATCACTATTAAAAATACTTAGATAGATTATTGAAGTACATTATAACAGGCTAGCTATTAAATGTGTTTTTTTTCAGGGGGTAGGGGGGGGGGAAGATGACTTTTCAACTTTTTTATACAATATTTTTTCTTATTGATATTTAATTATTCATGTAATAACGATAATTTAAAATAAGCTTTTGGATTTTTTTTTTTATTATCATGCATTTTATGTTTATTTCACAAAGAATGATCGTTAAAACATTAAAAAAAATAATAACATCTAAAAAATAATCAGATATCCCACTGCATTTGACACCCATTAATTTTATGTGTATACTGATAAGTCATATAATGACTCAGTATGAATACTGATAAGTCATAAGGTAAAGCTAGGATAGTCTGCGCACAATTCAAAAGAATAGCAATAAAAAATCTAAATATTAATTTTTTGCTAAACTATTCATTAATAACATTTACTTCATTTGTTTTTTATTCATTTCCATTGCTATTTTGTTGTTATGTTGCAATTTAATAGAACAATTGTAATAAAACCAAGAAAGTTATTTTGCGCAATCTCTCCTTATAGGGTTGGTGTGATTGCGCACATAGGTAGGAGATATTGTTACTTATAATAACTACAATTAAATTGTTAACAGTAATAATTACACTTAAATGACATTGCTGTAAGGTTTTTGTGAACAAATATTATTGTATTAGGAGTGAATATTTCAACCTAATGATTAAAGAATCAGAAAAAGGAAATAATTTTAAAAACGATAAAAAAATTTTAATTAAAGGAAAAAAAATAAAGTATCAGAAAAAGCAAGTCCTGATAAGTTTACAAAATACAATAATGTTACTTAATAACACGTTTAACTTAAAATTAGCCCATTTTCATTTTTTATGCAAATTTACCAATAAGCTGCGTAATCTCTCCTACCATGGAAACGAATGGGAACACTGCGCCATCTCTCCTAAGTAGCAAATGCGCAAACTCTCCAATTTAGGTAGGAGAGATTGCGCGGCCTTTTATTTAAACATGACCTCTTCTAAAACGAACCGTATATGTTCACATTGTTAGTCTAGATTAGTAGCTTATGAGAAATCGTTTAAGGTAAAAATATTTTGTTTTGTTGACATTGTATAGAAATTCTGATGAAGAGCTATGAAAATTCAAGCACTTACTTTGGGAAAACAAAACAAAATAGCAATACTTTATCTTAAACGATCAAAGCAATCAACGTGCACTTTCAAGTAGACACTCCATTACTGTTGTTGTACAAGTACCTGGAATCGCTGCACGCTCACTCTACTCCTTCCCCCTAAACCTCTATGTGCGCAATCTCTCCGACTGCGTCATCTCTCCTGGCTTTACCTTATAGTGACTCAATATGAATACTGATCAGTACAAAAAATGAGCATAAAACTGATTATTTCAAATAAATTAGTATATGAAAATGCTATTTCATTTATTAAGTAAGTTTTTTTTATACAATTGAAGGGCCTCTTTGCAATAACAATGCAAGTGTGGTTACCTTGATTCCTGAAGAAACATGTAAAAAGGCTTGTTGACCTACCTTGCTATTCCTTAGGCCCTATTTCTAATTCGAACCGCCGTCATGCCTTGTGACAACTTTTTCAATTCTCACATATCTCAGTTTCCCAATTCTGATAACAGAGCTGAGGACAATAGTAGGGCTTTTTCTAATCAAAAACGCTAAGATGATTTCATATTTTGTACGTTCTTGTGTTCACTATATAAAAGTTGTAAAAAGTCATTGTATGTTCCAAATGTGCGGATTTTTTCCCCAAAATCATAGGATATGCAATATTACGGTAAGTGGTCAATTTTCAGGTTTATATAATATACTATTCAGCGTAAAACGAAATATAAATTTTATGATCATAAGCAAAGAAAAGATGCTAGAAAACTCTTCTCAATGGGAATATATGCAAAGAAGTTATATTATAAATTAAAATGTTGAAAGAGTAAATTTAAAAGCATTGTAGCTGTAAACTGCATTTGTCACGTGCCTTGTTTATTGCAGAGGGCCTCTCAATTTATTTTTAAGGATAAACAATGCAGAATTTCATAATTAGCAAAAATATTAATAGATTAACTAACCGACAGGGATTATTTTTCAATAAATATTCTACTTGAAATACAAAGAATGTAATGAACTACAATAAAAGCCATAAAATAAAAACTTCGATATATATAAAACCAAATTTTTCTATCGAAAGCCTCGTCTTCTAGTATGTTATTTTCATTCAACTATTTTTCTGTACAATCTACTAAAGTATCTCAATGTGTGCTTGTTACACAGTGTGCACACAGTGGCCAAGATAAAAGAGGCCCGGTAATACATAAGTGCAAATACTTACTAATTTTTATTTAAAAGTAGTAAATACAGAATATTATGAATTACAAAATACTGAACATTCAATAGTTCACAGTAGGTGTTGTTATTCATAATATTATGTATTTACTACTTTTAAATAAAAATTAGTAAGTATTTGTACTTCTGTAAACCGGGCATCTTTTATCTTGTCCACTCTGTAGATCCAGAAACATCCATACAATACTCAATTTCATTCAACACGTACCACAGTGGGGCGTTTTGAGGATCTAGGTGGACAAAATTATTGAGTTGAAGAATAATTAGCTTTTGCTGGGTTTTCGAATGTATCAGTGATAAAATAATCAAACAGTGATAAATATTTGGGATATTTAATTATTATTATTATTATTATTATTATTATCATTATTATTATTATTTATATTATTATTATTTATTTATATTATGATATTGTATTGTCATTGAAACTACACATGTATTCAAAGTTTCAGCTCAATCGAATAATTAAAAGTGGTTAAAATTGACTTGCAAAATTTGAATTAAACACTCAGACACACACTTTAAGTTAATATAACTTAATGATTCGCAAACTTTCGCAGGAGCTTTCTTAAGTTTTCAATACTTTAGGAATGGCACTTTGATTTAAAAAAATGCTTATTGCTTAATAATGCTTAATACTATATTAAAAGTCAAGCTGAAGTTTGCAAAAAAGATGGCGCTTATTTTCAAACAACAATAGGTTAAATCGTGTGACAAACATGTGACATATGTCCAGTAAACTGCTGCTTTCGAATAAAACAGAAAAGTCACGACTTGCGTTCGAACTTACAGAAAAATAATACAACTGTTGAAAGTCTCTCAAATCAACTGCCTTCTTTACGATCGTAGTTAATCGACACATCGGGTTTTTTCGACAAAACTCGTACGGATCTCGACGAAAGAGACATTCAGCTACCAGTATACGCGGTCTTGTTAAATTCCGAGACAATCGGAAAAATGAATTTTGTCCACCTAGACCTAGATCATCAAAACGCCCCACTGTGCGTACGTTGGATATGGTAGTTGGTTGTATAAAAACTTGTCTGCAGTTGTTTATCTTGAGTTTTTTATATTTGTACTTTTTATATTTGTATTTTTATACTCTTAAGGTATAGCGCAATCTACTAGCCAATTAAAGATAATATATTTTATTAAATACAACTTTCGATTATAAGAAGAATTTTTGTTCAAATATCATTCCCGTAAGCAAATAACTTGATTTGTTATTGAATATTAAGTTGCGTAAAAGACTTTTCACTCAACCTGTATTTCAAATACGTTTTAAAACAAATACAATTCGTTCAAATACAATTTCATTATTTCTGAGAACATATTACAATTTTAATACATTAAGCATTTCTGTAATTCTTTTTTATGCACTCGCATTTAGATATTATCCGTTTTATATTAATGCGTTCTAAGAAAGAAATTTACAGAAATTCTGCATTTGCACTACACTTTACATCGTGTAAAAACAACTTGAAAAGACATAGGTTTGCTTTTAACGAAAATCATATCGATTGCCAGTACTGCAGATAAAGAAAAGATACTTCAGCGCTAAAAGAATTATGATAGTTTTGAAAAGATAAATTCAGTTTTTCCGAAGCAAAATTATTTCGCATTAACAATATAGTTTTAGTTTACTTTATTTAAAGTCAGTGCTAAAAATATTTTTAAATAATCACGTACCATCAATTTTTAACTCTGTATCAATCCTCAGAAAAAAATCGAACTTTGAAAAATGATTTCTGTTTGTTGTAAACACGAAAAGTGTTGTTATATTAAAACATTTATAAAGAATAATGTTTCAGATATACATTTTCTGCTGATATGATATCGATTGTAATACGTAAAACATATAAGACACGTCTTGCATGTTATAGATTATCTTACGTCAGACGATCAATTTTAGAACAGTCGTTTCAGGTAATTTTTGAAACAAATTAAATTATGAAATTTCTCAATAGTCTCTTAAATATTTCGGAAGATAAATAAATGGTTTTCCGAATTTAAAGTATGTACAAGGTTATACCGAATTTTTGGAAACGTTTCCGAAATTTCTGAAAATGTAAAGCTAACGAAGTACAAGCACTATGTTGTAATTACTTACCATAAATTCAATAAGTAAAAGTAGATTATGCACAAAATATTGTTACTAAATAAATGTAATTTGAATTTTTATTATAGTTTTTTTAATTTTTTAATTTTTTATTTAATTTTCGGGTATGATTTAGAAACACAACTTAATAAACAGTGTTAAGAAATGACGAATCTAAAATATGGTACCTGGATTTCAAAAGTGTAGCGAAACTAGTTTTACAAGGTTAATTTTGTCACGCAATATTGAAACTTTTGTTGTTGTCTTTAACAATTTAAGAAATATATTTTATTTCTATAAAACATAAATAAATAAATGTAAAAAGAAGTAATTGTCTAAATTAATCACAGACATCTAAATCCACTATCAAACTTTAGTCAATTTTCATCATTTCAAACCTTTCTGGTCGCCTCAAAGATAAAGTAAAAGGTCACTTTATATACATTTATTTTATGCATAGGATGTTGAAATTTTATGAAATTGTGACTAGTCATTTTTATGCAACCTTACGGTTTAGATTTCGGAATAAAACGATTTGAATAAAATGACTTTTGAGAATAAACATTGCCTATTCTGTATAGTTCTTCCGTAAGTTATTATTGAAGTTATTTTTATTTATTTATTTATTTTTAAATTTATTTATTTATTTTTAAATTTATTTATTTATTTATTTATTTATTTTTAAATTTATTTATTTATTTATTTATTTATTTATTTATTTTTAAATTTATTTATTTATTTATTTATTTATTTTTAAATTTATTTATTTATTTTTAAATTTATTTATTTATTTATTTTTAAATTTATTTATTTATTTATTTATTTATTTATTTATTTTTAAATTTATTTATTTATTTTTAAATTTATTTATTTATTTATTTTTAAATTTATTTATTTATTTATTTATTTTTAAATTTATTTATTTATTTATTTTTAAATTTATTTATTTATTTTTAAATTTATTTATTTATTTATTTTTAAATTTATTTATTTATTTATTTATTTTTAAATTTATTTATTTATTTATTTTTAAATTTATTTATTTATTTATTTATTTTTAAATTTATTTATTTATTTATTTATTTATTTTTAAATTTATTTATTTATTTATTTATTTATTTATTTTTAAGTTTATTTATTTATTTATTTATTTATTTTTAAATTTATTTATTTATTTATTTATTTATTTATTTATTTATTTATTTATTTTTTAAATTTATTTATTTATTTATTTATTTATTTTTAAATTTATTTATTTATTTATTTATAAATTTATTTATTTATTTATTTATAAATTTATTTATTTATTTATATTTAAATTTATTTATTTATTTATTTATTTATTTTTAAATTTATTTATATATTTATTTATTTATTTGCAATAACTTTGTCATAAAGTGTAATTTTAAATGAAGTTTTGTTTAAGCCTGGGTTGAAAAAATGAGTCATTTTGACTTATTGTCGGGTTAAGTTAAGAGGAATAGTTATCCTTGAGCGGTGCATTCTCTCTTTAAAATACCTGGAATTTGTAGAAACAATCTATAAATAAGCTAGTATATGGAAAAATGCCATTTTCAAGGTGGAACTTAAAGGACGCCTAATATTTACAATGAAGGGGATAACAGTGATTCTTCCATTTCAAGATTAAAATAATAGAAATCAACTAAATTTTAATTTGCGTGAATTAAACAATATATCTGGATTTTAATCGATTAAAAGGTACCTGATCCTTTATTTATTCATGTGTACGTGTATGATTTGTTCTCATTCGCAACAACTATATGTTTAACCTAAAAACTGCAAGTTATGATCCTGAAATATTAATTTTTAACCCATACATAGAACTTAAAACTGAAAAACTAACAGACACGCTCATTTCAGTTCTGACAGATTTTTCTCACCAAACTTCCGAAAACATTCTCCGATTATAACGTGAATAACAAATAGTTATACCCAAAACCCTCCGCCCTATTCGTTAGAGATTTCTCACTTGTAGATTTGTCGTAACTTGAATCATTTCAACACATCAGATGTTAAACAGAAGTTAAGTGGGGGAGACCAATTAATTTATTTTTTAATAGTTTATAGTGCCAAGAATATAGATGAAAAACGATTTTAGGACATTCGAAATATTACAGAAGTTACAGTGACAAAATACGCTGCTGTAACAAATTACTGCTAAACCAAACTAAACTTTGATCGATCTTTTCTCAAAACGACATTTTTTTTAATGACTGCTTTGATTCCACGGTAATCTTTCGACCAATTTATTCAAAATTTTAATGTAAACTTTAAAAATTTTTTGGAGATTTTTTGCAAGCATTTTAAGACCATTTTTATAGGGGCCATATTGATTTTTTGGTACTTTTTCACTATAGGTGGCATCAGTTTTATGTTTGGCACAATTCAGGCTTCAGAAAGGGAAATTTGTTGCCAAATGATATAAACAGCTATATAAATAAACCTAATAATACATATATAAAGAGTTTATTTATTAAAAATTAAAATTTAGGGAAAATGCTTAAGTGATACTAAAATAAAACAACAAAAGGCTTATAAAGACCTTTTTAATGATTCAACATACGTTTCAGCGCTCTTTGCGGAGTCATTTTCAAGAAAATATATTGATAAATAAAATATTCTTGCAAAATTTGAAATATAACATTGAAAACATGAATCACGAGATCCAAATATGTAAAACTGAGAAAAGCAGGTGCTTGAAGTAGCCAACTGTAATCGTGAAAATTATATTTCGCTATTGTTGTTTGAAACGGAAAAGGACCTCGTGCCAAATTTTAGGCAATTCAAATGAGGCGGAATCATTGCAAATGTTTACGTTACGTATGTAGATTTCTATTGCTTCATGGATAATGGATGGGAAGTAGGCTCTTGATGGGTAAATTATTTTACTATTTTTAAAATCAATTTCTATTGCTTCGGTTCTATGTAGTCGTGCCAGCGCTGTAGTACTCCTGTTATATTTGATATCTGCTATATGCTCTTTTAATCTTGTTTGAAACTTTCTGGTGGTCATTCCTATATAATATTGTAACGTACCATCCGCTCTGGTGAATGGGATTTCATAAACACCTGATAGTTGATATGGTTCTATTGGGTCTATTTTCTTACAAACTGCACTTTTTAATTTTATGGTTGGTTTTGCAATAAGGCAGATATTAAATTTTCTAAGTTTATATTTTAATCTTTCAAAGAATCCTGGAAAATATTGTAAAGTTGATATTTTTGAGTTCCGTTCATTAAAAATTTTCTTCTTTTTATTATCCATGCTCGTAATTAATTTATTGATGGTGCTGTCTTTGTATCCGTTATTTATTGCGATGTCACGTATTTTATTTATTTCATTATTTAATTGATTAGGTGTACAGACAGTAAAGGCTCTTCTAATGAAATGTCGAAAGGCAGAAACTTTATAGGAAAAAGGTGCTTGAGCTTTACTAGGAATAGTGGATTGATTAGTTATTGGTTTTCTATATACTGTACGTTCAATTCCATGGTGGGTTTTGATTAACAGCACATCCAAATAAGGGAGTGTGTTATTTTGTTCGATTTCCAAAGTTTTTTTATTTATATAGAAATTATATTATTATTTTAATATCCAATTTACTTCTTATTTTATATAAAAATAGATAAATGACTTCTTTATATAAAATAAATTGTATAAATGTTGAAAAAAATTCTTCTTTATATGAAAAAAAGAATTGGCTGCCAGAAAATATTTTGCAAAATTTCACTCTCTCGCCAAGGCCATATTGGAAAAGTACCGATTCTTTTTTAATGTCGTCATTCAACAAATATTTAAATTTTGAAAAAAAAATCCCATGAGAAGACATAGCCACTACGATAAAGAATTTTTATTTTGACGTTTAAGGCGCGCTCCGTGCAAGCGGCTAGCTGACTCTGTAGTTTCAAAACACTCTCGTCTATATGGATACGAAGAAGAAATATGATTTTTTGTATGAAAAAACTAAGAAACACTCCCTAATATAACTTAATGTATTTTTAAAAAATAAGAAAATACTATTTAACGTTGTCATTGAAACCCCAAAAAAACTCCTACTGATTTTTTACGTTCAAACTGTTGCTCTCTCTCCCTCCCCTAAACCATGTTTAGAAGTTCAACCTTTTTAAACAATATAATATTTGAACGTTGTACACGATATGCATATACTACTACACGTTATAATGGAGCTGTGAATAAAGAGGAGGATACAGATAATGTAGTGTCTACTGATTGCGAGTGAAGTGACTGAGGATGTAGTCACCAGATGATGGCGGTTCTTGTTTGTTTACATCGGATCAGGGTCTGATTAACGCTGGGGCAAATTTCCAACAGTAAAAACGAATTGAAAATATTGTCTTATTTATGATAGAAATTCTGCATGAACAAGAAATTTAAGTAAGGAGAAAATCTGTATTCAAATTTACTTGTGAAAATTTGACTCGGCGGTAATCATATTCACTAGCATTGGCAAGAGGTTTGATTAGGTAGTCACAATATGATGGTACCGCATGTCTTGAGTACCACCAGATCAAACTTCCACCGGTAAAAACAAATAGATAATTTTGGGTTAATCATGACAGAAATTGTGCATGAATAAGGGGTTAAAATAAAGATAAAATTTCTATTCAACTTTTCTGGTGGAAATTTGCCCGGGCGACAACTCGGCCTGTGGAACTGGTTACGGTTGAAGCCTCATAATTTTGAAGATATGTCAAGACTTCATTATTCATATTTCCATGCTCATTATACGTACATATTTCATACTAATGTGATATATAATCCTAGAAATGAAAATGTTATATCTGTGTTTTATAGTCATTAAATATATATATATATATATGTGTGTGTTGAAATTAATTAACTTTCACATTTATTTCCAAACATAGGTAATATTTTTAAAAATTTAATTCTAAACTTAAATTTATTCCTATCAAACACTTCCAAGGAAATATAAGTATAAAAGAAAAATGTTCCTAAACGTGTTCGTTTACAACTGATTTAATTTTATAGACGTGAGTACACGTATTAATATCCCTTAGAGCGACAAAGCAATCGATTGAAGCATCGATCGTCAAATATACTGCATCAAGGGAATTTACAGCTCTTTTGGACTCATTTAGGATTGGGACACTTCAGAAGATAACTTGTGATTTACGCATCCATTAAAATATTTTAAACTGCTAGAATGTATCAAAAAATGTGATCTATTATCGGCTATTTGAAACATTGTGATATATTTTAAGTGCTTTATGCATGTTCTTATTTCTAATATTCATGGTGTCACAAATTCTACTTAAGATTTGAAAGCCAGACTCAGCTTATAAAAAAGTAATAATTTGTCAATTGTGTGACATGGATTTATGATTAAGGCACTTTTTTTCAAAGCATATTTTTTTATCATTTCACATGATTGAAAACATAGCTAATTACTGTAAAGGATGCCTAAAAAGTATCAGTGCGCATAAAAACGCTATATTTTCAAAAATATACTCTACTTTATGACATTTTTTATTCCAAGAAAACAAACATATAATAACTAACAATATATTAACAAATTTCACCATTCGCTTTTACACAAGCTTAAAAATATGATATCACAGGATTGACGGTGCGCCGCAGATAACTCTGATCTAAATAGTCCAAATCCTTGATAATTTTGTGCCGCATAGGAGCGCACTGGAGATTTTTTTGCTATAACTTTTCTAACTAACCCCCAAATACAGAAGGCGAGTGGGTTAAGGTCCGACCGTTCGAAGGCATTCATCCTTTGTTAAATAGCCAGGCAGATGGGCTTCGAAAAGTTCCAATATTGTTTTTGCTCCATGTGAAGGCCCATATTCTGCCGGAAGATTCAATTAGAGTTATTTTGCTTCCAATAGGCCGCAATCTGAGCCAATACTTTGTCTTGCAATGTGTTAGCATTAATCTTTACGTTTTTATCAAGAAAAATTAAAGGTGTTTACCGCGATGGTAACTCTTACCCAAACCATTAATTCTATAAACAAAAAAAGCGATTGTGTGACGATTTTTCTATTGCTTGCATTTCTTTTCATTGAAAATACCAGTTGTCGATCATTCTGATTGTTGCGCACCGCCTCAATGGAGATTTTCTCAATCAACCACAAAACATCTTTCACGCGATGTATCTTGAAAATTTGGAGCGTCTTCTTCCATCTCGTTAGTCTCCTTAGCTTGACAAATGTTCCCCGCTGTACGAACGATAATTATGAAGTCCGAGAGTGTTTTTAACATTGTTCTGGACACTTCGACGAGCAAAATTCCAGACTTACATCGTCTTTTCGAGAAATTATTTTCTTGATGATATTGCGAATTCTTCGGGTACTGACAGAGGGTGATCAGCCTGATTTATTTTTTACATAAGCGTTTCCTAAAAATTTCTACTGCTTAAATGACCTTATGGACAGTTCGAAAAGGGACTTTCAACCGAGATGTAATCCTTGAAGTCTTCCCCTTATTTGCCGCTTTTTCAGTGCCGTCTAAACGATGAATACAAGTTTTCATAAGCACATCGAAAGTAAATGAATAATATATCACAAGAAAGTTAATAAAAAAATTCTGCAACATTTTTAAAAGTAAGCCTGCTTCCTCCGATTTTAGTTGTGAAATAGAAACGTCAAACAACGCGCCCATACTTTTCAGTACCCTGTAGATAACTATTTTTCAAGCTCATGAAATGGTATAAATATAACTGAACAAAATATCTTGTTGTTATGAAGATGTTACAGGGTTTTCCAACAATTATACTTAATTTTCGCACGAAGTTACACTTAGTAACTGTATAATTGGCGTTTAGTCTTGGCAGCTTTGTTATGCATCACACTGTAGTAACGGCAATTATGAGTTGAAACTTTTCTTCCAAGACTGCTGTCTAGCAAATTTATTAACCAAAGTATCAATTAGATTTATTGTTGGATTTGTAAAGAAATATGGTACCTGTTTTCTGCTTATGCGTAAGTAGTTTTCTGCTGAATACTTTAGAATGCATCGATGTGTAGATTTGCGAAACTGAGATATACAGAACACTTAAAAGTCTACACTAGTCACACGACGACATTTGCAAGCTAATGTTACACCCATGGGAGCGCTCTTTTAAAATTTCTCGTTTGCATTTCAATATTTTTAAATGAGTTTTTTGCTCAAGATAGTTGAAGTTGGTCACGCCTTTTTTTTTTTAATTTTTCGATTTTGGTTGCAGAACTTTTTTATGAGGTAACTTTATATTTCGGAATCGGTTTCCAAAGTAAAAGTACCTTCATTAAAAAACAATCTGCAACGAAAATCGAAAAAGCAAAAAACAGTCCGATTAAAGATTGATCTCAGCTATAGTATGCAAAAAAAAAAAAAAAAAAAAAAAAAAAACATTTAAAAATATTGAAATGCGAACGCGGATTTTGAAAAGAACGCTCCCATAGGTTTAACATTAGCTTGCGAGTACTATGGTTTGAAGGCTTATAAGATGCTAGTAAGTCCACTGATAAGCATTATAATAATGGAATCTTATGG
Source organism: Maratus michaelseni (assembly GCA_963931845.1). Taxonomy (NCBI): domain Eukaryota; kingdom Metazoa; phylum Arthropoda; class Arachnida; order Araneae; family Salticidae; genus Maratus; species Maratus michaelseni. The sequence continues at coordinate 100,877,935 of OZ007597.1, read as the reverse complement.
CATATTGTATGATAATACGTGTAATGCATCTTACAAAAGCATGTTTCCACATTTTATATTTATTTCTTTCAATTAAATACAAGTTAAATTGAATTCATTTGAAAGAAATTTATTTCAAAAATAGTAAGTAAATTTCCATTCTAATTGAATATTTACTACATATCACCAAAATATTTCTTGAAAATGTAGTTTACAGGAGAATATCTCTTAAAAGATTTCATTTACAACTAAATTAATTGATGGGCTCGAATACCTCTATAATTCTTTAGAGCGACAAATCAATCGATTGATCAATATACTGTATGAAGAGAGTTTACAACTCTTTTGAACCCCTTTGAGACATTTCAAAAGATATCTTGAAATTAACATAATCATTAAAATATTTAAAAGTGCAAATTGTAAGTATCTAAAAATGTGATATATCATCTGGTATTTAAAACAACATAAAGTATTTCCAACATTTTAAAAATCTATTTAAGTCGTAGTATTTCTAAAATATTGATCAAAATGTAAGACATAAAACTTTTCTTCCACCACTACTACCTAACAAACGTATGAATTAAAACATAACTAAGATATTAGAGCATACTATTTATGTTGATAAAGAAATTAAATTTTAATACAGGATCATCGAGAAAGGTTGGACAGATTTAAAAGAATCATAACCCTAAAATTAATTGAGTAAACGCAATTATTTTCTTTCCAAAGTACTTTTGCTTTACAAGCAATTATTCAGGATTTATTAGATGTAGCAGTTTTAAAGTCGTGACATTCAGACGATGAGCAGAATCGATGATATGAAAATGCAAATCGCACCACACATTCGCATTTTTCACTTTTTGCTTAGGATATTCGTGTACATAGTGGATTTTTTCCTACTTGTTGCAAAATAAAGGAACCACCAGATGGCGCTAAGCGCGTAGAACGATTTTGACTGACTGACTGTTTGTTTACCTTTACGTTTGTATATAGCTGTCGTGTATTCGTTTTGTATCGTCATTAAGTGTGTCTATCATCTCTTGAATAAAACAATCTTCATTAGTAAAAGATGTTTCTGCATTTAAAGAAGCTAAATTGAAAAGAACCAGAAAGTAGGTGAGACCAAACCTTTTTTTTTACTTTTATTGTCTTGTGTATGATTTAAGAAAGTTATGAATTATCTTTTATGGTGCCGAAATTCCCAAGAGCTGAAATTAGAAAATGGCGCAACCTAGCGAATTAGATAAATCAAAAAGCATACGTAAGTCTCTTAGAACATCTTTAACGAAGATTATTAACAAAATAACTGAATATTTGGCAGGAGACGAAATAGATATTGACGAAATTGAAGATCTTAAAATTCAATTAATCGAGAATGCAGAACAAGTTTACAAATTAGATTCAGAAATTTAGAAACTTGTAGATAACTTAGAAACGCAAGAAAAAGATGTATCATCCAGTCAAGAATATTGCGAAAAAATTACAAAAACGAAGGCTAAAATCGTTCGATATTTAAAGCGTAATGTTCCTAACGAAAGTAAAATAAACTCTTCTATTCTATTGTCCACAGAACCTGGTGAATCAAAGAATTATTCTCACGTAAGATTACCGAAACTTACAATACAACCTTTCGATGGGAAATATGAAAATTGGCAGGAATTCTGGGGGTAATTTGAAGTAGCTATACATGAAAATGTAAAGTTAACTAATATAGAGAAGTTAAATTACTTAAAGGATTTCTTGACAGGAGTAGCTTTAAAATATATTCATGGTTTAGCTTTAACACAAAATAATTACGATGTCGCGATCGGATTGTTAAAAGAAAGATTCGGAAAAAATGAATTAATAATACGATCGCATGTAAACAAGCTATTAAGCCTAAATCCTGTAAAATCTGGAGCGAATTTAAGAGAGCTTAGACAATTGCATGACACCTGTATTATTCAAATCAGAAGTCTCGAAACAGCCGGGGTAGAATTAAATAATTATGTGGGAATCTTATTCGCTATTTTAGTCAAATTGATTCCTGAAGAAATTATTCTTAGATTCAATCGCTCTGCTACAGACGCAGATTCTTGGAACTGTATATGTTTCGAAATGATGAAGTATTTGAAAAGAATAAAATTAAACAATTACGTTATTGAAAACATGAAACTCATAAAAATATACCCACCGCAGCTGCATTAAATGCTCTTATCAAGAAAAACTGTTCATTTTGCACTGGGGAACACGAGAATTTTAATTGTCCCTTAACCATTAATGAACGAAAATCGAGTCTTTTACGAAAAGGTTATTGCTTTCTTTGCTTTCGCAGATCACACGTATCAAAATTTTGCCGCGAAAAAATGCGTTGCAAGATTTGTAGTCGAAGACGTAATGTTTTAATTTGTGACGCAACTGAAAAGCAAAATAACAAAAAAGAAAGCGTCTCAAAGTCTCCCGAAAGAAAAAATAATTCCAATGTTTTGAATTGCACAACAACTGCAGTAAACGAAAATGTATTTTTACAAACAGCTGTCGCCTTTTTGAGTAATAATTCTCAGGAAACACAAATAAAAATTATCATGGATTCGGGGTCGCAAAATACGTTCATCGATAAAACACTATCTCGTAAATTTAATTTAGAAGTTATAGGAAAAGAAAAATTAGCAATTTATGCTTTTGGGTCAAAACCAAAGAAATCTATTGTAAGAAATAGGGTAAAAGTAAATTTAAGGAGCATTTATGATCCAAAGAAAATTATTTCGATTGAAGCAATTGAAACATCTTCTATTTCGGAGGCCGAAATTCAAGGTCCTAGTAAAGAAATTCACAAATTTTGTAATGAAGCCAAAATACAGATAGCTGATATTGAAGGGTCTGAAAATTTAAGGGTCTCTCTATAAATAGGGTAGGCCTATTTCTGGAAAATCGCTACAGGGAAGGTCAAAAGAGTTTCCGGTGCTTTAGTAGGAATGGAAACGAAACTAGGTTATGTATTTAATGGTTCTGGAGCAAATCGCAAGGATTTTAAGGATATTAGCGTAATAAATGTTATAGTGTGTAATCAAAATTTAGAAGAATCAGACATTTTGAAAAGATTGTTCGATTAAAAAGGCTTGGGAATATCGCGTAGTGACAATCTGACTTCCGAAGATGGCGAAGTTATGAAAGAATTTGAAAATTCTACAAAACTAATCGAAGGGCGCTACCAAGTTAAACTACCATGGAACGAACATTCCGTGTCGCTACATGACAACTATAGTAATGCTATAATCTAAAGCATAAAAGATAATTCGTAACTTTCTTAAATCATACACAAGACATTAAAAGTAAATAAAAGGTTTGGTCTCACCTAATTTTCTGGTTCTTTTCTATTTAGCTTCTTTAAATGCAGAAACATCTTTTACTAAGGAAGATTATTTTATTCAAGAGACGATAGACACACTTAATGACGATACAAACACGACAGCTAAATACAAACGTAAATGTAAAAAAACAGTCAGTCAGTCAAAATCGTTCTACGCGCTTAGCGCCATCTGGTGGTTCCTTGTCATTTTGCAACAACTTCCGCCGGGCGAAGTTCGTCTGGAGACGAAAGTGTTGAAAGTTCAAGAGGGCAAAGAAGCTGCACCGGTCTTCTGATGATGGCTCCATTTGGCAACCTCACTGTGCACGCTCTTGTCCAGGATGAGTCTGGATTTAAACACCCATTTTCCATATGAGTCGTGGGATGTTTTCCTTTATAAGAAGACGGTGTTTTCCTTAAGTTCGCTTGGTCGGTCAACCTGTTGGTGCTGGTGAGCAGATTTTAATTCTAGTAGATAGTTGAATTTCCATCGTTTCCAAACTTGAGTCAAAATATTTTTCTTGATATTTTCTCATTTTTATTATTTGGTATTCATTGGATTGGGGAACTGTTATCTTTGATTTCGGTAGAGTTAGTAATCTTCTGCCAATCAAGAAATGGCCAGGTGTAAGGGGTTCTGGCTCCAGAGGATCGCTGAATACATAGGTGAGAGGTCTAGAATTGAGAATAGCTTCTAATTTAATCACAATTATTTCCAATTCTTGAAAGGAAATTGAAGTTTTTCTAAGAATTCTTTTTAGAGACATTTTAACTGATCTTACAAGACGCCAAGACGCTCCCAGAAACTTCTCCACCAAGCTGCTCTTTCAACTATGAAATTCCATTTGATGGACAATCACTAAACAAATTTTTCACTTCATTTTTCATAATCTTCCATATAGTAAATTTAATTATCGTTTTGCCTTATGGAACATTTTCGCGTTATCACTGTAGATAGTGCTGCATATTCCTCGTCTTCCTAGAAATTTTCGGAACGCTTGAATGAATGTTTTCGTGGTCAAGTCCGGAGTTAATTCTAGGTGTACTGCTCTTGTTACAGCACATGTGAAGAGCAATATGTAGGTTTTCTTAGTCTCATTGTGATCTTTAATGTACAACGGACCTAAGTAATCTAGGTCTGTAACTTGGAATGGATAGGCTTCATTTATTCTGTCGGCAGGTAGAGGTGCAGGAATCTGGATGGCAGGTTTAACACGAAGTTTTTCACATAAATTGCATCTAAATATCAAACTCTTGATTCTTTGTCTTGCTTTCAATATCCAAGTTTTTTTCTCTGAGTTGTGTTAAAGTTTCCGATACACCACCATGCCTTGTTTTTTCGTGACAATCTTTGATGATAAGATTTGATAAATGAGATGTACTAGGTAGTAAAACTGGATGAGCTTCGTGGTATGAGATATTAGCTTGCTGTAATCGTCTACCAATCAAGATTATTTTTCTTTCATTTAAAATTGGATTGAATGGTCGAATAACTGAGTTTTCTGGTACTGGTTTTCCTTGTGTCAGCGCTGAATATTCTTCGGGAAAATGCTCCATTTGTGTAAGTTTAATCCAGTATTCTTCGGCAATTTCAAGTTCTTCTGCAGCCAAAGGACCACTTCTCTTACTCTGAGGACTCCTTGCATCGTGGATGAATCTTTGAATCCATGCAGTAATTCGTAATATTTGTTTAAGTTTGCTGAATCTTCGAATATCGAAAAGAATTTCAAGTTTCGTTGTCAGAAGCATATTCACCACTTCATATTCTTTATTTTTTAAGTTGGTTTCTTGATCAGTATGAATGTTGGATTGAGGCCATTGACTTTCGCACTTCCTTAGCCACGGTGGCCCAAACCACCAGAGCTCCAGGTCCTTTAGACTGGTTAAGTTTTCACCTCGTGTTAACGTGTCAGCAGGGTTATCATTTCCAGGACAGTGATTCCAACAATCAGGATCAGATATTTTCTTGATTTCTTTTACTCTGTTCTTGACAAACATCTTCAATTTTCGAAAATTATTCTTGATCCAGTGAAGAACAATAGGTGGAATCTGACCAAAAGATAGTCTTCGCATCCCTCGGTATACTTAAATGTGGTCGAATATGATCGAACAACCTGGCTCCTATAAAGTGCAGCAAGAAGCTCTAACCTCGGCAGAGTTATTTCTTTGACTGGTGCAACCCTAGTCTTTGAAGTGACTAAGTTCGAATGGAAAATTCCGTCAGAGTTGCGAAAACGTACATAAACAACTGCTCCGTAAGCTCGTTTGCTGGCCTCTACGAATACGTGAAACTGACAGTCCGTAAGTTCTTCCATTCCTTTCATTGAGAATAGATGTCTTGGTTCAGATATCTGCTTCAAATAAAACAATTCTTCACACCAATCTTGAAATATTTTTGCTAAGTCGGTTGGTAAAGCATCGTCCCAATTGAGTTTTTTCTTCCATATGTCTTGCAATAGCATTTTAGCTCGAACTGAAAATGGTGATATTAAGCCCAACGGGTCGTAGATTCTTCCCATAGTTTTTATTACGCTTCTCTTCGTAAATTTTAATTCTGTCATATTCTTATCCCTTAAAAGTTTATCACTATCAACGCTTAAGACATCATCTGCTGAATTCCAGCAATAGCCAAGGACCTTGCATAACGTGGATCCGTCGTTAACTTCTTCCTTAAATCGATCTTGCTATGAGTGTACATTTGTTTTCCATTTTCTCATATTAAAGCCTGCTTCTCCCAAAATGAGCCTTATTTGTTCGTGGACGGTGTACACTAAATCTGTGTCTTCTAAACTGTGTATAAGGTCGTCTACATACAATCTATTGTTCAAAACACTGAAGGCAGTTGGATAAATATCCTCATACTTCTTGATGTGATGTTTAATTGTCGCGTTCAGTAAAAATGAGCTCGATCTTGCTCCAAAAATTACACGTGTCATCCTCAAAACTTCGGATTTAGCGTCTAAATCTTCCGTAACCCATAGAAATCTAACTGCATCTCTTTCTTCTGGCCCCAAGGCAAAAATGCACCTTCTATATCTGCCGTTATGGCAACCTTATTCTTACTGGACCTTATTCTTACCTTACGGAACTGCAAAAGAAGTATTAGGATATCGGGCGTTAAATTCGGACCTGGACTCAAGCAGTCATTAAGGGACGGAAAATTGTGTTAACTCGAGGAGGCATAAAAAACTATTCTCATATTCGTCGTTGTTTTATCTTCGCGTATTACTGCGTGATGTGGCATGTAATAGATATTAGAATTATCCTCACATTCATTTTCATTGACACTTTCAGCTATTCCTTGAATTAGATCAGCCATACTCAACCGGCGGCCCGCGGGCCGCATGTGGCCCGACGACCTTTTATTTACGGCCCGAGACACGCAATCATTAATCCATATTTATAAAAGCGAAGAAAGGTTTTAAGATCTTCATCTTTGTTTTATATATTTTGATGGGAAGACAAAATCTTCCCAGTCATTAAAAGTAGGCCATTTGCTTAGTGAAAGACTTCTTACATAGTCCTATTTGCATGACAGAGATGTATATAATTTTTAATCTTCACCACTAATCAAATATTATTTCAAATTAATTAAATTTCAACTACTAGTATATTTTCACGTTTTAAAAAAGATATGAAGCTTTTGTATTGAGCAAAAGCGGATTTATTAAAAAATATATATCTGTTTTTTTTTTGTTTTTTTTTTGTTTTTTTTTTGTTTTTTTTATTTATTTATTTATTTATTTATTTATTTTTTTTGTGTGTGTGTGTGTGTGTGATTTTTAGAATTTAGAAATTTTGCAGTATTTTATTATCTTGTTTTATGCTTATTATATAGTTAAAGGTACATAATAAATATATAGTATAGTAATCTAATTATATTTTGTTACACTGCTTTGTTGTTCTACTTTGTTATGTTTCTATTTCAAACACATTTTTTGCATTTTTATATAAGTATTGTGTGCTGCGGCCCGCCTGACGAAGCAAACTTGTGTTTGCGGCCCACGCGGAAAAAGGTTGAGTATGGCTGAATTAGATGTTTTGAAATAATGTCCTTGTACTGACTATGAAAATTTCGATTTTTCTTAAATCTTTTAACAAGTGTTCGCAAACGGTTGTTAGCATTACTATAGTTGCCCTGTAGCGACACGGACTGTTCGTTCCATGGTAGTTTAACTTGGTAGCGCCCTTCGATTAGTTTTGTAGAATTTTCAAATTCTTTCATAACTTCGTCACTACTAAAACGACGATGCTGAAGAACTTTCTAATTGACATTTTCCCCATACTTTGAATAGTTTTATACTTATACGCTTTCCACACCAGAATCTTTCTTTAACGAAAAAGGTAGGACAGCACAAAGACCTCATTCATCGTGCAATTGCTTATTGACTTCGTCTGAATGTCACGACTTTAAAACAGCTACATCTAACAAATCTTGGATAATTGCCGAGTATTTTGGAAATAAAATAATTGCGTTTACTCAATTACTTTTAAAGTTATGATTCTTTTAAACCTGTCCAACCTTTTTCGATGACCGTGTATTTTAACTTATATAAATTTACTCGATGAGCTTTTTGTTAATGTATTTAAATAATACTGTCTATTTAAAAATACATCTAATTAATAAACTTGAGTATCTGTAATAATCTTGTAGGGCAACGATACAATCGATTGAATCATAGATCCGCAGCAATACTGCATGAAGAGGCGTTATAACTCTTTAAACTCGTTTGGGACACTTAGAAAGTTGACTTGAGATTTATTCATCCATTAAAACCTTTTAAAGACTTTGATTACATCCGGCAGTACGATTTATTATCGGTTATTTAAAGCAGTATCATATATATTTTTAGCGCTTTAAGCATTAACTGAACTCTATTTATAACATATTAAACGAAACTATGAGATAACACATTTCTTCGAACATTACTTAGCTAATAGAAAAATCGATACATAACTGAGATTTATCTGAGATTTAACTAAGATAACTAAGACATTTTATAAATAAGATATGATTTTGTTTTTATCAATTAGAGACAGATACTCTAAATTCTTCCGTTAAGAACATTACAAGGCCTCGATTTGGTAACTTACCGAATCATAAATAAATACACTTTAAATGCTAGTAAGACCGTTGGAAAACAGTATAATAATGGGATCTTATAACACATCGCATGTGAATGTGTGTAATGCATTCTAGAGAAAAAAGTCCAGATTTTATAGCTCTTTAATGCAATAAAAATATAAAATGAAATGAAGTAATTCAAAAGAAAAACAATCCCCAATAGTAGTTAACGTGCAGGGTGTTCATGTATCACCGCATGAACTGTGCAGAAGAAGTGATTAGTACATAAAAGTTGTTAAAAATAACCTCTACGACGCATAGTTGTCGAGATAATGCAAAGAAAAATGTAGGACACCATATACTTCCTAGCAGTTTGTTTTACATTACCATTGCACTGACAGAAAGTAAAGTACATATCGCAATACTCATAAACGGAATGCAGTATAATTATGCGAAGATGTTAATTGTTTTGAAGCAGCCGCGTTTTAAAGCAACCGGAACAGAGGTTGTTCATTTGCATTTTTCGCACACTCCAACAGTCCAACTATTTTAAAATTGGTCCCCTTTCAGAAGCCAATGGAGTACAATTTTTTGTGTTTTACTCTTCTTTTTATCTGGTTACCAATTTAATGAGGCTCAATAAAGTTTTTTTTTTGGTGCTCTGGATGTGATTAACACTTTTTTATTCTCCATTTTCTCGAAAACTATGCTTTTTACAGGCATGTTTATTTGGACACTTTTGCCACCAAAGCTGCGTTTCCAGCCTGGGATACGTGGTGGGCCTCTGTTGGGGGTACGTAAAACTAATATGGGTAATGGCGGAAATCATAAAAATGGTTTAACTGAAAACACATAAACGAGTTCTCATAAACAACACATAAACTCAAAGTTAGTTTCATGTGTAACTCCAATCTTTCACGAAAAATGGCGGCAAAGCCCGTCTAGACCTAGAAGATACTTTAAGTAACACTCAAAACATCAGTGCTCTGTATTAAAGAAAATAAAATATAATTATGAAAATTTGAAATATGGATTTTTATACACGGGAGATGAAAGTTTTCCAAAACCGCTATGTTTTGTTTCTGTAGATAGATTGTCTTCTTATGGTAGCATGAAACCACCTTTATTCATGCGAAATTTAAAGACAAAACATCCAATTTATAAACAAAAGGATATCAGTTTCTTTCAGCGACTATAAAGGATCCCTAATGTAGCATGTATTTTCTATAAACAAAAACAATGAAAATGCTGTTCAACCGTCGTACAGAATAAGTTATCATGTTGCTAAATGCAGTAAAAATCATACAGTCGCTGAACATTTTATATATCCTTGTATCAAAGTTGCTGTTCAATGTCTGTTTGATAAAACTATGTGAAAAAACAATTTCTTTTCTCAAACATTACATTTTTTCGAAGAATTAAGGGCATGTCTAACGATATTAAATCTACAGTAATTGAAAGAATAAAAACGAGTCCTTTCTTTTCCGTACAGTTGGAGGCGAATATGTGTATCTCCAATCTGTCAACTTTGCTTGTTATTACAAGGTATTTGAATGATAACACGCTTGAAGGGAATCAATTACTCTGCTATCCTCTCACAGAAAGATGTACAGAAAATGACATATTTAATAACATTCACAGTCATTTCTGTAAAAAAGAAATTGACTGGGCCAATTGCTGTGGTGTTTGCACGGATGGTGGAAAATTTATGTCTGGGTGCTGTATAGGCTTACGTAGTCCCATCAAAGAAGTTGGACCCCATTTAGCTTGGAACCATTACTGTATACACAGACACAGCCTAGCGACCAGACCCCTGCAAGACTCTTTGAAAGAAATTCTCCCTCAATCTGTAAAGTTGTTAATTTTATTAAGGCAGATTCAACAAACTCCAGACTATTCAAATCTTTGAAGAGATGAACAGTCACCGTACTACATTGCCTTTGCACTCAAAAGTTAGGTAACTTTCACGAAAAAAAATGTTTGCAATATTGTTTGAATTGAGGTATGAAATTAATTTTCTTTCGAGATTATCCTTTTGAGCTGATCTCTAAATTTAATGAAAGTGAAAAGCTTCAAATGGTTGCATACTTATCTGATACTTTTAAAGAAAGAAATAAACTTAATTAAGGATTGCAAAACAATTCTATAACCATATTTAACCCTTTCCGGCACAGACAAATTCTGTTCGTAAAATGCGAAATTACTGACTAACACCGGAATTTACAAACGACTTTTTTAGAAAATACGAATTCCTTATTTTAAGCTTTCATTATAGAAGCAAAATTTTGTTAAAATATTCTTGGTGCCGAATGCAAGTTTGGAATTAAAATTAGGTGTGCCCGGAGTGGGACCACTGTGCCGGAAAGGGTCAAAGTGTCCGGCAAAATCGAATCTATGATTAAGAAATTGGATTTTTGGTAATCTTGTATTAAAATCCACCCACCAGAATACTTTTTGAGACACTTTACATTATCTGTCTGAAAGCGAGCTACACTTAAGTAAAGTAGCACAATGGCTCACTTAAAAGGATTTGAAATGTCGTTCAGACAATATTTTCTGAAGCAGAGTAGTGAAATTAAGTAGATATGAAACTCATTTAACGGTTTATTGTGTCAACAAGCCAAAATTTTTCAGTTTATGAAAAAGATACATTGATTGAACTTTAGACTGATTCTTCTTTACAATCTGATTTTTTTTTAAATGTAACATCATTGACGTCTGAAAGAAGAGTACCAAGAATTCAGTGATAAAGTGATAAAATACTCGTTGCCTTTTACAAATGCAGATCTTGTCGAATGAGCATTTTCATCTTATGCATATGTCAGAAAAAATATCGCAATAAGCATTTCACTGCTCCTGGCTTGAGATTATATCTGTCTTCGTTTGAAACTGATTTTTAAACAAGTTTAAGGATCCCATTGAGAGTATTAAAACTATGCTGACTACTTATATATCTTCATGCAGAATTTTTATAAACTTTCATTGTAAGCTAGCTAAAAATTCTTTTAATGCTATATTGATTTCTTTTGATGTTAAGCTAACAATATAAAAATTAAAAATTAAAATTTAAACGCAAAAAAAAAAGAGTTAGAAATGTCAATGTAATTTGTGTCGATTTATTATTTAGCTATGCTAAAAAGATTACAAATTAAAAAGGAAAACAAATCAAGCATGTTTAATATTCATGATCATATATATATTCATATGTCATATTCATGAGAAACGAGCGGGGTTATTTCTAAAGACTATGCAAGGGGTGCGTTAAACAAAAAAAGGTTGGGAACCGCTGCTTTAAAGCAAAAAATAATAATAATAACAAATTGAATAAATCGTCTATCGGTAGCAACACTGCATGAAGAAATATTACAATTCTTTAGAACTCTTTTAGGAAACTTCAAAAAATAACTTGTGATTATATTTGTTATATCTAAACATGCAATATATCACCTCCTATTTGAAACAATGTGGTACATTTTTAGCTCTTTAAATAATAATAAAGTCGTAATTCTTACATAGTAATAAAAAAATATTAGATGAATTTTATCTTTCAACAGTACTATTTACCACACACATAAATCAAAACATAATACAGAATTGTATTTCCAATGCAATACATTGTTCAAATTCTAGTAACATTGATTTTAAAATTTTGCATATTATTTACTTATACAAATTTACTCGTTGTGCTTTTTGTAAATACTTTGGGTTATAACAAGAAATTTGGAACATTTTTTCTTAACACTAAACATACCTAAAAGTTTACTCAAGTTTTAAAAGAATATTTCACACCCGAATTTTTATTTAAATCTATTGTATTTATTTATTGTCTGATTTATATATTATTTATTTTATGAAGACATTTCTGGCTCGAATTGAAATAATTTCATTTGGTACCGGTCAAATGACCGTTTACTGGTATATTTAGTGTAAAACAAAATTTACTGTGTACTATATGTACTGTGTAAGCATATAAACATTCTCTATTTAATACTGTTCCAAAGCCCTTATATATTTAACCTGTGCAGATAAATGGAAGAAATTCAGAGAGTTTAAAATAGCGCTCTCTAGCGGCCGATTTTACAAAACTTCGGATTTCATGTCCAGCTGAGCTGTCGTAAAACAAAGTAAAATATTACTTTTTGTTAAGCCATTAAAATCTAAAAAAATAATAATCCAGACCACTAAGTTGAAATTTCTATTTTCTATTTTTTTATTTTCGTTGGAACTTCAGTATTTAATACTTCAGTAATTAGAAATATTTTAAAGGGAGAAACACGAAAATAAAACACTGCTTCGAACGATAAAAAGAGTATGAAATACTAGTACAGCACCTAGAAAACATAGTGTAGAAAACGGCTACAAAATAGTACTAAAAAATTGAATCCGATAAATGTAGAACAATGCTGAAAAGATAAGGATTCGATCGCAGCGACATCTTCTAGCAATGGCGTAGACAGGGTGGAGGTCCAGATGGTTTGGATACCACTAATTTTATAAAAATATTTTTGCCTTATCTAATCGGAGAATTTTCTGCGATATTGACGCCGCAGAAAACTTTATAATATTACTGGTTTCCAGAGCATTTGGACATCCCATCCCCTCTCTGGCTACGCCACTGTGTACTGGCTCTTTTCAACGCAAATATTGTATAACAATCGAACTGAAAAAACGTTTCAGCTGGTGGTAAATATTTTAAATAATTTAGTTATACCCCATTTCCTTTGACTTGGATAGTGATTTTCATAAGCTTTGAAAATATGAATGATATTGATCATGGCCAAAAAACGTGAAACACTTTCTTTTGTGCCTTGTTGCAGTACTCGATACAAGACAGCAAACTACAAACTATCCCTATTTGGCATACCATAGGATGAATCTCTGCTAGAAGAGTGGAAAAGATTAATTCCCTAATATGATACAAAACTAACTTCAAAATCAGTTACATCTGAAATATACACTTATAAGACGATTTTATTAACAGAAATTATGTTCATGTTGTCAATAGTGAAATGATTACTTTTGCTAGAGGTAAATCTATTTTTAAAGCAGAAGTCGTTGCGATCGCCTGTTTTATTGTACCGCATCGTTGCACGTTTATCGGCTACAGTTTTTTAGCACTTTTTAAAGAATTACCAGTTTGGCTTTTTTTTATTCCGAAATTTTGCATTCATACCAGAAATTCCCTAAAATGTTCTTTTCCTTACTTAATGGCAGATATTTTTGACTTCCTAAAGTACAAACTCTTGTTTCAAAATTGTTGAATACGAAAATTTTGAATTAAAAAACGCTAAAACCGTTTTACCCACTATGTATTCTAGGCACTGTAATACTAGTAACTGGTTTCCCTGCAACGCTCGTCTGCTTTTACAACCGGCCGCAGGAAAGGAAAGTGAAGCAAGTGTGCACTAACAATTTTAACTCGAACTGCGCACTCTGTAAATATAATCGCTCTGTACTATCATTTAAAAGTGAATTAATTAATAGTTTTAAGTACGTGCATTAATCCCTTAGGGTTACATGCCAATCGATTGCATCATCGATCGCTAGTAATATTGCATGATGAGAATTTGCAATTATTTTTAACTCCTTTCGAGTATTTCATGATAATTTTCAATTTATGAAGCCATTAAAATATCTTAAAATGTTACATTTTATGTAAAAGTGCAATATATTACCTCTTATCGGAAACTGTGAGGTATATTTTTAGCTCTTTCACTAACTGAATAGAAGTCGTATTTTAAATCGAAAAATATGCGATATTAAAACATTCTTCTAACATCACTAACAAATGTGTAAATGTAATATAACTAATATTTATTTTTGGAGTTTAAGTTTGAGGTACACAGCTGCCAAATATTAAACTACAGCTATTTTTGAACAGATAAACTTATCTTATTTAATTGCCAAAAATTTAGATTATAAAAATACATTTTTTTTCTGTTCAAAAATTACAGTAAGAAAAAACCGTAAACGTTGGCTGCTATGGATATAATAATGGTATTCTGGTTAATCTGATTTAATTTTTTTCCCATGTTGTAAATTGTTTATTTATATACATTTATTCAGTGTGTTTAATTATTATTATTATTATTATTATTCTAGACGAATTGTTCTAAACCGGTGTGTCGCGGAGTCTTTGAGTAAAATAATATCGAGATTAACAAAAGTATTTTAAAATGCAACATTCTAAATTCTGTAATTTATCAAGCAATGGGTTTTTGTGTCCTAAAGTCGCATTTTCTTTCAAATTTCTTTGTATATTCTAAACCCTTTACGTATACGTCAAGTATACGTTACGACAATCCTCAAAATTTCCAAACAATAAATTGAATCGTAAAATGCACCTTATTTAATCACAGGACTTATTTCATTAAATTAGTCAAATGTTTCTAATTGTAATTACTGGTGTTAAAAGATTAAAAATTGTGTAACGGAAGCAAGTTGCGAAGGGATTAATAAAAAAACGTCAGATAATTACTATGAAACCAATAAAAAAACATATAATAATCTATTGGTTTACCCTCTATAGCAAATTTACAATTATTATAAAAAATATTATCCACTCTCAATGTTACATTTAGGAGAAATGAGATTTTCTACAACAAATACAAAACTAAATGCAAAAATCAATGCAAAACTAAATTTCGGCTAAATTCTTGTAAAAAGATTTCTATTAGAGTATGTTTACTATCCTATCTTATAAACCAGATATTAAATGTGATGATGATAATAATAATAATAATAATATATAGGGAGGGCGCACTATAAAATGTCCAGGCACCAGTAATTGACCAGTGAAATATATAAACTGTAGAAAACAGGAATTAATGGATATACATTCTAACTTTAGCTGTTAATTAACATAACTAACATCCAAAGAAATGTTTTTTTACAACTTATAACTGAAGATTGCCGTGGGAAAATTAGAAATATTTTTACTTCTCTAATTTTATTAGTTTGTGAATTTTTCTGTTTAAAAATGTTTTATGACTTTTTTTATCCCCCAGTATACGTGTCTTTTAGCAGCAGTTTTAAATACGAACACTCATATTTTGATTTTTACACTGAAAAATAAATGGTCAGATACTGGTGCAATCTCATTTTCTAACTAATACTATAAATAACATAAATTCTAGAAAAGAAAATGAGAAAATGTTTCCGGAATATGATTCCTCATATTTTAATTAGTATATAGGGAAGACTGCAAAAAAATGTGCCAATAATTTTATTAGAAAAAAAAGTAACTTGAAGAAATTTCCAGTAAATGGCATATTATTGTCGCATGACCCTATATACCGAACGGACCAAAAATTCGTTAAATCTTTAAAAATTCGTAAAACAGAAAGGAATTATGATAAAGAAGTGCGGTTTTCAAACAAGGGCTCACAAAGTTTTTTTTTTTTTTTTTTTTTTTTTTTTTTTTTTTGGCAGCAAAAAAAAAAAAAAAAAAAATTGTTAAAAAAGTCACGTGTCGTACTAACATGCGACAGATTCAGCAGAATTATGCAAATTAATCCTGCAATAAAAGACCGGGATGCACGAGGATTTCTCATTTGCTTTCAGAATGTTATCATTACCCGATCGAGCGTTCTATTGATATTCTATCTGTCGAGGTTTCTGCAATTCATTCCGACATGTTGTATTCAGCTGTAACGGGCGTTGTGAGTCGCTTTAGTTGTGTCGTAC
Source organism: Maratus michaelseni (assembly GCA_963931845.1). Classification (NCBI taxonomy): domain Eukaryota; kingdom Metazoa; phylum Arthropoda; class Arachnida; order Araneae; family Salticidae; genus Maratus; species Maratus michaelseni. The sequence goes on along the minus strand of OZ007597.1, from coordinate 100,861,877 downwards.
AATGTTCTGGAGCTCATGTTGGACAATTGTTATTGCAAGAATAAATGGATAGAGCGTACTGTTGCCCTATTCATTGTGTTTCGGGTAGTCAGCGCCCTCTACCAGTGATATTTTTAACTAAAAAATTTTTTGCTGCCAAACAAAAATCTGACTACCTTGTGAGCGCTTTCTTGCAAATCGCACTTCTTTAACATAATTTCTGCCTTTTTTATGATTTTTTAAAGTTTTAATGAACTTTTGGTGCACCCGGTATATACAATATCAAATTATACCAAAATATTTAACTTTGTTTATCTATGATGAAGTATTTTGTTTGTGTTATTAAATGAATTAAAAAAAACCATACATTCCTTTCATAACTTTTTAATCCTTATAAGTTTAGTGTATCGTAGTAGTTTAACCATGGGATCGAGTATGCAGAAAGACAAAAAGGATTGAAAAACACTGCTTTAGACTATAACCGCTTTAAAACTTTATTTCTTCATTTTAATATTTTATATACTACGTACCATAAAAGTAATTCAATTAAGAGCAATATATGACACGATTTCTTAATACAGTTCATTTAAAAGTTAATCACCTAATGATCTTGAATAACCTTTCGGCAACAAGTATATCGATTCAATCATTGATTCGATTATCGACCGCCAGCAACACTTCTGCGATTTACAATTATTTTACTCTTTTGGGACAATTCAAAAAATAATTTACGATTTATGCTACCAGTAAAATCTTTTAAACCGGTAGATTGTATCTAAGCATGCGATACATCACCTGTCACTTGAAGCGGTGTGGTAAATTTTTTGCTCTTTAAACATTACTAGAAGCAATTTTTCTAAAATAGTAATCAACACCTATGAGATAATTTTTCTTTCAACATTATTTCTTAACACATCTATAAATTCAAACATAACTAAAAGTTATAGTTGCAGTTTCAATGCGATATATTAAAAGTATTGTAGTTAAGTTCATTTAAAATTTTTTATCGCTTTGTAAATTATCTGCTTATTTAAAATTACACGGTGCGCTTTATGTTAGCTAAAGTTATTGTTAGTCCAAACAGCTAAAGATATCTGATTAACGTCGGCCGAGTATCCCATGTATCAACAAAAGATTAGTAATCACCGAGTGATGTTATTATTATTATTTAGACTAACCTTTTTCAAGTAGATCAAGACTGGTATTGGCAAGAAACAGCATTAATCGAGGGATGCGACTAGTTGATATGTGTTCCACAAATAATGTTGGGCCAATATCATGGAGCGATGAATATCTGACCATTTCTCTCCCCACTAAAATTCTATTGCAGTGAACGTATAACCTCACAAACCCATCACTACCTTTCAAGGTCGTATCTCACTACACTCAAAAATCATTTTTCATGTTTCAAAGACAGACAAATTTAAACGGACAGTTGAAGAAAGTACAAAAAGACATTCTCGTGTGAAATTTGTTTGTTGTAGTTGTTGGTGAGAATAAATTGTTTAGGATTTTTGTCACAATTCAGTAAATCTTCATCTCTTAAAAAAATGACAAAAATGTCATGTATGACAGTAAGTAACGACAGTAAATATTGTAAAAAATCTAACAATTTCAATGAGTTTCTATTTTATTATTATTATTATTACGAATAGTCAATCATATTTTACAATGCACTTTGATAAATGGAACTCAGTAACTTAAACTGACATACAGTTGGCTCTCTGTTTAACGTCGCTCTACTTAACGACGATCTCTATTTAAGGAAGGTATTTTGTGGTCCCGGCTCCTTCGAGTTCAAAAGTCTCGATTTAAAGATGACATTATTTCTATTTAACGACGATTTTCTTTCATGCAATTTTTTTAAAATCCATTTTTAACATATTAAGCGAGTGAACTTCTTGTGATAGAAAAACAAGTTTTCTTGCAATTCAGGCGAGCACAGATAAAAGAGAGGGGTGTAATTGTCCGGAATGTGATGATACATTTTCTCCCTCCATTCTTCTCCTTTGTTGGCTAGTGAAATTTAAACAAACATATGGAATTGCATTTAGAAGCATATGCGGCGAAAGTGGCTCAGTGTACAAACAAATATTGTAAGAATAGAAAGATGAATTAGAGAGGATATTAGATGGATACGATAAGAAAAATATATTTAATGCAGACGATGACTGGCCTATTCTACAATATGATGCCTAATAAAACGTTTTTTTCAAAACAACAGTAGATTAATTTTTCCTGATCCAAGGTTAACAAACATTACTAGCCGTTCCTTAAGTATTAGATGGCACTGTCACCTCAAGTTTCACAAAAACTTTTTATCATCATTTTCCCTTTTGACCCTTCAAATGTCTTGTAAATAGAGTGTTTGCTCTTTTTTTTTAACCTTTAGTCTTGAGATAATCTAGTACTCAGTTAGGAGTACATATAATATTATTGTGACCGTTTTTATATAATTTTGTTGAACTAGATATAGTTTCAAATGTAGAATAATGTTTTGTAACATTTGTAATAAAGACAATTTCTATTCATATTAATCCAAAAGTAACCTTCTAACAAGAACAAGTTGAAAATTGTACGTCAAACGTTACAAACGAGGTGCGTTCGTACGCACGTTTTAGAATTAAATTCATGATATCCCGTGCGTAGAACGGGTTAAACAGCTAGTTAAGTATATATTTTATGACACTGTTCATACAAATATCTTAACTAGTTATATAAATATTCAGATATATATGTATCAGCTAGTTATATAAATATTCAGATCTTGATGATTTTTAATTCTGTGAAATGAATTATATCGTCTGCAGATTAATTTCTGTCATACAATAAGTATCTCGGTCGCTTGACGATTTAACATCCATCGGAAGCTCCTATAACAAAAAAGCACCGATTTAAAAAAAAAATTCAAATTTCTTAATAAATATTTTTATTAATATCTCCTAAAGTTTTGATTCGATTTTAATAAAATTTGAAATGTCTCGACAAAATTCTGCAAAGATAATATATTTTAAATTGCAAACCATTTGGTTGGGTAGTTTTTGCGTTGTTATATGCGGACAGACGGACAGACAGACAGACAGACGGACCAAACGACGACTATAGGTGCTACGTATTTATATAATAACGAACGCACCTAAAAACGCGTTCGATCTATCCGCAGTAATTTAGTTCCGCTAGAATTTCGAACTGTGCACCTCCAAAAATTGAGGTTGCCTGGACGATAAGCAGTCGGGTTAGAACATTTCCCCGAAATTCAGCAAGGGATTATTTGTTGTTTTGGGTACTTTAGTCTGTAACTTCGGAACATTAATTCTTAATCAAAATGTACTGTATACTATATATATATATCATCAAAAACGTTTAAAAAATGTATTATATAAATATTACATCTTAATGCGATTCATTTAAATTTTAATTAATTAACGATCTTGCCTGGTCACATTAATCAATTACAACGACAAATAAATCGATTGAATTATCCATCGACGGTAACATTGCTCATGAAGACAATTTACAACATTTTTCAATTCCTTTCAGAACCTTCACGATAATTTGCCATTTATGCATCATTAAAATTTCTTAAAATGTTAGATTTTATCTAAAAAGGGATATATCGCATACTTACAATATATAGGCTATATATACACTCACTATATATAACAGTGTGATATACTCTTAGTGTTTTAAACATTAGTTAATGTCAGTTAACTAACATAGTAATGGAAAAAATAGATCAGAAGGTAAATATGTTTAGCGATTTTTGATCGAATGAAAACAAAAAAAACTAAGATGTAATAATTTCTAGTTGTCAGTTTTTCGACAGACGGATTTTGATGCCGAAGAATAAACTTATTCATGAAGCTTAAATATATGAAAATATGCTTTTATTTCTTCGATTTTTTTATATTATTTAGTCAATATATTTTTTATTCATCTTTTGAAAATAAAATAACATTCAGTTGAATTTTAATGAGAAAATAGCATCAATAAAAATATAATAATCTCAATTATTGTACCTTTTCTGTCTTTTATTCACAACAATAAAGTAATTTCATTTTGCTCCACCGTTCAGTAATTTCGCCACCGTTACAGGAATTACATTAAAAATTACAAAGGAATTATTATCACGAAAACTAATTTAAATTTTATAATTTCGGAAGTTGTTATAGCATCCTCGTATCCGTACGAATTGTCGATATTATTTTCTGCCCCTAATTCATCATTCATTAATTCCATATAATTGGAGGGATAAAGCTGAAATACAAACATACCGTCACATTATATTACAATAGATTTAATAATTTTAATCATGCCTGTGCTTAAATAAAATATGCCAATGGGCTATTTTTTCTAATCCTGTACTTTTTAATTAAATGACATTGAAGTAAATTAGATAAATATAATTTACTTTACAAATTAGGACGACCCTATACCGAAGGAAAGCAATGGTGCTCGCTCATGCAGTAGGTCATTAAAAGGTATAACAATGTTAAAGTTGGGTCATTATAACTTAAATTATTTAGTGCAGCTACTGGCTTAATTCAGGATACATCCAAAAAGATCAATAATTGTGCGTTTTCACGTATAGCATAAATAAGCATCACAAGCACTCAAAAATATTAAACAGCATTAGTCTAATTGCAACGTTAAATAAGCAGATTCACTTATTATTTACATGACCGTATTTTTCAATATTTGTTTGTTTTAAACATATACATAATTATTTTCAAACTCAACCGTTAGTATTAATTTTAATATTTAATAATTGTTATTAATAGTTTAATTTAATGTACCATGCTGAAATGCACGTTAAATCATCAGGGAATATACCGAACATCGATGAAGTAAATGTTAGAATAATGTCAGCATATCATTTCAAAATTGAGCTAAGATAACACATCTGAATGCACTGTAAAATATACAGAAAGGAGGAGGATATATATATATATATGGAGGAAAATACAGGGTGAACAGAAAGACCATATAATTTTTTTGAAATTCATAAAAAACAGAACAAATAATTATACGCAAATGCGATATGCACAAAGAGCAGTGTCAAGATATTCAATTTTTTTAACAGTGTAAAAAGCTGCATTTCGAAAAGCCACTAATACTAGATGACGATAACCCAAATGAATCTTTCAGGCGTATGCAGATGAGGATGATTATAAAAGAAATAAGCACTCGGTGTGACCCTTGTTTATTGAATCATTAATTTGGTGCATTAGACAAGTTATTGAGTGTATTTTGCCAACAAATTTAATAATAAAGCTGCAATAAAGGTTTTTCGAAAATTCCGATCGCAGAAACATTTAAAGAAAAAAATATCTACGGTAGTCGGCGATAACGTACTACAGGCAGAACTTAGGTCTGTCTTAAGTAACTTTCGGACAAAAATTTGCTTTACACTCCAAATTAGTAATTGAATACGATATCCGCCGAATTGATAATTCTTTTATAATGAACCTCATTTGCATACTCACAGAAAATTCATCCACGTTAGTTCCCTGTATGAGTGATTTTTTGTATTAAAGCATTTTTTGATATTAAAACAAAATTCCATAGCTTGAAAATGTTTTTCGTGCAAACTGCTTTTCAATATCATTATTTGCTCTTTTTTATACTTTTTTTAATTTTATGAGAATTTTCTGTCAACCCTAAATAAATAAAAAAAATAGTGTAACGTCGTAGGTATTCACGATTCACGAAACCTTTCCCTTAACTTCAGAAACTGTTTGAAGATAAACAATTAAAAGCATCCAAAAACGTTCCGAAAATTTTTCCTGTTGCTGTCCGTATATTTCGAAAAGGATGCTTCTGTTTCGGAAATCTATTGTTTTTTTTATAGTTTCTGATTGGTTTTTCTTCCGTTGGTTTATGGTAATAAAGGAAATATATTGAGAAACTGACATAAATATAAGTACATTTACTATATAAGTATTCAATATAAGCAAATTCACTATATAAGTATTCAATATAAGCAAATTCACTATATAAGTATTCAATATAAGCAAATTCACTATATAAGTATTCAATATAAACAAATTCACTATATAAGTATTCAATATAAGCAAATTCACTATATAAGTATTCAATATATATAAATTCACTAAATTTCTTTAATCGTTTCTGCAATTTTTTACGTTCTAGGATAACAGATACAACTTTCCAAACACAACATTCTAGAAACTCTATATAGGTGAGAAGTAACATGACTTTCCCATTAAGAATGTTCGATTATTCTTTGTGTTAGATTACGCTGCAGAATATTTTCTCCGTCAGTTTAAAGAATTTAAATAAAAAAATTTAAACTGTATGTATGAACACATTATAACATGAAAATATCGAGAACTACAATACATTGCGATACACATATAGATAATTTATTTTGTTTATGAACTCCCTTAATAAATTTAATCTTCATTAAATATACAAAATTTCACATAATCACCATCTATCTATTTAACAGTAATCATTGACAGTGCTAAAGTTGTAAATTTCAACTCAGTATACCATTATTTAACAGATAATATACAGGGTTTAAATAAATTATTTACCGGGTTCACTTATATTTATTACCTCATAACTTTTGATTTAAGAACATGATGAAAAATATTGTTACATATTCGTAAAGTACAATTCAAAAACTTTTTGAATAACACAAAGTTAATCACTAACCAATTTATGCGGTAACCCTAGTGGCTTCAAATAAGGGAAGACTGAAACGTGAAAGTTTAAAATGGCGAATGCACATGAGAAAGCAATGCGCGCATTGCGGTTCTTCGAAACAAAATCCGTTACCACTCCACATAATTCATAATTAATTAATAAATGTTTGATAAATTTGATAAAATATTAATATTAATTATAATCGTTATTTGATTATTAATATTTTGAGTTGCAATTTTATGCATATATGACTTTGTTTGTGTTATTAAAAACACTTTTTGAGTTGTTCTTTACTTAATAATATTTTTCATCATGCTGTTAAACCAAACGTTATGAGGTAAGGAAATCCGACAATAATTTATGGACTATATCAGACAATTATTTTTCTAACATACAAAGAAGAGTTTTGTCCGCTTTTTAAAAATATTTAGACAAAATGTGAATTTAGACTTCTCCAGTCGCATCGCATATTTATACAAGTGGTTCAATTATATTCAACCAATTATTTAAATGTAGTTCAATTGTGTTGAAATAATTGTTTAACCGTCACTTTCATGAAAGATCGATAAAAACATAAAACACAATTCTATCTAGAGCTTTATTTAATTTTAATTTTTCATATTTAGATTAATTTCTTTAGATATAAAATTTACAAAAAAAAAAGGATTTTTAAGAACCTCGCCACAGATTTATTGAAAGAAATATTTCAGCCATTTATAGTACATAATAGCTCTAACATAAATGAACTCCAACATATTGTGTATATATAGGATTTTCTGTATAAGTCATGAAGAGTATGTTCATTATTACATATACGATTACAATATGTGTATGCGTGCCAAATAGTCTGTTCGCAGAACTATGTGGAGACAATCAATTTGCATTAATATTCTGTTTTACTCTACGCAGTCGTGCAGACGTCGTCAGCCTAATCATAGTTCAGAATGGACGATCACAGAGAATCAATGGAGATGAGGCTTACCCTTCGCCCCCGTAATTATCTGATTTGTCATTGTTTAATTTCGATCTCTAACCGCGCGGTGTACGGTTCGATACTTACGTATTATCCGTGCCAGGAGATTGATCGCCAAAAATGGTTGCCAAGTACCAATCTTGTTTATCGTTGCCAATCATGTTTCAAACGCAGTAATTTATCATTATCAAATAACACTGTTAAAAATGATAATTAATATAAAATAAATAAAATGCAATATATGTTTATTAAATTTGTAACATTGTTAAAAATAGTAAATAACATTATTTTAATAAAATTAATAAATGGTAAATAGCAGAGTAAATAAGAAAGAATAATATTATAGATTATTCCCAGTCATGTACCATGTAGCAAGAAAAAAATATATATAAGGGTTACTATAATTAGTAATATTGGCTCCATGCCTGGCGCAGTTGGATTAAAACTGGCACGGATAATACGTAAGTGCCTACGGTTCAAACTACAGAACACCGTCAATCAATGCTTGAGTTGAATCACATCTGATAAAACGGATGGTATTCGGACGCTCTACACTGTCAGTGAACTGTGGACAATGTTGGAGAATACTAGCTTAAAGGATAATGAAAACGAGAATGTATGTTCTGTTAGTATCTTTTATATCTTTATTTTTACAATATAATCATGTGAAGCAATGCTGTCGTTCATAGTGTATTTCACATGAGCGCATACATTCCATTGTTAACAAAGGGAAGAGTTCCATACCTTGTGCCGGTAGATTTGGCGAGTTTTTGTTTGGCGATAAGTGTTTCGGTGTGATAGCTGCTATCTTCAGTTTTTGGGGCTGCTATTTTTTTAACGATATTTTTTCTGTAGATGTAATATTATGTAAATGTATTCTTTGTGCCTTTTTACAGGTATTTTTTCTATTTTGTATATATATATATATATATATATATATATATATATATATTGTAATGGTAGTTGTGAACGATATTTTTTTTTTATCTCTGCCTTCAAAAATACTAAAAAACAAAAAAGATTTTTATAAAGTGTATAATTTTTTGCCTTTTTATGTGGACAACTTTTCCATTTTATGATTTTAAGTGCTATTTATATGAGATATATCTTTCCTGAGATTTCAACAAGTAATTTTCTACTTTAAAGTGATTTTCTGTTAGGCTTTTCGTTATTTTATTAATTGTTTATATCTCCTCCCTTTGACAATAACCGTTATGTATCACAAAAAGGCTTCTTAGGTTTATTAAATATGTTTGTTTATGTATTTTCATTACTTGTTAAAATATCGAAAATGACGATAAAATTTTGTTTTTGCATTGTACTTTTTTTTTTAAGATAGTGCAGAAACGCGATTTAATAAACGTAAAAATATTTTAAAAGCATGTTTTTCCGCCATCTTGAAAATTTTGGCATGGTGCTAAAACTGCATTTTGCACAATTTTGGATTTTTTGGAAATTTCCTGACGTGACCCTGCATGCACTGCTTCCAACATCGGAACTTTCCCTTGTTACTGTTTCCAGTCAGAATATTTCATTTATAACCAATTATTTTTTTTTAAATTGTGTAAATTATTTTATCTTCAAGTGATTTTTAAGGGAATTTTATTTTATTGTGCATGCACTTGAAAAACGAACAACGGTTACGAAAATTACAAATTCAATTCACTTGTTACGCTGTTTCATTGATACAGATCAAAACTTATGAAAGTATTCCTACTCTTATATAATATTTAGATAAACCAAATAATAATTGATGTTTCAAAAAATGAACAAGCAATTTGTAATTTTACTTCATATTATATATTAAAATGCATTGTTCATGTTTGATACTATAACGCTAAGCATTTTAAAATGTTACTTATATTATGCGTAACTCAATATCCTACATAAAATATAAAATAAAAGTTAAAATGTAAAACTTGAATATCAAAATTCAGAACATTTGTAAAATATGTTATACAGTTAGGGAAATAAAAAACGTTGTACATTCTTTCGTAAAAATTTATTTCTATTATAAATAGCGTGTGTCATAAAAACACCCTGTGTTTGCGTGTGATTTCTATATTAATTACGAAACAAGAACTTAAGACATCTGACAACGATTTTATGAATAAAGATATGGCAGCTGTAAATTATTATACACCTAGCATCATAAAAAAAGAAAGAACTATTTCCCACTGAATAAATTCATTTATCATTTCAAGAAAACTGGTTTATAATTTCCAGAATGTTTAATAATTCAGATAGCAACTTTTCACAAAATAAAAATGTTTGTTATTTGAAGAAAACTTCTGAATGTATTTTATGATTTCCAGACTTTTTATATTTCAAAATGCAAAACTTACATTAAGAAATCCAGGCGATCCAACCTAGTTAAACAGGTTAATATATGCCTGCTGTACAGCATGGTGTACACAACGTAGGTAAAAATCGTTTTTAATCAAAAATTCTAATTGATTTTTTACATTTAGTTTATACAGGGTGGGACAAATAAAAGAGGCCCGGACGAGTGGATACGAATGGACGTGAATGATTGACGCGCACACCACATGATCGAAACCGGTTCAGAACTTAGTCCGGGCTGTGTCAGTGTAAGTGTGATCAGTGCAAAGGTGAAGCATCAGGATTGTGAAGTGGATTTAACTTCACATATTCCACTTTCTTAAAATTAATTCCCCCATCCTCTTACTTTTTCTAAATTTCTCGTTCTTTAAAATTATTTTATATTTCGTGTTATAAATCTAGCTACTCCCTGTGTTTCTCTTTTATTAAGCGTTCTTTAATTCAGTCGGATCTCTTTCCTCACCGCATAAATCATGCCGTTATAAAAAAAAGAAAGAAAAAGAATGTATTCCCATTATAATCTGCTCTTTTCTTTCGGCGTCCAAACTTCACTTACATTTTTATGCCTACACTTTTGCTTGTCATTCCTTTTAACGTATTTCATTATTTTCCCAATTGTCCAGCTGCCTTTAATATATAATATCTCGAACGTACCAATTCTATTTTTAACCCTTGTTCTTAATTCTTTAAGCTAACCCCATGAGAAAGGACTCCACGCGGTTTTGTCTGGTTTACCAAAATTCCTATCTCCATTCTGGCGCTTAAAATTCATATTTTACATTCATATCTACCCCATAGGATTACCATTAACGGACTGTTACCATCTGTTTCTTTTCACATTGTCCTCGCCAAACCAGCATGTTATCTGGCTAATTGGCGTATCTAATTATCGCCATGTCATCACTGTAACAGCGAAAAGAAATTTTGTAACAGAAGCCACTCTCTCGCCGACTGCCCTTGACTTCACTTGATATGTAACATTTAAGCCTTCTCCTCACATTCTCCGTTTGCGGGCCGGCGACCTGCGTGTAACCAACCCTGGTCAACTGCTCTACAAAAATAAATATTCTTAATATCGTAACCTGACGCATTTATCACTTCAACATTTTGTGTGTCTTTATTCTCTTATAAAACTGTTGGATATTCAAGCATTGCTGATGTCATCCTAGTCTAACGAATTCTTCAGTATAAGGATGGCTAGTGGTCAGGGAAAAATACAGTAAAAAAAAGGGATCACAACCTTCACTCCTGACAGAGTTGTTAGCAGAGGTCAGTCTGTTCTCGGCCCTAGCTGGCCACCCAGGTTACCTAAACTGTCAGTGTGCGATTACCTTTTGTGGGGAACCCTCAAGTCAAAGGTGTATTGTAATAACACTCATACTCTTCAAGAACTGCAACAGAACATTTCTGATGCGATTGCAGCAATTCCACAAATCCAGCTTTGTTCTGCCTTCCGCAACTTGCTGACCAGAACCCAAAAGTGCCAAGAGATGAATGGTACTCATTTTCAACATCTGCTATAGGCAGGTTAGCGAACTAGTATTTTCTTTCCTTTGCTGTATTTCTTTGTAATTTAGAACTCTGTTCTCCGGGCCACTTTTATTTGCCCCACCCTGTATTATTAGATTGTTCAGCAACTACACAAAAAAGCATTTGAGGTATTTGCTTATCAGTCGCATGCCAGCGGTTATTCACAAAAGCTTTCACTGTTTACGACAAACTTTTTTATTTTGCTTATTTAAGAATTTAAGCGCTTAGTTCAATTATATGTCTGTTAAATTCCTATTTTATTTATTTATTTCTGAAAATTTACCTTCGTTTAACAGTTTAGTTGCGGAATATAACACGGAAACAAACAAATGCTGAATTATTTAAATTGTTTCAGTTGCAAACGGTTTATTCATCCATAATCGGGCTGAAGGTTCATTTTTGACATAGATTTATTTTTAATCATGCCTGAAAACTGTTTTAAAAATCCATTAAAAAGATCTTCAAATTCAGGTGTTCTGTACGTAATAGAGCAATTTAATGGTATTATGCGTATAAAAAACGAACACAAAAATTTTCACTTATTATTAAAAGACATAGTAAACAGCTGAACAGGTTAACATTCTTTATTGAAATATCAAATTGAGGCCTTAAAGCTATAAAAATAATTTATCTCTCAATAACCATTCAAAGTATTTTTTAAAATTATTTATTTACTCTTAGATTCTGTTAGATAGTGAAAATTTTCTATAAGTCAAAAAATGTAACGATGTATAGACGTGTGTAAAGCATAAAACACAGAAGCTAAAAATTGACTTTTCCTTTTCCTGAAATAATAACAAATGAAAACAAAAATGAATTTCAGGATTTTTGTCAAAAATGGCGTGCAAAATACATGGAACGTGTGCGCATTAAAACGTAATGTATATATTTTTTTAATTACTCAAATAGGTGTTTTGTATTATTTCTTGAACAGTGAGTAATGAAATAAATGTCTTTAGAACAAAGCAATATATTTTAATAGATTTAGAAGTAATACATTTTGCACATTTTCTTTAACAATATTGTCATGCTTTTGTTTAAAATATAAAAAAAAGAAAATGTGAGAATCTTTGAATATTTTAGAACAAAGTAAATTATTTTAGCAACGCCATCGTGAAAATTCTTTTTTTAATGTGTAATAGAACTGACCTATGTCTAAAAGTTGATATTCCACAAAATATTGACATAAGAAAATGTTGTATGTAAATTTTATGTTTAATTTAATAATTTACTATTGAAGTTTAAAATTTCGCTGTTTTCTAAATGAGTAATTAATGTATATTAAAATGTTCGAAATGCTTTTAATTTTTGTGATAAAAATTACTTTTTTTTAATTTGTTTTTATGCGTAACTTACTTTTATATGTAACCTTGACCTAAAAAACATGTACAAATATTATGACGTTAAAAAACTGCAAAAATCTAAAATACTTTCTCAAGAAAAGTATTGTTTTGAAGTCATAAAAATAATTTATTTCGCAATACTTTCTAAAATGAAGTCCATTCAAAGTAATTTTTGTAAAATGTTTTTCTTTATATTTTTTGTTTGTTTGTTTGTTTCAAGTAGTTTATTTTCAATATTTTATTAAATATCGTTTCTATAAGTCAAAATGTGGATGATTTATACTAATACTTAAATCTTACAAACATTGGAGTTTTAAAAAAAATTCCTTTTTTTCTATTAACATACAGTGAATTTCAAAAGTTTTCTTTTTCGAAAATGGTGAGCAAAATACGTGTAGCGCAAAATACATTAAATCGTAATACATATTTTTAAAAACGCGCACTGACTGAATTTTTTGTATTATTTCCTGTACATGGGGTAATTTAATAACAGTTTTTTGAACTAATAAATTGGTCTTTATGTAAATTGGTCAGATCATTATAGCTCTCATAGCTATATAATTATGAATTGTTAATGTTTTTTCATGTGGCAACCATACTCCAAGTTAAAATTAGGTAGGATAGATTGACCAAAAAAGAATTATGCTTTTAAAGCTCTCACGCAGTAAAAATACGAGTGTAAACAAATATAAACAAGTGGGTGAGTGTGATCGAAGATCGCACAAAGGGTTTCGTTTAATATTCCTTTCAAAACACTTTATCCTTTCTTTAATAAATCCAAATAAATTTCATTTAGCAAACGAAAAAAAAAACTCATGTTTTTTGTTTTTTATAAAGTAAAAATTTACCGGTTTAGTTTTTCGTTTTTCCGAGTATCCAAACCAGCCCGATAGCGGGCGAAGCCGGCTATTATATTCTGTCATAATAATATCTGTCACGCGGTCTAAATGCGATATAAAAAAATAATTTCAAAATTAAACATGTTGTACACCTTCAAAATGTTAAAATATGCGAATATTTCCATAATCGGATTTTTATCCCGATTCAATATGTTTCTCAAACTCGTATATTTACTATTCTCTATTACTCATATTGATACTCGCTTTATATTATTCTCAAACATCTGAAAAATTCGTTAAACTTCCAATAAGTCGTCAGATCATATATATTATTTCTCCTGTCAACATCCCTTTTTCTCAGAAAATACGAAACGCAGAACGACGAAGGAGATAGCATATGAAAGGATTTTGAACAGGCTTCTGACATAGCACACTTAACAATTCGTTAACACATGTTTTTGATTAAAAATTGTACTTAATTAAAAATTAAATCGGCATTGTTTTCATAAATGAAAAGAAAGGTTTCCTCAAATCAGTGTTGCCACCATAATAAAATACTGCATTATCAGATAACGTCATCCTATAATGCAATTGAAATACGATTGTTAATTTATTTCTTGCGCGTACTTTTTGAAAAATAACGAGCTTTTAATTGGGACTTTATTTAATTTTTACGCGTGCGTCAGCTATTTTTATTTGTTTTCCTTTTTTAATCTTGGCTGTGTATATATATGCACCAGTAGATTGCGTAATTTAAGGATTATCTTCCTTTTAAATATACAGCTCATTAGGATTCACAAAAATTGTAAGTATTTATTTTTTAATATTTCATTAAACTGTTAATACACCAGCGAAGTCTGACGTTACTTAATGGCTGCTGAATCACAAAGTTTGAACATCCCATGTTAAGTTCCGGCAGTCATATACGCACCACATTGGCGTGATTTTTATCCCCCGCTAATTTGGCAAAAACTTTGTTTTTGGATATTAGTTACAAATAGCATGCAATAATAGCACGTGATTTTTTATTTCAATATAAAAATAAAATAACGTAATAAGTGAAATAGCTTCTATTATTTAAAAAAAGGAAATAAAAATAAATAAATGTAGTTTGATATAAATAAATATTGATATACATGATAAAAATAATTTATAGAATTAAAATAAGAAATAAAGGTAAATAAACAGTAATATAAACAAAATAACCGGGTTACCATGTGAGGCATAAAATTGCCATTTTGTTGCAATCGCGCCAATGTGGTGCGTATATATCAATATGACATCTGTGGGCCTAAGTTCCCAGAGGCTTGCAAAAAATTGGTGTACCAAATATCGATTTATGTATTTAAGACATTTCTGGAACTGTTTTGCAAAATCTGAGGAATTGGTTTCATATGAATTCCCTAAACATCAGATTCAGTGTTCAATTTTTTACATTTCGCTTTTTTTTCAGTATAGGAGTCTTGGCAACCTAGAGAAATGACCTTGGCGAGAGAAGAAAATTTGGCAAAAACTTTTCTGGAAATCTATTCCCATTTTCTTATACACAAAAAATCATCATATATATTATTTCTGTTTTCAATATCTTTTTTTTTCTATGCACTTACAAAACATACAACGATGAATGAGGTATCATTCGAATAGTTTTTGAATATGTTTCTCAGATAATACACCCACATTTTGTTAAAACGCGTTGTGTATTTAAAATAAAATCAGTTAATTAAAAATTAGTGCTAAAGGTTACTAGGAAATAATCTCAAAGATTGCAGTGCGAAAGCTTCGCACGGGTCCTTCTGGTTTTCTTTTTAATTCTCTAATGATGTGATATTAATCTGCTTTGTGTACATACACATACTCATACTCCTTGTATTATTGAGAAATCTATGAAAATTTCCGCTTTATTACCACTATGACGTCAATCATTTTTATTTCATATTAATCTTTTTTTCAATTGATAAAAGTTTTTATTTCATTTTTATTTTTCACGTGGAAATCGTCTGATAGAAAATTAATTATTGTAGAAAGAATTTCATCGTGGATTTTTAATTTTTGGCATCTGCTATAACGAAAAATGTTTAAATTTAATAGGAAAAGGCTGTTAGAATTTTGGTTTTTTATCTCTATTTATTAAAATAATACGAATTTTTCAAATTTTACTATTTTGAGCTCTTTATAGCTTTTATTCAGCTTTTATCCTAAAGTTTCAACTATGTAAGTTATGTAGTTTCTGAGAATAGCTCTGTGACAGACAGACAACGGAGCGGGAGTAATAGGGTTTCGTGAGATGAACGAAACCCTAAAAAGGGGTGTGGTGCGTATGTGTGTGTGTGAATCACTGTCTGACAGACTTAAGAAAAAAATAAGTATTACACATAGGTGAAAAATACTGGCTTTTTTTTTAATTCCCCACCCTTACACCTCTTTTTCCAACTGCCTGCCATAATTTATATTTATACAAATCTTTTTTTAATGCATTTTTTATAGTGCCACAATTTATAAAGAAACTTAATAAGGACAATATTTAAACACGTGTACTTTGTTTTCAAGGTTAATTAAAATTCAGACGTACTCGCTAAATTTTCGCATGCAAAATTGACATGATTTTGAGCAGATAATGAGCATTTTTCGTCATCTTTAAACAACTACAATAACACAGTAATTTTAATTTCAGGAAAAAACTAAAAACTAATACATAATCTCCAACATGTAACGTCACTTTTTTATGGAAAAAACATAATTCATATTCAAATTAATATCCCTACTAGCTAGCAAATGACATCATTTTCATGTAATCATTGTACATTTCCTATTCATGAATGGCGAAAGCGGGGCGGGTCTGCTTTTGATCTCCTCGAGCAGCTGGCATTAAGTATTTTCGATAATAGAAAATTCTTAATCTATTAAATTTTATGAATATTGCAAAACATAAACAAATCTTTTTCTTTCAACCAGGTACAGGATCATTCGGGAATTTGTGGTAACGAGATGGCCGATCAGCTAGCCAAATCAGCAGTAAACGTTAAGTTACCATTACACTTCTTACCATACCTTGCCTGCTCTCTTAAATCTGTCTTAAGAGCCTACATCAGTCACGCGAAAAACCACTCAAGCTAATGTTAAGTCTATGGGAAGGTTCTAGCGCGATTTCTCTCTCGCATTTTAATATTTTTAAATGTTTTTTTTTTTTTTGCATGGGATAGATGAGGTCAATCTCCAACGTTGTTAGTTTTTACTTTTTCGACTTTGGTTCCAGTTATTTTATATAAGGGTACTTTCATTTTCAGAACCGGTTCCAACCGGTTTCAAAATTGAAAAGGCCCGCTTGTAAAAGAACTGCAACAAAAATTGAAAAAGTAAAAACTAACAACGTTGTAGATTGACCTCAGCTAACCTATGCAAAAAAATCATTTTAAAATATTGAAATGCGAGAGAGAAATCGTGCTAGAACCTTCCCATACACTTAGCATTAGCTTGAGCGTTTTTTCGCTTGACTAGTATAGGCTCTTAATATTTTTATTTCTTCAGCTTTTGCAAGAACGCTGGGATACTCCAACAGCTGGAAGTTATGCATAAGATCTTTTTCCCCAACTTCCAACTACGCTATTCATTAACAATAGATATTTGTACCTATTGTTTTATAAATCATAATTCATTTCAGTAATATCTCTATCAGATAAATAAACGTGACTATCCCTTCTGCATATGTAATGAACTATCAACTCCATTACATGATATTCTAGAATGTCCTTTAACTACTTATTTTCACGTGGGAAAGACGTTATCCATTTCCTTAAAAGATTGGTTTGAATCTCATAGATCTGACATTTCTTCTAGATCGAATATAAAAATCTGTGAATTTCATTCAAATTAATGAATCTATTTTTCAAAGTATTTTTTTTCTCCTTCTTTTGAACATTTTATCGCTTTTTGTTTTGCACAGTATGGTGTTCATTATTTTGGCTTGTTATGTGCATGTATGTGTTTGTATGTACGTATATATGTATGTGTGTTTGTATGTACGTATATATGTATGTGTGTTTGTATGTACGTATATATGTATGTGTGTGTATGTGGTAAATAGATGTATGTACGCATATATATGTATATTTAAGGTGGGCGGAGGGTAGTTTTTTTTTTAGTTTATATTCATAGTCTTTTCTTACGCTAATTATTTTTGGGGGTTTTTCCTTTATTCATCTAAGTTTTCTGTAGCTGAATTGTAATGCTTGTATTACATACCTCCTGGGTTTGTATTAAAGCTATAAAGCTATAGAGCTGAACTTCCCGGTTACCCATTTATCAATTTAGAAAAATTTAGAAATATATCAAGAGTAGATTCTTCTCCACAGTGCACAAATGGATGTGAATGCAAATGCAACGATATAATATCAGCGATTGAAAGCCATAAAGCTCCTCTGTCGCAGAAGAATATACCAAACATGTAACAAAACAAGAAAAAAACATATCATGAGTTAGCAGTAAAACAAAAAAAATAAAGAACTAGACAAAGTAAAGGTGTCTTGAGAAACATATTGTTTTGAAGCCATAAAAATATTCTATTTCGTAACAACTAAAAATTCAACCCAAAAGTAACTTTTTCTAAAATACTTATATTTATGATTTTTGTTTCAAATGGTTTATGTTCAATACTTTTCTGTAAGTCAATAAACGCAACTTTTTTTTGCAATAATTAAACCATAAAATACAGAAACTTAAAAAGTGGATTTTTCATTTCTGTAAACCAGGCCTGTCTTCAGTAAGTAGGAACGTACCTGAGGTAGAGGCAAACATATGTATGTACACGTACAGTGGAACTTCCCTTTAACGAAGATCCTATTTAACGAAGTTTTCTACTTAACGAAATTTTCTGAAGAACTTTGACTTTGAACACCATTAGCATGTAAATTAATCTCCATATTATGAAAAATATATTCTATATAACAAAGTTTATACCACTTTTGTACTTGTACAGAATTCAAACTTAAGAGATTGCTGTTGCGATGGATATGCGGATTTATTTCAGCGGATTGTAGGAAACTGAACACATTTAAATAATTTCTATTCTGCTTGGTGCTAAGTAAAACAATTTTTATTCACACTAAGAAAAACACTCGTTATCATTACTCTCCCACACCGAGACTCCAGCGCTGACAGTTGGGGAAAGTCAAAATCCCCTTTTTACATTCAGTGATATAGAAGATGCAGTGACGCAATGACGTCAGATGCATTGAAGCAAAAAATATCAATTAGAGTCAGACAGTTACCATTATGACCTTCCATTGCTGATAGACAGTTGCTTTGTACATCCGCAAGAATGAGTCTCAAAATGCAAATCGAAGAACATCAAAGTTATTTGTGTTCCTGCCAATACAACTTCTAAACTTCAGCCATTAGTCTAAGGAATAATAAAAAATCTTGAAGTACACAAAAGAAAAAGACAGAAAAGACAATGTAGTGAAAACGTTAGTTTGAGAACCTGTGTAGTCTGTATCAGAGCTGATGAAAGCTTGGGAATGTGACGCGATTTCATCGACCGTACACAACTGTTTTGTAAAAGGCGGCTTCATAATTGAAACTGAATCAAATGCTTCTGAATCCAGCAACTGTTTGTGATATCTGAAGGAAAAATTTCATGAATTTAAGTTGATTTCTATTTAACGAATTTTCTTCATAACGAAGTTTTTAAGTGTAAAGATAAGACTTCGTTAAATGGAAGTTTTACTGTATATACAATATTTGCTG
The DNA here is from genome assembly GCA_963931845.1 of Maratus michaelseni. Taxonomy (NCBI): domain Eukaryota; kingdom Metazoa; phylum Arthropoda; class Arachnida; order Araneae; family Salticidae; genus Maratus; species Maratus michaelseni. The sequence continues at coordinate 100,842,456 of OZ007597.1, read as the reverse complement.
TATAAGTCATGAACAATATTTTCCTTATTACAAATACGATTGCAATATGAGTACACGTGACAAACAGTCTGTTCGCAGAGCTAAGTGGAGACATAATCAATTTGCATTAATATTCTGTTATTCATCTCACTATTGCAGTAATAACGATACTCATGACGAACGTACATCTCATACGATGCGTATAAATGTCCCACTAGTAGCCATAAATCTTCTACAATTCCGGAATTTCATGTAAAAATTATGCGAAACAGATATAAATTGCAATAAATTTAGATTTACATTTTTCTGAGTGGGGTCTTATCTAAAAAATCGTTGTAAGAGAAGGAAACAGAAACCTTAATTGCGAGTATAATAAAGCAACACGCAACTATTATTCATGTTAAAGAAATCATCCTTTCTAAGATAGATTTCATTAAAAAAAGTAGTAACAAGAAACATGCAAAAGGGTGTCAAGAAAAACTTCAAAGACTGCTATGACGCCATTGCCGCTTTCGTGAGTCCTGACGTAAACATATAATGAATTTCAATATTTTTGCTTATCGGAAATGGGGAGCAAAAAATATAAAAGTTAGTACTTTAAAGCGTAATGTATATAAATATTTTAATTGTGCAAAGTCATTTTGTATTATTTTTTTCATAGAATATATTCTCAATAATTTTTTTAAACTATACATTATATTTTATTGGCTTTAAAGGTACTTTTACACTTTTATTTTCAATATTACCTTTTTGGTTTAAAATAATCAAAAAATGAAAATAAGAATAATTTATGTTTAGAAAATAAAATTGAGTTATTTTAATCGTTCTATCTATAGTGATTTTTTGTTTTGCTTTGTTTTTTTGTTTCATGTGTGAAAAGACTTGTTCTATGCCTGCAACATGATGCTGTAATATATTTTTTAAATAAATTATTCAATGTAATTTTATAATTTTCCAAAGCCCTTTAAAATTTCATTGTTTTTTAAATCTGAAACTTATATTAATTAACACTTTTCAATTGAATTAAATCACTGTAAGAAAAATTCACTTTATTATTATTTGTTTTTGATGTTTCATTAAAAATTAATGCATAATGCATGAAACTGCTCCAGCACCATACAAAAACAAGTAGAGGAATTTTCATTGAACAATAAGCAAGAAATAAGCAAAAGCGAAAAATCATGCATCAAGCATTGATAATGAAACACAGTATTGTTAAGAAATATAATTTTTTTATAGAATGAAATTCATCATAATTCGTCCTGTAACTGAATTATTTTGTGCATCTCTGGGAATGAAGACAAATGCTACGCACTCCTAAATCTACAGAAAGTATGCTGTAGTGCACCTCTGTGACCCTCTTTAGGTGATTTCGTAATTATATAAATACGTAGCACCTATAGTCGTCGTCTGGTCCGTCCGTCTGTCCGCATACAACAGCGCAAAAATTACCCAACCGAATGGTTTGAAATTTAATATATATATATATAATGATTGCAGAATTCTGTAGAGTCATTTCAAATTTTATAAAATCAAATCAAAACTTAAAAGATAATAATAAAAGTTTTCTTCATCTTATTAAATCCTTCAATGATATCCCATAATAGGTAACGATTCTAGGTTTCCATGGTGATTACGTCCTATTTAAGATGGAGTCAAAGTATTTCCGTATTACTTAATTTAAAATCCTAATTTGTATTCTAAAATTATTTAATTAAAGCGATCGTATAATCTAGCGAGATGTTTTTAGATAATGTTTCTGGGAAAATAGATATTAAATGGAAGAGTCTAAATATTGATTTCAAGTTCTGAAAATTTCAAAGCTAGGTTTAAGTTTCCCATTGCAATTTTCAGTAAATGTCAACAAAAGATAAAATGCTGTCAACTTAAAATGTACTTATTTTATTAAATTAATCCTATCATAGTAACAGACGATGTAATTCTGCACTGAAATAATAACTCTGATTTTTTTATGTTCATTGTCTTGTATTGGATATTTGCGCATAGTATAATTTTAATATAACAGAAATGTAATTAATTGTTTGTAAAAGTATATTGCAACATCATTTCATAAAAGAAAAATTAATATCTATAATATGAAAATTTGCACGGAAAATAAATTTTGTATTCACGGATTTTTGCATAAGCGTGAAACAGCTGTTGCACCAAGATCTGAATATTCATAAAACTAGTTGTAGTACGAACGCACGTCATTTGTCTCGTTCGATGTACAATTTCCAACTTGTGCATTCGATTATGTTTGAAGTATCAATTTCATTGTGTTTTAAGTATTGTAACATTTAGTGCAATGCATCGAGATTGATTTTTCGTCAGATACCATAACATAATGAAATTATTTTGTGTGTCCTTGTAAACGCGATATAAATGATACACATTTTATTCCCTATACCGAACATTCTTTAGTACACATCAATAACACACATACATTTCATGACAATCCGAGTATATTTACGAGAATTAGAGTACGGACAGACAGGCGCCAGACAGATGGCAGACAGACAGACAAACAGACAAATTGATAAACGCTTTTCAGTTACGTTGGAAAGTGTTAAATACTGGCCAAACTAACACTTTTGCTTGTGAAAAATATATTTTGAACACATAAAAATGTTTTATTGTAAAATGACTGCTTTTAAGTTTTTTCTCAAAATAGTTTTGTTTTCAATACTTTGGCTATCTTAAACTTTTTAAAAATATATAAAATGATTTATACTAATACTTAAACTCAAAAACACATAAGCTTATAAACGGATATCATCTATTCCTGTAACATAAAACGAATTTCAGAATTTTTTTGCTTATAGAAAAAGGCGTGCGAAGAAATATGAAAAGATAGTACATAAAATAAAATCATAATGTATACTTCAAAAAATTCTCTCAGACAGGATTTTTTGCATTAAATACTGAACAGAGAAAAAAAATCTCGATAAGTGTCTTTTGAACTTAGGGCTATATTTTAAAGGCTTCAAAACTAATGCATTTCATAACTTTTTTATGTCATCATTGCATTTATCCTTATAATATGTAAAAAATAATAAGCAAGATTAGAAGAAATATTGGAAGCAAAACCGTAAATTTATAGTAGATTAATCATTATATTTCTTTATTTGTTTTCGTTTTTAAAGTTTTTTAACACTTTCCAACGTAGTTGTTAAAACGTTCAAACATAGAGGAAAAGTCTTTACAAATTCGGTTTGTCTGACCGTGCTCTAACTCACGTAAAAACACATGAATTGTCGTGTAATTGATATAGATTGTTATTGCAGTTTATCACGGAAATTTCGGTATTGCAGATAAAGTGTGTCGCACTTATAGTTCATTTACAGGCACACTCAAAAGAATTCCGTTACAAATAACGATCTATTTGGGAAAATCGTTTCAGTGTATTTTAATGATGCTACACTACTCCAAATATATTGACCTTAATATACATTATTGAGATGTAATACAAAATGCTTACTATATAATATGTTAAGCATAGCAGTTATTGTTCATTTGCCGGTACACATAAAATAATTCGGTTTCAGTGCTGTCTACAAGCAATATTTGCTGGAAGGGCGTTTTTAATTGTGATATGCGTTTGTAAATTAAACACATATTGTTTGCATATTACTTGGTGTAAATAAATTCTATAGATCATATAAAGGGCTGCACAGAACAATTCGAGTGCATTTCCGCTTATTGACGTAAATTGCTGAAGGGGAATTTTCAATTGTGCTTTGCGCTTCTTAACTGAACTAAATGTTTGTATACTATGTAAACTATTTACAAATCTATAGATCATATACAAGAGTGCACAAAAGAATTTGGATATTTTCCGACCATAGATAGTAATTGCTGAAATTGGATTTTCAAATGTATTATGCGTTTTCTAATTTTTTTACAAATAGATCATTTTTTAACACTTTCCAACCTAGTTGAAAAGTGATTATGACTTCGGTTTGTCTGGCCGTATGGCCGTCTGGCCGTCTGCCGTATGGCCGTCTGTCCGTGCTCTAACTCCCGCAAATATGCTCGGATTGCTCTGCAATTTTTATATGTTATAGTCGTTATCTATAGCATGTTCCCTATTTCAATGGAAGTGTGTAGCACTTATACTTTTTTCACAGGGACACTCAAAAGAATTCCATTACATTGCGGTCTATGGGGAAAAATCACTTGAGGTTTATTTAAATAATGTTTCACTATTTTAAACGCATTGAAATTTATATATATCACTAAGGTGCATTAGAAGAAGCTTAATATGGAATAGTGTGTGCATAGCACTTATAGTTACTTTACAGGGACAGTCAATAGAATTCCGTTACATTACGTCTATGGAGAAAAATCGTCTGCGGTTTATTTAAATAATGTTTCCCTATTTTAAACGCATTGAAATTTATATAAGGTGCATTACAAGAGGCTTACTACAGAATATTGTGTGTATAGCAGTCATCGTTCATTTACAGGGACACACAAAAGAATTCTCTACTGTCTATTAACAATAATTCCTGGAAGTGCGTTTTAAGTTACTGAACGCGATTTCAATTTTAACTCGCTTTTTGTCTATTACGTGGTGTGTATAAATTCTGTAGATCCTATACAGGGAAGCACAAAAGTTCGCGAACACATTTCCGTATTATTTAACTCCAGACGGAGAATTTTAAACTGTGCTACGCGTTTCCTAACTGAACTAAAATTTAGCATCCTATGTAGTATATATACAAATCTATAGATCCTATACAGGGCTGATGAAAAGTATTCGGATTACTTAGATGTTATCTTTTAGCTTATTAAACGGTATGATTTGTAAAATTATTTTGGAAGCGTTGGAAAGTGTTACATAATCTATGCTTGACGCATGATTTTTCGTTCTTGTTACAGTATTAAACTGTGAAGTTTTATTACAGTATTTTGATGGTATTGGAAAGTATTTTCGGTACTTCTCTATTATCCCGTCGACCACTTTTCATAACAAAAAACTATCGCTAAACTGTAAATGTACTGTGTTTTCTAATCTATGCTTCGCCCGTGATTTCTTTCTTGTGTATTCTAGTGGAGAAAAATGTTAATTATTAATATTTTATTAACTGTTTTATTTGACTGATTGTAAATTTCGGTCAGGGCTACACTACATACCGGGCTTGCTCATTCATTATGATGACGTCACAAAAGGTGGCTGACTAGGAGGAAAGACATACAGCGATTGGCACAAAACGATGGGCGCGTTGCTTTGGACCAATCGCTGGTCGCGGTCAGCCACCATTTGTGACGTTTTGAGAGGGAATGAGCAAGCCCGGTATCTAGTGTTGCCTTGTTTCGGTACTTCTCCATTATCCCGTCGACCACTTTTCATAAAAAAAAAACTATCGCTAAACTACAGAATTTAACGCCAAAAATGCAGTCCAATTCACTTATCCAAGATTTTTTTTTTCTATTTTCATTAATATATTGTAATTTATATTGTAATTTCTTTGTGTTTAAACTTAGTGATAGTTGACGCTTTGGTAAGTGGAACTTTTCCGATTTTTTATTTTATTTTATTTATTTATTTATTTTGATATTCCAATGGCAACATTCTTCCATTTGTTTATTTGGCGTTACTGTTTGGCGATAATTTTTTTATGAAAAGTATATAATGGAGATAATGGGATAATGGAGAAGTACCTAAATTCTTTCAGCAATCGTAGAAATGTAATGCAATATAACTGTTCTTTCAAACATTATACTTGTTTTACGTCAATTAAAAATTTTTGTTAATTTTTTATATGCAACAGGTGAAGTCTTTTATATATTTTCTTACACTATTTTCAAGCAATAATATTTATGCTAGATGGCTATAATATGTTTAATATTAATCTACTAAAAAAATTATTCTTTGGATTAGAAAAAAAAATATAGGAGATTGCGCATATATGATAAAATTACATACTTACCAATCCTCCCATTTTTAACGGGAATCTGCTGTTAAAATAAATATATTTCAACCATTAATTTATTTTAATGAATGAAATCAAGTAGATTTCATATTACTACCACATCGTAGCCAGACATATTTAATTCAATAAATTTTGTAGTTCAAAGTATGTTTTGTATTTAAACTAGTCGTTGCGGGCCACCGTAATACTTACCCATCATGGATATGCATAATATAAAATATGAACATAAAACATGTGTAAACTATTTATAAAATGCATTGCAATTCGAATAAAATCGTGGCTTGATGACGTCATAAACTTTAAATACTCTATTACTGAATTGTGTAAAAGAAAACCTTCTTATAACTCCAAAATTGATAATCATTTTAACTAACGGTATACTGCGCCGGATTAAGCGTATCATTTCCAATAAAATATATCTTTGAATTAAAATTTGAATGAAATACAGGGCCATGCAAAATCGAACAAAGTGGAAAATATTATTACAAATATCTCGGCAACTCTTCATCCAATCGACTTCATTCTTTATGCAAAATTTATGTTTTTTTTATTGTCTGTTATATTTATTCCTTAAAATAAACAATTTCGAAAATTTTTATATACCTTTTATCAGAATGACTATTTCGAGAGTCCGAAAACATAGTTCCAGATAATCGAGGTTACTGAAATTCAATAAGCTTCTTTCCACTATTACATACTAAGTACACACCAAATTTCAAGTCTCTATCTCAATTTGTTCGGGAGATAGAGCGTTTACAGACATACACACACACACAGACGGGCGGCAATTTTTTTTTTTTTTTTTTTGCAAAATATGTTTTTCAGAATCTTCAGTGTCTGAAACGTGTAAATCCGTCAAAAAAAGTTTTTCGATTTTCAAAACGATTACAAGACTTACCCTGCACTACGTATGATGGGTAAGTAAAAACAAGAAGTTTGGAAAGTATGGAATTGCTTTGCCATTTTTAAAGTTGTATTCTATTTAAACTGAAACCTAATATTTCGCCCGCCTGCTCGTCTAGGGTCTGCTGAGTGCGAATCCCGACCCAGGCCTGGATGTTTGTAGTGAGTTGGATTCCATTTTAAACGGAAGTCCCTGTCTGACGACAGGGTCGGGCGTTTATGACAGGGTCGTTTATGAAGTCCCTGTCATAAACGACAGTTTATCATTATGCTTACCGAATTCGGAAAATAAAATTGTTAATAACGAATATATTGATTCATAATATAAATCTTTAATGTTTAAAAAATCCGTTACCAATTCGAAATATATGGCATTTTTGTGGTTTTGGTGTACAGATTTGGTACATCTAAAATTATCGATGAGAGTTTAGCAGCACAGTTTAAAAATATTTTGAATGAAAAAATGAAGCTGTAGCAAGAATTTTCTTTTGAATTACCTGCAGGTAAAATAATAATATAAGCAAAAATACGCAATGGATATAATTTAAAACATTTCGAATATTAATTTCAGATATGATTAAAAGAAATTCTCATCAAATGCACGCGTAATTAATATGTAACTGCGTAGATGCCGACAATAATCATCCGGAGTCTGGCTCGACTCAGATATGTTCTTACCCAGAAAATTTATTGAAAAATAATTAATCCACAGTACATAATCCACAGTACATCATAGCAATAAGACACATTAACGTAAATGCGATTCTAGTTTCAAAGCGTGTTTGGCTAAGGTCATACCACGGAAAAATCAATGTACCGAAATATTGGCATTATGTAACTGACACAACTTAATCACTACACTGTAAAACTAGTCGTTGAGGGCCATTGTAATACTTACCCATAATGGATATGCATAATATAAAATATGAAAATAAAACATGTGTAAACTATTTATAAAATGCATTGCAATTCAAATAAAATCCTAGCTTGATGACGTCATAAACTTTAAAGGCTCTATTACTGAATTGCGTAAAAGAAACATTCTTATAACTCCAAAAATGTTAATCATATTAACAAATGGTTTATTGTTTCGTATTAAGCATCTAAATTCCAATTGAAATATATCTTTGAATTGAAATTTGAATAAAATACAGGGTCATGAAAAATCGAAGAGTGTTGAAAATATGATCACAAATATCTCGGCAACTCATTATCCAATCGACTTCATTCTTTATGAAAAATTTATGATCTTTTATTGTCTTTTATATTCACTCCTTAAAATAAACAAATCCGAAAATTTTTATATATCTTTTATCAGAACGAATATTTCGAGAGTCCGAAAACAATAGTTCCGGATAATCGAGGTTACTGAAATTACATAAGCTTCTTCCCACTATTACATGCTAAGTAAATACCTAATTTCAAGTCTCTATCTCAATTTGTTCGGGAGATAGAGCGTTTACAGACACACAGACAAATGAACGGCAATTTTTTTTTCTAAAAATATGTTTTTCGAAATCTCCAGTGTCTGAAACGTGTAAATCCGTCAAAAATTTTTTTTCGATTTTCAAAACGATTATAGGAATTACCCTATACTATGTATGATGGGTAAGTAAAAAATAAATAAAGACAAATGCTTCTTAATATACGAAAATATAATAAAACCATACACAAAAATAATAAATAACCTCTTCCGATTTACACACGATTTCTAAAAACGTTTTTCGTTTTTAGAAACCTCAGAAACCAATATTCTGAAAATTTAAAGAAGAATTTGTAAAAACAAAGTTTCTTTTGCTGCCACTGATTTTCGGAAAAGTTTCTGAATAGTTTGTATAGAGTATTAAACAGTTTTCTCAACCCGGACTATCGGTTTTGAGGATGCTATTAATTTTCAATTAAATATTTACCGCTGCCGAACAGAACATAAACTCTCAAGAGTATTAAAATAATAATAATTTTAATATTAATGTTATTTCACGTTTGATTGTAAAACATGTTTATTGATCATGTATATGTTTCTATAAAAATTAACAGCATCCGAAAATCCTATATTCCGGGTTCAGAAAACTGATTAATACACTATAAAAACTACCCGGATACGTTTCTAAACTAGTTGTTGGGGGGCACCGTAGTACTTACCCATCATGGATATGCATAATATAAAATATGAAAATAAAACATGTGTAAACTATTTATAAAATGCATTGCTATTCGAATAAAACCTTGGTTTGATGACGTAATAAACTTTAAATGCTCTATTACTGAATTGCGTAAGAGAAACATCCTTATAACTCTAAAAATAATTATCCTATTAACTAACAGTTTACTGCGTCGTATTAAGCGACTCTTTACTAATTAAAATATATCTTTGAATTGAAATTTAAATGAAATACAGGGCAATGAAAAATCGGAGAGTGTGGATAATGTGATTAGAAATATCTTGGCAACTCATTATCCGATCGGCTTCATTCTTAACGCAAAATTTATGTTTTTTTTATTGTCTTTTATATTCACTCCTTAAAAAAAACAATTTCGAAAATTTTTATGTACCTTTTATCAGAACGAATATCTCAAGAGTCCGAAAAAAATAGTTCCGGATAATCGAGGTTACTGAAATTCAATAAGCTTCTTACCATTATTACATACTAAGTACCTACCGAATTTCAAGTCTGTATTTCAATTTGTTCAGGAGAAAGAGCGTTTGCAGTCAGACAGACCGACGGCAAATTTCTTTTTCTAAAAATATGTTTTTCGGAATCTCCAGTGTGTAAAACGTGTAAATCCGTCAAAAAAAATTTTCGATTTTTAAAATGATTACAAGATTTACCCTAAACTATGTATGATGGGTGAGTAAAATCAATGGTAGCCAAAAAAAAAACTTTACAAATGTCTCTCGATAATATATTGATAATGTATTGATAATATATTGGCTCGATAATAAATTAACTCTCGATAATATATTGGTTTCTGAGGTTTCAAAAAATAAAGGATTCTTTTCAGATTCATGGGTAACTCGGAAGAGGTTATTGTATGTTTTGGTTTTCCAGGTTATATTACATTTCCCTAGATTAAGAAACACTTGTCTTTTTTTTACAGTGTGAGACCCGTAAGAATTCCTAAATCCTCGAATCTATGTAACAGACAAAAATTATTCACTATTATTTATTTAAATTCAACTGAATTGACGGATCTTATGTTAATAGAAAGCAGTTCATACATTATGCAAATTTCCTTTCCAAAGAAAATATTTTATATTCGAGTTTTACTTTCATCTGCAAATCACGAAAAGAACGATTGAGTGATACTTTTTGCGGTAAAAGAAATGTTAAATCACTGTACTATATTCGGTAAAAGATTTAATATCACTAATATGTTTTCTGTATTTCCTCAAACATTAATTAATTATAACAGAAAAGAACATTTTTAGGAAAATTCCACATTGTATTTTTCAAAATTCATTTGGTCTTTTACTTTGATAGTTGCTTAAAAATGGTTTTATTCATTTTCTATTTTTGAGTTTTTAAATAAAATTCAATGCAGAACATAATTTTTATAGAAAGCAACTTACATACAATAAAAATCTCATTACTAAAGAAAAATAAACTATTTCTATTTTGAGTTTAATCTCAATCACAAACAAAAGAAATCATCGCAGACAAAAGGTAAATCTTTGGTAAATAATAAAAATGTACGATTTGAAAAATAAGAATTTACGATAAAAGGAAATGTCTAAAGATCATAACATATCTGATAAAAGATTTTTTTTATGAATAATTTTTTTATTCCCTAAAACATTAAATAAATTATAAGTGAACAATAAGGAACACTTTTCAAGAAAATTCCAGTTTGAATTTAATTTAATTAAATATTTGTTTAATAATAGTCTCTTATTTAAAAAATAAAATAATAAAGCTCTTGTTATTTATTTGTGTTTGTGCGTTCGTGTGCTTGTGAAAAATAATAGTTGTAATGTAAATTTAAAAATAGTAAGAACTTTCAATAGATTAACTTTTAGTTTAAATTATGTTAAATTTTATACTTTTATTTGAATAACTATTTACTAGTCTATAGCTATAGAAAAACATTTTCTGGAAACTCTTTTACATTTAAGTTATTTTATATTTTTTAAACAATTTTTTCTTATGTAATTAAATAAATATTGATTTTATTGTCGGTAAAAGAAGGCTTGGATTGTAACATCATAGAGAAGGTAAAAAGTTACTACTTTGTTAATGCAACTTGCTAAAAAATAATTACGCTTGTCTAGAAAGAATGCTATGGAAGTATAATTCAATTATAATTTTAAACTTTAAATTATTCTTATCTCTCGCTGATACTCTGAAGATAGGAAATGTTAAGCAGAATATTGGAAAAGAAAACTTCGAGGAGAAATACGGGTAGTTTCAACTAAATCAAATTTTCGATTGAGATTTTCTGTTTCTTTTTGCAACTCAGAAGGGATCTGAAATATTAAACCTGATTTATTTCAGATTTACGTTTGGAATTACTTTATTATGAATCTAAGAAATGTAGTTTTATAATAAAATACAAAAAATAATGTATGTAAAGAAAAAGATTTCCCTTTGTATATTTTATTATATTTGATCAATCAAAGTACATAACTGAATTTTAAATCCAATTAGTAATCAAAATTTACGGATTAATTGACGGATTGGTGCATGTCCGTGTAAATAAAAATGTATATTTAATGCAGATGTATAAATATAAATATGGGAAATATTGAACTGTGATTAATACATAATAATGACGAATCTTCTATTGGAATTGGAATTTTGATTACTCAATTATGGAATAGTACTATTCTACGACATGTAATAATTTAATAAAATATGCATTTTGCTATTCATTAACTTTACTAGAACACACTTTTTCTACTTTCGTTAAAATCTTTACAATACACAAATTTTTACAATTCAAAACACTTTGAAAAGTGTTAATAAAAATAGAGTTACGTGCAAAACGTTGTAGTTATTTTTTTCCTGTCATTTTCTCTAACGGAAATTTCAGTTTGAACTTCTTTCATAATTTGTTAAATTAAAGTTAAAAATAAAATAAATACTCTTTTTACATGAACAGTGTTTATTCAAACAGAGTTTTCAGTCATTTAAGTATTATAATCTTATCTTTATTTATCAATTCATATTTGTTCTCAACCATATTTGAAAGCGTTTACGATATCCTTCAAAAAATTAAAATTGTTCATTGCTTTGTTTAGTAGAGTATTTTTTAATAGGCTTCTGTTTCGATTACAAAATGCTTCTTCATCATTTTTTGTACATAAAAAGTTATTCTCAAGGTGAGACATATGCCCCACGGCGAGATAATTGATTTCACTACCCAACATCAAAAGTTTTTCGGGCTCAAAAATAGTTATTTCCGAAGTATTTTGTCTCGTTAAACACGAAAATCAACATAAAAAGTTGATATTAGCTCTTGTTTTCAAGATAGGAACCAACTTGAGAAATCTCACTATGGCTGTTTTATGGGAAATTGAATGTTCGAAATGAAAGTAATTGCTTTACTCCTGGGAATGCAATTAGGCTATACCAAGTACTGCTGTTTTCTGTGTTTGTGGGACAGTCGAGATAGAAACTCTCACTACATAAAAGACAAATGGCCTTCAAGAAATCTAAATCCTGGGCAGAGAAATGTCCAAAATGAGCCTCTAGTTGATCCAAAAAACATTCTGCTTTCACCCCTGCACACTAAGCTAGGATTAATGAAGAACTTTGTGAAAGCCATGAACAAGGATCGAGAGGCTTTCCAGTACCTGAGAGCGAAATTTCCAAGACTGAGCGAATCAAAGGTTAAAGAGGGAATCTTTGTGGGCCCTCAAATACACACAATAATGAAGGACCCTGCTTTTGATAAAGTTTTGGAAGGGAAAGAGAAAGGAGCCTGGGAAGCCTTCAAAGGTGTGGTACGAGGATTTCTAGGCAACAGAAAAGCCGAGAACTACCAACAGTTGGTGAAAGAACTCCAACTAAAGTACCATGACCTTGCATGCAACATGTCTCTGAAACTTCATTTCCTCCACTCCCATCTTGATTTTTTCCTTAAAAACTATGGAGCTGTAAGCAAGGAGCACGGTGAAAGGTTTCACAAAGATATCTCTGTAATGGAATGCAGATATCAGGGTCGTTGGGATGAGTCAATGCTGGCCGACTACTGCTGGACTGTTACAAGAGATGTTCCGGCGTTGACATACAAGAGGCAATTCAAAAAGAAACATCTGCAAGAATAGGCTTAAACAACCACTGCTTTCTGAAATATGAACTTTGTTTAATGAAACATGCCTATTGTATTGTATTTATTACATAGGATTTTTTTTTCTTCTTCAATTTGCTTTTAAATCGACGTGTGGGATGTTGTGTGTCTTTCTCCAGTGGGCTGTATTGTATCTTGAAAACAAGAGCTAATAATTTTTTTTATTTACATATTCGTTTTTTTTTTCAACCCAAAATTAGTAGGAATTGACTATCTAGATCCAGGAAACTGACAAAAATATTTTTTTTGTTGGGTAGTGATTTTTAAACGGGACAATCCCAGATTTGTTATTAACCCATTCCGTGTCAGTTTAAGTTTCTCTTTTTTTTTTGCAAAAGTAATGTTTTAGACTAAAAATAAGTAATACAGATTTTTAGAACAAATGGAAAAAAAACAATTTTCTATTCAGTTTTTCAAAACTTTCCATATTAAAAGTGAAAATACAAAAAATATCTCGAAACAAAAAAAAACTTGTAATTTAGACACTTTTTTTTTTCATTTTTAAAAACTTATATAATTATACTGGTTACATTTGTATTTTAGAATTTGAGTGTAATTTTTCGACTAGTAGTCATTGAATAAGACCTGTATCTCTATTCACGGTCTTCAATATGTACGTAAAGAAATTTTATACGTGAAACAACGTAAGGGTATATTTAAAATTACCTGTCTTGAACAGATTTATCCTAAAAATATTTGAAATATATAAACGAGGTACTACTAGTCTTAAAAAATTAAGATTCGCAAACGGGTATCACAGAATGAAGTGAGTGAATAGTAAATTTGTAATGGCTCTGATGCTAACCTCATGCCCAGTATATAAATAAGTTTTATGACATATATATTTTAAGGTTTAAAATGAGCTTATACACGCGGAGGTCAACTGACAATAACGGTAAGGGAAGGACCACTAACAGCAAAGTGTATTATGGCTACTTAAAATTAATAAAGATGATAATTCAGAAATGGTTCTTGTGTATTAATTTATTCAGAGTAAGATCTCTTATTGTCTAAAAATATTTCACCTATTCTTTATATTTTGACGATTAACGCCATATATATACGTGTTAGCCATATAGAGTATACCTAAACTTATTTTCCAAAGGTTAATCAATTAAAAGTAAATTTATAATGTACAATAAGTCAATAGTAAGTAATTTAAAGTAATGAAATCAATTATAAAATTTGCCAATGCTTTCAAATTTAATTTCGAACACATGAATCTGTTCAAAACATTTTATGGACATATTATGGGGACCATGTAATACTTTTGTTTTTTACTCAAGTAAATTGGCAAAGACCAAAAAAACTTTTCTAGACGTAAATATGAAGATGTATGACTTCGTTGCACTTATTCAGTTATGTTTAAAATATGTTTATGGCAAAATTTTACCTGTTTGGTAAGCTAACACAAATTGTGAAATAACTTGCCTTTGTCAATGCTTCCGCCCTGTGAATTAAAAATCCCTTTTTTAAATAACAATAATTATATTCTACGGAGGAGTGGGCATTATGATTTTAGAAATACTGGTAAAAAAAGGTTGGCAACCACTGTTCTAAAAGAAATTTTTATAACTTTTATATCACAATAAAATGAATATAAAGTATGTCTTTGTGCTGTAAAGGGTGTTTTTAGTACATTGGATTTTTTTTCCCTTTTTAAACATAATTTGTAGGTAATGTACCTGTGTTTTGGTAATTTGTAGAAGAAATGAAAAATCCTTTTTGTGGAAGAAGTGAAGAAAGAAGAATAATAAGGTTCTACAAAATCGATATTTCGATTGTAAACACGCTTTAGCGGAAAAGCGGAAATGGGATTTTTAAGAAACTTTTGTTGAAAAACTGGAATAAGGATGGTATATACCTTCATAGCAATTGAACATAATTTAAATTAAAAAATATCCCTAACAGCTCGGCCTACAGGCACAGGTAGATTTCGAATACGCAGACCATGGGGCGCCTGTTTGTTGGGAATTGCGGAAGAAATGACCTTTTTGCAATGATGCGGTAGTCGTAACTGCCCACTTCAAAACCTAACTTGTTTGCAAGCGGAGCCGACAGGGATTTTTTTTGTTTTTATTTTATTTTTTATTTTATTTTTTTGGTATAAGGGTTGGTTCTATAAACAACTTGTCAGTATAAAAGTTTTAGATAATATTAAGAGGATTTATAATAAATTTAAGCGGATTTGATATCTTTTGAATTGACGAAGTTATGAATGTTTTTCTTCTAAAACCCTCCTTTTTCCCCCCTTTGGGGGCATTTTTAATTATATCAAAAATCTGTCTTACATAAATTTTCGGCCCTTTTTCTAGAAATAATAATAACTTTAAACGGATTGATACGTATTATCATTAAGAAATTATGGTTTTTTTCTGTTTTCACAAAAAGCCCCCCATTTCCCCCCCCCCCCTTTGGCTCGATTTTGCCCATTAACGAACTTGACCAAGATTTTATACCCCTTGATTTTATGTATCAGTTTGGAAGACATTTGTGCAGAATTATTGCAGTTATCATGTCCATAAAAAAGTGACATAGATAGATAGATAGATAGATAGATAAAGTTTTGAACTGGGGGTGGTTTTGGGATCTGGGAGTCATGATCGGCGTAAATCTGCATAAATTTTTCAAAAATTCCAACTTAGGTGAGAATATAATAGGTAGTATTTCTTACGAAATATACCTAATAGCCTTAAATTTAAACGGTGATTTCTGATCTACTTAGTTTTTAAAAAGGTAAAAGCTTTGAAAAGTTAAAATCAGTTCTAGAGACAATTTTGTGAGCATGAAGGCGAAGAACAGAAAAATGCCAAAAAATAGAAAGATTGAAACCACATGAGAACACATTCGAAATCTAAATGAATGGGTTTCTGAAAGAAGGCCTATGCTAAAATTTTTGGAAAGTTGAGTTTTCTGTCGAAAAAAGGTCTATGTGGAATGACTGATGATTACTCTGTGTCAAAAATTGCAATTTCATTATATACAAGTTTGTTTAGTTCATCCCCTTGAACGGCGATGGTTCAATTTTCGACCACTTAATTTTAATCCATAAATGCCACATTGGTACCAAAATTTTGGAATGAAACTTTTCCTTTTCATAAGTACATGAAGAAAAGATTTTACTTATTTTCCAATAAATTTGTTTGTAAATTCTGGTCTCATTTAATCATTTCAGCACTTTATAGATAGAAGTACTTTGCCTATGAAAATGTTAAATGCAAAATTTAAACAATAAAATAAAAATAGTATTATTACATAATGAACAGAGGAAAGTAGCTGTTCATTATGACCTAAATACATGGTATACAGGAGTTTCCGTGCTATTTCAGATTCATCATGTAAATGCTATAGTTATAGCTCGGGTGAGTGAAATTAGTGCTGCAGTTCGCAGCCTTGTCTAACAAATAAGAGTGAAATATTCCATCCAGGATATCGTCGGGATAGCTCAGTAGGGAGTGCGCTGGTACGGCAAAACAAAGTACCCAGGTTCGAGTCCTGGTCCCGGCATATTTTCACTCTGTTGGAAGAAATCTCAACTATGATACTGCAATCATTTGGATAGTATTATTACTTTCCTTATCCTAGTAAGTAGTTTTCTATT
Source organism: Maratus michaelseni (assembly GCA_963931845.1). NCBI lineage: Eukaryota > Metazoa > Arthropoda > Arachnida > Araneae > Salticidae > Maratus > Maratus michaelseni. The sequence goes on along the minus strand of OZ007597.1, from coordinate 100,825,743 downwards.
ACACGTAAATGCTTAGCATGAAGATTAAAAAGGAAGGTAATTAAGATTGTAACCCTACGTTTTACTGGGTACTCAGGACATCGCTGAATCAATGACATTAATTTCCTCATTTCTCGAAATTTTGAATTTGTAACTTAGGCCCTACTTCCAAACACACATTCAATAAATTTTTTAACCAAAAATAGAACTGACTTCATAAACTACTACAAAGTAAAAAATAATTTTTTAGATAATAGTTAATAAGAAATTAAATTAAGAGCATTGTATTTACCATGCATATTATTATGTTTATGTACATTAATTTGATTTTTTGGAGTCGGCGCCAGCCAAGCCAAGTTAAAGCCATGTTACCATTTTTAAATATTCCATCTGTATTTTCAAATGAGGTTAGCAACTATATGTCGATAAACATTGCTTTGGAAATTAGTTAATCATTTAAATCATTGTATTTTCTACCATTTGATGAGTTATATGTATTTTTTTTATTGTCTCGTATTTATGTAGATATAATTTATACGCGTGTTACGATTTATATTGGATATTTTGTTTTGCATTTTGTACTTGTCTTGGCTGGCACCGACTCCAAAAAATCAAATTAATGTACATAAATATAATAATATGCATGGTAAATACAATGCTCTTAATTTAATTTCTTATTAACTATTATCTAAAAAAAATATTTTTTACTTTGTAGTAGTTTATGAAATCGGTTCTATTTTTGGTTAAAAAGTTTATTTTTCGCTTTTTAGTAGTTTTTGAAGTCGGTTCTTTTTTTGGTTAAAAAGTTTATTTATTTATTTATTACTTTAGTGATATCCATATTTACATTAAACCATATTGTTGCTAATATCTTTTTTATTTCATGCTAAACATGGCAGTAGACTAGAGTACGGAAGATTAGAAAAATTATCATTATTCTCATCTAATGTCTTTAAAGCCTTTAATGATATCTATATTTATATTAAACCATATTGTTGCTAATATATTTTTTATTTCACGCTAACCTTGGCAGTAGACTCGATTACGGAAGATTAAAAATTTTATCATTATTCTCACCTAATCGTCTTGGATAATGTGTCATAATCGGGCTGTATACCTGTTGTATGAACAGTCGGGCTCTATGAACAGTTTTTGATAACTGCGTAACTCACTGATTTCGGTGCTTATGCTTAATGTGTACTGATTTTTACGATCCGTACAAGATAAATACACTGCGCCAACAATGTCACCTATAATACTATTTGGAGTAACCCCTTTCTTTCTTTCTATATTATCACTCTATAGTTAATATTATGTAGTAGAAATATTAAAAGACAATTGCAGAAACATTTATATACAACTGTATTGTATAATATAATATAGATAATTAGATATTTTAAAAACAGTTTCCAAACTAGTGCGCCACAGGTGATAAATCATTAAATATTTTCTGTAACTCGTACATTTGTATGGGATTTGAAACAACAATGTATTTAATTATGCGCCAATAAACGCTCGTCAAAATATGCCAAATCGCTGTGAAACTGCAACAAACTTTTAAAAAATTCAAAAGTAGATTTGTTGTGGCATAATTTATAGTTTTTATCCGTACGTTGTATTATATTTATCCAATTCACAATTTTATGTAATTTTGCTTTTCAAATTTGGCAACACTCAAAAGTTTTAGTTTCAGTTTAGATCTTAAAAACTTTGTTCTATGGAAATAAATACCATAAGTTAAAGCTGATTTAAATATGTCAGTCTTTTTATTATTTGCAGCATGAAAGTCGTCTGCCCAACAACTGATGAACCGGACGTAATTACTCTTGATAATATCCGATTTGCTTAAAATTTTGTATATACGTTCATTGTGAAAAAGAGCTCATTGGTTAAGTATAAAGACGGGGGGGGGGGACAGTGGCTAATGCCCCCTTTAATTTATTCGTGCAGAATTATAATCCGATAGGTTAAAGCTGATTTAAATATGTCAGTCTTTTTTTTACTTGCAAATTCACGTAATAGAATATTGTATGATATTAAATGAAAGTCGTCTGCCCAACAAATTAACTATTTTTAAAATGCTTATTCTTTTTTCGTTTTTGTTGAATTTCTGAAAAAGTACTGAACCAATTTTCATAAAATTTAAATGGGACCAATTCGAGAGTATTCTATTTCGAATAAAAAAAATCACATAAATAGGACGCATAGTTCCGGAGTAATTGGTGTACATACTTAAAAGAAAAACATACACGTCATATTGATAACCTCCTCCTTTTTTGAGACGGTTAATTATAAAACGGTATTAAACGTAGTGGATTGCAGAGGCTATAATATAGCGTACGTATAGCTCAGACTTGACATTGCTAGATTTCTTCATGTAGTGTTGTCTTAAAGATCCAGTTTTGAGATATCCACAAACACCAGAGCTTCCACATGTCTTAAAATGCAATATTACGAAGTAAAGAAGTTCATATTTATAATGCTGCACTTTCAAGTATATATTGGGTTCTCCGAAAAGTTCGTGAGGTTGAGAAAATCAATTCGTACCGGAAAACTCTATCATTTAATTATTAGACACTGATTCCGATATCTAATGCCTAATAATTAACGGGTAGACTTTATCGGTATGAATTACTTTTCCCAATCGGCACGAACTTTACGGACAACCCAATACTTGACATTGCAGTGGATAAACAGCTTATCATTCCATGGTTACATGTTTCTTCCTTTTAACACTTAATATATATTTTTTCGACAAAAATAAACTTACCATCAGTGAATTATCCAATTATCCATTATTATCAATCAGTGAAACATCCGATACTTTATATTTTTATGAATTGTAACTTTTATGACATAATCTTTTATATTTATTTCTAAATATTCCACCTTTTTTATTATTAAAGGAGGAATATTAGGCAATAAAAGGTATTCTGATAAACTTTTAATCGGAGAACAATTTTCACATTTTTATTTTATGTTTTAAAGGGAATTAGTGTTCTTGTGTTTGCGACAAAAACAAAATCTATTAAAGATGAGAAAATGATCGTTATTTTAATACTTTTCATTCAAGCAGATTATCTCTGCGTCTTTTGAAATAATTATTTCAAAGCTCATTGAAAATAAATCTTTTAACCATTTTTAAGACATCCGTACAATATTCTGGAAGCAAATGGTTCATTTACCGCAACTTTTATTACCCTTTTATTTAAATCGGGAAAACCAGACTTCCTAAAAGTATTTAAATGAGTGTATCAAAGTTATTACTTTTCAAAAAGATTATCAATAAATTTTCCATCATAACTCATTACAAACAAAGTACTTATTTTCGTTAGATTTTGTTCTTTAACGTCTTTTGGAAAATTTAATGAATGTTAAAAGATTATATTTAAAGTGTGTGTATACCAATGCCTATCGATCCTTAATTTGTAAATAGCTTAGTTTAAGTATATGCTGAACTTAAAACAATTTATATGCAAGCAAAATATTATTTTATATGATTCTTTATTTGGATTTAAGGAAATGCATTTTTTGTGTAAAACTAATTTATAATTTATAACGCAATAGATTCTAGTTCTTTAAAAGAAAAATTATAAATATTATTATAAGTTATTTTAAAGTTAACTGTTGTTAAAATTTCTTATTATGTAATTTGTCTGCTCATAGATTTTAAATTTTTTACTCACGATATATGTTATAGAAGTTACTTTATATCCCAAAAAGATGCCAGCATGCACACACAAATTCAAGCGCAAGTTGAATCTTTATCATCTGAAAATTGAAATACAAAAACTGCACTGTAAAAAGATATTATAATTTAGAGATAATTTTTTCTAATAATAATTAACGAACATTTCCGTTTTGATTTTTTCTTCAAATTATGAAACATTGTTATATATAAGTTAAAAGTGAACTAAAATTGTGATACCTAAGCTTTATTTACGTTTAATAACCTAAGATGACATTTAGCATTTACTATAGGTACTACTCGTTTCTATAGTAGAAACAACATACTACTACAATTTGAATGTATTAAATATTTAATGAATAAATTAAATATTTAATGAAATATGAGCAGTTGTATGAAATAGTTTTTAAAAGTGCATGCTCGAACTATACTGAACTTTTATTCATGATTTGGAAGTCAACTCTACAAAGCAACTAACATAAAAATAACAAGACCAGTCGAATTTCTTTAAAATTCCCAAAGGTATCGGCGATATAGTGATCTGAATTTCGGTTACTTTAGAGAAAAAGTCGGATGATAAGGGATTTTTCAAAAATTGTCACTTTTTACAAACTGACTTCCAATAGATGAGTTAGTATTTAATATATGTCAACGAGTAGGTTTAGAACGAATGCTTCGCTTTCGTAATCCTCTTTTTGTAGGAATAAGCTCGTTCTGGTAGTTTTTCATAAAGATCTAAAGCATGAATAAAAATTTATAACTAAAAAAATTAAAAATTAAAATAATAATTTGTAGAAAATCCTTTATCATCCAACTATCTTTAGAAAGCAACTGCAACTCAACTTACTCTATTGCTGATATTTTCTGAATTTTTATTCTATTTCACTGGTCTCTTTATATGCGTTGCTCGAAAAAGTTGTCTACCAAATCATAGGGAAAAAACATGCTATTCTTACACAAATGTTGTAAAATACGCACATAGTCCTATGATAGTTATACTGATTATATTCTAGCTTTATAATGAAGCTACAGATAATTTAGAGAATTTTATTTTACCAAGGATGATATTACATTTTTTTTTAATTTGTTGGTTGACTCCTACTTGCTCTCATAATCAAACCATCGCTAAAAAATGTGAAATCAAACATTTTCTCTTTAGTATAAGAAAAACATTTTCCACATGAAAATCACTTTAATTTATGTGTTACTAAAATAGGCGTAAGACTAAATACATGTACAAATGTCTTAAAAACTTTAAAACATAAGATCTCAATAGTTCTATTTTAGTAACATATAAATTGTCATTTTCATGTGGAAAATGTTTTTCTTATAGTGAATCTTATAGTGAACAAAGACGAATCTTTCGTTTCGAATTTGCTTTTATTGTTAAAGTTATTTTAGTGATTTTCACTTCTCAAAGTTAATAATGCGTCAAGTATTTCTCTAGATAATCGGCAAACTGTGTAAAATCAAACGTGTCCGGTGGTTTTTGGCACTATAGTGTATGTATCTGCCGTCGCACACCACACCAACCAGATATGTCGTGAATAACGTCATGGTTGCTAATTTTGCACCTAATGAGATGGTGCAGATTTAGCCATGAGGATAAATGTTTCAATGGGAAGGTTATTTGGTTGGTTGTTGTCTGTTACGGAAGGAGAGAGTGCCCTGTCTGATAGTCTTTCTAAGAAAACTTAACGCTTATGCACGTGATGTTCGAAGAAAACCACGAAAATCTCCTGGTATCAAAGCTGATGATCGTGACGTGGGTTAGAACCCAGCACCTCTCGTCTACCGGCTTTGAGAGACGAACCTTACAGTCGCTCTTTGATCTTTGATGGAAAAGAAAGCAGAAAGAATAGCGAAAGCCTTTGAAGGTAATTTGCACCGTAGAGAATCGATTACCGTACGAAATTGCAATTTTAAAGGGGTTTGTTGCATTCGGAGACTAGACCTATGTGATTTCTTTTTATTTCAGTCTAAATAAAATTGTATGATTATACCATATTCATTATGTGTTTTTTAATTGTGCCTTAATGTGATTAATAGTAATCTCGGAATAATACTGTAATTTGAAAAAGTTTTTTACCGCCTTTAAATTTTAAAGAATCCTAGTTTTCTTTTCGTACATTTATAAATCAGGAACTTTCATTAATATTCAAGATTTTTATTTTGCGTTAGATTCCTGAAATATACGAAGGAAAGTCATTAAGTAAGTCACAAAAGATAATTAAATAGTAACTTATAATGATATTCACTTCAAAACTATTTTTATTTCTCAGCATATTCTCCACCAAAATTTATGCACTTATATCACCGTTTTATCAGTGCCCCAACACCAGCTGCTTAACATTTTTTGGGTTGCTGTCTCAGCCACATTAGGACTTTAAATTGAACTTTTTCATCATCTGTGAACATGATCTTGCTTCCAAGATGGTTTTTTAGTGGACTAAACAGATGAAAATAGCTTGGGGTTAGAGTCGAAGCTGTATGGTGGATGTTGAAGAAGTTGCCAACTACACTTTTGAATTGTCTCCTGTGTTCAACTTGAAGTCCTAATGTGGCTGAGACCGAAACCCAAAGAATGTTATGCAGCTGGTGTTGGGGCGCTGATAAAACGGTGATATAAGTGCATAAATATTTGCGGAGAAGTTATCATTGTAAGTTATTATTTAATTATCTTTTGTGACTTACTTAATGATTTACCCTCGTACATTTAATTCATATTTGGAATTTAGAAAAAATGATAATCTCAAACAATAAAACATATAAACAGCAAAGAGAAAAACACGCAAAGAGAATTCATATTTTATCACGACATCTAAAATAAATTATTATTTGTTACATACATAAATTTTCATGCCTAATGACATACGTTTTTTCAGTGACAATGTATTATCTATATTCCGATTTTTATTTGATAAATACTGCTTTTTAATAATAAAATTATTCTGAAACAAATTCCAGTCTTCTTCAAAAATAAATAATCTCAACGAAAGAAGATTCATTCCTATAATGCGTGCTTCATCAAAATTACTCTTCGGTTGCGTGTGTTTTTTACATTACCATTAAACAGAAAGAGACAGGATACCTGACAATGACCGTACAAAAATTATATTTAATGTGGAATGTCATACATTATGCCGAAAACATAGCTTCCAAATTTTACGCTTTTTCTACCACTTTTTTTTAAACATAAAAATCTAGATGATTTAATTACGGAAATTTAGAATAAAGCATGATAAATGTTTTGTTCAAAAATAGTAATAAGAGAAGAGTTTAAAAGTTGGCAGCTCTGCTAAAAGCAATCTTCAGAAACGAATGTGACTAAATAAAAATTTTATGTATATTTTTATAAAATATTATATATAATAATAATATATAATATAATATATTATAATATATAATATAATATATTATAATATATAATACAATATATTATAATATAATATATTATAACAAGTTAATATATTATAAAATAAATAAAACTTTTTTTTAGTGTTGGAAAACTTTTGAATTTTTGACAAGCTCTATTTTTACGTCGAACTGAAATTGTATACTGATAATCAAATGAGGGGGTCGGGGCAAGAAAGTACCAAGCCACATTTTTGGTGAAATAAATCTAACACTGTAATCTGTTACTTAATATTGTAAATTATAATATCCTACATATAATTTTTTTCCAATTTTACTTGCTGGCAGCATATGTCCCAGGCTTCATTTTGGCCCCAGATGTTTATGCCCCCAATGAAGATTAGTTTAATTTACAAAAAACTAATAGTAATATCATTAAAGTAATGTCATATTGTTACTCAAAATATCTCAAATGTTACTAAGACATTGGCTAAAAAACATTAGGAAATATATCTTGATTTGAGTATTTGATCAAATTTTCAAATTGAAATATCTCAGAAGTTAAAAAATGCGGCTTAGCACTCTCTTACCCCTACCCCCACAAATGCTTTTCCGGGCATATTCGATTCAAACAACTCAAAATGTCAAATGTTGGTGTTATCAATGGAAAAATAAAATTTTGTACGATTTTAAAACATATTTATTTTAAACATATTTATTATAATTTATTAAAATATAAATATATCATCTTTTTAGAAAAAATCCCATTAATTTCTATATCTCAACAGAAAGATTTGAGGGATAAATAAAATACAAATTGTGGTATTAACAAAGTGGTATATCGTTGAGCTATTGTTATTTGAATTAAAAATTCTAAAGAAAATTACAAAGAAGATTTGTCTTTTTCAAAGCACAAGCAGTGCACGAAAATACTATAATCTTTAAAGTGAGTTACAAAATAGAAACTCTGTTAATAATAGAGAAATGAGTCAATAGATTATTAATCATCTTACTTAAAAATTTTTGAAGAATATTTGAAAACACATTGTTTAATATAGCATTAGCGAAATACGCTGTTCTGGCAAAAAGTATACCAGTGGACTATTGTGGATTCAAAATTCTAAGGAAACCATAAAGAAGATTTTGTTCTTTATCAAAACACAAGCCGTCTAAAAAAAGTACTACAAACTTTAAAATAAGTTACAAAATAGAAAGAGCGTTAATAATAAAGAAATAAGTCAAACAGATTATTAATCATCTTACGTCCAAAATTTTAAAGAATATTTCTATACACACCGCTTAATATAGCATTAGCAAAATACGCTGATTTGGCAAAAAAATCTTGCTTTTCAAACATTAAATGATATATGATTTATTACCACAATCCATCACCAAACACTTAAGTCTTTATTTAGAGCAATATGTCAAAAAGTAGACAACCATTTTTTCTCTTACGGTATTAATCAACGGTCCATTTTATCGTGGCCAGCAGCATTTCTTTTCACTTTTTCTTAATTGCCAACTTCAGTATTTTTAAGCAACTTCAAAAAAGATAAGCTACTATTATCGGTTGTTATGTGTTTTTGAGTATATATATATGTATGTGTATATGTATGCAATGTACCAATTTTCTATGCTTAACATTGGACGAATTTGAATGTAACATTTTTCGCTATAATTTTAGTATACGTTTTAAAAGTTTTAGGGTAAAAGAAGGCATCGTAATTCGAATTCTTTTTTCTAGTGACATGTTAAAAAATTTAATATGTGATTGTCTATTGTGTGTCAAACTTGAGCGAAGATGTCAATTTAATGTCCCTTTATAAAGGAAAGAATGGCAGCATAACAAGATACGAGCAATAAAATTTGATTACTGGGACGCTTTTGGACAAAAATTTATCAAATCTGCCATTATTTGAAAGTTAATGTTTCTTGACTTTTCTAGCTTATCTTTCCTACAGGGATGAGAGCACTCCGACCTGAATGCCCGATTGTCACCACTAAATGTAAATAGTTTTTGTCACCAATTTTTGAAATTTAACACCGTGGAGAATACTATTAAAATTTAGTGGTAAAAATTGGACATTCGAGTCGGAGCACTCTCATCCCTGTACCTAATTTGTCCAAGTAGGTATTACCAATTCCCTCCCCCCCCCCCCCAAATTCCAGGAATGTTGTTTCTGGAAAGCGGGCAGGGAAAGAAATTTCCAATCTTAGGTTGCGCCTTTTTCGTATGTCGTCGTTCTCTTATTTATAAAGGTACTCTACTGGCATGAACGTTCTTTAAATTGAATGGGCAAAACAACAAAGGTTTGCCATAAAAAATGCTCTATTGTTCGAAGCCACTCTTACTAAAATACGCCAATTGACAAACAATAAAGAAATAAAAGGCAATATTAAGAACATTAGTGATTTTGTACAATTGCAAGCAAGTCGTGGCAAAACATTCACTTTAAATCGCTATCAATTTTTATAACTTGTTGTAAATGTGTTTACAGTCCATGTAGTATTCTAATGTTTTGCGGCAACCATTAGTCCAATGTTTCCACATAATGGAAATTATGGATTTTACACTAAAAATTTTGAGTATGTAATTACGATATAATGAAATTACATTGGAACGATTCATAAAGTTCTGATAGTCGTTTAATGTTTCGCAAAAAATATTTGTCCGATACTGCCACAAAATACTGCTTTTTAATTTTGCGCTGAAAATATTTAATCTGAAAGTGGGAAATAATGCAACTACATCAGAAATATTTTTAAAATGACAACATTATTGTTGAAATATTGCATTTTAATTGAAAATGTCACCGCTTTAAGCAAAGTATGACACATAAATTTGTTAATACTTATAATATTTAAGATATCCTTGACAGTAACTTCCTCGTTTTAGCTAAAAATATCACCGATAGATGGCGCTGCACTGTTATAACGCTCACACTAACGTATAAAAATGGATCCTATTTTACACAGATTTTAACCTACATTCCATATATTAATTGAAATACTAAAATAAGAACAAAAAATCATGCATCAAGCGTATATTATGAAACACTTTCCAACAGAAACAGAATATTATTGAAATTTTTTTTTTTTTAAATACAATAAAATGAGATATTTAGAAAAGCAATTTATATAAATGCACACATTTTTCGCATAGACCATAATGTGACGAAATTATTTTGTGTATCCCAATAAACGAACTATAAATACTTCAAACTTCATTTTAAATAGCGAGCATTCTACAGTGAACTGCATTAACACATAAAAGCTACATGCAAATCCGAGTGTATATGCGCAAGTTAGAACTGTTTTAGTTAGTTTACAGTTAGAACACGAACAGATAAACCGAACTCATAAACACTTTACAACTATGTGGAACAGTATTGAAAAGGGTTTGTGTTTTGAAATTTCAAGGCAGTATTTCAGTTCGATATTTTCTACCTGTGATATTTGGATTTAAAACAAGGAGGCGTAGTAAAGAATCCCAACAATATCCTGGCTAATAGCACAGTAGGGCGAGCGTTGGCACGGCAAACCAAATTACCTAGGTTTTAGTCCTAGTCTCGGCATATTTTCGCTCTGTTGGAAAAAATCTTAACTATGATACTCTTAACTATGATACTCCAACCATTGGATTTAATTTACCTAGTTGAATATACTATCCTCTGTTCACTAGGAAACTTTATATTTTGAGTGGAAATCCTACACAAACAGAAAATTTCCTTTTTATTTCCTCTAATGACGAGTAATGCAGTTTGCATCATCAGGAAAGTAAAGGCGATACAAAAAACCGGTGTGACAATATTAAGTACAAACAAACTGGCTTCGACCGCTAACGGGCCCCTAATCTACATCGAGACCTCGAATCGAATTGAATTCTGGATTTGTATAAAACCTCGAACACTACGAACCTCCGTCTCGGCTCCGGCCGGCCTGCGGCACCGTATCCCGGGCGTGCGCGCAGGGAAATCCTTTATTTCTATCTCGAATCGAACGAAACTCACGCTGGCAAAGACGATAAAAAACAGGTGTGATAATATTCAATACAAATACCTGTTCTATATACATGTGCATCAGTATATATAATAATTATTGTATAGATATTTTTTTAATATTGTGCAATTTTTCATGTTTATTTCTAAAACAGAAATTTCCGTCTTGAATTGCAGAAAAATTGAATTTCCCTCTTGTAAAATAAGGTAAAAACAAACCGGAAGTTTTGTGAAAAACACCGAGAATAGACGGCAACTTTGCTACTAGTACATTTTCCGTTTTTTATGGAATTTTGCTTACAGTGCAGGGGTCATAGAAGTATGTAATATGGAGTTTTTATTTCCAAATTCACCGTACGGGGGTAAATTTTACGCAAGGATTATTTTTTGAGTTTATTTCAAACTCATTAATGGTAAACATTAAAAAATGGTTTAAGATAGAAATTGTTTCTTTTTAATTAGTTTTATCGAATGCTAACAAAATATCAATTGTTAATAATATTTAAACACATATTTTATCTCAAAAAATTTAATACATATTTTATTGAAACATCCGGTATTTCTTATTTTATTGTTAGTAAAAATAAGATTTTTGTTGTATTGCGCGTCATAAGTCCTTCAGGACTTGGGTGCGACGGTTGACGTGCTTGACGGGCGCCACTCTGGAGCCTGACGGTGCAGCTCGGTTTTATACCATCCTGGATGTAGCATCCATTAATATCTATTAGAAACGATGCAGTATGCAATGAAGGATTACCAAGCGAGAGTAGGTTTAGTTTTAAGTCGCAATCGCAATGTGTTCTTTATTAATCTACTTTTTTACTTAGGGAAACATCATAATTGTGGAAAATGAAAGGTAGCAATGGGAAGTAACAGTAACAACTAACAATTGATTGAACTCAATTAATTAATAATAACCACGACCTACAATAAATGCAAGCACGAATATGGATTCACGCTATGCGAGAATGACAGAGCGCAAGCAAGAACGAGTGAACAAGTGTTCCATAGATTTTAGCCATAGTTGTTGGTTGTTATTCGACGCAAGGCTCAGAGAAGCTGGCAAAAGTATGTATTTAGAGAAAGCCTCTAAGTCGTTATTGTTTAGTAATAATAATCAAATTGTATGTTGAATATTTAGTTGTTCATTTTATTGTTTATTAAACCAGCTTGTTTGTAATTGTACTTGAAGAATCTTAATTGTAGTGAAATTGTACATTTTAATACCACACTTTTTACATCATATTTATATTCTTCGTTAATAACACTATTCATTTTCTATTAATAATGAATTTAAAATTACGAAATCACAACTTTAACTTTGTATAAATCCTAAAATACATCACTGAATATACCATCCTGGATGTAGCATGCATTAATACGTATTAGAAACGATACACTATACAATAAAGGATTTGCATGCGAGAGCTCAAGTAAGTTTAGTTTTAAATTGCAATCGTCATGTTTTCTTTATTTCTACTTTTTCACTTAGGAAAACATCATAATAATTACAAACCTCATTTATCTCTCCAAACCAAATTTATCACTCTATATGACTGTATATTTTATTGTTTATTAAACCAGATTGTTTGTAATTGTACTTAAAGAATCTCAATTGTAGTGAAATTATACATTACTAGCTGTTACCCGTGACTTCGTTCACGTATCATTAAAAGAAGCATAATTGCATTAATTAAGCAAAATATTTCATTCCCGATAATTAGAAACGTAAATAATTAACTAACTCTTTATCACTTTCCATAGGAGACAATACAGTATTTCTATGTTATAGAGGCCTTGACATAACTAAGTTTTAAAAAAGTGAAATTTTGTGACAAATAATTACGAAAAGGAAACTGCAACCAATGAAAAAAGGCGGGCCAAATAAAATCGTTGAAATCGGCGAATTGTGTAAAAACATATGTCAAGTTTACCTGGTAAGCCATTTTACTTTTAACGCCTTTGTGAAATGTTTTAATAACCATACTTCAAAGATAATGGAAATAGTATATTCTTTTTCATTAAATTCAATTATTGTGAATAGGGAGCAATAATTGTAGACCTAAATGCAAGGAGCTTAAATTTGACTCCTTGATTTAATCTTATAACTCAAAAAAAAAAATCTTTAATTCTAAATGAAAATATGTTGACAGACGATTTTTGTTCTCCAGAATAAATTGATTCATGGAGTTTGAATATGTGAAAATACGTTTTTATTTTTCAAAAATTTTACTGTAATCAAGATTTTTTTCTTTCACCATAAATTCAAATTGAAAATAATTTTTTTTTTCAGTTTTAATGAGAAAAAATATATTAATCCGTTTTATTTCTTCTGTTTTATCCACAAAAATGGAATAATTTAGTTGCCATTTTTAGAGAAACTTCGTTAAAATTTACAAATAATAATAATAATAATAATATCTCGAAATTTAAATCATTTTTTTTAAATTCTGAGAGTTTATGACATCCTCGGATGAATGATAACCGGTGTTAATACCGGTGTTAAGTAAATCGCGTTGCGTTTGACAATCTGAAAGGAGTAGTTGCGAAATACAAAAAGGCGGTCAGATTTTAATATAATAGATTCGTATTTATTTTTCTTTTCCTAATAATCATGGTGTGGTTTTTGGCAAAAAACTCTCATCTGTATGTAACTGATATTCATGTTTAATAATCGGTATAGATACAAAAAATACTTAAATTTTTCGTTTTAAATATGGTGTGAAACTCATCTACTTTCTAAACTTACCGATCCATGTATTATTAATGTAAGGAATTGATTTACGCTCCTTGTAAAACACATTTGAAAATTCCCGGTTTATTTCAAATATGACATCAGTTTTTCCTCACAGAAATCTCTTTTTAATGGCATAATTCTTGTTAATTTTCTTTTTCTGGCAACCAGGGCGTAAATTTTAGCGGAAAACTCACATTTGTATGTAACTGGTATTCAAGCTAATTATTAATCAGTATCGATAAAAAATATTTTGGTTTTTCATCCTAAATATTACGCCCATTATCTATCTACTATCATTAAACATTGATTTCATGCGCCTTGTATTATTACGAACATTTAAAAATACATGTTTTATTTATGACGTCATATTTGTCCAAGCCGAGGAGGATCCTTTTCATAGTTCCATGGTCCAAGCGAAATCTATTTTTAATAATATAGAGTAAATGTACCAATAGTCGGCCACTTAACTGTTTTTTTGTATATAAACCATAACGTAGAATTTTTAAAAAACGACACAATATTTTTAACAGTGATATATGTTAAAACATACGTTTCTTATTATGTTTCAGCAATTATTTTTAAAAAACACGGTAATAGTTTTTTTTTTAGACAAAGTTAAGTTCAAAAAGGGCAAGTTCTCCAATAGTCGGCCACTTTAAAGCTAATGTTCGGCCATCACTGCACCAATAGTCGGCCACTTCAGAATTTTGTCACTTTCTTCTATCTTTACAAGAAGAAAGTATTGGATTCATGAAAATTTTCGACTTCTGGTTTTCGACGGATTTATACGTTTTAGAAGGTCCTGAACACGATTTGACTGTTTTTTGAAAATGTCTGTCTGTGACTGTCTGTCTGTCTGTCTGTATGTGACAACAATTTTGTGGGCGCCTTATCTCAAGAACTAATACTCGGAATTTAATAAAACTTTAGATTCAGTTAGTCACTGATATAAATTGGTGCTGATTAGTTTTTGGTAAAAATCGTCCGGCAGGTGGCGCTGCTATGCAGCATTTTTTGCGATTTCCGCAATAGCTCTATCTCAAGATCTAATTCTCGGAATTTAATAAAACTTTATATTCAGTTAGTCCGTGATATAAATGGGTGCTGATTAGTTTTTGGTAAAAATCGCCCGGCAGGTGGCGCTGCTATGCAGCATTTTTCGCGATTTCCGCAATAACTCTATCTCAAGATCTAATTCTCGGAATTTAATAAAACTTTATATTCAGTTATTCCGTGATATAAGTTGGTGCTGATTAGTTTTTGGTAAAAATCGCCCGGCAGGTGGCGCTGCTATGCAGCATTTTTCACGATTTCCGCAATAGCTCTATCTCAAGATCTAATCCTCGGAATTTAATAAAACTTTATATTCAGTTAGTCCGTGATATAAGTTGGTGCTGATTAGTTTTTGGTAAAAATCGCCCAGCAGGTGGCGCTGTTATGCAGCATTTTTCGAGATTTCCGCGATAGCTCTATCTCACGAACTAATACTCGGAATTTAGTAAAACCTTATATTCAGTTAGTCTCTGATGTAAATTGGTGCTGATTAGTTTTTGGTACAAATCGACCAGCAGGTGGCGCTGCTATGGAGCATTTTGCAGGATTTACACGATTTTAGCGACAGTCATATATCAAGAAATAATTCACAGATTTTAATAAAACTTGAGCTTCAGTTAGACCTTGATATAAATTGGTGCTGATTCATTTTAGTGTATGCGAAACCTGTGTGAGATAGAAGAAAGTTTTGTGATTGATACATCCAACTAGTTTTACCTGGAAAACGACGCTAACAAATTTTACTGAATTTTGCATTCTATCAATTTCTGTTATAAGAAGGTGATTGAGCTATCTCACATGTTCGAGAAAATTAAATTAGTGTGTCATTTAGGGTCACTGCGGGTAAAGCTAATTTTATTTTATCTGCTAAATGGCTTTAACGATTTTGACTAAGTTTTGTATCCTACATTTTTGGGATACAATAAGACCATTGGACTGGGTCGCATGTTCCAGAAAATTTCATTAGTAGGTCATATGATATGGGGGTCACTATGGGTTAAATAAATTTTATCTAAAAACGACAAACGATTTTGACTAAATTTTGTATCCTACCGATTTGGTGTACGAAAAGACTAATGGGCTGGGTCACAAGTTAAGGGTCACATGTTAAGGTCCAAGGTAATTTTATCTTATCTAATAAATGTCTTTAACGATTTTGACTACGTTTTGTGTCCTAACTTTTTGGGATACAAGAAAACCATTTGGCTGGGTCACATGTTCGATAAAATTCGATTAGTGGGTCATTTGGCGGTCACTATGGGTCAAACAAATTGCATTTAAAAACGGTTTAAGCGATTTTGACTAAATTTTGTATGCTACAGTCGACTGCAAAAAAAAATAAAATTATAATAATAATAAATAAAAATAAATAAACGCTGGTACCCCTTCTGGTCGCGCTCAAATTGAAGTTAGATTAAAGTGGGTTTTGAATCGAATTATGCATTTTGAATCCCGCAGTGGAAAAGCGAAGGGAGGGGCAGTCCCAACTGCCGCAATCCAATCTAGTTGTTTTAACACTTTTCAACAGAATTGAAAAGCAAATAATGGGGGTACCAACTGCCGCATCAAATCGAGTTGCCTTTAACACTTTTCAACATAGTTGAAAAGCAAATATGCATACATTCGTGCATCAGTGAAGGGGCGATCCCAATTGCCGCATCACGGCATTCCGATCTAGTTGTTTTAACACTTTTAAGCATTTTGAGCATGAAATATATTTAGTATGTAGTTTATTAGTATACGAGTTCATTTTGAACCCCGCAGTGGAAAAGCGTACGGAGGGGCGGTCCCAACTGCCGCATTCCAATCTAGTTGTTTTAACACTTTTCAACAGAATTGAAAAGCAAATAATGGGGGTACCAACTGCCGCATCTAATCGAGTTGCTTCTAACACTTTTCAACATAGTTGAAAAGCAAATATGCATACATTCGTGCATCAGCGAAGGGGCGGTCCCAACTGCTGCATCACGTCATTCCGATCTAGTTGTTTTAACACTTTTATGCATTTTAAACATGAAATATATTTCGTATGTAGTTATTAGTATACGAGTTCATTTGGAACACCGCATTGGAAAAGCGTAGGGAGGGGCGGTCCAAACTGCCGCATTCCTATCTAGTTGTTTTAATACTTTTCAACAGACTTGAAAAGCAAATAATGAGGGTACCAACTGCCGCATCTAATCTAGTTTAAGAAAAAGCTACTGTGTACGAGCATTTGCGACTTTAAAGTAACCCCGATATCGAATATCAGTTTTCTATCCCTATTAATTCTAAATAAATCATAATTTAGAATGATAAACAACAATTACTGATAATTTCAATTTTTTAAATTTCGAATTTTATAGAAACCATTCTTTGCGAGAGCTTACATCTTAAAAGAAACCCCCATGCAAAATTTGAAGTTTCAAAGCCACAGAAATTGCAATTTAAAAAAATTTTTAGTTGCTTTTAAATTTCTAATTTTTTAGAAACTGTTCGGCTACGGTCAGACCACTTACGTATGGAAAAGGTTATCCATGTCTAATTTCAAGTTTCTACTCTAAACTTTATTAAAAAAAACATAATTCAGAACATTTTCCTCTCATTTCAGCATTCTAAATTTCCGAATTTTTATAGGCCTTTCTGAGCCGGTTGTTTATGTCTTAAAATTGACCACCATGCCAAATTTTAAGTTTCCAGCAACAAAACTATCACAGATTTTGAAACTTTAGAACGTTTATTTGGTTCTGTACCCTTCGAAATTCCGTTTTTTTTAAGAAACTATTTCGTACCAGCGTTTACATATTAAAAATGACAGAATTAGGAAATTTTAAATTTCTCTCCCTAGTAATTCCATATAAATCGTAATTTAGAATGTTTTTAGAATATTCACTGTTTTTTTCATTTTCTAAAATTCCCCCTCTTTTTAATTGCCTTGATCCAGAATTTACCTCTTAAAAGTAACAGACATGTTAAATTTCAAGTTTATATTCCTAACAATTCTACATGAATTGTAATTTAGAACTTTTTCCACTCATTTCACACTTTTAAATTTCGAATTTTTTAGAAAACAAAAACTATGCCAACTTTCAAGAGGGCAAAAAGGGCACGTTTGGAATGTTTTTTGCTCATCCATCTACTTACGAAAAGTGGCCCTGACGTAAAATATAGTCTATGTCGGAGCAGAGACTGCCACCTTTACTTTTGAAATTATTTCGGTAGTTCTAGTAGTTTCCCGTACAAACAAACAAACAAGCACATAAAAAAAGATTTTTTTATATAAAATTATTTTAGATGTAGAGATAAAGTTATATCTATCAAACAACAAAAAAAAGTGGCACTCCGGGAGTGCCGACAGAAGTGAAAACTTGAACAATTACGTGTGTATTTTTTGAATCGTCAGGAAATGTTTTATTGTGCAGGAAATACTTTTAAATCAAGTGTTTTTTTATTCATTATTATAAATTACTACTACAAAAATTATATTACAATTTTCATTTAATGCGCT
The DNA here is from genome assembly GCA_963931845.1 of Maratus michaelseni. Classification (NCBI taxonomy): domain Eukaryota; kingdom Metazoa; phylum Arthropoda; class Arachnida; order Araneae; family Salticidae; genus Maratus; species Maratus michaelseni. The sequence goes on along the minus strand of OZ007597.1, from coordinate 100,807,447 downwards.
ATTGTACATGAAAAATCATGCATATTATTTTACATACAAAAATTTCGGGAACCAGACTTCAGTCGCACTATACCGCTCACATTTTTCTGCGTTATTATACCGCTTACTATACCGCTTATTATACCACTTACTATACAGCTTACTATACCGCTTACTATAACGCTTACTATACCGCTTACATTTTTCTGCGCTTACTATACCGCTTACTATACTGCTTACATTTTTCTGCGCTTCCTATACCTTACTATACCTCTTACATTTTTCTACGTTTACTATACCGCTAACTATACCACTTACATTTTTCTGCGTTTACTATACCGCTTACTATACCACTTACATTTTTTCTGTGTTACAATACCGCTTACTATACAGCTTACTATACCGCTTACTATGCCGCTTACATTTTTCTGCGTTACTATACCGCTTACATTTTTCTGCGCTTACTATACCGTTTACTATACCACTTACATTTTTCTGCGTTTACTATACCGCTTACATTTTTTCTGTGTTACTATACCGCTTACTATACAGCTTACTATACCGCTTACTATGCCGCTTACATTTTTCTGCGTTACTATACCGCGTACTATACCGCTTACATTTTTCTGCGCTTACTATACCGCTTACTATACCACTTACATTTTTCTGCGTTTACTATACCGCTTACATTTTTTCTGTTTTACTATACCGCTTACATTTTTCTGCGCTTACTATACCACTTCTACAGCATTTACTATACAGCTTACTATACCGCTTACATTTTTCTGCGTTACTATACCGCGTACTATACCGCTTACAATTTTCTGCGCTTACTATACCGCTTACTATACTGCTTACATTTTTTCCTGTACCACTGTGGTTCCTGCTTTTTTTTCTGCGCTTCCTCTACCACACTATACCGCTTAAATTTTCTACGTTATTATACCACTTACATATTTCTGCTTTACTATACCGCTTACTATGTCGCGTACTATATCGCTTACATTTTTCTGCGTTACTATACCGCGTACTATACCGCTTACATTTTTCTGCGCTTACTATACCGCTTACATTTTTCTGCGTTTACTATACCGCTTACATTTTTTCTGTGTTACTATACCGCTTACATTTTTCTGCGCTTACTATAACGCTTACTATACCGCGGTGCAATAGCGCACAGGCAAGCTTGCGCCGCGCCCGTCCCGCCCTAGATCATACCTAACTATACACAATACATGCACATATTTATATACAGAGGTGTCGGTTACAGTAACAGTGTCGCGAGTTCAATGGTTTTTTCCCATCTCAAAAAATGCCCAACGCGCCTAAAGAAGTTTTCACTTCAATAAACTCAAACAAGAACGAAAAATCATGCGTCAAGCATAGATTATGTAACACTTTCCAACGCTTCCAAAATAATTTTACGAATCATACTCTTTAATAAGCTAAAAGATAACATCTAAGTAATCCGAATACTTTTATTGCCCTGTATAGGATCTATAGATTTGTATATATACTACATAGGATGCTAAATTTTAGTTCAGTTAGAAAACACGTAGCACAGTTTAAAATTCTCCGTCTAGAGTTAAATAATACGGAACTTTTGTGCTTCCCTGTATAGGATCTACAGAATTTATACACACCACGTAATATACAAAAAGCGATTTAAAATTAAAATCGCATTCAGTAACTTAAAACGCACTTCCAGGAATTATTGTTAACATACAGTAGAGAAATCTTTTGTGTGTCCCTGTAAATGAACGATGACTGCTATACACACAATATTCTGTAGTAAGTCTCTTGTAATGAACCTTATACAAATTTCAATGCATTTAAAATAGTGAAACATTATTTAAATAAACCGCAGACGATTTTTCTCCATAGACGTAATGTAACGGAATTCTTTTGACTGTCCCTGTAAAGTAAGTATAAGTGCTATGCACACCCTATTCCATATTAAGCTTCTTCTAATGCACCTTAGTGATATATATAAATTTCAATGCGTTTAAAATAGTGAAACATTATTTGAATAAACCGCAAATGATTTTTCCCCATAGACCGCAATGTAACGGAATTCTTTTGAGTGTCCCTGTAAAAAACTATAAGTGCTACACACTTCCGTTGAAATAGGAAACATGCTATAGATAACGATTATAACATATAAAAATTGCAGGGCAATCCGAGCATATTTACGGGAGTTAGAGCACGGACAGACGGCAGACGGCCAGACAAACCGAAGTCATAAACACTTTTCAACTAGGTTGGAAATTGTTAAAAAGTACAATAAGTTATGTATTCATTATTCAGCTCCTGGTGGCCGACTTTTGGATATGTAAGTAAAATTAATACCCAATGGTCGGCCACATTAAAATTAATTAAAAGCAACAAATTTATTTACTTTTTATAATAAAAAAACATTAGTTTATTTACCCTGCTAATATTCTAGCCTTATAATTTTAGAAAAAAATAAAAAATTAATTAATACTTGCCTTTTAAAATAATTGCCATCTGTTAACAAAAAAATAGGGAAAATGGCGATTTGACCTCAATCTTGAAAAAAATGGCTGATTACAAATTCAATAAAAGTACCCATAATTCTTTGGTCATGGTTTATGACTTATGAAAGATGGTTGCATGTAACCAAATTGTAATATTTCATTTAGAACCAAAAATAAGCTATGCGTAAGGCATTTTATCTCAATGTGGCCGACTATTGGGGGGTGGCCGACTATTGGTACATTTACCCTAATTATTGTTCATTTTTCCTTCTAATTATAACGCAGTTTTTGACAGAAAAAGATCTTTTTAATGTAACCGATATTCATACTTCATGTATAATAAAAAATACTCCATATTTTTGTTTCAAATATCACGGAAATTCATCTTCTTTTGAATTCTTTTTAATTTTCATTTTTCACGTGAAAATCGTTCAATTGAAAATTAATTGTTGAGGAAAAAATATTTTTCCGTGTTTTTAATTATTGGCAACGATCAAAGCTCTAGCAACGATAATGTAAAATGGTTAAATTTTATGGAAAAATGCCTATTTATTCTCTATGAAAATAATGAAATTTTTAATTATTTAAGAATATATTTGAATAAAATAAATAAAATCTAGCCTATGTTCATTCCCGGGTTATAATCCACCTATATGCAAAGATACAAGGTAATTAAATTCTCCATTTTGACTCTGGCTTCAGCCTAACATTTGCACACAATCGCATTTATAATATTACTAGCTGTTACCCGTGACTTCGTTCACGTAACATTAAAAAAAGAATAAATGCATTAATTTAGCAAAACATTTTACTTGATAATTAACAACATATATAATTAACCAAAGCTTTATCACATTTTATAGGAGACCATACGGTATTTGTTTGCTATAGGGGCCTTGACATATAACCCAGTCTTAAAAAAGTGAACTTTCATGCCAAATAATATATACAATCGCGAAAGTGAAACTGCAACTAATGAAAAAAGGAGGACCCAGTAAAATCGTGCCAATCGAAGAATTCCTTTTCGTAAAACGAAAAACAACACTGTCAGAATTCTTCTATACAACAGTGCATTTTAGGTGGTATTTGTTGTACAATTTGTATATGTGTGCATTGCTAAATGGTCATTATTATATTGTTTATTTGCATAGACATATGTTATATATTTCTTACTACATTATCTTGTTTATATATATATTAAGTGTTTCACGCTAAGTGGTGTAAATAGTGAACAAACTGCTTGTGGATTTTATACATTGATAAATATTTCACAAAGATATAACAATCTGATGTGATTCTAAAATGTAAATAAAGGTTGCTAGAAAGTACTTTAAATTCTGCCCAATTTAACCTCGACATTTTCTCTATCGGTAAAGAACACTATTAGCAAATAAATACCGACGACACAAATCTGATTATCTAAATTTACATATTTTTGTTAGTATATATAGGATTATTTCAATTTATTTCATGTGCTTGAAATTTTTTACGCTTTCTCTAGGGTTAGGTGTCGAATAAATGTACTTTCTTGTTATTTTATTTTGCCATTTCTATTTATTCTATTTTCCATTCATTCCATTTATGGATATTGATTTAATTTACATATTCGTGTCAAAGAATATTCTTTAAAGTTATTATCAGGATTAGGATAGGATACGATTAGGGTTAGGATTAGGAATAAAACTTGAACGACAATGACATGAACGATTCAGGTTTAAAGTATGAACCATCATGAAGCAATAAGAAAATTAGAAAATTATCGGCTAATAGTTTTTAATATGTTTTACAGTCATAGTTGGCATCAAAGGTAAGCGGGGGAATGTGTTTACCACGCAAAAAACCAATCTGGTTACAACAATGTATTTAATTTTGCGCCAAATTTCACTTGATAAAAAAAAAAGCAAATTGACTATGGACTTAATTACAGACCCCTATAACCTTGTTATTCTCGGAAATTTTCTACCTATATGTAAAAAAAATTCTACTATATAGAACGCGCTTTCACGTTTATAATGTTATGAATTGGCAAGATCGGCTTGTTCAAGTTTACACAATTCGGCTGGAAGAAAAGATTCATTACTTTTTGATTTCTTCTTTGCTTTTGCTTTTGCATTACGCGAATTTGTTGGTAAAATCGATTTTCTTTTCGATAACATTGTTGTTTTTTATGTTTAAAAAATATTGTAATTTTACTTAAACATTGCTTTAAAATCTATGCCATTTTTCTTATCCTATAAGACTTTACAAAAATCTATTATGAAACAACTTTAAAAAAAGCTATATTTAAAAACGACAACAAAGTTTTTCCTATTTTAAAACTAAAAGAAATGTAAAATTAAATTCCGGTTCGAAACGACGATTTACAAATGTGTTTCGATTGTGGGAAAATGATAGAGGAAAAATGCTGTTACTTCGACACAATCATATTAAATCTTTAGCTTTTATGAGAAAAGCAACTTTCTTTTAAAAAATATAAGTTATTTTTATTAAGATTTTCTGAATTTCGATACAGATAATTTTGCGATGCATATCATTGACATTTGCCATCCAATATATATATATATATATATATATATATAACCTTTTTTAACACTTTCCAACCTAGTTGAAAAGTGTTTATGACTTCGGTTTGTCTGGCCGTCTGGCCGTCTGGCCGTCTGGCCGTCTGCCGTCTGGCCGTCTGGCCGTCTGCCGTCTGCCGTCTGCCGTCTGTCCGTGCTCTAACTCCCGTAAATATGCTCGGATTGCCCTGCAAATTTTATATGTTATAATCGTTATCTATAGCATGTTCCCTATTTCAACGGAAGTGTGTAGCACTTATAGTTTTTTTACAGGGACACTCAAAAGAATTCCGTTACATTGCGGTCTATGGGGAAAAATCATTTGCGGTTTATTTAAATAATGTTTCAATACTTTAAACGCATTGAAATTTATATATATCACTAAGGTGCATTAGAAGAAGCTTAATATGGAATAGGGTGTGCATAGCACTTATACTTACTTTACAGGGACAGTCAAAAGAATTCCGTTACATTACGTCTATGGAGAAAAATCGTCTGCGGTTTATTTAAATAATGTTTCACTATTTTAAACGCATTGAAATTTATATAAGGTTCATTACAAGAGACTTACTACAGAATATTGTGTGTATAGCAGTCATCGTTCATTTACAGGGACACACAAAAGAATTCTCTACTGTATGTTAACAATAATTCCTGGAAGTGCGTTTTAAGTTACTGAATGCGATTTTAATTTTAAATCGCTTTTTGTATATTACGTGGTGTGTATAAATTCTGTAGATCCTATACAGGGAAGTACAAAAGTTCGGGAACACATTTCCGTATTATTTAACTCCAGACGGAGAATTTTAAACTGTGCTACGTGTTTCCTAACTGAACTAAAATTTAGCATCCTATGTAGTATATATACAAATCTATAGATCCTATACAGGGCTGAATAAAGTATTCGGATTACTTAGATGTTATCTTTTAGCTTATAAAAGAGTATGATTCGTAAAATTATTTTGGAAGCGTTGGAAAGTGTTACATAATCTATGCTTGACGCATGATTTTTCGTTCTTGTAAAATTTAAATTAAAAATATGATATCTTTATGTTAGCCGTGTGCAGACGATAAATCGCCAACCTATCCCATCATTCGTATTGAATTCATTCAAAATATAAATCTTTCACTCATTTCATTTAAAACACAGAACTTTAATTTACAACACATACATTTAAAATACATATATTACGTACATTTAAAATAATTCCTTTCATGTCAAAAAGAAAAAAAAAGAGAAATTAATCACAAATAATTTGATAACCCAAGATCATTTTATTTCAACATCAAAACAAATCTGTTTTATTTTTCTATATATGACATCATATTCGCTTGCTTTCCATACTTACTCGTATTTATGCACTTTGTATTATTGTCAAATAATTGAAAATGCACGTTTTGTTTCTAATATGACATCATTTCATATTCTGTTTAATTCTTAAATAATTCATTTCCTTTTCATTTTTCACGTGGAAATTTTTCACTTTAAAATAAATTGTTGATTTAAAATTATTACTCAGGGGTTTTATTTTATATTGGCAAATATAAAGTATTAGCAACGGGAAAATAAATTTAACCAGTTTTAAAAAAGCTGCAAAACCGAGCCCTTTGGGCCAAACCAACCAAACCAACCAACCATTTTAAAATATACGAAGAAATGTCCATTTATTCTCTATGAAAATAATGAAATTTTGAATTATTAAGAAAAATTTTGAAATAAAATAAACAAAAACCATTCTATGTTCATTTGAGGGTTATAATCAACTTATATGCAAAGAGACAGGATAATTAAATGCTTCATTTTGACGCTGGCTTCAGCCTAACATTTGCACACAATCAGATTTATAATATTATTAGGATTAGGATTAGGATTCACCTTAATCCCGCAATTTTAACATTATATTTAGATTCTTCGTTAATAACACTATTTTCTTTTCTATTAATAATGAATTTAAAATTACGAAATCCCAACTTTAACTTTGCATAAATCATAAACTACTTCAGTGAATATATCATCCTGGATGTAACATGCATTAATCTGTATTAGAAACGATACACTATACAATAATGAATTACCATGAAAGATCTTAAGTAAGTTTCGTTTTAAATTACAATCATCATGTTTTCTTTATTAATCTACTTTTTCACTTAGGAAAACATCATAATAATTACAAACCTCATTTATCACTCTAAGCCACATTTATCACCCCATTTACAACGATATCGATTACTAGGTGTGGAAAATTTTCCAAATAGCAAAGGTGAAAGAAAACTACTTCATGATAATGGAGTATTTTCAAATATGGTGTCGGTAGGTTTTTTTACTATAAATTAATTTCTTAAAAAGAAGTTTAAAGGCATTAAAAGAGTGCTTAGTTTAAAAAATTATAAATAAATTCAAATTTATAATTGCAAAGTTTTAAACTTGAGTATAAAAATACTCAAGTACTATAAAAGCGCTTGAAAAAAAATATTTTTTGTTCAAATGAAATGTTTAGATTACATATTAGGCTATGTATTATGGGTTTTTGAGAGTCAGATTTGACTTGTTACAAACATTGATTCTACTTATGCTACTGGTTTTAAAAAGCAAGCAAATACAATCTTTAAACTTCATTTTACTTCTCCATTCTAATATAAATTACATTTCCAAGATTGTATTAAATTAAAATATATCAAATCTACTAACAGGTAAAAGCAAATATTAATACAAATTTTGTATCTTATAATCATATATCAATAACAATAACTTATCGTACAAACAGATAAAAATTAAGTGGACATACAAAGTGTATTGTTCGCAGAAATATATTCTTTCAGTATTAAGAAGCTCACAGGAGAAAAGTATATTGAACAAGTTGGAAATTGTACGTCAAACGTGACAAATGAGGTGCATTCGTATTATAACTAGTTTTATAAATATCCATATCTTAGTGCAATAACTGTTCCACTTTTATATATAAAAGCAAATATTAATACAAATTTTGTATCTTATAATCATATATCAATAACAATAACTTATCGTACAAACAGATAAAAATTAAGTGGACATACAAAGTGTATTGTTCGCAGAAATATATTCTTTCAGTATTAAGAAGCTCACAGGAGAAAAGTATATTGAACAAGTTGGAAATTGTACGTCAAACGTGACAAATGAGGTGCATTCGTATTATAACTAGTTTTATAAATATCCATATCTTAGTGCAATAGCTGTTCCACTCTTATGCAAACATACATGAATACAAAATTTATTTTATAAGCAGATTTTCATATTATAAACATTAATTTTATTTTATGAAATTAAGTTTCAATACACTTTCACAAACAATTAATTACAATTTTGTTACATTAAAATTATACTATGCGCAAATATCCAATACAAGACAATGTAAAAAAAAAATCATCGTTATTATTTCACTGCTAAAAAGAATTATATCGTCTGTTATTATGATATGATTCATTTCCGTAATAAAATAAGTACATTTTAAGTTGGCAACAATTTATCTTTTGTCTACATTTATTGAAAATTCCAATGAGAAACTTAAGTCTAGATTTGAAAATTTCAGAACTTGAAATCAATATTTAGACACTTTTTCCAATTAATATCTATTTTTCCGGAAACATCTATCCAAAAAAACTGTCGGTAGGTTATAGAATTGCTATAATTAAACAATTTTAGTACACAAATTCGGTTTTTAGATTTAATAATACGGAAATAATGTGACTCCATCTTAAATATGACGTACTAATCACCATGGCAAAGTAGAATGATTACCTATCATGGGATATCATTGAATTAATTACGTATGATACGATTTAATAGAATGAAAAAAAAACTTTTATTAATATCATTTTAAGTTTTTATAAAATTTGAAATGACAAAATTCTGCAACGATGTATATTAAATTTCAGACCATCCGGTTGGGTAGTTTTTGCGGTGTTACATGTGGACAGACGGAACAGACGGACAGATGGACAGACAGACATACGGATAGACCGGACCATGACTATACGTGCTATGTATTTATATAATTACGAATGCACCTAAAAAGGCAATAACGTTAATTGAAAAATTTCCTAATTATTCCATTAAGTTATATTTGGGGGAGAATAATGAAATACGTTATATTTGAGAGATAATAACAAAATTCTTAATTTTTTCCGAGTTTCGTAATTAAAAAAAAATACTTTTTTAGTGACTTTTGAAATCATAACAGAGAGCATGTTTATTCCATTTACAAAGGCTGTTTTCTTCAATTTTACTTATTTGAGATTTTATTCTCATTTGTTCATTATCTTTTGAATTATTGTCTGAGTGCAACGAAGACTCATACACAGCGCAGTATTACTTTGCTTCATATATAGTTACGATGGATATTAAAACCTTTCGTCAAGCATAACTCAAAAAATATTTAACGGATTTTGTTCAAATTTTTACAGCAGGTACCTATGAAGGTGACAACGACGTCTATTTATTACCAAGAATAAATGTCAAACCGTTTGGAAATTATATTAAAAAAATAGATAAAAAAGCACAATTAAAGTACATACGTCACGCAAATTTTGTGCGTACGTCATTTTCACCGGCGGGAGATTTTCGTAGAGAATCGGAATTGAAAAGTTCATGGAGTACATGGAGCAAAAAAATATGCACGCACTAATATTCAGCACAATAAAATATATTTCAATTTAGTAGAAATCGAAAATTAATCTGGATTTTTTTCTGTTTGAAAGAAAACCCCCGCAATAACTTGGTAGACTTTGTATTAGAGATCTGGCGCAAATCTCAGCAATAGCAGCTTTTTTTATTTCGCATGTGTAAATAAAAAAAAAATCTTTGGTGTTTAATTAAAAGGTTTCGATTTATGGCATTATTTCACCTTTTTTTTAAAAAAAATTAATTAAATGAGTGAAAGACATGTATTTTTAATGCAAGTATTTCAAATGAAATAATGACAAGTTTATATTTAAAGGAAATTAATGCAATATGAAGATATTATGATAACAATATTTGGCGATTTATCAACTGCGCCAAGTTAACATAAAAGTACCAATACATCAAATGGCGTGTAGTACGTGAAATGAAACAAGGCACGTGAAATGAAACAAGGCACAGATGTCATATACGCACCACGTTGGCGCAATCCCCCCCCCCCCCCCCCGCCAATTTGGTGAAAACTTTGTTTTTGAATATTAGTTACAAATAGTATGCAATAATAGCACGTGATTTTTTTATTTCAATATAAAAATAAAATAACATAATAAATGAAATAGCTTTTATTATTTTAAAAAAGGAAAAAAAAATAAATGATAGTTTGACGTAAATAAATATTGATATACATAATACAAATAATTTATAGAATTAAAATAAAAAATAAAAGTAAATAACCACGACAAACCGTTTTCGCCAAATTGGCGGGAGAAAAAATCGCGCCAACGTGGCGCGTATATAACATCTGTGCCGGGATTTTTACCCTTTTATCTGTGCTTTTGGAAATATTAAAAATCAAAAAATATTTATATCAGGCGTATAATGTTTGGCATTTTTATACGGACCACTTCTCCATTTTAAGATTTTAAATGGTATTTATACCAGGTATTTCTTTCCTGAGATTCCCACAAGTTATTTTCGGAAAGTTTTTGTTTGTTTATGAACTGTTTACAATCCCCCCCCCCTCCGCCTCCCTGACAATAACAATTAGTTATCACAAAAATGCCTCTTAGGTTTGCTAAATATGTTTGCTATGTATTTTCATTACTTATTAAAATATCGAAAATGGCAATAAAATTTTTATTTTACCATCGTACTTCATTTTTTAAAATGGCGCAAAAGCATGGTTTAATAAAATTATGTCTGTAAATATTTGAAAAACATATTTTTCCACTCTCTAGAAAAATTTGGTAAGATGCTAAAACTGCCTTTTGGCAGCATTTTTAATTTTTTCGCCAATCGCGCCAACCGGCACAGGATACGGAACTTTTCCCCATTCAGATAAACAGGCATGGTTGGTCTGAAACAAGAGTAATGCTGCCAACAATATTGTTTTAACTATATAAGAGTTACAAACAATAATGATATTAAATTCTCCGACTAGCTTTGGGCCGATTACGAAGTTTCTCCTAGAAAAAAACTGTAGAAGAAGTCTTTTACATTTGTTTCGAATGAAGCTCGGTCAACAAAGTATTTATTAATAATATAAACAACAATAATATTAACATGAAAACAAAAGTTTGAATTTAAGTGTAAATATTTGAAACCCTCCCCCCCCCCCCCCCCCACAAAAAAGAGAATAAAAAGAAAGTTACAGAAATGAATTTAAAATAGCATTAAGCCACGCTTTCTGACATAAGCAATTGGCTGCAAACCCGATTACGAAACTTTCACTTAACTTAATATCATGTATCTAATAGCCCTGAGGATACCTCCTTTCCCAGTTATACGGACCTTGGGGCTTTTTTAAAAAGCTTGACGCAATTCGTGCTTAAGAAGTTGAGATTTGCTGCCAAATGATATAAACTATACTATGAAAATAAAACTAATGAATTATTATATTGGTTTATGTATATTTAAAAAAATTGCATCGGATTACACTTATTAGATAAATTACTTCTCTTTGCATTTTATAACAGATACACGGCTTCTGTATACTAAATGAATTGTTTAAATATTAGGAAGAGGTGGCGAGAGGTAGAGAGACGAGTAAGCAAACGGATAGACAGACGGATAGTGAGATGGGTAGAGAGACAGGTATTGATACGAATAGCGGCATAGATAAGCTAACGGGTAGCGAAACGAATAGACACACGGCGAGACAGGTATGAAACAGGGTTGACAGAGGGGTAGAGAGGTGGGTAGCGAAACGGGTAGCGAGACCGGCATATAGAGAGAAAGGTTGCGAGACAGGTAGCATGGTGGATAGAGAGACGAGTACAGAGACGAGGTGACAGACGGGTAAAGAGAGGGTATATAGACAGACAGACGTGCCGAGAGAAGGGTAATGAAACGGGAAGCGAGACTGGTGGAGAGATGGATAGACATATTGGTAGCGAGACGGTTAAAGATTCGGGTAGAAAGATAGACAGATAGTCAGACGGGGAGAGAGACAGTAGACAGATGGGCACGGAGAGAGACACGGGTAGACATACGAGTAGTTAGACGGTTAGACAGACGGTTAGAGAAACAGATAGACGGGTAGAGAGACGGTTAAAGAGTCGGGTAGAAAGATAGACAGATAGTCAGACGGGTAGAGAGACAATAGGCAAATGGGCACGGAGAGAGACACGGGTAGACAGACGGTTAGAGAAACAGATAGGCGGGTAGTGAGACCAGTGGAGAAATATACAGACAGGTAGCGAGACATGTAGAGAGACGGGTAGAAGAACGGATAAGGAAACAAACAGATTGTACAGAGAGACAGACAGACAGGCAAAAGAAATGTCTGGGGTTTGGTACAGTAAAGGCGCAGGGGGGAGAGCCTCCTAGAAAATGACCAAGAAGTATTAACTTTGAAATATCGATATATTAGTTTTCAATTTCACCGATATGGAGATTTAATGTAAAATTTAATTTTACAGAAGTCATCGAAAGATTTTTTATATATTTTGATAGGAATTTAGGCTAGAGTTTTGCAATCAGGATTGTAGCATAGCATGTTATCAATGTGGTTTGAAGTGTACGAGTTTCTATAAATAGTTATACAAATAAACAATGAGGAAAAAAATTTAAATTCAAATGTAAATATTTGTCAGAAAGAAAATGTTGCAACAATGAAATTAAATTTGCGTTAAACTATGCTTGCTAAAATACGCTATTGGGTGCAAATCCGATTACGTGACTTTCAAAAGCTTGCTTTTTAAAAAATCCGGCTTTTTTTTTTTTACTTTTGAGCAATTCCCACTTAAGAAAATGAGATTCTTTGCCAAATGTTATTAAAAAAAGTAGAAACATAACAGTGTATATGAATTTATACATGATATTTTGTAATTCTATCATTTAATTTGCTCTTTATCATTAAATCGTAATTGTTAACCCTATGCTCTCAACAATATCACTCAGACTATTCCCTTTGAGGGAAGTCCTAGTAACGTAACTGTGTCTAAAAAAAGAGAGAGAGACTAAGTCATTGCTGCCACGTGTGCTTGATTTAGAGTACCACTATTTTCGAATAGTAATATTCATCTTATTTAATGACAGAAATCATGCGATTAAAAAAGTCGAAGATTGCTATTCGGAGTAGTAATCAAATACAAGGACCCATGAGGACTCTGTTCCATTGATATAACTAGTAAGTCTGCAGATCAGGAGCCTCAACGTCAGCTCTAAATGTCACTTTTCATATTATTTAGCATCTTAGAATCCGCAATTTATTTTTTCTATATTACGTACATTTTTATAGGCATATACCATACTTCGGAGCTTTCAGAATTTAGAAGCGTTAAATTAAACACGGTTTACGCAATGATATTCTGAAATTCTTATGAACTTCTTATTCATGTAACTTTTTAGATAAAAAAATAAACTTGTATCAAAATAAATTCTCCTTTATGTCAATAAAAATACTAAAATCTCCCGAAAATAATTTATTTTGCTAATAAAATATTGCAGCAAGTGAGAGTTACTTGAATTTTATTATTGTGATATTCTTTGAAATAGGGTTGCTAAGCAACTAATAAATTAAAGAACAAAGTAAAAAGAAATTCATTTTAAAGTTTGTAAACAATATGAAAATAAATTGCTTTATACTTCCCGAACAGATGCAAAAAAAGCTCCAATAATTTAAACAATTAATTTCTAAATTCTAATAAATGTATCGGCAAATTTTCAAAGCTATTGAATATATTTAAAACCCCCGTATAAAAAAATTCTAAGCCGTAATTTTACGTTTAAATCTATTATTCAAATATATGATTTTCATTTCAGTTCAAATGAAAATTGAAAATCGTCTGCATTCCCATAGGAAAGCATTATGACCTAAAAAGAAATGTTCTATATTATTCGAACGAATGAACCAAATGTAACTAAAAACTATACAGTTAATTCCGGGTACCTCACAAACCTACTCACCAAAAATCAACCTAATCGGACGCTTTTTACGGCAGTTATCACGGAACAGACAGACAGACAAACAGACGGAAACCAAAAACTTTTCGCGTCTCCACAGTGAGCCTCAACTGACGTTTCTGCAACAATCAGTATAATAATTTAACAAGAACGAAAAATCATGCGTCAAGCATAGATCATGTAACACTTTCCAACGCTTCCAAAATAATCTTACAAATCATACCGTTTAATAAGCTAAAAGATAACATCTAAGTAATCTGAATACTTTTCATCAGCCCTGTATAGGATCTATAGATTTGTATATATACTACATAGGATGCTAAATTTTAGTTCAGTTAGGAAACGCGTAGCACAGTTTAAAATTCTCCGTCTGGAGTTAAATAATACGGAAATGTGTTCGCGAACTTTTGTGCTTCCCTGTATAGGATCTACAGAATTTATACACACCACGTAATAGACAAAAAGCGAGTTAAAATTAAAATCGCGTTCAGTAACTTAAAACGCACTTCCAGGAATTATTGTTAACAGACAGTAGAGAATTCTTTTGTGGGTCCCTGTAAATGAACGATGACTGCTATACACACAATATTCTGTAGTAAGCCTCTTGTAATGCACCTTATATAAATTTCAATGCGTTTAAAATAGGGAAACATTATTTAAATAAACCGCAGACGATTTTTCTCCATAGACGTAATGTAACGGAATTCTTTTGACTGTCCCTGTAAAGTAACTATAAGTGCTATGCACACACTATTCCACATTAAGCTTCTTCTAATGCACCTTAGTGATATATATAAATTTCAATGCGTTTAAAATAGTGAAACATTATTTAAATAAACCTCAAGTGATTTTTCCCCATAGACCGCAATGTAATGTAATTCTTTTGAGTGTCCCTGTAAAACAAAGTATAAGTGCTACACACTTCCGTTGAAATAGGGAACATGCTATAGATAACGACTACATAAAAATTGCAGAGCAATCCGAGCGTATTTGCGGGAGTTAGAGCACGGCCAGACGGCCAGACGGCAGATGGCCAGACAAACCGAAGTCATAAACACTTTTCAACTAGGTTGGAAAGTGTTAACTAGTAAATCTACAGATCAGGAGCCTCAACGTCAGCTCTGAAAGTCAATGTTTTTTAAACTCACTTTTCATAATATTTAATATCTTACAATCCGCAAATTAAATTATTTAAATTACTATATATATATTTATATGCATATAAAATAATTCGAAGGTTTCAGAACTTAAACGTTAAATTAAACACGGTTTATGCAATAATATTCTGACATTCTTATGAATTTCTTATTCTATTTTTTAGATTAAAAAAAATACATTTCTTCAGGGGGTGGGGGGGGGGGCTCAACCCCACTGAACCCTCCGTAATCTTATTAAATTTTTATTCGTGATTTCCTATTATTTGTGTGAATGATTCTAGTATATCTTCCATTTCGTTCTGCACAGTGGTTTTATTACGATAAGCAAAAATTTTGAAAATAATTTCATGTTATCCTAATACCTAAATAGCAATATTTACCAATCACGAAACACTCGTATCTGATTGATATATTGAATAATATCTCGTGTACAAAAGTAACTTATGGAAATGTAAACTGAATCTACTATATATTTCATTTATCTATTTCAGAAATCTAGTATTATTACAATTTTTGTTTCGGAAAAACAGTTTTGATGGTCATTGTACAATATTTATTTGACCTAAGTACATCCTGATCTAATTCGATGGCAATAGCATACTAAAATCTCCCCAAAATAGGCTTATTTGGAAACTTTTAAACCTATTGTGTAATCATTCATAATCGTGCCCACTGCCAATTCACTAAATAGCAACCTTGATTTGGCGCTATAATGTATTTTTTGTGATAGCATTTTATGATCTCAGTTTCCAGTAATTGTGCTATTTCAGGCTCTATGGATGCGTTTTACTACGCTAATTTCTTTAGATTAACTATCTCGTTGTACGAGATATTACATTCTATTTTTAAAATAATACTAATTTTCAACCACGAAAAATCTACATCTCTTCCAGAAAATTAATAATATCTCATATAAAAATGTTCGGCTATCATTCTATAGTAGTTAAAAGGTAACTTGTACAAAATAAATTCTCATTTATTTCAATAAAATATTAAAATCCTCCAATAATATTTTATTTTGCGAATAAAATATTGTAGCAAAATCGTCTGAGTTACTTGAATTTTATCATTTTGATATTCTTTGAAATATGGTTGCTAGGTTACTGTTAAATTGAAAAGGAAAATAAAAATGAATGCATTTTAATATTTGCAAAAAGTGATAAAATAAATGTATTATATTATTAGAACAGATGTATAAAATTGCACCAAAAACTATACACCTAATTTAAAAAATCTGACGAATGTATAAACAAAATTTCAAATTAATTTAAATAATTTAACACCAGACTTGATAAATTTTAGCCTTCATAACTTACCGTTTAAATACATTAATCAAATGCGACATTTTTTTTTCAACGACTGAAAAATTTCAAAATCGTCTGAATTCCCATAGGAAAGCATTATGATCAAAAAAGAAATGTTCTATATTTTCCGAACGAATGAACCAAATGTAACTAAAAACTATACAGCTAATTTCGGGTATCTCACCAACATACCTACCAAAAATCAAACTAATCGGATCATTTTTACGGCAGTTATCGCGGAACAGACAGACAGACAGACAAACAGACAGAAACCAAAAACTTTTCGGGTCTCCACAGTAAGCCTTCACTGACGTTTCGGCAATTATATTACCTTTCAAAACTTGAGAATTTATTTTTCACTTCACAATTTTCACTGCTTCTTCAGGCCAGCTTAAAAGCTTTTTCATAAAAGCTGCGTTCTTCGTAATGTCATTTCTTTTATAACATTATAATCCATTTACGTTCATTTCAATTTAGTTTTTTATTTCTAAAAGTGCACGTACACTTTCGTTTTGCCAAACACTTACCTCCCAGTTGGTCCTTCATAATTTAGTAAAATATTCGCATAGGGAAAAAATTAGATTATGATTTTTTTGTTGTTGTTGTTGAGCTACAAGGTCTTGTAAGTGCAATACAATTTATTTTTTCTCTCTGAGGCAGAGTGATAATCAATTCTAAATCCTGAATGAATTTAAAAAAAAATATTTATATTTAATATTATTTTTTCTGTTCATGGTATTTTATAAGCTTTCTAAAGTGGATTTTACCACATCTTTGCGTTAACGACATTAGTTTACATTGCAATACTCCTTGAAGAATCAAAATCTATTAACATTCAACGTGTTTTTTTTTTTTTTTTTTTTTTAAGATAAATGTGACTTTAACAATGGAAAATTTATCAATTTCATTAAAATATCTATAAAAAGTTAAATGTAGTCCTATAAAAAATTCGTTGTAACATAATTTTTTGTATACTGTATATCATTAAATACTGTATAGTTTACATTGCAATACTCCTTGAAGAATCAAAATGTATTAACATTCAACCTGTTTTTTTGTTGTTGTTGTTGTTGTTGTTTTAACCCATTAATGCCGGTTGGTACGAAAACATACCACTTAAGAGATACGAAACTTTTAAATATGAACACCAGTATCTTAGTAAAGAAAAATTCATTTTATCAAATGTAAAACTATCAGAGATTCAATCAGTTAAAATAACAGTATTAGAAAACTGGTGTCAACTGGTATCGAAGTATTTAAAGAAGTGTAAGATAAGTCGGCGTTAATGGGTTAAGATAAATGTGACTTTAACAATGGAAAATTTATCAATTTCATTAAAATATCTATAAAAAGTTAAATGTATTCCTATAAAAAATTCGTTATAACATGATTTTTTTTATACTGTATATCATTAAATACTGTATAGTTTACATTACAATACTCCTTGAAGAATCAAAATCTATTAACATTTAACGTGTTTTTTTGTTTTGTTTTTAAGATAAATATGTCTTTAACAATGGAAAATTTATAAATTTTATTAAAATATCTATAAAAAGTTAAATGTAGTCTGATAACAAATTCGTTGTAACATATTTTTTGTATATCGTATACCATTAAATAATGGAAATGAAATATTGCATACGTTATTCTGTAATAGATTGCATCTGTATGCAATTAAATAAAATTTTTTTATAATGAACAGGTAAAACAACAGAATTAAAAACAATATATATGCAAATAAGAAGCCATTATATTTTAACTCTGAGATTCGTTTTTAGATGGAGATTAACGTTAAAAAAATCAACAAAATGTGGTTCATAGATCTGATGATACTAACACATGAGTTAACTGTGTCAGGGCGGATATCGTCTGGGTATCTCAAGTGGGAGAGCATTGTTAAAATCCTGGCTTAGTTACTTTTCACTCTGTTAGGAAATATTTATTCATCTATAATTGTTATTCATTAGTAATGGAGCTTCCATGTGTAACTTGTTTTAATCGGTAAATCTGCGTATTCGCCGATCTGATGATACCAACACATGCATGGATACTGTCAGGTTGGAAATCGTCTGGATCGCTCAGATTGCAGAGCATTGGTGCGCTTAGCCAAGATTTCAGGTTCGATTCCTGTACTAGATACTTTTCACTCTGTCGGTAAATTTTTGCTCCACTTTGACCTTTACCTAAAAAAAAATTTAAGTCATATAAAATTTTCTAAAAAAATTTTAAAAATGCATCATGTTTTATAATTAATATGTTTTCTGTTCTTCTGGTAAACATATGCATTGTATTCAGTAAGATCGATGTATAGTTTATTACAAACATGCAATGTACTAAGAACTGGGTGATAAAACCACAGGAATTAATAATTCGAAATCTAGTGAGAAATATGATATTTGAACAGAAGGGATAATAGTGAGAAGAGATTTATTTCCCATGAAATCTGGAATTAATAGTAAAGTAGCCTTTTTCGATCAACAGATAACATTTTCAAGCCCGATATTAGAAACTTAACGGCATAAAAAGAGGATCTCTTAATGTCATTTTTGAGGCAGAAAGTGGATGCATTCCATACCCTTTATGCAAGATTGAAAAATAAAACACATTCTTCAGCCTGTACAACAACTACTACGTTGAAAGTTCGGAATGGAATGCGACACCAATCCATCGATCCTGCATGCATAGCCACACAGATATGCGACCTGATGCGATGTGACTTTAAATTGTAATATACCCTTTCGGGCTGTTCACCTTAAAGAAGGTCATGACACAAATCTTACAAAAAACACAAAATTTTATTTATAGCAGAAATAAGGTACTTAGAAGTGAAGTGGATTTCTTTAAATGCAGACATCCGAAAATAAGCTTTATTTAATGAAAGACTCAGACGGGGAAGGGGGTGGGATTCTTTGCAAAAAGTTTAAATTAAACTCACTGAACTAAAAATTACCTCACCGTCTGTTCTGCAGAAACTTAAGAAAGTCACTTAACAGGTAATATCACTATAAATTGGAACCCCGTGGATTCCAATAACTCCTTATTCGTAATACAAAGCTTAATTTCTTACAAACTGTCGAAAACGCACACCCGCAGACTCTATCCAAAACAGCTAATTGGAAACTCTGCTTGAAGTCAACGCGTGCAGAACTTTAATATCCAAAGGCCGTATTGATATTGATTTAATATCCGTTTGCATCAAAATCCTTCGAATATATCACCTACCGCACTACATATAGACACTTCACAACCACAGTTACCTAATTAACATATCATTGCAAAAATAACCATGACAATCAGATTCTTGTATATTTATACATACTTTGCAGAACTTAAAGTAATGACAGAATAGGTCTCATTCACGCAGAAATGTTAGAATTCAGGATATCAAAATGCTTAAAACTCGTGCTTTGCACTCAAAATCTCAAAATTCACACGACCTGTACCCTTATAAAAGAATAGCTAGACATCCTGCTACAGTACGTGGGGATACTTGAAATCAAATATATACCACGACCAACTAATGTCATTGGCCATTTTAAAAGATGCCAGAAACACGAATTTGCCTTTCGAAATTTTATTTAATGTTGTAAACAATTTGGCGCCTTGTCTTACAACTGTGCTATTTAATAACTGATGGAACATTAAACAGTTGTAAGGAGTTACTCAGCTTTATACCTTATCCTATAGTCAGCCTGAAGTGTCAAATTGCTTTGCCATCTAAAAGTATGGAATGTAAATAATGAATTTTCCTTCTTATACAAAAGCCTCGCTTCTGTTCCTTTCAAACGGCATCATTCACTATTAACAATTTTTCGAATTATAGATTTTCAATTTCTTTCTGCATTTTAATTCACTAGGTATATCAATTCAATGCCGACTTCACAGCACTAAATGATTACATTCTTAAATCAAAATGTTTACTTTGAATACAATCCTTTAAAGAATACATTTGTAATAGAAATTTAAATCATGCACTTTGAGCGTTTCGCAGTGCAATGCAATACCCTAGCCTAGATCCAAATTGAGAAAACATGTAAATTGCTTTACATTTTCGAATTCTTTAAATGTACAGTCAATCATAAACAAATAAAGAGTTACGTGTTTGGAAGAAATCAATATAATGCCGGCTTTCCAAGACATTATGATTGCTATATTAGTAAATGAAGATGTTTAGTTTAAATAGAATCATTTACGAATATATTTTCAATAGAAATTTTAAATCATATACTTCAAATGTTTCACTGTGAAAAGGGATATCCCAGAGGTAAATTTAGAAAAATATGTAATTTGCTTAGTTATTCTCGAGAAATGAGCTGAAGGTTGGCTTTACAAGAAAAGCGAATCATTTTCTTGTAGAGTATAAATGTATGTTGATGGCATATGAAGTATTTGATTTTTGCACTGCTAAGAATATACTCAATTTGTTCAAGTGATATCTTGAGATAAAAGACTGTATGTATACTTTTCATTAGATATTATTTACTTTGTGAAAGGCTTACGCATATATTACATAAAATATAAATATCTTATGAAAATAATAAGCTACATTAACACTTATATTTCATCTCTATTAACAATCATATCTATCGTATAAATTTAAATTAATGGCGTATCAGTGTTTTAGATTCTTGTACCACAACAGCAATTTATACTCAATGTATATAATTTATTACATTATTGATATATTGAGATAAAAGAATATGAGTATACTTTTCATTAGATATTCTTTACTTTGTAAAAGAAGTACGCATATATTAAATAAAATATAAATATCTTATTAAAATAATAAGCTATATTATTACTTATATTTCATCTCTATTAACATTCATATCTAATCGTATAAATTTAAATTAATGATGTATCAGTGTTTTAGATTCTTGTATCAAAACAGCAATTTATACTCAATGTATATTATTTATTACATTATATATAGAATATTATATATAAAAATATTTGTATATTTTACAGTAGGAAAAGATATTTTTTATATATAAATGTAAAATAATGGCATATCATGATTTTGGTTTTTGCATTGCGAGAAAAACACTCAATCTAGCAATCAATCTAATATATGTCAAGTGCTATCTTGTACTAAAGAATGCGAGGGAGTATAAATCGTTTCAGATATTCTTTATTTTGTGAAAGGGCACATGCATTGTGTAAATAAAACATCCATGTAATTAAAAATTAGACAATTGCATCATAATTTATATTTAAAATAATGTATTCAAATAAAATACAACATTTTCTAAATGGTACACACATTAAAATAGTGAATTTACAAACACATTTAAAAATAATCTACGTTTCGCTTCGCTTCTGCGAACGTCATCAGGAAAAGATGTTACAAACAAGTCTAAAATGTCAAAATGGACATAAACGTCTGAGAGTCCTGGAAAATACTTGATCGGAGAGTGCACAAACGTCACCAAGTTCCCATGGTAATCAAAAGGGTCAAACCACCACAGAGAAAAAAGGGGGGAGGAGACAAAATGAACAGATTGTATTAATGGATTATAACATATTATGCCAGATTTTATGAATGTTATAGGATAAATTGTCATTACATGTATACTGCCTATTAATAATCGTAAGGGACTCTAAAATTTTATTAACATAAGGATTCTTGCATGTGATTATGATTCAAGCCTCATCAAAGCCAACTTTGCTACCTTCAGGACTGTTAGACGTTTCTGTCCATTTTGACATTTTAGACTTGTTTGTAACATCTTATCCTGATAACGTTCGCAAAAGCAAAACGAAACGTAGATTATTTTTAAATGTGTTTGTAAATTCACTATTTTAATGTGTGTACCATTTTGCAAATGTTGTATTTTTTAATACATTATTTTAAACATCAATATGTTATCAAATTTATCAATTATAAGCAAATGAAAAATACACATATATATTTATATTCACTACCGATCTCACAAGACTGAATGATCGTCATAATCTTATATCAAAATGTTTAGTTTGAATAGAATACTTTAAGGATTTCATTTGTAATAGAAATTTAAATCATGCACTTCAAATGTTTCACTGTGAAAAGCAATACCCCAAAGGAAAATTTAGAAAGATGTGTAAATTGCTTAACATATACTTGAGTAATCAGCTGAATTCTAAACGCCAAAGTATGGAATATTTTACAGCAAGAAATAATAATTTTTTCCGGATTATAAATTTAAATCATATCAGGCTGTTGATTTGTACATTGCTAAGGAAATACTCAATTTATTCAAATATATTGTTATGATATAAAAGTTTAAGTTTACATTTATATTCTTCTTACGCTAAGCAAACGCTGTCACATACTGTTAACCCTTAATTGCATAGTGATGTAAATTTCCATCACTGTTTATTTAACTTTTAATAAATAAATCAACTTCTTCGCCACCACTATATTTATATAGAAATATTAATGGAGTAAATTTCCCGTGAACTATGTTGCTGAACAAAGTTAGAAATTTATCTTAAAATTTCTGGTGTCTAGTATTTAATATATGTGTAAAAAAACACAATTGTAAAAGAAAAACTCATGCAAAGAAGAGTTAAATATAACATTTTTTGTCTTTAAAAAAAAAAAAAAAATCTTCTATTAGAAAAAGTTTCTTATGCTTAAATAAGGATTATTTAAGCATATTTCGATTTATTTTTATTATGCTTATTTTTATTACGCTTAATTTTACTATGCAATGTTTTTATTATGCTATCTTTTAAAAACACTTATATGTGAAGTATGATTATCATTCAAAATGCTTATTTATATAATGTTTAAGAAGTACTGTTTGTAATCATAAGATAACGAAAATAATGTAAGAAGGAAACAAATTTTAACAAGTTGGAAATTGTACGTCAAACGTTACAAACGAGGTGCGTTCGTACGCACGTTTTAGAATTAAATTCATGATATCCCGTGCGTAGAACGGGCTAAACAGCTAGTTAAGTATATATTTTATGACGCTGTTCATACAAATATCTTAACTAGTTATATAAATATTCAGATATATATGTATCAGCTAGTTATATAAATATTCAGATCTTGATGATTTTTAATTCTGTGAAATGAATTATATCGTCTGCAGATTAATTTCTGTAATAAAATAAGTATCTCGGTCGCTTGACGATTTAACATCCATCGGAAGCTCCTCTAACAAAAAAGCACCGATTTAAAAAAAAAAATCAAATTTCTTAATAAATATTTTTATTAATATCTCCTAAAGTTTTGATTCGATTTTAATAAAATTTGAAATGTCTCGACAAAATTCTGCAAAGATAATATATTTTAAATTGCAAACCATTTGGTTGGGTAGTTTTTGCGTTGTTATATGCGGACGGACAGACAGACGGACGGACAGACAGACAGACGGACGGACAGACGGACGGACCAAACGACGACTATAGGTGCTACGTATTTATATAATTACGAACGCACCTAAAAAGTCAAATATGAGTAGTCAATATTTTTTGTTATAAAAATGTATTTATTAAGATAAATTAATAAAAAATAAGAGTTAGAATTGGAAGAAAATTTTTAGTAGCTAACATATTTAAAAAAAACTTAAATTAAAGTCAAAAATAAAATATTAAAATAATATATAACAAAAAAAATACTTTTAAATTTTGTTTATTGAGCATAAAATAGTAATTAAACTCTTGAAGAACAGCGTAAATTTCTAAATATTACTAAGATATTTTTCAATAAAACTGATTAAAATATATCTTTTAAACCTCTGTTATAGATTCTATACAACGTTCTGCTATGATAAACATTTGATATTATTGATTTAAAAAACAACTCCAATGTTATCTTTAGATCACTCTCTTGAGAGATGAAACTAGCAAAAGCGATTAGAAAAGCACCAAAGCACAAAGAAAAGTAGAAAAAGCACTTTTGCAAGACTCATTCCTTCCAAACTAATTACCCCACTTCCCCCACTTTTCACAACGCACTCACTCTGAAAAATGCGCATGCCATATATATGCGTATGGACAAGAACGTGGTATAGAGATCTGCATTGCTAAGACAATTTATAAACCCGGACCGGGCCAGGTAAGAATCCGACCCAGTCCGTGCTCAGGCTAATTTTATTCCATTAGACTCGGACCTAGCCGGAAGTGGTTCTACTTTTTCATAGAGACCGGGCCAAGCTTGTGCTAAGGTGTTTCCCCAAGAGACGTGGTCAGGTCTGACTTCTTTCTTTCCGGCCCGTGTTTGGCCGGCAAATGTTTTTGCGAAAATAACAGGGAAATAGTGTATTTGTTTAACGGGATCTACAAATTTATTTTATTTTAATAAATTACAGAGAAATAGTTTTAATGTCTACCATTTTATTTATAGAATTTCAAGATTCTGATTTTTTTAACGATATTTCTCTTTTATTATAAACTACATATAACTAAATATATTTTTTAATGAATCTTCATTTAAATGTAATTTTCTAGGTAATCAATTTTGTTGTTAGAGCTGACCAATGTTGTACTTTAAATCTTTTCTCAAATGTGTATGAAATATCCTTCTAATAAAGTTTTAATTAGGCTAATGTTGATTAGCAACTTTCGGTATTTTTTATAGAAACGGAGTCAGAACAGCCATGAATTGCGAAAAATTTTCAACTTGAGCTAACCTATAACATGGATATTTATTAGATACAAAAGAGAGGGAAACATCTATTAAACAATAAATTCGAAGTAATATAGCTTTTGCAGAAAAGTAAATATATGGTATTTCATTGCTTAATAATTGTTGAAATAATAGTTGAAATAATAGTTGCCGCTTATCTAAAATTCTCAACAACACCACCGACTAAAAAATTCGCATTCAAACTTTTTTATAAGAAATTACTCACAAGCAGTATCAATAGCATGTAAAGCTCAATTTGAGTATTTCAATAGCTTATTTTTATCAATGTGCTCGTTTAACGTTCCATACTTCTAATAATAACATTTAAAAAGGTATAGCGTATACAACGAAACGAACAAATTCAACATTATTTTTAAGTGTTGAATTTAAAATCTAAAACAAACATCGTGTACACAGGTTAAAAGGAAAACTTATGCATAGTAAAGTTAATTGCTAAATGATCGCTGAATAATATGCCATTATGCAGAATTTTTGTTAATTATTTGAGTATTTGTGATTAAATTAAAAGAAAAAATAAGCCGCGAGGCAATGTGCTGTCGTACCTGCCGCACACACCTAAATATGGCACTTCATTACTTCATAAATTCTTTTTTTAACGTTTACCTCATTATAATTTTGCTTTACTTAGCAATTCAGCTTTTAGTTTTTTACGTTATATATACAAAAATAATAAAGGAAACAACATTTTAGGGGGGGGGGGGGACGGGCGAGCTTTAAAAATAATATTTCATTACTTATGCTATTCCAAGAAATAAATTATCAAAGAAGTATTCTGTAGCATAAATTCAGTAAATCTTTAAAAAAATTCAATTTACTAAAATTTGAAAAAAAAATCAAAGCTATCAATTAGGGTTTTTTCTAAAAACAATTAAATGCTTTTTACATTCTAATTTTCAAAATATTTTCTTCTTTTCGTTGCATTTTATTACTTAACTTATTAAAACAATTGTGCGTCAATTTTTCAACCCAACAGGCAGTTGTTTAAAAATAATAACAAACTGATATTAAACTGAATTTTGAATAAAAATTCACTTGTTAATTTATTAACAATTGGAGAATATTATTAAAATAAAATGAACAAACATGTTTTAACACGAGAGCAAAAAATATAATTTTTGACCTATTTTCGCTCATTTAAAAATCCGTATTCTGAATTTTCTTGCATGTTCTTTCATTAAAATGTACAAATTTTCTACATTGCATTTACACACTAGAAAGGACGTTACAATATTTTTATTCTCACACATACACGTCTACGTTTTTTTTTTTTTTTTAGACGAAAGTGTAGAAATATAAAGCGCACGAAGTAAAATAAAATTTGCCGTTTTTTGCACAAATTCCCTTATTTGTGTCCCCCCATTAATCAGTGTGTAATATTAATTAAATTAGTTCAATTGCACATTAACTTGAGTAATGCGAGATTATATTTACTCTCATCAACAAAGTTATCGTTAAGATCATATGCGTACTTATGAGATTGTCATTCAGTCGTTTATCACACAATTGTACTTAAAGGGAACAAGTAGATTGAGGATTTTACTTTTTTATATTTTTTTCTGATAACATTACTTCCAAAAAGGGAAGACAAATGCGCTTTTCACATTCTTGTTCAGCCATTGTTCTCGGTGGAGTAAGCCATAGCAATGTGTCATTAACTTGAGGTGATTTCCATAATTCGAATGAAATCGTTTTTTTTTTTTAGGACAAATCGTTGCATTTGGATAGAGGAAACGACGTATTCTGAAAGACCACGATTTCGTCCGAACATAGGAAACCGCCTCAAGTTGATGATAACGCAGTTCTATTACCAAAGTTTCCTAAAGGGTATCTGACTCATATCCATCTTGCTGCAAAAAATAATCGTCATATTGTAACCCAGCTCAGCATTAGGCATTTAGTTTGCCGTCCCTGTCACTGTCACTCGCCGTCCACTACTACATTAAGCTAACCGGTTTTAGCTTGGTTTTTAGTCCGTTGGGTTATTAAATGGCGGTATGATTCAGCCTGTAGTACAGGAGCTCTACTATTACCTACTCTGTCAAGGGCAACAGTTACATTTTTGCACGATGCACGATGATGTTCTTTTGGTTTATTTCAACAAGCTTTTCCCACTCTTTTTAACCTGTGAACTATTAAAGTCTACATGAAGGTTCTGAAAGCGTAGAAATACCGTGTTCCCTATTGAGACAGCAAGATGGATGAGGAAGACATTCAAATTAGAGCTTATGCCCAATCTAAAATGATCTGTTTTTTTTGCATTGTCTTGGAGCAGTAGTATCATTTTCGAAAATATAGTGCGCCGTTTGTGAACAGTGTTTAAGTTGTGTTGCAGAAAATCACAATACGTTGCTTGATGTTCTTTAAAGGATCAATCACTAAATAGAATAACCTTGTTGTCGGATATCATTTTAACTAAATGATGCAATTCTCGTAACTACCTGTGATTTTTTGCGCCAGATCTACTACATCGACACTTACCGTTACACAAATTACCGTTTTCAACTAGATTATTTCTTTCAATTGATGCATTTTTTTTTTTTTTTTTTAGAAATTTTTTTTTAAAGTAGACATTAAAGATGTGAAGGCATTGGCATTAGATGATATAGATTCTGAATATTCAGGATTTGTCTTAAAAAAGCAATATTTTTTTTTCTTAGATATACGTTTTTAAAAAAAATCTTTCTTTCATACGTTGATTACTAGTTAAATTCTTACATTTAAAAATTTATTAGTAAAGTAAACACTAATTTTGAAAAAATAAATGAAATAAATAATAACTAAAAAATTCATGAAAATAAATATTTAAAATTCACCAATATTATTAATAAATCATTTTATTAAATCATGTAGTAAATCCATTTCAATAAATCACATTAGAAATTCTTGTTTATCGACAAAACATTTTAAGTGTACAAATGTAGAGCTAAAACAACATTATAAATAAAATATGTTTATAAATTATCATATTTTAAAATGAAAGAATTGTAACTCTCATACAAAACAAACTTACTTTCGAATAAACAATTAAAATATTTTGATATAACAGCTGCAAATGTCTTTTTAAAAATATTAAAATGCAAACCTTTTAAACGTTATGTGAAATCGAAAAATTATTTTTAAAATTCTGTATAACTTTCTGAGGTGAAATTCTTTTTATTTTATTGGTAGGAAAAATCTATAACAATTCTTTCTTTTGATCTCTTTGTGACACTTCGTAAATTCTCTTTTCAACTACACCATTTTTATTTTTTTGTTCGCTTTATTACAGGATTTTGATTTACATATAGAGAGGTATAAAAGCGCTGAACATTGAAGGTACTGAATTATTTCAGAATTTGGTATTTTATTTTATAAAGGAGGATGTTTTTGTTTTATATTCCTTTAAAAAAAACATTTACATATCAACATATTTGTTAAATATTAATTTTCTTTAGAATTTCTCATATAGTTCGATAATAATTATTAAGTAGATATAAAAATTATTAGACAAATGATTAATAGTTAAATATACATGAATAAAAAATCATAGAACGAAATACAAAATTTAATATGATGAGGCAAAATTGCTCACCAGCAAGAAACGTTCCACAATCTACAAATACCTACATTTCAATGGAGAGGCAAAGGAAGATTTGCATATTTTTACTGTAACATAAAATTATAGCTCTCAACTCTGCATGCAACTGTAAAAACTTACATAATAGCTTAAAACCCTTAAGTATAAAGACGTAGAAGAGATAGGGAAGATTGAATAAGTTTATCCCACACACAATTTGCTCCTCTTCTATGGTGAAGTGGTACATAGTGTAATCTAGCGGTTTTCCGATAATTACCCTTATGACACTTTTTCTGTAGCAAGACATACCTAAGACAGACATATTAGTGCAATAATTTTCAAAATGAATGTTTTGGATCGTTTCACTTTTATTGCGGGTTTCCGATAAATAGACAGAATATTGGTTTGAGAAATCGCCATGCCGCTTACGTTTCATGATTTAATATGAGTGCACCAAAATTTCACCAGGCACCAGTAATTGACCAGAGAGATGAGAGAGATTTTATTAAGCACCGTGAGTTTTAGTCATATTGGTATTGAATTGATGCCTTCAGGGAAAACTTTTGAAGGGAATGCGACCGAATTTATCGCTCTAGTACAAGGAAAGTCCTAGAAACTTTGCACAGTCAGCCTGCTCAGATCGTGCTGGTTTCGAACTTGCGAACATTGGCCCAAGATCCTCATTTTGTGGCCAGAATGGTAACCACTCGGCTGAGAACGACATAAAACTCTAGAAAACAAAATACATGAAAGGATATATTATTTTTAATTCGTAGAAAATATATCCAACATAGATACATATCCTACACACAAAAAGTCATAGACCCCTGCATTAATTTTTGTTTTGTACAGTTTTGTGTCTCACTGATAATTGCTAACAACTGGTCAATTATTAGTGTATTTTCCCTACTTTTTTGTAAGGTTGATTTTTTAGAGCATTAAAACAGGATGCCAAACTAAGAAATATGAGTGTTGTAGAAATAGAGACAACGTTTGTCGCTATTTGCTTTCTTTAGGGAGGAGAATGATTAGGAAAACTACAGGAGGTCATAAGCAAACATTTCTGTAACACATCGTTTCCGACGATAAGAAAATGGTATTTTTACATCAATGTGAATCGGTACAAAGTAGGCAAAGAAACACAATCAAGCAGTATTAAGAATGAAACAAAAACTTTATCTTTGAAAGTCCAAATTGTGTATGTGGTGCGATTTAAAATTCATCATGCACACTGAATTTCTTGAGAACAATAAGAAAACAAATCTGAATGCAATAAATGTATCGCCTCAAACGTCGATTAAGTAAAATGAACATGATCGCATTTATGACGATCTTTATGCTCGCCTTTACATAACCAATATGAGAAACGCCACAATCCAAACGCTCATTTGGGATTTTCTTCCTGATCCGCAATATGTAGATGGATCTAGTCTGGATCTTTTTCAATGGATTTATAACAATATGAGAGGCAGTTTTAGTTCAATACTGACGTGAAATTGAGATTTTGGTTGTAAAGTAGATATTTTAATTGGATTGGTTTCCACCGATCACGTGTCCCACACAAAGGCGAAACAAACCGAGATTTGTATAAAGTCTAGCCTATTATGAACATCCAAGCTTGAAACGTAATTTGAACCCGTCATCTCTTGATTTTAATCATATTTTTAACTGCAAGATAAATCACACACTGGCTCAAAATTTCCACAGTAGGCTAATCACTTAACAATGTTTGAAGTGAAAATTTCCAATTTGCAAATGCACATTTAATAAACAATTTCGCTTAAAATTTATTGTACATAAAATGAAGTATAAAAATGAGATATCCATAATATCGAAAATGGAATTATCCAATTACCATCTTTTAAATTAATTACAAAAATTTAATAAAATATTAAGTGATAGAAGTATTCTTAAAAAGCATATGATAACATTTCTACAAAAGAAAGCCCTAATCTACATAAGAATCCTTAAAATCTGCTCATAAATCTAGAACCCCTTAGAGAGTTATTCGAAAGAAAATAGCTTGTATTTTAAATATATCCTTTAAAACATAAGCTTTTAAAGCCTAATGAGAAATCGGAAAGCCTTCCGAATTCTATGGAATTTTTCTAATGTGACATTCTTTTGATCTTACTGATTGAAAATAATTTCTATACAAGTTTTCTCTTTTGATCTCTTCAGGCACTTCCCAGATTTCCTATTCAGCCACATCGTTTGCTTCATTCGACACTTGCTTCATTATGCATTCCGCATTTCATAAAAAAATCCTTAAGATATAATAACAATGAATACGGAATGAATGGGGATTCAATAATTCTTCTTATTTTGCTATACAAAAGCGATTCTCGTTGTTCTATACTCGTTTAAAAATGAAGATGAAGCGCGTTTATTCATTACTTGGTTCCCTCAAAGAATTGCACACTGTTTCTAAAATTTTTAGTCGGGTCATGTACTGTTTTGCAAATTAATATGTTTCTCGGGAATACACAGGGTGCACTTCTCATCGTTATTAATAATTAATTCCTAAATAATTAGATTTTAAGCACAGTTTCATTTGCTAAAATGTTTCAATTAATATTCTTCATCCTGCTTTTCTGGTGCCAGAAAACGCTAAAAAATCATAAAATTTAAAGTTTGAAACTCGACAAGTTTTGGTCGTCGAAGAAGGGGCTTTTTCAGAGAATGTTACTTGTTACACATGGAATTATTTGTTAGAGAATGGAGAAGGGTTTTCTGAATATAACTTTTAAAATCCAGAGACAGCATATAATTTTAATTTCTTAAATTTAATGTAACTATATTGATGTAAAAACAATTTCAAAAAGATCAACGTTGGAAATATTTTTAAATTAGAACTTACCTAATCTAATGGCTTAGGAATAAGTATATATCAACGATAAGAAAAAATATCATGTACAAAAAACTTAATACGTACTAATTTTGTCGTGATATGGCAAACTACAAGAGTCATCCAGAAGTAAGTTTCTCACGGCCCATAAAAAGAAACAAAACATAATTACCTGGAAAGATTTGCTACAAAAGATACAACAATGTTTCAACTACTTCACAACAAAAGAACAACCGGAATTATAACACTTTTCATAGCGTGTGATAAATTTTTGCTACCACTGTCATAGACGTCTACCCCCTGGGAATGTAGTCAGCTTGTCATAGTTGTCTGCACGTTTTCGTCTGTGGAAAAGTTATGTCCGGACAAGACTTTCTTCAGGAGCAAGACCAGGTAGAAGTTGCTAGGAGCAAGATCGGGACTATAGGGTGGATGAACAAACACCTCCCAACGAAACTTCTTCAGCAGATCTTTTGTGGAATTCCCCGTATTGGGGTGAACGTTGTCGTTGACACACTGACGGTGATTCCGATCGGCTCTGCCTTCTGTGCGCCTTCAAAAACTTTATCACGGACCTCCCCTCGCAGTCGACACGAGAAGAAATGAGAGCCGACATCTTCGTGCATAACAACGATGTTAATGTAAGCGATCGGGAAGTTAAAACTGCTGCATACGATAGCCACACCCACAATCCGGCTTGTGACTTTTCGTTTGGTGCCTTTGGCAGCGCATTGTTTTTCGAAACTTATTTTCTGGATGAAACTTGTATAATAAGAAATAAATGCTTCAAAATTTCCAAAATTCTTTAAACAATTCTTTTTTTTTTAAATTAAAGAAGAAATTATTATTTTTCCTCGACGTTCGAGTGAAATGTGAATTGTATATGTTTTAAAATCAATTTAATTTGACATAAAAAAATAAAGCTTACTGAATGAGAAATAAAAAGGAATTATTCAAAAGTTTGTTAAGAAGTAATGAAAATTAAAAATATATATATGTTATTCCTAATGCATCATTATTTTCTATTTCCCTAAATATAAATTAGTATGTTTCTGTCATCACAAGTCTTTCTTCTATATGAATCAAATCAATATTAAGTGATTTAAGCAGTACAAGAAATTTCACCGATTTAGCAAATAGTTTTTTTATATATATTAAATACATACTAGCTGGCTTCGCCCGCCAGCGGGCCCCTAATTTACATCGGTGCCTCGAATTGTAGAAAATCTCGAATCTTGTAAAACCTCGAACCGGACGAACCTCCGACCCGGGTCCCCGCTGCCTTCGGCTCCTTATACCGGTCGTGCTACGCACGCACCGGATAATCCCTTAATTTGCACATTGAGTAGTATAAACCTCTAACCGAACGAACCTCCAACCCGGGTAGTATTAAAAGTTGATTTTCCTAGAAACTACATTATCAAAAACATTTACAGTCAATTACTTCAAATTCCTGATAAATCCATTATAATAACATGGACTAAATCTCATGTGGGTGATACTGGCAACGAAAGAGCTGATCTCCTAGCAAAGCAAGCCATCTTACAAGACCAATATCAATCATGAAAAGGTCTGTTGTTCCCCATTTCAATAGCAAAATTGTATTTTAAAAAGAAAACCATCTCTGACTGGCAAGCCATTTGGGACTCATGTAATAAGGGCAGAGATACCTATAAAATTATAAAAAATGTCGATCCAAATTATCTCTGCAAACAGCCAACACTGCCGTATTATCTGAGTAACCATGGCAGTTTCCCACAATACTTACATAAAATAAGAAAAAGAACCTCACCTAGATGTCCATGCGATAAAGCAGAAGGAGATGCAGTTCACTACATATTCGGATGCTGCCCTCTTATGATCCATCACTTCCCTTTTGATAAGAACGAAACTCTCAGATATAACCTTCGTAATATCATTTTCAATCCTTCAAACTCTCAAAAGTTAAAAGAGAATTATAATATTCTCAATAAAAATTTCTCTTTCATTACGAAAGAATTTTTAAAAAAATTGACTGAACTGACCATTGACTTTCTGAACTAAAATACCATAAATTTAGGACACATGAACTTATAGTACTTCGAAAATATTTTATATTTAACTTTCAATTTGCAAAAAAAAAATATTTTTTACCTTTCATATTTTATTATTGTTATGTAATTATATTCAATGTTTCAAATCTAATAAACAGGCGCCTCCTGCGGT
The DNA here is from genome assembly GCA_963931845.1 of Maratus michaelseni. Lineage (NCBI taxonomy): Eukaryota > Metazoa > Arthropoda > Arachnida > Araneae > Salticidae > Maratus > Maratus michaelseni. The sequence goes on along the minus strand of OZ007597.1, from coordinate 100,773,634 downwards.
GGGGGTTGGAACGGATGGGTGCTATCGGTGTCGGGTAGCGTTTATTTTTCCCCTCGTGGACTTATTGTTCCTATACCTCACGGGTGGCTGTCCACGAGTGGGTGATTTCGGTCCCCGCTGCCTTCGGCACCGTATACCGGTCGTGCTACGCACGCACCGGATAATCCCTTAATTTGCACATCGAATAGTATAAACCTCTAACTGAACGAATCTCCGACCCTGCCCCGCTGCCTTCGGCACCGGATAATCCCTTAAATTGCACATAGAATAGTATACATCTCTAACCGAACGAACCTCCAACCCGGGTCGCCGCTGCCTTCGGCACGGTATACTTGTCGTGCTACGCACGCAGCGGATAATACCTTAATTTGCACATCGAATAGTATAAACCTCTAACTGAACGAATCTCCGACCCTGCCCGACCCGGGGGGCGGGGGGAGGGTGGCGATGACACTGCTTTTCCTCAAACAACTTATGTAGACTACCTGAGTTCTAGTTCAAAGACAGTGAGCTGTAGAAAAACTTAAAACTAAAAAGAAAAAAAAAATCGATAACGGACGAAGCCCGCTTTTCCCTATCATAATATCTGGTTGGAGCTGTAGAAAAACTTAAAATAAAAAAAAAAAAATCGATAACGGGCGAAGCCCGCTTTTCCCTATCATAATATCTGGTTGCCACTCTAAAACAAAAACTTAAAATACTAAAACTTAAAATAATAATGCAGTTTTTAGATGCGGCCTACTTCTTAAAATCCTAATATCTAGCCGGTACTGTCATAGAAATCTTTCTTTTGCTTTAATTATACAAATAACGATGATTAATTATACAATAAAATAATATATCGGCTCCTAATGAAGATATGAGAATAATTTTTAGATATTCTGAAAGCAGAAAAAATTTTGCGTCGCCCTGTGAAAGTTTGGAATTACTGCGCCCCTTAGATTCGGAGATGCCCCCCCCCCCCCCCCCCTATGAAAAAACGCAGTTGAAAGTCACGTGACTATTTTATCTCTTTCAGAAATGACTTTTTGTCTGGGTTGAATGTTGAAATAAAAAAGCAGCTGTCTCTTTGGAATAGAAATAAATTCATTTGTCGTGTCATTAATGAGTTTTAATTGATATCTTTAAAAATTACTGGTCGATTTTTACGAATTTTTTTTTGTTGAATTCGCGATTTTTTTATACACGTGTTAGCAAATTTTCGTGAATGTAGAGTCATTATTTCCACTCGTTTCAAAAAGGAATGGGGCGATTTGATCTGGGATGTGTTGACCCGGCATTCTTTACACTGTAAAAAAAAATTCGGAAAAGTTTCCGGTAGGAATAGGATTTCCAGTTGCCCGTATAGTACAGGAAACTTTTCCGAAACAACACGGAAAAAAAACGGAAAAAAACGAAAGTTTTTTCTTTCCGTCAGGAAACTTTTCCCGTTTGATTCAGAAACTAATCTTTAGACACAGAATAAATTCCTGGGTCTTACGGAAATCTTTCCATTCACATAAAGAAACGTTTTGGAAGAATGGAAGAATAGATAGAAAGTATTCCGTTTTAAAAAGGAAAACTTTCCATTCACATAAAGAAACGTTTTGGAAGAATGGGAGAATAGATAGAAAGTATTCCGTTTTAAAAAGGAAACTTTTCCGAATCAGCCAGTAATCTGATCTTAAAAAAATTAAAAATTCCTGTGTAGAATAGAATCTTTTTCTTTGCTTTACGGAATTTTTTTTCATTATGATCGGAAAATTTTCTGTATTGTAAAGAAACTTTTGTTTTGAAGAGTAGGAACATTAACGGATGAAAATATTGCTTTTGGACACTGTTTTGATTTCCTTTTATTTCAATTAAATATTATTAAGAACTTTTTTGAATACATACACACATTTTAAGTATTTGTTATCATAAAATGCATTACATGTAATGCATTTTATGATAACAAAATGCATTTTATGATACGAAATGTGTGTATGTATTCAAAAAAGTTCTTAGTAATATTTAATTGAGATAAAAGGAAATCAAAACAGTGTCCAAAAGCAATATTTTCATCTGTTATTGGTCCTACTCTTTATAACAAAAGTTTCTTTACAATACAGAATCAGCTTGAAATGTTATTTATTTGTTACAAGTATACTGATGCGCTCATGGGTATAATATAACTAAATATTCAGATGATGCTAAACCAGTGTTGAATTCAGAGCCTTTTCTGCGGCTCCGGCGGGGAGGGGGGAGGAATTATATATTTCCTTTTTGGAAATTGCACTTTTTAACCATTAAAATCATAATATCTCAAATCTTCTGGGGGGGGGATTTCAATGTTCCAGGGGGGTCCCAGGGGGCCACCCCCTGAATTCAATACTGTGCCAAACAACTGTTCAATATTACTAAAAAAAGGGGGACAAGCCTTTATCCTCAAAAAGCTCAAATTTATTCCACTGGGTGTAGCACAAGTATGAAACATGTTCTATGCATATGAGGTGTATGCAACTACTTTGAAGTTTATTGTTGCTGGAAAGAATTTCTATAGCTATATTTCTAAAGCAAAGGACATACAAAACCTATCTTTTTAAATCATAATATTGCCCCACCCCTCCTTAAAAAACAGAGATAGCCATATTTGACTGAAAATTATCTTCTTCCAATAATAGGTTTTAAAAAAATAAGCTTAGGGGTCGTCATCATTCTTAAATTGTACCAAACTCCAACTTTTCAATACATACACCTAATTTTGACGTTATACATTTTTTTTTCTGTAAATTTCTCCCAAGGATACGAAACAAGAAATCACTTGGTCAAGTGGTTTAAGAAATATGAAGGTTTAAAATTTGGAAGTCTTAATGTGAAATTAATTTGCAATTGATGAAGAACAAATTGCAATGCGGGTAGCTTTTTAAGCGTATTTCAAAAACTACTTGACATAATAATTTTGGATTCGCTTATTTGAAGATTTTCAAAATCTATTTGTTAAAATTGTATAGATTATGTTTAGTTCTCTCTTATATATATAAAAAAAAAAAATGTATTTTTAAATTCATTTCAAAAAAGAAAAAAAATAACCTATGAATTTTTAATAGAGGTGGATTTCTGGAGGCTTCAAATATGCAAATCCAAAATCACAGATAGTTGGTAAGTAGTTTTTGAGTTATGCTTAAAACATAGAATTATATGAGACTTATTTCTCAATTTATCAATGTATTTATCAATGCTGTAAGTATTTGCGTTTCCACGATAGTTCACTGGTCTTTATGAGTTGCCCTATAGTATTGCTATCAAATCATAACAAAAATGTTTGCTGTAGTTTGCGCATGCGCAGTTAAAATTAATTTCATAAAAATACCTATATCTCATCAAATATTCAATATATTAATATTTTAATCACAGTATACTATTTCTACGATTCTTTGTCAAGTTTTTGGAAAGTGGTGTTAAATTTGGCTGAAAACTCTGCATGTTATAAAAAAAACTTTTGAATTTTTCACAGAAACGTTAATATATTCACGAATATACATGCTATACTTACAAAAAATGCACACAAATGTTGAACAGAACCTACATAGTCATTTACTACAGTGACAGACCATTTTTAGCATTTTTCGTTACTTGGGTGATCGAAAATATTATTTTATTATTAAAGTTATTATCCCCCCCCCCCCATAGTTGTCCTCGCGATAAAATATTCACTGAAAAACATCAAGTCAAACATGTTCTTTACATCCTCAAAGCTTAAGGGCATTCCGGGCATTTACTCACGAGTTTCAGTAAGATAATCGACGAAACGTCTGAAATCGGTCACTGCCCCTTAATTTCTGGACACCAGTGTAATATTAATAAAGTAAATCTAAAAACTTTTGAAGCCATGTAACTTATAAGAATATACAGAATTCAACTAATCCTAATAAATAGCTTGATGATAAACAAATTTTAGAAGTCATGCAATTTGAAAATGTACAAGACTTTGAACTTGAAGCTCAACTGAAAATTATATAACAAAAAGCCTTGCTAAATGAAAATCTTTTTTAAAAACAGGGTTCGTGATTTTACTTATTTATTTAATCAAAAAATCATATATGTTTTTAATTATTTAAATCAGCTATTTTTTTTAATTCAAAATACAATTTTAAAATTATACATTTTACAGTAAAATAAACTTTACTAAATAATTAAAATTAACAATTAGAAGTGTCCATTTAAATATATTTGAAATTAAAAAAATATATAGAAACTCATTCACTTGGTTAAATTAAAATATTTTAATCATATAAATAGTTAAAAATATACAGTTTAAAAAAATGGAGCTACAGAAAAAGATTTAATTTAGAAATGTGAATTCTCTTTTACTTTTGAAAACATGAAATAAATAAAACAAATTGTCTTGTGTCATCACTTATTTACAAAAACTGCAATTTAACAGATATCATATATTCTGTATAAAATACATATACCACCTGAATTACCCCTTTGATAAAATAAAAAGCATATGCACTCTTCATTACTAAAAGCTAAAGCTTTTTGTTCTGACCAAATTTCTTTATTCATTTAATGAATTTAGAGCATATATTAAACACACTTAAGATGGTTATGATTATATTTTATAAATTTCAATGGATATGAAAAAACTATTCTTTGTTATTAAAATGTTTGAAAAGAAACACCAATTTTCCAGCTTTATGAGTTCCTAAGCGATTACAGAGTTTACAGTGAATTAAAGTTTGATTTATTTGAATTTAAAATAAAAATAATTAAATCAGGCCTTTTTTTAAGATTTTAAAACTTTAGTTGTTTATGAGTTTACATTTGCAAGTAATTGAAATTGTATGAAAAAAATATATATAACATTTCAAAGTATATTACTTACCATGCAATCTTTATTTTCCGAATCTTTCCATAAATAAATTACGTTGGAATATTGAACCATTTGTTATTTACATGTGCACAATGAAGTCATGAGATATCTACATAAATATCAATAAATATACTGTTGACTGACCTATATTCATTTTACTATATTTATGAAGTCTAGTTGCCTATAAAAATTTATGTATATTTAAAGTCAAAATTTTATCATCATTAATGACAAAGAAAGAAATGTTTGTGTCTTTTATTCTTCAATGGCAGATCACTTAATAGAAGAATATTAAAAATTACAAATAATTCAGGAAAAATATATAAAAAATAAGTGTATATTTAATAAAAAATCTGACTTCGCAAATGTGGTATGTGCTGTTTTTTTTTTAACTTAAACTTAGTAAAATAAATCAATCGCATTTAATCTGCACAAACATTAAATTGCACATACTAACAAAATATTATTTAAAAATATATATATAAGTTACTCGATTTTTTTTTCTGGCTAACTACAAAAGACAGAAAAAATAAAACAAACATTTATACTGAAAAATAACATTTATTTGCAACAAAACTATAAATCAAAATGTTATAATGAATAAAAATTACAGCAATACTGATATTACTTCCATTGACAGTTCTTGCCTTCGAATAGCTGCACTTAGTAAAAAAGTAGGCCTAGATTCTTTAATTTCTTCCAGGCCTTAATTGATTACACAATATGATGCTACGAAAACAAAATTGTCCTAGGACATTTCTCCGAAAAAACTGTCAAACCATCAATATTATTCGAGAACAGCATGATTTCCTTTCTTACATCATCATTCGCTACTAAGCAAGGATGATATGCTCTAGCTGGAATGCGACACTGATCACTGCAGTATTATCCTGCAATAATAACAATAATAATATTAATATATTTTTATTTTACTAATTTCTAGTGATCATGTATATTTAATGGGACAAAAACAGCACAACAGCAATGAATGATTAAGAGGACTCTTCGTCTTCAGCGATAAGTATTTTTAAGAGCATAAAATTTGAAAATTTTCCTTTCAGTAAAAATTTCAAATTTCATAAGTTTTTAAAATACTTAAAAATTAAGGAAAATTATTAAAATGTACAATTTAAAAATGTTAATTTAAAGATGCCCATTGGACATCTGCTTCCTGCTGGTGAAAGCTATATTTTGATAATTGTATAAGGGAATTTACTACCTCTTTAAAATTTACATAGGTTACCATGGGATTTCACGATCAGCATTAAATGAAAAAAAAAGCGTGCCACAGTAATATAATAGAACTAGTGGTTAAGTGTGATCGAACATCGCTCAAAGGGTTTCGTTTAATATTCCTTTCAAAACACTTTGTCCTTTCTTTAATAAATCCAAATAAATTTCATTTAGCATCAACAACAAAAAAAACTCATGTTTTTTATAAAGTAAAAATTTACCGGTTCTGCATGAAAACCCATTTCTTTAAATTAGGGGATGGAGAATAGCCCCGTTCCCTCTCTTTATACTTCACCAATTAAACTTCAAAACTGATCAGGGAAGCACCTTATCAAACTGAACCTATATACAAAATTTGAAGCAAATCGGATAATTCTGTATGAAAAACCCATTTATCTAAATTAAGGAGGGGAGATTAGCCTCCCGATCCCCCCTTTATACTTTACCATTGAACCCCCAAAACTAATCAAGGAAGCGCCTTATAACAATGAACCTATATACAAAATGTGAAGCAAATTGGATAATTCTGCATGAAAAACATATTTATCTAAATTAAGGGAGGGATTGGACCTTGTTCCCCCTTTCTATACTTAACCAATGAACCCCCAAAACTAAACAGAGAATCAACTTGTCACATTGAACCTATTTACAAAATTTGAAGCAAATCGGATAATTCTGCATGAAATACCCATTTATCTAATTTAAGGAGGGGGATTTGCCTCCCTTCCCTACCCTTTATACTTAACCAATGAACCCCCAAAACTGATCAGGGAAGCGCCTTATCAGAATGAACCTTTTTACAAAATTTGACACAAATCGGATAATTCTGCATTAAAAACCCATTTATCTAAATTAAGGGGGGATTGGACACAGTTCCCCCTTTATGCTTAATCAATGAACCCCCAAAACTGATAAGGAGAAGCGTCGTATCACAATTAACCAATATAAAAAAATTGAAGCAAATCGGATAATTCTGAATAAAAAAAACCATTTATTTAAATTAAGAGGGGGGATTGGCCCCCTGGTTTCCCCTTTATACTTAACCAATGAACCCCAAAACTAATCAGGGAAGTGACTTATCACAATGAGCCTATGTACAAAATATGAAGCAAATTGGATAATTCTGCATTAAAAACCCATTTATCTAAATTAAGGGGGCGATTGGACACCGTTCTGTTATTTATACTTAATCAAGGACCCCCAAAACTGATACAGGGAAGCGTCTTATCACAATTAACCTATATACAAAATTTGAAGCAAATCGGATAATTCTGCATAAAAACCCATTTATCTAAATTAAGGGGGGGGGGGGGGGAATTAGCCACCGTTCTCCTCTTTACACTTAGCAAATGAACCCCCAAAACTAATGAGGGAAGCGTCTTATCAAAATGAAGCTTTATACAAAACTTAAAGCAAATTGGGTAATTTTGCATTAAAAACCCATTTATCTAAATTAGGGGTGATTAGCCCCTGTTCCCCTTTTATACTTAACCAATGAACTCCCAAAACTGATCAGGGAAGCGCCTTATCAGAATGAACCTATATACAAAATTTGAAACAAATCGGATAATTCTGCATAAAAAAACCCATTTATCTAAATTAAAGAGGTGATTGGACACCGTTTCCTCCTTTATACTTAATCAATCAACCTCCGAAATTGATATGGGGAAACGTCTTATCACAATTAACTTATATACAAAATTTGAAACAAATCAGATAATTGTGCATAAAAACACATTTATCTAAATTAAGGGGGGGGGGATTAGCCACCGTTCTCCTGTTTATACTTAACTAATGAACCCCAAAACTGATCAGGGAAGCGCCTTATCAGAATGAACATATATACAAAATTTGAAACAAATCGGATAATTCTGCATGAAAAACCCATTAGCCCCCAGTTCCCCCTGTATCTTTAACCAAAGAACCCCAAAACTAATCAGGGAAGCGACTTATTAGAAGGAACCTATATACAAAATTTTTAGCAAATACGATAATTCTGCATAAAAACCCCATTTATCTAAATTATGGGGGGGGGATTAGCCTCCGTTCCCCTCTTTATGCTGAACGAAATAACTCCCAAAATTAATGAGGGCCGCACCTTATCACAATAAAGCTATATACAAAATTTGAAGAAAATTGTGTAATTCTGCATGAAAAACCCATTTACCTAAATTGGAGGGGATTAGTCCCTGTTCCCTCCTTTATGCTTAACCAATGAACCCCTAAAACTGAGCAGGGTACCGCCTTATCAGAATGAACCTATATGCAAAATTTGAAACAAATCAGATATTTCCGCATGGAAAACCCATTTATCTAAATTAAGGGGATATCAGCTCCCCGTTCCCCCCTTTGTACTTACCAATGAACCCCCAAAACTAATCAGGGAAGCGGTTTTTAACAATGAACCTATATACAAAATTTGAAGCAAATTGGATAATTCTGCATTAAAAACCTATTTATCTAAATTAAGGGGGGATTGGACACCGTTCCCCCCTTTATACTTAATCAATGAACAACCAAAATTGATAAGGGGAAGCGCCTTATCACAATTAACCTATATACAAAATTTGAAGCAAATCGGATAATTCTGCATAAAAAACCCAATTATTTAAATTAAGGAGGAGGGTATTAACCACCGTTTCCCTCTTTAAACTTAACTAATGAACCTCCAAAACTAATGAGGGAAGCGCCTTTTCACAATGAAGCTTTATGCAAAATTTGAAGCAAATTGGGTAATTTTGCATGAAAAACCCCTTTATCTAAATTAGGGGGAATTAGCCCCCCGTTCCCCTTTATACTTAACCAATAAACCCTCAAAACTGATCAGGGAAGCGCCTTATCAGAATGAACCTATATACAAAATTTCAAACAAATCGGATAATTCTGCATAAAAAAACAGTTTATCTAAATTAAGGGGGCTATCAGCCCCCGTTCCCTCCTCCTTTATATTTAACCAATGAACCTCCATAACTAATCAAGGAACCGCCTTATCAGAATCAACCTATATACAAAATTTCAAAAATTGAAATCGGATAACTCTGTATGAAAAACCTATTTATCTAAATTAAGGGGGTGGCGAATTAGCTCCCCTTTCTGGCTTTGACAGACTGGGAGCTAAAAAAGGTTTCTATTACAATGATATTTCGGGTTCTGTAGACTCCAAAAGTAGCAGAATTTTCAATTTTTGCCTTACCTCGGGTTCTGCAAACCCCAAAAAGCTGAGTGAAAAGACTGTATACTAAATGGAAAATATCAACGAGAGTTTTTAATTAAAAACAGTTTTCATCTATGCGGTATATAGCCCAAAATAAAAATGATAATTCAGTTTATAAATTTAAAATCACATATAATTAATTTAATTTCACTTTGAATTGTCCAAAAAACAAGCTAGAGACTGAGTCAAGTCGGCCAGTTTTTTAGCGACACCGAATCTTCCCCCCCCCCCCCCCCCCCCCCAAAAAAAAAAAAAAAAAAAAAAAAAAAAAAAAAAAAAAAAAAAAAAACGTGCCTGACTTATACTCAGACTCCACAGCCCTGGAAGAAATGATTGGATGAGGATGTATCACAAAAATTCTAAGCTTTGAGATTACTTAAGAGTAGTGCTTGGAAGGGCACGAAAAAATGCTGTGCCTAGGACTCTGAAGTTTAAAGTTGGGTTCTAGTGACATTTATGATTTATATGTTGACATCATGACTCTTTTGAACATTTTTTTTTCTTGAAATTTGAACAGTATTAACACGTGCATTTAAATACATGACAAGATTTAGTTAAATGAAAGCAGAAATATGAAATAAAATCAAGTAAGAATTTTTTTTTGCTAAAACACCACTTTTTTTTTTTTTTTTTTTTTTTTAATGAATGAATGAAGAATTGAAGCTTTATATTTTTGAAGTAAAAAAAATTCAAGCCTTTTGAGGGTTTATTCTCCCTGAAGCCCATTCAATATAATTTTTCAAGACATGAGCACGAAATAAACTAGTCGTTGGGGGCCACCGTAATACTTACCCATCATGGATATGCATAATGTAAAATATTAAAATAAAAATGTGTAAACTACTTATAAAATGCATTGCAATTCAAATAAAATCGTGGCTTGATGACGTCATAAACTTTAAAGGCTCGATTACTGAATTGCTTGAAATAGGTTTTTCCTTATAACTCCAAAAATAATAATCCTATTAACGAGCGGTTTATTGCATCTGATTAAGCGTCAAATTTCCAATTAAAATATATCTTTAAAGTGAAATTTGGATGAAATACAGGGTCATGAAAAATCGAAGAGTGTGGAAAATAGGATTCCAAATACACTGCTCAAAACAATTAAAGGATATTTGAAGTTTTATATAAAATAAAGATATAAACGAAATTTTTTTTGCCGAAAATAGAAGAAGAGAATCACAAATGCAAATTTTTCTGGTTTTCAAACTGTGGAGTATGCAAATTTTGAGTTCGACGTCAAAAACGTCGCTTCAGCGGCAGCGAATGAAATTTGACTTTCAACTGGATAAAAGAGAATGAAGACAAGGATGATCGGCATTCAGTGATTGCTTTGTTTCGATGAGTACGATGTCTCAGCGAAGTCATTTGACAGATTCAGAAGCTTGGAGAATTGTTGGTAGGTTAGAAGGGGGCCAAACTCAAGCCGAAGTAGCGCAAGCCATTGGAGTGTCACAAAGTGTCATTTCCAGGATCTGGAACTTTTTTTGGAGAGTGGATGTGCAGGCCGAAGACCAGGGCAAGGTCGTAGACGGGCAACAACGCCCAATGAAAATCGGTATTTAGCGTTAACAGCTCGGAGACACCGAAACATGAACGCTACTCTTCTCCAACAACACCTTCGCTCGGCTACAGGCACCACGATTTCAACTCAGACTGTCCGAAACCGGCTCCATGCTGTAGGTCTGTATGCTCGCCGACCGATGGTATGTGTTAGATTACCATCAAGGCATCGTCGCGACCGCAGGGAGTGGACAACCGAGCATGTCAACTGGAGGAGAAATGAATGGAGCAATATTCTGTTTTCTGACGAGTCCCGTTTTTCTGTGCATCCGGATAATAGGCGTATTTTCATCTGGAGGGACCGTGGCAGTAGGAATAATCCTGCGTTCGTGCACGAAAGTGTCAGATTTGGCGGTGGAGGAGTGTTGGTGTATGGTGGCATCTCCATTGACGGGCGCACTGACCTCTACATCATTCGAGATGGAGCTCTGACTGGTCGCCGATATAGGGATGAGATCCTCAGACCTATTGTAGTCCCTTACGCTGCAGCAATCGGAGATAACTTCATTTTAATGGAAGATAACTGCAGGCCACATCGTGCAAACCTGGTGGAGGATTTCCTTTTCGAGGAAGGAATCGTTCGAATGGAATGGCCAGCGTGTTCTCCAGACATGAATCCAATCGAGCACGTTTGGGACGCTCTAGGAAGACGAGTTTCTGGCCGCCAACAACCCCCACAAACTCTCCAAGAACTGGAAAGAGCTCTTCTGGAAGAGTGGGACAGAATACCCCAACTCGTCATTAATAGCCTCATTGAGCCCATGCCTCAAAGGTGTTCAACGTTGCTGGCCGCCCGTGGAAACCATACCCCCTACTGAAAATTATTTTCTTTGAAGAAAACACCTTTTCTGATTCTTTTTTTCTCATATGCACAAATTGTGTTTTTTTCCTTTTGTACACAAATGCGCAATAAAATGCATTTTTTTCTGCCAAACATGTGTAATTTATTCTCATATAACCTACTATGTCTGTCGACCATGTATCAATCAGCTAAAAAGTTTCCCAGATACAAAATCCACCTAAAACTGCAATATCCTTTAATTGTTTTGAGCAGTGTATCTCGGCAACTAATTATCCGATCGACTTCATGCTTTATGCAAAATTTATGTTTTTTTATTGACTTTTATATTCATTTCTTAAAATAAACAATTTCGAAAATTTTTATATACCTTTTATCAGAACGAATATTTCGAGAGTCCGAAAAAAATAGTTCCGGTTAATCGAGGTTATTGAAATTAAATAGGCTTCTTCCTATTATTACATACTAAGTACATACAAAATTGCAAGTCTCTATCTCATTTTTTTCGGGAGATAGAGCGTTTACAGACACACACACAGACACACAGACGGACGGCAAAATTTTTTTTCTAAAAATATGTTTTTCGGAATCTCCAGTGTCTGAAACGTGTAAATCCGTCAAAAAAATTTTTTCGATTTTCAAAACGATTACAAGACTTACCCTATACTACGCATGATGGGTAAGTAAAATCAGAACAAAAAATTGTCTTCCTTTCCACATGTGACATGATGTTCAGCAGTGGAGATCTCCCCCATCCATCTCTACTGACAAAAATTCCCTGTTTGCTTTTTTTCTTTTTCTGTTTATTTTAAATTATTAGAAAAGATTAAATGTCATTTTTTATTTTCAAAATAATGTAAGAAAAATAAAATTTAGCCAATTAAACTTGAATATCCAGGGCGAGGCAGTTGATCTCTGCTGCCCAAGATGTAAGCTTCTGCATGCAAGCTTTTACAGCATGAATATAGATAATATCAACCTCAAGATATTCAGCATATTCAACTTTACGTTTGTCACAACTAAAATTTTGTCTGATATGCAAAGAATACTGAAATTTATTTTACCATATACCAATACAAATTTCATTATATCATCCTAACATAAAGTTCTCAATTTATTAATTAACATTATAGAATTTAAAGGATTCCCCTTTTCAATTGAATTTTAATACACTACAAATAATTAGGAATGTAAAGAATATTCGACCACTATTCGGTATTCGGCTTAATGGGCCCTTTTGCCGAATATTGAACAGATATTCTGCCGAATACCTGTAGCCGAATATATTTAGATATATTGTCGAATACTTGCTTATTTGGCCCAATATTCTAAGATATTTGGTTAAATAAGTTCCAGAAAAAAAAATGTGATTTTAAATATTTTTAACAAACAATATTAAAGAATGATATCTAAATACATTAATTATTATAAGAAAAATAAATCCTAATACTTACTCAATTTTAAAGCTTCATGACAACTTATAAATAACTGTATATAATGAAATTACATAAATAAAAAATATTTTTCTTGCTGCATATTTAGGCATCATATGAATTTAAGTAAGTATTGCAACATTAATTTATTTTACATTAAAATGCAAAATATATACTGCATTTAAAGTTTAAATCTCTCTCTCTCTCTCTCTCTCTCTCTCTCTCTTTCATCAGTGAATTAAAAAAAATTAACTTTATATCTATTTTTTTAATCTGATTTATAATGATGATAAGTTTCTTAAACAATAAAATTCATAAATATTAAAAACAAATATTTTACTGTCTTGTAAAAATGCTTAATCTTTCACAAATTAAATCATTTTTCTAGCTTTTAGTTTTACTTTTAAATAATAAATATATGACTATATAATTACTTTACTAATTAAAAATTAAACATTAGATGTTGATTAAACGAACTAATGAGTTTGATACATTGAAAAGAAAAAAACTATTACCTATACTGAAAAAACATTTAATGAGTTACTTCAAAATAACATACAGGGGTAACAAAATTATTTATCACTGTAAAGCCTGAAATTGTGATGCAAAAATAACTTTTCAGCATTTTCAGGAAGAAGTCTGTTTCGTTTGGTTTCATATATATTACCAGCTTCAGAAAACAAACGTTCACTATATACCGTGCTTACATACATTCAGCTGTCATGATTTTTGAACACTCAAACAAAAAATTTATTTCAATTAGTCCTTAATTTAATTTTTGATTTTAAAATTGGAAAAAAAAATAAATAAACAAATAAAATAATTTTTTTTAAAATCAGTATTCGGCCGCCGAACATTCGGTATTCGGCTAAAACTTGGCCGAATATTCGGTATTCGGCTATTCGGCCAAATCACTATTCGTTACATCCCTACAAATAATAAAATGTAAAATTGATTCTATAATAATGCAGTACCTGAAAAAAGACAATATGATTCTGATATAGCATCGAACATAGAAAAATATCATCAATAGGTATGTTATTGATGTCTTCAGTGTTGAATTCAGACATTTTTCTCCGGGAGGGATTTCTGTGGTTCCGGGGGTGGGATATTATAGAGTTCCGGGGGGGATTGCACTTTTTGATTATTAAAAGCATAAAATGTGAAATCTTCCGGTGGGACATTTCAATGCTCCGGGGGGGACTGTCCCCCCACCCCCTGAATTCAACACTGGATGTCTTACAGAATTAAAGAAATAAACAAGGAATTTAATTTAGAATAAGTTAAAAACTATTTAAAAAAACAGCCTACAAAAACTAAGTTTCATTAAGATAATATCTAAGTTAGAAATTTCTGGCACATCAAAATATTTTTTACTTCGGGGTATTTTTCTCATAAAAAATAAACTGAGCGAGAAATAAGATAACATGCATTTTATTTCAGGCTACGCAGCTCCTTAAACATGTTATTCGATTTGATATTCATGCACTATAAATATATGTACATATCAAATCCAAAATATTAAAAATCACATAAATTTTAGTACTTACCATTGCGAAGTTGTTGTTGTTGTTGGTTTGGCCCATGGGCCCGGTGAGCAGCTTTTTATTCCTATACAGTTGTCTTACTCCGCAAAAATCAGACTCCTACCAGAGGTAAAACTATTGCGAAGTTAGAAGTACGTAGAGCAGTTGTCCAATATTTAAAAACATGGCGCCCATCTTCATCCAAAAACTCGATTCTGTTCTGTTATCAATCATGTGACGCAACGCCTTTCATACGTCAGCAGAGAACGAGACTGCGCAGTAAGTCCGGAGAAAGCTGTTTTCCATCCGTTCGGAAACTAATCCGATATAAATAGATTATTTTTATGACTGTAGAAAACCTTTCTGTTGTGATTCGGAATAATTATTTTATCGGTTGTTTTCCGTATCGTAAAGGAAATTTATCTTTTACGAAACGGAAAAGGGTTGGAAATTTTTTACAGTGTACGGCAACCTTTTTCCCGTCTGGGGTCGATGTTGGATGTCTGGTCAGTTTTTGGCAGAAATAAAGAAAAGTTACGGTCCGAATTTCAAAAAATTTGACATTTTGCAACGACAAAAATCGGCCGCGTGTGTACCCCGATTTTGTGTGTACCCCCGCGTGTGTACCCCCGGATCGATACCTCCGGTAGATTTTTTTTTATTCGATGATGCGTTAAAAAGCGACAATTTGGATGTTTGCGATTATCAAAACGGAAATTTTTTTCGATTCTTTTTCAAGTTGGGTTTCGGTTCGTAATTAAAACAGTTTCGTCGATTAATAACTCCCCGGGTCCGGGTCGGACTCCCGACCCGGCCCAAACTTGACTTCCGCGCCTTTTTTCCGAATTTTTCGGTCCGCGTCCGCCTTCGGTGCGTCGATTCGTCCCGGAGCCTTTGCGTGTACAGACCGGGAATGCACAGACGCACACACACACAGACGTTTACCGTTCTTAATATTAGGGATTATAAAAAAATCGTGACCAATGCATACTTTTAATGAAAGGAAAACAAGTTTATTTGCGTTCATTTAAACTGAATATATAAGCATCGTATATTTCGAATAAGTATCGAATTTCGGCACCCCCTCTTAGAAATCTGCCACCAAAGTTAAATGACAATCTATTCTCATGATGAGAATTCTAAAGGTAAAGGTTCCTCAAATTGTGTGCGTTTCAACTGGAGATATAAGCATGGCATTTTTCAAACAAACCATTGAATTTCGGCACATCCACATAGAAATCCGCGGCCAAAATTGAATAACAATGTGTTTCGATATTAAGAAAGATACTCGTGAAGTTTATCATTCGTAATATGGGAAAATATCGTAGAATTTAGTACATTTAAACTGGCGATATAACCATTGCATACTTCGAACAAATCATCGAATTTTGGCAACCCGTCTTATATGACCGCAACCAAAATTGAATGACAATCTATTCTCGTGATGAGGATTCTAAAAGTAAAAGTTCCTTAAATTGTGTGCGTGTAAACTGGAGATATAAGCATAGCATTTTTCGAACAAACAATTGAATTTCGGCAAATCCACTTAGGTGTCTGTGACCAAAATTGAATTACAATGTGTTCCGATATTAAGAAAGATAATCGCGAAGATTATCATTCTTAATATGGGAAAATATCGTCAACTGGTGATATAACCATTGCATACTTCTAACAAATCATTGAATTTTGGCAACCCCTCTTATATAACTGCAACAAAATTTGAATGACAATTTGTTCCGATATTAAGAAAGATAATCGTGACGATTATCATTCTTAATATGGGAAAATATCGTAAACTAGTGATATAACCATTGCATACTTCGAACAAATCATCGAATTTTGGCAACCCTTCTTATATGACCGCAACCAAAATTGAATGACAATCTATTCTCGTGATGAGGACTCTAAAGGTAAAAGTTCCTTAAATTGTGTGCCTGTAAACTGGAGATATAAGCATAGCATTTATCGAATAAACCATTGAATTTTGACACATCTACTTAGATGTCTGCGACCAAAATTGAATGACAATTTGTTCCAATAATTAAGAAAGATAATCGTGAAGATTATTATTCTTAATATGGGGAAATATCGTTGAATTTAGTGAATTTAAACTGGTGATATAACCATTGCATACTTCGAAAAAATCATAGAATTTTGGCAACCCCTATTAGATGACCGCAACCAAAATTGAATGACAATCTATCATACGGATCCTAAGTTTGATATTTCGTTAAATTCTGCGAACATAAACTAGAGCTATAAGCATCGCATAAATCGAACAAATCATCGAATTGCGGCACCCCGTCATAGAGGATTTTGCACAAAAACTAATCAGCAACAGTTCACATATGGATTGAACTTCCTACACTGAGCTCCCTATGAAATTTCATCCTATTCCATGCAGTAATTCGTGAGTTAAAGCTCCCAAACACTGTGTGTCCCATACATACAGACACACAAACTTACGGACAAATATTTATTAAAAACAGTCAAATCCTATTCAGCATCTTCTAAAACTTATAAATCCGGAAGTTGAAATTTTTCAAGAATCCAGTACTTTTTTCTTGTATAGATAGAATAAAGTAAAAAAACTAAGAAGAAATTGTTTTTTATAGGCATTATCAATAAAAATAAAGAAAATTTATTTTATATAATGTAATATTCTGAAAGACAGAAAACATTTTATAAAACTTTTCTGCAAATTTCAGTTAATAAATTCCGGAATGACAACGGAATGACCTCTTAAAAATAATAAGCATTCAAAATAGTCCTCTCTGTGTAAAGTACATTATTATTACGCATGAAAAGTAGAAAAATATAAAAATCGCACATAGTAGATCATTGTCAGGATATTGCTTATAACAAGCGAAATGTATCATTCGCATAAGTTAATTATTTTAGGCAAAGCAAATAGAAAAAAAATAATATACAGTCATGGGAGTAAAAAACATACCCCATGCCACTAACTCTGCAGCAAATCCTCACCTAAGAATGATACTGATACCAGACGATTGATAATATTAAAATTTAGGGACCGTCCATATATTTAAAACTGTACCAACTTATTTTCCAAATGGTAACATTTACTTTTGAAACGTTATTTGAGTTTCTTGAATCAAATCAGTCCAGTTTAGAAAATAATTTATACTTTTTTTTTCTGGTCACTATGGGAGATTTTCTTTCCTGTGGATGAAAATGATAAGAGAAGATGGATCTCATTAAACCGTTGAAAAGTAAAATTTCTCTATATCTCTAAAGCTATTGATAAAAATCTGGAAAATTGCTCTATTTCTCTCTAATTAAATCTCTAACATTAAAGCAAAAATGAGCTGTAAGTACATATAGACATGCGTTTCACAATGCTTTTTTATACGAAAATTAGTATAGATCATAATTCATCAATATTTTGAATACGAATTTATTAATCATTTCGTGATCAAAAAAAAATA
Source organism: Maratus michaelseni (assembly GCA_963931845.1). Classification (NCBI taxonomy): domain Eukaryota; kingdom Metazoa; phylum Arthropoda; class Arachnida; order Araneae; family Salticidae; genus Maratus; species Maratus michaelseni. Next base: position 100,755,577 of record OZ007597.1, on the reverse strand, counting down.
ATTTAAAAAATGCCTAGCTTACTCTTGGGTTCATTTATTGAATCGTATGAAAATTTAAAACTTAAATCACCTGGATCTAACTTTAACATCCCAAAATGTTTACCTCTTCTATGAAGTTTACTCTAAAATAAATTGCATAAACTATGTAAAAAACATTTTAGTTTGATGATTTCGGGAGTAATTTAAATTTAATTTTCAAATCCTCAAATTTCCTTATAAGAAGTTTACATTAAGATAAAATGCATAAACTATGTACTCTTTTATGCTGATTTGATGCACGTAACACGAATGTAGTGTCAAATGTGGGTATATAACAATATGAAAAAACAGAATTGGTTCAGTTTTAATATAGCCCCTAAACTATAATCCATGCATAAAATTAAATGGTATAATTTATCAGCAATCGGTTTGTGCCATTATTACTTTTATACAATGAATCGTGACACTGGTAATAGGGGAGAGTTATCCTTTTTTCAAGGATTATCTATAAGACTTCTAAATGTAATGAATTCAATTTTTAATTTCTATATTATTTTTCTAAAACAGTAATCTTTTGATATTTGTTTTTATCAAAGTTTTACATTTTTATCTCTTTTATGGTTTCGTACACTCACTCTTTAGATGCATGGCTTCCTTCCTTTAATATTTGTTTTATTTCCGGTTTCCATTTTTATGTTATAATTACATTTATTGCAAATGCCAAATAGGAGGACAAAGGACATTAAATAAACTAAGACTTTTGAGTTTTCAATATTTTACTTTGGATAAATCGGATTTATCGTTTGATGTGGTTAAAAGAGAAGTAAAAGTAAATTAATTATTTAACATAATTTTTAAATGACTCTTTAAATTAATTTAAAACTTTACATATCAGAAACACGTTGGTTTACAAAATCAGTGTTTCAGTTGGAAATGTTTTATAAGACTAAGCGGTGATTTAAAGATAATGAATTTCGATTTACTGAACATAGATAAATTAAGAAAGTTACAATTCTGCTAAAATTTCTATTAAAAAATATAGAAAGAATTCTTTTTACTTTCTTCTATATATACTGTATATAAGAAGAGAGTGTTGGTATCATGAAAATTTTCGACTTCCTTTTTTTATGGATTTACGCGTTTCGGAACGTAATCCTAAACACAATTTCACTATTTTTGTAAAATGCCTGTCTGCTTGATTCTGTGTCACACAAATTTTGTAGCTGATCTAAGAATTAATGCACGGAATTTTATCCAACTTCATATTTTGTTAGACATTGGTATGAATTGGTGATCATTAGGCGTGGGTTTATAGTGCCCAAAAAGTGGCGCTAGTATGTGACACTTTTTAAAATTTCCCCCATAGTTATATCACGGCATCTATGAGATGGAATTTCATGAAAAGTCGTATTCAATTAGATCTCATCGTAAAAGGATTACGTTTTGGTGTATATACACAGAGAAAAATGACACTTTCAAATTTGAGTAAATCGATGTTTTCATTTTGTTATGAAACTTTTTGTTTCAAATAGGACGACCCAATGATTTCAATTGTGAAATACTAGAAATACTCAGAATATTGAAACATGGACATACTCAAAACTGAGAACATAGAGGTCAGTTCATACTCATTTTTGAAACATGGACATACTCAAAAATGATTAGAATCAGTTCAAACTCATTTTTGAAACAGAGAAATACTCAAAAATGAGCACATAGAAGTCATTTCATACTCATTTTTGAAATATGGACATACTCAAATATGAGCACATGCTGTTTTATTTCTAAGTGTGTGCATGTTTTCAGAAATGTGTATATACATGTTTCAAACGAGTAATTTTGATTCGGAGCCATTTTGACTATGCAACATACTCAGATTTGAGTATGTTTTGTTCAGTTTTGAAAATGTCGTTTTTAGAGTGTAGTATACGAAGTGGCACTACTATGCTACATATTTAACGATTTCCTTGATAGCAATGTATCGGCATCTGTAGATTAGAATTTCATCAAACTTCAAATTCTGTTGGACCTTACCATGAATTGGTGCTCATTACGCTTGGGTGTATATCCTCCAACAGGTGGCGCTTCTATGCTGTGCTTTTCAAGATTTCTACGATACCCATATCCCGGCATCTATGAGATGTAATTTCATCAAACATTCTATTCATTTAGATCGTAGGACATATAGATGATGATTAAGTTTTGGTGTATAATACCTATCACTAGGCGCTACTATGCTACATATTTAACTATTTTAGCAATACCAATGTCTGCGTCTATAAGGTGTGTCCCATCGAAATAAAGCCACTGGGATTGTGTGCCGTAACTGGACATGAAACAAACAAATAAGAACGAAACAAATATATTAAGAAAGTCTATATACAAATACATATATACAAGGAGTAACTCACTCCCTGCACCACTTGGGCAGAAAAAATGAATGTTTTTAAAAAAAGAGGGCGGAAAAGTGTCCCGCCGAAATAAAGCCACTATTGTTAATAGCCAATATATCCGCCATGCTTATATATGACTTGGAATATACGATGTGGCATACTATTTACCACTCTTTGGAGGACAGTAGCATCAATATTATCCCAGGCTTCAATGATGGTGGCCTTCAATTCTGCCACAGACTGAAAGTGTCTGCCATTGGTATATACAGCCCTACTGAGGATACCTCACGCATTTTCTTGGGGATTTAGATCAGGGGAAAGGGCAGGTCATTTCAAGACATGCACACCATTATCCAAAAACCATTGCCAGGAGGATTTTGCAACGTAAATGGGGGCGTTGTTCTGCTGAAAAATCCAACTTAGGCCACCAATTCTCTCTGCATATGTCAGTAAATGGGTTTCTAGCACTTCTTGGTAATCGGCAGCCTTCATACGGCCTGAGGGAAAAGCCAGGTTAAGTTTATCACCATAGCCGAACCCTGCCCACTCCATTAATGAGCCTCCATCTTGCTGTATTTTGGAGAACATTTCCTCTTCTTTCCTCATCTCATGCCAATAGAAGGCAATACTGTCTAGGCCATCCAAATTAGTTTTTTTCTCATCTGAGAATATAACACGATGCCACTGGTCCTTCCAGGTTTGATGATATTTGGCCCAATCGACTCTTCTTTGCTTGTGGATAGCTTTCAACATGGGCTGCTGTTTCTTTTTTTATATCGCAAGTTGCTTGTGCGTTTTACAATCCGTGACAAGGTTGATTGTGTCACAAAGATGTTATCCTCTTTGGAAAATTGTCTTAGAGCAATACCACCTCGTTAAAGACGACGCACAACATCTCTTTCCTGCCTGAAAGTCATTTTTCTGCATGTACATCTCCTTTTCTTATACCCGTACGTATTGCCCTGATTCACAAAATTGTCTATTACTGTTTTAGATCTTTTGATTAGCTTATATATTTGGTCTACTAGAAATACCTTGTTCCTTAAAAGATGTTATCTGGCCTTTTTTGAACTCTGATAGCTGGGTTCCCTTTCCCATTGCAATACTGCAGGAGAAATAGAAAATACAACCTTCTGAAGTATGCATGCAGTTCGACTGGCATAGAACAACTTCTTGACGTCATAAACCTATTGACCTGTAGCAGCTCGAATGTCGGGAGTTCCTATAAACACTGATAGGGGTGGTTGCTTTATTTCAGCGGGACATTTTTCCCCCTCTTTTTTTACATTTTCATTTTTTTTTTCTACCGAGGTGGGCCAGGCAGTGAGTTACTCCTTGTAAATATGTATTTGTATATAGACATTCTTAATATATTTGTTTCATTCTCATTGGTTTAGTTCGTGTCCAGTTACAGCACAGAATCACGGTGGCTTTATTTCGGTGGGACACACCTTAGGATAGAATTTCATCAAACTTCATATTCAGTTTGATATAAATTTGTCATGATAAAGCCAGTGGCTAGTAGTCGGGAGATACTATAGTTTGATAAAATACGGATAAAATGAAAGTAAAGAGAGGGAAGATGGGATATTACAGATCTTCAGTTGATTAGTCCGGTTAATTGATCCCACCATGGACATCATCTCACGTCATCTACCCATGTCACGTAATCTGCGAGTGTATAGAAGAAAAACACCAATAGGCGTGAAGAACATTTTAACACAGCTTCCCCTTCGTTCAATAAACAGTCTTTTTCGGAGGGTATATACATGCAGAAGCGTGTCTGTTGCTACTCGCTTGTAAAGCCTATATTACTCTCACTAATCGAAACATACAGTCAATGGGATAAACTACAATAGATTCACAGCCAACTTTCTTAAAACCCAATATACATAAATATGCAATTTAATAATGGGATACGATATTGATTATGATGTATTATTGCTAGAAAATACATATAGCAGCTTGATTGATTTGAAGCTTTTTAAATAAAATTTATCTAAGTTTCGTGAAGTTCCATTAATACGAAGGCCGGTTTTTTTTTCAACCTCCAATGGATAGTAAAAATGACAAAATTAAAGATCAAAATGAATGTATTACCAAATATTATGTACAAGCATGATTATTTTTCTACATAATCGCCGTGAAGATTGATTGCATTTGTCATATCCGTGGACGAGTTTTCCGATCCCCTCTCTTCGTAGAACGTTGCCACCAGTGATGTGCGATGTGCATGAACGGTGGCTTGAAGTTCATCATTCGTCTGGAAGTGTTTGCCCCCTAGCCATTTCTGTAGTTCAGGGAAGAGATGGAAAGCACTCGACGGACGCTAAGTTGGGGCTAAACGGCGGGTGATCAGACACATCCCATTTAAACATCGGTCCGCCCGTCTTTAAATCTCCGTCACCATTTACGCACAACACCATCACTAATACAGCTTTTCCCATACACTTGGGTCATTCTTCGGTGAATATTTGCTGCAATATTCTCTTCTGCTTGAAGAAAGAGGATAACACTACGCAACTCGCACTTGGTGGGAGCATCTATCGTACCAGCCATGTTTATGTGCCTACATCTGGGTTTAAAATGACAAGCTGGCATCGGTAGTAGCAGAGGTTATAGTTAGGGAGATGGCAGCCTCTGACAACGCAACTTTGCCTCTTACACCCAGAAAAAGGAATTGATTAAAACTACAAAACATGTTTTGTTGAGTACATTTTGGTTGTTTTAGAAAAATTCAAGTAAAATTGAACCATTTTACTTGAATTAACAAAACATTTTTTGCTAACGATACATTTTTTTTTTTTTTTTCAAAAAAAATTTTTTTTGTTGATTCAAACAAAATTTTTATTGACCTATATTTAAGCAAAAAGTTTTGTTGGATCAACCAAATTTTTGTTGATTCAACAAAACTTTTTCTGGGTGTATCACTCATCTGGTTGTTTAGCGGCTCGATCGGAGTTTGAAAAAAACAGCCCTCATATTAACGCGTGAGCTAACGTGATAAGTGATAAACAAGAGACATTAAAAAATCAAATTTAAGTTCACTTCTGCATAATAAAGACGGTGGTTCGATTGTCGCGCCGTTGGTTTCTTGTCGGATTTTAATTTTGTTTGCATAAAATTTCGGCGCCGTTTGGCAGGCAAAAATCTGTACTATGCGCACTAATCCAAAATTTCTCACCATTAATCGAGAGATTGTCTGAAATAAAATATATACGCATTAACTGAACCTGTAATAAACAAGAAAAACCTATATTCTGGGATAATTGGGGATTTTTTTCATCATCTCTGTTCACACGTTGGCGAAAGTTCAAGTGTGCCATTCGTACGCCAAGTGTTGTACATAGATTCACTTACATAGTTAGCGAACGCAAAGTATTACTGCAGGTTCTTAAGAGCGTACACTAATCACGTAAAGACATTTGCAAGCTAAAGTTAAACCTATAGAAACGTTCCTTTGAAATTTTTCGCTTGCATTTTAATATTTTTAAATGACTTTTTTGCATAGGATAACTTAGGTCTATCCCTACCGTTGTTAGTTTGTACTGTTACGATTTTGGTTCTACTTTGTTTCACTGAAGCTACTTTCACTCTCGTAGCCGTTGCCGAAAGTGAAAGTAATTTTATTACACAAATCTGCGATCAAAATAGCAAAAGTAAAAACAAAACCCGGTTAGAGATCAACCTCGGCTATCATATGCGAAAAAGTCTTTTAAAAATATTAAAATGCAAGCGAGAAACTTGCAAAAAATGATCTCATAGGTTTAACATTAGTTTGCGAATTTCTTCGCGTGGCTAGTATCTCTTAAGACGCTTCACTAGTCACACGAAGAAACTAGTCCCCACACGAAAAAACACGAAACTCTTAAGGTTATAAAGTTAAAAAAGACAATTAAAGCTTTAAAAAATCAAGAACAGCGTTACGAAAACAGAATTCATCAAATACTCGAAGTCAGTCGCTAAAAGAAAATCTGAAAGTAAAGGTACGGAAGAAAGAGAAGATATGATGACCAAACCTTAAATTATCTAGGCCCATGTCTTCCAGGAACCAAAAAGAAATTACTGATGTCTTCGTTGAAAGTAAATAGCAAAAATACGTTAAAGGTAAACTGAAAAGCACTTCCTTCAAATATTCAGTAATAAACATCGCTTTCGTAAAATTTATGTTGTATTGGTCTTTAGTTACTTCTTGTTTTTTACATTGCCAAAGTTAAAAGTATATTTTAAGATTAAATGTTGTGATGTATTCAGTTTTTATTAATAATGTATTCAGTATTATGTATCTTAATAGCAGGAACCGGCTACTTTTTAGAAAGGTAGTCTGATGTTTGAGTGCGAGCATAATTGTCCGTTACCAACATGTGTAAGCGACATTTATCCGTGATTTTTTTTTTTCTCGAATGAATTTGCGCCTCGCTGACTCTGTGGTTCGCAGTTTTTGCTGTAGTTTTATGTTAATTAGAGCATGTTGCTCCATCTACTGGTATAAAACTCGGTTTTAAATTTCTTTAAAGTGGATTTTGAGTCGCATCCTGCCCCATCAAGAAAAACAAGACTGGAGTTCTTGCTTTTGAGACTTTAAGCTCGCACTGACGCCATGTACTCTGAGAAATTTGAGGTCTAGTGTTAGCTGTAGAGTTGCAAAGAACCGGTTTATTCCCAGATTTATATCAAATAGACCCGGTTTATTACCAGGTTTATTTCCAAAAGACCTGGTTTATTCCCAAAAAACCCGGTTTATTTCCAAAAAAAGCCGTTTTATTCCCAGGTTTAAACCGGGTTTATTCTAGTCTTTTCAACTCTAGTTTGCTGAGAAAGCTCCCATTTTTGGTAAGAGCGTATTTTATCATAGTTCAATAAAGTATTTGCGGCAACCCTGGGTTGCTAGTATTTAGTGATAGTTTACGTAAGTTCGGAATTTGTGTTCTAACAAATCGTTTTTAGCGACAGTATTTGTGCGACATCGAAAGTTATATTGGATGTATTTTGAGCAGGCGGCCTTCCATGGGTAAGTTATATTTAAATTTAGTAGTTTGCATTTTCTTATTTTGAGAGTTAATTTGAAGATTAAAGTTAATTTAGTTCAGAGTAGCGTAGTTTAACATTTAGAAGCTCCACTATAGTCCTTCCCTATTTTCGTTTCATTAATCAGTGTTTTACACCTTAAACCTGGGTATGTCTCAATTACCTCGTGTCGGCACTGATGGGGTTCTCACATCTAAAAGTATTTTTTTTTTAATTATTATTAGATATTATAAGTTATTATTAGATATTTCCTTATTTAATCATAGAATTTCTGCGATTAAATAACTGTTATATTACTAATCGTAAATAGTGATAAGAAAAAGTTGGAATCTATGCTTGTGATATTCTTTGTATAGTATTATAACAACACCTTAGAGTGACTTTTTAGTCATAAATATTTTTTCTAATCATTCACGTTTATTTTCAATTTAACACTTTCCTTGCTAAGAATATTATTGAAAAACAAATTCAGCAATATTAATTACTAGAGTTTGTAAATATTTCAAGGGCTTCACTGCTTGAGTTATGACCATGAAATGTATGGTGATTCATGCTTGTCTTTCTCATCTAATAATTTCATGTCTTCATATAATTATAAGCCACTCTGTATCATAAATTAATAATGAATCGGAAATTTTCAGCATTTTCAAAGTACTAGCTAATGTTACATTAGGTAAGGAATTGTACAAACCTAACATAAACTGCTAACGAAATAGCCTTTTCTTCAATATTATACTAATTTAACTTTTTACTGAAATATAGTACAATTAACTCTTACTTATACATGGTGTATGGTAATTAGTTCTTTTAATTTAAGTTCTTTGCATATATTCGGCAATAGCTGTTCACAAACAAGATTTTTGATGTAATTCTGCAAAAAGAAATCCCATGGTGTAAGATCCGGGGATCTTGGTGGCCATGTGAATAAGGACAAATCATCATTACGCGCACGAACAATCCAGCGTTGAGCGACGACAAAAAAAAACAAGCGGGTAAGTATGATCGAAGATAGCACAAAGGGTTATATTTAATATTCCTTTCAAAACACTTTATCCTTTCTTTAATAAATCCAAATAAATTTCATTTAAAAAAAAAAGGCATGGTTTTAATAAAGTAAAAATTTACCGGTCTATTTTTCTCGTTTTTTCGAATTTCTGAACCGGCTCGATAGCAGGTGAAACCCGCTATTATACTCTGTCATAATAATGTCTGTCATGTGGACTAAATGCGATATTTAAAAAAAATCAATTTCAAAATTAAACATGTTGTATAGAGACCTTTAGAATGTTAAAATATGCCAATATTTTCATAATCGGTTTTTTATCATGATTCAGTACGTTCCTCAAACTCATATGACGTTATAATCACTTGCTGACGTCATATCTACTTGATTTCCCTATTACTCATTTTGATACTCTCTTTGTATTATTCTAAAACATTTGAAAAATCCGTTAAACTTCCAATATGACGTCAGATTTTCTTTTTAATTATCTAATGACGTCATATAAAGCTGCTTCCTGTATTTACACTTACTCATACTCCTTGTATATGCTTGAAAATTTCCGTTTTTCCCAAAATGACGCCATATTAATCTTTTTTTTTCAATTGGTGAAACTTTTTATTTCATTTTCATTTTTCACGTGGAAATTTTTCAATAGAAAATTAATTATTGTAGAAAGAATTTTATTGTGGATTTTTAATTGTTGGCAACTGCTATAACGAAAAATGTTTAACTTTAATAGAAAAAGGATGTTAGATTTTTGGTTTTGTATCTGTATTTATTAAAATAATACGATTTTTTCAAATTTTATGATTTTGAGCTTCATCGTAGGTATTCAGCTATAAGTACACAAATTTTCATGACTGTAAGTTATATAGTTTCTGAGAACCCGCTCACAGACAGACAACGAAGCGGAAGTAATAGGGTTTCGTGACATGAACGAAACCCTAAAAAAATCCCTGACGGCTCGGCCTACAGGCACAGGTAGATTTCGAAGACGCAGACCGTGGGGCGCCTGTTTGTCGGGAATTGCGCAAGAAATGACCTTTTTTACGATGATGCGGCAGTTTGAACCGCCTACTTCGAAACCTAACTTGTTTGCAGGCGGATCCGGCAGGGATTTTTTTTTATTTATTTATTTTTTTTTTTTTTTTTTGGTATAACGGTTGGTCCTATAAAAAAACTTGTCAATATAAAAGTTTTAGATAATATTAAGATGATTTATAATAAATTTAAGCGGATTTGAAATCTTGGGAATTGACGAAGTTATGCATTTTTTCTTCTAACCCCCCCTCCCCCCCCCCTCTTAAGGCAATTTTTAATTATATCAAAAATCTGTCATACATAAATTTTCGGCCCTTCTCCTAGAAGTAATAATAACTTCAAACGGATTCGATACGTATCATAACTAAGAAATTATGGGTTTTTTTCTGTTTTCACAAAAAGGCCCCCCCATCCCCCCCCCTGGTTCGATTTTGCCCATTAACGAACTTGACTGAGATTTTATGCCTCTTGATTTTATGTATCAGTTTCGAACAGATGCGGGAGTTGGAACCACTTACTTCGAAAAATAACTTGTTTGCAGGCGAAGCCGGCAGGGTTTTTTTTTTTTTTTTTTAATTTTTTTTGCTATAACGGTTGGTCCTATAAAAACTTGTCAATATAAAAGTTTTAGATAATATTAAGAGGATTTATAATAAATTTAAGCGGATTTGAAATCTTGGGAATTGATGAAGTTATGAATTTTTTTCTTCTAAACCCCCCCTTCCCCCGCTTAAGGCAATTTTTAATTATATCAAAAATCCGTCATACATAAATTTTCGGCCCTTCTCCTAGAAGTAATAATAACGTCAAACGGATTCGATACGTATCTTAATTAAGAAATTATGTTTTTTTCTGTTTTCACAAAAAGCCCCTCCCCCATCCCCCCCCCCCCTTGGTTCGATTTTGCCCATTAACGAACTTGACCGACATTTTATGCCCCTTGATTTTATGTATCAGTTTCGAAAAGATGCGGGAGTTGGAAACCGCCTACTTCGAAAAATAACTTCTTTGCAGGCGGAGCCGGCAGGGATTTTTTTTGTTTTTAATTTTTTTTTTTGCTATAACGGTTGGTCCTATAAAAAACTTGTCAATATAAAAGTTTTAGATAATATTAAGAGGATTAATAATAAATTTACGCGGATTTGATATCTTGTGAATTGACGAAGCTATGATTTTTTTTCTTCTAAAACCCCCCTTTTTTCCCCCCCTTGGAGCCATTTTTAATTATATCAAAAATCTGTCATACATAAATTTTCGGCCCTTCTCCTAGAAGTATTAATAACTTTAAATGGATTCGATACGTATAATAATTAAGAAATTGTGGGTTTTTTTTCTGTTTTCACAAAAAGCCCCCCCCCCACCCTCCCCCCCCTGGTTTGATTTTGCCCATTAACGAACTTGACCGAGATTTTATGCCCCTTGATTTTATGTATCAGTTTGTAAAAGATTAATGCAGAATTTTTCCAGTTATCGTGGTCAGAAAAAAGTGACATAGATAGATAGATAGATAGATAGATAGATAGATAGATAGATAGATAAAGTTTTGAACTGGGGGTGGTTTTGGGTTCTGGGAGTCATGATCGGCGTAGATCTGCAAAAATTTTTCAAAATTTCCAACTTAGGTGAGAATGTAATAGGTAGTATTTCTTACGAAATCTACCTAAAAGAAATAATGCGTCGCAAAAAGTTACAGTTTGACTCTATACTTAATTCTTTTTTTACTATATTACTAATTTCGTTCTGAAATATATACATTGTGTCCCAAAAACATTGACCTTGGCTTTTATTCCTTAAATATTGATAATAGACACATATTATAAATTACAAAATTACACAAAAAAAGTACAGAATTTTAGGAAATCGATTCAAATTTTCAGAGGTTTAAATTTGAAGAAATACAAAATTTAAATTTTTATACCACCCCGAAAAAAATTTCCTCCAATGATTTAAATATGTCTCATATATTAATAAGGTCATGTACAAAATTTCAGCATTGTATCACAAAAAGTCGCAGATATATGTTTAAAGAAAGTAGCTGAGGAGTTAATCATAAATTAAAATGTAATTTTTTAAGCTAAAGTGCAGATGCAGCGACGCAAAAATGCATCATAAGCAAATAAAATATGTCTCTTATCTTTAGTTTTATTTACAAATTTGCAAAACTACGCTTCCTGAAAAATACTTTAAAATTTTACATGCGGAATTACGGAATAAAACTTGGAAATGGCGTAGTCAATGAACATTAAAGCAGCTTAGAAATGTTTGTACATGCAAATATCTGCCTCTAATCGGTGCGGATGATCGGAAAACATTTTGAACAAGTTTTGTAATCTTTGAGTAAAGTTATTATTTCTACACAATTTAGATACTTTTGTACTAATAAATCGCACAATTATTATTTATTTATATAATAATTGTTTTCTTTCGTAATTTGTGTACGACTCCTGAAACGCGATCATCCGACATGATTTTTCCCTTTTACGAACTCATATCCAGGCATCGAAAAGTGATTTAAGTCAGCATTTATGTATTTTCATACCTTTCCGACTGTTTATAATAAAATGCTGAAATTTTGTACATGATCTTATTTGTGTATGGGGCACATTTTACTCACTGGAAAAATTTTTGGAAGTGGGACATATAAAATTTAAATTTTGTATTTCCATAAATTTAATCCCCTGGAAATTATAATTGATTTCATAAAATTCTGTACCTTTTTTTACGTAACTTTGAAATTTATAATATATGTCTATGATCAACATTTAAAGAATAAAACCCGAGGTCAATGATTTGGGAAATTTGTATATTGTATAATATTTTATTACATGAGACAATGTACAGTTGGCTAAAAAAGGGGATTTTGGATTTTGTATTTTTAAAATTACTAATTTATGCCGTTAAAATTGATACCAGTTTTATCTCCCTACTCAGTTTAGGAGTTTGAAAACTGTCCCAACTGGCAAATAATCATGGTGTGGATTCATTCATGCTAAAACTTATGAGAAAAAATTACAATCACAAAACATCCTGAGGCTGTGATAGAAGCAGTGCGGTCTATATTCAAAGATTTGCCACATCCTGAACTGCTGAGAAGAACTGTGCATGGGAATACACACAATCGCAACGAGAGTGTAAAAAGGTAATGTGGTCCCGTATTCCCAAAACACATTTGTACAAATAGAAACATTATCATTTGGTACTGATGATGTAGTTACATCATTCGTCAAAGGCTATATAACAAAATTGAAGGTAAAATTAGGCATAAATCCAGGGGAATACAGAGCAGCTACTGTGAAAGGTCCCGACAGAGCAAGGTTGATAAAAGCAAAACATGCACTGCACATTCCCTGCAAACGAAAGTTGCAAAGATAGAAAAAAAATACTTAAAATGAAGAGAGAAGAAGATATTCTTGAAATTAATTCAGAAAATTGAGTGTATAGTTCTTATAAATTTTTACAAAGTGTAAATTTTTGCTAAAATCGTGTTTTTTATGTGATTTTTTTTTTGCTATTTTTTGCCCTTTTTTTCACAAACCACAAACTACTGATTACTGGTAAATGTATTTTTTGTAAAATGTTGTTCCTTAACTTAGGTATGAAAAATTATATACCAAAATAAGATTTTTTTTTTTTTTTTTTTTTTTTTTTTTTTTTTTTTTTTTACAATACTTAGGTTTTTACATTTTTCTAACTTACAAAATTAAATTTTTCTACATTTTAAAAATGACCTACATTATACATTTTGAAAAAACAATCCAGAGAAATTATTGTAAAAATTCATTTGCGTACAATGTTCATTATATGTTTGTCATATATAAAAAAAATTCTTATGTCTATTTCAAATATGTTGAGAGTAAAGTTCCAAAAAATTTCACGACTTAATATTTGATTTGATTTTATTACCTAAAAGGGACTGACCAGACAAGGAAACCAAGTCTGTAGAGCATAGTATCTCTCCCGGTCCCTTTTTTGGCCTGATGCTGATTTAAGCAGACATACGATTTAAAATTGTCGGTATTAGCCCTACAGACACACCTGTGCAAAACATATTGCAATGCAAATAGATTTTTAAGCATAGCTCAAAAAAATATATTAAAGGAATGAACTATAATTTTGTATTCGAATATTTGAAAGCATCTAGAAATTGATTTCGGCTAAAAAATTCACAGGCAGCAATTCAGATTTGTTTAAAAAATTTATTTCGAAAATACATATTTTGTGAAATTATTTTTCTCAAAAAATGTGAATGTTAATCTATTATTTTTTTTTAAATAAATCGATTTTTAGAAGATTTTTAACATGAAGATTTTTAACATGCGAATTCCAAATTGCAGCTGATTCCACTAGGTAGTTTGTGATTTATGTGTACAAAACAATCCGCATTGCATAATGTTATGCAGCGACTAACAAATGAATTTAACTGTAGGAGTTCCAAACGTGCATAATTCTTAAACTACTTGACCGAATAACTTTTCCTTTGGTATTCTAGTGTAAAATGTACCTCAAAAGCCAAATATGATATCAAAATTGGTACTCGTATTAAAAATTTAAGAGTTTGATACAATATCACTATGAAATCGCCGTAAGCATGTTTTTAAACAATAAATTGAAAGAAGACATAATTTTCCGTTGAATTGCTATTTCCTTTTTCTTTCTATGCTAATTTGGATATTAAACTGCATGAAATGTTTCTCTCTCTCTCTCTCTCTCTCTCTCTCTCTCTCTCTTTTTTTCTTTTGGCCAATTGTACATGAGTTTTTCTCAGAGCATCACGTTGAATTGAAAATTTTGTTTTGATAGTAGATCATTTTTAAAGGACAGAATTTGTGTAAAATATTGGTGTATATTTGACAGAGTTATTTGAGAGTTATTTTGCTCACCTTTTAGCAACTCTTCAAAAAGTGCAGGAAACCTATGTAAACAATGTTAGCATAAAAAATTCACTTTAAAAAGGACATTTTCAAAACTGAGCAAACAATACTCAAATTTGAGTATGTCGCATAGTCAAAGTGACTTCGGATCAAAATTACTCAAGTTTGAAACATGTATATACTCATTTCTGAAAACATGCACACACTCAAGAATAAAACATCATGTACTCATTTTTGAGTATGTCTATGTTTCAAATATGAGTATGAACTGACTTCTATGTGCTCATTTTTGAGTATTTCCATGTTTCAAAAATGAGTTTGAACTGATTCTAATCATTTTTGAGTATGTCCATGTTTCAAAAATGCGTATGAACTGCCCTCTATGTGCTCATGAATATGTCCATGTTTCACTATTCTGAGTATTTCTTGTATTTCAAAATTGAAAGCATTGGATCGTCATATTTGAAACAAAAAGTTTCATAACAAAATGAAAACATCGATTTACTTAGATTTGAAAATGTCATTTTTCTCAGTGTATAAAAGCTAGACCTGCACTGAAGTTTCGTCAAATGTACTTCAGCTTTATTTATGAAATTTTCACAAAAATAGAACACCTTAATACATACCTGCCAACTTACCGATAATTTCTGTAAAACTGTACCGATATTTTCTGTACCATAAAAAACATGTATCGAAACAGAAAATTTGTTTAACTGTAATTTTTATTTAAATTTATTTTTTAAGAAATATTTCCGGAGTAAAACATGATTATTTGAACTAGGTCGTATTAACACAATTTTACGAACATTATCGATATCACCTATCCTACCTTCTTTAAAAAGGATTATAAACCGATCTTTTATTTCTCCAGAAATATATATGACTTTTCGTTTTCTTTTATCGTCCTTCATTGCAAAAAGAGAAATCTCATGTCAACATGAAAATAATCTTCATACTTCCATCCTCTTATCTTCTTTGTTAAGGTAAACATACAAAAATTGTGAAAAAGAAAAACGTTTAGGACATAATAATACGGTCTAAGAATGTCAACATTGATTTGATAAATAAATCGTTGTGATAAAAAAAAGTTTTACTCACCAAAAACGTTTTTTTTTTTTTTTCATTCTTTCCAAAAATGTTTTACCCACAGGTGATAATGTATATTAATATCCGATACTGTAAAAACAAAAAGTTACACACTCATCTTTAATATGAAGCATGCTATGCCTCCTTATTATTTTACCTGGCGCACACATAATACCAGTATTGATGAAAAGGAATTTTCGTCGTATTTAAAAGCATAAATTTTGAGATTAAATAAGTCAAAGATTTCTTTTCGGTAATACTGGTATTTTGCGAATGCGAGGTTGGACAGCCTTGCTGTAGCTGATCATAACTACAAAATTAAATTTTTGTGACGTGAAATTTCTAAGCTTGATTTTAAAAGTTACTATAAAATGTTTAGAAAATCATCACATGTTTTAGATTAAGATTTCGTATATATAGTTCAGATTTTAGTTAATATTAAATTGTACATGGTAATTTTCCGGGCTTTATGAAGAGCTAGGACTTATGGTTGTCTGACTGAGTTTTAGTAAATAAGAATACAAAATCAATATTTAGTTCATTAAGATTTCTCGAAATTGTTCTAGAAATAGTTCGAAATTTCCTGATAATATGTGTAAAAACTTAGATTAAAAAATAAATACGTAAGAATCAAAGTGTCAAATATGCTTTAAATATGACCGTTCAATTAACATTTGCATTACCGATTGCCATAGTTGCTATGTCTACCAAATTTTGAACACCATTATTTCCTAAAATAAATATTCATTTTATTTAATCGCAGAGTTCTACGATTGTATAAAGCGAAGATATCTTTTTAAAAAGTAGCACTCGGGTTTGTAAGTATAGATTGCAAACATCAAAACACATATTAAAAAAGTAAAGTACAATAGAAAATTGAAGTTTTATCAAAGGGTCTTTAGTCTTGTTCATAAAACTGTTACAAAATACAGCAAAATCGTAATTCATCCATAGGTATACGATGTAAGACAATCCTTTATATCGCCACGAAAATAACTCATATTTCGTTTTCTTTTATCATTCTCTATAGTAATCAGAAAAATCTGGTATCAAATGAGAGATACCTCTAATCTTTAATTCTTTTAATTTCTTTGCTGTGGAGAACGTGTGAAAATTGAATGGGAAATATTTTAAATGGTAATGGTGCGTTTTAAGACTGCAAGTTATATTTCTATTACATTAAATATATTTACATAAATTAAAGTTTTAAAAATATGTTTTACCTTAAAAAAATAACTTTTAATCAAAGCCTTCAGTTTTTTTTTTTATTATTTAAAAGAATTTGGATAAAAAGAAAGATTAATCGGTAAACAACTTAACTCTCGTTGCATATATATTTTTTTATTTTTTTACATAATGGTATTTCTTCAAAAAAAAAACTAATTGATAATCAGTTTGTCAGCTTAATAAATAAGTATCCATTAGTATGTGTATTAGTATGTGCATTAGTAAGTGCATTAGAAAACTAAACTTTATTTTTATGAAACTTAATTTTAGACCTCGGTCCAGACCACTAAAGATGCAGACATTGAGACAATATTTAAGATAAAACAAACACATTTATATAAAGTCAATAAATGAATATGCTTTGCAGTGTAGCCGCTTAAACTTGACTATTTCTTTCTTCTGTAGTTGTCCTATAAACTTGCATTTTTGCTATTGTTTCTAAGCTAGGAAAACAAAGGTAACGGATAACATGTAAAATCAAACCTAGATTGAAGTTTCATCAAATGGACTTTAGACTTGTTTTTTGAGGCTTGAAGCTCGCATCGACGCTACGTGCTCTGAGAAATTTGAGGTCTAGTGTTAGCTGAGAGAGTTCCCATTTTTGGTAAGAGAGTATGTCCTCATAGTTCAATAAAGTATTTGCGGCCACCACGGGTTGCTAGTATTTAGTGATAGTTTACTTAAGTTTTGAATTTGTGTTCTAACAAATTGTTTTTAGCGACAGTATTTGTTCGACATCGAAAGCTATATTGGATGTATTTTGAGCAGGCAGACTTCTGTAGGTAAGATAGATTTAGTAATTTGCATTTTCTTATTTTGAGAGTTAATTTGATGATTAGGGGAAGATCGAGTAGCCCGAACACTTGGATAAATTGCAAATGAAAAACAAATGAATGAAATTTCTGTCTTTATTTTATACTTAAAATAAAATTACGAACTTCTTTAACGATTTTAATTAAACATTGTTATTAATATTGAATTATTTAACAAAATATACTGAAAATAGTTTGGCCTTATTCTTTTGGCGTCACAAGAAACGGCGGGTAGCCCCGGACATATTAATCAATGGTGTCCCAACCGTTTTTTGGCCTTACAAAAATCGCAATTATTATAAAAATCCGATGCATCTATATAAACACAATCTTCATGGGCCCAGTCTTTGCATTATATCTGGCACAATATCCACTCTTCTTCAAATGTTTCTCCGTATATGATAAATTCTGTCTCGTTTTTTCAAAATTTTATTGACGAAAACAAAACACTCTCTCACGACTAACTTACTCGGCGTCCACGTCGTAATTAAACTGTATTTATTTCGACTCTAGAGGACGTTCATTTACAATAACTCTTTATTTACGCAACACTTTGAATTTCATAGAAATTAAAATGTCCACGGTTACCCAACTTTCCCCTAAAGTTAATTTACTTCAGAACAGCGTAGTTTAACATTCAGAAGCTCCACTGTAGTCCTTCCCTATTTTCGTTTAATTAATCAGTGTTTTACATCTTAAACCTGGGTATGTCTCAATTACCTCGTGTTGGCCCTGATGGTGTTGTCACATCTTAAAGTAATTTTTTTAATTATTATTGGATATTATAAGTTATTATTAGATAGTTCCTTATTTATCACTTTTCCTTTCTGCGATTAAATAACTCTTATATTACTATTCGTAAATAGTGATAAGAAAAAAGTAGGAAGCTATGCTTGTGAGATTCTTTGTAAAAGTACAGTATTATAGCAACACCTTAGAGTGACTTTTTAGTCATAAATATTTTTTTTAATCATTCGCGTTTATTATTCAATTTAACACTTCCCTTGCTAATAGACCGGGAGGCGGCAGCACAGACAATCACCTCATCGAGTTCACGGCTAAAATTCCAGAATTAGTTAAAACTCGAATCGCATATTAAAGCGCAATCGGTCTGCCAAGTCATATCTTGGTGGAAAACACGTGAAAACCCGATTTTAGAGGTTGACTCGTAGGTTTACCATTGTGTATTCCTGTACCCAAAAGTATGAAAACATGGAGAACTGGGTGCAGGAAAGGACAATGGTAAACCTACGAGTCAACCGCTAAAGTCGGGTTTTCACGTGTTTTCACGTGTTTTCCACCAAGATATGACTTGGCAGACCGATTGCATTTTAATATGCGAATCGAGTTTTAACTAATTCTGGAATTTCAGCCGTGAACTCGATGAGGTGATTTTCTGTGCTGCCGCCTCCCGGTCTATAAGAGTATTATTGAAAAACAAATTTAGCAATATTAATTGGCAATTCCATATGTGACGGAATGACATGTTGAGTTGTAGAATTAAGTTAAAGCAATTGCCCTGAAGCTATTTTCAAATAAAAATTGACTTTTTAGTTTGCACATAACTGTTATTGATTAAAGGAATAAAAAATATTATGAAATTTTTTTTAACTATTTTATTTTTTTATTTTTCAGTAATTTCTTATTGTGTGATAAATGACATATTTGCTACCATGACTCTAACCTGGTATTTAAAACTGGAAATTTTCGTGAATTAAGAACCCATTCAGTTTTTAAACTAATACAGATCTTATTATGATTTATAAGCAATATAAAATGTTTATTTAGAGCAACCTACCTGTTCTAGGGTTGTAGTTATTAACTGTCATTTGACGTTACGGAATGACTGTGACGTAATGACTAAAGGTTTCGTAAACATTTATTAAAAGAAAATCGACTAAACTAAAAAATTTCCTATTTTTATTAATTTCCAGAATGATCATAATAAATTACATTATATAACTATTCACATGTGACAGCTTTTTCAAGAACATATGGAGCATGATTACCTAGTTTATTTGCATGTATTATTATCAAGGCTTTAAGACTATTGTAAACCATTAAATATTTTACTACAGGCATTCATTTATTAAGAAAATACAAAATAAACAACAATTACATTATTTTTTCACAGTTTTTTTCAAGAATACTATTTGTACAAAACTGCAAATATTTTATTTTTTAGCTATACCAAAAACGTCATGAATCTAAAACATTAATTTGAAAACTTGGAATATAATTCAATATATTTTTTTATTTAATATTAAAATCATTAAAAACATTTTTTTGACTAAAGTTGACATTTTTATGGAATTGTCCAATTACTAGAGTTTGTAAACATTTCAAGGGCTTAACTGCTTGAGTTATGACCATGAAATGTATGGTGATTCATGCATGTCTTTCTCATCTAATAATTTCATCTCTTCATATAATTATACGCCACTCTGTATCTTAAAATAAAGTAATTATAAATCGTAAGTTTTCAGCATTTTCAAAGTACTAGCGAATATTAGATTAGACAAGGAATTGTACAAACTTCACTTAAATTGCTAACGAAATAGCCTTTTCTTCAATATTATACTAATTTAACTTTTTACTGAAATATAGTACAACTAGGACTTCCCTCAAAGGGATTAGTCTGAGTGATATTGCTGAGAACATAGGGTTAACAATTACAATATAAAGAAAAAGATCAAATTAAATGATAGAATTACAAAATATCACATATAAATTCATATACACTGTTAAAAAATAGAAAAGAAGTACCGTTCATCAGATGTGTTGTCATATTTTTTTTTAACATGTGGCAAAGAATCTCATTTTCTTAAGCGCGTATTGAGCAAAACTTGAAAAACAAGCAAAAAAAAAAAACGCCGGATCTTTTAAAACGCCAAGCTTTTTAAAGTTACGTAATTGGATTTGCAGCTAATAGATTATTCTATCAAGCGTGGCTTAACGCAAATTTAATTTCATTGTTTCACCTTTTTTTGTGTGTGAATTAAAAAATTTTCTTCCTTCATTATATATCTATTATTTGTATAACTGTTTATAGAAACTCTTACACTTCAAACCACATTGATAGCATATGCTTTGCTACAAACCAGATTTCAAAACTATAGTCTAAATTACTATTAAAGTATACAAAAAATCTTTCGATGACTTTTGTGAAATAACTTTTACATTAAATCTCCATATCGGCAAAATTGAAAAATTATATATATTTCAAAGTTAAGCTTAACAGATACTTCTGGATTATTCTCTAGGAGGCTCTGCCCCCTGCGCCTTTACTACGCCGATCCGCAGGCTTTTCTTTTGCCTGTCTGTCTGTCTCTCCGCAATCTGTATGTTACCCTATCCGTTCTTCTGCCCGTCTCTCTAACCTATTGTCTATCTCTCTACACGTCTCGCTACCTGTATCTATATTTCTCTACCGATCTCGCTACCCGCCAATCTATTTCTCTAACCGTCTGTCTATCCGTATAACTACTTGTATGTCTAGCCGTGTCTCTATCCACTTCGCTACCCATTTGTCTATCTGTCTCACAACTTGTCTATCTTTCTCTCTACCCGTCTGGCTATACGCCCCTCTACCCATCTTCTTACCCATCTCCGTACCCATCTACTGTCTCTCTACTCGTCTGTATACCCGTCTCACTATCCGTCAGTTTTTGTACCCGATTCTTTACCCGTCTCGTTATCAATCTCATTACCCGTCAGTCAACTCGTCTCTGTACTCATCTCTCTACTCGTCTCTTTAACTACCACGCTACGCGTCTCGCAACCTTTCTCGCTATATTCCTGTCTACCGGTGTCGCTAACCGTCTCGTGACCCATCTCTACCCCTCTGTCAACCCTCTTTTTACCTTTCTCTCTCGCCGTCTGTCTATTCGTTTCGCTACCCGTCAGCCTACCTATGTCACTACACCACTCTCTACCCATCTCACTACCCGTCTGTCTACCCGTTTGTTTACTCGTCTTTCTACCTCTCGCCACCTCTTCCCAATATTTAAACAATTCATTTAATATACAGAAGCCGTTTATCAGTTATTAAATGCAAACAGAAGTAATTTATCTAATAAGTGTAGTCAGATGCAATTTTTTTTTTAAATACATACATAAACCTGAATAATAATTCATCAGTTTTGTGTTCATAGTTGTTTATATCATTTGACAGTAAATCTCAACTTCTTAAACCTGAATTGTCTCAAGCTTTCAAAAAAAACACAAGGTCTGTATAACTGCAAGGTACCCTGAGGGCTATATTAGCTACATGTTATTAAGTTAAGTGAAAGTTTCGTTATCGCATTTGCAGCAAATTGCTTATGTCAGAAAGTGTGGCTTAACGCCATTTTAAATTCATTACTGTAACTTTCTTTTCTTTTCTTTTTTTTCTTTTTTTTTTTTTGGGGGGGGGAGGGTTTCAAATATATACATTTAAATTAAAACTTTTGTGTTGTTTGTATTATTAACTAATACCTTGTAGACCGAGCTTCATTTGAAACAAATGTAAAAGACTTCTTCTACAGTTTTTTTAGGAGAAACTTTCGTAATTGGGCCCAACGCCAATCGGAGCATTTAATATCATTATTGTAACTCTTATAGAGTTAAAACAATATTGTTGCTAGCTTTACTCTTGTTTGAGACCAGCCTTGCCTGTGTATCTGAATGGGGAAAAGTTTCGTATCCAATGTCGGTTGGCGAAAAAAAATTTAAATGGTGCCAAAAGGTAGTTTTAGCATCTTACAAAATTTTTCAAGAGAGCAGTAAAACATGTTTTTCAAATCTTTACAAACATACGTTTATTAAAGCGTGTTTTTGCACCATCTTAAAAATTTAAGCACGATGCTAAAATAAAATTTTATCGCCATATTCGATATTTTAATAAGTACTGAAAATACATAAACAAACTTATTTAACAAACATAAGAGGCATTTTTGTGATAAATAATTGTTATTGTCAGGGGGGTAAATTGTAAACAATTAATAAACGGCTAGTAAATAATAAATAGCATTTAAAATCTAAAAATGGGGAAGTGGTCTGTATAAAAATGCAAAACATAACATTATACGCTTGATATATGTAAATCTTTTTTTATTTTTTAATATTTCCGGATAAAAAGGTAAAAATCTCTTTTACAAATGCCATTACAATTTAATATATATATATATATATATATATATATATACAAAATAGAAAAATATGGTACTTACGTATTATCCGTGCCAGGAGATTGATCGCCAAAAATGGTTGCCAAGTACCAATCGTGTTTATCGTTGCCAATCATGTTTTCAAATGCAGTAATTTAACATTATCAAATAACATTGTTAAAAATGGTAATTAATATACATCTTGTAATTTTAATTGTAAATCTTGTAATCTTGTAATTCTTGGTAATTTTATGTCATTTAGCTTCTAAAATTTGGCAACACTCTAAAGTTTTAGTTTTTGTTTTGCATCTTAAAAGTTTGTTCCATGAAAATAAAATCTGATAAGTTCAAACTAAAAAAAAAATAAAATAATAATAAAAACTTTAGAGTGTTGCCAAATTGCTGTTGGGGAGTCGATTTTCATAAACGATCGTTGATTATTTTGTTGCGTGTATTTTCAAATAATAATACTGACATCATATTTTAGTTTGAACTTATCAGATTTTATTTTCATGGAACAAACTTTTAAGATGCAAAACAAAAACTAAAACTTTAGAGTGTTGCCAAATTTTAAAATCTAAATGACATAAAATTGTAAATTAGATAAAAATAATACAATGAGCTAAACATAATATGATGTACGTATAAAAACTATAAATTATGCCACAACAAAATAAATAAAATGTAATGTATGTTTATTAAATTTATAACATTGTTAAAAATAGTAAATAACATTATTTTAGTAAAATTAATAAATGGTAAATAGCATAGTAAATAAGAAAGAATAATATTATAGATTATTCCCAGGCATGTACCATCGCGACGTCACGGTATCATGCAGCAAGAAAACAAAATATAAGGGTTACTATAATTAGAATCTTGATTCCATGCCTGGCGCAGTTGGCTTAAAACTGGCACGGATAATACGTAAGTACCTGAAAAAAAATATATTTACATAATACTACATCTGCAAAAAAATAAGATTTAGAAAAAGTAAGCCAAATCCTGCAGATCCCAACAATCACATCGACAAAACTTATCACCAAAAAAGAACTCGCCAAAATCTTACGGCACAGGAGATGGATTTTTCCCTCTGAATGCAGAATATTAGTTTTTTTTTCTTGTACGATGGGTGATTATAATATAATTGTTTCATTTCACATACTACATACCGTTTGATATATTGGTATTTTTATGTTATCCTGGCGCAGTTGATAAATCGCCAAATATTGTTCCTATAACATTTTCAAATTGAATTCGTTTCATTTAAATATAAACCTTTCACTCATTTAATTTAAAATACATGCCTTTCATTAATCTTATTTAAAATGCTAAAAAGAGAAAAATAAAAAATAAATAATGCCATAAACTGAAACCTTTTATTTAAACACCAAAGAATTTTTTTTTTTTAAATTTACACACGCGAAATAAAAAAAGCTGCTATTGCTGAGATTTGCGCCAAATCCCTAATACCAAGTCTACCAAGTTATTGCGGGGTTTTTCTTTCAAACAGAAAAAAATCCAGATTAATTTTCGATTGCTACTAAATTGAAATATATTTTATTGTGCTGAATATTAGTGCGTGCATATTTTTTTGCTCCATGTACTCCATGAACTTTTCAATTCCGATTGTCTACGAAAATCTCCCGCAGGTGAAAATGACGCACGCACAAAATTTTCGTGACGTATGTACTTTAATTGTGCTTTTTTATCTATTTTTTTAATATAATTTCCAAACGGTTTGACATTTATTCTTGGTAATAAATAGACGTCGTTGTCACCTTTATAGGTACCTGCTGTAAAAATTTGAACGAAATCCGTTAAATATTTTTTGAGTTATGCTTGACGAAAGGTTTTAATATCCATCGTAGCTATATATGGGGCAAAGTAATACTGCGCTGTGTATGAGTCTTCGTTGCACTCAGACAATTAACTCTACGGTGTACGATAATTAGTTTTTAGTACCACTATTTCTGAATAGAAACTTCCGACTTATTAATTCGCAAAATTTATAATGTGGATATTACTATTTAGAAATAGTAGTACTGAAATATAATTACCATTTACCGTGTATAGCTGAAGAGTTACTGTATTATAACTACATAGCATCAATAATGCGATAGTAACGTCCGTCAAAGACATTTTGAAATTTTTCTTAATAAAAATCTAAAAGTCATCAAAATAAGAAAGCTGATAGCAACAGCGTACTTTAACCGTTTCAAGAGCGATGGTATATTATATATACCTCTCAATATTATCGCTCAATAATATTTCCAAACTGACAGATGGCACCCAGAATTTATGAACAAAATCTTGTTTTTATAGTGCAGTTGAAGAAAAATATTTATTTATTTTCAAACAAATTTGTTCGCACATTCCAGTGACATTCTATAATTTCAACAATTTAGCAACAAAGTTATTTTGTCCCTCAAAGGGTTAATGGAATCTAACTTTGATCTATATGGCACCTTACACCCACTCAAAGAAGGCTATATTAAATTTCAATTTATTAGAATACAAGAAAAACTCATTTTGCATTTGCTGATTTTAGACTTAAAGTGTGAAAACTGAAACATAAGAGAAATGAATGTAAAATGTTGAAATGAAAGAAAACAAATAGATATAAAATACTTTAAAGGCTTGAAATCAAAGAATGAGCAAATTTATTTTCTCATTTTTAGATAGAAAATTTATTTAGAGAATTCCAAACAAAAAGTACTGAATGAATTATATAGTTTTATTAGACATGTACAAATAGAAATTACATAATCAAATTACAAGATTTATTTGATAATATTGCGTAAAAATCCGATTTCGCAGTCATTTCAACAGAAAAATGTTATTTATTGAATTAACACCTACGCTTAGTGTCTCGATATTTCAAAAGCGAAAAGTAGGCTCGTGTTCACTCCATTCAGGCAATTTCATCGATTTTAATCAATTGCGTACTCTGGATTGTAAATATTTAATTTTGAAACACAATAAGAAAATGATTCATTACAAACTCATTTATTTAAAATCTTTTCAAAAGAGTACATTTTATAATTTTTAATAAGTAATGGAAAATTGTAAACAAGTGGGTAAGTGTGATCGAAGATCGCACAAAGGGTTTCATTTAATATTCCTTTCAAAACACTTTATCCTTTCTTTACTAAATTCAAATAAATTTCATTTAAAAAAAAGGTCAGGTTTTTTATAAAGTAAAAATTTACCGGTCTATTTTTATCGTTTTTCCGAATATCTGAACCGGCCCGATAGTGGGCGAAACCCGCTATTATACTCTGTCATAATAATATCTGTCATGTGGACTAAACGCGATATTAAAAAAAAAAATCAATTTCTAAATTAAACATGTTGTATAGAGACCTTTAGAATGTTAAAATATGCCAATATTTTCATAATCGTGTTTTTATCATGATTCAATACGTTCCTCAAACTCATATGACGTTATAATCACTTGCTGACGTCCTATCTACTTGCTTTCCCTATTACTCATTTTGATACTCTCTTTGTATTATTCTAAAACATTTGAAAAATCCTTTAAACTTCCAATATGACGTCAGATTAATTTTCTTTTTAATTCTCTAATGATGTCATATTAAGCTGCTTCCTGTATTTACACATACTCATACTCCTTGTATTATTGAGTATGCTTGAAAATTTCCGTTTTTTACTAATATGACGTCATATTAATCTTTTCTTTCAATTGGGGAAACTTTTTTATTTCATTTTCATTTTTCACGTGGAAGTCTTTCAATAGAAAATTAATTATTGTAGAAAGAATTTTATTGTCGATATTTAATTGTTGGCAACTGCTATAACGAAAAATATTTAAATTTAATAGAAAAGGGCTGTTAGATTTTTGGTTTTTTATCTCTATTAAAATAATACGATTTTTTCAAATTCTATGATTTTGAGCTTCATAGTAGGTATTCAGCTATAAGTACACAAATTTTCATGACTGTAAGTTATATAGTTTCTGAGAACCGGCTCACAGACGGACAATGAAGCGGGAGTAATAGGGTTTAGTGAGATGAACGAAACCCTAAAAAGAAATAATGCGTTGCAAAAAGTTGCAGTTTGACTCAACACTTAATCCTATTTTTAGGGTTTCGTTCATCTCACGAAACCTGACTGCTGCCGCTCAGTTGTCTGTCTGTCACAGAGCCATTCTCGAAAACTATGTAACTTACAGAGTTGAAACTTCGTGTATAAATCAGAATATCAGCTGTGAAGAGCTGAAAATATTAAAATTTGAAAAATTTGTATTATTTTAATAAATAGAGATAAAAAACCAAAATTCTAATACCCTTTTTCTATTAAATTTAAACATTTTTCATTATAGCAGATGCCAAAAATTTAAAATCCCCAATGAAATTCTTTCTACAATAATTATTTTTCTATCAGACGATTTTCACGTGAAAAATGAAAATGAAATAAAAAGTTTCACCAATTGAAAAAAAGATAAATATGAAATAAAATTGATTGACATCATAGTGGTAAATAAAACGGAAGATGTCTAAAATTTCTCAATAATACAACGAGTATGAGTATGTGGATGTACACAAAGCAGATTAATATCACGTCATTAGAGAATTAAAAAGAAAATCTGACGTCCTATTGGAAGTTTAACGAATTTTTCAAATGTTTGAGAATAATACAAAGCGACTATCAATATGAATAATAGAGAATAGTAAATATATGAGTTTGAGGAATGTATTGAATCATGATAAAAACCCGATCATGGAAATATTCGCATATTTTAACATTTTGAAGGAGTCCAACATGTTTAATTTTGAAATTATATATATTTTTAAATATCGCATTTAGTCCGTATGACGGATATTAATATGACAGAATATAATAGCGGGTTTCGCTCGCTATCCGGCTGGTTTAGATTTTCGAAAAAACGGAAAAATAGACCGGTAAATTTTTACTTCATAAAAAACATGACTTTTTTTTGTTGTTGTTGCTAAATTATATTTATCTGAATTTATTAAAGAAAGGATAAAGTGTTTTGGAAGGAATATTAAACGAAACCCTTTGTGCGATCTTCGATCACACTTACCCACTTGTTTTACTATATGACTAATTTTGTTCCGAAATATATACATGGTGTCCCAAAAACATTGACCTCGGCTTTTATTCTTTAAATATTGATCATAGACATATATTATAAATTACAAAAGTTACGCAAAAAAACGTACAGAATTTTATGAAATCGATTCAAATTTTCAGAGGTTTAAATTTAAAGAAATACAAAATTAAAATTTTTATACCACCCCGAAAATATTTCCTCCAATGAGTGAAATATGTCTCATATACTAATAAGGTCATGCACAAAATTTCAGCATTGTATCATAAAAAGTCGCAGAGATATTTTTAAAGAAAGTTACTGAGGAGTTATAATCATAAATTAAAATGTAATTGTTTAAGCTAAAGTGCAGATGAAGCGACGCAGAAATGCATCATAAGCAAATAAAATATGGCTCTTATCTTTAGTTTTATTTACAAATTTGCAAAACTACGATTCCTGAAAAATACTTTAAAATTTTACATGCGGAATTACGGAATAATACTTGGAAATGGCGTAGTCAATGAACATTAAAACAGCCTAGAAATGTTTGCATATGCAAATATCTGCCTCTAATCGGTGCGGATGATCAGAAAACATTTTGAAGAAGTTTTGTAATCTTTGAGTAAAGTTATTATTTCTGTACAGTTTAGATGCTTTTGTACCAATAAATAGCACAATTATTATTTATATATACAATAATTGTTTTCTTTCGTAATTTGCATACGACTCCGGAAACTTGATCATCCGACATGACTTTTCCTCTTTGCAAACTTATATCTAGGCATCGAAAAATGATTTAAGTCAGCATTTATGTATTTTCATACCTTTGCGACTTTTTATAATAAAATGCTGAAATTTTGTACATGACCTTATTAGTGTATGGGGCACATTTTACTCACTGGAAAAATTTTTGGAAGTGGGACATATAAAATTTAAATTTTGTATTTCCATAAATTTAATCCCCTGGAAATTTTAATTGATTTCATAAAATTCTGTACCTTTTTTTACGTAAATTTGAAATTTATAATATACGTCTATGATCAACATTATATCTTTGCGACTTTTTATCATAAAATGCTGAAATTTTGTACGTGACCTTATTAATGTATCGGGAACATTTTAGACATTGGAACATTTTTTGGCAGGGGACCATATAAAATTTTAATTTTGTATTTCTTTAAATTTAATCCACTGAAAATTTTAATTGATTTCACAAAATTATGTACCTTTTTTTACGTAACTTTGAAATTTATAATATATGTTTATGATCAACATTTAAAGAATAAAACCCTTTTCTATGATTTGGGAAATTTGTATATTGTATAATAATTTATTACATGAGACAATATACAGTTGGCTAAAAAACTGGAGCAGCTCAATACATATTAATCACCAAATTGTCCCAGAAAAAAACTGAAATAGCCATTCAACTGGTAATTATCTGTTCTTTCAATTTATGTTAAAAATGTTGGCTTATTGGTTGTTTTCATAGGAAAATTGGACTAAACTCCTCGTTTTAGCATCATACTTGGCTTTATCAATGTTATCGTAGGAATGCAAATGGGAAATCATTAGCTGAGGTAGTTTAAGAATTAAGAATTTTTAAAGTTACACACCTTAACATTAACTTCTAATGTTAAGGGGATCGACAGGGAAAAACTTGAAAAATATCGATTTTTGGATTTTATCTATATTATAAAGGACAAACATGTCCGTGCGTAACGCTGACGTCATTTTGCGAATGGCAGCACTAGACGATGAAATTTCGGTTTTGCGATTTTTGCTTCTGCGATTCTTTAAATTTTTAAGCATGGCATATTTTTAATTTTTACACCGTTATATAGAGGAAAAAATGTACTTTCAAATGCAATTTGTTTGAAACTTGTATCGCATTTTACTCATTTATTATTGCATTTAAATTAAATTTCAAGCATGATTTTTTTTTTAAATCTGTCTCTATCGCATGCAGACGATTACAAAATATTAATCCGATTGCATTTTCAACAATATAAAAAGATCAGCATTTGGTTCCAATTAATATTCCGTAACGAAATTAAAACTTGACGCAATAATTAAGCAATAAATAAAATAGTATAAATAAAGCACAAATTTAACAGACATATAATCAAAATAAACGTTTAAAACCGCATAAATTATCAGAATAAAAACAAGTTGGAAATTGTACGTCAAACGTGACAAATGAGGTGCGTTCGTACTGTAGCTAGTTATATAAATATTCAGATCTTGATGATTTTTAATTCTGTGAAATGAATGATATCGTCTGCAGATTCATTTCTGTCATAAAATAAGTATCTCGGTCGCTTGACGATTCAACCTCGGAAGCTCCTCTAACAAGAAAGCACCAATTTTTTTTTTCTTTTAATTCAAATTTCTTAATAAATATTTTTATTAATATCTCCTAAAGTTTTGATTTGATTTTTAAAAAATTTGAAATGTCTCGACAAAATTCTGCAAAGATAATATATCTTAAATTCCAAACCATTCGGTTGGGTAGGTTTTGCGTTGTTATATGCGGACGGACGGACAGACGAACAGACGGACGGACAGACAGACAGACAGACAGACAGACGGACGGACCAAGCGACGACAATAGGTGCTACGTATTTATATAATTACGAACGCACCTAAAAACTGAAGTATATAACGACATTTTTTGCAATTTCTTCGGCTATTAATTTCTGTCATGAGGCCAATACGATATTACCGCTTTTAATAAATTTCCAAATTTTAATAATTGACATATTTCATATAAAATGCTCTTTGGTGTTGTTAGGGGACAATCTAAATATATATATATTAAATGTAAAAAATCTATTAGAGTTTTCAATAAAATAAAAAAAATGGTTTTCACCTATTTTCTCTATACCGGGAAGCCCGGGTTGGATGCCCTAGTATTTTTTTAATTACTAATTTCTGCCGTTTAAATTGATACCAGTTTTACCTCCCTACTCGGTTTAGGAGTTTGAAAACTGTCCCACCTGGCAAATAATCATAGTGTGGATTCATTCATGCTAAAACTTATGGAAAAAAATTACAGTCACAAAACATTCTGAGGCTGTGATAGAAGCAGTGCGATCTATATTCAAAGATTTGCCACATCCTGAACCGCTGAGAAGGACTGTGCATGGGAATACACAAAATCGCAACGAGTGTGTGAAAATGTAATGTGGTCCCGTATTCCCAAAAACACATTTGTACAAATAGAAACATTATCATTTGGTATTTATGATGTAGTTGCATCTGTCGTCAAAGGCTATATAACAAAATTGAAGGTAAAATTAAGCATAAATAAAGGGGAATACAGAGCAGCTTACTATGAAACGTCCCGACAGAGCAAGGTTGATAAAAGCAAAACATGCACTGCACATTCCCTGCAAACGAAAGTTGCAAAGATAGAAAAAAATACTTAAAATGAAGAGAGAAGAAGGTATTCTTGAAATTAATTCAGAAAATTGAGTGTATAAATCTTATAAATTTTTACAAAGTGTAATTTTTTGCTAAAATCGTGTTTTTTTTTGTGATTTTTTCTTTTTTTTTGCTATTTTTTGCCCTTTTTTCATAAACCACAAACTACTGATTACTGGTAAATGTATTTTTTTGTAAAATGTTGTTCCTTAACTTAGGTATGAAAAATTATATACCAAAATGAGATTTTTGCTTTTTTTTTTTTTTTTACAATACTTAGGTTTTTACATTTTTCTAACTTACAAAATTAAATTTTTCTACATTTTAAAAATGACCTACATTATACATTTAAGAAAAAAACAATCCAGAGAAATTATTGTAAAAATTCATTTGCGTACAATGTTCATTATATGTTTGTCATATATAAAAAAAATTCGTATGTCTATTTCAAATATGTTGAGAGTAAAGTTCCAAAAAATTTCACGACTTAATATTTGATTTGATTTTATTGCCTAAAAGGGACTGCTCAGACAAGGAAACCAAGTCTGTAGAGCATAGTATCTCTCCCGGTCCCTTTTTTTGGCCTATTGCTTATTTAAGCAGACATACGATTTAACATTGTCGGTATTAGCCCTACAGACACACATGTGCAAAACATATTGCAATGCAAATAGATGTTTAAGCATAGCTCAAAAAAATATATTAAAGGAATGAACTATAATTTTGTATTCGAATATTTGAAAGCATCTAGAGATTTCGGCTAAAAAATTCACAGGCAGCAATTCAGATTTGTTTAAAAAATTTATTTCGAAAATACATATTTTGTGAAATTATTTTTCTCAAAAAATGTGAATATTAATCTATTATTTTTTTTAACAGAAATCGATTTTTAGAAGATTTTTAACATGAAGATTTTTAACATGCGAATTCCAAATTGCAGCTGATTCCACTAGGTAGTTTGTGATTTATGTGTACAAAACCATCCGCATTGCATAGTGTTATGCAGTGACTAACAAATGAATTTAACTGTAGGAGTTCCAAACGTGCATAATTCTTAAACTACTTGACCGAATAACTTTTCCTTTGGTATTATAGTGTAAAATGTACCTCAAAAGCCAAATATGATATCAAAATTGGTACTCGTATTAAAAATTTAAGAGTTTGATACAATATCACTATGAAATCGCCGTAAGCATGTTTTTAAACAATAAATTGAAAGAAGACATAATTTTCCGTTGAATTGCTATTTCCTTTTTCTTTCTATGCTAATTTGGATATTAAACTGCATGAAATGTTTCTCTCTCTCTCTCTCTCTCTCTCTCTTTTTCTTTTGGCCAATTGTACATGAGTTTTTCTCAGAGCATCACGTTGAATTGAAAATTTTGTTTTGATAGTAGATCATTTTTAAAGGACAGAATTTGTGTAAAATATTGGTGTATATTTGACAGAGTTATTTGAGAGTTATTTTGCTCACATTTTAGCAACTCTTCAAAAAGTGCAGGAAACCTATGTAAACAATGTTAGCATAAAAAATTCACTTT
The DNA here is from genome assembly GCA_963931845.1 of Maratus michaelseni. Taxonomy (NCBI): domain Eukaryota; kingdom Metazoa; phylum Arthropoda; class Arachnida; order Araneae; family Salticidae; genus Maratus; species Maratus michaelseni. Next base: position 100,722,946 of record OZ007597.1, on the reverse strand, counting down.
AAAAAGGACATTTTCAAAACTGAGCAAACAATACTCAAATTTGAGTATGTCGCATAGTCAAAGTGACTTCGGATCAAAATTACTCAAGTTTGAAACATGTATATACTCATTTCTGAAAACATGCACACACTCAAGAATAAAACATCATGTACTCATTTTTGAGTATGTCTATGTTTCAAATATGAGTATGAACTGACTTCTATGTGCTCATTTTTGAGTATTTCCATGTTTCAAAAATGAGTTTGAACTGATTCTAATCATTTTTGAGTATGTCCATGTTTCAAAAATTCGTATGAACTGCCCTCTATGTGCTCATGAATATGTCCATGTTTCAATATTCTGAGTATTTCTTGTATTTCAAAATTGAAAGCATTGGATCGTCATATTTGAAACAAAAAGTTTCATAACAAAATGAAAACATCGATTTACTCAGGTTTGAAAATGTCATTTTTCTCAGTGTATAAAAGCTAGACCTGCACTGAAGTTTCGTCAAATGTACTTCAGCTTTATTTATGAAATTTTCACAAAAATAGAACACCTTAATACATACCTGCCAACTTACCGATAATTTCTGTAAAACTGTGCCGATATTTTCTGTACCATAAAAAACATGTATCGAAACAGAAAATTTGTTTAACTGTAATTTTTATTTAAATTTATTTTTTAAGAAATATTTCCGGAGTAAAACATGATTATTTGAACTAGGTCGTATTAACACAATTTTACGAACATTATCGATATCACCTATCCTACCTTCTTTAAAAAGGATTATAAACCGATCTTTTATTTCTCCAGAAATATATATGACTTTTCGTTTTCTTTTATCGTTCTTCATTGCAAAAAGAGAAATCTCGTGTCAACATGAAAATAATCTTCACTCTTCAATCCTCTTATCTTCTTTGTTAAGGTAAACATAGAAAGAAAAAGAAAAACGTTTAGGACATAATAATACGGTCTAAGAATGTCAACATTGATTTGATAAATAAATCGTTGTGATAAAAAAAAGTTTTACTCACCAAAAACGTTTTTTTTTTTTTTTCATTCTTTCCAAAAATGTTTTACCCACAGATGATAATGTATATTAATATCCGATACTGTAAAAACAAAAAGTTACACACTCATCTTTAATATGAAGCATGCTATGCCTCCTTATTATTTTACCTGGCGCACACATAATACCAGTATTGATGAAAAGGAATTTTCGTCGTATTTAAAAGCATAAATTTTGAGATTAAATAAGTCAAAGATTTCTTTTCGGTAATACTGGCATTTTGCGAATGCGAGGTTGGAAGCCTTGCTGTAGCTGATCATAACTACAAAATTAAATTTTTGTGACGTGAAATTTCTAAGCTTGATTTTAAAAGTTACTATAAAATGTTTAGAAAATCATCACATGTTTTAGATTAAGATTTCGTATATATAGTTTAGATTTTAGTTAATATTAAATTGTACATGGTAATTTTCCGGGCTTTATGAAGAGCTAGGACTTATGGTTGTCTGACTGAGTTTTAGTAAATAAGAATACAAAACCAATATTTAGTTTGTTAAGATTTCTCGAAATTGTTCTAGAAATAGTTCGAAATTTCCTGATAATATGTGTAAAAACTTAGATTAAAAAATAAATACGGAAGAATCAAAGTCTCAAATATTCTTTAAATATGACCGTTCAATTAACATTTGCATTACCTATTGCCATAGTTGCTATGTCTACCAAATTTTGAACACCATTATTTCCTAAAATAAATATTCATTTTATTTAATCGCAGAGTTCTACGATTGTATAAAGCGAAGATATCTTTTTAAAAAGTAGCACTCGGGTTTGTAAGTATAGATTGCAAACATCAAAACACATATTAAAAAAGTAAAGTACAATAGAAAATTGAAGTTTTATCAAAGGGTCTTTAGTCTTGTTCATAAAACTGTTACAAAATACAGCAAAATCGTAATTCATCCATAGGTATACGATGTAAGACAATCCTTTATATCGCCACGAAAATAACTCATATTTCGTTTTTTTTTTATCATTCTCTATAGTAATCAGAAAAATCTGGTATGAAATGAGAGATACCTCTAATCTTTAATTCTTTTAATTTCTGTGGAGAACGTGTGAAAATTGAATGGGAAATATTTTAAATGGTAATGGTGCGTTTTAAGACTGCAAGTTATATTAAAAATAAATGTGCAACGTTAAATTAGCACAAATTAAAATCATTTCTAATGGCAAACAGCTGTTTCAGAGCCCTTAAGCTCCATCTTCAGTGCCAACTCAAAAGGTAAAAACGAATTAAAACTCCTAGGCCATGACCGCTTGCCTGCCATCTCTCGCCCCGCGGCCAGATGAAATGGCGTTGAATTTTTCAAAACAACAGCGGATACGAGGAAACACACGTGACAGAGAGACCAATAGGAACACTCCGCCGACCGGGAAAGTTTAAGTGTGGAGGCGAATAAAGGAGGGGGGACGAAGAGAATGAACTAAGCGAAACGCAGCCAAACGTTTGAAACGCTTTGTACGGCAGAGAAAAAACCAGAAAGGGGGGGGGGGGTCAATGAGGATGAATTAAATGAAAGGTAGCCAGACATTTGAAAAATTTGGTGTACTAGACAAATCATTAACCAAGCTGCTCGAATTTTTCCATATGTAATAAGCTTCCCAGAAATTTAGGTCGTAAATTGATGAGCATTTCTGAATTATCGCACCTTCCGAAAAATTAAAACTGTGACTTTCAGACCAACAATGGTTAGCTATTGCAGATCGTTTAATATCACAATTTTTAACATAGTTTTTATGCTCCCCTAAACGGACTCTAAGCGGTCTCTTAGTTTGACCTACGTACATTTTATCACATTCGCAAGATATTTTATAAATTCCCCAATGTGAAAATCTGTCTATTGGATGTTTGAGGTCTGTAAATTTGATTTTGTTAAACGGTGCATAAACTATTTTAAAGTCGAAACTTTTCAAAATTCTAGATATTTGATGGCTTATTCTCGGAAAATATGGAAGTATAATTAAATTTTCATTGCGAACATTGTTAACATTGGAATGCGTACGTTTAATTTGTTTATTATGAATTGAATCAACTATTTCATTGAAATAGTTGATAATAGAATCAACTATTTCATTGAAATATCTTGCGAATGTGATAAAATGTACATAGGTCAAACTAAGAGACCGCTTAGAGTCCGTTTAGGGGAGCATAAGAACTATGTTAAAAATTGTGATATTAAACGATCTGCAATAGCTAACCATTGTTGGTCTGAAAGTCACAGTTTTAATTTTTCGGAAGGTGCGATAATTCAGAAATGCTCATCAATTTACGACCTAAATTTCTGGGAAGCTTATTACATATGGAAAAATTCGAGCAGCTTGGTTAATGATTTGTCTAGTACACCAAATTTTTCAAATGTCTGGCTACCTTTCATTTAATTCATCCTCATTGCCGCCCCCCTTTCTGGTTTTTTCTCTGCCGTACAAAGCGTTTCAAACGTTTGGCTGCGTTTCGCTTAGTTCATTCTCTTCGTCCCCCCTCCTTTATTCGCCTCCACACTTAAACTTTCCCGGTCGGCGGAGTGTTCCTATTGGTCTCTCTGTCACGTGTGTTTCCTCGTCTCCGCTGTTGTTTTGAAAAATTCAACGCCATTTCATCTGGCCGGGGGGCGAGAGATGGCAGGCAAGCGGTCATGCCCTAGGAGTTTTTAATTCGTTTTTACCTTTTGAGTTGGCACTGAAGATGGAGCTTAAGGGCTCTGAAACAGCTGTTTGCCATTAGAAATTATTTTAATTTGTGCTAATTTAACGTTGCACATTTATTTTTAATATAACGGCACAAAGTTTTAATCCACCTTTTAGATGCAAGTTATATTTCTATTACATTAAATATATTTACATAAATTAAAGTTTTAAAAATATGTTTTACCTTAAAAAAATAACTTTTAATCAAAGCCTTCAGGTTTTTTTTTATTATTTAAAAGAATTTGGATAAAAAGAAATATTAATCGGTAAACAACTTAACTCTCGTTGCATATATATATTTTTAATTTTTTACATAATGGTATTTCTTCGAAAAAAAAACTAATTGATAATCAGTTTGTTAGCTTAATAAATAAGTATCCATTAGTATGTGTATTAGTATGGCATTAGTATGTGCATTAGAAAACTAAACTTAATTTTTATGAAACTTCATTTTAGACCTCGGTCCAGACCACTAAAGATGCAGACATTGAGACAATATTTAAGATAAAACAAACACATTTATATAAAGTCAATAAATGAATATGCTTTGCAGTGTAGCCGCTTAAACTTAACTATTTCTTTCTTCTGTAGTTGTCCTATAAACTTGCATTTTTGCTATTGTTTCTAAGCTAGGAAAACAAAGGTAACGGATAACGTGTAAAATCAAACCTAGATTGAAGTTTCATCAAATGGACTTTAGACTTGTTCAGGAAAGTGTCACAAAAACATCTCAATACCTTCATAGAAAAGGAAAATAAGACAATCTTTTATTTCTTCGGAAAACAATCTCACATTTTATTTGTTTATCATTCACTATTGCAAGCAGGGAGATCTTGTCTCAAAATGAAAAGAAGCTCCGATTTTTATTTCTCTTATCTTCTTTGTTACGGGGGACATGTAAAAATTGAAAATGGTAAACTTCTAAATCATAATATTGTGCATTAAAAATATGAATTATTTTACTGTGTCATTAAACAAGTTTTTCGGAAATAAAACTTTATGGTAATTAACCACGTTTATAAATTAATAAATTAGTATCCATTAGTATGTGCATTAGTATGTTCATTAAAAAACTAAACTGTATTTTTATGAAACTTCCTTTTAGCCCTCGGTCCAGACCTCTAAAGATGCAGACATTGAGACAATATTTAAGATAAAACAAACAAGTTTATTTAAAATCAATATCAATATGGTTTGCAGTGGAGCTAGCTAAACTTAACTATGGTGCTCGAATTCAGATTTAAAAGGCGCTGAAAATAACGAAATGCAAATTTACTCATTTAAATTCAACTTACGTAAGAAAACATGGCTACTCAAAATCGTCTCCCCAGATGATTTCCACGTCGAAGAATTACTGTTGCAGAAAACACATTAACCAATGGTACTTCAAACTATGCTAAATGGCTGTAACTAAGTGGAATCCCGTGGACTTCGAGATTGAACTTCTTACGAAAAATCACAATCCTCAGAAAACACGAGACGTCGAAACCTCCAAGTACGTGGCAGCAAATGCGAAGTTAAATCTCAAAAGAGAGAAGCTCCAGTCTTGTTTTCCTCGAAAGACAGGACTCGATTCAAATCTCTTTGTTTCAACTCCAACGAGCGTATTTATACTTCGCTAGCCAACCACAGCAAGTTATAATGACCATATAAGTGCAAAAAATTAACCGTAAAGCTGAGTTTCAGATAAGCCCAATCATACTTGCGAAAGTCGGAGACATACCGATATCACTTTCCCACGCCGATGTTTAGTGTCGGACAACATGTTCATAAACTAGGCTACCGTCATAAGTAAGTAGCCAGACACTGCCATATAGTTTAAAGATAAGGTATAAATACTTCATTCACAAAAGACCGTTTTATTCTTTATATGAAATGGTAAAAATTTAAAATTTCTATTACAAAATTGGTTTTTATTCTGACAATTCTGACAGATTAACAAGCAACCGCTTCGGGCAGAATATATTTCTAAATAATTGAGATACGTCATTTAAGTCAGCGCTTGAAGAGTTTAGTATGAAATAAAGATTATTTCTACACTTTTTACCTTTTGAAAAGTAATTATGTGTTACTTTCATTCCTATTTATAATTATATTTGTTAATAATTAACCATTAGTTAAAAGTGTAATAAATCATACATTAATTGTTAGAAAACTAAATGCTGTTCAATATTTGTTTTCATAAAAGTCTGTTCATAGAATAGATATAAAATGAAGCTTTCAGAAAATTCATGTTTTATTCTCAAAAAGGAAAATAGCAAATATTCAAGATCTTTAAAATAGGTTCGATTTTTTTTCTAATGTAGTTAACAAACAATTGCTTCGGGCGAAGTGCATTTTTAAATCTTTGAGAATGAATTCTTTAAAAATTATTGTTTGAAGAAAAGATATTTGAGAACATATTCGCAAAGATTATTTCTGTAATTTTTATCTTTTGAAAAGCGGTATGTCTTATTTTGATTCACATTTCTGATATATTTGTTAGGAATTAACCATTAGTTAAAATTGTAATAAATAAACATTATTTTATATTAGGAAACTAAAAGTTTGTCAAGATTTGTTTTCATAAAACTTTATTCGTAAAATAAAGCTAAATTGCAACTTTCACAAAATTCATACTTTATTTCTCAAATGCGAAATAGCAAAAATTCAAAATCTTCAAAACTGGGTCGAATTTGTTTCTCTAATAGAGTTAACAACCAATTGCTTTGGGCGAACTGCATTTTAAAATCTTTGAGAATGAATTTTTCAATCTATTGTTTGAAGAAACGATATTTGAGAACCTATTTGAATAAAATAATTCTATAGTTTTTAGCTTTTGAAAAGTGGTATGTGTTATTTTGATTCATATTTCTGATATATTTGTTAGGAATTAACCATTAGTTAAAATTGTAATAAATAAACATTATTTTGTATTCGGAAACTGAAATTTGTTCAACATTTGTTTTCATAAGACTTTTTTGTGGAATAAATATAACATAAAATACATCATCAGCAAAATTCATGTTTTATTCTCAAAAGCGAAACAGCAAAAATTCAAAATTTTCAAAACAGGGTCAATTGCTATGTTAATAGAGTTAACAAACCACTGCTTCGACAAAGTGCATTATAGAACTTCAAGAGATATGAATTTGTTAAGTGTTTGAAATTTTTACTATGGCCAGAGTTACTATTTCTATAACTTTTATCGTTTGAAAATCAGTTTGTGTTGTTTTAATTCGCACTTGTCATCTCTTTCTATAAAAATTAACCATTAGTTAAAATTGTAGTAAATTAATATTCGATGTTTATTAGAAAACTAAAAGTTGTTGAAGATTTCTTTTTCATAAAATAATTTATTGACAAAATTTATGATTTATTCCCAAAAGCGAAATAGAAAAACTCAACATCTTCAAAACAAAATTGATTTGCATTCTAATACAGTTAATAAACAATTTATTTAAGCAATATAATTTTCAAATCGTTGAGAATGAATTTCCTTAAAAATTATCGTTTGAAGAATTCGCTTCAAGAGAGGATTTTTTCTGTAGCTTTCATCTTTTAAAAATTAGTATGAGTTATTTTCCTTCGTTTTTCTGATATATTTGTTAATAATTAACTGTTAGGTAAAAGTCTAATAAATAAATATTCTTTGACTGTTAGAAAACTAACATTTTCGATTATTTTTTATCAACTATTTTTATTAAACTTTGTAAAATAAAAATAATATAAAAGCACTTTATTTACAAAATTCATGTTTTATTCTCAAAAGGAAAATAGCAAATATTCAAGATCTTTAAAATAGGTTCGATTTTTTTCTAATGTAGTTACCAAACAATTGCTTTGGGCGAAGTGCATTTTAAAATCTTTGAGAATGAATTCTTTAAAAATTATTGTTTGAAGAAACGATATTTGAGAACATATTCACAAAGACTATTTCTGTATTTTTTATCTTTTGAAAAGCGGTATGTCTTATAGGGTGTCCCAAAAAAATAAAAGTCATTTTTTTCTATCGCATACCCTCTTATTTTTTTCCTTTTATGTCAAAACAATTGTAAATAAAGTTTCATGTAATTTGAACCACGGTAACCCGTGCCGACTCCCAGCTAAACATCGCAGCGAGTACTTGTGTACTTAAGCGAAAGAACGGTTTCACGTGTCAGCTTGTCACGTGACCGTAGAGGAGCACCCACCACCTGAAATAGGAAAAGAAAAAAAAAAGAAAGGTTTTGGAATGCTTCGACAGCCATAATGCGCAGTTTACTCAGAACAGCGCACGTCTACGTGTCAATGTGCTTATAGTTCCAACTTGTTTTGTTAGCAAATGTTTGTACAGTTTTGAATCAGTGAACAGAACATGGCAGTAGAATTGCGTAGCTCAAAAAATGTTATATTTTTAATAGGGAACGTAAAACATCAAATAACGGGCTCAAAACTTCCGTCTAATAGACAAGTTCTCGCTGCCTTGTTTTGCAATATTCGGGAAGTGAATTTAACTGTTAATGAAAGTGCAAATCTCGCTATTCGCGAATGCATTATCTTTTGGGAAAAGGCACGCATACCTACCAAATCGTTGCCAAATTGCGTGAGGAAGCTTGTTAATATGTATCAAGTTTGGAGAGATTTACAAAAAAATGCAAAGAAATTACAAGACGTATTTAAGAGGCGACAAGAGGATTTTGTAAGTAATTTAGAAAATTTGTTTGACATCGCACATGCTGATGCACTTCAAATAATGAAAATAGAGGAAGATAGGATGTTCTTGCAACTCCAAAGAGAGCCTGGCCGACCCGGTCACTTAGGTGGAGTGGATACAAAACTGGCCAAAAAAGAAGAAAGGGCGCGACTTCGAGCTGTCCAAGAAGAAAATCGGCGAATCAAATATGGTTCCGCTTCAACATCCTCGTCAACATACGAAACATTGCAAGAAGATTCCTCTTCAAATTCTACCGAAAATATGGATAAAGAAGATATCCCAACATTTATATCTATGAAAGTTCAGAACAGTCAGAAAGCTCCGAACAATGAAAGCTCAAAACCAGTAGTAAGGAGTCATTTTATTACTCCAAAGTTAGTTGCTGCGTTAGACAGGTGTCAGTTAAGTGTCCGAGATTCTGTGTTTATTCTTGAAGCTACTATTGATGTACTTAGATTTAACACTGACGAATTTCCAATAAGTAAATCTTCAATTCAAAGAATTTGAACAATAAAACGGAAGGAACGCGCGGAAAACATAAAAATTGATTTCCAAAATGAGGTACCGAATGTAGTGACTTTACATTGGGATGGCAAACTGTTGCCTGCTTTGAGTGTTCGAAAATCGAAAGAAGAACGCTTGCCCATAGTTATTTCATATGGAGTTAAAGAACAACTCATTGCTGTGCCGAGACTGGATAATTCTACAGGCAAAGAACAAGCGCAGGTTATTTGGAAGGCGATCTTAGATTGGAATCTCGAAAACAAAGTCCAAATTCTCTGTTGTGATACTACGGCTTCGAATACAGGTCATTTTATTGGTGCTTGTGCGCTCCTAGAGCACAAATTTGAAAGGGAAATGCTTTTTTTCGCTTGCCGCCATCATGTATACGAACTGGTATTAAAGGCCGTATTCGAATCGAAAATTAAACAAGTGACAACAAGTCCCGATATTCATCTTTTTAAAAAGCTTAAAGAGAACTGGAAAAACATCGATCCCACCAAAATATAGTGCTATAGAGAAACAGTGGAATCGTTCCGAACCGTATCCGAAATTGAAAATTTGATTGACTTTTACCGCACTGAACTTAAAAATATTATGATCCGAGAGGACTATCGAGAATTGATCGAACTTTCTATCGTATTTTTAGGTGGAAATGCAGAAAAAAAAAATTTAATCAGACCTCCAGGTGCCATGCACCAAGCTAGATGGATGGCCCGAGCGATTTACTCCTTAAAACTATCATTATTTAGTTCTCAACTGAAATTAAACATCAAGGATAAAAAGGCAATGTTAGATGTCTGCTTATTTATCGTGATTGTCTACGTTAAACCATGGATTCAATGCATTTTAGCAATTAAAGCGCCCTACAAAGATTTGTGATTTGTGAAATCTTTGAAAGCTTACGAAAATGCGAATGAAAGTATCTCGAAAGTTGCTTTACAGAAATTTCTCAAGCATTTATGGTATTTGACTGATGAAATAGCAATATTAGCACTTTTTGATGATGATGTTGACGAAGGAACAAAATTAAAAATGGTGGCAAATTTAAACAGAGAAGATATTTTGACCCATGAGAAAAGATACATTCCATCGAAGGAAGAACTTTGTGGTTCATTGTACGGTGAGTTTGATACATTTATTTTGTAGTTGTATATTTATTTATTCATTTACATCACGCAATTGTTATTTATTATTATATTCTTTTTTACAGAAAAAAAATGGAGGATTTCATATTAGTCAAAAGCCTTTCTTTGTTTTCTAGACTCAAAATCGATGATAGTTTTCTCAAAAAGAGTCCCTCTTCATGGGAGAATAATGATTCTTTTCTAGACGCGAAAAAGACTATATCAATGCTTAGAGCAGTGAATGATACAGTTGAAAGAGCAGTAAAATTGATGCAGGACTTTCATGGTTTAATAACGGTTGAGGAGGATCAAAAACAATTTTTGTTACGTTGCGTACAAGAACATACTAAGCTTTATCCTGACTGTAAATAGCAAACATTGAAACGGAAATATGTTCATTAATGCTTGTTTTACTGTAATATGTTAATAAATATCTGATTTTAATAATATGGTGTCTTAAGTACCAAGGAAAAGTACATTTTGAAATCTTTCCATAGTATTCCCCGTATAAGATTTCATGTTCAAGTTTGACCTAAAGTCGGCACGGGTTACTATTATTTTATTGCAATAATACTTTTTATTTATGTTACTGAGGTCAAATAGAAAAAAAATAGAGGGTATGCGTATTCGATTTTGCAAAAAAAAAAATTGCCATTTTATCTTGGGACACCCTAAGTCTTATTTCGATTCACATTTCTGATATATTTGTTAGAAATTAACCACTAGTTAAAATTGTAATAAATAAACATTATTTTCTATTAGAAAACTAAAAGGTATTCAATATTTATTTTCATAGAACTTTGTTCGTATAATAAAGCAAAAATGAAACTTTTACAAAATTTATGTTTTATTCCCAAAAGTGAAATAACAAAAATTCAAAATCTTCAAAACAGATTCGATTTCTGTGCTAATAGAATTAACAAACTACACTGTAAAAAAATGGATCGATCTACTAAAAAATTTTTAGTTTTTCTCATTGATTTTTGCAATTACTAAATATTTTTTTTTTGTATTCTTACTCAGTTACAAGAAAATCTGTAAGAATTACTAAAAAACACCTAGCAACATTACTAGAGAACATCTAGCAACGATTCCGGTTTTTAGTACCGGTTACTAAAAAAATCTGTGGAATACAAATACACTAAAATATTTTAGTAACCTCAAGATTTTTTTTACATTGTACTGCTTCGACAAAGTGCATTTTAAAACTTCTGAGATATGAATTCTTTAAGTGTTTGAAATTTTTTATATGGAAAGAGTTGCTATTTCTATAGCTTCTATCGTTTGAAAATCAGTATGTGTTATTTTAATTCACACCTTTCATCTCTTTCTATAAAATTAACCATTACTTAGAATTTTAGTAAATTAATATTCGATGTTTATTAGAAAACTAAAAGTTGTTGAAGATTTATATATATGTATATAAAATACTTCATTCACAAGATTCATCTTTTATTCCCAAAAGCAAATTAGAAAAAAAATCAACATCACCAAAACAGGATCGATTTACATTCTAATAGAGTAAACAATTTCTTTAATCAATATAATTTTTAAATCGTTGAGAATAAATTTCTTAAAAAGTTATCGTTTGAAGAATTCGCTTCAAGAGAAGGTTTTTTCTATAGCTTTTATCATTTGAAAGTTAGTATGCGGTATTCTCCTTTGTTTTCTGATATATTTGTTAAAAATTAACTGTTAGGCAAAAGTCTAATAAATAAATATTCTTTGACTCTTAGAAAACTAAAATTTTTGATTATTTGTTTTTAGTAAACTTTCTAGAATAAAAATAATATATACGTATTTTATTCGCAAAATTCATGTTTTATTCTCAAAAACTAAATTGAAAAAAAAAATCAAGATCTTCAAAACAGCATCAAATTTGAAGATTTGTCTAATAGAGTTAACAAATAATTTCTTCAGGCAAAAGTACATTTTTGAATTGTTGGGAATGAATTCCTTAAAAGTTATCGTTTGAAGTACAGACTATAATCACTATACGAAAGGTTATTTTTATAGCCCTTATCTTTTGGAAAGTAGTATGCGTTATTTTCCTTCGTTTTTCTGACATATTTGTCAATAATTAACTGATAGTTAAAAATTAAACAAACAAACTTCTTTTGACTGTTGGAAAACTTAAAGTTGTCTATTATTTCTTTTCATTAAACTTTGTATAATAAAGATATTATGAAAGTATTTTATTCACAAAATGCATGTTTTATTCTCAAAAGCTAAATTGCGAAAAATAAATATTTTAAAAACTTGATCGATTTTTATTCTAAAAGAATTAACACACAATTTCTTCAGGCAAAGTACATTTTTAAATTATTGGGATATAAGTTTTTTAAAAAATAGTGTTTGAAGTTCTTACTATATGAAAAGATTTTTTTCTATAATTTTTCCCTTTGAAAAGCAGTATGTGCTGCTTTTAATCGTTTTTCAAATATATTTATTAATAATTAATCCTAATTAAAAGGGTTGTAATTAAACATGCAGTACCTATTAAAACAAATTTAGTTGTTTAAAATTTGTTTTCAAAAATATTGTTTGTAAAATAAAGATAATATGAAAATTCTTCATGCAAAAATTCATGTTTTATTCTCATAATTCGAAGTAGCAAAAATTCAACCTCTTTAAAGCAGGATTGATTTTTATTTTAACAGGGTTAACAAACAATTGCTTCCTGCAAAGCTCATTTTCAAATCATTGAAAAAGTTTTCTTCAATGGGTTTGAAGAACTTACTATAATAAAATTTGTTTTTAAGCGTTTAGTTTTTATAAAACAAATTGAAATATTTATCATCATTAATTGATCATTAATCATCATCATCACAAATTGCAATATTTATCATACATTAGTTATACTAGAGTATGACTAATAATATGCACTGACAAAAATATAATTGTTCTATGATTCTAAAACAAGATCAGTTTAACAAATTTTAGATTTAATAATTTCAGATTTAAAAAAAAAAAAAAAAAAAAAAAAAAAAAAAAAGATGTAACAAGCAAGTGTTTGGCGCGGAGTGCGTTTTAAATAATTGAGATATGAATTCCTTGAAAGCTAGTGTTTGAAGAATTTATTATTAGAAAAGGTTGTTCGTATAGCTTTTATCTTTTGAAAAGCAGTATGCGTTATCTTCATTTCCATTTCTTGCATGTTTGTTTATAATTAGCCATTAGTTAAAAGTGTAATGGATATCTAGTGTCTACTAGAAAACCAAAAGCTTTGAAGATTTATTTTCGTATAAGTTTGTTTGTTGAGTAAAGATAACAAGAAAATATTTCATTCACGAATTTCATATTTTACTCTCAAAAGCGAAATAGCAAACATGCAAAATCTTCAAAACAGATTCGATTTTTATTCTAATAGAGTTAACAAACAATTGCTTCTGGCAAAGTACATATACAGAGCATTGCGAATAAATTCTTTAAAACTTATTGTTGGAATTTAGTATAGTAAAAGATTATTTCTAAAGCTTTCCGCTTTTATTTAATATTTATCATGCGTGATATTTTTCATTCTTTAGCATATCGAATAATATGCGTTGGCAGAAATATGTTTTCAAATTTTCTAGTTTCAAAATTGAAATTCTATTTTTAGAATTTTTTTTATCCAGCCTAAGATTTATTCTGTCAGCTTGACTCTAAAATCAGATCGATTATTGTTCTAACATTATTGTCAACAATTGCCTCAGGCGTAGTAAAATTTTAAGTCACTAAGATATGAATTCTTTAAAAGTTACTGTTTTATAAATATACTGTGAGAAAAGATGATTCCTTAACTCTTATCCAAATACTTTTATCGATGCTTATTATTTATTTGAAGACTAAAAGTTGTTTAAATTTTGTTATAATGGAACCATTTTTGCAGAATAACTATAATATGAAAATACTTCATTCACAAAATTCATGTTTTTTCTCAAAAGCAAAATAGCAAATGTTCAACACCTTCAAAGAGGATCGATTTTTATTCAAATTGAGTTTCCAAACAAATTACACTTTCAAATAGTTGAAAATGAATGCCTTAAGACTTGTTTTTGAATAATTAACTGCGAAAAAGATTATTTCTAAATATTTTGGTTTTTAGAAATCAAAATGTGATTTTTATTATTCTCTAACATGTCTGATAATATGCGTTGACAAAAATAAAATTTTTAATTTTTTAATTTGAAACTTGAAATTCTGATTTTGGATTTGTTGCACAATATAATATACATTCTGTCTATTTATTTATAAAAGTTTAAGGCTTTTAAATATTGGATTTAAAATATTGGATCAATCTAAACAAATTTTATTCAGTGTTGACAAGCACTTTTCTTGGAAGAAGAAGTCAACAATGAACATGTTCGACAATGAAGGGGAAAGCCCATATTGGTCGACCTTGGTGTGTAGCTTGGCGAACTTCTTGGCGGCTTGGTGACTTTCATGATAATTTTGTTCGTCAAATTCTCATGTGATAATTTCAAAAAATGGAACGTGTACAATGGAAATTTCTATACTTTTTTTTTTTTTTTTTTTTTTTTTTTTTTACAAGACATACGTCATCACTGTTGGCATCGACATCCAGAAAATCTATATAAATAGGACCTCACTCCGCTAATCGATTGCGAGCTTAGGAATCAGAGCAGAATTCGACTCCTGTCACATCCATTGCATACTCATTGTGGAGGTATGTTCAAAGTTCTTCAGTTATTTCCTTGTGTCTATCCACTCCTTTTCTTGACGATGACTTATAAGAGGATATTTGTATCAAGCACACAAGTCAGATGCATGTTCTCATTTTAAAAAAATAAATAAATAGGACTGATACAGAAATTCAGTTTAACTGTAAACCCAAGTGGTATTGTTTACTAGAGAATTGTTTGTGACAGTATTTGTATAGTATTTGTATAGTATTTCTGACATTGTGTGATTTTACCGCGCTTGTTTAATGATTATTTGTGATACGATTTGTGTTCGATTAAAATCTTAACGTTGTGTTCCTGGAATATTCGTCAAATAAACGCGTTTATCGACTCAGAAACTGCCCTTTTTAATTACAAATTTACTTTCACAAATATAAAGTATAAGATTTTGTAAAAATATCAATAATGCATATCGATTTGTAGTATTGCATATCAATTAGTAGTGCAACATCATTAATTTGCCTTTACAATAATTATAGACCACAGTAATATATCTTAATGTTGTATCCCAAAAAAATTGCATTTATCGACTAAGAAACTGCCATTTTTAATTACAAATTTACTTTCACAAATATAAAGTCAAAGATTTTGTAAAAATATCAATAATGCATATCAATTTGTAGTATTGCATATCAATTAGTAGTGTAACATCATTCATCTTCTTGTCCAATAGTTATACGCCACAACATACTCAAATTCTTTTGAGTACCCCTGTAAACGAACTATAAATGCTACTTACTTCGTTTTTAATAAGAAACATGCACAATAAACATATATCAATTTTGTGTTAATCCAAATATATTTAAGAAAGTTAGAGCAGGCAGAGACATACAAATCGAAATCATAAATACTTTTCAATTGAGTTGGATAATGTTAAAAAGAAACTAGTACTTTATGGTGTTTGAATAATTAGGAACAAAATGTGATTCCATGAATAGAAAAAATTAAAAAATAATGTAGGTAAAAGAGCTGTTAATTAGAAGCGAAAGTTATATTAATTGACTATACTTTATTTTTCTTATATTTGTTTGGAGGGGGGATTTATTTTTAGGCTTAACAGATTAAAAGTAGCCATCAGAATATCACAATTTATGGTTTACTGAAATTTAATGAATATAATTGTTTTGCGTTCTATTAATATAACATTGGGGTAAGAATGAATTAGCGTTTAGAATAAAGCGTTTAGAATATGCCTTATTGTAACGGGATTAAATAGATTTGAAACTTTCCAGTATTTTTTTTCAGTCATAAATTATTGGTTTCGAGAACTAACCCTAACTTAAATTTAAATAGTGATCACAAGTAACAATGAGTAAATGAGTGGTAAATAATTTGTAAGGAATGATAACAAGTTTTAAATAAAAGAATTAGCAACATTGTAAAGAGGTTTAAGCTAACTGTTTTAGGCAACTTTTATTACAAAAAGCTACCTATTACAGCCGTCCGGAGGAAAACAATTCCAAGAAATAGGGTATATTTTCACCAATTATGACACCCAGACCCTAAAACCACCCTCCTTTCAAATGTTGATTTCTATATATACAGGGTGTATCTGAAATGCTTCAACAAACTTAGAGGGATGATAATACTCATCAAGACGAACAAAAAATGCAATGGAACATGGGGTCGCAAATGACGTTTAATGGGTGAAAATCGCAAAACTAATAAATATATCGAAATATTGCATGCTGCTTTTCTCCAGAACTGGCTAGTAGCACGAAGCTGGTTTTCCTTTCACTTTGTGCATATCCGGTCAGAAAGAGATAACAAAAACGTGGAAGAAAACCAAATAAATCTGTGAGCAGGAATCCACGTATGCAAATTTTTTATCTTCTTAGAAACAGACCAATAAACGCAACTTTGCAGCAAGGGTTGTAAATGCATGAACCGCCAACAACTATAGGTAGTATCATTGCGAAAACATTTTGTTTGTGCTTTTAGTAGGAATGGCTACATAATTTCTGTGGACGTACGTAACCACCTTGATGGAGTTTATGCGGTAAGATGGATTGGATGTGGTGGCCCTGTTGCTTGATCCTCCACTCTCGCCAGACCTTAACCGTTTGGATTTCTTCGTCTGGGGACAGATGAAATCCCTCATTTATGAGACACCAGAAGAAGTATTAGCGGGTATTGTGACCGCTGCAGGAGAAATCCAGGAAACTCCCGGAATCTTCGACCGTGTCTGCCAGTCGTTCCTCCATAGATGTACTCTGTGTAATAATGTCCGCGGTCCACACTTTGAACAATTGTTGTAAAATATTTGTTTTCTCTGGACATCACAAGCTGTGTTGTACCTAATCTGTGCAATAAATACTTTTCTGGAGTGTTTCTTTCTTGTCTCAGTTTGTCCATTTCCAGGCGCATTTTCTCGATTTTCATCCTTTAAATGTCATTTGCGACCCCATGTTCCATGGCATTTTTTGTTCTTCTTCATGAGTACTACCATCCCTCTAAGTTTGTTGAAGCATTTCAGATACACCCTGTATATATATATATATATCTGACATTTGCCATAATGTATCTATCTTATTTATAAGCCAATTTGGATGTCATTGAGTATGTGTATAGGACGTACATACCAATGTCTCGACCAAGTTCGTTAGCCAGCTTCATCCGCCATCTTATTCAAAATGGCGGCCAGATAAATTTAAAAAAAAATTTTAATTCAAAAAGATGTACAAAAAAATAATACATTGAAAAAATTGTTTTCGTTAAGTATTGGAACGTGATACAAGGATTCTGGAACATTTTTTGTTTTGATTATATCTTTAAAAAAATTGCTGAGATATGGCAGTTTGAAATTCTTGGGGGGGCTGACATTTTGAAACAATCTGGTTTTTATAAAAAAAAAAATACAATCACTTGTTAACTTTAAATTAATGTCCAATAATGCTTAAAGTGATAGAAAAAAACATAACACAGAATATTTAAAATACCTTTTTTTAATGTAGATAACATATGTTTCATTCACAACTATCGGTGACATCTTCAGATCTTAATGATAAATACAAAATGCTCGCAAATTTTAAAATAGTAAAACATATACCACGAGATCGCATGTCCAAAGTTAGTAGGAGCTTAATTTGGCCAAAACTGGGAAACGTGAAAAAATTATTATTTATTTTTATTTTTATTGCTTTTCCATTTATCGATCATCGCGTGCCAAATTTTAGCAAATTCAAAGGAAACAGTTTCGTTACAAATGCAATCTTTTCGCAAATATATTTCTATAGATTCACGGATAATGGATGGGAAATAAGCTCTTGATTGAAAAATTATTTTACTATTATTGAAATCTATCTGCAACTGCTCCTTACTATATTGTCTGGCTAAAGCTGGTGTTCTGTTATGTTTGATATCTGCCATATGTTTTTTTATTCTTGTTTTAAATTTTCTGTTTGCATTCCTATATAGTACTGTATTGTTCCATCTGCCTTGGTGAATGGGATTTCATAAACACCGGAAAGTTGGTTAGGTTCTAGTGAGTCTGTTTTTCTACATACTATGTTTTTTAATTTTGTGGAAGGTTTTGCAATAAGACAGATATTAAATTTTCTAAGTTTATATTTTAATCTTTCAAAGAATCCTGGAAAATATTGTAAAGTTGATATTTTCGAGTTTCGTTCATTAAAGGTTTTCTTCTTTTTATTTTTCTCCGTGCTTGTAATTAATTTATTGATGGTGCTGTCTTTGTATCCATTATTTCTTGCGATGTCACCTATTTTATTTATTTCATCATTTAATTGATTAGGGGTACAGACATTAAAAGCTCTTCTAATAAAATGTCGAAAGGCAGAAACTTTATAGGAAAAAGGTGCTTGAGCGTTATTAGGAATAATGGATGGCTTAGCTATTGGTTTTCTATATACCGTACGTTCAATTCCATGGTGGGTTTTGATTAGCAGCACATCCAAATGAGGGAGTGTGTAATTTTGTTCAATTTCCAAAGTGAATTTAATCATAGAATCAAGGCTATTGATCTGATCAAGAAAACTATTAAGAGAGGTATCCATGTGTTGCCAAATTATGAAGATATCATCGACGTATCTCAGCCATGTATAAGGGGTATAATCTAATTTATTATAAATATCGGTTTCTAAAGGTCTTAATATGAATTCGGCTAAAAGTCCAGATATAGGGGAACCCATCGGGGCCCCATTATTTTGCTTGTAGATTTTCTTGTCAAATATAAAATAGTTATTGTTAACTATAAGATTAAGAGCACTCTTTAATGTTGTTTTCATATTGTCATTAGTGTTCCTTAGGTTGTGAATACAGTTATTTATTCTTATAGTGACTTGTTAGGTGTCCACTGATGGGTATAGAGAGATGACATCTAGACTTGCTATTAAATATTTCTTCACATACTGGATGTTATCCACACCATGAATAAATTCATTCGTTGAATTAATTGCATGATCTGAAGGAGGTAATATATTTTGCAACAAAATCTCAAATGCTTTCTCTATGTAATAAGTAGGGCCTGAGCATTTTGTTACTATTGGTCTTATTAGCATATTTGCTTTGTGATCTTTAAGTCTACCTACAATTGTTGGGATTACGGCTAATTTATTCACTCTAACTAGAACTTTCATATCATCAGGCCAATTACCTTTATTTACTAATTCTGTAACTTTTTTGTTAATTGTGTTGAGAGGGTTCTTCTTGACTTCTATACAGCTCATATTATTAATACATTCCATCATTTTATTTTTATAGTCATTTGTACTTAATATAGCTAATTTATTGGATTTATCTGTCTGAATCAAGATAATCCCTGGATCAAGTTTTAGGGACTTCAGAGTGTTTAATTCATCTTTAGATAGTTTTGTAGGTCGTTTTATTAATTTGTTAAGTTCGTGGTACATAATGGTGCGTATTTCTTCTTTATACTCACTTTGTGAAGTTTGTACCGCAGTTTCGAGTTCAGTAATAACAGATTTTAGATTTGGTTTCGACGGAAAAATATATTTAGGTCCATGTTCCAGTACATTTATTTCCTTTTCATTTAATGTTTTGTTAGATAAGTTCAGAAAATCCACTGCTTTGGTACTACGTTTAACATGATTATTTTGAGTACTACAAAGTTTTTGAATTTTATGATATTGTATTGTTTCTTTCGAGATGTTTTTGCCATATCTATATTTAGACTTTGCATTAAGATATCAAAAATATACGGCGGAGTTGATGACACAAATTCAAAATATAAATCAAAAGTTCCTTTTTGCAGACAGTTAATATAGGCGTATTTCTTCCTATTACACAATGCCAAGCATTTTTGTTCAAATTGTCTATTAAGACTAGAAAAGTTCAAGTTAGCAAATTTATTTCGATTCTTCAAAAATGATGGAATAATGTTCAAATTACGGCATGTTACAAGATAATTTAAGTTCAAAAGTAATTAAAATAAAATGATGAAATGTATTAATAATATGAACTGTATAGAAGTCAAGAAGAACCCTCTCAACACAATTAACAAAAAAGTTACTGAATTAGTAAATAAAGGTAATTGGCCGGATGATATGAAAGTTGTAGTTAGAGTGAATAAATTAGCTGTAATCCTAACAATTGTAGGTAGACTTAAAGATCACAAAGCAAATATGCCAATAAGACCAATAGTAACAAAATGCTCAGGCCCTACTTATTACATAGAGAAACCATTTGTGATTTTGTTGAAAAATATATTACCTCCTTCAGATCATGCAATTAATTCAACGAATGAATTTATTCATGGTGTGGATAACATCCAGTATCCGAATAAATATTTAATAGCAAGTCTGAATGTCATCTCTCTATACCCATCAGTGGACACCCAACAAGTCACTATAAGAATAAATAACTGTATTGACAACATAAGGAACATTAATGACAATATGAAAACAACATTAAAGAGTGCTCTTAATCTTATAGTTAACAATAACTATTTTATATTTGACAAGAAAATCTATAAGCAAAATAATGGGGACCCGATGGGTTCCCCTATATCTGGACTTTTAGCTGAATTCATATTAAGACCTTTAGAAACCGATATTTATAATAAATTAGATTATACCCCTCATACATGGCTCAGATACGTCGATGATATCTTCATAATTTGTCAACACATGGATACCTCACTTAATAGTTTTCTTAATCATATCAATAGCCTTGATTCTATGATTAAATTCACTTTGAAAATTGAACAAAATAGAACACTCCCTTATTTGGATGTGCTGCTAATCAAAACCCACCATGGAATTGAACGTACGGTATATAGAAAACCAATAGCTAAGCCATCCATTATTCTTAATAACGCTCAAGCACCTTTTTCCTATAAAGTTTCTGCCTTTCGACATTTTATTAGAAGAGCTTTTAATGCCTGTACCCCTAATCAATTAAATGATGAAATAAATAAAATAGGTGACATTGCAAGAAATAATGGATACAAAGACAGCACCATCAATAAATTAATTACAAGCATGGAGAATAATAAAAAGAAGAAAACCTTTAATGAACGAAACTAAAAAATATCAACTTTACAATATTTTCCAGGATTCTTTGAAAGATTAAAATATAAACTTAGAAAATTTAATATCTGTGTTATTGCAAAACCTTCCACAAAATTAAAAAACATAGTATGTAGAAAAACAGACCCACTAGAACCTAACCAACTTTCCGGTGTTTATGAAATCCCATTCACCAAGGCAGATGGAACAATACAGTTCTATATAGGAAGGACAAACAGAAAATTTAAAACAAGAATAAAAGAACATATGACAGATATCAAACATGACAGAAGAACCACCGCTTTAGCCAGACAATATAGTAAGGAGCAGTTGCAGATAGATTTCAATAATAGTAATAAATAATTTTTCAATCAAGAGCTTATTTCCCATCCATTATCCGTGAATCTATAGAAATATATTTGCGAAAAGATTGCATTTGTAACGAAACCGTTTCCTTTGAATTTGCTAAAATTTGGCACGCGATGATCGATAAATGAAAAAACAATAAAAATAAAAATAAATAATAATTTTTTCACGTTTCCCAGTTTTGGCCAAATTAAGCTCCTACTAACTTTGGAAATGCGATCTCGTGGTATATGTTTTACTATTTTAAAATTTGCGAGAATTTTGTATTTATCATTAAGATCTGAAGATGTCACCGATAGTTGTGAATGAAACATATGTTATCTACATTAAAAAAAGGGTATTTTAAATATTCTGTGTTATGTTTTTTTCTATCACTTTAAGCATTATTGGACATTAATTTAAATCTGATTTTTCCCTTAGCAAAAAATGACATAGGATTTTTTATGGAAACATATGGTTTTATATGGAAAATCATAAAAATGTTATGTCATTATATGTAAAACTACTGTATTCATATGGTAAACATTCTTCTGTCTATGGTATTCCATAGCAAAGTGTATGGTAAAATTATATGGCAATGCAATTTACCATATATTATGCTGTAACTCTCATGCTGAAATTCGCATTCAAATTCAGTATTAACGAAAACCGGATTTCAATCTTCTATAATCGGGTTCCAAGCAGTTTAGCTTCGGGTGTTTGAGTAAAATTAGTTGAATTTTTAAAAACATGAACTATGAAAGGTACATTTTCCTCAAAGGAAAAGGATGTCCAGAAGGACTTTTTTATTACTAAGTTCTGAAACACAAATGAATAATAATAGTAAATTTATATATATATAGATATACATATATAGATATATAGATAGATAGATATACTATAATTACGACATGCAGATAACAACAAACTAACTGTTAAGACAAATTAATAGTGAATTATTGGTTCGGAGCACCGATCCCTAATTTAAATTTAAAGAATGAAAACAACGTGCAATGAGTAAATGTGATCAATGATGCATAACTAAGGATAACAAGTTTGAAATAAAAGAATCAGCAACAGTGTAAAGAGGTTTAAGTGATTTTTTTTTTATTACTAAATGCTGAAACACAAATGAAGTGATAATAGTAAAAGTAATTACTACATATACTATAATTTCTACATGCAGATATTAACCAAACTTATTGTTAAGACAAATTAATAGTCAATTATTGGTTCGGAAAACTAACACTTAATTTAAATTTAAAGAATGATAACAATGAGAAATGAGTAAATGAGTAATAATAAATGATAGCAAGTTTGAAATAAAATAATTAGAACGGTTTAAGGAGGTTTCAGCGAACTGTTTTTATTACTGAATGTTGAAACACAAATGAAATTATAATAGTAAATGTATATCATATATTACAATTACTAAATGCAGATAATAAAAAATTATTAAAACAAATTAATAGTCAATTATTTGTTCAGAGAACTAAACCCTAATTTAAATTTAAAGATTGATAACAATGAGCATTAAGTAAATGAGTGACCAATGTTGAATAATGAATGATAACCATTTTGAAGTAAAAGAATCAGCAATAGTGTAAAGACATTTAAGCGAATTGTTTTTTATTAGTAAATGTTGAAACACAAATGAAGTTATAATAGTAAATATATTATACACATGCTACAAATACTACATGCAGATAATAAACAATAAGATATAGTAGATAATAAACGACATGCAGTGGCACAGACGATTAAGCTCGGTTCCCATCAAGATCACCGAAAGTGAAGCAGCATCGACCATAGTCAATGCTTGGGAGGGTGACAACCTCTCTCGACTGTGGCTGTTGTGGGATCGTGTACGTTAATGGGAGCTGGTGCGCGTAAAATCTGTTCGTGGCTCCAATGTCCTCCAAGTTTGAAAACGATACCTTTGGGGGGGTGCCAATCCAGGTGCAGATGTCTCATCTGGAATTGGTTCAAAATTAGGAGATAAAGTGTGATTGTGAAGTCTAACCTATTTTGAGGCTCTGGCACCCCTTCTTTCAGAAAAGTGCCATGGCACTTTCTCTGACACGACAACAACAACAACAATAAACAAACTAATTTTTAAGACAGTTTAGTTGTTTGTTAGGAGAATTAACCCCTAATTTATATTTAAAGAATAATAACAATGAGCAAATGAGTGATAACAAGTTTGAAATAAAAGAATCGGCAACGGTATAAAGAGGTTTAAGAGGTTATTGCTAAACGCTGAAAGACAAATGAAATGATAATATTATATATATATATACATATGCTACGATTACTACATGGAGAGAATAACAAAACTAACTGTTAAAACATATTAATAATCAATGGAAAACCATATCTTATTATTAGAACGATAGATCCAAACGGCTTTAAGAAAAACATCTTATATATCAAAGAAACGAAAAACTTGTACTCAACATTTTTTTAATATTTCACCAATTTCATAAAATGTATGTGTATCAGCATTATTTTTTTTAACTTTATACTCCGTCTTGTAGGGGAAACTAAGAAATAGTACATTTTTTCTTGGCGCATGAAGGTTTTTCTTTATAAAGATATGTGGTGTTTTTAAATATTAAAAGAACCTTTTACTTTAAGAAGTTTTTTAAACATTTCTTTTGAATTAAAATGAAAGAACTTTTCTGCCAACGCAAAAGCTTTCACTTTTATCTTACTTAACCACAAAAAAAGTTAGAAAAATGTTCTTTCAGAACATTAATCTTAATAATGTTTAATACTTTGTCCGCTTTTTGTTGACACATAAGTGAATAAATGCATGGAGGCATATCATCAGCATAAGAAGTTTGTCCGATGTTAATACTTGTTTTTGAGTAATTTGTATTTTCTTTTGCTTTTCAAAAATTGTTGTTGCACCAAATAAGTATCCTAATTTTTGCTGAAGATTATTTTTTCTGTCACATTAATTACGTAAATATTGACACTCTTTTTCATTAATAAATATTATTTTTTTTTCATTTTTTAATAAAGCTGTTCACTAATTAGAAGAAAGTGTTTAATATTTTTGTTACATATACACAGTTTTAAAAAAATAAGAGTGGAAGAATATCACACTACAACAAATAATTTCTTGGGGCAATATAGGATCGCAGATTATCTATTTATTCAAAAATACAGGGGTCTCACTTTAATTCGAACTCAAATTTTTGTCCATAAGTTGAAAAACAAGAATGAAAAATCATACGTCATGCATAGCTTATGAAATTCTTCTATAAAACTTCCAACAAAAACTCACATTTTGATGATATGGTGATTTGATTTGACTTCACCCATTTGTGAGAAGCCAGTTGTTAGATATAGAAGCCAACAAAATGGAAAGAAACACATAAAATACTTGAAAACGCAATTTCAACAATTTCTACACATAGCCAGTAAGATATTCAAATATATTTGTGCAGCGATGTCTATGATCGATAAATTTGTTTACGCATCTCACAGTATTCAAAATATAATTCAGCTAAAAAGGAATAACACATTTGAACATTTACTTTCAACAATATTTTTCCATAGACTAATGTATTTTTAATGTTTTGTGCAGCCCTATACATGATCTATAGACTTTTATACACACCACGCAGTTTGCTCAAACTTAATTCACCTATAAAGCTCATAGAATAACGAAAAGTGCATTTCGGACAATCATCGTCATAGATGGTAATATGTCCAATTTCTGTTGCATAGCCTTATATATGAATTTATTTATATTCCATAAACATCCCTTAATACACTAATGTATATCTCACAGCTGGAAAATTCATCATACAGTTCAAAAAACATTTTACATAATTCGTGCTCATAGATGGTAATGCTTACATCTTTTGTGCATTCCTATATATAATAAAATTTAATTTAGCTTAAAATAGCATACCATAGCTGAAAACGCATCCCCATCAAATATAGTTTATAGACATAATCTCGCTCATAGCTATATCCGTGCAGACCATAATGTAATAGAATTATTTTTGTGCTTATAAATGAACTAAAGAGACAACACACTCCGTTTCATAAGGGAATGATATATGGAGAAAATCAATAACATATCCTAATAACGAGAAAATCCAAGTATTTACATGAGTTAGAGTGAGGACAGACAGATTGCAGACAGATAGCCGAAGTCGAAAATATTTTCAACTTTGTTGGAAAGTGTTAATAAGGAAGATATTTTAACGCACTTTTAAACAGCTAACCTTGATTTGTATGAAAAAGGATATTATCATTAGATGGGGTAGAAGTATCACAGTTCGCATTCAAACAGCCCTGATTTAGACGCTCCATTATTAGGAATGTAGTTTTCATTAAACGTAGTTGTCATGTAAACTGCTGTGTATTTTTCGTGATGTCATCGTATTTCTCACAGAGCAAGGTACGTGTGTGAAAATATCTCTATTCTAAACTCTCTTGTTCAAATATCTCTATTATGAACAACAATCCGAGCTCGAATCTCGGAGCTCGGAGAACGTAAGACGCTTTGCATTTTTTTATTTCATAAATGAATTACAACCGCAGTATCGTATGTAAAAATCTTTCTTGAATTGTCTTCTACCACCTGTTAAAACTAGAGATGGACGTAATGAATCATTTTATTATTCGAATGAATCATTCGGGCATGCGCAAAAGCATAATTGACAACCTGTATTTTTTTATCTTTAATCCCAGAAATTTTGTAGAAGAAAAGTAACTTCCATATTTTTATGTGATTTCTCATCTTATTACATTTACACTATAGACTTAACCTTATTTAATTTATTTTTAACCGACTTTAAAAGAAAGGAGGTTCTCAATTCGACGCATATATACTTTTTTTATTATGTTCATCGATTACTCCGAAACTATGTGACCGACTGATGTTTTTTTTTAATTGAAAGATAATACTCTTGAATTGATGCGGCCTTAAATTGCAGTAAGATTCTCTGCATTTTTGATTACATAAATGAATTACAACCGGAGTATGGTATGTAAAAATCTTTGTTGAAGTGTCTTCTACCTCCTCTTAAAAGAAGTTATGGGCGTAATGAATGATTTTATCATTCGAATGAATCATTCGGGCATGCGGAAAAGCATAGTTGCCAAACATCGTATTTTTTTTATTTTATATCTATTATTCCAAGTAATTCTGTAAAAGAAAAGTAAGTTTCGTATTTTTATGTGATTTTATCTTTTCATCTTTTTAAATTTACACTATAGACTTAACCTCATTTAATTTATTTTTAACCGATTTTAAAGGAAAGAGGAGGTTCTCAATTCGACGCGTATGTAAATTTTTATGCACAGGATGTCGATGAAAGGAGTCCCTGATTTCAAAATTAAATAACTCGGAATAGGAGATCGATAAATAAATGAAACAAGTGGTATGTTTATTTTGAAAGCCGTAAAAATCTGATGAGAAGTTTCAAAATTAGTTACAAACTTTGTCAATAGGTGGCGCTGTACGCTGTAGTTGCAGTACAGAATCCAACAAATAGGCTGCAAACTGTCCTTGCAAGCAGGGTTTGCAATAACATCACAATCGATTCAAAATGTGCGCTTTTTGCATGACTAATAAGCGAAGAATTAAAAAGGGGTGAGGGAAGGTGACGAAGAGGGTGACTAAAAGTTTCATTCTCAGTGACTCAGGTTGGCAGCTATGCATTTGCTCACGTCCGAGTGACTCATTCGACTTTCAAAATCGTTAATTCTGCCCATCGCTACTTAAAACTTGCCCCATTTCTTAAACACCCTATATACATTTTTAAAAATACCTTATATCTGAAACAAAGGAAATATTGTTTTCTGTACTTTTGAATCTTTTTCAAAATTAAAATATTTTCTTGTATCAGTATTATTTCATTTTCCATTTATATCTAGTTTCTTAGAGAAAAAATATATTCCTTGATGCTTGAAATTCTGCTTTCCGAAGATATGTGTTTCTTTTTAAATATTAAAAAGGCGTATTTATTTGCAGATCTATTTTTATCGCATTTTCTTTGTATTAAGTTGTCTTCAAAAGTGAAAAAACTTCTTTAGCGATAAAAAAGTTTTAAATTCCATCTTTCGTAGACATAACAAGTTAGAAAAACGTCCGTTTATAACATTAATCTTAATAAATTTTAATACTTTGATCGTTTTTTGTTGACATATAAGTAAATAAAAGCAATGACATATCATCAGCATAAGAATTTTATCCGATGTTAATGCGTATTTGTGAGTATTTTTTTCTCTTTAAAATTGTTGTTTATTGCACCAAATGTTGCAGACTCCAAGGATTGTCTTTTTTTTCTAAAATAGTTAATACATAATTAATTAGTTATTATTTAGTGAAATTAATTAGTTAACAGTTATTAATTAATTGTTAGTGAAATATTGGTTACATGAATGAAAAGTTAGTTAATTAATTGTAATAATATATTGAATTTCTTAATTTATTTTAATTAATTAATTAGCTAATATTTTAAATTAATAACCTATTAATTTTTAAATAATAGCTAATAATTTTTACATGAATGAAGAGTTATATGAATGATGATTATAGAGCTATTGTTATACGTGCATTGCAATGCTTCTACTAAGATATATATTCATCTTCAAAAACTGATATCGAAATGTAAATATTTTTAACATAAATACTTTATTTTGTCTTTAAAAATTAATGCCATAGAAATATTTTGTGCAAGAATGAAATATAGGCAATTCGACAGTTTACTTAAATTTTGTCTTGATTTCATATGCAACATCATACTTCAAATAAGCCGTAATCGCTACGAAGACGGAAAGACAGTTGTTGGTACTGTTTAAAATTTCAGTGCCATTCTTACAATCATATGCAGAGTTAGCATAAATAAATGACCAAATTAAAAAAATAGATATATTCAAAACTAGTAGACATATTATAATAAGTAATATATGAAAATAAAGAAAAACATTCCAAGTTTTTTTTTTTTTTCAGTTATAAATCTTCGATGCATGAATATTTCATAACACGACAAACATCTGTAATAAAGTTCGTTCCACACACTTTGCAGTTTTACAGTGTTAACGGTTCTTTATGCAGCATTTGTGCATTTTTTAAGTTCTTTTAGTATTTGTGGTAATGGTGGGTCATAAACAAGATCTTTGATGTAATCCCCATAAAACGAAATCACATGGCGTAAGATCCGGGGATCTTGGTGGCCATGTGAATAAGGGAAAATCATTATTACTCGCGTGAACAATCCAGCGTTGAGTGGCGGCAAAAAAAAAAAAAAAAAAAAAAAAAAAACTTGGAATTTGTTTTCTCATTTTCATATAATACTTATTATAATATGTGTAACATTTAAAGAAATATATATATTTTAATCCAATCATTCATTTACGTTAGCCCTGTACTTTCAAATACAACATTTAAACATGTATTTGTAAATGTACTCTTTGAACGCGAAATCATTATTCAAAAAACTGTTTAAAAGACATTTAAATGCAATAGATCTCTCAGCAATAATCATTTTTAAATATTTGTATTCAAAACATTTACTTGCTTCTCCTGATACCGTTTTCATGAAAAAAAAAATCCAGTTCGTCATGAAAAGAAATTTTGACGTATGAGCCCCTAGCAATTGTATCGTTTAAAGAAACGGGATGTGATTTTAAATATGGATATTTTAATGCATGGACTCAAGAATAAGATGAAAAACAACAAGTGAACTCTCACGGTTTCGGTTGCAGTGAGAACATTTAGAAAATATTAAATGGCAATGATCACTTTTTAACACCACAAAATAATCCTCACTGTACAAAACCATAAATGGCGTTGAAAAGGTACCGGTAGCACAAGAATTGGCGACCTAAAAATCCTTTTCAGTCGGATTCCAAATATTTCAAGGGTTAGCCTTTTTAGGCGATAATGCATTGCTTGCGGTAAATTGTGGGCATCAATAACGCATTGAATGCAGATAATGCAGAATATCATGTGCAATACGCTTTTCATGTCATACGCACTTAGCAGACTCAACATGTATGCCTTGAATTTTAAATATCACAAAAATCAATCTCATTGAGGTGTGTTCGGGTGATAATAACGTACACAAAAGTGCGAGATATCGGTAGATGACGCTATCAAAAAATATTCGGGAAGAAAATGGAGAGTACTGGATAGTCTTTGCGTTTTTTTAAAATTGCAGGGCCGTTTCTAGTTGTACATGTTCGTCGCCATTTACAATTTTTCAATGCAAACAAATATTTTCGATGGAAACAGTGAATGCTGCCGTTTGAAATTTTCGAACTTTTGTCACTGTAACCATAATTGTGGAAGTTCGATTGTTGTTTTACACCACATTTTGTAGCTCGTGCTTTAAAATATACACCCCTTAAATAGCATCCCCTTTCCATGAACTGTACGGTAGCTAGCAACTCTAGGTAGTAACAACTAGCCAGGAATCGCTGGCAACATCTTAATAACCACGCTGTACTTATCATATATTCTAATACGAGCAAATCTTGTGGGTGGTTATATATATATATATATATATATATGCAAAAATTATCTCAAAAACGGCTCTAACGATTTTGACGAAATTTCGTATCCTACCGTTTTGGCGCACCAGAAAACCATTGGGCTAGGTCACATGCTCGAGAAAATTCGATTAGTGGGTCATTTTGGGTCATTTTGGGTCATGGTCTAGCTAATTGTATCTAAAAAATGGTACAAACGATTTTGACGAAATTTTGTATCCGACCATTTTCGGGCATGAGAAGTCAATTGGGCTGGGTCACATGTTCGAGAACATTCGATTAGTGGGTCATTTTTGGGTCAACGCGGGTCAAATTAATTTTATCTAAAAAACGGCTCTAACGATTTTGATTAAATTTTGTGTCCTACGAGTTTCGAGCACGATAAAAGCATTGGGCTAGGTCGCATGTCCGAGAAAATTCGATTAGTGGGTCATTTCTGGGTCATTGTGGGTCAAGATCTAAAAAGCGGCTCAATTTACACTAAATTTTGCATCCAATGGTTTTCGGGCACGAGAAGACTGTTGGACTAGGTCACATGTTCGAGAAAATTCAATTAGTGGGTCATTTTGGGTCATTTTGGGTCATGGTCAAGCTAATTGTAACTAAAAAACGGTTCAAACGATTTTGACGAAATTTTGTATCCGACCAATTTTCGGGCATGAGAAGTCAATTGGGCTGGGTCACATGATCGAGAACTTTCGATTAGTGGGTCATTTTTGGGTCAACGCGGGTCAAATTAATTTTATCAAAAAACGGCTCTAACGATTTTGATTAAATTTTGTGTCCTACGAGTTTCGAGCACGATAAAAGCATTGGACTAGGTCGCATGTCCGAGAAAATTCGATTAGTGGGTCATTTCTGGGTCATTGTGGGTCAAGATCTAAAAAGCGGCTCAATTTACACTAAATTTTGCATCCAATGGTTTTCGGGCACGAGAAGACTGTTGGACTAGGTCACATGTTCGAGAAAATTCAATTAGTGGGTCATTTTGGGTCATTTTGGGTCATGGTCAAGCTAATTGTAACTAAAAAACGGTTCAAACGATTTTGACGAAATTTTGTATCCGACCAATTTTCGGGCATGATAAGTCAATTGGGCTGGGTCACATGATAGATAACTTTCGATTAGTGGGTCATTTTTGGGTCAACGCGGGTCAAATTAATTTTATCAAAAAAACGGCTCTAACGATTTTGATTAAATTTTGTGTCCTACGAGTTTCGAGCACGATAAAAGCATTGAGCTAGGTCGCATGTCCGAGAAAATTCGATTAGTGGGTCATTTCTGGGACATTGTGGGTCAAGATCTAAAAAGCGGCTCAATTTACACTAAATTTTGCATCCAATGGTTTCCGGGCACGAGAAGACTGTTGGGCTAGGTCACATGTTCGAGAAAATTCGATTAGTGGGTCATTTTGGGTCATTTTGGGTCATGGTCAAGCTAATTGTATCTAAAAAACGGTCGAAACGATTTTGACGAAATTTTGTATTCGACTATTTTCGGGCACGAGAAGACTATTGGGCTGGGTCACATGTTCGAGAACTTTCGATTAGGGGGTCATTTTGGGGTCAAAGCGGGTCAAATTAATTTTATCTAAAAAACGGCTCTAACGATTTTGATTAAATTTTGTATTTTACGAGTTTCGGGCACGCGAAAATCATTAGACTAGGTCACATGTTCGAGAAAATTAGATTAGTGGGTCATTTCTGGGTCATTGTGGGTCAATATCTAAAAAGCGGCTCAATTTACACTAAATTTTGCATCCTATGGTTTTCCGGCACGAGAAGACTGTTGGGCTAAGTCACATGTTCGAGAAAATTCAATTAGTGGGTCATTTTGGTCATGGTTCATGATATTTGAACTCAAATTTAATTTTGACCGAGCATAGCTCGGTCTTCCCTGCTCGTAACTTATAATATATTCAAATTATCATTATTTTTAATTCTTAAAAATCTACAAGTAAAAAACATATCGTACTTAAAATGTATATTTTCGAATTCTACATACTACAACAGAACTATGACGTGGGCAAGTATTTGTAAGAAGACATTTCATCGAAATTTAAATATATATTACTTTGTCAATCCAATAAGTTACAAGAATGTCAATCGATACGTTTCTATGTGCTTACCGTAGCTCTTGACAAAAGATTATTGATTTCTTAGTGAATATTTAGTTATTTCTCAGCGAAATGAGGGTAAAATCTTTCAATACGGTATTCAAAATCTGTGTTTTGCATAAATTCAAAATGTTTTAAATTTTCTTTTATATTATATAATAGCAACAATTGAAATGAAACTGTATAGTAAAATATGCAGGAAAATAATGAGTAAATGAGTCTTTAGCGTTAAAATACTGGAATTATTTCTTAAATAATAGTCTGAGATTATATAGATATACAGCGAAAATTGATAAAGTTAGTTTAACTTTTAGAATCTTGAAATTATTAATGATTTTCGGAAATTTTGATTTTTACAATCATTTCACTTTAGCTTTCAAAATTCAAACTTAAGCATTGTAACTGTTTTAAGACAAGAATATTATTTATCGAAAAATATTTTTTCTTCTGCAGATGTCTTTTGTAATGCTAAATATTTAAAAGTGATGAAAATTTTCAGAAAAAAAAATGCATTTTATGTTTTACTTTTCGACTTAGCATCACAAAATAATTGCATGTTTGAGAAGGATAATTTGGTACTTCTTTGTTGTAGCGGCCCCCGGAATTACGATTATGTCAATGTTTCAGTTATGATTTCGCCAAGATCATCGCAAAACTTATATATACATCATATATATGCTTATATATATATATATACAGTGTCTCACAAAAGTGATGGGACACTTGTGCTTTATAAAAAGAAACTGCAATAAAATAAATAAACAAACATGTGCAAAAATTTTTTGGGTGTGTTTCATATTTAAAGTTAGTAACAATTATTACATAACATACATTTTGTCAAAATATTAAAATATTAATTTAGTAAAAATACAATTGTTCAGAACGGAGCAAAAAATGGCTCACATAAGTGATGGGACACTTACTTTTCCATCAAATATTTATCCAAAAATTTTACTTTTTAAAAGGTTTTAATATTTTTTTGGATTTCCTTTTACTTTTAAAACATGATTTAACCTTTTTGGGATGGATTCGACTAATTTTTTTGTGATTTCTGGAGTGATTTTACCCCATTCTTCTTGAAGCATCGATTTTAGTTGTTGTTTTGAAGAAATGGTGTGTTTGCGAATTCTTGATTCCAATTCTTGCCAAATATTCTCTATGGGATTTAAGTCTGGAGATTGTGGTGGTGTTTTTATTATTTCAGGACAGTTATATAGCAGCCAGAGTCTAACGTTCAGAGCAGTGTGCTTGGGGTCATTGTCCTGGTAGAATTTAAAATCGTTATGAAGGTTCAATTTTCGTGCTGAAGATTTCAAATTTTGCTTTAAAATATCAATATACTTGTACTGATCCATTATACTGTCAATAAAAACAAGATTACCAACTCCAGCGGACGACATACACCCCCATACCATAACTCCTCCTCCACCATGTTTTACTGTTGGTACCAAGTTCTGTTTGCGAAATTCTTCCCTGGGTTTTCTCCACACCAAGATTCTACCGTCAGAACCAAATATATTAAATTTACTCTCATCAGCAAATATAACTTTATTCCAGAAATCAGAATTCTTATTTATGTTGGATTTTGCGAAAGCTAGTCTGAGTTTTCTATTCTTTTCACTTACGAAAATTTTTTTCCTGGCTACTCTACCGTGATATCCAGCAGATCGAATTACCCTTCTAATAGTCTCAGGATTAACAATTATTCCATATAATGCTTGTAAATCAGCAGCAACTTTTGAAGCACTAATTCTTGGATTTTTTTTAATATTTCGAACGATAATTCGCTTTATTCCATTGGATAGCTTTGATGGTCGGCCAGGTCTTCTTTTATCCTGAATCATATGATTCTTTTCATATCGTTTAATGATATTGAAAACTGTTGAACGACTCAAGTTAACTGTTTCAGCAGTTTTTCTAATAGATTTTCCACGTTCAATATGCAAATTAATAACTAATTTTCGAATTTCAGGCGAAGTTTCTTTTCGTTTAGCATTCATGGTTACACAGAGCTAAAAAACACAAAAATTCCAAAACAAACTGGAGAGAAATACTGCAGACGATTTTATAAATTATTGCCAATTGCTTTTAAGTAAAAATAAAACCCCAAAAAATATTTTTATTGCTTATTTCAGACGATTTTTGTTGCATATATAATGGTGTCCCATCACTTATGTGAGCTATTTTTATTAAATTAATATTTTAATATTTTGACAAAATGTATGTTATGTAATAATCTTTACTAAATTTAAGCATGAAACACACCCACAAAAAAATGTGTACATGTTTTGTTTTTTTTATTTGATTAGTTTCCTTTTGTAAAGCACAAGTGTCCCATCACTTATGTGAGACACTGTATATACACCAAACGCTCATATATGTGCCATATACGTTATTATATACACATTATTCTTATACGCCATATACAACTTACACACATATCATATATATACGTTATATATGACTATAACTGGATTACATGCGTCACCAATCTTTATACAAGGTGGAACTGAATTGATGGTCAGAAATGTAAGGGGTGATAATACAGGTCAAGACAAGCAGATTTTGCATAAGAAACCAGAGTTGCAATCCACTTATTTAATAAATAATACAGGGTGTCTCCCACCAAGCCCAATCCACGTTTTTGTTCATAACTGTAACAATAATGAACATTAGGTATAAAAGGTACACTTTGTATGGTTATCAATACGAAAAAGCTAAAAACAACGTTGAAGCACACACATTATAAAACTTTAAAACACATACGGCCGTTTCAAGGATACATAGATCCCCTTCATCAGTGTAAGGTGGGAAAAAAAATATCGCTCGGGGCTATAGCCGAGCGTGGGTCTTTTGAACCCTTTTAACATTTTTTTTTCACCTTACACTGATGAAGGGGATCTATGTATCCTTGAAACGGCCGTATGTGTTTCAAAGTTTTATAATCTGTGTGCTTCAACGTTGTTTTTAGCTTTTTCGTATTAATAATGAACATATTTTAGTGATATCTTCAACACAAAAACTTTGTCTTCTGTGAAATGACGTGACATCAAGGAAATTGTTGGAATTTCACTGTAATCCGATCAGTGACATCGTATGCACTTCCGAGTTTTGAAGCATCTATGTCAGTGATACTTGGACATGGAGGATTGCTGTTTCTATTACTTTATGTGTTTGTATCATGTTTCATAGCAAGCAAAGTAAGTATGTTGAAGATATCGCTAAAATATTTTCATTGTCGTTACAGTTATGAAAGAAAATGTGGATCGGGCTTGGTGTGATACAACCTTTATTATTGATTTAATAAGTGGATTGCGACCCTGGTTTTCTATGCAAAATTTTCTTGTCTTGACATATATTACCACATCTTATATTTCTGACCATTTATTCAGTTACATCCTGTATACATCATGTATTATTGTAATGCCATAGATGCTTTATAATTTGGCGATAAATCTTATTCACTTGGCGATTCATTCTAGGAGGCCGCTATAACACAAAAGTAACGATAAATTTTACAACCATGCATTTAAAACAATATTTCACGAATAAATTTATTTTCTTAAAATAAATATAGGGATAATTGACGTTATAAACATTGCACGCAAATTTGTAAAACTGTTGTATTTCAAACCTGTTCTATTTAAATAAAAGTAATAGGTTTCAAAATCATTCTATTTCATAGATATAACAATTCAATGATTTGGACAATTAACCATTAATTATATAAGTAAAATACCTCATTTTTTCTTTTATGCGAAGTTATAA
Organism: Maratus michaelseni; assembly: GCA_963931845.1. Classification (NCBI taxonomy): domain Eukaryota; kingdom Metazoa; phylum Arthropoda; class Arachnida; order Araneae; family Salticidae; genus Maratus; species Maratus michaelseni. The sequence continues at coordinate 100,686,985 of OZ007597.1, read as the reverse complement.
GAAAAAAGAGTTTCAGAGTAAAATATTTCATTTCTATCCACATATATATCGGAAACTGCATAAGGATTACATTTTAAAAAACTGATAAAAATGTTGGTTTCATTCCATAATTTTTATTATGTATTTATTATACCTTTTTAATGTGCTACACTGATTCTTTTATGAAAAATTCTTAGAAATAAAAGAATTTGAGTATAACGTAATTCCTTTATTTTGTTATACTCTTCAAAATCTGTCTATAAGATAACTTTAGAAAGACACATTAAAAATTTCGTTTGATTGCATCACTGCAGTTATTAAATGATTTTGATAATTAAGTTATTATAGTGAATGTTATCTGTAAACTGTTGCATTGAGTTATTTATGAAATCATTTAATAAATAATAGAATTTGAGTGTAAAGTGCTTCTTCGCTACCCTCATACTTTTTTTTAAAAAAAAGCACAAAAACATTTAAAAGATTCATCAAAACCTTTTTGGGTTTTAAAATTTTAATTGGCACATTATTACATCTTTAATGATGTTAGTAAAATGCTGCAATGATACTTTTATGAAAAGGTCTGATAAATAAAAGTATTTCAGTGTTTTCGATGCATTTCTCTTCCTTTTCGCATGCTCTTCAGACACTGCGTAATAGATTACTTTAGAAAGTCTGATAAAAATCGTTGTTTTATTTCATAATTTTAGTTATTAAATGATTTCGATTATTAAATTATTACATCCTTGATTCAAACAGTAATATTTGCATAACAAAAATTCTCTTATATTAGGGTTTGCAAAATGTCATGCCGATATTGGCAATATTGATCAAGATGTAGCATTAAAAAACAACTTCTAAGAGTGGAACTGGTTAATGCGAGTTTCTTTAATCTCATCCACTCAAGCAAGAACAAAGATATTTTTCTTCTGTAAAAGCTTCTTTTCGGTGTTTTAACTCTAATGCAGTGTCTATTAAAGAAAGCAATTCAACACAAAATCAAGTTTATAAATATATATATACTCTATCTTTAACCCTTTATGTACTGAATTATGAATCAACAAATTGTTCCACCTGAATAATCATCTTCCTTGATGGCTGAAGATATATTAGAAAATTTATATTATAATAATATGAAATGTAGCTAAGGTTTTTCATTAAAACTGATTTAATAAATCGGTAGTAATAGTTCTTTTTATAAAAGATCTATAAGAATAATTAGATTAATTAACAGAAAATGCTGTTAAGAAAATATATCAATTCTTTATAAAAACAATGTACATAAATGTATTGTGATCTTATCAATAAATAGAAAAAAAGATTTTTGTAGTTGCAGAATTTTCATATAACATTGTTTAACGAGAAGAGCTATGCTTATGTAAAAGGTTGAGAAAATTACCACTTTATAAAATATTTAGCTTTCATGGATTCACTGTGCTTTCTAAATGTGATCCAGCAAAGTACTTTATATGAAAAATAAAACCTACTTTTATTATTAGACGGTTTAAAGAAATTTTATACAAGGTTTTCTTTGATGGTACTTAAAAGTACCGTCAGTAGATAAAGGGTTAAAATGCATGCTTGGGGATGGAATACTATTTTACTCTTTAAGAGTGTAAATAAACAAATTTCCTTTATTCATCGTAGAAAAAGATCTATTCAACTCGATAGACTTAACTGTGAACCTGTGACACTCAATTATCAATTTTAAAAATGCGCTGAAAGGCGAAATGACATAACACTCAACAGGATATCAATGATAAATTTAATTTGCTCGGATGGCTTACTAGTTACAGCGATATTCATTATTAGGTTTTTACGTAAAACCTCTTTTCTTTTGCAGAACAAACTGATAAATCCATATCCGGCTTATTTATTATTCAATAAAACCTATTCCAAACAACGTCCTTGATTGTAACTACATAATATCTAATAATTCATTTCTAAATGCACTTGAAAGGAAAATGACATAAACACCCTACTGGTTGTCGCGAGATGGTAAATTTAATTTGCCCGTGGGGTTCATATCGCATTAAATAATTAAATTGTTTCGTGAAACAATTCTTGAGCAAAACATTGTTTCAAGCGTATAGGATTGAAAACGTGTTCTTGTACAAGTTAATCAGTGACACTGTCACATAACAGATTCATTAATCTTAGTGCCTTTCAAGCAAAGACAAATATTTTTTTTTCTGTAAAAGTTTTCTTTAGCCTTCTAAATCCCACATTGTGTCAATAAAAGAAAATATTATAATATAAAATAAATCTTTAAATAATAAATGTATACAGTTGTACCTTTAGAAAATGTATATGAAGTAATTTACGAAATTTATTAATGTAAATATAACTTTACTAAGTATTAAGTAACGTTTCTGTTTAAATACAGCAATTAGATATTTACCACAGGATATATTTAAGAAACAATTTCCATACCATATCAAAAATTTTTTAACAAAAATTTTTCAAAAATGTTTTTATTTTAATAATAAAAAGCTTTTAAAATTTTATTATTTAATTTAAAATTTTCTGAATGTGTGACAATATGATCTGATAAGCAGGCTAATAGCAAAATATTACATGAAAAAATTACAACTCCTGCTTTAAACAAAATAACATCCAATTAATAAATATCTAGAAAGGTAAAAGGGACTGTGACACAAACACTCCACCTGATGTCGTTTAATGATAAATTTAATATGCTCGTAAGGTTTACTATCTTTACATCAACTAATAATCAATTTCTTTCTTAAACCATTTTTAGTTGCAGAACAACCCTTATAAATTAGTATTATATTTCTTTATCGTATCGTACCAGAATGATTATTCCATTCATTGTGCTTGACTATAACTGTATAATACCTAATCATCAATTTCTAAATTCCACGGAACAGGAAAATGACATAAACACGCCGCTGAATGTCGGTAAATGATAAATTTAATTTTCTGGCACGGTTTAATACCTTTATCGCAATAAATAATTAAATTCTTTCGTAAACTTTTTTTTGCGTAGAACATTATTTCAGGCTAAAGAATAGGAAATTTGTTCTTGCACAGGTCAATCAGTGGCACTGTGAGATGACAGCTCCATTAATCTCAGAGTCCTTCAAGCAGCAACAGATATTTTTCTCTTGTAAAAGTTTTATTTTACTCTTTTAACTCTCAGATTGTTTCGATTAATGAAAATATAATAATATAAAAAGAAATCTGAAAAAAATGATCTATTCAATTGCATCCTTAGAAAATGTACATACAAATGATATACGTTTCGCGATTTATGAATGTAAATAAAATTATTGTGAGTATTAAAACACGTTTCTGTAAAAATACAGCAAGAAAGTATTTAATACAGAATCGAATTACAAAAGCATTTTTCTAACATATCTAAGTATTAAAAGTATATTTTGTTTTAATAATTAAAAAAGTTTTAAACTTCGTAATTTATTTTTTTTAATATAAGTGTGTGAAAATGTGATCTTTAAAATTCTAATTTTTAAAATTGGAAAATTATTATTGTATTTCCCAGACTTGATTGGACAAGCTGACACTCTGATAAACAAGCTAACAGCAGATATTACAAAAATCAATTACAAGTCCGATTTTAAACAAAATAATATCCAATTATCAATTTCTAAAACAGAAAAAGGGTAGATGACGTAAACTTCTACTTGGTGTTCTTAATGATAAATTTAATTTACTCTTAAGGACAATTAATAAATAGATTCTTTTGTAAAATCTTTTTCTTGTGCACAGCAACATAAAGATTCTGCTTATTTAATATTCAGAATAGTTCTTCCAATCGGCGAGCTTGATTGTAACCATATAATATTGAATCATCAATTTCTAATGTGCTGAAAGGCAAAATGACATAAACACGCTGCTGAATGTCGGTAAATGATAAATTTAATTTTTTAGCGCGGTTCAATACCTTTATCGTAATAAATAATTAAATTACATCGTAAACTTTTTTTTTCTTTTGGGTAGAACATTATTTGAGGCTAAAGAATAGGAAATTTGTTCTTCCACAGGTCAATCAGTGGCGCTATGAGATGACAGCTCCATTAATCTTAGAATCCTTCAAGCAGCAACAGATATTTTTCTTTTGTAAAAGTTTTATTTTACTCTTTTAACTCACAGATTGTTTCGATTAATGAAAATATAATAATATAAAAAGAAATCTGAAAAAAAAATAGATCTATTCATTTGCATACTTAGAAAATGTACATACAAATGAAGTATGTTTCGCGATTTATGAATGTAAAAAAATTATAGTGAGTATTAAACAACGTTTCTGCTAAAATACAGCAAGAAAGTATTTAATATATAATCGAACTACAAAACAATTTTTTAACGTGTCTAAGTATTAAAAGTATATTTTGTTTTAATAATTAAAAAAGTTTTAAACTTCGTAATTTAATTTACAAAAATTCTAAGTGTGCGACAATGTGATCTTTAAAAATCTAATTTACGCCATTTTTAAAGTTAGAAAATGGTTATTGTAGCTCCCAGGCTTGATTAGACAAGCTAACACTCTGATAAGCAAGCTAACAGCACGATATTACAAGAATCAATTACAGGTCCTATTTTAAACAAAATAATATCCAATTATCAATTTCTAAAAGAGCAAAAGGATAGATGACGTAAACTTCTACTTGGTGTTCCTTAATGATAAATTTAAATTTCTCATAAGGGCAATTATTAAATAGGTTCTTTTTTTAAATCTTTTTCTTGTGCACAGTAACCTTGACAAATAAAGATTCTGCTTATTTAATGTTCAAAATAGTTCTTCCACTCATCGAGCTATCGAATCATCAATTTCTAATGTGCTGAAAAGCAAAATGATATAAACACGCTACTGGGTGTCGCCAGTTGAAAATTTTAATTTGCTTCTACGGTTTATTACCTTTATCGCTATTAATAAATAAACTTTTAAGTAAAACCTCTTTTCTTGTGCGGAACAATTTAAAAAATGGATATTCCACTTACTTATTGTTTAATAATATATGTTCCAATCGGCGCGTGCTTGACTGTAACCATATACTTTTAAATCGCTAATTTCTAAATGCGCTGAAAAGAAAAAATGACATAAGCACGTTAAGGATAATGCTAAAGGAAAAAAATAATTTGCGCGTATGATTTAATACCTTTATCGCAATAAATAATTAAATTCTGATGTGTAAAGCTTTTTTTGTGTACAACATTATTTCAGCATGAAAGATCGAAAATCTGTTCTTGCACAAGCTGTCAGATGACATCTCTATTATTTTCAGAGTCGCTCAAGCAGCAAGAAATATATATTTTTTCATGTGTAAAACTTTTATGATAGTCTATTAACTCGTATGTTGTTTCTGTTAAAGAAAATATTATAACCTAAAAAAGTCTATAAGAAAATTATTACAAAGTGGAAATGAAATAAATTTTCGTGATTTATGAAGGTAAATAAAATTTTAATGGGCATTAAATAATGTTTCTGATAAGGTACAACAAGAATACACATTTAAAGTATCAATTTAAGTATGTCAAAATTAAAGTACTTTTTATTTGAAGTGCCAGCTTCTCATAATCAAATTCATACCATCCTCAATTAAAAGTAACCATATGTACAGTGGTGGAAAAAAGGATAGCCCCCTACTAGTTGTATAAATATGTGATTGGTACCAATCGATTAATAATAACAACTACCAATTAATGCTATACTTAAATTCTACTTAAGGGGTTGTCGAAAACCTATTTTTTTAATTATTTTTTGAAATAATTGTAATATAAATATCCGAAATAATGTGTAACCTATGAATTTTTTGACAAAATTTGATTTCTAAAAGCTTTAAATATACAAATACAAAGTTACAGCTCATTCCGCCGAACAGTTTTTGATGTATTGGTAAAAAACTACTCACATTGCAATCTATTTTGAAACCTTCAGAATTCCTAAACTAATTTACAAAATAGCTTTCAGTGTAGCATTCGAAGATACAATTTACCAGAGAATCCAAATATGATGTCAAAATTGAGTGTTCGTATTGAAATTTTCAAATTTTGATACAATTTCAGTATGAAGACGACCGTTTAAACAAAATTTGGGTATAGTATTAATTGGTAGACGTTATTACTAATCGGTTATTATCAGTCACATTTTTACAAGATGATTTTCGACATAGTTAGTATATGGGGCATTCCTTTTTTTTTTCACGACTGCAGTTAACGACTCTAAAATAAGTATTCGATAAATATAGTCTAATATTTCTCCATTTTACATACAATAGATTTTAACAGGCATGTGCATCTACATTTCGGAAATTTTTTTTTCAAAATAACTTGAAGAATAACAGCTCTACAATTCAAACTTAACGAGTTCTACAATTCATATCCGTTAGCGTCAAATTCGCGCCGAACATGGCGACACAGGACGAAATATTGTTAAATTTGGCAACTAAAAATAAGCCTCCATAAATGAAGCCAACTTGGCTATAGCTGACTAATTTGACGAATTTCTTATTCAAATTCAGTAATGCGAATTTTCTGTAATCGGGTTCTTTGCATTTTAGTTTACTGTTTTCAAGAAACATTAGCTGAAATTTTAAAACGAAAATATGGGAAAGCTACTTTTTCCTCCCGGTACAGGTCGAAAGAACTTTTTTTCTTACAGAATGTGGACCAAAATACTCAGCGCTATTATAAGCTAAAAAAATACTCAAAAGGCATTTTTTTGCTTTTTTTAACCGTTTAAGGGAAAAATAAACCGTTAAATATATTTTTTATAGGTATAGGATCTTTGTATCTTTTTATTATCTGTCTCAATTATTTCATTCAAATTTATCCGAGACAAAATGGAAAAAACTTCATTTACTAAAAATAATGTTTGAATAATCTTCAGATATCGATTTCGAAAAGAAATTAATGTGAATATTTAAAAGATCAAATACTTAACTATAATCAAAATCAAAGTAATGTTTTATGTCATGCGAACCTTATCAGAATTCTTGATTTCCCATTGCTGTTTATATTTGCTAGTAACGTAGAGGCATATATCAGACGAAGATCAAAAGTATTTATGAAATAGAATTTCTTCGAATCCAGATGTCATGTTTTGGTGTACGAAATGTTTAAAATTCTTAAGGTTGCACAAATATTTTATGGATTGCATTTTTCCGAGAAACAAATGTAACATTGTCAGTTTTTTATTTAACACAATTTAAAAAGTTTTTTTTTTTTTAAGGAATGATAAAAAGTTTCATTAAAAAATATGAAAAATCTATCTAAGTTTGAATTTTGATCATATTTTATTAAATACATATTTGTTAATTAATTTCTTTTTTACGTCATACATTAAAAACGGGTAGTTTTACTTCTTTAAACAGGAATCTACGTCCATAGAAAATCAATGTATTTTATATACATTTTACACTAATTCTATGAATGCTAACATTGTATATATTTTGAGAAATAATGCAACGTATAAAATGCAAAAACATCGTACGTGGGCGGCGCCACACATATCCAAAAGAAGCCTGTTGGCGCCTTCCAACCTCGATATGTTAAAGGGATTTAATGAAACTTTAAGATTAAATATTCATTATATTATACAGTAAACTAATAGGATGTGACAATCCCAAAACTTTCTTCTATCTCATACATGTTAATGCTTCATAATTCGCTATCACACCGCAAAAAAAAAAAAAAAAAAAAAAAAAAATCAATATTTTTCGTCATTCTGTTGTACGTCAGCTGCTTGCGAGTAATCGGGTTACCTGGATGCTAGCAGCCAGTATATAATACTAAACTACGAAAAGTCCTTCTGGTCTGTACCATTGACTAGAAATATAAATGGACAGCGGACTCCTTTCTTTTCTTCCGACAGACTTGAAGAATATATCTTTCCCCTTTCATCGCCAAAAATAGGCGAAAGGGTGCCGCTTTCTGGCGGTAATCCCTTTCTTGGCAACTTTCTGCTTCCGTTCTCGTAATAAAAGAAACAGGTCTAAAAACGAAACTGAAACTTAACTAGAAAAGCAAGTTGTCGCATTCACAAGGGAAAAAAAACAGTTTTAGTATTTTATTTCAACTAGTCTACGAGTGTTTTTGAGTTAAATCAACACCCAATCGAAAGATAAAATTGGAATAACCAATTTAACTTGTATAATAATTTAATTTATATTAAATACATTTTTTATTTTACTTTATGATTTGTTATTTCAAAACTATCCAATGGGCAGGCCCTAATTTATTTTGTAAAAAAAAAAAAAAAAAAAAAAAAAAAAAAAACAGGAAAAAAAAAAAGAAAAAAAAAGGTAGTTTTACCTATTGGGTGGCAATAATTTTGCTGATCTATTTTTTTTTTTCAAATGATAAAAAAAGGACCTGGGGTCGGACAGGGCCTGACTACTAACGGGGCACACTTCCACCAGTAAAAAAAGTTTTTTTTTATTTTATTTTTTTACTTATTTTATCTTACATTATTACTTTTATTTTCATTACATTATTACTTTTATTATTATTTTTTTTTTACTTCATTCATCACTTTTATTTTATCTTCATTCTTTCATTTTATTTTCTATCATTTCTTACTTTTATTTTATCTTACATATTTTACCTTGATCTAGTTGTGCTCAAAGAATTTTCCTGTTTTTTTTTCTTTAAAATGCATGTAGATGTTTCGTACAATTGTAACGTAAATGTATTTTGCACGAATAGGGTATTTTGATAAGACGAAAAATTCTATTAAATTTTACTGGTGGAATAGTGCCCTGTCGCCGTCGGTAGTCAGACCCTGGGACCGGATGCATTATATACATCGACCCCCCCCCCCCCATCTAATGCAAATTACTTTTAAAAAAATATTAGTGACATAGTCCAAAATGGTTTAAGATTTCTGTTTGAAAAACAAAAAATTGACAAAATCATTTCATACAGTGTTGGATTCAGGAGTGGATAGGTTGTTGGTTAGGTTGAAACTATACAACTTTAAAATATCACGACAAACTCAAACGCAAGTGAAAAATCTCTGTTTCTTCTCGGGAGCTGTGGAATTTCCGTGACAGTTTGGCGCGAAAAAAAACCTGTTTGGCAGAATATTCTTCCTCCACACCTGCTGGAGGAAAGGACATGTTTTCTTCAAGAGAGGGTTGCTAGTCCGCTGTCCATTTATATTTCTAGTCAATGGTCTGTACCGGCAGGAAAACATAATCTCCCTATTGCTTGGTTTTGATATTTTAGCTAATTCTACTGCAAATACACGAAACTAAAATGAGCGGAACCCGATTACAGTAGAGTCAATCCCAGTTCTCGTCAATATTGAATTTGAATGGCCAAATTAGACAGACATAGCCAAGTTGGCTTCATATATGGTAATGTATTTTTATCTCTAAATTTGGCGATATTTCACAATTGTCGCCAAGCTTGGCAGAGACCACAGAAAATAAATTTCTGAGTTTTACGGATTTTTTTCTAAATAAAATGTCTCCTTTTGTGCCCGGAAACTTCATAGTAAACTGGTCGCTACGGTTTCCCATTAGTTCTATCTCTTAAATTTTTTGAAGATGAGGAAAGGTTACCAGAATCGGAGATAATTCCGAAATTATAGTAAACTTTTGCAACTGTAGTGTCTATATTAGGAAACAGACGAATTTTTATTAACAAAAAAAAATTACGTTTTATAGTGTAAAACATAAAGTTTTATAGCATAAGATATCTTTAATTTTTACTTAATTTTATTTTTATTTGTATACTTTTTTAAACATTACCAAACAAATGAAAGAACAATTATTTATTTACAGTTAGTACTGGAAACACCTGCACATACTGATTCTGAAAACAATTCGAATTTTCCAAAGATCAAGTTTTCCACTTCAATCAAAATCAAAGTAATGCTTTATGTCATCCGAACCTTATGATAATTTTCGCTTTCCGCTTTACGTTTATTTGTTAGAAACACTCAGACATATATTATACGAAAAAAATATATCTGGAAGAGAATTTACTTGAATCCAGATGTCATTTTTTCTAATAACAAGATTTTGAAATTCGATGGCAATGCCATAGTTTTCATAAATATTTTATGCATAATTTTCACACAAAACATATGGAACATTTGTGATAAACACACGTTGCTTAAACTTTAGAAACTTAAAAATATATTAAAGGTGATAAATAGTTGATAAAGTTGAAAAAATCCAGGTATCATTTTTTTTAAAACAAGATTTTGAAATTCGATGGCAATGCCAAAATTTTCATAAATATTTTATGCATCATTTTCACACAAAACATGTGGAACATTTGTGATAAACACACGGTGCTTAAACTTTAGAAACTTAAAAAATATATTAAAGGTGATAACTAGTTGATAAAGTTGAAAAAGTCCAGGTATCATTTTTTCGAAAAACAAGATTTTGAAATTTGATGGAAAATGCCAAAGTTTTCATAAATATTTTAGGCATCATTTTCACACAAAACATATGGAACATTTGTGATAAACACACGGTGCTTAAACTTTAGAAACTTAAAAAATATATTAAAGGTGATAAATAGTTGATAAAGTTGAAAAGTCCAGGTATCATTTTTTCGAATAACAAGATTTTGAAATTCGATGGCAATGCCAAAGTTTTCATAAATATTTTATGGATTATTTTCACACAAAACATATGGAACATTTGTGATAAACACACGTTGCTGACATTTTAGAACTTTAAAAAATATTAAAGGTGATAAAAAGTTGATAAAGTTAAAAAAAAATTCCAGGTACCATTTTTTCGAATAACAAGATTTTGAAATTCGATGGAAAATGCCAAAGTTTTCATAAATATTTTATGCATTATTTTCACACAAAACATATGCAACTTGTGATAAATACGTTTTTTTTAAATTTTAGAAACTTAAAAAAAATATTAAACGTGATAAAATGTTGATAAAGTTGAAAAAGTCCAGGCATCATTTTTTCGAATAACAAGATTTTGAAATTCTATGCAAAATGCCAAAGTTTTAATGAATATTTTATGCATCATTTTCACACAAAACATATGGAACTTTTGTGATAAACACACGGTGCTTAAATTTTAGAAACTTAAAAATATATCAAAGGTGATAAAAAGTTGATAAAGATGAAAAAGTCCAGGTATCATTTTATCGAATAACAAGATTTTGAAATTCTATGGAAAATGCAAAGTTTTAATGAATATTTTATGCATAATTTTCACACAAAACATATGGAACGTTTGTGATAAACACACGGTGCTTAAATTTTAGAAACTTAAAAAAATATTAAAGGGGATAAAAATTTGATAAAGTTTAAAAAGTCCAGGTATCATTTTTTTCGAATAACAAGATTTTGAAATTGGATGGAAAATGCCAAAATTTTCATAACTATTTTATGCGTCATTTACACAAAACATATAGAAATTGTGATAAACACACGTTTTTTTTTAATTTTAGAAACTTAAAAAAATATTAAAGGTGATAAAAGGTAGATAAAATTCTTTAATTCACTTTTTTTTTTCAAGTTAGTAAAAATAAGCGAAATATACTACCGACCAAAAAAAAAAAAAAAAAAAAAAAAAAAAAAAAAAAAAAAAAAAAAAGAACATACATTTTCATTACAAAATCGTCCCAAAAGAAAAAAGAAAGAGAGATAGAGAGAGCCATAGACTGAAAACTATGTCTTTTTTCAATGTATGTTTTTTAAAAAAAGCTCAGGAGGCCATCTTCATACTGAAATTGTACCAAGCTCTGAAATTTTCAATACGAGTATATAGGATTATTACGGTAAATTTGACCTAGATACCATTCGGAAAGTCATTCGTTCAAATAGTTTATAAATTATGGTCACAGATATGGTCACATAATCATTCAATACATCTGCCATGAGATATAGTTCGTTAAGTTTAAAGACACAACGTTTTATCTATAAAAGTATCCGAACAAGATATTAACAGTTTGTAGCCCTCTGAAGAGTATATTCGTTATTAATTTAGTGTGTTTTTATATAAAACTTATACCCGAAACTTTGAGTATTAATCTTTGCTTTATTTAATTAAAAATGTATGTCATTGATTAAAGTAAATATTGCTATTGGAAAATACTGGTGGATATAGTGAGTAAAAAGCTCTATAAGTTGCAACACTGCCGCTCAACAATATGTTAACATATAGTGAACAATTTATCTTGCAATCTAAAATGTATACAGCCGGTCAAAAAATAAACGCAACACGTATTCTAACACAAAATTACCGCTCAGAAATGCAAGAGGCGTGCGTCATTCGACTAGGAAATGTGTCTTATAAAATTTTGAATGATTGAAGAAAACTTCGGGAACAGTCTTCATATTGAAACAATTTTTAAAATCTTCAATCTCAACACCTAATTTTGACATTATATTTGGATTATTCGGTAAATGTTAAATTCGGGTACGGAACAGGAAGTTATCTGGTCAAAAAATTTAGAAATTATGCAGATGTAAAGTTTTGAACTCTTAATGGGTAATACATTTTTGACAGTTGCCAAATAAGCTGCAATTTGTGTAACTTTTTAAGCCTAGCTCGAAAACTATTTTGTAGAATGAGCCGATATAGTGAAGCTTCAAAAAGTCTATTTCTGTTAAAATGTTTGTAGATTGCAATATTTGTATAGAATATTAATTTCATAAATTACATTTTATTTAGTTAATATTCGAAATTAAATAGAAAGAAACTACCGCATTGCAGAATTTACATTCATGAATGCATAACATGAATTTAACATACACTGTAAAAAATTATCAATGTTTCTTATTTTATTAAAATATACTATAACCACGAACGAAAATACAATATAATCTTCTGAGTTATCCGACATTCCGTAAAGCGTGTTCCATTGTCTTTTGAATCCCCAGAAAGCAATACATTTCCCAAATTTAAAGAATTATTTATAAAAACAAAGTTTCTCTAGCTGCCCGTATTTTTGAGAAACGTTTCCCAATAGTTTTTATAGTGTATTAATCAGTTTCCTCAGCCTGGAATAGCTATATTTCGAATGTCATCCATTCTCAAGTAAACGTTTTCAGCTGCATAAGTTAATTTATTCATGAAAGAGTAAAGAAATAATCTTAATTTTAATGTTTATTTTAACGCTGTTCATTTTGAATGTTTGTCTGTTAAACATGTTTGTTGAACATGAAAATGTTTACTTGAGAATGGATAGCATCGGAAAAAACTTTATTCCGGGCTTAGAAAACTGATTAATACACTTTAAAAACTACTCGTAAACGTTTCGGAAAATTACGGGCAGCTAGAAAAATTTTGTTTTTATAAATGATTCTTTAAATCTCGAAATGCCATTGATGCCTGAGGTTTCTAAAGTTAAAGAAACACTGTTCAGAATCATGGTTAACAAGGATGAGTTTATATTATAAATTTATTCGTCATTATATATTTTCGTAGATTCAGAAACATTCGTTATTTTTTACGTGTAGTTCAAAACTTTACAATTGCATAAATCTTAAATTTCTTGACCGAATGCCTTCCCATTAAGTATTGGGTTGTTCGAGAAGTTTCTTCCGTTTGGGAAAATCATTTGTACTGGAAAATTCTGCCCCTCAATTATTAGACATTAGAAATCTGAATTATTCCTTAATAATTAAATGATAGAATTTTCCGGTACGAACCAACTTTCCCTGACGGAAAGGATTTTTCGAACAACCCAGTATAATTTCACTTAAGGTAAAATTCACTTAAGCATCTAAATATGCTGTTAAATATGATGAAATAAGCTTTCTTTATTCATATAGAATATTAGAAGATACAATTCCCAGTCGAATGATACTTCCCTCATCTTTTTTGCGATATATTTTGATAAAATAGTATGGGAGGGATTACTTTTTTTTTGATTTATCCAACTGTACAATGGATCATTAAGAGATAATATGTGCATTTATAAACGCAGTTATTTTTAAGTACAGTTGATTATTACGTTGATTATTATTGTTGATTATTACAGTTGATTACAGTTTATTACAGTTGATTTCAGTTGATTACAGTTGATTTTGTTAAAATAGTATGGGGGAGGGATTACTTTTATTTTCCTTTATCCAACTGTCAAAAGCATACAGTTTATTTCAGTTGATTACAGTTGATTACAGTTGATTTTGTTAAAATAGTATGGGGGAGGGATTACTTTTAATTTCCTTTATCCAACTGTACAATGGATCCTTAAGAGATAATGTGTGTAAACATAGTTATTGTTAAGTACACTTGATTAGTTGTATTTGTATTATGGAACTCGTTTTTGTTGCAAATGTATTTCGCAAAATCAGGACATTCAAGTTTTCAATGTAGAGTATAATAGTCTTAGCAGTAGAAAAACTTTTTTAACATTACTACATTTTTAAAAAGTGTACAAAAATATAGAATTTCCTTGCAAATGTTATTTTCTTCTGCGATTACATCACTTAAACACAACGTAGAAATAACAAAAATTTTATTAGAAATAATCTTTGATAAACCTTTAAATATTCATTCTGAAAACACATTACTTCGAATTTTCGAAAGATCAACTATTCAACTTCAATCAAAATCAAAGTTATGCTTCATGTCATCCAAGCTTTATGAGAATTTTCGATTTCCCGTTGAACTTTATTTACTAGAAATGTTGAGACATATATAATACGAAATAAATATTTATGGAAGAAACTTTATTGGAATTCGGGTTTCATTCTTCGGAATGCGAAGAATTGGAAATGCGAAAGCATGGAAAGGTTTCATAAATATCATATGTCTATTTTACAAACAAAATAAATTAAAATCATCACGAAAATGCTAGTCATTACCTTAGATAACATAATAATAGAATTTTCAAGTAGAATTGTCTTTGCAGTAGAAAGGCTTTTTTAACATTACTACACTTTTTAAAAGTGTACAAAAATACGGAATTCCCTTGCAAATGTTATTTTCTTCTACGATTACATCACTTAAACACAATATAGAAATAACGAAAATTTTATTATAAATAATGTTTTTTAAACCTTTAAATATTCATTCTGAAAACACATTTCTTCAAATTTTCGAAAGATCAAATATTCAACTTCAATCAAAATCAAAGTTATGCTTCATGTCATCCAAGCTTTATGAGAATTTTCGATTTCCCATTGAACTTTATTTACTAGAAATGTTGAGACATATATAATACGAAATAAATATTTATGGAAGAAACTTTATTGGAATTCGGGTTTCATTCTTCGGAATACGAAGAATTGGAAATGCGAAAGCATGGAAAGGTTTCATAAATATCATATGTCTATTTTACAGACAAAAAAAAATTAAAATCATCACGAAAATGCTAGTCATTACCTTAGATAACATAATAATAGAATTTTCAAGTAGAATTGTCTTTGCAGTAGAAAGGCTTTTTTAACATTACTACATTTTTTAAAAGTGTACAAAAGTATGGAATTTCCTTGTTATTTTCTTCTGCGATTACATCACATAAACACAATGTAGAAATAACGAAAATTTTATTCTAAATAATGTTTTTTAAACCTTTAAATATTCATTCTGAAAACACATTACTTCAAATTTTCGAAAGATCAACTATTCAACTTCCATCAAAATCAAAGTTATGCTTCATGTCATCCAAGCTTTATGAGAATTTTCGATTTCCCATTGAACTTTATTTACTAGAAATGTTGAGACATATATAATACGAAATAAATATTTATGGAAGAAACTTTATTGGAATTCGGGTTTCATTCTTCGGAATGGAAATACGAAGCGTGGAAAGGTTTCATAAATATTGTATGTCTATTTTATAGACAAAAAGGAATTAAAATCGTTGCGAAAATGCTAGTCATTACCATTGATAACATAATAATAGAATTTTCAAGTTTTTAAAATCTACGATAGATGGGTATGTAGTGTCACTTGCCAGTATGGTCTTCTTATATAGGTAACTAAACACTGTTAGAAATTCAGAATAGAAAAGTATATCTATTATGCTCTGAAGTAAAAATCCAATAAAATGACTGCTGTAAAGTATTACTGGGGCATAAATCCCAAAGATAATCTTGATTCAGCTAAAATAAAAATTTTCCGTAAATCCTCTTCCACATTTCATCTGAATTTTTCAGAAGATTTTCACATTCGTAAAAATTGAAAAAAAAAAAATTACTTGTGACTTTCTGTTTCTGTTTCGTCAGATTTTTGAAAAACAATCCTAAAATACCTTTTTCTTAACTTTCGTCTAATTTCTAAACTTTGATTCTAATTTCATTGGCTGGCTATAAATAACGTTTTAATCCTTTGTATCAGTGTGTTGCACATCTGCAATAACCCAAATATCAATGTTATTTCGAAAGGAAGTTTTAAAAGACGATTTTATTGATTGATGCCATCTTCAAAAATTACAATTAATATAAACTGTTTGTAGAATCTCCATGAAATGGCGATACTGAGTTACTTTTTGTACCAAAGTTTAATTTATCACTTGGGCTGTTTCACGTGGTTGTTGCTAAAATAAACTTTATGAATTTAGTGAAATAAAAAAGCTTGGGACGTCCAGAAATATATTTTTCATAAAGGTAAGTTTACAGTTTTGAATCAGAAAATGTACATTGTTTGTGAGAAATATGTAATTTTCTTCTTATTGCAGATATGAAACAACCATAGTTTGGTCAATATATTTTTATTTCTGTATTATAACTAGCTGATCCGGCAGCGAGGTGTTGCCCGGAAATCAGTAACTTTCTTTTGCGACTTCGATAAAAATAGTCATTTTCGGCGTGCAATCTGTTCTAAACAAACTTCTTTCCGAAAGAAACTCCGGCACTCGTCCTCGCTGCAATATCTTTCCACTTCAATTTTCGCCACTAGGAGGCACAAAATCATCTTACTTAATTATTTATACCTTAATTAGTTCATGTTTAATTCAATGAACCAATTCCCGTTAGATTCCAAATATGTTTTACAGCACATTCGTTGAAATATGAAAATGTCCTAGGTCGACCATTTTCAACCACCCTATCTCCCATACCCCTACAGCTACCGACATGCAACAACCATAATGCACGATCAGAGACTCGAGGCTACTACCACACACACAAACACCAGTGGTCTGCGCTGGGTAGTTGTGGCTGCAAAGTGAATAATAGGGACACATACGTCTATTTATACACTCGTGTGCAAAACTTAAGCAACAAACACAAAATGCTCATTTCTGAACACGTGAGTACTCAAAAGTTAATTCTATAAAGAGCAAGTGTAGAAAAGAGGTACTACTCTAACAACACGGCCAGTCGATGAGAAGTCCCCTTGACGTCACACATGGTTAGAAGTGTCACAATCGCTACACTGAATCAAAATATGGGATATTTCACTGTCTCATTATTACTCTCAAATGATTGTTAACACTGAAAAGTCACTGTTACTGTCGCTTTGTGATGGGTCACCAGGTGACATTACAATGAAGTCACCTTGTGATTCTCAAGTCACTGTCAGTGGAAAACTGAACTTTGAAGTCATTGTGAGCATTGCATTGTAAAGAGTCGTCAAATAATGTCACAATGAAGTCGCATTGTGACTTTCCGGTGATCGGCACTCTATTGTGAAGTCATCATTGCACTCTTTTGTGAAAAGTCACCAGATGATTTCATTTTTGTCACATAGGAACTCGTCACAGAACAGCTATCATGATGACTTTACAATGGAGTGTCAAAATGACTGTCACATGAGAGTCACAAGATGACTTCATTGTAAAGTCACCTGGTGACACGTCAAAAAGCAGCAGTCATGGTGACTGTTCAGTGGAGTGACCAAATAAGAGTAAAAATGAGACGAATGAAAGATATCACATTTCTGTTCGTTGTAGTGACTGTGACAATTGTGACCATTTGTGATGTCAAGGAGACTTCACATCGACTGTCTGCTCTGTTAGGTTAGTACATATTTTCTACACTTGCTGTTTATAGTATTTCCTTTTGAGTACTCACGTGTTCAGAAATTAGCATTTTGTGTTTGTTGCTTAAGTTTTACACACCAGTGTATATATATATATTATATAGATAGATAGATAGATAGATTTATTTTTCTATTTTTTACATTCTTGTAATGATGTATTCTAACATCTTAGTAAATATTTTTTAAATCGAAGTTGTTGACCTACAAAGGTTTAATACTCTTCAAATATCAGTTCATGAAAAGAAACCGAATTTTTAAAAGATCAAATATTCAGCTTCACTCAAACTCAGAGTAACGCTTCATGTCATTCCATCTTCATTAGAATTTACGCTTTTCCATTGCCGTCTATTTCCTAGAAACGTTCAGACATATATTAGACATATATTAGATGGGTATCGTTAATGTCACTTGTCAGTATAGTATTTTTTACATCGGTAACTAAACATTGTTAGAAATTCAGAATACAAAAACACATACCTTATGTTCTGAAGCATGAATTGAATAAATCCGTAAAAGAAATATTTACGAAATAGAATTTATTGGAATCGAGATTTTTTTTTTCTCAAAATACGAAGTGTTTGAAGTTTGAAATATATAATTTTCTTATTGTTGGAGATATGAAACAAGCACATTTTGTGCAATAATTTTATATTTCGATGTTCTAATTTATTTTTTGTATTTTTTACATGCTTGAAATGATGTATTCTATCATCTGAGTAAATATTTTCAAATCGGATTTGTTACGCTACAAAGGTTTAATAATCTTCGAATATCAGTTCATGAAAACAAACTGAATTTTTGAAAAATCAAATAACTCATTTAATGCTTCATGTCATTCGATCGTTATTAGAATTTACGCTTTTCCATTACAGTCTATTTCCTAGGAACGTTGAGACATATATTAGACATATATTAGATGGGTAACTTTAGTGTCACTTCGCAGTATAGTCTTTCTTAAATCGGTAACTAAACACTGTTAGAAATTCAAAATACAAAACACATACCTTATGTTCTGAAGCATGAATAGAGTAAATCCGTGAAAGAAATATTTACAGAATAGAATTTATTGGAATCGAGATTTTGTTTCTCAAAATACGAAGTGTTTGAAGTTCGAAAGCAATTTCAAACATTTCTAAAGATTTTATGTCTGTTTTTTTTAGAGAAGAAAAAAGGCAAGACACGTGACACCTTTGCCAGAATGATAGTACAGTAGAACTCCAATTATCCGAACTCCGACTATCCGAATCGCTGATTATCCGAATCGCTTTCAGAATTTCAGAAAAAAAATTAAGACGGAAACGTACTGCGATTCTCAAAATAAGGATTCTGTCTACGCGCGCTATATTGTCCTTCCCTCCGCGAATCTATAGTCTGTTCAGGGAAAGGAGATAACGAAAGTAAACAAACGGGTTGCAGAAAAATCGCCAAGGAGCCACACATTTGGCACAAATCCCTAGGTTGGCGAATCTTATTTTTTATTTCGATTTGTTAATTTTTTAAACATTTATTTTGATAATTATATGAAAACAACACAAGTTGCTAACTGACTTACATCGAGATTTTAAACAAAAATGTAAAAGTTTAAGACGTCAAAATATAAATTATTCTCTATTTATTTTAAACAGCGTTGAATTCAGACATATTTTTTCCTGGTGGGATTTCTGTGCCTCCAGGCGTGACATTATATAGTTTCGGGGGGGGGGGGGAATTATACTTTTTGACCATTAAAAGTTTAAAATCTGAAATATTCCGGGAGAGAACATTTTAATGCCGAGAACGAAATTTCCTCCCGGGGCAAACCTTCTGAATTCAACATTGTTATAAACCATCATCAGGAGTTAATTTTGTTAAATACAAAATAGTACAAAACTATTTATATCTTACATTATTGAAGCCCACTTACCTCATAAATCATTCAGAAGTTGAAGTATCGGAACTATTAGAATCTAGATTGATTACAATGGAATCTACTATATTATCTATAGCATTATCTAAATCCCACATTTGTTTTTCCACTGTATTTGTTACATGAAGAATGCATCTTTTCCATTCTTCAGTGCCAATTTTGCTGATACTTTGAGAGAATATATCTTTTACATGAGGCATTTTGAATGTTTTGTTTTCTTTCGCAACGAAGTTCTTTATTTGTGCCCAAATAAGTTCAATAGGATTAAGCTCGCAATGATAGGGGGGTAATCGTAAGACATTTTTTCGAGTCGTTATTTTGTGTTTTTGCCATTTCATCAACAGCGTACTTGTCATATTTATTTTTATTTTGCTTCACTAAACTGCAACAGTTCCGCTTTTAACATTCCGTCCTCAAAAGGAATATTTTTTGTTAAAAGCCAATCAGCATTTTTTTGTTTTCTCCACGAAGTATTCGGTATTTTTTCTGATTTTCGGGAATGATAAGGAGCATTGTCCATTACTATCACACAGTTATCTTCCAGTCGAAATAAGATATCATCAAACCACTTTTCAAAACGTTCTGAATTCATGTCTTCGTGATAATCTTCATTTTTATTTGATTCGAATAAGTCAAGCCCTCCATCCACGAAAGTAGAATCGCTACCAATATGGATAATTATCATCCGTTTTCCTTTTCCGGAAGGAGATTTTAATCCGGAAGAAAGAGCAGACAAAAATGCTTGTTTTGATGATTTTACTGAGGTATCTTTCCAAACTTTACTAACAGTATAGCCTGCATTCAACCAAGTTTCATCCATATGATATATTTTGCGCCCTTCTTCTCTGAAAGATTTGATTTGCCTTAAATATTTTCTTCGCCACACAATTATTTCGTTTTTATCAATGAGAGTACTGTTTCGTCCTCTCCGTGAATATCTAAAGTTTAATTCTTTCAGGAGATGATAAAATGTTGTCCTTTTAAAGGTTGGCAAATCAGGGTCATCATTTACAACTTCCAAAACTTTATTTATAGTGGGCAATTCATTCCTCAAAAAGAACTCGTGGATTTTTCTCCTAATAGCATTCCTATCAAAATCATCTATATTTTCTAAAACACGTTTACGTAATTTTATTTTCTTCGGCGAGTTTAACACACCACATATTTTATACTCTCTTAACACTGGAAAAACAGAAGCTTTACCTACGCCTGTTATACGAGCAGCATTATTTCCTATATGAGAAATCGGAAGTTCAGGATTCGATTCAAGTTCCTTTTTATATACATTTAAAATCATATCTTTCTCCACCTTACTCAAAGCTTTTCTTTTTACTCTCTTCTTAGGCGGGCTCAAAGAAGAATTTTCACACTCCATTTGTGTATATAAAATACCAAATCAATCGAAAAAAATCGTCAATTTAAAAAGTGAAAAACAAGAAACAAACAGCCGTTTGGGCAAAAAAGCAGAAGCTCAAACAATTGGCGCTTCTGGCACAGCGCCAGGTTTAAGCATCGCCAATCCCCATGCGCATTTGTTTACTTTCGTTATCTCGTTTCAGCGAACGGAGTATAGTGTAGGCGCAGCGCGAACATTATTGGGATGATGAGTCAGCGTCTCATAGCGCAGTTCGATTATTGGCTGTCGTCCGTCGCCAGGTGGCTGGCCCGGCCCACCTGGGTTTCAAATTCTAAATGACGATAACTTATTGAAAGTGTGAGAGAAGAAAGTGTCGAGGAAAACGATGACCTTAATAGACTTTAGTTGAAGCAGACACGGGACCATCAGCTAGTGAAGTATTTTCCGGCCTTGAAACTGCGTTGAAGAGGATGGAGCGTCAGCCTGAGTGTGACCACATGCAACTTCTCACTATCAAGCGGATGCGCGACTTGGCTGCCCGAAAACGGATGTAGACTGTCAAACAGCTTACTTTGATCGAGATGTTCAGCAAGCAATATGACTTTCATTTACAGTACGATGCGTACATACTGTACAGCACTTGTAAATACGCTTAGCATGTAAAAGTGTTGCCTTTTCATTTTATTAATTAAAAGATCCTTTTCTTTAAAAATAGTTTTTATCTCCCATTTTAACAAACGTACAGTAATTAATTAAAATCGATCCTTTTTTCGGAAAAAATCCAATTATCCGAATTTTTGATTATCCGAATGGGGTCCGGTCCCAATTGATTCGGATAATTGGAGTTCTACTGTAATTCCTCGCGTAACCCTTCGAAATGTAAATAAATTTATAAACGTTCAAAGTAGTATACCGGTTTAAAGCCTTCAAGAAGTAAACATAAAGTTTTTTAGCTAAAAGAATTCCTTTTTCTTTCTCGTTCTTGTTTATTTCAATGACGTCTTGCTCTACACTCATTTAAATAAAACAACGCTAACCGGTTTAAAACCTTCAAGAAGTAAATATAAAGTTTTTTAGCTACAAGAATATCTTTTTCTTTCTCGTTCTTGTTTATTTCGATGACGTCTTGCTCTACGCTCATTTAAATAAAACCGCGCTAACCGGTTTAAAACCTTCAAGAAGTAAATATAAAGTTCTTTAGCTACAAGAATTCCTTTTTCTTTCTCGTTCTTGTTTATTTCAATGACGTCTTGCTCTACACTCATTTAAATAAAACCGCGCTATATTTCTACCCCTTCTGAAACTTTAAATTCATTTATCTCTAAATGGTTTTTTCTGAACTGATGGGATAAAACTAAGATTCGCCGCCAGCCGCCCAGACGGGGCATCCGGCGCGGCAATCGACCACCGGACCCAAATCCTCATGAACTTATCACGCGCACATCGGCGATCACCGAGTGCGCTACCGACCGATCCGGAGGATCATCATTCAACGAAACCTCCTAATCTTTTACCCGAGCTCGCGACGACACGACAAGGTCCTTCCTAACTAAAAGAGGAGCATATCCCAACTGGCTAATGGATGAAATACATTGGTTTTTCAAAGGCTGCTCACAAGGCTCGTGATATGGTCCTTTCCTGTGGAAAGTGTTTATGCAGCAATTAATCGATATTCTCAGCAATAAAAATATAAGAGTCATAGCATATGCGGATGATTTAATGTTAATCATTGAGGCAAGAACTAGAGCCGAACTAGAAAGGAGAGGAAATGAAGCTCTTCAAATAATTAGCGATTAGGCTCAAACTTCAGATCTGAAAATATCATATCACAAGTGTCAATGTCTGAATCTCAGACGTCCAAAGTATTTAAAACGGCGTCCAATCTTCAAACTTGATTCACATAATCTTAAAACTGAAAATACTATGCCATATCTAGGAATACATTTAGATTCAACCCTATCATTTTTGCCACATCTTAGAATCAAACGGGATGAAATGTCAGCAACAATACAAAACTTGTTAAAATTCGCATCAACCACAAGTGGCATTTCCAGACAAATCATAAAAACTATTTCATTCTAGAAAAGAAACATTCTAGAAAAGATTCTAGACATTCTAGAAAAGATTCTAAACATTCTAGAAAAGATTCTAAACATTCTAGAAAATAAAGTTCCATATGCAGCAGCTACATGGTTTCCAAGATTGAAAAAGTCACATGGCTTTCGCCTGCTCTTATCTATTCAGCGTCGTTGTCTGCTACTAATCTCTGGAGCATATAAAAAATCTCCTACATTGGCGCTAAATGTCCTGACAGGAATTCCTCCACTACCTTTAAAACTGAAACAGATTGCAGACCAAGGAATGATACTGAGACTGGGAGTGCCATCACATCCACATCACTCTGATACATTTCAAAACAAAGCTTACAAAAAATATATAGATACCTCAAAAGAATATCTTAATATACTGGATCCACAAAATAAAATAGAGACAGATGTGCAAATATACACAGATGGCTCAAAAACTGAAATCGGCACGGGTTATGCCTACTGTGTATTTAAAGAAGAAGAAATAATATATACATATCAGCAAAGAATACAGAACGAAAACTCAACGTATCAAGCGGAACAGCTGGCGATATTGGACTCAATACAATGGTCAAAACAATCAAAATATCGCACAATAATTATAAAATCCGATAGCCAATCTACAATATAAGCACTAAAAGATATATCTACAAAAAATATAATAATCAGCCAAATAATCCAATCTCTGCAAGGAGCAACACAAAAAATTTATCTACAATGGGTCAAAGGACATTCAGGTAATGAATTAGTGGATCGGTTAGGAAAGGAAGCAACTGACTCAAATTCATTAATACCAGAAAAATTTATACCATATACTTCCTCATATCTTAAGAGAATGTTAAAGCAAACTTTACATAACTCATGGCAACGTGTTTGAGACTTATGTCCCACTGGGCGATATACCTATGCCTTGAAGCCAAAAGTTTCCGAAGGCTATCTTCTAAGTCATCGATACCTATATATATTCGCTATCAATCATGGCCCTTTCCTGTCTTATTTAATTAAATTTAATAAAGTTTTGTCTTCAAGATGCACTTGTGGTGCAAGTGGAGATTCACTACATTACGTTCTCGCATACCCTTTGACAGCTAGTCTACATTTGAGGAAAACAGACACCATCTCTCTGTCGAATTGGTTCAAATCAATCTCGGCGAATTCCTCATTACTTCAAAAGATAATTAGCTGCATGTCCTTAATAGAAAAAAAACCAATTGTTATTCCAAATCCCACCAGTACACATCATTGGTGTTGATGATGATGATGATGCTTTTCCTGATGATGAAGAAGTTTATTGAAAAAATGCACTGTCTCTACTTTTAAAATATTTTACGCTAAAAATCTGACAATTTCAAATAATTTTTAAACTCTTATTAATTGTGACTTTTCTGCTGAGTATGACTTTTGAGTATGACTTTTTGAGTATGACTTTTCTGCAAATTAAGCTGGGCTGCTTTGTCAAATATGTAAAAATATGTATTTTTTTTTAATAAACTTGCCAAGCAGGGCTTGCAGGGGCTAAAGCCATATGGTAGGCCTCCCTGCTTGGTTGAATCTGAAATCTGGTCGCTGCGATACGGCGGAAGTTCCAAATCTTAGAGGAGACTTCCACACAGACATTCGATGAACCGTCGAAACTGCCGAGTGACTCCGCCGCCGAAACCCCAGAAGGAGAGTCGGTCCCTCGGCCGTATGCTCGACATCCCGACGGCTCTTGCTTTCACACGGCGTCCGATCATTGACAGGTAGAGAAGGACAAGCAACTGAGCTCATCTTCCGTGGGTCTGAACTGATGGAATATAGAAAGTTTAAGTTTTAAGCTACCAACTTCCATTTTGGAGTGCAGCTACATTTACGTATCTGCGAATATTTAAATTTGTCTTTGTAATTCCTATTATTTTGGCAAAAGTGGCTTCTAAGAAAATCTTTTGCACAAAGATAATATTTTTACAAATTTGGACTTTAAAATTAAAATAATAATAACAATATAATTTTTTACGAAAATTAATCATTTGCCAGATTTTTACATTCAATTTAAAAATTTTAAACTCGTGCTTGTTTGTTTTTAAACCATTCTTACCAAACAGCAGAGACCACACATTCAGTAGGAAGTCTACGAATCATTTTCGTGTTCTGAGTTTTCTGGTGATCAAATAAATTATATTTTTATAGATATTGTTATTTAAAATGTGTTTAATCTAATAGTAATTTCCGTTTGAAAAAAAAAATAGTCAATTTTTGTTTCCAAGATTGTTTTAACTTAACGAACATTATACCGGTATCCCCATTTATTCTTTGAGGCAAAAGTAATTTCTAATTCCTGAAATGTTAAATTCACAACAGAATTTTCAAATAAAAATTTATTTTAAAATAAGGAAATGCAATTTTGCAGTTCTTTTCGCTGAAAAAATATCACACCACCTTTTAAAGATTGTGGAAAGTTTTTAAAGTGTGATAGAATACAATCAAATTTAATACTGATTAAAAATCTGTTTGTGTTTCAAGATATAAATCACTTTCATCATGATATTCATCTAAGTACATTAATCTTTAAAAATGAAAAAATAAAATAAAATATTTCGTTAATCTTCTATCGTATAGAATATTAGAATATATTTCATTAAATAGTTAATTATAAATTCTAGATTTATTGAACAAAACAATTTAAACCTTTTTCTCATCAAATACACATCATTTTATATGACAAAAACTATTACAAAAATCAATAAAACTATCGAGTTGTCAGGAAAGTTCGTGCCGGTTGGAAAAATCAATTCGTACCGGAAAATTCTACCCTTTAATTATTATAGATTAGATATCGGAATTAATGTATAATAATTTTCAAATGTTTAAAGCTATTTCTCGTCTAGTGGACACATCGTGCCATCTCTTGCATTTTATGCGCACTTTAAGTTTGTTTTTACTCTTCTAATCCGCTTCTATGCACTAAACTGTAATTTAACGCATTTTATGCATTATTTTACATTCTTTTAATAGTTTAACTTATTTTAAACTTTCTTTCATGCAATAGACTGTAATTTAACGCATTTTATGCTCTCTTTTAGATTTTTTGTTACTTTAAAGTACCGGGTGATCCAAAAGTCAGGACGAACTTTAAAAATGAATAATTCGAAAACGAATCAAGATACAAAGATACGGTTTGCACCGAACGGATGGAAAAGAAACCGGATTTTGTGTGGCAACGAAATAAAAAATAGTTCTGTTGGCGACCAACAGATGGCGTTGTCGGATTTCTGATGTAGGATTATGCAAAGCAACATATGATATAAAAAGGAGCAACTGCAGCAGGTAATGGTAGTTGAAGCTTGTATGCATCGAAATGCTGTCCATAGTTGCGAAAGCCCTCTTAGTTAAACTGTATTATAAGAATTTGGAAAGTGCCATTGCGGCATTGCGAGCATTTCGCTACATGAAGAGTATGCGAGATAGCAAAGGACCAATAACGTCTTCTGCATTGAACAAAATGATGAAGAAATTTGAAGCTACAGGTTCTTTGGCGCCACGTCAAAGAAGTAGACGTCCCTGAACAGCCGCTGCTGTTTCCACGACAGTGGAGCAGACGGTGCAATCCATGTCGGCGGTTGCTGCACATGGGGAGTGCAGTGCTCGAGAAGTTTCGAGGCAGACAGGAGTGTCGTACGGAAGTGTCTGGAGAGCACTGCGAATAACTTTGCAACGGTATCCCTACAAGTTGCAACAAAACCAAGAACTGAAACCTCCTGACTTCGACTCTCACCGAGATTTTGTGAATTTGGTATTCAATAAGATGGAAGAGCAGCACGATTGGCTTCACACTGTGCTTTGGACAGATGAAGCTCATTTCACACTCTCTCGCACTGTTAGCACCCACAATTGTTGAGTGTGGACCACAAAAAATCCACATGCATTTGTTGAGGTATCCTTGCAACAGCCTAAAGTAGCAGTCTGGTGTGACTTCACTGCTGATTTCATAATTGGTCCATTTTTTTCGAGGAAGTCACACAGACGGATTTCAAAACAGTTTCTGTCACTGGTCAGCGATATGTATCACTGTTACAGAACAACATTATTCCTGAACTGCAAGCGCGACAGGCGCTCCAAACAGTCACCTTTATGCAAGATGGAGCACCACCTCATATTGCTCTGCCTGTGCAACGCCTGCTACACTCAACATTTGGGGAGGATCGCATTATCAGTCGCTACTTTAATCACGCATGGCCTCCAAGATCTCCAGATCTGACACCCTGTGACTTCTGGCTGTGGGGATTCTTCAAGTCAAAAGTGTACCGCAACCAACCGGCATCACTAGCAGCACTGAAAGATGCCATCCGCCAAAATGTGTCTGCCATAACGCAATAAATGCTACTAAATGCTGTGAACGGTGTGGTGCCTCGTCTCACAGCTGTACTTCTGAATGATGGACAGCACATTGAACATTTACTGTAGTACTAATTAACTGTAATTAAGCTAACTTGTAAGTTGTCAACATTTTTTCGTTTGTAAATCATCTTTTGGTGCAATAAAACACTATAGCGCCATCTGTTGGTCGCCAACCGAACTTTTTTTTTTCGTTGCCACACAAAACCCGGTTTCTTTTCCATCTGTTTGGTGCAAACCGTATCTTTGTATCTTGATTCGTTTTCGAATTATTTATTTTTAAAGTTCGTCCAGACTTTTGGATCACCCGGTATTTTAAACTTTATTCACATGGTCCTCTTAAGATGTGATATACAATTACTCATATACTGGGAGTTGTAGTTATTATTAACTGGATATCCCATTAAAGCAATATCCTGTTTCCTGTATAGTAATTAAATGATAGAATTTTCCGGTACGAATTGATTTTCCCAACTGACATGAATTTTTCGGACAATCCTTTGATATATTGCTTTTCTCAATAAATGTGTTCGTTCTGAGCAATTGGGAATTTCAGAGACTCTCATTTTATCAATAACTCTATTGATGTACTTGACAATTTTAAGTTGTCTCTAGAAACTTCTGAAAAAAAATAAATAGATTACAAAATAGCATTTTCAGTATCATAAAAATTAATTACAATAAACCTAAAATTTCCATGATCAATTAAAAATAAATTTTTTACTTTCTTACAAAATTTCAATTTGAAGAGACGCTTCATTGAAATTTCCCGATCTCTAAATTCCATGTTAAACTTAAAACATTAAATCGCCATTATTGGTGACATAATATAATTATACAAATGCTATCTTCATCATCAGAAGGTAGACGTCAGATGTCGACGAGTTGCATTTGGAAAAATTGTCTCCGTAAATTTTGAGTATTTTAAGAAGATGGTAAAATGTTATCAAGTAGAAATTTCAAAGTTTGTAGAATTTTTTAAATATTTAAAATTTAAGGTGAAAATTTAAAAAAAAAATACATCGTCGGCATCTGACGTCTGCTCTTATGGGAAAAACAGTATTTTTATAGTTGCGAGTATATTAGGTAATGAGTAATCGTGCTTTTAAGTTTTCCGATATTATTTCAGTGAAGTCGCTCTTTAAAACTAAAAGCTAAAGTACGCGGTGAGGCGCTACAATCTAAACTAGTCGTTGAGGGTCACCGTAATACTTACCCATCATGGATATGCATAATATAAAATATTCAAATAAAAAATGTGTAAACTACTTATAAAATGCATTGCAATTCGAATAAAATCGTGGCTTGATGACGTCATAAAGTTTAAAGGCTCGATTACTGAATTGCTTAAAAAAAAACATCCTTATAACTCCAAAAACAATCATCCTATTAACTAGCGGTTTATTGCATCTGATTAAGCGTCTCGTTTCCAATTAAAATATATTTTTTAATTGAAATTTGGTTGAAATACAGAGTCATGAAAAATCGAAGAGTGTGGAAAATAGGATTAAAAATATCTCGGCAACTCATTATCCGATCGACTTCATGCTTTATGCAAAATTTATGTTTTTTTATTGTCTTTTATATTCACTCCTTAAAATAAACAAATCCGAAAATTTTTATATACCTTTTATCAGAACGAATATTTCGAGAATCCGAAAAAATAGTTCCGGATAATCGAAGTTACTGAAATTCATTAAGCTTCTTCCCATTATTACATACTAAGTACATACCAAATTTCAAGTCTCTATCTCAATTTTTTCGGGAGATAGAGCGTTTACAGACACACAGACGGACGGCATTTTTTTTTTCTAAAAATATGTTTTTCGGAATCTCTAGTGTCTGAAACATGTAAATCCGTCAAAAAAAAAATTTCGATTTTCAAAACGATTACAAGACTTACCCTATACTACGTATGATGGGTAAGTACAAGAAGCATGAATTGCAGTTTTTAACTCCGCTTTCTTGATCAATGGGCCTGGGTGCTATATTAAATATATGTCCCATTGAAATGGTAAAAATGACGTAGAACCCCCACTGTTTATTGACCAAGCATGCTCGGTGATCATTTTATCCAAAGAGTAGAAAGGTTACGTGAACCTCGAATCTGTATCATCACAACACAAAGCCTCCAATTTAATTTAACCTAAAAATAGACGGAATAAATTTATTTACTAAACGTAATGTTTCAATAATTTTGAAATATCGATTCTGGGCAATTAATACGAAGTTTCATAAGAAATTCAAATATTCAATTTCTTTCACGCTCAAACTAAGGCTGCATGTTATCGGATTCTTGACAAAATTTGCCACATCCCATTGGAATTATTTACTAAAAACGCTAAGATATAGAAGAATAAAAACGCTAGATATAGAAAGAAATATATATGGAATAATCATTTCTAATTCAGTTTTTATTTTTAGGCATAAAAAATGTTAATTTTTTTTTACAAATTTCATTAATTTTATCGATACTTAATTTAAATTTATACTTGAAATAACGGAGAAAAATAACTTTACTAGAAATAATGTTTGAATAAACTTCAAATATCAATTCTGAAAACCAAATAATTTGAATTTTCGAAAGTTCAAATGTTCATCTTTACTCATTATTGACTCATTATTCACTTATTTATAGAATAGAATATACTAGATTCCAGTTTCATTTTCTGGAATATGAAGTGTCTAAAAATCGAAAGCAATGTCTGACAGTTCGAATTAGAATTCTTGCAAACTGTGGAAAAAATGAATTTTCAAACACATATTATTTCCTTCTTGGAGGACTTAATTTGAACCCAGGTCCTCAGCGTAGGAGGCTATTTTGCCGTCCTGTGCTCGCTTCTCTAAAAATTGAAAGTAATGTCAGACAGTTCGAATTAGAATTCTTGCAAACTGCGGAAAAAATGGATTTTTAAACACATTTTATTTCCTTCTTTGAGGACTTAATTTGACCCCAGGTCCTCAGCGTACGAGGCTATTTTGTTGCCCTGTTCTCGCTTCTCTAAAAATCGAAAGCAATGTCAGAGAGTTCGAATTAGAATTCTTGCAAACGGTGGAAAAAATGGATTACTAAACATATTTCATTTTTTTTCTTTAAGGACTTAATTTGAACCCAGGTCCTCAGATTAGGAAGCGATTTTGTTGCCCTGTGCTCGCTTCTCTCAAATTCAAAATAATACTTCATGTCATCCAATCCTTATCATAATTTCCGAAATACCACTCTAGTTTATTTTCTAGTAACGCTGAGACATATATCAGATGAAAGAAATACTTATGGAATAGAATTTACTGGAATGAAGGTTCAATCTTTCGGAATACGAAATGTCTAAAATTCTAAAGCAATGTCAGACATTTCGAATCTGAAATTCTTTAAACCTTTAAAAGCAAAAAAAGGCTTTTTTTATTAACTTCTTCTATTACTTTATTAATAAATTAAGCTAGAAAAACAGAAAACTTAAACTTTAGTTTACTACTGTAACATACTTTGACTCCGTGAGACGCAGTGGTAGCAAATGGTCACAGCAAATAATTAAAGTAAAAAAAAAAATTATTAAATTAAAAATAGATAATCTTCTAGTTTAAATTTGAAATTTATATATTCGAGCGACTACAACCCGGGTAGAACAATAATATTAACTCAGCAATCAACAGTATAAAATACGGACTTCTATTTCGTAGGAGGAATATAGTCTTTTAAAATGAAGGTTCCATGAAACCAGTGTTCGAGCCTATCTGAAAGACTGTTCTTAAGAATATTTGTTTATTTTCTAAGAACGCTGATACATATATCAGCTGAAAGAAATACTTATGGGATAGAATTTACTGGAATGAAGGTTCAATTTTTCGGAATACGAAGTGTCTAAACTTCTAAAGCAATGTCAGACATTTCGAATCTGAAATTCTTTAAATCTTTAAAAACAAAATACAGCTTTATTTATTTTCATTATCTTCTTCTATTATTTTATTAAAATTTAAGCTAGAAAAGAAAAGAAAACTTTAACTTTAGTTTACTATTATAGCATACTCTTATTCCGTGAGATGGAATGGTAGCGTAAGGCGTATCAGGTCTCAGCAAATAATTAAAATAAAATAAATTTATTAAATTAAAAATAAACAATCTTCTAGATTAAGTTAGAAATATGTAGATACGGGCG
This sequence comes from Maratus michaelseni, assembly GCA_963931845.1. Taxonomy (NCBI): domain Eukaryota; kingdom Metazoa; phylum Arthropoda; class Arachnida; order Araneae; family Salticidae; genus Maratus; species Maratus michaelseni. The sequence continues at coordinate 100,655,222 of OZ007597.1, read as the reverse complement.
ACTACAACCCTGGTAGAACAATCAGATTAACTCTCAAGCGATCAACAGTGCAAAACATGGACTTCTATTTCGTATGATAAATATAGTCCTTTAGAACTGAGTATCTATGACACCAATGTTCGAACCTGTCTGAAAGTCTGTTCTTAAGGATATTTGTATATTTTCTCTGAAGGGAAATAAGATACAGTCCTAATAAAAAACTTAGGGGCGACTCGTTAGTCGCGGGATAGCTTGATGCTCGTTTCACAAGTACAGTTCGGAATTAACTCCGTACTTTACTAGTGCGTGCTGGGCTACACAAGTCTTACAGAAGATGCTGTTCTACTCTCTCATGGTCAGAGACGAGATTCCAACCACTCCACAGTGGGGCGTTTTGATGAAATTCATTTTTCCGATTATCTCGGAATTTAAAAAGACCGCGTATACTGGTAGCTGAATGTCTCTTTTGTCAAGATCCGTACGAGTTTTGTCGAAAAAACCCGATGTGTCGATTAACTACGACCGTAAAGAAGGCAATTGACTTTAGAGACTTTCAACAGTTGCATTATTTTTCTGTAAGTTCGAAAGCAAGTCATGACTTTTCTGTTTTATTTGAAAGCAGGAGTTTACTGGACATATGTCACATGTTTGTCACACGATTTAACCTATTGTTGTTTGAAAATAAGCGCCATCTTGTTTTTAAACTTCATCTTGACTTTTAATACAGTATTAAGCATTATTAAGCAATAAGCATTTTTTAAAATCAAAGTGCCATTCTTAAAGTATTGAAAACTTAAGACTGCTTCTGCGAAAGTTTGCGAATCATTAAGTTATATTTACTTGAAGTGTGCGTCTGAGTGTTTAATTCAAATCTTGCAACTCAATTTTCACCACTTTTAACTATCCGATTGAGCTGAAACTTTGAATACATGTGTAGTTTCAATGACAATACAATATTATAATTTAAAAATAATAATAATGTAAGTAATAATATAATAATAATAATAATAATAATAATATTATAAATAATTAAATACGTCAAATATTTATCACTGTTTGATTATTTTATTACTGATACATTCGAAAACCCAGCAAAACCTAATTAAACTTCGACGCAATAATTTTGTCCACCTAGATCCTCAAAACGCCCCACTGTGCGCTCTTCACTTATTGACTAAATCTTTTTTTAGTATCCCGTAACTTTACAACTACTTGGGAGATAAAATCAGAGGGTTACATCACCACTGACTATGTGACCAGAGCGAAGGACTTTCACCGGCGTGCGTTCGGATCAACCTTCCAATATTTCCACGCTGTTTCAACCAACGCGTCGGGGTAATTTTTAATTTTCTCTCGGCTCCGGTGACCTTCACCCGAAAATTTCTACATCCATCATGGCATGGACAAGGTGCGATTCTGATATAATATCGTGTCACATAAACTTCGAAAAACAATTGGATCATTCTCTTACATGTTTCGCACACAGACTCTGTACTTAACTTAACTTTTATAATTTTCTCTTTCAAATGGAGCCTATAGGTCCTTTTCTGCCGGAAATATGATTTATTAAATAGAGATTTCACACTAATATTAGAATAACTAATATATACCGATATTCTAAACAATCCGAATTTTCGAAAGATGGAATATTCACTTCACTCAAACTCAATTTAATACTTCTTGTCCAGCCTTACAAATATATATTTATGACATAATCTTCGATAGAATACAGGTTTCGTTCTTCGGAATAGGAAGTGTCTGAAACTCGAAACAAATGAGGTACATTTCACCAGCCCGGACCTATGGAGTTGAGAAAATTCAGTAATGCCATTCGTTAGTACCGGTAAGTACCGAAGGATTTTCGTTTGTACCGCTTCCGGTACGGAGTAACGGACGATTCTTATGTGCGGTTTCCGGGCTGGAGAAACATAGGATTTCCCATAGGAAAAAAATTAAAGTTTCACGATCTCGCTCAAACTATAGGTGTCGTTAGTACTTTGTTAGTACCGGTAAGTTTTGAGAGATTTTCGTTTGTACCGATTCCGTTACGGAGTTATGGTCACTTCTTACTTCCGGGCTAACTCCGTAACTCCGACCATAACTCCGTAACGGAAGCGGTACAAACGAAAATCTCTCGGTACTTACCGGTACCAACGGAGTATTAACACTATAATTTGAGTGAGATCGGGAAACTTTCATTTTTATCCTATGGGAAATCCCATGTTTCTTCAGCCCGGATGACACAAATAAGAATCAGCTGTTACTCCGTAACGGAAGAGGTACACACGAAAATCTCTCGGTACTAACGGAGTACTAACGACACGTGCACTTTGAGTGACGTCGGAGAATTTTTTACCCTTGCTGTGGAAAATGCCACTTTTTTCCAGCCCGGAAGTAATAATCGGCCATAACTACGCAACGGAAGTGGTTAGAAACGAAACTCTCTCGATATTTACCGGTACTAACGAAGTACTAACGACACCTATAATTTGAGCGACATCGGGAAACTTTCATTTTTTTTTTCCATGGGAAATCCCATGTTTTTCTCCAGTCCGGAGCTCGCACATAAGAATCGGCTTTACTCCGTAACGGAAGTGGTACAAACGAAAATCTCTCGATACTTACTGGTACTAACGGAGAAATACCGAATGGCATTACTGAATTTACTCAACTTCATGGGTCCGGGCTGATGAAATGTACCTAAACAAATGTCAGACACATCGCATCTGCAATTTTTGCAAACTGTGGAAAGAAATAAGACTTTTTACTAATTGTAAATTTAGTACAAAAGTCTATCTTTGATTAATTAGTTTAAATTTAACCTAGAACGGACAAAAAAAATAAATTTATTGGAAATAATCTTGGAATAATCTTCAAATGTCGATTCTGAAATTAAATTAATCCGAATTATCCAAAGATCCAATATTGTCACTCAAACTAATGGTAATGCTTCGTGTCATCTGATACTGATTAGAATGTACGATCCCATTACAGTTTATTTGCTTGAAACGCTGATACATACATTAGATCGAAGAAATATTTATCGAATAGAATTTTTTTTCATGCAGGTTTTATTTGTAGGTGTACGAAGTGTGTGAAATTCGAATGCTATTTCAAATAGTTCTAAACAGGTGTTCCTGATAACTATAGAAAATACAGGATTTTTGAACAAATTTTATTATCTTCTTTTATTACTTTATTTAAATTCAGACTAGATAAAGTAGAAAATACTTTTTACGCGAAGTAATCATTAAATAATCCTGAAATATCGATTCCGAAAATAAATTAATCCGAATTTTTCAAAGATACAATATTTACACTCAAATTGAAATTAATGCTTTGTGTCATCTGATCTTGATCATAATTTTAAATATCACATTGCAGTTTATTTGCTAGAAACGCTGAACCATATATTGAGAAATCGAAGAAATATTTATGGAATAGAATTTATTGGAATTCAGATTTCATTTATGGGATTACAAAGTGTCTGAAATTAAAAAGTCCTTCCGGCCTGTACCGGGAGGAAAATGTAGCTTTCCTATATCTTCGTTTTAAAATTTTAGCTAATGTTACACGAAAACAGCAAGTTAAAATGCAAAGAAACGTTTCAAAAGATTCGTTAATACTGAATTTGAATAAGAATTTCGCCAAATTATTGAACAATAGCCAAATTGGCTTCATTTATAACGACATATTTTGGTCGCCAAATTTGGTAATATTTCGCCAAATATCACAAATTTTGCTAATTTTGTCGCTAATTTTGTCGCTAATTTTGTCGCCAATGTCGCCAATTTTGGCGCTAACGTATATGAATATATAGTTTTATGCGTATGATTGGGAAAATTATTCCAACAATGAAAGAAAATAATTTGCGAGTAATCGCGTTAATGTGCTGTTGTGTTTCAAAATGTCAGCCACCTTAGAATTTCAAACTGCTCTATCTCAGCCATTTTTTAAGATAGAGGTAAACCAAAAAATGCTCTGGAATCCTTGTATCAAGGCCTAACACGTAATTAAAAAATAAATTTGAATTTTTAATTTTTTTGTATATTTATTTTAGTTTTAAATTTTTAAATGGCCGCCATCTTGAAACAAAATGGCGGACCAAGCTGGCCAACGAACTCGGTCGAGACATTGGTGACCTTAATACACACAATTAGTTTCATCAAAATCTATTTATAAATACGAGCGTTATCGTATGACATAGGTCATATATATATATATATATATATATATATATATATATATGGATATATATATATATATATATATATATAAATCAACATTTGAACGGAGGGTGGTTTTGGGGTCTGGGGGTCATGATCGGTGAAAATATATCGAAATTTTCCGGAACTGCTTTCCTCCGAACGGCTGCAATAGGTAGCTTTATACATTTTTGTATTGAAAGCTACCTAAAAGTCCTGCCGGCCTGTACCGGGAGGAAAAGGTAGCTTTCATAGTCCATGTTTTTAAAAATTCAACTCATTTTACTCAAACACCCGAAGTTAAATTGATTGGAACCCGATTATAAAAAATTCAATCCCGGTTTTCGTTAATATTGAATTTGAATGCGCATTTCAACATGAGAGTTACAGCATAACAAAAATCAGATTGTTTCAAAATGTCAACCAACCTAGAATTTCAAACTGCCATAATATCTCTGCCAATTTTTAAGATAAAGCCAAAACAAAGAATGTTCCGAAATCCTTGTATCACGATCTAACACTTAACGGAAACAACTATTTTATTTTATAATTTTTTATGCATTTTTTATTTAAATTTTTTTTAATTAACTCGCCGTCATTTTGAAACAAGATGGCACATGAAGCTGTCCAACGAACTCGGTCGAGAGCTTGGTATGTTCTGTACACATGATTAGTCACATTCATATCGGTTCATAAATACGAGAGTTACAGCATAACAAATATCAGATTGTTTCAAAATCTCAGTCACCCTAGAATTTCAAACTGCCATATCTCAGCCATTTTTTAAGAGATAGCAAAAACAAAAAATGTTCCAGAATCCTTGTATCATGTTCTAATACTTAATAGAAATAATTGTTTTCAATTTATAATTTTTTGTGCGTGTTTTTGAATTTTTATAAATTTAAAAAATTTTAACTGGCCGCCATTTTGAAACAAGATGGCGGATGAAGCTTGCCAACGAACTCGGTTGAGACCTTGGTATGTCCTATACACATACTTTAGTTACATCCAATTCGGTTCATAAATAACAGAGTTACAGCATGACATATGTCAGGTATATATATCCTAATAATATTATAAATCTGATTGTGTGCAAATGTTAGGCTGAAGCCAGCGTCAAAATGGAGCATTTAATGATCCTGTATCTTTGCATATAGGCTGATTATAACCCATATAGGCTGGTTTTTGTTTATTTTATTCAAATATTTTTCTTAATAATTCAAAATTTTGTTATTTTCATTGAGAATAAATGGACATTTTTTCGTATAGCATTTTAAAATGGTTAAATTTACTTTACCGTTGCTAATACTTTATCGTTGCCAAAACTAATTCAAAACCCGAAAAATTATTTTTACTCAACAATTTAGTTTCAATTGAAAAATTTTCACGGGAAAAATGAAAATGAGATTAAGAAAATTAAAGAATTAAGAAAAGGATTAAATAATATTATTAGAAATAAAACGTACTTTTTTTAAAGTTTTTGATAATAATACAAGGTTTCAATATGCGTAACCATAGGAAACAGGCGAATATGACGTCATTTATCGAAAATAAAGCGGATATGCTTTGATTGGTGAAATAAAATGATCTTGGGTTTTTTCTTCACTTTTATTCTTTTTTTTTCTTTTGTATGGTAACAATACTTGCCGTTTTACCGTCTGCGCACGGCTAATATAACTATACCGTATTTTTTATTTAAGATTTAAAAAAGTAAAAAGAAGTTTCAAAAGAAAATGGTTAGCAAATGTCAATAATATGCTCCGCAAAATTATCCATCTCGTAAATGATGTCATGGATAGCGAGAAATAGTGATTTTTCATTCTTAAAACTAAAAGAAATAACTCGATTGCCTAAAAAAAATGACGAATGTTAATAGTTCCATTTTTGTTGATAAAACCTAAAAATTTAATATTATTTCGCTAAAGTAACATAATTTTCCCTATGCCAGTATTGAAATTAATTGCCTGGAAAAGAAAATTAACAAGAATTATGTCATTAAAAAGGGATTTCTTTGGAGAAAAAGGAGACGTCATATTTGAAATAAAACGGGAATTTTCCAATATGTTTTAAAATGAGTGTGAATCAATTCCTTAAATTAATAATACAAGGATCAATAAGTATAGAAAGTAGATAAGTTTCACGCCATATTTATAACGAAAAATTTAAATGTTTTGTTATCTATACTGATTATTAAGCATGAGTATCCGTTATTTCGTTATTTCATTCCGCATGAGTATCCAAGTTTTCTGCTAAAAATCACATCATAATTTTAAGAAAAGGAAAATGAACACGAATCTATTATATTAAAATCTGAACGTGTGTTTGTATTTCGCAACTACTCCTAGACTATCGAACGCAACGCGATTTACTACCGGTTAGTTTACTACCGGTTTAGCGAATACCGGTTATAATTGATCCGAGGATATCACACAAACTCTCAGAATAAAAAAAAATAATAAATTAAATGCCATTTTTTTTAAACGAAGTTTCTCTAAAAACGGAAAGTAACTTACTCCATATTTGTGTATAAAAAAGGAGAAATAAAACAGATCAGTATATTTTTTACACCATTTTCTCATTAAAACTGAAAAACAGAAATTATTTTCACTTTGAATAGATGGTGAAAACAAAATCTTGATTTCAGTAAATTATCCGAAAAATACAAACATATTATCACATATTCAAACTTCATGAATCAATTTATTCTGGAGAACAAAAATTGCCTGCCAATATACTGTCATTTAGAAAACAAGATTTGTTTCAACTATATATTAAACCAAGGAGGCAGAATTGAATTTAAAGAAAAAGCATATACTATTTCTAATTAATGTTTTTTTTTTAAGGATGGCTGTTAAAACGTTTCACAAAGGCGTTAAAAGTAAAATTGTTTATCAGGTAAAATTGACATTTGTTTTTACCCGATTCGTCTATTCCCACGATTTTATTTGACCCTCCTTTTTGCATTGGTTGCAATTTCACTTTTGCGATTATTTGGCACAAAATTTCACTTTTTTAAGACTGAGTTATGTCAAGGTCCTTATAATAATAAATACCGTATTGTCTCCTATGAAATGTGATAAATAGTTAATTATTAGCGTTTTTAGTTATTGGGAGTAAAATATTTTGCTTAATTAATGTATTTATTCTTCTTTTAATGTTGCGTGAACGAAGTCACGGGTAACAGCTAGTATATATATACAACCCTTGGCACAAAGTTTCCGATCACTAAACCAACACTAGCATTTTTTGTAAGAAAGGATTATTTATTCTCACTGCATAAAAATTAAACGATTATTAGCGATAATACATTTGCATTATATATAATGAACAACAATATGCAATAAAGAAAAATCATTATACATCAATTTATAAACAGAAAAATGGTGATTGAAATTTAAACACCTAAGAAAAAATTATCCGATCACGCTTTGATTTGGAAAAAAATAACCGATCACTGTAATCAATATTTAGTAAATCAACCTTTAGCTTGGATGGCAGCCTAAATTCTTCGTGGAATGGGCTCAATAAGCTTTTTACACTCATTGGGAGCAATTTTACACCAGCATTCCCTTATAGCTTTACGTAGTTCTATGGCATTTGTGATCCTTCAAAAATCGATTTTTATTTTTGATATATTCCACAGATTTTCGATGGGATTAAGATCCGGACTATTGAGCGGCCAAGTCATGGTTTTAATTGGATTATTACCTACATTTTGTAGAAATTTCTACACGGATTTGGTGCGATGGGGAGCTGCGTTGTCATCTTGAAAAAAGAAGTCATTTTGATCCCAGAACCATTGATCGATGCTGGGAATCAAAAAATTCTCTAAAATGTCAATGTAAACTTCAGAATTTACTGTACGTAACACAATACACAACTTGATGACGCCTTGTGATGTCATACAACTCCAACTGTAAATGCAGGTGAAAATTTAGTCCTCGTACTAACACACTTATCATTGAACTTTTCACCAACTCTCTTGCAAACTAATGTTCCACAGTCATCACCTGTTCCGAGAGATATGCGAGATTCATCGTTAAAAATAACTTTATTCCATTTATCAAGTGGTCAGCGTACATGTTTTTTACATCGTTGCAAGCGCTCTTTTCTATGCTTCTTTGTCAAGTAAGGTTTTGTTTTAGCTTTACAGAATTTAAATCCTGTTGCATTTAGACGATTACGTACAGTGCGGATACATACCTTTACGTTATACTTAGACCATTCGGCATTGAGTTGTTTTGAGGTTGCTCGCCGCTTTCTTTTCGCTATTTCCACAAGTTTTCTGTCCTCCCTAGGCGTTGTTATTCGTAGACGTCCACTTCGAGGTAAATTTTCCACGCTGTTAGACAACTGATATTTTTTTCCAAATATCGCATACCGTACTTTGAGCACAATTTAATAAATAAGCCACTTTCTTTTGTGAATTTCCTTCTTGCAACAAGTTAATCATGCGGATTTTTAAATCGCGAGACAGGTTTTTCACATGAGCCATTGTTCGGCACTTCAGAGCTGCTTTTGATCTCGCAGCTGGAAGATTTCTTCTTTTAAATAGGATTCAGATATTGTACGCATGCACTTATCTCTTATCTGTCTTCTGAAACTCTTATCTGTCTTCAATATGCAAATTTAAAACTTGTTTCCTCAGTGATCGATTACTATTTTCCAACTTCCGTCTTGATCGGATATTTTTTTCTCACGAGGAAAACTTGTTCGCCTGCAGTATACTTATAAACTATATGATTGTTATATTGAATTCACTTTTCATTTATATTTTAATAAGTGTTCTTTTATTTGGCATGTTGTAAAACGCCCCTATGCTCATGAGTCGCGAAATATATGCTTCGAAGTGCAAAAATCATAAACTTGATAATACTGATCGGAAACTTTTTGCCAAGGGTTGTATATATATATATATATATATAAATCAACATTTAAACTTAGAGTGGTTTGGGGGTCTGGGGGTCATGATCGCTGAAAATATACCAAATTTTTTGGAATTGCTTTCCTCCGAACGGCTGCAATAGGTCGCTTTTTGTATTGAAAGCTACCTAAAAACCGTTTCAAAGAGTTCTAATCTGGAATTTATGAAAAATGTAGAAAATATAGGATTTTCAAATAAATTGTATTATCTTATTTTATTACTTAGTTTTAATTTAGACAAGAAATAATAGAATTTTTTTTTACTCTAAATAATTATTAAATAATCTTCAAATATCTATTCTGGAAGCAATATGTGCTATATTTTCGAAAGACCAAATATCCAGCTTCTCTCAAAGTAATGTTTCGTATCAGATTTTACGGTTTCAATTTTCGGTGTATTTGCTAGAAATGATGAGACATATGTTAGATGAAATAAACATTTGTGGAATAGAATTTATTGTAGTCGAGTTTCTATTTTGAGGAATACCTAAAATTCGAAATCAAAGCCAGGTATTTGGATTCTGCAATTGTTGAACGCTATAAAAAGAGACAAATTTTACTAATTATAGTTTTACTTACCCATCATACGTAGTAGGGTAAGTCTTGTAATCGTTTTGAAAATCGAAAAAAAAAATTGACGGATTTACACGTTTCAGACACTGGAAATTCCAAAAAAACATACTTTAAAAAAAAAAAATTGCCGTCCGTCTGTGTGTCTGTATGTCTGTGTGTCTGTGTGTCTGTAAACGCTCTATCTCCCGAAAAAATTGAGACAGAAACTTAAAATTTGGTATGTACTTAGTATGCAATAATGGGAAGAAACTTATTGAATTTCAGTAACCTCGATTATCCGGAACTATTTTTTTGGGACTCTCGAAATATTCGTTCTGATAAAAGGTATATAAAATTTTTCGAAATTGTTTATTTTAAGGAGTGAATATAAAAGACAATAAAAAAAAAAAATTTTTGCATAAAGCATGAAGTCGATCGGATAATGTGTTGCCGAGATATTTGGAATCCTATTTTCCACACTCTTCGATTTTTCATGACCCTGTATTTCATCCAAATTTCAATTCAAAGATATATTTTAATTGAAAATGAGACGCTTAATCAGATGCAATAAACCGCTAGATAATAGGATTATTGTTTTTGGAGTTATAAGGATGTTTCTTTTAAGCAATTCAGTAATCGAGCCTTTAAAGTTTATGACGTCATCCAGCCACGATTTTATTCGAATTGCAATACATTTTATAAATAGTTTACACATTTTTTATTTTAATATTTTACATTATGAATATCCATGATGGGTAAGTATTACGGTGGCCCCCAACGACTAGTTTATTTTGTTGCTAAGTTGTGGACATTTGAAATCCAGTAGTGGATACGTTTCAATTCTTGCAAGAGGTATCAAATAAAAGACGAAACAGCAGAAAATAAACTGGGCGTCTATAAATTATTGTCGGGATTTCCTTAGCTCATACCTTTTGATTTAAAACATGTCGAAAAATATTGCCATATATTCATTAGTACAACTCAAAACGTTCTTTTAATAACACAAAGAAAGTTTTATATGCGTAACGTTTCAACTCAAAACGTTATTAACCAAATAACGATTATAATCAAATATTAATTAATATTAATATTCATCAAATTTGTCAAAAGGATCTTTCCTGTACGCATTCCTTAGCAACGTTGTGTAGTGGTGACGGATTTTGTTTCGTAAAACCACAATATGAAAACTATTTTTTCTTGTGTACTCACCATTTTGAATTCTCACGCCTCAGCCATGCACAATGCTACTGGGGTTGTGGCATAAATTGGCGTATAATACTTAACTTTGTTTGTGTTATTAAATACAGTTTTCGAGTTGTTCTTTACGAATATGTAAAAATATTTTTTGTCAGGTTCTTAAATCAGATGTTATCAGGTAAAGAAACCCGGACAATAATTTATGGACATTCTGTGTATTTTGTTTACAAAAAGGTTCTTGTTACATTAATAACCAACTTAAAAACTGAAGAAAAGCTTAAAAGCTTTGACAGACTATTAAAAGCTGAAACAATAAAATATTTTAAAAACTTTGTAGCATGACATATTTCAATAACAGCTCTACAGTCACAGCATTTAATTGAAATTAAGTCTTAAGAGCCTACGCTAGTCACCCGAAGAACTGCTGAAGCTAATGTTAAGTCTATGGGAAGGTTCTTGCGCGATTTCTCATTCGCATTTTTATTTTTATTTTTTTTTTATTTTTATTTTTTTTTTTTTTTTTGCATAGGATAGCAGATGTCGATCTCTAACGTTGTTAGTTTTTACTTTTTTTTTTTTTTTGTTGTTACAGTTTTTTTTTATAAGCGGACATTTTCAATTTTGGAACCGGTTCTGAAAGTGAAAGTAGACTTATATTAAAAAACTGGAACCAAAATCGAAAAAGTAAAAACTAACAACGTTAGAGATCGACGTCAGCTATCCTATGCAGAAAAAAATCATTTAAAAATATGCGTTTTTCGCATGACTGATGTAGACTCTTAATGTATAAATTTGATTATAATCACAACATTGTGAAATAAGCCTAAAAAACTAGCCTTATCACATCTCCATGAATACAGGTTGTTTTGCAACGTTCGAACAGTTCCTTAAATTTAGCTACCACTGTTACCGAATAGTAATCTTCGCCTTATATTTCTGAAATTAAATGAGGCTAAGATTACTATTCGGAAATAGTAAACTTAAGTAAACACATATCAATAGATCAGGGGTATATATTATACCATTCAAGAAGAATAACAAAGATTTTATGTACGTAGGTATGACACTGGGGAAATTTCTGGACAAAATAAAAGAACATGAAGCAGATCTGAGATTACATTGACCCCACACAGCGTTAGCAAGATTAGCACACACTGAACCTATAAAAGTAGATTTCAAGGGATCCAAAATTATATTCCGCACAAGTAATCACCAGGAAGCTATCATAAGAGAGTCTCTGGAAATAATATCTAAAAAAGAAATAGTCTGTAATGATGCATTATCATATGATATCCACGCAGTCTGGAATGAATTAATACATGATTGATTAACCTGTACTTATTTTTGAAATATTGAATGACCTTTCCCATCCCACCTTATATTCCACACCCTTGAAGTAAAATGGTTTGTTCCGGGCAAGCTAGAAAAACGCGAAGGGACAACAACTCAACTATTAGTTTTTCACTGAAGTAGTTCGGTTGAAAACGTTTTGAATTTTTAAAAGGACTTTAATGTGCTTTTAAATGTTTTATGTATGTTTTTACGCACCTTCAAGCAATATATTTACATTTCGTTGTATCTTTATGAATTTTAAGTAAACACCTTCATCTTTGGTTTTAAGCAAGAATTTTACTGGCTGTAAGATTTCGAAAAACAGCTGTCAAGTCTGCGTTAATCACTCTGCTTGAATCTTCTAATATCATGTAAAGGCCATTTCCGGACAATAAGCTCTAAACTTGCTCAAACAATTTCCAAGCTTTTCTTTATTTGTACAGCTGTTGTTACTGTTAATATCTGAGCTATACTAATCAAAAAAGTCATTCCGGCCTGTACCGGGAGGAAATAGTAGCTTTCCTATATCTTCATTTTAAAATTTTAGCTAATGTTACACGAAAACAGCAAGTTAAAATGCAAAGAAAATGTTTACAAAAGATTCGTTAATACTGAATTTGAATAAGAATTTCGCCAAATTATTGAGCAATAGCCAAATTGGCTTCATTTATAAAAACTTATTTTGGTTGCCAAATTTGGCGATATTTCGCCAAATGTCACAAATTTTGCTAATTTTGTCGCCAATGTCGCCAATTTTGGCGCTAACGCAAATGAATATATAGTTTTATGCGTATGATTGGGAAATTTATTACAACAATGAAAAAAAAAAATAATTTGCGAGTAATCGCGTTAATGTGCTGTTTTGTTTCAAAATGTCAGCCACACTAGAATTTCAAACTGCTCTATCTCAGCCATATTTTAAGATAGAGATAAACCAAAAAATGCTCTGGAATCCTTGTATCAGCCTAACACGTAATTAAAAAATAAATTTGAATTTTTATTTTATTTGTATATTTATTTTACTTTTAAATTTTTAAATGGCCGCCATCTTGAAACAAAAGGGCGGACCAAGTTGGCCAACGAACTCGGTCGAGACATTGGTGACCTTAATACACGCAATTAGTTTCATCAAAATCGATTTATAAATACGAGCGTTATCGTATGACATAGGTCAGATATATATATATATATATATATATATATATATATATATAAATCAACATTTGAACGGAGGGTGGTTTTGGGGTCTGGGGGTCATGATCGGTGAAAATATATCGAAATTTTCCGGAACTGCTTTCCTCGGAACGGCTGCAGTAGGTAGCTTTATACTTTTTTGTATTGAAAGCTACCTAACAGTCGTAATTCCTTCGGGAAAATACATTAAACCATTTACGTTATCCACAAAATAGGTTATCCTGATTTAATTCCGCCTTCACAGGCACACTTTTCATTAAGCCCTCGTCAACAGGATTTTAACTATTTTTATTCCGAAACTGTTTATGATGGTATCTCATGGTACCATAGCGTACATTCTTAAAATCCTACACTAGCCACGAAAAGAAACTTGCAAACTAATATAACCTTTAAGTGTGGTTTTTTTTTTCAAATATCTCGCTTGCATTTTAATATTTTTTAAATGATTTTTTCTTTGCATGGAATAGTTGAAGTCACAATCTCTAAGTTTAGTTTGTAATTTTTCGAATTTGGTTGCAGTCTTTTTTAATGAGACTATTTTCTCTTTAGCGACCAATTCCGAAAATGAAAATAATATTTTCCGAAATTATAATCCGAAATTTTGTAAAAAAAACAAAAAAATCTGCAATGAAAATCGAAAAGTTAAAACTAACCCGGTTAGCGATCAATCTCAGCTATCACATGCAAAAGAAAATCATTTGAACAGAACACATCCACAGGTTTAACGTGAATTTGCGAGTTTCTTCGCGTGACTAGTGTAGGCTCTTTAGAGCCTACATCAGTCACGCGAAAAAACGCTCCAGCTAATGTTAAGTCTATGGGAAGGTTATCGCGCGATTTCTCGCTCGCATTTTAATATTTTTAAATGTTTTTTTTGCATAGGATAGCTGAGGTCTATCTCTAACGTTGTTAGTTTTTACTTTTTCGATTTTGGTTCCAGTTTTTTTATATAAGGGCAATTTCACTTTCAGAACCGATTCCAACCGGTTCCAAAATTGAAAATGTCCGCTTATAAAAAAAACCGTAACCAAAATCGAAAAAGTAAAAACTAACAACGTTAGAGATCGACCTCAGCTATCCTATGCAAAAAAAATCATTTAAAAATATTAAAATGCGAGTGAGAAATCGCGCGATAACCTTCCCATAGACTTAACATTAGCTGGAGCGTTTTTTCGCGTGACTGATGTAGGCTCTTAAGGAATGCATCAAGTTGGCGCAACATTGCAAAAACAAACACTATAAATTAATTCTACTTATCCAATTTAGTCATTAAAGCAAAACGTACAAAACAAACTGCTCAAACATAGGCACAATCAAAAAACAAGTCGACTTATCTTATTTCAAACTACAAAATATCACGATAAAATGACGACACGGTCGTATTGTTTATGTTCAAAATACCTTGTTCAAGAACTCATGGCTAAAAAACTCTCTTATTACAGGCGTCAACACTAGAGGATTGTATCATCAATTCCACTTAGGAACGCGACTCACTACGCGACTTTCAAAACGTATTATTTCATTTCAAATTTAAAAGTGTCCAGTGAATTTTAAAACTGTAATGTACTGTACTATAAAGAATACACAGCAAAAAAAATGTTGATTTTACAGTATAACTAGGGAATCGAACCCGGGCTTCCCGGGTTACAGAACGCAGGCGAAAACCATTTTTTCCCTAAATCTAATAGATTTTTCATATTTTTATTTGTCAAAGTTGCTGCATTTAGTGATTTTTTTTACTGGTTTCTTTGCTTTTCTTGTGCGTGAAGTGCTCATACATGCGCTATCCATCCAGTTTTTTTTTTTTTTTTTTTTTTTTTTTTTTTTTGGTACTAAGCGTTCATACATGCGATATAGTTATCGCGACATTAACGAATTTCAAGGGTTTTGTTTATTTTTTATTTGTTTGGTATTATTAATACAGGGAGTTCGCTGCATCCAGTGATGCTTCTTTGTTAATTTATTATTATTCATCTTATGCATGCGATATAGTGATCGCGATATTAACGAATTTCATATATATTCGTTTTTTCCAACTTCGCAATGACCGTTAACATTTTTTGTAATACTGATGAAATATGAATTAAAACGTTGTTTCTTACTGCTCATATTAACTTTTTATATGCATTTTTATTAAATTTGTGAAATATTTTTTTTATATTTTATTCATAAAAATGCAATATCTAAAAAATATCTTCTGTTTATATTATCTGTTAAAATATCCGATGTTTGTTTAAACAAACATAAAAACGTAGTGTAAACAAATAATTTTCTTCTAAATTTTTAAATTATTACGAAGCTTCCTTTTCTCCAAAATCGTCTGAACTAATCAAATTTTGTATCCGGTATAACGCTACTCTCATATAAAGGCACCCTATTCTTGTGACTTTTTATTTCAAAATTCATTAATTTTACTACCTGTAACTATTTAAAAATTTATAATGGCAGCATTCTTCCATTTGTTTATTGGGCGTTTCAAAATTCATGTTTAAAAATTATTTTATAAGCCATAATATATCAGGCAATTAAGATATAGTTTTCAAACAAATTGCATTTGAAAGTAATTTTTTTTTTCCTCTATAACGGTGTAAAAATTGAAAATGTGCTCAAAAATCACAAAACCGAAATTTCATCGTCAGCTGTTGCCATTCGCAAAATGACGTATGCGTTACGTACGGACACGTTTGGCCTTTATATATAGATACTGACACCCCAGCTGCCAGTATTATACTGTAAAAACAACATTTTTTTTTTCATTGTAGAAACACTTCCCACTAATATTTCGGGAAATTGCATTATAAAAAACATATAAGTACCAATTGATTGAAAATAACATCTACTATTAAATTATTTGCATGAGCTTTGGAGCTAATCTAGGCAATAAAATAAAAATAAACTTTTTTATCTTTAATATCAAAATTTAAGTTTAACAAAATATTTTCATTGGATGTTTATTTTATCCTGAGACATAAAATTTCAAATCATTTGTTCCAAGAAGTTTAGAAATAAAATTCGGTTTGTCTGTCCATCTGCCATGCCGTCTGTCTGTCTGCTCATGTTTTAACTCGGGTAAGTATACTCGGATTGCCATGTAATTGATAAATATTATTAAGGATTACCATGGTATGTGCGGTATTGAAAATGACGTTTGTACCATTTATGGTTAGTGTATAGGGAACTCAAACTATTCAGTTACATTACTGTCGATGGATAAGAATCGTTCTCACTGCATTTTAATGGTGTTATACTATTTCAAACATACTGAAATCAATATTCAAAATTTAATTGCTTAAAAGGCGTATATCCAACATAGTGAAAAAGTACCCAAGCCGGGACTCGAACCCGGGTCATCAGTATAGCGCACTGACGTTCTACAAACTGAACCCCTTGGGAACGATACCCAGCCTGAGACTTTCTCACTATAACGTGTTGGCAAGGCTACAAACGCAGCACAAGATGGAATATTTTCCGTGAGCCACTAACCCTGGGGTTGATTTCGTGTTTGCCCCAGGGTTTTTGGCTCACGGAAAATATTCCATCTTGTACTGCGTTTGTAGCCTTGCCAACACGTTAACACGTTATAGTGAGAAAGTCCCAGGCTGGGTATCGTTCCCAAAGGGTTCAGTTTGTAGAACGTCAGTGCGCTATACTGATGATCCGGGTTCGAGTCCCGGCTTAGGTACTTTTTCACTATGAGCCTTTTAAGCAATTTAATATTTGAATATTATGAATGCAAGGCGTGAGAAATTTTCTATGGCAAAATTTCCAAGTATTAAATATACTTAAATTAATATGCACCACTGAGGTGAACGACGACATGTTGTCAATAGAGTATAAAATAAGTAGAAATTATAGTTCGTTTACAGGGACATTCAAAATAGTCTCTTACATTACGATCAATGAGGGAAAACGTTTTCAGGGCATTTTAATGATGTTACACAGTTAAAATCCTAATGAAATTGGCATGAATCACTGAGATGGAGGGCAACATTCTTGATAAATAGTATAGAATACGTAGTAATTATAGTTTGTTTACAGGGACTCACAAAATAAATCCATTTTATTAAGACCTATGGGGAACAATCGTTTGCAGTGTATTTTAATAATGTGACACTATAATAATATAATAAATTTTGTATATCCAAGTAAAACATAAAACATAACGTGTAAAATTTCTAAAAAAGTACATGGAAATAATAACTTCAAAGCCCGTGCAATTATGGAATATTCTCATTTGTTTTTGAAAATGACTCGGAATGAGTCGGAACATGTAAAACAACCTAATAAAAGTTATTTTAATTTATATTATATTGTTAATTTACATCTTTTAACATTTAAGACAAGTATAATGTTACACTATTTCAATGAAACTTATATACATTATTATGTGCGCTACAGCATGTTTTCATTAGATTATTGAGTACGTAAACTTTATTGTATATTTATACAAATACTCAGTATAGGTTATAGGACTGATTATGATCCATAACTGCTGGATGTGTGTTTCCATCTGCGATATGCAATTTAAAACTTTATTCATTTTTAATGTATTACGAGGTGTGTAGATCATATAGATAGCTTCGCGAAAAAAAATTGCATAATATACCAGCTATGGACAGCAATTCCTGAAAATCAGTTTTTTCTGCAACTCAAAAGTGTTGCAAAGAGTTTCATGATCTACGCCGTAATACATGTTTTTTCGTTCTTATTTAGTTTTATTTCTTGCCGCACGATCAACTTATAGATTACATTAACTACTTCTAAAACTATTAAAACAAATTATTGAAAACGCTGCTGTTAAAAGTTTTCAGCAAACTGTCCAGTCATTCGACCGTTTTTATAGAAAACGGTTATATAACCGTAATTTAACACTATTCTGACCATAATATGGGCATTAATATGGTCAAAACATAGTTTAGTTACGGTTATATAACCTTTTTCTATAAAAACCATCAAATGACTGTACAGTTTGCTGTAAATTTTCAACAGTGGATACTTCAATATCAGATATTTACCGTATGATTTCGCATGTGTTGTTGCTCCTTAAGATATGAATTCTCCAAACAAATTAGTGTAAAATTTCGAAAGATCAACTATTTAGCATTTCTCAAAATCAAAATGCGTGTTATTGGCAATAATGAGATTTTTCAAAAAAAAAGGGGGGGGGATAAAAATAAAGGTTTTTTCTGTTACTAAAATACGCCATCTGGCATGCAATGAATATCATTGCAGTAAAGTAAGAAACAATATTTTTAAGTCGTATTTATTTTGTTCTTAAATTTACTTGCAATTTAAAAGAAATTTTAGAATCAGTTTGAAATATCAACACTGCAAAGTACTATCATGAAATTTTGAATAGTATTACAATTACTTTCAAAGAAATGTTGAATGTCATTGGATCCTTATTCAAATTTTAGATCTCCCATTGCAATTTATTTAATAAAAAAGCTGGAAAATGTACTAGATCGAAGAAACACTTATAAAACAAACTTTATTGGAATGTAGATTTCTATTTTTAGTAACACGAAAAATTTGAAATTCAAATCTATTTTACAGGTTTAATACGTAGTTTACATCAAATTTGAAAGTGAGAAAAAGGATTCTTCTATAATGTTTTTTCAATCTTTCTTCAATACCTACGTCTAAACACAACCTAAAGATAAGAAAACAATTTAATTTACTAAATATCAGTTTGGGAAACAACTTCAGATATCGATTCTGTAAAATGAAATAAAATGCACTTTCGGAAGATCAAATATTCAGTTTCTCTCAAGCTCGATGTAATACTCTGTGTCATTTGATCCTTTCAAGAATTCCTGAATTCCCACTGCAGTGCATTTACTACGAACGTTGAGACAGAAATATCTTTGGGATAGAATTATCTGAAATCCAGGTTTCACGTTTTCAGAATATGGAGAAGAAATATTATCTGGTATTGCTCTATTTTACATAATACAGATTCAAGAGCAATTTTTTGCGTAACTATGCTTGTACAAATTGACAATTGTTCTGAAATTTCGTAAAATAAAAGTGACACTCTTCAGATTTAATCTTATGACAGGCGTATTAATTTCGTATTCACTGTAAAAAAAAAAAGATAAATGTTTTTTAGTCTCGGAAAATATAAATAACCATGAACGAAAACATGCCATAAGTATTTTCGAGTTACCCATGATTCTAAAAAGTGTTCTTTATCTTTAGAAACATCAGAAATAAATATATTTTCGATATTTAAAAATGCATTAAAAAAATATTTCGCTGTCACTGATTATCGGAAATGTTTCCGAGCATATTTTAGCTCACAGGCTATCTATCAAAGCCTGAGAGCTAATGTGCCCGTCCGTTCTGTATGTATATATGTATGTATGTACGTATATGTACTTAACGCGATAATTCCTGATAGAAAAATCCGTTTTGCTTGAAATTTTGTATATCGGCTCATTGTGATAATGCGCTTCCCTGACTCGTTTTGGGGGTTCATTGGTTATGTATAAAGGTGGACTGGGGGCTAATTCCCCCCTTAATTTAGATAAATGTGTTTTTCATGCAGAATTTTCTGATTTGCTTTAAATTTTGTATATAGGTTCATTGTGGTAAGGCACTTCCCTGATTAGTTTTGAGGGTTCATTGGTTAAGTATAAAGGGGGAACGGGGGGCTAATACCCCCCTAATTTAGATAAATGCGTTTTCCATTCAGAATTATCCGATTTGCTTAAATTTTATTTATAAGTTCATTGTGATGAGGCGCTTCCCTGATTAGTTTTAGGGGTTGATTGGTTAAACATGAAGGGGGGAACGGGAGCTAATCCCTCCTTAATTCAGATAAATAGGTATTCCAGACAGAATTGTCCGAGGTGCTTCAAATTTTGTTTATAGGTTTATTGTGATAAAGCACTTCCCTGATTAGTTTTGGGGGGTTGATTAGTTAAGTATAATGAGGGAGAACGAGGGCCGATTCCCTCTTAATTTATTGTCGGTTTCTATATTTTTCGAGGGGCATTATTCTTTGAAATAAGAGTATAATATACAATTAGTCCGAATAGCCTTTAGATCAATTGCGTCAGTTTAACTGGGCACTTTGTTTTAGTATAGTATATTAATCATTTTCTGAACCTGGCATATAGGTTTTGTGGGCGCTATCAATTCTCATGTAAACATTTTCATGTACGAAAAACATGTCTTACAAACAAACATGATAAATTAACTTAATTAAAATTAACCTTGAAATTACAGTTTGAAAATATATTGTTTTCTGAGATTTGTAAAGATAAAGAATGCGTTTCGGAATCCTGGTAACTCGGAAGATGCTGTTGTATATTTTCTTTCGAGGTTATATTATTAGTTTCGTATATTAAAAAACATTTGTCTTATTTTACAGTGTGTCATAAAAAATCCTTTCAGTATTAATTTATTTATTTTTCATGTGAATTTCATGCAAGTGACAGAGCATGTCAATTTCTCTTAGTAATATTCCTTTTAATTGTTTGCATAATCTATGTGGTCTACTCTATCTGCAGTTTAAATAACAAATGGTTTGCTATTCATGTTCTTTATTGGGAACTTCACAAAAATTACATATAAAAAAATCCCCTCCATTATACTAATTGATATTTTTTAACTAAAACAGTAGGGGGATAAATATATGTCTATAAATATTTTAATATACACCTAAAATCGACCTTTAAAATATATTAGTTATAATTCTCTATTTCTGAAAATTACAGGTTGCTAACCAGCGTACATTTTACTAAAGTTGATATTAAAATATTAAAATACAATTAAAAATATCCAACATTCGACTTCATCCTCAAACTCATCTTTTATTGTAGCTTACTGACTTTCCCTGAGAAAAACTCGGTAGATGCTTAGGGAATTTCTCAGGGAAAGTCAGTCAGTTACCCTAGAAGTTGTATTTGAAGATAAAGTCGAAATGGTAGGAATTTTTTATTGTATTTTAATGTTTTAATATCAGTTTTAGTAAAGTGTACGCTGGTTAGAAACCTGTAATTATTTTAGTATAAGAATTTACGTTACTAGAAATAATATTTGAATAACATTCAAACGCCGATTCTGAAAAATAAAAATATGAAATCTCAGAAGATCAAATATTCAGCCTTTCTGAACCTCAAAGTAATATTTCTTGTCGTCTGATCCTTACAAACATTTTCAAATTCCCTTTGCCATGCATTTACTAGGAATGATGAAACATACATTAGACCAAAAAAATATCTATGGAATATAATTTCCTGAAATCCAGGTTTACGTTTTCGGAATACGAAGTACAGATAAGATCTTGTATTAATTCAATTTACATATTAAAACTCTCAAGATAAATCGTTAAATAACTGTGTATGTATAACTCAGAAACTATTTTTGTCCGAAAAAGTCGAGAAATTAAAGTTGCATACTTGAAACTTAAGAAACTTTATTTTACGATGCACTTGTCATACTCTGAGTGACATTAGAGATGTAACTACTTTAAAACCTGTACAACAAAACCTGTCTATAACAGAAATTCTGTCTTAAACAGAAAACCTTTTTTGTCATTACAGAAGGAGTACTTTACAATTACACCTGTTCAGAAGGAAATTTGTCAAAAATGGAATTTTTTCCGGTCCCTAGCAGTTGCGATTTTATATATTTTTCTGCATAATGTATGTCTAGTTTTCATTATATTTCTTTTGATTTATCAGGAACACATTTGTAAAAATGAAGCATATACTAAACTAATCGGATGTGCCAATCCCAAAACTTTCTTCTATCTCACACAAGTTTTGCATACACTAAAAAGAATCAGCACGAATTTATATCAAGGTCTAACTGAAAGTAATATTTTATTAAATTCCGTGTATTAGTTTTTGAGATATGCCTATTGCTAAAATCGTGTAAATTCTGCAAAATGCAGCATAGCAGCACCACCTATTGGGAAATTTAGACCAAAACCTAATCAACAACAACTTATGTCAACGTCTAACTGAATCTGAAGTGTGATGAAAATCCGTGAATTAGTTCTTGAGCTATAGTTATCGTGATAACAATGAAACAAGTAGCGCAGCAGCGCCTTCTGTTGGGTTATTTACACCAAAACGTAAACAGCATCTATTTATGTCAAGGTCAAATAGAATCTGAAGTTTGATGAAATTCCGTGCATTAGTTCTTGAGATATAACCATTGTGAAAATCATGAAAAAGGTAGTATAGCAGCGCCACCTGTTGGTATATCTACACCAAAATGAAATCAGCGTCTATTTATGTCAAGATCTAACGGATTCTGAAGTTTGATGCATTAGTTCCTGAGATATAGTTATCGTAAAAATCATGAAAAAAGTAGTATAGCAGTGACTCCTGTTGAAAATTTTCATGAATCCAATACTTTCTTCTTGTAAAGATAGAAAAAAGTAAAAATGAATAGATGTGTTTTTCAAAATTAAGACAAACACTCGAATCAATGGAAATACTCAAAAATCAATAAATTTTGCTTAAATGCCTATTTTTAACACTGAATGGGAAAACAAAAAAGAGATTTGTTTTAAAATTCTATTCTGACGCCAGACTACTTTATTTAAACTTAATCTAGAGATAGCGTAAAAATTTAAATTATTAGAAATAATATTTGAATAACATTCAAGTATCGATTCTCAAATATAAAATAACATGAACTTTCAGAAGATCAAATTTTCAGCTTATCTTAATCTCAAAGTAACATTTTGTGTCATTTGATCCTTGCAAAATTTTCAAAATATCTTTGCCTTGCATTTACTAGTAACTCTGAGATATACATTAGACCACAGAAATATCTGTGGAATAGAATTTACTGAAATCCCGGTTTCGCGTTTTCGGAATATACGGATTAGAAATATGATATTTTATTAATACAATTTAGATAATAAAAATCTCAAGTAACATCGTTAAATAACTGGGTATGTACAGCTCGAAAATTCTTTTTGCCTGAAAGAGACGATAAGTTAAAATTGCATACTTCAAACTTAACAAAATTGTATATTATGACGCAATATACAAGTCACATTACAGTTGTAACTACTGTAAAACCTGTAAAAACAAAACCTGTCTATAATAGAAATCTGGCTTTAAACAGTAAAGATTCATTGTCCCAAGGGAACGAGTACTATACAATTACACCTGCTCCGACGGAAATTTGTCTAAACTTGAAATTTTTTCCGGTCCCTATCAGTTGCGTTTTTATTGTTATTCTCCATACAGTTTGTCTACTTTTAATTAATTTTTTTTTTGATTTATCAAGAACGTATTTGTAAAAGTGAAGTATGTACTAAAAAATGAGTAGATGTGTGTTTCAAATTAAGACAAATACTCGAAGCGATTGAAACACTCAGAAACCAGAAACTCTACTAGTTACTCAGAAACCAGAATATTTTGCTTAAATGCCTATTTTTAACAGTGTATTGGAAATTTTTAGGATATGTTTTAAAATTTTATTATGTCGTCCGATTACTTCATTCAAACGTAACACAGAGATATCATAAGAATTTAACTTACTATAAATAATATTTTAATAATATTCAAAGATAGATTCTGTAAAGTGAAACAACATGAACTTTCGGAAGATCAAATGTTCAACTTCACTGAGAAAAATGACACTTTCAAATCTGAGTAAATCGATGTTTTCGTTTTGTTATGAAACTTTTGGTTTCAAATATGACGACCCAATGCTTTCAATTATGAAATACCAGAAATACTCAGAATATTGAAACATGGACCTACTCAAATCTGAGCACATAGAAGTCAGTTCATACTCATTTTTGAAACATGGACATACTCAAAAATGAACACATAGAAGTCAGTTCATACTCATTTTTGAAACATGGACACACTCAAATATGAGCACATGATGTTTTATTCTTGAGTGTGTGCATGTTTTCAAAAATGAGTATATACATGTTTCAAGCTTGAGTAATTTTTGATTCGGAGCCATATTGACTGTGCGACATACTCAGAATTGAGTATTTTAGCTATGTTTTGAAAATGCCGTTTTTAGAGTATTCTCTCAAGCTCAAAGTAATACTTTGTGTCATCTGATCTTTCAAGACTTTTCGAAATCTCTTTGTCGTACATTTACTAGAAACTCTCAGACATACATTAGACCAGTGTAATAGAATTTACTCAAATCCCGGTATCACGTTCTCGGAATACGAATTAGAAATATGATATTGCATTAATGCACTTTAGATAATAAATATCTCAAGTAAAATCGTTAAATAATCGTGTATGTACAACTCGAAAATTCTTTTTGCCCGAAAAAGTTGATGAATTAAAGTTACATACTTCGAACTTTACAAACTTTATCTTACGGTGCATTTTTCATAATACAAGTGATATTAGAGTTGTAACTACTATGAAACCTGTAAAAAAACCGTTCTATAGCAGAAATCCGGCATTAAACAGAAAACATTCCTTTTCACGACGAAATGAGTACCATACTACACCTGCTCGGACAGAAATTCGTCTAAACTTGAAATCTTTTCCTGTCCCTAGTAGTTGCGTTTCTACAGGATTTTTGTTCGATAATGTATGTGTAGTAATTAATTTTTCAGCAGAGCTGAAATTACGCTGAAAATTACTGATATACAAAGGATGTGAATTATCACTTTACTAACCAGCGTACAACCTCTGCTGAAAAATTAATTAGTATATAAATATTCACCGATACTGGGTTTGATTTGTCTCATGTATGCCACTAGGAGTTGTACTCATGATTACCGTTCCATCTTGAGCTGCAAGGTGGTAGCCAGCCGCATAATAGATCGGGAGGCGGCAGCACATACTATCACCTCATCGAGTTCACGGCTGAAATTCCGGAATTAGTTAAAACTCGATTCGTGTATTAAAACACAATCGGTCTGCCAAGTCATATCTTGGTGGAAAACACCTTAAAACCCGATTTTAGCGGTTGACTCGTAGGTTTACCACTGTGTTTTCCTGCACCCAAAGGTATGAAAACATGGTGGACTGGGAGCAGGAACACACAACGGTAAACCTACGAGCCAACCGCTAAAATCGGATTTTCGGGTGTTTTCCACCAAGATATGGCTTGGCAGACCGATTGAGTTTTAATATGCAAATCAAGTTTTAACTAATTCTGGAATTTCAGCCGTGAACTCGATGAGGTGATTGTCTGTGCTGCCGCCTCCCGGTCTACAAGAGTGGGAGAATGCTAAACTGGGTGTCGTCCAGATGGCTTAATTGGTAAAAGCACTTGGTACGCTACACCAAGGGTTCCAGGATCGAACCCCGGTCTGGATATTTTTTCATCCTATTCGTTGTACGCTGTTTAGTAAATTGATAATTCACATGTTTTGTATGTGTAGTTTTAATTATATTTCTTTTGATTTATCAGGAGAGCATTTGTAGATGTGAAATGTATGCTAAAAAAGGAGTAGATGTGTGTTTCAAAATTATGACAAATACTCGAAGCTGTAGAAATACTCAGAAATCAGTACATTTTGCTGAAAAGAATATTTTTAACAGTGTAGAAAAGATCAGTATAAAATTAAGAGTAGTTATAAACTTCTTTTAACTGCTAAAAGGCGTAAAATAAATAAAAAAATATGAACAGTAAAATAAGTTTTATTAGACTGTTGTTATGTTTTGACTCCATCGGAGCATTTCAATAGGCTAATAAAACTTATTTTACTGCTTATAAAGTTTTTTTATTTTACACCTTGTAGCAACTAAAAGAAGTATATTATTACAAGGTGTTATAATTTGTTATATTTTTTTAATGCAGTTTTCTAAAAAACACTCTTCTATAAGCATTCAATGTTAGTCTTGAAAATCACGCCTAATTTTTTTACTTCAATTCATGTTTTTTTCCCCAAAGTTTCTGTTACAATGCACTTAGCGTGGGCACCGAATTGAAAAAAATGAAACGTTATTTAAACTAGGACTTCCCTCAAAGGGATTAGTCTGAGTGATATTTCTCAGAACATAGGGTTAACAATTACGATATAAAGAAGATACAATGTGTGAAAAAGAGCAAATTAAATGATAGAATTACAAAATATCATATATAAATTCATATATACTGTTATGTTTTCATATATATATATATATATATATATATATATATAATTTGGCAAATAATCTCATTTTCTTAAGTTGGAATAGCTCAAAAATTTAAAAAACAAACAAACAAACAAACAACAACAACAACAACAAAAAGTCGGATTTTTTTTAAAACGCCAAGCTTTTTAATGTCACGTAATCAGATTTGCAGCCGAGAGCGTATTTTAGCAAGCGTAGTTTAACGCAAATTTAATTTCATTGTTGAAACATTTTCTTTGTGACAAATTTTTACATTTGAATTTAAAAATTTTCCTCGTTGTTTATTTGTATAACTATTTATAGAAACTCATACACTTCAAACCACATTGATAACAAGCTTTACTACAAACCTGATTACGAAACTGTAGCCTAAATTCCTACTAAAGTAATATAAAAAATCTATCAATGACTTCTGTAAAAATCAAATTGAAAAAAATACATATATTTCAAAGATAATACTTCTTGATTATTTTCTAGGAGACTCTACCCCCTGCGCTTTTACTGCTTCAAACCTCAGACTTTTCTTCTGCCTGTCTGTCTGTCTCTCTCTACAATCTGTTTGTTTCCCTATCCGTTCTTCTACCCATCTCCATACCCGATTGACTGTCTCTCTACACGTCTCGCTACATGTCGTATATTTCCCTACTGGTCTCTCTACCCGTTTATCTGTTTCTCTAACCATCGCTGTCTAACTACTTTTATGTCTAGCCGTGTGTCTATACTGTATTTCTCTCCGTACCCATCTGTCGACTGCCTCTCTACTCGTCTGTATACCCGTCTCACTATCCATGTGTTTTCCACCGCATCTTTAAGCGTCTCGCTACCCATCTGTCTATCCGTCTCTCTAACTGTCTCGCTTCCCGTTTCACTATCCGTCTCTCGACACGTCTGTCTGTCTATATACCCCCTCTGTCTACCCGTCTGTCAACTCGTCGCTGTCTCATCTCTGTACTCGTGTCTCTATTCACCACGCTACCCGTCTCGCAACCTTTCCCTCTACATGTCTGTCTACCGGCCTGGTTACTCGTGTCTGTACCCATCTCCCTACCTATCTCGCTACCCCTCTGTCAACCCTCTTTTGTCTCAGTACCCGTCTGTCTATTCGTTTCTCTACCCGTTAGTTTATCTATGTCGCTATCCCTCTCTACCCGTCTCTCTACCCGTTCGTTTACACGTCTCTGTACATCTCGCCACCTTCCCAATATTTAAACAATTTAGTATACAGAAGCTGTTCATCTGTTATTAAATGCAAACAGAAGTAATTTATCCAATAAGTGTAATCAGATGCAATTTTTTTAAATACATACATATACCAGCATAATAATTCATCAGGTTTATTTTCATTGTAGTTTATGTCATTTGGCAGTAAATCTGAACTTATTAAAACCGTTTTTAAAAAAGCCCCAAGGTCCGTATAACTGGGAAGGAAAAGTACCCTAAGGGCTACAATATACATGTTATTAAGTTAAGTCAAAGTTTCGTAATCGAGTTCGCAGCAATTGCTTATGTCAGAAAGCGTGGCTGAACGCCATTTTAAATTCATTTCTGTAACTTCCTTTTACTTTTTTTTTTTTGAGGGCGGGTGGGGGGGGGGGAGGGTTCCAAATATTTACACTTAAATTCAAAGTATTACCTCCATGTTAATATTAGTGTTGTTTGTATTATTATGACCGAGCTTCATTCGAAACAAATGTAAAAGACTTCTTCCACAGTTTTTTTTTTTCTAGGAGGAACTTCCGTAAACGGGCCCAAAGCTAATCGGAGAATTTAATATCATTATTGTTTGTAACTCTTATAGAGTTAAAACAATATTGTTGCTAGCATTACTCTTGTTTGAGACCAACCTTGTCTGTGTATCCGAATGGGGAAAAGTTCTGTATCATGTGCTGGTTGGCACGATTGGCGAAAAAAATTAAAAATGGTACTAAAAGGCAGTTTTAGCATCTTACCAAAATTTCCTAGAGAGAGGAAAAATATGTTTTTCAAGTATTTACAAATATACATTTATTAAACCATGTTTTTGCGTCATCTTAAAAATATAAGTACGATGCTAAAATAAAATTTTATTGCCATTTTCGATATTTTAATGAAAATACATAACAAACATATATAACAAAACTAAGAGACATTTTTGTGATAAATAATTGTTGTTGTCAGGGGGGGGGGGCAAATTGTAAACAGTTAATAAGCGAACTAACAGATTACCGAAAATAAATTGTGGGAATTATAAATAACTTTTAAAATCTTAAAATGGAGAAGTGGTCCGTATAAAAATGCAAAACATAATACGCCTGATATAAGTATTTTTTAATTTTTTGATATTTCCAAAAGAACAGATCTCATCAAAAAGTCACCTGTAAAAAAAGCAGCCAAGTCTCATAACTCATTTACCGTAAAAAGTACTAAGATCGTATAAAGCCAAGTTTAACTATCTTATTAACTCTGAAATTTTCATTCACAAATCACTCCTAGTCTCTACATCTTTAGTTAATTATTATTTTGTGACTTGGCAATTACGTACCACGAGAATGTGATGTATATAGTTAGTCTTAATCAAATAATACTATAACATATTAAGGTGTAATAACTTCCCTGTGCGTATATAATTTGCCTCTATTAAATTATTCCATCCCATCCCATAACATAGTAATGTGTAATAACTTCCCTGTGCTGCGTAATTGCCAAGTCACCAAATAATATTTAACTAAAGATGTAGAGACTAGGAGTGATTTCTGAATGAAAATTTCAGAGTTAATAAGATAGTTAAACTTGGCTTTATACGATCTTAGTACTTTTTACGGTAAATGAGTTATGAGACTTGGCTGCTTTTTTTACAGGTGACTTTTTGATGAGATTTCACTTCTTTTTGTAAGTAATCCTCCTTTTCTTGATTTTGGGAGATCATCCACTGATTTTCGCTAAGCCCACACTCTGTCCCTATTATTTACAGGTATAAAAAATTTGAAGCTTTAGTTTCGTTTGCAAAGTACTGTAGATAAAAAGAGATTTCAGGTTCCTAGGCAAGCACTAATTTATGGGAGGGGGAGTGTCAAAAGTACTCTCAATTGCTTCCAGGATAGGTGCTATCCATCTGAGATATTACTGGCAGCCCTAGGTACTTGACATTTAACATAAAAGAACTTTTTAGTATAAAAAGAAAGCCAAAATTAAAATTTCCGGAAATTTCTAACAAATCAAACTATATTCCTTTTTTCGATGTTTTTTTTTTCGTTTTTTTAGTCTTTTTTTTATTATTTAAGGATTTCTTAATTTTTCCTTACTTTGTGTACTAAACCCTGCCTTTCTGCCAAATGTCAAGCATCAAGGACTAAAAAATCGAATTATTTTCAAATTTTCGACTTTTTATAAATTTATTGATTTTTCTATTTTAATTCTAAGTTACCTGATTGTCATGCCAATATAGTAATTATTTGATCCGTCTTCTTAGGATCATTTAGGTTCAATTTAGAGATAAATCAAATGAATCTTAGAGTCACCATGATTTTATTTAGAAAGGACTATCAAGCCATAACCAGCCAGTAATGTCGCGAGGGTAGGGGGAGCTGTGAAAATTTTTGTGGGGCTAACATCATTTAACAATCCATATTTCATATGTGAAGTAAATAGAGTACAACCTGTGAAAGAAAATAAACCTGTCTATAAAGAAATCGCCTATATCGTAGCCAGTCTATAGCGGAACTTTTCTATAACGAAATTCGTAAACGAAAGAAAAGAAAACCATAATCCGGGGGAAATAACATAAACCAATTAGGGGCGTTGTACTAGCTAATAGGACAATTATCTTAAAACTAATGTTTCTAGCAGTACAAAATCAAATTGTTTTCGAATTTTCGATTTCTTAAAGATATTTGGATTTTTCGATTTTATTTTCGAATTTAACGAATATTTTAATTGTTCCTTTTATTGAATAGTAAATACTAACTTTACACCAAGTTTTAAGTTTCTAAGACTACAAGATAAAATTGTTTTCAATTTTTGATTTTTTCGAATTATTTTTGTAATTTTCTGGATTTTTTAATTTTTTCTTATTTTGTATCCTTTATTACAAATTTCAAGTTTCTAGCGCTACAAAATCAAATTATTTTGAAATTTCCGATCTTTTTCGAGTTTTTTATTCTATTTTCGAATTTATTGTGTTTTAATTTTTCCTTTTTCTGTATCCTAAACAATAAGTTTAAGCCGAATTTTAAGTTCTAAAGCTACAAAATCGAATTTTTCTCAATTTTTCGATTTTTTTCGAATTTTACAGATTTTTTATTTCTTTCTTTTTTGTATCCTAAATACTACCTTTATTCCAAATTTTAAGTTTCTAGCAAAATCGAATTATTTTCAAATTTTCGTTTTTTTTTTCGATTTTTTGATTTTATTTTCAATTTTTGTTGTGTTTTTATTTTTTTCTTTTCTGAATCCTAAACACTACCTTTACACCAAATTTTCAGTTTCTAAGACTACGAGATCATGATATTTTCAATTTCTCTCTTTTTCTTTCTTTCTTTCTTTCTTTCTATTTTTTTTTTTTTTGAATTATCCATATTTTTTAATGTTTCCTTATTTAGTATCTTAAATATTACCTTTATTCCAATTTTCAACTTTCTAGAGCTATGAAATCGAATTATTTTCAAAATTTCCTTATTTTTCGAATTCTTTCGATTTTTTTTATTTTAATTTCGAATTTTATTGCGTTTTTATTTTAACTTATTCTGAATCCTAAACACTATCTTTACCGCGAATTTTAAGTTTCTAAGGCCAAAAGGTCAAATTATTTTAATTTTTTTCAATTTTTTTCGAATTTTTCGATTTTTTGATTTTTTTTTTTCGAATTTTCTGGATTTTTTAATTTTTTCTTATTTTGCATCCTAAATACTACCTTTATTCCGAATTCCAAGTTTCTAGCGCAACAAAATTGGATTATTCAAAATTTTTCGATTTTGCGATTTTATTTTCATTTTTTTTTGTGTGTTTTTGAAGTTTTCTTTTTCTGAATTCTAAACACTACCTTCACACCAAATTTTAAGTTTTTAAGACTACAAGATCGTGTTATTTTCAATTTTCAATTTTGTTCGATTTTTTAAAATTTTCGAATGTTTTTTTTTTTTTTTTTTTTTTTTTTTTAATTTTTCGGATTTTATAATTTTTTCCTTTCTTTGTATTCGAAACACTAGCTTTATTCCAAATTTTAAGTTTCTGTGGCTGCGGGATCTACCCAATCTTTTTGATGACGCGAGAGTGAGTGAGTGTGTGAGTGACAAAAAACCGAAACTTTGAGTTCATATATCGTCTGCACTAATTTATGGGTATTTTTTTAATTATCCATATTTTTTAATTTTTCCTTATTTAGTATCTTAAATATTACCTTTATTCCAAATTTCAAGTTTCTAGCGCTATGAAATCGAATTATTTGCAAATTCTCCTTATTTTTCGATTTTTCCGATTTTTTGATTTTATTTTCGAATTTTATTGCTTTTTTTTATTTTAACTTATTCTGAATCCTAAACACTATCTTTACTGCGAATTTTAAATTTCTAAGGCTAAAAAATCAAATTATTTTAATTATTTCAACTTTTTTCGAATTTTTCGAATTTTTGTATTTTTTTTTTTTCGAATTTTCTGGAATTTTTAATTTTTCCTTATTTTAAATCCTAAATACTACCTTTATTCCGAATTCCAAGTTTCTAGCGCAACAAAATCGGATTATTTGAAATTTTTCGATTTTTCGATTTTTTCAATTTTGCTTTCGATTTTTTTGGTGTTTTTGATGTTTTCTTTTTCTGGATACTAAACACTACCTTCACACCGAATCTTAAGTTTCTAAGACTACAAGATCGTATTATTTTCAATTTTCAATTTTGATGGAATTTGTTGAATTTTCGAATGTTTTTTTTTTTTTTCGAATTTTATAATTTTTCCTTTCTTTGTATCCTAAACACTACCTTTTTTCCAAATGTCAAGTTTCTAGGGCTACGGGATCTACCTAATCTTTTTGATGACGCGTGAACGAGTGAGTGAGTGAGTGACAAAAAATCGAATGTTTGAGTTCACATATAGGCTGAACTAGAAAAGACAGAAAGTTGTAATTTTAAATTTTGGTCCTGTGTGCCAAATACTCTAGAAAAACGAAGTTTCAAATTTTTGGGATACTCCAGCGCGGAGATATGGGGGGGGGGGTCAAAAGTGCCCTGAGCTGCTTCCAGAAAAGTATGCTTACGGCTGTCCTCTCTCGACTTGGCGGCGGCACTGCCGTGCCTCCAGATCTTGCCAAGGCTGTCGTTTTCCTATTAGACTTAATGTTAGCTACATGCTCCATTTTTCTGCAACTAAATTTCCTCATGCCAATATAGTAATTCATTGATCCGTTTTCTTAGGATCGTTTATGTTCAATTTAGAGATAAATCAAGAGAATCTTAGAATCACCATGATTTTATTTAGAAAGGACTATCAAGCCATAACCAACCAGTAATGTCGGGAGGGAGGGAGAGATGTGAAAATTTTTGTGCGACCAACATCTTTTAACAACAAATATTTCATATATAAATTAAATAGAGTAAAGCCTGTGAAAGAAAATGAACCTGTATATAAAAAAAAAGGTCTATAACGTAGCCAGTCTATAGCGGAACTTTTCTATTACAAAATTCGTAAACAAAAGAAAAGAAAAGCATAATCCGGGGAAAATAACACAAAACAATAACGGAAGGTGTACTAGCTAATAGGACAATTATCTTAAAATCTATCTAAAACAAACTATCCCCATCCTGTGGGATTTGTTTTTCAATTTTTTACTTTATTTAATGCAAAACATAGATTGCATCTGACAACTCATAAAAAAGTCCTCCGGCCTGTACCGGCAGGAAAAGGTAGCTTTCCTATATATTCGTTTTAAAACGTTAGCTAATGTTACTCGAAAACAGCAAGTTAAAATGCAAAGAAACCGTTTACAAAAGATTCGTTTACACTGAATTTGAATAAGAAATTCGCCAAATTATTGAGCCAAGTTGGCTTCATTTATGAAGACTTATTTTTGTCGCCAAATTTGGCGAGATTTCGCCAATTGTCGCCAAGTTTGGCGAGAATTTGGCGCTAATGGATATGAATACATAGTTTTATGCGTATGATTGGGAAAATGATTACAACAATGAAAGAAAATAATTTGCGAGAAATCGCGTTCACTAAAACTTATAAATTTATATTAAAATCATTAAAATTACAGACATTACAATACACTTTCATAAAACATTAAAAACATATTAAAATTGGACGTTTTGGATTTACATGGAAAATCCCTCTTCAACAACTACATTTCACTTAGCGTAAATCATAGTTCAAAAATATCAACAAATAGAAAATGCAACGTATCAAAATTTCGAAGTCAAAGTTACAGTTATAATAACACGGAGTATTCATTCGGGATTGCACCTGCTTGACCATTATTGACCATAAATTTATCGTTGGTTTTTTTGTAATGTGCTGTTTTGTTTCAAAATGTCAGCCACCCTAGAATTTCAAACTGCTCTATCTCAGCCAATTTTTAAGATAGAGGTAAAACAAAAAATGCTCTGGAATCCTTGTATCAAGTCCTAACACCTAATTAAAAAATAAACTTGATTTTTTAACTTTTTTGTATATTTATTTTAGTTTTAAAATTTTCTGTTGCCGCCATCTTGAAACAAGATGGCGGACCAAGCTGGCCAACGAACTCAGTCGAGGCATTGGTGAGCTTAATACACACAATTAGTTTCATCCAAATTAATTTATAAATACGAGCGTTATCGTATCAAATTATTTTCATTTTTTCAATTTTTTTCGAATTTTTTTATTTTTTTTTTTTCGAATTTTCTGGATTTTTTTAATTTTCCTTTTTCTGTATCCTAAATACTACCTTTATTCCTAATTTGAATTTTCTAGCGCAACAAAATCGGATTGTCTTCAAATTTTCGGTTTTTTTCAATTTCTTCGATTTTTTCAATTTTGCTTTCGATTTTTTTGGTGTTTTTGATGTTTTCTTTTTCTGGATGTTAAACACTACCTTCACACCAAATCTTAAGTTTCCAAGACTACAAGATCGTATTATTTTCAATTTTCAATTTTGATGGAATTTGTTGAATTTTCGAATGTTTTTTTTTTTCGAATTTTCTGGATTTTATAATTTTTCCTTTCTTTGTATCCTAAACACTACCTTTTTTCCAAATGTAAAGTTTCTGGGGCTACGGGATCTACCCAATCTTTTTGATGACGCGTGAACGAGTGAGTAAGAAGTGACAAAAAATCGAATGTTTGAGTTCATATATCGCCTGAACTAGAAAAGACAGAAAGTTGTAATTTTAAATTTTGGTCCTGTGGGCCAAATACTCTCTATAATTGAAGTTTAAAATTTTTGGGATACTCCAGCGCGGAGATATGGGGGGGTCAAAAGTGCCCTGAGTTGCTTCCAGAAAAGTATGCTTACGGCTGTCCTCTCTCGACTTGGCGGAGGCACTGCCGTGCCTCCAGATAAAAGGGTAAAACTCCCGGCGAAGATGTCATATACTCACCACGTTGGCGCGATTTTCCCCCTGCCAATTTGGCTAAAACTGTTTGTTGTGTTTATTTACTTTTATTTTTTATTTTAATTCTATAGATTATTTTTATATGTATGTCAATATTTATTGATATCAAACTATTATTTATTTATTTTTATTTCCTTTTTTAAAATAGTAGAAGATACGTTTATTACGTTATTTTATTTTTATATTGAAATAAAAAATCACGTGCTATTACCTGATATTTGTGACTAAAATTCAAAAACAAAGTTTTCGCCAAATTGGTGGGGGAAAAAATCGCGCCAACGTCTTCCACTCATTTAATTTAAAATACATGCCTTTCACTAATTCCATTTAAAATACTAAGAAGAAAATAAAAAGAAATACTGTCGCAAATCAAAATATTTTATTTAAACATCATAGAATTGATTCCCATTTACACACGCGAAATAAAAAGCTGCCAATGTTGAGATTTGCGCCAAATCTCTAATACAAAGTTATTGCGGATTTTTTTCTTTCAAACAGAAAAAAATCCAGATTAATTTTCCATTTTTAATAAATGGAAATATGTTTTATTGTACTGATATTGTATTGTATTGTGCGTGCATATTTTTTTGCTCCATGTTACTCCATGAACTTTTAAAATCTTATTATTTACGAAAATCTCCGCCGGTGAAAATGACGTATGTACTAAATTTTAGTGACGTATGTACTTTAATTGTGCTTTTTTATCTATTTTTTAAATATAATTTCCAAACGGTTTGACATTTATTCTTGGTAATAAATAGACGTCGTTGTCACCTTTATAGGTACCTGCTGTAAAAATTTGAACGAAATCCGTTAAATATTTTTTGAGTTATGCTTGACGAAAGGTTTTAATATCCATCGTAGCTATATATGGGGTAAAGTAATACTGCGCTGTGTATGAGTCTTCGTTGCACTCAGACAACTATATTTTTAGATTTTTCTAAATGGATTTTTCAACGTATAATCGTATATTAATTAATAATAAACTATTAATTGATAAAAGCTTTTTTTTAATAATATTACACTCTTAACTTTTTATTTATAACTTTTTTCTACATTTTAGGCTTTAAAATGTTGCAGTTTCACAACAATTTGGCATATTTTGGCGAGCGTTTATTGGCGCATACTTAATCAACTCTTATAGTTACACTACGAGTTATAGAGAATATTTGGTGATTTATCACTTGTGGCGGACAAACGGAAAAGTGTCTTAAAATTAATATACTTATTTTTAATTCAGTTCTAAAAATATTAAAAGTACATATTTTTATTAGAAAGACACATGTGAACGTAATTTGTACACATTTAGCCTATTAGGTAATACATATCAGGTTCAAAATTCCATCTTTACATTCAAAAACCCAGTTGCGTTATATAAAAGAATGCAAAAATACAAAATTTGTTTTGAAATTTTATTATGTCGTCAAAAAACTTCATTTAAAATTAACCCTAAGATAGCGTAACGGTTTAATTTATTAATTGCTAGAAAACTTAGAACTTCGAAATTGCTTAATAATTGTGTATGAAAAATTTAAAAATATTTTATGTGAATAGTTCGATGAATAAACATTGCACAATTTAATCGCGCAATAATATATATTATGAAAAATATATTACATCCGTGTGTCGTAAGAAATGTAACTAGAATATCTGTAGAGGTAGCGTAAGAATTTAATTTATTAGAATTAATAATTGAATAACATTCAAAACATTGATTCTGGAAAATAAAATAACATGAACTTTCGCAAGATCAAATTTTCAACTCATTTCAAGCTCAAAGTAATACTTTGTGTATCTGATCTTACAACACTTTTCAAATTCTCTTTACCGTGCGTTTGCTTGGAACATATATTAGACGAAAGACATTTTTGTATGTAATTGAAATTAACTGGAATCCAGGTTTCGTATCTCGAAATACGAAGTGGAAACATGACCACATGCGATTTTACATAGTGTGAATTTCGAAAGAAATTGCTTAAAAAATGTGCATGCACAATTCAAAAACATTTTATTCGATGAATAAACATTGCATAATATAAGCTCAAAATAATATACCTTATGACGGATATATTAAATCCGTGTGTCGTAAGAAGTGTGACAAGAATATGTGTAGAGATAGCGTAAGAATTTAATTAATTAGAAACAAATATTTGAATAACATTCAAACATTGATTATGGAAAATAAACTAACATGAACTTTCGGAAGATCAAATGTTCAACTTATTTCAAGCTCAAAGTAATACTTTGTGTCATCTGATCTTACAACACTTTTCAAATTCTCTTTACCGTGCGTTTGCTTGGAGCATATATTAGACGAAAGACATTTTTGTATGTAATTGAAATTAACTGGAATCCAGGTTTCGTATCTCGAAATACGAAGTGGAAACATGACCACATGCGATTTTACATAGTGTGAATTTCGAAAGAAATTGCTTAAAAAATGTGCATGCACAATTCAAAACCATTTTATTCCATGAATAAACATTGCATAATATAAGCTCAAAATAATATACCTTATGACGGATATATTAAATCCGTGTGTCGTAAGAAGTGTGACAAGAATATGTGTAGAGATAGCGTAAGAATTTAATTAATTAGAAACAAATCTCTATAATAAAACTGTAAGTCATGTGACTGTCCTCAACAGTTCCGGGATGCCGCATCGCTTTTTCATATGCCAAGCGGCCATTTTTATTAAAAATTATTTTTTCGAATAAACTGCATAAAAGTTACATTTTAAGAAAGATCGTTCAAAATAAATTAATATTTGAGAGATGACTTGCGTTCAATTATGTATATATTCTGCAATAACTTCAGTCGAAAGATTCGCAGTTCAAATTCTCTATTCATAAAAGTAAACAAAAAAAAGATTGATTCGTCGTGAACATTTAAAATATTAAATCATGGAGGTAATAATTCGCAAAGCAAGTTCTCCGCGAATGAATTTTTGGACCGCTGCCTCGCGTCAAAAAAATAATTCGCACCAGTGAGACAATCAAAGTTTACCATAATTATGTGCTATACAACTCAACTTTCGGACCTTTTCTTGACGTAAATTGAACTCATGTAATAATATTTAATGAATCAGATTTTTAGCATTTTTACAATCGCTAATACAGCTTTTATTTATCGCGTGTACAAATTAGAAATGATACTTTGATTTTGAAATCAAATGTTTTGATTTATGATATTATTTCTTATTTATTTATTTATTTTCTCTTTTAAATGAAAAGTGTGAAGTATTTTAAATTTATGTAATATAAGCATTTTAGATTAAAGTTAAGTATTTTAAATGAAATGAGTGACAGGTTTATAATTTAAAATTAAATTAATTGTAGTATGAATGACGGTGATGGGAACGATATTTGGCGAATTATCATCTGCTCCCGGCTAACAAAAATACTCATAATTAAAAAAAAGAATAAAAATAAATAAATGATAGTTTGTTGTAAATAAATATTGATATACATATCAAAAATAATTTATAGAATTAAAATAAAAAATAAAAGTAAATAAACAACAATTTCCATAACAAAGTTTTCGCCAAATTGGCGGGGGAGGAGGGGGGGGGGGGAATCGTGCCAACGTGCGTATGTGACATTTGTGCCCAAAAAATATGCGAAATGCTACCATGATCGCAAAAGTTCATGATTTGTCTATTAGAATCTTCCGATTTGGCGAAGGATTAAGGGAAAATTAAATTATGAATAAATGTAACGTGTTGCAATGTTTAACATACATTTAAGGGAGACCAAACTGGTCGCAAGTGGCGGCTAGTATTTGAATAACATTCAAACATTGATTATGGAAAATAAACTAACATGAACTTTTGGAAGATCAAATGTTCAACTTATTTCAAGCTCAAAGTAATACTTTGTGTCATCTGATCTTACAACACTTTTCAAATTCTCTTTACCGTGCGTTTGCTTGGAGCTTATATTAGACGAAAGACATTTTTGTATGTAATTGAAATTAACTGGAATCCAGGTTTCATATCTCGAAATACGAAGTGGAAACATGACCACATGCGATTTTACATAGTGTGAATTTCGAAAGAAATTGCTTAAAAAATGTGCATGCACAATTCAAAAACATTTTATTCGATGAATAAACATTGCATAATATAAGCTCAAAATAATATACCTTATGACGGATATATTAAATCCGTGTGTCGTAAGAAGTGTGACAAGAATATGTGTAGAGATAGCGTAAGAATTTAATTAATTAGAAACAAATATTTGAATAACATTCAAACATTGATTATGGAAAATAAACTAACATGAACTTTCGGAAGATCAAATGTTCAACTTATTTCAAGCTCAAAGTAATACTTTGTGTATCTGATCTTACAACACTTTTCAAATTCTCTTTACCGTGCGTTTGCTTGGAACATATATTAGACGAAAGACATTTTTGTATGTAATTGAAATTAACTGGAATCCAGGTTTCGTATCTCGAAATACGAAGTGGAAACCTGACCACATACGATTTTACATAGTGTGAATTTCGAAAGAAATTGCTTAAAAAATGTGCATGCACAATTCAAAAACATTTTATTCGATGAATAAACATTGCATAATATAAGCTCAACATAATATACCTTATGACGGATATATTAAATCCGTGTGTCGTAAGAAGTATGACAAGAATGTGTGTAGAGATAGCATAAGAATTTAATTAATTAGAAAGAAATATTTGAATAACATTCAAACATTGATTATGGAAAATAAACTAACATGAACTTTCGGAAGATCAAATGTTCAACTTATTTCAAGCTCAAAGTAATACTTTGTGTCATCTGATCTTAGAAGACATTTTGAATTCACTTTGCCGTGCATTTACTAGGAACATGTATTACACCAAAGACATTTTTGTATGTAATCGAATTAACTGGAATTCAGGTTTCATATCTCTAAACACGAAGTGGAAATATGACCACATACTATTTTACATAGTGTAGATTTCAAAAGAAATCGCTTAATAAATGTGTATGCACAAATCAAAAATATTTTATCCTAATAGTACGATGATAAACATTGCACAATTTAAGCTAAACGAATACGTCTTATGACGGATATAGTAAATCCGTGTGACGAAAGAAATGTGACTAGAATACCTGCTTCGTTTCCGATATTTTCTTATTGTGAAGTAATTTAACATGAAAATACTATTCGTAAAAGTGAAGTACAATTTAAAAAATTCAGTATGCGTTTTAATCCTTTCAAGGGCAGTGGTATGTTTATGAAACCACTTAATTTTAATTCTCAAACGCCACAATGGCGCAAGAATTTTGAAAAATCTTTTCCATTTGATATATATGTGAAATATAGCTTTTTTCTTATTTCCAAATAATTTTTTTTGTAAATTACGGTGCCAGTCATTTATTTCAACATTTTAGTACTGAAAGTACTTTGCCCCTGAAAGGGTTAATCAAAATTTATTCATTTTTTAACAGTGTAATTCTATTTAATTTTTTACAATGTACAGATAACATACAGGATTGCTTTTAAAATTTATTCATTCTTAAATTGCTTTATTTAAATTTGACCTAGAGATGGCGAAGTAATTTCGTTTACTAGATATATAATGCGTGAATTACTTTTAAATATTAATTCTGTAAAGCCAGTAATATGAAATTTCGGAACATCAAATATTCAATTTTTTTTTCAATTTTGAAGTAATAGTCATATGATGTAAGAATTTCCTAATTCTTATAAGAATTTCCGAATTCTCGTTGCCGTGAATTTACATAGAATGTTGAGACATTTATTAGACCAAAACAATACCTATGATATAGTATTTACTGAAATCTAGGTTTCAATTTCCGAAAAACATCGTGGAAATATAATCTTGTATTACTCCATTTTATATAGTATATAGATTTCAGGAGAAAATGTTTCTCAAATGTGTATGTTCAATTCGGCTATATAGTGTGGTTATAATATAAGTATCTCTATTTGGAGCTGTCTGTAGCTCGAAGGAATAACCGAAATGAAACCAAAATCAGTACACTTACTATTCAAGAAGGGAGAAGAAGAATGGAACAATAAAAATTAATTGCAATAACCACCAACAGATGGCGCTACTGAGTGAGAAATGGTTACGCTTTCGCATGGCGGTGCTAATCATGTTCAGGTTCCACATGGCCATTGGGCCGGAGGAAACAATCCAGGCAGTGCACGACCTGCTCGACTGCGGAATGTAACGCATCAGAAGTGATATTTCGCATATGCGGTAAAATCATTGAGATATGCGACACCTCACGGTACACAGTATTACGCCTTACATTTCACACTCAAAAGCACCATCTGTCGGTGATTATTGCAGTTATTTTTTTTTTGTTCCATTCTTCTACCTCCTTCTCGAATAGTAAGTGTACCAATTTTGGTTTCATTCGGGTTATTCCTTCGAGCTACAGCAGTTCCAAATAGAGATACTTATATTATAACGACCCGGTATTTTATCGATATAGTTTGAAGAATAAAAGTTGGACGCTTCAAACTTAAAGGACTGTCTCTTACTATGGATGTATTCATGTGCCATAAGCAATGTAACTGAAATGTACGTATCATTTTAGTTTTTTTTATAGTGCAATGATTTGTCAAGAGAGTATCCGTAAAGCTGAAATATCAAAGTAATAGTTTGTGTCATCTGATCTTACAAGATTTTTCGAATTCTCTTTGTCGTTTATTTACTTGTAACATGCATCAGACCAAAGACATTTTTTGTATGTAGTTTAATTAACTAGAATCCATGTTTCATATCACGAAATGCGAAGTGGAAATATAACCACATGTCATTTTACGTAGTGTAGATTTCAAAAGAAATTGCTTAATAAATGTGCATGCACTATTCAAAAATTTCTTATGCGAATAGTTCGATGAATAAACATTGCACAATATAAGCTTAAAATAATATATCTTATGACAGATATATTAAATCCTTGTATTGTAAAAAATGTAAATAGAATATGTATAGAGATAACGTCAGAATTTAATTTATTAGAAACAAATATATGAATACCACTCAAACATTGATTCTGAAAAATACAATAACATGAACTTCCGGAAGATTAAATGTTCAACTTCCCTCAAGCTCAAAGTAAT
Organism: Maratus michaelseni; assembly: GCA_963931845.1. Taxonomy (NCBI): domain Eukaryota; kingdom Metazoa; phylum Arthropoda; class Arachnida; order Araneae; family Salticidae; genus Maratus; species Maratus michaelseni. The sequence goes on along the minus strand of OZ007597.1, from coordinate 100,613,094 downwards.
GCTTTGTGTCATCTGATCTGAAAAGACTTTTCGAATTCCCTTTTCCGAGCATTTATTTACTTGGAGCATGTATTACTAAAGGGATTTTTGTAAGCAATCAAATTTACTGAAATCCAGGTTCCATATCTTGAAAAACGAAGTGGAAATATTATCACGTACTACTCTATTTTACATAGTGTAAATTACAAAATAAATTCCTTAAAAATTGTGCATGCAGAATTCAATTTTGTATGCGAATAGTTCGAAGATTAAACATTGCACAATTTAATCTAAATATATATATATCATCTGACGGATATATTAAATCAGTGTGTCGTAAGAACGATATGTGTCCTTTTGAGATTTTTTTCTTATAGTGAAGTAAGTTGACTCGAAAATATTCGTAAAAGTGAAGCATTACTCAAAAAAATCAGTATGTGTTTTATTCTAAATTGATTCCATTTTTAACAGTGTATAGATAACATACAGAATTGCTTTAAAAAATTATTACATTCTTGGGACGAGATCGCATAAGTGTAATTTCTCAGTCTCCAATATATCACTCGGCATTTCTTTGCAATATAAATTCTCATTGAATGTTAAAAAATTTCTCTGTGATTTTTCTAAAATATTATGTTACTTCTACTGTGAAAATTATATATATATATATTTAAGTGGAATTTAAGTATTTTAAAAGTCACTACTGTCCCCTGTTCCCAACCTATAACTTGATCATTAAAACCATCAATGAACAACAATTATTAATAATTTTTGAAAAACCAATGCATTTATTATAAATATGAATCTCATGGAGCATAATAATAATTTATATGAGGAAAATGTGTAATATTTGTTTTTTGTTGAGTTTAATGTTCTGTCCCTCACTTTTTTGTTCACTGCTGTTACGGTATATGAATACCCTCATATATACACCAGATGGCAGTATTCAGTCATTTTCGGTATTGTTTCCAGTAGGGGAGTATCTGTTGTTCTCAAAATGTTGCCATTGCTTGCTGTTTGTTTATAAAAAAGATGTTCTGGATTGAAAAGATTGGGGAAAAGGTAAGAGTACCTTTATTAAACATCACTACTGTCCCCGTTGTAAATTTAAATATTGATATTTATAGATTAACCAAATTCTAGCCATATAATCGTAAGTTTGATGAAAATAGCGAATACAACATTCCAAAAGTTTTCTTTTTTAAGTAAAGTAGGCAAAAATTGCAAAAAATGTCACTACTGTTCCTAGGAGAGTAGTGTCTCGTTTTGTGTTTTGTCTGACAAAACTGCCATATCATATTTAATTTTCAATAACGTTTGTGCCCATCTACTAATTACTATTATGCAATATATCCGTTGTAATTAAAAATTCAAATTGAGTAGAATATGAGACTTTTAAAATTCAGATATCTGTGCAGCCAAAAATCCCACTTACGGAGAATGACCCTCTTAGATTACTTTATTACTTACCCATCATACGTAGTATAGGGTAAGTCTTGTAATCGTTTTGAAAATCGAAAAAAAAATTTTGACGGATTTACACGTTTCAGACACTGGAGATTCCAAAAAACATATTTAAAAAAAAAAAATTGCCGTCCGTCTGTGTGTCTGTGTGTGTGTGTGTCTGTGTGTGTGTCTGTGTGTGTGTCTGTGTGTGTGTGTGTCTGTGTGTGTGTCTGTGTGTGTGTGTGTCTGTGTGTGTGTCTGTGTGTGTGTCTGTGTGTCTGTAAACGCTCTATCTCCCGAAAAAATTGAGATAGAGACTTGCAATTTGGTATGTACTTAGTATGTAATAATGGGAAGAAGCCTATTTCATTTCAATAACCTCGATTAACCGGAACAATTTTTTTCGGACTCTCGAAATATTCGTTCTGATGAAAGGTATATAAAAATTTTCGAAATTGTTTATTTTAATATAAATTTTACAATAAAAAAACATAAATTTTGAATAAAGCATGAAGTCAATCGGATAATTAGTTGCCGAGATATTTGGAATCCTATTTTCCACACTCTTCGATTTTTCATGACCCTGTATTTCATCCAAATTTCACTTCAAAGATATATTTTAATTGGAAATTTGACGCTTAATCAGATGCAATAAACCGCTAGTTAATAGGATTATTATTTTTGGAGTTATAAGGAAAAACCTCGTTCAAGCAATTCAGTAATCGAGCCTTTAAAGTTTGTGACGTCATCAAGCCACGATTTTATTTGAATTGCAATGCATTTTATAAGTAGTTTACACATTTTTATTTTAATATTTTACATTATGCATATCCATGATGGGTAGGTATTACGGTGGCCCCCAACGACTAGTTTAAACTTGAGCTAGTAATTTTGTTTACTAGATATAATGGCTGAATCACTTTCAAATATCAATTCTGTAAAGAAAGTTATATAAAATTTCGAAACTTCAAATATTCAGTTTCTTTCAATTTTAAAGTAACACTTCGTGTTTTTTAAATATTATAAGAATTTTCAATGTCTCATTGCAATGCATTTTCATAGAACGCTGGGGCATGTATTACATCATAAAAATATCTATGATATAGAATTTATTGAAATCTAGATTTCACTTTTTCGAAATACATCGTGAAAATATAATCTTGTGTTGTTCCATTTTATATGGTATATAGATTTCAGCAGAAAATATTTCGAAAAAGTATATGTACAGTTCATAAATATTTTATCCGAATAGTGAAAAATAAAAGATGCACTCTTCAAACTTAGCCCACTATGTCTTATGATGGGCGTATAATGGGCGTATCCGTGTGCCAAAAGAAATGTAATCTATAATATATGTATTGTTTTAGATTTTTTTTTATAGTGCATTGATTTATCACGAAAGCATTCGTAAAAGAGGAGTATACATATACTCAGCAGAATACGCATACATGAGTTTTTCTCAGAATATGGATCAGATTATGGTCAGTTGCTTGGTCAACTTACCAGACAAGTTTATTATCTTATATGCGTTGCTCTTATTAGTACAGTACACGATAAATTTGTCTTGGTATTTCTTGATTCTTCTTCTTGGTTTTATTTCTGCTCTGGACTTATCTTTCTAACGTGTATCGGTAATTCTAGTATATCAGGAAATGAGTGAAAAATTGATTACAAAATTCCATATTTACATACAAAAACTAAATTCGATTAAATAAAAGAGCGTAATTAAAAAGGAATGGAAGTTAAAAGAAAATAAACATGTGCATATCCAACAAAAATTAAAGGTAAATTTAAAATACTTTTAAAGTTTTATTTATGTTTTATCAGTCTATGTAAATTATTTATAGTTATTTATAATCAACATAAACTATGAGAATTACATTCGAGCGATTTCTCGGAGTTTCGATTTTCTGAAAATATAGTTTACCTGTACAATTTTGATAATACATCTGTCTCATGTATACATTTATACGTTTTTCGTGTGCTATCCTTTCAAAGACATATAAATGGCGCTTTAGGGTAAAGTCGAGTAGCTGCGGACGGCGGGTAACCCTGGACATTTCAATTTCTAAGAAATTCAAAGTGTTGCGTAAATAAAGAATTATTGTAAATGAACGCCCTCTAGAGTCGAAACAAATACAGTTTAATTGGGACGTGGGTGCCGAGTAAATTAGTCGTGAGTGAGTGTTATTTTTTTCGTCAATAAATTTTCGTTGCTCCTGCCAAACTCTATTGCAGGTTATTAAGAAATATTAATTAGATTAATTAGATCTTATTTTAGATGATCTTTATTAGCCATTAAGATTGTGTTTATATAGATACATCGAATTTTTACTACAATTGTGATGTTTGTAAGGCAAAATAACGGTTGGGACACCATTGATTAATATGTATGGGGCTAGCCGCCGTTTCTTGTGACGCCAAATTGTTTTCAGTATATTTCGTTAAATAATTCGATATTATTAGCAATGTTTAATTAAAATCATTAAAGAAGTTCGTAATTTTATTTTAAGTATAAAATAAAGACAGAAATTTCATTTATTTGTTTTTTATTTGCAATTTATTAAAGTGTCCGGGGCTACCCGATCTTCCCCTACATATATTTTTTATTAAACTAAACCAACTTTCAATTTAGTCAACAACGTAAATCTTAGAAAAAGATAGGAAAGAGAGACAAATTCCTTACAAAAGTCTATGTGTGATCACAAAATATATTTCTTCTCTTTCAACTGTATAAAAATCATAAATCACTATACTATATACATACAAAACCCAAAGCCTAAAACTACTAAAAATAAAACTAATTTATGATATTTAATAATCTTCTAAAAGCTATTCCAAAATGAAAAATATCATTTCTATATGTCACAGCGTGATAGAGTTAAGAAGAAGTTAAGAAGTTTATATAATTTTTGACAATAAGTGATATTATTCATAGTAATTTCCGTAGTGCTTTCCTTTTACATTTCATTAAATTTTATGACGATTTGTTTAAGAATTCTGAAGACATATTGAAACAATAAGAAGAATTAACGAATTTAATACAGCACAGAGTATTGTGCACTTAAAATAATGAGAATCAATTGACTTTTGAATACGTCTGGCATGACTCTATTTAAAATTAATAAAGTAGTTTGATTTTTGAGAAAAGTTTAAAATTATTTTCGAGATTAATATTAGATGCGTTCGTAATTATGTAAATGCGTAGCACCTATAGTCGTCGTCTGGTTCGTACGTTCGTCCGCATATAACGGCGCAAAAACAACGCAACCGAATAGTTTGAAATTTAAGATATATAATCGTTGCAGAATTTTGTCGAGTCATTTCAAATTTTATGAAAATAGAATCAAACCTTCAAAAGATATTAATTAAAATGCTTACTATGTAATATAATTTTTTTTTTTAATCGGTACTTCCTTGTTATAGCAGCTTCTGAGGATTAATCGTCAAGTGACCGAGATGTATCGCCATGTTATCTGATATGTAAGATGGTATAGTCACGAGGGTAACGAAAAAGACAGGCTACCGCGGTGCATTCCACTTATCTTTTTTTACAGACCGCTAGAGTGACGTAATGCTCTTTTCGTACACCTGCATTGGTGGATTCGAGCATCACGTGACTCCAGCGGTCTGTAAAAAAAGATACGCGAAAAGCACCGCGGTAGCCTTTATTTTTCGTTAGCCTTGTATAGTCATATATGACGTATATGATATTTTATAACGTTTATGACCAATTTATAATCACATTCTTCATTCTATTAAATCCTATCATACGTAATTAATTCAATGATATCCTATGATAGCTAATGATTCTAGGTTGCCATAGTGATTACGTCCTATTCAAGATGGAATCATGTTATTTTCGTATTACTGAATTTAAAAACCGAATTTGGATACTAGAATTGTTTGCTTAAAGCAATACTGTAATGTACCGACAGTTTCTTGGATGGGTGTTTCCAGAGAAATAGATATTAAATAGAAAAAGAGTCAAAATATGGATTTCAAGTTCTGAAATTTTCAAAGCTAGGCTTAAGTTTCCCAATGGAATTTTCAGTAAATGCCAACAAAAGATTAAATGTTGCCAACTTAAAATGTACTTATTTTATGACGGAAATGAATTATATCATAATAACAAACGATATAATTCATTTCACTGAAACTATTTATAGTACGAACGAACCTCATTTGTTACGTTTGACGTACAATTTCCAACTTGTTTACTTCTGAAATCCGTGAACACAAAATTAAAGGAAGATGACAAAGATATAGCAAAATATTTTGTAAAAAACTTCCTTATTGTGAAACTTTATTTGCGTGCACAGTGGTTTATATTACTAAACAAGCTTTAATTTTTAGATTATTTTTATGCTGAAAATTCGCTAAACAATGTTGTATTTCCATAATTACATACATCCTTTGAGCACTTATATGTTTACGTGTAGACATTTTACATGCTCGCATCCATCTTCCATATTAACCATCTATGTTATTACATATACCTTACCATAACATATATTTTGAGATGCATATTTCTTTACACTTTTTCTGTATAAAATGCATTTATTCAGCTTGTAAATATGCTAGTTTAGACAGATGATTTTCACAGATGAACTTTATTTTCTTCATTAAAACATAACAACCTAATAACGCGTAAGTAGACAAATGTTGCCAGCTAGAAAATTAATTTCTTTGAGGGCTCAAGTTTTACTTTTACTAGCAAGTGTAAATGAAAAGAAAAAAGTCCTTCCGGCCTGTACCGGGAGGAAAAGGTAGCTTTCCTATATCTTCGTTTTAAAATTTCAGCTAATGTTACACGAAAACAGCAAGTTAAAATGCAAAGAAACGGTTACAAAAGATTCGTTAATACTGAATTAGAATAAGAAATTCGCCAAATTATTGAGCAATAGCCAAATTGGCTTCATTTATGAAGACTTATTTTGGTCTCCAAATTTGGCGATATTTCGTCAAATGTCGCCTATTTTGGCGAGAAAATGGCGCTAACGGATATGAATATATAGTTTTATGCGTATGATTGGTAAAATTATTACAACAATGAAAGAAAATAATTTGCGAGTAATCGCGTTAATGTGCTGTTTTGTTTCAAAATGTCAGCCAACCTAGAATTTCAAACTGCTCTATCTCAGCCAATTTTTAAGATAGAGTTAAACCAAAAAATGCTATGGAATCCTCGTATCAAGGCCTAACACTTAATTAAAAAATAAATTTGAATTATATTTATTTTAGTTTTAAATTTTTAAGTGGCCGCCATCTTGAAACAAAATGGTGGACCAAGCTGGCCAACGAACTCGGTCGAGACATTGGTGAGCTTAATACACACAATTAGTTTCATCAAAATTGATTTATAAATACGAGCGTTATCGTATGACATAGATCAGATATATATATATATATATATATATATATAAATCAACATTTGAACGTAGGGTGGTTTTGGGATCTGGGTGTCATGATCGGTGAAAATATATCGAAATTTTCCGGAACTGCTTTCCTCCGAATGGCTTTATACTTTTAGGTATTGAAAGCTACCTAACACTGCAGCTGAGATTCGCAAATTGTTGCGTAGAAACATTTTGCACAAAAGAAGCAAGTTATGATCACGTGATTTGTAGACTGGCACATTTTTTCTTCCTGAAATAGCGTTAAAAGTAGCATCAGTGCTCGCAACAAACTACTAGTTTTTTCTGTCGCGCTACTCGCTACATAACATTGTTCAAAATGTAGCCCTCTACACTACAAATTAGTCTTAAAACGAACGAATACGGTAGTTTCGCTACATGTAGATCGCTACTTCCGACCACTGAAGTACAGGGCCATCCGAAAAGAATGCCAGGAATACAAATTTGTGTTACGCAAATTAAGAAATACATGGGAATATAAATTTAGTGTTAAAATATTAGGAAAAGTACCAAGTTTTATGTCCATCTCAATATGTTTCGATATGTGTATCATTACTCACTCGACAGACGTCTAGACGATATTCAAGCTGCCTCAATGTCTTATAAAGCATCTCTGGTGGATACACTGTTAAAAATTTGCAGCAAACTGTCCAGTTATTTGACCGTTTTTATAGAAAACGGTTACATGATCGTAAACTAACTCTATTCTGACCACATTATTGCCCATATTATGGTCAGAATAGAGTTAAATTACGGTTGTTTAACCGTTTTGTTTAAAAATGGTCAAATAACTGGACAGTTTGCTGCAAATTTTTAACAGTGTAAGATTCGACGTTTTAAATGGCTGATATCAGTTATTCTTTCTCTGTACACAATGTTTTTAATGTATCCCTAGAAAAAGAAGTCCAGTGGCGTAAGGTCGGGGCTTCGTGGAGGCCACGGAATTGGGCCATCTCGTCCAATCCACGAGTTGGGGAACTTCTCATTCAAGGCTGCACATCATCTAGTGACCAGAAGGAAAACTTACATTCTTTCAGTATATTTCAACACAAGAATTATTTCCGCACGGTTAAGAATTAATTTTTTATAAGTTTGCAAACTCCCGGCATTATTTTTCGATTACCCTGTAAGTCTATCTTCAACTCTCTCTACATGACTGTGAGTATTAAAAAGTTAAGCAAATATTATCAGGTATTCGGAGATCAATATAGTCTCATTGCTAATGAGAGCATGTTGACTTCTAATGTCAGCATGCTCTTATTTTATCTTAAGGGGTCAGGTAACCTTTGAACTCACAAAATACATTAAAAAGGGACCTCTATAAGAATTACCATATTCCATAACTATTTGACTTTGAATTATGAAATTTAAAATGCATATTATTAAAGGTTTATTTTATAAATTAAATTGCTCCAAAAATGTATACACTAATATAAAGCTTTGAAATTTATTTTAAAATGTAATAAATTTTTTACGAAAGAATTATTCTTGCATGTACTGCGCGCATGATTTTCCACATTTAAATTGCTAAAACCAGACATTTTTTATGAGTACCCATATAATGTGTTCTCAAAATGACCAACGATAAAAAAAAATTAAATGTGTAGATCTTGAGAAAAAAAAAATTATTTTTTAGAGAAATTTGAAATATCGAGTTTTTTTTTTACTACAAAAGTAGTCATAAATTCTAAAATTGTTACTTGAGAAACATAATAGTAGGTCATTTTGTGCATCTGTCTGGTTAAGACATTCAGTCAAAATTTCATGAAATTCTAACCAACCATTTTTCTTAAATCGTGCGCGCAATGACCAAAATTGTCGTTTTGAGAAAATTGACTTCAAAGATCAAACTGTCCCTTGATCATATAAAAAAAGCTCATACTGTTTTAGACATAACTCCACTTCTAAAGTGAATTTTTGCCTGGGGTTTATTTTAAATTGTTCCTAAATAATCATATTTAATTATAAACTAATAAAAAAAATTTCGAATTTCTGACACTTTAAAGGTTATCTAACCCCTTAAGGCGATTCTCAAAAAAGTATTTTTCTGTACTAAACAACACGCAACGACACATTTTTGGACTCATATTTTATTGGTAAAAGCATGGAAATGGCAAACATTACTACTGAAGGGATTTGTAATTGTGCAGTTTTTCAATTTTCAATAAATAATTATATCTCGAGTTATACATCTTGAGTTGTTGTCTCAGGAGTGATATTTTCTTACCTTTCCGCGCTGCAATGCCTGGAAATTCAGTTCAGAACGCCACCTTTGGCAGAATTTTCTGAAAGATCGATTGCTTTTATCGTAGAATGGAAAAAATTGCTCGATTACATAGTTCCTAAATAGATAAGCCCATTAACCATTGGCTCGAGGCAATATGTCTCGTAGGTCTGGACATATCGATATCCTATGCTATATTGAAATTAATATATGTTTACATAATACATATACACATTGCAAAATATACAAGGTACATAATTAAAAAAGAGTAAAACACTAATAACAAACTAAAATATTGTATATAATTATGTCCACAAAACCCACATTTTGGGAGAGTATGACACTGTCATCTGCAGCAAGATCAGCAGAATCATTTTTGTTTTTTAAGTTGTCAAAATATTTCTAAAACAGTATATGCTTTGTTTTATATGAAGTGCTAAAATCTTTTCTGCTTCTCTAAGATTTTAACATATAAAATTACATTGGTGGCCAAAAGTGTGGACATTTTTTGAAAGTTTCATGTTTTTCAAATTTGTGTGCTTGTAGAATATATTAATTTTCACTTAAATACAAACGTTTATATCTCAAATTGAAGGTAATTTAATGTAGAATTTAATAATAAAGACAGTATTACAATATCTGTATTACAAAAAACGATATGCAACTAATAGTAAGATCTATCTTAGATTTGCATTTTTTAAAGTGATACTTACACAATCAATACTTAGTAGGATAAGCCTTATTTTTCAAGACAGCTTCACAGCGTCTTTTCATCGAGTGAACGAGTGTTTGGAGTTCATCTTTCGTAATCACATGGTGCCAAGAATCAATTATAGCTTCAATAATTGGATGGACGTTTTTTTCGTACAAGAATTTTCAAACGTCGCCACAAATTTTCAATTGGATTGATATCAGGGCTATTTCCTAGCCATGGTAATATATCTATGCCTTTATTTTGAAACAATGCTTTGCATACTTTTGCTGTGTGGTATGGAGCTGAATCCTGCTGAAAAATAAATGGTGCGTTGTTGGGGAAGAGATCCCTGATGGAAGGTATCAATTTTGGTTCCAGGACAGTTTCGATTATTTTTTGGCATTCAGGATGCCATCAATCACTTGAATTCGGCCCACACCATCTGCAGACATACATGCCCAAATCATGACATTTGTTGGGTTTTTTGTAGTTGCTTCAATGCAATCGGGATGAAGTGCTTCTCCTACTCTACGTCTCGCGTATTTTCTACCACCACTACCAAAGAGCAATATTTTACTCTCATCGCTCCAGATTACTTGCTTCCATTGATTTTCTGACCATTTAATGTGTTCTTTTGCCCACTTAACTCGTTTTTCGCGTTGCTTTTGATTTAAATATGGTTTTTTCCTTGGAATTCTAGCTTGTAGTCCAAATCCTTATAACCTTCTTCTTATTGTTCTTGAACTTACTGCAATACCCGCTGCATTCATTTCACATCTAATGGCATCTGATGAAATTATTTCTATATTTAAGGCATAGCCGTTTAATTTTTCTATCGGCAGTAGCACTTGTGCATTTTTTTCGGCCTAATTTGGCCTTATTTTCCACTGATTTCGTTTTTTCATAACGTAAACAGAACTTTCGTACACCAGAACAAGTCACTGAACCACCAACTTGTCTTGCAATTTCTGCATAAGAGAGGCCATTTTCTCTCAATATGACAATTCGGCTTCTTTTTGTAGATGTCCAATTAGTTCTTCTTGTTGATGACATTGTTTAAAATTAGTTTCATTAAAAAAAGGACTTTAAATATTCAAAAACAGCAATACTCTATTTAATTGTCCTAGTATGCATCATTCCGCAAAATATTTCCACAATAATAACTCTTTTACCATCGAAATAACCTAAACTATAGTTACCAAAGCCATTAAATAATAAGCCCAGTCAGATAGTGTTAAATTTGTTAGCGGGGACACTAGCGCCATTCCTCTGCTGCGGAAGGAGGACAAAACAGAAGTGCGTCGCAGAGAAACGATACGATTTATTTATATCGATATTTTATACGATTTTTATCGTTTGTATCGATTTTTTGTATTTGCACTTCCTTTAAAAGCTTGCTAATTATTGGGATATTTTACATTAAAGCTAAAATTATAATGAAAATAAAAAGAAAATTGGAATTTTAAATATTTTTTTTGTACCCATTTTAACAAAAAACTGATAGTTTAACAAGAATATTTTATAACAATATTTCATGATGTTAAATGTTTTTGAGATTTTTTAGCAATTTAATAATAATTTAAAATCTAGTAATTGAAATATTTACTCAATAAGAATGAAGATTATTTAAAGATTTTATGCATACAGGTTAACTAGAATAGAAAAAAAAAACTGAACATTTTTATATTTTACTGGATTTTTAAGAACTATGCAATTAAAAATTTTACAATTTATCAGAAATTTTTTCATAAAATAAATAAAATATAAAACGAAAAGAATAAATAAAATTTAACATCATGAAATATTTTTGATAAATTATTAGTTTTTTGTTAAAAATATATACAAAGAAATATTTAAAATTCCAATTTTATTTTTATTTTCATAATAGTTTTAGCTTTAATGTAAAAGGCCCCAGTAATTAGCAAGCATTTAAAGGAAGTGCAGGTTAAATTGCCCATAACATCTCACAATTTTGTATTCAGCATATCATTTTTTAACACTGTCCAACCTAGTTGAAAAGGGTTTATGGCTTCGGATTGCTTGTCCATGCTCTAACTCTCATAAATATACTCGAATTGCCCTGCAATTTTTGTCGTTTACTATAGCATGTTCCCTATTTCAACTTATAGTTTTTTTTACAGGGACAGTCAAAAATATTACATTACAGTCAATAGGAAATAATCATTTCAAGTGCATTTTGATGATGCTACGTCATTTAAAACATGATGAAATTGATATATAATTATGAAGCACATCAAAACAGGCGTTTTGTAGAATATGGTATGCAAAACATTAATTATTCATTTACAGGGTCAAACAAAAGAATTCTGTTACACATTGTACTATGGGGGGAAATCGTTTGTAGGTTAATATAGTGATATTTCACTATTTCAAACATAATGAAAATTATATGCATTACTGAGGTGCACTTATTAATTTCTCTCATCAAAGTGGTGTGAATTGCGTTTATTTACAGGGAGACACAAAGATATCAGTTACAATACAGGTGTGTTATTTAGAGTCAATGTGTGATATGTGAGTTTCAACTTTGGTTTGCGTTTTAAGTTTAACTAAATTTTTTTCATAGTACGTGTGTTTATAAACTCGGTTGTTCATATACACGGCTACACAAGGGAATCCGTAAGTATTACAGATTATGGGAGTGAATTACTTAAGGGTAGTTTTTAATTGTGTTAACCATTTTCCTGCTGAACTATGTTTAGTAAACTAATAAAAGTTTGTAGTATATAAATAAATTCATATACAGAGCTACACAAAGAAAAATATACATTGTCGTTTAAGGTTGGTAATTGCTGCGAGTGAATTTTAAGTTGCCTTTTAGCTTAATTATTGGTGTGTACAAAAGCTTCAGATAATATGCAGGGCTGTGCAAAAGATTTTGAGTGCATTTTCATTGGTTAGTGAAAATTGCTAAATGTGAATATTCTAACTGAACTAAATTTTATCATGCTATATATCCCCATCTCTTGATCATATACAGGGCTGCACAAAATAATTCGAGTACTTTTTTGACACTGGAATGTAATTTTGACAACTGTATTTTTCAATATGTTATATGTTTTCTATAATGTTTACTTACATATCTCCCTTCACCTTATTTAACGGTAAAGTTTCATTACAATTTTCTGGCTGTGTTGGAAAGTGTTTCATAATCACACATAATTTTTTGTTCTTGTTTTTAATACATTGATCTAGTTCTAGTTGCTAAAAATTATATTTACAAAGGAACCACTTTTGGTGCAGCTCGCACCTAGCATCCATACATGATACATTTCGTAGCCCTATACATAAAAGTTAGAGAACTGACAAAATTTCTCTGTTAAAGTCATATTTTTAATTTTTTTATACTATATTATTTTTTCATTATTGGATTTTTAATTGATAATTTCATGCCAAAAGCGAGTCAAGTCTCCAAATAGGGTGCTATTAATCCAAACCACTACTGACACAGCAGAAAAGTATGACATTCGTCCAGGGTTGTCTGAAAAAGTCTACAGTCAATGTCACGCCACCAAAAATGCAATTATAATGTTGAAATTTTTCAAAATGAAATTCTTAGGTTTTTAAAGAGTTTTTTAAACTTCTTTCAATATTTTATTCTTACTATTAACTAATTTGTATGTTAAAGTATTTAAAAAACTTCTCTGTTAATAGTCCAATAAATGGTCTCGAAAATTGCATTTTCTGAAAGTTATGCTGCTGTAAAATAAAAAAAATGATTTTAACACAAAAATTTTCAACAATTCTCAAACTTCGTAATATAGGGCTTTAAAATGCCACCTTGTCTCAATGCTAGGTGCGAGCTGTACCAAAAGAGGTTCCCTTGTTAGTAAAAAGCTTATTTAAAGAAATCAATATAATTGACCCTTCTCTCTTAAAAAACTACGAATTTTCATTAAATAAATATTTTATGTAAAAACAGATCATCATGAAATTTTGTAAAAAAAATTTCTTGCACTTTTTGGTTCAAATATCCACAGATACTTTAGAAAAGAAAAAGAAAACTTATGATTTTAATAATTTAGTAAACTGCAGCTAAAATGCTACTTTAAAAAATAATAAGACTTCAAACTTTTAATGTAACTATTGGGTTGCTCGGAAAGTTGGTTCGTACCGGAAAATTCTATTATTAGACATTAAATCAGATAGCTAATGTCTAATAATTGACGGGCAGAATTTTCTGGTACAAATTCTTAAGCAGAAGGAACTTTCTGAATAACCCAATATATGTATTTAATGACTAATTAGCAGATAGTTAACTATCAACATTTGTATAGATTTCTCTGTGGCATATGTTAAATTTAATCGAATCATTGCCTCTAGTATGTGAATTATATACTATATCAGAGATGAATTCAGCGGTTGGGGCAGGGTACACATACACCAGATGATTTGCAATTTTATGCTTTTATTTTTATATTATGTTAAAATTGTTATTATAAGACATTATAAGTAAGCTGTATTTCAAAACACAGGTACAATGACAAAGATTGTGCACTTAAAAAAAATGAAAAAGTTTCCTGTTGGAAATGGAATTATAGTTACCCTTATCGATAAGAAAACTTTTCCGAACCTACAAGGAATAAAATCTGGAAAAATAGAAAGTTGTTTCTTTCTGTCAAGAAACTTTTCCTTTTTGATTCAGAAACTTATCTTTAAATACAGAATAAATTCCTGTAGATTAATGAAATCTCTCCTTATGTATAAACATAAGCTTCCCAAATCAATAAGTAAACTCATCTTTAATAATAGAATCAATTCCTATAAATCTGTATAACTTTCAATTCACACAAAAAAGTTTTGAAAGAATAGACAGAAAACATTCCTTTTTAAAAAAGAAACATTTCTGAATTATTCATTCGGGAATCTTAAAAAAGGTAAAAATACCTCTGTAAAATAGTAACTTTCTTTTCTTTATGGAAATATATATTTTTTTTAATCAGAAAAAAATCCCGTATCATAAAGACTTTTTCCTTATAAGGAGTAAGAACAATGACAGATGAAAATACTCACCTCTTGGACATTATTTTTGTTTCCTTTTATCTAACTTAAATATTATTAAGAATCTTTTTTGCATGCCTATTCACACAATCAGAATTACAGATAAATGGGTAATAAGAATACTTCAAGTATGTTAAGATCATAAAATAGATTACTTTGGTATGTTTTGTATTACAATGGTCCAATTTAACGTATTTTCATCTTTAAATTTTATTTATTTGTTACAAGTACACTTTTTTATGTTCATAATATACATAGCATACTTCTTGTTTATTTGTAATCTGCATGTATACGTATCCTTAATATATTCAGTCAAGATAAAAACAAAAGCAAAATTGTCCAAAACAAACCATTTCGCCTGCTAAAATTTTCCCGCACCCTTAAAAGCACTTTTTTTTTTTGTGAAAAATGTAAATTGTCATATAAATGGAAAACAAATCTGGTGAAAACAATTTAGCTTTATCTTTAAATGGTTTTCTTAATTGAAATGAATTGGAAAAATTATCAACATGGAACTGAATAGACATAATTCAAAAACATTGTTTAATACTAACTATTCTCTCGTTTTAGCAGTGATGAATTCAGCAGAAGGCTTGGGATACACACAGTGGAGGATTTGTGGTTTTATGCTTATAAAAATATAATTTTTTATGTTTAAAGTTATATCATAAGTAAGTTGTCTCTAAAAACACAGATAAAACGACAAAGTTCATGGTTCATACACTTGAGAACGATTTTATGTTTATATTTGTTGTAGAAGTGCAATGTTCACCCCCCCCCCTCCCCTTTTGGAGGAGAATTTTTGTTTTAACACTGACCTTCACAGTACCCATAACCAAAAATAATAATAATATTAAATTTAATGCATTTCATTTTGTATGGAGTGTTTTTAAAAAGGTAAAATTCTACATATTTTTTATGTTATATAAGTTAGTTGTTTCTCAAAATACAAATATATCAAACAAAATTCAAGCACTTTTCAAGGATGTTCAAGGGTTGTTTTAGATCAAAGTGTGAAAAAAAGGGAGAAAAAAAATACTTTTCAAAAATTAAAATCAGATTTTTAAATTAAGGATTTTTTTCTTCCTAAGTTAAGATATTGATATGCAACTTAGATTTGTAGGAGGTTTTAAAAATAATCTGTCTTCATACTTCAGGTATTCTTGTAAAAATCTTGCTAAAATAATGTGTACTAATATATATATATATATATAAATATATTATTATAATAAATCAAGCTGTCTTAATGAAGACAAATTCTGGAACAATGTTATCTTTTGAGTTTTCAGAAGTAATTTAGTAACATACAGATCATTTAAAAGTAAACTAAGACAATATTTAGAAAAAAAATACTGTATACAATTGTTTAGAAATCTTTAACTTCAAAAACAATTTCCCCAAATCTAGATGTAAAGTATTTTGTACACCTGAAAAAATTTTCAATCATTTTGTACTTTTTAGTATTATTATTCATTTGGAGAAAAGAATCTTTCTAAATATATTTGGTATTTTTTATGTTAGCCGGATGTCAATTATATAGAGATGTAATCATTGGCACCCAGCTAACATAAAAATAGCAGTTATTTGTATTCTTTAATTTTTATTTAGTACTTTACTTAATTATTACTATTAAGTGTAGAAGCATTAATATGTGTCTTTGTGTAGAATATTATAGTGAACATGGTATTTTCAGGTACTTTAATAAGATGTTTTAATAAATTTACAATCAGCAGAAAAAGAAAAAAAATCTTATCTATTTATATTATTAAAAGAATTTTCAAGTTTCTGTTCAAGAGAAAACATATATATATATATATATATATATATATATATATTGATTGATCATTTATAAACATATGTAGACTTCCAGCCTTTATTATCTGTATTTTGTGCTTTCAAACGCTGTGAAACAAACATAGATAAAAGTTGAAATAACGTGAAGGTCGTTTAAATTTTTCAAAAATAAAATTTCAACAGTGATTTACATCAATGATAGATCCTATTTTTAATCAGCTTACCATAGTTTAGGTATACACAACATTACATAAATTAAAATGGTTCTAGAATAAATATAATACATAAGAAAAAAATCACCACATTGCTTGACTATTTCAAAGAATTCTTATCAGATCTTTAGATATTACGATATATATTTTTTCAAGACAATATATTAAAAAAAAACTTTTAAATAATAAAGTATAGTTATTTAGTAAGGTACATTTATACCATCGGTAAAAATATCATACATTAAAAGTAAAGTAATATCACTACAAGAGCAGAAGTGAATTCTCAAATGAAGTTGCTTTTCATGATATTGAATTTACTTAAAGATTTGCGATTAAAGAACATTACTTCAAAATTAGAAGTCAGATAGGGATTTCCCCTTATTTCTTATTACTGACTTCTCCTATTACTTAACATTTAATCAAAGTAATTAACTTAACTGCAAAAGGATAACAATGTTATGTGGTGGATAGACAATAAAGATGATCATTTAAAAGAACAAACACATTTATTAAACATTTAAAAACAAACAATAAATAAAAATGAATGTTTCAAAATTATATTATTTTGTGATACTTTATATTTAATTGAAATAATAAAATACAGCTCACAGATGCAAAATATTTACATCTTGAGATATTAGATTAAGATAGCTGTTTGCAGAGTGTGTACTTCTGGTGTCATTAAAGTTCATTACCATGATGATATAGAGCGATCACCACAAAGTCTGTAATTATTATACAAACCGATTTCCGACTTACTCTTTTCCTGAATTCCAATAAGCTTTATCCATCGCTGACATCTAAGGAAGACATAAGAATTCAAATTTGAATTAATATAAATTATGAGCATACAATTTGTGGATATTTACAGGTTGAATAGGGGAGATTTACTTGATAAAATTTTATCATCTTCTTAGGAATACTAACGATTTAAAAGAGAGAATTTTTAAAGCGTAAACTGTTGGAATCTGATGCCTACTTTCTGATGGTGAAAATCTTGTTTTAATAATTATATTAGGTAATGAGTAATCACGCTTCTAAATTTCCCCCGTAGACTAACATTAGATTTCATGATCGGGAGTTTCAGTGAAGCAGCCCCTTAATAATGCATGTGTTGTTACTTTATATATGCCATATGTACATCGTATACACATGTCATACACGACCTGTACTTAACAAATTTAATAAAATCTAGTAACGAAGAAAACATTTCGCAGGTAAATATATATATATATATATATGTAATTTGACAAAACACAAATTTTTATTTTATGAATTGAGAAAAATTTAGAATAATATATAATTAAATTCAGAAAGATAACATAAACTTCCTTTTGTAATATTATCTCTAAAAAAAAATAATGCTATAAAGGCCGAATTAACTGGCATGTCCGAGAAATGCTGATGCCTCAGCAGTTGAGTGCTATAAAATGGTTATCTGATGATCGGGGGGGGGGGGGGAGAGAATTATTGACACCATGTCAAAAAAATAATAATAATTTAACAAATTACAAAAACCGTTAGGAAAATGTTCCGAAAGCTTAAAAAAAAATGCCTGCCAAGGTTGCAGTTATGATTTCGCCAACATCATCGCAAAGCTTATATATGCATCCTAGATACGCATATATATAATATATATATATATTCCAAACACTCCTATATATGCCATATACGTCATTACACACATATTATTAACGTCTTATGTGTCATATATACATCATATACACATGTCATATATATACATCATATATGCATTATATATGACTATAACTTGGGCATATACGTCAAGAAATGTTATATATATATAATATATTATTATAATGCCATACATGCTTTATAATTTGGCGATAAATCTTGGTCGCTTGGCGATTCATCTTTGGAACCCGTGATAACAGGAAAGTACCCAAATTTTAATCATATCAGCATAAAATTAATACAGAAATAGGGATCTGTTTCATACTTTAATGTTTAAAAAACGGGAGAAAAGTATGAGCATGTCAGGAATTGGCACAGACGCACCATGTTGAATTTTTTTTTCTCGCCAATTTGGCGAAAACTTTGTTTTGGAATATTAGTTACAAATAGTATGCAATAATAGCACGTGATTTTTTATTTCAATATAAAAATAAAATAATATAATAAAAATAAATAAATGGTAGTTTGATGTAAATAAATTTGTTACTTTGATACTTTTCTATTGATAAATATAGTAAAAATAATTTATAGAATAAAAATAAAAATAAATAAACAAAATAATCGGTTTACCATGTGAGGCTAAAAATTGCCATTTTGTTGTAATTGCGCCAACATGGTTTGTATATAACATCTGTGCCCAGGAATTTTAACATAGTTGAGCAGAGAAAAGTCTTTTTTATGTAAATCGCCTTAATGATAAACTGTTAATATTGATAAAATAAATATTTGCATATTAATAATTAGTATATAATAGCTGTTCACAATATATAGACACAGAACTTCCAAACAAATAACTTAATTTTAACACAATGGCTAGTTTGCCATTAAAGGAAAAAATCCCCTAAATTTGGCGACTTTTTTCCTTTTTTTAACCGATTAATTTTTTTGTCTGCGTGAGTGTAAAGCATCTTAGCCACCAACGTTAAATAAATAAACAGTAAAATAAAAAAATTGAATATACAAAATCGTATCTTAATCTCACTTCTCTAGGACCAGATTTTGGATCTTAGCGAGTATCGCCAAAGTTGGAAAGATTTTTTTCGCGCGTATATTTTGCAGACCACTGCAGCATCTATACCAAATATATATATATATATATATATAGGGTAGATGTGCCAGTAATGGACACCCTTAAGGAATTTCAGTACTTTTTGGTTAGCCGGGCGCCAGTGATATATGTACATATATAAATACATACGTATATACACACACATATATATATACATACATATATGTATATATATGTGTATGTATATATATATGTACCGGGTGTCCTAAAAAGGACTGACTGATTTTAAAATTCAATAACTTACAAACGGTGACAGATATTTAAAAAATTCTTGCAGGAGAGTGATGTACGATGTCAGGAGTTTTTTTACTGCGATTCCCGGTTTTAGTTTGAATTTTCATCAATAGATGGCGCTGAGAGCAATAGGCACTCAGTCGAGACCAAAACTGAAACCAGGAGGTTACATGTATGGAGTGGGTCTCTTTCACCAATACAATTTTTGTTAGGGCACGATTCTGAGCTCAGTCGTTATATTTTCGATGAAATGTGTTGTTGCCATGGAAATAAGGAATTCCTCAACATAACGACAGCGTTCAGAATTTGGCATGAATTAGTAAGCAGTATGTGAGAGAGCAGACGATTTTATATTTATGAAGTTTTATTTTCCTGGATTTAATTACTTTTTATCGTCTGATTTAAATAATATTTTGTGCATCGCATCTTAAAACTAGGAGAAGAGATTCAGTATTTTTTTTCCTTTTGTTGTTGTTAAAAATTTCATAAATTGTGTTAAATTCTAAGAAGATTTCAGATCTTTTAAGGAAGTTTTTCAGTATATTTTTATGCATGTTGAATCCAGTTTAAAAGAATCTTGGAAATGGTTTATACTTTGGAAGAAAGAATATTTATAATACTAGAGTACTACCGCTTGGATCAAAGCATAATAGCTACAAGAAGAAGTTTCCAAGAGAAATTTAACGTAAGGAATGCTCCGCATACAAATACAATTAAACAATTGTATGAGAAATTTGTAAAAACCGGTAGTGTTGCCGACGATTTGATAGACAAAGTTGGACGACATAAATCGGCCATGACTGAATCTAACGTAGATGTTATTAAAAATGTTATTAATCAAGATTCGAGAATATCGGTCCGTAAAATTGCAGCTTCATGCTCAGTGAGTAAAACCGCAACGCACAAAATTCTGCGAAAATGCTTGGAAATGTATCCTTACAAAATACAAACGCAGGAACCACTTCCTATCATTATGAAAGAAAAAAGACTAACTTTTGCAAATGAAATGCTACAGTTGATAGATGAAGGGGGTATTGACGCAAACCAAATTTGGTTTTCTGACGAAGCGTATTTCCATCTGGATGGTTTCGTCAATAAACAGAATTGGAGGATATGGGGAACTGAGAACCCTCATGTGTGCGTGCCACGATCAGTCTACTCACAAAAATTACTGTGTGGGCAGCCTTATCTAGCAGTGGAATTATTGGGCATTTTTTTTTGGAGGAAACTGTAAATTCAAGTCGATACATCGAAATATTGCACCAGTTTGTGGCCATGTTGAATACCTTAGGTAATTTACAAACAGATTGGTTCATGCAAGACGGTGCGAGACCTCATCGGACAGCTGATGTTTTCACTTTCCTCAATGAATATTTTGATAACCGTGTCATTGCATTGCATTATCAAAATTCAACCGATACAGGTATGGATTGGCCACCGTGTTCGCCGGACCTCAATCCATGCGATTTCTTCCTATGGGGCTACCTAAAGGATGCAGTGCACAGACATAATCCCACCACTATTACTGAACTGCAACAAATCATTACTCATGAATGCGAAGCTATTTCAGAAAGAACTTTGCAGAACGTATGTGGTAATTTTGTTCTCCGTTTAAGACATATGATTGTGTCGAATGGTGGGCATTTTGAGAATATCGTAATGTGATTGAACGCGTCTAATTTCTGGTTTTTACCCTTTTCTCCTTGGATTGAGGCATTCACATTCTTTTAAATATGAGTTATAAAGAGTTGATATGTTTATAGAATTTTACAAATCTGTATTTATCCGATGTAATTTTCTTTATCTGTTTGGTTAATTTTTTTAGCTATATAAGTTTAATGATCAGTTATTTTTTAGAAACATTTTTAACTGTTCGAACATATTTGAAAATATTTATTTTGTTATTTTGCTTATTATTTCTTTATTAACTTTGTTATCATTATCAATTTCTCTATAAAAAATAGTGACACCGTCATTTATCCAATCGATATAGTCATTCTGATTTATTATTCATAAAACTTTCCTTTTACAGTATAATACACTTTCTGTATGCATATATTTATTTTGTAGTAATAATTTGTTATCTTCGGAAGAGCTTTGTATTTCTGGTAAATAAATGGTGAGAGAAACATTTGACAACGTATTATTTATATTTTGAATATCCATTTCATTTGCGACTTTTTGTGTAAGTTCTTGAAATTAAGGCAATAAATAAATAAATTCTTACAAGTGATGCTTTAAGAAGAAGTAATCAAAATCTTCTAAACAGGATTGTTATTCTCATAACAAGTGAGTAAGTGTGATCGAAGATCGCATAAAGGGTTTCGTTTAATATTCCTTTCAAAACACTTTATCCTTTCTTTAACAAATCCAAATGAATTTCATTTCCAAATAATAATAATAATAATAATAATAATGTTTTATATAAAGTAAAAATTTGCCGGTCTATTTTTCTCGTTTTTTCGAATATCTGAACTGGCTCCAGATAGCGGGCTAAGCCCGCTATTATATTCTGTCATAATAATATCTGTCATCTGGACCAAATCCGATATAAAAAAAATCAATTTCAAAATGAAACATGTGGTATAGAGACCTTCAAAATTTTAAAATATGCCAATATTCCATAATCGAGTTTTTATCATGATTCAATATATTCCTCAAACTTATATATTTACTATTCTCTATTACTCATATTGATACTCTGTTTGTATTATTCTGAAACATTTGAAAATCCGTTATGACGTCAGATTAATTTTCATTTTAATTCTCTAATGACGTCATATTAAGCTGCTTTCTGTATTTACACATACTTACACTCCTTGTATTATTGAGAAATGTTTGAAAATTTCCGTTTAATTACCAATATCACGTCATATTAATCTTTTTTTTTTCAACTGGTGGAACTTCTTATTTCATTTTCATTTTTCACGTGGAAATATTTTAATAGAAAATTAATTATTGTAGAAAGAATTTTTTTGTGGATTTTTAATTGTTGGCAACTGCTATAACGAAAAATGTTTAAATTTAATAGGTAAAGGCTGATAGGTTTTTGGTTTTTTATTTCTATATAAAATAATACGATTTTTTTCAAATTTTATGATTTGGAACTTCATAGCAGGTATTCAGCTAATAAGTACACAAAGCTTCAGCTCTGTAAGTTAAATAGTTTCTGTGAACCGCCTCTGTGAGGGACAAACAACGAAGCGGGAGTAATAAGGTTTCGTGAGATGAACGAAACCCTAAGAATGCAAAAGAAAATTGCCGCAACTCAAAATAATTCGTTCTAATTTTACTTCGCCATGCGTTAAAAACGCCACAATAAGTTCACCATTTCATGAGATGAAAGAATATATCTAATTAAACATTTTAGAAAACGCATAACACATTTTAAAACAAGATTTCAGTAATTACTACCCATAGCCAAAAAAGTACTCCACTTTTTTTGAAAGGCCCTGTATATGACCTATAAAACTGTACATATTCTACATAGTATTCTAAAGTTTAGTTTAATAAGTAAATACATAATGCAGTTGAAAATTCACTTTCAGAGGTTTCTAGTAATAGACGGAAACATATTAGAATTCTTTTGTACAGTCCTGTAAATTACCTAGAAATTTTTTACATGCCAAATATAAAACTAAATTTTAATTCAGGCAAAAAACACGGTAAAAATTACTGAAATAGCAATTCCAGAAATTATCATCCATCGGCGGCCATATATTTAGTTCTTTGCGTGGCCCTGTAAATGATATCATTAAAATGCATAACATAGCTCGAATAAAAAACTCTTTTCTGGAATTCACGCTCATAGTTGGTAATGCTTACGAATTCTTTTGTGTAGCCCTGTATATGATCTATAGCATTATACACATCACGTAGTATGCAAAAATGTTTTTTAAACTGCTTACCATAACTGAAAGCGCACTTCCAGCAATTATCGCCTATAGACAGTATTCCTGATACAGTACTTCAAACGAAATCTTTCGCGTGTCCCTGTAAATGAACGAAAAATGTACATCATATTATACAACAAGTATCTTTCAGTAAACCTCGGTAATGTATGTCAGTTTCATTATATTAGAAATACTGTAACATAATTAAAATACGCATCAAACCGTTTTTCCCCGCAGGCCATTATGTAGCAGAATTAATTGCGTAGCCTTGTAAATGAATGATAAATGCTTTACACTCCATATTGTACAGAAAACATGTCCACTTCATAAATGTAAATCAATTTCATTATGTTTGTAACGGTGTAACATCATTAATATACACCGTAAACGATTTTTTCCCATGTACCATCATGCAATGAAACTATTTTGGGTGGCCTTGTAAACGAATTAAAAGTTCTACACATGCAATATTCGATTGCAAGCATCTTTTAGTGCACTTTAGTGCTATATATTATTTTCAATAAGTTTGAAATAGTGTAACATCATTAAAATACAGTGCAGAGGAATTATCCCACTGACCACAATAAAACGGGCATGCTTTTAAGTGCCCCTGTAACCGAACTATAATTGTTACAAAATTCGTTTTCAATACAGAGCACTCCATGGTAAACCTCAATATACTATATCAGATACATACATGGCAATTTGAATATATTTACACAAGTTAGAGCATGGAGAGACCGTCCGATAAACCAAGTGCATAAACACTTTTCAATTGTGCTGGAAAGTCTTAGAAAGAAAAAAAAATTGATGAATAAAGAAGACACTCATTTTTAAAAGACCTTATCCTTCTTGGAATGTAACAAGTTTAAAAAAAATTGATATTTTGAACATTGTCGTTACACATTTCTATTTGGTAGAAGTCGTTTTCGTGGAAACAATACTTTTTCCTATTGTTGCTCTGACTCTCCCTGCCTACAATATTGAAGTCATACCGTCTCAGTTCAGAATCGGGCTCTAACAAAAATTGTATTGGTGAAAGAGACCCACTCCATACATGTAACCTCCTGATTTCAGTTTTGGTCTCGACTGAGTGCCTATTGCTCTCAGCGCCATCTATTGATGAAAATTCAAACTAAAACTGGGAATCGCAGCAAAAAAACTCCTGACATCGTACATCACTCTCCTGCAAGAATTTTTTAAATATCTGTCACCGTTTGTAAGTTATTGAATTTTAAAATCAGTCAGTCCTTTTTAGGACACCCGGTATATATATCACTGGCGCCCGGCTAACCGAAAAGTACCGAAATTTCTTTAAAAATTATTTTTTAATTAATAGTTATAATTGTTATATTCCACATTTTTTAATATTATATCAATCTACCAACAATATTTAACCATGCTCATAGTCACATTTCCCAATGTGAATCGAAATTTAATTGTAAATAACAGAAATAAATAAAAACACCCTAAATTCCAGTAATGGACACCCCACAAAATGATATTATGATTGTATTTAAAACTAGAATTTAAAGAAAGCATATTAATGAAATAAAAGGCTGAATTTTTATTGGTTATTTTTTTACAAACCAAAAATGTTGAAGGTGGCCCATTACTGGAAGGCGGTCCATTACTGGCACATCTACCATATATATATATAAACACAAAAATATCCGATATTTTCAAAATAAACAATGTATTGACGATTATAAATATTTTCAGATATTGCAGTTTAAACTAAAATAAATCAAACTAGAAAAGATTATTTCAAATGAAAATTTAAATAATGTATATCTAAATTTAACAGTTTATCTTTCAGTGGCTATTTCATGTAAATAATATCTCGCATAATTATTGGTTTTACATTTAAATTATCAACTTCAAACTAGGAAAATATATTTCTAGCTCTAAAAAAGGGCACAATTAATAACAGTTGAAAAATTCATTTACACTTATTTGACTGAAAATATCATACACAGTATTTAGAAAATAAATATCAAGTATATGAAAATAGCGAACATCATGATATTTTACACATAAATATTGGCTATACCTTATATATCACCGAACTCTGTTGGTTTAAACTATTTACTGGAAACAGCGTAATTTTTAAGTACCGAATCGTTAGAAAACTATTACTTTATTTTCAGCCTTCAATGGTCGAGCTCTGATATAACAACTGTGTGAATAATATATTTATAAATATTAATTACATTTATAAATCTGTATATCAGAGACAGATTACATCAGCTCCGCAGTTTTATTTTGAAATCATTTTATGAAATATTTATAACATTTAACCAGTTTAATTTATTTCATATTTGTTTTATTAATTAGTAATTATAAAAGTTGTTTAAAGAAGTTTTGAATTCTAAGGGTAAAATCAATTCCATATCGCCATTTCTTCCGTATACAAACTATTTACAAACCGAAAATAAAAACATTTAATTAATTTAAATTAATCTTACTTGAGAAAAAATTGATTTATATATGATTTATTTAACCAATGTTAAATAAAGAAACAGTAAAATAAAAATAAAAAATTTGAATATGCAAAATCGAAAATCAAAACATGGAACTTAACTTACCCCGTCATTGTGTTGCCATTCCTTCACGACAAATCCACCATCCGCGAATTGCAGCACTCCCAACCGCTAGATGGCGCTATTTTCAACTTGCGAAAAGTTTCCCATTTATCTGACTGGGCTTATTATTTAATGGCTTTGATAGTTACAGACATTTGATTGGTCCTCATAACAGTGTTTGTGATTGGCTAGTACGCTTTTATTTCAAAACACGTCCTTATTCAAAACGATTTGTGTTTGTTTGTTCGACTAAAATGAGCATAACTTTTTTTGTAATACAGATATTGTAATACTGTTTTTATTATTAAATTTTACATTAAATTACCTTCAATTGGATATATAAACATTTGTATTTAAGTGAAAATTAATATATTCTACAAGCACACAAAGTTGAAAAACATGAAACTTTCAGAAAATGTCCAAACTTTTGGCCACCACTGTATAAATTAAATATATATTTTAGAAACATTTTGATAACTAAAAAAAAAAAAAAACATACATCTTTTAAGAAAGTACACAGAAAAAATAATTTTAAAATATTTTAAAAATACAAATGCTTTACACGCCCATAAGTTTGACATTAGTGGGGAGAATTTGAGACCTCACTGACCATAAACCTTAAAGAAGGAGAATTTTGAAGAATTAATTGGGTCCATTCGTTGAGCTACAGGGAGGAAGGTTTGCGATGTTTATATGTTTGTGTTAGAGGGCATTCAATGATATAGTGATCTTTGATTGATAACAAACAGCAGACGCATACCAATTTCATGTGTTTGCGAACAAAATTCAATTCAGAATTGTGTCAGAAAGTAACATGTTTGGATTAGAGAACAACCTAACTACAACATCTTTATATCAATATGCTAACTTTATGTTAGTTACAAAATATTTTGTGTGACATATTTTGTGCGAATTTAATTTATGTAAAAATGACATCTTTGTAATTTTTTAAAAATTTTATTTGAATTACTGATAGAGTTGTCATAAAGATCAGCAATATTCGAAAGAAAAGCATTGCGGAGATTAAAATCAATAATATCACTTAATGTCAAAAATGATTAAAAAAAAAAAAATCCTATTACACTGTATTAGAGAAATGATTTGTTTCATCTGAAATAGCTTTCAGAACAGTAAAATATCATAAACTATTTTCGTCGTTTCAGTTTTATGGTTTCAGTTTCAAAATGTTCAGTTTTAAATATGGTGATTTAGGATTTTTATGTTGTTGGGAGAGACGACGTGTATTTTGTGCACTGTAATAAAAGACAAATGTTCTTTAATATACGAAAATATAATATAATCTAGGACTAAAATATACAAACACCTGTCCCGACTAACCTATAACTCCGTAAAGCGTTCTTTATCCTTAGAAACCCCAGAACATGCATATAAATTTTGCATTTTCTCACGACAACTTAAATAAGCTATTATTTGTTACATACGAGGGTATTTTTAAAGAAAGTATCGTTTTGACATAAAAAAACAGAAACAAGTGTAATTTTCTTACCAATTTTATTTTTATATGAAAACCTTTACTCCAGACTATTTTTCTACATAATTTCCGCCAATATTAAGGCTTTTATCGTATTGTACAACCAGTTTTTGACTCCACTCTTGATAGAAGTCTGCTGCCTGATTTGACACCCACTGCAACACTGCCGTTTTGAAACCCGAGGAAATTCATCAGATAATGACGAAATCGTAAATCGCCTGTCCTTTTTTCACTCTTTCGTCAACATTCTGCACCAAATCTTCAGTAATGACTAAAGCTCGCCCACTTCGTTCCTCATCATGAACATTTGTGTGGCCATCTTTAAAACTCTAACCCATCTCCGTTCCATTCCACCAGTCATAATGTAACCAGTGTCCGTAAACATCACTAATCTGACGATGAATCTCAGCCGCTTTCACGTCTCTAGCACTAAGAAAACGAATCACCAATCGTATTTCACAAGCGGTGGGATTCTCGATCCATTTTAAATACTCCAAAACAAACATTAACACGGTCGAATGTTTCCGTAATGGCGCCTGTGGCTTGCCAACAGATGTAGGTAAACATCGCGCAGGCGCAGAATGCCGACCACAGCGCCGCCAAGCCGGAATTTCAAAACGGTCCTTATTTTTAAAATAACCCTGTAGTCCAGGGGAAATGTATATGTTACCTTGCAAAAAGTCGGGTAGAAGATTTTTTTTCCAACTTGTATATAATGAGGCCAGTATGGAAAAAACGATTTATCCAACAAAATTTCCTTAGGGAGAATTTTCTGGGACCGAAAAACAACAAAATTTTGGGACTTTTTTTGTTGTTTTTTAAATATCTGGAGACCCGTTGTCGTAGCATATTATTTGTTAGGTACAATGTTAAAGAAGACAAAATTCTCTACAACATTCATATTTACAACTTTTTTATACACTCAATAGCAAGCGCAGTATGACATTTCTAAAATAAGACAATTTTTTTAATTTCCTTAAAAACCGTGAAAAACGTTCTTTTGTCCCGATGATTCAAATGTTCTTCATGGATGTAATGATGTATGTCAACTTCTACATATTGACAGCAGAAAATTATCTATTATTTGCATACCCTCTTCTTAATTTTCATCACAACACGCATATTTTATAATTAATAAATGTATATAATTTAGCAAGTAGGGGGAGGGTGGATGACTAAGACAATTTTCACATTTAGACAATAACTTTAAGTATATACAATTGTTAATTTTAAAGTATTATTTAAAAGAATATTTTAAAATTTAGTAACTTATTGGCACGACAGTTTAAAAAAAATCTTGTTTAATTTTAATAATTATTTTTATAATGCATACATATTGTTCATTTTATTCCATAAACATTTTATTCTATAGTACAATGGTATATTTTATTTACAAATTATTGATGACATACGTTTTAATGTTTTACTGTTTTGAGTATATCAAACATTGGATTGCAATTCCATATAAAAGGTTCAAAAAATAATTATATCTTATGTAACAAATACTTTTACTTTATAAAATATCAACAATAAAAATGACAACAGATTATTTCATTAATTAATATTATGCATTTATATCTCTTGTAAAATTTAAAAATTCTATCAATAAAATATTTGAGATAACTATTTTACAAAAAAATTTTCAAAATATTAGTTTTAGTAAATATTATCATTATTTTTTTCACTTTTATTATATAAATATAACAAGAGATTATAACATTTTAGCGAGCAAAAATACATAAAATTTTAATCTTTTATCTATTAAATGCTTTAAAGCTCAAACAGAAAAACTTATTTTGGTTGTTGAAAAATACACTTTGTGGAATATTTTATCTTCTGTAATGTGTACTGTTTTGAAACTATATCTGTTGAATGATCTCAGTGTAACCATTTATCAAATGAAATACCAAGTTATTTATGATTGTAGACCATATGTAAACATTTTTGTTGTTACATTCATCCCCTATCTCATTCAAGTCCACTTTCCCTACACAATAAAGTAGGGCACGCAATATAATTGCATAAGCTAAATGAAAAAAATTATTTTAATAATAATAATTTCTACGGGATATTTAACAATATTTCTGTCTGTCTTCGAACTTACATACCCACTCTCCCTATATCGAGCGGGTATGTAAGTTGGAAAAATAGCCTCATTTTTTAAAGGCTGTACTGCACTTAAGAAAGAGGGCATGCAAATAACACATAATTTACTGCTATCAATATGTAGAAGTTGACATCCTTGATTAAATCAATGGTGAAAATTTGAATCATCGGGACAAAACTACGTTTTTCACGGTTTTTAAGGAAATTGAAAAAATTGTCTTATTTTTGAAATGCCGTATTGCGCTTGCTATTGGGTGTATAGAAAAGTTGGGTGTAAATATGAAAGTTGTAGAGAATTTTGTTATCTTTAACAATGTAACTAACAAATAATACGCTACGACAACGGGTCTCGAGGTATTTAAAAAACAACAACAAAAGTCCCAACATTTTGTTGTTTTTTGGCCACAGAAAATTATCCCTTAGGAAAATTTGTTGGATAATTCGGTTTTTCCATGCTGGCCTCATTATATACAAGTCGAAAAAAAAATCTTCTACCCAACCTTTTGCAAGGTAACGGCTTTTTTTTTTTTGTACATTTCCCCTAGACTACTGGAACATAAATTTTCTTGCCTAATTCCATATGTTCTTTCGATGACAATGCATTTATATTGCAATTTTTATTTGGTAAATAGCGTTTTATTATATTTTCCAAGATTGAAAAACATTTGCCTTTTTTTAAAGTGTGTTTATAGAAAAAATGTTTTAGAAATTCTTTAACTTTTTTTTATATTTAACTGATAATATTTATTTCATATAAACGCGACATTTATTTCATATAATTATCATTACATGAATGAACAATGTAATATAATTTTATGAATAATTGTCAATCGATTTACAAATGATCTTTATATTTTTCAATATAACATAAATGTTCTGAATAAATTTCTAAAATATATCTTATCCCCATCATATTTACTAAACTAAACCTGTATTCAAATGTCTAGATATTAATGTTTAATAAAATGACAAAAATGTCAGAAAAATCTACATGTAAACACACAATACATTTTATCTCTTTTAACACAGTAAAACTCTCGAATCACCATTCTTCTTAGCCTGAAGCTATAAAATTAAAACGACAATAATAGTTTATGATATTTGATACTCTTCTAAAAGCTATTCTAAAAACAAAATCATTTTTTTATATTATAGTTTCATAGGATATTTTTTACAAGAATGGTTCATAACATTTGTGACATTAAGTTATGTTATTGATCTTAATCTCCGTAAGGGGATACTTTACTTCTTTGGCCAAAAAATCACGTGGCTTGCGATTTGTTTTCCGTTACAAAGAAAACAGATATCACCTTCTATTTTTTTGCATTATATTTAGTGACATTTCATTTATATGTTTAAATTTTTGTGAAGGAAAAAAAAAACCTCTTTTTGCGACGGGGAATACCTGCAGGTGTGTGCCGTGAACGTCATCTTTGTCTGGTAACAAGTATCTGAAAAAAATTTGGTCGCTTTATTATAAAAGAGCATTAAAGTCTCTGGAGCGTATACCAGCATTTAGTTTAAAAAGTTGAATTTTTACAAAATGGTGGTCATTTGAACAAAATAGGTATTTTTTTCAACTTTCTTTTTACTTTTGTGAGCTCAGTAAAATAATTAATCATTGAAATGTATACTTTTCGAGGGTATAAGCTGCAACAAAAACGATTATCT
Source organism: Maratus michaelseni (assembly GCA_963931845.1). Taxonomy (NCBI): domain Eukaryota; kingdom Metazoa; phylum Arthropoda; class Arachnida; order Araneae; family Salticidae; genus Maratus; species Maratus michaelseni. The sequence continues at coordinate 100,581,561 of OZ007597.1, read as the reverse complement.
TCCTTAAAAAAATTAAGGTAATCGGTCGAATAGTTCTCGAGAAAACTGTTCGCCCAATTTCAAAAACATGGTTTCGAGAAAAACAAATGTAAAGTTTTAGAGTAGCATTACGTTCAACGTATGGCGTTACGTTCAACGTATGGCGTTACGTTCAACCAGTGGCGTTACGATTAACAAGCAAAGAAGATTATAAGGAATGGGAATATCGTGAAACCGCTTTAGGGCAGCAATTTACACACTTAAGGGATGCAAAAAATGCAAAACAAAATCAAAAAATTTGATCCAAAGAAGTAGAACCTTCTCTTAAAATTGTCCTTTAATATTTTACTTTTATTTAAAAGGACATCTATATCAACGATTTAAAAGAAAATAAATAACAAAATAACAAAGTGTTTTCCAGAAGATAATAAAAACATGCGGAGTCTTTAAAAACTAATGCAAAAAAACTTTCAGGAATAATAATATATACGTGAAGATAAGCCATTTTTATAGAAAACTTTGTTCTCGAACCACCTATTCAATCAGGGCATCTCACTCCAAGCTTATCCCAGGTTTTCATTCACGATATTTTAGTCATATTGTAATACATTTCGATTCTATGATTTAAATGTAATAGTAGCAAGGCATGAATCGAAAGGTTTCAAATGCAGAAATATTATTTTACAAACGTTAAATCTCTTCATTAGTGAATAAAAAAAGATATATATTTTTGGGTTCTTGCGGTTGTAAACAAATATATATGTTACAGCATCAGCAGAAGTGTCTTAGTAAAACCAACGTTCTGAAACTCTTTTCCAATTAACAGTCAGCAAAGCATAGTATCTAAAATGTTCAAATAGATCGTTTATTTGATGGTCAGCTAGGGTACTGAAGATAAGAATTAATCCTCATATTACAATAGTATTGATGTACTAAGAATCACTGAAGAAGATTTATTTGTGTCATACTTTGATCTGATGATCAAAAGACCTGAGTCTACACTCACTGTCTTCTTTTCCCGGCTGGGATATATCTCTCTCCGAGATGATAACAAACGGGCGCACTCCATTCGCTCACTTGTCCACGCGGTTCTGTTTCTCTCTTCCAAAAAACACACAGAGCTCAGAGGCTAACTCTTCTCTCACTCATGTCAAAATATTGGCTGCCTCCCTCAGAGCATATTCTATCAACACTAGAGATTGCGCAAGAAATAGTGGTGGTGGGGGGGGGGGGAAGAAGGCTTCCCTTAGTTTCTCAAACATAGCGCTCCTAGGTCTGTTTCTGGTGCTAGAGTATCAACACATGTTTGGGGCCATTCCCTTTCCATATGTTTTTTCTCCATTCCCTACCGTTAGAAGTTCACTGAGTTGCTTTTTGCTTGTGGAGAGTTTTGGTATAGCTTAGAAATTAAATATTTAAGGATAATTTCTTCAATATTTTCAACAGATTGACTATCCATGCTTTGTGTGAAACGTGATGACAACATGGGAAATGCTTGAAGGTAACCCGTATATACTGTCAGCTGCAATCCAAATTAAGAGCGTTTGGCTCAGTGTTGATTTGACACAATCGGTAGACATTACCTGCATTTATATTCACGCCATCATCACATTTCATCAAAATAGAGTAGGTGCTCAAAATAAGGTTGCATAATCTATATTACTGGTAAAAATACGAACGAAAATGCGAGTTCGACTTGAAATAAAACACCCTCTATTGTCAGTTTTCCTTTAGAAAATTATTTGTCTTATCACTTCTAAATGTTTACACTAATAATAATTTCGTGAAGATCATCGCAAAGCTTATATATGCATCATACATATACACGCAGATATGACGATTCCAAACGCTCATATATGTGCCACATACGTCATTATATACATATTGTTTACGTCTTATATGCAATATATACATCATGTACATCTTATACACATGTCATTTATACTGTCATATAAGGTTTATAATTTGGCGATAAGTCTTCAACGCTTGGCGATTCATCCTCGGAGGCCACTATAACCCAAAAGGCCTGATTTTCATACACCCTATATATTACTAAACTAATCCAATCTTAATTATTTCGACATTAACATAATTCTTAAAAAGGTAGCACTGAAATAAATCGCTGAAAATATATATATATGTAAATACAAAGTACATTCATATTGTCTTTTCCAAGAACATAAAAGCTCGAAATCATCATACATTGTAGCCTGAAACCTTAAAACCGAAACGAAAGAAACAGTTTATGATATTTGATACTCCTTTCAAACATGTTTCATAAGAAAGAAAATCATTTCTTTATGTTATATGTATCTTAAGGAGAATGGTTTATATCATTTTTGACATTAAGGGATATTATTGATTTTAATCCCTGTGATGCCTTTATTTCATATTTTACTGGGTTTTATGAAACTAGATCAATAATTCGAAGAAATATTTAAAAGAAATAACAAGAATAATAAAGTTTGTGTAACACAAACTCTTTCTCAGTATGAATTTATTATGAATGTATTTAGCATAAATTTTTGAATAATTTACAAATATATGAGTGTTTTTTTTTAAATAATAATTATAAACTACAAAAAGCTAAACTACTTTAAAAAGATAAATATGAGAAAAATCAGACGAAAAATTAAATAAACATAGAAACATATCCATACGTAATCACAAAATATATTTTATACAGGGTTATTCTAAATGATGGACCCATTTCAAAAAATTGTATTTATTAAAGTACAAATCTAAAATCAGCAATCTTTATACCAATGAAAAGAGGAAGTTTCAAAGTTTTTTAAGACATTATAAATGTTCAATGTGTCCACCGTTTGCTGCACGGCAAACATCTACGCGATAGCCAAACTCGTCCCACACACGAGAAAGCGTATCTGCTGTTACTGAGTGCACGGCAGCAGTGATACGGTTCCGCAGATCATTCAGAGTTGATGGTAGCGGCGGGACGTACACAGCTTCCTTAACATAACCCCAGAAGAAGTAGTCACATTTGCTTTCTCGTGTGTGGGACGAGTTTGGCTATCGCGTAGATGTTTTCCGTGCAGCAAACGGTGGACACATTGCACATTTATAATGTCTTTAAAAAAACTTTGAAACTTCCTCTTTTCATTGGTACGAAGATTGTTCATTTTGGATTTGTACTTTAATAAATACAATTTTTTGAAAATGGTTCCATCATTTAGAATAACCCTCTATATTTGAACAGCATAAATACCGTAAGTCATCATATTTTACGGATTGAAACTATAAAGTGAAAGGACAAAACTAGTTGTAAAATGTATTCCAGAAGAAAAAAAATATATTTCTTTACGTTAGAGACTGATAAGATTTCAAAAGTCAAATGTTTTATTTATTTCAACATAAAGTGATATTATTGATCTTAATCTTCATAATGCTTTCCTTTCGTGTTTTACGGAAGTTTATGACAATTGGATCAATATATAACTCAAAAGAAACGTTTAAAAATGAATAAGAATATCAAAGTTAATGTTGTACAACCGCTTTGCAGTTAACCATAATGAGAGTATAGTGACTTCTGAATATGTTAAGTATCAATGTATTTAACAAGAATGAGATGTAACATAATTTCGTGAATAGCTTTAAATTGTCTAAATGATTTTTCTTATGCAAGATATTTACAAACTCTTTTAAAAAATAGATAAATGATAGTATACAGAAAGACGTCATGGGTTTACAATCTACACATTCATTCAGAAATACAGGGTGTTTCACTTGAAGATGAGTCCTGATTTTCATCCATAGCTTTTAAATTCACGAAGATCTTTTTAGGAAAATAAGAATAAATATGAAGGGATCGGGGCAAGAGAGTGCTAAGCTACATTTTTGAACTTCTGAGATATTTCAATTTGAAAATTTGATCAAATACTCAAATCAAGATATATAACAAAAATATTTTCCGCCAATGTCTTAGTAACATTTGCAATATTCTAATTAACAATATGGCATTACTTTAATGATGTTCTATTACGTTTTTTATAAATTAGCTATGTTCATTGGGGGCATAAACGTCTGGGGCAAAAACGAAACCTGGGACATATTCTGCCACCAAGTGACATTATAAACAAATTATATGTAGAATATTATAATTTACAATATTAAGCAACAGATTACATTGTTAGATTTATTTCACCATAAATTTCGCTTTGCACTTTCTTGCCCCGACCCCCTCATATTTAACTTCTAATTCTACAATCAAAATGAACAAGTTTCACATCAGCGCATCTTTTTGCACGGTTGAAAAGTGTCTTTTGTCACTTTGACATGTCACTTTTCACTATGGGTATTTTGATTAAACAAAAAATTACAAAAAGTTGTGCGCCAAAGGGTGAGCCTTGCACAAAGTTCAGATTGAAATTGTTCAGACACGGCTAAATAATACACTCTAAACCTACCAACTCTTACGAATGTTCAAAGTAGTTCCCTCCAAGATCAATATGCACTTTTGTATATGGTTTCCCAAAGATTAAATGCCTCAAGCAATCTATTTCATGGATTAGATGAAAAATATGCTTTTAGAGCCCCATCAATCTCCTCTTCAGAGAGAAACTAATTTACAAAATTCTTTCGATTAAAAAATATCCAAAAGTCACACATAGCAAGATCAGGAGGATAGGATGGATATTCTATCACTTTGATGTGTTTATGTTCAATAAATTCGATTGTAATCCTTTTTGAATGAAAAGATGACTGTCATAGTGAAGCATGGGCCCCATAAAATTCCCCTCTTACACTTCAAGATACTTAGTGGTATACCAGTTAGCTGTAATATGTTCTGTACCTATAGTATTATGCATTATTAGGCATACAGTACTGTTTTCATTGCTCGTTGTCTTTTCACCATTGTTGATTTTGAGTCATCTTTAAAGACCCATACTTTACATTTTTGACGCATTAGAATGTCAAAAAAAATCTATTTTCGTCTCATCAACAGTTATGATTTTATAAATATTGCAGTGATCCCGATCATTAAGTAATTTTAGGGTTTCTTTACTTATTCTGACACTATCCGCTGTTTGGTGTTCTGTTACGTTACGGGAGACCCAACGACAAATTTTTCATATGCAGTTTTTCGTGAATAATTTTATGTTTAGCTGAGGATCAAATGTTATGTTCTTTTTGTATCATTTAGCAGGTACAGTATATTATGATCGATTGACATTTGTTGTACCGCCGACACATTTTCGGGACTACAGCTGACAAAGGTCTTCTTGTGTGTTCTTCATCCCGGGAGAATATCGTCCTGTTCTAAATTCTGTAAACCATCTGAATATAGTGGCACGAGATGGAGCTTCACTTCCATATGCTAATTGTAGACGTTGAAGGCATTCTTCTTCATTTAGCCTCATTTGAAATTCATAGCTCGATGATGATCTGACGTAAAATCCATTTTCTCTTATTTCAAAATTTATTCTATGATAGCTAAATTCCAATCTTGGCCACAAGTTATCGTCTGCGGACTCAAACGTGTTCAAATTTAAGTTTCAGACCACTATTTTATGGCGCATATCGTCTGTTACTGTCTCAACAATTTTAGTGTAACCATCGTATTGATATTCGCGCTGCAATATGTCACATGAAGAAACTGTTTGAGAATATATCTAAAACTGACTATCTTGAACACATTTAAACTAAAAATTATTTGAAATATCTTAGCGAGCTGCTACTTTTATAAAATTAACAAATCCCAAAATGGGCTTCACAAAAGGAAATCGGTAAATAGGGAATTTTTTTTTTTTGGCTTTGGTGCATGTCACATACATAATATATAAATATACATCATGACATATGCATTTAATTAGAATAAGATATCTTAATAACCAATTAGAATCTGAGTTAGGGAAGGAGGCGCAGTGACTCACTAACAGTCTTGCAGGCTAGGAGATAACACCTCAGTTTTCCAGGTAGAGCCGATTTCAATATTATTTACCCTAGAATGGCTAGAGGGCCAACCTGGATCAAATTTCCCCATCTTCAGCGATAGCATGTTTGAACTGCAGTCCATCCACACACAAACAAACTCATACTAAAGATTAAATTAAAACTCAAAAAACCTCCTGTACAGAACACGTCTCGGTCACGTCTCAGCGCACAAGGGCACCTTTGGCAACGAGTGCGTGGACAAATTCGCAAGACAAACCACCAAATATACTAACATTGATAGTCACTTCCCAGTGTCCCAGTTACTTATTAAGAGGATCCTGAAATCCAGGATAGTCATGGAATGGCAGGAGTACTGGGAATTCACTGACAATGGCAGACACACGTTTGACTTAATCCCCAAAGTCTCACTCAACATATATTACCTCACACCATACACAGCGAGCTTCCTATCGTGCTACGACTGCTTCGAATCATGCCTCCACAAATTTGGGTATACAGTATCTCATAGATGTGAGTGCGCTGAGGTGGGATCTCCCACCCACGTCTACCATGAATGCTTACTCACCGCATACTGGTACAGTAAACGTCTAGCCACTCCCCTAAGGCATGGCTACAAGACATTCTTTCAAGACCCATACTTCTAAACAAACTCAACACACATCCAGCAACATTTAGCACACGTCTACAACCTTACAAGCTAGTTACTACCGAGATCAACTCCCATTTCCTCGTATGGCATTGCCCCTTGTTGCGACTGGATTTTCCTCTAGCGTGCCACACTTCCCCTTGTCGCCAGAGAGCATGTTTGTGGCACGCAACCCTCTAGATCACCTGCTGTCTGATAACCAGGTGCCGTGCAGCACACCATCCTCAAGTAAATCTTAACAACCTCGACACCTTGATGTCCCGTGTCGCGAGTGAGATCTGTTCTCCGGATGCGAGAGTTATGTTCTCTGAATTCCTAGCGATTCTGGCCCAAGGCCAGATTATATTTTACCCCGCTCCCCAGCGCTCTTATCAGCGGGTTCAGCTTCTGCTAAAAATTGTATATATATTTTTTTAGCCTTAATAAAAGGTACCAGGTGGGACATCTATGCTCTACAGACTCTTTAGTCTCCTTGACTGAGCAGCTCCTCTTAGGCTGTGAATCTAGAAATTCTACAGTGTGTTATGTTATTCTGTATCATTCCTATCAAATATGATGCAAAATGTGAGAGTGTCTTCAAGTAATTTCGTAAAAGTAAACTTGCAAATTACATAACAATTTTGTTTGCCAAAGAAAACAAATTAAGTTGCCAAAGAAAGTTACCAAAGTAAGTTGCCATAGAAAGTAAGTTGCCAAAAAAAGTTACCATAGGTTGCCAAAGAAAACAAAACTCTTGTAGATGTAAAGGCGAAGATACATGGCCACATTGCATTCATAGAGTTATATTAAATGCATAGTTTTAACTAAAATTTTATCAGTTTGATAAGTTAAAGAATGTGACATGACTTTTCATAGTTAATGAATTTTTAGCCTTCCACCATGGGGAGAAAAGTTAATATTTTTAATAATGCGAATTATATGTTACAGAGGAAGCATCATGATTTGAAATATGCTTAGGTGGGTCGTGGCTAAAAAAGGTTGGAAATCACTGCTCTGTGATATTAAGTTTGTTCTTAAAAATATTTAAACTGCTCAACAACGCAAAACATTCTGATACATTTAATTAAAGACTAATTTTTAAAGATAAAAGCATGACACTTGCAGACACGATTGTTAGAGTGATTTGTAATGGAACTGTTTGTTTGTTTGTTTGTTTTTCATTTTTCTATAAATGAATTACATCTTGAGTTATAAGCGATTGTTGTCTCATTCGGGGGATTGTACGTTTTCCTGTCCAGTGTTGTGAACAGTTAAAATGTCAACTTTGACAGAATTTTCTTAAAGATCTTTGGACTTTACCGAAAGTTGAAAAAGATTGTTCGATTACATAGTCTCTCAATAAAAGCACCTGCAATTTGATGCATGTGCGAACAAAAAGGAATTCAAAAATGTGTCAAAAAGTGGCCAGTTTTGGTTTGAGAACGAGCATAGTAGTATGGAAACAGTTTCGCTACCTTGCAGGCAAATACATACAACAAATATCCTCCCTGTAAAAAATCATCATTTTGTAGCCTTGCATTATTGTCCGTAAAATTGACGTTTTTACCGACAGCACCGCGGAAATATCTTGTATGAGATTCCATGAGTTCATCTTATACCACTGTGTTGTCCGAGTTTCATTACTTTTACTTTAAATATGTTTAATATAGCTATGGTTTTTACTTTTAAGAAGTAACTCTAGATGCTAGCACCACAGGAATGTCTCTCCATTCAGTACTGCATCTATCGTTCAGATGTTTTTGCAGTACCCATAGTATCTAGATGTAGTTATGTGTTGTGTTATGTGTAAGTACTTGTTCTGTAACGTTAATTAAAATGTGTAAAATAATTCATTTCGTCCACCTCAGTTTTGGTTCTGTTATGTTTAATTACTTAAATATTCTTCTTCGAACCATAATAATAGCTCATCTTACTTTAAGGTAGAATATGGGTTAAAAGAAATATTTGGAGCGTTCGTCAATTCATGACACCAAATATTTTAAGTTATTTGCTTTCCTTTTAATTAATTTAATTATGACAGTTTACAAAAAATGTTATAAAAACTGGTTACAAATAAAATGTTCACTAACTGTATCAATTCAATTGCGAATGCATAAAGTACTTGATGGCATTAAGCTATTCTTTTGTTTATCCCACCTAATCCATATTTCACAATGTAATTTTATCCTTTTCGCTTCCTATCTGTAACATTATTGGTGTAGCAGTATTTTTCTATCCATAGATACAAAAACATGGATAACAAAAATAATGTTCCATGGCTTTCTCAAAGAAGAGGTATTAGAGAATAATTGCGTTTATGTAGGTCGTAGAATAATGTAATATTTGTTACAAAGTACTCTTCTGTCATTTTCAGTTATAGTGACAATACATATTTAGATTAGTATCTTATTAAGGAATACTTGTACAATTATACATATTTCTTCTTAACAATTTCCAAGATAGTTGAAACGTGTTTATGACTTCGGTTTGCCTAACCGTCTGTCTGTCTGTCCATGCTGTAACTCATATAAGTATACTTGGATTACCATGATTTTGGTATATGTTGCATAGGTTTACTATAAGATATTCCCTGTTAAAAGTTTAGTATGTAGCATTTATAGTTCGTTTACAGCGACACACAACAGAATTCCGTTACATTATAGTCTATGGAAAAAAATCGTTTACAGTGCATTTTAGTATAACTACACTTTTCAAACATAATGAAATTGACATGCATTATTGTAGGGGAATAGAATATTCTTCCTGTGGAATATGAAGTACATAGTATTTATCATTTATTTACAGGGACGCACAAAATAATTCTGTTACATTATGGCTTATAGAGAAAAAAAATCATTTGCAGTGTATTTTATAATGTAACACTATTTCAAACTGAAGTGTATTGTTGAAATTTTTTCCAAATAGTTAAATTTTCGTCATAAAATTTTAGAAGTGTTGGGAAATGTTTCATAATCTATGCGTGACGCATGATTTATTTTTATCATTATCCTTCCGTTTTAATCGATTTTCTTAAACATTTATAAAATGTTTATATTATTTTATAAAGCTTTATAAATTAGAAATTTGCGTTAAAAATTCCCTAATTCTGACATTAAAATATTTATGCTGATTTTACGTTGTACCGACTATGATTCTTCTAAGATTAAACCATGTTACGCATTTATCTCAAATGTATTTTTTCAAAATTTGTCATTTTTTAAATGAAATAGATTAATTTCAATAAAATATAAAGTTATAAAGCTTTGTACAATGTTTTTCAGTTACATATTTTTTTAATTGTTTGCGGGATTTTTTCTTTTGGGAGAAAGTTTCGAAAATATCACTTTATTAGTAAAAGGTATACTCATTTAAAAAAACATTTTTGTGTTTAAGTTATTAACTATTTAAATAAATATTTTTTCAAATGCCAAATACATAGAAATGTATTATTTCCTGTACACAAAAATGAAAATGTATGCAAACAGAATTATTTTTTCAGAAGATATATCATATTTTAGTGATGGCTAAAATTTTACATATTTAATTTTTTAAATGTGATTTTAAGTTTGTGAAGAATTTACGTTTGAAAAGATATATATACATATAAGAATTCACATTTCAAGAAAAAAAAGAGGAGTAAAACAATATTTATAAATAAAATAATAAAAATTTGTATCCTCGCCCACCTTAATATTTGTATAGTTAGTTGTTTTGAGATATTTTTATTTTAAAGCTTACAACTTTTAAGCTTTTCTAAAGTCGGCAGATATGCAATATTACGCACTTCAGAGTCACTTAAGATTCCACATAAAACAATATAACGTACTCATTGATCATTTTATGCACTTTAAAAACGACATTTTGAAAACTTCGCAAAAAAATACTCAAATCTGAGAATATCGCACAATCAAAATGGCTTCGAATCAAAATTACTCAAGTTTGAAACATGTATATACTCATTTTTGAAAACATGCACACTCTCAAGAATAAAACATCATGTGCTCCTATTTGAGTATGTCCATGTTTCAAAAATGAGTATGAACTGACTTCTATGTGCTCATTTTTGAGTATTTCCATGTTTCAAAAATGAGTTTGAACTGATCCTAATTAGTTTTGAGTATGTCCATGTTTAAATATTCTGGGTATTTCTGGTATTTCAGATTTGAAAGCGTTGGGTCGTCATATATGAAACAAAAAGTTTCATAACAAAATGAAAACATCGATTTACTCAGATTTGAAAGTGTCATTTTTCTCAGTGTAACAACTTTGACTTAAGATACTGAATAAAGTTTTAGATGTTTAAATATTTTGAATGGATAATATTGCATATTTGCATCAGAAAACTCTTGTATCTAATTTAGAATGGGCGAAATAATTATGTTATGCAAAATGTCTTATATATCTCAGCAGTCTTAATAAAAAAATAATAACTAAAAACACATACATATTATATAAGGATAATTTATATAATGAAAACTCTTTTAAACAGCTCTAATCACAAACGGTATGGAAATAATATTAAGTAAATAATATATTATTTTAAGGCAATTATTGTGAATTATTTTATTTTTTAAACAAAGCACATATTTTGCTGCACATGATGTCGTTTCACTACACTGTAAAAAAAGACAAATACTTTTTAATCTACGAAAATATAATATAACCAAATACGAAAATACACAATAACCTTTTCCGAAACTCTTCTTCCTCTTTAGTAACCTCAGGCACCAGTATATTTACGATATTTCAAGAAGAATTTATAAAAACAAACTGCATTTTGCTGCCACTGACTTTCGAAACTGTTTCCAAGTAGTTTTCATAGTGTAAGTCATCACGACATCACATAGTGTAAGTCATCAAGTTTCATAGTTCCAAGTAGTTTTCATACTAATCCGTTTTCTAAAGCCGGAATATCGTTTTTACTTACCCATCATACGTAGTTATAGGGTAAATCTTGCAATTGTTTTAAAAATCGAAAAAAAAATTGACGGATTTACACGCTTTAGACATTGGAGATTCCGAAAAACATAGTCTTAGAATACAAAATTTGCCGTCCGTTTGTCTGTGTGTCTGTAAACGTTCTCCCGAACAAATTCAGATAGAGCCGTGAAATTTGGTATGTACAGGATGATCAGAAAAGGAGTATACATTTGAAAAATTAATAATTCACGGAATAATGTAGGTAGAGAGATAACAATTGACACACATGCTTGGAATGACATGGGATTTTATTGTATCGACAAAAAAGTTCATAAAAGGGCCGACAGATGGCGCTTCGTGTGATAAGAAAAACAATAATTAGCATAATAAATTATGACAAAGCAAAGACGATGTTCTTCAGAACGAATGCTCAACATGTCCACCGTCATCCCGCAACAATAGCTGTAGCCGAGGGACAATGTTGTGCACAGCACTGTGCAGCATATCTGTAGTTATGGTGAGAAATTGGCGTTGGATGTTGTGTTTTAGCATGCCTATTGATGTCGGTCGATCGCGATAGATTCCCCATTTTGACAGCCCCACCAGTGGCTGAGAGGTCGTGCTCTCGAAGCTGGTAGACGGGAGGTGCTGGGTTCGATCCCAATCGCGCCCGTCGGCCTAATCGTTCGGAGTTTTCGTGGTTTTCTTCGAGCCGTGGATTTATCCATGCGTAAATACGGATTAGGTTCCCTTAGAAAGACCCCCACGAAGGGCACTCTCCCCGGGCCTATATCCCTAGTGTAGATAATTGGCCGTCAATAATCAACCCAACCCAACCCCATTTTGACAGTAGAGCTTCACTAACATTTCCTTTTCTGGTAACGTCAACGTGCTGCGATTGCTGGTGCATCTGATTCTCTCTCTCATTACAGCTCCTTTTATACACGATTCTGAGGCAGAGTCTTTGACGTTTTGCTGTTCAGTGCCATCTGTCGGCCTTTTTTTTAACCTTTTTTGTGTGTGGTTACAATAAAACCCCATGTCATTCCAAGCATGTGCGTCAATTTTTACCTCTGTACCTACATTATTCCGTGAATTATTAATTTTTCAAATGTATACTCATTTTCTAATCACCCTGTACTTAGTGTGTAATAATGGGAAGACGCTTATTGAATTTCAGTAACCTCGATTATCCGGTACTATTTTTTGCGGACTCTTGAAATATTCGTTCTGATAAAAGGTATATAACAATTTTCGAAATTGTTTATTTTAAGCAGTGAATATAAAATTCAATAAAAAATCATAAATTTTACATAAAGAATGAAGTCGATCGAATAATGAATTGCCGAGAGATTTAGAATCCTATTTTCACACTCTTCGATTTTCCGTGACTCTGTATTTCATTCAAATTGCAATTCAAGGATATATTTTAATTGGAAATGAGACGCTTAATCCGACGCAATAAACCGTTAGTTAATGTGATTATCATTTTTAGAGCTATAAGAATGTTTCTTTTACGCAATTCAGTAATAGAGCATTTAAAGTTTATGACGTCCTCAAGCCACGATTTTATTCGAATTGCAATGCATTTTATAAGTAGTTTACACACGTTTTATTTTCATATTTTATATTATGCATATCCATGATGGGTAAGTATTACGGTGGCTCCCAACGACTAGTTTACTATTTTATCAATTCTCAATTAAACATTTTCAGCTGTGTAACTGAATTTATACATGCAAGAATAACAAAATAATATCAATTTTAATGGTTATGTTAATGCTGATAATTTATTATGTTTGTTTCTAAAACATAATTTCAGAACATGCTCAGATTAAAACTTTAAAAAGCAAAATGTTTTTCCATAATTCAACATCTAAAAACAATGCAGAAGGAAATCTAAATGGGTTTAATCCAGTTTTACTCGTCAGTTTGAGCAGGTTGATGAAAGGCAGCATCTTATATATTAAGTCAGTGCCTTATATAAAAGTTTGAGGACCCACCGGTACTATTGTGGAGGTGGGGTGGGGCTCTATATCACTTTTCTTACATAATCTGCTTGTTCATTGATATATCTTCAAATAGTACACCTAATGCTGCTTTTACACGGTGGTTTTAAGTTTAAAGGTTTACGGACATTATATATACCACTATTTTTAAACAAGGCAAAGATTGCTATTTATAAATAGTGCTATTCAATTTCCTATAAATTAAACCTATGACCGTATAAAAATAGAATTAGTTGCACACATATAATAACAAGAAAAGAGTTATGTGGGGCCCTCAAAATCACAGGGTTCGAAGACCAGGCCTTGCGGACCTTGTAGAAAATCAGTCACTGAGTGCAGCGCAATCTGTTATCTAAAATTTGAATTATTTTTAAATTACAATTTGCAAAATTTACAAGCTTTTTTATGCACGCTCCTTTATCCCATTATTATAGTCATTAAAAATACTGAATTTCATTTTTGTAAAAGTATGTGTGTGTGTGTGTGTATGTCTGTGTGTAGTTAGAAAGAGTTAGAGGCGATATATTCAATAAATAACAACAATAATCTATACTATAAAGCAAAAACATCTTTGTTAGTACTTCTGACGTCATATCGACGGTAGGAATGACTTGACCAATCTCTTTTACATTTTTCACAAAATTATTAACTTCTTATCACAGCAAAATTTCAATATTTACACCTTCGAATAGTAAAAAAAAGAGGATTGGTTTCAAATGCAATTTGTTTGAAAAATGTATCAAAATTTCCTGTTTCTTTATGTTTTTCAAAATAATTCTTAGACATGATTTTTTTTATCTATATTGTGCTGCCCGATTACCAAAGATTAATTGTTCTGTGTCAATTCGTCACGCACAATTCATCGAGGAACAATTCATCGCGCACAATTCATCGCAACGTCAATTCGCCGCAGCGACAACTCGTCGCGGTGTCAATTCGTCGCAGCGAACAGGTCTTTGAAGGCTATGATGATAAACGTAAAGATATTTTGGTAAAATTATTTAATGATAATTTCTTTTTCAGATATAGAGAATTATAAGTATTATTCTATCTCTAATTTAAATAAGAAATGACTTGTTCTAATTCATTAAACTTTCCTGTTTTTAGTAGGGAAATTCACAAAAATCACATATAAAAAAAAGTCCTCTAAAAATCGCCTGTAAAATGATAGTTATAAATATCTATATCTAAAAATACAATTATCATTAAATAATTTTACTAAATTATAATTCATTTTATCATTATAGCCTTCAAAGACATTTTCGCTGTGACGAATTGACGCTGCGACGAGTTGTCCCTGCGACGAATTGACGCTCCGATGTATTGTGCGCGATGAATTGTTCCACGATGAATTGTTGCGCTATAGATTGTTCCGTGATGAATTGTGCGCGACGAATTGACGCGACACCAAGATTAGACCATCTGTACATAAAATAATATGAATACTTCAACATTTGTTTCTGGATAATATTCTATAACTAAATTAAAACTCTATTAATAAATTAATAAAATAAAATACAAATTTACAGATATTTTGAACGACACGTTTAAACGCTGAAATAATCAGAATAAAAAAAGATGCTAATCAGTAAATAGGGAAATTTTTGGTGATTTCTTCCGCAATTACCCCTGGCATGAGACTAAATAATGCATCAGATTAAATACGATAATATCGCTTTTAATGTAACTCAAAACTTTATTTGAATTTTAATATAAAAATGCTTTTTAACACTTTCCAACCTAGTTGAAAAATGTTAATGACTTCAGTTTGTCTGGCCGCCTGCCGTCTGGCCGGTCCGTCCGCGCTCTAACACTAGTAAATATACTCGGATTTCCCTGAAAATTTTTTATGTTATTTACATTTATTATAGCATGATCCCTATTGAAAATGAAGTTCGTAGAGTTTATAGTTCATTTACAGGGACACTCAAAAGTATTTTGTTACATTACTGTCAATGGAAAAAAATTTCAAGTGCATTTTGATGATGTTACGCCATTTAACCCTTTCAAGGGCGGTGTTTGCAAGGCGCGAACGCTTAATTTTAATTCCAAACTGCCAAGTGACACCCAGAAATTTTTAATAAAATTTTGCTTTTATAATATACGCAAAGAAAATCTTTTAGTTATTTTCAAAAAGATTTTATCGTTAATTCTAGTGTCATTCAAATATTTCAACATTTTAGTAAAAGAAGTCCTTTGCCCTTGAAAGGGTTAAAACAATGAAATTGATATACAACTATGAAGCACACTAAAACATGCTTTTGTAAAATATGGGGGCAAAGCCTTTATTATTCATTTACAGGGTCACACAAAAAAATTATGTTACCCAGTGTTCTATGGGGGGGGGGGGGAATTGTTCGCATCGTAATTTAATGATATTTCACTTTTTCAAACATAATGCACTACTGAGGTGCACTGTAAATTGCTCACTAAAAAGTACGATGTGCATTGCGTTTATCGTCCTTTTACAAGGACACGCAAAAGAATTCGATTGCAGTCTTAGTGCGATATTTACATTCTATGCATGATAAGTGCGTTTTCAACATTGGTTTGTGTTTTTAAGTTTAACTAAATTTTTGCACAGTACATGATGTGTATAAATTTTGTTGATCATACACAGGGCTACACAAAGGAATTCCTAAGGTTTACTGACTATGGGAGTAAATTGATTAAGGATATTCAAAATGGTGTTACGCATTTTCCTGCTGAACTATATTTAGAAGACTTATAGAAGTTTGTGGGATATAAATAAATTCGTATACAGGGCTACGCAAAGAACAAGATACATTGTCGTTTATTGTTGGTGACTGCTGGAAGTAAGTTTTAAGTTGCCTTATGCGGTTTTTACATGAATTAAATTTTAACTTAATATATGGTGTGTACAAAAGTCTTTAAATAATATACAGCGTTCTACAAAAATTTACAATGCATTTCCATCGATTGGCGAAAATTGCTATATGGAATTTTCTATCTGGACTAAATTTCATCATGCTATGTAGTACATACTCAGATTTATAGATCATATACAGGGCTGCACGAAATGAGTCGACTACTTTTTTGACTGTGGAAGGTAATTTCTAAAACTGGATTTTTAAATGTGTTATGTTTTCTAAACTGCTTACTACATATATTTTTCCACTTTATTAAACGGTGAAGTTTCATTAGAATTTTCTGGATGTGTTGAAAAGGGTTTCATAATCTATACTTGACGCATGAGTTTTCTTTCTTGTTGGTATTGTTAGTGGGTAACTCAAAAAATTATATTAAATTTTTAAAATATATTCAATTAAAAATTATTTTTGCCTGCACTGTAAAAAAAAGACAAATGTGTTTTAATCTACCAAAATATAATATAACAACGTTCGAAAATATAACATAACCACGTACGAAAATATAATATAACCACGTGCGAAAATATAAAATAACCTCTTCCGAGTTACCCACGATTCCGAGATGCATTCTTTATCTTTTTAAAACTCAAAAACCAATATATTGTCGAGATTTAAAGAGGCATTTATGAAAACAAAGTTTCTTTGGCTGAAACTGATTTTCGTAAACGTTTCCGAGTTGTTTTTATAGTATATTATCCAGTTTTCTGAACCCGGAATATCAGAACTCAGAAGAGGTTATTGTATGTTTTTGTACATGGTTATTATTATTTTTTCCTATATTAAGAAACGTGTCTTTTTTTTCTACAGTGTATAATATGTATACTGGACAGTATGTTTTGTAACCAGGGAAGCACAGGTTGCATTTCCTGTAAGTTTTAAAAAGACTACTTGATTTCCACATCTAATTTTCTTTAATACAGTTTATTATTCTTTAGGACATAAAGAGAATTACAGCATTAAAAGTTTAATCAACATCAAAACATAAATAGAAATACTTAGACCTTCAATAAGATTACAGTATTGTTTTGATCAGTTTAGCTCTGGATTACGGAAATAGTTTTCGTCTTTTTTACTTCTTATAATTGACATTATCAGGGTATGTACAACTTCTTTATCATTAGAAAAGCCATATAAAAAAGAAAAAGAGACATTATATCCTGTCTTGTCCAGAGACGCAAATAATTGTGTTTATGTAAGTAAATGGAATAAAATATTAGAATAAAAATACCTTCGATAAAGAAGAACTGTTTGTTGTTATTTGTTTCAGCGACAGTATTAGATACGTATTTTTTATCATAAAAATATTTTTCTACTTATAATCTTTATATTTATTGAAAGTAAGTCACTTGACAATAATAGGCTTTTATTTAAATATCCCACTTAGCTATATGATCTCATTTTCTAATTTAATAGCAATACGTTTCCTTCCACTTTAATTTTTTTTTTTTTTTTTTTTTTTTTTTTTGTGTGTGTGTGTGTGAATTTTGGGTTGTTATCCGGTCGACCACTTTTCATAACAAAAAACTATCGCCAAACTGTAAGATTAAACGCCAAAAATGCAGTCCCATTTACTTGATATCAGAAGCATTATACTTGTTTGTTATGTCATCAAGTGGTTTTTAATTCGACATTTGCGTATGTTTTTCATTATGTTTTACTGATTTATTAGTTATTTGATTAATTAAAATAACAATTGTATCCTTAGATTCTTATGTTTTATTTATTTATTTATTTATTTATTCTTATGTTTTATTTATTTATTCAATGTAAACGTTCTCCCGTTTATTTAGCGTTACAGTTTGACGATAGATTTTTGTTATGAAAACTGGTCGACGGGATAATAGAGAAGTACCGAATTTTGTAATTTTTACTGCAAAGTCTTATATCTTCAAATTCCCAGTATCTTCATTTCATATATTTTATCACATTCAATTTTTGAAATTTGTTTTTCTTTATAGAAAGCATCTTTATGCTTTATAATTACACAAGGGCTATAGTATTATATCACTATAAATCCATATTTTTGCTTTTTAAAGACATTTGAGATTATATATCTAATTATAATTAACTGCTATACCAAGGTATCTGGGTTCGATACATGGTCTGGACATTTTTTTTCACTCTGTTGGTTGTACGCTGTTTGTAGTAAAGTGATAATTCACATCCTTTGTAGACATTTGAGATTTCAAATTAAATAATGATATATTTTATATGCAATTTAAAATTAATTACTTCATAATACTACGAATTTTCTACGGCTATTTATTTCTTATTAAAGAAAATTTTACGATTTTTCTGCTGTAAAACTGAGAAAAACATCAAGCATACCTAAAAACTATTAGAAATTCATAAAAACGAATAAGTCAGCCGAAAGATGCCGCACTGTAAAAATAGTGAAATGTTTCTGCATCCAAATTAAAGATGTAATTACTGATTAAAGTGATAAAAACATTACACAAAAGGCTTAAAAATACTTTCTAATATAAAGATGACATGGTTCGTGCGCTCTAACGGCGACTTCTTCAAGATCAAAATGATAAATAAATTATTTTCGAAAAGTTTTTGAAAATGATAAACATAAATCACGAAATCACATGTATAAT
Source organism: Maratus michaelseni (assembly GCA_963931845.1). Classification (NCBI taxonomy): domain Eukaryota; kingdom Metazoa; phylum Arthropoda; class Arachnida; order Araneae; family Salticidae; genus Maratus; species Maratus michaelseni. The sequence continues at coordinate 100,562,621 of OZ007597.1, read as the reverse complement.
GCAAGCAGGCGCTTAAATTAGTCAAACTGGAAGCGTGAAAATTATTATTTTATTATTTTTTTAATTTGTAAATCATCGCGTGCCAAATTTTAGGTAATTCCAGAGAGGCTGATTCATTGCATATGTTCTCGTTTCGCAAATATATTTTTATTGATTCATGGATAATAGATAGGAAATAAACTCTTGATGGAAAAAATATTTTACTATTCTTGAAATCAATCTGCAAAGGCTTTATTCTATGTAGTCTGACCAAAGCTGTAGTCCTTCTGCCATATTTAATATTTGCAATATGTTCTATCCATATGGCAGATATAAAATATGATGGAAGGAATGTATCTATTGTAATTAAATGCATATATTGTAATCGAGAAAGTTTTTATGTATATCTCTCTCTAAATAATCGCATAATTATACATGTCGAGATAAATCCGTTTCAGTCGCCACATCGAGATGTCATTTGCACGCTTAAAACACCAATATAAATGCAGAAATAGTTAATAAGATCATAACACAACAGTGTTAATCCTGTCCATTTCGAAATGCGTAAGTTGTTTTCGTCCTTATTACTTCATATATGTGACATTTTCAGGATAAGCTGTATTTCTTCATCAGTGAGAAATAATCACTAATAATATGTTGACCAGATACTCAAAATTGGAAAAACATTTATGTTTAAATGCATCTTGGTTATTTTGAATCCAAAATATATTTGGTTTGCATTCAGCTTCAAAAATCAAAGTACGTACTTTTTTTTCTAAAATTAAAAAAAAAAATGTTTATTTATTGAAATTGTTTTTAAAGTTTATAAATGTAAAAATAAAAATTATACCAAACTTTCATTTAAGATAGATTATTATTTTCTGTTTAATAAAATTATTTTAAAGGACTTTTTAATAAAATTTATATTGTTAAATCTGGATTTTTATAACTGAAACATAATTATTTATAATGAAGCACATCATACTTGCAATATCCCGATTTTTAACTGGCAGCTGGCGTCCATAGTCAAAAACGTCTATATGAAGTTTGGTTCAATTTTTTGCATAACTTCATAAAGTAATACAAAGAGGACACACAGACACACGGACCGACAGACATTTTGTAAAAACGTGTTTTTGGCGATCTCTGGTCAGCTAAAACGTATAAATCCGTGGACAACCGGAAGTCAAAAAAAATTCTTCTATAGTAGAAGAAAGTAAAAACATTTTTGTTTGTTTATTTATTTATTTTAAAATTCTGAATGCCGTATTTTAAATATTTGTATCAGTAAATCCAAAATTTTGCATTTAAAATTATCCAGAGTTTTCACAATTTTAAGTTACGACACTTTCGCAAGTAATTTTTTTAATTGCAAAAACTATTTAGATGTTTCAATTTTGATGTACATACAAAAAAATTCATTTAACCCTTTATCTACCGAATTATGAATCAAAAAATCGTTCAATCTCAATAATTATCTTCCTTGATGTCTGAAGGTATATTAGACAATTTATATTATAATAATATGAAATTTAGATAAGGTTTTTCATTAAAACTGATTTAATAATGCGGTAGTAATAGTTCTTTTTGTGAAATATTTAAAAAAATAATTAGATTAATTAACAGAGAATGCTGTTAAGGAAATATCACAATTCTTTATCAAAACAATGTAAATAAATGTATTGTGATCCTATCATTACATAGAAAGGTTTTTATAGTTGCAAAATTTTCATATAACAGGTTTTAAAAAGAGAAGATCTACACTTATGTAAAAGGGTGAAAAAAATACAACTTTATAAAATATTTAGCTTTCACTGTTTTGCTGTGCTTTCTAAATGTGATCCAGAAAAGTATTTTGTATAAAAACAAAACCTTATTATCATTATTAAACAGATTAAAGAAATTTTATACAAAGTTTTCTCTGGTGGTACTTAAAAGTCAGTAGATAAAGGGTTAAAACTCATTAAGAGGGACCATTACCCCATTTCTCCCAAAGTATTACCAAAATAAAAGTATTCTTAAATACTGATTTTACACTTTTTTAAGAACCCATATAAGAAATTTCAGATTTTGAAGAATCTCGGCTAATTTTGGAAACACGTGCTAATTTGGGAAACACGAGCTAATTTATCATTTTCTAATTACTTGCAAACATTTAAAAGCCAATATTGCCATATGTCTACTATTATTAATTGCTGAGCTTTAGTATTTAAGCACCCAGGGTTAAAGTGTTAAAGTTTTTAAATCTTGATTTAATATTTAATAAACGTACGGAAAGAGTATTTTAACAAAACAATTAGAAAACGTTTTATAAGTTAATATACATGCAAAACAGGACGTTTTTATGGAAATTTACCATATCATGAGAACTATCTTTACAATATACACTGTAAAAAAAATTTCCTGAAAAAAAAACGGAAATTGTACTGGCAATCGAGACGCCAGTACTATTTCCGTATTTTAACGGAAACAAAAATTCCGTAAATTCCAGGAAATTTTCCGTGATTTTTGAAATATCCGTTTTTAAATTTTCCGTTTTTTAACAGATATCTTCCGTATTTTTTAGATATTTTTATACCGTTAAAATAAATTTTAGGACCAAAAAAAAATATATTTCTCAAAGAACATTTATTTTATAACACTTTTGATTCTTTCATTTTTTTGCGAGTTTTCAGCAAATAACCAACTTTTGCCATGAAGGGGGATCGAACGCGAAAACTTCTGTGTGGTAAACTGGCGGACTGTACCATTACGCTAAGACCGGACACTGCGTTTCCTCAAATGTTGTTATTTAGTTTAGATGCTTTTAATATGCAATAGTAGAGTTCAGAGAGTTTCATAGTTAGATGGATTTTTTCAATATTTTATTTTCATAATTTGTAATATCTTGCTTTATTATTTGATGATTTATAACAGATAAATTTTAACATTTTATGTATTATATGCGTAAAACATTGTATTAAGACTAATGATTGTTTCTTCTTGCAATAGTACATATACTTTTTAAAATTATTTGTCTGTTGATCTATTTATCAATTCCATTAAAAACAAAAATTATCTTAAGTAGACGTATTTTTTGCATGCTATTAAAGTAAATTTTCTTTATCTCTTATTTTAAAAACCTATGTGAATAAACAATTTTATAATAAATTAAATTATTATATTTAATCTTTGCTGAGAGCTTTTGTGTACGATTCTGTTAAACTGAATAATTTTAAAAAATCAAAACAAAAAAATAGATTTTTAGAGAAAATTTTGAAATTAATGACCTTAGGATAGGCAAGTTTAAATTTGGACTTGATAATTTAGTTTAAATTAATTTAGTTTAATTTATAAAATTATAAACTAACGAAATAAATTATAAACTTTATAAAATTATAAACTTCATTTTTATAAAAGTAAACAAAAAGTTATTAATTATTTTTTATAAATTTAAAGACAAAATATGAACTTCGTAAAATTATAATTTATAAAATAATAAATTTTAGTTTAATTCACAAATTTATAAGACAAATAAGCTTAGTTTAACACCTACATACCGATAATTTGCAAAAATATTATTTTATGAAACCTTAAAAATATTAAAACCAAAAAAAAAAATAGATTTTTAGCGAAATTTTTGAAATTAATGACCTTGGGATAGATATGTTTAAATTTGGATTTATTAATTTAGTCTAAATTAATTTAGTTTAATTTATAAAATTATAAACTAACTAAATATATTATAAGCTTTATAAAATTATAAACTTCATTTTTAGAAAAGTAAAAAAAAAAAAATCATTAATTATTTTTATAAATTTAAAGAAAAAAATATAAACTTTCTAAAATTATAATTTATAAAATAATAAATTTTAGTTTAATTCACAAATTTATAAGACAAATCAGTTTTGTTCAATACCAATAATTTGCAATGATATTATTTTACGAAACCTTTAATAACCTAATATTGCCTCACGTTAATAAAATTAAAATAAAATTTTAAAATGTCAGTGAAAAAATTTATAATTTGAAGTACGATAAAGAAAAAAAAGTAGATTTTAAAAAATATTTTTCTGTAATTTATATAAATAAAGTAAATTTCTAAAGATTTCACTAAAAAATAAAAAATATCATTATTATTTTCACAAAAAATTACCGTCCAGACACGGGCCCGGTTAGAATGAGCTCCAGGATTGGCCCGAGTCCAATGACAGAAAATAGGCCCACGGGTAGGACCGGTCCAGACCTGGATCCTAGAAGACCCTGAACCCTAGTAAATACGACAATCTTAATTCGCATTTCAAACAAGACGATATCTGTATGCAAACCTCTGAACGTTATTTACAAAAATGGGGAAATACGGACATTGTACTGTTTTGAAAAAAATCCATGAAATTTACGGAAAACTTTCTGCATATCTACAGATTTGAAATCTCCTTCACCGAACTAATATCATTTACGAAAATTGTACTGTTGTTTTGGAAAAATGAAACTTCCCCGTAAAATTTTACGGAAAATCTCTTGTATTTTCACGGATTTTTTTTAGAGTGTATATTAACAATAGATAGGATATTAAATATATATATATATTCTTTAAGTATTTGGTGTATGGTATAACACACTTCTAGAAACTTAAATAATGCAGAAATCAACTAATAATGCAAACTAATAATGCAGAAATTATCTCCTTAGAAATAGCTTTTATAACAAGGTAAAAACATTTCAACTGTTATTATATTTCAAATAAAGTGGAGAGTCAAAATACGTTCATTAGAATTAACTTTTAAATATACACTAAAAACACTTTTCATTTTGCTTAAAAGACGTCAACATAAACCTTAAAGATGTTAAAATTTAAAATTTACATGTTTCGATTTGTTCATCAAATCGTCATCAGAATATATACAAACCACAAATACAATGTATATAAAAAACGAGAGATTAAATTAATTAATAAAAAAGAAAACTGCCCAGTTAAACTGAGGGCATTGAGCTCACAGGCTATTCACACTAATTGTATATTATACACTTATTTCAAAGTATTTGAAATAAGCCCCTCGAAAAATAAAGAAATCGACAATATATTAAAGGGGGGATCATCCCCCCGTTCCCCCACCCCCTTATAGTTAACAATTGAACCCCCAAACCTAATCAAGGAAGCCCTTTATTACAATGAACATATATACAAAATTCGAATCAAATCGGATAATTCTGCATGAAAAACCCATTTATCTAAATTAAGGGGGATTACCCCCCCGTATCCCCCTTTATACTTAACCAATGAACCCCAAGACTAACCAGGGAAGCTCCTTACCACAAAGAGCCTATATACAAAATGTGAAGAAAATCAGATAATTCTCCATGAAAAACACATTCATCTATATTAAGGGGGGAGGATAAGCCCTCCCCACCCACTTTACCCTCTTTATACTTAACCAAAGAACCTTCTAAACTAATCAGGAAAGCGCCTTATCACAATGAACCTATATACAAAATTTTAAGAAAATCGCATAATTCTGCATGAAAATCGCAGTTATCTAAATTAAGCCCTCCGTTACCCCCTTTATACTTAAACAATGAATCCCCAAAACCAATCAGGAAAACGCTTTATCACCATTAACCTGTACACAAAATTTAAAGAAAATCGGATAATTCTGCATGAAAAACCCATTTATCTAAATTAATGGGGGGATTAGCCCCCCCTTTCCCCCTTTATACTTAACCAATGAACCCCAAAAACTCTTCAGAGAAGCGCATTATCACAATGAACCTATATACAAAATTTGAAGAAAATCGAATAATTCTGCATAAAAACTCATTTATCTAAATTAGGGAGGGGGGGTTATCCCCCCTTTCCCCGTTTTTACTTAACCAATGAACTCACAAAACTATTGACAGAAGCGCATTATCAAAATGAACCTATATACAAAATTTGAAGAAAATGGGATAATTCTGCATGAAAAACCTATTTATCTAAATTATGGGGGGTTAGCCCCCCATTTCCCCCCTTTATGCTTAACCAATGAACCTCCAAAACTAATCAGGGAAGCGCCTTACCACAAGGAACCTATAAACAAAATTTAAAGTAAAACGGTTAGTTCTAACAAGATTTATCGCGTTACGTACATACATACATGCGTACGTACAGTACCGGCGGGCACATAAGCTCTCAGGCTTTGATAGCCTGTGAGCTAAAAAAAGAAAACTGCCCAGTTAAACTTAGGGCATTGATCTCAGAGGCTATTCACACTAATTGTATATTATACACTTATTTCAAAGTATTTGAAATAAGCCCCTCGAAAAATAAAGAAATCGACAATATATTAAGGGGGGATCATCCCCCCGTTCCCCAACCCCCTTATAGTTAACAATTGAACCCCCAAACCTAATCAAGGAAGCCCTTTATTACAATGAACATATATACTAAATTCGAAGCAAATCGGATAATTCTGCATGAAAAACCCATTTATCTAAATTAAGGGGGATTACCCCCCCTCGTATCCCCCTTTATACTTAACCAATGAACCCCAAGACTAACCAGGGAAGCTCCTTACCACAATGAGCCTATATACAAAATGTGAAGAAAATCGGATAATTCTCCATGAAAAACACATTCATCTATATTAAGGGGGGAGGATAAGCCCTCCCCACCCACTTTACCCTCTTTATACTTAACCAAAGAACCTTCTAAACTAATCAGGAAAGCGCCTTATCACAATGAACCTATATACAAAATTTTAAGAAAATCGCATAATTCTGCATGAAAATCGCAGTTATCTAAATTAAGCCCTCCGTTACCCCCTTTATACTTAAACAATGAATCCCCAAAACAAATCAGGAAAACGCTTTATCACAATGAACCTATATACAAAATTTGAAAAAAATCGAATAATTCTGCATAAAAACTCATTTATCTAAATTAGGGGCGGTTATCCCCCTTTTCCCCCTTTATACTTAACCAATGAACCACCAAAACTATTGACAGAAGCGCATTATCAAAATGAACCTATATACAAAATTTGAAGAAAATGGGATAATTCTGCATGAAAAACCTATTTATCTAAATTATGGGGGGTTAGCCCCCCATTTCCCCCCTTTATGCTTAACCAATGAACCCCCAAAACTCTTCAGAGAAGCGCATTATCACAATGAACCTATATACAAAATTTGAAGAAAATCGAATAATTCTGCACAAAAACTCATTTATCTAAATTAGGGGGGGTTATCCCCCCTTTCCCCCTTTTTACTTAACCAATGAACTCCCAAAACTATTGACAGAAGCGCATTATCAAAATGAACCTATATACAAAATTTGAAGAAAATGGGATAATTCTGCATGAAAAACCTATTTATCTAAATTATGGGGGGTTAGCCCCCCATTTCCCCCCTTTATGCTTAACCAATGAACCCCCAAAACTAATCAGGGAAGCGCCTTATCACAAGGAACCTATAAACAAAATTTAAAGTAAAACGGTTAGTTCTATCAAGAGTTATCGTGTTACGTACATACATACATACGTACGTACAGAACCGGCGGGCACATAAGCTCTCAGGCTTTGATAGCCTGTGAGCTAAATAAAAAGAAAACTGCCCAGTTAAACTGAGGGCATTGAGCTCACAGGCTATTCACAGTAATTGTATATTATACTCGTATTTCAAAGAATTTGAAATAAGCCCCTCGAAAAATAAAGAAATCGACAATATATTAAGGGGGGTTATCCCCCGTTACCCCCTCATAGTTAACTAATGAACACTATAAACTAAATCAGGCAAGCCTCTTATTACAATGAATATATATATACAAAATTTGAAGAAAATCTTATAATGCTGCAGGAAAAACCCATTTATCTAAATTAAGGGGGATTAGCCCCCCCCGTTCCCCCCTTTATACTTAACCAATCAATCCCGAAAACTAATCAGGGAAGCGTCTTAACCCAATGAACTTATAAACAAATTTTGAAGCAAATGAGATAATTCTGCATGAAAAACCCATTTATATAAATTAAGGGGGGGATTAGCCCCCGTTCCCTCCCTTTATACTTAACCAATCAATCCCGAAAACTAATCAGGGAAGCGCCTTAACACAGTGAACCTATAAACAAAATTTGAAGGAAAACGGAATAATTCTGCAGGAAAAACCCATTTATATAAATTAAGGGGGGGATTAGCCGCTCCGTCCCCCCCCCCTTTATACTTAACCAATCAATCCTAAAAACTAATCAGGGAAGCCTCTTATTACAATGAATATATATATATATATACAAAATTTGAAGAAAATCGGATAATTCTGCATGAAAAACCCATTTATCTAAATTAATGGGGGATTAGCCCCCCCTTTCCCCCTTTATACTTAACCAATGAACCCCAAAAACTCTTCAGAGAAGCGCATTATCACAATGAACCTATATACAAAATTTGAAAAAAATCGAATAATTCTGCATAAAAACTCATTTATCTAAATTAGGGGGGGTTATCCCCCTTTTCCCCCTTTATACCTAACCAATGAACCACCAAAACTATTGACAGAAGCGCATTATCAAAATGAACCTATATACAAAATTTGAAGAAAATGGGTTAATTCTGCATGAAAAACCTATTTATCTAAATTATGGGGGGTTAGCCCCCCCATTTCCCCCCTTTATGCTTAACCAATGAACCCCCAAAACTCTTCAGAGAAGCGCATTATCACAATGAACCTATATACAAAATTTGAAGAAAATCGAATAATTCTGCATAAAAACTCATTTATCTAAATTAGGGAAGGGGGGTTATCCCCCCTTTCCCCGTTTTTACTTAACCAATGAACTCACAAAACTATTGACAGAAGCGCATTATCAAAATGAACCTATATACAAAATTTGAAGAAAATGGGATAATTCTGCATGAAAAACCTATTTATCTAAATTATGGGGGGTTAGCCCCTCATTTCCCCCCTTTATGCTTAACCAATGAACCTCCAAAACTAATCAGGGAAGCGCCTTATCACAAGGAACCTATAAACAAAATTTAAAGTAAAACGGTTAGTTCTATCAAGAGTTATCGTGTTACGTACATACATACATACGTACGTACAGAACCGGCGGGCACATAAGCTCTCAGGCTTTGATAGCCTGTGAGCTAAATAAAAAGAAAACTGCCCAGTTAAACTGAGGGCATTGAGCTCACAGGCTATTCACAGTAATTGTATATTATACTCGTATTTCAAAGAATTTGAAATAAGCCCCTCGAAAAATAAAGAAATCGACAATATATTAAGGGGGGTTATCCCCCGTTACCACCTAATAGTTAACTAATGAACACTATAAACTAAATCAGGGAAGCCTCTTATTACAATGAATATATATATACAAAATTTGAAGAAAATCTTATAATGCTGCAGGAAAAACCCATTTATCTAAATTAAGGGGGATTAGCCCCCCCGTTCCCCCCTTTATACTTAACCAATCAATCCCGAAAACTAATCAGGGAAGCGTCTTAACCCAATGAACTTATAAACAAATTTTGAAGCAAATGAGATAATTCTGCATGAAAAACCCATTTATATAAAATAAGGGGGGGATTAGCCCCCGTTCCCTCCCTTTATACTTAACCAATCAATCCCGAAAACTAATCAGGGAAGCGCCTTAACACAGTGAACCTATAAACAAAATTTGAAGGAAAACGGAATAATTCTGCCGGGAAAACCCATTTATAAAAATTAAGGGGGGGATTAGCCGCTCCGTCCCCCCCCCCCTTTACACTTAACCAATCAATCCTAAAAACTAATCAGGGAAGCCTCTTATTACAATGAATATACATATATATATACAAAATTTGAAGAAAATCGGATAATTCTGCATGAAAAACCCATTTATCTAAATTAATGGGGGGATTAGCCCCCCCTTTCCCCCTTTATACTTAACCAATGAACCCCAAAAACTCTTCAGAGAAGCGCATTATCACAATGAACCTATATACAAAATTTGAAAAAAATCGAATAATTCTGCATAAAAACTCATTTATCTAAATTAGGGGGGGTTATCCCCCTTTTCCCCCTTTATACTTAACCAATGAACCACCAAAACTATTGACAGAAGCGCATTATCAAAATGAACCTATATACAAAATTTGAAGAAAATGGGATAATTCTGCATGAAAAACCTATTTATCTAAATTATGGGGGGTTAGCCCCCCATTTCCCCCCTTTATGCTTAACCAATGAACCTCCAAAACTAATCAGGGAAGCGCCTTATCACAAGGAACCTATAAACAAAATTTAAAGTAAAACGGTTAGTTCTATCAAGATTTATCGCGTTACGTACATACATACATGCGTACGTACAGTACCGGCGGGCACATAAGCTCTCAGGCTTTGATAGCCTGTGAGCTAAAAAAAGAAAACTGCCCAGTTAAACTTAGAGCATTGATCTCAGAGGCTATTCACACTAATTGTATATTATACACTTATTTCCAAGTATTTGAAATAAGCCCCTCGAAAAATAAAGAAATCGACAATATATTAAGGGGGGATCATCCCCCCGTTCCCCCACCCCCTTATAGTTAACAATTGAACCCCCAAACCTAATCAAGGAAGCCTTTTATTACAATGAACATATATACTAAATTCGAAGCAAATCGGATAATTCTGCATGAAAAACCCATTTATCTAAATTAAGGGGGATTACCCCCCCCCCCCGTATCCCCCTTTATACTTAACCAATGAACCCCAAGACTAACCAGGGAAGCTCCTTACCACAATGAGCCTATATACAAAATGTGAAGAAAATCGGATAATTCTCCATGAAAAACACATTCATCTATATTAAGGGGGGAGGATAAGCCCTCCCCACCCACTTTACCCTCTTTATACTTAACCAAAGAACCTTCTAAACTAATCAGGAAAGCGCCTTATCACAGTGAACCTATATACAAAATTTTAAGAAAATCGCATAATTCTGCATGAAAATCGCAGTTATCTAAATTAAGCCCTCCGTTACCCCCTTTATACTTAAACAATGAATCCCCAAAACAAATCAGGAAAACGCTTTATCACAATGAACCTATATACAAAATTTGAAAAAAATCGAATAATTCTGCATAAAAACTCATTTATCTAAATTAGGGGGGGTTATCCCCCTTTTCCCCCTTTATACCTAACCAATGAACCACCAAAACTATTGACAGAAGCGCATTATCAAAATGAACCTATATACAAAATTTGAAGAAAATGGGTTAATTCTGCATGAAAAACCTATTTATCTAAATTATGGGGGGTTAGCCCCCCCATTTCCCCCCTTTATGCTTAACCAATGAACCCCCAAAACTCTTCAGAGAAGCGCATTATCACAATGAACCTATATACAAAATTTGAAGAAAATCGAATAATTCTGCATAAAAACTCATTTATCTAAATTAGGGAAGGGGGGTTATCCCCCCTTTCCCCGTTTTTACTTAACCAATGAACTCACAAAACTATTGACAGAAGCGCATTATCAAAATGAACCTATATACAAAATTTGAAGAAAATGGGATAATTCTGCATGAAAAACCTATTTATCTAAATTATGGGGGGTTAGCCCCTCATTTCCCCCCTTTATGCTTAACCAATGAACCTCCAAAACTAATCAGGGAAGCGCCTTATCACAAGGAACCTATAAACAAAATTTAAAGTAAAACGGTTAGTTCTATCAAGAGTTATCGTGTTACGTACATACATACATACGTACGTACAGAACCGGCGGGCACATAAGCTCTCAGGCTTTGATAGCCTGTGAGCTAAATAAAAAGAAAACTGCCCAGTTAAACTGAGGGCATTGAGCTCACAGGCTATTCACAGTAATTGTATATTATACTCGTATTTCAAAGAATTTGAAATAAGCCCCTCGAAAAATAAAGAAATCGACAATATATTAAGGGGGGTTATCCCCCGTTACCCCCTCATAGTTAACTAATGAACACTATAAACTAAATCAGGGAAGCCTCTTATTACAATGAATATATATATACAAAATTTGAAGAAAATCTTATAATGCTGCAGGAAAAACCCATTTATCTAAATTAAGGGGGATTAGCCCCCCCGTTCCCCCCTTTATACTTAACCAATGAACCCCAAAAACTCTTCAGAGAAGCGCATTATCACAATGAACCTATATACAAAATTTGAAAAAAATCGAATAATTCTGCATAAAAACTCATTTATCTAAATTAGGGGGGGTTATCCCCCTTTTCCCCCTTTATACTTAACCAATGAACCACCAAAACTATTGACAGAAGCGCATTATCAAAATGAACCTATATACAAAATTTGAAGAAAATGGGTTAATTCTGCATGAAAAACCTATTTATCTAAATTATGGGGGGTTAGCCCCCCATTTCTCCCCTTTATGCTTAACCAATGAACCCCCAAAACTCTTCAGAGAAGCGCATTATCACAATGAACCTATATACAAAATTTGAAGAAAATCCAATAATTCTGCATAAAAACTCATTTATCTAAATTAGGGAGGGGGGGGTAATCCCCCCTTTCCCCGTTTTTACTTAACCAATGAACTCACAAAACTATTGACAGAAGCGCATTATCAAAATGAACCTATATACAAAATTTGAAGAAAATGGGATAATTCTGCATGAAAAACCTATTTATCTAAATTATGGGGGGTTAGCCCCCCATTTCCCCCCTTTATGCTTAACCAATGAACCTCCAAAACTAATCAGGGAAGCGCCTTATCACAAGGAACCTATAAACAAAATTTAAAGTAAAACGGTTAGTTCTATCAAGATTTATCGCGTTACGTACATACATACATGCGTACGTACAGTACCGGCGGGCACATAAGCTCTCAGGCTTTGATAGCCTGTGAGCTAAAAAAAGAAAACTGCCCAGTTAAACTTAGGGCATTGATCTCAGAGGCTATTCACACTAATTGTATATTTTACACTTATTTCCAAGTATTTGAAATAAGCCCCTCGAAAAATAAAGAAATCGACAATATATTAAGGGGGGATCATCCCCCCGTTCCCCCACCCCCTTATAGTTAACAATTGAACCCCCAAACCTAATCAAGGAAGCCCTTTATTACAATGAACATATATACTAAATTCGAAGCAAATCGGATAATTCTGCATGAAAAACCCATTTATCTAAATTAAGGGGGATTACCCCCCCCGTATCCCCCTTTATAATTAACCAATGAACCCCAAGACTAACCAGGGAAGCTCCTTACCACAATGAGCCTATATACAAAATGTGAAGAAAATCGGATAATTCTCCATGAAAAACACATTCATCTATATTAAGGGAGGAGGATAAGCCCTCCCCACCCACTTTACCCTCTTTATACTTAACCAAAGAACCTTCTAAACTAATCAGGAAAGCGCCTTATCACAATGAACCTATATACAAAATTTTAAGAAAATCGCATAATTCTGCATGAAAATCGCAGTTATCTAAATTAAGCCCTCCGTTACCCCCTTTATACATAAACAATGAATCCCCAAAACCAATCAGGAAAACGCTTTATCACCATTAACCTGTACACAAAATTTAAAGAAAATCGGATAATTCTGCATGAAAAACCCATTTATCTAAATTAATGGGGGGATTAGCCCCCCCCTTTCCCCCTTTATACTTAACCAATGAACCCCAAAAACTCTTCAGAGAAGCGCATTATCACAATGAACCTATATACAAACTTTGAAAAAAATCGAATAATTCTGCATAAAAACTCATTTATCTAAATTAGGGGGGGTTATCCCCCTTTTCCCCCTTTATACTTAACCAATGAACCACCAAAACTATTGACAGAAGCGCATTATCAAAATGAACCTATATACAAAATTTGAAGAAAATGGGTTAATTCTGCATGAAAAACCTATTTATCTAAATTATGGTGGGTTAGCCCCCCATTTCCCCGCTTTATGCTTAACCAATGAACCCCCAAAACTCTTCAGAGAAGCGCATTATCACAATGAACCTATATACAAAATTTGAAGAAAATCGAATAATTCTGCATAAAAACTCATTTATCTAAATTAGGGAGGGGAGGGTTATCCCCCCTTTCCCCGTTTTTACTTAACCAATGAACTCACAAAACTATTGACAGAAGCGCATTATCAAAATGAACCTATATACAAAATTTGAAGAAAATGGGATAATTCTGCATGAAAAACCTATTTATCTAAATTATGGGGGGTTAGCCCCCCATTTCCCCCCTTTATGCTTAACCAATGAACCCCCAAAACTCTTCAGAGAAGCGCATTATCACAATGAACCTATATACAAAATTTGAAGAAAATCGAATAATTCTGCATAAAAACTCATTTATCTAAATTAGGGAGGGGGGGTTATCCCCCCTTTCCCCGTTTTTACTTAACCAATGAACTCACAAAACTATTGACAGAAGCGCATTATCAAAATGAACCTATATACATAATTTGAAGAAAATGGGATAATTCTGCATGAAAAACCTATTTATCTAAATTATGGGGGGTTAGCCCCCCATTTGCCCCCTTTATGCTTAACCAATGAACCTCCAAAACTAATCAGGGAAGCGCCTTATCACAAGGAACCTATAAACAAAATTTAAAGTAAAACGGTTAGTTCTATCAAGATTTATCGCGTTACGTACATACATACATGCGTACGTACAGTACCGGCGGGCACATAAGCTCTCAGGCTTTGATAGCCTGTGAGCTAAAAAAAGAAAACTGCCCAGTTAAACTTAGGGCATTGATCTCAGAGGCTATTCACACTAATTGTATATTATACACTTATTTCAAAGTATTTGAAATAAGCCCCTCGAAAAATAAAGAAATCGACAATATATTAAGGGGGGATCATCCCCGCGTTCCCCCACCCCCTTATAGTTAACAATTGAACCCCCAAACCTAATCAAGGAAGCCCTTTATTACAATGAACATATATACTAAATTCGAAGCAAATCGGATAATTCTGCATGAAAAACCCATTTATCTAAATTAAGGGGGATTACCCCCCCCGTATCCCCCTTTATACTTAACCAATGAACCCCAAGACTAACCAGGGAAGCTCCTTACCACAATGAGCCTATATACAAAATGTGAAGAAAATCGGATAATTCTCCATGAAAAACACATTCATCTATATTAAGGGGGGAGGATAAGCCCTCCCCACCCACTTTACCCTCTTTATACTTAACCAAAGAACCTTCTAAACTAATCAGGAAAGCGCCTTATCACAATGAACCTATATACAAAATTTTAAGAAAATCGCATAATTCTGCATGAAAATCGCAGTTATCTAAATTAAGCCATCCGTTATCCCCTTTATACTTAAACAATGAATCCCCAAAACCAATCTGGAAAACGCTTTATCACCATTAACCTGTATACAAAATTTAAAGAAAATCGGATAATTCTGCATGAAAAACCCATTTATCTAAATTAATGGGGGGATTAGCCCCCCCTTTCCCCCTTTATACTTAACCAATGAACCCCAAAAACTCTTCAGAGAAGCGCATTATCACAATGAACCTATATACAAAATTTGAAAAAAATCGAATAATTCTGCATAAAAACTCATTTATCTAAATTAGGGGCGGTTATCCCCCTTTTCCCCCTTTATACTTAACCAATGAACCACCAAAACTATTGACAGAAGCGCATTATCAAAATGAACCTATATACAAAATTTGAAGAAAATGGGTTAATTCTGCATGAAAAACCTATTTATCTAAATTATGGGGGGTTAGCCCCCCATTTCCCCCCTTTATGCTTAACCAATGAACCTCCAAAACTAATCAGGGAAGCGCCTTATCACAAGGAACCTATAAACAAAATTTAAAGTAAAACGGTTAGTTCTATCAAGATTTATCGCGTTACGTACATACATACATGCGTACGTACAGTACCGGCGGCACATAAGCTCTCAGGCTTTGATAGCCTGTGAGCTAAAAAAAGAAAACTGCCCAGTTAAACTTAGAGCATTGATCTCAGAGGCTATTCACACTAATTGTATATTATACACTTATTTCCAAGTATTTGAAATAAGCCCCTCGAAAAATAAAGAAATCGACAATATATTAAGGGGGATCATCCCCCCGTTCCCCCACCCCCTTATAGTTAACAATTGAACCCCCAAACCTAATCAAAGAAGCCTTTTATTACAATGAACATATATACTAAATTCGAAGCAAATCGGATAATTCTGCATGAAAAACCCATTTATCTAAATTAAGGGGGATTACCCCCCCCCCGTATCCCCCTTTATACTTAACCAATGAACTTAACCCAAGACTAACCAGGGAAGCTCCTTACCACAATGAGCCTATATACAAAATGTGAAGAAAATCGGATAATTCTCCATGAAAAACACATTCATCTATATTAAGGGGGGAGGATAAGCCCTCCCCACCCACTTTACCCTCTTTATACTTAACCAAAGAACCTTCTAAACTAATCAGGAAAGCGCCTTATCACAGTGAACCTATATACAAAATTTTAAGAAAATCGCATAATTCTGCATGAAAATCGCAGTTATCTAAATTAAGCCCTCCGTTACCCCCTTTATACTTAAACAATGAATCCCCAAAACAAATCAGGAAAACGCTTTATCACAATGAACCTATATACAAAATTTGAAAAAAATCGAATAATTCTGCATAAAAACTCATTTATCTAAATTAGGGGCGGTTATCCCCCTTTTCCCCCTTTATACTTAACCAATGAACCACCAAAACTATTGACAGAAGCGCATTATCAAAATGAACCTATATACAAAATTTGAAGAAAATGGGATAATTCTGCATGAAAAACCTATTTATCTAAATTATGGGGGGTTAGCCACCCATTTCCCCCCTTTATGCTTAACCAATGAACCCCCAAAACTCTTCAGAGAAGCGCATTATCACAATGAACCTATATACAAAATTTGAAGAAAATCGAATAATTCTGCATAAAAACTCATTTATCTAAATTAGGGGGGGGTTATCCCCCCTTTCCCCCTTTTTACTTAACCAATGAACTCCCAAAACTATTGACAGAAGCGCATTATCAAAATGAACCTATATACAAAATTTGAAGAAAATGGGATAATTCTGCATGAAAAACCTATTTATCTAAATTATGGGGGGTTAGCCCCTCATTTCCCCCCTTTATGCTTAACCAATGAACCTCCAAAACTAATCAGGGAAGCGCCTTATCACAAGGAACCTATAAACAAAATTTAAAGTAAAACGGTTAGTTCTATCAAGAGTTATCGTGTTACGTACATACATACATACGTACGTACAGAACCGGCGGGCACATAAGCTCTCAGGCTTTGAAAGCCTGTGAGCTAAATAAAAAGAAAACTGCCCAGTTAAACTGAGGGCATTGAGCTCACAGGCTATTCACAGTAATTGTATATTATACTCGTATTTCAAAGAATTTGAAATAAGCCCCTCGAAAAATAAAGAAATCGACAATATATTAAGGGGGGTTATCCCCCGTTACCCCCTCATAGTTAACTAATGAACACTATAAACTAAATCAGGGAAGCCTCTTATTACAATGAATATATATATACAAAATTTGAAGAAAATCTTATAATGCTGCAGGAAAAACCCATTTATCTAAATTAAGGGGGATTAGCCCCCCCGTTCCCCCTTTATACTTAACCAATCAATCCCGAAAACTAATCAGGGAAGCGTCTTAACCCAATGAACTTATAAACAAATTTTGAAGCAAATGAGATAATTCTGCATGAAAAACCCATTTATATAAATTAAGGGGGGGATTAGCCCCCGTTCCCTCCCTTTATACTTAACCAATCAATCCCGAAAACTAATCAGGGAAGCGCCTTAACACAGTGAACCTATAAACAAAATTTGAAGGAAAACGGAATAATTCTGCAGGAAAAACCCATTTATATAAATTAAGGGGGGGATTAGCCGCTCCGTCCCCCCCCCCTTTATACTTAACCAATCAATCCTAAAAACTAATCAGGGAAGCCTCTTATTACAATGAATATACATATATATAGATACAAAATTTGAAGAAAATCGGATAATGCTGCATGAAAAACCCATTTATCTAAATTAAGGGGGATTAGCCCCCCCCTTCCCCTTTTATACTTAACCAATGAACCCCCAAAACTATTCAGAGAAGCGCATTATCACAATGAACCTATATACAAAATTTGAAGAAAATCGGATAATTCGGTTTGAAAAACCCATTTATATAAATTAAAGGGGGCTTGGCCCCCCGTCCCCCCCTTTATACTTAACCAATCAATCCCGAAAACTAATCAGGGAAGCGTCTTAACCCAATGAACTTATAAACAAATTTTGAAGCAAATGAGATAATTCTGCATGAAAAACCCATTTATATAAATTAAGGGGGGGATTAGCCCCCGTTCCCTCCCTTTATACTTAACCAATCAATCCCGAAAACTAATCAGGGAAGCGCCTTAACCCAATGAACTTATAAACAAATTTTGAAGCAAATGAGATAATTCTGCATGAAAAACCCATTTATATAAATTAAGGGGGGGATTAGCCCCCGTTCCCCCCCTTTATACTTAACCAATCAATCCTAAAAACTAATCAGGGAAGCCTCTTATTACAATGAATATATATATATATATATATATATATATATATATATATATACAAAATTTGAAGAAAATCGGATAATGCTGTATGAAAAACCCATTTATCTAAATTAAGGGGGATTAGCCCCCCCCTTCCCCTTTTATACTTAACCAATGAACCCCCAAAACTATTCAGAGAAGCGCATTATCACAATGAACCTATATACAAAATTTGAAGAAAATCGGATAATTCGGCTTGAAAAACCCATTTATATAAATTAAAGGGGGATTGGCCCCCCGTCCCACCCCCCTTTAAACTTAACCAATCAATCCCGAAAACTAATCAGGGAAGCGTCTTAACCCAATGAACCTATAAACAAATTTTGAAGCAAATGGGATAATTCTGCATGAAAAACCCATTTATATAAATTAAGGGGGGGTTTAGCACCCCCGTTCCCCCCCTTTATACTTAACCAATCAATCCCGAAAACTAATTAAGGAAGCGTCTTAACCCAATGAACTTATAAACAAATTTTGAAGCAAATGAGATAATTCTGCATGAAAAACCCATTTATATAAATTAAGGGGGGATTAGCTCCCTGTCCCCCCCCCCTTTATACTTAACCAATCAATCCCGAAAACTAATCAGGGAAGCGCTTTAACACAGTGAAACTATAAACAAAATTTGAAGGAAAAACGAATAATTCTGCATTAAAAACCCATTTATATAAATTAAGGAGGGGGGGTTAGCCCCCCGTCCCCCCCCTTTATACTTAACCAATCAAATTCAAAAACTAATCAGGGAAGCGCCTTAACACAGTGAACCTATAAACAAAATTTGAAGGAAAACGGAATAATTCTGCATGAAAAACCCTTTTATATAAATTAAGGGGGGATTAGCCCCCCCCCATTCCCCCCTTTATACTTAACCAATCAATCCCGAAAACTAATCATGGAAGCGCCTTAACACAGTGAACCTATAAACAAAATTTGAAGGAAAACGGATATTTCTATGAAGAGTTATCGCGTTACGTACATACATACATACGTACGTACATACAGAACCGGCGGGCACATAAGCTCTCAGGCTTTGATAGCCTGTGAGCTAAAAAGAAAACTGCCCAGTGAAACTGAGGGCATTGAGCTCACAGGCTATTCACACTAATTGTATATTATACACTTATTTCAAAGTATTTGAAATAAGCCCCTCGAAAAATAAAGAAATCGACAATATATTAAGGGGGGATCATCCCCCGTTCCCCCACCCCCTTATAGTTAACAATTGAACCCCCAAACCTAATCAAGGAAGCCCTTTATTACAATGAACATATATACTAAATTCGAAGCAAATCGGATAATTCTGCATGAAAAACCCATTTATCTAAATTAAGGGGGATTACCCCCCCGTATCCCCCTTTATACTTAACCAATGAACCCCAAGACTAACCAGGGAAGCTCCTTACCACAATGAGCCTATATGCAAAATTTGAAGAAAATCGGATAATTCTCCATGAAAAACACATTCATCTGTATTAAGGGGGGAGGATAAGCCCACCCCACCCACTTTACCCTCTTTATACTTAACCAAAGAACCTTCTAAACTAATCAGGAAAGCGCCTTATCACAATGAACCTATATACAAAATTTTAAGAAAATCGCATAATTCTGCAGGAAAATCGCAGTTATCTAAATTAAGCCCTCCGTTACCCCCTTTATACTTAAACAATGAATCCCCAAAACCAATCAGGAAAACGCTTTATCACCATTAACCTGTATACAAAATTTAAAGAAAATCGGATAATTCTGCATGAAAAACCCATTTATCTAAATTAAGGGGGGATTAGCCCCCCCCTTTCCCCCTTTATACTTAACCAATGAACCCCCAAAACTCTTCAGAGAAGCGCATTATCACAATGAACCTATATACAAAATTTGAAAAAAATCGAATAATTCTGCATAAAAACTCATTTTACTAAATTAGGGGGGTTAGCCCCCTTTTCCCCCTTTATACTTAACCAATGAACCACCAAAACTATTGACAGAAGCGCATTATCAAAATGAACCTATATACAAAATTTGAAGAAAATGGGATAATTCTGCATGAAAAACCTATTTATCTAAATTATGGGGGGTTAGCCCCCCATTTCCCCCCTTTATGCTTAACCTATGAACCCCCAAAACTCTTCAGAGAAGCGCATTATCACAATGAACCTATATACAAAATTTGAAGAAAATCGAATAATTCTGCATAAAAACTCATTTATCTAAATTAGGGGGGGGTATCCCCCCTTTCCCCCTTTTTACTTAACCAATGAACTCCCAAAACAATTGACAGAAGCGCATTATCAAAATGAACCTATATACAAAATTTGAAGGAAATGGGATAATTCTGCATGAAAAACCTATTTATCTAAATTATGGGGGGTTAGCCCACCATTTCCCCCCTTTATGCTTAACCAATGAACCTCCAAAACTAATCAGGGAAGCCCCTTATCACAAGGAACCTATAAACAAAATTTAAAGTAAAACGGTTAGTTCTATCAAGAGTTATCGCGTTACGTACATACATACATACGTACGTACAGAACCGGCGGGCACATAAGCTCTCAGGCTTTGATAGCCTGTGAGCTAAAAAGGGAGGGTAGATATTATAGATTAAGGGTATTATAGAGGGCGTTGTACATTCTTTCACATAGTGACTGTTCAGACTCTCTGGTTTTTAATTTTTAATTAATTAAATCTCTCGTTTTTTATGTACATTGTATTTGTGGTTTGTATATATTCTGATGACGATTTGATGAACAAATCGAAACATTTAAATTTTAACATTTTTAAGGTTTATGTTGACGTCTTTTAAGCAAAATAAAAAGTGTTTTTAGTGTATATTTAAAAATGTAAAAACAGTTTTAAAAGTGCATAAAATACGTGATATAAACATATTTCGGGTAAAACAGTTTCTTTTTTCATGAATGTAGATAACAAATATGTATACTTTCAGATAAAAAAAATAAATAAATCGTTGCTTTATAAATGATACGAAAAATTTTGAGCTTTTTTCAATAGATCGCCCTTTTGTGTTGAAATAAAAAACAAAGCATTAAGCTACACTTTTTTAAAATGAATAATTTGATTGTTTTTAATTTGTGCATAATATTAGGAATTCGGATCGTAAAAATTAAGACTATAGCCTCAATTTTTTTTTTGTCTAAAAGATATTCAAGCAAAGGTGATTAATTGCATGAGGAAAATATAGGTCTTGAAACTTGAGACATTTATCGAAAAACAATTTATGAAATTTTTCTTATTAATTTTTTTATCATGTATATTTTTATAATACACTGATTTACTATTTTTACGTTAACAACGATGTTAAATTACATAAGGTCTGAAGCACACCTAATCAAAAACTGTATTGTTGAAATTGTGTACAGATTTTCTTGCTGTATTTTTTCATTAAACGAAAATATCCATTTATATTCACAAAAACACTAACCATTCATTTAATAAATTATAAATAAATGCACCGAAAGCGGAGAAAACATTAATGTTATTTTTTTAAAGCTAAATCTCATGAATTAAACGAAGAGTAAAGGAATTAATTTACTTGTATTTTATTCAGTTTTTTGCAATTTAACAAATGGTTTTAACCATTTATATTATGGGAAATATCCATTTAAACTACTCTCTTAATTAAATTTACTTTACTATTAAACTAATCATATATATATTTTTTTTACATTGAAAACCTAGAATCATATTTTAATATAAAGTATATAAATTATCATTAACAGGAATTTAAACACGAACAAGAAATGATGCTTCAGGAATAGATTGTGAAACACTTTCCAACGCTACCCGAATATTGTTTAGAAATTAAATTTTCTCTTACTATTATGCGTGATATTTAATTAAATAATGTTAAAAACACTTAACGCAGTTGCATTCCATTTTCAGCAATTTCCTATCATAGTCGTTAATGTGTGTGACGTCATTCTTACAACCCTGTAAAAAATCTATGTAATTTATATACATCACGTAAATAAATAGGTTAACTTTAAGCATCTGAACACGCACTTCCAGCAATCATCGCTCATAATCAGTCCTGTAATCGAATTATTTTGTGTTTCTCTGTAAAGGAATGATAAATGCTAAAGCACTCCTCAATCTATAGAAAATCTGTGGTAGTACCCCTCAGCGATGCGTATCATTTTCATTGTGCTTAAAGTAAAGTAATATGATATATCCAATGGTAGCATGTCTCACTAGATGAGTTGTACATAATCCACCTTTAGCGTAGATATTTATGCGATTCATATTTCACTGATGCACATCGATTTTATTAAAGGCTGCTGAAAAGAAATGTTGAAGTAGATTGTGTATATTGATGTTAAATTATCGACCATCTTTTAAGCTTGATTATATAAATTTAATATGTCTAGATTAAGTTTAAATATTATTATTCAGAGCAGCGTACATAGGCTCTGACCTTATATCTTTACATTATAAAAAACAGAGTGTGGAATGAATAAGTGTTTATTAGTTCTTTTGATGAGATTACGCGATTATGTCATGCAAATTCCGCATGATGCAGTCTAATTATGGTTCAGCGTCATTTGATGGTTTTCACAAAGTTCATCACGAGTTGGGTATTTTCTGGTGAATCGTTTATGATTGATTGCGCACAATGTCCGCTTACACTTTCATTGATTGGATGAATGTTTTAAGTTCTTTTTCCAAAATAGGAGATAAAATTAATTGGATTTTCCATCATTCCCCCTTAATCTCCTTTGTGGAATAAGGTAGTAGGTTGAAATTATTTCGATGTTTCATAAACTGAGGTTTGGGATTGAGTTTTGTAAATGCGTCTGCTGTCAGGAATTCTGTAGAACAATATTTTAGGTCTATTATTCCATCCTTTTTATGCTGTTTAATTGCATGGAATCGTATGTCTATGTGTTTACTCCCGCGAGTATATTTGTCAATTTCTGCCATTTTAATACATGGCTGGTTGTCTTCGAATGTGGTTATAGGTTTCTCTTGAGGTAAGTTTAGATCTTCCAAGAGTTTTGTAATCAATAATATTTCCTGTGCTGCATTGCTTGCTGAGACATATTCAGCTTCGGCCGATGAAAGTGCAATACAGTTTTGCCTTTTGGATATCCATTGAATAGCACATTTCCCTAACAGGAATAGATTGTCACTGGTTGATCTTCTAGTTTGCAGATTACCACCCCAGTCCCCATCCGCGTAAACTTCAAGAATGGGCTTATTTTTCGAACTTAGGCTTAAGTTTAGGTTTTTTGTGTTGTTTAAATATATTATAACTCTTTTGATAGCCTTCTAATCTTTATCACGAGGAGTTTCATTCCTACGGCTAAGTATATGAACAGCGGCCGATATGTCAAGCCTAGTTAACGTCGAAATGCAGAGTAATGTTCCTATCGCTTGTCTAAATGTAACATTATTCGGTAATAGGTTTTCATTATCGTCAAGTGGGTTGTAACCTACTTCCATAGGTGTGCTATAAGGACACCTATTAGTATAGGGTGTTTTGAAGATTAAATTCATCTACCATTTCTTCAATTTTAGATTTTTGATATAAGTAGAAATTTTTATCATTTTTCCTTATATTTATTCCGAGATACTGACTTCTCTTAAATCTTTCAGTTCGTATTCTTTCCTAAGATTGTTTATTATCTGTGTTATTTTTTCGTTTTTTCCGGCAATTAATAAATCGTCTATATAGACTATAATATACATTGAATTTTCATTATTTTCGCGTACAAAAAGACAGAAAACAGATTTTTTGTGTTGTTTAAATATATTATAACTCTTTTGATAGCATTCTAATCTTAATCACGAGGAGTTTCATTCCTACGGCTAAGTATATTAACAGCGGCCGAAATGTTAAGGCCTAGTTAACGTCAAAATGCAGAGTAATGTTCCTATCGCTTGTCTAAATTTAACATTATTCGGTAATAGGTTTTCATTATCGTCAATTGAATTGTAATCTACTTTCATAGACGTACTATAAAAAGTAAGCTGCGCCGCAGGCGCCCCGAGGGAGCGCTCCACGCGTAGACGACCACGGAACCCAAGTCCTGAGAGACTTTTATCGCGCCAGTAGCTTTGGCTCGCTACGGCGCTTCGGCCGGTCAGAGGACCGTCACCTACGAACCCTCTAACCTTGAACCCACGTATCGACGACGTAGGCCGTTGCGATACGTGGTGAAACCACGAGGAGTCACCACGAGACACTTGGAGACGGGCCAGCGTCCCCCAACAACTTCGAAGCTGGAAACCCAGAAGGGAACCAGGCCCTAGGCCTAAAGTCGGGATGTTCTAACCCGTACTTGTTGTACCAGAACTCGAGGGATGTGAAAACCTACAGAGGTAGTCACAGTTCCCTCTCGTAGTGGTAGGTGTGCTATAAGTACACATGTTAGTATAGTGTGTTTTGAAGATTAATTTCATCTACCGTTTCTTCAATTTTTGATTTTTGATTTAAGTAGAAATTTTTATCATTTATCCTTATATTTATTCCGAGATACTGACTTCTCTTAAATCTTTCAGTTCGTATTCTTTCCTAAGATTATTTATTATCTGTGTTATTTGTTCGTTTTTCCTGCAATTAATAAATCGGCTATATATACTGTAATATACATTGAATTTTCATTATTTTCGCGTATAAAAAGACAGGAATCAGATGTATTTTGTACAAAGCTTTCAGATATTTTTGAACGCCATGCTCTGGCGGCCTGTTTAAACTTCTCACCGCCGTGAACTGATATATCCGTTCACTATACTGTAGGTTTCACTGCAATAGTAACATTGTTTAAATTAATATATTTCTACAAATATAATGCAGTTTTAAAATATTGAGTAATGATTGATATTCTCAAGGCTTATACTCATATACGTAATTAAGTTTTTTATATCAAGTTTGAAAATCCATCTTTCTTTAACATTTAAAATAAAATACAGAGAAAACAACATTACAAATTTGCCCTTTTGCTCGGTGGTCAGGGGTTAAGGCCACAAATTGCCTTTTTGTAATTTGCACACTTTATTCTGTTGATTCGGTGCTATATATCCTTCGGGCTGTTTCATATATACTTCTTCTTGCAGGTTCCCGTGTAAAAAGGATGTGTTGATGTCGATATGATTAACTTTAAGATTATGATGTAGTGCAGCTGTGAGAAATGCACGGATAGTTGTATGAGAGACAACTGGAGCAAAGAGCTATTCATAATCTACTCCAAATTTCTGACTGTAACCTTGAGCTACTAGTCGTGGTTTATAGGTTTGTATTTTATTTAAACTGTCCTGTTTTATTTTGAAGGTCTATTTAGAACCAATCACCTTCTTGCCTGGTGGGGGATCGACTAATGTCCGTGTAATCAATTTTATTTACTGTGGCTTTAAGCCAATTTTACCTTTCGAGTGGATTGCTAATTTGCATAATATCGTTCCATTTCTTTGGTTCATTTGTTTGTGTATCTTTAACTAAACAGACAAATCTATCTGGTGGAACTCCTCTGTTGGATCTGTTCGACCTTCTCGGTTCTATCGGTGATTATTTGGATTTGCATGGTTGTGTTTCATTGTCATTAATCTCAATTTTCATGTAATTTTCATGCTTTTCCGCTTGATTTCTATCAGCAGCGGAGATTTCTTCGAGATTTGAGCTTTCCTCAATGTTATTTGAGTCTTTTATTTCATGTTCTATAAATTTTACTGTTCTGGCAATTATTATTTGTTTGTCTTTTGCATGTATGCGATATCCTTTGGATCGTGTGTCGTATCCAACAAAGATGCCTTCTTGCGCTCTGTTATCAAGTTTCTCTCGATGTACTTTATTAATGTAATGCTTTGCTTTCGAAAACTCTTAAGTGGGGGAGATAAGGTTTGATAGCTTCCTACAATTCAGTCTATTTTATAGATATGTCGCAGTGTGTATTCATTCTCCCCAAAAATGTTTATTTAAATTAACTTTTGAAACCATGTTTCGTGTCATGTCAAGTACGCTTTTATTCTTCCTTTTAGAGACCCCATTCTGACTTGGATTATGTGGTATTGTGAACTGGTGTAGTATGCCATTTTCCTTTAAGTATTCCTCTATTTCATTACTAGTGTACTCTCCTCCATTATCGGATCTTATTTCTTTCAGTTTTTTGCCAAACTGATTATTTGCCATTGCTATACATTGCTTCAATTTATCGATTACTTCACTTTTCCTGCGTAATAGATATATGGTTTTATACCTTGAGTAATCATTGATTAGTGTGAGAAAATATTGTTTTCCTCCTAGTGTTGGTGTACTAATAAGACCACACACGTCGCTGTGTATTAAATCGAGGATTTTGTTTGGCTCTATTTGTAGCCGATTTGGGATATGGCGCGTCGTTTAATTTAGTTTTGATACAAATTTCGCATATTTCATTATCGTGCCGGCAGTTTTTGATTTTTATTCCATTCCCTAATTGTTTTTTAACAATTGTTCTGATCGCTTCGTAATCTCGATGTCCTAGTCTTCAGTGCCACACTTCTAAACGTTCTTTATTATTACAACAGAATGTAACGTTTTGCGTGATTTTCTGTTTTTTCTATGTTGTTAAACTGTTCACAGATGTTGTTTTTATTTTCCGCTGTCATGTAAATTTCCCCATCGAACGTTAAATCGCATTTATCATTTTCAAAGATTAATTTGCATCCGTTTTTGGTAGCCTTGCTCACCCTCGCTTAAAATACACTTAAAATTAATCCAGCAGGTGAAACCTTGTAAAATTAAATAACTTCAGCAATGCGCAACTTATATTATATAAGCTTATAGAAAAAATAATGTACTATTTTATTGTTTAAGTTTAAATTCATAAAGTACTGCGTGTTTAAACAATAATTTAAGTAGAAAATTTCCAAATACAATAAAATCGCTTGCATTTGGCGAAGAAAAAGTGTTGCTCGCCAATTCGAGTCTTTTTGCGCAAAATACTAGAAAGTATTTTAATTTTTTACAGATTTTCTACTGGGATTCCGCAGCTAAATTTGACTTACACTTTATTACGTACACGAGTAGTTTCATTGGCATTATTTTGAAATTTTTCTGAGTATGCCCTTTAAGAAGACCTTCCTTGTAAGGAGTTTTACTTGATCAAGCAGGGCGGTCGCTCTGCCAAGCCAAGCTATTAAAAAAAAGCGCCAAACAAACAACGCCAAGAACTGGACTTTGTCCGCTACTGCTTACTTACAGCAATCAACTTCGCAATGTTAAATCGACCAAACATACCAGATTAAAATATCAGATATCAAATAAACCAAGCGTCATAGAAAAAAAACGAAAACTAAAAGAATCTAATGAAGAAATTCTTCAATTTGAGACCAAACTCATCTTCATAAGTGATTTATAAACAGAGATATAGATTTTTTTTAAAAACGTCGAGTGACTTAAAATGATCACTATTTTCTTCGTCAAACTTTTTTTTTCAAACAACCTACAGATTTAAATAGAGGGCAGAAATGAAAAAGGATTGCATTTTTGGACAAGTAATAACCTAATCTACGTGCTTTTATAACATACAGTGAAAAAACAAATACATTTCTATCCTTAATTAGCAAAAAACTGTTTATTAACTTAGCAACTAAAAAATTATGCCAAAACAGAGATAAAACCCCGCCAACGACCGTGTACCATCTGTATTATAATAGCACAAATCAGTTACGGGTTAATCATATCAAATTTCATCTGCAAGTCAGCCCTTTTTTCTGAAGATATATTTTTTAATAAAACTTCATAATTATAAGAACACACATTTTATCAGACAATTAAATGTGACTGCAAATTGTGGCCGATGACTGTTTCCAACAGGAATAAGAATGAGAAATTGTCGAGTTAGAATATCGATCTGGGTGGCTTATTGGTAAAACGTTAGCATGGTACGCTGAAGGTCCCAGTTTCGAGTCCTGGCGCAGGCCAATTTTTTCACTCATGTTGGTTTAGTGCATTTAATTGTCTGATAAAGTGTGTGTTCGTATAATATTGTAAAATAAAGTAATCAGACGTAGTGTTCATGCTTTTAATATATATAAAATTTACATTTTTAGAAAGATCTTTAAAAAAATTAATTTTGAGGGAAGAGGTACCTTCTAAAATGTATACATTAAGAGTTATCGGCATTTAAAATTCCTTTCCAAACGTAAACAAACAAAAGGAATTGAATATGATTAATTTATTTCTATAAAACCACGGCAAACGACAAGCATTTCGTTCGAGGGCTGAGATCCTTTGACGTCATTTTTCTATAAATTAATGGAATGCAGTTGTTAAATTGTTTTTGTTTTAGAAGTTAAGTTTCCATTTAAATTTATTGTAAGAGTACAGTGTTTAATTGAATAAAATAATGTAAATCTAAGAAATTGCTAAGATATTTTGCTACTTTTCACCATTAACAACGTTTTATAAAGATTCGCCAATCAATGGGATTTAATGCTAATAATAAAAGATCATGATATCACGTTTGATTTCAAAAGCAGCGCTGACGCGCTATGTACAGTACATGTTCCATTTTTACTCATCTCATGGATTAGTCAGTGATATTTTTTAACGAAGGATAATAAGTATTATAACAAGCCACATTTAGTATGTTATTTTTAAGGGTGTAATTAGTTTAACTGAAAAATCTACTGGTATTTCTAGTTAACCCTTTAAACAATAACTGAAAGTAAAATATAATTTTACATAACATTCTCATGTTAATTTCATAGAGTAGATTATTTATATTATGTATAATCTATTTATAAAAAAAGAAATGATATCTACAAAAAATAACTTTTCAAAAGAAAAAAAAAAAAAAAAAAAAAAGAAAAAAAAGAAAGTTGTGGCTAAAAAGTGGTGTGATATCAAATTTCCAAGCTTTTATTATAGTACTTATTTAACTTTTTTCCATTAAATAAGTTATCATGTATATAAGTCGAGTGCTACGTATATGTTAATAGAAATCGTTTTCTCCTGTACTAAATACATCCTAACGTGTTTCTAAAAATTCAATTTTTTTCAAATTATGCATGATGGGCTTGGCGGCCCTCTTTCGGAAATTTGATATCACATTATTTTTTAGCCACAACTTTCGTTTTTTTTTTTTTTTTTTTTTTTTTTAAGCTTGGCTGTTTTTTTACTTTTGAAAAGTTATTTTTTGTAGATTTACTAATACTGGGATTTGTCATTTATATATTTTTTCTCTATACATAATATCTTTATGTAGGCTAATCATTTGGGTGTTAGATAAAATTCGGTGTTGATTATTGAAACAGTATTTATTGTTATTATTATTATTAAATCGAAACACTTATCATTTAAAGACCAGAAGTTCAGCCTAACAAATTTTTTTTAAAGCAAAATCGTATTCATGAATAAAAATATTGCTTATTTAGAATATCCTAATAAATGTAAAGGAATAATTAAAGTTTCATTACTGCTGTTTACGACAGAAAATAAATATATTTGAATTGTTAAAGGCGAAAAATGGCACATAAATTAGTATTTTTTTTAGGCGTATTATAAATTTAATTTCGGAAATATAGTTTTCTTAGAGACAGAGATGGTGCAACTGTCTCTTTGTTTTGCTGAACTATTATATCAAAAGTCTCTACGAAGTCTTATAAGCGAGCATAGGTGTCAAACAAGACTAATAGGGTAGGCGAACAAACGAAAAATAATTTACGTTCTAAATTAATAATAAAAATTCGAAAGTCGGCGATTAGCTTACTAAATAAAAATAGTATCCATGTTTACTTCTTTACCAGACGAATATTCAATAACCCTAGAATTTATAAGGTTTCTTTTAATGAGTATAAAATATTTTCTTTTTTCATTAAACTTAAACAACGTTTTTAATTAAAAAACTATTCTGCTCGTTAATCAGGAAATCCGCAACAGTTGCAGGAAATTAGTTTTGTAGAGATTCGTCGAGTAAACATGGATTTTTTTTTTTTCTGTATAGCAATATAAATGCCTTAAATTTTATGATGGATATTTTTGTCCGTCAGATTTTATAACGTTTTTCCTTGAATTATTTGAAAAGAAATTACTGAATGTCAGAAGTCTTCTCTATTTTTATATACTGATTTATTTATTCTTTATCGTATCACATTTAAATGAATATTTAAGCAACGGCCTGTTTTTGCTTTCAGTCATCATCATCAAAAATTAGAAAAAAGGTCCTAGGATTTATGTTAAAAGCACCCTTATCAATGAAATAAAATTGTAGATTGTAGTGAACATTGTGTTATTGATTAGAATTATGAAAAGTTTTTCATTTGTTACTTTTATTGTCATATTTGGAAAACAAAAGTATTGCTTTACACATTTTATATATTTTATATTGTTGTATGCATTCCAAACATCCCTAATTTTAAAATTCAATAAATTCATTAAATATTATAACTAATACAGCTCATATTCAAAATATTAGAAGAATTACTTTTTTTTTACAAATTGAGAATATCGTTTGGTAATTTAATGTATTTTAATGCAAATATGCAAACGATATTTTTATTAAGAACTTATTGTTGATTAAACTTATTTATTATCTTAAAATTAATATCATTTTTGAAAAAATTAATTGAAAAAAAAATATTTTGAAAAGTCAAAATATTAGAATATTTATTCAATTGGTTCAAAATATTAGAATATTTCACATTAATTCTCCTTTAGTTATCACCAATTCATAACTGGTGGCATCATTGATTAAATTCCGACGGTTTTATTTAAAATCAGTTTCAGTATTCTTTTTGCAGTTTGTTTGATTTTTCGTCTTAAAATGGGTCGTGTGAGTGATATTCCTGAATCTATTAAACTTCGTATGGTTGATTTGTATCGACGCGGTAAAAATCAATGTTATATAAGGAATTATTCACATTGTTCGCAATCAAGCGTTAGTAAAATACTAAGACAATATTCAAAAAATGGAAAATTTCAAAATAATCACCAAAATGGCAACCGAAAACCAAAAGCATATTCTAGAGATGACAGGAAACTGAAGCGTATAGTTAAGAAAAATCGCTTTAAAAGTGTGCGATTCTTGTACCAAAAACGGAAAGAAGAAGGAGTTGAAGTTTCTACATCGACAACCTTAAGACGTCTCCATAAATTTAAGTTTGAATCTCGTGAACCGAAAACAAAACCTCTCGTGACTGAAAAACTAAAAGCGTGTAAGATTGAACTGGTGTAAATCAAGACGTTTATGGAGCGAAGAAGATTGGAAAAATATATTATTTAGTGATGAAAGTATGTTTTGTGTTTCATATGGTAATCAAGGTATTCGAGTTTGGAGAATAAAGCAAGAAGCATTTGATAAAGAATGCCTTAAACGTTCCGTAAAATTTGCTGCTAGTGTCATCGTTTGGGGTTGCATGAGTACAGAAGGACCTGAAAAATTGTGCATAGTCTACGAAAAGGTTAACTCTCAGATATATCAAGAAATTTTGGAATATTACATGATTCCATCATCAGAAGATTTATTTGAAGATGATTTCATCTTTCAACAAGATTTAGCCTCAACGCATACCTCGGTGTCCTAAGAATGGGTTCTGCCAACGCAACATTAAGGCACTTCCTTGGCCACCAAACTCACCAGGCCTTAATCCCATCGAAAACATATGGTGTATAATGAAGAAAAAACTCCAAGAAAATCCTCATTCAAGTAAAACTGAGTTAGTGGCACGTATAAAGTCTATTTGGGCTAATATTGTTAGAAATGTTTGTAAACCCCTTGTATATAGTATGCATATCAATTGTACGCTGTTATGAAAGCTAAAGGGGATGCTACAAAATATTAAGTACCATTTACTTCATATTCATAAGGTAGTATTGTTGCGTAAAATAAAATATTCTAATATTTTGAACCAATCTAAATTTTATTCTAATATTTTGATGTGTTTCAGAAAGCTGTATACCTAATTTATTGTACTGTATTTTATATTTTGTAAATGTTAAAATCTTATCTAAACGTTCCAGATTTAATTTATAAAAAATTTAATTGCATTTACTTAGTATCAAAAATACATAAATGAAAAATAATTTTTTCTTAGTCTCAATTACTTTAATATTTTGAATATGAGCTGTAGATGAAATAAGTGGTACGTTTATCAGGTAACTGATAAATTTTGTATACAATACTTGTAAAAATTGTTCAGAGTTTTTTCAATACATAACGCTGCGCTGTACACTGATTCCAAATTCGAATAATAAAGTTTCTATTTAGGTATTTTTCACTTTCAAGCATGGTTGAAAAGTGTTTATGAATTCGGTTTGTCTGTCTGTCTGTCTGTCCGTGCTCTAACTTGAGTAAAAACACTCGGATTGTCATGCAATTGATATATGTTATGATATGATCAGTATTGAAAATAAAGTATGTAGCACTTATAGTTCGACACACAAAAGAATTTCGTTACATTACGATCTAAGGGGGAAAATTGTTTGCGGTTTATTTTAATAATGCTTTACTATTTCAAACATATTGAAATTGATATATATAACTGAGGTTCATTATAAAAAGCTATCTGTAGAATATTGTTTGCAGAACACTCATCGTTCATTATAGATACATTTACTGAGACACACAAAAGAATTCGGTTAAAGTACTGTCTACCAACAATAATTGCTGGAAATGCGTTTTCAGTTGCGGAACGAGTTTTGAAATTTAACTAGTTTTTTTGCTTATTACTTGACGTGCATAAATTATATAGATAATATATAGGGTAGCACAAGAGATCTCAAGTACAGAGTGGTTATAATATAAGTATCTCTATTTGGAGCTCTCTGTAGCTCAAAGGAATAACCCGAATGAAACCAAAATATGTACACTTACTGTTCGAGAAGGGGAAAGAAGAATGTAACAATAAAAAATAATTGCAATAATCATCGACAGATGGCGCTACTGAGTGTGAAATGTAATGCATAATACAAGAACAAAGAATTAAGCCGTCAAACCGGATGGCACACCAATTTATTGGAAAATGTCACAGTGAATGTGGTTACGATTTCGCATGGTGGTGCCGATCATGATCAAGTTCCACATGGCCATTGTACTGGAGGATATTCCAGGATATTCCAGGCGGTGCACGACGTGCTCAGTTGAGGAATTTAATGCATCAGGAGTGATGTTTCGCACTTGTTATGATATGTGGTAAAGTCATTAAAGTTTCCGACACCTCCACGGTGCACAATATTACACATTACATTTAACACTCAAAAGCGCCATATGTCGGCGATTATAACAAGTCATTTTTTTATTGTTCCATTCTTCTTTCCCCTTCTCGAATAGTAAGTGTACCGATTTTGGTTTCATTCAGGTTATTCCTTCAAGCTACAGACAGCTCCAAATAGAGATACTTATATTATAACCACGCGGTACATTTCCGTTTCTTGACGGAAATTCCAGAAAGGGAATTTTAAACCGTGCTATGAGTTTCTAACTGAACTAAAATTTAGCATTTTATGTAGTATATATACAACTCTATAGATCATATATAGGGCTGCGCAAAAGAATTCGAGTAATTTTCCGAATATTGTTGGTAATTCCTGAAATTGGGTGTTTAAATGTGTTAATCGTTTTTCAAATTGTTTACTTATACATCATCTTTCACCTTATTAAATGGTAAAGATTTTAAACGTATTTTGGAAGTGTTGTAAAGTGTTACATAATCTATGCTTGACGCATGATTTTCCGTTCAACTTAAATGTTCACTTAGGTATAGGAATTTTTCGGGAACCATACAACTCAATAGGAATTAGATTTTCTTTTATATCTCCATAGGGATTTCACTGTGAACTTAAATCTCGATTGACGTACATAGACGAAAACGCAACGATTTTTTTATTATTATTATTGCCCCGCATTTTTTTACTTAACCAATTTAAATTTTATGAAATGTATTCAAATGATAAAGGTACGTTGAATTTAAATAAGTACATTTAAAATTATTTTCAAAATTCAAATTTTATTATTTATAAATAAACAAACTAATATTTTCTTGAAAATTAAAATTGAAAAATTCTTTTGATAAGGTTTTTAATCCCGCAGAATTTTGTACCGAAACTGAATGTTTTATAATATAAAGATTATTTTCAAGAAAAAATCACAAAAACATCTGCCGATAGACGTTTCTGATTGTGTTACACGTTTTCTATAAATTGCCACATTTCACTTTTATTCTGCAGTTTAAAAAATACTAAACATTCCATAAATACACTTAAAATTTATCCAGCCGGTGAAACCTTGTAAATTAAATAACTTCAGAAATACGCAACTTATATTATATAAACTTATAGAAAAAATAATAAACTATTTTATTTTGTTTTTTCTGTACAATGGGATTAAATTACATAAACATTCAATGTTTTCTGGGCCGTTTGTTTGATATTAAATTACATACGAGTAAACATATATTTATTTATTCCAATTATTGATTAATTAATATAACGTTACTTTATTAAATAATAACTAATTTTATTAGTAATTTATGAATATAATATTCATGAAAATATGAAAATATATAAGTCAAAATTCAAATAATTTAATTTTGAGGACGTTATTTTCTTTTTGACTTTTTATTTATTTATTTTTATTTTATGTATTTTTTCTTCCGAATGCTCTAAACAGTATAAATTAATCCACAAATAGTTTAACTTGTAGAGCCTTTGAAATGCGTGCACTTCAATTATGGTTACTCGGTATATCTCCTATCAACGTCTGTTTATTTGTCTGTCTGTTTATTTCTATCAACGAACTGCCTGATACACAAATACCAATAATGTAACAATAGCTACATAAGAACTAAAATATCTTCTTAAAACACCATCAAAAACTTTAAAATGCGCTAGGCCTTTCGAAAGATCTGAGTCTTTCTTCATCAGGCGCAAAAAGACGTGCGTCTACTATGAAAACAGCAGCAAGACAGTCTTGCTGCTGTTGATGCTGTTGATGCGGAAGTTTTTGATGGTGTTTTAAGAAGATATTTTAGTTCTTAGTGTTTCACAATAGTTTCAACTTATTTTATTCAATAGCTACATGTCTTGTCACTCATCAGACCATGCGTAAATAAATTAGAACTCTAGTTGATGTTTTCACATCCTTTTTATTTCTTCATGGCATAACATATAACACGAAATACAGACAAATAAAATGATACTGTTGCAAATAAAATTCTTTCTTTAAACACAAAATTATAAATCCAATAAAACGGCGCATTTCCTTTCATCACAGAGTTACCAAATGACAGTTCCCCTGTCTCTCTTTCCTGCACAACAACACGACGCTTTTTTTAAGCAAAGCGCGCCTAGCGAATCGAAAAGAAGAAACAAATTCAATTCAGCGTATACAGTCAATACTTGCATCTTGTGAAATGGCTTGGACTCTACAGTTTATTTGGGTCATTACAATACCTGCGATCGCTAAGGACTTTCAGTTGCTAAGTATAATGATAATGCAACTTCTTTCTCCGATTCCTGCTGCGATTTAATTTCTCCGAAGGACTATTTGAATACATTTTTTAATGACTTTGATTTTTAAAATTTGGAATATTCCATTCTCTCTGTATAATTATACAGTATGCCCACTAAAGTCCCTTGCCACCCTTTTAACTTCGGAATGGCTGCTGCTATATTTATAAAAGTGGTGTCTAGGTATATTAAAGTAACCATGCGCTACTGAATGAAACCACAAATGGCGCCACCTGGTGGGAAACTGCGGAGTTAGCATTCCT
This sequence comes from Maratus michaelseni, assembly GCA_963931845.1. Taxonomy (NCBI): domain Eukaryota; kingdom Metazoa; phylum Arthropoda; class Arachnida; order Araneae; family Salticidae; genus Maratus; species Maratus michaelseni. The sequence goes on along the minus strand of OZ007597.1, from coordinate 100,526,377 downwards.
ATCTCGAAAACGGAAAGAGATAGAGGGAAAAAGTGATTTACAAAGTTGTAGAGCATCATCGATTTAATCCGAAAATACACCTTGTTGACATTAATGTGACGAATAGAACAGTTAAAACGCGCATTTGATTTTTCGTGATTTCTGACACTGCGACGTCACGAAACTTGAATGGAAGGAGAAATGATTATCTTTCGGACAAAACACCACACTGAAATGTGGTACAGTGGTATCGCTTGTGATTCCCAATCGAAACGACGCATTACGGACGCTTGTGCCAACGTGAAACCCTCTATGCTCCAGCGTGTGCAACGTAAAATACAACAGCTGACGGTGAGAAGTTTGAACATCTTAAATAAAGGTACATTGTTTCAACTAGTTGGGTTTTTTTTCTTTCTAAGATCGTTTTGTCACGTCACAGTGTAGGAAATCACGAAAAAACAAATGCGCATTTTAACCGTTCTATTCTTCGCATTAATGTCCACAAGTTATCTTTTCGTACTAAATTGATGAAGGTTTACAACTTTGTAAATCACTTTTTTCAGTATATCTTTTCGTTTTCGAGATAGGAATGCTAACTCCGCAGTTTTCCACCAGGGGGCGCCGTAGGCGATTTAATTCAGTCGCGCATGCCTACTTTACTATACCTAGACACCACTTTTATGAATATAGCAGCAGCCGTTCCGAAGTTAAGAAGGTGGCAAGGGACTTTAGTGGGCATACTGCATAAACCACTTTGTTTTGAGTTCATTTAAAAACTTTCAAAATTTAAGAAAAAATCAGACAAATACTTTTAATGCTCAGTATATTTAAGACTTTGTTACTTACTTTCATTTTATACGTAAGTTACATGTTGTGAAGTACTTGCTTCATTTCCAACTTTTCGAGAAATGCATACGTTTCTTATTTTGCAAGTAGAATGCACCAAGATTTTCATTGTATGTATTGCTCTTGTATTGTAATAGTCTCCTCATTTTCAAACATTTTCAGATTTCCATATACATATTCTTCTACAAGTACAATTCACCTAAAATTCTACCTTAGGTAAATCGTACTTGATATTGCATTTGTTCCGTTTAAAAACTTTTATAGTTTCTTCCACTTTTTATCTCCAAACTACACTTATGTTGCTTACTGTTCTTCTAAAAAATAATAGGGAATTTTGTCTTTTAAATGAAATATTTCCATTCTTGCTTTATTTGTTATACTGCAATGTTACATTAAAAAAAACTTTACTGTTATGTAACAAGTATTGTTCATTGATATTTATTTAAATATACTTTGGTTTATCTAGTTGTAAAAAAATATTTTTATTCATATGATTAAAAGTTTCTATTTCCATTCAATAAACCAAGAAGACGACCTCCATCTGAAAATACACAAAAGAAAAAATTATTATAGTTTGCCTTATTAACAGGCGCCTGATTTATTTAGTCGTGGCTTTTCTTACAAAATGGAATAGATGCTCTTTCAAATATTATTTTTATAAAAATTAGCTATTCTCAATAAACAATTTAGAAAACGGTATAGTTCGTTAGATATTTTACCTATATATTTGTTTATTTTAGGTCAACATAAACTTGACTGCGTGTTGATAACCATGAACTTTATTTTATTTCAGAAACATCTACTATTATACAATAGTACATTTTGCACAAATAAAATAATTTTCATATTTTATTAACACTTTTTTTATGAGGTAAATTTCTGAAACTAAAAACGCAAAGCAAAACAATATTTAATTTTTTCTCTATATTTACATTGACTGACACTTATTAATGGTTTATTTAAAAAAAAACTATATAACCTCTCTTGTTGTAAGTAAGTGCATTAAGAAATATCATAAGAAAACAATTATTTTTACAAATATTTTTAAAACTGTTAATAGTAAAAACATCTCTTACTCACTTTCAATTGAAACATAAAGAACATAATAAATTCTTAACACCTTGTAATAGTATATTACTTTTAAATGCTAAAGGTGTAAAATTAACAACTATAATATAAATTAAAATAACTTTTATTAGTTGTTTTACATGTTTCGACTCTTTCCGAGTCATTTTCAAAAACAAAATGAGAATATTCTAAAGCTGCACGAGCTTTGAAGTTATTATTTTCATGTACTTTTTAAAAAAATTACGCACGTTATCTATTATTTTTTACTTGATTGTTTATTTTCATATCTTTGACCATGGAGTAACTCTAGCCACAGTTTCAATAAATTAAAAGATGCCGCATCGTTACATATTGTATTTTTGCGCATGAGTATCTCTAAGGTTTATCTTATTATGGATGGTTAGTATAGACTGGAGGGAAATATTATTTTACTTTCATTGAAATATATTTGGATAGTTTCTTCTTGATATAATCTTGCAAGGGCTGTAGTTTTTCTATTGTATAGCATATTATCAAGCAGGGCGGTCGCTCTGCCAAGCCAAGCTATAAAAAAAAGCGCCAAACAAACAACGCCAAGAACTGGACTTTAGACCGCTACAGCTTACTTACAGCAATCAACTTCGCAATGTTAAATCAACCAAAAGTGCCAGATTAAAATATCAGATATCAAATGAACCAAGCGTCATAGAAAAAAAAATCGAAAACTAAAAGACTCTAATAAAGAAATACTTCAATTTGAGACCAAAATCATCTTCATAAGTGATTTATAAACAGAGATATAGATTTTTTTTAAAACGTCGAGTTACTTAAAATGATCACTATTTTCTTCGTCAAACTTTTTTTTTTCAAACAACCTGCAGATTTAAATATAGGTCAGAAAGGAAAAAGGATTGCATTTTTAGACAAGTAATAACCTAATCTACGTGCTTTTATAAAATACAGTGAAAAAATAAATACATTTCTATTCTTAATTAGCAAAAAACTGTTAATTAACTTGGCAACTAAAAAATTATGCCAAAACAGAGATAAAACCCCGCCAACGACCGTGTACCATCTGTATTATAATAGCACAAATCAACGGGTTAATCATATCAAATTTCATCTGCAAGTCAGCCATTTTTTCTGAAGATATTTTTTAAATAAAACTTCATAATTATAAGAACACACATTTTATCAGACAATTAAATGTGACTGCAAATTGTGGCCAATGACTGTTTCCAAAAGGAATAAGAATGAGAAATTGCCGAGTTTGACTATCGAGCTGGATGGGTTAGTGGTAAAACGTTAGGACCGTACGCTGAAGGTCCCAGGTTCGAGTCCTGGCGCAGGTCAATTTTTCACTCATGTTGGTTTAGTGCATTTAATTGTCTGATAAAATGTGTGTTTTTATAATATTGTAAAATAAAGTAATCAGACGCGTAGTGTTCATGCTTTTAATATATATAAAATTTACATTTTTAGAAAGATGTTTTAAAAAATTAATTTTGAGGGAAGAGGTACCTTCTAAAATGTATACATTAAGAGTTATCGGCATTTAAAATTCCTTTCCAAACGTAAACAAACAAAAGGAATTGAATATGATTAATTTATTTCTATAAAACCACGGCAAACGACAAGCATTTCGTTCGAGGGCTGAGATCCTTTGACGTCATTTTTCTATAAATTAATGGAATGCAGTTGTTAAATTGTTTTTGTTTTAGAAGTTAAGTTTCCATTTAAATTTATTGTAAGAGTACAGTGTTTAATTGAATAAAATAATGTAAATCTAAAAAATTGCTGAGGTATTTTGCTACTTTTCACCATTAACTACGTTTTATAAAGATTCGCCAATCAATAGGATTTAATGCTAATAATAAAAGAGCATGATATCACGTTTGATTTCAAAAGCAGCGCTGACGCGCTATGTACATATTCCATTTTTACTCATCTCATGGATTAGTCAGTGATACTTTTTAACGAAGGATAACAAGTATTATAACAAGCCACATTTAGTATGTTGTTTTTAAGGGTGTATTTAGTTTAATTGAAAAATCTACTGGTATTTCTAGTTAACCCTTTAAACAATAACTGAAAATAAAATGTAATTTTACATAACATTCTCGTGTTAATTTCATAGAGTAGATTATTTATATTATGTATAATCTATTTAAAAAAAAAAGAAATGATATCTACAAAAAATAACTTTTCAAAAGAAAAAAAAAAAAAAAAAAAAAAAAAAAACGAAAGTTGTGGATAAAAAATGTTGTGATATCAAATTTCCAAGCTTTTATTATAGTACTTATTTAACTTTTTTCCATTAAATAAGTTATCATATATATAAGTCGAGTGCTACGTATATGTTAATAGAAATCGTTTTCTCCTGTACTAAATACATTCTAACGTGTTTCTGAAAATTCAATTTTTTTTAAATTATGCATGATGGGCTTGGCGGCCATCTTTCCATATTTCTAAGCACCCAAATTTTTAAAGTAAAAGCGTAATATGTTTGCAATGTAATATGGTTATAACAATGTCGAACTTCACATTTGGACAGATAAATTGAGGAAGACTGATATTTTGATAAATTGATTTTTACTACTTTGAAATGATTAATTACTCTAAAAAATAAATCATAAGATGAATCCTTAAGATAAGTCATCATTATTTTAAGACACAATTTTCAGAACATACAAGTCCATAAACAAAACGCTTAAAATATTTGCTGAAGTTACAATTTTGAACTTCGGATTTTAACTACGGATAGGGGTGCTTAGAATTTTGTGTATAACATGGAAAGATGGCCGTCAAGCCCATCATGCATAATTTGAAAAAAATTGAATTTTCAGAAACACGTTAGGATGTATTTAGTACAGGAGAAAACGATTTCTATTAACATATACGTAGCACTCGACTTATATATATGATAACTTATTTAATGGAAAAAAGTTAAATAAGTACTATAATAAAAGCTTGGAAATTTGATATCACAACATTTTTTAGCCACAACTTTCGTTTTTTTTTTTTTTTTTTTTTTTTTTTTTTTTTTTTTTTTTTTTAAGCTTGGCTGTTTTTTTTACTTTTGAAAAGTTATTTTTGTAGATTATATTGTACAGCAGGAAATTTAATTGCAGAAAAAAAGAGCATATAGCTGATATTAAATACAATAGAAAAACTACAGCCCTGGCACGATTATATCAAGAAGAAACTATCCAAATGAATTTCAATGAAAGTAAAATAATATTTCCCTCCAGTCTATACTATAAATCCATAATAAGATCAAACATAGAGATACTCACGTGCAAAAATACAATATGTAACGATGCGGCATCTTTTAATTAACCGAAACTGTGGCTAGAGTTACTCCATGGTCAAAGATATGAAAATAAACAATCAAGTAAAAAATAATAGATAACGTGCGTAATTTTTTAAAAAAGTACATGAAAATAATAACTTCAAAGCCCGTGCAGCTTTAGAATATTCTCATTTTGTTTTTGAAAATGACTCAGAAAGAGTCGAAACATGTAAAACAACTAATAAAAGTTATTTTAATTTATATTATAGTTGTTAATTTTACACCTGTAGCATTTAAAAGTAATATACATAAAGAACATGTTATGCAGTAGTTCATCTATTTTCAACCTTTCCAGACTTGTATATGTTACTTCTATTAAAAGTACAATGCAACTAAATTTTTAATATAGGTGCATTGTACTTTTATTGCATCCATTTTCAAACTTTTTCAGACTGCCATGAGCATCTTATTCTACAAGTATAATTTGCTAAAAAACCCATCTTTGGGGAATTCTACTTTGTAATTCAGTAGTGCTTCTTCCATTTCAAATTTTTATAGCTTCTTCAACTTTTCATTTCCTAACTACACTCAAGCTGTTCACTGTTCTTCTAAATATAAAGAAGAAATTTCGTCTTTTTAATAAAATATTTTCCATTGTTGCTTTACTTATTACACTGCATTGTTGCTTGCGTTAAATAAAGTGTATTGATATGTAACAAATATTGTTAATTAATGTTTCGTTAAATATAATTGTTGTTTACCTAGTTGTAAAAATATATTTTCATTCATGAGTCATTATTAAAATATTATTTTTCCTTACAATATAGCAAAAAGAAAATCTCCATCTGAAAATACAAAAAAGAGAACTGTTATAATCTGCTTTTTTGACCTATTTTATTTAATGGTCATTATGGCTCTTTATAGAAAATGAAATAATGTTCTTTCAAATGTTATTTTTATAAAAATAAACTCAAATAACAATTCACTCAATTAACAATTCAGAAAGCGCTATAGTTCGCATTTTCATATATAAACGTGCAATATATTTTACCTATATATTTATTTTCTTTCGACAAACATAAATTTTACTACGGGCTGTTAAGCATGAAAATTATTTTATTTTTACAAAAACTATTATTACATAATAGAAGATTTTACAGAAAAATTTAAATTTTCATACTTTTTTAAAACTTTTGTTTTATGAGGTAAATAACTGATATTATACTCGCTAGGAATAAAAATATTTATATTTCAGTATATTTAACTTGACTGACAAATATTCATGATTTATACAAAAAGATTATGTATGCTTTTACAGCCTCCCTCATTTTAAGGTCATTAAAAATTATCATAAGTAAACTAAAACTTACACTATCATAAGTAAACTAAAACTTGCACAAATACTTTTAACACAGAAAAGAGCACGGAATTTGTTAATTAGTAATGTTGCATATGTAATGAACTTGTTCTCCAATAGTTTTTCCTTTTCCAACTTTTCCAGACTTCAATGTGTTACTTCCATTAAAAGTACAACGCATCTAAATCAAAAATTTAGGTGCAGTGTACTTTTATTTCAGTAGTGCCTCCATGTTCAGACTTTTGAAGACTGGCATATTCATATTCCTCTACAAGTATAAATCACATAAATTTCCATCTTAGATGAATTTTACTTTGTATTGCATTAGTGCTTCTTTTGAAAACTTTTATAGCTACTTGAACTTTTCATCTTCGAACTTCACTCATGCTGCTCACTGGTCTTCTAAAATTAATGAAAGAATTTCGGCATTTCATAAAATATTTTCCATTGTTGCTATATTTATTACACTTTATGTTATATTAAACAAAAGCTTATTGTTATGTTACAAATATTGTTCATTGATATTTATTTAAATATCATTGTTGTTTACCTAGTTGTGAAGATATTTTCATTCATAAATCATATTTAAAGTTTATTTTCTCCTTTAAATATACCAAGAAGTCACCATCTGAAAATACAAAAAAGAAAAATGTATTATAACCTGCCTTGTTGATAAGTTTTATTTGATGACCATTGCGGCTTATTTTAGAAAAGGAAATAAATGTTATTTCAAATATTATTTTTTTTAAACTTTTCTCAATACACAATTAAGAAAACGCAATTTGGAAAATACTTCATGAGATAAACATATTTTACCTATATATTTGTTTATTTTTAGGTCAAAATAGACTTTAGTGCGTCTTTTTATTCATGAAAATGATTTTATTTCAATAAAACCTACAATTATACAATTATGCATTTTGTAGAAATATAAGAATTTTTATGATATATTATAATTTTTCTTTTATGAATTAAATTACTGATAGGTATACTTTAGGTATAAAAAAAAATATTTTATTATTTTCCGCATGTTTACCTTGATTGACATATATTAATGATATATACAAAAATATTTTTTAACCTTATATAACCACGCTTATTGAAAATCCATTAAAATTATAATAAGTAAAAAAAAAAAAAAAACCTTGAACAAATACTTTTCACACTGAGAATAGCATGGAATTTGTTACTATCATTCAATATATGTGTAATGTTCTGCAGTTGTTCCTCCATTTCCAACTTTTTGTTGCTTGCATATGTTACTTCTATTAAAAGTACTATGCACATATTTTTTTTATTTAGATGCATTGTACTTTCATTGCAGTAACGCATCCATTTCCAAACATTGACAGACAGGAGTATGCATCTTCCTCTACAAGAACTTTTCACCTAAGAATCCATATTAGGGGAATTCTAAAATGTAATATATTCTAATAATATTCGCAATTATTATATATAATTATTAAATATATATATATTATGAATATTAAATGCAATAATATTCCCATTTCAAATCTTTTATAGCTTTTTCATCTTTTCTTCTCCAAACTACACTGAAGCTTCTCACATTTCCTCTTGGAATAAAAAAGGAATTCAGTTTTTTGAATAAAATACTTTACATTGTTTATTTATTGACAAAAAGGCATTCTTACATTAAATAAATTTTTATTGTTATATAACAAATATTGTTCATTTATGGTTAGTTAAATATTATGGTTGTTTACATACACTGGTCTCCAAAAGTTAAGGTACAACATGTTTTTCGAAGCTCACCAGACAAAAAATGGCAGTCAGATTAAACTTCATAGTTTATATGAATGACAATAATAAGCTTTAAAAAAACTTACGCAAAAATTACAGCTACCACTTTTATTTTATAGAAAAGAATAGGTATTTGTGAATGAGAGAAAAATATGCAATTACGAAGCTTTCGTAATTTCGCGTGTAAATTTTGTTGTATTCGAACTATTGTTGTCAGTTTTGTTCACAACAGCCAGTAGAGTCTAGAAATGTCCAGAAGAAGTCTTTTGCTCCAATTCATTAAGGTGGCTGGCGGTTGGATGGATGGAAATGGGGTTGTCACAGGCCGATACTGCTAGACGGCTCAATGTGTCTCGCAGTGTAGTCCAACGACTCTGGGATCAGTATGAATCCGAAGATTCTGTGTCCAGAAGACATGTTCCAGGCCACCCACGTGTTACAACACCTGCAGAAGACCGGTTTCTAGCTCTTTCGGCCCGGATGAGAAGACGCACTACTGTGCCGCAACTCATTGCAGACCACTTTGCAGCATCTGGAAGAAGAATCTCCGCTACTACGGTGCAAAGACGTCTTCACAATGCAGATCTCTATGCAAGGTGACCAGTTGTGTGCGTCCCCCTCAACAGACGATAGAGAAGGGCCCGCTTATGTTGGGCAAGAGAACATGTTTCCTAGACCAGACAACAGCGGGCTTCTGTACTCTTCACAGACGAGTCCAGATTCACACTGGAGAGCTATTCAGGACGTCTTCTGATATGGAGAGAAAAATGCACTCGATACCATCAATCAAACACTGTCGAAACACACAGGTACAGAAACGGTGGAATGATGGTTTGGGCAGGGATCTCACTCAGAGGCCACACTGACCTGCATGTGTTCGATGGAGGAACTGTGACACTGGTGCAGATATCGGGATGAGAACCTTTATTCATATGTGCGCCCATATGCCGGTGTTATTGGCAATGGTTTCATTCTAATGGACGATAATGCGAGACCACACCGAGCTGTGGTTGTTGAGGATTATCTTGAGGATCACGGTTTGGAGAGAATGGAATGGCCAGCTCACTCTCCAGACTTGAATCCGATAGAACATCTTTGGGATTATCTTGGAAGACAGGTTGCGGCTTTAAATCCTCCTCTAAGGTCATTAAATGAGCTGAAACAAGGCTTACTCCAAGTCTGGTCAGCGTTACCTATTTCGGTGTCCGACAATTTAATTGAGAACATGGAAAGTCAATGCCGCCTAGTGCATTCAAGTCCGGGGTGGACATATTCCGTATTATAACCAGTTTTTTAAATTTTCTGTCACATTTTACTGCATAATACTGCGATGTACTGATTTCTCCAAGAATGGAATTTTCCACCATGAGTGCTTTTTGTTGTAATTTCATTTATACGTTTAACTTAAGTAAATTTCTATGTCGCATTTAATAAATAACAGTTTAGCGCACATTTCCTCCAAATTTGTTGTTTCTATATTCATTCATTTGCAAATTAGACGCAAAAAACCGGTTGTACCTTAACTTTTGGAGGCCAGTGTAGTTGTAAAAAATATTTTTTCTTTCATGCATAATATCCAAAAATGGTTACAATCCATTAAAAAATTTTATAAGCAAGCAAAAACTTAGATAAATACATTTAACTCCGAGAATAGTAAATACTTTGTTGATTACTTTCAATATAAAATATTAAGAACGAGTTTCGCTGTAGCCTTTGTTCCAACCTTTCGAGACATGCACCGCACATGTTTCTACTATTAAAAGTACAATGCACCGAAATTTTATTTTTGGTGCATTGTTCTCTTATTGCATCCTTTCTCAAGCTTGGAATTTTACTTTATATTACATTAGATCTTCTATTTGAAAACATTTATAGCAACATCAACTTTTTATGTCCAAACTTCACTCACACAGCTCACTGTTTTTCTAAAATTAATAAGAAATTTCGTTATTTCATAAAATAATTACCATTGTTGCTTTATTTGTTACACTAAACTGTTAAATTAAACAAAACGTTATTGTTATGTAACAAATATTTTCCATTAATGTTTATTTAAATACCATTGTTGTTTATCATTGTTGTCTATAAAAGTACTATCCACAAAAATTTGTCATTTAGATGCATTGTAGTTTTATTGCAGTGATTCATCCATTTTCAAACTTTTCCAGACTGGCATATGCATCTTCTATTACAAGTACGTTTCACCTAAAATTCTATCTTAGGTGAATTCTACATTTTATTGCAATAATATTCTCATTTAAAAAACTTTATAATTTCTTCAACTTTTCTTCTCCAAATTATACTGAAGCTTCTCACTGTTTTTCTTAGAATAAAAAAGGAATTTCGTTTTTTGAATGAAAAATTTTCAATTGTTGTTTTAGTCGTTACGCTGCATTGTAACAATGAAAAAAAACATTATTGTTACTTAATAAATATTGTTCATTCACGTTTAGTTAAATAGCAAGGCTCTTTACTTAGTTGAAAAAAATATTTTTACACAGACATAATATTTAAAAATTGTTATAATCAATTAAAAATGTTCATAAGTAAACAGAAACTGATACAAAAACATTTAACACTGGGAAAAGTAAAGATTTTGTTACTTACATTCAATGTAAATATTAAGAACGTGTTTTGCAGTAAGTAGCCTTTGTTCAACATTTCGAGAGATGTACATCACATGTCATTTCTAGTAAAAGTACAATGCACCTAAATTTTTAAATTAGGTGCATTGTTCTTTTATTGTATCCATTTTCAAATTTTTCCAGACTGGCAAATAAAATGTCTTCTACAATTCACCTAATCTTCCATCTTAGCCGAATTCTACTTAATATAATAACGTATTGTAATAATGCTTCAATTTTGTTCAGACTTTTCTAAACTGGTATATGCATATTCATTTACAAGTATAATTCAGATAAAATTCCATCTTAGGTGAATTTTACTTTGTATAGCACGTGTGCTTCCATTTGAATACTTTTATAGCAACTTAAACTTTTCATCTCCAAACTTCACTCATGCTTCTCATTGTTCTACTAAAATTAAAGAAGACATTTCGTCATTTCATAAAATACTTTCCATTGTTGTTTTATTTGTTACACTGTATCGTTAAATGAAACAAAATTGTATTGTTATGTAAAACATATTGTCCATTGATGATTATACTATCGTTGTTTACCTAGTTGCAAAAAAATATTTTCATTCATAAATCGTGATAATAAGATTATTTTTCCGTTCAATATACCAAGAAACAGCCATCTGAAAATACAAAAAGGATGAAAGCATTATAACCTGCCTTGTTGGCAAATTTTATTTAATGACCATTGCGTTTTTTTTTTTTTTTTTTAGAAAAGGAAATAGTTGTCCTTTCAAATAGTATATTTTTAAATGAACTTTTCTCAATACACAATATAGAAAACACAATTCAGAAAATACTTCACGGGATAAACACATTTTTACATACACGTGTGGAAAATAATTTACCTTACCTATGTATTTGGATTTCTTAGGTTTAGTCTGTGTTGTTTAGTCTGTGTTGTTTAGTCTGTGTTGTTATCTGTGTTGTTTTTGAGGTTACAGAAAAAAACAGATAATCATGTAAAAAAAAATGTGGAAAGGCGGTATTTGATGTACATTCGTACACTTTTAGCTATTGTAAAGTTTGACCCCAGATGTAAAATTTCCGGTAAATAAAATACATTTTTACCTTAAAAAATTGTGTATAAGGTAAAGCTAGGAGAGTCTGTGCACAATTCAAAAGAATAACAATAAAAAAATCTAAATATTAATTTTTTGCTAAACTATCCATGAATAATTTTGACTTCATTTGTTTTTTATGCATTTCCATAGCTATTTTGTTGTTATGTTGTAATTTAATAGAACAGTTGTAATAAAACCAAGAAAGTTATTTTGCGCAATCTGTCCTTATAGGATTGGTGTGATTGCGCACATGGGTAGGAGAGATTGTTACTAATAATAACTACAATTAAATTGTTGACAATAATAATTACACTTAAATGACATTTTTGTAAGGTTTTTGTGAACAAATATTATTGTATTAGGAGTGAATATTTCAACCTAATGCTTAAAGAATTAGAAAAAGCAAATATTTTTAAAAACGATTAAAAATTTTTAATTAACGGAAAAAAAATTTAAGAATCAGAAAGAGCAAGTCCAGATAAGATTACAAAATAACATTAAGTTACTTGATAACACGTTTAACTTAAAATTAGTCCATTTTAATTTTTCATTTTTTTAGGCAAATTTACCAATAAGCTGCGTAATATGTCCTAGCATAGAAACTAATGGGAACAATGCGCCATCTCTCCTAAGTAGCAGATGCGCAAACTCTCCAATTTCGGTAGGAGAGATTGCGCGGCCTTTTATATAAACATGGCCGCTACTAAAACGAACGGTTGATGTTCACATTGTTTTTCTAGATTAGTAGCTTATGAGAAATCGTTTAAGTTTAAAATATTTTGTACTACTGAAATTGTATAGAAATTCTGATGAATAGCTATGAAAATTCAAGCACTTACTTTGGTAAAACAAAACAAAATAGCAATGCTTTATCTTAGACACTCAAAACAATCAACGTGAACTTTCAAGTAGACACTCCACTACTTCTGTTGTACAACTACCTGGAGTCGCTGCGCGCTCACTTTACTCCTTCCCCCCGAACCTCTATGTGCGCAATCTCTCCGACCGCGCTATCTCTCCTGACTTTACCTTAACTCTCATTTTCAAATTAATTTCATGATCTAAATTTAGATGAATTCTCAATTTATGTTTCATTTCACAAAAAATTCGCATGAGTACCCGCTTACCCTGGTCATTGATGAAACGCATAAAAATGTTTAATGTTCTAAAATAATAAAGAAAAATCGAAATTTTAAAGTGATTGTACTAATGGACAGTGAATACTACAAATAATGGATATCTAAATTCATTTAACTTCTTTTGATATTAACAGCCTGAAATCGGGATGAAGACAGAAAAAAAGGTACCTGGGTACCTGGTCATTTACATAAGGATTAAATATCATTCTTGTTTACCTAGTTGTAAATAAATATTTTCATTCATATGTCATTATTAAAATTTTCTATTTCCTTCCAATAAACCAAGAAGACGACATCCACCTGAAAATACAAAAAAGAAAAAATTATTATAACTTGCCTTGTTGACAAATTTTATTTAATCGCCATTGTGGCTTTTCTTACAAAACGAAATAGATGATCTTTCAAATATTACTTTTAGAAAAAATGAACTTTTCTCAATATACATTTTAGAAACGTTATAGTTCATGATATAAACACATTTTCGCACATACGTGTGCGATATACTTTACCTATATATTTGTTTACTTTAGGCCAATATAAACTTGACTACGAGCCGTTAACCATGAAATTCATTTTATTTTACCAAGTAGATTTTGTAGAAATAAAATAATTTTCATATTTTATTAGCACATTTGTTTTATGAAGTAAATTACGGAAATTAAAACGCTAGGTAAAACAATATTTAAATTTTTTCTGTATATTTACATTCACTGACACATATTAATGATTCATTCAGATAAAAAAACTGTATAACATTTTTTATTGTAAGTGCATGTAAAATTGTCATAATTAAACAACTATTTTTACAAGTACTTTTAACATTGAAAATAGCAAATAAAATGTTACTTACTTTCAATTTAAAACAAAAGAAAAAGTTCTGCAGTAGTTCTTCCATTTCCAACATTGCCAGACTTGTATAAGTTATTTCTATTAAAAGAACAATCCACCTAAACTTTTAATATAGCTGCATTGCACTTTTATTGCATCCATTTTCAAACTTTTTCAGACTGCCATAAGCATCTTTTTCTAGAAGTGCAATTCGCTTAGAATACTATCTTAGGTGAATTTTACTATGTAATACAATAGTGCTTCCATTTCAAAATTTTTATAGCATCTTCAAATTTTCATCTCCTAAATACATTCATACTGTTCACTGTTCTGAAAATGAAGAAATTTAGTCTTTTCAATAAAAATATTTTCCATTGTTGCTTTATTTGTTACACTGCATTGTTACGTAAGATCAAAGTTTTTTTATATATAACTAATATTGTTCATTAATAATTAGTTAAATATCATTGTTGTTTACCTAGTTGTAAAAATATTTTTTCATTCATATGATATTGTTAGAAGATTTTATTTCCTCTCAATATAACAAAAAAACACATCCATCTGAAAATACAAAAAAAAAAGAAGCATTATAATCTGCCTTCATCACAAGTTTTACTTAATGTCCATTGTGGCTCTTTATAGAAAAGGAAAAAAATGTTCTTTCAAATACTATTTTTATAAAAATATACTTTACTCGATTAATAATTTACAAAGCGCTAACAGTTGACATTTCCACATGTACGTGGGCAATATAGTGTAGCTCTATGTTTATTTTCTTTTTATAAACACAAAATTTTTTGCGTACTGTTAAGCATGGAAATTATTTTATTTTTACAAAAACTACTATTAAATAATAGAAAATTTTGATGAAAAATAAAAAATTTTATAATTTCTTAAAACTTTTGTTTTATGACGTTAATAACTGATATTAAACACGCTAGAAATATTTTTTCGCTATACTTAACTTGACTGACACGAATGTGTAACAATATACATCCTCCATCATTTTAAGGTCAACAAAAAAGATCGTGAGTAAACAACAAATTACACAAATACTTTTAACACAGAGATAAGAACGGAATTTTTTACTTACTAATGTTTATGTGTAAAGTACTTGTTGTTTAATAAATTCTCCATTTCCAACTTTTCCAAACTTCAATGTGTCTCTTCCATTAAAAGTACAACGCACCTAAATCAAAAATTTAGGTGCATTGTACTTTTATTTCAGTAGTGCATCCTTGTTCAGACTTTTGAAGACTGGCATATTCATATTCCTCTACAAATTAAATTAACATAATTTTCCATATTAGCTCAATTTGACTTTATATTGCTTTGGAACTTCTTTTGAAAACTTTTATAGCTACTTCAACATTTCATATCCGAACGTCACTCCTGCTGCTCACTGATCATCTAAAATTAATCAAGGAATTTCGGATTTTAATATAATACTTTTCATTGTTGCTTTATTTGTTACACAGTATTGTTATATTAAACAAAAGTTTATTGTTATGTAACAAATATTGTTCATTGATATTTATTTAAATATCATTGTTGTTTATCTAGTAATAAAAAATATTTTCATTCATAAATCATGATAAAAGTTTCTTTTACCTTTCAATATACAAAGACATCTGAAAATAAAACAAAGGTAAAAGTCATATAACCTACCTTCTTGATATATTTTATAAATTGGCCATTGTGACTTTTTTAAGTAAACAGTTGTTCTTTTAAATATTATTATTTAAAATAATGAACTTTTCTCAATACACAATTAAGAAAACGCAAGTTAGAAAATACTTCACGGGATAAACACATTTTCAAGTATATATGTGTAATATATGTAATATATTTTCTTATATATATTTTTTTATTATTATTATTTATGTCAAAATAAATTTTGGTGCGTCTTATTATTCACGAATTTTTTTTTTTCAGCAAAATCTACAATTATATATGCATTTTGCAGAAATATAAAAATTTTTATATTTTGTTAAAACTTTTCTTTTATGAGTTAAATTGCTGAGATTACAAACTTTAGGTATAAAAATATTTTATTATTTTCCGTATATTTACCTTGATTGACATATATTAATGATGCATACAGAAATATTTTTTAACCATGTATAAACACGCTTGTTGAAAATCCCCAAAAATTATAATAAGTAAAAAAACAACACTTAGACAAATACTATTTGCACTGAGAATAGCAAAGAATTTGTTACTATCATTCAATATATATGTAATGTATTTGTTCTGCAGTTGTTCCTCCATTTCCAACTTTTCGTTGCGTGCATGTGTTACTTCTATCAAAAGTACTATGGGCATAATTTTTTTTATTCAGATGTATTCTACTTTTTTTGCAGTGATGCATCCATTTTCAAACATTTACAGACTGGCATATGCATTTTCTTCTACAAGTACTTTAAACCTAAAGTTCGATTTTAGGTGAATTGTACAATGTATTATATTCTAATAATATTAGCATTTTTAAATGCAATAATATTCCCATTTCAAATCTTTTATAGTTTCTTCAACATTTCTTCTCAAACAACACTGAAGCTTCTCACTTTTCCTCTTAGAATAAAATAGGAATTTCGTTTTTTTTTAATAAAATATTTTCCATTTTTTATTTATTTGTTTCACCGCATTCTTACATTAAACTAATATTTATTGTTATGTAACATATATTGTTCATTTATGGTTAGTTAAATATTATGGTTGTTTACATAGTTGTAAAAGAATATTTTTTGCTTTCATGCATAATATCTAAAAATGGTTATAATCCATTAAAAATTTTCATAAATAAACAAAATGTTAGACAAATATATGTAACACCGATAATAGTAAATATTTTGTTCATTACTTTAAATATAAAATATTAAGAACGTGTTTCGCTGGTATTTGATTACACTTTTAGCTATTGTAAAGTTTGACCCAATATGCAAAATTTCAGGTAAATAAAATACATTTTTACCTTGACAAATTATGTATAACTCTTATTTTCAAATTAATTTCATGTTTTAAAGATCTAAATTTAGATAAAATCTTAATTTCTGTTTCATTTAACAAAAAATTCGCATTAGTACCCGGGATTCTTGTCATTGATAAAAGGCATAAAAATGTTAAATGCCCTAAAATAAATTTTAATTTTTTCTGTATATTTACATTTACTGACACATATTAATATTTTATTCAGAAAAAAACTGTATAACCTCTTTTATTGTAAGTACATTAAGAATTGTCATAATTAAACAATTACTTTTACAAATATGTTTAACACTGAGAATAGCAAACAAAATGTTACTTACTTTCAATTTAAAACAAAAGAAAAAGTTTTGCAGTAGTTCTTACATTTCCAACCTTGCCAGATTTGTATAAGTTATTTCTATTAAAATAACAATGCACCTAAATGTTTAATATAGGTTGCATTGCACCTTTATTGCATCCATTTTCAAACTTTTTCAGACTGCCATAAGCATCTTATTCTACAAGTACAATTCGCTTAAAATACTATCTTAGGTGAATTCTACTTTATAATGGAGTAGTGCTTCCATTTCAAAACTTTTATAGCATCTTCTAATTTGCATCTCCTAACTACACTCATGCTTTTCACTGTACTAAAAATAAAGAAGAAATTTTGTCTTTTTAATAAAATATTTCCCATTGTTGCTTTACTTGTTACACTGCATTGTTGCGTCAAATAAAAGTTTACTGATATGTAACAAAGATTGGTCATTAATGTTTAGTTAAATATCATTGTTGTTTACCTAGCTGTAAAAATATATTTTCATTCAGACGTCATTAATAAAAGATTTTATTTGTTACGAAAGGTATTATCGAACAACTAAACTGATTTCTACCATGGAGGCCTTTTTTAGGATTCCGTACTTAAAAAGTAAACACGGAAGCATTGTAAAATCACTCCTGTGTCTGTCTGTCCGTCTGTCCGAACTTTTTTACTTGTAAACTATGGGACGTGGAAAGTTCAAACTTGTGAAAGTAGTTATAAAGCCTATTGGCCCACATATTTTCAGCTGATTAACAATTCACAAATAGTTTAAGAAACTTTTAGAGGGCCAATTAAGTTACTTGGAAAAACAAATTTTGTTTTCTATATCGTGGGCGTTATCATGTGAAAGATCTCATAATACCGCACTTAAAAATACCTTTGTTTTAATTTTAGGTGTTATATTTTCAGAGATATCGTCGAAAATACACTATAAAAATATGTTCCTCTTCTTCTATTTCCGAATCTACTGAAACTAAAAGCATGAAAAAATTAGAGGTAGTAGATGTTTATTTTTAAACCTTGCAGGAAAACTATAGTGATTTTTCTTGGTCACATAGTTTTTGAGGAAAAACAAAAGCATTTTTCCGTTACACACAAACTTTATTTTACGGGCGGCCAGCGAAGGAGTTGACGGACGCTCGAAATATCTATCGACGCAGAATCATCCAAGAATAGTTGATAATGATTTTCAAAAAAATTGTCAGTAATTTGCCGAGATATTAATTACGTTACTTGAATTATATATATATATATATGTGTGTGTGTGTGTGTGTGTGTGTGTGTGTCGTATCGTTCGAAAGATCTCGTAACACGGAACTCAAAAATATATTTGTTTTTTAATTTTGGTATTATATTTTCAGACATATCGTTGAAAGTGTACTGCAAAAATATCCCCCGCCTCCTATTTCCGAATCTACTGAAAGTAAAATTATGAAAAAATTAGGGGTAGTAACAATTTGTTAATTAATAAATAGTTATTAATAAATGTAATGTACGGAAGTTTGACTGATTTTTTTACAATTTTTTATGTTGCGTCTCCATACAGCTTTATTATAAATAATATACAGTTTCATATGATGGCCATTTTTGCATAGTTGTTTGCTAGATAAAATTCCTCGCTTTCGAAAAAATGAAATTGCATTCATCTCAATACTAGGTCAATACCATATAAATCAAATGTTGTTTTCTATATTTATAAACATTAATACAGGTGATTAAAGGAAAAACATAGTTTATTATATTTCTTACATTATTTACCTTAATTTACACATAAAGAATTTGACAAAGGAATTATACGAGTATACCGTCCTTTTTTAAAAAAAACCCTTAAATAATTATCATGAGTTACCAAAACTCAAACAAATATTTTTAAAACTTACAAAGGGCGTTTTAGATGTCAAGGGGGATATCATTCAAAAAATGGTGAAACATACCTCCCTCGCTTTCGATAGAGAATCCAAATTCATCACCAAACTTGAATAAAACAAATACCTAGTTCAAAAGTATGTAGTGTATTATATATTTTCTGTTTCTATACTTACTGATTTACTGACATATTTACTGGCATATAGGTAGATTAAAGAATGAAATTAATTGGCTAAAGCAGCTAAACGTTTGCGAGATTCCTAGTAGCTAGAAGAAGATACAATTAATTTTACTCGAAAATTGGATAGACAAGAAGGTGAACAGAAATCATCTAAAAAGATATTGTTTACCATCCTCAGTCGGCAAAAATGACATATGATAATCTTCTTAATCGTGAAGTTATTGTTAATGATAAATCTGATTCCACAATGCTCTCTGTTGCTTGGAAAAACCTCTTCAGTACGTCCATATAATTTATTTTTGTATTAATTAATTTTAGTCTGTTTTTATATATATCTATATATTTTGGTTACTTATTTAATTCTTAATTTTCATCTGTTTCCATTTTTTTAATATATTTGTGTGTTTTATTTATTTATTTATTTTTATTTTATTTTGTTTATTTTTTATTTATTTATTTATTTTTCTTTTTTTTTTATTTATTATTATTTATTCATTTTATTTTATTTATTTATTTATTCTATTTTATTTATTTTTTATTTATTTATTTTATTTTTCCACTTCCTTATTCCCCTTCTGTTTTGTATTCTCTATTGTTTTGATTTTGCTCTTCTGTGATTAGCTGTTGTCTTCTGTTTTCCTATTGGCTGTTGATTTCTACTTTCCTATTGGCTGTTGCTTCAGCTTGTTTCCTCTACCTCATTTCTCATTTCAGTCTTGCCGCTGCTTTCATAGTAGACGCACCTCTTTTTGCGCCTGACGAAGAAAGACCCAGATCTTTCGAAAGGCCTAGCGCATTTTAAAGTTTTTGATGGTGTTTTAAGAAGTTATTTTAGTTCTTAATAGCTTTTTAGTTATTTAGTTTTCTTAATAATAGTAATTACAATATTAATAGTCAAAATATCTCTGACGGAATATTTCCATTTCAATTCTCTAAATAAAACAAAACAAAAAAGAAGTATATGTATTGAAAAAGTAAGCACATACACATTTTATTCACATTAATAATTTCTTTTCTCTTAATTTCGCATTTATCAAATAAAACAAGAATAAGGCCTCAAAAGTTCTTATCTTCAAACAAAGTCAACATCTGTTTTTAGCTCACAAGCTATCAAAGCCTGAGAGCTTATGTGCCTGCCGGTTCTGTATGTACGTACGTATGTATGTATGTACGTAACGCGATAACTCTTCATAGAAATATCCGTTTTCCTTCAAATTTTGTTTATAGGTTCACTGTGTTAAGGCGCTTCCCTGATTAGTTTTCGGGATTGATTGGTTAAGTATAAAGGGGGAATGGGGGGGCTAATCCCCCCCTTAATTTATATAAAAGGGTTTTTCATGCGGAATTATTCCGTTTTCCTTCAAATTTTGTTTATAGGTTCACTGTGTTAAGGCGCTTCCCTGATTAGTTTTTGGGATTAATTGGTTAAGTATAAAGGGGGGCTAACCCCCCCCCCCTCCTTAATTTATATAAATGGGTTTTTCTTTTATTGCCTAACTGGCATTTTTGTGTAACTTCATTTCCAGAAGTCCGGATTTCATTTCATTGATGATGACATATCATTTATCACGATCTTGCAATACTCCTAAAAACAGTAACGAAACTTTCATTAAAAGATGTTAGACATAAATAGGAATATACCAATAAAGAGCCGGAAAGTGAAATGACTTTATAAGCGTTGAACATGTCTAAAATATTAAAATTTAACTATTGTATAAAAAATATTACTGAAAATTTCTATCGTGTATGGAAACATAACGCTGAAAATCAATGACTTGCTGTTATGTAGTTCTAGTATAAGAAATCCTCTTTATAAATTTTTTATAAGCTATACAAATAAAAAAAATTTCATCTTTTTCTTCACTTATAATGTCAAAACGTACCTTAAACCTAATAGTTTATTTAAAAGATGGCTGTAAAATTAATTAGATTATTCATGATTTATCATATTAAGAGAGTACAATTGCAATTAGTAATAGTTGAAATATCTTCGAGAGAATGCTTTTATTTCAGTTTTCTGAAGAACACAAATAAAGGAAAATACATAGATAAAGAAACCTGTTAAGACGTAATAGTAAAATAACGGAAACTTTTTCATTTATACAGATTTCCTTGTTAGCAGGTATAATTGTGTGGTAAAGTTTGAGCCGGAATCATCGAAATATTACGTTTAATGCAAAATTCCTACATAGATGGTTTCCCTTTACATTGTATATAAAACTGAATAGACACATATTTTATCAGTATAAATATATTCCATTTCTGTAGGTTTCGTATTTAACACATGGGCTGATAAGTTCCCGGTCTAATAAAGAAAACACAACTTTTTAACATAACTTTATAACTGTATAACTTTATAACTGCATGACTAATAAATAACATAAGTTTAATAATAAATAATAATAATTTAATAAATAATAATTTAATAATAATAATGCAGTTTAATAAATAAATAGTAATAATAATTTAATAATAAATAACATTAACTTTATAACGAAAAAGCTCCAAACAGTGCTGAAAATCATATCGACTCGTTGTTGTTTTTGGTCAAAAGTCAACACTCGCAGCGCCCACTTTGACAACAGCTTTTTCATAGACAAATGTTCATTCAAAATAAAGCCTATACGTTCCTTGGATATCTTCAGAGTGTAAGCTATCTCCAGCAACTTCACTTTACGGTTCTCCAAAACGATTGTGTGGGCTTTTTTTTATGTTTTCCACAGTAACCACCTCGTTTGCGTGGTGCATCACTGGTGTCCGTACGACCACGTTTAAATTCAGAAAACCAGTCAATAATGGTTGATTTACCTGGTGCAGTGTCCGGATAACGCTTATCAAGCCAAGCTTTTGTTTGAACGGTGTTTTTTCCCATCAAATAACAATTCTTGAAATTCTTGTTTATCCATTTATTTGTTTATCAACAAAGTCGTTCAACTAAAACCACTCTAACGTTTTATCCACACGGCGAATCGTCATGACATTTTTTTCTGCTACCTTTTAAAGGTTAGTATTTACAAAAAAAAGCATAGGTTCGGCGATTGCAACGCTATCTTTGTGCCAGACCGTGAACTTATCAGCCGATGTGTTATCAAATACACGCTATAAAATTCGTGTTCACGATGACAATTGCGTGTTCAACAAATGTTTTTCTTTTATTTTTTATTGTTATTTCTTTCAATTCATTTGAAAAAAGTCCATTTCATTGATGTACAGCTCAATTTCATTAATGTATTCCTTTTTTTCTACTTTTGAGTTCATCAAATAAAACCTGCTCTGAAAATTAGCACTCATCAGTAAACATGTTTAAAATATATTTTTCTTTTATTTCTTTATCGACATTTTTTAAACTCCACTAGCAGAAGGACAGATTTAAATTTATTGATGTTGACATGATTTATCATGATCCTTCGATGCTCATATTATAAAATTTTGAACATAAAATGGACACTATCGTAAGTTAGCTGAACGATAGATGTCTTTATAAGTATTGGGCATGTTTGAACTTCAGCATATTTTGACTGATTATTATTTAGTATGAATTGTTTCAAGAAACGCTTCTGATAAATTTTTACAATGTACAGAATACAAAATGCATGAGTATGAAAACCAATATATTGCTCTTTATGAAATATTTGTATCTGAATTTAAATTTTACTATGTAT
The DNA here is from genome assembly GCA_963931845.1 of Maratus michaelseni. NCBI lineage: Eukaryota > Metazoa > Arthropoda > Arachnida > Araneae > Salticidae > Maratus > Maratus michaelseni. The sequence goes on along the minus strand of OZ007597.1, from coordinate 100,503,431 downwards.
TATTCTATTTCGTTTATGCTGAAATTTCCATTTAAAACATTAAAAAGTTTAAAAGTTTAAAAGTATAAAGTTGAAAAAACTGAAACTTTAAAAAAATTTTCAAAAGATTTTAAAACTTTTTAAAGTTTTTTAACTTTTATAACACTATATCTTAATTTAACCCACATTACGAATTAATAAAAGGAATTGCATGTAAATTTTATGTTATGTTAATATAGTGCTAACTAAAAGATAAATGCCAAAAAAATACTCACTTTCAAAAAATTACATTAAATAGGCTTAATTACATGAAATGGTACTTTTAAGAACCATTAGTATTAAACATTTACAAAAATATTCAGACTTTGAAAATGGATTAAACCATTTAGAAAATTATTATTTTTATTTTATATATGATGTATTATAAGAAGACGAAAAATTTTAACCAATCTATTAATGATGATATTTTTTAAACAATCTTTTATTCGTTTACACACAGAAAAACATTACATGTGCTGCATTTTGAATGCGACTTTGATTGTAATTTGCTACGTTCGCAAAGTACACAGAGGCCTCGATTCGATACATATGTCGACCAATGACATCCTCTATTTTGCAGGCGAATGTCTTTTGAAACAAAAAAGTCACTTTTTTTTTTTCTTTTTGAAGGCACTGCTCGGCTTTAGGTATTTCAACCTATCTTGGCCTTTCTCTTCGCTTAAGTTCTGCCTTTGACTTGACGAGCAAACCCTGTGGGATTCAACGTTGACACTCTAGAAGAGATATAAATATATCAGATATTCTAATACAAGCAAATCTTGTGTGTATGTGTGTGCGGTTATATAACATACATGCAAATTTTATCTTAAAACCCGCTCTAACGATTTTGGCCAAATTTTATATCCTACCGTTTTGGGGAACGAGAAAACCATTGAGCTGGGTCACATTCTCGAGAAAATTGCATTAGTAGGTCATTTTGGGTCACCATGGGTCAGGGTCAAGCTAATTGTATGTAAAAAACGGTTCAAACGATTTTGACTAAATTTTGTGCCTTACCATTTTCCGACACGAGAAGATAATTGGGCTAGGTCACATGTTTCAGAACTTTCAATTAGTGGGTCATTTTTGGGTCAACGTGGGTTAAGTTAATTTTATCTAACAAACGGCTCAAACGATTTTGATTAAATTTTGTATCCTGCGAGTTTCGGGCACGAAACAATCATTGGAGTCACTTATCCGAGATAATTTGATTAGTGGGTCATTTTTGGGTCACTGTGGGTCAAGCTAATTTTATCTAAAAGACCTCTCAAACTATTTAGACAAAATTTAGCATTCTATGGTTTTCGGGCACGAGAAGACTGTTGGGCTAGGTCACATGTTCGAGAAAATTCAATTAGTGGGTCATTTTGGTCATGGGTCATTATTGGTCAAGCTATTTTTATCTTAAAAATGGCTCAGAGGATTTGAACTAAAGTTAGTATCCTGCTGTTTTAGGGAACGAAAAGACTATTGGGCTAGGTCACATGTTCGAGAAATTTCGATTAGTGGGTCATTATGGATCAAGCTATTTTTATCTTAAAAACAGCTCAGACGATTTGAACTAAATTTCGAATCCTAAGGTTTTTAGGCACTAGAAAATCATTGGGCTAGGTCACATGCTCGAAAAAATCCAATTAGTGGGTCATTTTTTGGTCACTGTGGGTCAAGCTAATTTTATCTAATAAACGGCTCAGACTATTTAGACTAAATTTTATATCCTATGGGTTTCGAGCACGAGAAGACAATTGGGCTTAGTTACTTATTCGAGAAAATTTTATTAGTGGGTCATTTTGTTCATGGTTCATGATATTTAACTCAAAGCTAATTTTGACCGAGCATAGCTCGGTTTTCCCTGCTCATCTGTTTCTATATATGATATGTGTGAATTCACAAGGACCATTTCAGGCTAATCAGAACTGACGGTACTTAAACGTACCAAAAAAAATTCATTTGGTAAATAAATTATAAACAGTACATAACTATAAGACTATGCTAAATTGAATTCTAAGATCATAATAAATATGGAAAATAAATCTTCACCTAGCTTCAAAATTTTTACGTGGATTTGAAATAATTTCAAGCAAGCAGGAGATCATAATCTGACTGACTCAAATGCATGAACAGACGCTGAAATAAATATTTAGCAAGAACGAAAATTCATGCGTCAAGCATAGACTACGAAACACTTTCCAACACATTCAGAAAACTGTAACGAAACTTCACCGTTAAATAAGGTGAAAGAAGTAAGTTTACAGTATAGGTAACATAACACATTTAAAGTCCAGTTTTAACAATTACCATCCATACTCAAAAATGTATTCGATATATTTTGTGCAGCTCTATATTTGTACACACCCCATATTAAGTTAAAACTTAATTCAGGTACAAAATGTATAAGGCAACTTAAAACAAACTTCCAGCGATTACCCACCATAAACGACAATTACCTTGTTCTTTGAGTAGCCCTGTATATGAATTTACTTATTTTCCACAAACTTCTATAAGTGTGCTAACTATAGTTCAGCAGGAAAATACGTGTCACAAACAAAAACTACCCTATGCAATTCACTCCCATAGTTTGTAGTACATACGAATTCCCTTGTGTGGCCCTGTATATGATCAACCGAATTTATACACACCGTGTACTATGAAACATTTTAGTTAAACTTAAAAACACAAAACAAAGTTGAAAACATACTTATCACACATAGACTGTAATTATCGCAAGCATACTGTAACAGATATATTTTGTGTGTCCCTGTAAATGAACGATAAACGGAATGCACACCATACTTTTAAGCAAGCAATTTTTAATGCACCTACCTCAGTAATGCATATAATTTTCATTATTTTTGAAATAGTGAAACATCATTACATTACACGGCAAACGATTTTTCCCCGTAAAACAATGTGTTACAGAATTATTTTGTTTGATCCTGTAAATGAATAATAAATGCTTTCCACCCCACATGCTACAAAAAGCATGTTTTAGGGCGCTTCATAATTATATATCAATTTTTTCATGTTTTAAATGGCATGGCATCATTAAAATGCACTTAATTACGAATGCACTTAAAAGGAGGATTGTATCATTTGAAAAACGGAAGATGGTGAAAAATTTAATATGTAGACCACCCCTTATTACAGAATGAACCACATGCAATCATAAAGAACTTTATATGATGTAAACCAGTAATTACACACTTTTATTTAACTTGCCTTGAATTCCCGCTCGGCTCAAATCTTGCAATCCAATTTTAACATGCTTCCTGTGCTACAATTGAACTAATTTTTCGTAGTGTAACGTATTTCCTGTAACAATACAATATTCTGAAAAGTATTAAAAAATTGCCTCCCCCACAAGAGACAAAAACATTTTTCCAATAAGGGTACGTAAAGGTCATTCATTGCTTCAGAAATAAACTGATGTTCTTCTATTGAACCGTAGCATGGCTGGTAAAAAGTCTTTTTTTTTAAGTATTTATTTCAATTAATTGTCCTTTAAAATTGTTTCCTTTTTTAATACATTATAATAAAAGCTTGTCTTTATTTTATTTTTTTTAATTATAATTATTTTCTTTAATTCTTGCATTAATTAAAATTGAAATTTTAACCATCGTTCGGACTTTTTTTCTTTTACGACGCACTATACAGTCGGTGAAAAAAAAAGGGAGAAAACCACATACATTTAACCACAAATTTGAGCTTTCAAATAACGGGAATAGTAATTCTATTGGAAATTATGTCTTATTTCAGTTTATGCAAAATTGCTTAGGAGATTATCTTCATACTGAAATTGTACTAAACTCAGAAATTTTCGATACGAGCACCTAATTTGGACGTCATATTTCACTTTTTCACTGAATTTTACCTGAGAAATAGGTTACAATTAAGAAGGTTTAAAATTTGGAACTAAATTTTGATTAAATTAATTTATAATCGTTCCAAAACAGATTGCAATGAGGTTCATTTTTTAAACATTATTCAAAAACTATTTGGCGGAATGTGCTGTAATTTTGGATTTGCATACTCGAAGCTTCTAGAAAGTGATTACTACTGTTAAAAATTTATAGGTCAATTCATAATTTTTTGGACACTTTATTTCGAAAATATAATATATATTTTAAATTGCTTTCCGAAAAAACAATGAATTTTAACCTATAAACTTTACAACAGAATCTGTAAATGTGTAAATCGAAAATTACATTTCATTCCGCTAAGTAGTTTTTGAGTTACGAATAAGGTTAGTTTTGTTGTTTTTCTGGCTGTACATGTTTGAAGATGAAGAGTTTCGGCTAATTATCAAACTTAAGGATAAAAGTGAAAATGGTGGAAAGGAGTTTGTTTTACTTTTTAAAAAATCTATTCAAATATAAGAACTTTAAGACAGTTGTTTTGTTTTAAGTTCAATAATGAGCGGGATCTGAGACTAAAGAACATAATAAAAAACAGTTCATTACACTTTTTCGGCAAAATAAAACGTATAATGTTTATCTAGAATGCGCCGGTAGATGGCAAAAAATAGCAGAACAACATTGTGGATTATTTCCGTTTAAAAATTAGAGATCGACCGAAATTTCGGTTTCGGTTTCGGTTTCGGCACAAAATCGGAGTTTCGCCGAATATTCGTTTTCGGCGAAACTGCTGCCAAAATTTCGGCCTGACCGAAACTATCTATATTTCAAAATCTCGTTCCTTCTTTCGGAAATTTTCAACTTTACTCATTGATGTGAGTTGTATCGGCTCAAATGAGATACTGTTTATTGCTCTGAACTCCACTGTTTATCATTATCGGTCATGACTGATCCATGATGCAAGTTTAAATTATAAAGCAAGCAATGCATATATGACTAAACTTAAAAGACGCTTATCACGTGATCTTTAAAAGCTGAAAACTTAACTGTAATAGAAAATTTTTACTTTAAAACTCCAGATTGTTTTGAATGATTTATGAGAAAGGTGTTAGAAAGGTGTTGTTAAAACATATGAAGATTTACGAAATTTATTACAAAACATATATCGAGGTATGTATACTTAAAATATTTTTTTATTAGATGAAATTCGTATAATTGGAAACTATTTCCGTCTTATTGCTAAATTAATTACGTTTTATTTTATAAAATATAGTTTTGGATAGAGGCACAGAGAGTCAACTTGGCACCGGAGATAATATTTTCAAACAGGCGTGCCATTTCAACACTTTCTTAGGGAGGCAGGGAGTGGCAAAGCCTTTTTTTAGGGGCAGGGGCGGTGAGTGAGCAAATATTTATTTTGATCTTATTGTGCTCATCCTAAAAGAAAATTGACAACTGTTACATTTTTATCCTTATATATACATATATTTAAAATTAGATAGTACAAAATAGTGTTAAACGTGTCTCACTTTGAGAATATTGAAATGGAAAATAAAGTTTATAATTAATAATTTCTAGGCTTAAAATGTTGTCTCAGTGCTAATTTTCCTTTTGTAGTCAAATTGAACAAATTATTTTAGCTTTTATGCCCTTTATTTAAACTTTTACTTAAACAATTACTTTTACTTAAACAATTACTTTTACTTAACCAATACTTAACTGTACGCTTAAACAATTTAAATGCAAAATATTAACGAACTGAAAATATGAATATATTTAAAAATTCAATATTCATTATTGAGTTTGTTTTACATTATTTAACTACATTGTTAATAAATTATTGATAAATGCCTGTAATTATTAGTTGTTATAAAATAATAAAATATAAAAGCTGTATTATTCATGTTTCATTTTTGTTTGAAACCTATACACACACATATATATGTACGTTTGTTTGTTAGAAATGTGGTTCAATACACGTATAATTAATAAATTAATTAGTAATGTAATTAGTTATTATTATGTAATTATTAATTATTTGTTATTAATTAATTAATTAATTAAAAATTATATGCAATTATGTATGTATTAATCAGTTTTTAAATTTTTTTACACTTTCGGTTTCGGTCTTAAAACCTGTTTCGGTCGATCTCTATTAAAAATGCTGAAAATGTTTTTAATTTACTAATAATTTTCAGAAATTTCTATTTGGAAAAAGTAAAATTAGTGAAAAGAACAAATTTAAAATCCATAACATAAATTTCATCGTAAATGAATGTTTGCTCATTTTTTAAAAAAAAATTCTATATTTAATTTCTTAGCAGTAATTCTACTAGAAATAATAATTTTAGAGCCAGACTTCATTTTTACAAAAAATATCTGAATTTAGGAAGGATGTAGGAAAAATTAGAACAAGTGGGTAAGTGTGATCGAAGATCGCTCAAAGGGTTTCGTTTAATATTCCTTTCAAAACACTTTATCCTTTCTTTAATAAATTCAAACAAATTTCATTTAGCAACAACAACAAAAAAAAAAATCATGTTTTTTATAAAGTAAAAATTTACCGATCTATTTTTTCCTTTTTTTGAATATCTAAACCAGCCGGATAGCGGTCCAAGCCCGCTATTATATTCTGTCATAATAATATCCGTCATACGGACTAAATGCAATATTTAAAAAAATATTTTCAAAATTAAACAAATTGTACACCTTCAAAATGTTAAAATATGCGAATATTTCCATAATCGGATTTTTATCACGATTCAATATGTTTCTCAAACTCATATATTTACTATTCTCTATTATTTATATTGATACTCGCTTTGTATTATTCTCAAACATTTGAAAAATTAGTTAAACTTCCTATATGACGTCAGATTTTCTTTTTAATTCTCTAATGACTTGATATTAATCTGCTTTGTCCACTTACACATACTCATACTCCTTGTATTATTGAGAAGTCTTAGAAATTTTCTGTTTTATTATGACTATGACGTCAATCAATTTTATTTCATATTTATCTTTTTTTCAATTGGTGAAACTTTTTATTTCATTTTCATTTATCACGTGAAAATCGTCTGATAGAAAATTAATTATTGTAGAAATAATTTTATTGTGGATTTTAAATCTTTGGCCTCTGCTATAACGAAAAATTTTTCAATTTAATAGGGAAAGGCTGTTAGAATTTTGGTTTTTTATCTCTATTTATTAAAATAATACGAATTTTTCAAATTTTAATATTTTGAGCTCTTCACAGCTGCTATTCAGATTTATACACTAAGTTTCAACTCTGTAAGTTACATACTTTTTGAGAATGGCTCTGTGACGGACAGACAACGCAGCGGGAGTAATAGGGTTTCGTGAGATGAACGAAACCCTAAAAATGAATGACGAAACCTATCTAAAAGAGAATCTTGTTACAACGAACCTCTCTATAGCAAAAGTCTGTGTAACTGTTTAAAAATAATAAAAACAACAATACAGCCTGTGAAAAAGGAATTCATCTATAACGGAATTATGCCTTGAATGAAAATCAATTTTTCATTTCCACGAAAATAATACAATTGAATTTCATCTGCAAGACGGTAAACCAGTTTAAAACATAATTTTTCTCCAGTTTTTTGCGATTCCATCTCATCCGGCTTTATAGTATATCAAATCTATACTAATAAAAGAAAGTTTCGCTCTGTGTGTGTGTGTGTGTGTGTCTGTGTGTGTGTGTGTGTGTGTGTGTGTGTGTGTTTGTTGGCGATGGCTAGTAAAATCTAGCCCACCTACAAGTCTGTAAATTTAGGTGTGGATAGTCCAAAGTCTGGCCATGTGCACCTGAGTCTCAGAATTTTAATATTTTGATAATTACCCAAGATATTAATTAGTTTCACATTAACCATCGCTTCTAAAATGCCATATTTTTCTGAAAATGGTACAAAAGAAACGTGAAACCGCAAAATGAGTTGTGTGTTGGGAGAGGGAAGAAAGATTTTAGGTTTACTGGAAAAAGGTTGGGCTACCACAATGACTTTTAACTACGCCTTTTCGACACAGGTCAAAATAACAGAAACTATTAGGTCTTTCGACACGAAAATTTGCAGATCTATGACAAACAATCACAACAAATGTAAACAAACAATCACAATTGTAAACAAACAATCACAAATTCAAAAAGTCAAATTAAAAAAAATTCCATCCACAACTTTCAGAAATATTAATTAGAAATGTTTAATTTTTCGAGCAATTTAATCTTGCAATGATCAACACGTTTTTTGATAAAAATTTGAGCCGTCGCAGGTGTCTGGATAATGGAACCGCAAAGAAAGAGGTACTAAGAGATTTTTTAGGTGACTTAAATTAACAATTCTAATTAAGCTACGATTTTAAAATTAACACCTTTCGAATCCTCTCTGTTTCCACATTACAAGTTTGTAAAAATTAAAATTATCCGATTCTTATAACCGAAGATATTTATTATTTCGCATTGATTTGGCTGCAGAAAAAAAAATAACGTGTTTCTTTTTCTTATTTTCTACGAGCAAGCATAGCAGACAAGATGTTCGTTATCTCTTGAATAAAGAAAGATACAAAACAAGTAAATAAAAATTTGGAATGGTGCTAGAAGTCTGGAAATTTAGGCGTGGTTAGTCCAAGGTCTGGCCATGTGAACCTGAGCCTCAGAATTTTAATATTTTGATAATTAGCCTAGATATTGATTAGATTCTCATTAACCAACAATTCAAAAATGACATCTTTTAAATCAAAATGGCGAAAGAAAGGAACTGGCGCATTGGATTTTTAAGCGGAAATGAACGAATTCGAAATTATTTTACTAATTAGCGAATTTTAAGAAAACTAATTGAGATATCAATTTGAAAATTTCTGAGCATATGTAGAAAAATATTCTGTATCTGACCATGTGATTTTTGAAAAATGCGGTCGGTAATTTTTTTTAATTTATACAAAAAACTGCCAAAAATCTGCCTGCGCTAGTGAAAACGATCCGAAAAGTTTCAGACAGGGATCTGCTTTCATTAAAAACTGAACTACAAAGAGATCTGTTTCTCTGGCCGATCCCTCTCATTTAGTTTGCGAAAATGAAAGGAAATAATTGCCAAATTTTACTAATGAACAAAAATGTAGGTAACTAATTAAGATATAGATTTGAAATTGAGGTCGGGAAGGGGGTGTCATCTGCCGGCTATTTTAGCGTAGCGTCTTCGTTATGTTCTAATTTTCCGAAAAATGTAATTCTTTTTTTAATGATCGCGTTAAAGTAGGTGACGGTGGTTCTCTTGAACAAATTATTCATTATATTTGCGGGTATGGGGAGGGAGGGGGTTAACGCCTTTCTCTGAGATTGTAATTTTCTCGGGCACGGGCAACGCCGGGCGGGTTAGCTAGTAATAAATAAATGACTATTTTTAATAAAAATGCTCATTATTTACTAAGAAAAGTAAATCTTGCAAAGGCGGAACATGACTTTAACGAAATCTTGCCTATAACATTAAATTAATAATAATTGCGTAAATATATAAATACGACTGATTAAATGAATAAATTACTTATTTAATACCCTATGTTTAATTTAAAAAAAATACTTAATATTTATTAAATACACTAAAGCCTGTGATAGCGAAACCTGTTTATAAAAGAAATCAACATTAAAGTGGTTCAGAAAAAAAAATTCATCGGTCAACAACGCAAAACTTTCTCACACAGTCTTGGATTTATTTTGAACCATCATCATAAAATATATCATAAAAGTATGAAATTCGCAGGCATGACGATTGAAATGATTTGAAATAGAATTTGCAATCGAATAGCATTTTTTATTTTTAGGTAGTTTTTTACAAAAAGACCTATTGCAGCCGTTCGGAGGAAAGAAATTCCAAAATATTTTGATATATTTTCAGCGATCATGACACCCAGAACACAAAACCACCCTCCGTTCAAATATTGATTTATATATATATACATATATATCAGATCTTGGTATATCTGACATTTGTCGACGTATCACGATCTCGACCGAGTTCGTTGGCCAGCTTTATCCGCCATCTTGTTTCAAAATGGCGGCCAGTTAAAAAATTTTAAATGTTCAAAAATTCAAAAAGATGTACAAAAAATATATAACTTGAAAAAATTATTTCCGTTAAATGTTAGAATGTAATACAAGTTTTCTGGAACAATTTTTGTTTTGGCTATATGTAAAAAAATGGATGAGATATAACAGTTTGAAATTCTTTGGTGGCTGAGATTTTGAAACAATCTGATATTTGTTATGCTGTAACACTCCTATTTATGAATCGATATGAATGTGACTGATCATGTGTTCAGAACATACCAAGGTCTTGACCGAGTTCGCTGGCCAGCTTCATGCGCCATCTTGTTTCAAAATGACGGCCAATTATTTTATTTTATTTTTTTAATTCAAAAAGATGTATAAAATTTATATAAATAATTGAAAAAAAAGAGTTGTTTCCGTTAAATGTTAGATCGTGATACAAGGACTCCGAAACATTTTATGTTTTGGCTTTATCTTAAAAAATGGCTGAGATATGGCAGTTTGAAATTCTAGGGTGTCTGACATTTTGAAAAAATCTGATTATTGTTACGCTGTGAATCTAATGCTGAAATTCGCATTCAAATTCAGTATTAACGAAAACCGGGATTAAATCTTCTATAATCGGGTTCCAAGCATTTTAGCTTCGGGTGTTTGAGTAAAATGAGTTGATTTTTTTAAATCATGGACTATGAAAGCAACCTTTTCCTCCCGGTACAGGCCGGAAGGACTTTTTATGTATGTATTATATCTCCAGTTATAATCGATTGTTGTCTCCCAACGATCCTTTACGTATTGTAAATTACCGGAAATTAGGTTATAAACACACACTTTGACCGTATTTTTTTTCGGCAATATTTAATTTGAATTTATAGGTAAAACAGAAATGCTATTCGAATTCTTAATTTCTGATCGAGAACACCTGCTGACTTATGCTTTTACGAAAAAATTCCGGGATTGTAGAATCCAGAAATTCGGTTTGAAACACCCACTTTGACCGTATTTTCTTCAGCAATACTTCATTTGAACTGATAGGTAAAACAGAAATTCTATTTGAATTCTTAATTTCTGATCGAGAACACCTTTTGATTTTATAAATTTACGAAAAAAAAAACAATTCTGGAATTGTAGAGTCTAGAAATTCGGATCTAAACACACACTTTGACCGTAATTTTTTCCAGCAAAATTTCATTTGAATTTATAGAAAATAAAACAATATTCAATTTCTTAATTTCTGATCAAGAACACCTACTGATTTTACGTGTTTACGAATAAAGGCCAATTCCGGAATGTGTCAGGAAATAGCCAGGCAGAATTGAATCGCCTTAAACGGCAAACTATATTACTAGAGTAGATCTAACCAAGAAACCACGCCATAGTGTAATAATGAAAACAATCTGAGTAAGTAGCAACCGAAAGATAATTATGAAACGTGTTTTTTGACACATAAATCATTTGTCCTCGTCTCCTCGTCATTGAGATATAAAGTCATAAAGTTTGCTAATTTATTTATTTAATTAAGGGGAAAAGGCGTGGTTTTGATTCAGAAATTTTAATAATCAGATTACTATGAAATATAAAACATATTTAGATATAGTATAGTAATATAAAAATGAAAGAAGCCCGTAAAAAAATTATATTGACAAATATGGTACTCAACCAAAAAATGATTGAAGCGTAGAAAATCGTTGCACCAAGAGAATTTCACGAACTTAAATCTAGTGCAATGATTTAATGCCTAAGTGGGGCAGATCGGTCTGAGAACAGACCGTAGACCTTTATCGCCCCACCCGGGATTTTCCCCGGCACGCGGGGATTCGTGTGGGTTGGAGTCCAGTCTCCGACGGGCAGGGAAGGGCCACGCCAGGACCGCCAATGCCTCGCGCGCACGGTCCCGGCCAACATTTATTAAAAACAACAATAATTAATACAAACTAGGCCACATGGCCGGCACTCCCGGGACTAACCCCACGCGACAATGGGCAGGCTTAGGCATAAAAGTAAAATAAATAAATGCAGCGGAGTAACAAGGGGAAGACCCAACCGCTGGAGACAGCTCTCCCTCGCGACAGAAAGCGGTGGGTATGTTGAACTTGATGTGAGCAGTCCATAGGTGAAATGTACATGGTGTGATCCCAACCGCTGAAGTCAGCACTCCCTCGCGACAGAGAGCGGTGGGTGATGTTGGTGCTGATTGAGCAGTCCTTAGTACTCCTGCGCCATGGCGCACAGTTCATAACCAAGGCGGCCCTTAACGGTTTGCTAATTCCAGGATGGGGAAATCTGCATTGGAGTGATGCTGCCTTTTTAGATGTTACAGGTACTGCCAGGGTTCCTAAATACTTAGTGTGGGTATGTGGGTAACTTAGATTTAAAATTAGTTATGGTGTAGAATTAGAATGTGGAATTAGTGTAGCTAATATTAGCAGAATCGATAGCGATTTAAATGGAAATTAATTAAAACTTAAATAAAATTAATTAAAATTAATTAAAATACAAATTTAAATAGAAATTAGAGTTAATCTGTTAGGTTGGTGATGTCCATTAGATAGCTAAAGATACATCTTTGTTTGTTTAGCAAATTTTTTCTTGTTAGGATGTTTGTGAGCCATGAGGGCGGAGGGTTAGTAGGTTTAATTAGATGCCAGGCACTGGTGAGTGGACAATTAAAATAATAATGGAAGGGAGAGCCCTGTTGGTCGCATGGGCACACATCGGTTCGCGCTCTTTTATAATAACACAGGTAGGTGGGGAAGGGACCATGCCCTGTTAAGAATGCAGTTGTTGCTGGATTAAGATGCAAGAGATCTCGGGAAACTTTGGGGACTAGTTGGAATGTATGTCTCCCTTTTGTGGAGGTATTCCAGTGGGTCTGCCATTGGGTGATTAAACGCGTTTTTAGAATTCTGCGTACATACGAGGTTGGTACGGGGAGATGAAAATCTATTGTCGCGCGCTCCGTTGCTAGTTTGGCCAATTTGTCCGCGTGTTCGTTACCTGTGATGCCAATGTGCGCCTTCACGTGACCAAGGGAGACGCGTCTTGCAAGGTCTTTGAGTATTTGTTTTATCTGTAGAACGATGGGGTGTTTTGTACGGTGAGCAAAGATTGCTTGTAGGCCTGACAAGCTATCCGTGTAGATATGTGTGAATTCTGGTGTAGGATTAGAAACCATCCACTACAGAGCCTTCAGAATCGCGAACAACTCCGCTTGAAAAACCGTGTTGTTATCACCGATTCTGCAGGCCCACTCATGAGTCACCACGTCGCCTACCATGGTGCAGAAAGCTGCCGCCACGCCTATCTCTGTACGTGACCCATCAGTGTAAAGGGTTGGATGGCGGGGTGAGAAACTGTTTTCAAAACCGTGCCTGGCAGTGTTTACTTGTAGGTGTGAAGTCTCTTCCGCAGGGTGCATTCTCCAGCTAAAAACCTTCCTCTGTAGTGTTATTTGTGGGAATAGATTCGTGCATGTCGGTTCGTGTTCTAAGTGTGTGATTCTGTTTTTCTGGTATTCGTATAAAAGTGTTAAAGTGATTGGAGGGATTCCCGTTTTTACTGCGAGTGCATCCGATGAGATTGTTTTATAGCCGCGAGACATTTGTAGCAGAAAGAGCCTTTGCATTGCAGTGAGTTTGTCCTTCGCTATCTGTGTTAAATTGCCTCCCCAGACGCCCACGCAGTAAAAGCTATTCCGTTATATCCGTTCAACTATTGTGTGGTACCAGATCTTTAAAATTGTCGGCTTAATGCCCCAGGATTTGGACGTAAGTTTACGTGCGTTGTTGTGTAGTTTTTCTAGTTTGATCCTAGTGCAATGATTGCAATGATCAACCTTCTGCGAAAATTAAAATTGCAAGGGCGTTTCAAATGCAAGTGGCCGCAGTGGCGTAGCTATGCTTTTTGGCACCCGGGGCAGGAGGAAATTCAGCGCCCCCTCCCTTTCTTAAATATAAAATAACCACAATATTTTTCCTCGAAACAAAAAAAGTACTTCCGGCTTGAAGTCGCTTCCCTCTTCCTTGTTTTTTAGAATTCAGTTAACTTAAGTCAAGCACACGAAGCTAAAATGCGGGGAACCCGATTATAGAAGATTCCTAGTTTTCGTAAAAACTGAATTTGAACAGAAATTTAGAAAAATTAATCAACTATCGACAAAGTTGGATTCATTTATGACGACCTACTTTTAATGCCATATTTGGTGACATTTAACCAAATATCGCCAAGTTTGTCAAGTATTTGATGTTAGCGAATATGACTATGCATTTTTAAGCGTATGAGAGTAGCAACAGTGATTATAACAATGAAACTAAATTTACGAGAAACCATGTTTTTTAAAACTCATGAATTAAAACCGATTATGGGGTGGGGGGGGAATCTGTTCCTTTGCTTCTTTTACAAGTTGCGTACCATCTTTGGAATTTCCAAGGAGTTCCTTATGGTCTAAGTGACAAAACCTTTTCAATTGACTCTTTGCTTTTTTTTTTTTTTTTTTAGATAATCCTTTAAATGCATTTAATAAAATTAAAAATAGGATTTTCAGTAATATAAAAAAAAATAAAAATGTTAAGTAAAAAGTATTTTTTATTGTATTTTAAAATTTGCCATGCCATTTACATTTTAACTAATTAACTTTTTGAAAATATGGTCCTTACAGTTGAAAGGAAAGTATTTTCAGTAGAATTTTCAACAACATAGATAGTTTATTTTCAAAAAATAAAAATTTCTTTGAAGTTGATATGTATATTTCTTTATAGGAAATTTAAAAATAATCACAAAATAGATAACACCCATAAAATTCCAAAACCAATCTTGTGAAGAGTTAAAAATTGTAAGTGAATTCGGATTTTAAAATTTTCTTTAAAAGATTTTCAATTAAGGATTTTTAACACAAAATTAATTTTTTCACAAGATTGCTGTTTTTGCTTGATTAAGTCATAAAACTTTCATAAAACCATTTAATAATATCAATAAAAATAGTATCTTAAATTTACAGTGGTGCACCCTGTTTGCCAATTTTAATTACTGTAAAATTATATATATATATATATGAAATTTCATTATTTTCTCTTTTGCTTTCTTTTAATCATGATGGTTAATCCTGCGTGGTTTCAAAAACAACCTAATAAATTATTTACAAACTTTATGAGCTTGTTGTTTAAAAGTAGCAACGTGACTTCGGTTGCGTCCCCGAAACTTACAATGTCATAGCTATAAAAATTTCATTTTGTGGATTAGCCATAAAAAGTATGTAGATCTCTTGAATAGCATATCTGACCTATAATAAATCACGGATACAACGAACCTTTAAAAGTCCGGTTTATGGTCTGCTCCCCCCCTCCTTTTTTTTATCAGCGTTAATTTATTTTCATTTTTATTTATTTTATAAAGTTTTCTCTATAAAAAAATATATTTCTGAAGATCTAATAAAACATTTTACTCCTTAAATTACCTATAATTAGCATTATATTTACCCTTGGAATGTAGCTATTATACTTGTGATGTTTTTACTCAATAAATAAAGATTTATTCATGATACATGAATTAATTTTTATTTGATACACTCTTTTAACCCTATTTTTGTACGTAAAAATGGAATTTTCGAATTGATTTTTCACTCGCTTCCTGATAGTCTAGAATTATAAAACTTATTAGTGTGCAGGTGTATTTCCGATGACAATACGGCGTTTTAATATTTTATAAGAACCTAATTATAAATTAAACTAATTTAAGGCATTTTTTCTTTTTCCGGGAGCAGGAGATAATCGCCAAATAACCTTTATGGTTACAATTATTACGAGTTACAATGACAATACAGTTAATTATACGCCAAACCAAGCTTGCCAAAGTATTCCAGTTTTCTGTGAAAGTGCAACAACGAAAAATTTTAAACACTACCCGTAAGGCATGGTGACGTCACGGCGACGTCACTGTGAAGTCACACTGTGACTTTGTGACCGTCGTCGTGACGTCACGTGACGTCGATGTGAAGTCACTGTGACGTAAATGCGAGGTCGTTATGCCGTTTTCAAGGCTTTCTGTGACCTCCTAATGTGACTACTTTGTGAAGTCACCGTGCGACTTCAATGTGAAAAATGTGACGAATCTGCATCGGATAGGGTGACCAGATTTTACCCGAATCCTATACGGGTTGTTCGGATCAAAATTTTTTTATGGTTCAAGTTTGTGACGTTTTTGACGACACTGCACCGGGTCGGGTGACCAGATTTTACCCGAATCCAATCCAGAAACTTCGGATCGATCTTTTGGGATTTGTTTGGCTACAGAATAGATTTAGATTAGTTGTCGTGTGACCTGATTTTCGTGAACCCGATCTGACCCGAGTCGGGTATAATGTTTTTACTGTAAGTCTTGTTTGGAATAGAATCTTGCATACGACCGAGTAACCAGATTTTATCAGAAATTGTGTTACGATGCAATTTCTGATGTCGGCTCGGATCTAGAGTCATACACGAATCCGGTTATATACTTCTTGAACATGATTGAATGTCAACTTGAACATGAATGATGGTTGACTGAAACCATATTTTGATTCAACCCGTATTCTTATCCTAACCCAACAACAATAACAAATCTGTAAACCCACAACCCGACCGAACCTGATAAATGATTTCGCATAGATTCGGATAACAAGATTTCACCAAATACGGATAAGATCGACGATAAGGATTGGATCGGCAATCATTTTTATTGATGCAACTCGTATTCAAATTAAAACTTTGCATCTGATTGAGAAACCGGTTAACACGAAACTTTCTGACACATTTATGAACAAACTTTTAAACGCATGGCACTTGCATGCCTGATTATTAAAGCTATTTGGAATGAATAGCGTTTTCCATTTTTAGATAAATGTAATACTTAAGATCAATGTCGGTCACGTTTTACCCGTTTCTGACGCTGCGCGTCGGGAATTTCTTTCAAAACACCGACTTTGATAGTGTTTTCTGAAACATCATCTACCGTTACCAAAAAATGGATAACGCCATTCGATTATATATAGGGTAGATGTGCCAGTAATGGACACCCTTAAGGAATTTCTTTAACAATTATTTTTTAATTAATAGTTATAATTGTTATATTCAACATTTTTTAATATTATATTACTCTACCAACAATATTTAACCATGCTCATAG
This sequence comes from Maratus michaelseni, assembly GCA_963931845.1. Lineage (NCBI taxonomy): Eukaryota > Metazoa > Arthropoda > Arachnida > Araneae > Salticidae > Maratus > Maratus michaelseni. Next base: position 100,486,346 of record OZ007597.1, on the reverse strand, counting down.
TAACATTTCCCAAAGTGAATCTAAATTTAATTGTAAATAACAGAAATAAATCAAAACACCCTAAACTCCAGTAATGGACACCTCACAAAAAGTAATAGATAATTGATATTATGATTGCATTTAAAACTAGAATTTAAAGATAGCATATTAATGAAATAAATAAAGCTGAATTTTTATTGGTTATTTTTTTATAAACCAAAAACATTGAAGGTGTCCCATTACTGGAAGGCGGTCCATTACTGGCACATCTACCCTTTTCTGAATAAGAACACCTGCCAATTTCATGTATTTCCGAATAAAAATGAATTCAGAAATATGCCAGAAATTAGCTATTTTGGATTTGAGAACAACTTTAAAAAAAATATAAGTATACATTTTCAAATAAACATTCTGAAAAATTTATATTAGGAATCAATTTAAATAATAGATATACCTATTGTGCGATATTATTAAATAATAAACATTGTATCAAGCAGTAAAACAGTTTTCGTTGTAAATGAAATATAGAACTTAAGATCATAAATGCCAAAAAAAAAAAATTATATATTTTTTTTTTCTTTACAAATTATTTTATTTATAGTTTTTGATAGAATAGTAAATGCAGAACTTAAACATCAATTTTTACAGTAAAAACATTCGATAACACAGCTGGAAAAATTACCTTAACTAAACAGTTATTTTATTATTTCATCAATATTTATTATTTTTGTGCATCTAACATTGACATATCTCGACAAATAAATTATTCAATGCATTAAAATGTCACTTTTTTTTTTTTCAAATATACCGGAAAATTATTTCTGGAAACCTACACTAGCAACGAAATTATTAAATTGCAAATCAAATATTACTAGTTTTAAAAATTGCAATGTTTTTAATTATAATGAAAAACTATGAAAATTGAACTAAGAAACGCAAAACATTAAATAAATGCCTCCTTTTACATAACACTTTACATTTAGAATACATATTGTTAGTAAATTCTTTAAGCTTTTTTCCAAATAGTCTATTTAAAAAAATTTAAAACATTAAAGATAAAATTTAATAGAAGTGATTTTTTAAAAGAAAATTTAAACATCTTAATTTTTAAATAATGCAATATTAAATGTACAAGTACTAAACATGCACTATTAACAAAACTGCGAAGACATTAAAAGTTACCTGCTGATCTATAGGTAAAGGTGTTATTGTTGAATGCTCCTTATCTGCTTCCCTTTCATTGAAAAATTAGACTGTACATCCACTACAATAATTTTCAAATTATTCCAGCAGAGAGGTGTGTTCATAGATCTGAGAAATCAATTATCACCCAGGCCTTATGAACGCACCCGGCTAGACACAGGGAGATGTTAAAATGGACGGTTTACTTTAAAATGGAGATTGTTCACTTTAAAACGTTAATTTACTTACACGGTATAAATCTACAAACTTAAAAGTACGCAACACACGCTAATCCTATCCTAACTTCGAATGAGAAAAAATCGTCTGCCTTCAATATGCGCGCGCAGTATTGTTTAAACACAACAAAATAACAGCTAGCAGATGTTTCCAACTTTACCGCAAATGATATAGGAAGAAAATAATTTAAATAAAGACATTTCAAAACCTTTATAATTTATATGGCTGAAAAATGAACTTCTAATGATGCTATAATATTCTTTTTTTATATGAGAGAGTTTTGTATTCTTAGAAATAAGCTGTGAAAATTTACATTTTTATATATTTTTTAATCCATTGCATTTGCTTTAGACGTCAAAAGTAAAGATAAATTTGAAATAATAATTGATTTAATAGGCTTTATAAAGTAATTTCGATATAAATTTAAATTGCAATCAAATTTCCTAAGTACAATTTTTTTATTTTTTACACTCTATCGAAAAGAGCAATATATTTAATAGAGGTGACATCTTACTAAGCACTGGCCAGTTTTGGATAAATTGCTATAGGAATGACATATACTTTATAACATGTTTTTAATTCATTTTTGCTCGGAAATACACGAAATTGGCTCGTGTTTTGTTCAGAAACTATGTTATTGAAAAACCTTTTCCATTTTTTGTTAAAAGCAGAAGATCTTTCAGAAAAGAATGTCAAAGTCGGCGTTTTGATTTGAATATCTGACGTGACAGTGAAAGACAGGAGAAAAACTGGTCTTCACGTGACACGAATTGCTTATAACTTGATAAATAACTAAATTTCTATTTAAGGATTTTTACCTGTGTATTATATAGCATATTTTGTTAAATTTCATGAAAATGGTAATGAAAATTGTAAAAAATTATCTGCCTCATATATGTAGACAGATATTTATTTATTATTTTATTTTGGAAATACTCAATATATTTAAATAGTGTGTGACAATATTTTTATTAATGATTTAGGTACATGACATAATTCAAATCTATATTTTATGAGTTTTTTTTTTCCAAATTCACTCTCCGATCACACCGGGAAGTCACAGAGTGTTGGCATTTTGGTCATAGTTTTTACGTGACTTATGTGACTTGCTGTGACGTCATTGCAACGTCACAAAAATTTCTAAAGCTGTCAAAAAGTAATTTTCTTTATGTTATAAGATGTTCTAAAGTTTTTTTAAAGTTTTCTTTAGATCTCCAAGACGTTCACATTTTGGTCACAGTGTGACGTTACAAAGTGGTGGCATTTTGGTCACAGATGTGACGTGACGTACGTGACTCACATTGACGTCACAATGACGTCACTGTGACTGTGCATGCTATGCGGGTAAAAATATAGAAAGTAGGAGTAAAAAAATAAAGAATGTAATATTAAAAAGAAGTTTATTTGATCATTAATTCAATATTAATTAATGTATGACTATAAGTTGACAAAACAGTTTAGAAATCCTAAATAGATAGTTTAAATAATGTTTATTTTTCTATTGCATATCTTAAAAAAGAAACAGAGCAAACATTGCACTTAAAAGAAAAAAATCACCAGTTCGCATTTTCTACCATGTGTATATCAAATCTGTGAATTAATCCATTTATGGGGTCCATGCCAAATTAACGTATTGTAAAGGAAATTTTTTTAAAATACGTAAATTGCAGTCATGCAATTAAGGGTTATTTTAAAGATAAACATGGTATACTTATAAAAGTGTCATTTAAAAAATATTTTTTTTTTACTTTTATTAATATTAATTTGAAATAGAAGACTGTTTACTCATGAAAATAACACTGTCTGTCACTGAAATAACAGAAGAAAAAAATCGACTTTTCAAATACAAAATGTACACTTCCTTATAAAGAGGACTAGGTACTTTTTAAAAAATGACAAAAATATCAAATTTCCAATTTTTTGTTTAGAAATTTATTTAGACCCTAATATTCGCCCTATTCAGGCAGGGTTCTCGTAAATATCATGATATTTTCGAAAATATCAGAAATATCCGATATTTTGATATATATCCGATATTTTCGATATATATCCGATATTTTCAAGAATAATATAGATTAGAAAATAAAATATTATATATATATATATATATATATATATAACTATAAGATTCAGTATCAACTATCAAGAAATCAGAAATTTATAAAACAAAAATTAAATACAAAATAGTATTTTTTTAACTGAAAAATGTAAACACAAATGTCAGTTTATTTTTTTATTCCCTAACATGTTGTACAATTTAAGCTCAACAACACCAAAACAAGAAATTGATTCTTTTCTAATGAAGCTTGTATAGAACTGTTTATCTAAATTAGACAGATAATTTTATAATAAAATTAACAGAATCTTTCTATATCTGTCCTGAATTAATTATGTTCTACATAATTATTAGTCCCATATAATCTACATTTAAAAATAAAAACTTCAAACAAAGCTTAGATAAGGTTTTTGTTTTTTTCTTAAGCTAGAAAAGTCATTGACAGAAGACAAATGCTCTTTATCTACAGAATAGAACAGTCAATATTAGTTGAAAATTTCATTTAGACTTGTTTTGACTTAAAATATAAAAAATATCTTGCATAGTGATATTTCGAAAATAAATATCAAATATTGAAAATAACAAACAGCTTGATATTTTGAAAATAAATATCAAATAATATGAAAATATCAAAAATATCAAAAATCTTGATATTTTGAAAATAAATATCGGATATATATCATGATAGATATCATGATATATATCAATTGATGTATATCAACGAACCCTGTTCAGGTAAATTTACATAAAGATCCGATTATTATAAATATGTCAAAAAGGCTTTTTACTGCATCCATTTCCCTTTAAATGATCCAAAGTTGCAATCTTTAAATTGATTTTCTCTCATTTCAAGCTTTTGTTTTTTGACATTTTGCTACTTTTAAAATAAGTTAAAAGGTCATTATCTGAAAAAATGCACTGCTTACACTTTTTTAAATACAATGTATAAAAATGATTTTTAATTAAAATACTTGGAAAATATTTTTCTGTTCTTGTTTACTTCTTCATCGTATTTAATTTTCTGCAATTTTCAGTCTTCATTTAATAGTTATTTTGAATGTTTGTCCAAGGCTAAATGATCATTTAAATGATCTTTTAAGGCTGCATGCCTTAATAATGCTCGCGATAAATTTTTTAAATCGTCAAATCCTGCTAAAGATCACACACCCTTACTTGCATTAAACGATAAACAAGGCCAAGTGAATAATTTTGGTTTTCCTCTATTTATACACAGCCTAGTACTGGTCGTATCATCTCCATCACGGCACCCTTTCAAGATTCTCTTAGCATCCCTTCGATTGTTTAATTTTTCTAGATTTTTTTTTAAACAAAAATTCGTTTCCAAAGTTAAAGTTACTTTGCCTTAAAAAAAATAATGTTTCCATGCCTTTTTTTATTACATGTGTTATTAAGGATTTTGGCTCATTTACCTGCAGTGTTGAATTCAGGGGGTTGCCCAGTGGGTGCATCCCCCACAGCATTGAAAAGTGCTCCCTCCCCCTCGGAAGATTTGAGATGTTATCCTTTTAATAGTGAAAAAGTGTAATTTTCCCCCAGGAACTCTATAATGTATCCCCCCCCCCGATCCACAGAAATCCCCGGCGTGTAAAAGTGTCTGTAATAGTGCTACAACACCATTTACCTGTAACAGTCCCTGAGATACGTCCCCACCCCCCTCATTCCGAAACCTCAGTAAATGTAACGTTCAGATGTGTAGGTATCGCTATCAATGCTAAAATGAGATAATTTTCTGGCCTTTTTCTAATCATGTAAATAATGACGCCCTTCATTGTGTGCCACAAGATCAGGTGCGCTTAGTGAAAGGTTGGACAGGCCTGATGTAAGGTACAACGTGTCTTGACCTATTCTTAGTAACACTTACAGAAGCTATTTTTCTTTCATTATTTAGTTATAATAAAATATTTTTACTAAAGAAAACATTCATACACACACACAAAAAAAGGCGGCCAAAAATTTTTATTTATTGTCAAAATATTTAAAAACCACTCTTAATTTGGCGCCCCTTGGCAGCGGCGTCCGGGGCGACCGCCCCCCTTGCCCCCCCCCACCCCCCCACCCCCCTAGCTACGCTACTGAGTGGCCGAGTTTGCACTAACCCAACTTGTAACAAGCATAGCGAATCATTTCGGAGTATTGCGACGTACTAAACTGGAAATGGACAAGTGATTGAAGTTTTACGATGTTGTTACATTGAAAACGTTAACGACTCCTCCTTCAATCCTTTCATCCTATTAAATCAATAAAATAGCAAATTTTAAGACTTTATATATCGATAAAGGGGAGACGAGGGCAAATGATTTATGCGTCAAAAGACACGTTTCATAATGCACTTTCGATTGCTGCTTATTTATTTTTCATTATTACACTAATGACATGATTTCCTGGTAAGAAGGCTTATTCCAGGACACTAATCATTTTTTAAAGCGTAAAATCAAATGTAAATCTCGGACCTTGTCTCAAATAGAGGTACTTTAATTAAAAAATAGTGTCTTTCCAGCAACATATTAACGCGGTAACCTGTTCCAACACGATAAATGCATTATTTATTTTATTATATAACATAATGCATATCACTAGTTCAAATGAAAAATAATTCACAGAATTTAAAATTATAGTTACATTATTCTTCCAAAAGTTTTAATAGTTTTTTATATTCTATTCCTTATTAACAGACATTTAATCTGCGACAGAAAATGACATTCATATACTCAGAAATGGAGACATTTATTTTAAATATATTCCTTTCAGGAATAATTTTGTAAAGGGGAAAATAAATCATGTACTTGATATGCTTCCCTGTTCGAAGAAATAACCCAAAAGTGAACTGGGAAATATGTAAATTGTACAATATCTTTTTTGACAAATGAGCTGAATTCAAAACAGCCGAGGAGTGTCATATTTTAAAGAAAGAAATGAATAATTTCCCTCTGTAATATAAAATACAACAGCATCAAGTTTAGACTCAACATTATTATGTTGTTTGAAAAATATTCATTTCTTTTTCTACGTTATCCTTAGAAATAAAAATGCAAACGCACATATATATATATTTCCTTGTTTAGAGGAATGTTACGAAAGTCTTGTCTTGCCCGATTGTTTAATGTAATGGTTGATTTGAATTTAAAAAGTAGATAGAATTTTCAGTCAATGGCAGAATCAGCTTTGCAGTACATCAGTAGTTGTATTTCATTTATTGCTTTTGTTGCTCTTGTTGTATATGTTGCTCTATATGTATGCTCTATAATATGTCCAATTAAAACACTGTATGAGACACATATACATACATACTTATACATACATACAGTTAACGCCCTCCAAATAAGTGATTTCCATCATTTGTGATTAGCCTTAAAAGAGAATTCTTTTATTATATTATTTATTTATTCGGAAATAAATACAAAAGGCAGAATGGAAGAACATTTGAAATAAGGACATATGTCTCTAACAGCTATTTACTTACTTATCAAAGGGTTCAAAAGTCAAAAGGCTAAAGATGACACATAAAAAAAATATATATTTGTCATTGAAATCCATTAATGTTTAAAATACAAAACATGTTTCATCTCAAAATTCAAAAGCAATCCATTAATTACTTTCACACCGGTATATTTTTGCTGGAAGACATTTTATAGAAATAATTCGGCAACTGTTTGATGATAGAAGGAAACATTGTTATTACTTCTCGAAAACAGCCCCTTACTGGGCTGTAAAGTTAAATTAGCAGGAATCTTCGTATCCCACCTACCTACTGTTATATCCCATGCTACGTTTCTGAAGCGTGGCGTACACGTACGTTCCCTTTGAAATTTCCCTGGATGAGGATTTTAAAATGCGGTATTTGGAAGACTTGAGTAAATCAAAGATGGATATGCAAAATAGAGAAGACACTCGCGTGTTAGAAGATAGTAGAGATCCTATATTCAGGGCCGTAGCGAAAGAAAATTTTTGGGGGGGCAAAAGGCAAGATTGGCCGACTCAAAAATGTTTCAAATCCGACTAATGTAAAATAGTCAATCTGTCGCATTATTTCTTAATTAATAGTTTTTACAATTAATTTTAACTGATTAATTATAATTGATAGTTAAAAATAAAATATATGATTTTGTATTACTAAAATGTTTCTTTGATATAACTCAGTAATTATTTAAAAGATTTACCAAGAACTTTACTAGAAAAAAAAATAATATGTATTGATAAGAAAAAATCCTACAGTTATATTTGTGAAAAACACATTTGTTTAGAATGATATAATGAAGCGATAGTTTAGTAAATAGAACGTAGTGATTTTCAAAATAAAAGCTAAATAAAAATGTGATCTCTTAGTTCTAAAAATTATGATAATGTAATGAATGGGAAGTACTTTCAATATTTTATCAGCATGCGATAGAAAATAATTTGAACTTTATATTCCAATTAGAGATAATATCGTATGGAATTAACAACGTACACTTTCAGTAATTCTAATTGTAAAACTAAAAAATGTACACTATAGGGGTACTGAAAATATTTGGAGGGGCCTCAAAATTTAATTGCCCCTGGGGCTTCTGAGTGTTTAATCCACCACTGATTGTGTTTTATAAGAATGTCAAGGGACCGACAGAAACATTTGAACTATCCACGATTTCGAATTATACACGTTCGAATTATTCAAGTTTGACTGCACTATTTTTACATGAATTACACATCACACTGAATAAAGCAATCGATTCATACCTTTCTTATCACCATTCTCTGTCGAGTGGTTTCAACTGTCCAGCCATGTTGATAACTTCTTCGAACTTTTTGCAGCCTCCAAGTTTCTTCTTTTTAGATTCTGTCTTTTTTTTATTTCCACTTGGCTGGTGCCGAATTCGTTTCATAATATAAACTATTATATCAACGCAAGCAAAGTAAGATTAACCCCTTGGGGACGAGCGACACGTATACGTGATGCATAAGATGCTCAGAATCCTCGATCCTCGATTATTCCCACCAGTTAATTTTTATTGTAAGCTTTGCCTTATTTAATGACAGTATTTCTGCGATTCAATTAGGCGAAAATTTCTGTTTTGAAAAACCGGTGGTAAAAGATTAAAAATTCCATAAAAGACGCTCGTCACGAAGGGGTTAAGTAATAAACTATCGTACTATCACTACTATGTGACTCTCAACTGCTCTGATAGTCCGATATTGATGAGCAGTTAGTAAACGAATGACTCATCATGAATAGCACTACCTCACTGCACGTCCTAGCCTGCACTTGACTCATCACTCGGCAGGCACCTGGCGCGAAATGACACATTCGACTCGACATTCTGCTCTAGAGATGCTTTTGCATGCGAAGCGTATGGAGTATTTGAACGGACACGCAAAAAGATTTACTCTAGCACTTTGATGGATTTTTTTATTATTAACTTTTAGCTAGGTACTGGGTATTTTATAGGAAGTTAGATTAGATATCAAAATACAATAATTTTTTAACCATCAGTTTGGGGCCCCAGGGCTGTGCCCCGGCGGTTACGGGCCTATTTATATTGTTTTAAGTGCAAACGTGTTAATGTTCCGCAATTGCTTCAAGTTTTTTTTTTTTTTTTTTTTTTTTTTTTTTTTTTTTTTAAACCATAAAACTACTTTTAATAATTTAATTTTTCCTGAAATCCTCTACTTTCTGAATTCTTTATTTTTAAAAATAATTCCTCTTACGTATGATTTAGTTTTTTAAAAAAGTAATCGCTAACATGTACCGTAATTTCCGGCGTATAATCCGCGGATCAAACAATTATGTTTAGATCCAGAAATTTTATTTAATAATTGAAGTAAAATATTTACAGCGATCTAGTATGTTCCATTATATAAAATAAAATTTCTGGGTTGAAACATAATTGTTTGATCCGCGGATTATATGCCGGAAATTACGATAATCAGGGTATACAATAAATATTAAGTAATTAATAAAGGCTCCAATTCTAATTTTTATAATAACAAGTGAAAAATCAGTGAAAATTATGTAATTATGTTATGTTGGCACAAGCATATAAATTTAGTTTTAGTTTTATCAAAAAAAAAAAAAAAAAAAAAGATAGAAGTTTTTTAGGCATTAAATGTTAAATGCACGGATATTTTTAAAAATTTATTCATTTTCTTTTTTTAAATAGTTTTAAAAATTCTTCGTTTTTATTTTCCAAACGTTCCTAAAACAGTTCCAAAGGGCATAAACATCATATTATTGCTAGAACCTACTATGTATTAAGTATAAAATTTCTTGAATTTTCTTAAGCGACTTTCGCATTCGGTCGACCTAGTTTATATTGATAGTTTTTATTTATGTAAGTTGCGAGTCTTAATGTAGGACAAATTTCTGATATTTTCAAATCAATAGATCTGATTCATTTTTTCCCTGGCCTATGTATCGATGGCCGACTTAGCTTTTCCATGTGTGGGTAAGGTATAGTATATGTCCAACATTTCCGGCTCTGCAGACAAGATTTATACATAATTTTTTTTTCAGTGGGTAGGCCGACTAGCTATTTATGTCATTCGAAAATGTGACAGAACACGTGACTTTCATACCGGCTGACCAGATAGATCTATTGAAACCATTACTTTTTTAACTCATAACCTATCTATTGACAGACCGACTAGCTTTTGCCATATGATTGTAAGGGTGTAGTGAAATGCATTCTGAAGACTTAAAGTCCTGCAAACCAGAATTTTTCCGAATTGTTTTTTTTAATCGGCGTACTAACATACTACAGAGCACTAATTAAAGCTGCTGATAAGCCGACTGAATCCTTTTACCAAACATTGGGGGGGCAGCTGCCCCCCTTGCCCCCCCGCTCGCTACGCCCCTGCCTATATTAGAGAGAGATTGGACGTCTCCATGTAAGTTCCAAAGCAGATGGAACGCAGTAGAACACAATTTATTTTCATCACCGTCTAACACTTTTTATTGTATTAAAATCATGAAAAAATCGTTTTATAAGGCTTTAGAGAGTCATGAAAACATATTGCGTTCTACTGCGTTCCACCTGCTTTGGAACTTACATGGCGGATATTTCGTCAATGTCCAATCTCTCTCTAATGTAGGATCCCTAGAAGATAGCGCAAAGTAGCGCCACTGGAGTTGCAGCGGTGGCGATTAGAACTAAAATGTCCGATAGTAGGCGGGGTGCTCCGCGCTCAGGTATTGGTGTCTGCTTTCATGGCAATCGCGGCAGTATTACAACAACGGAACTTTCAGAAAGTTTCAATCCTGTCATTAAACAGAGTGATGAAATATGTTAATTTTTTAATGAAACTAGTCAGATTATGTATTCATTTTAATTTTTAATATTTGTTATTTTCTGTTTACTTCTTATAATTTATAATGACATTAAGAATATGAATATTTTAAAAGAGATTATTTTCTGTTTTTCTATTCATTCTATTTTTTTTTTAAATACTAGGGGGCTCTGCCCCCTACGAGCTGCGCTCGCCAACCCCCGTTCTGACACCGCGTTATTTAAAAACACTCTGATTTGATCATCTCTAAAACGATTACGGAAGATTGTATTATAATTAAACAACCAGTGGCGATCTGCTGTAACAGGGTTTCCATTCATTTTCCTTTCACTGACGGATTTTAAGGTCGCTGTTGAAACAGATTACAACTGTAACTGTCACCAAAATATATGATTTAACTCCAAACGTGCATAATCGTGGCGTCGCGTCACTTTCAGTTGACATCAGATGCGTTACACGAGTTAGTTTTTCATCGGGGAATTTTTAATTCAACGCTTATTTGCCTTTTGATACTTCTCCATTACCCGGTCAATCAATTTTCATTAAAAAAAAATAAAAAAAATAAATAAATAAAAACTATCGTTAAATTGTAACACCAAATAAACAAATAGAAGAATTTTGACATTGGAAAGGAAATATTATTATTTACGCTGTTTTAAAATTTGCAATAATAGGTAAAAGATACGTCGAAATAAATTGATCTCTCATGAAAATATAATTATTAATTGAAATTGTTTGGAAATATTGTTATTTGATCATTTTAAATGTGACGTAAATTTCCCTAGTTACTCGTATTTCTCTTTTTAATATTCACGCGCAAGTATATTTTTATTACGTCATTTTCTACATTTATTGCTTTTAACACGTGATCATTTAAATATTATTTTAAAGTTTTATTTCTGTTTTTAATAGTCTCGTGTAAATACATTTCTTAATTGAAAAGGAATATTATTACGTGCGCTATTTTACAAATTGGCAACGGTTCAAATAATGGAATTTATGAAATATGAAATAAATCTTCGTCAAAATAATGAAAATTTTGAATAAAAAATTGAAATATAACCTCAAAAAATGAGTCAAATTGAAAAAATAATTGCAGTCTGCACACCGCAACCTTGTAAACTATATCCTTACAAATTATGGTTAAATTCCTGTGCATAGTTTTCATTTCTATAAAACTTTTATAAGAAAATTATTTTGACCAACTTTAATATTAAATATCTCTTAAAATAATTCTTCGATTTAAAAACTGTCTACTTCAGCGTGTTTATCGAACATTTCTTTACAAAACCACCAATTTTTAAATTTTTATTTGCAATAGTTTTCTGGATATTAGTCCAGAAAGACTTCAAGGCACAAAATCTTAATTGACAGCGGCGGCCGCGGTGGTTACTTTTTTTTAATATAGAGAGATTATAGAATGTAATGTGTTCAACAATGATATTTAATTGAATATTTATTATATGAAGTAAATGTTTACAACAAATAGTTTTTACAAAAACATTCGTAATTTTAAATTATAAGAAGTGAACAGAAAATAGGATTAAACATTTAAAGAAAAACATAATCTGATTACTTTTCATTAAAAATTAAAATATTTCATCACTCAGCGAGTTTGTTCAATGACAGGATTGAAAATTTCTGATTGACGTTACTGCAGGGATAAAAGCGCTGCGCCACAAATGGACGATTGTTACCACTAAATTGTAATGGTTTTTTTGTCTTATTAAATTTCAGAAATTCTGTCATTAAATAAGTTGACAAATACTATAAAAATTTAGTGGTGACAATCGACCATTTGTGGCGCAGCGCTTTCATCCCTGTTACTGTCATACTGCCGCGAAATAAACGAAAATTTTGTTAAATCAATTAGTTAAAAGTGTATTCTGCACCCTGTTTGTTTATGTACCCAAGCAATAATTTTTGGTGATTTTGGTAAATTCTTTTTTTATTTTTCAATGTCTCTTAAAATGCTGGCAAGTCTGTTAAAATATGCTCATTTGTTTAAGTTTCATTAAACCCATAAAATCTGAAGCAAGTTAAATATTTCTGGATAATTTTATTTCGTAAAAAATTAATCTTTTAAGAAATATCTAAACAAAATTTAGAATTTATGTAATTCCGGCACAAAATCAGAAAAATATATTTCTATAGCATTATTAAAAAATATTTTTATATGATCTACATGTTACATATTTTCTTATTTTTAGTTTTTATTAAATTCTTTAGATATATTTTCATTTATACAGAAGGGCAATAGTTTTGAGAATCATTTGCATCTTACATTATATCTAACTTGATGCTCCATAATTTCATTTTTATTTAAATCTAGTAACTTTACATTTTACTCTTAATTTTTTTCGAAATCTTTCATTTTAAAATCTTTCATTTTCCGTGTATGGCTTTGGTGTAAATATTCTGGATCTTGCAAAATTGTAAAAATACATTTTCATTGTAACCTATACTGATATTATAAAGGAGATACGTTTGTTTGTAGGTGGAAATTTCTGGAACTACCGAACCGATTTTAAAAATATTAGTGCCAAAATGATGGCGACTATCTCTGCTTCAACCGTGAACGTAGAAAAAAATAGGACTGGACTCCAAAGTAATGTATAATCCCAGCTCAACCAAAAAATATTTCTTTGGTTCAACTTCCATAAACGTTTAAAACATCGCTGAGTAGCGCCATCTATTGAGATAATTCTCGAAATTGAAGTTCTAAACGAAGTATTTTAAAAATATTGATATAAATACAGGAATTTGAAAAGAAAAAAAATAATAGACTCTCATGAAATTTATACAAGAAGAAACTATTTAGCTTATGCTTCCCTTTACTTCCACAACAGCGAAAACGCAAAAGTTTTTCTCATTTTTATAAAATAAATTATATGACAAATTTTAGATCTTTTCTGAATTTTTACTTCTGTATTTTTCTTGGGTAAACAATTAACTAATAATAATAAATATGTAAGAATTTTAAATTTACAAACAGAAAATATTTAAAATTAGTAAAGTACATTATACTCAATTCATATAATAAACGTTTTAGGATGAAGTTTGTTTTATAAGTTTTGAATATGATTTATCATCGAAAATTAATTTCTTTTCAACAGATGAAATACAATACATTCACTGTATGTCGTTTTTCACGCTACACACATTTGATTAGAATGAATTATTTTTCATTTTTAGATGATGAAATTAAGTCAATTTAACTCAAAATAATTTCTAAAATACCTGCCTAATACAAACCTGCATTATTTCCGAACTGAAACTGTCGTTTTTGTTGTTTTTCATCATATTCTCAAATATATTACATTAGTTCATAGATCTATATAACTCAGTCTTTTCCAATCTTTTAACATATAAAATTTATTTGCAGTCATTTATAATAACTAAGGTTGATGGAGTTAGAGTTGTATAGTAGAGTATACAAATATATTTGTATTTTTTCAACATTCAAAAGTATAACAATAAAATCTGTAACAAATGATAAAGTTGTCTTCACTAATATGCTTGAAACAGTGAGTAGTGTTAGAGGTCCAACTTAAGGCAGTTCTTAAGGGTTCATGTAACCTTTAAAGTGTCAGAAATTTGAAAAAAAAATTATTAGCTTATAATTAAATATGATTCTTTAGAAACAATTTAAAATAAACCCCATGCAAAAATTCACTTTAGAAGTGGAGTTATGTCTAAAACAGTCGGAGCTTTTTGTATATGATCAACAGACAGTTTGATCTTTGAAGTCAATTTTCTCAAAACGACGTTTTTGGTCATTGCGCGCGCAATTTAAGAAAAACTGTTGGTAAGAATTCCGTGAAATTTTGACTGAATGTCTTAACCCCTTGGAAGGCAAGCACGTAGTCTAAAAATGCTAAATTTTGAGATGTTTTGACACCAGTAATTTTAAATAATGAATTTTTACCTGCTCAATCTGCAAAAAAATATAATAAATATTTTTATATAATAATACTGGTGGCGAGTTATATATTAAAAAGTGGTATATATTATATATCGGTGCCCCTCAAGTGGTTAAACAAACAGGTGCACAAAATGATCTACTATTATGTTTCTCAAGTAACAAGTCATGACTACTTTTGTAGTAAAAAAGAACTATATATTTCGAATTTCTCTATTTTTTTTTCTTCTCTCAAGATCTACACATTTTATCTTTTTCATTGTAGGTCATTTTGAGAACACATTATATATGTACTCATTAAAAAAATTTGGCTGGTTTTAGCAATTCAAATGTGAAAATTCATGCGCGCAGTACATGCAAGAATAATTTTTTCGTAAAAAATTTATTATATTTTAAAATAAATTTAAAAGCTTTATATGGGTGTAAACATTTTTGGTGAATTTTAATTTATAAAATAAACCTTTTTTAATATGCATTTTAAATTTTATAATTCAAAGTCAAATAATTACGGAGTAATGATCATTCTTATAGATGTCTCCTTTTTGTGCATTTTGTGAGTTCAAAGGTTACCTGACCCCTTAAAAGAATATTTTCCCCTACTCAACAACGCGAAACTTTGACATATTTTCTGGATCATTTTTAGTATTTTCTGCCTGATAGTTTTGTTCCTTTCCCGCGCCGTCGGAAATGTCGGTCTAACACGTCTACTTTGACAGCATTTTCAGAAAGATCTTCTGCCTTTACCGAAAAATGATAAAATTGTTCGATTAAAAAGTTTCTAGATAAGAGTACCTGATAATATACCGTTTGCAAATAAAAATAAATTCAGAAATATGTCAGAAAATAATTTGTTTGGATTTGAGAATAGCCTTTAAAAAATTCTGATATTGTGGCTATGATTAAAACATTTTATAATTGTAATCATTAAATTGTACAAAAAAATTTTGTAAATTTTGAAAAGATAATGAAAATTACTAAAGATACTTTCTTTCATCTTATGTCGCTAAAAATTTATTAAAAAAAAATCTGAAATTAAAAGAAATTTCTACTAACAAACCTAAATTAAGTAAATCAATTTGAAAAGGTAATTAATAGCAATTCATGAGTGAGGGGGTTATTAGGTTTTAGAGTTTCGTTGAAAAAACACTAAAATTGATAATAATAAGTAAGTTTGATTTGAATGAATGTTATCATTTTTGCATGATAGACAATTTTAGATGTTTGGGTTTCTTCTTATGCTTTCCATTCAAAATAATTCCAAAATATCTGTCTAAAACAAATTTGCACCAGTTTCATACTTTTTAAGTTGAAGTCTGTTTTATAAATTTTGTATATTATTTATGATAAAAAATTTTTAAATAAAAAATATTATTTATATGAAACATCAATTTATTTATAGTTAAAAATATTTACCTTTCAAAAAATAAGCTCTTTCGCTCTGTCTATCTCTCTCCCTATATGTGTGTGTGTGTGTGTGTGTTTGTGCGTGTATGTGTGTATATGTATTTCACGCTGCAGTTCTGTTCATTATAGCATTGTTGCTCTCACCAACACCGTAAAACTATTGATATTGCAACTAATTTGATTTATTGAACTTTCATTTCTGGCCAATAATAATTTTATTTTACAGGCTTTGCGCTTTGCTTACATATTTCTTCGAATTCCTATAATGAATAGTCCCTTTTTCTCCGATAAATTATTTTATTATTACTTTACTATATAATATTTACTATATAATATTACTTTTAAATGACATTAGCAGATAACACATAAAATATACGTTCAAATCATGCGGAGGGGTGTGGACGTATCTGACACTTATTCACATAAAATAGTTTTGTATTAAGACAGTTTAAACCTGATACACAGTTTAATCTTTATATACTTTTTCAACATGTAGCAACTCCAATTTCCAAGACGTTATTTTCATATTTAAGCAAAAATTGTTTTATTTATTACGATTGTGACATGAATGTGACATCCGCAACATTTTTAAGCATAGTGATTTTCTAGCAATTCCATGGAGATATATTAACAGTGTTCGTACGGCTCCAGGAATTTTACGACCAGGAAATTCTTCGGTACCAGTATTTTCTTGTAGAAAATTTCTACTTAAAGGAAGGCGAAGTTTCGTGAGTTTAACCTAGATTTCTTTTTCAATAAATAAAATACTGTGTCTAAAAAATACTGTGTCCAGGTTAAACTCCTGGAAAATTCCCTCATCCGTACGAACCCTGATTAATGTGGAGAAATGTTGGTTCAGTATAAAAAGAAGTAATTTAAAAGTTTTGGCTTACAACCCTTTAAATACGAACCTTATTTAGGAGTAAAAATTTTGGAAACGCCCCCGTTACTGTTGTAAGATCATACGTCCTATTGGTAAGATGGATCTAAGAAATAAAAGTATAAAAGTAATATTCTGTATTTAAAGCAACAAAAATACTACAGTACATCAGACATTTTTGTGTAAGGAAATAAGCATTTTTATTAACAATTTTTATTAAAATAATTTACTTATGGTAAATTATTATTTTATCATGAGAAATTATAACTCTTACAATTTCAGAGGAGGATATACACTCAAATAAAAAAATAATGGTATAGTTATTACTTTTTTTCTTGTCTGTATTTAAAAAAACGCCCGATTAGAACATTATTTGAAACACACACACATACATACATATACACACATACAATTAACACCCTCCAAATAAGTGACTTGCGTCGTTTGTAATAGTGCATAAAGGCCAATTTTTTCTTTTTTTGCAATACTGCACAGCCATACTACAAAAGGGCAGAATGGAAGACCACATATGCATGAAATTAGGAAATATGATTCTAACAACTATTTACTTATTTACCAAAATGACTAGACAAATGGTTCACTAGTCAAAAGATTATAGACGACGTAATTTGTTATAAAAATTTATTAATGTTACAAATTCAAACATGTTTTATCTGAAAATTCGAAAACATTACATTAATTACATTCATGCCGGTAAAATGTCACAAGAAAATATTTATGTAAAAATACTGTGATTTGTATCGCAGTTGGTGATGACTTTGCTCGCTCTTGTAAACGGTCTCTAATGAGACTGTAAAGTTAAAAAATATATGGCAAAGGTGTCCGCCGAGGTCACGTCAATGAAGGTCGTACGTCACGTAGCGGAAGGAGGGTAAACCAAAGAATATTTACTCCGTAAAGAAGATTCACTGCCATAGGCGTAATGTAAAACGCATCGAGTCAAGTCGGCAGAATCACGGCCAAACTCGATTCTCCCTTCCCTCATAAAGGGAAGGAGAAAATCGAGTTAGGCCGTGGCAGAATGAACGGGAGTAGCGCAAACTAACCGGTGGTATTAACTTTTTTTTTTCTGTCATTTTTTATTCTGTTATTCTAAATTACGGAGATAATTACTTCATTTAAGTAGAAACTCCTTTCAAAACATCAGATAATATTTACAATTTAAATTTGAATGCTTAAATGGCTAAAATATTTCTAAAAGAACCGGTATTTTTTTTTTATAAATCAGCCAATAATATATATCACAAATAATAAATGTGTGAAAGCTTATTGTTTCTTCGAAATGAGGGAAATGATATATATATTTTTAAAACAAGGCTTTTGTAAATCTACATTTGATTATTAGTAGATATTGTGAATATGCTATATAATAATATAATATTTGTAAAATTCTACTATTATTAAAATTTTAGTCTTTTGTGTCAATTGGAATAATATTTTGCTCCCCCCCCCCTCCCATTCTTAAGTTGTATTAAAGTAAATGATTATTTACAACTTAATTGAAACAAGAACGAAAAATCATGCGTCAAGCATAGATTATGTAACACTTTCCAACGCTTCCAAAATAATTTTACGAATCATACTCTTTTATAAGCTAAAAGATAACATCTAAGTAATCCGAATACTTTATTCAGCCCTGTATAGGATCTATAGATTTGTATATATACTACATAGGATGCTAAATTTTAGTTCAGTTAGGAAACACGTAGCACAGTTTAAAATTCTCCGTCTGGAGTTAAATAATACGGAAATGTGTTCCCGAACTTTTGTACTTCCCTGTATAGGATCTACAGAATTTATACACACCACGTAATATACAAAAAGCGATTTAAAATTAAAATCGCATTCAGTAACTTAAAACGCACTTCCAGGAATTATTGTTAACATACAGTAGAGAATTCTTTTGTGTGTCCCTGTAAATGAACGATAACTGCTATACACACAATATTCTGTAGTAAGTCTCTTGTAATGAACCTTATATAAATTTCAATGCGTTTAAAATAGTGAAACATTATTTAAATAAACCGCAGACGATTTTTCTCCATAGACGTAATGTAACGGAATTCTTTTGACTGTCCCTGTAAAGTAAGTATAAGTGCTATGCACACCCTATTCCGTATTAAGCTTCTTCTAATGCACCTTAGTGATATATATAAATTTCAATGCGTTTAAAGTATTGAAACATTATTTAAATAAACCGCAAATGATTTTTCCCCATAGACCGCAATGTAACGGAATTCTTTTGAGTGTCCCTGTAAAAAAACTATAAGTGCTACACACTTCCGTTGAAATAGGGAACATGCTATAGATAACGATTATAACATATAAAATTTGCAGGGCAATCCGAGCATATTTACGGGAGTTAGAGCACGGACAGACGGCAGACGGCAGACGGCAGACGGCCAGACGGCCAGACGGCAGACGGCCAGACGGCCAGACGGCCAGACGGCCAGACAAACCGAAGTCATAAACACTTTTCAACTAGGTTGGAAAGTGTTAAAAATAATAACACTACAGCGATTTTTTCTTTCTTTTTTATTGGAAGTGGAATTATAATCGTTAACAAAGTTTGTATTTTATAAATAGAAAAATATTCTAAAGCTGGAACAAAATTCTCCTTTGTGTAAGATTTAAAATGTGAAACCATTAAAATGGATCACAGTTGTAATTACTAAAATAGGTGTATAAAATAAAAGGTTCTAAAACATTAAAACCATTTCAAGATGTTAAAAATATCCATCGGAGTCCCGAGCGCTTTCAACCAGAAAACCTGGCCATCATCAGAGGGTGGAAATGAGAAAAAAAATTCTGTAACGTCCGGAATGTAAGCTGTTTAAATAGTAGAAGGCGAAACCACATATGGACAAGGGGGGGAAGGGGGATGGACTAGTCTACTGAGCGAGGCGGGTTATCTAACCCAAATTTACCATTCACATCAAGTAGATTATACCAGATTTTTGGCACGTTGTATGACAACATATCATTACACGATCTTCCACCACTTGTCAGGATCTCCACTGACTCCCTTACAATACATGTATTATAGTCGTTCATTTGCGCGATAATTTTTACTTTACTAAAATAGATATCAATATCTGTTTTTAAATTTAAGCGTGAAAGTGCAGTACATGGCTTTCCCTTTTCAATGCCTGACTTATGCTCCCTTATGCGGTCTTGTAATTTCCTAGTTGTCATACCTATGTATGTAAACACTTCATTTTTTATTTTTACATTTAAATGGGATGATATAGATTCCTGCTTTTCATGCATATTTATGGGGTCAATTTTTCTGTGTACTAGATT
This sequence comes from Maratus michaelseni, assembly GCA_963931845.1. NCBI lineage: Eukaryota > Metazoa > Arthropoda > Arachnida > Araneae > Salticidae > Maratus > Maratus michaelseni. The sequence continues at coordinate 100,466,081 of OZ007597.1, read as the reverse complement.
TTGTAATTTCGTTGGAGGTTTGGCTATTAGTGTTATGTCATATTTCTTTAAAGCATACCGGACTCTTTCATAAAGTTGGGGTATATAATCTATACTACAAAACCTTGAAACTTGTGCTTTATTCCTGGCCATTATTTTACTGTTATTAAATTCATAAATTACTTTGTTAATAAATTTCATTGAGTACCCATTCTGGGTTGCAATTTCCTTAATTGTGGTTAGTTCTGCGTTTATATAATTTTGCGAATATACGTTAAATGCCCTTCTAACATAAAAGTTATATGCTGCTTTCTTATAATTAAACGGTACGGTACTACTATTAGATATTGTATTGTTGGATTATTTTTAACATCTTGAAATGGTTTTAATGTTTTAGAACCTTTTATTTTATACACCTATTTTAGTAATTACAACCGTGATCCATTTTAATGGTTTCACATTTTAAAAAAAAAGTTTGTATCTTTAGAAGATCCATTTCATATATTTTAACAATACATTTTCCTGTATGTATAAGAATGATTTATGAAAAGTAAAGCATATTTTACTTTTGTATTTCTGAAATGAATAACTTCACCTTTGTTATTAACCCCCCCCATCATTCCATTTTTGCACCATATCCTTTAAATTTGTTTTCTCTAATTTTAATTAAATGACAAAGACAGGTTTTTTTTTTTTTTTTTTTTTTTAATTAGCTAATAATATGTATCACAAAACAATATTAATTTGTGAAAGCTTATTGTTTTTTCGAAGTGAGGGAAATTATATTTTGTTTTTTAAAACAAAGCTTTTGTAAATCTATATTTGATTATTACATAGTAGATATTGTGAATATACTAATTTCGCACATATTTAAAAGGAAATACAACAAAAAAATAATTTGTATAAGTGATGTTTTGAAATGAATTCTAACTTTATTAAAACCTTTCTCAGACTTTTTTAAAAGATATATTTGTAAAATTCCACTATTATTAAAATTTTAGTCTTTTGTGTCAATTGGAATAATATTTTGCACTTTTTTCCCCCATTCTTAAGTTGTATTAAAGTAACTGATTATTTACAACTCAATTGAAAAAATAATTACACCATAGCGATTTTTTCTTTCTTTTTTATTGCAAGTGGAATTATAATCGTTAACAAAGTTTGTATTTTTAGAAGATCCATTATTTCATATATTTTAACAATACTTTTTCCTGTATGTATAAGAATGATTTATGAAAAGTAGAGCATATTTCACTTTTGTATTTCTGAAACGATCTCTTTAAAAAAAAAAAAAAGAGCGGGAACAGTGGAATGTTGTTTGGTTGGAACGAAGGGTGTGAAGCAGGGAGATATAAAATTACCATGGTGTGAAGTATGTGACAGATTGGCGCATGCGCGTTATTGGCGGCGCACCCTGTAAAGTTTGTTTTTCCATCCTGAAAATATTCTACCGACTTTACCCAAGGGTCGAAGTAAGACTAAATTCTTTGGGTGAACTACTAGCGGTATAATCACAGGTCTGTGGGTATAATCGTAGTCTACGATGATGCGCGAAGGTCTAGCGACCGCTACAGCGAAGCGTCGCGGATCATCGTAGGCTAGGGGTCAATAATTGTTGTAACATCTATGAAATAACTGCGCATGGGCAAACCAAAACGTAAACGATTATTTCATTCGCAAAACATTTCGACTGTTGTCTTATTTTTTATTTGACTTCAAGATTATTTTAGGAGATTTTTCATTATTTAAATAAAATATAATTTGTTGGGAGTACTCTTAAAAGTATATTCAGTTTTATTTCATAACGTTAGTAGTAAATCTTTGACATTCTGTTTTACCATCTGGTGAAATTAGAAAAAAAAAGATAGGCATAAATGTACCAGCTGTTATCCATTATTTAAAAAATGCATTTTTATTTCTGCAACTTAATTTTTGAGAACCTTATTATGTGGCACCTATTTATGTGGCACTTCTCCTATACTTATTGTTTTTTATATACGCCAAGATAAGGCACCATACCTAAATAAAAAGTGTGGTTTATATTAATAGAACTTTAATGAAAATGTGTTTAAAAAAAAAAAAAAAAAAAAACCTTCTTTTAATTTATTCCCAAAAATTCAATTTCTTATTTCGACAAAAGTTGTAATTTATTTTTCAAATGGTTATTAATCAGGTATAGCAAATAATATGGCAAATACGTTTTTAAAGCCGTTATATTGATTCCACATGTCTCACATGAACATATATATATATAGTCAATTTTTAATAATACCAATGAACTTAATTTTGAATCTAATAAAGTGATTTATCACAAATGTAAAATAAAACTTTTTTTTTTTTTTTTTTTTTTTTTTTTTTCTTTTGTAGCATGTTATATTTTATTTTCTACTTTTGAGTGTTTAAAACATTTCATTGTTGCAATCTCCCAACCAGCTAGCATATTTTAGAGATCGTGGTTTGGTACATAATTATCTCCATTGTTGAATCTATTATACAGTTGTACCAATCGTATAGAATTTTTGGTGACTTATCACCTGCGCCCGGATAATATAAAAATACCATAAAATTAATTTATTAACTTATAATTAAGTTACAAAAATATCAATCTGTTTTACTGTCGCTCAAAACATATCTGTGTACATAATTTTTAGGATTCTAGCATAGTTTTAAATCAATTACAAAAATCCACATTTACATATATATATATATATATATATATATATATATATATATATATATATATATATATATATATATATATATAGAGAGAGAGAGAGAGAGAGAGAGAGAGAGAGAGAAATCAAGTTAAGGTAATTAAAAAAGCGTAAAAAAGAGTACTTCACTCACGCGAAAACACCCGCTCGCTAATGTTAATCCTATGGGACAATTATTTTATATCTCGTTTGCGTTTCAATATGTTTAAAATATTTATTTTTTTTTTAATGAGGATACTTTTACTTTCGAAACCGGTTCTAAAAGTGAAAGTATCTTAATAAAAAAAAAAAAAACTTGTAAGCATAATCGAAAAAGTAAAAAACGGCCTGCATAAAGATCAACCTCAGCTATCCAATGCAAAATAATAACTAGGACTTCCCTCAAAGGGATTAGTCTGAGTGATATTGCTGAGAACATAGGGTTAACAATTACAATATAAAGAAAAAGAAAAAATTAAATAATAGAATTACAAAATATCATATATAAATTCATATACACTGTTAAAAAATAGAAAAGAAGTACCGTTCATCAGGTGTGTTGTCATAATTTTTTTTAACATGTGGCAAAGGATCTCATTTTCTTAAGCGCGTATTGCGCAAAACTTGAAAAAAAAAATCGCCGGATCTTTTAAAACGACAAGCTTTTTAAAATTACGTAATTGGATTTGCAGCCAATAGATTATTCTATCAAGCGTGGCTTAACGCATATTTAATTTCATTGTTGCACCTTTGTTTTGTGTGTGTGTGAATTTAAAATTATTCTTCCTTGATTATCATCATATCATCATATCATCATTCATCATTCATATATATTATTTCTCCTGTCAACATCCCTTTTTCTAAGAAATTACGAAACGCAGAACGACGAATGGGATAGCATATGAAAGGATTTTGAACAGGCTTCTGACATAGCACACTTAAAATTTCGTTAAAACATGTTTTTGATTAAAATTTGCTGAAAATTAAAAATTAAATCGACATTGTTTTCATAAAAGAAATGAAAGGTTTTCTTCAAAATATTGTTGCCAGAAAAATAAAATACCACATTATATAATACTCAGCAATTATAATAAAAAAAAAAAAAACACCGCACGGCTTTATTTTTTATTTATGCTTAAAAAGCGAAATTGAAATTGAAATATTTAGATTTATATTTCTATGTCCCATGTTTTACCCGAAGCGGATGACGCCATCCTCTAATGCAGTTAAAATACGATTGTTATTTTTTTTTTTCTCGCGCGTGCCTTTTACAATCTTGGATCAGTTTTTATTCTAACTTTGATGGAATAAATTAGATGATATTCTGACTTGACTAAAAACTAAATGTTGTTTGCAGATATTTTTATCCTTGCTTTTTCTTTAGAAGTTTAAACCTGCATCTAATAAATATTACATATTGATAAAAAATGGTACTTCTCTATTATCCCGTCGACCACTTTTCATAACAAAAACCTATCGCCAAATAAACGGGAGAACGTTGCCATTGGAATATCAAAATAAATAAATAAATAAAATATAAGAATTTAAGGACACAATTGTTATTTCAATTAATGAAATAACTCATAAATCAGTAAAACATAATGAAAAATATACGGAAATGTGGAATTAAAAACCACTTGATGACGTAACAAACACATATAATGCTTCTGACATCAAATAAATGGGACTGCATTTTTGGCGCTTAATCTTACAATTTGGTGATAGTTTTTTGTTATAAAAAGTGGTCAACGGGATAATAGAGAAGTAGAAGTACCAAAAAAATATTAGATTTCAGTGCGAAATCCTCGCACGGGCCCTCTGGTACATCTATTATTTGTATAACTGTTTATAGAAACTCTTACACTTCAAACCACATTGATAGCATGCTTTGCTACAAACCAGATTGTTTAACTATAGTCTAAATTACTATTAAAGTATACAAAAATCTTTCGATGACTTCTGTAAAATAACTTTTACTTTAAATCTCCATATCAGCAAAATTGAAAAATTATATATATTTCAAAGTTAAGCTTAACAGATACTTCTTGATTATTCTCTAGGAGGCTCTGCCCCCTGCGCCTTTACTGCGCCTTTATTGCGCCAATCCACAGACTTTTCTTTTGCCTGTCTGTCTGTCTCTCCACAATCTGTCTGTTTCCCTATCCGTTCTTCTGCCCGTCTCTCTAACCGATTGTCTATCTCTCTACACGTCTAGCTACCTGTCTCTATATTTCTCTACCGGTCTCTCTACCCGCCAATCGATTTCTCTAACCGTCTGTCTATCAGTATAACTAATTGTATGTCTAGCCGTGTCTCTATCCACTTCGCTATCCATTTGTCTATCTGTCTCACAACTTGTCTATCTGTCTCCCTACCCGTCTGGCTATACGCCTCTCTACCCATCTTCTTACCCATCTCCGTACCCATCTGCTGTCTCTCTACTCGTCTGTATACCCGTCTCACTATCCGTCTGTTTTTGTACCCGACTTGCTACCAATCTCATTACCCGTCAGTCAACTAGTCTCTGTACTCATCTCTCTACTCGTCTCTTTATCTACCACGCTACGCATCTCTCAACTTTTCTCTCTACATTCCTGTCTACCAGTGTCGCTACCCGTCTCGTGACCCATCTCGCTACCCCTCTGTCAATCCTCTTTTTACCTTTTTATCTAGCCGTCTGTCTATTCGTTTCGCTACCCGTCAGCCTACCTATGTCGCTACTCGTCTCTCTACCCGTATGTCTACCCGTTTGTTTACTCGTCTTTCTACCTCTCGCCACCTCTCCCCAATATTTAAACAAATCATTTAATATACAGAAGCTGTTTATCAGTTATTAAATGCAAACAGAAGTAATTTATCTAATAAGTGTAATCAGATGCAATTTTTTTCTAAATACATATATAAACCTGAATAATAATTCATCAGTTTTGTGTTAATAGTTGTTTATATCATTTAACAGTAAATCTCAACTTCTTAAACCGGAATTGTCTCAAGCTTTTTAAAAAAACCACAAGGTCTGTATAACTGAAAAGTACCCTGAGGGCTATATTAGCTACATGTTAAGTTAAGTGAAAGTTTCCTTATCGCGTTTGCAGCCAATTTCTTATGTCAGAAAGCGTGGCTTAACTCCATTTTAAATTCTTTACTGTAACTCTTTTTTTTTGGGGGGGGGGCGGGGTTTAGGGGTAGGGAAGGGTTTCAAATATATACATTTAAATTAAAACTTTTGCCTCCATGCCATTAGTGTTGTTTGTATTATTAACTAATACCTTGTAGACCGAGCTTCATTTGAAACAAATGTAAAAGACTTCTTCTACAGTTTTTTTATCAGAAACTTTCGTAATTGGGCCCAAAGCCAATCGGACCATTTAATATCATTACTGTAACTCTTATAGAGTTAAAACAATATTGTTGCTAGCTTTACTCTTGTTTGAGACCAGCCTTGCCTGTGTATCTGAATGGGAAAAAGTTTCGTATCCTATGTCGGTTGGCGAAAAAAAAATTAAAATGGTGCCAAAAGGTAGTTTTAGCATCTTACAAAATTTTTCAAGAGAGCGGTAAAACATGTTTTTCAAATATTTACAAAAATACGTTTATTAAAGCATGTTTTTGTACCATCTTAAAAATTTAAGCACGATGCTAAAATAAAATTTTATCGCCATATTCGATATTTTAATAAGTAATGAAAATACATAAACAAACTTATTTAACAAACCTAAGAGGCATTTTTGTGATAAATAATTGTTATTGTCAGGGGGGTAAATTGCAAACAATTAATATACGGCTAGTAAATAATAAATAGCATTTAAAATCAAAAAATTGAGAAGTGGTCCGTATAAAAATGCAAAACATAACATTATACGCTTGATATATGTAAATATTTTTTTTATTTTTTAATATTTCCGAAGGCACAGATAAAAAGGTAAAAATCTCTTTTCCAAATGCCAAATAGAAAATATACAAAATAGAATGCCAAATATACAAAATAGAAAAATATCTGCAAAAAAATATATTTACATAATACTACATCTGCAAAAAAATAAGATTTAGAAAATGTAAGCCAAATTCTGCAGATCCCAACAATCACATCGAAAAACTTATCACCAAAAAAGAACTCACCAAATCTTACGGCACAGGAGATGGATTTTTCCCTCTGAATGCAGAATATTAGTTTTTTTTCTTGTACGATGGGTGATTATAATATAATTGTTTCATTTCACATACTACCTACCGTTTGATATATTGGTACTTTTATGTTATCCTGGCGCAGTTGATAAATCGCCAAATATTGTTCCTGTAACATTTTCATATTGAATTCATTTCACTTAAATATAAACCTTTCACTCGTGTAATTTAAAATACATGCCTTTCATTAATCCCATTTAAAATGCTAAAAAGAGAAAAAAAGAAAAGAAATAATGCCATAAATCGAAACCTTTTCTTTAAACACCAAAGAATTTTTTTTTTTTTTTTAATATACACATGCGAAAAAAAAAGAGCTGCTATTGCTGAGATTTGCGCCAAATCTCTAATACCAAGTCTACCAAGTTATTGCGGGGTTTTTCTTTCAAACAGAAAAAAAATACAGATTAATTTTCGATTTCTACTAAATTGAAATATATTTTATTGTGCGGAATATTAGTGCTTGCATATTTTTTTGCTCCATGTACTCCATGAACTTTTCAATACCGATTGTCTACGAAGATCTCCCGCCGGTGAAAATGACGTACGCACAAAATTTCGTGACGTATGTACTTTAATTGTGCTTTTTTATCTATTTTTTTAATATAATTTCCAAACGGTTTGACATTTATTCTTGGTAATAAATAGACGTCGTTGTCATCTTTATAGGTATCTGCTGTAAAATATTGAACGAAATCCGTTAAATATTTTTTGAGTTAAGCTTGACGAAAGGTTTTAATATCCGCCGTAGCTATATATGGGGCAAAGTAATACTGCGCTGTGTATGAGTCTTCGTTGCACTCAGACAATAATAATAAAATGTTGAAATGCAAACGAGATATCATAAAATAACTGTCTCATAGGATAACATTAGCGAGGGTGTGTTTTCCTATGAGTGAAGTAGCCTCTTAAGTTAGCCGAGCGCAGTTGATAAATCGCTAAATGTTGTTCCCATCGCCAGCGTTTGTATTGCATGCATTTCGAAAATTTAAATAATACATCCATTTAAAACACATGCCCTTTTCACTCATTATATTTAAAATAATTTTTTTTTCAATAATAAATAATGACAGAAACCAAAACATTTTATTTGAACATCAAATCATTGTTTCTAATTTGTACACTCACTCAAACCATAAAACTCCTATTGGCGAGAAAAGAAAATGCTATTTGCAAGATTTGCAGACATAAAATTACCAAAACATTTATTTATTTTCTTTTGGTTCTATTTATGTGATTGTATTTTGTTTCTCGATAAACTGAGCCAAACCTGGCAATTAATTGCTGGTCGTCAATAAATCCGGCAAGTACTTAAAATCTAAACAAAGCAAATGATCTAAAAATATGCAAAATTCAGAAATCCACAAAGCCCTTGGTCGCAACCTGTGCGATTTTTTGTGTATTGTTATAGCTGACTATAATAAGTTCTTGTGTACGTAACACTTATTTATTATTATTATTATTATTATTGTTTTCTTTTATGTAGCTTTCAATACAAAAAAGTATAAAGCTACCAATTGCAGCCGTTCGGAGGAAAGCAATTTCGGAAAATTTCGGTATATTTTCACCGATCATGACCCCCAGACCCCAAAACCACCCTCCGCTCAAATGTTGATTTATATATATATATATATATCTGGCCTATGTCATACGATAACGCTCGTATTTATCTATCAATTTCGATGAAACTAATTGTGTGTATTAAGCTCACCAATGTCTCGACCGAGTTCGTTGGCCAGCTTGGTCCGCCATTTTGTTTCAAGATGGCGGCCATTTAAAAATTTAAAACTGAAATAAATATACAAAAAAGTTAAAAATTCAAATTTATTTTTTAATTTAGTGTTAGGCCTTGATACGAGGAATCCAGAGCATTTTTTGGTTTACCTCTATCTTAAAAAATGGCTGAGATAGAGCAGTTTGAAATTCTAGGGTGGCTGACATTTTGAAACAAAACAGCACATTAACGCGATTACTCGCAAATTATTTTCTTTCATTGTTATAATAATTTTCCCAATCATACGCATAAAACTATATATTGATATCCGTTAGCGCCAAATTCTCGCCAAACTTGGCGACATTTGGCGAAATATCACCAAATTTGGCGACCGAAATAAGTCTTCATAAATGAAGCCAACTTGGCTATAGCTCAATAATTTGGCAAATTTCTTATTCAAATTCAGTATTAACGAATCTTTTGTAAACGGTTTCTTTGCATTTTAGCTTGCTGTTTTCGAGTAACATTAGCTAAAATTCTAAAACGAAGATATAGGAAAGCTACCTTTTCCTCCCGGTACAGGCCGGAAGGACTTTTTTAACAGGAAACATGAAATAGTCCGTAAACACTAAAATGCGTTTCATATTGTTTTATTATTTTCAACAGATCGAAAATGTTGTTGTTGTGAAAGCGTGCCTTTTGCTATCATCGATCAGTTTTTACTGTAACTTTGATGGAATAAATGAGATAATACTCTGGATTGACTAATGCTTTTTGAAGATATTTTTATCCTTGATTTTTCTTTTAAAGTTTAAACCTTCATCTAAAAATTATTAGATATTGCCAAAAAATAGTAGATTGCAGTGCGAAATCCTCGCACGGTTACGCTGGTAATTTTTATTGCTGGAAAGTATGATTACATTTTGTGAACATATGGTTTGTGAACATATGCGAATCTGTACTCAGTCAGGGAAGATGTGTATTTTGTTTACTAGATTAATAGCCAAATATTTTTGATGCAGTTTGTTTTGATAGAATTATGTATATTTATAAAAAAAAAAACATTCACAATATCATATTAACTTCGGGTGATAAGGAATTGGTACTACAAAGCATTAATTCCTTTTTCTCCGAAACTAATGTGGTATTTTGAATGTTTTCTTTTTTTAAATATACATATCTCTATAAAAACAACTGTGACTAATGCTTTTTGCAGATATTTTTTATCCTTGATTTTTCTTTTAAAGTTTAAACCTGCATCTAAAAATATTAGATATTGCAACAAAATATTAGATTGGAGTGCGAAATCCTGGCACGGTTCCGCTGGTAATTTTTATTCCCGGAAAGAATAATTACATTTTGTGAACATATGTTGCAAATCTGTACTCAGTCAGGGAGTGTGTCTTGTTTACTAGATTGATTGCCAAATATTTTTGATACAGTTTGTCTTGATAGAGTTGTGTATATTTAAGAAAAAAAGACATTCACAATAACTTATTAACTTCGAGTGAAAAGGAATTAGTGCTACAAAGCATTAATTCCTTTTTTCCCGAAACTAATATGGTATTTTGAATGTTTTCTTTTTTTAAATATCTCTATCAAAACAACTGTGTCGAAAATATTTGGAAATAAATCTACTAAACAACATACGCAGCTTCCCTGACTGAGTACAGATTCGCAAAATATGCTCAGGGGATGTGCAGATGGTAGATTTTGTGTCATACCTAATGACGTCATCCTAAAAGCGCGCACATTAGCATTATGCCAAGGGGTCTCTCAATAGAGTGTAATCTCGTACAACCCCTTCTGTAATCAGTGTCATCGTACTGTAATCAATTCTTAATCACGTCATTACATATAATCGGTGGTAATCGAATAAATCTTAGTGTAATCACATGTAATCAATTATAATCTATATAATCTTAGTATAATCAAGTGTAATCTCGAATTGAAAATCTAGTTTGTACCACTACGAAGTCGTTTATTTTAAAAACACTAACCTCGAGTCATTTTTCAAAAACTAACCACCACCCGATTGTCGAGTGGTGGGCGTAAAATTGTTTACCCGACTCAACTCTACTCCGAAATCAAAATATTTTCCAATGCAGAAATTAAATTTTAACGACAAATTCTACCGAAATTCGAAATACTTCTACCCTAATCCGACCCGGAAAAAAAAAAAAAAAGATCTATAGTTTAATACAATTATGAAAAAATAATCTACAATCATTTTTTTAATATCAATTCTAACTTTTATGTAGGGAAATAAGACTTTCTTATTTAAATATTTAGTTTTTCATTCGAAACAACAACGTTAGAGTTTTATTGCAGAATCAGACTAACCCGAACACCACGAAAAAGTATCAAAACTCAACCCGAAACAATGACAGTCAACCCGACCCGAATCCAACAGCAACCACAACAAAAAAAATCCTGACGGCTTGGCCTACAGGCACAGGTAGATTTCGAAGACGCAGACCGTGGGGCGCCTGCTTTTTGGAAATTGCAGAAGAAATGACCTTTATGAAATGATGCGGCAGTTGGAACCGCTCACTTCGAAACCTAACTTGTTTGCAGGCGGAGCCGGCAGGGATTTTTTTTTTTTTTTTTTTTTTTTTTTTTTTTTTTTTTTAACGTAAGAGTTGGTCTTATAAAAAACTTGTCAGTATAAAAGTTGTAGATAATATTAAGAAGATTTATAATAAATTTAAGCGGATTTGATATCTTGGGAATTGACGAAGTTATGAATTTTTTTCTTCTGAAACCCCTATTCCTACCCCCCCCCCCTCCTTGGGGGCATTTTTAATGAAATCAAAAATCTGTCATACAAAATTTTTGGCTCTTTTCCTAGAAGTAATAATAACTTTAAACGGATTTGATATGTATAAAAATTAAGAAGTTATGATGGGGTTTTTTTCTGTTTTCCCGTCTGCTTGTAGGCGGGGCCAGCAGGGATTTTTTTGTTTTTAATTTTTTTTTACCGTAAGAGTTGGTTCTATAAAAAACTTGTCAATATAAAAGTAATAGATAATTTTAAGTAGATTTACAATAAATTTAAGCGGATTTGATATCTTGGGAATTGACGGAGTTATGATTTTTTTTCTTCTAAACCCCACATCCCCCCCCCCCAACTTGGGGCCATTTTTAATTATATCAAAAATCTGTCATACATACATTTTCGGCCCTTTTCCTAGAAGTAATAATAACTTTAAACGGATTCGATACGTATCATAATTAAGAAATTATGGGTTCTTTTCTGTTTTCACAAAAAGCGCCCCCATCCCCCCCCCCTTTGGTTGGATTTTGCCCATTAACGAACTTGACCGAGATTTTATGCCCCTTGATTTTATGTATCAGTTTGGAAAATATTTGTGCAAAATTATTGCAGTTCTCGTGTCCATAAAAAAGTGACATAGATAGATAGATAGATAGATAAAGTTTTGAACTGGGGGTGGTTTTGGGTTCTGGGAGTCATAATCGGCGTAGATCTGCAAAATTTTTTCAAAAATTCCAACTTAGGGGAGAATGTAATAGGTAGTATTTCTTACAAAATCTACCTAAAATTAGCTCCAACCCGAATCGCAGGTCTGGTCGGGTTCAGGTACAATCGGTTTACCCGACCCGAAACAGGATTCTAATTTGAAACAATATTCTGGACAGTTTTTTTTTTTTTTTTTTTTTTTTTTTTTTGAAAAAACACGTTAACCCAAGCTAGACACACAAGAATCAAACTCAACCGGAAACTGAAACAATTGTAGTCAACCCGGCTTACAAAGAAATAAGTGAGCAGCTACATGACCCACGAGTTGAGTTTTTTATAAGCTAGCCCCAGGTAATTTCTTAAAAAACTAACCTGCCCCGACTCGGGTTGGGTCGGGTCATGGGCAGTTCCCTAACCCGATGCAGGATTCTACTAGTAGGTCAAAATATTTTCCCCGACGAGAATTGAATTTGGATCCCGGATCCCCCTATAGCACCGCCCTTGACCTCGAATATGATAAACCTCGAACCGAACAGACCTCTGAATCGGGTCCCCGCTGCCTTCGGTACGGTGTACCATTTTTAGGTAGATTTCGTAACAAATACTACCTATTACATTCTCACCTAAGTTGGAATTTTTGTAAAATTTTTGCAGATCTACGCCGATCATGACTCCCAGAACCCAAAACCACCCCCAGTTCAAAACTTTATTTATCTATTTAAGAAAAAAGGAGGTGTTTTAGAAGAAAAAATTCATACCTTCGTATATTCACAAGATATCAAATCCGCTTAAATTTATTATAAATCCTCTTAATATTATCTAAAGCTTTTATATTGACAAGTTTTTTATAGGACCAACAATTATAGCAAAAAAAAAAAAAATAATAATAACAAAAAAATCTCTGACGGCTCCGCCTGCAAACAAGTTATTTTTCGAAGTAGGCGGTTGCAACTCCCGCAACCTCTTCGAAACGGATACATAAAATCAAGGGGCATAAAATCTCGGTCAAGTTCGTTAATGGGCAAAATCGAACCAGAGGGGGGGAGATGGGGGGGCTTTTTATGAAAACAGAAAACCCCCCATAATTTATTAATTATGATATGTATCGAATCCGTTTGATGTTATTACTTCTAGGAGAAGGGCCGATAATTTATGTATGACAGATTTTTGATATAATAAAAAATGGCCCCAAGGTGGGGGGGAAGGGGGAGGGGTTAGAAGAAAAAAATTCATAACTTCGTCAATTCACAAGATTTCAAATCCGCTTAAATTTATTATAAATCCTCTTAATATTATCTAAAACTTTTATATTGACAAGTTTTTTATAGGACCAACTCTTATAGCAAAAAAAAAAAAAAAAAAAATCCCTGCTGGCTCCGCTTGCAAACAAGTTAGGTTTCAAAGTTGCCGGTTCCAACTGCCGCATCATGGCAAAAAGGTCATTTCTTCCGCAATTCCCAACAAACAGGCGCCCCATGCTCTGCGTCTTCGAAATCTACCTGTGCCTGTAGGCTGAGCCGTCAGGGATTTTTTTTTTAAATTGTATCGCGCTACCACACAAACTAATAGAAAAAATAACGTCTACTGTAGTTTCGCAACTTGTAGCACGCTACTTCCGACCCCTGGTTACACCCAACTAGAGCCCTGATCGTGTAATAGGTAAAACTTGCGGCCATCAAATTTTATTTAAAACAACCCGAACCTCGAGCCGAGCCTAACAAAAATATTTGGTCCACTCGCCACCCGATCGGAAAATAAAATACGTCCACCTGAACCTGAAATGCTTCAATTTGAACCCGAAATATTTCAATTCAACCCGATCCGAAAGCCCCAATCGGAGAAAATTGATCCAAAGCTTAAAGTAATTATGGAGAAAAGCCCTTAATCATATTTCTAATATCGATTTTGTCCTTTATGTTGAAAAATAAACATGTAATTATTCATATTCAAAAATATATAGATTTTCATCTAAAATAGTTTGGGTTGTATCGACCCGGACCCGAAAATTCCGTTTAAAACCAACCTGAAACCCAACCCGAACCCCCACGAAAAAAATTATTTTGACCCAAAATCGACAAAAAATTTTTCGTCGTACTCAACCTGAAATACTTCAACCCGAAACCCGACTCGAAACAAAAAAATAATTCTCGAAACAATTAATATTAAAAAATATATAGTTTTTAATTTAAGCTATATTTTGGGGATTATTTTGAGAAATCGGGTCAACCCGAACCATACCCGGAAGTGTCAAAACCCAACCGGAAACCGACCGGAACCCGAAACAGTTAAAATTAACTCGACTCGAATCGATACACAGTTAAAATATACAAGTCCGACCCGCAACAAAAAGACTAGCGTCAGTCCGATTCCGATACGATCCAAACCACGAACCGAGTCGGGTTCTGTTTGCCCCACACAATGCAAGATTCTACCCGCAACTCGAGACCGATAAAAAAAAATTTTCGTCCTTCGCATTCCGACCCGAACCAGAAATATTTCAACCCAAGCCGACCCGAAATCAAATATTAAATTACAATTTTTAAGCAGCAAAATTAAAGGTGTCAGGTCGGGAAGGTGGAGATGTCCTGCCGATACAAAACTAAGAATATTATGATGACTTTGTTTAAGTTAAACGAAATGCATCGAGATGGGAAACACGGCCACCTAACAGATAAACTGACATAAATCTTTTTCTTTCTTTTTAATTTTACAAAGCACAGATAATTGAAGGCCTGAACAAATTAATCACTGCGAAAGGAAACGGTTATATAGATTTTGATATAAGATATTATAGCCGAAATAAAGGAATCTAAATTAGAAAATAAGTTATTTTGAGTATATTAATTTTCTAATATATTATTTTGTATTATAAGAGTGCCAACCCGACCCGACCCGACTCGGGTTGAAATCCAAAAGTCAAAATATTTTCCCCGACGACAATTAAATTTTGAACCCGACGGGGGGCCAGGTATGCCCTATGGGGGGGGCATATGCCCACCCGGACTCCTCTTGCGCCGCCCTTGACCAGGTATTAGCTCTCAATTAGCTCTAATTTGCTCTCTAATATTAGAATTTGCTCTGGTTATGGTACCGCGATATTCCAATTAGAATGGTGGGGACATACCCGTAATCAGATGGGGGGCAGGGTGGGCTAAGCCCCCCTAGTTTCCCTTATAGCCCCCCCCCTGTAACCATTTCATAATTTTTATTTTTTTTTTAAACTATCTTGTATATTTCAACAACATCTGAAAAAAATATATATACATATATATTTGCAAGAAAAATATTTAGATCTTACAACTGTCTTAAATCGAATGCGCCAAAATATTTCTATTCAAAAGCATATTAGTTTTGTTATATTTTCTTGTGGTACAACTGTCGAAATGCAAGTTAACCCTTTCCGGAACAAACAAATTCTGTTCGTAAAATGCGAAATTACTGACTGACACCGGAATTTACAAACGACTTTTTTAGAAAAGAAAAATCCCTTATTTTAAGCTTCCATTACAGAAGCAAAATTATATTAAAATATTCTTGGTGCCGAATGCAAGTTTGGAATTAAAGTTAGGTGTGCCCGGAGTGGGACCACTGTGTCGGAAAGGGTTAAATAAGAACATTTCCTTCTCCTGAAAATAGAGTCCAGATCACCCCAATTATACCAGTTACTTACCACATGTTTTGGTACATGACTAATTTTTTAAATCTTGTTAGTGACATTTTAAAAGCGATGATCTCAGCAGGGTGAACGGCAATATACATGTGTTTGTCATGCTGATCATTAATTAGTGAAGCGCTACCCACTGGTTTGCATCTTGAAAACTGAAAACATGTGTTTAATAGATAGTAAAGTTAACAGTGAAATATCGCTCGTAAACGAGAATGTTTGTAGAAAGAAATTACGAAGTAGTAAGATTGTCAATTTATTATACAAATGGAATTTAAAAAAAAAAAAAAAAAAGATTGAACGCTATTTGTTTCAAGTCTTGGGTGTCGGGTTGGCATCGGCAAAGTGATTTTAAGAAATCGGAGAATGCGCGTGTTCCTGTTTGATATTTGAACTGTTATCTTTTTCTTTTCTTTTTTTTCTATTCTAAACTTAGAAAAACATTTTTTTTTTAATGTCTTATAACATTTAAACATTAAGCGAAAAAGTATGATTGGGGTAAAGTTTATTACAAGGCTTCTGACAAAATATCTTCATTTAAACAATGGATATTGTATTTAAATCTGTTTTCAAATTTAAATCAGTTACTTTCTGACAAATTTGCGTTATTAATAAAGGTATCAAATTTACAGTTATGGTTATTCGCAGGCTCAAAGAATTGAATTGCGTTTTACATTTTGTAAAGCTGTTTTCAAATCTAAAACAGCCACTTTCTGACATATTTGCGAAAAATATTTATTTATAAAAGTATAAAATTTGTCGGTAATCAGGCCGTAAGGAATCGAACAGTGCTTTACGTTTTACTATAACAGTAAACAGTCTATGAGAAATTAGCTGTAACTGAAGATGTACGGAATTTATAGGAAAACGAAGAACGCTATTCGATTCTTAGGCGCTATAATGTGAGAACCTGAATTTGTGAGTAGGGAATCTGACTTCGGAAAGAAAGTTATTTCTTGAATGTGTCAAGAAAATTCGCGCTGTTGAGTAAGAGAAAAATATTTGTTGAGACTCTTACAAACGAAGAGAACGCGAATAATAGTCGCCAACATTTAATTCTGTTCTTAGATCCAAAGGGTCTGCTTTCAGACACATTTTTTAATTCCTTTTTGTTCAGAAACGCATGAAATAGCCAGGTGTTGTCATTCAGAAAGTTTGTAATCGAAACACGTTTTCCATTTTTTAGTAAAAAAGACAGAAGATCTTTCAGAAAATACTGTCAAACTCGGTATTTTGAACCAAATTGCCAATGCTTCAGCGACAGAAAGGAGAAAAGCGTGTCATAACGTGACAAAAATCGCTTATAATTCGATAAGTAATTTATTGATAAAAAAAAAAAAAAATGGAAAACTCATTTCAATTCCAAATTGCTTCCATAGTCAGGTCTCTCAATTTTATGTCTTTGCATTTAAAAATGGAGTCAATGAAATTGTGTCAGAAAATTTCGAGTTGTTCAGCAGATCATTTGAGAAACCACCTTAATGGAAAATGAATGAAAGGATTATTTCGAAAAAGGGCGGTGCTCGCATTACAGACAATTATGAAAGGTGCTCATTTTCCTAAATCAGGTTGGACCATCGAATTTCATGAAACACATGTAAAGCATTCTCAAACATATTCTTTTTTTTTTTCTTTAAGTATTTGTTATTTGCTAGCTGAACTCTACGTCTTTCTCTGATAAAAGTATTGAGGAATATGGATATTAGATTTATAATAATAATAAAAAAATAATGAAATCCAGGCATATTTTTAAAATATGTAATTAAAATATATATTTATAACGACCCACCCGGCGTTACCCGGGCCCATCTAAAAATAACACAAAACGTGAAAAAAATCTTAAAATCATGAAATATTTAAAATCGCTGCACGAATTCTGAATAAATGTTATTGAAAAAGAACAAAATTTACTATATTGGGCTAAAAGGTAAAACTGGGGGGAAATCGCAGCAAATCGCGAAAAGACTCCAAAAGTCGCATCAAAAATCGCAAAGGACAAAATTTACTACATTGAGAAAAATTTAAAACAAGAGATATATTTTTTAAATGTCACAAAAACGCCGCAAAATGTGTTAAAACTCCAAAAATTGCGAAAAATTAAAACATTGCTGTACGGATTCAGAATAAACTTTATTGGAAAGAGGACATAATTTACTATATTACGTCAAAAAATTGATTACAATCGGATTTCTTTTACTAGTGGCGAAAAATTACCATAGATTCAGATAAAAAAAATAAAAACGGAAAAAATTGCAAAAAATTTAAAAATAGCAGAGGACAAAATTTAGTACAATGAGCTAAAACACTATAGCCGAAAATCTCTCACGAATGTTAAAAAATCGGCGCGAAACGCGAAAAAACGCTAAAAATCGCATTGAAAATAGAGGAAAACAAAATGTGCAAATTAGGCTAAATGTTTTAAACCGAATTCTTACGAATGTAAAAAATTGCCACGGAACGCAAAATATTACTAAAAATGGCATTGAAAATTGTTAAAACTTCAAAAACCGCTGAGCAGAAAATGTACTATATTATAGAGTTAAAAGTTTGAAACCGATTTGCATTTTCAAAATGATTATTTTACCACTAAATCTCATTATTTCTAAATCAAAATTTTAAAGAAACAACAGTTAAAAGGTTAGTTTAAGATATTAAAATTTTAGAGTATTAGTGCAAAAATCAGTTTACGGCAGAGGTTTAAATAAGATGAGTATGCGCAATGGGAGTCGTAAGTGAGTTCGAGAAAAAATATTTTTTGAAAGGATTAATATTGGTATTTCTCTTAACTAAATATGTCGTTTATAAGTAAACGTATACTTAAAAAACGGGTATGTTTTTTTTTGTTTTTGTTTTTTTGTTTTTTTTGTGTTTCGAAGCCGATGCAAATTTTTAAAATATGCAGAAAAAAAACTAAAGCCACCGATGTGACTTTTCGAAAAATATTTTTTTTTTAAAAGGTTAATATTAATATTTTTCATACGCATCATTTTGCACCGTTCGAAAGAAAAATAAATGCTAAATAAGTGATATATATATATATATATATATATATATATTCATATTTTGATCCGAAGTGCGGAAACAGATGTTTAAACATTGCAGAAAAATGCAAAAGCACTCGAAACGCTTCGTCCAAAAAATAATTTTTTTGAAAGGGTTGATATTCATAGTTTTTAAAATGGATTATCGTGTCGTAGAGAAGAAGGTACCTGCTTTACGTGGTTTTTTTTTTCTCTTATTTCGAACGGTCGAGCGGATGCGGAAAGTGAAAGATGAGAGACGCGAAAAACGACGAATTTGAAAAAAAGAATTTGATTTAAAGTGTTAATATTAATATGCTTTAAACGTATTGCACCGTTATATAGATGAAAGTACGATGATATGGTGTATATTTTTTGCTTTTTCGTATCTCCATTTGTCTAGCCGACAAGAGCCGTAAAAGACTGAAAAAAAAGTACGGTTAATAGGTTACTTCCCTGCTTTGAAAACTGTGCAACGGGATTTCGGCCACCTCATTGTGACTTTTTGAGCCATTTTACGATGTTTATTAAGGTTATTAGTTAATATATATCAATTAATCAACAAAAAAAGGAAATCTTAGCCGCAGGTGCATTAGGACCTGCTTTGGACTATCCTCACCAAAATTTTCAGACCTCTACGTGTAATAGATTTTACTGTAGCCATCACGGACACACAAACATCTTTTTTTTTATTAATATAAATTATTTCTGAATGGATTGAATTAACTGAGTTCAAAAGGAAGCACTATGATATAATAAATTATAAAGTACAATCTACATCAGCGTTCAATGCATTTTTTTTTCTTCATTCTACTTTTGTTAAGTAATCAGTTGTTTAAAACTTGTTTTAACGCCAATTAATAATTTTTACTTATTATATCAAGCGTAAATGTAATCAGAAATATTCTTACATACTATATTTTCCAAAATAGGCTCAATAATGTCAAAATAGAAATAGGCTTTGAAAATTGGAAAATTCACGCTAACGAGTGTGAAATGCATAACTTTTTCTTTATTACAATTTCAATTAAATTATTTTTTCTATGAGGTGTCGGATGTAATTTATGTTTTACATTATATACAGTAAAAATCTGCTAAGACAAACTCCCAAGGAATGGGTAACGTTTTTGTTTTAGATAGGTTTTAGTATTAGCAGTTATACCGCTACAAATTTGTTTGGTATTAATTTACTCGGAATCACAATTTTTTTTTCCGTTTAAGAATTTATTATAAAAAATTATGTTATAGACAGCTTACGTTATAAACGATTCCTTTATAGACAGTTCTTTTTCGCAAGTTTTACTGCATTTAGCTTGCGAGAGATATAGATTATTAAAAGATCTTAGCTCACAAAAAATATTTCCGAGCCCCCCCCCCCCCTGACGTTACTCGCTGGTTACGGCTCTGGGTGGGGGGTTAAGTTAACGCTAGCCCCCACTCTTCGGAATATCGAAATTTCAAATATGCCAAAATTTAGCTCTCAGTTAGCTCTAATTTTTTGCTCTCTAATATTAGAATTTGCTCTGCATTCGGTATCGCGATATTTCAATTACAAGAAGGGGGGGGGGAGGCATACTCCCACATTCGAATATCGAAGTTTCAAATATGCCAAAATGTAGCTCGCAATTAGCTCTAATTTGCTCTCTAATATTAGAATTTACTCTGGATATGGTACCGCGATATTTCAATTAGAATGGTGGGCGGGGGAGGGGGGCTAAGTTAACGCTAGCCCCCTCCCACTTCCGAATATCAAAATTTCAAGTATGCCAAAATTTAGCTCTCAAATAGCTCTAATTTGCTCTCTAATATTAGAATTTGCTCTAGTTATGGTGCCGCGAAAATCAAAATTTCAAATATGCCAAAATTTAGCTTTTAATTAGCTCTAATTTGCTCTGCATTCAGTATCGAGATATTTCAATTACAAGAAGGGGGGCAGCCCCCCACCCACATTCGAATATCGAAGTTTCAAATATGCTAAAATTTAGCTCTAAATTAGCTCTCTAATATTAGAATTTGCTCTTGTTATGATATCGAGATGTTTCAGTTACAAGAAGCCCCCCCTTCCCTTCCCACTTTCGACTGTCGAAATTTCAAATACGCCAAATTATAGCTCTCAATTATCTCTAAATTGCTTTCTAATATTAAAATTTGCTCTGGTTATGGTACCGCGATATTCCAATTAGAATGGTGGAGGGACTAAGTTAACGCTATCCCCCCCGACTTCCGAATATCGGAATTTCAAATATGCCAAAATTTAGCTCTCAATTAGCTGTGGGGGTCCAGCCCTCCCCCCACATTCGATTATCGAAGTTTCAAATATGCCAAAATTTAGCTCTCAATTAGCTCTAATTTGCTCTCTAAAATAGGCGTAGCGTGACTGAAAATTTTGAGGGGGACAAATGTTTATTAAACACATACATGCGCGCACGCACACATTCCCATATACATATACAATGGTATCTTGGTTAAAAACGGCGTCGCAGGAATTTTTCACATTGGGTAAAAGGAATTCAGATGCGATCTTCTAGGCCCTTAGACCTAAAAGTTTATTTTTCTTAAACATTTTCGTCGTACAGCAATTTTTGAATTTTTGGCGAAATGTTTATGTGATTTTTAGCTTTTTTTCGCGTTTTGCGACAATTTCTTAATATTTGTGTTAGGACACAAGTTTCAATCTTTTAACACAATATAGTAAAATTTGTCCTGTGCCATTTTTTAATTTTTCGCGAAATTTTTGTGTGATTTTTAGCGTTTTTTATCTTTCCGAAGCAATTTTTTAAACATTCGTACGAGAAATTTGGTTTTATTTTTTTAGCCGATATAGTACATTTTCTCCTCTGCGATGTTTTAACTTTTTGAAAATTTATTATATGATTTTTCGCGTTTCGCGGCGATTTTTTTGTCATCCGTAAACGGCATCCAACATCAATCTTTTAGTCCAATATTGCAAATTTTGTGATCTGCGATTTTTAGATTTTTCGCGAATTTTTTATGCATCTTTAAGCATTCCGCGGCAATTTTCTTAAACATTCGTAAAATACATCTGTTTTCAATTTTTCAGCCCGATATAAAAAATTTTGTCCTCAGTGATTTCTAAATTTTTCTTAAATTTTTTATGTGATTTTTAGTGTTTTTCCGCGTTTTTTGGTAATTTTTTAACATTTGTGATGCGAATCTGGTTTCAACCTTTTAACCCATTATTGCAAAATTTGTCCTCAGCGATTTTTAAATTTTTCATGAAATTTTCATGAGATATTTTGCTGTTTTTCCGCGTTCTGCTGCGATTTTTAAACATTCGTAAAAAGGGTCCAGTTTTAATCTTTCAGACCATTGTACTAAATTTTGAACTGTGCAATTACATTTTGTACTCAATTTTGTACTTACTGATTTTAATCGCGAATATTTCATGTGACTTTTTGCGGAGTTTTTTTTTTTTTTTTTCTTTTTTTTTTTTTTTTTCCGTTTTGTGGAGGTTCTTAACATCTGTAACAAGAATCTAATTACAACCTTTTAGTCCAATATAGTAAATGTTGACTTCTTTTCAATAATGTTTATTCGGAACTCGTTATAGCGAATTTGTTATGCGGGGTTTGGCGTTTTTTCGCGCTTTGCAACGATTTTTTTTTTACTTGCGTAAAATGAATCTAGCTACAATCTTTTAACCTAATGTAATAAATTTAGTTCTCTGCGATTTTTAAGTTATTCGTGAAATTTTTTTCAGTTTTTACACATTTTGAAGCGATTTTTCTAACATTCGTAAAATAAATCTGGTTTCAGTCTTTAAATACGATACCGTCAATTTTGTCCTCTGCAATGTTTTAATTTTTCGTAATTTTTTTATGTGATTTTTTTTTCACGTTTCGTGGAGATATTTTCACATTCGTAGAAAGAATCCAGTTTTAAACTTTTAGCCCAATAGAGAAACTTTTTTTTCTCTTTTCAATAAACTTTATTCGGAATCCGTTCTATGATTTTAATTTTTCATGCGATTTTAAAGCTTTTTCGCCTTCCGCGGCGATTTTTTGACATTCGTAAAAAGAATCCAGCTACAATTTTTTAACCTAATGTAATAAATTTTGTTCTCTGAGATTTTTAAGTTTTTCGCGATTATTATTTATTTTTTTTTTTTATTTATTTATTTATTTATTTTTTTTTTTTGCACATTTTACGTTTTTATGCGTTTTGCGGCGATTTTTCTGCATTCGTAAAGGAAATCTGGTTTCAATCTTTGAACATATAGTAAATTTTGTCAACTGTGGTTTTTGAATTTTTCGTGCTTTTATTTCTTTATTTATTTTTTTCACGTTTTGTGGAGATATTTTCACATTCATAAAAATAATCCACTTTCAATCTTTTAGCCCAATACAGTATTTTTTTTTCTCTTTTCAATAAAGTTTATTCATCATCCGTAAAATGATTTTAATTTATCATGCGATTTAAACTTTTTTTTTTTTTTTTTTTTTTTTTTTTTTTTTTTTTTTTTGCGTTTCGCGGCAAATTTTTAACATTTATTACAGGAATCGGGTTTCAATCTTTTAGTCCCGTTTAGTCCAATATAGTAAATTTTGTCCTGTGCGATTAAAAAAAAAAGAAGGGGGAGAGAGAGATTTTTGGCGTTTTTTCGCATTCTGTGGCGAAAGGAATCCGGTTTAAATATATTGTATTAAAATTGCGTACATAAATAATTGTACACGATTTTCTGCGGTTTTTCGCGGTTAGCTTCAATTTTTTAACACTTGTAAAATGAATTCGTTTTCAAGCTTTTAGACTAATATAGTATATTTTGTCCTCTGCAAGTTTAGAATTGCTCCCGAATTTTTTGGTGATTTTTCGCTTTTTCGGCAAATATTTTACCTTTTTTTTTTCTAATCGGAAAGAAGTAACTCTGTTAAATTTTGCTTTCCTGCGATTAAATTAAAGTTGGACGAAAACAAAATCGTCGTAACGTGAACTACGATGCTCAAAATATTAAACTAATTTGGGTCGAAATAAAAATATTAAAAATTCAAGGTTAGTTTGATCTGAGACCAGATCAGGTGTAGCCTGCACGGGTGTACACTGTTGACAGCAGTTGGACCCCACTACTAGGTTCATTTAATTCGAGGTTCACTTGAAAAAAAAAACGATTAAGTAAATGAGGAAAGTTACACTAGATCATTTTATTGAAATTAATATTTTTGTAACAAATATAATAAACAGCACCACAGCAACTGTATCTGACGCCTGGTAGGGGGGGGGGGGACACCACCCGCGGTACGGCCCTGATAATAAATAAAAGACATTTATAAAACTTTTAAGACATTTGAAATAAGTTTAAACGGCACTTTTAAGAAGTAATTAATCATGTAATGTATGTGCACCTGCAAAATTGTATGGAAAATTGCACCTTCGATAGCAACGGTTTTGCTTAACAATGGTATTTCTGGAACGGATTACCATCGTTTACCAAGGTACAGTTGTATATTAACTTTAAAACATTTCATTCAAGAAGGCTTTTATTTTGAAAAAAAAAAAAAAAAACACAACCATTGCATCTTAAAAATACGGAGGTATAGTAGAAGATTAAGTGCTGTCAATAAAAAAAAAGATAATAAGCAAGAGAGAGGAACATATTTAATAACTAAATGAAGGAAATATTAATTATTTTTTATAATCTTAGTGATGTGTGGTTGCATTCCATTGATAAATAACTCCAACGACACAGCTTGGAAAAGCAGGATACTTATGACTTGATTAAATTATAATTAAAGTTACAGCAAATGAAATAAAATATACATTGCGGGGAAACAGAATTCCCGCTTGATAGACACAACTACATTTTCTAAAATCTACAGACGGGTTGGGTTGGGTTGGGTTGATTGTTGACGGCCAATTATCTGCACTTGGGATATAGGCCCGGGGGGAGTGCCCTTCGTGGGGGTCTTTCTAAGGGAACCTAATCCGTATTTACGCATGGATAAATCCACGGCTCGAAGAAAACCACGAAAACTCCGAACGATTAGGCCGACGGGCGCGATTGGGATCGAACCCAGCACCTCCCGTCTACCAGCTTGGAGAGCACAACCTCTCAGCCACTGGTGGGGCCTACAGACGGAATGAGAAGAAAAGAAAAAGTACATGTAGATACTAACCGCAGACCATCGGAAAAAAACAGCTGACACACTGAAATTGTCCGCAGCTGTAATAGAGTCAACACAATTTTTGCTACCAAATTCATTACTTCAAAGAAAAGGAGTTCAGCTATCTATACTGATCTGACATCTGATTAAGTAAAAAAGAAATAAAAAAAAATGAAGAAATATAAAATGAAAATTAAAGTAGTTATTTCATTTCCATTTTGGGTCAATACAAGACAGGTCTTAATCGACTATATCAACATATTTTAGAAATTGATGTTCAGAAAGATGGAAGGGCACGTCCCCCCCACCCAGAGGCTACGCCTATGCTATATTAAAATTTGCTCTCTGCTTCTGGTATCGAGATATTTCAGTTACAAGGAGGAGCCGAGTGTTAACTCCCCCGCTCTCCACTTTCAAATGGCCAAAATCCACGTTTTTAAAAAATTAACTTTAAAAATCAAATTTCCACTTGATCATTTAAAAAGAGTTCAAATTCATTTGCATACTATTTCTCTACGAAAGCGAATTTTTGCATGGGGTTCTTAAGTTTCGTAAATACTTTTAGCACACCTAACAATTACATTCATGCTAGAGATTTATGCATTCATACATTCGACGCCTTTTTTTGGAACCCAAACCCAACGACTCTAAAAACCCGAGCCCGAGAATAAGCAGCAGAAAATCATTACTAACATTTTAAAATTGTTTAAAGATTTATTTTTTTTTATTTAAATATATCTCGTTACATAGAAATAAATATTAATCCTAAATACTCTTTTACGTTTCGTAATTTTTCATGTCCCTGAAAATTTGTTTAAAATTACAAATTTGTTATTTACTCCCAACCACTGGCAGAAATCAACATTCTTATATTATTATTTTTAATATAATTGTACAATTATGGCAAAAAGACGTGAATTCTGTTTCCCAGTAATTTTAGAAAATGACTTCAAACAGAAAGGGACGATAGACAAAGGATATCCCACTGCTTTAGGTAGATCTCGTAAGAAATACTACCTATTACATTCTCACCTAAGTTGGGAATTTGAAAATTTTTTGCAGATCTACGACAACCATGACTCCCAGAACCCAAAACCACCCCCAGTTCAAAAGTTTATATCTATCTATCTATCTATGTCACTTTTTTATGGACACGATAACTGGAAAAATTCTGCATAAATCTTTTCCAAACTGATACATAAAATCAAAGGGGGCATAAAATCTCGGTCAAGTTCGTTAATGGGTAAAATGGAACCAGGGGGGGGGGGGCTTTTTGTGAATACAGAAAAAAACCCATAATTTTTTAATTATTATACATATCGAATCCGTTTAAAGTTATTATTACTTCTAGGAAAAAAGGCCGAAAATTTATATATGATAGATCTTTGATATAATTAAAAATGGCCCCAAGGGGGGGGGGGGGTTAGAAGAAAAGAAAATCATAACTTCGTCAATTCACAAGATATTAAATCCGCGTAAATTTACTATTAATCCTCTTAATATTATCTAAAACTTTTATATTGACAAGTTTTTTATAGGACCAACCATTATAGCAAATAAAAAAAAATTAAAAACAAAAAAATTCCTGCCGGCTCCGCCTGCAAACAAGTTATTTTTCGAAGTAGGCGGTTCCAACTCCCGCATTTTTTCGAAACTGATACATAAAATCAAGGGGCGTAAAATCTCGGTCAAGTTCGTTAATGGGCACAATCGAACCAGAGGGAGTGATGGGGGGACTTTTTGTGAAAACAGAAAAAAAACCACAATTTCTTAATTATGATACGTATCGAATCCGTTTGAAGATATTATTATTTTTAGGAGAAGGGCCGAAAATTTATGTATGACAGATTTTTGATATAATTAAAAATTGCCTTAAGGGCATGGGGAGGGGGGTGTTTAGAAGAAAAAAATTCATAACTTCGTCAAATCCCAAGATTTCAAATCTGCTTAAATTTATTATAAATCCCCTTAATATTATCTAAAACTTTTACATTGACAAGTTTTTTATAGGACCAACCGTTATAGCAAAAAGAAAAAAAAAAATAAATCTCTGCCGGTTCCGCCTGCAAACGAGTTATTTTTCGAAGTAGGTGGTTCCAACTCCCGCATCTTTTCGAAACTGATACTTAAAATCAAGGGGCATAAAATCTCGGTCAAGTTCGTTAATGGGCAAAATCGAACCAAGGAGGGGGGGGGGGGGGGGGCTTTTTGTAAAAACAGAAAAAGCCCCATAATTTTTTAACTATGATACGTATCGAATCCGTTTGAAGTTATTATTAGTTTTAGGAGAAGTGCCGAAAATTTATGTACGACAGATTTTTGGTATAATTAAAAATTGTCTTAAGGGCATGTGGAGGGGGGGGGGGGTTTAGAAGAAAAAAAAATCGTAACTTCGTCAAATCCCAAGATTTCAAATCTGCTTAAATGTATTATAATTCCTTTTCATATTATCTAAAACTTTTATATTGACAAGTTTTTTATAGGACCAACTCTTATAGCAAAAATGAATAAATAAATAAATAAATAAATAAAAATAAAAAAATCCCTGCTGGCTCCGCCTGCAAACAAGTTAGGTTTCGAAGTAGGCGGTTCCAACTGCTGCATCACCGCAAAAAGGTCATTTCTTTCGCAATTCCCGACAAACAGGCGCCCCACGGCCTGCGTCTTCGAAATCTACCTATGCCTGTAGGCCGAGCCGTCAGGGTTTTTTTTTATGTTATTAACACTGACCATGCACAGACTTCAAAATCAGGTAGTATATTTGTACTTTTGTCCTATCAATAACAACTCAATTCTATTTCAAACAATTTTTTAAATGAATTTAAAACACTTTAAGAAACTTAGAGTATGTTCCTGTTTCTCAAATAGCAAGTTTTTTTCTTTCCGCTCTTTTCAATTTGTGAAAAAATAAATTTAAAAAAATCCCTGACGGCTCGGCCTACAGCCACAGGTAGATTTCGAAGACGCAGACCGTGGGGCGCCTGTTTTTCGGGAATTGCGGAAGAAATGACCTTTTTACGATGATGCGGCAGTTGGAACCGCCTACTTCGAAACCTAACTTGTTTGCAGGCGGAGCCGGCAGGGATTTTTTGTTTTTAATTTTTTTTTTTGCTATAACGGTTGGTCCTATAAAAAACTTGTCAATATAAAAGTTTTAGATAATATTAAGAGGATTAATAATAAATTTAAGCGGATATGAAATCTTGAGAATTGGCGAAGTTATGAATTTTTTTCTTCTAAAACCCCCCTTCCCCCCCCTCCCCTTAAGGCAATTTTTAACTATATCAAAAATCTGTCATACATAAATTTTCGGCCCTTCTCCTAGAAGTAATAATAACTTAAAACGGATTCGATACGTATCATAATTAAGAAATTATGGGTTTTTTTTTCTGTTTTCACTAAAAGCCCCCCATCCCCCCCCCCCCTGGTTCGATTTTGTCCATTAACGAACTTGACCGAGAATTTATGGCCCTTGATTTTATGTATCAGTTTCGAAAAGATACGGGAGTTGGAGCCGCCTACTTCGAAAAATAACTTTTTTGCAGGCGGAGCCGGCAGGAATTTTTTTGTTTTTAATTTTTTTTTATTTGCTATAATGGTTGGTCCTATAAAAAACTTGTCAATATAAAAGTTTTAGATAATATTAAGAGGATTAATAATAAATTTACGCGGATTTGATATCTTCTGAATTGACGAAGCTATGATTTTTTTTCTTCTAAAAACCCCCTTCCCCCCTCTTGGGGCCATTTTTAATTATATCAAAAATCTGTCATACATAAATTTTCGGCCCTTTTCCTAGAAGTAATAATAACTTTAAACGGATTCGATACGTATAATAATTAAGAAATTATGGGGGGGTTTCTGTTTTCACAAAAAGCCCCCCCATTCCCTCCCCCCCCGTTGGTTCGATTTTGCCCATTAACGAACTTGACCGATATTTTATGCCCCTTGATTTTATGTATCAGTTTGTAAAAGATCAATGCAAAATTTTTCCAGTTATCGTGGTCAGAAAAAAGTGACATAGATAGATAGATAGATAGATAGATAGATAAAGTTTTGAACTGGGGGTGGTTTTGGGTTCTGGGAGTCATGATCGGCGTAGATCTGCAAAAATTTTTCAAAATTTCCAACTTAGGTGAGAATGTAATAGGTAGTATTTCTTACGAAATCTACCTAATATTTTATCTTGAACCCACTCGAGCCCGAAGACTGGCATAAAATTTATAGACCTAATCCGTTTCGCGCCCAAACTCGGATTCGAACTGATCCAGTTTCATACTTAATGCATGCTTAATAAAAGAAAAAGTACAAATTTTTAACGTTTTGTAAAATGGTAAATGAATCACTTATTCATACATGTATGTGTATGTTGGAAAATTTTTCTATTGTTTTTTGAGTATTTTGTACGGTTGTTTTATTTTTACTTACCCATCATACGTAGTATAGGGTAAGTCCTGTAATCGTTTTGAAAATCGAAATTTTTTTTTTTTTTGGCGGATTTACACGTTTTAGACACTGGAGATTCCGAAAAACATATTTTTAGAAAAAAAATTTTGCCGTCCGTCTGTGTGTCTGTGTGTGTGTCTGTCTGTCTGTAAACGCTCTATCTCCCGAAAAAATTGAGATAGAGACTTGCAATTTGGAATGTACTTAGTATGTAATAATGGGAAGAAGCCTATTTCATTTCAATAACCTCGATTAACCGGAACAATTTTTTTCGGACTCTCGAAATATTCGTTCTGATGAAAGGTATATAAAAATTTTCGAAATTGTTTATTTTAAGAAATGAATATAAAAGACAATAAAAAAACATAAATTTTGCATAAAGCATGAAGTCGATCGGATAATTAGTTGCCGAGATATTTGGAATCCTATTTTCTACACTCTTCGATTTTTCATGACCCTGTATTTCATCCAAATTTCACTTCAAAGATATATTTTAATTGGAAATTTGACGCTTAATCAGATGCAATAAACCGCTAATTAATAGGATTATTATTTTTGGAGTTATAAGGATGTTTCTTTCAAGCAATTCAGTAATCGAGCCTTTAAAGTTTGTGACGTCATCAAGCCACGATTTTATTTGAATTGCAATGCACTTTATAAGTAGTTTACACATTTTTATTTTAATATTTTACATTATGCATATCCATGATGGGTAAGTATTACGGTGGCCCCCAACGACTAGTTTTCCTTGTTTGTTATTAAATCAGTTTGACAACCTCCTACAGTTGTCTCTAGAAGTTTAACAGCTTTTGGAATGCTGTCAAATCGAGTAAAACTGTTAAATCACAACTTGTAGCAGTGTAATCACCTGCAATCAAAGTGTAATCAACTGTAATTACGTATTTCTGAGTGTAATCAACTGTAATCTATGTGTAATCAGATATAATCACATGTCATCACAGTAATCGGCTGTAATCATTGCGATTCCGTAATCTCGTACACAATTGCTTGTTACTCCCTTGCATTATGCCCTACGTCCACTAGGTAACACAGATGTTTCAATTTTGCGGCCCTGTTCTAGTATTAAGTTGGCACACTTAATATGTATACGTTTTGGTAAAGTTCAATGTCAATAATCTCCCTAGTTACTTACAGACTTCGAATCTGATATGGAGAACTGTACTGTTTTACGATTATTTTCAATTTATAAAAGCATATTACAATTATGTCTCTATTTTATACAAGTTGGATTACAATTACATTCTTGATTATCTATTTTATAAAGTCTAGATTCGATTGCATTTAGATTACGATTAATAATTTTTTGTTGGATTACGATTATCGAAATAGTCGATTGCGATTACACTGATTTTGAAATCTGCATGTTACAAACACCTGCATGGTGTCGGGTAACCTGATTTTACTTGAACTCGACACGACACACTGTTCATGTTGGGTTGGAGGTTGAACCTGCCTGAAGTTCGGGTTGGCTTGACCTGTTATTTGCTGCGGGTCAGGTTAGATTTAAATGTTTAGGGTCCTGTTTTGACATTTGCGAGTTGGGTTCGGGTTAACCCAATTTTTCAAAAGAAAGTCCAAAATATTTTGTCTGACGAAAAAAATTACATATTTGAATATTAACGAGTAGGATAAATATGTATATATGTGTTAATATTTTTACATTACGTAAAATTTTTGAAAACTTCATGGTCTCTAAGAATTATATATATATGTATATATAAAACTGTCAAAACACAATCTGTAACGAAATTTTTTTTAATTACGACGAATGGAATCGAATACAATTATTTACAGACAATGTACATCCTGAGACGGAAACTTGTCTGTAATGGGCAATTTCCCCGCTACTTAGCTATTTCGAATCAGCATATTTTACTGCCATTCATTTTTCACCATTCCAATAATTCATCAATTTTTTTTTTATATACAATATTGTACATTTTTAAAGTAAAACTTGGTGTTACAGAATAGCAATGAATCAGAAAATTTTTCCATATTACCAAGTACAATGGTGTCTATGGTTATTGTATTGTTTTCATCGAGACTCTATACTATGAAATTATTCTGAGGTGTTTACTTCAAAATATAAACACTAGATAGCAGCACCACAAAAAGTAGCTACTGTCAGTTTTCGGTAACATGTTGTTATTCCACTGTAGAATGTGTATGTGGTTTGTGTTCTGTGTTCTATGTAAGTAATTGTGCTGTGATGTTAATCAAAAATATTTAAAGTGAATTAATAAGTCCACCTCAATTACTCAATGATGCTGCTGTTACAATTAATTAAGTTTTCGTAACGAATACATAAAACTATCAAATTATTCCATTTTGACAGATTTTACTGTATTCTAAAAAAAATTTTAATTTACAAAATGTATGTTTTATTTTTTATTTTTTTAGGGATCATTATATGATTTAAATTAAAAGGCATGTTTCTTCCTATTTAAATATATATTATCCATTAGGAATATGTTGGAACTGATTCCATTAGTACAAAGTCATTTCGAAATTAAATCCATTTTTACGGATGTTTGACTGATAGAATAATGAAATGTATCATGCGAAATTCTGATTTGAGATTGGCAATGCGCAGTAACGCATTCTAGAGACACACACGCCTTCCCCATATCGAAAAAGACGTGCCTGTTTTTCACAAGTCCTTTTTTTCGCATAATATAAAAAAGAAATAAGTTAAGCTAAGATTTTTTTTTCCTCAGAATTCTCGCTGAAAGACATCTCGGCATACAAAGCAAAACAAATATTTCAAAATTAAGAAAGATTAAATATTCAGAAATAACCTTCTACTAAAATTTTACAAATAGCAGAATTGAAACAGTTTATTATTTTTTAATTTGGTCTGGGCGGCACTGACCCTCTGAACCCACCGTTTAAAATAAGTTTGAAACACATGGACTCTAAATGAAAAAGTTTAAAATATTATCTTCTGGGAGGAGGAAACCCCCGTTTAAAATAAGTTTGAAACATAGGAACTCTAAAGAAAATAATAATAAATTGCGGTTAACAAATTTATTGCTAGTGCCATACTAAGAAAGTTTATCTACATGTGCATCTTATCCATATTTTTTAAAATGCATATTTTGAATAAATAGATATTTCGTACTTATGTTTAAAAGCACTATATACTTAATTAAATATGAAAAATATTTTACTACAATTTGAAAGGTAAAGACGGGTTATTTATATGCAATATTTATATGCTTTATTTATATGCAATATTTATATGCTTTATTTATATGCAATTTCTAAAATAACTTGATAATTCTCACAATATGAAAGAGACTTGCCTGCATGTGAGTGTTCAAGTTCGATTTCGTTTTCATGCAGACCGGAACATCTGAAAAACATATTTAACACATATATTTCAGAAATTTTACGCGTCTGTCAAGTAACTCTGATTCCGATTCATTACAAAAAATTCAATCAAAAATCAACTTTTTTACTGTTTTTGTCAGACATTTTTATACAGAGGCGGATTACCCATTAGGGTGAGTAGGCTAAAGCCTAGGGGGCCGGAAGAAAAGGGCCCCGGAGCTAAAATTTTCTGGGTTTTTTTCATATCGGGCTAATATGTTATGCAAAAGAGAAATGCTGAGTAATATTATTTGTTTCACTCATGTATTGAATCTTTTAGTTATTAACGTACAGGTGGCATTCCAAATGCTATTCCACTTTTAATTTCTTCTATATTATTATGAAGAAAGTACTGGACTCATGAAATCTTTCGGCTTCCAGTTGCGGCAACCCGACGACGTCGCCCATTTATTCTAACAAAGTTCATTGTTGTTAAATTAAGACAGTCCTTTTGAGGCTAGAGACTCTATCAATGTCTACATGAAAATATTTTAATTTATAAAATTATTTACTGTAAATCCATTCTGAACGAAAACGTATGCCAAAAAATTAAAAATGTTTTCGTTAGTTTATTATTTCCGTGTGATTCAAAATAGATGTCTTCTTGATTATATCTTAAACCGCTGATGATAGTACTTCTAATTGCAAAAATAATACAAATCAAGTACGGCATTTAGATCTGGCATTTGTTTTATAAATGGTTGTACACATATTAAAATAAGAAATTTTATTTTTTGATATGGTCCCTGTGTCCTAATAATTTATTTTTTAGAAAAATGTTGTTCTCCGCCTAGGAAGGACCATTCTGTAATCAGGGCTGTAGCTAGAAGTAAACAATAGGGGGTGCTCAAGAAAGTGTAAGGGGGGCTCATACTATTTGTCTCTCTCTGACATATGCACGCATAAACACATATATATATATGATCAATGTATTATATAGAAAGGTAAATTAGTGCATATTCATATTGTAGGCACTATGTTTATTATTAAACTGTTTATAATAACTTTATTTGATGCTAAGAAAAGTAAAGGCTGCAGACAAGGATGTAATGGAGGATATACAGTGGATACGCCGTATACCTTCTGGATTGTTTTAAGGAATACTGTATACCATCTTCTATAGCACTATCACTGTAGCATATACTTTTTAGGGTATACCCTCTGCCTACGGCGTATGCCCTCGGGTTTTTTTACGACTACATAACTGGCTTCAGAATGAAAATTTTCAGTGTATAATTATACTAGTGAAATAATAAGTGATAATGTCAATAAGTAAATAAAAAGCTGACAGTTCACCGGGTTTCAAAAGAGTTACAACCTTTAATTTTTTTCTGCATATTCCCTGCCCTTAAGGATTCTAAAGTTATGTTTTTATATGATAAAAAACATTTGAAAAATCAAGGATGTATTTTGCATTTTAAAATTATTTTTATGTCTAGCCAAATACTAAAACCACTTGTACTTAAATTGGCTAATAGCTTTTTTCCTTAGTATCATTTATAAATAAAGGTATTATATATAAATGCTGTGTGCAAGGTTTGACATTAAAGAGAACTTCATATAACACAAAACATGTAAATTATCTTGACCTTGCTATCGACATCGAGAGGGGTGACTTGCGTACTTGCATTTACGATAAGAGAAATGATTACAAATTTGAAACAATCAAGATATTAAATTTTAATTCTAATGTACATATTTCAATTTTTAGAAATATATTTATCAACAGTTTAATTAGGATAGCAAAATTAAATTCTGAACATGATAGTATAATGAGTGACATAATAAATCTCTATCACGGTGCATTGGTTCAGAGTTATCCTATTGCTTTTTTAAATAGTTTGGTGAATAGTTTTGTCAAAGGTAAAGAATACAGTGATACTCTCCTTTTGGCGATTAAAAATATCGCCAAGTGAGTGTAGGTTTTATAAGGAGCTTCGTCCGGCTGAGTCGTCTTTTCATCTTGGTTTAATTTTTCCTACGGTTAGTTTGGTTGTGACAGGCATGGGGGAAGTTTCATGTGTAATGCCGGTATAACCCAGCATGCAGGTCTTTAGCCCTGCAGCCTGTCTCCATTGGTTGTGTTTTTTCTGTTTGTAGTTTTGTTTAAAGTATTGTTAGTTCGAATTTTTAAGGTTATTTGTTTGTTTTCTCTGCCGTTTCAGTAGTTTTGGGTTTGAAAGTATGGTATGTGGTTTTCGCATTATATATATATATATATATATATATATATATATATATATATATATATTAACTAGGATGACTCAAATACGAAACATAATGTTTATCATAAGCATCATATTTACTATCAAACTCATTAGAATAACTTTGTTTTATGCTAATAATGGAAAACGCTGCAAAATGAAAAATTTCAGTATATAACTAATGCAAAAATCAATGTTTGCATCAGCAAAAGGTTGCTAATTCTGAGTATGTGCAGATAGGATGCAAGTATATTGAAGCACTTATTTGCAGATTTTAAACAAATACTACAATGTAGTATTTATGCAAAACTGTAAAAAGCTCCCAAAACTAAGTTCAATTTTTGAACACACTGTTAAAAGTTTGCAGCAAACTGTCCAGTCATTTGACGGTTTTTATAGAAAATGGTTACATAACGTAATTTAACTCGATTTCAACCATAATCTGGGCAATAATATGGTCAGAAAAGAGTTAAATTACGGTTATGTCACCGTTTTCTATAAAAACGGTTGCAAATTTTTAACAGTGCAGAGTTTCATTTGGATTTTTGAAACAGGATTTCATTTGGTGGCCTTGGCAACTTTCCCAGGGGGGGTCTCAAAAATTTTCCGGGGGTGCTGAGCCCCCCCCCCCCCCCCCCCCTGGCACCCCTCTAGCTACGGCCCTGTCTGTAATAATATAATACCATTCTGTTACGACCAAAACTTACCGAATTGTGACACTTTGAAGTTTATGAAATTTCAATTTTTACCTACACTAAAAGTACTTATTTCCATTTTTAGTACCAGGAAACACTGAAATTTAATAAAATTCGAAGTATTATAATTTAGTAAGTTTTTGTCGTAAGAAAATAAGATTTTTTTACGTCCTTCGTAAACGAAGGACATTTTTCTAAATATAACTTATAACTTCTAAATGGAACTTAGGAGACGTATAAAAATTAAATTTCGTATTTTAATATGTATACAGCCCCTTGTAAAGCAAATGCCATGCCTAAAATCTGTACTTGATTTGTGTACTTTGTTATTGAAAGTGTGTTTTTATCATCAGTAATTTAGGAGATAAATAAGCAAACATGTATTTTAAATCACCCAGTATATATTGCTTTGAAAGAGAGGAGGGCCAAAAAAGATCAAGCCTAGGGACCCAAGAGGTAGTTGATCCGCCTCTATTTCTATAGTATATACTGAAAACTCAAAAACATCAACAAGAACTAAAAAGAGCAATGAGAGAATCAGTTGCCGTATGCAATTTAAAACCTTTTATTTTTTTTCATTCTCTTCCTTCTCAGTACCTCACATTCGGAGACAGTGTTTAGTGATTTGAGGCAGAAGTGTTTACTGTATTATCAAATAGCATTCTAAAATAGATTCATTAAATATCTCAAAAATTATACAAATAAAAGTAATTTTTTTATATGTCCTGTTATAACCTGAAAAAACGAAACTCCTTTACTTTTCGGTCTTTGTATAGGGGAGAGTGGGGCATTTTGGAGAAGTTTTTGATTCAGCATATCTTGTTTCATTTTAACTCAGCATGACAATACACTATATTCATTAAACACACATTTCTGCTCTTTTCCCAAAATCATGTGCAATTATGTCTGACCTATAATATTTGTTTGGCCCATTTTCGTTTACAAAAATCGCTCAAAATGATAGGCTTTACAGCGTCGCGCATCATCTTAGGCTACGCCTAGAAACTAGTAAGGCTCCTACAAGGGATATGAGCTTCATGCTCTAGCGGTGGACCTTTTTCAAGGTCAATGTCGCCTGAATCGGGTTTTTGCCAGCTTTTTTAAGATGCAAGCCGCAATGATAGTGGCAAAGGGTCACAGTACCGAGCAACCACTTTAATTCTCGTTTCACCACTCTTTTACTAATCTATCTATTAGATAACTAGTTTGTTTCATTTGTTAGTCAAATAGCTGGGTGCATTATACCATATATATTTTTAAAAAAATAATAATAATAAAAGATAGAAATGTTTAGAAAATGTTTTCCTTTTTCCCTAATATTCCCCAGTATTTTTTTCCCATTTCCGGAGTTTATATTCCAATTTTTCAATTTAGTATCCGCCCCCCCCCCCCCCCCACTTAATTATTTCTTTCTAACAAGAACTATATATATGACTGGCTACAAATGAGTGTGTATAAATATATATAAATATATATATATATATATATATATATATATATATATATATATATGACCGTTATAAGACAACACAGAAACATTATATATATATATATATATATGCATAATTGAATTAAAATAACAAAAGAAATTGTTAAATAGCTTTGTTGTGTAATTTATCAAAGTCAAGTTGCTTTTCATAATTATTGAAAATAACTAATAGAAATGAAATGAAAATAAAAATTCTAATACAACCTGTGACTAACTGTTTACACAAAAAAATTATTTTGTTATACATTCATATATATATTACTTTACCTTAACACATTGCTGGTATCTAGTTTTCGTGTTTTAAAAAGGAAACCTTACCTATGGCCGATACTCCACCTATGGCCGTTATTTCACCTATGGCCGTTACTCCACCTATGGCCATTATACCTCCACCTATAGCCGTTACTCCACCTATGGCCATTACTTCTCCACCTATGGCCGGTACCTTGTGGCATTATTTACCAAAAAATAAAAAATAAAAATCTGTGTTTGTAATTATATTACAAATGAGTGTACATAATAATGGTACTATATCTAATCGAATATTTACATGCATATTACATTAAATGTATAAATACGAGTATTGCATATATTTTTGCAACAAAATGTAACAAAAAAAATTCAAAACTACTGTCCGTAAATGGAGTTACATAATATCTAAAAGGTAGCAATTCCTATGAGCCGTGAGCAATGTGTCAAATTTATAGAACATCAAATGCAAGTGTTTTTCTAAAACAAAGTCCAGTTTATGTGAGGAATCGATATGTGTTACGCCCTTTAAAATAAAATGAAATAAATTACGTCGGAAATTTTTATTACGTTAATAAACACGGACTGTTATATTTTAATTAAATGAAACCTAGCGCTAATAAACATTTTAAATCTGCTTGTAACTGCACTAGCCCCCCATTTCCACTAGCCAACAAACATTAACTTTCATCCTAAGACTAATAGAAGGAAATTTAATATACTAATTACTTGAATTACATGTTTTAGCACAGACATTAATTTATTTAAAGCAAATCAAAAAGCAGTGCACATGTCCAAAAACTTCAAAAAACATTTACAAAATCACACTAAAACTAGTCGATATGTTTAAAGTTCAAAAAATAACTTTTCATCTCTTGTTCACCGAGGCATTTTCAGTTACTGATGTTGTGTTCTCCTGTTTTAATAGGTAGTGTAATTAATTATTATGTTAATAAAAAACATAGACCACTGTAGATTTTAAAAAAAACTAGAAGGAAATGTTTTAAACTAAATGTGAGTCGTTGATTTGAAATACGTATATAAAATATCTCTAGCACGTACCGTTTTTTATGTTTTGATTTTATGTTTATATTATATGGGTATTTGTTATTTTTAAAAGTTCGTGAACAAACTTTCGTGTATAATAGAGCATGCTGTAACAAAATGATGTCAGTTTAACTCTGATGATAGAAATGTTGCTTTAAAATTGTTGTATAATAACAAACGAAAGTGAATGAAATAGTCTTGTATCGTGTGTTCTACGTTTGGTAAAATAACAATTATACTACGATTATAGTAGGGTTCTATTGTATATTATTAAACTTTTTTAACTATAAAACTAACGTTAAAACTTTATTCAATTTACACCAGTAAAACTGTTTAATTATATTGCATTTGCTTAAATGCCCATCTGCAGTGTTGATTTATCTAAATTGTTTTCTTCTGTTTAATAAACGAGTGAGCGCCTTTATGGGCAATCAGTTCTCCTCGTTAAAGCATCCGTGTCCATAAACCGTGTTTTTGGCCCGTAAAATAAGCCTAACCTTGATTTTGCCAAACTGACTTAATTATTTCACTTTTTAATATTAGAAAGTTTAACCTGTACGATTTCAACAGTAGATTTTGCATTTTGCTCGGATTTATATGACTTACACGAGCTCAAGGTTCGTATTATTCGTATTTTTTGATGAAAAATACGCAATTTCTCCTAATTTTACCTCTATTATTTATATGAGCGCAATCGTGCAACACTTTCTTCTTTACATATATTATAAAATACATCAAAATGTACAATATATGTAAAAATAAAAGTTTTGCAAAGCTGAGCTCATAGTAAAATATTAAAAAATATATTAAAAATTGAGGTAAAAGGCAAAACTGAGTATTTTTCATCAAAAACTACGAATAATATGAACTTTGAGCTTGTGTAAGATATATAAATCCAAACAAAATGCAAAAAATATTGTTGAAATCGTACAGGATAAACCTTCTAATATTAAAAAGTGAAATAATTAAGTCAGTATAACAAAATAAAATTTTACTCTTATTTCATGTTCCAAAACCAAGGGCTTATAGACACTGATCTTTTCTTTATATGTAAATGTACAAGAATGGAAAGATGGAGCGCGCTTGCAGGCAAGGGTAAGGATCTACACCACGCCCCTCACAGCGGATTTCATAAAATATGCACCGAGAAATTCCCTAGCACAGTGCGTAGGCTCATATATCATAATTATTTACTTTCATTTTCAGAGCGGAGTGTTGCGTATTCTTTCTTCATATTTTTTATAAATACAAAATAAGAAAGTGGCTTAAAAATATCATTCATGTACAAGTTAAATGAACTTAATTTAAAACTGGATTTAAATTGGTTAATATCATCATTTATTTATTTAAATCTTTTGAATAAAATAAGTTTGTTTTTTCTTTAGGATTTATTTTAACTGCCGTCAGGATTTTTTATATTTAACTATATTACCGATAACTTAAACTTAATGAAATGAAATTTATGAAAGTAAATATGAGACTACATTAAAAAAAAAAAAATAGCCTTTTAAGTATTTATACAAGATACAATATCCTAAAAATAAAAGTATTGATAAATATTCTTAAAGTTAAACTGCTTCTTTTCCTAGATCAGTGGTTCCCAACCTTTTATTTGTCATGCCCACCAAAGCATTTGTAAAGTCATGATGCCTCCCCGCCCCTCCTACCACCCTTCCAACGTAAAATATCGAATATGGGAAACCAACTGAACAAGTAACCAGATTTTCCCTTTCAATAGGGAATTTCTCCGGTGCATTTGTGATAAGAGCCGTTGTGGGGAACACAGTGTAGACGCTAAACGCTTACAGCGCCGTCTAGAGGGTGCCAGCAATGAATATGGGAATAAATATATTATAAAGAACGGAAGACTCGGTCGACGTCGTCTGCTGAATTGTGACATAGAAATGTACAGAGAAAAGACTTGCTGGGGAAATGCTGCTCCCCGCATTCCCGCAACTTGAATGCATAATGTCCACCGGTGTTAATATATCCGTGAAAATGGGTATATATATTGTTGTGAGCTCAGGGTACGAAAGGATTGATGCCAATATATAAAACAATCAGCAACCTTTATTTACTTTAAGCTGTTCAATACGAACACAAATATCTTCTGAAAATCACAAATATTCAGAAATCTATAAATCTAATAAAAGTACAGCAAATTTTCACAGCGAACAATACGTTCAATACGGCGAATCAAATACAAAATCGCTCAGAGAAACACCGTCTCAATGCAAAGCCTTTCATGCGTATTCAATCGCAGTTGACAGTGAACTAACTGAACTGAACTTCCCGGAGGCCCTTATATACGCTTGAAAGATCTTTCCAGAATTTCCGAGAGCTTTGGATGTCCAGAATTTACCAGAAAGTACTTCAACTTTCAAGAGAGGACCTCACGCGAGAAAGAATCCCAATGTACAGGTATAAGGGGGGGGGGGGTGTTGCACAAAAAGTCGCCAAATTCGTCACCAACTTGGCAACATTTGGCGATATATCGCCAAATTTGCCAACAAAAATAAGTCGCCAAAACCATCGCCAACTTGGCGATAAACCCATTCCTTGGCGATATTCCCATAGAACTTCATTATAAAAACGATGCTGTAAGGTTGTTTTTCTTGCAAAGCACCTGAGGCTTTTTGCATTGAGTTACATAATTTTCGACAGGAAAAGCATTAAATAATGCTGCAATTTCACAATAAAAAATTGGAATATGAACAAAATTCATAACAAAATGTAAATATATCTGTAAAAATGGATAAAAAGAAGCAGAAAAGACGAAGTTACCCAGTTCCACAAATCTGAAGATTCGAGAAACTTTGTCTTAAACATTGCATTTTCTTAACGTATAGTCTATGATCGAAAAATTTTGAAGTGTATTTTTTACAGCGTTATACAATTTAAAATCGAGTTATAAGCAGTGGGAACGAAATTTCCGTTTGCATTGTATATATATAGTAGATGAATTTTTAAAGTTTATACGGACATTTTGTTCACCATGTATCAGTAAGAGGTCACGTCATCTTTGTCAGAAATGATGCATTGAAATCAACGATTGAAAAACTACATTTTGCAACTTTACTATGGATAATTACAATTTATTATGTCACCTAAGAAAGGCGTAATTTTTACACAATTATTCATAATACATTATAGAGTTAAGTCCTTGTCTACGTTTTATGAGATCTGTCTCTACGTGAAGATCTTTTAGACCGGTTCTTCCTTTGGCAGGTTACGCAGCATTTCTCTTTAAAGTACACCAGGTGCCGCACATGTGCCTCAGAGTCTTACAAAGTTCACCTTCCATCTTGTCTCTACATTCACTGAAAGCTGTAAAAGAATGACCAATCAATGAAATATATTCATAATATGACTTTTAAAAGAGATTTAAAAGATAGCCAGCGTGTCAAAGAAACACCATCCTACAGGTTAGAGCTCCTATAATACAGGCTGACGCATCCTCGCAGATTTGGGTCTCAAATTGAAGTTCAGTCGAAAAACCAAGCTAATCAGCACCGGTTCAGCCAATCAGAACCGAGTCTTAGGCAACCCCAACTCCGGCAGAGGTAGATTGATGCTGAACTGAGCACGAATAATCCGAAACAAAATGGATATGCGTCAGCTCCTGTTATAGGAGTCTTACTACAGGTAATGTCTAAGAGTTGAATTTTGACGTCATGGCAGATCGGCCCACCACCTAGGCCTGCGCACTGACAAAAAAATGGCGGCTGTGGTGGGAGAATTTTTTTAATCGTTCAGACGGTCCCTTGAATTTGAATACCAATAATTTCTTAGAGTTTTTTCTCTTTTTTTTCAGATTAAATAAGTCAAAGGAAACATCCAGAAAATATTGTACCTGGTGTTTAAATTCAGGGGACCGTACAATCGCTTTAAAATATCCGCCTTCGACTGCCTCCATTGTTCTGTCATCGCACATGCCAAGTACTTAATGAGTGGTAATCGTCCGACCAACACCAGTGTTGAACCGATTACATCCAACTATCAAGCAATTTTCGTAGTTGTTTACAATTGATCTTACATTATAAAAAGTAAGTTGTTTGCTGTTTTTAAGAAGATAGCATTTTAATAAGTAAATTTTTTGTTACTTCAAAGTAATATATGAACTGTAACTGTCTATTAAACTGATTTAAAATAATCCAAACTCTGAAACCAAAATATTTGGCTTAATTTTAGATTGATATAATGTGAAATAAAAATCATGTGCATTTCATGCGAAATAAAAGTGTCACGGAGAAAAGAAGTGCATCTTAAGTATTTGAAGTATGAAAACTAAAATTTTCTACTTTTTATTTATCTTACGAAATCATACGGAAATTTAACTTTTATCACAGCTACATAAAAATTCATGTTTAATGATTAAATCTGAATCTTTGCATCTGCATATAATGCAGCAAATTTACAAAAATACCCCACACACTGTTTTAAAAAAAAATTACGATTAATCATGCGTGTTCAATTTATTCAATAATTGTGATTATTTCACTTTTGCTTTCCTTAATTTGATACATAAATATATATATATATATATATATATATATATATATAAAATATAAAACACATAAATCACCAGTAAAAACAATCCCGAGATTATTAGATTGGAAGATAATTCATTTGATGGTTAGCAGCAATCCATTTCATTGTCAATTCATCTGTTGGAAACACAAGAGGGCTGCTTTAGGGTCTGTTTTATAATTACATTTACAAAAGGATACAACACATTTGTTCCCTATTTAAAAAACTAATAATCATAAATAAAATTTCTCCTCGCAATGCAAAGCAAATGTATAGAAGCGCGAATGTATGTACGTATTAAAAAATCAGCCAATACACAACTACGTCATACAATTTAGTGTTGCCAGCTCTGTGGCATTATCTACAGGATGGTGTTGATCAGAGAGTAAGACCGAGGATAGCTGTTAACGTGTGAAACATCTGTGTTCCACCGATATTTATTAAAAAAAATAAAATATTTACCTATACATTTTTGGCAATTAACATACAGACATACAAGCTATCAAAATTTTTAGAATGAATATATGACCACACAGATATCAAGCCATCAAAATTTTAGAAAAACAATGAGTAACAGACTGCATATCTATAGTATTACTCCACTATGGTAAATTGAAGTTCAGCTTCTGAAAAGACTGGAACATCATTTATACAGTCTATTGGAATTGAA
Organism: Maratus michaelseni; assembly: GCA_963931845.1. Classification (NCBI taxonomy): domain Eukaryota; kingdom Metazoa; phylum Arthropoda; class Arachnida; order Araneae; family Salticidae; genus Maratus; species Maratus michaelseni. The sequence goes on along the minus strand of OZ007597.1, from coordinate 100,422,506 downwards.
GACTCATATTGAAAGATATGTTTTCTATTTTAGATTATTTTAATGCAGTTTCTTGTCTTATCTATCAGATCATTTCTTTATAATATTTATCGAAACCACGGTGATAACACCTAGTTTGTCGGCTTTAGAAGTTTAAACCTGCACCTTCATCTAATCAGTGTTAGATATTGGTAAAAAATATTAGACTGCAGTGCGAAATCCTTGCATAGAGTCGCTGGTCATATTAATTATTTCAGATGTCAACATCCCTTTTTCTACTCACATATCAAATAGACCAGGAGGCGACAGCACAAACAATCACCTCATCGAGTTCATGGCTGAAATTCCAGGATTAGTTAAAACCTGATTCGCATATTAAAACGCAATCGGTCTGCCAAGTCATATCTTGGTGGAAAACACCCGAAAACCCGATTTTAGCGGTTGGCTCGTAGGTTTACCATTGTGTGTTCCTGCTCCCAATCCTCCATGTTTTTATACCTTTGGGTGCAGGAAAACACAATGGTAAACCTACGAGTAAACCGCTAAAATCGGGTTTTAAGGTGCTTTCCACCAAGATATGACTTGGCAGACCGATTGCGTTTTAATATGCGAATCGAGTTTTAACTAATTCTGGAATTTCAGCCGTGAACTCGATGAGGTGACTGTCTGTGCTGCCGCTTCCCGATCTAAAACGGACAACGATTAATAAGGTATCCTTTGATAGGTTTTTGAAAGGCCTTTATCTATAGAACACTCATATTTCGTTAAAACACGTTGTTTGACTAAAAATTGTATCCTCACAATAATTTCACAGTTTGCAGCGCGAAGGCATCACATGTGTCAACTGGTATATACAGGGTGATTCGTTACCGAGTGTACAAACTTTGAGGGATGGTACAACTCAGTAAAACAAATTTTTTTGTGTCTGAAAGCAAGATCGAAATCCACATATTTAGTCATCTTGCTGCAAGTCGAATCCGAGTTTTCGTTCATAACTTTCACCGTAATGGAGATATTTTACCGATACCTTCAACAGACATACTTCACAATAATTGCTGAAAATGGCTACGATCTGCGTCCAAACAACTTTGACCTAGACACTTCGTAATTCGGAATGTAGATCACGGTACATATGGATCACTGACATAATGAGAGGTCTTCCCGCGATATTTATCGTATTCCACACAAAGTTAAGTAAGTCTGTTGAATATATCTGTAAAATATCTTCATGTACGAAAACTCGGGTTCGAATTGCAGTGAGGATTTATCACTGTTTGCGAACCAGTTTTTCTATATAAAAAGGTTTGTTTTACTGAGCTGCATGCCCCTTTAAAGTTTCTACACGTGGTAGAGTATCACTCTGTACAAAATTTCTTAGTCAACATCCCTTTTTCTAAGCACGTACAAAACACACAACTATGAAAGAAGTATCATACGAAAGGTTTTGAACAGGATTTTGATTCATTACGCTCACATTTCGTTAAAACACGATGATTGATTAACAAGAACAACAAATCATGCGTCAAGCATTGATTGTGAAACACTTTCCAACATATTCAGAATATTATTACAAAACTTCATAGATTAACAAAGTGAAAAAGACATTTAAGCAAACACTTCAGAAAATGCATAACACATTGGAAAACCCATTTTCAGAAATTATCACCTATAGTCAGAATTCTTGTGTACAGCTCCATTAATGATCTGTAGATTTGTATATACAGGGTGTTTTTTTTTAAACTGACGCTATTCAGAGCCGCCGGTAGCTCGTTCTAATAACTGGATTGACACAAAATTTTGTGAATGGACTAAGAAAACCATGGGAAAAAGGATTCCAAAAAAAAAAATAATTAGTTCCAATCACCACCGATAGGGGGAAATGTGGCGCTGGGGTAATTTATGCAACTGAGAATTAGCATAAAATACGGGCAATAAATGAAAATGGAAATTTTTACTTACGCAAGCGACAGTAGCGCCAATAGTTTAAGTTATAAATGCATGCGAAAAACAAACAATTTCAGCTCACGTTGAAAATGAATCTCAAGTTACCGCAGCACGCGTTACTTGTGAAGTTCTATTATTGTAACCAGTGCAATGCACCAGCCGCTCTTCGTTTACTTAGAACACGCCATAAACTGCGCAAAGAACTTTTATCCGTTAATGTATTGAAAGCAATGATTCTGAAATTCGAAGAAACAGGCTCGCTAGCAGTTCGGTCAGACAGAGGACGTAAACCGGTGGCAGAAAAAGTGATAATGGATATTTCAACTGCGATCAAGAAAGGGAAAGTGTAAATTATGAATAAAACATGGCATTTTATCCAAATTATTAATTTTGTCTGTTTCTGATGTTTTTTTTTTTTCAATATACAGCGTCACATTTCCCCCTATCGACGGTGATTGGAACTAATTTTTTTTTTGTTGGAATCTTTTTCCCATTGTTTTCTTAGTCCATTCACAAAATTTTGTGTCAATCCAGTTATTAGAACGAGCTACTGGCGGCTCTGAACAGCGTCAGTTTAAAAAAAAACACCCTGTATATTACTCAGTATGCTAAATTTAGTTCAGTTAAGAAACGCATAGCACGGTTGAAAAGTCTCCCTCAGCAATTTCCGTCAATAAATGGAAATGTACCTCAGATCTTTTGTGTAGCCCTGTATATAATCTATATAATTTTCACAAACCAGGTAATATGCCAACTATAAGATACATTTTAAAACGAATACCACAACTGAATACGCACTTCCAGCAATTATTGCTCATTCACAGGACTGTTACCGAATATTTTTGTGTGTTCCTGTAAATGTACGATAAATGCTATGTACACAATATTCTACAGTAAGCATCTTGTACATTGTGTCCTCAATTATGTATGTCAATCTCAATATATTAGAAAAATGTAACATCATTAACCGGGCTTGACAAATAGGGTCGCCAGGTTGCCACTGACGACCAAGTTTTTGTATCCGGCTTCCAAGTTATTTAGTCTGTTGTTTTTATTATTATTATCATTCATAATTTTTTGTAAAAAAATTGACCTAAGAAGTTGACCTTAGAACACAAAAAGCAATTTTTATTCTGTGTTTTGGCATTTTTAATTTTGTAAAACTAAACTTTGTAAATTAAAAATATATTTAAATAATAATAATAATAATAATAATAATAATAAACAGAATTATTTGACTGACTTCGACAGAAAAATGGACAAAAAATGTTTTTCTGTTTTACTATTTCATCGATGTCCCTTCATCAGGTACAGATTTTTATAGCACTCCTATCCGGACATCGGAAGTCTTCGGCAATCAGCATGTTCTGAACATACCGATTAATCCAGTTTTTATAGAATTTCTCTTTTATTTAACAGATAAATAATTTTGATAAATTTCATTAGAGAACTGGGTTTATATTATCGTTCTAAATTATGTAGCAATTTCAAACTATGTAACTAATAATTCTAAAATTATGCTTATTTGTTTTTAATCAGTTATTTTGTAAAAAACTTTTGTTCTTTTTGAAAATCAGTGTCGGTGGAAGGGAAAGGGGGGGGGGGGGTAATATTTTTTACTGGCGACTAGAATTTTTTGCTGGCTACCAGATTTTCTCAAATTTCTGAAGCCCTGATCATTAAAATACATAGCAAATGTTTCCCCCCCCCCATAGACCATAACACAAAATAATTTTTTTAAATGTACTAACGTAAACGAACTAAACAAACTGTAAACGAACTAAAAAAGTTACCCAGTTCATTTCCACTACCGAACATGCCATGATAAACATCAATAACATACATTAATTGCATTACAATCGGAGTATATTTACGCAAATTAGAGCACGGACAGACGGCAAACAGACAGATGGACAGACAGACGTACAGACCCATTTCATAAACACTTTTCAACTGTGTTAGAAAGTATTAAAAATTGCAGTTAATTAAAAATGAATGAAAAAAACGCATCAGAAAATAATAAGTCTGCAATGCGAAACCTTCGCACGGGTCCACTGGTTCTTTTATAAAAGTTCGTATACAATTCGGAAATATATCTCGCGAATAGTTTGAAGAATAAAGTAGCGAACTTCAAACTTAACTAATCATATCTTATGAGGGATATTATGTGTTTTGTTTTGTTTTCATTTCTTGAAACGCAATAATTTTTCATTGATTGGATGCATTCGTAAAAGAGAAGTTGCTTATTAGCGATATACTAGTAGATAAATATGACGAAAGTGAAGCATATGTTAAAACTAGTTGAGTGTGACAATCTCAAAATTTTCTTCTGTGTCATACATGTTAATACTTCCAAATTCGCTATCACAATGAAAAAATAAAATCACAGTCTATGCCCATCATGAGGATTCTAAAATTTTATCAAATTCCATGCATTAGTTTTTGACATATAGCTATTGGGAAAATAGTGAAAAATGCAACACAGCAGTGTCACTTGCAATATGATTTGCACGAAAACCTAATCAGCAACAATTTATGTCAACTTCTAAATGAATCTGAAGTTTGATTAAAATCCGTGAATTAGTTCTTGAGATAGAGCTAATGCGGAAATCTGGGAAAATGCAGCACAGCAGAGCAATCTTTCGGGTGATTTACACAAAACATTAATCAGCACCAATTTATATAAACGTCTAACAGAATTTAAAGTTTCATTAAATCCCGTGTATTAGTTCTTGAGATAGAGCGCCTAAAAATTTTTGCCACATACAGTCATACAGATAGAGAGACAGACAGACTCACAGACAGACCATTTTCTAAAAGGAGTCAAATCGTGTTCAGGACCTTATTGCACTCTTTTATTTAATTTGTTTCTTTAACGTAAAGATGGAATATTGTAATACATTTTTCACCCATTTTCTGATATGCTAGGATATCGGATTATAAAAAGTATGTTCTTGGGTGTATTTCTAATGGAAAGAGTTTAATAAAAGAAATAAATAATAAATAAAATAATTGTTGTCTGAGTGCAACGAAGACTCATACACAGCGCAGTATTACTTTGCCCCATATATAGCTACGATGGATATTAAAAGCTTTCGTCAAGCATAACTCAAAAAATATTTAACGGATTTCGTTCAAATTTTTACAGCAGGTACCTATAAAGGTGACAACGACGTCTATTTATTACCAAGAATAAATGTCAAACCGTTCGGAAATTATATTTGTTGTAATTGTGAATTCATTTCCTGTTGCATCATCCAAAACCCCCTTTTTCTTCTCAAAGTTTTGAAACATAAAAAGCACCTACGCAGTGTAGAGGTAGGGATGTACTTCGATTTGCAGAAAAGAGACAGTGAGACTTTGACGCCTGCGCGCAACATTGTTTATTACGTAACTTTTTCAGAACATTTTTATTAGAACTTTCGTTTTGAACTCTAAGTTTAAGTATAGTTTAGTATTGTTTGTGATTATGATTGTAAGAGAGCGTGTCGCTCCGTATTAGAAATGTATATAATGATTTGTGTTCGTGATGTGATTTATCAATTAAATCGTGATGTCTTCTAATACCTTGAATTTATTTGAGTCAATAGTGTATTCATGCTGAAAAAGGATTTAGTTTTTTGAAATATAAGGAATTATGAAGACCGCGGAGCACCGATGTCCCTTTTGGAACTTAGAGGTAAGAAAAGTTGTTTCTTACTAAATTTATTAGAAATCAATTACATTGAAATTGATTATTTACATGTTGCAACTCTCAATTGAATTAGTAATATAGGCAGTTGGAGTTGCCACATAACTGGCATCCCTGCCGGGATTCGGTGGCTCCGTAGATGATTGGAATTAGAGATTAGAAAGTTAATTAGAAGTTAGTTAACTAGAATTGAACATTAAGAATGGATAAATTAAAGAAATCAAGGACGCCAGTGCGTTCCAACTTCACAAAGTTGATAAAAGAAATAGAAGATACTTTGCAGGCTAAATGTGATGATATCGATAGTCTGTCATCTCTTTTAGATAGGTTAGAATCAAAACATGAAGAGCTCTCATTAATAGATAAACAAATTTTAGATAATTTATCTGAAGATAAAAATTGTCAACAAGACGCCTTCGATTCGGAATATGAGCAAATAGACAAGTATAATATAAATTACTGGGAAAATAAAAATAAACTATCTAGATACATCAAAAAATTAGAAAAAGAGAGCAATCAGGATACCTCTTTGTCATTAGACAGTATGGCCACAAGAAGAAAGTTTAAATTACCCAAATTAGAGCTTAAGCCCTTTAATGGCGACATAAAAAATTGGCTATCTTTTTGGGGGCAATTTGAAAATATCCACGAAGATCCCGAAATAGTAAATGAAGATAAAATACAGTATCTTATTCAGGCTACCCAAAAGGGATCTAGAGCTAGGGAAATCGTGGATTCTTTTCCCCCTACAGCCGATAGCTATCCTGAGGCGATACAATCGTTGAAGGCACGGTTCGGTAGAACAGATATTTTAGTCGAAGTATACATACGCGAAGTACTAGGATTAGTTATTAAGCCTTGCGCGGTAGCGCAAGGCTTATTTATTTCCAGTGTGACATCCTAATGTTAATTTAACACAGGAAATCCCATTGAACGAGTTAATTTACTAGAGTTTTTCCGACTTTTTGTACGCGCTTCCACAAATTTTCTTCAAAACACCTAATTCTGCAAAAAAATAAATCCTCCAATCAAAAAACTCTAAATGTAGTAAACGTGGAGTCTTTAAATTAAAGTCCAAATACTGCTCAAAGTGATGAAAATAACATAACACGGAATATTTAAAATAATTAGCTAAAATTTGGCACGCGATGATCGATAGATTGAAGAAGCAATAAAAATAAAAACAAATAATAATTTTTCACGTTTCCCAGTTTTGGCCAATTTAAGCACCTGCTAGCCTTGGACATGCGATCTCGTGGTATATGTTTACTATTTCAAAAATATGCGAGAATATTGTATTTATCTTTAAGATCCGAAGATGTCACCAATAGTTGTAAACGATCTACATTGAAAAGGTATTTTAAATATTCCGTGTTATGTTTTTATCACTTTAAGCAGTATTTGGACTTTAATTTAGATGTTACTGCCTTTATCAAAATTGGATGAATGTTCGATATTTACTTATCTAGTGATCCTGTGATGTTATGAAATGCGTTTTCAAATTTCTCTCTTAATCGATGATTACTAAAATTCAACATGGTAAAAAAATGCAAATTTTCTGGTTGCAAGAGTTATGCACGATACTTTTACAAAGACTATATGCTGGGAGTTTTGTTTTTCCCTTTTCTTAAACCACAGAAAAACTTGAGTAAATGTAACGAATGGCTTTCTGCTTGTGGTATAACAAATACAGAAACGGTGACTAGAGACTGGTATGTTTGCTCTCGGCATTTCATTGATTTAAATGGCCCAATCGAAGAGTATCCTAACCCTATACAAAGAGTATCTCTGTCTGAACCGTTAAGTGATACATCAAATAAATATTCACGATATTATCGAGGAAATCGTGAAATTAAGTCAAGGAGTGAGCCTGAATTGTGTAATGATTAACTTGGGTCCTAACATTTTTGAAAGTAGCATGTCTTATGTTGCTTTATCCAGAGTCACAAGTTTAGAAGGTTTACATCTTCTTAAATTTGATGCAAGTAAAGTTTATGCCTCACCAAATGCTATTAAGGAATATAATCGTCTTAGAAAGGAATACAGATCTGATTTGCCACAATTAGCTGTATGTTCCAGAAAATACCCTGAGAGTAAAATGGTTGTTTCATCTGACATATCAGTAATTGTTAGTGAGAAAAATAATAAAAACCATATTACTGATTTAAATTACTTTGTCTTTAAAGGCTTTACAAATACAGATCGTTTGTGTTACGCAAATGCTATGTTGCAAACTCTCTTCTGTATCCCAGAATTAGTTAAAAAAAATTCAGGAAAGAGTTATTGATCCTGGTCCTACAACAAAAGCTTTGAAACAAATATTCACTACTTTGCAAAATCCACAGATTGAAACCGTAGATACACTTGAAGTCAGAAAACCACTTCATGTAAAGTTTCATGATGGTACTGATCAAGACCCGTTAGAATTTCTTGATTACATACTGGAAAATTTGTAAAAACAAAAAGTCAATGCCATAGATCTTTTTCAAATGAAGCAAGATCTTTGGGAGAAATGTGGTAATTGCCCAAGTTATCGAGATATATGTATTAGTACAGAACCATTTATTGCATTTATTGTGAGATTTCCACATGACTTTAATAATAGGGAAGATGCAGTTGATTTCAATGATCTCCTAACACGATGGCAGACTGAAAACATTGCCTGTGTTCATTGCAAAAACAGAACTAAAATGTGTCAAACTCGATTAAATTCTTGTGGAAAATATTTGTTTGTGCAACTAGCCAGATTTTCTTCAACAAATGTCTCTATGGGTCCGAATAAAACTTTTAAAATTACGTGCCCTATAACAGGATTTTCAAACCAAAAGGTTTTAATAAATAATATAACCTTTAAAACAAAATCTGCTATTTTGCATAAAGGAAAGTTCATTGATTCAGGCCATTATATAACAATGGTGCATTCGGCATAGTCCTATTTCAAGCCACCATTTGGCGCTTTTTAAAAATGATGCCACATTGGCGATTTCTAAATAGTTTACTTACATTTATCATATTGTAACCCACAATAAGAAAGTGGTAAAATGTTGCCATTCTTAATTTTTAAATAGTTACACATAGGAAAAGTAATGAATTTAGCGATAAAAACGTCACTGAAAAATAGATTGCATTTATACGAGAGTAACAATGTAACGAATGTCAAATTTTATTCGTTCAAAACAATTTGGACAAAAGAATGATAATTTAAATACAGAATTAGTAAATTATACCATACACAGTTGATTTTTTTTAGATACTGCATTTATGAGTGAAATAAAATATTTTATTTGACAAATTAAAAAAGATAGATATAAAAAAGATGATATGAGCAATAAAAAACAACATTTTATACACATTTCATCGATATTACGTAAAAGTTAACGATTAATGTGAAGTTGAAAAAACGAAAATACACGAAATTCGTTAATGCCGCGATCACTGTACTGCACGTATGATCGCTTCGCGAACACAAAACCGAAAAAAGAAAACATCACTGGATACAGAAAACGCGTCGTATCAGAATCCCAAGAAATACACGAAATTCGTTAATTCCGCGATCACTGTACCGCACGTATGATCGCTTCGCGAACATGAAACCGAAGAAAAAACATCACTGGATACAGCAACCTCTTCGCATCGGAATCCCCAAAAATACATGAAATTAGTTAATGCCGCGATCACTGTACCGCACGTATGATCGCTTCGCGAAATGAAACCGAAGAAAAAACATCACTGAATACAGCAACCTCTTCGCATCGGAATCCCCAAAAATACATGAAATTAGTTAATGCCGCGATCACTGTACCGCACGTATGATCGCTTCGCGAACATGAAACCGAAAAAAAACATCACTGGATACAGCAACCTCTTCGCATCGGAATCCCAAAAAATACATGAAATTAGTTAATGCCGCGATCACTGTACCGCACGTATGATCGCTTCGCGAACATGAAACCGAAAAAAAAAACATCACTGAATACAGCAACCTCGTCGTATCGGAATCCCCAAAAATACACGAAATTAGTAAATGCCGCGATCACTGTACGGCACGTATGATCGCTTCGCGAACATGAAACCGAAAAAAAAAACATCACTGGATACAGCAACCTCTTCGCATCGGAATCCCAAAAAATACATGAAGTTAGTTAATGCCGCGATCACTGTACCGCACGTATGATCGCTTCGCGAACATGAAACCGAAAAAAAAGAACATCACTGGATACAGCAACCTCGTCGTATCGGAATCCCCAAAAATACACGAAATTAGTTAATGCCGCGATCACTGTACGGCACGTATGATCTCTTCGCGAACATGAAACCGAAAAAAAAACATCACTGGATACAGCAACCTCGTTGTATAGAGATCACAAAAATACACGAAATTTGTAAATGCGGCGATCACTATACCGCATGTATGATCGCTTCGTGAACATGAGACTTCCATGAAAACTGCAATCAATTAATTTATACTGTTCTAAAGTAACAAGAGTAACCACTCACATACATAAAAAAAAAAAAATCAAGCTTTAAATAAAGAAGCAGATGATGAAATTTTTTCAATGCTTTTTTTTCTTTTAATATCATATATCGCATAACCATTTAATGACGTAAGTGTTATTTAACTGTATTAAAAAAACATGTTTTAAATAACTTATAAATCATTAAATATCATTAAAATACAAATAAACGTCGAATAAAGAATCACTAGATGACGTAACAAATACGTCATACGTAACAAACGCGTCATCACAAAAAATATCATTGCTCAGCCTTTCCAACAATAAAAGAGCTACATCTGGCTAACTATCGACGATTTGGCACGATTTCGCCAAATGGTGGTCTCAAATAGGAACCAACCGGTGCATTCAAATGAAAACGAGATCAATAAATGGACTGTTTGTGACGATATGAAAATAACAGATCGTACACGTTTTGTAAAAAATCTTGCAGATGTTTACATTTTGCTTCTACAGAAATGTTAAATTAAGAAATTGTCAATATAAGGTAAAATATTTATTCAGCTACAAAAAGAAATATTTTGCTGAAAATTTTATCCTCCATAACTACACATTTTATAACAAAATCAGAATACAGTTGTTTCATATATACTCATTATTATTTTTATGCTTCTTATGTGATAAAACAACATAAGATTTTATTAATAGCATTCACACACCGCTTACTAGTGTCTATTTCCAAAGTGGTTGCAAATGTATTTTACACGATGGAATAAAATTATTTGCAAAAATGAACATGATTCGTTTATTATCATTATGAAGATGAGAAACAATCCGTTAAAGTCCGTTATATACATTTTTTTTGTTAAAAATTACTTTTATTATTTTAATTGTTTACAGAATAATCAATGTTTGAACTGTATATTTCATATTACCAATACTGATTTTGATATGTGCAGTCTTTCACATACTTGCCTCGTTTGAATCTTATCTGCTTCATATTAAATTGTTATTAAAAAACTTGAGATATTAAAAAAAAGGAACTTGCAAAGCAAATTAAAAAAATAAATTTATTTCCATATTGTTAAGCCCGAGAAGGGACAGATATTAAAATTATTTTATTTAGTCAATGCTACAATAATGTTGCATTTTTATATTAAATCTTGCGCAGTCTATTTAATCTTAAAAATTTAAATTTAAATTTGAAACATGATATTAAAGCAACTTTAAAACATTTCATTTAGAAATCTAAATAAATCTTCAACTTTTTTTTTCAGTTTTACATGCATTATGCAAAATTTGTATTGTAGCAAATTCTAACAGACAAGAAACATGAGAAGTTCAAATAATTTAAAAAGTTGAAGATTTATTTAGATTTCTAAATGAAATGTTTTAAAGTTGCTTTAATATAATGTTTCAAATTTAAATTTAAATTTTTAAGATTAAATAGACTGCGCAAGATTTAATATAAAAATGCAACATTATTGTAGCATTGACTAAATAAAATAATTTTAATATCTGTCCCTTCTCGGGCTTAACAATATGGAAATAAATTTATTTTTTTAATTTGCTTTGCAAGTTCCTTTTTTTTAATTAATAATTCTTTAGGACAAGGCCAGAGACTGTCCCTTGTTAAGTTGTATGATAAAATAGAAACATACCTTCGGTCATTAAAAATGTTAGGCGTATCGAGCGAAAACTATTCTTCGATTTTATATCCATTGGTCGAATCAGCATTGCCTTCAGATATTCTTAAATTATGGGAAAGACATCTTGGCACTTTATCTGTTAATGATAAAGATAAAGATCAGGGAATTAATAAATTAGATACTTTAATGAAATTTTTACAAATTGAAGTTGAAATGGAGCAAAAGGTCAAATTGGCTAAGAGTGGGTTTTCTTTCGATAAAGATGTCTCAGTAAATAGAGAACTTAGATTCGATCGTAAGGATAAAAATTTTTCCCTTCCTACGGCGGCCGAACTGTATAATGCAGATGATAAAAAATTGGAAGAACAGTGTGTTTCTTGCGAAAATAAACACCGTAGTCAAAATTGTAGAGCGGTATGGAAAATGACACTCGCGAAGAGAAAAGATGCTTTATTAAAAAAAGGAGCTTGCTTTCGATGCTTCAATGCCAACCACTTGGCTAAAGCTTGTAAAATTAAAACTAATTGTACTCATTGTGGGAAAAATCACCACCAGTTCATGTGTATAGAAAAGAATAAAATTAACTTAGGTGATAATTCTAAAGATGATTCTACTCCTAATAAAGATTGTATGCTTGCGAATACAACTTCTAGAAAAAGGGTTTTGTTCCAAACATTGGTTGTACGCATATACAATGGGGATATCGTACGAAATGTTAGAATTTTATATGACACGGGATCGCAACGGTCGTATATATCAAAATTTGCTGCTAACATGTTAGGATATAATAGTATAAGTAAAGAAATAATAGTGCATAGTTTATTTGGGGGTCGACAATGTGAAGAACTACACGATAGATATTTAATTAATTTAGGAAATATGGATAATAGTTATCGATGTAAACTTGAGGTATTAGACCAACAAAAAATTTGCTCTGAAATTTCACCTATACCGGAAGGATCCTTTATTAATGAAATAAAACGGTACGGAATTTTATTGACTGATAGAGTCACTAAAACTAATGATTTACTATACGAATTTTCTCCTGATGAAATTCATGTGTTAATTGGTGCAGATGTCGCCGGAAAATTATTTACCGGAAATTTAAAACAATTACAGGGCGGATTAGTTTGCATGGGAACTCGTTTAGGTTGGACAATTCTCGGGAAAACTGAAGGTTATGAAAATAAAAATATGAACAATTTAGTTTTCTTGCTGCATGTCAAAGAGGCAAAAATTTCCGAGTTATGGCACCTTGACACTTTAGGAATTCGGGATCCTGGGGAGAAAAAGGGTAGAGAAGAGATAGAGTTAGCCACTAAAGAACATTTTCTTAGTAATATAAGAGTAGATGACGAGGGTAGATATGAAGTTAGTCTTCCATGGATACAGGGCCACCCTAGACTACCCAGTTACGAAAATATCGCTCGACGTAGATTAAAAACATGTGTCGATTCATTAAAAAAGATAGGAAAATTAGGTGATTATAATCAAATATTTAATGAATGGTTAGACGAGAAAATAATTGAAAAGGTTGATCAGAGGAAAACGTTAGGTAGTGAGCATTTCCTTCCTCATAGAGCAGTGTTTAAAGAAAACTCCACTACAAAAGTGCGGCCGGTTTTTGATGGTTCAGCTCGGGAAAAGGACTCACCATCGATAAATGATTGTATTGAAAAGGGGCCTAACCTCGTAGAACTGATTCCTTCTGTTTTAAACAGATTTAGATTGGGGAAAATAGGGGTAATTGCTGACATAAAAAAGGCTTTTTTACAGATTGGTATTAAAGAAAAAGATCGATCATTCTTGAAATTTCTATGGTATGAAAAAGGGAACCCTCAAAAGTTGATAACGCTTCAACATAGAAGAGTAGTATTTGGCATTTCATATAGCCCCTACCTTCTAGGTGCCACGTTAGAATATCATTTGAAAAATGCACCTGAACAATTTAAAAACACTGCGTTAAAATTGTTAGAGTCATTTTATGTAGACAACTGTGTTACGAGTGTTGATAATAAGGAACAGCTAAACAGATTTATCGAAGAGTCAAAAACTCTTCTTAGCAATGCTAAATTCGAGCTTCGCGGGTGGGAGCATAGTTTTCGAGAAGTTTTTACAGGGGAAAATGTCCCTGTTTTAGGGCTAATGTGGGATTTTAGAAGGGATACACTAGCAGTTGATTTAAAAGAAATTTCAGAGGATGATCGCCTTGTAACTAAAAGAAACATTTTATCGTCTGTACACAGAATTTTTGATCCTATCGGATACACATGTCCTGTAACATTAGAACCTAAAATATTATTACAGGAGTGTTGGAAAGCTAAAGTGACATGGGACACGGAATTACCTGTTTCTATCAAGAAAAAATTTGAAAAATGGAAAAAACAATTAGGAAAATTAGGGACTATTGAAATACCTAGGTGTTTTTCTCGAGATGCAGATAAGTTGCATTCATTACACGTTTTTTGCGACGCTAGTAAAGTAGCGTATGCTACGTGTATATTTATACGGACCGAAAATGAGAATGGCGGTTTCTGTCAGTTGGTTCAAGCAAGAAGCCGAGTTGCTCCTATGAAAACAATTTCTATTCCGCGGTTAGAATTACTGGCTTGTAATATTGGGGCTAGATTAGCAAGTAGTGTTAAAACTGATTTGAAATTAGATAACATTGCCAATTTTTATTGGACTGATTCGGCCAATGCGCTTTACTGGATAAAAAGAAATGAAAATTGGGCACCTTTTGTTTACAACCGAGTGACCGAAATTCGCTCATTAAGTGATCCTTCAAAATGGCACTTTATTCCTGGCCAATTGAATCCTGCTGACCTGCCTTCAAGGGGTTGTACCGCTGAGGTTTTAGCCCGAGATAAATGGTGGGAGGGACCGCAGTGGTTGAGAAAACCAATGGACGAGTGGCCTAAATCAGAAATGTTTCCCGATTTTGAAACAATCGATGCAGAAAGAAGAAAAACAATTATTAGTGCTACGAATGTAGATGTTCACAGTGAACAATTTTACACTAGAATTTCTTCCTACGATAAATTAGTAAAAGTAATCGCGTGGATATACAGATTTTACAAAAATTGTAAGAAAGCTAAAGAAGAGAGAGAATTTAAAATTTTAACTGTAGAAGAGCAGAATGAAGCTGAAAATGTATTGTTGAAACTAGTTCAAAAATCATTTACTGGTCCTCAAGACAAACGTCTAAAGGCATTTCAGACCATGACAGATTCGGCTGGAGTTCTGCGACTGAAATCACGAATACATTTAAGAGAGGATCTTATGAATTTCAGATTTCCTATTATCCTCCCACATGACCATCCCGTAGTTGAAAAATTAATTAGATTTAGACATTTAAAACTAGGACATGCTGGTGTACAAATTATGATGTCTAATTTAAGGGAAGATTTTTGGATCTTAAAATTCCGAAAAACTGTCAGAAAAATTATTAGAACCTGTGTAAGATGTAGACGACACGATTTTAAACCAGTAGAAATTTCCACTCCTCCCTTACATGAAGATAGAGTAAGAGAAGCTGCCATTTTCCAAATTGTTGGTCTGGATTATGCCGGTCCGCTTATTCTTAAAGAAAATAGGAAAATCTGGCTAGTAATATACACTTGTGCTGTTTTTCGAGCAGTTCATTTTGAACTAGCTACCTCATTATCAACTGAAGTGTTTTTAATGACGTTGAGAAGATTCATAGCCCGTAGAGGCAGACCTTCTATTATCTATACAGATAATGGTAAAAATTTTGTAGGAGCGGAAAATTTGTTGAAAGAAATAAACTGGAATTCAGTACAAAATGATAGTATATCAAGGAAAATTATTTGGAAATTTATACCTCCTTCAGCTCCGTGGTGGGGAGGGTTGTGGAAGCGATTGATTGGCCTAACCAAGAGAATACTCAGAAAGGTTTTAGGAAAAAGTTCTCTGAATTACGAAGAAATACAAACCATTATATGTGACCTAAAAAGTGTTATCAACAGTCGCCCGCTTACTTATGTGTCAGAAGATTTAAATGATCTCGTACCTCTCACTCCGTCCATGTTCTTGCTAGAAGTGAAAGGTAGTGGTACACCCGATATTGATATTCTAGATGCCAAATCATTGAACAAAAAGCTTGTTTATCAACTGAAAATAAGACAAGACCTTCGTAAACGATTTAGATCTGAATATTTAGGCCAATTGCGACAACCTAGTAGATGGAAGAAAATACAGAAATCTTTAGCAATAGGTGATGTTGTGATTGTTTCCAGTGACAATAATAAAAGAATTGATTGGCCTCTGGCCAAAGTGATTGAAAATTTTCCATCTAAGGATGGACACATCCGCTTAGTGAAAATAAGAATGAAAACTGGGGAATATTTAAGACCTACAAGCAGGTTAATACCCTTAGAAGTATCACAAGATAACGACAGTATGAGAAACCATTTCAAGGACATTAAAAAGAAACAAGATTTCAATGAACATAAAGGTGCTAGTAATCCTCCTAGTGGTTCGGTCAGCGACAGTACATCGGACGTTTCGGTTCGTCGCTCCAGATACGGGCGTATCATAAAACATCGAACGAATTGGATTTGAGTTTCAGATCTCGAAACTCAAAGGTGGGAGGATGTTGTAATTGTGAATTCATTTCCTGTTGCATCATCCAAAACCCCCTTTTTCTTCTCAAAGTTTTGAAACATAAAAAGCACCTACGCAGTGTAGAGGTAGGGATGTACTTCGATTTGCAGAAAAGAGACAGTGAGACTTTGACGCATGCGCGCAACATTGTTTATTACGTAACTTTTTCAGAACATTTTTATTAGAACTTTCGTTTTGAACTCTAAGTTTAAGTATAGTTTAGTATTGTTTGTGATTATGATTGTAAGAGAGCGTGTCGCTCCGTATTAGAAATGTATATAATGATTTGTGTTCGTGATGTGATTTATCAATTAAATCGTGATGTCTTCTAATACCTTGAATTTATTTGAGTCAATAGTGTATTCATGCTGAAAAAGGATTTAGTTTTTTGAAATATAAGGAATTATGAAGACCGCGGAGCACCGATGTCCCTTTTGGAACTTAGAGGTAAGAAAAGTTGTTTCTTACTAAATTTATTAGAAATCAATTACATTGAAATTGATTATTTACATGTTGCAACTCTCAATTGAATTAGTAATATAGGCAGTTGGAGTTGCCACAATATTAAAAAAATAGATAAAAAAGCACAATTAAAGTACATACGTCACTAAATTTTATGCGTACGTCATTTTCACTGGCCGGTGGGAGATTTTCGTAGACAATCGGAATTCAAAAGTTCAAGGAGTACATGGAGCAAAATAATATGCAAGCACTAATATTCAGCACAATAAAATATATTTCAATTTAGAAGAAATCGAAAATTAATCTGGATTTTTTTTCTGTTTGAAAGAAAACCCCCGCAATAACTTGGTAGACTTGGTATTAGAGATTTGGCGCAAATCTCAGCAATAGTAGCTTTTTTTATTTCGCGTGTGTAAATTAAAATATATATATATATATTTGGTGTTTAAAGAAAAGATTTCGATTTATGGCATTATTTCTTTTTTTTTCTCTTTTTAGCATTTTAAATGGGATTAATGAAAGGCATGTATTTTAAATTAAATGAGTGAAAGGTTTATATTTAAGTGAAATGAATTCAATATGAAAATGTTATAGAAACAATATTTGGCGATTTATCAACTGCGCCTGGATAACATAAAAGTACCAATATATCAAACGGTATGTAGTATGTGAAATTATTATAATCACCCATCGTAACAAAAAAAAAAAAAAAAAAAAAAAAAAAAAAAAAAAACTAATATTCTGCATTCAGAGGGAAAAATCCATCTCCTGCGCCGTAAGATTTTGCGAGTTCTTTTTTGATGATAAATTTTTTGATGTGATTGTTGGGGTCTGCAGGATTTGGCTTACTTTTTCTAAATCTTATTTTTTTGCAAATGTAGTATTATGTAAATATATTTTTTTGCAGATATTTTTGTATTTTGTATATTTGGCATTCTATTTTGTATATTTTCTATTTGGCATTTGGAAAAGAGATTTTTACCTTTTTATCTGTGCCTTCGGAAATATTAAAAAATAAAAAAAGATTTACATATATCAAGCGTATAATGTTATGTTTTGCATTTTTATACGGACCACTTCTCCATTTTTAGACTTTAAATGCTATTTATTATTTACTAGCCGTTTATTAATTGTTTACAATTTACCCCCCTGGCAATAACAATTATTTATCACAAAAATGCCTTTTAGGTTTGTTAAATAAGTTTGTTTGTGTATTTTCATTACTTATTAAAATATCGAATATGGCGATAAAATTTTATTTTAGCATCGTGCTTAAATTTTTAAGATGGTGCAAAAACATGCTTTAATAAACGTATGTTTGTAAATATTTGAGAAACATGTTTTACTGCTCTCTTGAAAAATTTTGTAACATGCTAGAACTACCTTTTGGCACCATTTAAATTTTTTTTCGCCAACCGACATAGGATACGAAACTTTTCCCCATTCAGATACACAGGCAAGGCTGGTCTCAAACAAGAGTAAAGCTAGCAACAATATTGTTTTAACTCTATAAGAGTTACATTAATGATATTAAATGCTCCGATTGGCTTTGGGCCCAATTACGAAAGTTTCTCCTAAAAAAACTGTAGAAGAAGTTTTATACGTTTGTTTCAATTGAAGCTCGGTCTACAAGGTATTAGTTAATAATACAAACAACACTAATGGCATAGAGGAAAAAGTTTTATTTTAAATGTATAAATTTGAAACACTTCCCCCCCTACCCCTACCCCCCCCCCCCCCAAAAAAAAAAGAATTACAGTAATGAATTTTAAATGGCGTTAAGCCACGCTTTCACACATATGCAATTGGCTGCAAACGCGATAACGAAACTTACACTTAACTTAATAACATGTAGCTAATATAGCCCTCACGGTACTTAGCAGTTATACAGACCTTGTAGTTTTTTTAAAAAGCTTGAGACAATTCAGGTTTAAGAAGTTGAGATTTATTGTCAAATGATGTAAACAACTATGAACACAAAACTGATGAATTATTATTCAGGTTTATGTATGTATTTAAAAAAATTGCATCTGGTTACACTTATTAAATAAATTACATCTGTTTGCATTTAATAACTGATAAACGGCTTCTGTATATTAAATGAATTGTTTAAATATTGGGAAGAGGTGGCGAGAGGTAGAAAGACGAGTAAACAAACGGGTAGACAGACGGGTAGAGAGACGATTAGCGACATAGGTAGGCTGACGGGTAGAGAAACGAATAGACAGACGGCTAGAGAGAAAGGTCAAAAGAGGGTTGACAGGGGTAGCGAGATGGGTCACGAGACGAGTAGCGACACCGGTAGGCAGGAATATAGTGAGAAAGGTTGCGAGACGCGTAGCGTGATAGATAAATTGACGAGTAGAGAGATGAGTACAGAGACGAGTTGTCTGACGGGTAATGAGATTGGTAGCGAGTTGGGTACAAAAACAGACGGATAGTGAGACGGGTGTACAGACGAGTAGAGAGACAGTAGATGGGCACGGAGATGGGTAAGAAGATGGGTGGAGAGGCGTATAGCCAAACGGGTAGAGAGACAGATAGAAAAGTTGTGAGACATATAGACAAATGGATAGCGAAGTGGATAGAGACACGGCTAGACATGCAAGTAATTAGACGGATAGACAGACGGTTAGAGAAATAGATTGGCGGGTAGCGAGACCGGTAGAGAAATATAGAGACATGTAGCGAGACGTGTAGAGAGATAGACAATCGGTTAGAGAGACGGGCAGAATAACGGATAGGGAAATAGGCAGATTGTGTAGAGAGAGACAGACAGACAGGCAAAAGAAAAGTCTGCGAATTGGCGCAATAAAGGCGCAGGGGGCAGAGCCTCCTAGAGAATAATCAAGAAGTATCTGTTAAGCTTAACTTTGAAATATATATAATTTTTCAATTTTGCCGATATGGAGATTTAATGTAAAAGTTATTTTACAGAAGTCATCGAAAGATATTTTGTATACTTTAATAGTAATTTAGACTATAGTTTTGCAATCTGATTTGTAGCAAAGCATGCTATCAATGTGGTTTGAAGTGTAAGTGGTTCTATAAACAGTTATACAAATAATAGATATATAATCAAGGAAGAAAAATTTTAAATTCACACACAAAAAAAAGTGCAACAATGAAATTAAATTTGCGTTAAGCCACGCTTGATAGAATAATCTGGTTGGTTCCTATTTGAGACCACCATTTGGCGAAATCTTGCCAAATCGTCGATAGTCAGCCAGATGTAGCTCTTTTATTGTTGGAAAGGCTGAGCTATGATATTTTTTGTGATGACGCGTTTGTTATGTATGACGTATTTGTTACGTCATCAAGTGCTTCTTTATTCGATGTTTATTTGTATTTTAATGATGTTTAATGATTTATTAGTTATTTAAAACACTTTTTTTAATATAATTAAATAACACTTACGTCATTAAATGGATATGTAATGATATAAAAAGAAAAAAAAAGCATTGAAAAAAAATTAATCATCTGCTTGTTTATTTAAAACTTGATTTTTTCTTCTTCTTTTTATGTTTGTGAGTGGTTACTCTTGTTACTTTAGAACAGTATAAAAATTAATTGACTGCAGTTTTTATGGGAGTCTCATGTTCACGAAGCGATCATACATGCGGTATAGTGATCGCCGCATTTACAAATTTTGTGTATTTTTGTGATCGCTATACAACGAGGTTGCTGCATCCAGAGATGTCTTTTTTCGGTTTCATGTTCGCGAAGTGATCATACGTGCGGTACAGTGATCTCGGCATTAACGAATTTCGTATATTTTTTGGGATTCTGATACGACGAAGTTGCTGTATCCAGTGATGTTTTTTTTTTCGGTTTCATGTTCGCGAAGCGCTCATACGTGCGGTACAGTGATCGCGGCATTAACGAATTTCGTGTATTTTTTGGGATTCCGATACGACGAAGTTGCTGTATCCAGTGATGTTTTTTTTTCGGTTTCATGTTGGCGAAGCGATCATACGTGCGGCACAGTGATCGCGGCATTAACGAATTTTGTGTATTTTTTGGGATTCCGATACGACGAGGTGGCTGTATCCAGTGATGTTTTTTTTCGGTTTCATGTTCGCGAAGCGATCATACGTGTGGTACACTGATTGCGGCATTAACGAATTTCGTGTATTTTTGGGGATTCCGATGCGACGAGGTTGCTGTATCCAGTGATGTTTTTTTTTTTCGGTTTCATGTTCGCGAAGCGATTATACGTGCGGTACAGTGATCGCGGAATTAACAAATTTTGTGTTTTTGGGGGATTCCGATACGACGAGGTTGCTGTATGCAGTGACTTTTTTTCGGTTTCATGTTCGCGAAGCGATCATACGTGAGGTACCGTGATCGCGACATTAACAAATTTCGTGTATTTTTTGGGATTCCGATACGACGAGGTTGCTGTATCCAGTGATGCTTTTTTATTCGGTTTCGTGTTCGCGAAGCGATCATACGTGTTGTACAGTGATCGCGGCATTAACGAATTTCGTGTATTTTTGTTTTTTCAACTTCACATTAATCGTTAACTTTTATGTAATATTGATGAAATGTGTATAAAAACTTTTTTTTTACTGCTCATATTGTCTTTTTTATATCTATTTTATTAAATTTGTCAAATAAAATATTTTATTTCTCTCATAAATGCACTATCTAAAAAAATCAACTGTGTATGGTTTAATTTAATAATTCTGTATTTAAATTATCATTCTTTTGTCCAAATTGTTTTGAACGAATAAAATTTTACATTCGTTACATTGTTACTCTCGTATAAATGCAATCTATTTTTCAGTGACTTTTTATCGCTAAAATCCGTTACTTTTCCTATGTGTAACTATTTAAAAATTAAGAATGGCAACATTTTACCACTTGCTTATTGTTGGTTACAATATGATAAATGTAAGTAAACAAATTAGAAATCGCCAATGTGGCATCATTTTTAAAAAGCGCCAAATGGTGGCCTGAAATCTGATTATGCCGAATAATCTATTGGCTGCAAATCCACTTACGTAACTTTAAAAAGCTTGGCGTTTTAAAAGATCCGGAGTTTTTTTTTTTTTTTTTTTTTTTTTTTTTTTTTTTTTTAAGTTTTGCGCAATACGCGCTTAAGAAAATGAGATTCTTTGCCACATGTTAAAAAAAATTATGACAACACATCTGATGAACGGTACTTCTTTTATATTTTTTAACAGTGTATATGGATTTATATATGATATTTTGTAATTCTATCATTTAATTTGCTCTTTTTCTTAATATTGTAATTGTTAACCCTATGTTCTCAACAATATCACTCAGACTAATCCCTTTGAGGGAAGTCCTAGTAATAAATAATAATATAAAATAATAATAAATTATAATAAATAATAAATAAATAATAATAAATAATAAATAATAAATAATAATAAATAATGAATAATGAATAAAATAATAATAATAATAATAATAATAATTTTTTTTTTAAATTAACTGTAAATTAATGAATTAATTTTAAGGCATTTTTTAGTTATCCAGTCGCGGGTAATAAATCACCATATAACATGCATGATTACAACTATTTACGATTTACGAAAACAGTGGTGATAATAATGTGCCAAGCCACTTTCGCCAAAATATGTCACCTGGTAATGAAATTGCAACAACGAAATATTTTAAACCCAAAACTTTGAAAATATTATAAAAATATGTAAAAATGTAATATCCAAAAAAAAACAAAAAAAAAACGTGTTTTATCATATAATTGTTTAATATAAATTAAATTAGCATTATATACGTGGAGAAACAGTTTAGAAATTCTGAATAAATAATATAAATAATCTTTTTTCCCTGTTGCCATAACTGAAAAAAGAAACAGAGCAAAAATGATACATTTTAAAAATAAATTAACTTGTTACTACGCGGTTTCTGTTAAGCGTAAATCAAAGTTGTGTATTTTAAATAAACGTGACCTAGATCAAATTAATGTATTGTAATGGAAATGCTTTGCAACTACATGAATCGCATTCATGAAAGTAGGTGTTATTTTTGGGATAAACATTGAATGCTTCTAAAATAGTGTTTTTCTTTAAAATTTAGTTATAATTTTATTAAAAATTGAGATAAAAATACTTTGCAGCAATTATAAGCAAGAAAATATTAAAAAATAAATAAATATGAGGGAGTCGGGGCAAGAAAGTGGCAGGCCAAATATTTTGGTGAAAAAAATCTGACACTGTAATCTGTTAATTATTATTGTAAATTATAATATCCTACCTATTATTTTTTTTCTAATGTCATTAGGTGGCAGCATATGTCCCAGGTTTCGTTTTTGCCCCAGATGTTTATAAAACTTTTTAACCAGAAAGAAAGTGTATATCATTAAAGTAATGTGATATTGTTATTCAGAATATCTCAAATGTTACACAGAAGTTGGCAAAAAAACTTTTGTTATATATTTTGATTTGAGTATTTGAACAAATTTTTAATTTGATAATGATATATCTCAGATGTTCAAAAATGTGGCTTAGCCTATCTTGCCCAGACCTCCTCATACATATTTTGTTTTAAATACACATTTTTAACAATGTATTCACCCATTCTGGTTTGTAAAATAAAATGAATGATATATTCTGTGTTTGCTCTACCCAATTGTGTAAAACTATTGAATTGCAACTAATATGATTTATTGAACTTTCATATCTGGCCAATAATTATTTTATTTTACAGACTTTGCGCTTTTGCTTACATATTTCTTCAAATTCCTATAATGTGTAGTCCATTTTTCTCCATTTCATGGCATTACTTTTAAATGCTATTAGCATTGAAGATTAGCTTGATAAGACATAAAATATACGCTCAGATCATGCAGACGGGTATGGACGTATCTGACACTTTTTCATATAAAATAGTTTTGTATTAAGACAGTTTAAAGCTTATACACAGTTTAAATTTTCTATACTTTTTCAACATGTAGCAACTGTAATTTTCGAGACATTACAATTTTCATATGAAAAAAAAAAGTTTATTTATTACGATTGTGGCATGAATGTGACATCCGCAACGCCGAAAAACTAACATTAAAACTAACATTTTAAAGCATAATGCATTTCTAGCAATTCGATGGAGATATATTAAGGTGGAGAAATGTTGATTTATTATAAAAACGTGTAATTTAAAAGTTTTGACTTTCAACCTTTTAAATACAAATCTTATTTAAGAGTAAAAATGTCGGAAACGCCCCCGTGGATTAAGTGTTTAATAAGTCTGAGCGAATCCGCCATAGAGATTGATCCTAGAAAGGGCTATAGAACCACTGATGTGAATTATTTTAGTAAGATCATACGTCCTGTTGGTA
This sequence comes from Maratus michaelseni, assembly GCA_963931845.1. Classification (NCBI taxonomy): domain Eukaryota; kingdom Metazoa; phylum Arthropoda; class Arachnida; order Araneae; family Salticidae; genus Maratus; species Maratus michaelseni. The sequence continues at coordinate 100,398,374 of OZ007597.1, read as the reverse complement.
AGATGGATCTAACAAGGAGACCGCCAAACATGGTGCGCACAGATTTTGATGATTTTAAGGTATGTTATAGAGGTCAAACCCCTAACTATCCTGGTCAAAGGTTTCCTTCAAATGGCCCTTAGTTTTTGAGAAATTCGGGGTTAAAGTTCAGCATACGTTTGAAATACCCAATAGATTGCTACTTCGAAAGAGGTTTCTGTGGTGCAGCGCTAGCTTATTGTGCAGCGCTAGTTTGGTACTGGCATCCAATTTGATCCGTATTAATTACGTAATCCAAGTCAAATTTACTAATTAGCACTTTTGTTTGTACACGGAATCTTTCAGCCGCTTCCATTATTTCTTCAATCGTTGTAATTTATTTGTGACTGACAAATTTCGTCACTTTACGTTGTCTTATCCGATGGTTCTTTTTAAATCTTTCTACCCATCTGGGACTTGCAAGGAAATGGAAATCATCCGACTGAAAACAAGCAGCCGCACTCATTGCCCAGTGTTGTAAAGTCCGTGTCGTGACCTGTATATTAGTAATAAAAAATGAGTTAATAAATTAATATAATAGTTTTCAATTTTTTTTGCAGTTACATCAATAATTGAAAAATTCGTTTTGTTTTACCTGTTCCATATTATTTCGAGCTTCAACAAATCTTTCATACGTTTCATAATCGATGCTTTTCCATTTGTCAAAATAAGTACCTCCACGATTTACATCATCTTTCCATCTACGTAAGAGATTCTTTTGTTTTAAGCGACTTGCTCCATTAGCTTGCAATGATTTTAAACTCCATTTTGGATGGGCTTCAGCTAAAGCAACCGCATTCTTTTTGTACCACAATGGGATATAGTCACGTGGTTCGGATGAAAATTCCTCAGCCACAAAATTCGCTTCATCTTCGTGAAATCCCGGACACTACATAAATAAATAATTAAAATTAAATTATTTGATTTCGATTTTTTTTATTGAACAATAAATATAATGTATATTTTTGGTAAAGTAACAAAACATACCTCTGTAAATTCGTTATGTTCATCTTCTTCATTCATCATTATCAATTCATCTGAATAAATAATTTGCCGACTGTCCAATATGTCTAAAATTGAGCTATGGAATTCTTCAGCCATTGCTATAGAAGCACTAGAAATATTAACAGATGGCGAATGTGTAAAGAGATTATCATTTTCTAACAATGTCTCGCAATATTTTAGAGCATTCGTTACTTCATATTTTAGTTTTTCTTCCAAGCTAGAATTGTCCATATCAGTGCTTGTTCCTTCCATTATATTACAATCTAGAGAATTTTCCTATATACAGCATTACTCCAAACATTGCAATTGGCTGCAAAAAAAGCTTATGCCAAGGAAAATAATTTCATTCTGATATTTCCATTAAAGTCGCAGCAGACGATTTAAAAAAAAAAATTTTTTTTTTGTATGTATTGCAAATTTTATCTCTCATTTACAGACGATTTTTGCTTTTCCAGTTAAATTTTTTTGCGTGATATTGGCAGTGTTTTTACTTGTTAGATTGAAAACAAATCTGAAATGTAATCTGTCATTTTTTTTGTGCGATTGAAAAATGATATTGAGTTTGAACTTTAATGATAAATGTATTTAGAGTGCACTAAATATTTATACAACTGGAAAAAACTTAAATATAAGTGTTACTGCTTTAAAATTTTATTATTTCTTTGAAAATATCTAATCTCACATACGTTTGGGAGATTCGAAGTGAAAATTATTTTGTATAAGTTATACAAAATAAAATTGTATAACATTAAAAAAAAAAAAAAAGAAATGTATTTTTTCAGAATTGTGCTTAAAATATAAAAAGTAAATAATAATAAATAAATAAATAAATCTGTACATTAATTAGCTTGGAGTTTCGTAAATGGAATATTAGTTTAATAATTGCAGAAAAGCTATAAGATTTTATGAAACATTCTATAATTTATTAGGAAAAATATTTAAAATATATATATATATATATATATATAATATATATAAAAAAGTTCAACGTAGAATTCCCACTTCTGCTTGAAACGTACAGTGCGCCAAAAAAAAAAAAAAAAAAAAAAAAAGGCATAGGAGGGGACAGAACCCTTGCATTGCGTTCAGAAATCTCGCATGCTAGCGCTGCACCACAGAGACCTCGCTCGAAGTACCAATCTATTGGGTATTATAAACGTATGCTGAACTTTAACCCCGAATTTCTCAAAAACTAAGGGCCATTTGAAGGAAACCCTTGACCAGGATAGTTAGGGGTTTGACCTCTATAACCATGAACCTATATACCTGGACTTCTAACGAAATAGCCTTTCCAAGAAGGAAATCGTTCCTCGAAAAAAGCCTCAAATAGGTGGCGCATGTGAAGATGGTTTCTGCCTACGTCACTAAATTTGTCTGCTTCACCTTTTGACACTGACAGTGACAGCCATGGTTCATGGTGGCGCTAGTGCAGCACGGTTTCTGGCCAGCTGCGCAGAACGGTGCGCGTAGCTGTGCAGCTGCCATTTCGTGCCGAAGTCTCGGCACGATGTTATCACACGGCGTTAGAAGTCCTGTATAAAGGTTCATGTCTATAACATACCTTAAAATCATCAAAATCTGTGCGCACCATGTTTGGCGGTCTCCTTGTAAGAAATAAAAGTATAAAAATAGTATTCTGTATTTAAACCAACAAAAATGTTACAGTAGAACAGACATTTTTGTGTAAGGAAGTAAGCATTTTTATTAACAATTTTTATTAAAATAATTTACTTATGGTAAATTATTATTTTATCATAAGAAATTATAACATTTACAATTTCAGAAGAAAATATATACAAAAAAAAATAAAAAAAAATAGTGATAGTTTTTAATTTTTCTTATATATATTAAAACAACATCGAATTAAAACATTATTTGAAACACACACACATACATACATATACACACATACAATTAACACCCTCTAAATAAGTGACTTGCGTCGTTTGTAATAGGTTATAAAGGCCATTTTTTTGTTTTGTTTTTTTTTAATTCGGAAAAGCAATACGGCACAGCCATACTACAGAAGGGCAGAATGGAAGACCGCATATGCATGGAATTAGGAAATATGATTCTAACAACTATTCACTTATTTATCAAAGTCACTAGACAAATGGTTCATTGGCCAAAAAAATATAGACGATGTAATCTATACTTATAAAAGTGTAGCTTGATTTTCTCATAATCAACGCCGAGCCTTAACCATTTGTCCTAGAACAGTGAAATTCGAAAGACATGTTCTTTACACAATGTAGGTACCCACTAAGAAAGGATTTTTGAAAATTCACACCCTTAGGGGGTGAAATGGGGGGTCGAAAGTTTGAGATAATTTCGTCTTGTCGGCATATCTCAGCAGGAGTTTTAAGTAGGAGCGTGGAATTCGGGATAACAATTCTACTGAAGAATATTGAAACATGTATTTCATACGATTTTAGAAATTCAACCACTAAGTGGGTTAAATGGGGGGGTCGAACATTTTCGGTGATTTCACATTTTCACCATATTTTATCAGCAGTTTTAGGTAAGAGCGTGAAATTCAAGATAACAAATCTACTAAAAAAAATTAAACACATATTTCAGCGATTTTAGAAATTCAACCAGTAAGGGGGTTTAAATGGGGGGGAGGGGGTCTAAAGTTTTAGGTTCATTTTGCCTTTTCGCCATATCGCAAAAACAGTTTTAGTTAAAAGCGTGAAATTTAGAATAACAAATTTACTAAAAGTTAGTTAAACACAGATTTTAACGATTTTAAAAATTCAACCACTAAGGGCATTAAATGGGGTGTCGAGAGTTTTCAGTCATTTCTCGTTTTCGCCATACCTTAGCTGCAGTTTGTGGTAGGAACGTGAAATTCAGGATGACAAATCTGCTAAAAAAATAATTAAACACATATTTCTGCGATTTTAGAAATCCATCCATTAAGGGGGTTAAATGGGGGATCGAAAGTTTTAGGTCATTTTGTCTGTTCGCCATATCTCAGCAGCATTTTTTGTTAGGAGCTCGGAATTCGGGATAACAAATCTACAAAAAAATTAGATAAAAATGTATTTCAGCAATTTTAGAAAGTCAGCAACTAAGGGGGGATAAATAGGAGGTCAAATATTTTAGGTCATTTTGTCATATCTCAGTAGAAATTATAGGTAGAATTATGAAACTCAGGATAACAAATCTACTAAAAAATAGTTAAACACGTATTTCAGCGATTTTAGAAATTCAGACAATAAGTGGGGTTAAATGAGGGTCGAATGTTTTACGCCATTTTGCCATATCTCAATAGAAGTTATAGTTAGGAGCGTGAAATTCGGGATAACAAATCTACTAAAGAATAGTTAAACATGCTTTTCTGACGATTTTAGAAATTCAACTACAAAGGGGGTTAAACGAAGGGTCGAAAATTTTCGGTGATTTCACCTTTTCACTCTATTTCATCAGCAGTTTTAATAAAAAGCGTGAAATTCAGGATAACAAATCTCCTTTAAAAAATAGTTAAACAAGTATTTCAGTGATTTTAGAAATTCGGCAACTAAGGGAGGTTAAATAGTGGATCGAATGTTTTATGTCATTTTGCCATATCTGAATAGAAGTTATAGGTAGGAACGTGAATTTCGGGATACAAATCTACTAAAGAATAGTTAAACATGTATTTTAGGCGATTTTAGAAATTCAACCGCTAAGTGGGTTAAATGGGATGTCGATAATTTTCAATGATTTCACTTTTCCATCATATCACATCAGTAGTTTTGGATAACAGCGTGAAATTCAGGATAACAAATCTGCTATAAAAATAATTAAATACATATTTCAGCGATTTTGGAAATTCACCCATTAAGGGGGCTAAATGGGGGTCGAAAATTTTAGGTCATTTCGAATGATCGCCATATCTCAGCAGCATTTTTAGCTAGGAGCTAGAAATCACAGATTCAGGATAACAAATCTACTGAAAAATAGTTAAACATGGATTTCCGCGATTTTAGGAATTCAGCCAGTAAAGGGGGTTAAATGGGGGTCGAAATTTTTATCTCATTTTGACATATCTCAGTAATAGGTAGGAGCGGGAAATTTAGGGTAACAAATGTACTAAAAAATAGTTAAATATGTATTTCAGCAATTTTAGATAATAATCCATCAAGAGGGGTCACACTGTGTGTCGAAAGTTTTACGTAATTGTGCCATATCTCAGCAGCAGTTTTAAGTAAGAATGTGAAACTCCGCTTTACAAATCTACAAAAAAAATGTAGTTAATCATATATTTCAGCGATTTTAGAGATAGCGAGTTTCTGGGCAACATCGGCCGTGAACCCGATTGCGGAATATTAGACGGAAAAGAGAACTATTGCTGATTTTTTATTATATATTGTGTGTGACATTTTTTCCAAGGAATATGTTTTTTAATTTCCCATTTTAAATATTTTTTTCGATTTTCGTCTTTTAGCGATCGGATTTAAAATTTGAAACAAAATATTACACTTCCACCTTTTTTCAAAATACATTTTTTGAAAGTAAAAAAAAAATCGATTTAAATACTGATTGCCATATTTATAGGCTAGGTATGCACAAGGATGTCTTATGGTGATTACCGTATAGCCAGATTACAAGCGTGCAACCGAATGGGTCCTGTTAAAATTATTTCATTTTAATGATTTATGCACTCAAAATAACTGAACCACGTTATAGTGATCGCCGCATTAACGATGTATGGCTGAGAAATACACAGGGTCCCCGTTGTTTCGACCACCTCATTAATAATTTATGGGCGTGACAGTACCCATTTACAATAATCGCCATTTATCTTAGACAATCCCATTTTCATTTATTTCATCGGAAAGCTCTCCCCTTATATTAGATAAATATGCACAGGGCCAGTAGTACTTTGTCAGAGGGATTATGAAAAAAATATATTATTAATGTCACGATATATTTATTTACGTGCTTCTATACACACACACACACACACATATATATATATATATATTATATACATTAAGTTTATAAATATATATATACATATATATATATATTATTTAGTTGTTTTCGTATAGTTTAAAATAAAATATTTTATTAAAATTTCTCTGTTGGCATGTAAAATGCAATTTCTGGGCCCCAAGAAAAGTCCAGACAGTACGCTGCAGAATATATTTGAAACCCACTCAGTAGCGACCGACTATACTCAGTTCGCTGAAACGAGATAACGAAAGTAAACAAATGCGCGTGCGGATTGGCGATGCTTAAACCTGGCGTTGTGCCAGAAGCGCCAATTGTTTGAGCCTCTGCTTTTTTTCCCAAACGGCTGTTTGTTTCTTGTCTTTCACTTTTAAAATTGACGATTTTTTTCGATTGATTTGGTATTTTATATACACAAATGGAGTGTGAAAATTCTTCTTTGAGCCCGCCTAAGAAGAGAGTAAAAAGAAAAGCTTTGAGTAAGGTGGAGAAAGATATGATTTTAAATGTATATAAAACGGAACTTGAATCGAATCCTGAACTTCCGATTTCTCATATAGGAGATAATGCTGCTCGTATAACAGGCGTAGGTAAAGCTTCTGTTTTTCGAGTGTTAAGAGAGTATAAAAAATGTGGTGTGTTAAACTCGCCGAAGAAAATAAAATTACGTAAACGTGTTTTAGAAAATATAGATGATTTTGATAGGAATGCTATTAGGAGAAAAATCCACGAGTTCTTTTTGAGGAATGAATTGCCCACTATAAATAAAGTTTTGGAAGTTGTAAATGATGACCCTGATTTGCCAACCTTTAAAAGGACAACATTTTATCATCTCCTGAAAGAATTAAACTTTAGATATTCACGGAGAGGACGAGACAGTACTCTCATTGATAAAAACGAAATAATTGTGTGGCGAAGAAAATATTTAAGGCAAATCAAATCTTTCAGAGAAGAAGGGCGCAAAATATATTATATGGATGAAACTTGGTTGAATGCAGGCCATACAGTTAGTAAAGTTTGGAAAGATACCTCAGTAAAATCATCAAAACAAGCATTTTTGTCTGGTCTTTCTTCCGGATTAAAATCTCCTTCCGGAAAAGGAAAACGGATGATAATTACCCATATTGGTAGCGATTCTGGTTTCGTGGATGGAGGGCTTGACTTATTCGAATCAAATAAAAATAAAGATTATCACGAAGACATGAATTCAGAACGTTTTGAAAAGTGGTTTGGTGATATTTTATTTCGACTGGAAGATAACTGTGTGATAGTAATGGATAATGATCCTTATCATTCCCGAAAATCAGAAAAAATACCGAATACTTCGTGGAGAAAACAAAAAATTGCTGATTGGCTTTTAACAAAAAATATCCCTTTTGAGGACGGAATGTTAAAAGCGGAACTGTTGCAGTTAGTGAAGCAAAATAAAAATAAATATGACAAGTACGCTGTCGATGAAATGGCAAAAGCTCAAAATAAAACTGTCTTACGATTACCCCCCTATCATTGCGAGCTTAATCCTATTGAACTGATTTGGGCACAAATAAAGAACTTCGTTGCGAAAGAAAACAAAACATTCAAAATGCCTCATGTAAAAGAAATATTCTCTCAAAGTATAAGCAAAATTGGCACTGAAGAATGGAAAAGATGCATTCAACATGTAACAAATACAGTGGAAAAACAAATGTGGGATTTAGATAATGCTATAGATAATATAGTAGATTCCATGGTAATTAATCTAGATTCAAATAGTTCCGATACTTCAACTTCATCTTCTGAATGATTTATGAGGTAAGTGGGCTTCAATAATGTAAGATATAAATAGTTTTGTACTATTTTGTATTTAACAAAATTAACTCCTGATGATGGTTTATAACAATGTTGAATTCAGAAAGTTTGCCCCGGGAGGAAATTCCGTTCGGGGCATTAAAATGTCCCCTTCCGGAATATTTCAGATTTTATAATTTTAATGGTCAAAAAGTATAATCCCCCCCCCCCCCCCCGAAACTATATAATGTCTCGCCTGGAGGCACAGAAATCCCACCAGGAAAAAATATGTCTGAATTCAACGCTGTTTAAAATAAATAGAGAATAATTTCTATTTTGACGTCTTAAACTTTTACATTTTTGTTTAAAATCTCGATGTAAGTCAGTTAGCAACTTGTGTTGTTTTCATATAGTTATCAAAATAAATGTTTAAAAAATTAACAAATCGAAATAAAAAATAAAATTCGCCAACCTAGGGATTTGTGCCAAATGTGTGGCTCCTTGGTGATTTTTCTGCAACCCGTTTGTTTACTTTCGTTATCTCCTTTCCCTGAACAGACTATAGACAGGCGAAAACAGGTTAGTTTGTTATAAAAATTCATTAATTTTTCAAATTCGAAACATGTTTTATCTGAAAAATTGACAAGAATATATTAATAACATTCATCCCGGTTAAATATTACAGGAATATGATAATGTAAAAATATTGTGATTTTAAACGATATCATTCAAACAATAATAATCCCTCATGCAAACAGTGTATCGCATGGCTGTAAAGTTCAATGTCAATCATATCATTTGTTCCTTACAGTAGCGACGGGCATTTCGACTGAGTCTGCTGAACCATGGCTTCCTGCGATCCCTGTACGCATGAACGCCTGTACGGCTGTCCAAACGATGATGAAAACGCCAATAGGAAGAACTTAAGTTTTCTCCCGCTGCGACAATTTGGCGCTGACGTCATGCACGAAGGGAACGAAGTTAAAAGGCTAGTTCAGGGTTGGCGAACCTTTTTACTGTCGCGTGCCAAATTTGTTCAAAAAATATTTTAGATGATCATGACGTGCCAACTAAAATACAGATTTATTGGACGGAAAAATAATGAATAAAAATTAATTTAATTACGATTTTAATAAATGTGGGTAACATACATGTAGGTATTACACTGTAATAATTATAGAAACAAACATATTTTAGAAATTAATAATAATAATAAAAAATGCGATTTCTGTTGTTGCATCTTTGGTGTAAAATATTTAATATCGAGTTAACCTTAACTGAATGCAAACGGAGTTATATGACAAGTGCTTTTTTCTATTTGAGTTTTTCTATTATTCATTTGCAAAAATAACGACTCGAAAGCATATACAGACGGCAAAATCTGTTAAAATGGTAAATGTCGGTTTCTTTAAATAGCTCTGAAATTAGATTCCAAGTAACCATAATTTTACCGATCGACATTTTTACTAATGTCTAATAATCTCTCTGTATCGATAGTTTTCAAATATTGTTTTTGTTTGATAAATTTCTGGGACCTTATTGAATTACTTTAGAATTTAATATGCCTATATTAAAAATTTCTCATTTCCATGTAATCGAATTTAGAGAAGATCAGCTCATCTAAGTTGATAAATTTTCTGTAATTTTACTGTATCTTGATATAAAGTTATAAGCACGGCCGTGCCAAAATTATTCTTTTGCGTGCCAAAAGTGACACGCGTGCCATAGGTTCGCCGACACTGGGCTAGTTCATTAGATACATATTGTAACGTGAGGTTGCATTTAGCTTTTAAAAAATTATTTTGTATTTACAAAAAATGAAAAACAACCGCAGAATTATTTATATTACATGTTTTTGTAGCAAAAATTCCTTGCAATATTTTCTTAACGTGCAAAAAAAAATTGAACACAGATTATTTTTACAAGCTTGAGCATGCTTGAAAAAAACTAATAATGCTTCTATAATATACAAATATGCGTTTTGATCGTTTTCTAAATGCGTTTAAAAAATAAATGTTTTGAATTTATACTTAATTTGATTTGTTTGTGATTCAACAAAGAATTTATATACAAGTATCATTTAAAAAGCGGCAAATAGAAATGCTGAAACAGAAGGTTTTAGATAAAAAATGACAGATAATAGGTTACCAATCGCATTGCATTTTAGAATGCATCATCTTAAACAATAAAATAAATGTTTTACTCTATAAAAATCCTTTTAATAATTAACTATTTAGCAAGTGTTTAATTACAGATATTGTAATCTTTAAATTTTAGTATGAAACTACTTCAGCACCCCACCACTTAACAGAAATTTTTTTTTCAGCTCAGACTTGCACCAAAATATTTTGGAACTTCAACTAGATTTATTTTTTACTTTTTAAAAATAAATGTATGGGTTACAATTGATAGCAGTGTAAGCAAGCTGTTACACATAAGTTAATTTATACTTATTCTTTTAGTTTTCACCCATACAGTTTTAAACTGAAAATTTATTCACAAAATAAAAAATATTTCAAAACTCTCATTTTCTTTCTGTTGCAATTGTGGGTTTTTAATAATGATAAATAAATTAAGCTTTCATCCAAATTCTTCCTCCCCCTCCCCCCCCCCCATCATTTCTCAAAGACATCGGATTTTATTTTAGGTAATTGGTAACACAAACACAAATGACATATAAAAACAAAATACAAGATGGCAAGATGGCCCCGATAAAAAAAAAAAAAATTATTTTTGCATCTCCCTTCAAAAGACATCGGATTGTATTTTAGGTAATTGGTAGAGCTGTTTAATACAAATGACATATAAAAACAAGATACGAGATTGCAAAAAATGTCAGGAAAAATTTATATTTTGTCTATAATTTTGTTGATTTGAATATTTATAAAGTAGTTTTTAGTAAATATAGGATGGATATAAAGAGATAGAGATCGCAGAAAGCCATGGCTTTGTACAGGCAAAGAACGTAGGATAGATAAAGAATTAAGAAGAATAATAGTATACGGAGTAAATACTCTTTGGAATAGATCTTACATCTATTCTACCTTCTTTAAGGCAGAAACGAAGCGCTTTGGGACTTCGCATATACAGGATTGGCATGAGACATCACTCTTTCAGTTGTTTGGGTGGTAGAAATCTTCCCTATCCTAGTGTATTTTTCTATAATAAAAGTATATTAGAGTTGTATTTTTTTTCCCCTGGTGCTTTTTCGCTTATATATTATTTTTAAATTAGAGTTTTAAAGATTTTAAACAGTGCACTAAGATAGCAAAGGGGGGGGGGGGGGGGGGTTGATGATTGATTATTTATTTATTTTTACCAGACAGCAAAGAATACGGCACTGTTTATTTTAAATAAGGAGTTTTAAAATTTGTCTTCTAGAGGATGGGGGGGGGGGGAGAGTTGAAGAGTCAAAAAGAGTTAAAGATTTCAAACTCTATAGTCTGGAGGGAGGGGGGTAGTAAAGGGGGAAGCGAAATTTTTGGGGTTAGGGGGATAATTTATATGACTGATTATTTATTATCATTAGAGCGCAACAAATAGGGCAGTAGATTCCTTTATGTGAAAACAAAGATTTTAAATTTTTTTATGCTGGAGGGAAAAAAGGGGGAGGGGTAACGTAAAATTAGGAGTTGAAGGAGGCGGTAATTTAGATGATTAATTTTTGGATGTTATCAATAAAAAACAAACAGGACATTTTTTTTTTTTTTTTAATGGAGGGAGTTATAGATATGAAACTCCGTATGATGATGAGGGGCGAAGGGGGGAGTGTAAATTTTGACGGGAGGTCGGTAACTTACACGATTGATTATTAATTTATTATCACTAGAAAGCAAAAAATTGGGCAGAATTTTTATTATAGAATTTTTTTTTAAATTAAATATTTAAAATTTGTTTGCATGTAGTGGGTCAAAGGCGGGGGAAAGTGTTAAATTGAACCGAGTTTTTAGACATTTAAATATTGTTAACCATGAGGGGGGAAAAACCTGGAAACCAAATATTTAGCTAGCTTATAGGACGCAGTACCGATATTGGAAACAATAAGTCGAAATGGAATATCAGGTTTGTGAACCTTAGGTAAAGCATATAAACGAGGCAGTCTGCCCCGGCACGGCACAGTCTGCCACAGAAGGAATGAGAGTATATTTGCTGGAATCATCAATAATGGGGAATTAATTCACCGAAGATTTTATGTTATTAAGTTCAGAGATAGATGGACCTTTCTTAATGTTGATGTAAGGCCCTTCATTAATTAATTTCAAGACATTTAGAACGTAATCAGTTTTATTTAGTACCACAATTTGACCTCCTTTGTCTGCTTTAGTTATAACGATATCTGGATTAAATTTAAGAGTTTTGGGGTAATTTTTCTCTGAATTATTCAAATTACTCTGATCAAGCTTTGCATTAAAGTCATCATTATTTTTAATAAGATTTCTAATGGAATTTTTTTGCATAGGAGACAAAGCACTAAACTTAAAAGCTCTTTCAATTGAACAATTATTTTTGGAATTTTTTTAGGATTTTTACCAATTGCAAAATTGTTGTTTAGTTTTAAAGCATTAATATGATTATCATTCAATTCAATGTCAGATAAATTAATCACAGTCTGATTATTTACTATAGGTAAATTTTCAGAGATTCTGGGAATAGAACGTTCAGATATTTTTGAAAATTTCTTTTCTAAATCTATTTTATGGTAATGAGCAGACATGCTCTGTTCCACGAAATTGTGTCAAAAGATGAAAAATGTTGATAAGAATCAGCTGCAGAAATGTGTAGTCTGTACAATTCTTTTTCAATATTAGCTAAACGTGTGCGAGTATCCTGAATAAGTGCGCTGTTAAAAGAGATAAACGAGAATTAAATACAGCCCTCTTGATTCTTTTTGACTAAAATAAATTACTAGTAATTGAAATAAGGAATATTTCTACGACGTCTGCAATTGATTAAAAACCATAAATGACGAAGGAGTTTGAAACGTTTAAATCGGAGATTCATAAAACGATTGGCCAAAGACATGATAAATCCAAAATAAATAACTAAATAATTTAAAAATACACTACCGCTCCAAAGAAAAAAATAAAATTACAATTAAAAGACTAAAAGCCCCGTTGAAGCCAGATAATAAGCATAGATGAAATACTTTGTGCGAATTTTAATTCATAAACTGAAACCAATAACAACGTTGTAACACACAAATATGGAAAATTGGCACAAAAAATTGCATTCCTGGATCCCCTTCCTCAGTTCGGGAAAAAAATGATTAAATTGGGTTCAAAGAACCACTCGGTTATAGCCCCGAGTACTGGCTTGAATGAGAATGCTAAAGCAAAAGTTTATATATCCCAAAGCAATGACGTAATTAACCGGAAATAACTGAAAAAAGTTTATAATTTTTATTTTAAAGTTTTAAAAGTTAACTCATTAAATGTTCATCTCTTTCTTTCGGAATCGGAGGAGACGTTAACGCATGCCCATAACCCAATTTACGCAGCGGATAATAATGAAGAACCATTTGTGTGACGTATGCTAATATTTCGCCATTCTGTCTTAACTTCTGGCGACTAAACTGTTTCATATATTTAAAAACGAAAAACATATTCCGAAAAATCGCACTCTTATGTCTCCAATGCCACAATCAATTTTAAAAAATGACGTTAACTCTTTGACAAACTTTTTTGAAAAATATTCATTTTCCATGTCTTACCTCTTACGGTAACGCCCCTCAAGGGGGCAATTTTAGAGATTAAGACAAACCAAAAATATGCTCTTAAAGCCGAAAGCATCTTCTAATCGACGATCAAATTTATTTTTATAAATACGAATTTTAAATTCCCTTTCAAATTCACTGGCAAACGCATGTCATTTCTCTCCTTCCGAGACGACAATTTTTCTTATGCTAAAAGTAACTAAAAGTCAGTATTTCAACACAATCTTTTTAGAGCATCTCGGTAGACCAGATTTACAACACCTACAACAATTGTGAAAAGTTCGGATAAGAAGAAATATATTTTTAAAATAAAATCTGAGAAACTTTTGACGAAAACGCATAATAACCGGGTGTTTTTGCGCGGCCACGCTCGGCTTCGCGTAACGTTTTCACTATTTAATATGCATATATTTGCACAACATTTTATAGAGGACGTAGAAACATATAAGTTCGGACGACGAAAATCATTATTTTTTTCTATGTTAACACACCAAACGCAAAAAAAAAAAAAAAAAAAAAAAAGGTAGAAAACATTTATTTTACAACTAGATAACTATATCTGGAAGTCATTTTCACATAAATTGCTGTAAAACCCTTATATTTATAACCATTAAAAATTTAAAATTGTTTGGAAAGCAAAAAATATTTTTTTTTTTTTATGAAAAGACCGTATGTAGAAAAAAGAAGAAAATGTTTTCTTACGAATACTTTTATCACGAATTAGCAGTATTTTTTCGCGATTTTGTCACTAAAAATATAAATTCATACAAAATCTAGTTAAAGATATAAAATAATACAAAATTCGTTTGTTTAAATTTAGGGATAATTTAATTTCACGAATTATTCATATAAAATAGTTTTAACTCCTCTTTGCATGAGTTTTTCTTTTACAATTGTGTTTTTTTATACATATATTAAATATTAGACACAAGAAATTTTAAGATAGATTTTTAACTTTGTTCAGCAACATATTTCGCGGGAAATTTACTGGATTAATATTTCTATCTACAAAAAAGTAACTTTTCAAGAGTAAAAAACCAGCCAAGCTTAAAAAAAAGAAAAAAAAAACGAAAGTTGTAGCTAAAAAATGGTGTGATATCAAATTTCCAAGCTTTTATTATAGTACTTATTTAACTTTTTTCCATTAAAGAAGTTATCATATATATAAGTCGAGTGCTACGTATATGTTAATAGAAATCGTTTCCTCCTGTACTAATACATCCTAACGTGTTTCTGAAAATTCAATTTTTTTTCAAATTATGCATGATGGGCTTGGCGGCCATCTTTCCATATTATACACAAAATTCTAAGCACCCATATCCGTAGTTAAATCCGATGCTCAAAATTGTAACTTAAGCAAATATTTTAATCATTTCGTTTTCGTTTTCGCTTATCAAAATATTAGTCTTCCTCAATTTATCTGTTCGTAGTTAAAATCCAAAGTTCGACATTGTTATAAACATATTACATTGCAAACATATTACATTGCAAACATATTACGCTTTTACTTTAGAAATTTGAGGGCTTAGAAATATGGAAAGATGGCCGCCAAGCCCATCATGCATAATTTGAAAAAAAATTGAATTTTCAGAAACACGTTAGGATGTATTAGTACAGGAGAAAACGATTTCTATTAACATATACGTAGCACTCGACTTATATATATCTCATCAAAAACGACTCGTTGTAAATGATCCCGCCAAGCCACAAACCTAAAACGTCAGTCACAAAAAGAAGTGATATCACATAAAAAGAAGCGATATAGAAGTGCATACTCCGAGTCCAGTGTAAAAATCTATCACCACTCATAATGTTTCCAAAGGACTCGGAGTGAGGTACAGTATGTGAAAACTGCTTGGCGACCTGCAGGCTTTATAATATATGCAGTATATCAATTTTGAAAATCGAAAAAAATAAAGTTTAAATTTTTGTTACATCGTTTTTTTAATATTTTTGGATGCGACAGAACTGACAGAACGGATTTTCCCCCAGATCTATGGATATATATATATATATCCATATTCAGTGTGTTGGGGAATACTTTCATTGACAACTAATTATTACATACTTAATCATTATTTCAGAGTTTAAGTTAGTGTTATGGTAATGTTTCATTTATGGTTATATATATATATATATATATATATATATATATATTACAAACTCAAAATCTTTACATGTTTACTTAAAAAATCCCCTTCGTAAGAGTGGTGTTTCTAGTTTAAATAATGGTAAATAAAATTAACAAATTGATTTTTCAAGCTCATAAATAAGAAAGGACATGCCATTCAACTTTTTACAATTTTATGGAAGCAAAATAAATAAATAAATTAAATTAAATTAAATTAAATTAAATTAAAATAATATAGTCATATGTAATTGCAGGAAACGCAAACATTATAAAAGCCTGCAGGTCACCAAGCAGTTTTCACATACTGTACCTCACTTCGAGTCCTTTGGAAACATTATGAGTGGTGATAGATTTTTACACGGGACTCGGAGTATGCACTTCTATATCGCTTCTTTTTATGTGATATCACTTCTTTTTGTGACTGACGTTTTAGGTTTTTGGCTTGGCGGGATCATTTACAACGAGTTGTTTTTGATCAGATATCACTCCTTTTTGTAAGATATTTAATTTCAATTATACGGATTCTATTTTTATTCAGAAAAGAAAATATGAAAGGGGCAAAAAAAAAAATAATAGTGATACTATAAACAGAATTATACATAAGAATTATACAATTTATTGAGTGACTTATTCCAATGTACATGTCGCTACCATAACAACGGGGAAACTTTTATATTAATTTCCTTACATTGTATTCATCAGATTATTTATGACATATTTATTTTCCTTTTTCTTTTGTTTATATCACTCTTCCGTTTATATACATTCAAAAACAAAAAAATAGACAATTTTACAGTTGTTTACAAACTAATTAAAATACTACAGTTTCAGAAAAATGTGGAAAAATAAGAAGCACTTTTTTTCGGTCAACTACAACGATAAGTTTATGGAGCATACTTTACCGAGAATAATCAACATTTTTTTTTCTACGAACCTATTTCTATTAGTATAAAAAATTACAGGGATTTTTATACTAACATATTAAATATATTATTTTTGAAAAGTACTGAGCACCTTAGAAGTTTTTTAATTGTTTAAGTTTTTTAACTCAACGTTTCGAGAATTTGAAAAATATAAAATTCGCAACGTTTGCAAAAGTATAAAAACTATTAAAGTGATTTCTGTTCATATAGTCTGTTCATTCCAATTCGGTGATCCTAAAATATAGGTCCCCAGTCTCCGGCAGTCCATGAATTAATTAGGACATATGTATGCAACTGTTAAAATTTTCTCAAAGTTGACAATAGAGGCAATAAGTATAGCTCGGTAAATATGAAACACGGCATTGCTTTGTTTCGTGAGGTGTTCGTTCTCCGAACATAAAAATCTCACGCGAAAGTGTTCGTTAACCGATTTGTTCGTAAACCGAACAGCTCGTTACCGATCACCTATTGTATACGAAATTTAGCATTTTAAGTTCGTCATAGCCGGAGATTCGATGAACGGCAAATATTTAAACGCAAAACTTGTAATCTTGGGTTTTATTTTACATTTTTACATTCTATTACTCAGCGCATGAACGTAAAGTTGGAATTTTGTAATTGCTATTTCAATCAATTCCTGATACGCTTGAATTATATATTAATAAATAAACACAGTTTTTTAATCGATGAAAATACTGTATTTTAATAGATTTAGAGCTTAACATCGACGAGTTTTCAGACGGACAAAATGAACTTATATTAAATTTTAAAGCAAGATAATGAAACCTTACAGAGATTGAAACAGTGTAAAATCATTAAAATACATCTGAGTCAGTAAATATACATCGGTTGTAATGTAATCAAGATCTTTTAAGAGACGATCTTCTGTAAACGAAACGTATATGACTCGATGCCGCTTTACAATAGAGAGGATGTAGTAACATATTTGAATATCTTGTGTATATAGCCAATTTGACAAAAGTTATGCAATTTACTATTGTTTTTCCTCTGTGTTAAGTACAGGAATCATGTACTTCAACGTAAAAATTCGCTAATTACACAACTTTTTAGTCTTATTAAAAAATCTTTTGAGTTACCCTGTAAACGAACAGTAAATTCTACAATTCTGTTTTACAATAGGAAGCTAACTTAGGTCGTTCGTAGTAACATATTTTAACATCATGCGCATACGTTCTTTTTGAAAAGAGTTAGACCATTTAATACAGTGAAACCTGTGTATAACGATACTGTCTATAACGATAAACCTGTCTATAACGATATTTTCCTTTGGTCCCAGCGAAATTCCTATTTATTCAATGTATTTTGAACCTGTGTACAGCGATAATCAATTTTTAACTGCACCTGTCTACAAAGATATTTTTTCTCTTTCAAAAGCTGAAGGTTCCCGATATAACCAGATTTTTTCTTGGAAAACGACACCCCATCATCCGGAATGTAAAATAACAAAAGTCTGTGCTTATCTCAGTGTCCAAGTGTTGACTCTTTCTTAATTTTGACCTCTTTGTAGAAGGGATTAGGAGATGTTAGGGAGGGGGTGTCACTTTGCTGCATGTATGGAGCTTAAGTCTTTACAGCTGATCATTGTCAAACTTGTTTTACTAGATAAGGAATTGGGAGGGATGTTACCTCTTTCTCCAAATTCGACTACTCACTGTCGAATCTTTTCATTCCTAGGTTAGACACCCCTCACTTCGGATTGACCACTCTTTCGTTGCAATTCATTTTTATGTGCTCGTATTTTTCATTATTCGTTTTAAGTGATGGCTCAGCGTAAAGCTTTGTCATTTGAAGAAAAGTTACAAATCATTTCGGATATTGATCAAGGAATGAAACAAGTTGATGCTGCTAAAAATTATGTTATTTCACATTCAAAGATAGCTACTTTAAAAAAAAACGAAAAGATATTGAAGATGCTGTGGAAAAAAGTAAAGTGGATAGTAAACGAAAAAGATTTAAAGGTGCCGTAAATGATGATGTTGACAAAGCTCTCCTAAGATGGTTCC
This sequence comes from Maratus michaelseni, assembly GCA_963931845.1. NCBI lineage: Eukaryota > Metazoa > Arthropoda > Arachnida > Araneae > Salticidae > Maratus > Maratus michaelseni. The sequence continues at coordinate 100,379,852 of OZ007597.1, read as the reverse complement.
ACGAGATGAGAAACCAAAACGTGCCCATTAGTGAACCTATGATATCTGAAAAAGCAAGAAAATTGGCCTCTTTGCTAGGCAACAATGATTTCAAAGCCAGCAAGGGATGGCTTACTTCTTTTAGTGAACGTCACGGAATTGTTTTTAAAACTATTGCGGGAGAAGAAAAGTCAGCTTCAGTTGAGGCTGTATTATCCTGGAAACAGCGAGAAAAAAATAAATTTGAAAAATTGTCTCCAGATGATGTGTACAATGCTGATGAAACTGGTTTAACGCCAGATAAAACAATGTCCTTTAAAGGAGACAGCTGTAAAGGTGGGAAGCAATCAAAGCAAAGGCTGTCAATCCTGCTGTGTTCAAACAGTACTGGAACCGACAAATTGAAGCCTTTAGTGATTGGAAAGTACGCGAAGCCAAGGTGCTTTAAAAATGTAAAGCGTTTACCAGTTCACTACAAGGCAAATAAGAGGGCCTGGATGACGGAGGAAATCTTAAACAACTGGCTGCTTAATGTTGATAAAGAAATGAAAAATAAAAAGAAGAATGTTGCTCTCATAGTTGATAACTGTACACCTCACAACAACCCCCCACGTTTGAAAAATATAAAAGTGTTTTACTTTCCACCAAATTGCACATCGATCCTGCAGCCTTTAGATTTAGGCATTATCAAGTGTTTCAAGGGATATTATCGAAAAATGGTAGTTCAGAACGTTGTTTATAATCGGGATAACAATCTTCTCCAAAATCCATATGCAGTTGATGTAAAAAATGCATGTGATTGGGTCTCCGGAAGTTGGAATTCGATAACAGCATCTACAATCCAAAATTGTTAAAGAAAGCTTCATTCTTTGAAGAAAAGGCCAATATTGACTTTACTGAAATCGTTAAGGAAGAAGAAGAATGTGTGGAGAGTTTATCCACAGCTGTTAGAGCTTTCCAAAGCTCATCAAACCTATCTTTTACATTGAATGCTGAAGAATTTTTAAACTTAGACAATGATGTGCACGTGTTCAGTAGTGCAAGCGATGAAGATATTTTAGCAGAATTAATTCCAGGTGATCAGAGTGATGAAGAAGAAGCAGTTGACTGTTCACAAAACAAAACTCAAATTTCTCCTGAGGATGCTATATTCTTAATTAGCACTCTTCAGGATTTTGTTGCAAAAGTACCAAATGTTTCGGACGTGCATCTGAACTCGTTAGACGGGTTGAAACATATGTGCATGCAGATGTCATTTGCATCAAAAAGTAAGCAAACAAAATTAACAGATTTCTTTTCTAAATAATTTTTGTTTCTGCAATTTTCTTACAAAATAAACTTATGCTTGTATCTTTTACGTATATTTTTAATTTGTTTACTTATTACGTTTACTTATTACTTATTTAAGTTTAAAAATATAATTTTATATATTCAATCTGTCTATAGCGATAACCTGTCTATAACGATATCTTATCTGGGTCCCTACAGTATCGTTATAGACAGGTTTCACTGTATTTTTTTTGCTTCATCGTAAGTATAGGAATAAACCGCTTTAAAGTGGTATACATAAAAAACTAATTATTATTTTACACGAAATATTAAACATTTGAACTACTTATAAAAACAATTCAAATGCTGCAAACCGCGGAAAAATCGGATAATTACACAACTCTTTAGCCCTATATCAAAAGATCTTTTGTGAGACCCTGTAAACGAACCTTAAATGTTACGATTTTTTATAATAGGAAGCTTACTTGGGTCGAGTGTAATAACATATCTTAATATCATGTGTATACGACCATTCCTAAAAGAGTTGGGTCATTTATTATTTTTTTGCTCTATGTTAAGTATAGGAATCAATAACTTTAAACTGATATAAATCAAAAACTAATTAATATTTTTACATGAAACTTTCAAAGGTCCGAGCTACTCATAAACACGATTCAAAGAACGTAAACCGCGTAAAAATCCGATAATTACACATTGCTGTAGCCCTGTCAACAGTTTTTGTTCCAAACAAGATTCAAAAAGTTGAAAAAACAGCACTTTTAAAATCGCATTTACTGAAAACCTATTCGTCGGATTTTGCTTTACTTTTGAATTCTTAGTCCCCTAGCACGCCCCATTCCATAGAATCAAGAATTTTGTTTCTATCATAAATAGAACGCGATATATAGATGTGTCAAAAACCCGTTTTGTCCCGTCCGCAAAATATACACTAGACAGAGTTAAAAAAAAAAATTGTAAAATCGTTTGGCATCCATTGGCGGAAATTCCTTTCATTTACGGTTCAATGCATTGCTGTTTCTTATGCTTGGCGAGAAACTCTGTCGAGTTTCTATGATGATAATTTCTTTAATGGAAAAAAGTTAAATAAGTACTATAATAAAATCTTGGAAATTTGATATCACACCATTTTTTAGCCACAACTTTCTTTTTTTTTTTTTTTTTTTTCAATTTTTTTTTTAAGCTTGGCTGTTTTTTTACTTTTGAAAAGTTATTTTTTGTAGATATCATTTCTTTTTTTTTAAATAGATTATACATAATTTAAATAATCTACTCCATGAAATTAACATGAGAATGTTATGTAAAATTACATTTTACTTTCAGTTATTGTTTAAAGGGTTAACTAGAAATACCAGTAGATTTTTCAATTAAACTAATTACACCCTTAAAAACAACATATTAAATGTGGCTTGTTATAATACTTGTTATCCTTTGTTAAAAAATATCACTGCCTAATCCATGAGATGAGTAAAAATGGAATATGTACATAGCGCATCAGCGCTGCTTTTGAAATCAAACGTGATATAATGCTCTTTATTATTAGCGTTAAATCCCATTGATTGGCGAATCTTTATAAAATGTAGTTAATGGTGAAAAGTAACAAAATATCTTCGCAATTTCTTAAATTTACATTATTTTATTCAATTAAACATTGTACTCTTACAATAAATTTAAATGGAAACTTCACTTCTAAAACAAAACAGTTTAACAACTGAATTCCATTAATTTATAGAAAAATGATGTCAAAAAATTCTCAGCCTGCGAACGAAATGCTTGTCCTTTGCCATGGTTTTAGAGAAATAAATTAATCACATTTAATTCCTTTTCGAAAAGTTTGTTTACGTTTGGAAAGAAATTTTAAATGCCGATAACTCTTAATGTATACATTTTAGAAGTGAAACCTCATCTCTCAAAAATTATTTTATTTTTAAAGATCTTTCTAAAAATGTAAATTTTATGAAGTTATATATATATTATAGCATGAACACTACGTCTGATTACTTTATTTTACAATATTATAAGAACGCACATTTTATAAGACAGTTAAATGCACCAAACCAACATGAGTGAAAAATTGACCTGCGCCAGGTCTCGAACCCGGGACCTTCAGCGTACCGTGCTAACGCTTTGCCAATAAGCCACCCAGACCGATATCCTAAACTGGCAATTTCTCATTCTTATTCTTGTTGGAAACAGTCATCGGCCACAATTTGCAATCACATTTAATTGTCTGATAAAATGTGTGTTCTTATAATTATGAAGTTTTATTTAAAAAAATAACTTCAGAAAAAATGGCCGACTTGCAGATGAAATTTGATATGATTAACCCGTAACTGATTTGTGCTATTATAATACAGATGGTACACGGTTGTTGGCAGAGTTTTATCTCTGTTTTGGCATAATTTTTTAGTTGCCAAGTTAATTAACAGTTTTTTGCTAATTAAGGATAGAAATTTATTTATTTTTTCACTGGATTTTATAAAAGCACGTAGATTAGGTTATTACTTGTCCAAAAGTGCAATTCTTTTTCATTTCTGCCCTATATTTTTGTCTGTAGGTTGTTTGAAAAAAAAAAAGTTTGACGAAGAAAAAAGGTGATCATTTTAAGTAACTCGACGTTTTAAAAAAAGTCTATATCTCTGTTTATAAATCACTTATGAAGATGATTTTAGTCTCAAATTGAAGAATTTCTTCATTAGATTCTTTTAGTGTTCGTTTTTTTTTTTCTGTGACGCTTGGTTCATTTGATATCTGATATTTTAATCTGGCATGTTTGGTCGATTTAACATTGCGAAGTTTCTTCCTGTAAGTAAGCAGTAGCGGTTTGTATTCCAGTTCTTGGCGTTGTTTGTTTGGCGTATTTGTTTGGCGTATTTTTTTTTATAGCTTGGCTTGGCAGAGCGACCGCCCTGCTTGATATAAATATAGTGGTGGATTTATTTATTAAAAGTTAAATAAACAGTGATGAAAATTTACATCACTATGCAATTAAGGGTTAAACACTTTCTAATATATGGCTGCTTGCTTTTATATGTGAATAAAATTAGCAGACTTACCATTTTTAAAGGATGTTTAAAAAAGTCTTTTCATGCCAGAATAATTTGACGATAATATTGTAACAGATTATATACATTAATTGTTGCTGATATCAATCAAAGATGGATACACAAGAAAGAGAAGACACTCGCGTGTTAGAAGAGGGCGCAAAGTAGCGCCACCGGAGTTGCAGTGGTAGCGATTAGAACTAAAATGTTCCATAGTGGGCGGGGTGCTCCGCGTTCAGGTATTGGTTTTGCTTTCATGGCGATCGCGGCAGTATTGCAGAAACGGCAACTTTCAGAAATTTTCAATCTTGTCATTACACAAACTCATAGAGGGATGAAATATTTTAATTTGTAATGAAAACTAATCAGTCATTTAATTTTAAAACTTAGTTATTTTCTGTTTACTTCTTATAATTTATAATGGCGAGAAGAATACGAATATTTTAAAAGAGATTAATGTCTGAAACAGTGTATATATATTTTTAAATTCATAATAATTTAATTGAATATTTATTATAGGAGGTTAATATTTACAACAAATACTTTTTAACAAAAACATTCGTATTTTTCGATTATAAGAAGTGACCAGAAAATAAAATTAAGCATCAAAAAGAAACATAATTTGATTAGTTTTCATGAAAAATTAAAATATTTCATCACTCCAAGAGTTTGTTTAATGACAGGATTGAAAATTCGTGATTGCCGTTACTGTCATACAGCCGCAAAAAAATAAACGCAAATTCCATAAATTACTTAGAAAAAAGGTGTATCGTGCAATCTGTTTCTGGAACCATGAAATAGCGTTTTTTTTTTTTTTTTTTTTTTTTTAATGCCTTTTAAAATGTTGAGTAGTCTATTATAAACATGCCCAATTGTTTAATTTTTATTAAATACTGCAAGTATGTGGTTTTGTTCCATAGAGGTACATAAAACACATTTTATTAAAAACAAGAAATATTTAGAAAATTTAGAATTCAGGATTTTTTTTTTTATAAGCAAATATTTAGAGAATTTTGTTTCTTTAAAACTTTTATCTAAAAAATCTGAATCTGTAAGCATATCCAATTTTTGTTTTATGAAACTACATAAAATATTAGATTATACATAATTATTTGGATAAATAAAATGTCCACTTTTTTTAATTTGAAAATTAAAAACTTTTTCATTAAAAAAAAAAAAAAAAAAAAAAAAGGAAAAGAAAGATGTTTCTTTCTAAATTATATTCTTATAAAATCTGATAAGTACTGTAAATATTCTGATTTTTAAGCTACATAAAACATATTTTATTATATATTAAATAACATTTAGACTTTTTTTTTTTTTTTTTTTTTTTCTGAAAGAATACTTTTTCTCATTTTTTTCTCTTGCTGTAAAATTTGATTTCTAAAATTATTTTTTAGGAAAACATTTATTTGGATTCATAAAGTGCAGAATTTTTTAACAGTTTTATACAGACATTTTCAAATGGAAATATTTCATTTACCAGTTCTAAAATTATGTGTTAAATCTTGAAAGAGAAAAATGCCTTTACACATGAAAATGATGTAATTTTTTAAAAGTACCTATCTGATAATGTTCATTTTCATCTAGAAAACTGCTGCCTACTACGATTGTGCTTAAATTGTGTAATTTACTCTTGCTTTACCTTCCTCCAGTACCAGGATTATTCTTCACTCAATTAAAAAACTCTCGCAAGCTAATGTTAAACCTATGGGAAAGTTCTTTTCAAATTTCTCGTTTGAATTTATATATATATATATATATATATATATATATTTATATATTTTTGGCACAGGATAGCCGATGTTAAACTCTAATAGGGCCATTTTTTAATTTTAGATTTTGGTTCCAAATTATTTTAATAAAGGTAGTTTCACTTCCAAACTAGTTTGAAAAGTGAAAGCAGCTGTATTAAAAAGAAATCTAACCAAAATGAAAAAAGTAAAAGATGGCCCTATTAAACATCAACATCAGCTATCCTGTGAAAATAAATACATAAATGTATCAATTAAAAATATTCAAATTCAAACGAGAAATTTGAAAAGAACTCTCCAATAGGTTTAACATTAGTTTGCGAGTGAGGAGTCCCCTTAATGCCTAAATCCTCTTTTCTCCTATACTTGCAAAGAACCCATTCCCAGAAAGGCAGAATGTTTCTGTTAGCAAAGATTATATAATATTTAAACTAGGGGTGCACAACCTATGGCCCGCGGGCCAAAAGTGGCCCGCGATCGGATTACTGGTGGCCCGCGGATCAATTTCGCCGATCGGACGCTAAAAAATCACGAATTTCGCCGTCCAGATGCGCAGAAATCACGAATTTTGCCAAATCTCACCCATCGGGTGCGTAAGAATCGCAAATTTTGCCGATATCGGGTGCGTATAAATCGTAAATTTCGCGAATTGTGCCAAATTTCGCCCATCGGGTGCGTAAGAATCGCAAATTTTGCCGATCGAGTGCATATAAATCGTGAATTTTGCCGATCGGCTGCGGAAAAATCGTAAATTTCGCCGATCGGCTGCGTATAAATCGTAAATTTCGCCGATCGCCTGCGTAAAAATCGTGAATTTTGCCGATCGCCTGCGTAAAAATCACGAATTTTGCCTATCGGGTGCATATAAATCGTGAATTTTGCCGATCGGGTGCGTGTAAATTATAAATTTCGCCGATCGTCTGCGTAAAAATTGCGAATTCTGCCGATAGGGTGCGTATAAATCGCGAATTCTGCCGATAGCGTGCGTATAAATCGTGAATTTTGCCGATCAGGTGCGTAAAAATCACGAATTTTGCCGATCAGGTGCGTGTAAATTATAAATTAGCCGATCGTCTGCGTAAAAATTGCAAATTTTGCCGATCAGACGCGTAAAAATTGCAAATTTTGCCGATTAGGGGTTTAAAAATTGCGAATTCCGCCGATTGGGTGCGTAAAAATCATGAATTCCGCCGATAGGGTGCGTATAAATCGTGAATTTTGCCGATCCGGTGCGTATAAATCGCGAATTTTGCCGATCAGGTGCGTGTAAATTGTAAATTTCGCCGATCGTCTGCGTAAAAATTGCAAATTTTGCCGATCAGACGCGTAAAAATTGCAAATGTTGCCAATTACTCGCGTAAAAATCGCGAATTCTGCCGATAGGGTGCGTAAAAATCGCGAATTCTGCCGATAGGGTGCGCATAAATCGCGAATTTTGCCGATCAGGCCCGTAAAAATCGCGAATTTTGCCGATCAGGCCCGTAAAAATCGCGAATTTTGCCGATCGGGCGCATATAAATCGCGAATTTTGCCGATCGGGTGCATGTAAATTGTAAATTTCGTCGAACATATACGTAAAAATCGCGAATTTTGCCGATCTGGTGTGTGTAAATTGTAAATTTCGCCGATCGTCTGTGTAAAAATCGCGAATTTTACCGATCAGATGCGTAAAAATCGCAAATTTTGCCAATTAGTCGCGTAAAAATCGCGAATTCCGCCGATTGGGTGCGTAAAAATCGTAAATTTCGTCGATCATATGCGTAAAAATCATGAATTTTGCCGATCGGGCCCGTAAAAATCGCGAATTTTGCCGATCGGCCGCATATAAATCGCTAATTTTGCTGATCGGGTGCGTGTAAATTGTAAATTTCGCCGATCGTTTGTGTAAATATCGCGAATTTTGCCAATCGGATGCGTAAAAGTTGCAGATTTTGCCAATCAGGCGCGTAAAAATCGCTAATTCCGCCGTTCGGATGCGTAAAAATCATGAATTTCACCGATCGGGCACATAAAAATCATGAATTCCGCCGATAGGGTGCGCATAAATGGCGAATTTTGCCGATCAGGCCCGTAAAAATCGCGAATTTTGCCGATCAGGCCCGTAAAAATCGCGAATTTTGCCGATCGGGCGCATATAAATCGCGAATTTTGCCGATCGAGTGCATGTAAATTGTAAATTTCGTCGAACATATACGTAAAAATCGCGAATTTTGCCGATCGTCTGTGTAAAAATCGCGAATTTTACCGATCAGATGCGTAAAAATCGCAAATTTTGCCGATTAGTCGCGTAAAAATCATGAATTCTGTCGATAGGGTGCGTATAAATCGCGAATTTTGCCGATCAGGTGCGTATAAATCGTAAATTTCGTCGATCATGTGCGTAAAAATCGTGAATTTTGCCGATCGGGCCCGTAAAAATCGCGAATTTTGCCGATCGGCCGCATATAAATCGCTAATTTTGCTGATCGGGTGCGTGTAAATTGTAAATTTCGCCGATCGTTTGTGTAAATATCGCGAATTTTGCCAATCGGATGCGTAAAAGTTGCAGATTTTGCCAATCAGGCGCGTAAAAATCGCTAATTCCGCCTTTCGGATGCGTAAAAATCATGAATTTCACCGATCGGGCACGTAAAAATCGCGAATTTCGCCGATCGGGCGCGTAAAAATCATGAATTTTGCCGATCGGCACGAAAAAATTGTGAATTTTGCCAATCGTGTGCGAAAAAATTTGCAAATTTCGCCGATTGGGCACGTAAAAATCGCAAATTTTGACGATCGGGTGCATATAAATCGCAAATTTCGCTGAACGTGTGCGTAATAATCGTGAATTTCGTCAATCACTAGGAAAAAACTATGAATATTGTCAATCGCGCATGAAAAAAAAAGCACGTGTTTTCCATCCTTTCCAACTGAATTGGGTTATGCTGACTAAGGAGGTGGTTGAGTATAGGGAGCTATCCCTCCTTTTAAAATTAGCATTTTTATGAACGTTTAGGCCGACCGCCCCCCTCACCTCCTTGCCCAAAACAAAATTTTGACTCTCGACAATCCAGTCATTTTTGTGACTGCCCCTCCTCTTATAAGGTTATGCACCCCTTTGCTATCCACATTTTATGACTGAATATGTTAAGAAGTACAATTTAGAATAATATATGTTTCTCCTCCTCTCCACCTTCATTCATGAAAGCAGAAATTTTTTTAATCACTGGCAATCTTTAAAGCTAAATTTATTCCTTCAAATAAAGTCAAGGAGTATTTTCACTCTTTGAAAATAATCTTAGCTATATATCTTGGATAAATACAAACGTAAACTGTTGATATAAATAATTGCCAACAGAACTGAATACGTTTACTGTAAGGAACCTAGGGGGCTAGATCTACCCTTAAGAAATTTGTTTTTTTAATCTGACCCCCCCCCCCGCCCCGGTCACACCTCCTCGAAACAAAAATTTTCTGATGGTGGCCCTCGACAACCCAGTCAATTTTGTAAGTGGCCCTTCGCTTAAAAAGGTTGTGCACCCCTAATTTAAACCATAATTCATATTTTCATCAAATGTTACAATTCAATACAGTCACGCCAAAATGATTTCAAATATATATTTCAAAAATTATGTTGGTATCGAGATTAGGATTTAATCTCAAAAGAAGAAAAATGCCTTTACCAATTAAAGTGACATCATGCTTAAAAGTTAAAAATACACATGATTAAGACTAGTATCTCAAAACACAGAACGATGAAATGTCTTCGCCGTTGCAAAATGTCATAAGTACCTTTTTATTGACAAAACAAAAAATACTTCAAGTAATAGGATCCTGATGATGTAATTTTTTACTCACATTTTGTTCCATGCGTTTAAGCTCCCATATGATTAAGGATTTTTGGAATTTATTTTTTAAATAGCATGAATTGAAAATCACCTGGTATCTCAAAATAGATTTACCATCCACTTTAATAACATAAAAAAAAACATGGTCAACAAAAATTATTGGAAATAAAGTTTAAATACCAGTGCCAAAAAATGAGCACTGTGATCAAAATAATTCTAAGTTAAAACTCATAATCCCGTCTCCATGCTTTTTCAAGTACTCCCATTTCTTTAAATGTCATAATTAATAACCACAAGAAAAACATTACATTCCTTTTTATTAATTAACATATAATAAAAACATAATAAAAACAATCTACAAAACATTGTCATCCGATTCCAGTAACAAATTTTACAACCCATATGAGAACTTCCTGCAGAGAAAACTCTTCAGTGTTTTGTTTCTTCAAAGTTATTAGTAACAGGCATAAGTTCCGATTTAATGAATGCATTGAAAAGGGTTTTGTCAGACAAGCCAAACCATGAAAGGATGTTTGCCTTAATATTTGACGAGATGTCTATAAAACCCTGTCTGGTGTATGACAAACAAAAAGATCATGTGGTTGGTTTCGAGGATTTCTCAGGAGGTTTTCGGACTGACAATGTTGCAAATCATGCCCTAGTGCTCGTGTTAAGAACTCTGACAGGCAGGAAAAAACTCCCCATTAGTTTCTACTTTTCTTGCTATGCCATTCATTCTGACAAGCTGTCAAAATACTGTCATGAAAGCTCTTACAGAGTTGCATCATGCAGATACTGTAAAAGTTCTTATATGTGATCAAGGAGGAAACAACACAATACTTGGATTCAGCATACTTGGAGCAGATGTATCAAAGCCATTTTTTTAATTTAATGGTCAAAAAGTATACTGCATCTTTGATCCAACTCATCTTATCAAAAATTTAAGGAGGAATTTAATGAAGTATGATTTGCAGACTAATAGAGGGCTTGTTTCTTTCCAGCATATCAAAGATTTTTATGAAGATAAGAAATTACTTCTTAGATGTGCACCCAGGTTAACTGATGCACACATTTCTTCTACTGGATTCAATTCCAGAGGCTAAGTCTCTCTGCTTAAGTCTTTAGTCACAGTGTTGCTGCAGGCATGAATGTGTGTATATTAGCGAATGTTATACAGGCAAGTTCTGCTCCAACCGTAGAGTTTATTATGCATATTAACCATCTTTTTGATTCCTTGAATGGTACAAATAAAAACCTCAAAAAGGAAATGAATATCATTGTGCTATAAAAGAAGGTTCAATTCATCAATATTTTTGGAATGAGATGCTCCAATTTATTGATTCCTGGGTTTTTGTGCATACTCGTAAAAATGTTGATAAACGGAAGCAAAATCCTGGACATCTGAATAGAAAAGGTTGGCTGCAGACACTGATAGCAATGATGCAACTCTCACAAGAAATACTCCAAGACAGAGAATACTTCATGACTAAGCGATGTAACCAAGATTGCCTGGAAATTTTTTTTATCCGTATTAGAGGGTATGGTGGAAACCAAACAAACCCATCCGCATACGAATTCGCCACAGCTTACAAGCTGGCATCAATTAATTCTTTTACGTCTAAATAAATTTTCAAACTGTGAACCAGACAAAGATAAGTTTATGTTTTTTGTTTTGTCTTCTGCACCACAAATTGCAGAAGATGAAACAGAGGAAGAAACCCAAAATGAAAATGATATCTCTTATAATCGTCTTATCATTGACGTATCTCGTTGTGATGAAGATGAGGATACTCTCCAAGAAACAGGTTTCGAAGCAGCCGATTTTTTATCACAAAATGTAATTACTTATTTGAGTGGAAACATATTCAGAAGAGTAGTAAATGAACTCGAACTTAATGAATGTGATATTTGTCAGCTTTTACTAGTTGACCCTTTCTGATTGTTCTTTGAACAATGGGTACATTTCGCCATCTGCATCTGCATGATCTGTTAGACCAGGGGCAATCGTGGAGCAAGTGCAAGTGGCAATGGTCCTTTTCCAAAAAGACTATTCCAGTTCTGTAAAATATCCTCCATAGTCGAAAAAGTAAGAGGTTGGTCGTCATCCTGCATCTGAAAAAAAAATATATATATATATATATATATATATATATATATATATATATATATATATAAATAAAAACTTACATTCTACGTTTGTTAAGCCATACATGATAATTAGGATATCATAAACAGGTTCAGATCAACCTACGATCGAAACTTTATCTATCTATCTATCTATCTATGTCACTTTTTTATGAACACGATAACTGGAAAAATTCTGCATAAATCTCTTCCAAACTGATGCATAAAATCAAGGGGCATAAAATCTCGGTCAGGTTCGTTAATGGGCAAAATCGAACCGGGGGGGGGGGGGGCTTTTTGTGAAAACAGAGAAAAAACCCTATAATTTATTAATTATGATACGTATCGAATCTGTTTGAAGTTATTATTACTTCTAGGAGAATGGCCGAAAATTTATGTATGACAGATTTTTGATATAATTAAAAATTGCCTTAAGAGGGGGGGGGGGTAAAGAAAAAAAAATGCATAACTTCGTCAATTCCGAAGATTTCAAATCCGCTTAAATTTATTATAAATCCTCTCAATATTATCTAAAACTTTTATATTGACAAGGTTTTGATAGGACCAACCGTTATACCAAAAAAAAAAAAAAAAAAAATCCCTGCCGGCTCCGCCTGCAAAAAAGTTAGGTTTCGAAGTAGGCGGTTCCAACTGCCGCATCATCGTAAAGGTCATTTCTTCCGTAATTACCGACGAACAGGCGCCCCACGGTCTGAGTCTTCGACATCTACCTGTGCCTGTAGGCCGAGCCGTCAGGCATTTTTTTTTATTATTATTTCAAGTAAATTTAAATGAGCTTTTCTAATTGTTAATTTTAATGATTTAATAAAGATTATTTTACTTTAAAATGTGTGGTTTTAGAATTATATTTAGAATTTTTTTTTTTAATTAAAAAGATCACGAACCTTGTATTTATGTAAATTATTGAATTTTAAGAAAATTATACCACTATTTCTTAGCTGAAAGAAAAATAACAATAGAATGGTGAAAAAATATTAAAATACATTAAAAAAATGTGAAACTCTATGAACAGCAAGTATTTTAAAGTACACGTTAATGATTCCAAACTCAACAGAGGTACATGACAACTTGCTTCTGACTGAAAACAGTGTACATAGCATTTATAGATCTTATACAGGGCAACAAAAATATTCAGATCTAATACTGTCTATAGAGTGATATTGTTTAAACCAAAGCCAGTAAGTTATTTACTAAAAATTACAAACTACTTAGATTACTGTTTTAATGATGCATTGAATATATATTATTAGAGTTGAAATTATTAAAAACTAAAATATATTAATTACATCGCTGTAAATAAAACATATCTATTTTTGCCACTTTGGCAAAAAGTGGCAAAAAAGTATTTTTGCCAGGGCGGTTTTTACCGGTTTTTTCCACCTTTGGCAAAAACGTGCCAACCCTATCACAAACTGTCACAATTTCATGACGCACCCCCCCCCCCCCTCCAAGCATGACATCATTTATGGACGGCCCCATAAGTAAATATAGATGAACATTATTTTGGAAATGAGAAACAAAACAAATGTGTTTTGACTTAAAGATGGTGGACTGCGGGCTAATACGCCAGCTGTTCCTAAAAACTTTTTTTTTTCCTTTCTTCTTAATCTAAGTTTATTTTATACGAAATATATTTTTAATTGCTACTGGAATACTTTTTATGCTTACATTTTAACAGTATCGCCCAAGTGTCATCCGCACAGTAACATTAGTTAATATTGCATAATTTTCTTTACATAATTAAAACAAAAGCTTAAAATAAAGTTTCCAGTAAATTTAGATAATTATTACTTATTCAATGAATACCTATTTTACCCCATATGGTACCCATTTTTACCCCCACTTCAGAGATAAAAAAGTGTATATAAAACAAAAATAATTTTTCTACTATTTAAAATTTAAAAAAATAAATTAACAATTACTTAAATATGAGTTGTAATTTTCCAGCTGGACGAAAAATGTCTGGGCAAGGGGTTTTCGTCCAGTTGGAAAATTACAACTCATATGATTTCTTTACCAATTTGAATAATTGTGTCAAAATTAATCTAGTATAACGACTTAAATGTTATGCCAAGACATCAGTTGCATAAATAAACACACACACACACAAAAAAAATCATCTTACTTATAATAAAATCCAAAGGCGAGAAAGTGTCTGTAACGGTACCGGGCTGAACCACTCTGGTTTGCGAGTCGACCGTAGTTAAACGCCATGTTAGGCTTACTGAAAAATATATGCTAACACATGACCACTAAATGATAATATCTTCTACTTGAAATAATGTCTGTTCAGCATATTTTCGTATAAAACATGTATATCATATCCAGTTATAATGTTTTAAGTTTTAAATTAAAAATAACAGATTAAACATCCGATTACCTGATGTAAACAAACGAATAATGTTGCCATTCAAAAACACAAATCCCATATCTAGAAAAAAAAAGGAATGACTCTTTGAACGTTTCATTAAAATATTCGATTACGCTCTTAAAATATTTGTAAAAGCATATTAAAGTCTTTAAATAATTTAAAGGATTTCTTTAATTTATTTCTGTGAGCATTTTTTTTTTTCTGTCGGCACTTTTTTCAGAAATAGCGATGATAGATAGCTTTGCGATGATGAGAGGATTTGCGATGATCCTTCAGTATTTTACATTTCGGCGAGTTCTGGCGCCATCTATTGGCGATAAATATAAACGAAGGTTTTGGTTTTTTCATGCATATTTTTAAAATAAGACAAAATCAGGTTTTAATTTGATGAATACTTTTAAAAGTTAAAGTAATATTATCTACTTTCGTCGTTGTATTTATTTTAACTATTTCTTCATTACTGAAAAACTTCGTTTTTTCTGTCATTTTAAATGGGATATTTTCCTACTGTGAATTAAGAAGCTAATATCCATAAAAATGCAATTTTCTGTCTCTTTTTATGTTTTTCTGCTATGCATATGTTTCTTCATGACTGGTAAACTTTGTTCTTCAAGAAATATGAGGATTTCTTTAATTTATTTCTGTAAGCATTTTTTTTTCTGTAAGTATTTTTTTTTTCAAAAATAGCGATGATAGATAGCTTTCATAGAGAGGCTTTGCGATGATTTTTCAGTATTTTACATTTCGGCGCTTTTCTAGCGCCATCTATTGGCGATAAATATAAACGAAGGACGTTTTTGTTGAAAAATATATTTTATATAAAATATTAATAAAGTTGTAAAATAATATAAAATGTATATAAGGATATTTCAGCACCATCTATGGACAATTAATATAAACAAAGATCTTTCTGATGGAAAAAAAAATATTATATAACATAATAATAAAGTTGTAAAAAAATATAAAATGCATATAAGCATATTTTTAAACTGAGAAAAATTCATGGTGTATTGATTTATTTAAAGATCAACTTTTAAAAGCTTCAGCTTAATATTATTTCTTCTTAAAAATCTAACTTGGTTAAATCAAATTTTAATCGCGTAGCTTATATCCAATTAAATTCTTAAATTTTGCTTGCATTGTAAAACGAATATTTCTTATGAAACACAGTTAAAATATAAGGAATATATAGTACCGCATATCACATATGTTAATTATATCAATGCAGATACAAATTTTTATTTTTAACATAGTAACGTTTAAACCTAACTTTATAGTGAAAAAAAAAATGTAATTTAATAAGAGAATGTGAAAACATATTTTCCAGTCATACTAATGCATGTAATAATTTCAATTTACTTAAGAAATAAAATAAGAAGATTTTTAATGATCAAAATTTATTTTGTTTTTTTCAGGCATATTTTTAAAATAAGACAAAATCAGGTTTTAATTTGATGAATACTTTTAAAAGTTAAAGTTATATTATCTACTTTCGTCGTTGTATTTATTTTAACTATTTCTTCATTACTGGAAAACTGCGTTTTTTCTGTCATTTTAAATGGGATATTTTCCTACTGTGAATTAAGAAGCTAATATCCATAAAAATGCAATTTTCTGTCTCTTTTTATGTTTTTCTGCTATGCATTTGTTTCTTCGTGACTGGAATTCTTTGTTCTTAAAGAAATATTAAAAATTACTCTATTATACTATTAACTTAGACAATTTAAAACGAACAAAATTTTAATGTTTTGTACAATCGTTAAACCATTTCAGATTTTGCATTTAATTTTTCTTATGTAACGAAACAATGAGCTGTGAGTCAAGCTCTTTAGAAACTCATTAATATTTTTTTTTTCTCAAAAACTTTCACACGGATTATTTTTTTAATATGTTTGAATATTTTGTCCAATCGTTGAACCTTTTCAGAAATTGAATTTTGAGTAAAAGAAAAAAAATATACTCATCATTTGTATTTGTAGAAATCATTTGCCATTCTTAAAATGTACTTTTCTACAATACAAACCTTTCAGTAACAAAATCTTCATGAAGTTTGTTTGTATGAAGTCTTATGAAAATGGAACGCAGATCAACATCCCGTCATTTTTGACGGGCGTTATATACTAGCCGTTATATACTATTTTTTATAGGACATACTCTTACGGTAAAAAAAAAAAAAAAAAAAAAAAAAAAAATTAAAAACGAAAAAATCCCTGCTTGCCCTACCTACAGGCAGAGGTATGTTTCGAAGTGGGTGGTCTCAAATGCCACATTATGGCAAATAGGTCTTTCTTCTGCAATTCCCGATAAACAGGTGCCCTACGGTCTGCGGCTTCGAAATCTACCTGTGCCTGTAGCCCGAGCCGTCAGGGATTTTTTTTCTTATGAAACGTAATTAAAATATAAGGAATACATAGAACAGCGTAATTTGCATTTAATTTTGCTTATGCAATCAAACAATGAGTTATGTGGCGAGTCAAGCTGTTTAGAAACTCATTCATAACACTTTTTTACAAAAACTTTCGCACATGGATTAGTTTTTAATATTTAATTGGAATGTTTTGTCCAATCGTTGAACTATTTCAGAAATTTAATATTGAGTAAATATATATATATATATATATATCCTCATCATTTTTATCTGTAGAAATCATTTGTCATTTTTAAAAAAATAATTTTCTACAATACAAACCTTTCAATAATAAAATCTTCATGTTGTTTGTTTTTTATGAAGTCTTATGAAAACGGAACGCTGATCAACAATCCGTCATTTTTGACGGGGTTATATACTAGTATTAAATATTTTTGTTTCAATGAAAACAAGCCCTGAATGAAAAAATAGCGATTTTCATACCCATTTTACCCCACCTGATCCTGATGAGCAATTATTATATACGAATGTACTAAATTTGGATATATAAATTTACTTTATAGCTAGATAATAGGTTATTTTGTGATTCTACCTGTTTTGAGACAGATCGGCCCTTTAAGACGATTAAATTTGTGAAGAATCCATTTTTGATATGAATTTTTTTTTTTTTTTTGTGAAAGGCAGTTTTTTAAGACAAAAATTTTTTGAAGCATCTGTTTTAAGATTTAAAAAAAAAAAAATTGTAAAGGGTCCTTTATAAGACACCAAATTTTTCTGAAGCAAATCCAGTAAAGACATTTTATTGAGCTGGAACAGGGATGGCAAACCATTTATTTCGATTGTAGTTCCTACAAGTTGGCTTATTTCATGGACGGTCAAATCCATCGTAACTGACGTAAAACTTGATCATCAAATTTTGTTTTCAAAACTGTGCAGAAAATTTACTAATAAAACTAGAACAAATTTTTACAATTTAAAATATTTCTTACTAAGGACTTAATACCCAAATACCTGCAGATTATTTCAATCTCTCTTTTAGTCCCAAAAATTGCATTTCAAAATCCTGTAACTGATGTAACGTAAAACAGACAAACATTTTTTCTGCCTTCATTGAAGTGTAAAAATTATCAAAACTATGCCGTTAAAAAGGTGATTTAATGTTCTCAACAACACTAAGTAATGACAAATTATAACAGTAACTTGTTTAATTAATTTCTGAACAATAAAAAAGAAAAAATGGCATTTACACATGTAACTGATGTAACTTTTATTGTGTAACTGACGTAACATTATGACTTTACAAAGACAATAATGGTTCTTAACTTACTTTGTAAACAGTAATTTAGAATGGCATTTTATTATACAACATAAAAATACCAGGCTTTCCAATTATACCCTTAAAATAAACATATTATAAATTTTATTTTCCCATCAAAATGAGACTTTTCTGTGGAATTGACCGGACATGCAGATATGGTTTTTAATCGACTTACCATACTTTTTTATGTATGCTGTGCCCTTGTGTGACACGCAAATTCGCAAACCCACCCTAATTTGTAATACCTCATTTAGAGAGAAAAACAGATTTTTTCTATTAAAATCTAATACCTAGTGCCAAAATTACAAAATATTCACAATGCACTGGCTAACTAGTTTCATAAATTTGAATGCAAAATTGCTAGCAAACTATTTTATGGAGTGATCAATGGTTATATATAGAGAGAGATCAGTCAAATCCCAAATACTGATCTTGTATCACATGCTCTTAGATTTTAAAAGTAAATTTTGAAGGGAAAAACCATGTGGCATACACAAAAAAATACAGTAACTTAGCTTTATTTATTTTGTTTAGAATGGCAGTAAATCACCACTTGAACTTTACTGTTGTAAACATAATACTTTTATTTTACTTCATATAAAAATTAACCTTCTCCAAGCTAGAACATGCTTAAGAAACAATATACAGATTTGTAACTCTCCAAGCCATGGAATATGGATTAATGATAATTCAAACATCTGTGCACAAATAAAGATTCATAAAAGAAATATATTTTACATGGGCATAGGTAAAAATAAATAGGAAGGATAGTATTTTGGAATGGATGTGTCTGTACTTTGCAGCTCTTAATGAATTTAAAAAAATAAAGACTATAAACATGAAAAATAAATATTTTATGTCAGAATGCCTCATAGAAGAGAATTTTTAGCCACATTTGTGTAAAAAACTAATCTTTTGTAGAAATAAGTTTTTGTATGTGCCAGGCTCGGGCCAAACTTTGAGCATTTATACTGGGGCGGGCCAAAGAATTTTCTAGTAATTATATATTTTTAAATTTGAAAACTATTTTATATTTTGCATTTTAGGTTCTAAAACCGATGTATTTAGTATCGAAAATGGTTTTTGATGTATTTTGCTCATCTCTGAACTGTAACATGTTCATTAAGATTTTCACAGAAAAATAAGGGAATTGTGAAGCATTTTCTGCCTCCTGATTGGTTAGATTAAGAGTTTAAACAATAACCCAGATTATAAAACATACAAGGGGGAGTTATGGAAAAAAAAAAATAAAGATAAATTTTTAATTGCAGGGGTCAATGCAGGTTTTTACTCTTGGGGTCCATTTTGTGAAAAGTAAAGGTTATTTTTTTGTGAAATTTATTATATTTTTGTGAAAAATAACATTTTGCAACAAAAGTTGAATTCCAGTTAATCAAATTCGAACCAAGCATTTATAAACAAACTTTTTTTAATCCTTTTTTCTGAAATTTTCCTCTCTGGTGAACGTATTTGTTTACAAATTACACATTCTAAAACATCACAAAATAATAAATAAATAATAAATAGTAAGTTTTTATGGAATAGAATTTTGTGAAGGAACCCATTTTATTAAATAATTTTTTGTGAAGGGTCCCTAAATAGGCCCCAAAATTTTCCTGGATCGACCCCTTAATTGATTATATTTTTTATATACCAAAAACTTTGAGGGTGTCCACTACTGGCACACCTATCCTATATAACTGATAATTTTAAGTACGAAACTTTGTTTATATAAAGTTTGAGTACCTAAACTATGCTTATTTTTTTCTCTCCATTACTAAGTCATTAAAAAAAAAAAAAAATGTTCGTGCTGCTTGAAAATCAATGACGGAGGGGAGGAGGTTTTTTTTTTTTTTTTTTTTTTTTTTTTTTTCTGACGACTAGAATTTTTGGCTGGCTATCAGATGTTTATCAAATTTGTAAAGCACTGGCTCTACATATTATACTACAAGTTTTTAAAGTCTTGTTTAAGGATATTTTAGTACATGAAGCGTAAAAAAAAAAAAAAAAAAAAAAAAAACGTTTTCAGAATAAATCTTAAAATAAATTGTGAAAATACATGATTTATATACAGAACTCATACATTACAAAAAAGAAACAGAATTATAAAACAGTTTATTACTAACTTTTTTTCTTCTTTCGGGAGCCTGGAGAAATGAATTCCTCTGGCATACTTATTCGAATTCTTGCTGCAGCCATTAAAACGGCAGTATCGGGATGACACCTTTGTTGGATATTCATATCCTTTAATTAATAAATTATTACACAAAAAAATAAATTTGGCTCTGAAAAGTGCCGTTTAATACTCAATAAAACGATTCTTAAATTACAGAACCTATATCAACAAAAAAAAAAAAAAAACTCCACACGTGAGAAGTGAAGAATG
The DNA here is from genome assembly GCA_963931845.1 of Maratus michaelseni. Classification (NCBI taxonomy): domain Eukaryota; kingdom Metazoa; phylum Arthropoda; class Arachnida; order Araneae; family Salticidae; genus Maratus; species Maratus michaelseni. Next base: position 100,359,373 of record OZ007597.1, on the reverse strand, counting down.
AACTCTTTTGAAAAGTGTTGTAAAAATGGGGAGAGGGGGATGCGCGCGCAGTTTTCGCAGGTCGGGGCGATCGCAGCGCTCGTAGCTATAGCGTTTAGAACTACAAATCCGGAACTTTCAATGTGAAGTAAGTTTACGATAGTTCTTCCGTACAACTGTCTTGGCTTTTACGTGTATGGGCTTTGATATCAATTAACAAATAATACCTTCCAGAAAGCGAAGGGACTGACTCCCTGTTCGCTTCTGAAAAATATATATATATGCATATGTTACGATAGTCTAATGCCATGGCTTCCTACGATCTCTATACGGCTATCCAAACGGCGTTAAAAACGCGAATAAGAAGAACTTAAGTTTTCCTCCGCTGCAACTACTTGGCGCTCACGTCATGCACGAAGGGAACGAAGTTAAAGGGCTAGTTCATTAGATAAACATTATAATTTGAGGTTGCATTTAGCTCTTAAAAAAATATTTTGTACTTACAAAAAATGAAAAACAACTGCAGAATTATTTATATTACATGTTTTTGTAGCAAAAATTCCCTACAATATTTTCTTAACGTGAATAAACAAAAAAAAAAAAAAAAAAAAAAAAAAAAAAAAGGAAAGAAAGAAATTGAACAACACGGATATTTACAAGCTGAGAAAAAAACTAATAATGCTTCTATAATATACAAATGTGCGTTTTGATCGTTTTCTAAATGATTTAAAAAATAAATGTTTTGAATTTATACTTAAATTGATTTGTTTGTGATTCAACAAAGAATTTGTATGCAAGTTATCATTTAAAAAGCGGCAAAACCGGCAAATAGAAATGCTGAAACAGAAGGTTTTAGTTAAAAATGACAGATAATAGGTTGCATTTTATAATCGCATTGCATTTTATAATGCATTATCTTAAACAATAAAATAAGTTTTTTATTCTATAAGAATCCTTTTAATAATTAACTATTTAGCAAGTGTTTAATTACAGATTTTGTAATCTTTAAATTTTAGTATGAAACTACTTCAGCACGCCACCACTTAACAGAAAATTTTTTTCAGCTCAGACTTGCACCAAAATATTTTGGAACCTCAACTAGATTTATTTTTTTACTTTTTTTAAAAAATAAATGTATGGGTGGTTACAATTGATAGCAGTGTAAGCAAGCTGTTACACATAATTTATGCTTATCCATTTAGTTATCACCTATAGTTTTAAACTGAAAATTCATCCAAAAAATAAAAAATATTTGAAAACTCTCATTTTCTTTTCTATTCCAATTGTGCGTTTTTGGTAATGATAAATAAATTTAGCATTCATCCAAATTCTTTCTCTCCCCCGAAAAAAAAAAAAAAAAAAAAAAAAAAAAAAAAAATTATTTTTGCATCTCCCTTCAAAAGACATCGGATTGTATTTTAGGTAATTGGTAGAGCTGTTTAATACAAATGACATATAAAAACAAGATACGAGATTGCAAAAAATGTCAGGAAAAATTTATATTTTGTCTATAATTTTGTTATTTTAAATATTTATAAAGTAGTTTTTAGTAAATATAGGATGGATATATAAAAATATTTTTTTTAATCATCCTGTATTTACTAAACTCTACGAGTTCTGCAAATAAAAACAATTATTAATTTGAAATAGAAATAATTAGTATTAATTTTACTGAGTGAGCAAATTTTGAATCATAACTTTGCTCAAAATTAAAATATGTTATAACATCGTCTACATATGTTTTATTTTAATGCACATTTTAAGTAATTTTAATAAGTACTTTATCTATTAAAATAAATTATATTATTATAAAATGATATATATGCACTTGAAATAAGAATTATGTATTGTCAAAAGCTATTTCATGTTACTATATTCAATTTACAATTCATTTTCCAATTATTAATTCGTACTTATTAACTTAAGTAAGTGATCTGAATCCTATGAAGTTCTTTTTATTTTTACTTTCTTCACAAACAATATAGTTAGATATAAGAATTATATGCAGAACTTTAAAACGATGAATACACTGAAAAGATAATAATTAAAAGATTGAAATGTTCACAGCAATCGCATTTTGTTTTTCAATATATGACTATGGCACCACTTTCTCTCAACATATAGAGTATATTTGAATTAATTTACTATATTCAATTACTATATTCAATTTACAATTAATTTTCCAATTATTAATTCGTACTTATTAACTTAAGTAAGTGATCTGAATCCTATGAAGTTCTTTTTATTTTTACTTTCTTCACAAACAATATAGTTAGATATAAGAATTATATGCAGAACTTTAAAACGATGAATACACTGAAAAGATAATAATTAAAAGATTGAAATGTTCACAGCAATCGCATTTTGTTTTTCAATATATGACTATGGCACCACTTTCTCTCAACATATAGAGTATTTTTGAATTAATTTACTATATTCAATTACTATATTCAATTTACAATTCATTTTCCAATTATTAATTCATACTTATTAACTTAAGTAAGTGATCTGAATCCTATGAAGTTCTTTTTATTTTTACTTTCTTCACAAACAATATAGTTAGATATAAGAATTATATGCAGAACTTTAAAACGATGAATACACTGAAATGATAATAATTAAAAGATTGAAATGTTCACAGCAATCGCATTTTGTTTTTCAATATATAACTATGGCACCACTTTCTCTCAACATATAGAGTATATTTGAATTAATTTACTATATTCAATTACTATATTCAATTTACAATTCATTTTCCAATTATTAATTCGTACTTATTAACTTAAGTAAGTGATCTGAATCCTATGAAGTTCTTTTTATTTTTACTTTCTTCACAAACAATATAGTTAGATATAAGAATTATATGCAGAACTTTAAAACGATGAATACACTGAAAAGATAATAATTAAAAGATTGAAATGTTCACAGCAATCGCATTTTGTTTTTCAATATATGACTATGGCACCACTTTCTCTCAACATATAGAGTATATTTGAATTAATTTACTATATTCAATTACTATATTCAATTTACAATTAATTTTCCAATTATTAATTCGTACTTATTAACTTAAGTAAGTGATCTGAATCCTATGAAGTTCTTTTTATTTTTACTTTCTTCACAAACAATATAGTTAGATATAAGAATTATATGCAGAACTTTAAAACGATGAATACACTGAAAAGATAATAATTAAAAGATTGAAATGTTCACAGCAATCGCATTTTGTTTTTCAATATATGACTATGGCACCACTTTCTCTCAACATATAGAGTATTTTTGAATTAATTTACTATATTCAATTACTATATTCAATTTACAATTCATTTTCCAATTATTAATTCATACTTATTAACTTAAGTAAGTGATCTGAATCCTATGAAGTTCTTTTTATTTTTACTTTCTTCACAAACAATATAGTTAGATATAAGAATTATATGCAGAACTTTAAAACGATGAATACACTGAAATGATAATAATTAAAAGATTGAAATGTTCACAGCAATCGCATTTTGTTTTTCAATATATAACTATGGCACCACTTTCTCTCAACATATAGAGTATATTTGAATTAATTTACTATATTCAATTACTATATTCAATTTACAATTCATTTTCCAATTATTAATTCGTACTTATTAACTTAAGTAAGTGATCTGAATCCTATGAAGTTCTTTTTATTTTTACTTTCTTCACAAACAATATAGTTAGATATAAGAATTATATGCAGAACTTTAAAACGATGAATACACTGAAAAGATAATAATTAAAAGATTGAAATGTTCACAGCAATCGCATTTTGTTTTTCAATATATGACTATGGCACCACTTTCTCTCAACATATAGAGTATATTTGAATTAATTTACTATATTCAATTACTATATTCAATTTACAATTCATTTTCCAATTATTAATTCGTACTTATTAACTTAAGTAAGTGATCTGAATCCTATGAAGTTCTTTTTATTTTTACTTTCTTCACAAACAATATAGCTAGATATAAGAATTATATGCAGAACTTTAAAACGATGAATACACTGAAATGATAATAATTAAAAGATTGAAATGTTCACAGCAATCGCATTTTGTTTTTCAATATATGACTATGGCACCACTTTCTCTCAACATATAGAGTATATTTGAATTAATTTAATTTTATGACTATGGCACCACTTCCTCTCAACATATAGAGTGTATTTGAATTAATTTAATTTTATGACTATGGCACCACTTTCTGTCAACATATAGAGTATATTTGAATTAATTTAATTTTATAAACTTGAAATCAATAAGAATAGAATGAATAAAAATAATAAAGATATACAGCAAACTTAGCTATCAAACAATGCCATCACCATTATATTTTTAATAGAAAATACTATTACACAGTAATGTTTTAAATGAAAGCTCTTAACTTCTTGAATTAAAAATTGTAAACAAATTATATACCTCATTATTTTTAATTCGATACTTTCACACATCCTCAAATAACATATCTAATCAATATATTTTTAAAGCATATATGTTATGCAAAAGCAGTGCAAAATATATGAAAGCCATCGCTTTTTATTATTCCTCAAAACAATGTTTTTTTCTTTGATAAACACACATGGCATTTATAAAAAATTTAATGCAAAAATAGTATTTCTATTATTATCATTTGTTAATATTCATTCTTATTTCAATTAATTCTTCGTACCAATCAACTTAAGTGATCTGAATCGTATTAAGATGTTTTATTTTTACGTTCTACAGAAAGAAAATAAATACATATACATTTGAAACAGGGAATTTTAAACTTACGAATGTTAACACTAGCATGGCTTCCTGCGATCGCTATAGAGATCGCAGGAAGCCATGGCTGAACTAACTCCCTTGCTCGACGAGTCGACTCTCGACTCACCTGAAAAAGTAGGGATGGCTGGTTGGAAATTAATTCAAAATAATATTTATCAGGGAGCAATATTTATCGTAACTAATAAAAACTGGCAAACATCTACTTTTTTTAATCATTAACAACTTTTCTCACATTTAACATAAATAAATTCTATACAGATCCTGTTCTTTCAAAACATTCGAAAATAAAGCTCCATAGGAAGGACTCCTGTGACATTCTATAAACAGAACTAAAATGTGTTCTAAAACAGAAAAAGAAATCAACAAATCCTCTGATCGTCATTGCGGATTTTTCGGACACGTTTGCAAGATGAATTTCTTTCCCACATTCCATAAAATTTCATATATTATCAGAGCAGCAATAAAAATTCTAATAATATATTTTATTTTCTAATAAATGTGATACATATTTCATTTTTGTCAATTGTTTTCTTGTAATCACTTTATGACTTTTTGTGATTGTCGTGACCTAAAAGTTAGGTTTAAACATCAGTTGGTGGCTGTCTTTTTACTTTATTTTTAGATTCATTGCTTTAATAGAAAAAAAAACGCTCTTTGATCTGCTAAATAAAAAAGTCTGTATTTATGAATGAATATAATTTAGTGAATACATAAAAATGTAGGATAAAAAAAACTGTAAATAAATAAAATAAAAAAGGGTTGCCCCTCGCCCCGTCGGGAGGGATAGGGGGTTATAAGAAAACGAAATAAAGAAATAATTCTTCGTAACTACTGCTTATATTTTGCAATTCACCCGCTTTCTAAATTTCTTCTCAAAAACCCTGATAAGTGCGGAGATAAGTTTGTATGCCCCTCCCCCTCCTCTTTTCCTAGTGTCGATGGGGCTGAATTAAAAAAAAAAAAACATCTAAATCTTACGTGGTATACATATTGTCAGGAATATCTTTACTTGTATGACAAGGACTGGTTTACAGAGGAATGGAATCGTTTTCACCCTCGGCAAGATCTGCTCTCTGACGCTCTGAGTGTCAAGTTTCTGCATATTTCGACTGCTGCGTGTTCGGGCGAAGTTTGGAAAGGGGGCGTGTTATTCCCGCCCTCTTGCTGTCCAGTATCTTCAGTTGTGTCTTTGTCGGGCGGAGCTTGGATAGGAGGCGTGTTATTCCCGCCTTCTCCACTGCTGGTGTTCGTCGCGTGGAAAAGAGGAGTGTTACTCCCGCCCACCTGATATCTGCTAATCTTCCGTGACTGCTCTTTTGAATGTCATGGCCATGAAAGAGAACCAACAGCTTGACGACCTTATGAATGGGATCATAAACGGATATGTTCCTGCGGACTGGTTACGAGAATTCAACGCCTTCCCTACTCTAGATGAGCAAGTGAACGATGTTTTTCGAGAACTTTTATCCGGTATAGATGAAGAAATACAGTCTCTCCAACAACGAAAGGACTACAACGACACCCACAAGGCTCAGGTAAAAGACCTCTGTCCTTTTGCTATATCTATTTTGGGGGAGCCATCTAGATTAGATTTAATTGATTTAGCCTGTAGAACTGGTTATATTAGATTTCTAGGGAATAACCAATGGGAAAAACTCCAAATTCTAAAGAATTTTAGCTCACATTCTAATCCCCCCCGTACAGGAAAAAGAAAAAATTCTGAATCTGAAAATCCAATTCCCCTCAAAAATAAATTCGGAAATCTAAATTCCGAAACTAATCTTGATAACCATGATCTTATGGATCAGGAATCTGCTCAAGATGGTGCTGCAAGCACCGAATGTTCAAAAAACGACAAGCACCCCTTCTTTATTGAATTCAAAGATATGGATTGGCGCAAAGTTGCCCAAGAGATAAAAGCCCTTGATTCTGATAATCCTCCGCAACTCAGCCTCTCCGGGGAACTTCTAAAAGTTCTACCCAAATCTGTCAGCCAATTTAGAGATATCCAAAGATACCTAACTGACAAACATATGAATTTCAACACCCTTAACTCAAAAGAACTTAGACCAAAAAAAATCTGTATTAGGGGAATCCCCCCCCACAGACCCCCAACTTATTATCGAAGACCTTGGTAACCATGGATTTAAGGCCACCCGAGCCGCCATGCTTAAGAGTCGCAAAACTGGCAGACGTATGCCAATTTACATGGTCAACGTCCTCCCTTGCACTAACTTTGAGAAGATCTATAAAATTGAGGAACTTTGTGATATAAGTGTTCGTATTGAATACTTCAGAAACAACAATAACCCAAAACAATGTTACCGCTGCCAACGGTTCGGACACGCCTCCGAGACGTGCAGCCTAACACCAAAATGTCTTAAATGCTCAGAAGAGCACCTCACTGATAACTGCCCCAAGACAGGTAAAATAATTCCAAAATGTTCCAATTGTAACGGTGCCCATCCGGCCTCATACAGAGGTTGCCCAAAAAATCCAAACAACATTAAGAAAAAAAATACCCCAACACTCAACACCAAAACAAAACCGCAACACCAAAAACCAAATATAATTGCTGACATCGCAGACATTTTCAAACCCTACAATTACACCATTCATGATAAACCAAACGATATCAACAACAGTGAGACCACTACTGACGTTAATAACGATATCCAGGAAGCCCCAGCTGAGGACAATTCCAGTTACACCAAACAAAATAAAACACCACCTGTTATACAAAATAATTATACAAACACATTCAAAGATATGTTTGACACCTTCAAAGACATGAAGGAACTTCTCCAAATTACCAAACTCCTAAAACATTTAAAAAACATCGCCATCAAATCAAAAAATTGCAACAACCCATTCGACAAAATGTATATCATAATAGAAGAATTAGACGCCTTTTCTACGGAGCTCAACATTACCAATTATGAATAATTACAATAACAAAAATTTCTCTTCTCTTCTTATTTTCTCCTGGAATTGCCAATCATTGCAACCCAGGATTAATGAACTCCGCTCATTTATTTCCATTAATCCACAAATCGATATACTCTTAATCCAAGAAACACTTAACCCTTCCTGCAGTATCACCATCCCAGGTTACAAACTCCATCATACACCACGTGCCAACTCTCACTGGGGCGGCACAGCCATCTACATCAAAAATTATATCCCACATCACACAACTCAAAATATTCCACTCCCAGGCATTGACTACACCAGTATTGTCGTCAACTTGCCCCATGCCAAAATCCACTTCACATCTTTTTACGCACGACACGGGCGACGATACCCCATAAATGACCTGACACACATCATTACACAACACCAACACGCATTTATCGCTGGTGACTTCAATGCACATAGCAGACAGTGGAACTGTCATTCCACCACTACCAGAGGTAGATCTCTTCACAACTTGGTTAGCCATTTCAATCTCAGTCTCCACGCACCTACTACACCAACACACATTCCTGTTGCTCGCAACCAGCACCCCTCTATTATTGACTTCGCCATCACCAAAAATCTTACCTTCCCTATCAACACTTCTGTTATTAATGACCTAAGCTCTGACCACCTTCCTGTCTTCTTCAAAATTGATCTTATCAACCCTATCTCTCCTCCTCCTTCAGTAGCTATTGACTGGAATAAATTCCAAAATTACCTCAACAACACCGACCTTACCTACCCCACAATCAACAACACTACTGACATTGATAACGCAGTTAATAAACTCAACAACATCATCTACAAAGCTCAAAAAGATGCCACTTACACCAAATTCAAAAATAATAACTCTTACATCTTACCCACTTACATACATAATATCTGTAAACAACGCAACACACTCCGTCGACTCTACCAAAATACCAGAGATCCCACCCTTAAAACAGCTGTCAACAGGCTCAACAATAAAATTAAAACCCTTATTCAGAAAGATAAGCAAAAAAACTGGTCTAAATTTCTCGAAAGTCTTACTTGCGAGGATAACTCTCTTTGGCAAATCAAAAAGAAACTCAATAATAATTATACCCCTATTCCTCCCCTTACTGCCAATAATCAAACTGCGTATACTGACGAGGACAAGGCAGAATGCCTCGCTAGCTCATATGAAAGGCAATTTTCTCCGAATCCCTTCCTCGCAAGTCAAGCACACTTTAACAATGTCAATGATACTGTTAATGACTTCCTCTCAACCCCTCCTATCCCTCTCCCCGAAATTCAGCCCATCATGATCAACAATGTTATTCAAAAACTTAATAATAAAAAATCTCCTGGGTAATTTAAAATTTCCAACTATACTCTTAAACAACTTCCTATCAACTGTATTCTCTACATTACGAAGCTCACTAATTCTATCCTCAAACACTGTTATTTTCCTAAACCCTGGAAAACCTCTATCATTTCTCCTATTCCTAAACCATCCTGCAATCTTAATGACCCAACTAATTTCCGTCCCATCAGTCTTCTCTCCTCTCTAAGTAAAGTCATCGAACGCGTCATTAGATCACAGTTGAATGACTTCCTTCACAACAACAACATTCTTATGCCTGAACAATTCGGCTTCAGAGCCAAGCACTCCACCCAACACCAACTTCTTCGATTTGTGGAATTCTTAACTGAAAACTTCAACGAGAAGAAGCCTACTGCTGCCATATTTCTTGATGTCGCCAAGGCCTTTGACAAAGTCTGGCACGCGGGCCTCATTTACAAATTAAATCGGCTTAAGTTCCCGTCTGGACTTATCCATTTAATACACTCTTACCTTGGTGATCGTGACTTCTATGTCCGTGTAAACAACTCACTTTCTCTACTACACATAATACTCTGTGGTATTATTCAGGGTTCAGTCATTGGCCCTATTTTATCAAGCAGGGCGGTCGCTCTGCCAAGCCAAGCTTAAAAAAAAAAAAAAAACGCCACACAAACAACGCCAAGAACTGGAATAAAGACCGCTAATGCTTATATACAGAAAGCAACTTCGCAATGTTAAATCGACAAAACATGCCAGATTAAAATATCAGATATCAAACAAACCAAGCGTCGTAGAAAAAAAAAACGAAAACTAGAAGAATCTAAGGAAGAATTTCTTCAATTTAAGACCAAACTCATCTTCATAAGTGATTTATAAACAGAGATATAGCTTTTTTTTAAAAACGTCGAGTTACTTAAAATGATCACTATTTTCTTCGTCAAACTTTTTTTTTCAAACAAGCTACAGGCCTTAATATTGGGCAGAATAAAAAAAGGATTGCATTTTTGGACAAGTAATTACGTAATCTATGTGCTTCTATAAAATTCAGTGTAAAAAAAATTTTTTTTTCTATCCTTAATTAGCAAAAAACTGTTAATTAACTTGGCGATTAAAAAATTATGCCAAAACAGAGATAAAACCCGCCAACGACCATGTACCATCTGTATTAAAATAGCACAAATCAGTTACAGGTTATAATATAACCACATCAAATTTCATCTGCAAGTCAGCCATTTTCTTCTGAAGATATATTTTTTTAAAAATAAAACTTCACAATTATAAGAACACATATTTTATCAAATAATTAAATATGACTGCAAACTGTGGCAGATGATTGTTTCTAACATGAATAAGTATGAGAAATTGCCGGTTACGGATATGGATCTGGGTAGCTCAGTCGCAGAGCGTCGGCATGGTACGCATAAGGTCCCAGGTTCGAGTCCAGGCCCAGGTCAATTTTTCACTCATGTTTGTTTAGTGTATTTAATTGTCTGATAAAATGCGTGTTCTTATAAATATTGTAAAATAAAGTAATCAGACGTAGTGTTTATGTTTTAAATATATAATTTACGTTTTTAGAAAGATCTTTAAAAATAAATTAGTTTTTGAGGGAAGATGTACCTTCTAAAATGTATACATTAAGAGTTATCGCCATTTAAAATTTCTTTCCAAACGTAAACAAAAATTTTGAAATGAATTAAATGTGATTCATTTATTTCTAAAAATAAAAAAACACGGTAAAGGACAGGCATTTCGTTCGCAGGAATACCTTTCACGTCATCTACTATATATACGAGGCTAGCGAAAAAGAAAGGCTACCGCGGTGCTTTACGCGTATCTTTTTTTACAGACCGCGGGAATCACGTGAGGCTCGAATCCACCAATGCAGGTGTACGAAAAGAGCATCACGTCACTCTAGCGGTCTGTAAAAAAAGATAAGTGGAACGCACCGCGGTAGCCTGTCTTTTTCGTTAGCCTCGCTATATATATAAAACACAAACGAAAATTTCATTCCGTTCCTTTATAACTCGAGATCTGCTGAATGGAATTTGATGGAACTTGCACTGTTCGAGAGATAATTTTTCAGGGAAGGTTTTAGTATGTAACACAACGTTCTACGTATAATAGCTATCGAATTATGATAGAAAGTTCTGTTATTTTGGCCGAAAAGGTTACCATTGCTAATTTTTTGGCGATCATTACTGTTGTAGAAAGAAATGAAAAGGCTATACATCTCGAAAAATAAAAGAAAAACTGTTACTAATTTTATTTAAAAAAAAAAAAGAAAGAAAGAAAGAAAGAAAAAAAAAAGAGTTTTGATGAGAGAATATTATAAAACGAAAATATTTAATTTAAACATGATTAGAAATGTTCATAATGCTTAAAACATTATTCAAGGGGCAAGATTTCTATTGAAACAAATTTGGCGATTTATCTTTTGTTTTTGGCGATTTTGATTTTACTTTTGACCCCAAACAATTTGATTTTAAGCCAAAAAGTGTCTTTTTTTGTTGCAGAAAGAATTGAAATGGCTATACATCTGGAAAAATAAAAGAAAAAACTGTTACTAATTTTATTTTTTTTAAAAAGAAAGAAAAGAAAAAAAAGAAAAACATTTTTGATGAGAGATTTTAGGCCAAAAAGTGTTTTTTTTTCAAGTGTACGACTGCATTTTCGCAGTATTTTTTTTTTGGTACTTTTTGGTTAGCCGGGCGCCAGTGATATATATATATATACACGCACATATATACACATATATCTACACAAATACATGTATATACATACATATATATATGTGTGTGTGTGTGTGTGTGTGTTCATATATCACTGGTGCCCGGCTAACCGAAAAGTACCTTTTTTTATTCAAATGCAAACTATATTAATGGCAATATACTTCTATTTACTTCTACATATATGAAATTTCGTTCCGGCTGCTTATAACTCGAGTTCTGCTGAATGCATTTTCGTAGAACTTAAACTAAGATAATTTTTAAGGGAAGGTTTTAATGTATAACATATCGTTCTACGTAGCTTAGTTATATAATTATTCTGGGAAGTTCTATAATCAGATCAATCCGATTATGAAAGATTAGCCTTTTTAAAAGATTTTGCCGAATGTATTTCGATGGAACCTATACTGTTAAATAATTTTCTAGGGAACGTTTTATTATATAACGTTGCTTAGTTCTAGAATTATAGGGGGAAATTCGAAAATCGGGTGACCATTTTTTTAATCAAATATTAGCCTTTTCAATATTTGATTCCGATTATGAAAGATTAGCCTTCTAAAAAAGTTCTACTGAACGGATTTTGATGAGAATTGTATTGTTAGTTAGATGCTATTTCAGAAATGGTGTTAATGTACTATATATTGTCCTACGTTGCTTAGTCCAACAGTTATGTGTGAAGGTTATATAGTCAAGTGAACCCGATTCCGAAATATTAGCCTTTTTGATAGTTTTTACTGGGCGTATTTTTTGCGACTTGCATTGTTAAGTAGATAATTTGTAAGGATTGTTTTAGTATATTTTATATCGTTTTGTTGTTTTAGAATTATGTGGAAAAGTTCAATAATCAGATTATCAAAGATTAGCCTTTATAAAAACTTCTTCAATGGATTTTGTTAGTTAATTTGTTTGCATTGTTATTTCGATAATTTTTAGTGATGGTTTTAGTATATTGCATATAGTTTTATCATTCTTTAGCAAACCCTAACTGTAAATGACCAAATAAAAGAGTTGGTCCTTAACAGCTAAAATTTTGACTGCACATTAGAAAATATAATAGCGCAATCGCGTCATTTTTCAGTAATGTGGAAGGATATTCCACGTAAATATACAGATTGCTTTCAAATACAAGGTCAAATTAAACGATATATTTCGTTTGATTCAGGGTTGATTTGTAGAAACCGACCAGCGCAGCGGGCGCAGCGGGCGTAGCTTGCTAGTTTTCCTATAAATTAATGAAATCCAGTTGTTAAATTATTTTTGTTTTAGAAGTGAAGTTTCCATTTAAATTTATTGTAACAGTACAATGTTTAATTGAATAAAATAAGGTAAATCTAAGAAATTGCTAAGAAATTCCAAACATGCACAGGGCAACGCAAAAAAAAAAAAAAATAATAATAAACAAAAAATAAAAAATAGATAAATAAATAAATAAATAAATAAAAATCAGCTTTCAGAAATTCTAAAAATTGTTCCGCTATTCATATTATGTATCTTCGGGGTCCATCCTCCCACTTTCAGCCCTCCCACCCAAAGGGGGCACTTTTCTAAATTTTGCCGACACCTCTCATGTGATATATCGTTGGAAAAGTCTGTGAACGCTTAATCATAATATGCAGGAGGGGGGGGGGTATTTTCTAAATTTTGCACATACCCCTCATGTGATACATTGTTGGAAAGGTCTGTGACCGCTTATTCCTATTATGCATCTCCGGTGTTCATCCCCCCTTTTGCCCCCCAAGCGCGATTAGCTTTCACCACCAGGGGACGCTTTCCTATATCTGTTCCTACGAATCGGATCACGACGGGGTATGGCTCATTCGACTCGACATCAATAGAGCTTTCCGATTTTAGTTCGTTTTTTCACCACCAGGGGGCACTTTTCTATCTCTGGTTCTATGGGCTAGATCACGACGGGGTACAGTTCATTCGACTCGACATCTATAGCCTTAACGATTTCAGTGCCCGAGGTTCATACAGAACAGATTGCGCTACCTGGTGGTGGAAGATGGAACTTCACGACTGCTATACGGTGCCGAAGGCAGCGGGGACCCGTGTCGGAAGTTAGTTTGGTTAGAGGTTTATACTATTCGATGTGCAAATTAAGGGATTATCCGGTGCCGAAGGCAGCGGAGAACCAGGTCGGAGGTTCGTTCGGTTCGAGGTTTATCTTATTCGAGGTTTTACAAGATTCGAGGCCCCGATATAAATTAGGGGTCCGCTAGCGGGCGAAGCCAGCTAGTGCTAATAATAAAAGAGCGTGATATCACGTTTGATTTCAAATGCAGCGCTGACACGCTATGTACGTATTGCATTTTTATTCATTTCATCGATAAGTCAGTGATATTTTTTAACGGGGGATAACAAGTATTATAACAAGCCACATTTAGTATGTTGTTATTAGTTTAATTTAAAAATCTACTGGTATTTCTAGTTAACCTTTTAAACAATGACTGAAAGTAAAATGTAATTTTAAATTATTTCTCATGTTTAGATTATTTAAATTATGTTTATTCTGTTTTAAAAAAAAGAAATGATATCTACAAAAACAACTTTTCAAAAGTAAAAAAAAAAAGTCAAGCGTAAAAAAAAAAAAAGTTGTGGCTAAAAAATGGTGTGATATCAAATTTCCAAACTATTATATTACTTTTTAAACTTTTTTCCATTAAATAAGTTATCATATATATAAGTCGAGTGCCTACGTATATGTTAATAGAAATCGTTTTCTCCTGTATTAAATACATCCTAACGAGTTTCTGAAAATTCAATTTTTTTCAAATTATGCATGATGGGCTTGGCGGCCATCTTTTCATATTTCTAAGCACCCAAATTTCTAAAGTAAAAGCGTAATATGTTTGCAATGTAATATGTTTATAACAATTTCGAACTTCAGATTTTAACTACGGACAGATAAATTAGATAAGACTGATATTTTGAGAAATTGATTTTTACTAGTTTGAAATTATTAATTACTGTAAAAAATAAATCATAAGATGAATCTTTAAGATAAGTCATCATTATCTTTAGACACAATTTTCAGATCATACAAATCTATAAATGAAACGCTTAAAATATTTGCTTAAATAACAATTTTGAACTTCGGATTTTAACTACGGATTTGGATGCTTAGAATTTTGTGAATAATATGAAAAGATGGCCGCCAAGCCCATCATGCATAATTTGAAAAAAATTGAATTTTCAGAAACTCGTTAGGATGTATTTAGTACAGGAGAAAACGATTTCTATTAACATATACGTAGGCACTCGACTTTTATATATGATAACTTATTTAATGGAAAAAAGTTTAAAAAGTAATATAATAGCTTGGAAATTTGATATCACACCATTTTTTAGCCACAACTTTTTTTTTTTTTACGCTTGGCTTTTTTTTTTTTACTTTTGAAAAGTTGTTTTTGTAGATTCATAATATACTTTAATGACATTCCACGCACACTCTTCACATCACTCGCACTCTATGCGGACGACACTGTTCTCTATGGCACTGCACATCACCCATACAATCTTTACAAAAATCTACAACACCACCTCAACATCTTCATGGAATGGTGTGATCAATGGCGCATTAAGATAAACGAATCTAAAACTACTGCTGTTTACTTCTCTAGAACCTTCTCCACTCCTAATAGATTAACCATCAATAACACTACCATTCCCTGGTCTGACGATGCCAAGTACCTGGGAGTTACCATTGACAAACGCATTACCTTTAAAAAGCATATTCTTAATATCCGCGGTAAAGTCGCCGGAATTTCCAAAACCCTCGCCCCCCTTCTTCGCAGTCACTCACTCTCCATACACAACAAACTCTTAATATATAATGCTTGCATTCTCTCTGGTATCACATATGCATATCCAATCTGATGCTTCACTTGCAAAACCAGTATGAACAGCCTCTCTAGTACCCATTACAAACAGCTTCGTTACATCAGGAACGGGTCTAGATACCTCAAAAACTCCACAATCCTCAAGGATCTGAAAACGACTTCACTCAAACATCGCATTAAACACCTTGCGAAAAAATTCTACAATGACATTAATCACATTCCAAATGAACTCATTTATGAGCTACCTGACTACGATGCTTGCAGTCCATCCAACCGGACAAAACCAAGGTACTCCACTGTTTTTGATGAATAGTCCTTCCGAGCTATAATTCTTACCTCAAAATTTTTCTCTTTAATTTAAAAAAAAAAAAAAAAAATATATATATATATATATATATATATATATATATATATATATATATATATATATATATATATATATTATTATATAATTTTTTACTGATAATTTTATATTGACTTTTCTCCTAAACTTCGCCTAACATCTTTACTTTACCTCGTCTGGCATATTTTTGTTTTTTTTTGAACTATGA
Source organism: Maratus michaelseni (assembly GCA_963931845.1). Taxonomy (NCBI): domain Eukaryota; kingdom Metazoa; phylum Arthropoda; class Arachnida; order Araneae; family Salticidae; genus Maratus; species Maratus michaelseni. The sequence goes on along the minus strand of OZ007597.1, from coordinate 100,343,207 downwards.
ACTATTTTTACTTTTATACTTTAACTAGTAAATTTTCATTATTTTATAGATATACTTAACACTATCCTATTTTATGTAGTCAATTGGACTACGGCTAGACATTTCATATGGCTCTCTCAGGATTTGATATACACCTACTCAAAGCCAGGGTGTGCAGTTGCTTCGCAACTTGGAAGCCCATTGAGCCTATCACAAGTTCAAGTTCAAGTTCAATCTTACGTTTATATTCTGACACATAGCATTCAGTAGAATTTCATCACGAAAGCCGCGATTTATTATTTTGGCCCTCCCTTCACATCTGAGGAGGAGGGCGCTGCAGATAGAAAAAAATCTCTGCATCATATGCTTACATTATGTGATTTATGCTCTTTCAAAATTTAATCTCTAGCCCGTGATAGATTCTCATTTATGATAGAAAAGGGACAAAGTTTGAAAATTTTCATCCTAATCACCAACAATTTATGTCAACGTCTAACTGAATCTGCAGTTTGATTAATATCCGTGATTTAGTTATTGAGATAGAGATAATGTGAAAATCAGCGCCATCTGTTGGGTGATTTACATCAAAAACTAATCAGCACTAATTTATATCAAGGTCGAACAGAATCTAAAGTTTAATTAAACTCCTTCTATTAGTTCTTGAGATAGAGCGCCTACAAAGTTTTTGTCACATACAGTCATATAGACAGACATTTTCGAAAAGCAATCAAATCATGTTCAGGACCTTATTACACTCTTATATAATTTGATTTTTGTATGTAAAAATGGATTATTGTAATACGTTTTCCGCCTATTCTCTGATATGTTACGATATCGGATTATATATAAAAAAGAAAAAATGTTCATGGGTGTGTTTGTGTGTTTCTAATCGAAAAAATGTAATAAATAAAAATAAAAATAAAATAAATATTAATAAAATAATTAAATAATAAATAAAATAATTAAATAATAAATAAAATAATAAGAAATAAAATAATAAAATAATAAATAAAATAATAATAAATAAAATAATAAAATAATAATTAAAATAATAATAAATAAAATAATAATAAACGAAATAATAATAAATAAAATAATAATAATTAAATAATCAAATAATAAATAAAATAATATTAAATAAAATAAATAATAGTTTTTTTTAGAAATTAATTGTAAATTAATAAATTAATTTTAAGGCATTTTTTAGTTATCCAGCCGCGAGTGATAAATCACCATATAACCTATATGGTTTCAACTATTTACGAGTTACAAAAACAGTGGTTATAACAATGTGCCAAACCACATTCGCCAAAATATGTCACCTGGCAGTGAAATTGCAATAACAAAATATTTTAAACCCAAAACGTTGAAAATATAAAAATATGTAAAAGTGTAATAATAATAATAATAATAATAATAATAATAATACGTGTTTAATCATTTAATTGTTTAATATTAAATTAGGATTATATACGTTGAGAAACAGTTCAGAAATTCTGAATAAATAATATAAATATTTGTTTTCTCTGTTGTCATATCTGAAAAAAGAAACAGTGCAAAAACGATATATTTTTTAAATAAATTAACTTGTAACTACGCACTTTCTGTTAAGCGTAAATCAAAGCTGTGTATTTTGAAGAAACGTGGCCTAGATCAAATTACTGTATTGTAACGGAAATGCTTTGGAACTACATGAATCGCATCGGTGTAGGTGTTATATTTCGGATAAACATTGAATGCTTATAAAAAAGTGTTTTTCTTTAAAACTTATCTATAATTTTATTAAAAATTGAGACAAAAATACTTTGTAGCAATTATAAGCAAGCAATTATTAAAAAATAAATAAATATGAGGGGATCAGAGCACGAAATTGCCAAGCCATATTTTTGGTAAAATAAATCTGACACTGTAATACAGGGTGTTTTTTTTTAAACTGACGCTATTCAGAGCCGCCTGTAGCTCGTTCTAATAACTGGATTGACACACAATTTTGTGAATGGACTAAGAAAACCATAGGAAAAAAGTTTCCAACAAAAAAAATAGTTCCAACCACCGCCGATAGGGGGAAATGTGGCCCTGTACATTGAAAAAAAAAAACATCAGAAACAGACAAAATTAATAATTTGGATAAAGTGCCATGTTTTATTCATCATTTACACTTTCCCTTTGTTGATCGCAGTTGAAATATCCAATATCACTTTTTCTGCCACCGGTTTACGTCCTCTGCCTGACCGAACTGCTAGCGAGCCTGTTTCTTCGAATTTCAGAATCATTGTTTTCAATACATTAACGGATAAAAGTCCTTTGCGCAGTTTATGGCGTGTTCTAAGTAAACGAAGAGCGGATGGTGCATTGCACTGGCTACAATAATAGAACTTCACAAGTAACGCGCGCTGCAGTAACGTGAGATTCATTTTCAACCTGAGTTGAAATTGTTTCTCGGTGTTTTTCGCATGCATTTATAACTTAAACTATTGGCGCTACTGTCGCTTGCGTAAGTAAAAATTCGCATTTTCATCTATTGCCCGTATTTTATGCTAATTCTCAGTTGCATAAATTACCACAGCGCCACATTTCCCCCTATCGGTGGTGATTGGAACAATTTTCTTTTGTTGTTGGAATCTTTTTTCCCATGGTTTTCTTAGTCCATTCACAAAATTTTATGTCAATCCAGTTATTGGAATGAGCTACAGGCGGCTCTGAATAGCGTCAGTTAAAAAAAAACACCCTGTAAGTTGCTTACTATTGTAAATTATAATTCTACACATAATTTTTTTCTAATGTCATTAGGTGCCAACATATCATCCAGGTTTAGTTTTCCTCCCAGATGTTTATAGAACTTTTTAACCAGAAACAAAGTGTATATCATTAAAGTAATGTCATATTGTTATTCAGAATATCTCAAATGTTACTAGGACATTGGCAAAAAACTTTATGTTATATATTTTGATTTGAGTATTTGAACTAATTTCCAATTTGATATATCCCAGATGTTCAAAAATGTGGCTTAGCACTATCTTGCCCCGACATCCTCATATATATTTTGTTTTAAGTACACATTGTTAACAATGTATTCACCCATTCTGGATTATAAAATAAAATCAAAGATTTATTCTGTGATTGTTGCTCTCACCAACACTGTAAAACTATTGAATTGCAACTAATTTTAATAATTGAACTTTCATTTCTGGCCAACAATAATTTTATTTTACAGATTTTGCGCTTTTGCTTACATATTTCTTCACATTCCTATAATATGCAGTCCCTTTTTCTCTGACAAATAGCATTACTTTTAAATCCCATTAGTAGATAATACATAAAATACAAGCTGAAATCATACGGACGGGTGTGGGCGTGTCTGACAATTTTTCACATAAAATAGTTTTGTATTAAGACAGCTTAAAGCTGATACACAGTTTAATTTTTATATACTTTTTCAACATGTAGAAACTTCAATTTTCAAGACGTTATTTTCATATTTAAAAAAAATAGTTTTATTTATTACGATTGTGACATAAATGTGACATTCGCAACGCCGAAAAACTAACATTGTACTTTTCTAGCAATTCGATGGAGATATATTAAGGTGGAGAAATGTTGATTCAGTATAAAAACATGTAATTTAAAAATTTTGGCTTTCAACCCTTTAAATACAAACCTTATTTAGGAGTAAAAAAGGTCGGATACGCCCCCATAAGTCTGAGCGAGTCCGCACCTAAAAAGGGCGACAGAATCAATGATGTGAATTATTTTTGTAAGATCATACGTCCTATTGGTAAGATGCATCTAAGAAATAAAAGTATAAAAGTAATACTCTGTTTTTAAACCTACAAATATTTTTGTGTAAGGAAATAAGCATTTTTATAAAAAAAATTTCATAAAATAATTTACTTATGATAAATTATTATTTTATCATGAGAAATTATAACTCTTACGAATTCAGCGGAGGATATACCCTCAAATACAAAAAATAATGGGATAGATATTATTTTTTTCTTATATGTATTAGAACATTATTTGAACCGCCCAATTAGAACATTATTTGAAACACACACACACATACATACATATATACACATACAATTAACACTCTCCAAATAAGTGACTTGCTTCGTTTGTAATGGGTCATAAAAGGCAATTTTTTGTTTTTCTTTTTCTAAATTCGGAAAACCAATACGGCACAGCCATACTATAAAAGGGCCAAATTGAAGACCGCATATGCATGGAATTAGGAAATATGATTCTAACAACTATTTACTTATTTATCAAGGTCACTAGACAAAAGAATACAGACGACGTAATTTGTTATAAAAATTCATTGTTACAATTTCAAAACATGTTTTATCTGAAAATTCGAAAAGAATACATTAATTACATTCATGCCGGTAAAATGTCAGAGGAATATTTTTATGTAAAAATACTGGTTCAGTTTGCGTCGGAGGTTTACTATAATTTATTCCCTTGGAGTTCAGGTTGGCTTGACTTGTTATTTGCTGCGGGTCAGGTTGAATTAAAATTGTTCCGTTCGTGTTTTCAGAAGAAAGTCTAAGATATTTTGTCCGACGAAAAAAGTACATACTTGAATATTAACGAGTAGGATAAATATATATATATATGTGTGTTATTTTGTTTACATTTCGGAAATTTTTTGGAAAATTTCATACTCTCTGAGAAATATATATATATATATATATATATATATAGTAAAAATTGCCAAAACAAAATCTGTCTCTAACAGAAAATTTTTAAGATTACGACGGGTAATATGACGAATAGAATCGAATACACTTATTTATAGACAATTTACCTCCTGAGACGGAAGCTTGTCTATAATGGGCGATTTCGAATCAGCTTATTTTACTGCCATTAATTTTTCATTATTCCAATAATTCATCAAACTATTTTTTAGACAATATTGTAAAAAAATGTACATTTTTAAAGAACAGTAAAACTTGGTGTTACGGAATACCAATGAATCAGGTAAATTTTCCATATTACCAAGTACAATGGTGTCTATTCTTATTATATTGTTTTCATCGAAACTCGATACTATGAAATCATTCAATTTTGACAGGTTTTATTGTATTCTAAAAATAAAATAAAAATTTACAAACTGTATGTTTCTGTTTCTTTTTATAAGGATCATTACATGATTTAAAATATATATTATCCGGTAGGAATATTTGGGAACTGATTCCATTAGTAAAAAGTTATTTTGAAATTAAGTCCATTTTTACGGATGCTTGACTGATAGAGTAATGAAATGTATCATACGGAATTCTGATTTGACATTTACTGACATTTCTCTGTGCAGTAACATAGTCGAGAGACCAGCCCCTCCCCCCCCCCCCCCCTCCCCATAAATCGAAAAAGATGGGCCTGTGTTTCACAGTCTTTTTTTTCGCAGAATATAAAAAATAAATAAGTTAATCGAAGATATATATATATATTTTTCTCGGAATTCCCTCTAAAAGACATCTCAGCATACAAAACAAAACAAAAATTTTAAAATTAAGAAATATTAAATATTGAGAAATAAGCTTCTACTAAAATTTTACAAATAGCAGAATTGAAACGGTTTATTATTTTTTCTTTCGTCTGGGCGGCACTGACCCTCTGAACCACCCGTTTAAAATAAGTTTGAAACATATGGACTCTAAAAGAAAAAGAATAAAAAATTGTCTTCCGGGTGGAGAGAACCCTGTGAACCCCCCCCCCCCACCCCCTTTTAAAAATAAGTTTGAAACATTTGGACTCTAAAAGAAAAAGTTTAAAAAAATATCATCCGGTAGGAGGGAACCCCCTGAATCTACCGTTTAAAATAAGTTTGAAACATTTGGACTCTAAAAGAAAAAGTTTAAAAAATTATCATCCGGTAGGAGGGAACCCCCTGAATCTCCCGTTTAAAATAAGTTTGAAACATAGGAACTCTAAAAAAAAAAAGAATAAAAATTTGAGGTCCAGGAGGAGAGAATTTAGAAAAGGGGGGGGGGGCGAGCAGATCCACACCCCGTAACTAAAAAAAAAACCTTATTAGCATTTTCTTTTAATATTTAATTATTCGTAAATAACTTGGGAAGAATAAATTTCTTGTGTTTTTTTTAATAATCAACGATAAATAATATTACTTAAATTAAATTTCAAAATTCAAGAGGAGTGTTGCTTCCCTTGCCAGATTTATGCTAAGGGATTATAAAACCAATTCGGCATCAATGACCCTCCCGCTCATAACGAAAATCCTTAACGAATTTATTGCTAGTGCCATACTAAAAAAAATTATTTATTAGTGGATCTGATCCGCATATGTTAAAATGCATATTTCGAATAAATAGATATTTCTTAATTATGGTTAAAAGAACTATTTACTTAATTAAATATGAAAATTATTTCACTACTATTTGAAAGGAAAAGACGGGTTATAAATATGCAATTTTTCTAAAATAAATTGATAATTCATACAATATAAAAGAAACTTTCCTGCATGTGAGTGTTCAAGTTCGGTTTCGTTTTCATGGAGACCCGAACATCTGAGAAATACATTTTACACTTATATTTCCGAAATATTGCGCGTTTGTCATTTAATTCTAATTCCGATGCATTAAAAAAAAAAAAATCAATCAAAACATCAACATTTTTACTGTTTTTCTCCGACATTTCTATAGTATATACTGAAAACTTAAAAGCATAAACAAGCACTAAAAAGAGCAATGTGAGAATCAGTTGCCATATGTAATTTAAAACCTTTTATTTTTTTCATTTTCTTCCTTCAAAGAATCTCACATTTGAAGGGGTGTTTAGTGATTTGAGGGAAAAGTATCTAGTGTATTAGTATTTAATTAAAAGTGGCCAAGTAGCATTTATATATACTTTTTTTTTTATTTTTTTATCCTTCATCACTCCCATTCAATGACTTTAACCCATGACCCATGGAGTGACTGCTGACCACATGCCGAGGTGCTATCCCAAATTCCCAAATCGTTAACCAAGTCAAAACAAATAATATTAAATGTGTTAAGTAACATACATTGTGTAACAACTACAGTGGTTGTCAAAATTATAAGGACAAGGCAAAAATCGCCAAATCTTGGCTACACTTGGCCGGAAAATTATGCAAATTTAATAGCTGAAAAACAATGAAAAATTAAGAATATTTTTATAAGTTTTTATGGAAATATGTGGAAAATTCATATTTATAAAATGTATTATGGATTTATCGAGTCATGTGATATGGACAAAATTATAAGACCAACTGTATTTGTGTGTTCTAAAAAGTAAAATTTGCATATTTTTTACTCTGCACACGGAACTTCCAGACGATAAAAATGCATAGTAAGCGTTTGAGTTCGTCATATTCTGTTTTTCAGTCATGCCGCTAGGTACAAAGCTTTCGGAGTATGAGAAAGGGAAAGTGGATGCATTTAAAAGTTCAGGACTTTCTGTACGTCAAATTGCGATGAAGCTTAATAGATCAAGAACGGTTATCTACAATTATCTTAAAAATCCCGGTAAATATGGACGGCAAAGACATACAGGTAGGCCATCTTCTGTTTCTGTACGGGAGAAAAGAACGATAATAAGGCAAGCTTGCTCCAAAAAACAAACGTCAACAGAAATAAAACATGAATTGAACTTAGAATGGAGTGCTCAAACTGTTCGACGTGTCTTACAAAAAGAAAAAAAGGTTCGCTATGGCAAACATATGTCACGACCGCCTCTTACAAAAGTTCATAAGAGACTGAGGGTGTAGTTTGCCAAAAAATACATTACTATGGGGAAAAAGTGGGATGATGTCTTTTCTGATGAGAAAAAGTTTAATTTGGATGGACCAGATGGTTTTTCACTACTTCTGGTATGATATCCGTAGAGAACAAGAAATTTTCTCAAAGTGTGCATTTGGAGGTGGCTCCGTAATGGTCTGGGGAGGTTTCGCACAGGGGCGCCATTTCAGAACTTTCTTGGGGGGGGGGCAAAGTTTTTTTTAAGGTAGTGGCATACCCCCCCCCCCTTCCCCGCAACCTCTCCGAACGAGAAGCATTTACTGAATCATATTTACAGAGACAGCAATACTTCTAATACGGAATCTCAAGTGACCTCTGAAAAATTCTGTTTAAGACAGGTTTTCGTCTTAGCCTCTTAGTAAGTAGAATTTTAAAATATTATCAAAGTTTTCAGTTACAGACAGGTACCGTTTTTTTCAGGTATTCTTTAAGATTGTTAAAACCTTCTTTCTATAAAGCACTTCTGAAGAGCATAGACGTATTATAGTGAAACCTGTCTATAACATAATTATTTCTCAAACGGACAAAAAAAATCAAGTTTCGACGAAGAAAACGCCATACAATTATACTTGCTAAGATGGAGACCTGTCTAAAATGGAGATTTTTTACAGTCCTTTTCAACTCCATTTTTGCAGGTTTTACTGCAGGGGCACCTTTTCATGAGTTTCTTGGGGGGGGGGGGGGGCAAAGTTTTTTTAGAGACAGGGTTTGAAATATCGTGCAGGATTGCCCAAATCGTGCACAAAATAGAAATAGGCCGCCACAAAAAAAAAATGCAGTGTGAGATTTTGCCTGCTTATCTTAACTTCTTTCACAAACATTTGATTCTTCTGCGAATATATTTTTAATTTCAGTGGTAGTCCGCGAATTTTTCTTCTTTTTACTTACCCGTCATACGTAGGATAGGGTAAGTCTTGTAATCGTTTTGAAAATCGAAAAATTTTTTTTGACGGATTTACACGTTTCAGACACTGGAGATTCCTAAAAACATATATTTAGAAAAAAATTTTTGCCGTCCGTCTGTGTGGCTGTGTGTCTGTGTGTCTGTAAACGCTCTATCTCCCGAAAAAATTGAGATAGAGACTTGCAATTTGGTATGTACTTAGTATGTAATAATGGGAAGAAGCCTATTTCAGTTCAATAACCTCGATTAACCGGAACAATTTTTTTCGGACTCTCGAAATATTCGTTCTGATAAAAGGTATATACAAATTTTCGAAATTGTTTATTTTAAGAAATAAACATAAAAGACAATAAAAAAACATAAATTTTGCATAAAGCATGAAGTCTATCGGATGATTAGTTGCCGAGATATTTGGAATCTTATTTTCCACACTCTTCGATTTTTCATGACCCTGTATTTCATCCAAATTTCACTTCAAAGATATATTTTAATTGAAAATTTGACGCTTAATCAGATGCAATAAACCGCTAGTTAATAGGATTATTAGTTTTGGAGTTATAAGGAAAAACCTCTTTCGAGCAATTCATTAATCGAGCCTTTAAAGTTTATGACGTCATCAATCCACGATTTTATTTGAATTGCAATGCATTTTATAAGTAGTTTACACATTTTTATTTTAATATTTTACATTATGCATATCCATGATGGGTAAGTATTACGGTGGCCCCCAACGACTAGTTTTTTTACGCAAATGCAATTTGTCAACCGATCGCGGTAAACATCGCGAATTTTACGAATTGTAATTAGAAAAAATAGTTAATTCGGCAAAAATGGTCGCTGAAAAAATCGTTAATTTTTTAAAACGACCGTGGAAAAATATTGAGACTTTCGCCAATGATCACTGAAACAAATAGAGATTTTCGTCAATCGGACGCGGAAAAAAATCGCGAATTTAGTATAACTAATGCGGAAAAATATTGCGAAATTCGTCAAAAGATTGAACAACAACAAAAAAAAATCGCTAATTTAGTCAAACAATCTCGCAAAAAAGGGGAATTTCGTCAAAGATCGCGCAAAAAAAATATAATTTTGTCACTCGGCTGCGGAAAATGACTTCCGAATTTCAACAAACGATCGTAGAAAAGAGTCGCGAATTGCGTCAAAAGGTCGCAAAAAAAAGTAGCGAACTTCGTCGATCAGTGGCCAAAAAAAAAAATCGTGAATTTCGACAAATGGTGGAAAAAAATTGGTCAACGATCGGAATTTCGTCAAAGATTGTGCAAAAAAATAGCAATTTTTGTCAGTTACTTGCGGAAAAAGACCCGAATGTCAACAAACGATCGTAGAAAAGAGTCTCGAATTGCGTCAAAAGATCGCAAAAGCAAATAGCGAATTTCGTCGATCAGTTGTAAAAAAAAAAAGAAAAAGTCGTGAAATTCGGGATAAAGTCGTGAAAGTCGGGATCTAAGTCTACAATTAGATTAAAAAAACATCAATTTTGGAAGGGTAGTTTTTGCCCGGTGGGTATCCTTTCCAATCAACATATTCAGTTTTGTGGGCAAGGATATATCAACAGTTTACATTTGTACATATTTATAAAAGAGATATAGTTAAGATTATTTTCAAAGAGTGAAAATACTCTTTGACCTTATTTGAAGGAGTAAATTTAGCTTTAAAGGTTGCCAGTGCCGAAAAAAAATGTGTTTTCATGAAAGAAGGTGGGAAGGAAGAGAAACATATTATTCTAAATTGTACTTCTTGACATATTCAGTCATAAAATGTGGCTATGAAGTAGGGGTGCACAACCTTTATAAGAGGTAGGCCAGTCACAAAAATGACTGGATTGTCGAGAGCCAACATCCGTTGTGTGGACAAAATTTTGTTTTGGAGAAGGACGGGAGGATCGGCCTAAAAGTTCATAAAAATGCTAATTTTAAAAAGAGGGTTAGCCCCCTATACTCAACCACCTCCTTAGTCAACATAACCCAATTCAGTTGGCAAGGATGGAAAATATTTGCATTTTTTTCCATGCGCGATTGACAATATTCGCAAGTTTTTCCCTAGTGATTGACGAAATTCATGATTTTTATGTGCCCGTTCGGCGAAATTTACGATTTTTTCGCACCCGATCAGCGAAATTTGTAATTTTTTCGCACACGATCGGTGAAATTTATGATTTTTTCGCACCCGATCGACGAAATTTCCGTTTTTTTCGCACCCTATCGGCGAAATTTCCGTTTTTCCGCACCTGATCGGCGAAATTTACGATTTATATGCACCCTACCGGCAAAATTCGCGATTTATATTACGCACCCGATCGGCAAAATTCGCGATTTTTACGTGCTCGATCGGCAAAATTCACAATATTTAAGTGTTCGATCGGCAAATTTTACGATTTTTACGCGTCTGATCGGCGAAATTTATAATTTATACGCCCCCAATCGGCAAAATTCGCGATTTATACGCACCCGATCGGCAAAATTCGCGATTTTTACGGACCCGATCGGCAAAATTTGCGACTTTCACGCGTCCGATCGGCAAAATTTGGCAAAATTCGCGATTTTTACGCACCCGATCGGTGAAATTCGCGACTTTTTCGCGTCCGATCGACGAAATTGATCCCCGAGCCACCAGTAAACCAATCGCGGGCCACAGGTTGTGCATCCCTAGTCTAGCCTGTAAAAACTGATAAATTTTCTGAAATTTCAGATTTCTTGGGGGGGGGGCGGCTGCCCCCCCCCCAGCCCCCCCGAAATGGCGCCCCTGGTTTCGCAACTGGTGGAACTACTCCAATAGTTTTTGTGCAGGGTAGAATGAATTCTGAAAGTTATGTTGATGTATTGGGAGATAATCTTTTACCAGAAGCACCGTTAATAACGAGTGGAGACTATTTCTTCCAGCAGGACAATGCCTCAGTACATGTTTCCCAAACTTCAAAATCATGGTTTGATGCTAATTTCGTAAAACTACTTCCTTGGCCGGCCAGAAGCCCTGATCTGAATCCAATGGAAAATCTGTGGGTATTCTGACACATGGAGTATACAAAAATGGTATAAAATATGAGAACAAGCAAGAGCTCATGTCCTTCATCGAAAACGCCTGGTCAAAAATTTCCAAGAACGTTCTGAAGGAACTGTCAAACTCCATGACGTCAAGACTGACAAAAGTGAAAGAGAAGGAGGGGAAGATTATTAATTATTAGTGTGTTTCAGGCAAAAACATTCATTGTCCTTATAATTTTGTCCAACTTTTACAATGACATATTTTGTTAATTATGCCAAAACATTCATATTTTGCATTTCCCAATGTTTTGCATTCTATAATGATTTCTAGCATAAAAAAGTATTTTATGTATAAATTTCACTTTATTTAGTTCAGAAATAAACTTTTTCTGTGCAATTTTCAGTTGTTCTTATAATTCTGACCACCACTGTACAATGTGTTGCTAGCCGAATATTTTTTGGATTGGAAGCGGAAAAAAAGGGGGTATAATCGTAGATGTAATCGAATGTTTGTACAAAATTACGATTGCGTGGTTTTTCTATAAGATTACATTGCGATTATATTATATAGCGATTATAATTAAATTATGCCTGTAATCTGAATGAAATCTTTAGATTATGATTACTTTACGACTTGTTCGAAAACAAAATTTATTATGACGACTACGGTGCAATTATATATTTTTTATAATCTATTATAATCGACTGGGATTACACGATTACGATTACTGGAAGTCAAGTCCCTTGTATCCCGTACCACCAAAGCGTGCATTCATGTGCAAAACTAGTTATTTTAATATTTGAATGATCTGAAAGGTATTGCAAAATATAGATAACAGCCACGGAAGAACAGAGAAAATAAATAAAATATGTAAATTTTATTAAAGTAAAAAAAAATTTCACATTAGAAAAAAAAATTATAAAATAAAATAAAAATTCAAAGGCATTTAACTATTTGTTTCGACCCTGACTTCTGCCAAATATTTTCACACTTTCGCGATAATAATATTATTAGAATTAGGATACTATAATTACTACATGGAGATAATAACAAAACTAATTATTAAGACAAAATAACACTCAATGAAAAGACATGTTCTCTTAGTTGAATGCCAGACCACGAACTGATTAAATAATATTTCGATCCTTCTATAACAGCCACGCTCAGCCTTTTTTTCTCGAGGACCGCAACCATATGTTTACAACCTTAGGCGAGACGCGACACAATTGTATAATATTGTAAAAAAAAAAGGGTAATTAAAATAATAACATAACAAAATTAGTATGACAAAGCTTTGTAACAAAGTTAATATTATCAGTAGGATTAAAAGTTTGTCGCGGAATAAATGTTTCCAAAAATTTTAACACCATTGTTGCCACATAATATACTTCGTAGTAGTATTGAAAATGTTGTAGAAATTTGCCGTAAAGGTTGTTGGTTGGAAATAGAGCTGAAAAACCTTTTTTTTGCGACAAAAGTTCGTCTCAAATCAACAGTATTAGCTATGTAATAGTGTAAGTTTAATTCATTTGGAATAATGTTTAATTGATGCTGGAGATTATGAAATGTATACACCACTGTAGCTCAAACGGGACTACATATAAAAGGAACTTTTCACTAAGCAAACAATATTGACGATGTTTTAGCATAATTTAAAATTAATTATAAATAACAGGACAGATTTTGTCTTCTCACAAAAATATATAAAACAATATTCTGGAGGTCTTAAATACCTTTCATACAAATCTCAATTAATTGTATAAATATTTATTACTGATTCCTTTGTCTCGGGCTCAACATAAAAAGTCGCCCGACCAATGCGGCGTATGCCACGGGTTAAAAATGGCTGTTCTATGAGATAACAATCAGCTTCATATGTGTTTCAGAATATTCGATTAACCATATCAAATAAATATACTGAGAATACCTGTGTTTAATTGGAATCAATAAAGTATTAGGTTTTGACTCACGACAATCCTGACATCTGTAATCGTAAGCAACCCAAAATGGGTATTATTTTATAGTGCCTCCTTTAATCTTTTTATTATATTTTCTATGAATTTTATATTTCTGTTTCTTTCCTCCTTTTGTATTCTAAAATTTCGTTGAAAAGCAATTTATTCTATCGCACTTCCTACCTAAGACTAAGTCCGCCTATCTGTTTCTCTCTTCAGCACACCTTGGTTCCAAAGACTTTCAGATGCAAGAGCCGTCAACTATTAGCGTATTTAAAAAGGCGATTTTCGTGCCGGTGTGTTCCAGTGTGTTTCCAGTCTTCTCTGCAGCAGGAGCCCTAAACCGTAGCCTACGCTGATCCATGCCGCTCAGCAGTGAAGCCTATCATTTTCAAATATACGAGGGGTAGTCGGAAAATAAGTTTCCCTCGGCGACTGTAGGCAGAGGTGTGTATGAAAGACAAAATATATAATGAGACATTAAAGATAAAACATAACTTTATTTTTCCACATAAGTACCAAGTACATTGAGACATTTGTCATACCGCTTTATAAGCTTCAAAAAGCCCTCCAGGAAAAAATCAGGGCTTTGCATACGGACGCAGCGTTGAACGGCTATGGGCGAAAGACGACACAGCAGGTGAACACGGACGTGCAAGACACCGATACCATTGGGTAGAGGTCGACCGCGATCAAGCAGATGGCGCTGTTGCAGTGCCTGCGCAGATGGCGCTATTGACTGCAACTGCTCACAGATGGCGCTGTTGCGGTGGCAGAGCAGTTGCAGTCAACAGCGCCATCTGCGCAGGCATATATTGCATTATATTGCATGCTCGTATATATTGCATTAAAATAACAAAAGAAATTACTTTAAAAACTTTGTTGTGTAATTTATCAAAGTCAGTTTGCTTTTCATAATTATTGTAAAAAATTAATAGGAATGAAATGAAAATAAAAATTCTAATACATCTTGTGACTATCTGTTTACTCAAAAAAATATTCTTTTGTTATACATTCTTAGATATAGTACTTTGCCTTAACACATTACCGGTGTCTAGTTTTCGTCTTTTAAAAAGGAAACCTCACCTATGGCCATAACTCCACCTATGGCCATTACTCCACCTAAGGCCGTTACCTTGTTGCATTGATTACCAAAAAATAAAAAATAAAAATCTGTGTTTGTATTTATATTACAAATGAGTGTACATAATAATGGTACTGTTTCCAATCGAATATTTACATGCACATTACATTAAGTGCAGAAATACGAGTATTACATATATTTTTGCGACAAAATGTAACATAAAAAATTCAAAACTACCGGCCGTAAATGGAGTAACATATATCCAAAATGTACCAATTCCTATGAGCAATGAGTTTATAAAACATCAAATGAAAGTGTTTTTATTTGACAAAGTCCAGTTTATGTGAGGAATCGATATGTGTTACGCCCTTTAACATAAAATGAAATAAATTACGACGGAAATATTTATTACGTTAATAAACACGGACTGATATCTTTTGATTAAATAAAACCTGGCGCTTATAAAGTAATTTTAAATCTGCTTGTAACTGCACTAGCCCCCATTTCCACTAGCCAACAAACATTAACTTTCATCCTAAGACTAATAGAAGGGAATTTAATATACTAATTACTTGCATTACATGTTAACACAGACATTAATTTATTTAAAGCAAATCAAAAAGCAGTGCACATGTCCAAAAGCTTCAAAAACATTTACAAAATTACCCTAAAACTAGTCAATATGTTAAAAGTTCAAAAAATATTTTCATCTCTTGTTCACCGAGGCATTTTCAGTTACTGATGTAGTGTTCTCCTGTTTTAATAGGTAGTGTAATTAATTATTATGTTAATAAAAGACATGGACAACGGTAGATTAAAAAAAAAAAAAACTAGAAGGAAGTGTTTTAAACTAAATGTAAATCGTTGATTTGAAATACGTATATAAAAAATTTCTAGCACGTACCATTTTTTATGTTTTGATTTTATGTTTATATTATATGGGTATTTGTTATTTTTAAAAGTTCGTGAACAAACTTTCGTGTATAATAGAGCATGCTGTAACAAAATGATGTCAGTTTAACTCTGATGATAGAAATGTTGCTTTAAAATTGTTGTATAATAACAAACGAAAGTGAATGAAATAGTCTTGTATCATGTGTTCTACATTTGGTAAAATAACAATTATATTACGATTATAGTAGGGTTTTATTGTATGTTATTAAGCTTTTTTAACTATAAAACTAACGCTAAAACTTTATTCTATTCACACCATTAAAACTGTTTAATTATATTGCATTTGCTTAAAGAGGACTCAAAGAGGACTTCCTTACTTATCTGATTGTTGCTCCGGAGGACGACGAAAATTTTTTCCACGCACGTTTTATAGTTGCCCTTAAAGAATTCCTTGATTTGCACAGAAAATATCAGACTGATATTGCTGTCATTTACGATGTTAAAGTAACATTAGTTGCATTTAATAACGAGCCTAGTAAAAAGTCTATGGAAAGTCTTATTGCTAACTTACAATCACAAAGTAAAGGGATTCGTGACTTTGTTAAATTGATAGGGACGGAGGAAGCCCTTCGTACCCACAACCCTACTCCGGATTACAGTGCTACTAATCCGGCCAAAAAAGCTAAAACCAGTTCTGGTGGTGACTGCAGTATTCTCATTACTGAAGGGGCTACCCCTTATTCTAAATTCGAATCCCCCAATTCCTTTGGGCCACTGTCAGACTCGGATGAGATGGACACCGGTGCGGAGGCACAGATTCCGGCAGGCTCTTCCCCCAACCTTAATTCTGGAAAGGAAAAACCTATGCCAATAACTCTTAAATTAACTCATAATTGGAGGGATACCCTTAAAGGTATTGAGTCCTTCACTACTCTTAAAGTAGAAAAGAAAATATTTAAGAACTCCATTAAACTTTTCCTCAGCTCTGTAGAAGACTACAGAGCGATCCAAAATTACTTATCTAACTCCAATCTGAAATGTTTCGGCCTCCCCCTTAAATCGGAGCGGCCCATTAAAGTTGTGATTAAGGGTATTCCCTGCGACAATAATATTTCCGAAGTCAAAACCGAGCTTGAGGAACTCGGATTCAACGTGCATTCTGTAGCACAATTTAAAAGTTTAAAGTCTAAAACCCCATTACCAATTTTCTTAGTCAACCTTTTACGTAATGACAAAACTAAAACTATCTTCCAAATTAATAATTTCCTTAGCTTTCGTGTCAAAATTGAACCTTATAGGTTCCATGGCACGAAGCAGTGCTACAATTGCCAGCAATTCAATCACTCCTCATATAATTGTAGGTATAATCCCGTCTGCTTAAAATGCTGCGGAGAGCACAGATCTTCAAATTGTCCCATAACGGACCGTGAAAAATTTTGCTGCGCAAATTGTGGCGATAATCATACCGCGAATTATTCGGGGTGCCCTAAGCGCCCCAAAAAATCCAAAGTTCAGACTGCCCAGAAAGGCAATAAAAAACCACCCACCGGGACTAGTGGCCCAAAAGGTAATGAGTCATTAATTCTGGATGCAGTAGCAAAATGAATTTGAAATAAAGTTTACATTTAAATTTAAATCCCAAAATACTACACAACATGGTAACTGGCAACTGATAAAAAATATACAAATTTATATATCAAATACCATAACTATGATTATATATGTAATACATTTCACTTTTTTGCATACAACAACAATGGCATAAATATTCAACAATGGAATGTCTTTTATAAGCTATACAAGTATACAGACAATTTTGTTTCTACATTTTCTGAACGACAAAAGAAATATATTTGTCTCATTATTTGTTTATAAAACTTATGTTATTGAGTATAGTTTATACAACACACTTGATCTATCATTTATTTTTATTATTCAACAATAAAAGAAATGAAATATATATATATGCTTATTTCATCATTCAAACATCTTTATTTTAACACTACCCGCGTTGAGATTCTCTGTCGAATAAGAGAAGATGCGGAGATAAGGACCTTATCCCGCTTTCATTTTTTCTCCCACCTTTCATCCAAAGAGTGAAAGTGAGAAACACTCTCCCTTTACACCAGATTCTCTCTTCAAGAGATAAATAGTGGACCCTTCTACTTGAGCACGGGAAAGAAGGAAAAAAAAAACGATTAGTACTACTAATCTATTTTCCTTTATCCCTGATGCCGAAAATGAGATGGTCCTAGCTACTGGTCAGTTCAAAAACCTGTTTGCCCAGTACGAAGTGTACTTTTCTTGCAAAATGACGCGCGTTTTGTAGTTAGCACAGTTAGCGAACCTTGACTTCTCCTGCTCAAAAAGGATTTTCCTCGTAAAAAAAATTCGCATCCCAATAGAATTACACTATATTTAATCTATTTATTTTTTTTTGTTTTAGATGTCCAACAAGACCTGAATACCGCAAGCTGCCACAACGTGTGTCTCCTAAGGTAACAAGGAAAAGAGAAAAAAATGGCAAGTGCTACTCGCAGTGGTTTCAAGCAGGGGGGTGGGGTTTTAGTAATGAATGTTTTTTCCTTCCAGGTTTTACTTCTATATACATATTTACACAATTTACAGTCAGAATTCCGAAAAAGTGATTCTGACTGCACTCTTTGATGAATTAGATAAACGGTTATCAATTCACTGTGTATAACTACGCAGCAACGGTGAATTGACTTCTCTCTTCTACTAAATCCATGGCCTTCTCAGAAAAAAAAATTTCTGAAATTAATTCAAAATAATGAATTATCCCGAATTCTACTAATGTTCTATCGGTGTTCAAATAGTCCCATATCTCATTACAAAATGATGTATTTGCTATCTGACAAATGTTTAATCCAATATCTTTAATTTCCATTATTATTTATATTTAATTGTATCTTACTTTATTAGCAGACTGGATCCCAAGATTTATCTTATGCTTTTGTAAGTACCAAAAAAAATTTTATTTTTGCACTAAATTTCCTTAGAAAGAAAGAAAAAAAAAAACATGATCTGGTTACAAATCTCCTCCCAGTTACATCAACAACGCGATTTACTAACTAACTGAAGTGTTTGTTTGTTCTAGTGAAAACTGATATCTAATTTCGCTGACACGATTTATCACTTTTGCTTGGATTCTTATCATTTGTTTATTTATGTCTATCCAAATATACGCGATATTATGATTACTTGAATTAATTGCGTGAGATCTCACAAATGTTTATATTCATGCATTATATTAGTATTATTATTCTTAGTATTTGTTTGTTTATAATTTGAAAAATGTTAAATTATCTTGTGAAAAAAATAATATAATTATTATTGAGTTATATAATATTTTTATGAAATTTTTAGGTTCGTACCACTGATTGGAATCGTCGAAAGATGCCCCTGTTTTCCAAAATTCTTTCATGATCCGGCCGGAAAATTGAATTGACTTCGCCAGCGAAACCAAATCGTCATGATTGAAAAAAAAAAAAAAAAAAAACCCGGAGCACTCAACATCCGTTTAAAGTACGTACCATTTCCACTTTTAATAATTTGTTTGAATTTTTAAATTTTATAAAATATAATTCTCCATGCGTTTTAATGTAATTCTTTTATGTTTTTATTTAGAAAAACAAGTTTAAAATCTTAAAACATGGTGAATATTTTACATTATTTATCTTATTTTCATTACTTTTTAATGAAAGAAAAATTTTAAATCCGATTTTGATTTAGAAATTAATGTCTAAAACGAATTTTTTTTCCACATACTATATTGAATTTTATATTTAAAATATTTCTAACAAATGGTATTTAAGGAATAATTTTGAATCTTTATTAAAGTAATTCTGTCCTTAAAATCTTAATAAAAAAAACTTAATTACAAAATTTTTGTGTAACTTTTATTCGTGAATTGTTGAATAAAACTTACTTGCATGACCGCTTATTTAATTGTCAATTAACAATAATTTAAAAGCAATTAGTTATTATATTATGATCATTTAAAATGGAAGTTTTCAATATTTGATACGGGATAATAAATAAATTTATATTTATTTCTTATTATCTATAAATATTTCAAGTTCCCTTTTATTTATTTCTTTATTTGTTTTGTTATTAATCTTTGGGAATTTCTACTTAGTAAAATAAGTTTGAAATCTATTTATTTGAACTATTTTATTTTTTTATTGCTTCTACTAAAGTTTGTAGTTTTATGAGCGACATGAGAATGAATTAATTTACTTGGAAGAATTATTAATTACGAAATTCTAAATTCTTCAAACAGGATTAAAATCAAAAGAAATTCTCAATACTGTCATAATTTTAACTTTCGAAATAACTTGAATCGAAAAGAATGTTCGCTCAACAACAAATCCTAAATTTAAATGGAAATGTTGTATAAATTATTTTAATGACTGTTCTCTGTACGTGTACACCTTGATATTTATTGCTCTCTTCTTTCAGAGAAAAGAGAAGTTCGCTGTTCAAGTACCACCCTCCTTGGGTTGAAATGAGCTTTACAGGAAATGAGACTCCCCCCAACTTGGCGTCATCCAATTGGTGAGAAAGATTTCATTCATTCCTCTCTTCTTAAATCCAGCTTATCTGCTGTCCCGTTTGTTTACATAGACAACCTGACTGCCCTGAACGAAAAAAATCTTTTTTTTTTTTTTTTTTTTTTTTTTTTGCACCTTAACTCTAATAAACCAACTGTCAAACTAAATCCTGTATCTTTAAAGAATTTAATTAATATATATTTTTTTTAAATGACTCTCTGTCAAAATTTGCTCCTGATGGTTTTTTTTTTTTTTTTATTGTCACTTAATTCAAATGACTGTGAAACAGGAATATGATATGTACTAACTGTGGGATTTTCCTTAATGCAACTTGCATCACCCAATATATTTAAAAGATTTAAATTAATTTAATTAAAAAAATTATATATTCGTGCATAAACTCAGCCTAAACTGAAATGCAATGACCTAGAAGTCACATGCTATACACTCTTTTAAACATATTTCAGAGTACATTTATTTATTCTATATAAATTCTCACATTTTGAATATTTTATTATACAATTATTGTATTTTGTGGAAACATACCTTTTAAGTCTCTGCCTTTTATATTTACAGTGACTTACGTAATTTATTATTTTTTTCTTTCTCTTACAAAAAAAAATTACGGTTATTTGCTCCACTATGTGCTATCCAGTGAAAATTTTGACTTCACTTTGCCTTTTACTGATGGACTGTTATCAAATTATTTTGATGTCCGAGATAGCTGATTTCAGAATCATTCTTTCTTTTTTAAAAGAAAAAAAAATCTATTTAATTTTTGGAATATTTTTCTTTGCTTTTAGCCAATTTATCTTTTGAAACATTACTGTTTCTAGAAAACTGTGGTATTTTTAATAAAATGTAATCTTTTATTACCCACTGACTAAATTTGAATGCAAATATTTTACCTTTTCCTCATTTTACAAATCTTCTCATCGGTAAACAGATTATTCCTCATTAAATAAAAAAAATTCTACTTCAAAATTCTATCTTATTATTGTTATTTTGACCAATATATGTTTTCAGGTGCTACTCTTACTGTATGACTATTCTGAATATTTGATGTTTATATTTTGTCCAATTTTGCCTTATACATAAATTTTGATATTGTGAAAAAAAATTGTTTATATATATTTATCATTTTGGGGGATTTATTTGAATTTCACAATTTTGTTAGAAAACATTACTAGAATCAAAACTTCTAATTCTCTACATGAATTAAGATTTGCCACAAAATTTGTTAGATAGGAGAGAGAGACAAAAAAAAAATTGTCCCAATCAAATTTTCATATAAATTTGCACATTTAAAAAAAAAAAACAGTTGTTTGTCATATGACACACATTGTTATATTTACAAAAAAATTTATTATTTTTTATTATTTTAAACCAAAATAATATAGGTTTTCTTTTTTGTTTGTCACTGTCTGTGACTTTTTCCGATTTTTTTTTTTTTTTAACATTAAAATTCCAATAATTTATCTAAAAAACAGAATTTACATTTCTAGATTATCTAAACAAATTTTGAAAATGGATAGAAAAAAAATTATTTATTTACATCAATTTAGTTAAGCCTAGACTAAGTACTAAAATTATTTTATTTACATTCTAACTACTACTGTTCTGTCCATCATTGGCATTGTCCATCTTTTGATCCACCTCCTCATAATTTACCTTTGTGGTACAAAATAGTTTGTCAATATGCCGTTTGATGAGTTTTCTCTGTGGGTTGCTTAGATCTTTTAGTAAGTAGTTGTTGTTGCGAAATCGCAATTTGACCTCAAATGGACCCTCATGCTTTCTGTCTAGCGCGCCTGTGTGTCCCACACATTTTAGGTAGCAATGCTGCCCTTTTTCAAGAAATTTTACTCTTTTTAACTCTTCCTCATTGATGTATTCTTTCATAATTTTCTCTTGATTGGCTAATGCTTGTAGCTTAACTTCTTTTATGTGTTGTACGCGATTTTTAACATACTCTTTAGAGCAAATTTCTTGTGCTGGTAGATGCACTGAGAATGGAGTTTTGATTTCGCGTGCAAAGAACATCATTGAGGGAGTGAAACCAGTCGCTCTGTGGACACTAGAATTATAACATAATTTAAAGAAGTCCAAGCGCGTGTCCCACTCTAGTGTACGGTTTGACATGGCAACAATCGAGTTTTTTAGTACCTTATTTGCAACTTCTGCAATTCCATTCGATACTGGATGGTAGGCACTGGCAAAATGTGGCTCTATACCTAATGTTTTAAGATATTCTTTGAAAACATCTGCGCGAAAATATTTTGCATTGTCCATCGTACACTGTTTCGGTAATCCATAGGCTGCAAAGTACTTATTCAAGACATTTAGTATAGTTTGGGCCTCCACATTTCGAAGTGGGACGGCTTCCAAAAATCTTGATGTAGAATCAATGATTGTCAGAATAAATTTGTTCTTTTTGAATGACATTGGAAGCAGCCCTATAACATCGCAATGGATTGCATGTCCCACTTCATGATCTTTGATAACTTTCTGTATCGGAACTTTGATTTTGGGATGTTGTTTAGTTTGGTTGCATGGAATGCAATTGTTGCAGTAAGTTTTGATATCTCTGTACATTCCTGTCCAATGAAATCTTGTTTTTATGATATCATAGGTCTTCTTAAATGCAAAGTGAGGTTTATGAGCCTCTTCTATAATTTCTAATTTAAGATTCTCTGGAGCTATTAAAAGTTCCTTATTATCAGTTCCTGGTTTTAAAATTAAAATTTCTTTAGCATTGAGTGCATATTTTTTAGTGTTTTTGTTTTCTTTCTTATTTTTGATCTTTTCAATAATTTTGTTTAATTTTTCATCTTGTAATTGTTGTTCTTTAACATTATTATCTGAAATAGCTTGATTGACGGCGAATAAATTATTTTGAAGTTCTATTATGGTTAAATTATTTATATTTCGGGATATATAATCTGCAGGATTGGTCTCTCCCTGTATATGACCAAAAGAAAAATCAAACTCTTGTAGATGTTCTAACCATTTGGCCATAATATCCGATTGTTTTTCAATGTTGAGACCCTTTGCTAGTGCTTCTGAATCTGTCAGAATTTGGAATCTTCTTCCTGCTAGCATATGCTTAAAATGCATGACAGATTCATGAACCGCTAACAGTTCAAACTTTAAACTATGGTATTTCTTCTCTGGCTCCCTAAGCTTCCTGCCGAAAAATTCAATTGGGAGTAATTCCCCATCAATTTTCTGAGCCAAAATTCCTGAAATAGCCACCTTAGAGCCGTCTGTGATCAGATAAAATTCTTTTGTGTAATCAGGAGGTCTCAGCGTTGGATTCTGTAAAATTGCAGTTTGGATATCCTTAAAGGCTTGTTCGGCTTTGTCATCCCATGTGAATTTAACATTGTCTTTTGTAAGATTAATTAGTGGGTCTACAATTGTGGAATAGTTTTTTATTAAAGACCTAAAATAATTGGCTAGACCCAGTAAAGATTTAACAGCTTTTTTATTTTTTGGTCTGACTAAACTTTGAATTTTATTGAGGTTCTTTTTAGAGGGAGAATAACCTTTCTCATTGACTGAGAATCCTAGAAATTCAATTTCTTCTAAGCAGATTTGCATTTTAGCTGGATCTATTGTTAGATTATTCTCAATTAATGTTTTTAACACTCTGTCAATTAAATTTATCATTTCCTCTAAAGAATTCGCTGCCAATATGACGTCATCCACAAAGTAAGAGACTTCACTCTTATCAAAGTGTCCCAAAGTATCGTTAATTAGATTGGCAAAGACCCCTGTGGATAATTTTGTCCCGAACGGGAGGCGTAAAAAGGAATAACGACCATTCTCTGTGATAAAAGCTAATTTGTAGCTATCTTCAGGTCTTACCAGTATTTGAAAAAAAGCACTATGCAGATCGAGAACGGTGTAATATTTCTTTGCACTTATATTCTGTAAAATTTCTTTTATGTCCGGAATAGGGTAAGGATATGATTCCAGAATCTCATTTAGCAAACGGAAATCAATTGCCATTCTAAACTTAGTTTCTTTGTTATCATTGCTTTTTTTTCTCACAAATATTACAGGAAAAGCGTAGTTAGAATCACTTTTTTGAATTATGTTGGCTTCCAGCAGTTCCTGTATCTCTTTTTTTGCATATTCTTTGATGTTTTGATTTATTTTGTACGGTTTAGCTTGTATGGGAAAATTATGCGTTAGGTTAAACCTAGGAACTACTTTTGAGCATTTGCCTAAAGTTTTGTAATTCTTTGAAAATGCATGGGCATTTGCTAGTAGCATGTTTTTAACTCTTTCCCGAATACTGTCTGGCAAATGATTGATCTTAAAATCGTCAGGGGAGAGCTCTGCTTCTCTAAGTTTTCTCACTTCATCAATACTTAAATTGTTTACTTCATAAACTGCCCCTTTTTCAATTTCCTTGACTTCCCTATCCTTCTGAATTAAGAAATTCATATCAATTTGACCTATTGATTTATCTTTGGGTAAAAAGATCTTTTTTTCCGATTCATTTTTTATGATTATATTAACTTGTCTTTCTTTATTAATTTCATGAATGGATGCCTCAAGATTAATTTTTAAGTTATTCTCTATGGGTTCTAGTAAAATCATGATATTTTCTTCTAAGTCTTCTGGACACTGTAATTTTACAATTTTCTCCTGCCCTGGTTTCAGATGGACATTTTCAATAGTTTTCGCAAATTTTATTTTATCCCTGAAAGATTTAAATTTTTTTTTCTTATTTTTAGAATTTAGTTTACTTTTATTATTTGTTTCTGAAGTTCTCTCACTATTGACCGATATTTCCTTTGTTGTTAAGTTATTAATTCCCATAGTATTATCATTCATATTAAATTGAAGTTTAATTTTCTTATTTTTGAACTGTAAAGTTTTATCATCAAAATTCAAGATCATTTTATTATTCTTTAAAAAATCATACCCTAAAAGTAGTTGATATTTTCTACCAAAATCCTTACTAGTGATGTAAAATGTGCCTGTTGTGAAGACTCCTTCTAAACGAAAGGACATTTTCACGCACTGTTTAAAATAAATTGCGGAATCAGTTAATGTTTTAATTTGAATCTGATTTGCAAGATATTTAGGCTTTATACCAGTTTCTTTTAATTGATTAAACAAAGAGGGCGTTGCTAGGCTCACAGCCGCTCCACAATCTAGTAATGCATTGATTTTTATCCCATTAATTTCAAAAGTAATAATAGGTAGACTATCATTCTCAGGGTTACTGACACTTGCTATGATTTTTTTTACTTTGGACTGCCTGCCTTGTAGAGACTCACGCAGGCGCTTGTTATTATCAACTGTAAGCCTCTGAACTATTTTTTTTGAATTTTTGTTATTTTTATTTTCAGAACCTTTATTTGGGTGTGATCTGTCATTTCTACTTTGCCTATCGTCATTTCTGGATGACTTGTCTCTGTTCGTTTTATCATAATTACCCCTATTGGAGAAATTTCGTTTGTAGTAATTCCCATTATTTCGCCTGAAATCTTGTCCCGAATTTTGTCCAAAATTGTTTTGCGCAAACTGATAATT
Source organism: Maratus michaelseni (assembly GCA_963931845.1). Classification (NCBI taxonomy): domain Eukaryota; kingdom Metazoa; phylum Arthropoda; class Arachnida; order Araneae; family Salticidae; genus Maratus; species Maratus michaelseni. The sequence continues at coordinate 100,317,483 of OZ007597.1, read as the reverse complement.
TTGATCATATGGGTCGAAGCTGTGAAAATAATTGGGTAGTGGGGGGTATGGAAGAAAACCACCATGATTGACAGTATTCGCAGAACTCTGCGCTTGCATCTGATTATTAGAAAATTTAGCAGTATTTCTACTATCAGAATTATGCTTATACCGCTGATTACCCCGTTTTTCATTGTTTTTATTATTTGCTTGATTTTTCATATTATACCAACAAACCTCCGTGTTATGAGAATTTACCTTGCAGATATAACAAAATCTTTCTTTATTTTGGGTACCCCTAGTAGCATCTAATTTTAAATTATTTATTTCGGAAGTCAATGCTTTAATTTGGTCTGCGCTTTGCGTATTTAATTTAACCAAATTTTCTACAAACTCCGCGTTTTGTTTAGTTTCCAGATTATTTATTTCCTGTAAATTATTGGAATTGTATGCTTGTTCCATTTTGATGGCTATTTTACAAGCTTCCTCAAAATTGGTTGGTGATACCTTCCTGATATCAAGCGCAACATCAGCTCGAATGCTGTCAAGAAAACGCGTTAGTTTAACCATTTCTATAAATTTCGTCGAACCATTCTGTTCAACATCAGTGTTTTGCTCGATATAACGTTTTGATATCTCTTTAAACTCCAAAATAAAATCGCTGACACTCTGTTCTGGTTTCTGTTTAAGTGAAAAGAATTTATTTTGAATATCAGCAAATTTTTGTTTGGGTTGAAAAATTTCTATTAATGATTTTTTGAATTTTTCAAAATCAGTTTCATTCGCTAATGTTTCGTTATTTGCCAATTTTTCCCTGGCTATGCCAGTTAGTTTAGCCTTTAAAATGATCAGTTTTGTGTCATCTTTGAATGATGTTTGAGAAATTAAATTTTCAAATTCCTTAATGTAAAAATCAATTGTGGTTCCCTTTTTCCCGTCAAAGGTGGGAATTAAATTTAGAATGGTGTCAACATTTGGTTGAGCCATATTTAAATTTAAAGTACAATTTTCCTTTACAGCTTTCTTTATTTTATTATTACGATTATCTGTGCTAGAGCTTTTTGAAGTCGCATTTACGCTTGAAGTTTTTTCTTTTATTTTTTTCCTTGGCTCCTAGTTTTTATCCCCGAATTATTTAGATCTACGCTTTTTCTTTTGAATTTGCGTTTATTATTGGGCATACCCTTTCAAACATTAGTTTTTGTGACCAGATCAAATTTACTTTACACATAAAAATATACAAAATTTTGTTTCACCTTATATAAATTTCAAAAATGAATTCTCACTATTTAAAATATTTCAGAACTATACATACATGATATATTAAAAAAAAAATTAACATTTGTAGATACACATAACATTATTATAAAATATATATTGTAATTTCACTGCTTAGAATTGTATACATAGTAAAAATAATTTAAAGCATTTTGCAAGAAAACATCCTATTTCAGCTCTACATTCACTATTTGGAAATACATATTACAGTTGCATAAATAACCTCCAAATTTATATAAATGTGATCAGTGTACCATCAGTTTTATACAGAGTATCAGTTGCCAGATGACCTAATTCAAAATTCTCCCAGGAAATCTCGCATTGATTAACTCTAACTATACTATTGATTATTTGAAACATTTTTCTTTATTATTTTTATAGCTGTTATTGGTGATGCTCATAGTTAATTAAAATTTTATTTTTACTACAAATTAAAATTTTCATTGAAATTTAACTACGTAACCTACAAGATTAAAAATTAAAATAAATGTGATTTGCCTAAATTTTATTTTTACAAACAAAAAAAAAATTTCTACTTATCAAATAAGAACAGCAAATCAATATATACTAGCTAACAAAATTAAATAGCCTTAAGCATTTATTTTTTACATTTATTTTACCACAATAATTTCCAGACTCGCATCCTAGCCAAATAAAAGGCCTGAGTCACGAAACACCATTAATTAGTCTTGTGATCATATGCTGGAATGATATTGCCAAGTGTACATTAGGTTACGATTTTAAAAATTAATTTATCATTCCACATAAAAATCAACAAAGAGCTAATTGTAATTTTGAATTCAGCATTAAAAAAATGATCGTATTTACCAAATAAATTCTCTGGGTCATGTAGAGATGCTGAAAGAAATACCAGCATATAGAATTTAAATTAAAGCGTTGTGATTATTTAGTTGAACATGACCTTAAGAGAAAGATGAAGCTAAGATTAAGCTGGTGTCCTTCCATAAATTATTCATCTAGAAAAAAAAATCGCTAAATCAAAATTAAATAAAAGAAACTGAGTCATCACCAAAGAGAAGAAAAATTAAATCTTGAATTTTAACATTAAAATTAAGTTTATTCACAGTATATACAATGATATTTACATTTAATCTATAAAATAAATATAAAAAAAACAATCATTATCATTAATTGCTCGTATACTACTTGCTTCACAAAAAAATGCTATTTACAAATAGCATAGAAAAAAGTTTAATACTTAACATTATTATTTTTGATTGAAGGTTAATCTAATTTTTTTACGATGCAAAATTCCTGGGAGAACAATCCCTGTGTGCATTAGCATGCATCATATTCTTCCCACAAACAATTAAAATGTTATGCACAGTTATTACGAGCATATAATATTTGAGATACCTTTTTCTAGGTAGAGGTCATCCATCGTCCTATCAGCTCCACGTTCTTTTTGTACGACGACACAAACACAAATAAAAATATATACTCCTTGCATTACAGTCAAAATGACTAAAGTAAACGTGCATTTTTTTGCACAACCTTCATTCTGGGTTAGGAAACTTCGAACTGAATCTTGGATGAATTTTTCTCTTCCTCTTCAATTCTGAGGGGGCGATGTTTTTTCTCCTCCTCTTAATTTTTGTGGGCCGTCTTTTTTCGTCTATTGGTCCTCCTTGAACAAAACCATGTTTTTCATTAGTCCACCGTTTTGACCCCTACTCTGGTCACGTGGTCTCAGGACTCCTGGAAAACGGATGATGTTTCTCTGCAGCTGTACAAGGCAGATTTATGACTGTCATATATTTGAGCAATAAAATCTGCCAACCTATTTCAGATGTATTGTAAAAGTGCAGACTTATGTCTCCATCTCATTATCAATGTATCTGTTGTTTACAGTGAACTATATATATATATATATATATAGAATAAAAACTTAATTATTTTAATTAAAATATTCTTATAAAATGAATAGGGTTTTGAGAGTCATCTCATTGTTCCAATGATTTCGATATCAAATATCATATTTGTATGACAACTCTGACTGTTTATGCATAATTATATTGTTTAGTGTTCTTTCATAATGAAAGATGATGAGAGGTTCATCTCTCCATCACACCCCTCTAAAACTAATTCTGTTACTGCTGATGCGGATAACTACCGTCAATACCAGCGGTTTTGCCAAATTAAACTATCCTGAATTATTCAATAACCTGGACCCAATTATAGAAAAACTTAAAGTTCTTAATAACTTTCTTGTCATCACTATCAAATTAACTACTAAATTAAATATTCCTATCCAAAATTTAATGCAAATAAACGCCTCTACTCTTAAAAATGTGTCAGAAGAAGACTGGGCACGCCCCTTCGGTGTTGTCACCTCAGCAAGCTCTCTGATTGGCTGACAAGGAGTTGTCGGTCCAATCCGCTCTGATCACTGATACAGAAACTGACTCATAAAATTTTATACTTGTATGGTCCCTGTTACAGGGTCTTTTTTTTTAGCTCCTGGCCTTTGGGCCCCTTCTTGTCTTTGCCATTGCCTGGAATCAACATCATTTAGTCACATAAGTTTGTTATGCCTCGGGGATGTGTGGAATTAGTCCACAGGCACCTCGACAAATATTTTAGAAGTCCAGTCCAAGGAGTACTTATCTAAATTGTTTTCGTCTGTTTAATAAACAATAATATGTTTAAGGCGCACGAATCTCAAGGGCGCAAAATTAGAAAGAGCTAAATAGAGATTTGTAAAAATATTTGCATTTTTTTTTTATTATTAATCAGATATTATGGATGAATCAGAACTGTTACAATCAGCAAATTCCTATGATATTTTATCTTATTTTTAACCTTAACTACTTCGATTTAAAACATGTTTTTATACTCAGCTAAAAAAAATTACATCTATTCGCGTAGTTTAATTTTAATTCAGATTGTATCGCAGACTCAAGAAACATCTCCAACACTGTTTCAGAGTGCCTGATTTTTTTTTTTCATTAACTTTGTCATTGACGACAGTTGGAGACTTTCAAATCTTAAAGTAATCAAAACTTATTTACAGGGTTCTCAGCGGTTGCTTTATTGGCTGCTACTATTTCCAAACAGTAATCTTCCTGGCACATTTCTATTGAAAATGTTGCAGAAATTTATCATGATGATTACTGTACGGAAATAATGGTAGCCAAAAACGTAACTGATTACTGTACGGAAATAATGGTAGACAAAAAAGTAACTGCTGAGAAACCTTTTAACATGCGTAACAGGCATATTCCGCAACCGCATGAGTCCACGGCGATAAAATTAAAAGGGAGGGGGACAGGGGAGCGACAAATGAAATTTTTTGCGCATTGTTTTCCAGAATTTGAAAATAGGACAAATAGCCTTAGCTATTTAGCTATGTTACGGATTGAAAAAAAAAAAAAAATCAATAGTTTGACAAATTCAAGAAAATTATTGACTATTTTACAAACGAAAAATTAGAAGGGGGTTTTTCTTTTGTGGAAACTAAACATGCACATGGTTTATGAATGCAGATTAAAATAATAACAATAAAAAAAAAAAGCCGGAACTAGGCATATTCCGCAACCGCATGAGTCCACGGCGATAAAATTAAAAGGGAGGGGGACAGGGGAGCGACAAATGAAATTTTTTGCGCATTGTTTTCCAGAATTTGAAAATAGGACAAATCTCAAATGCAGAATTTATAATGATTTTTTTTTCAAAAGGAAAGAAAAATTTAATTATCAAAGCAATGTCCCCTGCTTAGGACCTAATTATAAAATGAAAAAAAAAAAAAATCTGAAGTTACTCCATTTAACATTCCAAACACTTTACAAAGTACTGTGCGTTCAAACGTATATAGTAATATAATAATAAATAAAAACGCAGATCCTGATTTCACAAAGGCGAATTATCGCCATTGTTAATAAAGACATGTTTTAAAGAAATTTTGCACTTTCATTCATAAAGCTTAAACATTTTTCTAATAATAAATTTTCACTCCGCCCGTGATGAAATAAAACCTATAAATTAACAAAAATAATTTTAAAAAAATTTTACTAAATTAAGTCACATTTATACAAGCTCAGACTGACCCGACGGGCAACCGGCCCGTGGCTCGGTGCACACTCAACCAAGTAAAGCTGCGCTCTCTCTCAGATGAAACTAATAGTTACAAAATTTGCTATGCAAGCGTTCGATTTGAACACTTAAATTATTTTATATATATTTTAAAAAATTCACTTCTTTGAAGCATTTTTTATTAGTGATTTTTTTTCTCTTTGCAAAACAAAAGAACTGCACTTTTTTACCTTGAAAGTAATTTTGTATGTAGGAAAATTCAAATCTTTTAAAACCTAATTATATCTAAAACCTAATTATCGTAGTATATTCTATCTGTTTCCAATGGCGGCATTCTTTGCCCCCAAAATCTCCAGCCTCTCTGGCACTCAAGAGCGTCACATTTGTTTTAAAAATTACATATATATATATATATACTAGGGGGCCTACCCCCTGCGAGATACGCTCGCCAACCCCCGCTCAGACTTCGAGGCCTTTAAAAACATGACAGCGTGTTTTGTTTTAAAAATATTAGTAAATCTGTAATTGGGTTGCCATGCTTTTAACGTTTTAATGGGGCATTTTTTGATTATCATGGCCTCATACACAGTTGTTGCGACAACTGACGACTGTTTTCGGGATTGATAAGTAAAATCAATTACAACTTGAAAACCAGCTTGTATAAAATGGTTACGTTTAAATTGTGGCTACCTCTCGTACTTTTATAACAACGATCTGTATTCTATTCTTCCTTTGCGTTTAAGGATGAGAAAAATTCCATCTGCTTGTGAATAACATTAAGAACCACGGTATTGAAAAGTACTATGTTATAGACATTTTCAGTAACAGGTTTTAATTTTCTCTCTATTTTAGTGCACCATCATGCATATTTTCATGTTATTTTAAATATGTAAATTATTTATTTTAATTAATATGTATATACGAATTTTCGAACAATTATTTATCATACAAAATTAATTAAATATTTTGTGCATGCATGGCTGCATTTATTCGGCATCAATTGATGAGATATTTAAACAAATTTGCTATCCGCGATAATTTTACACCATGTTATGTCAGTTGAATATTGTCCATAAGAAAATCGGGTACTTTTCCAGTATAGGATCCTTTGCTTTTAGGTTTGGCGTAATTCGAGCTATGAACTTTTGGTGCTTTTCTATTACAGGGGTCTTGACGCTTTTTTAAAAAGCTTGGCTCCTAATTTTTTTTCCTTGGCTCCTAGTTTTTATCCCCGAATTATTTAGATCTACGCTTTTTCTTTTGAATTTGCGTTTATTATTGGGCATACCCTTTCAAACATTAGTTTTTGTGACCAGATCAAATTTACTTTACACATAAAAATATACAAAATTTTGTTTCACCTTATATAAATTTCAAAAATGAATTCTCACTATTTAAAATATTTCAGAACTATACATACATGATATATTAAAAAAAAAATTAACATTTGTAGATACACATAACATTATTATAAAATATATATTGTAATTTCACTGCTTAGAATTGTATACATAGTAAAAATAATTTAAAGCATTTTGCAAGAAAACATCCTATTTCAGCTCTACATTCACTATTTGGAAATACATATTACAGTTGCATAAATAACCTCCAAATTTATATAAATGTGATCAGTGTACCATCAGTTTTATACAGAGTATCAGTTGCCAGATGACCTAATTCAAAATTCTCCCAGGAAATCTCGCATTGATTAACTCTAACTATACTATTGATTATTTGAAACATTTTTCTTTATTATTTTTATAGCTGTTATTGGTGATGCTCATAGTTAATTAAAATTTTATTTTTACTACAAATTAAAATTTTCATTGAAATTTAACTACGTAACCTACAAGATTAAAAATTAAAATAAATGTGATTTGCCTAAATTTTATTTTTACAAACAAAAAAAAAATTTCTACTTATCAAATAAGAACAGCAAATCAATATATACTAGCTAACAAAATTAAATAGCCTTAAGCATTTATTTTTTACATTTATTTTACCACAATAATTTCCAGACTCGCATCCTAGCCAAATAAAAGGCCTGAGTCACGAAACACCATTAATTAGTCTTGTGATCATATGCTGGAATGATATTGCCAAGTGTACATTAGGTTACGATTTTAAAAATTAATTTATCATTCCACATAAAAATCAACAAAGAGCTAATTGTAATTTTGAATTCAGCATTAAAAAAATGATCGTATTTACCAAATAAATTCTCTGGGTCATGTAGAGATGCTGAAAGAAATACCAGCATATAGAATTTAAATTAAAGCGTTGTGATTATTTAGTTGAACATGACCTTAAGAGAAAGATGAAGCTAAGATTAAGCTGGTGTCCTTCCATAAATTATTCATCTAGAAAAAAAAATCGCTAAATCAAAATTAAATAAAAGAAACTGAGTCATCACCAAAGAGAAGAAAAATTAAATCTTGAATTTTAACATTAAAATTAGTTTATTCACAGTATATACAATGATATTTACATTTAATCTATAAAATAAATATAAAAAAAACAATCATTATCATTAATTGCTCGTATACTACTTGCTTCACAAAAAAATGCTATTTACAAATAGCATAGAAAAAAGTTTAATACTTAACATTATTATTTTTGATTGAAGGTTAATCTAATTTTTTTACGATGCAAAATTCCTGGGAGAACAATCCCTGTGTGCATTAGCATGCATCATATTCTTCCCACAAACAATTAAAATGTTATGCACAGTTATTACGAGCATATAATATTTGAGATACCTTTTTCTAGGTAGAGGTCATCCATCGTCCTATCAGCTCCACGTTCTTTTTGTACGACGACACAAACACAAATAAAAATATATACTCCTTGCATTACAGTCAAAATGACTAAAGTAAACGTGCATTTTTTTGCACAACCTTCATTCTGGGTTAGGAAACTTCGAACTGAATCTTGGATGAATTTTTCTCTTCCTCTTCAATTCTGAGGGGGCGATGTTTTTTCTCCTCCTCTTAATTTTTGTGGGCCGTCTTTTTTCGTCTATTGGTCCTCCTTGAACAAAACCATGTTTTTCATTAGTCCACCGTTTTGACCCCTACTCTGGTCACGTGGTCTCAGGACTCCTGGAAAACGGATGATGTTTCTCTGCAGCTGTACAAGGCAGATTTATGACTGTCATATATTTGAGCAATAAAATCTGCCAACCTATTTCAGATGTATTGTAAAAGTGCAGACTTATGTCTCCATCTCATTATCAATGTATCTGTTGTTTACAGTGAACTATATATATATATATATATAGAATAAAAACTTAATTATTTTAATTAAAATATTCTTATAAAATGAATAGGGTTTTGAGAGTCATCTCATTGTTCCAATGATTTCGATATCAAATATCATATTTGTATGACAACTCTGACTGTTTATGCATAATTATATTGTTTAGTGTTCTTTCATAATGAAAGATGATGAGAGGTTCATCTCTCCATCACACCCCTCTAAAACTAATTCTGTTACTGCTGATGCGGATAACTACCGTCAATACCAGCGGTTTTGCCAAATTAAACTATCCTGAATTATTCAATAACCTGGACCCAATTATAGAAAAACTTAAAGTTCTTAATAACTTTCTTGTCATCACTATCAAATTAACTACTAAATTAAATATTCCTATCCAAAATTTAATGCAAATAAACGCCTCTACTCTTAAAAATGTGTCAGAAGAAGACTGGGCACGCCCCTTCGGTGTTGTCACCTCAGCAAGCTCTCTGATTGGCTGACAAGGAGTTGTCGGTCCAATCCGCTCTGATCACTGATACAGAAACTGACTCATAAAATTTTATACTTGTATGGTCCCTGTTACAGGGTCTTTTTTTTTAGCTCCTGGCCTTTGGGCCCCTTCTTGTCTTTGCCATTGCCTGGAATCAACATCATTTAGTCACATAAGTTTGTTATGCCTCGGGGATGTGTGGAATTAGTCCACAGGCACCTCGACAAATATTTTAGAAGTCCAGTCCAAGGAGTACTTATCTAAATTGTTTTCGTCTGTTTAATAAACAATAATATGTTTAAGGCGCACGAATCTCAAGGGCGCAAAATTAGAAAGAGCTAAATAGAGATTTGTAAAAATATTTGCATTTTTTTTTATTATTAATCAGATATTATGGATGAATCAGAACTGTTACAATCAGCAAATTCCTATGATATTTTATCTTATTTTTAACCTTAACTACTTCGATTTAAAACATGTTTTTATACTCAGCTAAAAAAAATTACATCTATTCGCGTAGTTTAATTTTAATTCAGATTGTATCGCAGACTCAAGAAACATCTCCAACACTGTTTCAGAGTGCCTGATTTTTTTTTTTCATTAACTTTGTCATTGACGACAGTTGGAGACTTTCAAATCTTAAAGTAATCAAAACTTATTTACAGGGTTCTCAGCGGTTGCTTTATTGGCTGCTACTATTTCCAAACAGTAATCTTCCTGGCACATTTCTATTGAAAATGTTGCAGAAATTTATCATGATGATTACTGTACGGAAATAATGGTAGCCAAAAACGTAACTGATTACTGTACGGAAATAATGGTAGACAAAAAAGTAACTGCTGAGAAACCTTTTAACATGCGTAACAGGCATATTCCGCAACCGCATGAGTCTGTAGAATCCCGCGTTTACAGCCAAGGTTATTGTAAAATCAAAAAGATATTAGCAACAGTATGGTTTAGTGTAAATGTGGATATCGTTAGAAGGTTTTCAGAAAAAATACTTCATTGTAGCAAATTGTATTAGCTAAAATGAGCAGTGGACCCATATTACGGACGTCTATTGCAAACAAACTGGAAGCATAAATGACTAAGTGAATGAGTCAAGTGTTTTCTGTCAAGAAAGATGACATCCATAATAGAAAATATACAAAATGCTGCCATAGTCGCAAAGAGTTCTTGATTTTTTTATAAGAACCTTCCGATTTGGCGAAGGATTAAGCAAGTAAATTAAATTATGAATAAAAGTAACATGGTACAATGCTTAGTATACATTTAAGAAGCACCAAACTGGTCGCAAGAAGTGACTAGGCCAGGGATTCAGGTGTCCGTTAAGGATCTTTAAATGGGTCGGAAAACCCGAGAGAAATATCAAAATCGTTATTTAGATGTCCGATTAGAGATTCTTAAATAAAGATCCTAGCGTTAAAAGCGATAGGATTTAAGTAAAGCTAAAACGCTGTCTTTAAATTAAGATTGGTGGTAGTTCGGACGCCATTAATATTTTGACAGTGTTTTTCTTCGTATCTTATATTTCTTTAAGACGATTGTAAGTTTAAAAAAAATTTCATTGTATGATCACAGTTCATATTATTCTATTTAATATGATAATGATGCATTTAGATATATTTTTTGCTTCAGGGAGACCAACCTGCTGGCGCGATAAAGTCTTTCAGGATTTGGGTTCGGTGGTCGTCTACGCGAGGGTGCTCTTTCAGGGCGCCTGCGGCGCAGCTTACTTTTGCCGTCTGTAATTATTTCGAATTTTATGTACTGCTGCTCATGCAACCATTTGTCAAAATAAAACAATATTATAAAATTGCGATGGTTGTATGCATTCAATTAAGTTATTTTACATTATAATTACTGTTAGATTATTTTATTTTGTATCATCGGCAATTATTCCGAATTTCTTATGCCTACGTTATATGCATGACACCTGTTAAAATAAAATGCCAAGCAAACAAGTTGTATGTTCTGAATTAAATAAATAAATTAATTTCATCGAATTGCGGCAATCGTATATACATTAAACATCTTATTTTATTTTTTAAATACAGTTTTCAATGCATGATATCGTCATGATTTTAGGATATTTTTATTTAATTTAGTCGATAGTTGTAAATGCATATCCCCATTATAAATAAACTTTTCAGAAATATGTGCACTGAAATGTTAAAATAAATTATTTTAGATCGATTTGTATTTCCTTTAGATGATAGTTATAAATAGATATCCCCCATTACATATAAACTGTTGTATTATGTGCACTAAAATGTTCAGATAACTTATTTTGGCTTGATTCGTTTTTAAAATTCTGTTAAGATTACACTAACACATTTTTTGCTTAAAAAATAATTATGTAAACACCTATCTCATCTTTAAAAAAAACTTTATATACACATACTGAGTAAAGCATATTAAAATTTTAAAATATTGATTTTATCCTGTGTTTATTTTCTTTCAATGTATCTAGCGGAGTTTAAATTATACACATTTCGCAATATTTGTATTGGTTCGTAATGGTATAGGATGTATAATGCTATTTTCATTTTGGCAAGCATAATGTCCCACTGGAAGTAAAAATACCTTTTATCGCTAATAGCCTCTAACATGTTGATATGCATTTAATAAATGTATACATCATTACTTTTTTTTGTATTATTTTAGTTTGCAAGTTATATTGGTCATTTTTAGCAATGTTATGCACTTAATATACTCTTTTAAACACAATTGATGACTGATAATAATTTTTTGTCAATCTATCTTCCCGGCATGAATAACACACTTAAGTACTATTTTTTTCTTTAAATAATGATTGGTCAAGTAATTTTTTCTTAATATAACCACTATGAAGGTACATCTACCTTGCATGTATCTTTCAACTGAGGAGAGATGTTACGGATTTCTTATTTTGGGTGACTGGAAGGCTGTTTAATTTTCCCGTACAATTTAGCAGAGACTCCAAGATGCGTAGTTTTGTACACGGCCTAACTCGATTTTTCTCCTTCCCTTTATGAGGGGACGGAGAATCGAGTTTGGCCGTGTTTTGTATTATCAAAGTGGCTATCATTTGGGATTCTCTGCTGTTAAGACAGTGGAAAATTCTGATGGACCTCTCTGAAGCTGTACAAAATGTATTATAAAAATAGAGAGAAAATATAGACTATTACAAAAGAAAATCTACCTTTGTAATGTACCTTTCATTATTGTCGAGTGAAAACTATTACAGATTTCTTATTTTTAAAGCTTATGAAGTAGGAAAAAAAATTAATAATGAACTTTTTTCCAGTATCGTATCATTTTGAAAAATATCATGCAATAAATGTATTTAAATATTTATAGCATTTTAAAAATTGTATTTATTATTTCATAATTAGCATCCTATGATAAATATTTACATTGTATAGTAGTATCGCTAAGAGTTCTTTTTTCTCAAATTGTTTCAAACAAGCACACACATTTCTTGGCTAATTAATAGTTAATTATTCATTAGTAAATAAATGTTTGTTTTTTAAAATTATGCATTTCAAAAATCTAGTTTCTGTGCATGTACAGGGTTGAATATAAAAAAAAAACTATCCCGATATATGAGCCCCTAACTGTCATACCGTTCACAGAAACTGAATGAAATTCTGGCCTAAAGTATTTTGAGGTATGCGCTCAAGAATAATGTGAAAAACAAGAGTTAAATTCTAACGGTTACGGTTATAGTGACAAAATTTCGAAAATTTCAAATGGCAACACCTACTTTTTTTTTTTTATTGGAATGCGATCTTCACAGTGAAAAACCATAAAAAGAGTTGGAACGATACCTGTAGCACGAAATTCGCCGGCGCTAGACAAACTTAGAAGAATAGTGAAAACAACCAATAAGGACAGAGAAGCAACAGAAAACAAAACATTTTATTGTGTTTCATACATTTTCTATTTCACACACGACGACACTTTACGTGCGGCAGATGGTAGATAGCACTGAACAATAAAATGTTTTACCGTAACTGTTAGAATTTAACTGTTGTTTTTCACATGATTCTTGAGCACATACCTCAACATACTTTAGGCCAGAATTTCATTCAGTTTCTGTGAACGGTATGACAGTTAGGGGATCATATATCGGGATACTTTTTTATAATCACCCTGTATATGCATGTATTAGTAGATTATTTTTTCTTCAGTTTTTCTAGTTACTATAGCTGCTACAGTTGATGACAGAGATGCAACAAGGGTGATGTGAGTAGATATTAATCTGGATAATCTGTTCATCAGCAGCATCAGTTATTGTTATTAATATAATGATGGTCAGTGCAGAAAGAAACAAACTTTTGGCTGCATCGTTTGTTGCTTATTTCTGTGTTGGCCCGTTGGGATGCGCCTAAATGGCCATAGGTTAGAAATAGTATTTAGTCTCTTAGATGCAAACTTGCAGGCTAAATCACATTTTGTACGCAGCATGGAAGATTTTTTTTTTTTTTTTTTTTTTTTTTTTTTTTGTTAAGGAATATACTTTTCTTTATTGTCTATGTTTATGAAAAGTAAGTCATTTATTGCTTTTTAGAAATTATTTGTGTTTCTATTATATACTATATAATGTAAGAGTAAATTCAATTTAATGTTTTCTGATTTAAGACTGATTAATTTTTAAGTGAATTTAGTAATTGGCAGTTGTGTATATTAATTAGAACAATCACTTAGATTAAATAAAGACTTTTTTACGTATAAATGGATTGTTTGAGCGAATCATGCTAAAATAAGCATAAATAAAATTAAAATATTTTTTTTAAGCTTGCCTTTGTTTGTGTACTTAAATTCGATGTGGCTATTTTATCAAAAATCCGGAGGTGAAAACAAAAATTATAAAAGCTTGAGGCACTGGCAGAAATATTCGGTTCTTTTCCATTAGATGGGACACCACTTTGCTCCAAGTGCAAATATTGGCACAAAATTCACAGAAATGTATGGCTGCATACATAATTATATATCATGTAATATATATCGAACAACAGTTAATAAGGAATATGGAAATCTTGAAATCAGGTTCGGCGAGAATATCTTTGTTCCTTGGCCACAGCACTACTTTAATCAAGAAAGACAGCATAGCAGTGCTGCCTGTTGAGCGATATACACTGAAATTTTGTCAGCAACAATTTTAGTCTAGTTCTAACTGAAACAGTGAAATTCTGTGTGTTAGTTCTTCAGCTACAGAGTCCACAAAATTTGCGACATAGAAAAATAGACATTTTCCGAAAATAATCAAATCATATTCAAACATCCTAAAATGAGTGAACTCACCAAATAATGGAAGTTGAAAATTTTCATGATTCTGATAAAAGTGTGGCAATGTTTAGGCATTGGGGGGGGGGGGGGGGGGGGCAAAATAATTTCTCTTTTTTTCTGTAGTGTTTCTGTTCTTTGTTCTGTTATTACAAATATATTGTAATTAAAAATACCGAGGAAGCTAAAAATGAGCTCTTGCTGAATTTGGGCAATTAATTGCTAATTATAGTAATGCTACTAAGTTATTCACATGATTCATACAAAAATATTTGTTTATAAATAACGATGCAAATTTGCAATTTTTTATAATTAAAAAAAATATTTTAAATTCCCCCCCCCCCCCTCCCTGTTAAAAAATGGTAAATCTTTAAGAATTCATCATTGATGATTTTAATTTAAAATTTAAAAAAAAAATGCTTCTTTATGAAAGTAATAATATAGTTGTTCATATAATAAACAGTCACTGCATTTTTCCATATGCTGAATTATAAAAAAAATTATTTCCTAAATTGGATAAAATCTCAGTATTGCATTCGTAAAACTGATTTAGTTTTATTGAAAGTCTTTAGAGGTTAATATTTGCATGTTTTCTATTATACATGACAAAAGTTGTAAATGTTTGAGTAGGGGTGGGGGTTGGGGGGGGAGGTAGGATCTTCTTTTTCTCTACTTCTCAGACAATAAATATATATCACAAGTAATCTTTAGAAATGTTTGTGTATACTGCATTTATTGTAGATCATCATTAAAATAGTACTACTTATTTAAAGTGTGTTGTATTTAAAAATAATTAATACATTCTTTTTTTTTTTTTAATAAGATTTTAATCGAAACTCCCCATCCCTAAAATAAAAAATATCCAAGAAGAACTATAAGAACAGCAATCTAATTAAATATTTTAAGCGTACACAGAAGGTGCCACAAGTCTCTGAAAATAGTGAGATATAGCTTGAAACATTAAGAAGCATAGGTGACGGTAGAAAGAAATCTAGTGAAGGGCAAGATTTTCGAAAAAAAATGTGTCGCTGTAATTCACAGCCTAGTCGCTTTTTTTTTTTTTTTTTAAATGTAGGGTAATGAAATAAGCTAAATTAAGATTTTTTGACTGAACTCCTCGTGCAAAACAATTTTAAACCTATCAACATTAAAAGCAATACAACAATGTAACAATTAAGAAATATTAAACATTCAAAAGCGTCTTCCAATTTGTCATTTTTTTTCTTAATTTTACAATCTTTTTTAAATAACCAGAGCTAAAAAAAAAAATTAGTCCTTTAAACTTCCAAATCTAGAGAGTGCAATGGCTCCACCCTGCACCCCTCCCTCCCCCTTGCCAGCACTTATGCCAATGGAATGTACCAACTATATCCCCCCCCCCCCTTCCGCGCGCTAATGAAAATCCTGATTATGTGTGTATATAAATTTTATTCTTAAATATTTTTTAGCCGTGGCTTATAAGAATCAAAATCTTTTGGTATGAAATTTTAGACATCTACTCAAATACATAAAATGACTTACACATATATAAAATACTTAAAAAAAGAATTATTTCAGGTAATAAAACGAAAACAATTCATGTAATGCACTATTTAATAATATTTAAAAAACAAACAGAGGATTTAATTCTTCACCGCTATATTGTTCTGCCTTTCTTTTTCTTTTCTTTTCTTCCTCCCCCCCCCCCCCCCCCAATGACGATGGGCAGAAAAGTAGAAAAATCAAATTTCAAAAAACGTGCAAAGCTCAGAACGGCAAATAATGCGCATAATTGATTGATCTGCAGCGAAGCGATTCTGTATACTTATTGGCTTATCGTTTGTGTAATCGCTATCATGTTCCTACAACAGCCGAAGCCAGATCGGTGATAAGGAAAACCGAAGTTTGTTTAGGAAGACCGGTCTGAATAGCGTTTAAACGTTCTTCAAATAGTGATCCCTAAATTTAAGTTAAGAATAGCTATTTAGTAATCCTTAGAGTAGTTTTGTTAGACCTTTATAAGGTCTACACACCTCTATAACATATGTATTATAAATATCGATGATTTTAAATTGTATAACGCTGTAAAAAATACACTTGAAAATTTTTCGATCATGGAGTATACATAAAGAAAATGCGATGTTTAAGACAAAGTTTCTTGAAGCTTCAAATTTGTGGAACTGGGTAACTCCGCCCCAAATTTCGTCTTTTCTGCTTCTCTTTATCCATTTTTACAGATATATTAACATATATATACCCATTTTGCATATATGTTATCACTGGTGGACTTTGTGCATTCAAGTTGCGGGGGTGCGGGAAGCAGCATTTCCACAGCAAGTTTGGAATGGAACAGATACTTTACACTCACGCAGCGTGGTTTGACGATTTTTTGGTTGGCGCGATTTTCAAGCCCGCGCCAAACCAATAACTAAATATAATTGCTAGGTTGCCATCAAAGGAAAAAATCCCCTAAATTTGGCGACTTTTTTCCTTTTTATAACCGATTAAAAAAAAAAAACTGTGCGTGAGTGTATGACATCATAGCCGCAAGTTTCTTTCTCTGTACATTTCTATGTCTCAATTCAGCAGACGACGTCGACCGAGCCTTCCATTCTTTATAATATACTAGCTGTTACCCGTGACTTCGTTCACGTAACATTAAAAAAAAGAATAAATGCATTAATTTAGTAAAACATTTCACTTGATAATTAACAACATATATAATTAACCAAAGCTTTATCACATTTTATAGGAGACCATACGGTATTTCTTTGCTATAGGGGCCTTGACATAACCCAGTCTTAAAAAAGTGAAATTTCATGCCAAATAATATATACAGTCGTGAAAATGAAACTGCAACTAATGAAAAAAGGAGGACCAAGTAAAATCGTGAAAATCGAGAATTCCTCTTCGTAAAACGAAAAACAACACTGGCAGAATTCTTCTATACAACAGTGCATTTTAGGTGGTATTTGGTGTACAATTTGTATATGTGTGCATTGCTAAATGGGAATTATTATATTGTTTATTTGCATACACATATGTTATATATTTCTTACTACATTATCTTGTTTATGTATATATTAAATTAAGTGCTTCACGCTAAGTGGTGTAAATAGTGAACAAACTGCTTGTGGATTTTATACATTGATAGATATTTCACAAAGATATAACAATCTCATGCGATTCTAAAATGCAAATAAAGGTTGCTAGAAAGTACTTTAAATTCTGCCCAATTTAACCTCGATATTTTCTCTATCGCGTCAAGAACACTATAAGCTAATAAATACCAACGACACAAATATGATGATCTAAATTTACATATTTTTGTTAGTATACATTAGGATTATTTTTATTTATTTCATGCGCTTGAAATTTTTTACGTTTTCTCTAGGGTTAGGTGTCGAATAAATGTACTTTCTTGTTATTTTATTTTGCCATTTCTATTTATTCTATTTTCTATTCATTCCATTTATGGATATTGATTTAATTTACATATTCGTGTCAAAGAATATTCTTTAAAGTTATTATCAGGATTAGGATAGGATACGATTAGGAATAAAAATTGAACGACAATGGCATGACCGATTCAGGTTTAAAGTGTGAACCAGGAAGTCTATTTACATCATGAAGCAATAAGAAAATTAGAAAATTATCGGCTAATATTTTTTAATATGTTTTACAGTCATAGTACGCATCAAAGGTGAGTGGGGAAATGATCATCTAAAATACCATTAAGTGTTTACCACGCAAAAAACAAATCTGGTTACAACAATGTATTTAATTTTGCGCCAAATTTCACTTGATTAAAAAAAAAAAGCAAATTGACTATGGACCTAATTACAGATCCCTAACCTTACTATTCTCGGAAATGCTCTATCTATATGTAAAAAATATTCTACTATATAGAACGCGCTTTCACGTTTATAATGTTATGAATTGGCACGATCGGCTTGTTCAAGTTTACACAATTCGGCTGGAAGAAAAGATTCATTACTTTTGATTTCTTCTTTGCTTTTGCATTACGCGAATTTGTTGGTAAAATCGATTTTCTTTTCGATAACATTGTTGTTTTTTAAGTTTAAAAAATATTGTAATTTTACTTAAACATTGCTTTAAAATCCATGCAATTTTTCTTATCCTACAAGACTTTACAAAAATCTATTATGAAACAACTTTAAAAAAAGCTATATTTAAAAAAGACAACAAAGTTTTTCCTATTTTAAAGCTAAAAGAAATGTAAAATTAAATTCCGGTTCGAAACTACGATTTACAAATGTGTTTCGATTGTGGGAAAATGATAGAGGAAAAATGCTGTTACTTCGACACAATCATATTAAATCTTTAGCTTTTATGAGAAACGCAACTTTCTTTTAAAAAATATAGTTATTTTTATTAAGATTTTCTGATTTTCGATACGGATAATTTTGCGATGCATATCATTGACATTTGCCATCGAATATTTTTTTTTTTTTTACTTTTTAAAATTTAAATTAAAAATATGGTATCTTTATGTTAGCCGTGTGCAGACGATAAATCGCCAACCTATCCCATCATTCGTATTGAATTCATTAAACATATAAATCTTTCACTCATTTCATTTAAAACACAGAACTTTAATTTACAACACATACATTTAAAATACATATATTACGTACATTTAAAATAATTCCTTTCATGTGAAAAAGAAAAAGAAAAAAAAAGAGAAATTAATCACGAATAATTTGATATCCCAAGATCATTTTATTTCAACATCAAAACAAATCTGTTTTATTTTTCTATATATGACATCATATTCGCTTGCTTTCCATACTTACTCGTATTTATGCACTTTGTATTATTATCAAATATTGAAAACGCACGTTTTATTTCTAATATGACATCATTTCATATTCTGTTTAATTCTTAAATAATTCATTTCCTTTTCATTTTTCACGTGGAAAATTTTCACTTGAAAATAAATTGTTGATTAAAAATTATTACTCAGGGGTTTTATTTTATATTGGCAACGATAAAGTATTAGCAACGGTAAAATAAATGTAACCATTTTAAAAAAAACTGCAAAACCGGGCCCTTTGGGCCAAACCAACCAAACCAACCAACCATTTTAAAATATACGAAAAAATGTCCATTTATTCTGTATGAAAATAATGAAATTTTTAATTTCTAAGAAAAATATTGAAATAAAATAAACAAAAACCAGTCTATATTCATTTGAGGGTTATAATCAACTTATATGCAAAGATACAGGATAATTAAATGCTTCATTTTGACGCTGGCTTCAGCCTAACATTTGCACACAATCAGATTTATAATATTATTAGGATTCATTTTCTTTGCTGTCACCCTCTAGACGGCGCTGCAAGTGACTAGCGTCTAGGGATCCTACATTAGAGAGAGATTGGACATTGACAGAAAGTCCGCCATATTAGTTACAAAGCAGGTGGAACGCCGTAGAACGCAATGCATTTTCATCCGCGTCCAACACTTTTTATTCTATTAAAATCACCAGAAATTCATTTCATATGCCTTCACAGAGTCATTCAGAACATAAACATAAGCACAATTCCGTTTTAATGAATAAGAATTCTCAGAAAATGCTTTTTCTTTTATTCGGCTGTATTGCAGGGTTAACATTTCGGGACTTTACATTATGCTTAAAATATTCGAATTTTATTATAAACAAATATTCAAGTTTTTTTTTTTTTTTTTTTTTTTTTTTTTTTTTTTTTTTTTGGGGGGGGGGGGGGGGGGGGTTCACTTAAAATAAACATTTTAATTTATGCATAACACAACAAATGCTACATAATGTAATTTTTTGTAGCGTGGGTATTTATTTTTTACTTTCCTCTGTTTAAATGGTCATGACTCATGATATAGATTAGTTAGGTTACTTTTTTAAGTAAATAAATAAAATTTCTTAGAGGGAACTCTTTTAATTTTATAAGGTTAAAAATATATCATTTAATAGCAATAAGAAATTAAAAAAAAAATACTGAAATATTCAGAAAAGTATAAAATTTTTTTAACTTATTCCTAATGTATTTACATTAATAAATTTAGATAGTTTTAAAGAAACTAATTCGTTGTATGAAATTAAAAAGCTTCAATTTTCTAGAATAATACACTTTATAATACTAAGTATATCTAAATATGAAAAAAAAAAAAAAAAAAAAAACATTTCGAGAAACTGAATAAAAAAATTTACACACATATGCTTAGTAATGTTTATTTATATAGAGGTTTATATATTGTGAATTTATATATTTTTGCAATTGTCAGAGTCAGCGCTTTTATACATAGATATTTTTTTTATGCGGAAAATTTAAATGCTTACGTCTTGTGCTCTCAAATTCCGCGGATATGTAAAAAAGAAATTATTAAAAAATGAACCGTTTAACAGTTTATTCAATTATTCCTTATAATTTATAAACAATTTCATATTTTAAAAAGTGTGCACTATATACAATTTTATTCTGTATTACGTTCTTAAAATAAATGTTTCAAAATGTAAACAGAAATTCATCGCCAATAACGTTTGTCAATTACCGCCAACTGTGTCAAACTTCGAAACTCCAAATTATTTTGCACGTTTTGCTCACTCACTACAAAAAGATTTAAATCAAAATTAGTTTTAAAATGTAAAACAAGAGACGCAAACACGAAATTGCTTTGTTTGTGTTACTCATTTCGATAGTTATTATTTAATGAAACTGTTTAAAGTTGACCGCATACTCAACAATTGAACTCTGACAATTTAAAATATGTTACAAAATAAATAAACATTACTAAATATTAAAAAGTAACTATAAACAACAAAAGAAAATTATCTATTAATAGTGTACTAAGTCTTGATACAATATTTAAAATGTTGAACCTTTAAAATCCAAATTTTCTTTAGAAAGCAATACCAGCGTATACATACGACGTAACTAAAATGGCGGATTTGTCAAATCTGCCGGCGACGCAATGTCCAATCTTTCTCTAATGTAGGATCCGTGGAACAGATGTGTTACACTCACGCTAAAATGTAAACAAAAGATTGGCGACTGTTTGGTTGTCGCGATTTCCAAGACTGCGCCGAACGAATAACTTAATACAATGGCTAGGTTGCCATTAAAGTTAAAAATCCCCTAAATTTGGCGACTTTTTTCTTTTTTTTAACCGATTATTATTTTTTTTTTTTTTTAGCGTGAGTGTAAAGCATCTAAGCCGGATCCCTACTAGCGTCTACACCGCGCCCCTCACAACGGCTCTTATCACAAATGAACCCGAGAAATTCCCTATACTCCAAGAAATTTCCCTATTGAAAGGGAAAATATAGTTACTTGTTCAGTTGGTTTCCCATATTCGATATTTTGGGTTGGAGCGGTGGGGGGAAAGGGGCATCGTGACTTTACAAATGCTTTGGTGGGGCAGGACAAATAAAAGGTTGGGAACCACTGATCTAGGAAAAGAAGCAGTTTAAATGTAAGAATATTTATCAATACTTTTATTTTAAGATATTGTATCTTGTATCAATACTTAAAAGGCAGATTTTATTTTATTTTTAATGTAGTCTCGTGTTTACTTTCATAAATTTCATTTCATTAGTTAAAGAAATCCTGCGTTCATAAAGAAATCCCGTGTTTAAATAAAAGTTTAGATCAAAAATCCCGACGGCAGTAAAAATAAATCTAGGAAAAGAAGCAGTTTAACTATAAGAATATTTATCAGTACTTTTATTATGATTTCATTAAGTTTAAGTTATCGGTAATATAGCTAAAAATAAAAAATTCCAAAGGCAGTAAAAATAAATCCAAAAGAAAAAATAAACTTATTTTATTCAAAGGATTTAAATAAATAAATGATGATATTAACCAATTTAAATCCAGTTTTAAATAAAGCTCATTTAACTTGTACATGAATGATATTTGAAAGCGGCTTTCATATTTTTATTTGTAAAAATTATGAAGAAAGGATATGCAACACTCCGCTCTAAAGATGTATGACATCATATGAGCCTACGCCGAGGCTAACAAAAAAGAAAGGCTATCGCGGTGCTTTACGCGTATCTTTTTTTACAGACTGCGGGAGTCACGTGATACTCGAATCCACCAATGCAGGTGTACCAAAAGAGCATCACGTCACACTAGCGGTCTGTAAAAAAAAAGATAAGTGGAATGCACCGCGGTAGCCTGTTTTTTTCGTTAACCTCGGCCTACGCGCTGTGCTAGGGAATTTCTTGACGCATTTGTGATGAGAGAAGTTGTGAGGGGCGTGGTGTAGATCATTCCTTACCCTTGTTTGCATTGCAAGCGTGCTCCATCTTTCCATTCTGGTAGATTTAGACATAGAGTAATGGATATTATCTTTAATCTGTGGCAACACCTATGTTATATCATTGATATACACCTATATTGTACCATTGATATAGGTGGCGCTACTGGTTTCAGATGGGTTTTTTTTTCATCTGGAACTAAGGGATTATAATTGGTGTCTAGTGGGAAATCTATAGTAAAGATTGGCAACACTGAATTAAATGTATACTTTTCAGATACTAATTTTTTAAAATATTGACCTTTAAAAATTCATATGACATTTTTGTTCAAAAAGTTTAAACAAATATCGCCAGATTTAATACTATTTGCATATTCCGTTAAAAAAAAAAAAAAAAAAAAAAAAAAAAAAACGACATATTTTTGAATATTTTATCTGCTACAGTGGCAGTACCAACAAGTCACGTGATATGAGAATCTCGGGAAAACTACAGAAATTATTTTCTGTGATACAGGGGAAAATGGTAAAATCAATTTGAGAACGCTGATTGTGAATTATTAAATGCGAGTAATTTAAATGCTTGAAAGCACGATGTAAAATTTCTTTGAGTTTCAAAATTGCAAACATAAACTTTGAAATATTGAAGAATAAAATTTGCATTGGAATAACAACATAACCTGTCCCAGGCTAAATTAAATAACATCTGGTAATACGATTCACTATCAGAGGTGGTATATTATTCTAATTATAGATAATAATAAAGTAAAATATCATTTAGAATCTTTTCGTTATGAGATTGGCTATCAATGTAAATTTCTAATTTTTAAACTAGTTGATCCGCCCCCGAAGTTGCTTGAAGCGGGCCTTAAATATATCTAAAACCAGTGTTGAATTCAGACATTTTTATACGGAAGGGGGTTGGATTTGGCGGCCCAACTGCCTCCGGCAGCGTACATCCTCGAGTTTATATGATTTTATATTTTTAAACAAAATCCACCCAAACGAACCTAAAGTTGCGGGCTTGCTGTCTTTATCAGCACTTTACCCGAAAATCTGTATGTTAGTATGTGTGTGACATACATTTTTTGGCCGCTATCTATTTCAAGAAGTAACGCAAAGAATTTAATGTAACTTCAGATTCAGTTAGACCTTGACATAAAATGGTGATAATAAGGTTTTTGGTGTATATCGATCAGCAGGTGGCGCTCATATGCTGTATTTTTCCTGATTTTTGAGAAAGCTTCCTTAAGAACTAACAATCGGAATTTCAACAAACTTCATATTCTGTTGGATCTTGCGGTAAATAAATGTTGATTAGGTTGGCTGTACACGTCCAAAAAGTTTGCGCTGCAATGCTGTGTTTTTCACGATTTCCGGATAGCAGTATCTCAAGAACTAATGTACGGAATTCCATCAAACTGCATATTCCGTTAGAACTTGACATAAATAGATCCTGATTAAATTATTAGTTTGGTAACTCAACAGAGGGCGTTGCTATCCAATGCTTTATGAAAGATTTCTAATCGGGCATAAAAAACTGACTAATACACTATAAATCTGTTAGGAAACATTTCCAAAAATAAGTGGTAGCAAATGAAACTTCATTTTCGTAAATGCTTCTTTAAATCTCGAAAATATAATAGTTTCTAAAGATAGAGAGCTACTTACTTGATTTCAAAATAAGCAATTAAATAAAAAATAAAGATAATAAATACTAGGTACCATCGCAATAAATATCAAAATTACTTATTTCAAATTATACTTTAAACAATCAAATTTAAGGAGAAAAAAAAAACTAACTTCAAATGCTTGTTCTTTAAAAGCCTACATTATTCTTGCTAAGACTCTCGCAAGCAAATGTTAAGCTAATAGCAGCGTTCTTTTCAAATATTTCGTTTGTATTTTCATATATATATATTTTTTAATTATAGCTCTTTACGTTTTGATCAAGATACGCTATTTTTTGAAAGCTCAGATAATCTCGACTTTCAATGTACGAATCTATAGTAGGGGAGCCGTCAAAGTGAATATTTTCATCAAATACTTTTAATTTTGGAATTTCAAACAAAACGTGTGATAAAACAATTCAAAAACCGACACTTTTGATTATCTAGAAATAAATTATAACTTTACTTGAAACAGCACCGAATCACGTCTTAACCCTTTTCGCCTTGAAGGGTGAAGTTCTTCCCACTTAATTTTAATCCCCAAGTGTCACAATGGCAAAAGAATTTTAGATCAAATGTATTTGAAATTAAGTAATAGCATGTTCGTGTATGTAATAAACCAAAAATTTTGTTTCATAACTAACGTGTCATTATGACTTTGAGGATTAAAATTAAGTGGGAAGAATTTAACCCAACAGAGCGAAAAAGATTTAACCCTTTCAGAGGAAAGTACTTATGTTTCTAAAATAATTAAATCATTGAATCACACCGAGATTTAACAATAAATTTATTTCCAAATAAGTAAAAGAGTTTTTTCATGTATGTTATAAAAGCAAAATTTGATTCCAAAGTTCCGGTGTAATTGTGGCGTTTGGAAATTAAAATTAGGTGTGATATATTATATCCCACCGCCCTTCGAAGGGTTAATGCTTATAAGGCTCATTTCATGTAAAATTTCTTCGAATATCAATTACATTCAAATACCTATTTTGGGATTTTTATTCCATCGATGTCGTCATAATGTATACCAAAAATGTCCCAACAAAGTAGAAAATGATCTAAAATAAATAAAAAATACGACAGCATTAGTCCTGTTCTAACATATTTGTATATGGGGGTGTCTCAAACAGTGTTCCCACTGCTACAAGAACGAATGCACGGATCTTCATTTTTTAGCATTTTACACAAATTCGCTGCTGAATTGCTATCAGAAGCCTCTGTCTTATTTTGATATTTTTTACCTATTGGTCTCAATGATTTCTGCACAAGTTTTCAGATCTTAATAATCATAAAAGTTATCGTAAAATAGCTCATTTTTCTCTATTTCATGAACTTTAAAGGATATGGCCGATCAGAAGACACTAATAAATTTCTTAGCTTTTCTATATTTTCTTTTATATCCTGATATTCGCAACTGTTCCGTTGTATGGTGATTAACAAAATGTATGTTGATTATTTTCGGCCTACTCCGCAAGTCACTGAGTTCGGGAATCACCAATGTAAATTACTTTTAAGTGAAAGTAAAAGCTATAATTTTATGAATGAAGTTATGAATGAACGTCCTACTGGCAAAATGGATCTAAGAACAAATAAAAGTACTATTGTCCTCCCAAATGAATAAGAATGTCACAGTACAACAGATATTTAACTATTTGGTGAAAAACGCTTTTATTAAAAGTTTCTTGAAATAGTTTTGTTCTTTTAAATTATTCTTTCATCTTAAGAATTGACTCCTCCCATAATTTCTGGGCATATCCTCCTCAAATAAAGAAGTACGAGGCTTTTTTTCATTTATTTAAAAAAAAAAAAATCACCCAATTAGAATATTGTTTGAGACACACTCATATACATATATGTAAATATGAAGAGTTATTTAATAAATAAAGGTGATTACTTTCAATAAAAGAAGACACTTTAAATTAATTAAGATGTTATATTAAACTATTTACACTACTATGTACAAAAAATATAATAATAAGCTCTAATAGTCGTTCCAATACATCTTCTCTATTACACTTCTGTTATACTTCGTTTAGCTACACTTGCGTCTTGTTCCTTCCGAATCAACTCATCTTCTGATTCTGGCGGGAAGTTTTTCCGCTGAAGCCTTGGTGGCGCTGTCGTCTGTTCTTATCAAAAGAAGGCGGCGCTGTTGTCCACCGCGCTAGAACTCTGCTTGGATGTACTGTTGCCATTCCGACATATATGTTGAAACAGGACTAATCCTGTCCTACTTTTTTATTTATTTTATGAGACGAAGCAGTGTAGCACTTTTCAATCAATTAAGAAATTGAAGTAGAGTTGGAATTTAATTTCGTAGAATTTATTCTGATCACCAACATAATCGTAATGCAGTCGTAAATATGATTCCATCAGGCCTTTGGTCAGAAACGCATTGGAAGTTTTCCCACAACAGAATAGACGAAACTTTAAACAAACAGAAATTTTATTTATTCTCTTTAAGATGCATAGACGTAACATTCACCACTAGTCTCTCTGATGAATGGAAGATTTTATGAATAAACTTTTAGCCATCAGGGTACAATTTTTACTTACGACATTTTATGTTAAATTAAGATCACATTAGGAATTATTCTATTTCTCACTCCCGGCAACATGTTTTCTTAACAGCCACTATTACAAAAAATTCTGAGCTCTGAGAACCGTGCATTACGTTTTAAACTCTAACGCATAGGTTTTTCCACGCTAATGCGGCAATAGGATTTACAATATCACAGTGCCTATTACGTCGGAACACACTATTGAAGGCAGTAAATTTTTGAAGTGCGAAGGCACCGGCAAGAAACAGCGATAATCTGAGTTTTGGAATAATAGTAATAATTAAAAAAAAAAAAAAAAAGAAAATGGTAGAGATGATAATTCTAAATAGAGATCGGCCGAAATTTTGGTTTTGGTTTCGGTTTCGGCACAAAATCGGAGTTTTGCCGAATATTCGTTTTCGGCGAAATTGCTGCCAAAATTTCGGTCTGACCGAAACTATCTGTATTTCAAAATCTCGTTCCTTCTTTCGGAAATTTTCAACTTTACTCATTGATGTGAGTTGTATCGGCTCAAATGAGGCACGGTTTATTGCTGTGAACGCCACTGTTTATCATTATCGGTCATGACGGATCCATGATGCGAGTTTAAATTATAATGCATGATCCGGCGATTTTCAGTGGACTGTATTATTACGTTGTGATTTTCGTTAATGAAACTTCATGTTAAAACACACAATTTATTTACAAAATAAAGATGAAATGACAGGCAGCGGTGGGTTCGCTGCGCTTACGTCCAAGGCTGATCACAGAACTGGCGGGATCTCTTCCCGCTCATCATTACAGTTTTCATGCGCTCTGTTGCGCCCTCTATTAAACTAATTTATAGACATGGAGGAAACATTCCCCCGGCGATTGAAATCAAACTTTCAATATAAAGTCAATATATAAATTTGCAAAAATTATCACACAAAGGAAAATTATAAAGTTACACACAAAATAAATACAACATTAAATGCACTATCACACTAGATTAAATACTGAATTATTGTACCGTACAGTTATACTTAAAGGAAGAAAGGAAATTTGTTACTCAACTGGTAAAATGCATACGTCTCTGACATTTCGCTTCAAAATTCGTCCGTCTGGCAGACGTAAATTTATAATTCTGATTATGTTATCTCTTCCTTTAAAAACCTCAATTATTCTACCAACCAACCATTTGGTAGAAGGTAAATTTTCCTGCTTCAACAGTACCAAAGTTCCTTTCTGTACATCATCTTTTTTGAATTTCCATTTATTCCTCTCTTGGAGATTATTCAAATAATCTCGTTTCCAGAGTTTCCAAATTCTCTGACTAAATTTTTGTATTTTCTGCCATTTACCTAGTCTGTTCTCATTGATATTATCTAATTGTGGTTCTGCGATCGAAGTGATAGCTCTTCCAATCAGAAAATGAGAAGGGGTTAAAGTCTCGAAATTTTCAAATTCTGAGGATAACGGGGTGAGTGGCCGCGAGTTTAAAACACCTTCAATTTCGGCTAGTATCGTCAAGAATTCCTCTAAAGTTAAATTTTGATTCCCTATTACCCGTTTCAAATGAAACTTGAAGGATTTTACACCCGCTTCCCATATTCCGCCAAAGTTTGGGGATTTGGGGGGAATAAACTCCCACTCGATTCCTTCATGGGTTAAAAAATTATACAATTCCTCATCTGGAGAGCTAATCAATTTTTGTAATTTTTTCAATTCAATGTCCGCTCCAATGAATGTTTTTGCATTGTCAGACATAATTTTCGAACATTTGCCTCTTCTGCCAAAGAAACGTTTTAAACTAGCTATAAAGGCCTGAGTTGTCAAATCTGATACAAAGTCCAGGTGTATTGCCTTCGTACATAAACATACATATACCACAACATATACCTTGTTTAATACACCCTTTCTTTGGTGTTTAAATTTTACAAAAAATGGGCCACAGTAATCTATGCCTGTTACGGCAAAGGCAAAATTTGGAGTTATACGTTCCCTTGGCAGGTCGGCCATTAATTGTGAATTAATTACAGGTTTGTTTTTGAAACAAGTGATACATTTATGAACAATTCTACGGCAGTTATTTCTGCCATTCAGTGGCCAGAATTTTTGCCTAACCTGGAAAAGCAAGGCTTGTGGGCCCAAGTGCAAATATTTTAAGTGAAAATATTTCAATACAATATCGGTTAATTTATGCCTTTCAGGCAAAATTATTGGAAATTTGGCGTTAAACGGTATATCTGCTTGGCATAAACGTCCACCTACTCTAATTAAACCATCATCATCCAAAAATACATTTAGCGATGAAAGTCTGCTCTTACCTTTAATAGGCTTACCCTTTTCAAGACAAGCGATTTCTTCACCAAACTTACCCCTTTGCGCTGACCTTATTAGAAAGATTTCGGCTTCTTTTACCTCAGTCACACTTAATGGACCGCTTTTCTTTTCACGCGCGTGAGAGCAATTACATATGAACCTAAAAATAAAACTAATTATACGAATTAATTTAACAAGGTTATTAGATAAAGAAAAAATATGTTCCATCATAGGAACTTCAGGTGAGAGTGTCAACGTTGTAAAGTCTCTGTTTTCTAGGTTATCACAGTTTTTTTTTAGTTCGTTTATATATATGTCCTTGTTAGGAATCACTAAAGTCTTGTCGTTGTTACACAGATCTAAGTCTTTCAAAAACTCTGGTCCAGTCCACCATTTTGAATTCTGAACGAGAAGGTCACACTTAATGCCTCTTGTTAGCAAATCTGCAGGATTCTCTGACCCTGCACAATGAAACCATCGTGATGGGTCGGTGAGTGTTTGTATTTCTCGTACTCTATTGGACACAAACGATTTCCACCTATTTGCGGAGCCTTTGATCCAGTACAAGACAATTTGCGAATCTGTCCACAAATACACAGAAGATGGTCCCTTGCGATCTAGTACCTTTTTCACTTCACAGGTTAAACGTGCAGCAACTAATGCTGCTAGAAGTTCAAGTCGCGGAAGTGACACTTTTTTCAATGGTGCCACTCTGGATTTAGATGTAATCAGATTTATAGACGATTCATTTAGTGAATTGATTTCTAAGTAAACGGAAGCACCGTATGCTTTTGGACTGGCATCGGCAAAGGTATGCAACGTTAGGGTATAATTGGAGTCATCGGGAAACTGAAAAATGTTCCTTTGAATTTTTAGATTTCTCAACTGGGGAAGTTCGGAACTCCACTGTTCCCACGTCTCTCTAATATCGGAAGGCAATTCTTCATCCCAAGACAACTTTCTACTCCATAGTTCTTGTAATAAACATTTTATTCTTATTATGTACGGAGAAATTAGACCCAGAGGGTCAAATATTCTACCTGCAACTTGTAATACAAAACGTTTTGTATTTTTTGAGTTACGCAAAAATTCGAGCAAATTATCAATATCTATCAAAAGTATATCTTGCTTGGGTTGCCACGATATTCCCAAAACTTTATGTATTGTAGTATCCTCAAAAGGTTGTGGCATAGTACTAAATCCACGATTACCCCATATTTCCATTAAGAGTTTGTTATTTGAAATCCACTTCCGTAAATTCATGCTAGCTTCCTTCATTATTTTATGAGATTGTTCCGAAATGTTCACCGCATCTTCGACTGTGTCTGTCCCGGTTATCAAATCATCCACATAAATACAATTGTGGAGTACTTCTGACGTTATCGGATATTCCGTTTCAAATTTGTTAAGATGATGCTTAATTGTAGCAGATAGCAAAAATGGGCTTGAGTTCAAGCCAAATGTTAGGCGTAAAAATCTGTAGACGATAACATTAAATGCGTCATTGTCGACAGGATTCTTATCTATAAACAAGAATCTCAGAACATCCCTGTCCTTGTCGTTTATGGCAATTTGTAGAAAAGCCTTCTCTATATCTGCTAGAAAGGCAATTTTGTTTAGTCTGAAAAAAATCAATAAGTGAAAAATATTAGGGTTTAAATTAGTTCCTGCGTCAAGGCAGTCGTTCAAAGACAATTGTCCTGCTTCATGGGAACTTGCGTCAAAAACTATTCGACATTTAGTATAAACACTATCTTCTCTAAATACTGTATGGTGCGGTAAGTAAAAAACTGGTTTATCTGAAGGGTTTTCTAAATTGGGTACACTTTCAATTATGTTCATCTCTAAATACTCATTCAAAATATTGCAATATTGTTCGTATAACTTTGTATCACGTTTCATTTTTTTTGATAAGACCTGTGAGTCGCACTTCGGCGGTTTTATAATTATTTTCTAAATGGTTCCAATCTCTTGTCCAAGGGAGACTGATTTCATATCTGTTATTTTCAAAACGCACAGTTTCATGAAATTGTTCTACAATTTTCTCGTTTTTAACACTGTTTGGGTCATCTTTTATGCCCATCTGCTCCAATTCCCAAAACGCCCTTAAATATGACGATTCCTCTTCATTTTGCAATAAATGGCACTGAAATTCTCTGTCATTTTTATCATGTAATGTCCCAGCTACAATCCATCCAAAACAAGAATTCTGTAAAATGACGGAACTATCCGGTAATTTTATCTGGCCGGACAATAGTAATTCATAAAATATATCTACTCCTAATAAGATGTCAACTCTATGAGGTTCAAAGAATTTCGGGTTCGCATATGCTATATTCTCAGGCAAATGGAGACTAGAAATTTCGATCGGACTTGAAGGGGTTAAATCAGTAATTTTGGGAACGACAAACATATTCACTGATTTCTGAAAATCTTTGTTTTTATTAGATATTTCCGTTTTTATTCCATTTTTAATTTTACAGATTGATCCATTTAAGCCGCTAATTAAAGAGTTTAGATTATATTTTTTCAATCCCAAAATATCTAAAGCTGAATAAGTAACTAAAGAAATTGTGCTTGCTGAATCTAAAATAGCTAGGAACGGAAAAAAATAATCATTATTTCCCTTAATATAAACTATCGCAGTCGATAATAACCCGTTATAAAAAACACCAGATGGAAAATACGCTTCGCCTTTTTTCTGACAGCTCAACGTTAAAGAAGTTGACCTAGTTTCTCCACAAGTTGAAAGTTCCGAATTTACGCGTCTTTCGTTTTTTTCTGATTGAGTTTGGCTTTTATTCGACTGATTAATTTGATTACTGTCATTTTGTTTATATTTCGAAAAATTAGCTCCACATAATGTAGTATGATGATTCAAAAAACATGACTTGCATTTATTATTTAATTTTGGGCAACGAGAAACTACATGTTTATTTAAACAATTAAAACAAAGCATTAATTTCCGCACAAAATTTAATCTATCCTGAACCGATAAATCTTGGTAATCTTTACATTTGAAAATTAAATGAGATTGATTACACATGGGACATACGATTCGATCATTTTGCAAAACGAAACTTTTTTGTTTATGAACGAATTCCGTTTTGGGCCTTGAAGCTGAGACATTTCTCTGTATATTTTCTAACGCTTGAATTCTTTTTAGTAGAAAATCAATGAAAACATCCCATTGTGGCAATTCGTTACAGTTTAAAGTCATTTCAAAAGCCTTTCTCGACTCGTCATCAATGCGTTGCAACACAAAATGCATTAAAATTGCTTCAGACAAATTATTTTTTTCTAATCCTAATTGCTTAAGTGCTCTTAAATGACTAAGTAAATTGTCTACCAAATTACGGATTTCTTTAGAGTTTTCAATTTTTATTTTGTTCATATTTAGCAGTTCTGCTACATGTCCGTTAACAATCAATCTTTTGTTTTCAAACCTTTTCTTTAAGGCTTCGAATAAGGACTCATAAGAATCATCGATATTCTGAAGAAGTTTCACTGGGCCTGTCAAGGCTGACTGCAGGTAATACAATTTTTGTGAATCATTTAACTGGTCGTTATTGTCAATTA
Organism: Maratus michaelseni; assembly: GCA_963931845.1. Lineage (NCBI taxonomy): Eukaryota > Metazoa > Arthropoda > Arachnida > Araneae > Salticidae > Maratus > Maratus michaelseni. Next base: position 100,284,826 of record OZ007597.1, on the reverse strand, counting down.
GAGTGGTGAACTGTGACTTAAAATTCATCCACTCTGTATAACGACCTGAAAATTGTGGTAGAGTTATTTGTGGCAATTTTATATTTGAATCACTAGATATTATTCTATCGTGAGTAGCATTTTGAACAATATTAGAACTACAGGGTTTTATTAGATCGAGAAGACTCACCTCTATAGATTCCAGTTGCCCATCAATATCCGTTAAAGAATTCTTCCAACTGATCTTCAGGTATTATGGCGTACGCTTCATTTCTCAGCTCATCGTTTTTTTTCTTTAAATTCTGTATTGAATTCATCTTGATTTCCAGTTCTTTTTCGCTCATTTTTTATTTCAACGCATTAGCGATTCTTGTTATTTGTCCTCGAATGTTTCCTCGTTTTCTGTTTAGCACCACAGCTCCAGAAATTGTAGTTGCCATTTTTAGCTACGTGAGTAGGTATCACGCTTCTTTTTTCTATCCAAAAGTCCTGATTCGAACAATGTTCAATTAAATATGAGCACTGCGGCTCCTCGGACCATAAATGATCCGGCGATTTTCAGTGGACTGTATTATTACGTTGTGATTTTCGTTAATGAAACTTCATGTTAAAACACACAATTTATTTACAAAATAAAGATGAAATGACAGGCAGCGGTGGGTTCGCTGCGCTTACGTCCAAGGCTGATCACAGAACTGGCGGGATCTCTTCCCGCTCATCATTACAGTTTTCATGCGCTCTGTTGCGCCCTCTATTAAACTAATTTATAGACATGGAGGAAACAATGCAAGCAATGCATATACGACTAAACTTAAAAGACGCTTATCACGTGATCTTTAAAAGCTGAAAACTTAACAGTAATAGAAAATTTTTACTTTAAAACTCCAGATTGTTTCGAATGCTTTATGAGAAAGGTGTTGTTAAAACATATGAAGATTTACGAAATTTATTACAAAACATATATCTATATATGCATACTTAAAATATTTTTTATTAGATGAAATTCGTATAATTGAAATCTATTTCCGTCTTATTGCTAAATTAATTACGTTTTATTTTACAAAAAATAATTTTGGATTGAGGCACAGAGAGTCAACTTGGCACCGGAGATAAAATTTTCAAACAGGGGTGCTATTTCAATATTTTCTTAGGGAAGCAGGGAGTGGCAAAGATTTTTTTTAGGGGGGGGGGCGGTGAGTGAGCAAAGATTTGTTTTGATCTTATTGTGCACATCATAAAAGGAAATTGACAACTGCTACATTTTTATCCTTATATATATATATTTAAAATTAGATAATACTAAATAGTGTTAAACATGTCTCACTTTGAGAATATTGAAATGGAAAATAAAGTTTATAATTAATCATTTCTAGGCTTAAAATGTTGTCCTAATGCTAATTTTCCTTCTTTAGTCAAATTGAACAAATTATTTTAACTTTTGTGCCCTTTACTTAAACTTTTACTTAAACAATTACTTTTACTTAACCAATACTTAACTGTATACTTAAACAATTTAAATGCAAAATATTAACGAACTGAAAATATGAATATATTTAAAACTTAAATATTCATTATTGAATTTGCTTTACATTATTTAACTGCATTGTTAATTAATTATTGATAAATGCCTATAATTATTGGTTGTTATAAAATAATAAAATATAAAAGTTGTATTATTCATGTTTCATTTTTGTTTGAAACTTATACACACACATATATATGCACGTTTGTTTGTTAGAAATGTGGTTCAATACACGTATAATTAATAAATTAATTAGTAAAGTAATTAGTTATTATTAAGTATTTATTAATTATTTGTTATTAATTAATTAACTAATTAATAATTATATGCAGTTATGTACGTTTTAATCAGTTTTAAAAAATTTTTACACTTTCAGTTTCGGCCGAAAGTGGGAAGATCGCCGAAATTCGGTTTCGGTTTGGGTTTCGGTCTTAAAACCTGTTTCGGTCGATCTCTAATTCTAAATAGAATGAATTCGGCTTTCTAAGAACGGGGAAATGAAAAAGGTTTTAGAAGAAAAATAAATACGATAAGTGTTTTTAGAATATTTTGAAGGAACGAAAAATATTAAATTTGCATTTTATATAGAAAAGGATTTAAATAAATGAAACAAATAGCCAATGTTTTAAGATAGTAAATAATTTAATAATCTAGGGTTTAAAAACATAATCAGAATCAGGAAATACGCTTCTAACAACTGTTTCGATATTTACATGGGTTCGCTAGTTACAGGCTTAAAGATGGCGCATTATAAAATATATAGTTGTCAGAGAAATTCCTTAATGTTACAAATATAAAATATGCTTTATCTTAAAATTTGAAGGCATCCATTAAATACTGTCATGGCGATCAAATTTTGCAGGAATATTGCTATGCAAAAATAATGCGTTTTTTGAAAATAACTACGAATGATACTCAAAAACCGTACTGAACGTAGTGAACAATCTTTGGTAAGACTGTAAAATGAAATAGTCACAATCCAGGACCTCTCTCTCTCTCTGCCTTTCCATTTCTACGCTATCCTTATGCAGCGTAGATTGCCTTTCAGTTTTTCTCGATCAGCATTTTCATGTATATGCAAAATTATCCAGATATATGGGAATTTCAATTATTTAAAGAAGACAACTTTACATCTAGGAATTTTTTGGGAAAGCGGAGATACTTTTATAAAACTTCGAAAAAACGTAATTTTTAATCCACGTTTAAATACGTTTAATGATAATATTACGATGGCGGATTTCACGTAGATAGATTTTGTTCCTATTAACCAATCGAAAAAAGAAAAAAAAAAGAAAGAAAAAAAAAAAGATTAATCTGGACATTTGCTTGTGTTGCTTCATAGGAAATGGCTCCTCCTACAATTTGAGTTCAGGATGTGCGCTCAAAAAAGAAATACAGGACATTTAAATAAAAAAAACTCATCCAATAAGAACTCTGTTTGGCACACACACATATATATACGCACACATACAATTAACACACTTCAAATACGTGACTTTTGTCATTTGCGTTTAATCGTAAACGGTCTTTTTTTTTTTTTTAACTTATTTGAAAAAAAAAAAAATGCGGAACAGACATACTACAAAAGAAAGAATTAAAGAATACAAATGCGTGGAATTAGGAAATATGCCTCTAACAAATTTTTACGTACCTATACGGGTTCACTAGTCACAGGGTTAAACATGAAAAATCATAAAAGATACATTTGTCATAGAAATTCATTCATTTTACAAATGAGGGCGTGAGTTTTAAAACTCGCTTTATCCAAAAAATCAAATCCGAGAAAATCTTGAAAAACCTCTGACTGCTTCCGTTGGTTTTCATTGTAAAACAAAATTTTAGGACACCAGAAATACATGCTCAGAAATACATGCTAAAACTAGTTTTTCAGCGGATTGTAGTGTTTTTTCAGTGAAGATTTACCAATAGAATAGATTGATAGAGAAAACACGATTTTTTCAAATATGGATAAGGCGAGTTTTGAAACTCACGACCTCAAATATGAAACATGTTTTATCTCAAAATTGGAAGGCAATTTATTTATTCCTCTGACGCCGGTAAAATTATAAGGAAATATTCTTATTATAAAATAATGCGTTTATGCATGATACTAAAGTGCTTGAATATGAATATGTAAGCAAACAAGCCTCTGTAAAAAGGCTGTGAAATGAAATTAAAGATGGACTGAAATTTCGGTTTCGGTTTTGGCGCAAAATCAGAGTTTCGCCAAATGTTCTTTTTCGGCGAAACTGCTGCCAAAATTATTAATTTTTTAGAGTGTAAAATGTTTTGTGGTTTATTTTAGGGAGTAAATGAAATCCCGTTCCTGTATAAGATTCATATTTATTTATCTTTTATTAAAATTTTCTTAAACAATAAAGGATTTTTTTTTTATTTTAGCAAACTGCCTTCAAGAAATAGAAAATTACTTATGCGACATAGGAAAATATACTGAGTACCGATGATTCTTTATTTACTGTATAATGACGGTAGCGACACCTATTTTTATCAGTGACCTATAGGTGATTGATATAGGTGGCGCTACTGATTTCAGGGGATTGTTTTTAGCTGAATCTACGGAGAAATCTGTAGTACAGTTTGGCAAAAATGAGTTAAATTCTTTTCAGATATAACGAAATATTGACTTCTTAAAATTCATAAAACATATTTGCTCAAAAATTTTAAAGAAATATCTGCAGATTTAATAGTGTTTTGCTATTTTGTTAAAAAAGGAGACAATTTTCTGTATATAGCTTTTAGTTCACATTACATATTTACAGACATTAAAACAATTTTTCACATATGGAACTGTGTGAAAAAGGTATCACACATGTATCTTTAAATGTCATTTAAAAATAAATAAATATATATATATATATATATATACTTTACTTTCTTCCACATAGAAGCCAGTCTTTAAAACTGTCATATGTGTCGTAAAAAATATTTTAACCCTACCTTCTTGCGCATCTTCAGTTTACTGATATTTCTTCATCGCCTCTTGATTTAATTCGAGCTTTCCCGTTCTTTTCTAAAATTTAAAAGATGGCGCCACCTATTGTCGATTGTAGCGTGCAATATATCATTGCATATCTCTGATTTTTCAGTCCGAATCTCAATAGAACACACATTTTACGACATATATGACGGTTTTAAAGGACTGACTTCTCCTATCTGGAAGAAAGTTAAGTATATGTTTTTTTTTTTTTTTTTTAATGACATCTATGTGTAAGTTCTATGTGTTGTGTGAAAAATGGTTGTAATGTCTGTAAATAGGTAATGTGGAGATGAAATTATAATAAATGACTTGAAAACTAAAAAAAAAACTAGTTTTCTGTATTTTCTATCTGTTACAGTGGTAGTACCATCCAAGCAAAATACAGCAGTCACGTGATTTGAGAATCGAGAGATTTTTTTTCTGTGATCTAAGAATAAATTTAAAATCAGTCCAAGAGCGCTGACTGTGGTAAATGCCAGTGTTTTGAGGGCTTCAGGGCATAGTGTAAAATTTCTGAGTATTGAAAACATACTAAAATTTTTTTTGAATCATTGAAGAATTAAATTGTAATAATGACATAAACTGTCTAAATAAAAATAATAATATAAACTGTTTAATTAAAAATAAACAATAATAATAACGTTAAATATAATTTAGAATCTTTACGTAATCAGATAGGATAGTTATGTGAATTTCTATTTTATTTCTGAATTAATTAACCAGCCCGGCGTTTCCCGAATACGAGATAATAACCTTAATCATAACCAAAATCAGTAATGAGTATAGATATTTTTCTCTTGGAGTTATTTATTGTTAAAGGCCCACTATTCCCTGCAACGTATACACTCGAGTTTAGGTGATTTTATATTTTTAAACAGGAATCTTTTGAAACGAACTTAAGAGTTGAGGTCCTGCAGCCTTCGACAGTGCACACATATCTGTCTCTCTGTTTGTGTGTGACGCTAATTTTGTGACCGTTCTATGCGCAGAATTTAATCAAACTTCAAATTCAGTTAGATCTTGACATAAATTGGTGCTGATTAAATTTCTGTGTGTATCGCCCAACAGGTGCTGCTGCGCTATGCTTCATTTTTCACGATTTCCGTGAAAGCTGTATTCCAAGAATTATACAATGGAATTTCAAGAAATTATATATTCTGTTAGACCTTGATATAAATAGATGCTAATTAGGTTTGGCTGTACTACTTAATAGGTGGCGCTTCTATGTTGTGTTTTACTCGATTTTTGCGATACCTTTACCTCAAAAATTAATGCACTGACTTCCATCAAATTGCATATTTGTTAGATTTTGACATAAAGAAATGTTAGTACAATTTTGACGTTGATTACTGAAGAGGGGAGTAAATCAAAATCTCAAAATCTTGTGTTTTGAGAAAGGTTCCTAATAGAGTCCACAATCAATTAAGGGGACAGATCACCTTTAAAATGGTCAAAAATTCAATTTCAAGGTTTTGATGTCAGTAAATAGTGCATTTTATTCTGAGTAGAAAGGTACCAATGTTTTTCAGAGGCGATAATTATTGACGAAGATATAGAGTAAAACGCAATCGTCATTCTTTGTTTTTGAATGGCGAGTGAAAACTTTAAATGCATTTAATTCACAACAATGATTTTCAAACTTGGGCGCACGATTTCTCCAAAAATAATTTAGATAGAACCTCAACTTTTTTCAAACTTATTAATGTTGTAACAATGAACAAAATGAACTAGAATCTTTTAATTTGGTCAATAAATTAAAAAATAATTAACTGTAATTCATCGAAAAGCGCATGCAAAATGCGTTTTTAATTTAATTGGTACCTTTCTACTCAGAATAAAATGCACTATTTACTGACATCAAAACCTTGAAATTGAATTTTTGACCATTTTAAAGGTGTACTGTCCCCTTAATGCTGTTGAGCGAGCATGATTTCTAGTATTATTAACTCCTTTCCTTTGACTCTCATACACTTTTAACCACATTGTTGCACGAACAGCAATTATTGACGCCAAGTTTTGGTTATGGATCCGATTACGAAATATTAATTCTATACTGTTGTTATGAATATTATAGCTGAATCTTATTTTCATTGTGTAGAAATACACCAAATTTTACATTTTAGTTTAAGAATTAAAAATTGTATGTTGATATAATTTTAAAGTTTAACACGGGACACTGTTGTTCTGCTCTTCTTTTAATTCACTAATCACTTTGTCTCCGAGTTAAATTCAAAGCATTATACTTTATATTCCTAATTGTTGATGTTACTGTAAATAAATTTATTAGAATGCTGTAGAAGAAAGATTTCTGATGGCCACAGCATATTAGTTTATTTATTTATTTATTTTTACAAAAGAAGTTTCTGGATAAAAGTACAAAAATTTTATAGTATATTAATTTTTTAATTGATAAAGCATGCGGAACCTTGATGTTTAGGACACTGTTCTTAATAACAAAGGTAAGTATTATACGTCTTTTTTTGGCACATTCGTAATTATATAAATGCATACCACCTATAGTCGTCCGCATATAGCAGAGCAAAAATTACACAAATGAATGATTTGAAATTTAATATAATATAATCGTTGCAGAATTGAAAATCGAATGAACACTTAAAAAGATATTAATAGAAGTTTTCTTCATTCTATAATTTCCTATCATACGTAATTAATTCAAGGATATCCCATGATAGGTAATGATTCTAGGTTGCCAAGGTGATTAGGTCATATTTAAGATGGAGACCTATTATTTCTGTATTACTGAATTTAAAAACCGCATTTATATACTAAAATTGTTTAATTATACCAATCTTATTATCTACCGACAGTTTTCAGGTTAGATGATAGACATCATAATAACAGACGATGTAATTCATTTAGCTGAAGTAATAACGATGATTTTTTCACATTGTCTTGTATTGTATATTTGCGCATAGTATAGTTTTAATGTAACATAATTGTAATTAAATTTTTGTAAAAGTGTATTGAGACTTAATTAATAATAATAATTATAATAATATGTATAATATGAAAACCTTCACACAAAATAAATTTTGTATTCATGCATTTTTGCATAAAAGTGCAACAGCTATTGCACCAAGATCTGAATATTTATATTACGAACACACCTCATTTGTCACGTTTGACGTACAATTTCCGACTTGTTCATTTTGTGAAAATATATGAGAAGTGGCGAACGATCACATAAGAAGCACGTTCAGAATACAAGGTGTATCATAAATCCATTCACACTTAAAAAATTCTTTAAAAAAAAAAAAAAAAAAAACATCAAATTGCCCTATAGGAGATTTGTTCCACAAGTCTTATCAAATGTCAATTTTTTTATGGCAAAAGAAATAAATAGTTTAAGTTTTCTTTAAACTCAATATCAAAAAAATTGATACGAGGATTTGTTGAATTTTTAAAAGTTTTTGAACCGTTAACGGATTTATGATCTCCATTTTTTTTTTTAAACACTTTCCAACAAATTGGAAAAGTGTTTATGAATTCGATTTGTCTGTCTGTCTGCAGTCTGTCCGTGCTCTAACTCGCGTCAATATACTAGATTGCCATGAAATTGATACATGTTATTGAGGTTTACTATGGCACGTTTGGTATTGAAAATGAAATGTGTAGCATTTATAGTTCGTTTACAGGGACACTCAAAAGAATTCCGTTACATTATGGTATATGGGAAAAAATTGGTTGCGGCGTAGTTTAATGATGTTACACTATTTTAAACATATTCAAATTAATACATATCACTGAGGTGCACTAAAAGGCGCTTATTGTAGATGTAGAGTATCCCGTGCATAGAAAATATCGTTCATTTACAGGGACACTCCAAAGAATTTGGTTACAGTAGTACTGTCTATGAACAGCAATTGCTGGTAGCTCGTTTCCAATTGTAGTACGCGTTTTTGAATGTAACTAATTTTTAGCTCACAGGCTATCAAAGCCTGAGAGCTAATGTGCCCTCCCGTTCTGTATGCACGTATGTACATAAATGGATAACTCTTGATAGAAATAACCGTTTTGCTTCAAAGTTTGTTTATAGGTTCATTGTGATAAGGTGTTCCCTGCTTAGTTTTGGGAGTTCATTGGTTAAGTATAAAGAGGGGAACGGGAGGGGTACTAACACCCCTTAATTTAAATAGATGGATTTTTCAAGCAGAATTATCCGATTTTCTTTAAATTTTGTAAATAGATTGAGTCTGGTAAGGAGCGTCCCTGATTAGTTTTGGGGGTCTCATTGGTTAAGTATAAAGGAGGGAACGGGGGGTTAATCACCCTTAATTTAGATAAATGGGGTTTTCAACTAGAATTATCCGATTTTCTTCAATTTTGTATATAGGTTCATTGTGATAAGGCGCTTCCCTGATTATTTTTGGGGGTTCATTGGTTAAGTTTAAAGAGGAGAACGGAGGGGGGGGGGTGTGTAACCCCCTTACTTTAGATACATGGGTTTTTCAAACAGAATTATCCGATTTTCTTCAAATTTTGTATATAGATTCATTGTGGTAAGGCGCTTCCCTGATTAGTTTTGGAGGTTCATTGGTTAAGTATAAAGGGTGGGAACGGGGATAGTCCCCCTCCATTAATTTATTGTCGATTTCTTTATTTTTCGAGAGGCATTATTCTTTGAAATAAGTGTATTATAGACAATTAGTGTGAATAGCCTGTGAGTTCAATGCCATCAGTTTAACTGGGCAGTTTTCTTTATTTACATATTAATTGCTTTATATAAATGCGATAGATCATACACAGGGCTGCTCAAAATATCTCATGTACATTTATTTTCGTTGACGGAAATTGTTGAAGGGGAATTTTCAATTGTGCTATGTATTTCCTAACTCAAGTAAATTTTAGCATACTGTGTAGTATACATACAAATCTATAGATCATATACAGGGCTGCACAAAAGAATTCGTGTATTTTGTTCGACTATTGGTAGTAATTTCTGAAATTAGTTTTTCAAATGAATTATGCGTTTTCTAAATTATTTACTTAGTAAACTGTGAAGTTTTGCTTTTCTGAATGTGCTGGAAAGTGTTTCATAATCTATACTTGACGCATCATTTTAAGTTCTTGTTTTTTCTTTTGCCACGGAAATTTCCACTTTTCGACAAATCTTATGGAGCAAATCGCACTCCCTTATTGCAATATGTTAATTTTTATGATGCGTTTCAAATGCGATTGATGTTATTGGATACCCTGTAGTCATAATCACATCAACTATGCCTACTTGTTTTCTCTAAGCGTATGGCACACTTGGTAATGTTATTTGTGTCATCCCATGTTTCGTTTATGTAGATTTCGTAAGAAATACTACCTATTACATTCTCTCCTACGTTGCAATTTCTAGAAAATTTTTGCAGACCTACGCCGATCATGACTCCCAGAACCCAAAACCACCCCCAGTTCAAAACTTTATCTATCTATCTATCTATCTATCTGTCTATCTATCTATGTCACTTTTCTATGGCCACAATAATTTCAATAATTCTGCACAAATCTCTTCCAAACTGATACATAAAATCAAGGGGCATAAAATTTCGCTCAAGTTCGTTAATGGGTAAAATTGAACCAAGGAAGGGAGGGGATGGGGGGGGGAGGGCTTTTTGTAAAAACAGAAAAAACCCATAATTTTTTAATTATGATACGTATCGAATCCGTTTAAAGTAATTATTATTTCTAGAAAAAGGGCCAAAAATTTATGTATGACAGATATTTGATATAATTAAAAATGGCCTACAGGGGGGGGGATAGGGGTTTAAGAAGAAACAAATTCATAACTTTGTCAATTCACAGGATATCAAATCCTCTTAAATTTATTATAAATCCTCTTAATATAATCGACAACTTTTATACTGATAAGTTTTTTTATAGGACCAACCCTTATAGCAAAACAAAAATTAAAAAAAAAAATTCCCGCCAAAAATCCCCTACAGACACATTTAGATTTCGAAGTGAGCGGTCCCAACTGCCGCATCATGGCAAAAAGGTAATTTCATCTGCAATTCCCAATAAATAGGCGCCCCATGGTCTGCGCCTTCAAAACCTACCTGTGCCTGTAGGCCGAGCCGCCAGGGATTTTATCTACTTTCCAACATAATTGAAAAGTGATTATGACTTCGTTTTGTCTGAGTGTGTATATGTAGTCGGATTGCCAGGTAGTAATTGATTTATGTTATTGAGGTTTACTATAGCATGTTCGCTATTGAAAATTGCGTTATTTACAGTTCTTTTACACGGACACTGAAAATAATTGCGTTATATTGTGGTCAATGGGGAAAATCGTTCGCAGTATATTTTTTATGTTACATCATTTTAAGCATATTGAAATTGATGCACATCACCTAAGTGCAGTAAAAGATGCTTACTGTAGAATAAGATCTGCATAGTATTTGTCGTTCATTTACAAGGGACACACAAAATAAATTCAGTTTCAGTACTGTCTGTAAGCGATAACTGTTGGAAGGGCGTTTTTAGTTATGCTATGCGTTTTTAAGTGTAATTATTTTTTATATATATATAAATTATGTGGCGTGTATAAATTCTATAGATCATATACAGGGCTGCACAAAAGAATTTGTAAGCATTACTGTTTATGGGCCGGAATTATTTAAGGGTGGCTTTAATTGTGTTATGCATGTATCAGACGAAATATATTTTTTATACTAAACTATATTTGTAGAATATAAATAAATTCAAGTACAGGTCTACATAAAGAACTGTATATATATTGCCATCTATGGATTGTAATTTCAGGAAGTGCGTTTCCAGTTGTTTCGCGTATTTTACCTGAAATAAATTTTATCTTAATATGTGGTGTGTATAAAAATCTGTAGGTATTATACAGGTTCGTACAAAATAATTCGGGAAAATTTCCGCTTATTGACGAAAATTACTGAAGTTAAATTTTCAACTGTGTTATAAGATTTGTAATTCATCTAAATTTTAGCACACTTCTGTAGTATATATAAAGACATATGTAAATCATATACAAAGCTGCACAAAACAAATCGTAAATATTTCTGTCTATAGATGGAAATTGCCGGAAGTTGGTCATGTGTTATGCGTTTCCAAAGTTGTTTACTAAGCTGTAATCTTTCACTTTATTAAGCAGTTGAGTTTATTATAGTATTCTGAATATCGTTGAAAGTGTTTCATAATCTATATTTGGTGCATGATTTTTCTTTCTTGCATATTGTTTATTCAGTCGCGGAGGAAAGATGAAATAGGGTAAGAAAAAAAAATCGCTCTTTAATACGGCAAACTTGAGTTTTTCTTTCTAAAGATATGAGACGTTTTTAAATATTTAACGAGATTCTTATTTTGAAGAAATAAAACAAACAAACAAACAACAGCAACAACAACAAAAACTAAAGCTTTCCTCTTGCATTTACTTTTTTTGAAACGAAGTCTAAGAAAGCGTAAAAGGTTTTATAAATTCTTTTTTTAAATATTAAATGTTTGAGCAAAAGGAATGTAAAAAATATTCATCTTGATAAAACTGAAGAACTGTTTTCTGTGTGTTATTGTAATAACTAGCTGTTTCCCGCCGGCGTTGCTCCTGATATTAACTGTAAATACACCTCAAATAAGCGTTGAATGATTTTGAATCTTTAAACGAAAATCTTTCCAAACGCACCTAAAGTTGAGGCCCTACTACATTCGGCAGCAAAAACATTGACCGAAGAAGTTGACCCTAGAACACAAAAGGCATTTTTTATTCTCTGTTTTGGCTTTTTTAAATTTGATAAAAATATGTTCAGTAAATGCAAAAGATATTTAAATAATAATTTAAAAAAAAAAAAAAAAACAGAATTATTTGATTGACTTTGACTGGAAAATAGGCAAAAATTGTTTCTCTCTTTTACCATTTCACCGATGCCTCCCTCATCAGTTACAGATTTTTATAGCACTCCTATCCGGGCATCGGATATCCTCGGTAATCAGCATTTTCCGAACATGTCGATTAATCCAGCTTTTATAGAATTTCTCTCTCTCTCTTTTTTAACAGATTAATAATTTTGATAAATTTTATTAGAGTATTTGGTTTATATTATCGTATATATTATTTCTCCTGTCAACATCCCTTTTCCTAAGAAAATACGAAACGCAGAACGACGAATGAGATAGAATAAGAAAGGATTTTGAACAGGCTTCTGACATAGCACACTTAACATTTCGTTAAAACATGTTTTTTGATTAAAAATTACAATTATTTAAAAATTAAGTCGGCATTGTTTTCATATATGAAATGAAAGGTTTTCCTGAAATTTGTGTTGCCACAAAAATAAAATACCGCATTATATCATGTTCAACAATAATTATAAAAAGAAATAAACAGCACAAAAAAGATAAAGCATGATTTTTCCTCCCGATTAATTTAATATTTATTTTTAAAAAGCAAAATTGAAATAAAATAAAATATGTGCTTTATTATATTAGCCGCTGTCTTCAACATGACCAGTGTTGAATTGTTGCCCTGGAAGACGTTAGTAGATATATAATGGGGGTTCAACATCAGCGGTGGGTGCGGTGATGACCTCTGTATGACCACTGTATACTGTAGAGGTCAAGGCGGTGTGCGGCGGCGGGAAGGTCATGGTGGCATGAAGGTGACTGTGCGGTGGAGGGGAGGCGATTGGGCGATAAGGATGTTTGATAAGGATTTCTACCATAAGATAAGGGGATTATTTTAATTAATTTTAATTGGGGAACTTAGAAACTTTCGAAGCAATTTTTTTTTTCAACTATAGTATGGTGAGGTGTTTGTAAATATTTTTCAAACTCTGGTTTGTGAATTGCATTTAAAAATATGAATTAAAAATGGTCATTAATAAATTTTAATTGGAGAACTTAAAATTTTTCGCGAGATTTTTTTTTTCAACTAGAATAGGCTATTCGATACACATGTTAGAGTGTATTTGAGGAGAAATTTAAAAGTCAAGAATGGTTTAATTAAAAATGGTGATTAATTTTAATTGGAGAACTTAAGAAATTTTGGCGAGATTTTTTTTTCTCAACGAGAGTACGCAGTTTGAATGTGAACGAAAAATAGTAATTAAGAAATAATTAAAAATGGTAATTAAAAATGGTCATTAATTAATTTTAATTGACGGACTTAAACATTTTTGGGGCAAACAGAAGGGTTTTAATGAATTCGATACACGTTATGGTAAAAAAGTATAGGGTCCCGTATGAATTATACTGTACTAAATTTAATAGCTCCCCCCTCCCCTCTCTTTTTTACCCAGAGGGGCCCTTCAATTGAAGTTAGGCTTACAATACGCACTTCAAAAAATACAGAGTGGTATAAAAAGAAGAATTTTAACGTGTATATAAAAGTGTAAATAAACAAGTATGAAAAATCATGCGTTGCGCCATAATTCATGAATCACTTTCCAACATTATTGAAATGTTATGTGAACAAAATATAATTTTACCAGCTAGTACATAGCTAATTAAAATAGTGAACAGATCCCCTTTCGGAATAAAAAAGCATCCTTCACAAAAATCCAATTATGCATAAGATCCCTTCCTAAAATCAGGTAATTTACACTTTACCCCCCCCCCTTTTTTTTAATTCAATTTAGGCTAAAAATACAGCTTACGCTTCGACATGTTCAAAATATAGAAATCTTTCAAAATAAACTAGAAAAAGTTAACGATTTAAGCCCTGCTCATAAAATAATGCGACTATTTGTATCCCAGAGGCCTTCACAAAATAATATAAACCTATTTGTATTCCAGGACCCTTCACAAAATAATATAAACCTATTTGAATCTAAGAGGCCTTCACAAAATAAATCCAATAGGTACATGTTATATTATGGCGACAGGAATACGAGGGACATTGACCTTGATAAAAATCCAAGATCACTGTTTGAATGAAAAGCCCCCTTCGCAATGTACCCTGTAAAAATATTATGATTGCACTGATATTTTAAGAAATAGAGTACTATTCTTAAATGAATATGTATTCATGCAATGTAAAAATAGGTTTTATACGAATGCATTTTTTATAACGTTCAAAATATAGATTTTAGAAAAAAAAATGCATATTTCACAAAATTTATAATGCAAGTCTATAAAATAGGGTATAACGTTTCATGAGAAATAACTGAATTTCGAATGATTATGTTTTAAAATACATATTTTAGAACTGAAACTAAGAAATGAGTGTTATCCCTTGGTACATATCTTCAATAGACACATCTCTGAGTCATATTAGCAGATAAGCGAAGATCTTGCTTTGACTTGACCCCTTTATTAGATTATGAATCACTTCGCGATAAAAAAAATGCGGCTATTGGGCTTTTTCTCAAATTTAAACAGTTTCTGACACATTTTTTATAGCCAAATGTATGAAATGAGCTATTTAAAAGCATAAATGTATACGAATTATATCGTGAAGTCCTATATAGTTATTAATCTGATAAGTTTTTAAAATGTTTCATTGTGTATTCATTGAAAAAATAAGAACTAAGAAATAGTCATTCCCTTAAGAATTTTGAGGATAAGAAGTGGGTTTTAATGAATTCGATATATGTTATGGTAGAAAAATACGGGGTCCCCTATAAAATATAGGAATTAAATTTTAAATAATATAAAATTACATTCGTTTATGCTTTTTGTATAGTAAAGTATAGAAAAAAATATACTAAATTGGGTTTATAGTATTCTAACTTAAAAATTTCTTTTGAGGAATGAATAGAATAACTAACCTTTTGACTTTGTTTTTATAAAATATATATATTGTACTATTTAGTAAGTGCATTATTTCACAAATTTTTGTTTTTAATATTGAAAAAAATATATATATATATATATATATAAATGTATCTCACCTAAAAATTTAAATCATGATGTACTGGACTTCACCCAAATTCGACTGTGTGCTTGTCTTAAAAGAACTGAACGGTAACGTGTTCGCTTATCTCTTAAAACCACGGGATATTGTGACGTCATTGATAAAGCGTATGGTAGAATATAGAATGAATAGGTATTATTACATGTTTCCTCTAATTGATTTAAACAATAATTATTTTTAGAATACATACTAACAATTTATGGGATGAGTGACACCACGTGATGGGACGGTATGTGAGATTTATTTTTGTACCGCATAAGTAAAATTTATTAAGACACGATTAACCAATCATATCTGTTTATTCATAAACCAATCCCATACGTTTATTTTTAAAGTATATGCATACGTGCGCCCCCTAGGACAGTATAAATTTGGATGTTATGTGATAATTTCCTCATTCTGTATTTTACGATCATTGTGCGAGTACGTAGTCAAGTGTATTATTCGTTTAAACTAGTTTATATTTAAGTTATTATGGAACGAGATATGCATTCTTCTACGTTAAGTGATCCCGAGATGAGTCAAGCCCCATCACCAGAATTGAAGGAACAAGACATGATATCTTCAGTGCAACCCAAAGAAGCATACGTTTCGAATCATATTGTGAAACCCTCCTCGTCAAGACAGATAACCCAAAATTACCATTTGTGTGTACTACATGCACCAAAGCTGTCCCTCAAAAGTTTATGTTAAATAGACATATAAAATTTCATCTGAAGAAAAAACTTTTATGTGTACCATCTGTGAAAAACAATTTGTTCAAAAGAGTGATTTATTAAATCATGTGAAGATTCATTCAATGACTCCAGTCGTCTTTAACTGCGATGTGTGTTCTGAAGTCTTTTCGAGAAAGTATGATTTACGCCAACATAGGAAGATTCACAAATCACCCAAACAATTTAATTGTGATGTGTGCTCTGATGTCTTTTCGAGATAGTGTGATTTACTCCAAGAAGATTCACAAATCACCCAAGCAATATAATTGTCATGTGTGCTCTGAAGTCTTTTCGAGAAAGTTCGACTTATTGAAACATAAGAAGATCCATAAACCCCAAAAGCACTATGATTGCATCCAGTGTAGTGAAATATTTAATCGTAAATATGATTTAATTCAACATGTAGATACTGCACACAAAGTGCTACCCAAAGCTATCAAATCATCATCTTTAAAAGATTTGTTATATGAGAAAGTGAAGCACTTTCAAAGACAAAATGCCCTTAATATATTTACTAAAACTGTAATTGAGTCTAACGAGGAAAATGATAAAGATTTCCAAACATTTTTTAATAGCGTTCGACCAGACGTATTGAATGAATTAAATTATCAGATAGATGTTAAAAGGTCCATGAAATGGTATGCAACTGTAAAGGTTATTGTAAGTCGTGAATCACAAGACGGTTGCGAGACTGCCACTCCATACTTTCATTCAAAAACTATACTTGAATTGACGAATCAAAACATACCTGACCATGTTGAGGTTGCAAAAATGATTAACTCTTTTGAGAATTTCACTCAACGGGGATCTGGTTGGACATTAGAACAAATTTTGAATGTAGAACTGTCTACAGGTATATATGGCATGGATTGAAAATTTTGTACCTTTCTTTTGCAATATGTTTATTTATAACTTGCTATTGTAACTATTGAAATCAAATAATAAATGTTTTGTGAGTGAAAAAGCCTAGAGTGTTTATTTTAATATCTTATTATCTGCATAAATTACTTTCGTCACATAACTTACTTATTAACATTTTAAAAATTCACACTGGAAATGTAACAAACTATTTTTAGAATTTTGGATAAACAAAAAATGTATAGATTTAATCTTTCTATAAATCACATATATATTCTAAATGTATAAGAGAAATAAACATTTTCATAATCTTTTTATATTGAATAAACACAAATTTTGCATACTTTATACAAACACTTACAGTATGAGAAATGATAGATACTATTACCCATATAAGAAAATGTATCATCAGCAAATCTTATCTATGTGTCATATTTAACCAACAGGCTCGATCATGAGTGAATTTTGACTAGAATTAATCATTGAATGTAAAAATGATTTGTTTTAGATACAATATTTATATCGTTTAACATTTTAAAATCGTATTAAAAATATATACATAAACTAATCTTACCTTATTCACAAGCTTGCAAGCTTCAACATATGACTATAGCATGAAAAAAAAAAACATATGTACTACTTCTACAGGAATTAGGACAGAAATGATTTTCAGTACAAGTCCATTATCTTATCGTTAATCTATATATTAGTAACACTACGTAACTTGATGACGTCACTGATCGCGATAACATTCTAGATAAGATTTACTGATAAGAATACATTTCAATTAATTTCTCCCAAAGCAAGTTTACTAGCTGGTCTAGATATGTAGATATATAGTAGGTTAGTAGTAATATATTTTTAAAGTTCTTTTTATTATGTGTTAAAAGAAACAGTTATTTTTCTTTATGTAGGGTATACAAAAAGGAAAAACATAAAGTATTACATTTTAAATTTAATCTTACATTTAAAAGTTTAAATTTAAACTTATAATTTTAAATTTAAACTTTAAATTTTTAATTTAAATAATTTTAAATTTAAACTTTAATTTATTTTTTTAATTTAAACTTACATTTTGAATTTAATCTTACTATTTAGTAATACAAAGACTTATACCTACAGAAACGCATGTATACTTTTAGTTATTTTCATGCAGACTTTAAGATATATGTTCTTTCTTTTATCATAACACATCTAAATTTAATTGCACTCTCCCCTATTTTCATAGAAATGGCTTCAATATAATTTAGGCTAACAATATACACTTCAAAAAATATATAGTGACCACAAGAAGGATAGGAATTCGATATGTACTACTACTTAAGTAAAATATAATTTCTCTTATCGCATAAAATATATTAACAGGTTCTGTAAAAATATATTGACAAGACACGAACTATTAATACATGATTTAAAACATATTGGTTATACAAAACATATATATAGAAATATATATATATATAAATTTATAATTACCTAAAAATTTCAAGCATGATTTACTAGACTTCACCCAAATTCAACTAGATTCTTCACCACGTGGTTTGATGACATCACTGATCGCGATAATATTCTAGATAAGATTGTGAATATGTGTTTGATAGGGTACGCAATTGTTTTTTAGTAAAGCAGTTGTTTAGTTGGTTTATTAATGGGGTAAACAAGTGGTTACTACGATAAACACTTGTACGGTTGAGGCTATGTTTTCGATAGTTAAACGTGTATACATACATATATATGTATATAAAAACATTCTGTCTGACTTGTGGATATATATATAAATATATATATATATATAGACAGAGATAAATAAAATCGCTTTGCTTTATAACA
This sequence comes from Maratus michaelseni, assembly GCA_963931845.1. NCBI lineage: Eukaryota > Metazoa > Arthropoda > Arachnida > Araneae > Salticidae > Maratus > Maratus michaelseni. The sequence continues at coordinate 100,266,041 of OZ007597.1, read as the reverse complement.
TCACACATGCATATGTATGTACATATATGTGTGCATGCGTATACATATACATAATGCGAAAGAGTTAAATATATTTGTTTTGTCCTATAATATTAGACATACGCATGTATGTATGTACATATGGATATGTATACACTTGTATGTACACACACACATGCATATACATCTCTACTTTAACAAGACTTGTATCGAATTAGATTCATTAACATATTTCATTAAAACCCATCTGATTGCCTCAAAATTTTATAAGTTCGAACATTAGCATATCTCGTAATTAAAATTTCTTAGTTATTATTTTCCATTGAATACTTAATGAAGCATTTTAAACTAAACAGATTTTAGTATATATATATAACCACATATTCACTAAGCCCAGTATTTAACGTGGTGGGTATAAAATACCCTGGGGGTCACTCAGCCCAGTAGTTAGCGTGGTGACTATAAAATAAGCGGGGGCTCACTTAGCCCTGTGGTTAGCGTGGTGGCTATAGAAATGAATTGAAATGTGTTCTTATCAGTGAATCTTATCTAGAATGTTATCGCGATAAGTGATGTCATCAAACCACGTGGTGAAGAATCTAGTTGAATTTGGGTGAAGTCTAGTAAATCATGCTTGAAATTTTTAGGTAATTATAAATTTATATATATATATTTCTATATATATGTTTTGTATAACCAATATGTTTTAAATCATGTATTAATAGTTCATGTCTTGTCAATATATTTTTACAGAACTTATTAATATATTTTATGCGATAAGAGAAATTATATTTTACTTAAGTAGTAGTACATATCGAATTCCTATCCTTCTTGTGGTCACTATGTATTTTTTGAAGTGATTGTTAGCCTAAATTATATTGAAGCCATTTCTATGAAAATAGGGGAGGGTGCAATTAAATTTAGATGTGTTATGATAAAAGAAAGAACATGTATCTTAAAGTCTGCATGAAAATAACTAAAAGTATACATGCGTTTCTGTAGGTGTAAGTCTTTGTATTACTAAATAGTAAGATTAAATTTAAAATGTAAGTTTAAATTAAAAAATTAAATTAAAGTTTAAATTTAAAATTATTTAAATCAAAAATTTAAAGTTTAAATTTAAAATTATAAGTTTAAATTTAAAATTTTAAATGTAAGATTAAATTTAAAATGTAATACTTTATGTTTTTCCTTTTTGTATACCCTACATAAAGAAAAATAACTGTTTCTTTTAACACGTAATAAAAAGAACTTTAAAAATATATTACTACTAACCTACTATATATCTACATATCTACACCAGCTAGTAAACTTGCTTTGGGAGAAATTAATTGAAATGTATTCTTATTAGTAAATCTTATCTAGAATGTTATCGCGATCAGTGACGTCATCAAGTTACGTAGTGTTACTGATCTATAGATTAACGAAAAGATAATAGACTTGTACTGAAAATCATTTCTGTCCTAATTGCTATAGAAGTAGCACATATGTTTTTTTTTCATGCTGTAGTCATATGTTGAAGATGGGATTGCAAGCTTGTGAATAAGGTAAGATTAGTTTATGTATATATTTTTAATACGATTTTAAAATGTTAAACGATATAAATATTGTATCTAAAACAAATCATTTTTACATTCAATGATTAATTCTAGTCAAAATTCACTCATGATCGAGCCTGTTGGTTAAATATGACACATAGATAAGATTTGCTGATGATACATTTTCTTATATGGGTAATAGTATCAATCATTTCTCATACTGTAAGTGTTTGTATAAAGTATGCAAAATTTGTGTTTATTCAATATAAAAAGATTATGAAAATGTTTATTTCTCTTATACATTTAGAATATATATGTGATTTATAGAAAGATTAAATCTATACATTTTTTGTTTATCCAAAATTCTAAAAATAGTTTGTTACATTTCCAGTGTGAATTTTTAAAATGTTAATAAGTAAGTTATGTGACGAAAGTAATTTATGCAGATAATAAGATATTAAAATAAACACTTTAGGCTTTTTCACTCACAAAAAATTTATTGATTGATTTCAATAGTTACAATAGCAAGTTATAAATAAACATATTGCAAAAGAAAGATACAAATTTTTCAAGCCATGCCATATTTAGCTGTAGACAGTTCTATATTCAAAATTTGTTGTAATGTCCAACCAGATCCTCGTTGAGTGAAATTCTCAAAAGAGTTAATCATTTTTGCAAATGCATCCTCAACATGGTCAGGTATGTTTTGATTCGTCAATTCAAGTATAGTTTTTGAATGAAAGTATGGAGTGGCAGTCTCGTAACTGTCTTGTGATTCACGACTTACAATAACCTTTACAGTTGCATACCATTTCATGGACCTTTTAACTTCTATCTGATAATTTAATTCATTCAATACGTCTGGTCGAACGCTTTTAAAAAATGTTTGGAAATCTTTATCATTTTCCTCGTTAGACTCAATTACAGCTTTAGTAAATATATTAAGGGCATTTTGTCTTTGAAAGTGCTTCACTTTCTCATATAACAAATCTTTTAAAGATGATGATTTGATAGCTTTGGGTAGCACTTTGTGTGCAGTATCTACATGTTGAATTAAATCATATTTACGATTAAATATTTCACTACACTGGATGCAATCATAGTGCTTTTGGGGTGTATGGATCTTCTTATGTTTCAATAAGTCGAACTTTCTCGAAAAGACTTCAGAGCACACATTACAATTATATTGCTTGGGTGATTTGTGAATCTTCTTATGTTGCAGTAAATCACACTTTCTCGAAAAGACATCAGAACACACATCGCAGTTAAAGACGACTGGAGTCTTTGAATGAATCTTCCCATGATTTAATAAATCACTCTTTTGAACAAATTGTTTTTCACAGATGGTACACATAAAAGGTTTTTTCTTCAGATGAAATTTTATGTGTCTATTTAACATAAACTTTTGAGGGACAGCTTTGGTGCATGTAGTACACACAAATGGTAATTTTGGGTTATGCTGTCTTGATGAGGAGGGTTTCACATTATGATTCGAAACGTGTGCTTCTTTGGGTTGCACTGAAGATATCATGTCTTGTTCCTTTAATTCTGGTGATAGGGCTTGACTCATCTCGGGATCACTTAACGTAGAAGAATGCATATCTCGTTCCATAATAACTTAAATATAAACTAGTTTAAACGAATAATACACTTGACTACGTACTCGCACAATGATCGTAACATACAGAATGAGGAAATTATCACATTACATCCAAATTTATACTATCCTAGGGGGCGCACGTATGCATATACTTTAAAAATAAACGTATGGGATTGGTTTATGAATAAACAGATATGATTGGTTAATCGTGTCTTAATAAATTTTACTTATGCGGTACAAAAATAAATCTCACATACCGTCCCATCACGTGGTGTCACTCATCCCATAAATTGTTAGTATGTATTCTAAAAATAATTATTTTTTAAATCAATTAGAGGAAACATGTAATAATACCTTTTCATTCTATATTCTACCATACGCTTTATCAATGACGTCACAATATCCCGTGGTTTTAAGAGATAAGCGAACACGTTACCGTTCAGTTCTTTTAAGACAAGCACACAGTCGAATTTGGGTGAAGTCCAGTACATTATGATTTAAATTTTTAGGTGAAATACATTTATATATATATATATATATATATATATATATATATACATATTTTCAATATTAAAAACAAAAATTTGTGAAATAATGCACTTACTAAATAGTACAATATATATATGTTATAAAAACAAAGTCAAAAGGTTAGTTATTCTATTCATTCCTCAAAAGAAATTTTTAAGTTAGAATAGTATAAACCCAATTTAGTATATTTTGTTCTATACTTTACTATACAAAAAGCATAAACGAATGTAATTTTATATTATTTAAAATTTAATTCCTATATATTATAGGGGACCCTGTATTTTTCTACCATAACATATATCGAATTCATTAAAACCCACTTCTTATCCTCAAAATTCTTAAGGGAATGACTATTTCTTAGTTCTTATTTTTTCAATGAATACACAATGAAACATTTTAAAACTTAACAGATTAATAACTATATAGGACTACACGAAATAATTCGTATACATTTATGGTTTTAAATAGCTCATTTCATACATTTGGCTATAAAAAATGTGTCAGAAACTGTTTAAATTTGAGCAAAAGCCCAATAGCCGCATTTTTTATCGCGAAGTGATTCATAATCTAATAAAGGGGTCAAGTCAAAGCAAGATCTTCGCTTATCTGCTAATATGACTCAGCGATGTGTCTATTGAAGATATGTACCAAGGGATAACACTCATTTCTTAGTTTCAGTTCTAAAGTATGTATTTTAAAACATAATCATTCGAAATTCAGTTATTTCTCATGAAACGTACCCTATTTTATAGACTTGCATTATTAATTTTGTGAAATATGTATTTTTCTTTTCTAAAATCTATATTTTGAACGTTATATTAAAAATGCATTCGTATAAAACCTATTTTTACATTGCATGAATACATATTCATTTGAGAATAGTACTCTATTTCTTAAAATATCAGTACAATCATAATATTTTTACAGGGTACATTGCGAAGGGGGCTTTTCATTCAAACAGTGATCTTGGATTTTTATCAAATTTCAATGTCCCTCGTATTTCTGTCGCCATAATATAACATGTACCTATTGGATTTATTTTGTGAAGGCCTCTGGGATTCAAATAGGTTTATATTATTTTGTGAAGGGTCCTGGGATACAAATAGGGTTATATTATTTTGTGAAGGCCTCTGGGATTCAAATAAGGTTATATTATTTTTGTGAAGGGCTCTGGGATAAAAATAGTCGCATTATTTTATGAGCAGGGCTTAAATCTTTAACTTTTTCTAGTTTCTTTTGAAAGATTTCTCTATTTTGAACATATTGAAGCGTAAGCTGTATTTTTAGCCTAACTTGAATTAAAAAAAAGGGGGGGGAGGTGTAAATTACCTGATTTTAGGAAGGGATCTTATGCATAATTGGATTTTTGTGAAGGATGCTTTTTTATTCCAAAAGGGGATCTGTTCACTATTTTAATTAGCTACGTACTAGCTGGTAAATTTATATTTTGTTCACAGAACATTTCGGTAATGTTGGAAAGTGATTTAGGAATTATGGCGCAACGCATGATTTTTCATACTTGTTTATTTACACTTTTATATATACGTTAAAATTCTTCTTTTTATACCACTCTGTATTTTTTGAAGTGCGTATTGTTAGCCTAACTTCAATTGAAGGCCCCTCTGGGTAGAAAAGGGAGGGGGAGGGGGGAGCTATTAAATTTAGTACAGTATAATTCATACGAGACCCTATATTTTTTTTTACCATAACCTGTATCGAATTCATGAAAACCCTTCTGTTTGCCCCAAAAATGTTTAAGTCCGTCAATTAAAATTAATTAATGACCATTTTTAATTACCATTTTCAATTATTTCTTAATTACTATTTTTCGTTCACATTCAAACTGCGTACTCTCGTTGAGAAAAAAAAATCTCGCCAAAATTTCTTAAGTTCTCCAATTAAAATTAATCACCATTTTTAATTAAACCATTCTTGACTTTTAAAATTCACCTCAAATATACTCTAACATGTGTATCGAATAGTCTACTCTAGTTGAAAAAAAAAATCTCGCGAAATTTTTTAAGTTCTCCAATTAAAATTTATTAATGACCATTTTTAATTCATATTTTTAAATGCAATTCACAAACCAGAGTTTGAAAAATATTTACAAACACCTCACCATACTATAGTTGAAAAAAAAATTGCTTCGAAATTTTCTAAGTTCGCCAATTAAAATTAATTAAAATAATCCCCTTATCTTATAGTAGAAATCCTTATCAAACATCCTTATCGCCCAATGCTCTTATCGCCTCCCCTCCACCGCACAGTCACCTTCCCGCCGCCATGACCTTCCCGCCGCCGCACACCGCAGTGACCTCTACAGTATACAGTGGTCATACAGAGGTCATCACCGCACTCACCGCTGATGTTGAACACCCATTATATATTTACTGACGTTCCCTTTCAGAGCATTCTGATATACTAAATTCTGTTATATTTACTGCTCCTGAGCATATTAAGTTTTTAGTAAAATGTAAGACATCTTCTACTTCAGTTCCTGAATTTGCTTCAGCAGTTTTTATTAATTTATAATTATTATAAATAGAGCAAGGATCTTTAATTGACACTAGTATGAGCTTACTGGGAGTGGATAGCATATTCATAATTTTTTTAATGTCAACATCAAGAGATAAACAATCATAAGATGCATAGAAATACAAGGTAAGTTAAAATGAATATAGCGATTACAAAGGGCTATAACTATTTAATGGAAAATAATTTATCGATAAGATTAACACAGAATGTAGACGGAACTTCAAAATTTTGTATGCATACGTCATAGATGTTCTATGTGACTTCCCATGGTCACACGGACAACATTTAGGCGGTACTCCATTTCACGCCATACATTCTGAAGCATTTCTTCAGTCACCGACGCAAGCGCATTACAAATGCGTACTTTGAGTTCTTCAATTGTTTTGGCCTTGGAAGGCACATACCCTATTGTCTTTCACATAACCCCATAGATTGGTCGAAATAGAGCCGACGATGTCTGCTGCTCTTCGCCACCGAGATCTCCGCACTTGACACCCTGCGATTTTTTTCTATAGGGTTATGTGAAAGACGGGGGTATGTGCCTCCCGTGCCCAAAACAATTGAAGAACTCAAAGTACGCATTTGTAATGCGCTTGCGTCAGTGATTGAACAAATGCTTCAGAATGTATGGCGTGAAATGGACTATCGCCTAGATGTTGTCCGTGTGACCAAGGGATTTCACATAGAACATCTATGACGTATGTATACAAAATTTTGAAGTTCCGTCTACATTCTGTGTTAATGTTATCGATAAATTCTATTCCATTAATTAGTTATAGCCGTTTGTAATCGCTATATTCATTTTGACTTACACTGTATATTATCTTCAGGCTTAATTATACTTGGAAGGTAATGGAAGGCTATTCAAAACTTTTCTAAGTTCAACATTATTTGAACAATTAACATTATCAGAGGCTGGAGTTGAAAAAGAGCTTTCAAAAGATTTATTCGTTTTTTCAGAAGGTGGAGAAGCACCATCCCTTATTTTAGGAGATCGTGTAGGAGGCAATTTTTCTTGTGATGTATTTCGGCAGATTTGGAAATATTGATGGAAAGGCATCAGCTGTCAAGCTTGGTCTTGTTCGTGGAAGCAAAGCTTCTTTCCCTTCCATAGTGTATTTGTAATTTCTCTCAATAAATCGCTCATCAAAATGCGATTCACACACAACTGAATGTTGGTCCAGGTCTTTATCGGCTCGAGGAATGACTTTTAACAATTTTTAAATTGGTTCTTGTCTTTGGGGGTGGAAAATAGAGGTATTTTAGTTTTGTTGCTTTTATATCCACTAGTACATCCAGGAACGAAGCATGTTCGATCAGCTTTTCTTTTCTTAGTATTTGCGGATTTATCCATATTGATTTATCATTAAACAGGTATAATATCAGTTATAATAAATGTTTACTTTAAAATATTATAGAAATAGAAACATTCGTAAAGTTTGTTTGAAAATATAGCGGTAATTACATCGAAACTAACATTAGGATCAAACCTTTTAAATAAAACTTCAAACGTAAATAACAGCGGTGGGTACTTGACGCCCTCTCGCGGAGAATCTGGTTTACCTCCTTTCAGGTGCATTTTTTTATTTTGATTGTATTGGCGATAAGCACACTACTTACTTATAGGCACTATATTATCGGATATGATATTAGGAGGATGATGGTATGATCAGAAAGGGCGGGACACAGGTGCGAGGTGTTTCAAGAATAATTAATTGAATTTGCTTATTCTAGACACTGGATAGGCGATCAAGCTGTTGTTATGTGTGGATTTACTTTAGTAACAGGCTATTATAAATATGTTCTGTTACCGAATTTATTTTATAATCCATGTGTTTTATTTAAAAATGGATATTCTTTATTTGATTTGCTTATATATAGTTTATTTAATTCATTTTCATAAATCTAAATATTCTCAGATAATTTAAAAAATATATACATAATTTCTTAAAAGTTTAACTAATTGAATTTTTTTTTTAATGTTTCATATTTGAAACCAGATTAAGACGTTATTTTCAGAATTCTGCTTTCAAGTTCTTTTCCTCATTCAGAGAGGTTAGGAGGGGTAGAGGGGGGGGGGGGGGGTTAAAAACGTATCTCAGGATCTATGATGGTTTTAGAAATGAAATTTTGAAAGGAGGTGAATTACAAAACATACAAACCAGATATGACAGATTTTTTTTATTTTTTGAAATCAGGTTTTCTTGCTGGGTGTGTTTAGGGGGGAGAGCGCAAAAATGCATCTCATGATCTCTCGCCGCTTTCTTCATAAAATGTTTCAAGATGCTCGAGGCAAGAATATAAACTTAAAATACGGATGAAAATTTTCAAACTCTGTCTTTTTCTATCGTAAAATGAGAATCTATCACGGGTTAAAGATTAAATTTAGAAAGTGGATAAATCACATAATGGAAACATATGACGCAAAGAATTTTTTCTATCTTCAGCTACCTCCTCCCCGAGTGTGAGGGAAGGGGCAAAAATATTAAATCATGGCTTTCGTGAGGAAATTTTATTGCATGCTGTGTGTCAGAATATAAACGTAAGAATCGGTTGATTTTTTTTAAATTCAGCCCCATCGTCCACCAGGAAAGAGGAAGGGGGAGGGGCATAAAAACGTATATCACCGCATTTATCAAGGTTTTTGAGATAAAATTAAGAAAGCGGGTGATTTGCAAAATATAAACAGCAGATAAGAAAAATTATTTCTTCATTTCGTTTCCTTGTAGCACCTTGCACCAACAAAGTGAGTCGATATTCCCATCCCTACTGTAAGAAAGTAGGGAGCTGATTGAAATTAAACTTTACAGCCTTACTAGAGGCTGTTTATAAAAGAAGAAATACTGTCTTTCCAATCAACGCATTCAAAATCACAGTATTTTTACATCAAAGTATTCCAGTGATATTTTACCGGCATGAATGTAATTAATGTATTCTTTTCGAATTTTCAGATAAAACACGTGTAGAATTTGTAACATTACATAAGCTGATATAAATAAATAAATAGGCTGCTTATAAAAGAGGAAATACTGTCTCTCCAATCAACGCATTCAAAATCACAGTACTTTTACATCAAAATATTCCAGTGATATTTCACCGGCATATATGTAATTAATGTATTCTTTTCGAATTTTCAGATAAAACATGTGTTGAATTTGTAACGTTAATGAATTTTTATAACAAATTACGTAGTCTATAATCTTTTGACTAGTGGACCATTTGGGTAGTGACTTTGATAAATAAATAAATAGTTGTTAGAATCATATTTCCTAATTCCATGCATATGCGGTTTTCCATTCTGCCCTTTTGTAGTATGGCTGTGTAGTATTGCTTTTCCAAATTAAAAAAAAAAGAAAGAAAGAAAAAATTGGTATTTATGACCTATTACAAACGACGCCAGTCACTTATTTGGAGGGTGTTAGTTGTATGTATGTGTATGTATGTTTTTCAAATAATGTTCTAATTGGGCGCTTTTATATTATAAGTAAAATATTAGTGATTATCAGTGATTATAAGTCACACATATTTGCACATGATTTTAGGAAAAGAGCAGAAATGTGTGTTTAATGAATATATTGTATTGACATGCTGAGTTGAAATAAAACAAGATTTGCTGAATCAAAAACTTCTCCAAGATGCCCCACTCTCCCCTATGCAAAGACCGAAAAGTAAAGGAGTTTCGTTTTTCCAGGTAATAACAGGACATATAAAAAAATTACTTTTATTTATATAATTTTTGAGATATTTAATGAATCTATTTTAGAATGCTATTTGATAATGTAACTAATAGTTTTCAACTAGATATATTCCTTCTGCCCCCCTCCCCGAATGCAATATTCAAAGTAATTATGTTTCTAACAATTATTTTAAATTAAAAAACACGTATTTTAGACTAATACACTGATTTTTAAGAGTAAAAATTCAAATACTGTTACAAAAATCAAATAATTACTTGTGTCTTGTACCTATAAAATTTCTGTTCAGTATTCATTAATTTAAAATAAATGTCTTTTAAAATATAGGATAATGGTTACCCTCCTAAGTTTTTGGTTTATAAATAGTTAACCAATAAAAATTCAGATTTTTTTTTTCCACAATTCTCTCTTGCATGCTTTAAAACCTGTGTTATTCTTGACAATCTTAATCAAATAAGTCAGGAAGAAAAATAATGTTTTACAGTTCCAAAGTCTTTCAGTGAAAATTTTACTAAACAAGCTAACATCTTGTTATACATAACTAATTTATATTTTCTATATATTTATAATTAATTCTTATTTTACATTTTCTCTCTCTCTCTCTCTCTCTCTCTCTCTCTCTCTCTCTATATATATATATATATATATATATAAATAATTCTTATTTTATATTTTCTATATATATTTATAATCAATTCTTAATTTATATCTTCTATTAATTATTGATATCCTGATTGTTAAATTTATTTGAAAATGACTATTTTGTTTACTTAAATTTTGGTTTTGAAAACAATTATCCAGCCCCTTTTCGTAGGGTGTTCATTACTGGAACAGTAGTTGTCTTGTTATTGGAATTTTGCGTGCTTTGATTTATTTCTGCTATTACAATTAAATTTTTATTCACAATGGGAAATGTGACAGTGTGATTGGTTAAATATTATTTATAGATTAATATAATAATAAAATAAAAAACTACATTATAATAATTACAACTATTAATTAAAAATAATTTTAAAAGAAAATCCTTAAGGGTGTCCAATATTTGCACATTTACCCTATTTATTGTAAAAAGTATGCACCTTCAAAAATATTAAAAAAATAGAACAATATACGTTTACTTGCTTGCATAAAATATGTATGTTTCTGAGTGGACTGTAAGCATTAAAAAAAAAAAAAAAAGCTTCTTAAAATTAATTTTTTTTAATACCTTTTAAGCAAGGTTCAATAATGAAGCCACCACAGAAGCTGTATTAAAATGTAAAGTTAAAAGAAGATACAATTATAAGATATCATGTTTCTTGTATTTTGGACCTTTCTAAGCTATCAAATCGGTCTATCACAGCAGTATTCTCATTATAAAAGTTGAATACAAAAATTTTAAGATTGTTTTCAATGATAACATTACAATTCTATAGTCGTACTGGAGATTGACAATTTTGAATGGGAATATTAAACCATGATGAACTGAAGTGTATATATCTTACTGTTTAATCTAATAACGCTTAATATATTTATAACATGATAGTCGAATAGATGTTTTATTAAAATTATTATCTAGGACCAAAAATTTGATAAATAAATTGAACCAGAAAGTCCTGTAAAGTTAGAAAATTCTCCAGAGACGTCAGAAAATTAATCAATGGCTTTACATATCGACGTCAAAATTTTTCTATTAGTAATATATACTTTCCATTAGTAAAGTATGTCGGTTTTAAATATATATCATAATCATTAACGAAAACATAGCTAATTAAAGCGTCACACATTGTTAAAACCAGCTTCAAGTAATGTAAGTTCGACGTTTGTTTTCTCCTAGATTGTTGCCCTCTACCAGATGAAATATAAACTTTTTTGTTGGCCCATTTTCGTTTACAAAAATCGCTCAAAATGATAGGCTTTACAGCGTCGCGCATCATCTTAGGCTACGCCTAGAAACTAATAAGGCTCCTACAAGGGATATGAGCTTCATGCTCTAGCGGTGGACCTTTTCAAGGTCAATGTCGCATGGATCGGGTTTCTGCCGGCATCTATTAAGATGTAAGCCGCAATGATAGTGGCAAAGGGTCACAGCACCTAGCAACCACTTTAATCTTCGTTTCACCACTCTTTTTCTAATCTATCTATTAGATATCTTGTTTTTTTTTTTTTTTTTCATTTGTTAGTCAAATAACTGCGTGAATTATACCATATATATTAATAATAATAATAATAAAAAGGTAGAAATGTTTTCCCTATCCTAATCTTCCCCAGTATTTTTTTTTCCTATTTCAGGAGTTTATATTTAAAAATTTCAATTTAGTATCAGCCCCCCCACCCCTTAATCATTTCTTTCTAACAAAAACTATATATATGACTGACTACAAATGAGTATATATATATATATATATATATATATATATATATATATGCATAATTGAAATAAAATAACAAAAGAAATTGTTAAACAGCTTTGTTGGGTAATTTATCGAATTCAGATTGCTTTCTGACGAAAAAAAAAATTCTTCGGTTATACATTCTTAGATATATTACTTTGCCTTAATACATTGGTGGTGTCTACTTTTCGTCTTTTAAAAAGTAAACCTCACCTATGGCCATTACTCCACCTATGGCCGTTACTTTACCTATGACCGTCACTCCACCTATGGCCATTACTCCACCTATGGCCGTTACCTTGTTGCATTATTTACCAAAAATAACTGATAAAAAACTGTGTTTGAAATTATATTACAAATGAGTGTACATAATAATGGTACTGTTTCTAATCGAATATTTACATGCACATTACATTAAGTGCATAAATACGAGTGTTAATAAATACGAAATAATCATACGAGTGCATAAATACGAAAGCCCGTAAATGGAGTTAATATCCAAAAAGTAGCAATTCCTATGAGCCGTGAGCAATGTGTTAAGTTTATAAAAAATCAACTGCAAGTGTTTTTGTAAGATAAAGTCTAGTTTATGTGAGGAATCGATATGTGTTACGCCCTTTAAAATAAAATGAAATAAATTACGACAGAAATTTGTATTACGTTACTTAGCACGGACTGATATCTTTTGATTAAATAAAAAAAGGCGCTAATAAGCTAATTTAAAATATGCTTCTAACTGCACTAGCCCCCATTTGCACTAGCCAACAAACATTAACTTTTCCTAATAAGACTAATAGAAGGAAATTTAATATACTAATTAGTATAACAGGTAATGTCATGTTACAGGTACTGTCATGTAATATAACATGTCATGTTAACACAGACATTAATTTATTTAAAGCAAATCAAAAAGCAGTGCACATGTCCAAAAGCTTCAAAAACACTTACAAATGTACACTAAAACTAGTCGATATGTCAAAAGTTCAAAATTTATTTTCATCTCTCGTTCCCGAGGCATCTTCAGTTACTGATGTTGTGTTCTCTTGTTTTAATATTTAGTGAAATTAATCGTTATGTTAAAAAAAAGACATGGACGACTGTACATTAAAAAAAAAAAAAAAAAAAAAAAAAAAAACTGGGAGGAAATGTTTTAAATTAAATGTGAGTCGTTGATTTGATATACGTATATAAAAAATCTCTGGTACCTCCGTACCCTTTTTTATGTTTTAATTTATGTTTATATTACATGGGTATTTGAAAGTTCGCATTATTATTTAAAAGTTCGTGAACAAACTTTCATGTATAATAGTGTACGCTGTAACAAAATGATGTCAGTTTAAACTCTGCTGATAGAAATGTTGCTTTAAAATTGTCGTATAATAACAAACGAAAGTGAATGAAATAGTCGTCTGTCGTGTGCTTTATGCTTGTTAAAATAGCAATTATATTAAAATTTGACTAAACGAATAAAGTAGGATTCTATTGTATGTTATTAAACTTTTCTAAATAAAAAAGTAATGTTAAATTTTTATTTTAACTACACCAGTAAAATTGTTTAATTATGTTGTATCTGAATAAATGACCATCAAGGTACTTCAATTCTGAATTTAATTCGGTTCTAATAGACGGGTGAGCGCCCTCACGGGCAATAAGCTTTCCTCGTTATGTATTGTATATATATGAGACTGGAAAGATGGAGCTTGCTTGCAGGCAAGGATTAGGATTTCCACCACGCCACTCACAACGGATTTCATCAAAAATGAGGTGAGAAATTTCCTAGCACAGTGCGCAGGCTCATATGATGTCATTATTGTTTACTTTCATATTTAGAGCGGAGTGTTGCGAGTTCTTTCTTCATAATGGGGCCTCCGTGGCCGAGTGGTTAAGGCACCACTCCGCTAATCGCTTCATAGCGTAGGAAGCAAGGCCGGCGGTGTTCGACTCCCGCCAGCTCTATTGCACATACTTTGTGGAGCTGTCGGATGTAACTCTTGGTGTTGTAAAATTTCCTTGTACTTTCTCGTCCAGATTTATGTAATTGTTGAAGTCGTGTATGTGTTTTTGTGATTAAAAATAAATGTATATGGATCATTCGAGACGACAGCCTTGTAGCTATAGGTCTCAAAGCCCACCTCCCTTCAAAGTTCTTCATAATTTTTTCAAATAAATATTAAGAAAGCGGCTTAAAAATATCATTCATGTACAAGTTAAATAAGCTTCATTTAAAACTGGATTTGAATTGGTTAATATCATCATTTATTTATTTAAAACCTTTGAATAAAATAAGTTTATTTTTTCTTTCGGATTTATTTTTACTGCCGTCGGGATTTTTGATCTAAATTTTTATTTAAACACGAGATTTCTTATTTTAAACTATATTACCGATAACTTAAACTTAATGAAATGAAATTTATGAAAGTAAATACGAGAATACATTAAAAAGAAAAAAAAATCTGCCTTTTAAGTATTGATACAAGATACAATATCCTAAAAATAAAAGTACTGATAAATATTCTTTAAGTTAAACTGCTTCTTTTCCTAGATCAATGGTTCCCAACCTTTTATTTGTCATGCTTCACCCAAGCATTTGTAAAGTCATGATGCCCCCCCCCCCCCCTCCAACGCAAAATATCGAGTATGGGAAACCAACTGAACAAGTAACCATATTTTCCCTTTCAATAAGGAATTTCTCGGGTGCATTTGTGATAAGAGCTGTTGGGAGGGGTACGGTATAGACGCTAGTCGCTTGCAACGCCGTCTAGAGGGTGAGAGCCAGGAAAATGAATATATTATAAGGAACGGAAGACTCGGTCGACGTCGTCTGCTGAATTGTGACATAGAAATGTACAGAGAAAATACTTGCTGGGGAAATGCTGCTTCCCGCACCTTCGCAACTTGAATGCACAAGGTCCACCGGTGTTAATAATCTGTAAAAATGGGTATATATATATATATATATATATATATGTTAATATATCTGAAAAAATGGACAAAAAGAAGCAGAAAAGACTAAATTTGAAACTTCGAGAAACTTTGTCCATTTGCGTGCGCATTTTCTTTACGTATAGTCTATGATCGAAAAATTTTCAAGTGTATTTTTTACAGCGTTATACAATTTAAAATCGAGTTATAAGCAGTCGGAACGAAATTTCCTTTTGTATTTTATATATATAGTATATGGATTTTTAACCCATTTATGCCTAGCGTCCCAATTTTGGGACGCTTTAGTAAAATGGGAAAAAGTTTCACACCACTTTTTTTTTTTTTTATAGAAATTTGGTGTCGTATTTTATGGAGGAATCCTCAATAAAAAATGACACCAAATTTCTATTTAAAAAAAAGTGGTATTAGATGCTTTTTTTCCCATTTTACTAAAGTATCAACGCTAGGAAAAAATGGGTTAAAGTTTATACGGACATTTTGTTCACCATGTATAAGTAAGAGGTCACGCCATCTTTGGCAGAATGATGTATTGAAATAAACGATTGTAAAACTACATTTTACAATTTTACTATGGATAATTACAATTTATTATGTCATCTAAGAAAGGTGTAATTTTTACACAATTATTAATACTACATTATAGGGTTAAGTCCTTGGACTACGTTTTATGAGATCTGTCTCCACGTGTAGGTCTAGACTGGCTGTTCTTTCTGCAGGTTACGCAGCATTTCTCTTTAAAGTACCATGTGCCGCACATGTGCTTCAGCGTCTTACAGAGTCCACCTTCCATCTTCTCTCTACATTCACTGAAGGCTGTAAAACAAGGCTTCCAAATGGTCCGCCAACTGAAAACCAATATTTTTTAACAGAAAATTTCATGGTATGTTTCTACAACATTTCCGCAGATACTTAACTCCAAAGGTAGTTTTTGCAAAATTTGCAGGAAAAATCTAAAAATAAAATTTTTCTAAGAAAATACCGGTATTCAAAAAGCGGACCATTTGGGAGCCCTGTAAAAGGATGAACAAGCAATGAAATATATTCGTAATATGATTTTTAAAAGAGATTTAAAAAGATAGCCAGCGAGTTAAAGGAACACCATCCTACAGGTAATGTCTAAGAGTTGAATTTTGACGTCATGGCAGATCGGCCCACCACCCCCTGAATACTAGGCCTGCGCACTGACACAAAAATGGCGGTTGTAGAAGGAGAATTTTTTTCATCGTTCAGACAGTCCCTTGAATTTGAATATCAATAATTTCTTAACCCGTCAGAACACGCGTCCCTTTCCATTACGTTACTACACGCGCGGGATAAA
The DNA here is from genome assembly GCA_963931845.1 of Maratus michaelseni. Classification (NCBI taxonomy): domain Eukaryota; kingdom Metazoa; phylum Arthropoda; class Arachnida; order Araneae; family Salticidae; genus Maratus; species Maratus michaelseni. Next base: position 100,249,533 of record OZ007597.1, on the reverse strand, counting down.
TTTTACCACAATAGGTTTTCTGGTGTCAATTTTCCCCCGGTTTGATTATAAACAAAAATTTATATTTTGAAATAAAGTGTAAATCAATAAAGAACTTAATTTTTAACTTAAAAAGAAGTTCTTTTATATTTAAAGCAGAAAAAAAAAATCTAGCACTACGATTTTTTTCTCCATATCATTACATACAAAGATTTTACAATCCAAATTCAGCCATGAAAATACAAAAAAAAAAAAAAAAAAGTGTAAAACTGATATTTAGAAACTGTATGTGCAGGAGTTGTTTACGTTTGAAATAACAATTATATTATTATTTGCATTGCATAAACATTTGCATTAACATTTTCCTATCATTATATGTTACGTTATAACACGCGTGGGGTAAATTTCCTCCCACGTGACATTTTTATAACAAAAGAATGGAAAATCCACAACCGGAGGTAAATTCTTTTTGGTCACATCTTAATATCTTTCAGCTTGAAAGGTACTATAAGGCTCAGAATGATCAAGAACGAATTTCGCACATTTTTAAGTAATAGTTGTGAGCTGGGGTAGTGCTGACGGGTTAAAGTTTTTTACAAGTTATTTTTTTTTAGATTAAATAAGTCAAAAGAAACATCTAGAAAATACTGGTGTTTAAATTCAGGGGACCGTACAATCGCTTTAAAATATCCGCTTTCGACAGCCTCCATTGTTCTTTCAGCGTGCAGGTCAGGGAGCGGTGATCGGCCGATCAACACCAGTGTTGAACCGATTACATCCAATTACATCCAGTCCAATTTGGGGCTTCACTTGCAAAACCAGTATGAACAACATGTCTAATATCCATTACAAACAGCTCCGTTACATCAGGAACGGGTCTAGGTACCTCAAAAACTCCACAATCCTCAAGAATCTCAAAACGACTTCACTCAAACATCGCATTAAACACCTTGCAAAAAAAATTCTACAATGACATTAATCACATCCCAAATGAACTTCTCTATGAGCCACCTGACTACGATGCTTGCAGTCCATCCAAGCCAAAGCCATTAAATAATAAGCCCAGTCAGATAAATGGAAAACTTTTCGCAAGTTGAAAATAGCGCCATCTAGCGGATGGGATGCTTGCATTCGGCACCAAGAATATTTTAATAAAATTTTGCTTCTAAAATTAAAGCCTAAAATAAGGAGTTCATATTTTCTAAAAAAGTCGTTTGTAAATTCCGGTGTCAGTCAGTAATTTCACATTTTACGAACAGAATTTGTCTGTGCCGGAAAGGGTTAATTGCACAGTGATGTAAATTTCCATCACTTTTATTTAATTTTTAATAAATAAATCAACTTCTTCGCCACCACTATATTTACATAGAAATACTAGCTGACATGCCCGGCGTTGCCCGGACCCGTGATAATAACCTTAAAAATACTTCAAATCAATGTTGAATGATTTTATATTTTTAAATGGAAATCTATCCAAACGAACTGAAGGACAGTCGTTGTAGTTATTGCCGATTTAATTTCTGACGTTTTGATATATTAAACTTTCAATTCTGACCAAAAGTTCCTGAGGAAACCTAAATAATATAATGCGCTCCCCCACCTTTCCTCTTTTAAACTCAAAACAATATACAGTATTGGCCCATTTATTAGTCCCATTCGAAAAAAATTTCAAGAACCTTGTTTCTAAGATGATTATATTAAAATTAAATAAAAATCATGCACTCGTGGCATCATAATTCACTTTTGTATTTTAACATAATAATAAGGCTACTATAACTTGTGACTCGTGCTATAGCCAGTAATACTAATACACGTCAGGATTACATTGGTGTTATCATTATTATCTTTTTATGCGTGAAGGTTTCGCTATGGTACTCCATTGTGAAATTTGGTAATTTTTGAAATTCAATATTTGAAAAACGACATAATCATTAGATTGGAAATTTATATCAAGAAAAATACAATTTTTTACCTTCCTAACGCAGTTTGTCTAACAATTTTCTGACAAATACTTTTCGAACTATTATTTTTTTCAGCAACTTCAAATCTTTCATTTTCCGAGATTAATCTGTGGCAACGATTATTGAAAATCCCAATCGTCAGCAACGCATAGCTTTTTATTAAAGAGGATTAATGCAGTAAATTTCCCCATTTTTTTTCATTATAGTTTTAGCTTTAATGTAAAAGATTCCAGTAATTAGTAAGCTTTTAAAGGAAGTGCAAAAACAAAACATCGATACAAACGATAAAAATCGTATAAAATATCGATATAAATAAATCGTATCGTTTCTCTGCGACGCACTTCTGTTTCGCCTTCCTTCCGCAGCAGATGAAGTGGCGCTAGTTATTCCGCTAACAAATTTAACACTATCTGACTGGGCTTATTATTTAATGGCTTTGATCCAAGCGGAAAAGGTACTCCACTATTCTTGATGAATAGACCCACCGAGCTATAACTCTTACCTCAAAAATTTGCTCTTCTTAATATATGAATAAAAAAAGGAATCGAAAAGATAAAAATTATTGTTATGGTATCGAGAGTTAGCAAGTCTAATTGGTATAAAGAAATACTATACTGTAGTTATATTAATAATATTATTATTAATAATATAAAAAATAAATAAAAATAAATTAACTATTATCCTAAACTTTCTCCTAACATCTTTACTTTACCTCGTCTGGCATGGCGGCGGACGCCTACTGAGTTTCTTTCATTAATCTCGATCGGGCCCGTCTCTTTGGCGCGCTTAGAGGGAGTTTCCACGTCCTCTAGAGTCCGATAGTGGTGTCTGAGGATTTTTCCGTTATTTGCATGCTTGAGTTATATATATATGTGAATCATCTCGTTGATTGGGAGTCGTTGGGCTACCACCTAGTTCCGCCTAGGGGGTTCCAGCCTCGCGGGAAAACCAATCGGTGAGTGACAACCTAACCGAATCCCTCCTATGGGAAAGGACCAAGTTTCCTCAAGGTCCTGGGTCAATGAGAGGCGCCTTCGTCACCCGTAGTGACAACCCACGGAAGAAGAGACTAGTTGCTTGGCCTTGCATGCATGTCAACGTTCGGACACCGTGGGAAAGCAAGAGCCGTCGTGGTAGCTCGGCATATGACCTAGGGACTGATCCCCCTATGGGGTTTCGGCGACGAAGTCGTCGGTTGTCCTCGGCGGTTCATCAGGAGTCTGTCCCATGCAGAAGTTTCCCCAGAGTGGGGTTGCTGTCGTAACAACCTATGTCGTCGACTCTTGGTAAATTGGCTTGGGGTCCGCAGTGGGGAGCGGGCCTAGGCCGGTCGCAGCGCCGTAGCGAGACAAAGCTGCTGGCACATTAAAAGTCTTTTAGGACTTGGGAGCGACGGTCGGAACGCGCGCAGGGCGCCCCCGTGGTCGCCTAGTATTGCCTCGTCTGGCATTATTTTTGTACTTTTTTTAAAACTATGAACTATTTTTACTATTATATTTAATCTTTAACTATAAATTCTCATTTTTTTTATATCTATACTTAACACTATCCTATTTTTATGTAGTTAAATGGACTACGGCTGGACATTTCATATGGCTCTCTCAGGATTTGATATACACCTACTCAAAGCCAGGGTGTGCAGTTGATACGCAACTGGGAAGCCCATTAAACCTATCACAAGTTCAAGATCAAGTATTGATTTAATAAGTTTTCGTCTTTTTAACCCCTTAAGCATCGTGCCCGAGACATACACGGGCAGTGTAGGCTGCCTTTTTAAAATTCAAAATGTTTGATTGAGACCAGTTTTTTAAATAGTGTATCTGCCTTTAAATAAGGCGAATATTTCTACTTCAGAAAACTGGTGGCAATCAAGCAATCTGAATTTTAAAAATGTTGCCTACACATATGGGGCGCGACGATTAAGGGGTTAACAAACGAGTGAGCGCCTTCACGGGCAGTAAGTTCTCCTCGTTAATTTTTTTATATGTAAATATACCAGACTGGAAACATTGAGCGTGCTTGCAGGCAAGGGAAAGGATCTACACTGTGCCCCTCACAACGGATTTAATCAAAAATGCACAGAGAAATTCCCTAGCACAGCGCGCAGGCTCATATGATGTCATTATCATTTACTTTCATATTTAGAGAGGAGTGTTTCGTGTCCTTCCTTCTTAATTTTTGCAAATAAAAATTAAGAAAGTGGCTTAAAATATCATTCATGTACAGGTTAAATGAGCTTTATTTAAAACTGGATTTAAATTAGTTAATATCATCATTTATTTATTTAAAACTTTTGAATAAAATAAGTTTATTTTTTCTTTTGGATTTATTTTTACTGCAGTCGGGATTTTTGATTTAAACTTTTATTTAAACTCGGGATTTCTTATTTTTAACTATATTATCAATAACTTAAACTTAATGAAATGAAATTTATGAAAGTAAATACGAGACTACATTAAAAAGAAAAAAAAATGTCTTTTAAGTATTGATACAAGATACAATATCCTAAAAATGAAAGTATTGATAAATATTCTTATAGTTAAACTGCTTCTTTTCCAAGATCAGTGGTTCCCAACGTTTTATTTGTCATGCCCCACTAAAGCATTTGTAAAGTCACGATGCCCCCCCCCCCACACACACCCCTGCAACTCAAAATATCAAATATGGGAAACCAACTGAACAAGTAACCATATTTTTCCTTTCAATAGGGAATTTCTTGGAGTATAGGGAATTTCTAGAGTGAAAAAAACTGAAAGTTTTCCCCCTCTTTTTTCCTCTCTGCTATTGAACCTGAGAATGCTTCAGATATCCCCATGATCGGCGTCTGCGCGTCATTTTGCTTTGTTCATTATGTTTTTTAATTAATATTTCAGTTAATTATCAAAAATTTAAAAATCTGAGCCTGAAGTGCGTTTCTTTCGATTATCCTCATCCGAATTTTCAGACCTCTACATTTTTTCTACGCATGGTAGATTTTTCTAGCCATCACCTACATACAGACAAACATCTTTCGTTTTACTAAAGAACATGTAAAAGAAAGCAAAAAGCAATCAGTTAGTTCATATTGAAATTATCGATGTCTTCTTGTTTCCTCTAAATATATGGCATATTTGGTAATTTTATCTGTATCATATCTCTGTGTATTTTGTAGATGAAATAGAATAAAGATTTTTTTTTTTCTCCTTGTTAAAATAAATTGGAGTTTTTCTTTGTAAAGATATCGGGCACTTTTAAATTATTAAAAAATTTCTAATTTTTGAAAAAAGAGAATATATATACAGATTTTTTTTTTTTTGCATGTACATTTCTGTAAAAAAGTAATATGTAACGTAATGCAGTACAAGGTAATTCCAATTACGTTTTTCAAATGTACGCTTTTCAATTAACATGTAACAAATTAGAACCCAATTATAATTCCACCTTTTAAAATATATTTCGTTTATTCGGTAATGGATTACAGATTAATTAAATTACATTTTATAGAATTTAATTTAGATTAACGTGCATTACAATAAAAATTAACTACATTTCTTAATCAGCGTAAATGCATTAACTTGTAATCTATTAATCGCAATATATTTTTAACCCGGGAGAAATCGCGCATATCTAGGGTATGAATAGTTTTTACTTTGTCACCAATAAATACAAACAATAATTCTCAACTTATTTAGTCAGTGACAACTGTTACAAATTGTAGGATAAAATACGCTAAAGATTACTTTTCGAAAGATAGTGGTGGTAATTGTAAAATCCGTACGCACTCGGGGTATGTCATACCCCATGCGACTTCTCCCGGGTTAAAGATGTAATTAGAATAAACTTGAAATTCATGACACATTAACTGGAATATACGTTAGAAAGCATAATCTAAATTACCTTGTAATGAATTATATAATAATTGATTGCTTGTAAAAATACTATGATTTAATGGAAATCAGTAATTTCATTACTCACATTAAGCCGTTATGTAACTTGCATTCGTCGCTACCATGTCAAACTATCGAATGTGAAAAAAAAGCATTTTTCATTATTTTTAAAAATTTGCCGATTATCACCACTAAATTGTGTTCTTTTCCAGAGTTGCAATTTCGGTCTCCTTTTCCATTCAGAAATTTCGAATCCATACCACAAATTTCAAATAGAAATTTTTGATTTATTTAATGACAGTCATTTCATGACAACTACTAAATATTTTTATCAAAATTTTCGGTATGAATTAATCATTTCTGAATAAAAAAGAAGGCTAAACAAGCAACCGTGTTCGTTATTCACAGAAATTTCATTAGTAATTTTACTAGGCGAAAAATTCTAATAAAATTTTGTGGTAAAAGTCCGCCCATTTAAAAAAAAAAATGCATTTTTTCATATTCGATAGTTTGACATGGCAGGAACGATATTTTCATGTTAAAACATGAACATTTCTTAGCTAAATGCTGTACTTAATTATACTCGGTTTCAAATAAGTATTATAAAGAGTGGACGAAAAGTCCGTATAAATTTTAACAATTGGTTAAAAATTAAAAAAAATGATACGAAAGGGTGGTTTGCACCGTAACACTTGTCAAAAAGAAGGTTTTTCTTGTGGCAAAATAAAAATAGTTCAAATTGCAACCGATAAGTAGCGCTAATAATGCTCACGTTATTAAAAGACACAATAAATATTAGTATTATACAACATGCATTTGAGAATATAGTATAGAATATAGTAGTCTCAAATGAAAACAAATACCTGTTGTATATCTCAATATTTTGTAAGTCTTTGATAAACGTAGATCTTATTATTGCGACCTATCGAAAAAATTAAAAATTATTTTTTTCTTGTCACAAAAAATTCGAATCTCTGACAAGTTTTATGGTGAAAACTGTACAAGGATAAGACAATTTGTAGTTTACTTGAAATGAATTTTTAAAGTTTACATAGACATTTTGTCCACCATGTACAAGCAAGAGGTCACGCCATCTTTGTCAGAATGATGTAATGAAATCAACGATTGTAAAACTACATTTTGCAACTTTACTATGGATAATTACAATTTATTATGTCATCTAAGAAAGGCGTAATTTTTACACAATTATTAATACTACATTATAGGGTTAAGTCCTTGGACTACGTTTTATGAGATCTGTCTCTACGTGAAGGTCTTTTAGACCGGCTCTTTCTTCTGCAGGTTACGCAGCATTTCTCTTTAAAGTACCAGGTGCCGCACATGTGCCTCAGCGTCTTACAGAGTCCACCTTCCATCTTGTCTCTACATTCACTGAAAGCTGTAAAAGAATGACCAATCAATGAAATATATTCCTAATATGACATTTAAAAGAAATTTAAAAAGACAGCCAGCGAGTCAAAGCAACACCATCCTGCAGGTAATACCTAAGAGTTGAATTTTGACGTCCTGGCAGACCGGACCACCGCCTCCTGAATACTATGCTTACGCGCTGACACAAAAATGGCGGCTGTCGTAGGAGGATTTTTTTCATCATTTGTATGGATGCCAACAACTCTTAATTATTCCGGAATCTGATCCAAGACAAGCATGTTTGAAACCGGAAAATGTATATACGGAAATGTGTCTTATTTCTATAAGGTATTTCTACGATTTCATTTAAAATATTTTGATTAAATAAAATTTCCGGTTGAAAACATTCTTGTCTTGGATCAGACTCCGGAATAATTAAGAGAAGTTGGCATCATGCGTTTTGACGGTCCTTTGAATTTCAATACCAATAATTTCTTAAAGTTTTTTCCACCTTATTTTTCTGAGATTAAATAAGTTAAAGGAAACATCTAGAAAATACTGGTGTTTAAATTCAGGGGAACGTACCATCGCTTTAAAAAATCCACCTTCGACAGCCGCCATTGTTCTGTCAGCGCGCAGGCCAAGTATTCAAAGGGCGGTGGTCGGCCGATCAACACCATTGTTGAAGCGATTACATCCAACTACCCCGCAATTTTCGTAGTTGTTTACTATTGATCTAGCATTATAAGAAGGAAGTTGTTTGCTGTTTTAAGACGATAACATTTTAAGAAGTAAGTTCTTTGTTACTTCAAAGTAAAATATGAACTATAATTGTCTATTAAACTGATTTAAAACAAGTCAAACTCGGAAACCAAGCACTTTGGCTTAATTCTAGTTTGAAATATGTGTGGAATGAAATAATGTTCGTTTTATGAGAAATAAAAACGCGATGGAAAGAAAAGTATATCTTGAATATTTGAAGTGTAAAAATAAATTTTTCTAGTTTGTTTTTCTTACAAAAATCCTAAGAAAATTTAACTTTTATCACTGCCTCAAAAATATTCATATTTAATGACTAATTTTTAATTTTGCATCTGTATATCTCGAAAATTTTTACAGAATTCCACCCTCCACAGTTTATAAAAAAAGCTACGATTAACCGTACATGTTCAATTTATTCAGTTATTGCGATTATTTCATTTTCTTGATTAAAAAAAATGAAAATTTAAAATTTCTAAATCAGCCGTAAAAACAAATCCGAGATTTTTTGGTTGGAAGATAATCCTTCCGACGACTACTAGAAATCAATTTCATTGTCAATTCATCATCTTTTAAAAAGACAAAAGGTCTTGTTTAGGGTCTGTTTTATAATTACACTGACAAAAGGATACAACACATTTGTGAAACATTTAAAACATTGATAATCATAAATAAAATTTTTCACAATGAATTTACAAAGCTAGTGTACAATAGCCGAATGTATGTATACATAAAAAAATATACCGATACATAACTACGTCATACAAGTTATTGTTGCCAGCCCTTAAGCATTATCTATAGGATTTATACGATTATTTTTTAAATGTGCATGTACAATTCCGAAATATTTCGCGCGAATAGTTTGAAGAATATTGACAGCGTATTTCAAACTTAATTGATTATATCGTAAGACGGATGTTACGTGTTTTGTTTTATTTTAATTTCCTGAAGCGCAATAATTTATTATTAATTGGATGCATTCGTAAAAGTGAAGCTGCTTATTAGCGACACAGAAGATAAATAATACAAAATAACATAGTAAAACAAAGTAAATAAGTAATAAGAAAATAATTAATATACGAGGGTCGATCTAGAGATAAGGTTCTCAAAGAGCTCCAGCCGCACGGGAAATTGCGAGGCGAAATACGGTAACGGCGCTGTGTGCTGCCGTTCCTGCACTCGCGATTCCCCCAGCCGCGCTTCGCTGCGCCGCTCATTCTTGGCTCAACAGCCGTCCAAGATCGAGGTTCCCATTGTTGATCCCGCCAAGTGTGAGATTCGTTCCGTAATTCGCCTTTTGCATGCCAAAGGGACTCAGCCTGTCCATAACCGGCAGGGAGGACGACTGACAGCCGGTGTAACGTTGCTTCACGACAACGCCCGACTACACGTCTCCCGTCAAACCCAGGAACTTTTGGACACAATTTGGGTGGACTGTCACGCCCCACTCACCTTACAGTCCGGAACTCGCACCTAGTGATTATCACTTGTTCCACAAGTTAAAGGAACACTTGGGTGGCCAACGGTTCCGGAGCGACGATGACGTCAAAGAAGATGTGAAACGTTTCCTCAACGGGTTGGCGGCGGAGTTCTACGACATTGGGATACAGAAATTGGAGCACTGTCTACAAAAATGCGTAGAAAAATATGCCGATTATGTAAAGAAATAGAGCAAACTTTCTTCTTTCCAACAATGTAAATTTCTATGAGAATAAACAATGTTGTCTATTTGTAAATTTGATGGGAACCTTATTTCTAGATCGACACTCGTATATTAAACAAGAGTGGTGAGTATATGTGTTTTTACACTGTTATTAAACTTGGTTTTTACATATAAAGATGGAATTTTGTAATGGATTTTCCACCCATTTCCTGATAGGCTAAAATTATAAACATGATGTACACAGGTGTGTTACCGAAGACAATACAATACAGTGTGTTTATAAAGTCCCGGACCCATTTTGATGTTTAATAACTCATAAAATAATGAAGATATAAACAAACTTATGGCATTTATTGATGGATTAACTCATATATTTTCCTTTTCAGGTTTGAATATCTTTACTTTTGTAAATATCGTCTGCGCGTGTGGTTAATTTCAGATAGTTTCATTTTCCAGTCTAAATATCTGTACTTTTCTAAATATCGTCTGCTTATTAATTGCATTTTTTCTCTTTTGTTTTTGGCAACTATTGCAATGTTATGTTTACTTTTGATGGTGCACCACCTCATTGGGGTACCATCGTTCGTACTTCTTTGAATGACCATTTTCCAGGAAGATGGATTGGGCGAGGAGGTCCAATTCCTTGGCCACCCAGATCACCTGATATAACGCCGCTGGACTTTTTCCTTTGAGGATTTGTAAAGGACAATGTTTACAGGAGGAGAGTGTCGAACATTGATGACTTAAAAGCCAGAATTACAACCGCAATAGCCTCTGTGGATGCCGACATGCTTGCCGCTACCTGGCGTGAAATTGACTATCGACTTGATATTCTCCGTGCGACGAAGGCGGCACACGTGGAAGTTCATTGACAATGATCATGAAACTTTTTGAGTCTATCTAACCATTTATGTTATTAATTTTAATCTATCTTTATTATTTTATGAGTTATTAAACATCAAAATGGGTCCTGGACTTTATAAACACCCGTATATTAATATTTTTAGAACTATTTGTAACTTAAAAAATTAATTTTAAGACCTGTTTCCGTTAGCCAACCGAAGTGATAAATCGCCAAATAATCTTTATGGTTACAACTGTTTACGAGCAAAAACAATGTAATACAAGATAATCATGTGCCAAATCACTCTTTCCGAAATAGGCCCCTGGCTGTGAAACTGCAACAACGAAATAGTTTAAACACAAAAAAGTAGAAAATGTAAAATATATATATGTAGAGAAAGAGTGTAATAATTTTTTTTAAAAGTCTGTTTTATCATTTAAAAGTTTAATTTTAATTTGACTATAAATATAAGTTCAGAAACAGTTTAGAAATTCTGAATGGATAGTTTAAATGATGATTTTTTTATAGCCCGTTGCCATATCTGAAAAAGAAACAGAGCAAAAAAAAAAATATTTTTTAAATAAATTAACTTGTTACTACGTGCTTTCTGTTAAGCGTAAATCAAAGCGGTGTACTTTCAATAAACGGGGACCACGCCAAATTAATGTACTGTAACGGAAAAGCTTTGGAAATACATGAATCGCATTCATGAAATTAGGTGTGATTTTTAGGATAAACACTGAAAAGAGTGTTTTTCTTTAAAACTTATTTAAAATTTTAGTTAAAATTGAGATAAAAATACTTTGAAGTTATTATAAGGAAGAAAATTCAAAAATAAATAATATATATATTTTGTTTTTAAGTACACATTTTTAACAACGTATTCACCCATTCTGGTTTGTAAAATAAAATGAATGATTTATTCTGCGATCAATTTAAAGAAAAGGTAAAAAGTATCGTCATTATTGTTACTTTAAAAAACGATTTCATACCGTCTTAAATGGAATGAATTTGCTATTTAACCTGACTTTCGGGAAAGTAAATCTCTTTGAAAACTTAACTCGTAGTTAAAAGCGTAAATTCAGCAAATAATGAGACACAAATTACGACATTAATATTCTTAGATGACCTTCTATTCTTCTGTAAAATAACGAAATTACTTAAAGATTTTCGCTCTTACTGTAATAAAAAACATTGACCTGGAAGTAATTTAAATTCATTGACTCGAAATCATGTTTGTTATGCGTTTCTTATCGATCGTTATGTGAAGTAGTTTCACAGATAAATGCTTATCAATTATGGGAGAATATTACTGAAATTTTTCGAATGATATGTAAATCAGATACCAAAGTTTTTATTAATGTTGTGGTTTGTGAAAAATTCAAACTCATTGGAGAATATTGTGAAAAATAAATTTGAATTACCCTCAACACTATTTAGTCAAAAACTGATTCGTAAAACAAAATATATGATTTATTCTATAAAAGAATTAAAGGGAGACAACAAAGAATATTATCGTTAGATTAAGTATTAACACAATTATTCTAATTGGTAAATAATTCATATGCGTTGTAATTTTCCAACTGAGTGTAAAAGTGTCCACGCAAGGATTCGAACCAGGGACTTCTTGGCTTAAGCAGCCAATGAGCAATTTGGACGAGTCTAGAGAGCACATTTCATCCAGCTAACCTTATTGATCATGGCATACGTATTCAGCGTTAACTGGAATTCCATAACCTGTGATTTATTCTGTTAAGCTGTTTCACATACAAGATGCCATGATCAATAAGGTTAGATGGGTGAAATGTGTTCACCAGATTAAGCAGCCAACTGAGATATTTGGACGAGTCTAGAGAGCACATTTCACCCAGCTAACCTTATTGATCATGGCATACGTATCCAGCATTAACTGGAATTCCATAACCCGTGATTTATTCTGTTAAACTGTTTCAGATACAAGATGCCATGATCAATAAAGTTAGATGGGTGAAATGTGTTCACCAGATTCGCCAACTGAGCTATTTGCCAGATGGGTGAAATGTGTTCACCAGATTAAGTAGCCAACTGAGATATTTGGACGAGTCTAGAGAGCACATTTCACCCAGCTAACCTTATTGATCATAGCATACGTATCCAGCGTTAACCGGAATTCCATAACCCATGATTTATTCTGTTAAGCTGTTTCAGATACAAGATGCCATGATCAATAAGATTAGATGGGTGAAATGTGTTCACCAGATTCGCCCAGGAAAGCTCAGTTGGCAGAGCATTGGCAGATTAGGCCAAGAGGTGTCTGGTTCGAATTCTGGCGTTGAAATGTTTCCTTCAGTTGGAGATTTTCAACTAATATTATCGTTACTTTAAAGAAATTTCATAAAAAATAAGTGTAATGATTTTTCTATTTCATCTGACACTCGGAAAAATAAAATTTTCTGAAAGCTTAAGGCAGTATAACCATAAGAAAAACATTTGTTTTATGAAAAATAATTTTAATTTACATGTTACTAAAATAGACGTAATATAAAAAACAAATGTACAAATGTCTTAAAAACTTTAAAACACAAGACCTTAGTAGCACATAACTCTCCTAGCGCTTTCGGCTCTAAACTAAGCCATTATCAAGGAACTTCGATCAGCGGAGACCAAAGCACAGATGTTGTTCAAGACTAGAACTCAAAATGGACATGCGCCGGCAGATGGACCCATTGTTTGAGAGGGGGAAACACAAATCACGACACTTTCGGGAGACCATACTTTTCCGTAACTCGGAGCAGTTCGTACCAAATGCTTGGAATTTGGTATGATAATACATCATTGCAACAGTTATTTTAGTAACGTGTTAATTACAATCATTTTTCATTAAAAAAAAAATGTTTATCTTATTGTGAAAAAAAAAAAGGCGAATATTTCGTTTCGATTTTTCTTTTATTATTAAAGTTATTTTGGCTTAAGGCAGTTTTAAATTACTACTCAACTATGCGAAACTTTCTGACACATTTTTAAATGTAAAAGCATGACACATGCAGACATGATTATTGGAGTGGTTTCGAATCGAACAGTTTTTTTTCGATCAGCGAATTACATCTAGAGTTATAAGCGATCGTTGCCTTAAGGAAGACAGTTTGTTCCCTTTCCTGTGCCCTCACGTCTTACAATTCTGTTCAAAACGACCTCTTTGGAAGCGTTTTCTGAAAAGTATTCTGCTTTCACAGAAAAAGGAAAAAAACTGTTCGATCACAAAGTTTCTGAATGACAGTACCCACCAGTGTCTTGCGTTTGAGAATAAAAATTAATTTAAAAAATGTGTCAGAAAGTAGCCAATTTGAATTTGAGAACAATCTTTACCTTCAGACAATTTATTTATTTTATCAAAATCACTTTGACCAATACGTATTTCTTTTTATGGCTTATTTCAAATCATAATATATTTAAAATATGTAGTATATTATCCTTTGCATTTTAACTCTATGACTAATGGGATTTTTAAAACAAAAGTTCTATAAAACATTTTTTCAATTTTACTAGTTTGTGTTTCACGTGGAAATTGCGGATTACACAGTCAGAGGGTTAATCGCTATTTAAAAGTGTAAATTCAGCGTCTAATAAGAGATAAATTACAGCTTGAATATTACAAGATCAATTCCTACTCTTCTTATTAATCCTTTGATAAGGAGCGTTGTTTTTCAGAATTTTTAATCTTTTAACACCGGTAAAATTACTGGTATGAGGACTAATCTGAGATTTTGAGCACTTTTAAAATGACGTCACGTATCTGCAAAGCCATCATGTATGTAAAGTTAAGACTGAGCAGGATGAATGGAAGAAATTTCTCAAGTCGAAAAATGCTGCTTGGTACGACTGATATACTTTTTCAATGCTGGAAAAGGAAAAGGCTAAACCAGAGAAATCACAAAGTGAAATTGAAACATAATCGAAACGACGACGGCGGTTAACCAGGTGAAGTGTAGACCCAGAGTCTAAAACGCAAGCTTCTATCAGTTGGGTGGGTGGACATAATCGGCGGATAATGGAACCTATGAATAACTTTATTTACTTAACTGTATTTTTAATTTTTAGGCGAACTTCTGTTTTGCGAAAACGCCGCTGGAAGGGAAAGTGGCGCTCATGCAAGATAACAAATTTTGCATATGCTGCGCACGCAGCGCTTTGGTGTTTTAAACACCGATCGCAGAAGAGGAAAGTGGTGCTAGTGAGAGCTAATAAATTTATCACGTACTGCAAACTTTAAGCCACAGAGTTCAGAGAATTCTCTGAACTCTGTGGTTCTAAGTATAATAGCTCTGCGTATACGCGACTCTCATCGCAAAAGGATTAAGCAACGGAATTACTCAAAGTTTTTCATTATTACCGTAATAAAGAGATCAGCTCAGGAGTAAATTTAAATCCAGTGGTTTAAAATCATGTTTGTTATGTGTTTCTTATCGATCGCTATTTCAAAGAATTTTACAGATAAATACTTATGAATTTTGGCAGTGCATTAATACAAACTTTTCAATTGATATAAATCAGATACAAAAGTTATTACTGATGTAGTGGTTTGTGAAAAATTAAAATTTACTGAAGAATGTTTTGACAATGTAACTTACCTTACATTTCATACATAAAACTACTATTTAATCCAAACCTATTTCAAAGAATTTTACAGATAAATACTTATGAATTTTGGCAGGACATTAATACAAACTTTTCAATTGATATAAATCAGATACAAAAGTTATTACTGATGTAGTGGTTTGTGAAAAATTAAAACTTACTGAAGAATGTTTTGACAATGTAATTTACCTTACACTCCATACATAAAACTACTATTTAATCCAAACCTATTTTATAAAACACAATAAATGATTTATTCTATGAAACAATTAAAGGAAAAGAAAAAAATATCTTCATTATCCTTAATTTAAAACAATTTCAAAACAATTTAAATGGAATGAGTTCGCTATTTAACCTGACACTCGGAAAAAATAAAATTTTCTTAAAACTTAATTCTTACTGAAAAGCGTAAACTCGCCAAATAAGGGGACGGAAATTACTGCGTGAATCTTCCTAGATGACTTTCTATTCAACCGTTAAATAAGTAACTAAAATTGTTTCATTACTTCTAAAATAAAAAAAAGTATCTTCATTATCGTTTATTTAAAACATTTTCATACTATTTTAAATGGAATGAGTTCATTATTTAATTTAGCATTCGGAAAAAGTAAATTTTTCTGAAATTCTAATTCCTGTTTAGAAACGTAAATTCAGCATAATGAGAGATAAATTAGAAGGTGAATATTCTTTAATCACTTCCTATGCTCTTATTAAATAATGGAATTAAAATGTTTCTTTATTAGCAACAAAAAATCTTTATTATCGTTATTTTATAGCAATTTCATATTTATTTCGAATGAGATGAGTTTGCTATTTAATCTACTCTTAATTTAAAGTAAACGTGCAACTTATTTCTCATTTAAAAGAGTAAATTCAGTCAATAATGGCACATTAATTACGGCATAAATATCCTTAGATGACTCCCCGTTCTTCTGT
The DNA here is from genome assembly GCA_963931845.1 of Maratus michaelseni. NCBI lineage: Eukaryota > Metazoa > Arthropoda > Arachnida > Araneae > Salticidae > Maratus > Maratus michaelseni. Next base: position 100,233,540 of record OZ007597.1, on the reverse strand, counting down.
TAAATAACGGAATTATTTAAAGATCTTTGTTATTACCATTATAAAGAGCCTGGAAGTAATTTAAATTCAGTGACCTGGAAATATGTTAAATATTTCTTATCGATCGCTATTTCAAGCATTTTAAAGATAAGTAGTTTTTAAAACCGGTAAAGCACTCATACGAAGTTTTCTAATGATATGTAAATCAGATACAAAACTTTTTGTTGATGTAGTGGTTTGTGAAAAATTAAAAAAAACCTGTTAAATGAAGTTAAATAAAAATCAAATGACAGTGACCAATACAAATTATGTTTCATCATAAAATACAGAAAGCAGTTTAGTTCGGTGTAAATCAAAAGTATTTTGTATTAACTTATGATTATCTATGTACTATCTGACCACCCGGCGTTGCCCGGGTCCGTGATAAAACCTTAAATAACCCCCAAATTTGTTTATTTTATATATTTAATCCGATTTTGTATGGATTTATATTTTTAATGACAAAATCGCGAAATCGCAAGAAAGCATTTTCTTCTTTTTTCACGTAAAATCGAAAAAAAAAAGCTTTTGTTGTTTAAACCTTTTGAAATTTTTAATGACCATAAATATAAAGGTTTTACAGCCCGTGTAAAAATTACGTTAGGAATATTGTTATCTGGTTGTAAAATAAATATGTTTTCTTTTCGCTTTTCGTGTCGGGTCCGTTAACATAAAAAAATAGTATTCGTCGTCCGAACTCTCTGAAATTTTAATCGTTTATAAATATAACTGTTTAAAAGTCCTCTATAAAATTATGTGAAATTATATGCATATTAAATAGTGCAAACTTTACCCGAAGCTGAGAGTGACCGCGCAGAAACACTCCGTTATTATGGGTTTTCACCAAAATTTCTCAGATTTTATTAAAAAAAATATATATATATATTTCTTTTTGTCGGAACGTTTTGAAATTGTTGAATAATGACACATAAATTACGGCATAAATGTTCTTGGACGACTCCCCGTTCTTCTGTTAAATAACGGAATTATTTAAAGATCTTTGTTATTACCATTATAAAGAGCTTGGAAGTAATTTAAATTCAGTGACCTGGAAATATGTTAAATACTTCAGGTGATGTAAATCTGGTCTACCGAGATGCTCTAAAAATTGTGTCGAAATACGAACGTTTACTACCTTTTAGCGTAAGAAAAGAAAATGTTCTCGTGAGGCGCGAAATGACATGTGTTTGCCGGTATTTTTAAAAGGGTTAAAATTCATATTTAAAAACATAATTATACCGTCTATTAGAAGAAGGTTTCCTTTAAGAGCATATGTTTGGTTTGTCTGTATCACTAAAATTGCGTTCTTGAAGGGCGTTGGCGTAAGGGGGAAAACATTAACCCGGGAAAACGAAAACGACCCTTTTACCAAAAATGTTTTTCAAAGGGTTAACATCAATTTTATGTTTCGAATTCATTGCGTCACTTGAGACATAAGAGTGCGGTCTTTCAAAATATGTTTTTCGTTTTAAAATAAATCAAGCGGTTTAGTCGATAGAAGTTAAAACAGAATTGCGAAATAAACGCATTCTTCATTTAAATGGTTCATCATTCTCGTGCACTGCGGTAAATCGTGTTCTGGGCATGCGCGAGTGCTGAAAGGCTGCTGGCAAAGAAAGCGATGGGTTGTTAATCAGTTTTTAAGGAATATTTTGGTTAAGTATTAAAATATTAAAATTCTGAGACTCAGAGGGATCAGGAAAGGTCTTGGACTATCGTTACCTAAAATTGCAGGCTTCTAAGTGCGCTAGATTTCGCTAGCCATCGCACACACACACACATACAAACAGAACGGAACTTTCTTTTATTAGTATAGACAGATAAAAAGATAATGTTTTTTAAACAGAGATTACGCTCCTAATAAAATATTCAATTATCGCAGTAATCTTAATATTTTTATGGTGACAAAAGATGATATATTCGAATTTCGACGTGATCTTGTTCTTTAGCCTAAAATTCATGTGATTATTATTATTATTATTATTATTATTATTATTAGTTACAAATAAATAAGATATCACCTTTGGACTTTTTGCATTATATTTATTGACATTTCAGTTATATATTTAAATTTTTGAGTTTAAATAAAATGAATAATACGCCTTGTGCGACGGAGAGTACCTGTAGGCGCGCGTCGTGAACTTCCAATCGGGCGACTGTTTTTCCCCGGTCACAAGCATCTGAAACAAATTGGGTCAGCAAGTTATGAACGGAAATTAAATTCTTTGGAGCTTATACCAACATTTAGTTTAAAAAGTTGAATTAAGACAACATGCCAGTCATTTGATCAAAAAAAGGTAATTTTTTTCGCTTTTTTGTTTTAATCTTTTGCGACTCGAAAAAATAATTAATCAATGACAATTACAATTTTCGGTGATATAAGCTTTAGCAAAAACGCATACCTTTCTTTAAAAAAATAAAGGAAATCGGTCGAATAGTTGTCCAGAAAAATTGTCACCCAGTTGGAAAAGCATGGTTTCGAGACGCCTTCGACATGGTTTTTTAGGGTTCCGTACTTAAAAAGTAAAAACGGATCCATTATAAGATTACTCTTGTGTCTGTCCGTCCGTGTGTCACAGCCCTTTTTCTTGTAAACTGTAGGACGTGGAGAGTTCAAACTTGGGAAAGTTATAATGCCTTTTTACCCACATATTTTCAGATTATTAGTCATTCACAAATATGTTTAGGAAAAATTTAGGGGGCTAATTAAGTTACATGAAAAAAAAATTCTTGTTGTATATCTCGTGGGGTATAGTATAAAAGATCTCGTAATACCGAACTCAAAAATATATTTGTTTTAATTTTAGGTATTATATTTTCAGCGATATAGATGAAAATGCACTGTAAAAACAGGTAGAAAATGCACTATAAAAATATGTTCCCTCCCCTCTATTTCCGAATCTACTGGAACTAAACTTATGAAAAAAATATGGATAGTAGGAGCTTATTTAAACCTTGCAGGTGAACTATAACGATTTTCCTAGTTATCATAGTTTTTGAGAAAAACTCATTTTTCCGTTACACACAAACTTTAATTTTGGGCGGTCAGAGGGAGAGTTGACGGGCGTTTGAGGCATGTTTCGATGCAGAATCATCCAAGGATATCTGTTAATGATTTTTCAAAAACAAATGTCAGTAATTAGCAGAGATATTAATTAAGTTAGTTAAAAAAATTCTTCTTATATATCGTGTAGGGTATTGTTCGAAAGATCTTTATTTTTAGGTATTATTATATTTTCAGAGATATCGTCGAAAGTATACTGGAGAAATATGTCCTCCTCTCCCCCCCCCTCGCTGTCTATTTCCGTATCTACTGAAATTATGAAAAAATTAGGGGTAGTAGGAGTTTATTAATTAATAAATTTAATGTTCTGAATCCTTTGACCGCGAGTTATACTCGCACTTGACTAATTACTTTTTTAACATCGTTTCAAGATGCATTTTCGACTTGTTTTTAAGGTTATTTTATTCGACATGGTTTTGAAACGCGTTAAACTTCGAGTGTAGAGAGCTACGCGTAGAAAGCCGTATTTTAGCTGCAGCGGAGTTACTTTCAACGAACAAAAATAATCGCAAGGAACTGAAATATCACGACATCGCTTTAGGGGAAGATTCTACAAACTTGATGTAAAAAATGTAAAAAAAGGAACAAAAATGACCCATAGAAGTAGAATTTCCCCTTAAATCATATCAAAAGTAAATAAATATGTAATTTACCTCAACCACATTTTTCAAATTTTGCCTTGACGGATAATTTTTAATGTTTCGTATAATATTTATACCGTTTTACTAGTTACATAAAGCTCCATTAAAGAAAGAAAAAAAAAGAGCTATGAAAGTCGGTGTATCTATTGGAAAAGTTATGCATTAGCATACATGAACAAGTAATTTTGAAACAAAATATCAAAATGACTTTCTGTTTCGCAATCGACGACTTGATTGTGATTGTGAAGAAACATTCATGTTATTAACATTGACTATTTATTTATTTATTTATTTACTTAATGATCACTAGTTGGCATACCTCAGAGAGACTAGTTTTGCTCAACAGACTGTTTTTTCAATGACAAGCTTTATTCCTATCCACATTCAATTTAATCTACGTTGTTGTTAATAAAGTGCCTTCATAAATAGTAGCGTTACGACGTATGCATATAGAACTGAAATGCGTCGTCAGGCATGTCAACCGCTCAACCAATTTCTAAAGAATTTTTAACACTCTCGACCAAGAGAGTCCTGTAAACACTACGGCATGTGGCGATACCGCCACCTGACCATCCCCACTTTCCCAAGAAAATAAAGACATAGGTCACTGCGGTTTGCGGTGGAGCCCACCCTCTTGGGACACCACCATATCACACTTGGGGACGAGCCAGAGTCCCCCAACAGCTTCCGGAACCAGACACCCATAGGGGAGCTGGGCCACCGGCCTTCCCTGAGCCGCACTTACTGTACCGCCGCCATCGAACATAGAACACCTACAAAGGTTACTACTGGACTCGTCAGCAGCGCCGAACGTCATACGCATATAGCAAATGCTCAGATTTGCTCGATGCTTTATGCATTTATGCAGCTTTTGGCCAAACTACGGCAACCCTCATTCCAGAACTCAGCTGTACATGTAAAATTAGATGACGGAGACAAGCCAATAAGTATTAGCTTAGCGATAATTGTAGGCTTTCCAATTTTGGTTTCACAAACCTTCGACCAACAAAATGTTAATTGTTTGTAAGTCGCCACTCGTTTCTCTATGCTCATCCTCTATGTTCTCGTTAGGCATATAGATTCGCAGATAATACAACAAGAATAAATACAACAAGAAAACTACAGTTTTAGCTGGACTATATAATATAGAACCTTTACAGATTAATTTTAAAAGTAGTAAAATAATTTATCCATCTACATTTCATTCCACATACATTATCCGTGAATCAAATGAATCTATATGCGCAACAGAAGCATGTGAAATGAATAAGCCTTCTTTGAAAAGCTGATTCCCGAGCCTAGAGATTAAGCGCGAGATGTTGCATAAATTTAAAATTTAGATGAAATAATTCACGTTCATAGATGATCATTTTTGTTGAATAATTTGCTTTTGTGATACATGATATCTCGTCATATTCGTTTATTAAGTACGTATCTCAAATTTTGTGCAAAAATAGTTTATTTATCATTACAGATGTTGAGAAAGCCACCGTTATTTTGTGTACGAAACTAGTCGGTTTGCTTATCAAAAGGTTTTTAAGCCTTTATGTTTACTGTAATCACTTTAAGATTATGTTTTTATTTTAGTAGTACACATTTATTCAAATAAATAACATTCTAAAATTCGTTGAAGTGAGAGTTTTTTCATTAAAAATTGTACACAAACAGACGAACGTTCAGGCAAAATAATAAACAAACAACGAGGCATATAAACTTTTCATCTAACAATGGATCCACTTTTGGTGAACCTCGCACCTAGCATTGAAACCTGGTGCATTTGATAGGCGTATAGAATAAAGTTTATAACATTTGATAACATTTGTCTGCAAAAAACGTATTATGCAGGGTGGTTATAATATAAGTTGGAGCTGTCTGTAGCTTGAAACCAAATTCGGCACACTTACTATTCGAGAAGGGGAAAAAATGGAACGATAAAAATAATAGTTGCAATAATCGCCGACAGATGGTTCTACGAGTCCTGTCGGTGCAAACGCCGTTGTGTGCTGTGGAGGTGTCGCAAACCTGAATGACTTAAAAGACCGCATATCACAACATGTGGGAAACATTACTCCTGATACGCAGTAAGCATGTCATGGACAGCCTGGATTGTGTCCTCCTGCACAATGGCCACGTGGAACCTGAAGATGATCGGCACCGCCACGCGAAAGCGTAACCACATTCACTCTGACACTTTCCAATAAATTTGGTTTGTCATGCGGTTTTACGTCTTAATTCTTTGTTCTTGTATTACACATTACATTTCACACTCAAAAGCGCCATCTGTCAGCGATTATTGCAATTTTTTTATTGTTCCATTCTTTTCGCCCCCTTCTCGACTAGTATATGTACCGATTTTGGTTTTATTCGGGTTATTTCTTCAAGCTACAGACAGCTCCAAATAGAGATACTTATATTATAACCACCCGGTATACAATGGCGGTCAAAAGCTTCCGGCTAGCAATAAATTATTGGTTAATTCGTAAGTATACCCATATGAAGAGGAATCTCAAAGTGATACTTATACATTTTATTGACATAATAGTTAGGAGCTTATTTATGGAATAACAAATAAATATCAATAAATTTAACTGACAAAATTAATTGCAAAGGAAAACGCATGTTCTCAAAAATTTCCGGCCATCTTGGCAAGTTTCGAAAACAATGGTGTTATAATAGAAAATAACAGTGATCAACAACAATATGTATAATTAGTATTTTGTCGTCATACTTTTAACAGTAAGTACTGCGGCGCAGCGACGTGCCATTGATTCAATGAACGGTTGAATATCATCTATGGTAAGTTTTTTCCACTCTTCTTGGAATTTTTGGGAAAATCCTGCCTAATTGGAATATTTATAATTCCGCACACGTTTGTTAAGCTCGTTCCAAAGATTTTCTATTGGATTCAGATCGGGTAATTGGGTTGGCCATTTCAAGAGCAGAATTGTTTTGTGCGAAAGTCACTGCTTGACGAGCATGCATGTATGCTTTGGGTCGTTATTATGCTGAAACAAATAGTTGCGATCATAATTTTTCCACCAATAAGGCAGCAAATGATCTTGTAAAATATCCGTATACATTGCCCCATTTATCTTGCCGCGGATTTCAACTAACGGACCGACACCTTTTCCAGAATATGCTCCCCACAGCATAACGTGTCCTCCTCCATGCTTCATTGTAAGAATAACATATCTGGAATCATATCTTTTGCTGTTAGGTCGTCGGACGTAGTCCCTGCCATCATTCCCCAAAAGGTTGAACTTAGATTCATCAGAAAATAAGTATTTTTTTCCAGTTTTCACTTGACCAGTTTTTGTGTTCCTTGGCAAACACCAGTCGGCCCGCTGATTTATTTCCAACTTATGAAAGTTTTTTTTAACACCGACTCTTCTATAATATCCTACGTCACGTGAGCGTCTTGACACGGTAGACCGACTTACTTCAGCAATATTCTCACTCCTTAAATCAAGGGATATTGCAGGGGCATTTGTATGCGGGTCCTCAACTGCTTTTCTCCTGATAATTCTATCCACACGAATAGTCGTTTTTCCAGTGTCTCCCGGACTGTAACAAGTCCTGAAGGCCATGGTCATCTTTATATTATTTAAAATATCGTTCACAGTCGATTTTCCGATCGATAACTTTGCCGCAATCTTACGAGAGGACTGGCCCTTTAGAGACAAAAAATCACTCGTTTACGAACAATAATTGTGGAACTTTTCATTTCTGAATTTTATCTACGTTATTCACATTGATTAATTAACAAACACGGTCAAAAAACACTTTACCGATAGCAAAAACTAACGAATGACGAATTGCCGAATTTCGAATACCTCCCCTTTGCATCAAGTGTCTTCAGTATCCAATCAAAATGATTACGTGATCAGAGATCATTTGCACATTCCTAACTTTTGGAGGAATAGCGCTTCTTCTTCGCTGAAACGTTCTGGCAAACAAATCAAAGAAACTAACTGGCCGGAAACTTTTAACCGCCTCTGTATATTTTTGTAAACATGTAATTTTAAATTAATGAATTTTTAATAGTCACTTTCGTGCCAGAAGCGAGTTAAGTCGTCAAATATGGCGCTACCAATCCATACCAGTACTCACACATACCAGACGACTATGACATTCGACTAGGGTTGTCGGGAAATTTTTTTATGGTAACGAATAAAGCCAATTTCACGCCGCCTAAAATGCAATTGTAATTTTGTTATCTTTTCAAAATGATATTCGTAGCTTCTTGAAGGAATTTCTTTGTTTCAATTCTGATTATTAACTAATTTGCATTTTAAAGTTTTTTTTAAAACTTTCATGTTAATAGTCGGAAAAGTAGTCTCAAAAGTTCCATTTTCAGAAGTTATGCTGCTGTGAAATCAACAAGTAAATACAATTTTTACAGACACATTTTATCGGTTCTTTAACTTTGGCTTATAGGGTTTTCAACGCATCAGGTCTTGATGCTTGGTGCAAGCTTGACCAGATTGGGTCGTTTGTAAGTTCAGAAATACACATGACTTAAAACTATATTAAATTTAAATCTATTTTTATTATTTTCTTCATTATAAAATGTATCATCTTTAAAAAAAATGGAAACATTGGATAAAAAGAGTTAAAAAACAAATTAAAAACAACTGGTGAATTTATTTAATCTTAAACTTAAGGACTATTAATGTGGTTGCAATAGTTCTTCATCTGAACTTCGCACTGCAAAGCAAAGCACATATTTAACTGAGGCTTGTGAATTGGGATGTAAGTTCGATGATTCCCGCACAATGGAAATTTGATGATATGTATTTTCATCGTGAGAAGAAAGTAGATGTGCCAGAGCTTTCGTCTCGATCAGTCGGATTGGGAAATTGTCTCTTTGTAATTTTATGCCGGTTGGTGGACCGCGCAATTAACTAATTTCTAAACCCGACAGACGGTCGGATAAATTGGTGTAACGTTCTCAAAAACCAGATGGTTTCTAAGTGCTAATAAACATTCTAATTGCATCTGCCGAGTCCCATATGGGCACTCGAAAATCTTACAAAATCCAGCTGGATGACGTTATAAACAATTTTAACGAGATACTTATTTTCCGTGCCAAAGTGGATTGGTGACAGTCAGTGGCGTAGCCAGGATTTCCTTTCGGGAGGGGTCCAGATTTTTTTTCAGCTTATATCTATAGTAAGACTTGCCAAGATAATATCGCAAAGAGGGGTAAAAAATTCCGTGTTAGACAGTTTTTCGTCTTATCAGGTGTATGGCATTCTTTTCTATTTGACGAATAAATATTTCCGTTTAAGTCAGCATTCCGTTATAGGCAGGTTTCGTTTCCACAGGATTTGCTGTACATATAAAAATATAAGTTATGTATGTAATATGTATTTAGTAAAACCTGTCTATAGCAGATTCCTGTTTTAAACAAAAGCATTACATGGTCCTGATATGGATAACCATACAATTAAATTTGCTGAAAACCTGCCTGAAACGGGCTTTTTCACCGTTCTTCTGTGATTCCGATTTCGTCTTGTCAGGTTTTACCCTACTTATAAATACAGTAAGGTCTGGAAAAGTGGATACTTCCTATAACGGAATCCTATCTCAAACGGAAAATTTTAGGGATCCCGACGAAACGCCTTATTGAAGTATAGTGCGACAGGATTGACTGTGTGTGATATGCAATAGAAGTATTTCGAGTAATTTTAAGAATTTAGATATTTCCTTATCAATTTCTTAATTTAAAAAAATAGCATGTGTAAAATGAAGTAAGACCAATCTATAATTGTAGCTAATTATACAATGAAGTTACATTGATATTTACCAAAGAAAAAGATTTTACAAACACTATGGTATAAAACCAGAGCACACACTGAAGAGAATGCATTTAAATCAAGTTTCATATGACATAAACATTTGATTATTTTAAAGTTATGATCAAATGGTTAAGTTTATAACAGTATTTGGTTGAAACTGTTTTTTCAATTTTCATGTTTAATTTCTTGTCATTGAAATAAGAACTTGTGCTGTAATAGGTATACTGAATAATGAGTTGACATAATTGCCAATGCCGTCAGCTGTTGATTCACCATGGGAGTTTCTGAAATAAGGTTTTAATTTAAAAAAAAATCTTGTAATTTCGCCTACAGAAACTAGTAATGTAACAAATACACGCAACAAATATAGTTGATGTTGGGGAAAATAATTTTGTTACAATTGCCTAAAACAGCCATAATTCTTTTTCAAGTTTCACCGCTTTTCATACTAAAGTAAATATTCGACCTCAATAGTTGTTCCGATAATTGGTCGACATAAAAGATGTTAAATTTTTGTAAAAAAAAATAATTATGATGGATTAGCACATTTTGGGAAGTATTAGATTGCGTAAAAAATAATGATGGTTTCTGCTATTTTAGTACTTTTCAACCAATTTCTTTTAAGTGGTTGGAAACAGTTTTAGAACGTACTCCAAGTTCAGCAACAATCTTTCAGACTTTGGTACGTAGATTAGCTTCAACCTTAGCTTTCAATTTCTCATTGTTAATAACCGAATGCCACATACGACATTCACATTCAAAACGCTCATTGCCATCATGAAATTTCTGAAAACAATGTTAAACTGTGAGTTCACAAGTCGTATTTCGGTCAAATAGAACGTTAAATTCAGATATTTTTCTGCAGGAATGATTTCTTTGGAATAGGTACACTGTGGAGTTCAGGGAAGGGGCGAGATTGCACTCCTAAGCATAAAATCTCAAATCTTCCGAGGGGTCATTTCGATGCTCCGGGGTGGATGCCCCACCTCCGCTCTCCTGAATTCAACGTTGTAGCGTGGTTGATATACAAGCCGTTTTCACCGATTTTCGCACCATTTTAAATTAGTAAAAAAATCGCACGAAATTCCCCAAAGTTCTACAACTGCCTTAAATATCCCTGTACAATAGCGGAAAACAAAATTATAATACTAAATAAGTAGGTAAAAACCTGTCCTTCAAAATAATATACAACAACGTAATATTCCATTAACAGTTTATTAAAAATAGCTCACGTTAAAAAGTTTCATAACAGGAATCACCATTATTTTGTACAAACCCAGATGAACATCAAAATCTTTCAATATCCCTCTGTTCTTTTCTTTAGCGTTTAACGAATAACGAGATTAGAAATAAAAATAACAAAAGGAGGAAGAAAATTGATCTTCCGAAATATTCTTCAAGTTTGACATTGAATCAGATGTATCTGATGGTCAACTTGACAAGGAATATGTGTAACTAAAGAAAATTGTGTCAGATTTTCCTTTAGCAAAGGACTGTGCTCTTTTGAACAGGTCAGAAAACTTTTGAACACCAGTCTCCTCTTCCTTGCTTATTGATTAATGTAAAGTTTCATAAAGCTGAAAAATGACATCATCAGCATGTTTTACAGCAGAAGTCAAATCACATTCAGATGCAGGTATTTTGAAAGTGGCAATGTATAACAGCATTGAATAAGAATTCACAAATATCTAGTCGAAGAATAAAGTGACTTTTTTTAAAATTTCAGCCAGCAGATTTAAAGTAAATGTTAATATTGCTCGATATAAAATTATAAAATGAACAAAGATAAGGGTCGCCAAACTATGATTAATGTGCTGTTATTGCATTCGTGTAAACTCGTCTTTACCCATAAATGTTGGCAACAATCGGGCCGATCGAAATCTCTGTTGAAGAAGTTTTGCGTTTAATCTAGTTACATTAAAATCTATGAAAACGGAATCGGCAGGGATCGTTAAAAAATTCCGTTGTAGATAGATTTACGTCACATCAGGTATACTTGTACAGTTATCCTTCTGTCATCGAGACCAAGAAATGTTTTCGTTTACGAGAGAATTCCGTTTTCACAGAAAATCTGTCAAGAAGGATTCACAACCAGAAAAAGTTCCATTTTAGATATGTTTCAAATCTTAACAGGTATAAATATGTAGCGTTGTTTTCGTTGAATTTTGAACTTTGGCTATTTAAGATAGCTCTCATCTTCACAGATTTTACTGTAATACATCTATGCTTTTCAAAAGTATACTATAGAGTGGATTCGTTTTAACAGTTTTAGAAGATACCTCACAAAATGGATGTGTCTATTACAAAAACCTGTCTTAAACGAAAAAATTTCATAACCCCTGCGAAAGACATACCTTTAAATAATACTTTCTATGTCAAACACCTGTCTAAAGCGGAATTTTTCATTGTTTCTTTGAAATTCCCTCTTATCAGTTTTTAATATTATTGTATCTATGACTCAGTAAACCAGTTCTTCATTCGGGGTTCGGGGGGGGTCCGGACCCCCTGGACCCCCCCCTTGGCTACGCCACTGGTGACAGTTTAGCACTAAACCTTGTTAATAAGACCCCAGATATACCACATGGTCATCCAATTAAAAAACTCAGACAACATGAATCGAAGCAGCCCCGTTTTTAGATGTGCTTTTGAAACGACAGAGTTCGGTCGCTTTTGGTTTTAGCACCGAAAAGTGTGTGGGGGCGCCATGCTCCTAGAAACTCTAAGACATTAACTTTCATGTAAAAATATTTGTTGTGTGGTTTGTGTGTGTTTGAATGTATTGTAAAATAAAAGTGATTAGAAAAGAACTCGTAGTTCTCCATTAGTAATTAAGATTACTGTTTGTTTAAGAAATTTTACGGTACAGTTGGTTGTCAGAAGCGCGATGCGAGTTTGTTTAAGAAAGTTTTGAAGGAAATACACACACACACTTGGAGTTCGGAGATGAAAGTAGAAGAGTCTTCGTTTGTGATTGAAGAATAGACGAATAGACGCGTCAGCGGAAAGAAGAAGCGAAGCAAGCATTCGTCTTATGAGAGAAGTATAATCGCGCCAGCGAAGAAATTAGCTAATCATTAGTTAAGAAGACCCACGAAGAAAAAAACAAGCTCTGTTTTTTTTTGAGAAAAAGTGGTGGATGAAGCATTTGTTTCGAGAAAAAAGAATTATCCTGGACATTCGTGGATCAGAAGGAAAGAAAGAATCTTGTTGTTGGGACATCCCTTTAAGAAGAAGAAAAAAACGGAAGTTCCGATATTTCTAGTGGATAGTTACGGATTTTGGAAAGGAAGGAAGAAACACGAAGCAAGTATCGGAGGTCGTCGCCCTGACTGCCCGTTTGACAAGTAACGGACCTGAGATGTTATTATTATTATTATTAAAACACAGACCAGGCCCCTACCTGCCGGGCATTATGCCCAGCTTAACGAGTTTGTATACCTGGCTGCGGGGCGAAATTCGCCTAATCTCCTCATAGCGGAGATCCACCTGATTAGCTTCTTGGGTGTCCTTGGCTGCAACGCTATTTCGTGAGAGTTACTTGGTTACTGTGTTGGCCGGTTCTAGTTTGTTATTAATTATGGGTTTCTGGGTATGTTGTCGAATAAGGAAAGGGGCTTGCTTTCGGGCCATATTCACACTGACTATGGTTGCTAATATAGACAGGTTTGTATAATTCAGTTTAAATATTTGTGTTTCCGCTATGTATTACATCTTGTCTGTAATGTTCTCTAGTGGTTTGCTACAGTTTCTCTGCTTGACAGCTCATGGCATCCAGCCAACCTCGCTGAAATGGCAGACTTAAAATAAAAAATTAAATTAAAAAAAAGAAGAGAGAAAGGAATTGGTCTCGTAATTTAGAACCTTGATCAGGTGACGAGACCTTCACGTGACTAGGCACCTCCAGAGGTATAATTCAAAGGGAACTTGGAGGACTTTGCGCCCACGACGGATTTTACATGCACCAGGCGCCATTAGCGTACATGGCTTCGTTGAATTTTTTTTTTTTTTTTGACCTGAGATGTTGTCCCCCTAACAAGAAGTAAAGAGGAAATAAAGTTTTGGTTTCGAAGATCTTGCAGAAGAAAGAAATTTTCGACCTCTCGTTGGTTTCGTTTTGAAAATTGCGAGTAGGCTAAGCTGTCTTGCAGAAGGAAGAAGTTTTCGACACCTCGTTAACGGAGTGGAAATAAGAAGTAAAGAGAAGTTTGCATCATCGGTTCAGTGTTTACGCACAGTGTGAAATATGTAGTGGGCAATTAATTTGCCAAAGGTTTTTGTGAGCCGTGAAAAGACGGAAGATTGTGCTAATGGATTTATTACTCATCAGAAGGGGTAAGTCAAAACTTTAAATTGATCTAAGAGTTTTTTAATTTTGTAATTTTGGGAAAATTACGGGTTGTTGATTTTTTTGGTTTAAATTCAGAATTTTTATAAGTACTGTTGTATTTGGGAGTGACTCAGCAATTATATTGTCTGTGATATATTTTTTTAGTGTATATATATATGTAATATATTTATATTTTATCTAAAGAATTTTTTTTTCGGGTAGAAAAAAAAACGATTTAGAATGGCGTTCCTCGGGAAGGGAAAAAAAGAAAATCTGGTACAATTAGTTGACGAGTTAGAAATTGTTCGTACAGGGAACGAAACTCGAAGCCAGCTAAAACATTTAATTATGGAATCTGACGATTATGATGAGGTATACGTGCAAACGGTTTATGAGACCATATTGTTAGCTGCGCAGGAAGAGTTAGAAAGACAAGAAAGTGCACAGGCCCGTTTAGAGGCAATAGCACGCAAGGATGCGTTGCATAAAGAGAGATTTCTTCAAGAGAAGGAATTAAAGGAAAAACAGATGCAGTTAGATTTTGAGCTTGAAAAACTCAGAATTGAGAAAGGTCTGCCCCAGGCCGCGGCAAGTTCAGCAAATGTTAATTCGCGTTCCCCTGATCATAATTTAAAGAAATTAATTCCGGAATTTAACCCTGAAAAAACCGACATTAGTCTGTATTTGGTTTTATTTGAACGCCAAGCAAAACGAGTGGGATACCGAAGGAAAATTGGGTCTCACATTTAATCGGCCTTTTACCAGTGGATATCATTTCAATCATTGCTAGACAGCCAGAAACTGAATCCGAGGATTATGATAATATTAAGGGTATTTTACTTAAAAAATTTAAATTAAATCCAGAAAACTTTCGTCAGAAATTTGTGAATCATCAGAAATTACCGTCTTTAAACTGGCAGGACTTTGCCTTTGAACTAAGAAATTATCTACAGGGATGGTTGGAGGGCCAAGCCATAACGAATTTCGAGCAATTAAAAGATCTGCTGGTAGTTGACCAGATCAAAAGACGAGCAAAGTCTGAAGTACGCGAACACTTTATAGATAAATGGCCTCTGTTGAAAACGGAAGCCGAAATAGTTGACCTATTAGATGGATATGAAAGTGTCAGAGCAGGAATAAAAAAATTTAAGGAGAATAAGTACGAGTGTGGGGAAGATAAGAGTAAATTACCGGACCCAGTACAAAATTCGGAAAGAAATCCGCGGTTTAACTCCAATGTTTCATCTCCGTACAATGCGAAAAATCAAGCTAAAGCATTCGAACGTAGGGTAAACCCTCGTTGTTTTCATTGTAATTCGCAAACGCATTTACGAAATTCTTGCCCAGAATTACGTCAAAATCGTAATTCTAGAGATGCAGTGAATCAAATAGAAAGTGAGGAAACGTTTGTAAAAGGTAGGGCTAGTCATGTTAGGACGGGAAGGCTAACTAATAATAATTTGCATACTAATCAAAGTAAATTCAGTAAAGATAAATTACCCATAGTTAATTTAAATGTTTTAGGAAAAAAAGTCCAGTGCATTAAAGATTCTGGAACGGAATTATCGATTTTCCATAGTAAGTTTGTTCCAAGTAAATATAAAACGGGAGAACAGATAGAATTAATTCCGGCCATAGGTAACATAACAAAAGCGGATCTTGTTAAAATTCCAATTTCTCTTTGGAGCGAAAATACTTTAAATTCGCCAAAGTTACATATTACGGCCGCAGTAGTCAGTAATCTAAACAGTGATGCGCTAGTTACACCATCCGTGTGCAAACGATTGAATAACCTGACGACAGTAGATTATGGAAGAGCGAATTGGGAAAATTTCCCGGAAAAATTGCGCACATCAAACTCATATGCAGAAAACAATCGCGAAGTTAAAAGGATTCAGAGATTGAACTCGATTAAAGAACGGCGTGTTAGCAAGGGCAAAATTGTACCGGAATCGTACAAAAATGAAAAAGTTAAGAGTTTGGATAAGGTTAAAACTGAGTTACGTTTAGAAGAAATTGAAAATTGTGGGCGAACCGTAACAGAAAAAACGGATAAAGTTACATTTTCTGGAGCAGAAAAGATATGTAACGTATCAGAAAATGAGTTAGTTAAATCGGAAAGTAATGGAGAAATATATCCAGGAGATAAGCTACCAGAAGTGAGTTCAGAAAAAAATGTCTCTAAAATGGTGACCTTATCTAAGGAGGTTGAGAAAATTAGAGAAAGGAAGGCTTATTCAGAGGGGAAAAAGGTTTCATTAGCTAACATTATACATTGTGTAATTTACCTGTTAATGATAATTCGTTGCTCTCCCTCGCGTCGAAAACAAATTGAGGAAGTCTTATCATAAGCATGAGTTTTGAAAGAGGAGCACTAATATATTTCTTTTTTGTTTTTGTTTTTTGTAGTCTTATGTGAAAAGTGAAGAAAACTGTTAGAGATAAAATAATCCTATCTCTGTTTGTATGTTAAATGTTGGTAAAAATATATGTTTTGTTTAAAAAAAAACAAAGGTTATTAAGCGTAAAGATTTTATTATATTTGTAAAAGTTATTGTATCCAAGAAATCTGGAAACTTGAAGTAAAAAGAGTATATTTCTATTTAGTTGGTCGAAAGATTTAGGATTATAATTTTCATAACAATAAATAAATTAAGTATATTTGTTTTATTATGGTGTTAAAATTCTTTAAATTAAGTATCCTTTAATAGAAATTCTTGTTTGTTGTTGTTAAAATATGTAATTGTGTGAACTAGAAGTTTTATTTAAAATACTTGTGATGGTTACTTTTAATACTGATTATATTAAAAGGAAGTCCTTTAACGAAATTACGGGATTGTCATGTTTACTGAAATGCATATATCATATTATTATATAATTATTGTTAAAATTGTATTGTGTTTATTTTGTAACTGCTGAATCCCTCCCATACTATTGGAGTACTTTTGGATATAAATGTTTTTAATTTTGAAAAAAAAAACTTTTAAAATGGGATTAGGTTGCTTTGTTTTGAATAAACATTGACTCCTGGATTAATTCTGTTTTGCACCATAGTTAGGAAAATTTTCCCTGTAAGAAAATTTTTCCTTGGGGCCCGGAGAAGCTGTAACGTTCTCAAAAACCAGATGGTTTCTAAGTGCTAATAAACATTCTAATTGCATCTGCCGAGTCCCATATGGGCACTCGAAAATCTTACAAAATCCAGCTGGATGACGTTATAAACAATTTTAACGAAATACTTATTTTCCGTGCCAAAGTGGATTGGTGACAGTTTATCACTAAACCTTGTTAATAAGACCCCAGATATACCACATGGTCATCCAATTAAAAAACTCAGACAACATGAATCGAAGCAGCCCCGTTTTTAGATGTGCTTTTGAAACGACAGAGTTCGGTCGCTTTTGGTTTTAGCACCGAAAAGTGTGTGGGGGCGCCATGCTCCTAGAAACTCTAAGACATTAACTTTCATGTAAAAATATTTGTTGTGTGGTTTGTGTGTGTTTGAATGTATTGTAAAATAAAAGTGATTAGAAAAGAACTCTTAGTTCTCCATTAGTAATTAAGATTACTGTTTGTTTAAGAAATTTTACGGTACAGTTATTGGAAATGTTATACCGGTTTAAATTATTATTGTAAATATTTTATATTCTAATCAAGACATTAAAACTACAACCTAATTAACTTTGAAAACCGTCTGGACTATTCATTGTTGAACTTAGACACCGACCCATTTACTTCATCTTAATATAATAGTTATACTTTCACATTCATACGAAGGAAAGACGACAAAATTCGTCACATTAATAAAATGCTATAAATTTCATAAGTAAGTGATGTCAATAAAAAATAAAGTCCTTCCGGCCTGTACCGGGAGGAAAAAAGTAGCTTTCTTATATCTTCGTTTTAAAATTTTAGCTAATGTTACTCGAAAGCAGCAAGCGAAAATGCAAAGGAACCGATTACAGAAGAATAGCTAATACCGAATTCGAATAAGTAATGCGCCAAATTATTGAGCTATAGCCAAGTTGGCTTCATTTATAAAGACTTATTTTGGTCGCCAAATGTCGCCAATTTTGGCGAGAAATTGGCGCTAACAGATATGAATATATAGTTTTAAGCGTATGATTGGGTAAATGATTACAACAATGAAAGAAATTAATTTCCGTGAAATCGCATTCACTAAAACTCATACATTAATCGTTGTTTTTTTGCAATGTGCTGTCTTGTAATGTGTTCAAAATGTCAGCCACCCTAGAATTTCAAACTGCTCTATCTCAGCCATTTTTTAAGATAGAGGCAGAATACGGCACAATATCTCGTTTAAGAGAAACGACAGAAATACACGGAACCACTATCCACCATACAGACTATATAAAAAAGATTAATGTATGGGAAACACATCCCGCGGACACCATAGAACCAAGAATAGGCCATAATTACAAGGACATAGTAATATATACGGACGGTTCAAAATTGGAAACAGGCGCTACGGGTTCGGCATTCGTAGCTTTCAAAAATGAACAAAAAATAAAAACATGGTCAGCTCCATTAAGGAAGTAAAACAGTGTTTTCCAAGCCGAACTACTGGCTATACTAAAAGCAGCAGAATGGGGAAATAGCACAGGGAAGGAATACAGCATTCGCTCGGACTGCATGTCAGCCATCCAATCACTCAGTAAACCCTTCAATGTAGTAAAATTAATCGATACAATACAAAAAACAGTAAAAGACTCAAACAATAAATTCAAAATTAGCTGGGTCAAAGCACATGTGGGTATCCAAGGAAACGAGGATGCCGACGAATTAGCAAAAAAGGCTGCAGAAAACCAAAGTAAAGAAATTCCATACCATCTAGAAAGACCGATATCAAACTTAAAAAGAAAACTAAAAGAACTCACTATCAAACAATGGCAGTTCGAGTGGGATTATGGGGAAACGGGCAGGAAGACATATGAATACTTCCCAAAAGTAGATTCTCGCAGAATCATCAGCTGCAATCTACTAAGTCAAATTTACACGGGTCACGGAGCATTCCCGGACTACTTACACAGGTTTAAGCGCAAAGACGCACCAAACTGCTCATGCGGGGAGTTGGGAACCCCCAAACACTATCTAACAGACTGCCCACTAACCCAAACACTACATCTGATCCACATCACACCGAACAACGAAAAAATATGGCACAACCAGTTAGCGAACAACAAACAAGTACAAACAAAAGGAAGAGCAGTGATGAGATGGTTAGTAGAAAACATCGATCTCATATCACAATAAATACACCTTCCCAGCAGCGAGATTCCTCAAAAGCATATCCCACTCTCAAAAGCCATCCATTTGGTAAGTATATTTTCTAATATATCTTTAAAAATTAAAAATTAAAAAAAAAAAAAGAAAAAAAAAAAAGTAGCAATGGAACCTCTTTGCTACGCCAAAAAAAAATCGATTTTTTTCAGCACTAGTGAGAAGTGGAAGTCTTCTGTGACGGACTGAATTTCACCAACTGATGAAGGCAAATAGCCAACAAAAAGTGAACAAAATAATTAAATGGTGAATGCACAAAGCACACCTGCCAAAGAAAGTTAATGGGGAAAAAAACAGTGTCAAATCAAGTGAATACAGCCTCATAGATACATGACGGACTAACGGCCACGGAAAAAGCCCCACTCCATTAGTGCGACAAGTTTCTCAAACAACAAATCAACAAGTTGCACAAAATTCAAAAGCAGTGATAACAGCCATTAGGATTCAATGGACTGATCGCAAAAAGCGTATTCACGAAGGGGAAAAAAAATCAAAATCCCCAATGCTTGGGTGAGATAAAGTGACAAAGACAACAAAAATGAGTGTGCAACATCCAAAAATGTGACAACCACCAGTAACAGAAGTTACAATGTGACAACCACCAGTAACAAAAGTTACAATGTGACAACCACCAGTAACAAAAGTTACAATGTGACAACCACCAGTAACAAAAGTTACAATGTGACAACCACCAGTAACAAAAGTTACAATGTGACAACCACCAGTAATAAAAGTTACAATGTGACAACCACCAGTAACAAAAGTTACAATGTGACAACCACCAGTAACAAATGTTACAACGTGACAAAACCCACGATAGTGACATAATAACCAGTGAAACTCTCGAAAGAAGACCAAGATTCAAAATGGGAAAACCAGCTCTAGCACAAGCTAGAGGTAAAAATATATCAAGAAAGAGACAAAAAACCAATGAATGATAGACAAAAAACAACCCACAACAGGGGCGAGCCTATAAAAACGCCAAAAAGCCTTGACAGAGACAAATACAACAAGAAGGGAAATCAGCCCATAAAAGAGGCGATAAACACTACAGCGACAACCCACCATGAACGTGACAAGCCAACAGACATGGTAAATATGTAAATCTATGTACGCTAATGGCACCTGGTGCATGTAAAATCCGTCGTGGGTGCAAAGCCCTCCAAGTTACCTGTGAATAATACCTCTGGGGGTGCCTAGTCAGGTGAGGGTCTCGTCACCTGATCAAGGTTCTAAATTACGAGACCTATTAAATCTGTCAATTCAACAAAGTTAAACAGAAACCTTGAACCGGCAAACAAAGATAGCGGTAGCAAATCACAAGAGAGCAAGCACAGCAGCGATGTGAACAAATCAATAGTCAGGTGGATCACAGCCATGCTGTGATCAGGCGATTTCCGCCCCGCACCCAGGTACTAACCCGTTAAGCTAGGCATTCATGCCGGGCAGGTAGGGGCCTGGTTAGCGGTATATATAAAAAAAAAAGATAGAGGTAAAACAAAAAATGCTCCGGAATCCTTGTATCAAGGCCTGACAATTAATAAAAAATAAATTTGAATTTTTAAATTTTTTGTATATTTATTTTAGTTTTAAATCTTTCAGTGGCCACCATTTTGAAACAAGATGGCGGACCAAGCTGACCAACGAACTCGGTCGAGGCATTGGTGAGCATCAATTAGTTTAATACAAATTGATTTATAAATACGAGTGTTATCGTATGACATATATATATATAAATCAACATTTGAACGGAAAGTGGTTTTGGGGTCTGGGAGTCATGATCGGTGAAAATATATCGAAATTTTCCGGAATTGCTTTCCTCCGAACGGCTGCAATAGGTAGATTTATACTTTTTTGTATTGAAAGCTACCTAATACTTTTTTGTATTGAAAGCTACCTAATACTTTTTTGTATTGAAAGCTACCTAAAATATGTTGTGTGTATTGAAATGCATGGCTTTTCAGTAAACAAAGTAAAAAAAAAGGAGGAAATAAAAAAAGAACAGCAATCTTAATTGTCTGTAAAATTTTATTCGACTCTTCTTTCAGTTCGGAATAAATTTAATTAAACATTGTGCAAAGAAGAACAAATATTTTTACATCCGCTTTTGAAGTCATTAATTAAAATAATTACAGAACTTAACGGAGCAGAGATGTATTTGAAATAATTACAATTTGTTTTTATTTATTCGCTTTACTCATTAGTGACAAACAAAGGTGATTAATCAAAGGATTAATTTAAAAGCAATGCTAGAAAATGTGAAAAAAAATAATGAAGACGTTAACGTAAAAAAAAAAAAAAAAAAGATTTAGGAGAGAAGAGTAATTTATTTAGAAAAATGCCTGTTAGTTTATATTTTTATTATTTATTTTTTGGATAACTCCATTAACCAATTTGTTCCGAGACTTATTTCACGAGAGTTTATGTATTTTACACTCTTTTGTTTAACTCAACTTGGTTTTTGTAAGTAAAAAAATTATAATCGATTTTACACTCATTCTCTGATGCGCTAGAATGAAAACAAGTTGGATATTGTACGTCAAACGTGACAAATAAGGTGCGTTTGTACTATAACTTGTTTTATAAATATTCAGATCTTGGTGCAATAGCTGTCGCACTCTTATGCAAAAATACATGAATACAAAATTTATTCTATGTGCAGATTTTCATATTATAGATATTAATTTTATTTTATGAAATTAAGTTTCAATACACTTTTGCAAACAATTAATTACAATTCTGTAACATTAAAATTATACTATGCGCAAATATCCAATGCAAGAAAATGTAAAAAGAACATCGTTATTATTTCAGTGAAATGAATTATATCGTATGTTATTATGATATGATTAATTTCCGCAGTTAATTAAGTTGGCAAATTTTATCTTTTGTTGGCATTTACTGAAAATTCCAATGAGAAACTTAAGCCTAGCTTTGAACTTTTCAGAACTTGACATTCGTATTTAAACTCTTTTTCCATTTAATATCTACCTCTCCGGAAACATCTATCTAAAAACTATCAGTGGATTGTGTGATTGTTATAATAAAGCAGTTTTAGTACACAAATGCGGTTTTTAAATTCAGTAACGCGCAAATAATAGAATTCCATCTTAAATAAGACGTAATCACCATGGCAACCTAGAATCATTACCTATCATGAGATACCATTGAATTAATTACGTATGAAATGATTTAATAGAATGAAGAAAACCTTTATTAATATCTTTTTAAGTTTTGATTCGACAATAATAAAATTTGAAATGACTCGACAAAAATCTGCAACTATTCCGTTGGGTAGTGTTTGCGCTGTTATATGCGGACAGGCAGACGGACCAGATGACGGCTAGAGGTATTTATATAATTACGTTCGCACCTAAAAAAAAGAAATATGTATACAGGTGTGTTTCGATAACAATGCACCTTTTTACTATTTTTAGAACTTAATTCTCAATTAAAAAATTAATTTTAAGGCATTTTACTTCTAGCCAGCCACAGATAATAAATTGCCAAATATTGTTTATGGTTACAACTGTTTACGCGTTACCACAACAAGAGAGTTAATTATGTGCCAAACTACACTCGCCAAAATAGACCAACTGGCTGTGAAACGGTGAAACTGCAACAACGAAATATTTTAAACACTAAAAAGTAGAAAATACAAATAAAAACCAGTCGTTGGGGGCCACCGTAATACTTACCCATAATGGATATGCATAATATAAAATATCAAAATAAAACATGTGTAAATTATTTATAAAATGCATTGCAATTCGAATAAAATCGTCGCTTGATGACGTCATAAACTTTAAATGCCCCATTACTGAATTGCGTAAAAGAAACATCCTTATAACTCCAAAACTGATAATCCTATTAACTAACGGTTTACTGCGTGAGATTTAGCGTCTCATTTCCAATTAAAATATATCTTTGAATTAAAATTTGAATGAAATACAGGGTCATGAAAAATCGAAGAGGTCCAAAGAGTGTCCGAAGAGTGTCCAAATATCTCGGCAACTCATTATCCGATTGACTTCATTCTTTATACAAAATTTATGTTTTTTATTGTCTTTTACATTCACTCATTAAAATAAACAATTTCGAAAATTTTTATATACCTTTTTTCAGAACGAATATTTCGAAAGTCCGAAAAAAATAGTTCCGGATAATCGAGATTACTGAAATTCAATAAGCTTCCTTCCATTATTACATACTACATATACACCAAATGTCAAGGCTCTATCTCGATTTGTTTGGGAGATAGAGCGTTTACAGACACACAGAAAGACGGACGGCAATTTTTTTTTTCTAAAAATATGTTTTCCGGAATCCCCAGTATCTGAAACGTGTAAATCCGTCAAATTTTTTTTTCGATTTTCAAAACGATTACAAGACATACCCTATACTACGTATGATGGGTAAGTAATAAAGAATGCAACATATATTTTTAAAGATGCTATTTTATCATTTAAAAGGTTAATATTACAGTGGAGCCTCTATTATCCTCCATTGAGAGAATAGACGATTCCCCTTCCCACAGACACGACATATACTAGTGATAATAATGTATACGATGTTTATTTAGCACTGTATTTTAAACACGTAGCAATTAATAGAAGTACGGCACAGTATTTTATATTAAATATCATAGACTTCTGTTTATTATGTTGATAAATTAACAAAACTGAATACAGTATTATATGTACAGTAGTATAATCACACATACTAAAAAAGTCTGTAATTTTCCTTTGTTTTAATACTCCATGGATGTTTGTTTCATTTTTAGTTTATTAAGTTTGTTTTTTGTATCCAATTTTATTATTTCACTTGTCGTCAGTTCACGGTTAATAGAAACTGACGGTTAAAAAGATGACCGAGACTACACTGTGATTAAATTATGGCTATACGTTGAGAAAACAATTTTAAAATCCAGAATAACTATTTTAAATAATCCCTTTCTTTTTCCTTTCCGTCTGCAATATCTTAAAAGAGAAACAGAGCAAAAAAAAAAAAAAAAATTACTAAATTCACTAATCCGCGCTTTTTATTAAGCGTAAATCAAATCGGCGAATTTTCACTAATAGCAGACCACGCCAAGTTAACGTATTGTAACGAAATTTTTCTGGAACTACATGAATTGCAGTCGTGATATTACGCGTAATTTATAAGATAAACATTGAATACTCATAAAAACAGTTCAAATGAAGTTTATTGAACAATACCAATAGACCGGGAGGCGGCAGCACAGACAATCACCTCATCGAGTTCACGGCTGAAATTCCAGAATTAGTTAAAACTCGATGCGCATATTAAAACGCAATTGGTCTGCCGAGTCATATCTTGGTGGAAAACACGTGAAAACCCGATTTTATCGGTTGACTCGTAGGTTTACCATTGTGTTTTCCTGCACCCAAAAGTATGAAAACATGGAGAACTGGCTGCAGGACAACACAATGGTAAACCTACGAATCAACCATTAAAATCGGGTTTTCACGTGTTTTCCACCAAGATATGACTTGGCAGACCGATTGCGTTTTAATATGCACATCGAGTTTTAACTAATTCTGGAATTTCAGCCGTGAACTCGATGAGGTGATTGTCTGTGCTGCCGCCTCCCGGTCTACAAATATACTAGTTGGGCGTTATAGAAAAAAAAAATCCTAAATGTAATAGGAGGTAGTAAAAAATAAACTAAAATTATTTTCTGTTATTTTTACATTATTGTACATATCTGGCATAAGTGCAAAAAAACAGGATACGTATTGGATACGTTTCGGAAAACATTTGACTACCGCTATATTCCTTTTATTTAATCGCAAACTTCTGTTATTAACTAAGCCAAGTACTATTTTTTTTTAAATAGTGGTACGAATTCTGAAAATATATGTTAACAGGAAGAAACATTTGTCGTTTTTTACAGCGCACTTCTACATGCAGCAATCAAATCTTTATAAAGGTTCAAAAACAAATCACTGTTCAAGTCTTGACTTTTGTTAGAAATAATGAATTTGTTAAAAGCACAAAGCACATCATTTAAATATGATGATTTTTATTTTATTTATTATTATTGTTTTGCTGTAGGCGCTTTCCAATAGATCATACAATTAGTAAAACTTATATGTTCATTATCATTAGCTTGAATTTTTTGTACATATCCAATATTCTCACTCATCGTTCCTGTAGAGCTGGCGGCGGCGACAAAAATCATTATTGAAATTATGATGCAGGACATTATTAATAAGAGTACATGAAATAATCTGGTTTGCCTAGGCATATCTTGGTATGATATGAGCAGCACAGAACACTAATTCGTCATTTGGCGGTATTATCACATCACCGAGATTCGAAATGAAATTAGTGCCAAATTAAAGCTTAAACAAAGTATTTCAAAATATATTTTGGTCTGTCTAGACATACCATGGTAGGAACCTCCGGCAGACTAAAATTTAGGACAGAAATTTACGTCATATTGAAACAAAATAAACATACAATTTTACATTAGATTAGCCTATATATTGCAACGTGAATCGAGTTTCAAGATTAATAACTTATGCAGGAACAGATTATTAGGAGTACGTTAAATAATGACTCGACTGCATGGACAAATTTTGGTACAATATGAGCAGATCGTCATTTTAGCGGTACTATCACGTCATCAGTTTCAGGAGGAAATTTTAATATGTTGTTGATCTCGAATAGTACAATACGAATATTTCAGTCCGCTTCGTGATATCTTGGTACGATATGAGCAAAATAGGGTCGTGAATTCTTCATTTTGATGTTACTATAGTTATCGAGTTTCTGCACTAAATTTTATTCATTGAAGATTAGTACAATACAAATATTACAGTATGCCTCGTGATACGATGCCTCGTATGATATGAGCAGAGCGGGATGCCAATTCGTCATTTTGACGGCAATATTGTTCTAAATTACGATTTCTATGGAATTGTTAAGGATAGAAACTTGAAATTTGACATGGCTTCTATTTTTAAGACGCAAATACACGCGCAGAACAGTTTTATCATTATTTTTTTTAAATAAAGAATTTAATAGGGTGCAGGACCGAAAAAAATTCTAAAATTGCCATTTTTGTTGTACTGAAAAGCCAGAAATTGAAAATTTGGCATGGTGTTATTTATAAGATATAAATGCTTTCTAAGAACGGTTTCTAAATAAATCGAAATTTAAAAGGTTGAAATGAGCGAAGAGCGTTCTAAAAAACGTTCTAAATCACAATTTCTATGGTATTGTTAAGGATAGAAACTTGAAATTTGACATGGCTGCTGCTTTTAAATACACGCACAGAAAAGTTTTTTAATTATAATTTTAAAAGGTGCAGGAGACAAAAATTCTAAACTCACTATTTTTATGATACTGAAGGGACTAGAAACTTAAAATTTGGCATGGTGGTTACTTTCAAGATACAAATGCTCGGTAAGAATGTTTCTGATAAAATTCGAAATTTTAAAAGGGTGAAATGAGCTTAAAACGGTCTGAAAGCATTCTAAATTACGATTTCTATGGAAATTTACATAATATTTGTTAATTGATAAATTCCACATGCATTTCAAAAGCACACAAATACCACTTGGCATATTTCAACAAGAACGCGTGCAAAGCTTAAGCGTGCAAAGCGTGCAAGTTTTGGAAGTAAATGTATACTTATAAAAGAACATGTGTTGATGATTCATAATCAATGCTGAGATTCAACCGTTGCTCCAAGGACAATGAATTTAGGAAAACATGTTCCTTACACAATGCAGGCACCCAAAAGAAAGGACTTTTGAACATTCATCCCCAAAGGGAATTATATGAGGGGGTCGAAAGTTTTAGGTCATTTCGTCATAGCTCAGCAGCAGTTTTAGGTAGGAGCAATAAATTCAGGATAACAAATCTAATTAAAATATAGTTAAACACGAATTTCAGGGATTTTAGTTATTCAACGACTAAAAGGAGTAAACGAGGGGTCAAAAGTTTTCGGAATGCGAAATTCAGAATAACAAATCTACTAAAGAATAATTAAATACGTATTTCAGCGTTTAGAGCGAGAGATTTTATCGCCAACATTTGACTGTGAACCTAATTATAGCAGCTCGTTGCCCACTTCAAATTAATGCATTCTAACGACAATTTTCATGAAAAAACATGAATTGCAGTCATATAATTAGGCGGGATTTTCAAGATAAACATTGGATGCTTATAAAAGGGTGTTAAAAAAGTTTTTTAATTTATATTTATTGAAATATTGTTTTGTCACATAATATGATAATAATAGCGATAGGCCACCCTAATACTTACCCGTCATGGATATGCATAATATAAAATATGAAAATAATACATGTGTAAACTATTTATAAAATGCATTGCAATTCGAATAAAATCGTGGCTTGATGACGTCATAAACTTTAAATGCTCTATTACTGAATTGCGTAAAAGAAACATTCTTGTAACTCCAAAATTGATAGTCACATTAACTAACAGTTTACTGCGTCGGATTAAGCGTCTCATTTCCAATTAAAATATATCTTTGAATTGAAATTTGAATAAAATACAGGGTCATGAAAAATCGAAGAGTGTGAAAAATAGGATTACAATTATCTCGGCAACTAAGTATCCGATTGACTTCATTTTTTATGCAAAATTTATGTTTTTTTATTGTATTTTATATTCACTCCTTAAAATAAACAATTTCGAAAATTTTTATGTACCTTTTATCAGAACGAATATTTCGAGAGTCAGAAAAAAATAATTCCGGAATAATCGAGGTTACTGAAATTTAATAAGCTTCTTCCCATTATTACATACTAAGTACATACCAAATTTCAAGTCTCTATCGCAATTTTTTCGGGAGATAGAGCGTTAACACACAGACACACAGACACACACGCAGACAGGCGGACGATTTTTTTTTCTAAAAATATGGTTTTCGAAATTTCCAGTGTCTAAAACGTGTAAATCAGTCAGAATTTTTTTTTTTTTCGATTTTCAAAACGATTGTAAGACTTACCCTATACTACGTATGATGTGTAAGTAATAAAAACAATGAAATTAATTTTTGCATGTTTAAAAATAGAACTTATCTCTGGTATATCTAGATGAATTTACATAAATAAAATAAATTTTAAATGTTGTTAAAAATGTTTTGCTTAAATTTTGAACAGATTTCAATTTTTATTTATTAAATTAAATTACGCAAAGGAAGTTCTTAAAAAACTAGCAAAGGACATTACATAAATACTCGACTCGATATTGTAAATTGATAAATTTAATTTACTTACACGACTGTCTAGTTTTATCGCAGTTCATAATTAAGTTGTCTTCTAAAGTATTTTCTTCTAGCAAAGAACAGCCCTGGTTATCGAGATACTTTTCTTGCAGAAGTCAATTACTTGGACTATATGATGTAAATTCCATTAAGCTTAGAGTTACTGAAGAAAGAACGAACGAATTATCTTTCTTTTTTAAATATTGATATGTCACATTGCATGATGATATAGCGATAGTATGAGAGATAGTAAAATCACTTTTGCATTTTTAAAAAATGTAACTTATCTCTGTTATATCTAGGAGAATTTATTTAAATAAAATTAATTTTTAATTTTGTTAAAATAAAGTTTTGCTTAAATTTTGAAATTTCAATTTTTATTTATTAAGTTAAGGGAAGATCACGTGGAAGATTAAAAAAAATTAGCATGGATATCTTCAAATGTTACAAATACACTGCAAAAAGAATTTTACAAAAATGTCAATTAGAACAGAAGTTATAGCTAAAAATATTCTGTAAAAAGCCATTTCCTGTCATGCTATAAAAGTTATCTTTGAATTCCTTTTTCACAAAACTGTATATTTTGGCATTGCGCGCACTCTAATTTGAAAACTAATTATCATAGAACATTGAAATTTTGCGTATAATTAATTTTCATGTATACTTTTATGCTAAACCTAAATTTAGTCTGATTTTGGTCATAGAGAATTTTGTATTGAAAAATTAAATCTAAACTATTTGATAAATTTAGGGAATATCATTGTAAAAGCCATTAATTATACTAATGAATTTTAATATACTTTTAAATTTAGGTTCAGTGTAAAATATAGTAATATAAGTAAAAATATATGAAATATTAAGTGTGTGTCTGCAGTAGAATTTTTTAAATATTTCGCGCAAAATGCATATTTTAGTATTTATATTTTTAAAAAGACATTTTTGTCATTATCATTTAATTAATTAATATTGCTATATCGATATAATTTGAATGCTTTTTTTAATTACAAGAATGTAGAAATTATAGAAAAAAATTGTTGCATTTTATTCATTGGTTTTAAAACTACAGAGTTTTTCGCACTGGTTTAATTATTGTTATTTTCAGGCTGCTCAATGTGATCTCCCCCATTAAACTGTGCAAAATAAGTTCTTAAAAAATTTGACAGAGAACATTGCATAAACACTCGACTCGATGTATATTGTAAATTGATAAATTTAATTTACTTACACGACTCTCTAGTTTTATCGCAGTTTATAAATAAGTTATCTTCTAAAATACTTTCTTCAAGCAAAAAACACCGACTCAGCCGACTTATCGAAATTCTTTTCTTCTTTTCTAAGTCAATAACTTTGGCTATCTGAGATAAATTTCATTAACCGTAGAGCTACTGAAGTAAGAATGTACAAATTATCTTTCATTTGAACTATTGTTATGTCACATAGTATGATAATAGCAACAGCATGATAACAGCAATGAAATTAATTTTTTGCATGTTTAAAAATAAAACTTATTTCTAGTATATCTATGAGAATTTACTTAAATAAAGTACACTTTAAATGTTGTTAAAATAAAATTTTGCTTAATTGTTTTAAAAAAATCAATTTTGATTTATTAAATTAAATTACGCAAAGTAAGTTATTAAAAAAGTAACAGAGAACATTACATAAGCACTCGACTCGATATTGTAAATTGATAAATTTAATTTACTCACACGATTCTCTAGTTTTATTGCAATTCATAATTAAGTTAGCTTCTAAAGTACTTTCTTCTAGCACAGAACACTGAGTCAGCCCTGACTATCGAAATTCTTTCCTTGCAGAAGTCTTGGACTGTCTAATGCAAGTTTAATTAATATTAGAAGTAAGAAAGAGCATATTTTATTTCTTTTTTGGATTGCTGTTTATATCATATAACCTTTTAGTTAATTTGGTGACATCGATAAAATTAAATATTGTAGTAGTATTATATTGTATTATCTCTGAAAGTAATTTTTGTATTTTGTAAAAGAGCATTAAATTTTATCTTTTATACATCTAGGTGATTTTTTTTAATAAAATAAAATTTAAATGTTATCAAGATAAAACTTCGTTTACATTTTGAACAGGTAATAGTTTTAGATTAATTAAATTACGCGACGTAAGTTCTTAAAAAAACCCAAATCAATACATAAATAATTAACTGAATATCGTATATTGATAAATTTAATTTAATTGCAAAGTTCTCTGCATTTATTTCAATTCATAACTATTTTTAAAATACTCTTTTCTATCAAAGAACATTGCTAGAACTTAAAGTATCGAGATTATTTTCTTACAGATATCAGTCACTTGGGCTGTATAAGGTCAGTTTCATTTATATTAGACTCGCTGAAGTAAGAAAGATCATTATTTTATTCCTTTTTGAATTTTTATTTATGTCATATAACCTTCAGTTAATCTGGAACACAATAAAATTGATTATTGTATTGTATTATCTGTAAAATTAAATTTTGTATTTTTCAAAAAGAGCATTAAATTTTACCTTTTATACATCTAAAAGATTAATTTAAAAATAAAATGAAATGGAAATCTTATTAAGATAAATTTTGTTTAAATTTTGAACAGGCAATATTTTTAGATTAATTACATTACACAACGTAAGTTCTTTAAAAAAAATCCAAAACAAGACATAAATTCTCAACTGAATATCGTATACTGATCAATTTAATTTGCCGGCAATGTTGTCTGCATTTATTTAAGTTCATAACTATTTTGTAAAATGCTTTTCTTCTATCACAGAACATTGCTTGAACCTAAAGTATGAAATTCTTTTCTTACAGATATCAATCACATGGGCTGCCTAAGGCCAGTTTCATTAATATTAGACTTAATAAGTAAGAAAGAGCATATTTTATTTCTTTTTTGGATTGCTGTTTATGTCATATAAACTTTAGTTAATCTGGTAACAACAATAAAATTAAATATTATAGTATTATTGTATTGTATTATCTGTGAAATTAATTTTTGTATTTTTCGAAAGAGCATTAAATTTTATCTTTTGTACATTTAAAAGATTTTTTTAAATAAAATAAAATTTAAATATTATCAATATAAAATTTTGTTTAAATTATGAACAGGTAATAGTTTTAGATTAATTAAATTACGCAACGTAAGTTCTTTAAAAAAAATCCAAAACAAGACATAAATGCTCAACTTAATATCGTATATTGATAAATTTAATTTGCAGGCAATGTTGTCTGCATTTATTTAAGTTCATAATTATTTTGTAAAATGCTTTTCTTCTATCACAGAACATTGCTTGAACCTAAAGTATGAAATTCTTTTCTTACAGATATCAATCACATGGGCTGCCTAAGGCCAGTTTCATTAATATTAGACTTACTCAAGTAAGAAAGGGCATATTTTATTTCTCTTTTGAATTATTGTTTATGTCATTTAACCATTGGTTAATCTGGTAACATCAATGAAATTAAATTTTGTAGTATTATTATATTGTATCATCTGTGAAATTATTCTTTGTAGTATTATTATATTGTATTATCTATGAAATTAATTTTTGTATTTTTCAAAAGAGCATTAAATTTTATCTTTTATACATCTAGGAGATTTTAAAAAATATATATACATGTTATTAAGATAAAATGTTGTTTACATTTTGAACAGGTAATTGTTTTAGATTAATTAAATTACGCAACGTAAGTTCAAGACGTTGAGACATATAAATGCTTAACTGAATATCGTACATTGATAAATTTAATCTACATGCATTGTTCTCTGAATTTATTTCAGTTCATAACTATTTTGTAAAATACTTTTTTTTCTATCAACGAACCTTGCTTGAACCTAAAATATCGAAATTTTTTTCTTTCAGATATCGATCACTTGGGCTGTCTAAAACAAGTTTAATTAATATTAGACTTAGTCAAGTAAGAGCATATTTTATTTCTGTTTTGGATTTTTGTTAATGTCATAATAACCTCTAGTTTATCTGGTAACACCAATAAAATTAAATATTGCTCTTTTTTTTAAATCTAGTTTTCCCAATAAAATTTACTTGCATAAAGGAAAATTTCAAAGATAATTAAAATAAAATTATGCTAAATGTTAAATATATATATATTTAATTGAATGAAGGAAAAAAAAATAAAATACTCAACTGGATTTCGCAAACATATACATTTTATTTACTTACAAGGATTTGTAATTTTTATCACGGTTCATAATATTTAAGTTACCATTGAAAGCGTTCTTTCTCATCACTCACTGAAAAAAAAAAAAAAAAAAAAAAAAAAAAGACCAATGTTTCTTGACCTACGAATATATAATATAACCACGAACGAAAATATACAATAATCTCTCCCGAGTTATTCACGATTCGGAAAAGCGTTTTTTAATCTTTAGAAACCTCAGAAATCAAAGTCAACATATTTTCGCGATTTAAAGAAGCATTTATAAAAACAAAATTTATTTTGTTGCCACTGATTTTCGTAAATATTTTCGAGTAGTTTTAACGCTGCATTAAATAGTTTTCTCAACCAAGTATATATGTTTTTCGGATGCTATCAATTTTCAGGCAAACATTTTCATATTCCACGAACATGTTTCATAGACAAACATGATAAATTAACAGAATTAACATTAACATTGTTTTCTTACTCTTACATGTATTCAATTCAATTACGCAGCTGAAAATGTTTAATTGAGAATTGACAGCAATCTAAAAAACATTATTCCTGCTTGAGAAAGCTGATTAATACACTACAAGAACTAGTGAGATACGTTTCCGAAAATCAATGTCAGCAAAAGTGTTATTTTTTGTTTTTATAAATGCGTCTTTAAATCTTGAAAACACAGAGTGGTCATAAAGTTTTTTCTTATTAGAATAATTTATTGCAGAAAAACTAATATAATTGGGCATATGCTTATTTCAACAAAGACATGTATGATGTTTTTAGTACAAAGTATCTTAAATACATGTACTACTGTACAAAGTACAGTAGTATCTTAAATACATGTACATATCTTACATATCTTAAATACATGTACTACTGTACAAAGTACAGTAGTATCTTGAAAACACAGAGTGGTCATAAAGTTTTTTCTTATTAGAATAATTTATTGCAGAAAAACTAATATAATTGGGCATATGCTTATTTCAACAAAGACATGTATGATGTTTTTAGTACAAGTATATACGTCAGTAAATTTCGATGTGTCAGTCTTGGTAGCTCGAAGAATGTCAAGGCGGTATTCCGTTTCTCTCTACGTATTTCCCAACATTTGGGCTATCACACTAGACACAACATCTGTGATCCTGACCTTGAGTGTTTCAATATATTTTACTGGCGTTGCAAACTCTCTGTCCTTTATGTATCGCCAAAAGAAAAAAAAATATAGAGGAGTAATATCGGGTGAGCAAGGAGGCAATGGTGTTGTTTTGATAACAATGGAATGAAATTTTTGCATAAGTGGCGCCATCTGATGGACTAAAAAAACTTAAGAATATCACTTTTCCATAATAAAAATTTTACAGTACTGCATTCGATGTTTATTTCATAATATTTTTTTGTAATTAAGAAAAGACTTTATGACCACTCTATATATTAGTTTCTGAGATTACAAAAGATGAAGAACGCATTTCGTAACCGTGAGTAACTCGAAAGCGGTTATGTATATTTTCGTACGTGTTTATAGAGCTTAATCTACGCATTTTCTTAGATTAAGAAACACTTGTCTTTTTTTTTTACAGTTTAAGTTTTTCTTCTCTGGTATTTCAAGGAGAATTTACTTTAATGAAATAAATTTTTAATGCTGTTAAATTAAGGTTTTGCTTAAATTTTAAGCAGTTATTATCTTTAATTTTTTGAGTTAAATTACACGACGTAAATTCTTTTTTTAAATATTTGTAAAGAAAACATGACACAAAGAAGCTCAACTGGATATCGTAAATTGACAAATTAAATTTAGTTACACAGTTTTATAGTTTTATCACAGTTTATTGAGCAATGGATAACTTGAGAAATACTTTTTCTCTTCTAGCAGATCATTATTTTAGCCTATAAGTATCAAAATTCTTTTCTTGTGTAAGTCAATCACTTCTTCTGTCTAATGTCAGTTCCATTAATTTTAGAACTACTCGAGTAAGAAGAAACACATTTTCTTTCGCTTTTAAACTGTTGTTTATGTCATCCAGCTTTCAAATAATGTGACATCAAAGATAAAATGAAATTTTCTTTTTATAAATTAGCAATTAGTTTTATGTCTGTCATATGTAGGAAATTTTGATTGAACAAAAAAAATCGAAATGTAGTTGAGTACAAATTTTGGTCTAAGTGTTTGCTTACACGACTTACTAGCTTTATTACAGTTCATGATTAAATTACCTTGAGAAATACTTTTTCTCTAGTAAAACATTATTTTAGCCTATAAGTATCAAAATTCTTTACTTGTAGTTGTCAATTACTTGTTCGATTTAATGCCAGTTAAATTAATTTTTGAGCTAATCAAGTAAGAAGTAATACATTTTGTTTCTTTTTTAAACTGTTGTTTATGTTATCCAGCTTTCAAATAATGTGACATCAGTGTTAAAATGTAATTTTATAATTACAAATTAGTGATTAGTATTATGTCTGTCACATGTAGGAAATTTTGATTAAACAAAATAAATCGCGATATAGTTAAAGTAAATTATGGTCTAAATTTTTGCTTACACGACTTTCTAGCTTTATTACAGTTCATGATTAAATTATCTTGAGAAATACTTTTTGTTTCTAGTAAAACATTACTTTAGCTTATAAGTATCGAAATTTTCTACTTGTAGAAGTCAATCACCGGTTCTATCTAATGGCAGTTTCATTAATTTTAGAGCTAATCAAGTAAGAAGTGACACATTTTGTTTCTCTTTTAAACTGTTGTTTATGTCATCCAGCTTTCAAAATATTGTGACGTCAGTGATAAAATGAAATTTTATAATTAAAAATTGATAATTAGTTATATGTCTCTCACATGTAGGAAATTTTGATTAAACAAAATAAATAGCAATATAGTTAAATTAAAGTATGGTCTAAATTTTTGCTTACATGATTTTCTAGTTTTATTACAGTTCATGATTAACACTAGAACTACCATGAACGGTCATTTTGACGGTTACCAAATGAATACATTCCGATTCGAACTAGAAATTTCTTTTTAAAATAAATTAAATATAAAACTCACAGAAATACGTTAAATGAATAAGTTAAGTAGTTTTAAAATAAAATTTCTGGTGTGAATAGTTTTAAAAAACTTGGGTAAAATTGGAGGTAGTTCTAGTGTTAAATTACTTTTTTTTTATATAGCAAAACATTATTTTAGCCTATAAGCATCGCAATTCTTTTCTTGTATAAGTCAATCACTTGTTCTGTCCAATATCACTTCCATTAATTTTAGAGCTACTCGAGTAAGGAGGAACACATTTTCTTTCTGGTTTAAACTTGCCTTTTTGTCATTCAGCTTTCAAATAATGTGACATCAGCGATGAAATAAAATTTTCTTTTTTATAAATTAGCAATGAGTTATATGCCTATCATATCCAGGAAAATTTGATTGAACAAAATAATTTGCAATGCAGTTAAAATAAAGTATGGTCTAAATTTTTGCTTTACACGACTTTCTAGATTTATTACAGTTTATGATTAAATTACCTTCGAAAATACTTTTTTTCTCGCATGAAACATTGAATTAATTTTTAAATGTTGAATTTCTTTTCCTATAACCTTTTCTGTTATGTATTGTATCGTTAATGTGATATAGCTGAGATTACTTGATAACAGCGGTAAAATTAACTTTTGTATTTTTAAAAAAGAATATTAATCTATGATAGACATAATCTACACAGAAGAGAATATTTTTATATAAAACAAACTTTAAATAAAATTAAAGCTTCGCTTTAATTTTGAAGATCTATTAATTTTTATTTATTCAGTTTAATTACGCAATGTAAATTCTGAAAAAAATTGAACGCGAAACAAGATAGAAAAATTCAACTAGATATCGTAAACTGATAAATTTAATTAAGTAACTTTTCTGTTTTTATCCCAATTTATAACTAACAGTTTATGAAAACCTTGTAAAATATTTTTACAACATATAACACCGAATCAGCTTACAGTAACGAAATAATTTTTTGTACAAATCAATCACTCGGACTGTCTAATGTAAATCCCACTAATCTTTCAACTACTAGAGTAAGAATAAACAAAATTTATTTTTCTTTTGAACGCTTGTTTACTTCATATAACTTTCAAATATTGGGATAATATCGATAAATTCAAATTTTAAATTTTAAAAAGAGCATTAATTTTTATTTTTGGTACATCTAGAAGAAGAACCTGAATAAATTAAATTTTAAATGTTTTTAAAGTAAAATTTTGTTTAAATTTGGAACAGTTGTGAATTTTAACTTAATATTAAATTATACAACGCAAGTTATTTAAAAACACTGAACTCTCAGATGAAACATTGATGAGAGAAATGCTGTAGCAATTATCACATATTAATGCATTTTAATTTGCTTAAAGGGAGTTTATAGACTGCTTCTAATTAAATCAGCTTGTACAGTTTATTCTTATAATACAGAACATTGATTCAGCTTAAAGTAATTTTTTTTTCCTGTGACAAAACCCTATTTCTTTTATCACAGAATTTTCCGTCATCTCAAAAAAAAAAAAAAAAAAAAAAAAAAAAAAAAAAATCTTAGTTTAGTTTTGGATTATTGCCAAAAATCTGTAGCTATTTTTAGAAATGTATAATGATGGTGGCAACGACCGGCGCTAATGCATTCACTTTTTCTGCTCTTCCATCACTTCTAAACATCACATAATTCTAAGTTTTACATCATGGAATACGAAAAATTCTGTACTTTGTTATAATATTTATTTGAAAACTAGCTGGATTTTTATGTGGTTTGAAAAAAAAAGTTCAAACATAAATGAAAAAAAAAAAAAAAAAAAAAAAAAAAAAACTATCTCCATAATAAACATCTGTTTTCTACAATAAGGAAAACTAGCTAGTGACAAATGAGTTGCAACAATTGGCAATTGATTTCCTAGAGCAAATTAAAAACAGATTTTGTTACATTAATTTTCTCATATTAGATCGACTTAGACGCGTTGCCAGCACCTACAACGTGCTTTAAAATGGATATGAATACCACTAAAGATTTTAAACAACACTTTTGCGCTAAAGCACATTTCTTCAAATATGCCTTTTGGATACAGAACCGATTATGGAATATTTATCATAAGATAAGATTAATCAGAAAATACGGCAATTTGGTACTAAACAAATCTGTCAACCCCCCCCCCCCAAAAAAAAAATAATAAATAAATAAATAAATAAATAAAATAAAAAAATAAAAGAAAGATTTTTTAAAGAAACCTATCACTTTGACTGTCTAATGTAAATTTCATTAATCTTAAAGCTATTCACGTAAGAAAGACTATATTAACTACTTTTGTTTTACTATTGTTATATCATATAACTTTCAAATAGTCTAATAAAAGCTATGAAATGAATTTTTTTTTTCAAGGGAACATTAAATTTTATCTCTAATATATCAATGAGAATTTTTAAAATAAAATAAAATTCAAGTACTATTAAAATTAAATTTTGCTTAAATTCTGAAGAAGGTATTAGTTTTGCAGTATCATTAAGTTACGCAACTAAGTTCTTAAAAAAAATAATCCAAAAAAAGACAGAGATGCTTAACTGAAAATATAAATTGATAAATTTAATTTACTTGCACGGTTTTCTACTTTTATTCCAAGTCTTAATTAAGTTATTTTATAAAATACCTTTTTCTGTCGCAGAACGATCAGAAAATATCACAGAAAGATCATTTCTCGAACTTAAAGTATGGAAATTCTTTTTTTGCAGACATCAAACACTTGGGCTGTTTAAGGCCAGTTTCGTTAATATTCCAACTACTCAAGTAAGAGCGAACATATTTTATTTCACCTTTGGATTGTTTATGTTTGGGGAGATGCAATGCACACGCGCAATTCGGTTGCATTATTACAGGGGGGGGGGGATGTGTGCTTTATTTACTATGTTCTTTTATTGACTGAATATGAGATGAACGTAGGGATATACTATTTGTGTGATACTTCATAGGTCCAGGAAATTTTCTTTCTTGCCGTGGGGAATATGGCGGTAATATCAAACTGATTTGCATTATTGCACGGTTGTTTACGGATTGTTTGTTTGGAGATTGCATCGGAAATAGTACTGTAATTCACTGTGGGAAAAAAAAACTTTTAAAATAAAATATTGGAAAGACTGTTTCATACGCAAGCTTATTTTAGTAATATTGTTATTGTAATTTTTTTTCCGTCAAGTTTTGACGGGTTCCATCTAGTTAAATTTTATATCTTTAGAAGGAGCATTATGTTTTATCTGGTTCTTCTGGGAGAATTTACTTGAATAAAAGAAAATTTTAAATGTAGTTGAAATAAAACTTTGCTGAAATTTTAATATTTTTTTTTTCTGAATCAAAAATCTGAAAAAATTCTCAACCGGGATACAGTAAAGATATAAATTTCATTTACTTACATGAATTTGTATTTTTATCACAGTTCATAATTAAGTTACATTGTGAAATATTTTTTTTTCCAGTACATAACATTGAATCAGCGTAAATTATCTAAATTCTTTTCTTGTAGAACTCAATAACTAGAGCTCTTTAGTGTCAGCACCATTAATTGTACCATGAATTTTAGAAAAAATCGAGTTCCAACAAACATGTATTTTTCCCTTTCAGACTGTTATTTATGCTATATAACTTTAAAATATTGTGATGATAGCAATTGATTCAAAATTTGTATTTTTAAAAATAGCATTAAGTTTTATTTTTTATATATCTAGGAGAATTTACTTGGATTAAATAAATTTTAAATGTCGTTAACAAAATATTTTTGCTTAAACATTGAACACGTTTTAATTTGAATATATTGGGTTAAATTACGCAACGTAATTTTTTCTTTAATCACAAGGAAACATGAAGGGAAAAACCCATCTGTGAATGCCATAAATTGAAAAATTAAATTTTGTTACACTGCTTTCTATTATCACCCGACTGCCAAGAAGGGTTTGACGCGTATCTAGGAATGTATGTATGTGGGTGGGTATGTGAATTTTTTTATACCCTCGAAACATCCTAACGGCTGGATGGATTTTAATGAATGAGGTTTCTATAGATTCGTCTTAACCGTCCGATGGTTATAGGATAGGTTTTGTTATCATAAATTCAAAATGGCGGCTGTAAAGTACAAAATGGCTGTACAGACGAAAAAAAAAATTATTTCGCTTTTTACGGAGTCGGATTCTTTGATTTTTTAAAAAATTGCCTTACTTATTATCAAACTTTATTTTTAAGTTACCGTTACCTTGTGTATTACTTTTTTCTACCACGGAACATTTTTTCAGCGTATAACTATCGAAATCCTTTTCTTATAGAAGCCAATTACTTGGGCTGTGTAATGTCAGTTGCAATGATTTTAGACCTACTTGTGTAAGAAAGATCGTAAGTTCTTTGTCTTTTGAACTATTATTTATGTGATATAACTTTCAAATATATATTGTAAATCAAAAACATGTCCGTGAGTAACGCTGATGCTATATTGGCGGTAGCAAAGACCTGTCTAATAAATCTCGTTTTTACTGCATTTTGTACAACTTCTAAATATCACACAATTTCAATTTTTACACGGTCGAATAGGGAAAAATTTACTTTTAGATGCAATTTGCTCGAAAATTGTCTCTAAATTTGAGGATTTTTTATGGTATAGAAATAATTTTCATTCATGACTATTTTTTAATCTGCGTGCAACCCAATTAAGGAAGATTAACCCGTAAACAATAATTAACCCGTAACTTAAAACAATGTAAATAATTCAGCATTTGTTTGAATCCGTGTAATTTTATATAACTAACGAGAGTAAAACTTCGAGAATAAAAAAAAAAAAATAATGATGAAAAAACTACTTTAGCAAATATGTAATCGAAC
Source organism: Maratus michaelseni (assembly GCA_963931845.1). Classification (NCBI taxonomy): domain Eukaryota; kingdom Metazoa; phylum Arthropoda; class Arachnida; order Araneae; family Salticidae; genus Maratus; species Maratus michaelseni. Next base: position 100,193,083 of record OZ007597.1, on the reverse strand, counting down.
TTTTCACTTAAAAACTGAAATAATCAGAATGACGGTACAAATAGCGAAATGTTTCGCGATTTACAGCTGACGTGCTGCTAATAGGAAAATACAAAAAATATTTTTGAGTGTAATTCGTGAGCAATCTAAGCAAATAATAGAATTAATTTACTAGAAAATTTACTAGAAAATACACTAATTGATCAGAGATTCCAATTAACACCAATTCTTATCTACCTACTTGTATATTGCCCATTTTTAACTGGGTAGCCCGAGTTGCCTGGTAACCTGATAATAGATATAAGAATTTAAAAAAAAAAAAAAAAAAAGAACATTAAATTTTTTCTCCGGTATATCTAGGAGAATTTACTTGAATAAAATAAATTTTAAATGTAGTCAAATACAGCTTTTCTTAAATTTTTGCTCAGTTCTATAGAAAAATTGTAAAACCTACAGAATTTTAGAAAAAAAAATCACTTATTATCATTAAAATAAAAATATATATGCTAAAAGTGATTACAGTATACATAAAGGTTTAAAAACTTTTAATAAAATTGACATACTAGTTTCGTACACGCAATCGGTGACATTCTGAAGATGAATAATGATAAAATAAATTATTTAAATTAAATAAACTAACTAATGATAAAATAAACTATTACTACTATTGTAAAAATAGTTTATTTATCATTATTTATCTCGAGAATGTCACCAATTATGTGCACGGAAATAGTAGATCTATTTTATTATAAGTTTTTAAGCCTTTATGTATACTGTAATTACTTTTAGCATATATATGTTTATTTTAATTGTAGACACATTTAGCTTTAAATTTGCATTCCAAGATAAAATCGATTAAAATTTTGTATTAAAGGAAAATGTATAGCCGGACGTTAAATTTTTGTGTAATTTTTGTTAAAAGAAAACGACGTAAAAACAGACATTTCTTATCAAAATAGTCAAAATTCTTTTAGTTAATATAAAAATTAAAAATTAGATTGGTAATCGTGGTGAAAGTAATTTATTCACTTTAGAAAAAGACTAATTATTTTCTTAATTTAAATGAAAAATTAATTTCGTTTCTTTGGATGATCTATCAAATCCAAATAAGTGCAAAAATATTGGCAAACATCTTCCAAAATAATTATATAATAAAATCCAATTTTAAAAGACCTCAAAATCATAGATTCCATGATAAAATCGATTAAAATTTTGTATTAAAGAAAAATGTATAGATGGACGTTAAATTTTTGAGTATTTTTTGTCAAAAGAAAACGACGTAGAAACATAAATTTCTTATCAAATATTTAAATAGTCAAAATTATTTTATTAATTACAAAAATTAAATATTAGATTTGTAATCGTGATAAAAGTAATTTATCACCTTAAAAACTATTTATTTTCTTAATTTAGACGGAAAATTAATTTCGTTTCTTTGGATCTTATGTCAAGTCCAAATAAAGTGCAAAAATATTGGCAAACAACTTTCAAAATAATTATATAATAAAACCCAATTTCAAAAGACCTCAAAATCATGTGAAAAGATCAGCTGAACATGACAGTAGTTAAATTTCCATGCAATTTATTCCAGTTATTGAATTATAATCGAGCAGATCATGAAGCTTTTCATTCTTAGAGTGCAAATTTTGTAGGGAGGATAACAATATCAATATTTATGTAAAAATGAATTAAATATTCCGTGCTGGTTCAATAATTCATTTTGTTTTAAAAAATATTTATTTCTTCAGTTGTAGAATAAGTTAGATAATAGTTTTTAAATACGATGCAAAATGGTATGGAATGTTTTTGAAGTGATATATGTAATATTAATATCATATAATAACGAAATTTTAATTTTAAATATTGCATTTTATACTTTAAATGTTAAAAAGAATCCCACATAAAATGTTTTATGGTCAATCACAGTTATTTTATTTCAGAAATTAAAATAAAAAAGGTTTGTGTATTTCAGTGTACATTCGTAAATCAATATATAATGTGAAAATTTATTTAATGTCATACTTTTGCTTGGTATTTTGTGTATAGATAATAAAAATAATTTTCGGCCCCGACTATGTACAACAAGCAATTTTCTCTCTCTCTCTCTCTCTCTCTCTCTCTCTCTCTTTTTTATAAATAAAATTTATTAGTGAAAATCAATATTCATTTAGTTTCCTTTTAAAGTAAATGTAAATGCAATAAAAAATATGATTTTTAAATATATTATATTGAAATGATTTTAAAAAGCAGCAATTGTGAAAAATATATAACTTTTTTTTTTATAACTATTGATATATTTTTTTATAATTTCAAAACGCCGCCATCCAACATAACGTTATAAAAAAATTACTATTACTGTCCTAAAAATCGTTACGCGCCCAAAATTTGCCATAATTAAATTAATTTTTACTGATTGCGATGAATTAAAGAAAGCAGATCATTAGAAGCGCATGAATAATCAAATTACGATTTGACATTAGTCGACATTTTTAACAAATACAAGATTTAATGTGGCATAGAATTTATTATTAAAACCGATATAACTCTGGTTAAATAAGCTGATCATTAAATTAATTAAGAAGGAATTACTGCAATGTTATTGCGAATAAAATTTATATTGCTAATTAAAACAACATATTTTAACTCTATTACTGTAGTTTAAGTACTGCTATTGTAGCAGAATTTTTATAATAAAGGCCGGCTGAAATCGATATAGCCGTGTAAATATAAAAATGCAGAGAAGCATAAAATTATTGGGTGCGATTATTGAAACGTGACATTAATGAATGCATAAAAATAGATGAAACATCTCTCGAGGCTATCATAGTCTTCATTCCGAATACGTTTATTAGTTCATTTATTACAGAGGTAGACAAATGTCTTTAGATTCGACTCTTTATGGAGTTTTATAGCCTTATTTATATTACACAATATATTGTTAAAGCACTCATCATTATCCTGGCACCTTCTTGGATTAAATTAGATAAAAATACAAATATGTAAGACTCAATTCTTATTAAAAATATATACTTTAAGAAATATTTGTTATTTTTTAACCACCAAATGCTCTTTTTATGCAAAATTTAGCTATATTAAATACTGAAACACAATTACTTAATGCTTAATATTTGCACTAAAAATAATTAATTTCAAAGCATCAATCTTCTAAATTAATTCAAAGTTAATTTCATACATTGAAAATTAAGCCTTTGGTTTATTTAAAAATTTAAAGCTTCATGTTTGTTACTAAATATATATATACTAAATAAATAAATAAATATATATATATACACAAATTTCATTTTTTCAATTTTTAATTTAATTTCTTCTTCTTCTTCTTTTTTTTTTTTTTTTTTTTTTTACTATGTATATGGAATCTATATTCAGAGTGTTGGGGAACACTATTGTTGTCAATTATTTATTACATTCTTTCATAATTTCATAGTTTTTGTTGGTGTTTCGGTAATGTTTCATTAATGGTTATATATATATATATATATATATATATATATATATATATATATATATATATATATATATATATATATATATATATATATATATATATATATACATACATAAGGCTACATACGTTAGCGTTCAAAATTCAAAGTTGTTTAAGTCAAAATGTACTTTTAGACAAAATAAATAATCAGTGATTACCTTTTTTTAATATCTAACGGACTTTAAAAATATTTTCTATTAATTCAGATTATGCGCATATTAAAATATTGAACATATCAACATAGCTGCCAAACATATTATTATGACATATGCAGGCCTCCCACTCGTTCCATTTTTTTAAATATCCTTTTTTCAAATAATTATCTTGTTTTTTATATTTTTCTTACAAATTTTATAAACACCTACCCATTAGGTACTTTTTGTTACAAAAAATATAAAACCAAGCACGAAAAATTTTCTTCAGAAATACTTCGTATTCAAAAACCGGACCAGTGGAAGCCCTGCATAAATTTTTATATTATGCATTTGCAAAATATAGCTTAAAGTGTGGTCTAATTTTAAGTAGTATACGCAAAATGTATGTAGTGATTGTATTAGTTGATTACATATTTGAATTTTTCATTTCGCCTAGTAAAAAAATATATATACGTATGTATGGTAAGATAACTGTTTTTAAAATAAAGATACATCGTACTCTGGTGTAGAATACTTTCAAATTTCATAAAAATTTGAAAAGCTGAAGATAATTTGTCAGATAATAATAATAATAATAATAATAATAAACATCTTTAGTTTAAAAACAAAAACAGTCAAACAAATTCCACATGGTACAAAGCTTTAAAATCTTTTTTTAAAAAAAAACTTTTTTCTTCAAAACATATTAATTTAGTCATTAAATAAAATATCAAAGTTCTTTTAGAGGAGGTTTTTTAAAGAGGTTTTAAACATTCTAAAAATTAAATGATTAAATTTAATTTTACTCTGAATATTTAAACATTTCTGAACAATCTGCAAAAAACCACATTCAAATTGTCCCATTATTTCTGAAAACATAATTATTTTTGTACTATATGTGTGCAGTTTTTATAACAGTACTAGTTGACATGCCCGGCGTTGCCCGGGCCCGTGATAATAACCTTAAAAATATCTAAAATCAATGTTGAGTGATTTTATATATTTTTTGAAAATCTATCCAAACGAACTGAAGGAAGTCGTTATAGTTATTGCCGATTTAATGTCGATTTAATTTCTGACGTTTTGATATATTAAACTTTCAATTCTGGCCAAAAGTTCATGAGGAAACCTAAATAATATAAAGCGCTTCCCCATCTTTCCTCTTTTAAACTCAAAATAATATACAGTTTTGGCCCATTTATTATTCCCATTCGAAAGAAAATTCCAAAACCTTGTTTCTAAGATAATTATATTAAAATTTAATAAAAATCATGCACTCGTGGCATCATAATTCACTTTTATATTTTAACAGAATAGTAAGGCTACTATATTTTGTGACTCGTGCTATAGCCAGTATACGTCAGGACACATCACCGTTATCATTATCTTTTTACGCGGGAAGATTTCGCTATTTGAAATTTATATCAAGAAAAATGCAATTTTTTACCTTTCTAACGAAGTTTGTCTAACAATTTTCTGACAGGCACTTTTCGAGCTATTAATTTTTTTAGTAACTTCAAATGTTTCATTTTCCGAGTTTAATCTGTGGCAACGATTATCGAAAATCCCAGTCGTCAACAACGCATAGCTTTTTATTAAAGAGGATACAGTATAAATTAAAAATGCATTTTCTTAATATGATAAATTTTCAGCTTACGTAAACATGCACAGTTGCTTCAAATCCATGAAAAATAATTTAATAAAATTTTAACCACTTGTATGTTATCTTATACTTTATATGCTAAAATAAAATAAAAAAAATCCTGAACCAAAAAATATTTCATTAAATGTAAAAAAATACATTAAATAATATATATATATATATATATATATATATATTATTTAATGTATTTTTTTACATTTAATGAAATATTTTTTGTATACATTTTGACCTTAGATTTAAGGTAAGTGTACTATAAATAATTTTGATTATTTTATTTTTAACTATATTTTTTAATTTTGTCTTGCGCACAATATAGACTGATTTTCATAACAGTTTCATCAACTAATTTAAAACTTGTAACATGAAAATTTATAATACATTTACAACCCTGATTTTTTTATCTGTACATTCCTGGAAAATAAGTGATCACCACCTACTAAACCTGCCTCAAAATCATCGTATAAAAATATGATTCATGTCAGTCAATTGCTAATACCGTCTAATAATTAATGCTATGATTAAAATTTGCTTAACAGGTCGTCTGCATATAGAAATTATACCAAACTTGAAAGCTTTCAATACTAACATCTAATTTTGAGATTGGTATTTGTAATCTTAGGTAAATTTTATCTTAGGATGCAAAACGGCAACTCATTTCGTCAAGTAACAAATGGGCTGATAAGTTCCCGGTCTAATAAAGAAAACACAACTTTTTAACAAAACTTTATAACTTTATGACTTCATAACTTTAATAAATAACATAACTTTAATAATAAATAATAATAATTTAATAATAATAATTTAATAATGATAATTTAATAAATGAATAAAAATAATAATTTTATATTAAATAACATAATTTTATAACGAAAAAGCTCCAAACACAGCTCAGAATCATCGACTCGTTGTTGTTTTTGGTCAAAAGTCAACACGCGCGGCAGCCACTTTGACAACAGCTTTTTCATAGACAAATGTTCATTCAAAATAAAATCTTCACGTTCCTTGGATATCTTCAGAGTCTGAGCTATCTCCTGCAACTTCACTTTACGGTTCCCCAAAACGATTTAGTGGACTTTTTTTATGTTTTCCGGAGTAACCACCTCTTTTGCATGGTGCATCACTGGTGTCCGTACGACCACGTTAAAATTTAGCAAACCAGTCAATAATGGTTGATTTACCTGGTGCAGTGTCCGGATAACGCTTATCAAGCCAAGCTTTTGTTTGAACGGTGTTTTTTACCATCAAATAACAATTCTTGAAATTCTTGTTTATCCATTTTTAACACTTTCCAACCTAGTTGAAAAGTGTTTATGACTTCGGTTTGTCTGGCCGTCTGGCCGTCTGGCCGTCTGGCCGTCTGCCGTCTGGCCGTCTGGCCGTCTGCCGTCTGCCGTCTGCCGTCTGTCCGTGCTCTAACTCCCGTAAATATGCTCGGATTGCCCTGCAAATTTTATATATTATAATCGTTATCTATAGCATGTTCCCTATTTCAACGGAAGTGTGTAGCGCTTATAGTTTTTTTACAGGGACACTCAAAAGAATTCCGTTACATTGCGGTCTATGGGGAAAAATCATTTGCGGTTTATTTAAATAATGTTTCAATACTTTAAACGCATTGAAATTTATATATATCACTAAGGTGCATTAGAAGAAGCTTAATATGGAATAGGGTGTGCATAGCACTTATACTTACTTTACAGGGACAGTCAAAAGAATTCCGTTACATTACGTCTATGGAGAAAAATCGTCTGCGGTTTATTTAAATAATGTTTCACTATTTTAAACGCATTGAAATTTATATAAGGTTCATTACAAGAGACTTACTACAGAATAGTGTGTGTATAGCAGTCATCGTTCATTTACAGGGACACACAAAAGAATTCTCTACTGTATGTTAACAATAATTCCTGGAAGTGCGTTTTAAGTTACTGAATGCGATTTTAATTTTAAATCGCTTTTTGTATATTACGTGGTGTGTATAAATTCTGTAGATCCTATACAGGGAAGTACAAAAGTTCGGGAACACATTTCCGTATTATTTAACTCCAGACGGAGAATTTTAAACTGTGCTACGTGTTTCCTAACTGAACTAAAATTTAGCATCCTATGTAGTATATATACAAATCTATAGATCCTATACAGGGCTGAATAAAGTATTCGGATTACTTAGATGTTATCTTTTAGCTTATAAAAGAGTATGATTCGTAAAATTATTTTGGAAGCGTTGGAAAGTGTTACATAATCTATGCTTGACGCATGATTTTTCGTTCTTGTTTTGTTTATCAACAAAGTCGTTCAACTGAAAACACTCTAACGTTTTATCCACACGGCGAATCGTCATGACATTTTTTCTGCTACCTTTTAAAGGTTCGTATTTACTAAAAAAACATCGGTTCGGCGATTGGAACGCCATCTGTGTGCTAGACCGGGAACTTATCAGCTCATGTGTTAATTAAGGAATTATGCTAGTTTAAAGATTGTAACTCCTAATGCTAAATTCGTTTTTATTCGTTGCAAAACAGATTGCAACGCGGATGGATTTTTAAGCATACTTCAAAAAACTACTTGGCGAAATGCGCATAAAGTTTGGATTAACATATTTGAAGCTTCTAGAAATTGATATCTGTTAAAAACTTCAAAAATTACAATTCATATTTTTTTTCCAAAAAATAATTTCAAAATAAATAAATAAATAAACATGTGAGTAATAACCTATAAAACATTTTTTTTAAATATGCGAATCTTAAATTACAGTTCATTCCTCCAAGTAGTTTTTGAGTTATGCTTAAAAAACAATCCTCATTTCAATCTTTTTTGCAAAGAATAAAAATGAATTTAACATTAGGAGTTCCAATCTTTAAACTTGCATAATTCCTACGCTACTTGACCGAATACCTCGCTTTTTAGTATCTGAAGATCAAATTTACCGAATAATCCAAATATGATTCAAAATTAGATGTTGATATTGAATATTTTCAACGTTGGACCAGGCCTCACCAGTGGCTGAGAGGTTCTGCTCTCAAGGCTAGTAGACGGGAGGTGCTGGGTTCAACCCCCTGTCGCGCTCGTCGACTTAACCGTTCGGAGTTTTCCGTGGTTTTATTCAAACCTTGCCATAAATACTGGTTAGGATATCTTAGAAAGACCCCCACGGAGGGAACTCTCCCCTAGGGCCTATATCCCTCGAGTAGATAATCGGCCATCATAAATAAACAAACAACAAACAATAAACGTTGGACCAGCTTCTTTAATATAGACGATCCCACAAAAAATAATACGAAGAATTGCATTAAGTAGTAGTGAACGTTATTACTAATAGATTGATACCAGTTATATTTTACACGATGATTTGCAGCCAAGTTAATAGTATCAGAACCCCCTTTTCCCCCAGAACTCTACTTTAAGATAAAAATGTGTAGAAACTACTCTTCTAGCTACTCTCTTATAAAGGGAGTCTAGTTTTTACAACAAAAGCGTTTTGTCCGATGTTAACATATGTGTGGGAAAGCGACTTCTATCTTCCGCTTTTCTTTAATTTTCTCAAGTAATTTTGTGGCGCTCCGAATCTTCGGTTCATATTTTTTCTGTAGTTTTTTGCTAATTATAACATGCTGATAAATCTGCAGGATATAAAAGTATGATTGAAATTTTGTATCAGCGGATTTGACTCTAGTCTTATCTCATTGAAGAACGCAAGATCATTGCTCTCGTCTTCCGAGGTTTCACGCTTCCCACGTGCTCCGAGCGATTTGTAGTCTAGAGTTAGCTGAGAAAACATGCCATCTTAGGTAAGAAAGAATTTTCGCTATAATTGTTGCTGGTATTCAGAAACATTTAGACAGTTTGTATAAGTTGTGAGCCAATAAATTACTTTCGGCGGCATTAGTCTTCGATATCAAAAGACATTTTCGGGATATCGTTTGAGTAGCCAGCCTTCGATATGTAAATTAGTTTTAGACTTAATACTTTCACATTTTCATATATTTGAGAGTTGATTTAAGGATTAGAGTGCTTTTAGTTCAGAAAAGTGTAGACTAAATTTAGAAGCTTCATCGCAGTTCTTCCTTATTTTTATTTAAATAAACAACATTATAAATTTTAAACGTGACCGTACCTCTATTAACATGTGGTGGCTCCAAATGGGGTGGTCATAGAGGAAAAAGGAAGTTTTAATTTCTTATATTTTTAGATTTAGGAGTTATAATTTGGATATATTTTTGGTCATAAAGAGAAATTCAATTTCCCGTGCACTCTGAAATATATTTTTTCAAAGAAATTTAAAAAAACTAATAGCCGACGTACCTGCTTTGCTGTCTGGACAAGGATCCATATTACATGGTTGCCTATGATTGGGTTTGAGATCCAGCGAACACCCTGTAGCAGGTTCTTGAGAAGTCATATTAACACACTTTACATGCCGAATTTGAACACCACCTCCGCAAGTCGTTGAACACTGTAAAATTATAGAAATTATAAGAATCTTTCAACACACATACATGTAGAAAATATTAAGTTATAATTGCAAAATATTAAATAATTTCTATTAAATCTTCAAGACTTTTAATATAGTCTTTTTTTTAATTGCAACAATGTGCCGAAAGAATTTTAGCAATGCGAAATATATTTTTATACAGTCACTCAATATATTAATTAAATCAAGGGGAATGATAATTAAAACTTCTATTTTAAAACCTTTTTGGTTTGGTTGCTTCTAAGTGATATTTGTTGTAATCTGAAATATTAATTTAATAAAATATGAAATGCATCTTCGTATTCATTACATTATTACTAATGCTGCAATCATTTGTTTCAGTTTTCCGAAATTGTACATTAAAGTGGGAAAAAAGGAAAGGTACTTATATTTGCAAAGTTAACATGCTTTATTTAATTAGGTTTATTTATTAAGTTACACATTTTTATTATATTACTCCTTATTTTTATTATTATTATTATTAACTTAATTAATTTCATTAGCAAAGTTAAAATGCCCTATCTCTTACTTTTAAACATTAAAGATTCTCAAAAATATCCCTATGCATTTTAGCTTACTAACATAATTAGCTTAAACAATTTTCTATTTTTAATAAGTGATGTAAATTATAAAGTCTTTCGATAAATGAGTGACATGTTAAGCTGTGAAGTAAAATCCCACTGAACGTTTCAGTAAAATATATATCCTTTTCGTTGTAAGTAGTTTAATTAATTTATCGTGGTAGTTATATAGCTTTTAAATTTCATTAATTAAGTAAAATTTAGCTTCAAATTTATACGAAGATTATATTTTGAAACTTATGGATATAAATTTCGATATCTTAATTCTAAATTATTATTAACTGTATTCATTTATATTTACTGTAATAATTATTTTTTGCACTGATTTCTGGTTAATATAGTATTAAATATCAAAAACTTAAATATTTCATTATTTTACATTTTTATACTTTTTAATATGAAATATGAAGTTAATACTGAAAAATGTAAAAATAAATATTTACTTCAGAAAATATTTTAATTAGATTAAAACAGTAATTAATTAAATTACAGTTATTTACACTAAACATCCTGCTCAAAAATCTTTGACACCAATTTAAAGGGATTTCCAAATAATAATCTATATAGAAGTAGGTATTTTTTCTTTAGATGATGATTAAAAAAAACACGACTATTGTTTCAAAATAAGTTAATTAACAGATCGCGTCATCAGCTGATCAATAACAGTAGTGAAGACAACAAAAGTAAAATACCTTATGCAAAGAGAATGTCAGATTAACTATTCCCTGTTATTGATCACCTAGCTGCTGATTAGTTACTCTCGAAACTATAGCTGTATTACACTAGATTAATTTTAACACAATTATTCAAATTGGTAAAAAAATCATATGAGTACTAGTGTAATCACGTATCCAACATTTACTGGAGTTCCAAATTACCTGTGATTTATTCTGTTGAGTTGATTCAGATATCAGACCGGATGCTATGATCAATAAGGTTAACTGGATGAATTAGGTCCTCCAGATTCGACCGGGATGGCTCAGTTGGTAGAGCACTTGGCAGCTTCAGCCAAGAGATCCCAGGTTCGAATCTTGGCCCGGACATTTTTCGTCCAGTTGGAAAATTACAACTCATACAGGGTGAAACCCCCCAGTAACTGACACTTAAAGGATTCTTTCTTGTTCAAGTCAATATTACAAAAATTTAAATCTATTTTATACTTACCATTGTTTTTCAAAGGATAGTAAATATATATATAAAAAATATTGTTGGCAAAATTTTGAAAAATTATACATTTTATTATTAAAAATTAATTATTTTCATAAATATGGTCAAAAACTCCAGTAACTGACACTATTCCTATTCTGAAACACCAATAACTGACACAAAAGGAAGCAGTGACTGACATTTTATTTCAAAAGATTAAAATGATTTACAAAAAAAAAAAAAAAAAAAACTTTACTCTTTATTATAAAAACAAAATACTGTTCATCTGTTCTTCCTTGTTCTTTTAACCCTTCTTTTTTTTATACTATTTTATGTATGCTATGCTACAGATGCATTTGTCTTTTTTCAGGTTTTAAATTATTAAAGCAGATATCCAATAACTGATATTTATGAACCAGTAACTGACATATGGTGTCAGATACTGGTAAAACAATTTAAACTTTAATAATGTTTACTAGAAGACAAATTTTATTTATTATTATGCATTTTTAAACAGTTCAAATAATAGATTTCAACTTTCTTTAATATAACCAACAACTAGCTCCTTTGTCAGAGACTGGTGAAATGAAATTCCAGGAACCAATAACTGGCACACCCCCATTAAGCTAAATTAAATAACTATAAACACTAAGGCATGGCTCTAATGTATCATATGCATCTTTAAACTATTTTCTACAAGTATAACTTTAAGAAAAAGTTTAGGATGGTTGCATTACAAATAGATTAAAAAAACACTTCCTAAATTTTAGAAATAAGATGGTTGCTTCGAAATGGCACTTTTTGTATTCTCAAAAGTTCCTTCCTCATTGAATATGTTCTTAAACCTCTAGTGGTAAATTAATTGACTCCAAAATAAAGATAAGTGTCTAATTTATTACTAGATGACATCACTTTGTAGAATTTTACAACTATTTGAGTTAGATTTTTACTCAACTGTCAGTTACTGGTTAGGTGTCAATAACTGGGGGTGTCAATAACTTCATTCGAGCTGTATGTCTTTACTCATCATCTGAAGAAAAAAGACGATCTACTTCTATATACTTTCTATATCCAGTAATTTTATTAAACTAACCTATGTGTCTTCTGTCACATTTTTTAATTGAATATTTTACTTATTTACATTTAGTAAAATATTGATTGCAAACAAAGAGATAATTAAACTTTTAGAGATTATTGAAACCAATAACTTACTTGACTCCACGGACCATCCACCCAATCTATACAAGGTTTTAAAATGCAGCTTGCTCTTTCTTCTGGTTTCGTAGATGGATTGCAATGATTCGGTTTAGGGCAGTTTACATCGCGGTGCATTTCACCATCACCGCATTTCGCTGAACACTGAAAAATCAATAATACATACATAGTTTTTAACGAAACATACAGTAAAAAAACTGATATATTAAAATATATTAAAATCTTAATATATTAAATATATTAAATATATTAACCCTTAATTGCATAGTGATGTAAATTTCCATCACTGTTTATTTAACTTTTAATAAATAAATCAACTTTTTTGCCACCACTATATTTATATAGAAATATTAATCCAGTAAATTTCCCGTGAACTATGTTGCTGAACAAAGTTAAAAGTCTATCTTAAAATTTCTGGTGTCTATATTTAATATATGTATAAAAAAACACAATTGTAAAAGAAAAACTCATGCAAAGAAGGGTTAAAATACTATTATGTTAAAATCACGAAAATCATGTTCATTGATAAAATAAAATACAAGGGTATTATTTTTAACTGCCTTTCAACGAAGAAGCTTATACGATTCATTTATATATCACGTATTCCAATGTATAACGTGGACCTAAGTTTACAAATTTTATTTTTCTATTTTTAGGTATATTCGGTGTTTAACGCGCACCTCATTCTTAGCAAAGGAATCTTCACAAGATACACAGCAAAAACAAAAATAAACATTTTTGTAAAAGTGTAATGACTATTACTTTTCATGTAATATGACAGAAAAAAATATAGTTTTGTAAACAAATAGCAAGGTCATTAAATTAGAAATCTTAGTTCTGGTGTTCCTCTTTTTTTTCCTAATTTTTTTATCTTTCATTTTTATAACCGGCATATAAAAGTCTGTAAGCTTCGTTCTTGTATCAAAAATGCGGTTATCCGTTGGAATATGTAGCATATATATATATCAAGGCTACACTAGATACCGGGCTTGCTCATTCATTATCATGACGTCACAAAAGGTGGCTGGCCACGACCAGCGATTGGTGCAAAGCGACGAGCCCGTCGTTTTGTGCCAATCGCTGTGTGTCTTTCATTTTGTCGTTTTACTTTGTACCAATCGCTGGTAGCGGCCAGCCACCATTTGTGACGTCATGATAATGAATGAGCAAGCCCGGTATCTAGTGTAGCCCTGATATATATATATATATATATTAACGCTTTGACTATGGGTCGGAACATATACGTCCCAGTGGACTAATTCTTTTATTATATACGCACCACTTTTTGAAAAATAATCTCTGCCATACATTTATACTAGGATATGTTCCAAATTTTTTGCAAATTGTGGTACGATTGAATTAAAAAATAGGCGACAGTTCTGGCTTGTAATCAAAGGGTAAAATGTATGACCACGCATAAATCTGTAATGGAGATACTCCGATTTTCTTATATATATTTTTTGGAGGTGGGGGGGGGGGGCGTGTTGGGAAGGGAGGTCTACGTGTGGTCAGGTTTCAATATAACTAGAATCTAATAATAATATATTTGTATCTGTCTTTTTTCTTCTCTTCTATTGGCATTATAAGTTTTAACTTTTATAAAAATTAACCAATCACCACAAAATTTCAATATGATGTTAACGTACAAAACGTACATAGTACGTTTTGTTTTTAAAATAGCCTTCGAATCTTTTCTCGAAACGTTTCTTTTTTCAGGATCACGTATGATCAACAAAGAGTATTAAAATGAATGTGAATCAGAATCCTCCATCGGGTCGGTAATTCCATCTTATCCGACCGCGACCCAATCCTCTAAGTTCGGTGCTATTTTTTTTCCGTTGCAGGTCCGGTACGAATTAGGATGTAGTAAATGTAGACACAGTATAAACGCAATACACAATATGCACTGTACAAGCGTAATGCAGTAAATCTATTTTAGCATGAGCTGTTTGAAAATGCATAGGGCAATAAATAGCTCAGTGCCTAATGCAATTGAAAAATAGCTTATTCTAATAGATAAGAGTACTGAATGAAAGAGGAAAAATGATGAAACGCTATTTCCTATCAAATATACAAATTTTTCATAATATATCTTCAAAAATATAGGATTATGTGTGAACATAATTTAATATGGTAATCTTCTTTTTTGAAAAAAAAAATAGCTATAATTTTCTAGAAAACCATTTCACACACACACACACACACAAAAAAAAAAAATAGAATATACTCTTTATTTCTATCTGTATTTACTTGTTAGGATAGTTCTCTCAAATTTAAGAATTTTTCTTATTTGAGCAGTTCATAAGATATAAAATTGTCCACTATAAAGAAATATGGATACAATTAATCGAGGCTTCATAAAAGAGAATAATCATAAAATAAGAGACTTTATTTATTAACTGTCCAAGATATGTTCGAATCAAGATATCGCCTCAAAAACTTTGTATCGGCACTAAATGGGCAAGAAATAGATTAGTAGATTTTAAAGAGCAGTTAATTTCCGACCAGAATATGGTGCTTGCGCGTGTTTAATGAGTTTCAGCTACATACAAATTACGTGCGGATCCCATATTAAACAAAATCTATAAATTGGAATTATAAATTCCTATTATTGAATATGGTTGTTTGTGTTCATGTTTTTTTTTATTATTAACACAAGAATATATGACAATAGTGGTGGCATGTGAACTATTTTTTAAAATCCACTAATCATTTTCCTACTGCTATGCAGGTGCTAAATTTCATGGTGATGTATTATCCAGAACCTAAGCTACATTGCTCTAAATAAAGTTACATATTTTATGGCTTCTCTGAATAATTTAGAAAAATCTCATCTTTAGAAATTAAACATATATCAAAGCATTGCATTTTTTAACAAATCAAAAAACGTTATCGCATTTTTATCAGTATGCAATTTTTACATTAAGAATCTTTGAAAGCAGTGTTAAACAGAAAATTTATGTTCTTAAAGTTTTACAAATTAAATGTGGTTACCTCGCTCCACTCTGAGATAACCCAATCAAGACAAGGTTCAGTGTTGCAGGCTTCCAGAGTAGACGGCCTTTTGAACGGATCACACAATTCTTCTACAACGACATGTTTTGAGACAGTGTCGAGACATACTGCATCTCTCTTCCGTGAACCACCATCACATCGACTAGAACACTGAAAATGAACGGAGGAAGATTGAAAACTGTAACACATTTAAATTTTTTTGTAAACAGCCGATCTTATATGATAAATTTTTGCCACTTAAAGCTATTTGGAAATGTTTAACAAATGTTTTAAAATCTTATTTAAAAGTTTATTTTGATTAAGTATAAAATAAAAGTGTGGTTCTAATATTATATTAATTACTTGAGTTTTTGTTCCGAGTTATACTTAAGTACTTCTGTTGAAAATACTGAAAATTTTCGTTAGTGAGGACTTCAAAGGGAGGCCAGATTTGTCCTCACTAATCGATTTCCGCATTAAAATGTGTAAACATTTGAATGGTGTAAAATAATCCCTTTCGTTGAATAAATTGATTTAAGTATATGTCAGAAATTAATTTGATTACCAACTTAATGCTAAAATAAACAGCTTTTTCGTTAATTTAGTAAGTTTATCTTCATGGTTGGAGTAGCATACTACAGGTTTATTCCAACAAAGCGAAAAATGTCCTGGCCAGGATTCCAACCTGGGTCTTCGTCTTGCCGTGTCAATGCTCTTCCAGCTGAGCTCTCACGATAATTGGCACGTCAAGCCAAGGACCCAAGGTTCGAGTCCTGGCCTAGACATCTTTCGCTTTGTTGGAATAAACCTTAACTATGCTACTCCAACCTTGAATATAATTATCTAATTGAAAAATCTCCTTACCTTGATCAGTAATTTTAGTTAATAACATGTTAGTGACAAATTCTTGATACAAAACAATAAATTACTGGAGATAAACAAAATATGCAAAGATATTGCCGTACTTGAATAATTTTAAGGCAATCTCTTTCTTATGAATTAAATCAATCTCTCACTTTGCGTTACTTGAGCAAATGACATTTTTGCCACATTTTATAGTTTTGCGACTTATTCAAATATTTGGCCTTTTACATCCGGGGCTTGACAAGTATGGTCATTAAAGGTCATAATGTATGGTCATTAAGTTATTAAACCTGATGGTTTATTTTTTTTTTTTTTTTAACGTAGAAAACAGAAATAAACTTATAAATTGCATTCAAGCAAAACATATTTCTAACTTTTTTATTACTTTGGCAAAAATAAGTTTATCAAATGCAAATTTCAAAATAATAAAATCAGAAATAGGATGAAACCCCCCAGTTATTGACACCTAACCAGTAACTGACACTTGAGCAAAAATCTAACTCAAATAAGCATTTTGTTGTAAAATTCAGCAAAGTAATGTCATCTAGTGGTAAATGAGATGTTTATTTTTATTTTGGAGTCAATGTATTCACCACTAGAGGGCCAAAAGCATATTTAATGACGAAGAAACTTTTGAGAATACATAAAGTGCCATTTTAAAGCAAGCATCATATTTCTAAAATTAAGGAAGTGTTTTTCTAATCTATTTGTAATGCAACCATCCTAAACTTTTTTCTTAAAGTTATACTTGTAGAAATTATTTTTAAGATGCATATGATATATTAGGGCCCTGATTTAGGGTTTATAGCTATTTAATTTAGCTTAATGGGGGGTGCCAGTTATTGATTCCTACAATTTCATTTCACCAGTCTCTGATAGAGGTGTTAGTTATTGGTTATATTAAAGGAAGCTGAAATCTATTATTTGAACTGCTTAAAAATGCATAATAATAAATTAAATTTATCTTGGAGTAAACACCATTAAAATTTAAGTTGTTTTACTGGTTTCTGACACCAGATGTCAGTTACTGGTTCATAAATGTCAGTTATTCGATATCTGCATTACTAATAACGCAGTACTAAATATTACTCCTATATACTCTAATTTAATACTCTGCATTACAAATAATGCAGTACAGCTTACTAAATTCTACTTTTTATAATAAATATTAATGTATTTTGTTTTTATAATAAAGAATAAAGTTTTTTAAAGCATTTTAATCTTTTAAAATAAAGTGTCAGTCACTTTGTGTCAGTTATTGGTGTTCCAAAATAGTGATGGTGTCAGTTACTGGAGTTTTTGACCATATTTATGTAAAGAAAATAATTTTTAATAATAAAATGTATAATTTTTCAAAATTTTGTCTCATATTTTGTATTATCAATTTTTTTTCATAATTTTTTAATATATCTCTACTATCCTCTCAAAAATAAAGGTAAGTATAAAATAGATTTAAATTTTTGTTTAGTGATTTGAACTAGAAAGAATCCTTAAAGGTTATACTCTATTTGGCTGACTTCGGCAGGAAAATCGACTATCGTTTTCCGATTTCACTATTTTATTGATGCCTCTTCTAAACAGATATAGATTTTGTAGCATTCACCTATCCGGACATTTGAAGCATTTCCGAACATGCCGGTATATTCAGCCTTTATAGTATTTCTTTTATATACAGGGTGGTTATAATATAAGTATCTCTATTTGGAGCTGTCTGTAGCTCGAAGGAATGATCCGAATGAAACCAAAATCGGTGCACTTACTATTTGAGAAGGAGGAAAAAGAATGGAATAATAATAAAAACTAATTGCAATTATTACCAGCAGATGGCGCTACTGAGATTGAAATGTAATGTGTAATACAAGAACAAAATATATAGGCATAAATCCAAATGGCATACCTAATTTATTGGAAAATGTCACGGTGAATGTGATTACGCTTTCGCATGGCGGTGCCGATCATGTTCAGGTTCCACTTGGCCATTGTGCTGGAAGACACAATCTAGGCGGTGAATGATGTGCTCAATTGCGGATTGTAACGCATCAGGACTGATCTTTTACATATGTGGTGATAAGAAGTAAAGACATTGAGGTTTACGACACCTCCACGATACACAATATTACACATTACATTTCACACTCAAAAGCGCCATCTGTCGGCGATTATTGCAATTAATTTTTTTTAGTGTTTCATTCTTCTTCCCCCTTCTCGAATAGTAAGTGTGGCGATTTTGGTTTCATTCCGGTTATTCCTTTATGCTACAGACAGCACCAAATAGAGATACTTATTTTATAACCACCCGGTATATATATATATATATATATATATATATATATATATATATATATATATATATATATATATATATATATATATAATTTTGATAAGTTTCGTTAGAAAACTTAGTTCGTGTTATCTTTGTAAATTATCTATTATTCTAAACTATTTAACTAATAATTATTCTAAACTTGTTATTACCCTTTCTCAATTATTTCATAAAAGGTTTTGGTGCTTTTTGAAAATCATTGACGGTGGGAAGCCCTGGTACATCACAGTTTGATTGGTAATATTGGTGAACAGCCATTAATTATTTTTGAACCTCTGACGCTTTGCGTGGTGGAAAGTTTTCTTTTTATTCATTGTTATCAATGGCAATTACTTGATATCTCAATAACCAAGTTTACATCAAAGTTGTTTTTGAAAAAAAAAATCTACAAAAGCAGTTTCGATTCTGCTCGGTCAGTTTGTGAAAAATGTGTCGACATAATCCGATGAGTATTTCGCTGTAAGTGATATCTTTCACATTAATTGTAAATATTAAATGATGGCGAAAACGAAACTGTCCCCATTAACCTGCGACGCGGCTTAAGTGGAGACGCATTAACGAGCGTCCACTGTATCTTTTTAAATGATTAAACAATAATCTTTTATATACATCATAACACATACTTCTATCAAATCTATTACTGTTTTAAAAATGATTTTATAAGTAAATTTAAAATCTAATATTTTTTTCAGTATTGCCTTATGAAAAAAAAAACTGATTTATCCTTTGAAAGTAAAATTTTATTATTACCTTTGACCAGACACTGACTTTCCAAGAATACTTATTTCTACCCTGTTTACCATCTTCATCATCGTCATCATCATCATCGTTTTCATCATCTTCGAAAACATATGGGATAAGGGCTGGCTCTTTTGTTATCTTTTGAGGTATTAGCTCATTGTCAATTTGTTCATCCTCATCTTCATCATTTCCATGGTCGTCAATTTCTATCAACGGTATAGGTATAATATCTAAAACAGAATAAAGTAAAATAACATAAGCGTTGAAACAATGGAAATGAAAAAAAAACATCATGCATCAAGCATGGACTATGAAACACTTTCCAACACATTCAGAATACTGTAACAAAACTTCATCGTTTAATAAGATGATAGATGATGTCTAAATAAACAATTCGAAAAATAAAATAAACATTTGAAAACTCAATTTCAGAAATTACGATTAAAAGTCTGAAATATATCTGAATTATTTCTGTGCAGCCTTGTATATGATCTAAGTATTTGCATATATTCTACATAGTATGCAAAAATTTAGTTCAGTTAGGTAACGCATAACACAGTTAAAAATTTCCTTTCAGCAATTTCCGTCAATAAACAGAAATGTACCCGATTTTTTATTCTTTTGTGCAGCCTTGTATATGATTTATAGAATTTATACACATTAAGTAATATACAAAATCTTAGTTAAATTAAAAAACGCATACCACAATTGAAAATGCACGTCTACACAATTATTGGTCATAGATAATCACTCAAGTAGAATATCTCTCAGTTAGATTATCTCTCAATTATCACTGCACACACACAATTATTGCTCATAGACAGTACTGTAACCGAATTCTGTATCCTTGTAAATGAACGATGCATGCTATGCACACCATAGTTTACAGTAGCATCTTGAAATGCACCTCAGTGATGTATATAAATTTAAATATGTTTGAAATAGTGTAACATCATTAAATTGCGCTGCAAACGATTTTCCCGCATAATTAGTAAAGGAGTTATTTTGAGTGCCCCCGTAAACGAATTATAAATACTCCACACTTTATTTTCAATACCGAACATACCATGGTAAACCTCAAAAATATTTATCAATTACATGTCAATCCTAGTATATTTACATGAGTTATACTACGTAAAGACAGACAGACAGGCGGCCAGACAAACCGAATTCATAAACACTTTTCAACTATGTTACCTGAGTATGTTTACCCCGTTTTTTATCTTTAGAATCCTCAGAAACTACTATATTTTCGAGATTTAAAGGAGCATTTATAAAAACTACTTTTGCTACCACTGATTTTCGGAAACATTTCCGAGT
Organism: Maratus michaelseni; assembly: GCA_963931845.1. Taxonomy (NCBI): domain Eukaryota; kingdom Metazoa; phylum Arthropoda; class Arachnida; order Araneae; family Salticidae; genus Maratus; species Maratus michaelseni. The sequence goes on along the minus strand of OZ007597.1, from coordinate 100,172,147 downwards.
TGTTTTTATAGCGTATTACACAGTTTTCTGAACACAGAATATCGTTTTTTAGGATGCTATGAATTCTCAACTAATATTTTAAGCTGTGTAACTGAATTTACATATGCAAGAGTAACAAAATAATATTAATGTTATTGTTGTTAATTTATCATGTATGGCAGTAAAACATGTTTATTGAAAGTAAAAATGTTTACTTAAAAATTGATAGCATCTGAAAAACCTATATTTCGTTTTGAGAAAACTGATTAATACACTGTAACAACTACTCGGAAACGTTTCCGAAAATCTTTGGCAGCAAAAGAATTTTTTTTTTCTAAAAGCTTTTTTTAAATTGCAAAAATATATTAGTGTCTGAGGTTTCTACAGATGAAGAACGCTCTTTGGAATCGTGGTTGACTCGGAAGAAGTTATTGCACATTTTCGCTTGTGACTATATTATAATTTCTTAGATTAAGAGATTTTTTCTTACAGTCTGTTATTTCTAAATACAAAATTAATAGTAAATGTAAAGTTACGTACTACTATTAGGATGCCAGACGCGAAGAAGTTAACATTAATTTAAATACAGTATATTTTATATTGAAACTAAATGTTGATGTTATAAAATATCTTCAGTTTTTAATTCAATGCAATGTAAATAAAAAAAGCTGGGTTTTAAAGAAAAGTCTAAGAATCTTTAAAATACTTTTAAAGGTTATATTATAATACATTCAAATTCCAATAAGAAGAATGTAAAATTTTACAAGATTTTCTTTAGAATTTGTTTTGCAAAATATCTTTCAATAGCAAAATAAAACGTCTGAATGCTTCTAAAACAATGTAAAGGAAAGCAGCAAAGAGCAATTGTTCTAAGTAAAATAGATTTTAACAGGCTGTGGTTAGGAGCAACTTTAAACTTGTTTTCTTTAATTTCTCCGATTGAAATTGAAATGCCGAAGGAAAGAAGAATGAGTATAAAGGATTGTATTTTCAGTTTAGGTTTATTAATTTTGTGAGGCATTTTTTCAAAATTTAAACAAGAGAATCCAACCCGGGCTAATTGGATTACAGAACCAATTTCTCGTTCTACAGAACATAGGTGAAGAGATTTTTTAATTGAAAACTCTAAAAGATATTTTATATTTAAAATATATATTTAGATACCCACCAACTACATCGAAATGCACGATAATAGGAAAAGTATGTTTTATCTATTTAAATAATAATGTTTAAAACTTGTGTAAAACTACATGTTTGAGATGAAATATGCAGTCTGTGTTCTAATGTCGTTTATAATCTATTTATACACAAAGTTTCAAAAGGTTCAAAGTTCAGCCATTTTTTCTTTTTACAAAAAATAATATTTTTTGCTGATTGTGTGACACAGATGAAACAGAAACTTGCCAAACATGGGCAATCAATTGCCAATTGTGATAACAGGCACTATCTCCTTAGTTTTGCACTTCTTTTACTGCAAATGTTATTTCACATTATTGTAACAAAGAAATGTTTATTTTTGAGATATATTTTTAAAATATCATGTTTGAATTTTTTTTTTTAAATCTATAAAAAAATAATCATTAAATTGAGTTTCAGTTTTCAAAAATTTTTTTTCAAGAGTATTTTTGTTCTATTCGGTGGTATGAAAATTGAAATTATACGAATATTTAAAAGATTATAGTATGTTTTGTATAAATGAAAAAGAGATACTACAAGTCATCCTCACCATCGTTATGACGTCAACTCTTATTTAATATTCAAACTAAAAGTTTATTTTATAAAATATCTTCAGTATTTAAATACACAGCACTGTAAGCAACAGCAACAACAACAAAAAAAAAAAATGCTGGGTTTTAAACAAAAATCTATGAATCTTTAAAATACGTTTAAAGGTAATATTAGAATGAATTTAAATGCCAATAAGAAGAATGTAAAGTTTTTACAAGATTTTTCTTTAGAATTTGTTTTGCAAAATATCCTTCAATAGAAAAATAAACATCTGAATTCTTCTAAAATAGCCTAAAGGAAAGCAACAAAGAGCAATTGTTCTAAGTAAAATAATTTTAAACAGACTGCGGTTAGGAGCAACTTTAAACTTATTTTCCTTAGTTTCTCCTATTGAAATTGAAATGCCAAAGGAAACAAGAATGAGTATAAAGGATGGTACTTTCTGCTTAGGTTTATTAATTTTGTGAGGCATTTTTTCAAAATTTAAACAAGAGAATCCAATCCGGGTTAATTGGGTTACAGAACAAATTTCCCGTTCTACTTTCCCGTCTATTACTTTTTTAATTGAAAACTCTAAAAGATATTTTATATTTAAAATATATATTTAGATTTCTCACCAACTACACCGAAATGCATGATAATATGAAAAATATGTATTATGCATTTAAATAATAAAGTTAAAAAACTTATTAAAAAGTATATGTTTAAGATGAAATAAGCAGTCTGTGTTCTAATGTCGTTTATGATCTATTTATACACAACGTTTCAAAGGTTCAAAGTTCAGCATTTTTTTATTTTTACAAAAGATACTATTTTTTACTGTTTGTGGGACACAGATGAAACAGAAACTTGCCAAAAATGCAATCAATTGCCAATTGTGATAACACTGCCACTATCTCCTTAGTTTTGCACTTCTATTACTGCAAATGTTATTTCACATTATTGTATTCATTTTCCCTCAAATTTGCATTTCCTGAAAACTCTGCTCAAAAGTAATTTTTTTTTACATTTGAAGTTACTTAAATATCTTATGCAATATAAACAATTAAGATATGTTGTAGTTTTTTATTTCAAAGCTCAATATTGGTAATTAAAATGAATGAATATTAACCATTGGGACAAAATAATTTTTTATACAAAATGACTGACAAGTGAATAAATGCATCATGGGGATGATTGGGACATTTCAAATGGGGATGAATGGGAGACTGTCTCATTCATCGCTAGAGGATGCTGAAAAACATATTTATTAACTAAACAATATTATACAGGTTGATAAATTAATAATTTATGGTAATTATTCTTTTAAAATTTCATCCTCATTGTATCCATTGTCTTCAGCCATTGAATGCTTCCGTTTATGGGCCTTTTAAGACAAAGCTGAGATGAGTCCAAGATGATTGGCTGACAAATAATCCCGGAGATCATATTACAATTTATAATTTCTGAGCTTTTGCCAAGGAGGCATTTTTTTCAGCTTTTAGTCCTTAACATTGAATACAGGGAGGGAAATATATTGTGTCCCATTCATCCCTGCTGTTGGGATGATTGGGACAGAGAGGAACTTTTGTTTTAAATTCCATAATATATTTCTATATAATAGTAATCTTGAATAGATATTGTGCATAAGATGTAGTCAAACACTTAATGTAAGAAATGTGATATATAATATTGATAATAACTTAAAAAAATATTTAAAATAAATATTTTTGTTAAAATGTCCCATTCATCCCCATCTCCCCTACTACAAGTCATACTCACCATCGTTATGACGTCAACTCTTATTTAATATTCAAACTAAATTTTTATTTTATAAAATATCTTCAGTATTTAAATACAAAGCACTGTAAGCAACAACAACAACAACAACAAAACAGCTGGGTTTTAAACAAAAATCTACGAATCTTTAAAATACTTTTAAAGGTTATATTAGAATACATTTAAATTCCAATAAGAAGAATGTAAATTCTTTACAAAATATTTCTTTAGAATTTGTTTTGCAAAATAACTTTCAATAGAAAAAGAAACATCTTAATGCTTCTAAAAGAATCTAAAGGAAAGCAACAAAGAGCAATTGTTTTAAGCAAAATAGTTTTAAACAGGCTGCGGTTAGGAGCAAATTTAAACTTGTTTTCTTTAGTGTCTCCTATTGAAATTGAAATGCCAAAGAAAACAAAAATGAGTATAAAGGATGGTGTTTTCTGCTTAGGTTTATTAATTTTGTGAAGCATTTTTTTCAAAATTTAAACAAGAGAATCCAACCCCGGCTAATTGGGTTACAGAAAAAATTTCGCGGTCTACAGAACATAGGTGAAAATCTTTTTTAATTGAAAACTCTAAAAGATATTTTATATTTAACATATGTATTTAGATTTTCCACCAACTATACTGAAATGCATAGTAATATGAAAAATGTTTACTGTGCATATAAATAATAAAATTTACAAACTTATTAAAAACCACATGTTTAAAATAAGATAAGAAGTCTGTGTCCTAAATTCATTTGTAATCTATACACAAAGGTTCAAAGTTTATCCATTTTTTTTCTTTTTACAAAAGATAATATTTTTTCTGATTATGTGAAGATGGTAAAGAAGAAACTTATCAAACATAGGCAATCAATTGCCAATTTTTATAACACTGCTACTATATCTTTAGTTTTGTATTTCTATTACTGCAAATATTATTTCACATTATTGTAACAAACAAATGTTCATTTTCGAGATATATATTTAAAATATCATGTTTGAAAAGTTTTTTAAAATCTATAAAAAAGAATCATTAAATTGAGTTTCAGTTTTCAAAGAAATTTTATTTTAAAAGTATATTTTTGTTCTATTCGGTGGTATGAAATTTAAAATTATACGAAAATTTAAAAGTTTATAATATGTTGCGTATAAATGAAAAAGAGATAGTACAAATCGGCCTCACCATTGTTTTGACGTCAGCTCTAATTTAATATTCAAACTAAATGTTTATTTTATAAAATATCTACAGTTTTTAAATACAAAGCAGTGTAAACAATAAAAAGTTGGGTTTTAAACAAAAGTCTATGAATCTTTAAAATACTTTTAAATTTAATATTAGAATACATTGAAAATTTCAATAAGAAGAATGTAAAGTCTTTACAAGATTTTTCTTTAGAATTTGTTTTGAAAAATATCCTTCAATAGAAAAAGAAACATCTGAATGCTTCTAAAAGAATCTAAAGGAAAGCAACAAAGAGCAATTTTGTTTTAAACAGGCTGTGGTTAGGAGCAACTGAAAACTTGTTTTTTTTCTTTAGTTTTTCCGATTGAAATTGAAATGCCAAAGGAAATAAGAATGAGTATAAAGGATGCTGTTTTCTGTTTAGGTTTATTAATTTTGTGAGGCATTTTTTCAAAATTTAAACAAGAAAATCCAACCCGGGCTAATTGGGTTTCAGAACAAATTTCCTGTTCTACAGAACATTGGTGAAAAGATTTTTTAAATTGAAAACTCTAAAAGATATTTTATATTTAATATATAGATTTAGATTTTCCACCAACTACATCGAAATGCATGATAATATGAAAAATATGTATTATGTATTTAAATAACAAAGTTTAAAACTTATTAATATATATATATATATATATATATATATATAAATAAATGTATTTTTGTTTTATTTGGTGATATGAAAATTGAAATTATACGAATATTTAAAATATCGTAGTATGTTGTATAAATAAAAAAGAGATAATACAAGTCGTACCTCAACATCGTTATGACGTAAGCTCTAATTTAAAATTCAAACTAAATGTTTATTTTATAAAATATCTTCAGTATTTAAATACAAAGCACTGTAAACAATAAAAACAAAGGGCTGGGTTTGAAAAAAAAGTCTATGAATCTTTAAAATATTTTTAAAGGTAATATTACAATACTTTCAAATTACAATAAGAAGAATGCAAACTCTTTACAAGATTTTTCTATAGAATTTGTTTTGCAAATTATCCTTCAATAGAAAAGGAAACATCTGAATGCTTCTAAAAGAATCTAAAGGAAAGCTACAAGAGCAATTGTTCTTAGTAAAATAATTTTAAACAGGCTGGGGTAAGGAGCAACTTTATACTTGTTTCTTTAATTTCTTCTATTGCAATTGAAATGCCAAAGGAAACAAGAATGAGTATAAAGGATTCTGTTTTCTGCTGAGGTTTATTAATTTTGTTTGACATTTTTTCAAACTTTAAACAAGATAATCCAATCCCGGCTAATTGGGTTACAGCACAAATTTCCCAGTCTACAGAACATTGGTAAAAAGCTTTTTTAATTGAAAACTCTAATATATGTTTTATATTTAATATATATATATTTAGATTTTCCACCAACTATACTAAAATTCATAATAATATGAAAAATATTTACTGTGTATTTAAATAATAAAATTTACAAACTTATTAAAAACCACATGTTTAAAATGAGATAAAATGTCAGTGTCCTTAATTCATTTATAATCTATTTATACACACAGTTTCAAAGTTTAGCCATTTTTTCTTTTTATAAAAGAGAATGTGAGGAAGGGAAGCAGAAACTTATCAAACATGAAAAATCAATTGCCAATTGTTATAACGCTGCCACTATCTCCTTAGTTTTACATTTCTATTACTGCAAATGTTATTTCACATTATTGTAACAAACAAATGTTTTTTTTTTCGAGATATATTTTTAAAATATCATGTTTGAAATTTTTTTAAAAATCTATAAAAAAGAATCATTAAATTGGGTTTCAGTTTTAAAAGAAATTTTATTTTAAAAGTATATTTTTGTTCTATTCGGTGGTATGAAATTTGAAATTATACGAAAATTTAAAAGTTTATAATATGTTTCGTATAAATGAAAAAGAGATAATACAAATCGTCCTTACCATTGTTATAACGTAAGCTCTTATTTAATATTCAAACTAAATGTTTATTTTATAAAATATCTTCAGTTTTTAAATACAAATCACTGTAATGAAGAAAAAGCTGGGTTTTAAACAAAAGGTCTATTAATCTTTAAAATACTTTTAAAGGTTATATTAGAATACATTCAAAATACAATAAGCAAAATGTAAAGTCAAGATTTACGAATAAAGTCAAGATTTTTCTTTAGAATTTGTTTTGAAAAATATCCTTCAATAGAAAAAGAAACATCTGAATGCTTCTAATAAAAGAATTTAAAGGGAAGCAACAAAGAGCAATTGTTCTAAGTAAAAGTGTTTTAAACAGACTGCGGTTAGGAGCAACTTAAAACTTTTTTTTAGTTTCTCTTATTGAAATTGAAATGCCAAAGGAAACAAGAATGAGTATAAAGGTTGATGTTTTATGCTTAGGTTTATTAATTTTGTAAGATATTAAAAAAAAATTAAACAAGAGAATCCAATCCGGGTTAATTGGGTTACAGAACAAATTTTCCGTTCTACTTTCCCGTCTACTACTTTTTTAATTAAAAACTCTAAAAGATATTTTATATTTAAAATATATATTTAGATTTCTCACCAACTGCACCGAAATGCATGATAATATGAAAAATATGTATTATGTATTTAAATAATATAGTTTAAAACTTATTAAAAAGTATATGTTTAAGTTGAAATAAGCAGTCTGTGTTCTAATGTCGTTTATAATCTATTTATACACAAAGTTTCAAAGGTTCAAAGTTCAGCAATTTTTTTCTTTTTACAAAAGGTAATATTTTTTACTGTTTGTGTGACACAGATGAAACAGAAACTTGCCAAAAATGCAATCAATTGGCAATTGTCATATTTCTGCCACTATCTCCTTAGTTTGGCACTTCTATTACTGCAAATGTTATTTCACATTATTATAACAAAGAAATGTTTATTTTCGAGATATATTTTTTAAATATCATGTTTGAAATTTTTTTTAAAAATCTATAAAAAAATAATCATTAAATTGAGTTTCAGTTTTCAAAAAAAAAAATTTCAAGAGTACTTTCGTTCAATTCGGTGGTTTAAAAATTGAAATTATGCGAATATTTAAAAGATAGATTTAAGTGCTGCATGCAGAGTATGTTTTGTATAAATGAAAAAGAGATACTACAAGTCATACTCACCATCGTTATGACGTCAGCTCTTATTTAATATTCAAACTATATGTTTATTTTATAAAATATTTTCAGTATTTAAATACAAAGCGCTGTAAGCAAAAGAAAAAAAAAGCTAGGTTTTATAACAAAAATTTATGAATCTTTTAAATACTTTTAAAGGTTAGATTAGAATACATTTAAATTCCAATAAGAAGAATGTAAATTCTTTGCAAAATATTTCTTTAGAATTTGTTTTGCAAAATAACTTTCAATAGAAAAAGAAACATCTGAATGCTTCTAAAAGAATCTAAAAGAAAGCAACAAAGAGCAATTGTTTTAAGTAAAACAGTTTTAAACAGGTTGCGGTTAGGAGCAACTTTAAACTTGTTTTCTTTAGTGTCTCCTATTGAAATTGAAATGCCAAAAAAAACAATAATGAGTATAAAGGATGGTGTTTTCTGCTTACGTTTATTAATTTTGTGAAGTATTTTTTTTCAAAATTTAAACAAGAGAATCCAACCCCGGCTAACTGGGTTACAGAAAAAATTTCGCGGTCTACAGAACATAGGTGAAAAGCTTTTTTTTTATTGAAAACTCTAAAATATATTTTATATTTAATATATGTATTTAGATTTTCCACCAACTATACTGAAATGCATAGTAATATGAAAAATGTTTATTGTGCATGTAAATAATAAAATTTCCAAACTTATTAAAAACCGCATGTTTAAAATAAGATAAGAAGTCTGTGTCCTAAATTCATTTGTAATCTATACACAAAGGTTCAAAGTTCATCCATTTTTTTCTTTTTACAGAAGATAATATTTTTTCAGATTGGGTGAGGATGGGAAAGAAGAAACTTATCAAACATAGGCAATCAATTGCCAATTTTTATAACACTACCACTATATCTTTAGTTTTGTATTTCTATTACTGCAAATATTATTTCACATTATTGTAACAAACAAATGTTCATTTTCGAGATATATATTTAAAATATCATGTTTGAAAAGCTTTAAAAAATCTATAAAAAAGAATCATTAAATTGAGTTTCAGTTTTCAAAGAAATTTTATTTTAAAAGTACATTTTTGTTCTATTCGGTGGTATGAAATTTGAAACTATACGAAAATTTAAAAGTTTATATTATGTTTCGTATAAATGGAAAAGAGATAGTACAAATCGTCCTCACCATTGTTATGACGTCAGCTCTTATTTAATATTCAAACTAAATGTTTATTTTATAAAATATCTTCAGTTTTTAAATACAAAGCACTGTAAACAAGAAAAAGCTGCGTTTTAAACAAAAGGTCTATGAATCTTTAAAATACTTTTAAAGGTTATATTAGAATACATTCAATTTACAGCGAGAAGAATGTAAAGTCTTTACAAGATTTTTCTTTAGAATTTGTTTTACAAAATATCCTTCAATAGAAAAAGAAAAATCTGAATACTTCTAAAAGTAGCTAAAGAAAAGCAACAAAGAACAATTGTTCTAAGTAAAAGAATTTTAAACAGGCTGTGGTTATGAGCAACTTCAATTTTGTTTTCTTTAATTTCTCCTTTTGAATTTAAAATTGCCAAAGGAAACAAGAATGGGTAGATGGTGTTTTCTGCTTAGGTTTATTAATTTTGCGAGACATTTTTTCAAAATTTGAACAAAATAATCCAACTTGGGCTAATTGGGTTACAGAACAAATTTCCCGGTCTGCCGAACACAGGTGAAAAGCTTTTTTTTATTGAAAACTCTAAAAGATATTTTATATGTAATATATATTTTTAATTTCTCACCAACTACACCAAAATGCATGATAATATGAAAAATATGTATTACGTATTTAAATAGTAAAGTTTAAAATATTATTAAAAACTACTTGTTTAAAATAAAATAAACAGTCTATGTTCTAATTTCGTTTATAATCTATGTATACTTAATGTTTCAAAGTTTCAAAGCTCAGCCATTTTTTCTTTTTACGAAAGAGATTATTTTCTTCTGATTATTTGAGGAAGGGGAAGAAGAAACTTGCCAAACAAGAGCGATGATTTGACAATTGTGGTAATACTGCCACTATCTCCTTAGTTCTGCATTTCTATTTCTGAAAATGTTATTTCACATTATTGTAGTAAACAAATCTTCATTTTTGAGATGCATTTTTAAAATATAATGTCTGAAAATTACTTTAAAAAAAAACTACGAAAAATCAGCAAGTTGGGTTGCAGTTTTCAATTGTTTTTCTTTTTGAAAGTGTATTTTTGTTCTATTCGGTGGTATTAAAATTGAAATTAGACGATGTTTAGGCGTTCACCTATTTCGAATAAAATAAAAAAGCGACAGTGCAAGTTGTACCCCCTGTATCGTTATGACGTCAGCTCTGGTAATGAGCATTTTTTCAGGGCTCGTATGCCTCAAAGATTTCAAACCCAGTTTTTTTTTTTTTTTTTTTAAGATATGCCTTATTTAATGACGAAATTCCATTTTTAAATATGGCAAACATTACTTTAAGAAAAATATGGTATTCAAACCCCCTGAATACCCTTAGGTGTACGAATCCTGTTTTTGCATTATGATAAGATTATAAAAGTACTTTTAAACTTTGCAGATTTATACGAAATGAAAGAAAGTTATTTTAAAGGAATGCATATGTTTAAAGACAATAAATAAATAAAGTGAAAATACATGCATAATACGGAAAGTGCACTGAATTCGAAATGCATCAGAATAGTTTACAGGATTGCGCTGATTTTGAAAATGTTGCGACGTTGTCTCTTTTTTAGAATAACATTAATTTGTTTAAATGCACTTTTTGAATACCTACATCTCAATCATGTTCTTTTAATAAAAAATCATTTAAATATAAAAAGGACATTTTATTGTCCGTATTCTCATCCGTTGCTGAATCATATATTAATTCACTTCATTTCATGTATTATATGACGGCAGTCTTAGATATTATGATTCTCACATTTTCTGACAAAAAAAAAGAAAAAGAAAAAAAAAATCAGGCTTTTCTTCAGCATGGATAAAAGTTTACAATAATAAAGCAAATACAGTGCTAATAATAATTAATACTTTTGGGATTAGAATAAAAACTCATTTATCTTCTATAGTACCCTATACAAAAATAGCCAGGCGTAGTGCCACAAAAATGTTAATACAATGCAGACCTTGGTGTACACGTATCTTACCAAATATTGGCAATTAATGGTAGAATGAATGCCTCGATTAGTTCTGGATAGTTTACGTGCCAAAAACTGGAGAACCAAAATATTAGGATGATTCAATGTTTTTCCCCATCATTATATTATAAACGAACTGTACTTTAGGTAAGCCACACGATAAATCTCACATTATCTCGGACAAATCTCGCAAATAGTAGATATTTTGGTTGTTTCGGATATTTTAAAATATTTTTACCATCTAAATTTCTCTATTGTCGGTGTACACTGAAATACGAGAAGTAAAATAGTATTAACTTTATAAATAAGCTGATTCGAAGCTGAGTAAAAAGAAGCAAAATTAGCTGTACCTTTTCCTTTCTTTTCTTTTTCTTTTCTTTTTTTTTTTTTTTTTTTTTTTTTTTAAGAATTACATTTTTATCTCATAATATGATATTTTGGTTTCGGCAAAACCTCTGAAGTCACGTGTAATTTTTGAAAAAAATTAAGTAAAATCTTGCAAGTACACACTTCTTGTGTTGATTTGAAAATGCGTTTTAAATAATTTCTCTTTAAATCCCTTATTTCTTCATTTATATTATAATTCGCATTAGAAAATGTGGGTACATATAAACATCTTAAAGTTTATCACTATATAACAAACTCAATACTTTTCCAATAAAATGATTTAAATTTAACCTAAAAATAACTGAAGATTTGAGTAAACAGTAAAATATATTACTTTTATAACCTAACTATTTGATTACATTCTAAAAGGAGAATTGGAATTTCAAATATTTAACTTTACTAAATTTAGAAGTAATTTTCTGATATCATTAGAATGTGAATTCTAAAATTTCGATCGCATCACAAAATTTGAGATTTTCATTCTAATGCATTTGTTCGAAAAGCGGAAGCATAATTCACATCAAAGATATGTTTGATGTTAGAATGTTTAGATTTGCCGTTTTTTTATTCTTTCTTCGAATTTCAAGAATTTGAAATTGGAATGATATTTTAAAGGTTTTAAAAATATTTCATATCTGTTTCAAAGTGAAAAATATTAGGAAACATATGAAACCTTTCTAATATGTTAATCACATATACCATGCAGAGTAACCAAAATGCTTGAAACGTAGACTAATGTTTTATATGTAGGAAATAAGTAGGTAATGGAAGTTGCAAAAGTGTTCAAGGTAAGGTTGGTTATAAGATTATATTAATGAAATAGTCCTTCTAATAATTTTCAAAACGTTACACTTTTAGATAGCTTTCAATACAAAAAAGTATAAAGCTACCTATTGCAGCCGTTCGGAGGAAAGCAATTCCGGAAAATTTCGACATATTTTCATCGATCATGACTCCCAGACCCCAAAACCACTCTCCGTTCAAATGTTGATTTATATATATATATATATATATATATATATATATATCATACGATAACACTCGTATTTATAAAGCAATTTGGATGAAACTAATTGCGTGTATTAAGCTCACCAATGTCTCGACCGAGTTCGTTGGCCAACTTGGTCCGCCATCTTGTTTCAAAATGGTGGCCACTGAAATTTTTAAAACTAAAATAAATATACAAAAAAGTTAACAATTTAAATGTATTTTTTGTTTACGTGTTAGGCCTTGATTCAAGGATTCCGGAGCATTTTTTGTTTTACCCTATCTTAAAAAATGGCTGAGATAGAGCAGTTTGAAATTCTAGGGTGGCTGACATTTTGTAACAAAACAGCACATTACAAAAAAAACCAACGATTAACTTATGAGTTTTGGAGAACGCGATTTCTCGCAAATTATTATCTTTTAACTATGTTGTAATAATTTTCCCAATCATACGCATAAAACTATATATTCATATCCGTTAGCGCCAAAGTCTCGCCAAACTTGGCGACACTTGGCAAAATATCGCCATATTTGGCGACCAAATGTAAATTTTCATAAATGATGCCAACTTGGCTATTGTTGACTAATTTGGCAAATGTCTTATTCAAATTCAGTATTAACGAATCTTCTGTAATCGGGTACTTTGCATTTTAGATTGCTGTTTCGAGTAACATTAGCTAAAATTTTGAAACGAAGATATAGGAAAGCTACCTTTTCCTCCCGGTACAGGCCAGAAGGACTTTTTAAATTTTTATACGACCCCTCTAAACAAAATTACTCACTTAGATTTTTTGTTTATTTTTATTTTCTTCTATTTTTACAATAAGAAAGTATCGGATTCATCAAAATATTCGACTTCAGGTTTCCGAAGGATTTGTAAATTTTAGAAGGTCTTGGACACAAGTTGACTGTTTTTTAGAAAATGTCTGTTTGTGAGTCAGTTTGTTTGCGTGTCTGTATGTGACAAAAATTTTGTAGCGCTCTATCTCAAGAACTAATGACGGAATTTAATAAAACTTTTGATTCAGTTTGATCTTGATATACATTAGTGCTGATTAGTTTTGCTGTAAATTGCCCAATAGGTAGCGCTGCTGTGCTACACTTTTCACGATTTCCACATGTTAGTGTTATTTTCTCGGTAGTCAGTAATTTTGCGCTTTCTAAAGCAATATAAATTACTGACTACCGAGAAAATAACACTAACAAAGATTCTGAGACGTGAAAAATTCTTAAGTATATATTAAAAAAAAAAAAAAAAAAAAAAAAAAAAAAAAAAAAAAAGTGTCCTAGAATCTTCGAATACTTAAAATAAATTAATTAATTTTAGATATATTCTAAATTAGAAAAATGGCAACCTTCAAAGAAGGAAGTATAATTGAAAAATTAAATTCCAGTAACTATGCAAACTGGAAATTCAAGGTGGAGATGCTCTTGATAAGAGAAGAGCTCTTTGAAGTTGTCACAGACGACCCACCTAATCCAATAACCCCGGAATGGTCGAAGAAAGATAGAAAGGCAAGAGCCTTGATTAATTTAAGTATTGAGGATAATCAAATCATCCATATTAAGCATTTACAGAATGCACGGGACACATGGAACACGCTTAAAAACATCCATGAGAGATCAAATCTCTCTAGCAAACTCTTTCTCCTCAGGAGACTTTACGGAACGAAATTATCAGAAGGAGGCAACATGATAACTCATATAACAAAGATATTAGAAATTATTGATAAGTTATCAGCCATAGGCGAAGAAATTAAAGCAAATCATATTTCAGCATTATTGCTCTGCTCTTTACCTCCTTCATACGACACCCTCATAACCGCATTAGAAGCCAGACAGGAAGACGAATTAACTCCAGAATTTATAAAGAGTAAATTAACAGACGAATTTAACAAAAGAAACGAGCATTCTAATAACAGTGATAATTCGAACAAAGCCTTTAGAGCTGAAAGAAAATTTAAAACCACAGGTTTTAAAAAAGAAGAAAAATACTGCACGATTTGTAGACTAAAAAATCACAACACAGTTAATTGCTGGCATAACAAACATAAAACAAATAATTTTAAACAAAACAACAAAAAACATTTCTCTTCTTCGCTAGTCTTTCAAAAAGACGAAAATAATTTAAGAAGCGCGGACTCAAATAAACCGAAAGAAAAAAGCACAGCTTATTTCGGAACCGAAGAAAAGAAAAATTGCGCATTTTTAACGAACAAATCGAAAAATAACGCATGGATTATCGATTCTGGCTCATCCTCCCATATTTCAAATAATGAAAATTTATTTTATGAATTTACAAATAAAGAACATACCAACGTCGTAATTGCCAACGGCAATAAATTAAAATCCTATGGTTCAGGTAATGTAAATATTACCACAATAACATCCGACGGTAGAACACATGAAATAACATTAAAAGATGTTCTACTAGTACCGGAAATTGAAACAAATTTATTTTCGGTAGCTAAAGCTACGAAAAACGGATGCAAAATTACATTTGAAAATAATCAATGTTTTCTAGAATATGAAGGATCAATACGCTTAGAAGGGATAAGAAAAAATAATCTGTATGAAATTCAGCAAACAAACATAAACACAGATGAAAATTTTGTAAACATGATAACTAATTGCAAAAATAAAAATTGCATAGAACTGTGGCATAGAAGATTAGGACATAAAAATGTCGCGTCGATTAAAGAATTAATGACGAAGGAATTAGCATGCGGAATAAACATAAATAATTGTTCCCATAGCACCGAATGTGAGCCTTGCATTAAAGCAAAATTAACTGACGCACCTTACCCAAAGAAAACGGAATTGAGAGCAAATAAAATTCTGCAATTAGTACATTCAGACGTGTGTGGTCCTATTCAAACTCCAACAATAGGGGGAAAAAATTACTTTTTAACCTTCATAGACGATTACTCTAGATTTACTATAATTTATCTACTACAAAATAAAAGTGAGGTATTTGAAAAATTAAAGGAATATGTTGCACTGGTCAACAATAAGTTTGGCAAAAAGCCTACAGAACTCAGAACTGATAATGGCAAAGAATTTAAAAATTCTAATATTGATAATTTTCTAAAAGAAAATGGAATTAAGCGACAGCTAACAGTACCATATTCTCCCAGCCAGAATGGTATTGCTGAACGAAAGAATAGATCATTAATTGAAATGACAAGAACATTGTTAAGTGACTCTAATTTACCATTACATTTCTGGGGAGAGGCGATATGCACTGCAAATCACCTACAAAATCGACTGCCGACTAAAGCCAACGAAAAAACTCCATATGAATTATGGACAAACAGAAGACCAAATCTAAAATATTTAAGAGTCTTTGGCTGCAAAGCTTATGCATATATTAACAAGCAAAAAAGACAGAAATTAGATAATAAAGCAGTAGAAGGGATCTTCGTGGGATACGATAATTATTCCAAAGGATATCGTATCTATACGAGCGGCAAAGATATCACTATAGCCAGAACGGTGAAGTTCTTAGAAAACTATACGATAAATTCAAATAAAGAAAAACGGCTAGAACTAAATTTAGATGAAAACACTAATGCCGAAAACGAAAAATCGGAAAACCCAAATCTGATAAAAATCGAAATTTCAAATGAAAATGATAATCAGAATGAATCTGAACTAAACCAAACCGAACCAAGAAGATCAGATAGAGTAAATAAAGGGGTTCCCCAGATAGACTAATTTATATGGTTAAAGATGAAAATATTAATGAACCGAAAAATTGGCAGGAAATAATAAACATGGAAAACCCAGTAGAAAAAGAAAACTGGATCAAAGCGACACAGGAGGAGATAGAATCTCACAACCAAAATAAAACTTGGACATTAGTTGACCCCCCGCCAAATACAAAAATAATAGGTTCGAAATGGCTCTTCAAAACAAAATTAGACGATAAAGGAAAAATACAAAAATATAAAGCGCGTTTAGTGGCGAAAGGCTATTCGCAAAATTTTGGTATTGATTACTATGAAACTTTTGCTCCAGTGGTTTCACATACTACAATTAGAACTTTTTTAGCAGCCGCCGCCTATCATAAACTAGACGTAAATCATGTCGATGTAAAAACAGCATTTTTGTATGGAAATTTAGATGAGGATATATACATCACTCAGCCGGAAGGCTATGTCAAACCTAATCATGAAAACAAAGTGTGCAAATTAAATAAGGCTATATACGGCTTAAAACAGGCAGCTAGAGCCTGGCACATAAAAATTTCAGAATCATTAGAAAAGTTAAATTTCAAACCATCAACATCAGACACGTGTTTATTCATACGTAATACTAAAAACAGTAAAGCATATATTATCGTCTATGTAGACGATTTATTAATATCAGCAAAAGAAAATGAAATTAAAGAAATTATACAAAAACTTAAGATTGAATATGAACTAAAGGATTTAGGTCAATTAAACTACTACCTAGGGATTAAAATTGAAAAAACAAACGAAGGATATAAACTGAATCAAAAAGGTAAAATTGAAGAATTAGTTAGAAAATTTAAATTAGAAGATGCGAAACCATACAAAACGCCCATGGAAACAGGCTATTTAAATTTTGATAACGAAGAAATACCATTGCCAAACAACATCGATTATAGAAAGGCAATTGGCGCACTTTTGTATATCTCAACTGTCACAAGACCAGATATTTCAGCTGCGATTAACATCCTAAGTAGAAAAAACGAAAACCCTTCACAGAAGGATTGGAAAGCAACTAAAAGAGTGATTTCCTATTTAAATCACACTAAAAACTTTAAATTAGAAATAAATACAACAAAGCAACCAATACTTGAAGTGTACTGTGACTCAGACTGGGCTGGAGACGTACAAACTAGAAAGTCCACCAGCGGAAACCTATTTTTATTAGGGAAAAACCCAATTTTATGGATCAGCAAAAAGCAATCATGCATAGCCATGTCAAGTGCTGAAGCCGAGTATATTTCAGCAGCAAATGCATCACAAGAAATTTTATGGTTAATTAGACTCTTAGAAGAATTTAACTTAGAACAGACATTACCTATAACTATGCATGAGGACAACCAGTCCTGCATAAAAATAATCGAATCAGAAAAATACACCCGTCGCACGAAACACATTGATATAAGGTATCATTCCATTAAACACCTAAAGGACAATGGTACAATTAATGTAAATTACTGTGAATCAAAGAACATGATAGCGGACATCCTAACCAAGCCCACTCCCAAACCTATCTTTGAAATTCACAGAAATAACTTAAACTTAAGAAATCAAATTCCAGAGATTAAGGAGGAGATTGTTGGTAATATATCAAAAGATTAATATCCGGAATTAATTTCTATGACAGTTTATTTACATCATTTAAAAACTCATCCCGATAAAAAGTAATTATCTAGAATTTCAAACAGGAAATGAAAGTGCCTAATGCAAGATGAAGAGGTTTTTACAGCACGTGCTCTGAACAAGGAAGTGAAAGACTAAAATACGTATTAGTGACGTAAATTGACTTTACGTCATTACCATCCAATGAAAAAACTTAAAAATGATGTCACTATATAAGGACTAAGACTGTTGCATCTCTGCTATATAGAACTTTGAGAGATTCTTTTTAATTCGCGATGGAAACGGACATTATGTCGTTTTCCCTTAAACTTAAATAATGTTTAAAACTAAATTTTATGTAACTATTAAATGTAAGCTATGTAAATTAAATAATTTAACAGTATTATGAATATGTTTTATTAATTAATAATATTTCAACATTACTTAATCAGTTACATGGATATCCTACATACCAAGGATTATATAGTGAGTGTGTGCTAAGCAAAATGGATTAATACAAATTCTGGCGATCATGGCCTAGCGGTATAGTGAGGACGATTGCTGGAAAATAGAGGTAAGCAAATATCTTACCTATCTTTTGTTCCGAAAGTTGAATTTATAATTTATATTGCTTTAGAAAGCGCAAAATTACTGACTACCGAGAAAATAACACTAACACCACAATAGCTATAGCTCAAGAACTAATGCATAATTTTTCAACTAACTTCAGATTTTGTTAGACGTTGACATAAGTTGTTGCTGACTAGGGTTTGGTATAAATCGCCTAAAACGTAGCACTGCTATGCTGCATATTTCATTATTTTCACGATAGCTATATCTCAAGAACGAATACACAGAATTTCATCAAACTGCATATTCTGTTAGACTTAAACATAAATAGACACAGAGTAGGTTTTGGCGAAAATTGCCCAACATGTGGCGTTGTTATACTGCATTTTTTACGATTTCTGCTATACTATATCTCAAGAACTAATGCACGGAATTTCACCAAACTTCATATTATGTTAGACCTTGACAAAAATAGATCTTTATTAGGTTTGGGTGTATACCGTCAATACAGGCGTCGCTGTTATACTGGGTTTGTCCCGGTTTCTACGATATCTATACCGTCAAACCTGTCTTTCTCGAATTATTCGGGAGCCAAAAAATATTTCGAGATAAACAGGTTTCGAGATATGCAGGTTTTATATAAACAGACTAAAAAAAATTATTTACACTAAATACAAAAGACTGAAGATTTAAAATAGTAAGTTTTATTTACATACCTGACGAAAAGTAATCTGTTAGGAGTTTTCTGTGCAAAACTTTTTTAGTTTTGACAATTTTTTGTTGCTCTACAACAGCAGAGAAGTTATCCTGAACAATATTGTCCTGGGATTCAAGAAAAATTCTCTATGTTTCAACGGCTTTATTTGCTTCTTTTGGTGTAACAACTCTTTCTATATAGATGCTGTCTTCATTATCATTTTCCTCTTCATCATCAGAAATCCCTCGAACGTTTTCTAAAATTTCGGAATCAGTTAACAACCCATATAGCACCAAAGCTCCTGAAAACCTCCCCAGGAGCTCCAGTTCTTCCCAAATTCCTCCTGAAACTGTAATGACGCTATCAGGCGTTCCTGGGGAAGATACTTTAATCAGTTCCCCAGGACTGACCTCCCAGATTCTTCCCAGGGAGCAGTCTCCTGGGGATGATATTCCTGGGGAAGTACCTAGGAAGAGACGGTGCTGGTGCCATCTTATGGGTGATTTTGACACTAAAATAACTTATTAAAACTTTTTTTTTTTTTTTTTTTTTTAATATACTTGATTTGAAGTGTCGATTTTTTAATATGAGATTTTTTAATATTAGATTTATATTTCTATGTCCCATGTTTTTCCCGAAGTGGATGATGTCATCCTCTAATGCAATAAAATACGATTGTTATTTTTTTTTCTCGCGCGTGCCTTTAGCAATCTTGGATCAGTTTTTACTCTAACTTTGATGGAATAAATTAGATGATATTCTGGCTTGACTAACAACTAAATGTTGTTTGCAGATATTTTTATCCTTGCTTTTTCTTTAGAAGTTTAAACCTGCATCTAATAAATATTAGATATTGATAAAAAATGGTTCTTCTCTATTATCCTGTCGACCACTTTTCATAACAAAAAGTATCGTCAAATAAACTGGAGAACACTGCCAATGGAATATCAAAATAAATAAATAAATAAAATATAAGAATTTAAGGACGCAATTGTTATTTTAATTAATTTAATAACTAATAAATCAGTAAAACATAATGAAAAATACACGCAAATGTCGAATTAAAAACCACTTGATGACGTAACAAACACGTATAATGCTTCTGACATCAAGTAAGTGGGATTACATTTTTGGCGTTTAATCTTACAATTTGGCGATAGTTTTTTGTTATGAAAAGTGGTCGACAGGATAATAGAGAAGTACCTAAAAATATTAGATTTCAGTGCGAAATCCTCGCACGGGCTCTCTGGTTGTCAGTATTTTCAGAACCTAATAGATTGCTGAAAGAACCATCAATCAACAATAACACTCCTAAACAACTGCCTCCGCCCCAATGAATTAAACCCTTTTTCCTTCTTTAGAAAAATCAGCTCCAGGAACAAACATACAGGGGAGTGTAAAATGAGAGTGAAATGAGGTAAACATACATGGTAGTGTAAAATACACACAAGAAACCAGATTAGTTAAAAGAACTTTTGTATTGGCATTTTCTTTTCTTTGATCTGCTTAATCCTACCCTTGCCCTCTTCAGGGGCGGATACAGAGTGTTCTTTTGGGGGGGGGGGGCGATACATTGTTACATATAATGGGCATAGAATAGCAAGTAAAACCTTGGAAAATTAAAACCTGTCTATAACGGAAAAATTCCATAGTTCTGACGGAAGAAACACCATACAAATATGCCAGCAAAACAAAGACCTGTCTAAAACGGAATTAGAGTTTGATCTCCAGCGATTCCGTTTTGACTGGATTTGCGGTATGTAAAAGAATACAGTGATTTGTTGTTTACAATTATTTATTAGTCATAATTCTTGTTGGTTAATTCATACAGTAAAACCTCTAAGAAAGGAACCTGCCTATACCGGAATTCTATCTTAAATGGAAAAAACTTTATAGTCTTGGTGGAAGGAATACTATACAAATCTATCCTCTAAAACGGAAATCTGTATACAATATTTTTTCTCCAGTTCATTGCTGAATCGTTTTCAAGAGTTTTTACTATTTATTGTAGTTTATTATTAACTAGCTCACCTGCCCGGCATTGCCCGAGCCCGTGATAATAAATTAAAACAAACTTCAAGTTTGTATGATTTTACAGTGGAACTCCAGATATACGTTACCTGAGTTGTACGTTTCCCTCAGTTATACGTTTCAACTCAGCGGTCCCGACCGCTTGCCATTAAAAATTAGCTGAGTTATACGTTTTGAGTTATATATTTCCCTCAGTTATACGTTACGTTTTTGCGTTCCCGGACGAAATTTTGTCTGATTTATGCATTTTGTAACCGGAAACACTAAAGACGCGTCGGATGAGTCTAATTTGAAAGATCCCACTCAAATTTCGGAGATGCTCTGAGGGCTTTTGATGTAGTAAAGCAATTCGTCAGTAGTAAAAGCAGTAACGATAAGGCGGCTGCATTATTAACAGAAATGCAAAGTTTGTTGTTCAGTGTCGGCTCTGCAAAAAGAAACAACCAAAGATTGGTGATTATTTCAACAAGATTCAGTAAACTACTGAAATGTCTTTTGATAAATGATTTATATGCCAAGGCGATTCCAGTGATTTCTTTTAAGTACTCTATGTATATTAAAAATATTTTTAATAAAGCTTTTATGATCAAATAACTTCATGTGTACTTTTCTGATATACCTTTTTCTACTCTGTCCAGTTTCCGAAAATGTATGTCATGGGTACAGTAATACTTAGAAAACTTCCGTTTTTGATATAAAAGGTAACAAATTCTTCAGCGAAACAAAGTTTTTACGATATATTTAAAAAATGGTTCCGATAGACTGTTAATTGAGTGGTACGTTTTACTGAGTTATACGTTTTGTTTTCCGGTCCCGGGCAAAACGTATAACTGGAGTTCCACTGTATATCGTTAACCCGATTTTGTATTAATCCGATTTTGGGGTTTAAGGAAATTTTTAGTAGTTTATAAAGTAGCAGGAGGACCCTACAGCTATGTTTAAGAAAATTGAAAGATAATCGGATCATTTTTAAAGAAGCTGCACCAAGGGCCCCCAGGAAGGTTATTAATATTCAAAATTG
Source organism: Maratus michaelseni (assembly GCA_963931845.1). Lineage (NCBI taxonomy): Eukaryota > Metazoa > Arthropoda > Arachnida > Araneae > Salticidae > Maratus > Maratus michaelseni. Next base: position 100,150,182 of record OZ007597.1, on the reverse strand, counting down.
GTGGTAGCTGAGGTCCGAGAATTTTTTTTGCCGTTCACGTAGTAGTGGGGGATCTAAGAAGTTGTTTTTTTTTAAAAAAAAAGCTAGTGAATCGGACGATTTTTAAGAGAGTTATAGCAGAAGGCCCAAAAGGGTTCAAAATTGGTGGTTGTTGAGGTCCGAGAAATTTTTTTGTCTTTCATGTAGCAGCTGGAGGACCTAAGAAGTTGTTTGAAAAAAAAAAAAAAGCTAGTCAATCGGACGATTTTTAAGGGAGCTATACCCATATAGCACCAAAGCTCCTGAAAACCTCCCCAGGAGCTCCAGTTCTTCCCAAATTCCTCCTGAAACTGTAATGACGCTATCAGGCGTTCCTGGGGAAGATACTTTAATCAGTTCCCCAGGATTGACCTCCCAGATTCTTCCCAGGGAGCAGTCTCCTGGGGAAGTACCTAGGAAGAGTCGGTGCTGGTGCCATCTCATGGGTGATTTTGACACTAAAATAACTTATTAAAACTTTTTTTTTTATATATATATACTTGATTTGAAGTGATTCGATTTTTTAATTAATAAAGTTTATATTATTATTTGATTTAGTTTATTTCCTAAGCACATCTGGTTATTGTTTAACTTTTAATTATTGCTATAATATTTAATTATCCTTATTTAGATATATTTTCAATTTATAAAATGCAATCAAAATGTAGTTAAATAAATTGAATTTAGAAAACATAATTTAATATTCCACATCATATATTAATAATTAAAATAAATTTATCTTTAAATATAAATTGAAATATTTTTATTTTGTTTCTGATCTTTTAAAAATTAACTTATATTATAATTTATTTTATTATTACATATATTAATTATTTTTTCTAAACTTTCAACAATTATTTATATAGTTATATATTTTTACTATTACTTTCTCATCTAACTAATACGTAATTTTACATTGATTTCACTTATATACGTTCTTAGTTTCTATAGAAATAATTTAATTTTAAATATAAAATTGATTTACTTTCTCCTAATAAATTATTTTTGTTTTCATTTAGAAGAAATCAGAATTATTTTTTTCGAAACACGAAATTTATCAAAAGTTTAATATATATTTGTATATAACCATATTTTATAAATTACGGATTAGAAATACCTAGTAAAATTTATTTCTTCTGATCCTTTAAATATAGTCTTATATATTAAATTATTATTATTATTTGTATTAAATAATTAATCATTTCATATTAATTTGAATTATATATATAAATAATTTTTGGATCAATATTTTATTTTAAAATATAAATTCGATTTATTATTTTTTTTCTCTGACCATTTTAAATTATATATATATATATATATATATATATATATATATATATATATATATATATATATATTATATATATATATTATCATTCCTAATAAATGAGTTTTTTTTTTTTTTTTTTTTTGTAACAGTAAAATATAAGGAATCAAAAATTTGTTACAAATAAGGATTTTATCAACAGTTTAATATATATTTACATATTTGTACATATTCAGAATTTGCCAGTTAATAGATTAGAGATAAGCATTTTTAAATTAAACAACCAATTTAAAAAAATCTTATTTCGATTGTAAAAGTTAATTTTCATGTAAGTTTCAAAATCGAATCATATTTAAATCATATCGAGCATATTTACTTTTATCATTATTCTTCTATTAATTATTTTTTTCTGATCTTTTTAAAAATTACATATATATTTATGTATTTTATTATTACATTTTCAACTAATTAATAATTTTATATTTTATTATTCTGTCTTTACCAAAAAATGGAAAACATCTTTTGATTACAAAGTTTATAAATAAGAACACCTGCCAATTTCAGGAGTTTCCGAACAAAAATGAACTAAAAAATATGTCATAAAGTAGCCAATTTGGATTTGAGAACAACCTACTTTTATAGATATATCGTTTAACAACTTGTAATATTGTAATATCAATATTAGAAATCAAATTCAGTTTTGCTTATTCTAATTTTAAATTTAAAATTATAATATTTCTAATTTTTAAAAAAGTGCATTTTGAATTTGTTTTTCAACTTTTGGTTTATAAAAACGTCAATTTTTCTCTTATTTTGTTTAATTGTGATTATTTATAATTTATAGTTTAATTTATTTAATTGTAAATATTTTTATTTAATTGGCCCCCTTATCATAGACCCCTGACCCTGATATATGTGGCTCCTAACTAAAATGATAAAATGCAATGTTGTTGCAAATGATAAAACACCCCTTCCCTTTTCCCTTTTATTGTGATGCCGCGTGGGAAATTCGGTTCAAAATGGCGACTTTCAGAGTGTTTTCTAAAAGATCTGCGTTTACCCCCCCCCCCCAAAAATAAATAAATAAATAAATAAATAAATAAATAAATAAACGTTTTTCTAGTATTACATAGTTCCTAAATAAGACCACCTGCCAATTTAATGCATTTCCGAACAAAAACGAGTTAAAAAATGTGCCAGAAAGGTTTGAGAACAGCCTTAAATAATTATTGATACGCTTTTTTTCTAGTTATGAATTTAAAACTGTATTGAATATGTATCAAAGGGTATGTATGTTTATTTGTAAAGTTACAGAATTCCTGCTATACGAAGCTTAAAAATATGCATGTTTTCGATTCACTGACTTTCATAAGAGGAGAAAGAAATACATGAATACCTTATAAACGACTCACGTACAACGGCCGTGTAGCGTAATCACTAGAGCGTGTTTCTCGTATGCGTAAGTACCCAGGTTCAAATCCAGTCGGCGGTAAGAAAGTTTATTCAGTAAAATCTGTACCATAGCTTTCATGTGATTCTGTGTGCGTGATTAATAAAAGTAATGTGTGTTATGTAAATTCTTTTAAAATAGTGTCCGTATTTATTAAAAGAAAAAAAAATACTTTTTACATTACGTCGAATAATAATAACTTCGGATGTTTTTTACGCACATTAAGTGACCCTGAAGTCTCCCAAATTTCTCCGGTATTACTTCCTGAAATCTTCCCTAGAACAACCCGAGGAGGAACCTGAAGGAGGTCCTGGGGAGCTCCCCGGGATGCTATGAGGCGGACATTTTCGGTTCCTGAGGACCTCCTGGTGACAAATTTTTGCATCCTCAGGGATGCCTAGGGGATGTATGTCAATCTTCCTGGGGATGTCCTAGGGAAGCACATGTGCTATATGGGAATGTTCCGCTCGTTACCAGTGATTCATTTACGTTTACAAAATCTTTAAATTAACTATCAATATTTAGTTCATCTCTGATAATCATCCATTCCTTGGAGTTTTCATCAATTTCCTCGGCCGGTTGTTTTTCTGTTTCTTTTAGCTGTTGTTCTTCGACAGTGCATGGTTGCTCAAATCCAATATTTTTAAAACAATTCTTTATAGTTTTTTCCGTGACACATCTCTAAGCATATTCTATCATCCTCATAGCATCCAAAACAGTTATTCATTGAAGTTTTTCACCATCTTCAATTGCATTGATGAGAACGAGTTCTTTTCTATATTCAACTTTAAAACTTCGAATAATCCCATGATAGAACGGTTGAAGTTTTGAAGTTGTATTCGTGGTAGAAATTTTACCGAAACGTTGTTTGTTGAAGGAAGATTCTTATGAAAGCTGCAATTATCGATGAAGAGCAAACTTTTTCTGTTTTTCAATGCCATCGATTTATCGACTTTCTTTAACCACTCGCCAAAAATTTCGCTGGTCATCTAAGGTTTTTCTGTTTGATTTATAGAGAATCGTAAATAATTTTACTTTTGCAAAACATCTTGGTTTTGCTGAACGGTCAATCACTACTGGCGGAGGTTTTTCACTGCCATTTTGATTTGCAGCGAGAAATACAGTTACTCTCACTTTACTTTGCTTGCCTACTTTGCATTCATTGCCTTTAAGAATTGCTGTTTTGTTCGACAAACATTGGAAAAAAGGCCGGTTTCATCAGCATTAAAAATATCAGCTGGATCATATCCTTGCAACAAAGATGGAAGTGTTTTACGCCAATCTTCGATAACACTTGTTGGCACAGACAGGCTTTCTCCAACAAAGATTTCGGAAGACAATGTCATGTCTCATTTTCAAGCTTTCAAGCCAGCCATTACTAGCTTTGAAATCACTAAGTCCCAGTTCTTTTGCAAAGTCTTCATGATTTTTTTTTTGAAGCATTAACCCACTTATAGCAACTCCTTCTCCACAGTATTGCTCAAACCATATTTTTAAACATTTGTCCACATCAGGAAAAGAGCATGCACTGTTCTTTTTCATAGTTTTAATGCTATTTTCAAAGTTCTTTTCGATGAAATCTTTTTTTTTATGATGGTGGAAAGAGTACAGGGTGCAAATTTAACAGTGACCATACTTTTCATCACAGAAGGATTTTCTTTCAAAAAAGTCAAAATCTCCATCTTTTTTTTCAATCGATAAAACGTCTAGCGAGTTACAAGCGTTTATTGTTGCTACGGTGGGATTGTTTGTTACTCATCAATAAAAAAAAATCAGATCATGAATTGAAAAGTGGTTCCGAAAATTCGAGATAGGCAGGTTTTGAGAAAAAATAATTTGAGATAAGTTTGGAAAATACGTTGATTTTTGAATGAAAATGCAGGGAAATTCGAAAATTTCGACATAGACAGGTTTTCGAGATAGGCAGGTTTCGAGATAGACAGGTTTGACTGTATCTGAAAAAACGTATAGATTGTCATTTAATTTTTTATTGTAGACGATTTGATTTATATGGAAGAAAGTTTTGTGATGGCTACAAATTACTAGTTTTTGTTTTGTTGCGTCAAGATCATTAAAAAAACATATTTATATCATTAAAATTAAATGAGTTAATTAAAAATTGACCATAGTAAAGCTGCTATAAGATTCAACAATGCTTCAATAAACAAACTTTTGAGCCGATTTTAACGCTAGTTTTTCTGCGTACAAAGCGAAAGATGGGTTGCAATTATTGTTGCAAAAGTTGGAGGGAAAAACAGTTATTACTATTGCTGGTTGTTACTGTTTATCGCTCTCTCGTTGACGTTCCAAAACGCCCTGATTGGGTTATCGAATTAGAAATTGGATGAAAAGTTGCTACTAGGAGTGATTTTTTATAAACTGTAGCTAAATAATTGGGAATATTGCTGATCGCCATCGCACTGCGTGTTGAGGCAATATCTTTTGGAAAATCTGTTGAATTCAAGAGTTGGCTCAAAAATTGCTCGAAAAGTTGTTGAATCTGATAATAACTTTAATGGATCACATATCAAATTTGAAATGTAAATTTCTGAAATATTGGAAGAAAAATTAAACACAAATGATAATATATATGCAATTGACCTTAAACAACAAATAATCGAAACTTGCAATGCTATTAGTAGCAAAGAACTCCGCAATGTTTATGGAATCATTATTAGAAAAGTTCATTTATGTATTGGCGGCAACAGCAAACATTGAAAATGTCTTGCGAATTACTTTTTTTTTTCAATTATGTCTCTGTTATTTAAAACAACATTTGTCTCTTTACATGATAGCTGCCTGTATATTGTTTTATTTGGATGTATATCTGATGCAACTTTTTAACAACTATTAATATTTTTTATCTAAAGAAACACCATCATCGATTTATGAATGATACCACTTTTTACTGGTGACAAAGAATTTTAAATGTTACGAAAATGTGCTATAAGTAAGATTTTTTCTTTTAATATAATTCAGTAAATTTTAAAGATAAATATATGCAGTTTTCGCTAATAATCGTGTTGGAGCAAAAGCAAAAAATTTTTAGTTAATTAATTTTGTAGAGGATACATAAATTTTAAAATTAATGGGAGAGTTCTTTCATTAACATAATATTATTTCCTGTTTTATTTTCATTCCTTTTTTTATTTTACATTGAATACATATCTCCAGTAAAAAAATAAAGAGTGTTCTATCCATTTTGGAATCCCTTGTATATTTTGGCGCATAAGATGTCCGATAGATAATACAAGATGGTCGATATTTCGTGATTTTAAAATTTATCTATCCTGTAAAACAGTTTCTAAATTTAGTGCCACCCAAAAATTTATACATATAAAGGTGATGGGAAAAAAATGAAAACACACAACTGAAAATAAATACGATTGGCTAACGTGGTGTATGCTGTTCCCTTTGACATTCAATACAACTTACAGTTTCCTTGGAATGGACAAATAGAGGTCCTGTATAGTGTTCAGAAGAGCCTTGTACTATTCTTTTTGCAAAACTTTTGACAAATTCCGTTAATGTTGATGGAGGTGGATAGGACTGTCGAATACTTGTGCTGAACACTGACCAATAAAGCTCAATTATACTGAGATCGAACGATTCTGGGGGTCGCAGAACGTGTGAAACTTCAACTGGATGCGTAGAAAAACGGTCATAGATAATTTTATAAACTTGAACAGGGGATTTGTCATTATGATAAATAGCATCACCATCAGAAAATAAAAAAACTTTGCATGCTTGGTATGGATATCCTAACTCAAACTATTCCCATAATCATGGAGCCAGGGACGTCACCTTGCAGATTAAGTATGGATACGACCAATACCATCAATAATACCAAGTTGTCTATATCATGACTGATATCCACCATGTTTCATCATTGGTATCAATCAGTCCAGATTATAAGATTAGGATAGCCATCTGTAGACAAAGTCGGAAACAATGCAAATTTCAAAGAATCTGACCGAATTACAGTTTTTTCGTTGCACCATAGTCCATGCTTTATGATTTTGGTCTCATTACCTCCTGTTAATAATACTTGGATCATTAATGCGTGTTTTGGGAATGACAGTGTGTCCATAGGGTAATGGTTTAAATATTTCCGTTCGGTGGGGGCTTTAACGACATTACTCGCAGACCTGGCGGAATCTCAGCCCTTCAAGACAAATCTGTCGGGAAGGGTGCTCCAACCACGGAAGATCTCACCGGAAAAATTTTAAAGCAATTTTCATTAAATTAAAGACATCGACTAATTACAAAACTCTCACCCATAGACTGAGCGTAAAGTAGATATCTACTCAGTAGCCCCTCAAAGCTGTCTACACTGTTCATCACTGTTCTGTTTCTGCAGGATTGGGACGTTTAATACATTGGACGACCGAAAGGGCAGTCCTTTTGTAGTCGCAAACTTTTTTACCTCAACACACACTAGCATCCATGCTGGTTTTTATGGCTTTTCCAGTTATACTATATGAAATTATACTCTTGGATACCGAGTTACACCGAACTGAACACCTTCATTGTTTCGGTTACAGATGGTCCAATAGATGAGTTCCACCAATTGGGCTGCGTTAGACAGATCTGACATGATTCATTATCTAATGCTAGGCACCTAATGATGCTTGAAATGTGTGGATAAGCAAGCATAGTTCTATTACGCATACAAAGAAAGCGCCATCAACAGACTCCTCTATGGAAAATTGTAAATTAATGCTATTATTTTGCGAAATTGGGAGTAATTTCAAATTTTGTTAAAGAAAGACGCTATATTTATGCAAGATTACGATTTCAATACCGACTTATGAGTTAACATATATGGTAGCTTATTCTTAAAAACAACTTAAACCGTTTCAAAGAACATGTTGAAAAGCATTCAAAAACATTTTCTATTAGAATCAATGTGAAAATGATATGAAATGTTAAGAATTTTTATATTCGGTTTTATCAGAATTTGTGATTCATGTTTATACAAGTTGTGCAAATGCGAAGATGACTTTTACTGTAAAGGTGTTGTAACTAATCAAAGTGGGTAAATATGTTTGTCGGTAGATTTCGTACTGTTTTTGCAAATTTTCAATAGCATGCAGTTTCACATTCTATTTTTCATATGTCAAAAGTTGTTTTGCTCGGTCGGGCACATGATGGATTCTACCAGATCACGGCAAAGACCTGTTATCAAATTTCTTCGCGGTGCTACAACACATTGCTGAAGCATTTCCCACCTTCAAAATCCCTCCCTTTGGTAAGTATATATTCTAATATATCGTTAAAAATATTTAAGTCTATGTAAGCTAAAGGCAAGGTGCATGTAAAATCCGTCATGGGTGCAAAGTCCTCCAAGTTCCCTGTGAATTACACCTCTGGAGGTGCCTAGTCAGGTGAAGGTCTCGTCATCTGATCAATGTTCTAAATTACGAGACCAATTACTTTCATTTCCTTAATTTTTGCTTTTTTTTAAATCTGCCAATTCAACAATGTTAAATTAGAAACCTTGAACAGGCAAACAAAGAGAACTGTAGCAAACCACTAGAGAGCAAGCACTGCAGCGATGCCAACAAAACTATAGTCAGGTGGATCACAGCCATGCTGTGAACAGGCGATTTCCGCCCAGATCCCAGGTACTAACTCGTCAGGCTAGGCACTTATGCCGGGTAGCTAGGGGCCTGGTTAGCGGTATAAAAAACACACACATTGCTGAAGCTTTAACAAGTCATCAGAAACAAGAGCGGAAGAAAGCTCTTGAAAATGATAGTGAAGCTCCAGGACAACGACAACGCTAGGTTACATGTGACCAAGAAAACCCTCGACTTGCAGAAAACATTTCGATGGGAAGTCCTCAAACATCCACCGTACAGTTCCGATATCTACCCATACGATTCCATATTTTCGATCACTTAAAAATCCCTGAAATGTCAAAGGCTCACTTGTGACATGCAAGTGCTGAACAGCGTGAAATAATTTAATCTGTAAGCAACTCTACAGTTTCTACATTCAAGTCATCCACTCTCCTTTTGCGCGCTCAATGACGATTATGTGTAGGTGTCATGTTACACATTAACCCATTCGGGACCATGGGTGCATATATGCACCCTTAAAAAGAGCATACAGAATTTGTTTTAGGCACCAGTAAAAAATAAAAGTAATATTTGTTTTCTCTAATTAGAGCATTTTTGTGATAGTTTAAGTAAAGGTAGGTTTTAAAAAAAGAGTGGTGCCAACCGAATAAAATTTGTGTAAAAGCCGCCGGTCTCGAAGGGGTTAACTGTATTAGATGCTTTCAGTCGTGACGTCAGTCACGACTGAAAGCCTCTATTAAAAATAATTAAAAATAATTTCCGCTATCAGATTACCTGAAAAGCAATAGTTATTATACTTTAAAATAATCGTTATTTTATTTTAGCTATGCATCGCATGAAGGTTTCTTTGCAAAAAAGAAGGTGCGCGTTATACGGCGAATGTGTCTAAAATAGAAAAATAATCTCTGAAATTGTGGGTGCGCCTTATAGACTGGAGCGCGTTATACGCCGGAATATACGGTACATATACATACCAAGTTTTATCATTCTATATTTATAAATTTTTAAATAATAAAATTCCTAAAAATTATTTATTTTTTAATCAACAAAGTAGAAATCCCCTTTAAATTGAAAATAGCAATAACTGAAGATCTTGAAAAAGAAGAAAAAGTATTTGAATCCAAAGTAACACGAGTCTTCTTCAAAAAATAAAATAGCTAACTTTACTTAAATTCGAAGTAATATGTTGATATCATTCGATCTATACTGAAAATTTTGGAATTCACATTGTTAGGAAAATGGAAGTGGGTGTATCTACACAGAAATATTTGTGAAATGATAGAATTTGTATTTCACCGGATATTTCAGAATGTGGAGAATTTGAAATCCGAATTATATTTGAAAGGCTCTATAAATATTTCGGATCTGTTTTCAAGAAGAAAAATAGCAGAAACATATGAAACCTTTGCCAATATACTAGTCACACAACTTCTATTTTTCAAAAATACATCAGAGTTTCAAAATATATATTAAAATTTGAAAGCATTTATATACAGGATGTCACTTCTTATGGTTGACCAATAGCTAATTTCTAAAATGTCAGATTGTGAGGTGTAGTCCCAATTGTAAAATTTTTTCAAATGATGTATATCTACGTTCTAACAAGTAAAATACTAAAAATTTCTTTTTGTACGACCGAAACTTACGATTTATGATACTTTGAATTTTATGAATTTTCAGTGTCTTCTGCTATTGATAACACAATTTTTCCGTTTTTAGTTTATGTTTATATATATATATTTATACAATACTAAGAGAATGACGAATTATTCGAAAATGGACATATGTCAAAAATATCTTCCCAGTAAAATAATAAAACCATTTCAAACATCTGCAGACGATTTGAGAAATAAATAAAAAGAAAAATGTCCAGTTAAACTGATGGCATTGAGCTCACAGACTATTGAGACTAATTGTATATTATACTCTTATTTCAAAGAATAATGCCCCTCGAAAAATAAAGAAATCGACAATAAACTTGCATACCAAATTTGAAGCAAACTAGATACTTCTGCATGAAATGCCCATTTAGCTAAATTAAGGAGGAGATTAGCCCCCCAGTTTCCCCCCTTTATACTTAACCAATGAACCACCAAATCTAATCAGGGAAGCGCCTTATCAGAATGAACCTATATACAAAATTTGAAGCAAATCGGATATTTCTATCAAGAGTTATCGCGTTACGTATATACTTACGTACATACAGAACCTGCGGGTACATTAGCTCTCAGGCTTTAATAGCCTGTGAGGTAAAAATGTGAAAGGCCATCTTAAGCTGCTAATTGAATTACAGGAACTTTGCTTCGATGGTGGTTCTATGTCATGCCCATGTTTGTGCTTCGTTTCCTGGTTTCTTCGGGACTGATTCGTCTATCGGAATGGTTTTTCAATCTTGTTCGGGGTGGGACACAGCCACTTACAACTTTCCATTCAAGGAAGTTCAGTGGACTTATGACACTATGTCTATTATTTACTCAAAAATCATTCATTACTTTCATACAGTCACTCTAAATATGTCTAAACATCTAAATGTAGAATCGCTCTAAAGCTGGATAATGAAGCTTTTGAAGTCTCATATCAGGCTTTTGAGTGATCCTACTTTTATATGCTGTATTATAGTTTAGATGCTTAGAGCGATCACAAGAAAGTAACAATCGGTGTTGTGAATTTAGCGGGGTTATTTATTCAAAATTCCAGTAATAATAGAATAGTAATAATCGTGTTATTTAAGGAATGTTCTTAAACCCAAACTGACCTCTTTCTGATTCATTTTTTAAATTCATTATTTGATTTGCAAATACATGGGATTGGCAGATGCTAATTTTCAAAAACTATGTAATCAAACAGTTTTTCAATTTCCAGTAAAGACAGAAGATTTTCCAGAAAAGTCTTTCAAATTTAGCGTTTTGAACCGAAGTTCGCGCAATAACGCGCGAAAGACGAAAAACTGTCATGATGAGAAAACAATCGCTCATAACCAATTAATTTACCGCAAAATGAAAAAAAACTTTTTGATTACAAATCCATTCAATAGCCATGCCTGCAAATATCGGGAAGATTCGATGCTTCCTCGTGTCAGGCCATTAAAATAGGCTATTAATTTTCGGAAATAGTGGTATTTGTAGAATAAAAATTCCCCTAAAATGGCAACATTGTGTATAAATGGCTCTTGAGTAACAAATAGCACTAGAAAGGAGGCCTTTCACAGATTCTCCTTTTATATGTCTAAAATGATATGCTTAAATAATATAGAGTGAGTGGAGTACGATAATCCATTACATATTACATATTCTATGTAATTTAAAAATTATATAGGCATACATCAAAACTATCCATCCAACAAAACCACGAAGCCGTTTCTTGCAGTTAACACATGATTAAACAAGTGGGTAAGTGTGATCGAAGATCGCTCAAAGGGTTTCGTTTAATATTCCTTTCAAAACATTTTATCCTTTCTTTAATAAATTCAAACAAATTTCATTTAGCCAAAAAAAAAAAAAAAAAAGGGTCATGTTTTTTATAAAGTAAAAATTTACCGGTCTATTTGTTCGTTTTTTCGAATATCTAAACCAGCCGGATAGCGGGCCAAACCCGCTATTATATTCTGTCATACTAATATCCGTAATACGGACTAAATGTAATATTTTTAAAAATAATTTCAAAATTAAACAGATTGTACACCTTCAAAATGTTAAAATATGCGAATATTTCCATAATCGGATTTTTATCACGATTCAATATGTTTCTCAAACCTCAAACTCATATATTTACTATTCTCTATTATTTATATTGATACTCGCTTTGTATTATACTCAAACATTTGAAAAATTAGTTAAACTTCCCATTTGACGTCAGATTTTCGTTATCATTCTCTAATGACGTGAAATTAATCTGCTTTGTGTACTTACACATACTCCTTGTATTATTGAGGAATCTAAGACATTTTCCGTTTTATTACGACTATGACGTCAATCAATTTTATTTCATATTAATCTCTTTTTTCATTTGGTGAAACTTTTTATTTCATTTTCACGTGGAAATCGTCTGATAATTGTGGAAAGAATTTCTTCGTGGATTTTTAATTTTTGGCATCAGCTATAATGAAAAATGTTTACATTTAATAGGAAAAGGCTGTTAGAATTTTGATTTTTTATCTCTATTTATTAAAATAATACGAATTTTTCAAATTTTAATATTTTCAGCTCTTCAAAGCTGATATTCTGATTTATACACAAAGTTTCAACTCTGTAAGTTACATAGTTTTCGAGAATGGCTCTGTAACAGACAGACAACGGAGCGGCAGCAATAGGGTTTCGTGAGATGAACGATACCCTAAAAATATGAAAGGTACCTTTGGCTTTGAGGTGGAGACCATTTCTTAGATGGTGTTTTTGTGACATGCCCATGCCCGTGCTTGTGTCCTGGTTTCTTTGGGACTGATTCCAAGATAGGTTTTGTTCGAATCTTCGTGTGCAGGCCATGGACCGCTTAAACATTTTTACGCTGCAGGAGGCACCGAAGCCTAATGACACAATGTTCATGATTTATTCAAAAAACATTCACTCATTTCATGCTAAACTCTCATGCTAATTCTCTGCTTTCATTCTAAATTACGAGGGTCGATCCAGAAATAAGGTTCCCATCAAATTTACAAATAGACAACATTGTTTATTCTCATAGAAATTTACATCGTTGGAAAGAAGAAAGTTTGCTCTATTTTTCTACATAATCGTCATCTTTTTCTACGCATTTCTGTAGACGGTGCTCCAATTTCTGTATTCAATGTTGTAGAACTCCGCCGCCAACCCGCTGAGGAAGCGTCTCATCTCTTCTTTGACGTCGTCGTCGCTCCGGAAGCGTTGGGCACCCAAATGTTCCTTTATCTTGGGATTATCACAAGTGATAATCACTTGTTCCCCAAGATAAAGGAACATTTTGTTGCTTCCGGAGCGACGATGACGTCAAAGAAGAGATGAGACGCTTCCTCAGCGGATTGGCGGCGGAGTTCTACGACATTGGATACAGAAATTGGAGCACCGTCTACAAAAATGCGTAGAAAAAGATGGCGATTATGTAGAAAAATAGAGAAAACTTTCTTCTTTCCAACGATGTAAATTTCTATGAGAATAAACAGTGTTGTCTATTTGTAAATTTGATGGGAACCTTATTTCTGGATCGACCCTCGTATATGCAAACGCAAAATTATAGAATCATTTAAAAGTGTAATCACTCAAATAAATATGAAGGCGGGTCAGGCTTTTAAATAATTCTATATTTTTGTGTTTACAGTGATCTCATGAGAATAATGCATAATTTTTGATCGATAAATGGATTTGGCAATGAAGATTTTGCATTTAAATTCTACTCCAGTGATACAATTTAGAGTGACTGGAATATGCCAAGCAATTTTCTGATTTTTTGCATAATTTTAAAAATTTCATATATTTCCTTCAATAATAGCCCTCCAGTAAAATCATAAAACCATTTCATGAATCTTCAAATATCCTGAACAAAAAGTATATGGAAAATACTGTTGGCTACAAATCAAGGTTTATATAATTTCTTTGATGGTGGTTTTGTATCCTGTCCTTGTCTGAACTTGCCTTTTCGTTCCTTTTGGACAGATTCGTCGATAGGAATGTTGTTCGAATCTTCTTCGGGAGTGGGACATGGGCCGCTGGAAAAAAATTTGTTGCAGGAGGCTCTGTGGCCTTAAGACACTTTATTTATTTATTTCTCAAACATTTTCATTGCTTTAATGAAATCACTCTAATATGTCTAAATATCTAAATGTCAATTCACTCCAAAGTTTGATTATAAAGCTTCTGATGCCTCATAACAGACTTTTGAGTAGTCTTAGATTTAGATACTTAGATATAGTTTAGAGCGATTGGAAGATAGTAAGTGATAATAAGTGACTTTTGAGTCGGAAATAGTTTTGAAAATTAAGCTTTTCAGAGATTCAGGCTTTGAAAACGACTCGATAACTAAACGTTTTATAAAACAAGAACTATACTTCCGAAATCTAAACTTCAGGCAATAAAAACATGTATTTTCTTTTGTTGAAAAGTTCTGAAAGAATAAAATTCAAAGTATCATAATTCGGTAACTTTTTATCATAAAAGAACAGGATTTTTTAATATCCTTCTTAAATGCTGGGCAACATTTTTTAACTATAACTTATAAGAAGTGAGGGCTGGTAAAAGATGTCGTATTTTAATATGTATACAGCTCTTGCAAAACAAATGTCATATCTAAAATCTATACTTGTTTTCTATACTTTTTGCAATTGGAAATACGTTTCTATTGTCAGCAATTTAAGAGATAATCACCATTACACCTATTTTGAATCATCCTGTAGAGCTTAGATTGTCTGGAGTATACAAACAAATTTTATTTTAGATGTTATGTAATTTTAAAGATATCATATGCTCTGTAATAGCCTTTTAGTAAAATTATAAAACTATTTAAAATACCTGTCAATAAAAAATATATATGAAAAGTACCTTTGGCTACAAATCGAGGTCGAGAACTTTTCTTCGATGGTGGTTTTGTATCATGCCCATGTCTGTGCTTGTGACCTGGCTTCTTCGGAACTGATTCATCGATAGGAATGTTGTTCGAATCTTCTTCGGGAGCGGGACATGGACCACTTGAACAACTTTCCGTTGCAGGGGGCTCTGTGGCTTTATGACATTGTGTACCTCCACGACAGGTTACATTGCGCTTTCTAAGTCCTGCGCCACAAGTAGATGAACACTGAAAGAAATAATATTAAAAAATATATATAAATCTTATGGGGGTAGTTTAAAATTATAAAGAATGATTTAGAATAACTGTTAAATAATTTGAAGGAAAGTCAGTAACACAAATTCCAAGCAATAACATAGGAACATGAGTTTGCAAGTGCAAAACAAAGATGATACACAGTCACAAAATCAGAAAAATTAATCCTAACGTTGGAGGAAGAAAATGATTTAATTATTTTTATTAGACAGAGAAAAGTGAAAAATGATTTAAACAGACTTTTGGACAGCTATAACGTTTTACAGTATGTTTACAGAAATAATCGAATCTGAGACGTTGAGAAGAAACGCACTGACGGCGCATTGATGGTTCATTGACAGCGCATCGACCGGCAAACGTAGGCAAACATACCTGGTTTATCACTAATAACTCTAGCTGCTGCATGATATGTTCAAGAAGTTCATTTTGAAATAAACAGGGTTATCACACACCATACATTTCAACTGACAATTGCCATTGATTTCTCCTACCCAATTCACTGGTTGACAACAGCGTCACACTGTGTCACTATTTTTTGTTTGCGACCACATGTTCTTATGTTATTATTGCCTAAATTTATGTTCCTGACCTCCCTGCAGATTATTGTAGTTATTCTGAATCCCCTTGTATATATAGTATTTACTTGCGTATTATCCATATTTTCTTTGGTGATTCCTTCTTCGATAAAAAATTAGGACTATAAAATGATGTAAAAAATACACGATTTTTTACCATTTTATGAATGTCAATTGATATCCAATTTTCTTTTATGAAAACTTCAAGCAACAAAAGAAATACTAGTAATTAATAGAAATAATATACAATGGCAATAATTTTTATTGCCAATATTCTCAATTTTGTTTTAACATTTCTTTCAAATTTCCAAAATACATTTTAGTTTCCTTGTTTAGTAATAAAACAGGCATATATGGAATGCTAAAGATAAAATGATTGTTTTTAAATTTTTTTATAGTTAATCAAAAAGATATTTTAAAATCTAATTAATTTGTATAATACCTTAAAATACATTTTACAAATAGATAAATATGAACCGAATAAAAACAGCTTTTCATGGAGATAAAAAAAAAAGTGAAACAAACTAGAGTGACAAAGAAATATGTTTAGGATAAATAAAAAAGCTAAGAAAAGAAACATGACAGAAATGAGAATACCTTTTTAGCATTAATATAAACAAAATTATACTTTTTTTATCCTATCAAAAAGTGTTACCCATCAAGAAGATTAAAATAACTCATCTAAGTTACCCTTGGGGATAGTCTTTAGTAACGTTTCGAAGTATTAGCCGAATTATGAGAAAACAAATACATACTTGCGACCAGTTACCAACCACCCACACACCACATGTGACGTTAGCGCAAGGCCTTCGGGCAGTCGGTTTATCTTCTTCTTTACACTGGCCTTCGGGGAGGCTGCAAAATACGTGTCGACTTTGGAAATTACAGGGATCAGTCCTGCAAACCTACAAAAAAATGATAAGTATATTTATTATTTACTTCATAAAACATTGGATTGAGACACCATAGGGTAGAGGGTAGGGTTAGAGTAATCATTTTCAAAGTATAGTAAAATATACAGATTACAGGGTTCGTACGGGTACCGTTATTTTCCAGGTGAAATACCAGTATATTTTTCTAAAAAAATACATCAAATTCAAACGTGCGGAATTTCACATTATTTAAGAAGAGATTATCTATAATAAAATACTGGTAACGAAGAATTTTCTGGCTTAAAATTCCAGGATCCGTACGAACCCTGGATTAAACATTTAAAAATATAGATGAGAAATATGAAGTCTTTACAATGTTAAAATTAAGCGGCTGTATATTCAGGAAAAAAGGGGAAAATGTTGATACGTGTTTACCTTCCCATCAACTTCTTTCTGTCACCAATATACGTGACACTAATAAATTACTCAACGCCAATAAATAAACCAATCAACTCCAATAAATCGCCAATAATGGATAATCGTGAGATAAGAATATACTCATAATATGCGATAATATATTCACTGAAGATTGAAGATATACTAAAGTAAATCTTCTTTTTCTCCCAGGCTAATCCACAAAATCAATTAAAAGCAGAAGTTATGTAGTGCGTGCAGCACCACATTTGACAACACTGAAAGTGGCGCCACACTTAACCATTATTGGCGTTAAATCACATTATTTTGCGTCATATTTTATTGCCTGAAAATGGTCAATGACAAAGTAAAAAAGTACTAAATAATTAAGTAATTGTCACCAAAATTTTTCAAATGAACATCGTGCTTGAAATAAAAAAAATATGCTTTTTTTTTCAAGAAAAAATATTTATAGAGCTGTGCATCGGACTAGAGCATACGTGCGATCACCACAAAAGTAACAAGTTGGAAATTGTACGTCAAACGTGACAAATGAGGTGCGTTCGTACTATAGCTAGTTGTATAAATATTCAGATCTTGATGATTTTTAATTCTGTGAAATGAATTATATCGTCTGCAGATTAATTTCTGTCATAAAATAAGTATCTCGGTCGATTGACGATTAAACCTCGGAAGCTCCTCTAACAAGAAAGCACCGATTTTTTTCTTTTAATTCAAATTTCTTAATAAATATTTTTATTAATATCTCCTAAAGTTTTGATTCGATTTTTAAAAAAATTGAAATGTCTGAACAAAATTCTGCAAAGATAATATATCTTAAATTCCAAACCATTCGGTTGGGTAGTTTTTGTGTTGTTATATGCGGACGGACGGACAGACAGACGGACGGACAGACAGACGGACGGACCAAGCGACGACAATAGGTGCTACGTATTTATATAATTACGAACGCACCTAAAAAGGAGATTGGGCAGATTTGTTACATATTTAAGGAAGGGTTTGAAATCAAGATGATTAGTTGAATCTTAAAATCGGAAAATAAAGCGTCATTGCACATATATAGAATGTCTGAAAGTTATTTGTACAAACATTTTGGGGAAATAGAATACATTTAAGCATGCACATATCATCATACAATGAATATCCATAACTTAATCTGTGAAGCACCAAATGGCGTTTCCTGATTGCGATAAAAACATCTTTGCATCATAGCAAAATATTGCTGAAATTTACTTATTATTTTTAGTAACATAAGCATAAATTTAAAAAAAAAACACAAAAAAAAACACTACTGATAATAACAACAGAAAAAATTTAATGAGGACTAATTAAGAATCACTGAAAGTATAATAGTTATTTATGGAGAATCGTACACAAAATTTAGAATTCGTATAGCTTATGTTTTTCTCAAACGGTTTTTACGGAATGTTTGACATACTTTTATGACTACTTCTCTAATGGCAATGCGATCCAATCGCTAGAAGATTAATTTAATAAAAATATCTTTGAAAAATTTCCATTTGTTTTCTTGGAGGTTTTATATACTTTTAGGACAATTATTCATAAGACAATAAATACACTGTTAAAAATTTTGTGGTAGGTTGAACCAACTTTTCGTGCTGCAGTAGCAACAACCGTAAGATGGTGAAATTTTGTACCAACATTTGGAGCTTTGGTTGAACGATAGCTCGAACCACTGTATGATCTAACCAACCGAAACCTAATTCAATATCCACCACTTCTTGAATATGTCGTGAAAAAAAGAGAATTTATATTGCAATTTATGATTTTTCATTGTAATTGTCATTCATATTAACATTTTCATTGGAAAAGTAGTACACGTAAACAAAACCAGCAGTCATTTGCTTGATACTGTGCAGTAAACACTTCTCAGTTCACAATATGAAAGTGTCTTCTAGATCTTCACCATTTGAGTTAGTACAATGCACTGTATGTCATCTAGGTGTGTTCTAATCTCCCTAAATGGTTTCATTTATAACTTTGAGATGTCCTGCATATGTATAGTAATATAGGTGATGATAACGAATCTAAATTTAGATAGATAGTTGATAATTTTAGTGTCTACTTACAGGACTAAAAATACCAGCACACATAAAATGCTACTTTTCTTATAGGAGTGCATAAGTTAAAATAAAAAACTTTGGGGGAAACTTTTGAGGGAAAATGTGTCCAGGCTGGGCCTCGAAGCCAGAACCTTTGGCTCTAATTGCCAATGCTCTTCCAATTGAACTAGCTATCTGGAAGACATCCCGTCAAACACAATTCACTCAGATAACTATTTTGGACACGTCCAGATAGCTCAATTGAAAGAGCATTGGCATTTAGAGGCAAAGGTTCCAGGTTCGATTCCCAACGTGCACACATTTTCACTCAGCTGAAAAAATTACATCTTGTATGATTTATTTACTTATCAGTTTGATTGTATTAAAAATAATTAAAGTTATGGTGTTGAAAATAATTAAATAATTAAACTAAAAATAATTAAATAATTAAATTAAAAAGAATTAAATAATTAAATTAAAAAGAATTAAATAATTAAATTAAAAATAATTAAATAATTAAAGCCGCCAGTCCTAGTCCATACCCAAAAGGTTAATTATTATTCATGTGCTATATAAATTTCACAAGGAAACATGGTACACTTAAAAAAACCTAATTAGACACTCAGCTTTGTTTTTAAAAATATTAAATTTATAGTTTAACTCATTTGTTTCCATATTCTGATACTTACGTCCGACCATTGTGATGCTGCCCATGTTTCTCTGTCTTCGTGACATGGCCTCTTATGAGGACAAGGTTCAGAATCAGGCGGCCTTGGCAGGGGTTCACAATCTTCGTCCAGAAGAGCTATTTGCTGGTCTCTGTTAAGTGAACGAACACAAATAACTGTCCTCTTTCGAACTCCATGATGTCCACAGCTAGCTGAACAGTGTTGCCATGGTCCCGCCCACCATCTATACAATTAGAAACACTATCATTAGATTACACAATTAAATTATATTACATTTTTTACTCAAATGAAATTTACAATTAACACAGTTTCTGAGTTAAAATTCCTTTAGGAATATGAGATAAAATTTAAGTAGTTATGGGAGTTATTCGACTTCAAAAAATGTATTGATATTTCTTTATTTATTTGCAATTTCTAAATGTCTGTCATGTTCTTATAAATGTTTTCTTGAAGACGCTTTAAAAATTTTAAAAATAGATAGAAGATATAGAGATTATTGTCGCCCAATGCAACGAGCGAGTGGTACATGTTGAAAAATTTAAAACGTGATATTCTTGAAACAATGCTTATTAAGCCTGTACTCAAAATATCTCAGCAATGGATAAACAGATTTCATTTTTTTTCCACCATAGGTGAAAAGTGTTTATGAGATGTTATGACGGTATGTTTGTTTATCCGTATGTTCATGCTCTATCCCTCGTAAATATACTTGGATTGTCGTGTAATTTTTATATGTTATTGACATTTACTATAGAATTGTGTGTTATTGTCGCCCAGTGCACGAGCGAGTGGTACATGTTGAAAAATTTGAAACGTGATTTCCTTGAAACAATGCTTGTTAAGCCTGTACTCAAAATATCTCGGCAATGGATAAACCGATTAAATTTTTTTAAAACATTTTCCAACATAGGTGAAAAGTGCTTATGAGATGTTATGACGGTATGTTTGTTTATCCGTCTGTTCATGCTCTATCCCTCGTAAATATACTCGGATTGTCGTGTAATTTGTATATGTTATTGACATTTACTGTAGAATTGTGGTTATTGAAAAGGAAGTTTGTACCATTTATAGTTAGTTTACAGAGACACTCAGCAGTTTTATTATATTGTGGTCTATCTAGAAAAATCCTTTACGATGTATTTTAATGATGTTATAATACTTGAAACATAATATAATTGTACTAGATTAATTTTGACACAACTATTCTAATTGCTAAAAAAAATATGAGATGTAATCTTCCCAACTGGGCGAAAAAGTCCGGGCCAAATCATATCAGATTACATCTCATATGATTTCTTTACCAATTAGAATAATTGTGTCAAAATTAATCTAGTGTAATCATGTTTCCAGCGTTTATTGGAGATACCATTACCTGTGATTTATTCTATTGTGCTGGTTCAGATATCAGACCAGATGCTATGATCATTAAGGTTAACGGGGTAAAATATTTCAGCCATATTCGTCCGGGATTGCTCAGTTGGTAGAGCATTGTCAGCTTCAGCCAAGGAATCCTGGGTTCGAATCCTGGCCCGGATTTTTTCGCCCAGTTGGGAAGATTACATCTCATATAATAAAATTGATCTGAATCACTAAATACTACATTTTTGCAGTGGTATAGAATAAGTAGTATTTATAGGTTGTTTACAGGCATGCACAAAATAACTCCACTACATTATGAACTAAGGGGTTACTTAACGATGTTATGATAATCCATACATAATGAAATTAAAAACAGATCACTGAGAGACACTGCAACATGTTTTCTATAGATTATGCAGTGCGTAGCATTTATCGTTCATTCACGGAGGCGTACAAAAGAATTCGGTTACAGGAAAGTGTATGATCGATTCTATTGCATGAAAATGATGACATTTCTTAAGAATATTCTGTTAGTGTTGGAAAGTGTCTGATAATCTATGTATGGTGTATGATTTTTTGCTCTTGTTTTTTGTTGTTTCTGAAAATTTATAAATTTAAAATTTAAAATTTTATTTGGCATATTTACTAAATGAAATATTAGATACGCTAACCAGCAAGGTATTCTTTGATTCTACAACCATTTTTTGTTTCATTAAAGTCTATATTTGGATCTTGTGTTACTACCTGCAGGAAGTTTTGTTTTGTATCTTATGTTATCATGAAAAAACAAAGATATTAACAATTACTTCTTTTGCACTGTTAAAGCAAACATTAATGATATGAGATGTAATCTTCCCAACTGGGTGAAAAAGTCCGGGCCAGGATTCGAAACCGGAATCCCTTGGCTGAAGTTGTCTATTCTCTACCAACTGAGCAATCCCGGAAGAATATGGCTGAACTAATTCATCAAGTTAACCTGAACGATCATAGCACCTGGTCTGATATATGAATCAGCACAACAGAATAAATCACAGGTAATGGGACCTCCAGTAAACGCTAGAAACGTGATTACACTAGATTCATTTTACCACAATTATTCTAATTGGTAAAGAAATCATATGAGATAATTAATTAATAAGGAATTAGAAGATAATAATTCGCTTCCTTTCCTTGATGTTCTTCTCCTTAAAGAAAACAATAGTTTAAAACGAAAAATTTTTCGGAAATCCATGAAATTAGATAGTGTTATTCCGATCACCGCAGCCTCTCCTTGGAATTACAAAATTGCAGCCTTTAGATCGTATGTACGTCGGGCATTTTTGGTTTGTTCAAGAGAATTCTTAGCAGTAGAACTTAATCATATTATTAGTGTAGGTATGAAACATGGATATAACCCGCACATTGTTAGTAAATTAATTGATAAACACAAGGTTACAGTAGTTTCCTCTCCTAAAGTTAGTCATATTTATAGAAAAATTCCATATATCCCCATTCTTTTTGAAAGATTAAAGAGAGTTTTCAAGAAATTTAATATACAACTGGTAGCATCCAATTCCAAAACTTTGTTTAATTTGTTGAATAGAAGCATAGACCCATTATCAGCCACTTGTTTCTCTGGGGTATATGAAATTCCATTTGAATTGACCCATGGTACAAATTCTGCATATATTGGTATGACAAAACGTCGCATCGTAGAAAGACTTAAAGAACACAAGTGTGATTTGAAATACAATAAACTTTCCACTGCCTTATCAAGGACTTTTGCTAATGGACAGATTAGGTTGATTGATTTTAACAACGTTAAAGTTATTTCCAGACAAAACAATCCCTTTAAAGCCTACATCCGTGAATCTATTGAAATTTCATTAAGAAAACATGAAATTTGTAACGATATCTCATCATTTTCTGTCCCAGCTATATGGAACTGCATTTTAAAGGAACTTTAATTTAGTTGAACATGAGTTTCCAGTTACATCGCTGATTCATAGAGGGCGCCACCTGGCTTACTTTGAATATATTGTTGTTTTTTCCGTTATTTTTAGCGTCGTGTCAGTTTGAACATTGGATTCAATCATGTAACAAATTTTAATTTTTTGCTGTTAATATTTTTGAAGTTTTTCTCCTGATGATGGTTATAAAGATTAACCGAAACGTCGAGGTTTATTTATATATGTAGTTTAAAATAACTCATATTTATTAAACGAATTTTACGTTGGAAGCAAATGTTTGATGAGTATTCATATGAGATGTAATCTTTCCAACTGGGCGAAAAAATCCATGCCAGGATTCGTACCCGGAATCCCTTAGCTGAATCTGCCAATGCTATACCAACTGAGCAATCTCGACGAACATGGCTGAATTAACAAGGCATCCCGGGGTTTGAATCCTGGCCCGGACTTTTTCGCCCATTTGGGAAGATTACATCTCATATGATTTCTTTACCAATTAGAATAATTGTGGTAACATTAATCTAGTGCAAACATTAATGGTCTGACTCTTCTTCCGATAAATAAAAATTACATTTAATTGATTTAAAATAGATTTATTAAATTTTTTTGATGAGAGACATAGGTGTAAAGAATTGTTGATTGACTCATTTAAAAAGTACAATAGAAAAGCAATTTGAAATCTAAAAATAATGGCATTTCATTTTCGCATAGAAAAGCAGAAAATCACACATATACTATTTGTGAACACTAGAAACCTTTTACCATTTCTTTGGGAGTAACAATTTTTAAATTATTGTGACTTAAACCCTAAAGCTGTAAATTTCTTCCTATATCATGAAACTTAAGATTATGTGATATACAACCCTTCTAAAAGCTATTTCAGAATGAAAAGTTTTCATTTCTTTATGTTACGGCCTGATAACTTTTTCAAAGTATATTATAGCTTATATCATTTTTGACATTAAGTAATGCTATTGATCTTAATCGTTGTTATACCCTTTTCTACTACTTTATTGATTTTTATGATCGATAACTAGAAAGATATCCGCAGAACAGAAAGTAAATAGGGAAGTTAATGTACCACAAAGTAATCTGGATATAAGTAAATGAGATCCTACCGATTGCTAAAACATTTCATATTATTATGCGACACATTTGGAATTAGGTTAATGTGTTTATAGTTATTTCTATGGCAGAGAAGAACTAGAACGAAAAATCATGCGTCAAGCATAGATTATGTAACAGTTTCCAACACTTCAAAAATACTTTATCAATTTTTGCCGTTTAATAAGAGGAAAGATGACGTCTAAGTAAACAATGTTAAGGTCAAACCGGGCGGGGAGGCCCATCTTTCTGCTTCAGCTCAACTAGCCTAGCAGATTTGTTTATTATGCGGCAAAGATTTACAAGATAATGATTATATTTGTGATTAAACAATAAGAACAAATTAAAACAATACTAATAACTCACTTATTGAACTATCAACAATTAATAAATACGATAATGTCAAAGAAAATAATCGTAGTTTGAATAGTAGTATCAAATGTATAAGACTTATTTGGGGAAAAACTTGAATAATTAGATAGGGGTATTTACAGTAAACAGTTAACACAATTTAAGTACAGCAATGTACTAGTACTAAGAATATTAGGGAATAACATAAGTGATTGTATAGGAATATGTACATGTAGTGAAAACAATAAACACAAATCAAATGCCACATGAGATTAGAGATGTAAAACAATTTGGAAAACGCATAATACATTTTAAAACATAATTTCAGTAATTACCACCACTTTTCAGAAAATATATGAATTATTTAGCGAAGCCCTGTATATAATCTATAGATTTATATATACACCACATATAATGCTAACTTTTAGTTGAGTTAGGAAACGCGGAAACGCGGAAACGCATAGTACAGTTTAAAATCCCCCTTCTGGAATTTCCGTCAATAAACGGAATTGTATTCGAGATCTTTTGTGTTAGATTAATTTTAACACAATTATTTCAAAAATTGGTAAATAAATCATACGAGTAGTAATTTTCCAACTGGACGGAAAATGTCCGGGCCAGGATTCGAACCTGGGATCGCTTGGCTGAAGCCGCCACGCTCAGCCAAGCGGCTTCAGCCAAGCGATCCCAGGTTCGAATCCTGGCCCGGACATTTTTCGTCCAGTTGGAAAATTACTACTCGTATGATCTTTTGTGTTGTCATGTATATGATATGCAGAATTTATACACACCAAGTAATAGGCAACATTAGTTAAATTTAAAAACGAATTCTGCAAGTGAAAACGCGCACTTCTAGCAATTATTGTTAACAGACAATACTTTAACTGAAATATTTTGTGTGTAAATGAACGATAAATGCTATGAACATCAGCTAGTATCATGACAGCAAGTATCTTGTATCTTTGTATCGCTATAGCAAGTATCTTGTAGTAGTAAACCTGAGTAATATATAACAATTTCATTATATTTGAAATAGTGTTACATAATACTCAATTATTTATTAGCAAATTATTTTTCACCGTATACTATTAAGTAATGGAATAATTTTGAGTGTCCCTGTAAATTAACTATAAGTGCTACGCACACCTTATTGTATAGTGAGCCTCTTGTAGTGCACCTTAGTGATATATATCAATTTCAATATATTTGATGTTGTGTAACATCATTAAAATAAACCAGCTGCTGCTGCACCAAAATTTGGTTCATCCATTCACAAAAGTTTTAAAAGTATACTATGTATATTTGATTACATTGTTCTGTGGTAAAATTCTTCACGTATTTCTCCCGATTCTAAAATTCTACCAACAGTGGAATGTTGGTTTTGTTATTTATTATTAATGAATCTGATCTTTTGTTTGTACAGACTTATCCTATACTCTTCCAGATTTTTGAAAACTCTTTTGAAGATTAATTAAAAAAGATGCTTTTATAAAAGTATTTTTTCGTATGTCATTATTAAATGCTGTTGTAACATACGGTAAATTTTACTACAGACATACATTAAAATAAAATGATCTTTGGTGATATTCTTCATGTATTTTTCTCAATTTTAGATTGCTAGCAACAGACGAATGTTGGTTTTGCTATTTATTATCAATGCATCTGCCATTTTGTTTGTACAGACTTATTCTCTACTTTTCCATATTTTTTAAAAACTCTTTTGATGGTTAAATATTAGAGATGGTTTTCTAGAAATATATATTCATATCTTATGATTAAATGTTTCTGTAACGTATTCTGATATTTTTCTTCAGGCAAGTATAGTTAAAATATTGTTTTATGGTAAAATTCTTCGCGTAGTTTATTCCAATTCTAGAATGCTGGCAACAGAGGAATGTTGGTTTTATTATTTATTTTCAATGAATCTGATTTTTTTGTTTGTACAGACTTATCCTATATACTCTTCCAGATTTTTGAAAACTCTTTTGAAGATTAATTAAAAGTATAAAAAAAGGTTTTGTAAAACAATTTTTTCGCATTTCATTTTTAAATGCTATTTTGTAACATATGGTAAATTTTACTGCAAACATACATTTAAATAAAATGTTCTTTGGTGACATTCTTTATGTATTTTTCTCAATTTTAGAATGCTAGCAACAGAGAAATGTCGCTTTTGTTATTTATTATCACTGAATCGCACAGACTTATTTTCTACTTTTCCAATTTTTTTAAAAAACTTTTTTCAAAGTTAATTATTAGAGATGGTTTTTTAGAAATATATATTCACATATCATTATTAAATGCTTCTGTAACGTGTTCTGATATTTTTCTTCAGGATAACATTTAGTTAAAATATTCTTTGTTTTTATTTTGGATCTAAAAACAAAAATTACATATATTTAGCGAAATAAATCTAAATACTACATTTAATTAAAATATTTTGTGGTGATATTCTTCACGTATTTTTCCTATTTCTAGAATTCTCACAAAAAATAAATGTTGGTTTTGTTATTTATCATAAAATTATCTGGTCCTCTGTTTGTACACACTTATCATCCGGAAATCTTCGAATTTTTTTAAAACTATTTTAAAGATTGATTATAAGAGATGGTTTACTAAAAATATTTCTTCCATATCTCATGATTAAGTCTATATTCTAAATTTTTCTGTAGACATACTTGTAATTGAAATGTTCTGTGGTGATATTCGTCGTGTATTTTTCTTATTTTTAACAACCAACAGAGGCATGCGGTTTTGTTAAGAAATATTTACAAATCTGCTCTTTTGTTTCTGCAGACTTAACCTCTACTATTTCAAAAATTTTCGAACTCTTTTGAGGGTTAATTATAAAACATGATAAGAAATATTTGTTCTTATCTCATGAATAAATACTTTTGTTCTTATCTCATGAATAAATGCTTTTGTAATGTGTTTTATTTTATTTTATTTATTTATTTTCAGGCTAACATATAGTTTTTTTTTTTTTTTTTTTTTTTTTACTTTTCTTTGGATCGAAACACTTAGTTGAAGTACACTTAATACTACATTGAATTAAAATGTTCTGCTGCAATATTCTTCCTGTCTTTTTCACATTTCTAAAATGCTAACAAGAGAGAAATGTTTGTTTTGTTAATTATTGTCAATAAATCTGATCTTTTAATTGTGGAGACTTATCCTATAATCTTCTAGGTATTTTAAAATATTATTTTGAAGTTTAATTATAAGAGATGCTTTTCTAGAAATATATATGTTTTAATTTCATGATTAAATTATTTTTTTACGCGTATAAATTTTTTAGTATAATTCCTTTTAATTTTTTCTGGAATTAATTGAAGATACGAGTTGAAGTATATGTTACATAACTATATTTCTATAAAATGGAAATAAAAGCTTGTTGTTTTAATTTAATTCAATTTAATTTGTTCATGGTGGCATATTTTTAAAATATTAACAAGTGGTACTGTACTCTCCCTGAGAAACTTAATAACGTTTCATTATTAAATATTTAAAAGTATTAAAGTTATTTAATATTTTAAATTAAAAAATAATAATAATGTATCATAGTTTCAAAATTATTTAAAACCTTAGTGTTTTAGGTCTACTCACACTATACTATCTATCTGTCTGTCTATCTATCTATCTATCTATCTATCTATCTATCTATCTATCTATCTATATATATATATATATATATATATATACTAAAACTTTAGTGTTTTAGCTTTACCTATACTACATTTTCTATAAAATGAAAAAAAATAATGCATCATATCTTCAAGAATATTTAAAACCTTGGTGTTTTAGCTTTGCCGTATATTATATTATCTCATAGCACCTTCACTCATTATAAAATAAAATAACTTTTGAGAAAATGTTACCAAACACTTTATTTCACCCATGTCTATTAATCTAACATCTAAACATTCACATTTAAAAAATATTGAAATTACAATAAAAAAAAACCACTCCAAACTAAAATTGTGAAAACGGAAACTGAGCTTTTGCTATTTTTATTTATTGCTATACCGAAAATACAAATTATGTATTTAATTTAAATGATTAAAGAAAATTTTCGTAATACAATAATAAATCATTATAAAATTCTTCCAAATAAACTTCAAAAATGTATAAAAAGATATTTTCTGCATTAAAATCCTTGTAAAAAAAAGTTTTTATTCTTTTTGTTTTACTAAGTTTACAAAGAATATGAACGTTTACTTTACTATTATTATTATTATTATTATTATTATTATTATTATTATTATTAAACCA
The DNA here is from genome assembly GCA_963931845.1 of Maratus michaelseni. NCBI lineage: Eukaryota > Metazoa > Arthropoda > Arachnida > Araneae > Salticidae > Maratus > Maratus michaelseni. The sequence goes on along the minus strand of OZ007597.1, from coordinate 100,121,404 downwards.
CAGACCAGGCCCCTACCTGCCGGGCATTATGCCCAGCTTAACGAGTTTGTATACCTGGCCGTGGGGCGAAATTCTCCTAATCTCCTCATAGAGGAGATCATAGCGGATTTACTATAAAATCTAACGTAGAAATAAATACTGATTATTAAATTAAATTAAATTAAATTAAATTAATTTTTTTTAAAATACATGTTTTTCTAGACATTCACGTTAGTAAAATATAAAAGTTACCTGAAACACACTTTAAATTAAAATTATGTAAATAAAAATTGAACTTTTCATACTTTGATTTATGAATAAATATGATATACCAAAAATTCAAACAATGTATTTAATTAGAGTGATTAAAGAAAATATTATTAAAATGTTAGATAATAATCAAATAATAATAAAATCTCTTCTTATCTGATGCTTAAAGGATGTTATAAAGTGTTCTAACATTTTTTTTAATGAGCTATTTATATCTGTTTCAAAAAAGGTTTTAAACTTCTGCAAATAATGTTTTTTTTTTCGTTTACAGAACAAAAGGTCTAAATTACATACGTTAGCTGAAGTAAGCCCACATTTAATTAAAATGTTCTGTGGCGACATTCTTCGCGTATTTTTCACTTTTCTAAAATGCTAGCAGCAACAGAAGAATGTTGGTTTTATGAAGAATGTCCAATGGATATGCTATTTTGTTTTTACAGGCTTATCCTCAACTCGTTTAGGGGTTTTTTATTATTTTAAATTTTGAAGTATAATTATAAAAGATAGTTGTCTAGAAATATTTTTATTACCTCAGCTTTAAATCCTTTTGCAACGTGCTCTAAACTTTTTTGAAAGCTTATGTAAAATTGTTGATGAAACTAATTGAAAACACAAGTGAAAAAATATGTTATGTAAAAATTTTAAAAAAAGGAAAAGAAAAGAAACAAAAAGAAAAAAATTAAATTACTGGAAAACTGGAGATAAAGCTTTTTGTTGTAAATTGTTTTTGTTCTTGATAGCATATGCTTAAAATGTTAAGTACGCTCTCTCAGAAAAGCGTATTAGCATTTTATTATTAAATATTAAAAAATATTATTATTATTGAAATTATTAGATATAAAAGGCTACAATGTAATGGCTTATACCTTCAAAACTATTTAAAATCTTGTTATTTTAGCTTTACCATATGCTAGTGGTCCACTACGAGAGAGAACTGTGACTACCTTTGTAGGTTTCTACATCCCTCGAGTTCTGGTAAAGCAAGTACGGGTCGGAAAAACCCGACTAAAGGCCTAGGGCCTGGTTCCCTTCTGGGTGTCCAGCCCCGAAGCTGTTGGGGGGACGCCCGCCCGTCCCCAAGTGTCTCGTTGTGATTCCTCTATTGGGTTTAACCGCGTATCGCAGCGACCTACGTCGTCGACACGTGGGTTTAAGTTTGGAGGTCTGCAGGTCCTCTGGCCGTCCGAAGTGCATACGGAGACACAAATCCGGTGGTGCGCGTTAAAAGCCCCCTAGGACTTGGGTTCGGTGGTCGCCTACGCGCCGGCGTCCCTCAGGCGCTTGGCGGCGCAGCGTTCTTTTACCATATGCTAGTATTATCTCGTAACACTATCACCGATAAAATAAAACATTTTTTGACTAAAACTTGTCATAACACTTTCTTCTACTCATAATACGCATACTGTAATGTTGTCGTATTATCAGGTAAACATTAAGGCAATGTCTGAATATTTACATTTGAAGCATATAAAAGTTATATAAAAACACTTCTAATTAAAATTTTGAAAGCAAAAAAATATATATGAGCTTTTGATACTTGGATTTATAAATGCATTTATGATGTGGAAAATCGAAGCAATATACTTAATTTAAATGGTTGATCAAAATATTATTAAAATTTTAAATATTAAATATTAATAAATTCTGTCCAAAGTAACCTTCTTAATCCTTCATAAAACTATTGGCTGTATTTAACCCTCTGAGCGTTTTGTAAAAGGGTAAAATTGTAATGCTGTTTTCGCTGCATTTATGTTTTAAATGCTAAAAAAATATGATTATTTGAGCATTATAAATAAAACTTAATTACAAATATGAATGTAACCCTTGAGAGTATTAATCATTCTTCAATGTTCTGAAAATTCATGAAATCTATAGAATTATATTATCTTAAGGCTGCTCGTCAGTAAATTTCCCGATTCCCCTCGCTAATGTTATTCCTATGGGCGTAGTATGCATTCGTATTTTTAAAATATCTCCCCAGGAAATTAATATTTTTGACATCTGTTTTCTTTGTACTGTTCTTAAAGAATGTCTCTTTTTTTCTTATTTGTCAAAATATTTCTAAACTATGCGCTTAATTTATATTTTTATGTGTTAAAATCTTAGCGAAACTGAATAAGATTTTAACATTTCATATAAAATTAAGTATATATTTTAGAAAAAAATTGACAACTAAGAAAAAAAAGAGACATTCTTTAAGAACAGTACAAAGAAAACAGATATAAAAAATATTAATATTCCGAGGAGATATTGTGAAAATACGAATTCATCCTACGCCCATAGGAATAACATTAGCGAGGGGAATCGGGAAGTTTACTGACGAGCAGCCTTAAACATTGCATACATTGCAGTGAAACCTGGAGCTTAGTGAACGGAATATTACGTTCCACACGCTTAGAGGGTTAAAAGCCTAATAAATAAAGCTCAAATACTATTTTTATTTGGTTTTCAAGAATATGAGAGTTTACTTTACGATAAAGCCTACGGCAAAAGTTAAATGCGGAAAAGTTTTTTTTTTCCTTTCTTTTCTTTTCTTTTCTTCCTTTTTCCTTTTTTTTTTTTTAAGTGCATGTATGTTTCTTTTTTGTCTCATTCTGAAATGATTTTATAAATTGTTTTAAGAGTATTTATATCTCTTTCAAAAAAAGAAATTCTACAACTAATGTTTTTTTTTTTCATTTAAAAATAAAAGACTAAACTACATAATTTAGCTAAAGTAAACCTAAATACTATGTTTAGTTAAACTGTTCTGGGGCGAAATTCTTCGCGTACTTTCCTCATTACGAATCTCGTTACGAAAGAATGCTGATAGCAACAGAAGAATGTTGGTTTTGTGAAGTATTTAACAATGAATCTCATATTTTGTTTGCACAGATTTACCCTCTTTATATATATATATCATGATTAAATACTTGTTTAAACGTGTTCTAAAACTTTCTGCAGGCTAAGATTTGATTTTTGCGGAAACTAATTGAAGTCGGCAGTGTAAAAGCACGTTAAGTAACAAAAATTACATTTTGAGAAAATTGCAGTGAAAGCAATTTGTGATACTCCTTTTTTTACGTATTATGTACTTGGTAGCATATGTTTAAAATTCTACCAAGTGGTAATAAATGCCTCCCAAAAAAGTTTTTATCATTCATTAGTAAGTATTACATTTTTTTATTAGTATTTAAACTAGGGGATCCAACCCTATTTCTATTTATATTTAAAAAGTTCTCCTTTTTACATTTGACCCACCCTCGTAGTAAATATTTGATATATATTTATTCTAACCAGGGGAACCAACCCAAGCTTCTAGGTTACAGAACATGCTAACTACAAAGATACGTGACACCTACTACCAAGATCAGAGACAATAATACGCAAGTCACCTCAAGTAAATAACTTACACCCGATTGTGACAACAGCTACCAAGATACGTGATAACTACTACCATGATTTGTGACAATATTAAACGTGACAAGAGAACTTGCTGCCAAGAAAAGTGACAGAAAAAGCTCTAGTGACAACAAAACCATGAAAAGTAACTAAAATGCAAACGAGAAGGACGAACGTCACGCTAACACCAAAGGGTGACAACAAAACAAATCAACTACGACAAATGGAATAGGATATATTTTTTTTAATGTAAAACATAGTAAAAACACAAAGATGTAAATTGAATGATGTTAACTGATCATAGTCTATATTAGCAACCATAGTTTATATTAGCATTAAACAACTTTCATAAATGTACTCCTCTCATGCTTTCAGTGTGAATGTGGCCCGCAAGTATAAGCAGCACGTACAAGTTCTATGCACGAGTAAGGCTCCCCTCTCGCTTTTTATTACCATATTCGACAATGTACCCGCAAACCCATAGTTAATAGCATGGTTCAGATTCAGCTGAGCGGGGTGGCCTGCCGATTGGCTAAAGCTCTGCAAGCCCCGCTCAGCGGGGATATCAACTATCCAAGGATCCTTACCAATAGGCAGGAACTGTCCAAACCCACGAAGAAAGCCGGCCCGGCCCATCTTTAAACTATTTCTACAAATATAAACAAATACAAAACAGAAACAAAATGAAAATATCAAATTATCAAATTAGTTACAATATAGGTCTAAATTAAAGTACAGAGAGTCGAGTCACTAAGCTTCTATAGGAGCAGCATCTGCTGCCTTTTGAAACAATAGCTGGTTATTTTCTATCAGTTTAACACAGTCTATTATATTATCAAGGAAATTAGTTCGCGTTATAAGGTATTGGAACCAATTGGACAAGAGAATTGTAGTAGGTTTTCTAATATGATGTGTTGACGTTAGAGTGCAGTTTAGCAAATAATGTAATGTTGTTCCACGATGTCCATATACACATAATTGAGAAGGAGATTTGTCAAAAAGATTTGTACAAAGGAAAGGGGCCATGATTTGTAGAGAAAATGTAGATGTTTTTGTGATGTAGTAATAAATTCTCAGAGACCGACGGTAATAGTTCGTATGTGTACAGTTTCACCATTGTCCCATTCCTCCTGCCATTTTTGTTGATATTGCATCAGTAGATATCTTTTAAGATGAGAGTATGGATTTGGGAAGAACAGTTCCCGCGTTAACTTAATGTCCTCCTTAGCCAAAAAATCAGCCATTTCATTACCTTTATTTCCAGCGTGGCTTTTAACCCATTGAAATGATATGATTTTCTTGGTTTTCTGTAGATGGGAAATTAATCCCGATATTATTAGACATTTTGAGTTGATATTCTCAAGTGCTGTGAGATTTGATAAGCTGTCTCTGTAAATTGTGAAGCTAGTGAAATTGGTCGCTTCCGCCCATAGGATGGCGTCTTCTATAGCTAAACGTTCAGCTTGATAGACAGAATTTTCATTTCTTAATTTTATCTGATGAGTACGGATGGATTCGTTATCGTTGAATGCACAGAAGGCGTAGTACCTAATGTGATCAATTCTTGAACCGTCAGTGAAGATCTGAATTTCTTTTGGGACTTGAGAAGCATCAAGGTGGAATAAATAGTCCTTATATGGAATTATTTCCGTAGTTAAGGTTTTCGATTGATACATTACATTGATGGGAGATTGTTATTAGTTGGAATGTTCAGTCTTAAAACTCTTCCCAAAGTTGCTACCTTTTCCATCTAGAACTTGTCAACACAGTAATTAAAGTGATTCACAGGATAGCACTGCAGACATGACGGCCAAGACGCTAGTCAGCTACCATAGCCAGGTGCACAACTCGTTAAGCTAGGCAAAATTCCGGTCGGGTATGTGCCTGGCCAGTTATTTGATAATATATAAAATATAGGTGAAAAACATTTATCTTTAATTTAAAACTTTAATATATATTTTAAAATATAATATATGTATTTTAGATTGGCCTCTAACAACATCAAAAGAATTTTTATATAATAAATATCAATTATGTACGCATATAAAGTTTTGAAATTATTAAAAACGGCACTTTCGCACTAGCCGCATATCAAGAGTTAATAGCCTAATAAATCACCAAAGATTCCACTACGTAGACCGGACTTTTTGATTCTGATAATTTCCGTGGTCTAAGCGCTTAGTTTGAAAACATGTCTGTTAAATTTGTGTTTTTTTTTATATATATATTTTTTATTTTATTAATTTATTGGTGAAGTTTTTCTCTTAATCACGCTTGAAACTAAAACTAGCTGACCCCCGAGCCTGTGAAAATATATATTTTTTTAAATCAAGTTTTTATTATTTTATATCCTTAACCCGATTTTTTATGAAATTATATTTTAAGATAAAAAAATATTGATAAATATTGATATTTAGTGATAAAATCCCTCATTTTCTTGTGTTTTAAGTAGAGTCATTTCATTGTTTTAAAATAAAAAGTTCTTTTTTTCTGGACTCTTTGAAATCTTTATTGGATAATAAATAAACGGTTTTACAGCCCGTGTCAAAATTCCGTGTAAAAATTTCGTGAAAAAGTATTGATATCGAGTTGTAAAAGAAATGTTTTCTTCTCGCTTTTTTGTTTGTTTGTTGTCGCGTGAGCTCCTTTAACATAGCAATAAAGAAATAGTTCTCATCTTCCGAGTTCTCTGACATTTCAATCGGCGATAAATTTAATTGTATCCAAGCTCTCTTTAAAATTTTGAGAAAAAATATGCATATATAGTAGTAAAAACATGAGTTCTTAAAAAAAAAAAAAAAAAAAAAAAAAAAAAAAAAAAAAAAAGCTTTAGCTTTCAATCTCAGAGCAAAATATATTAGTAGGTCTATGCTTTCAATGCAATGGTACACCTCCATCCATTTTCAATCAACCCTTTACGATCCCCTAGGGTAAACAGGCTAATCAATCAGGTTTCCCGTTAATGTGGGAAGAAGCCTTCAAAAAAGTTGTCTCATGCGCAACGAGACGATATTCGTGTGGAAGATTTGACAGAATGCGCTTTTCGTTTTAAATATATAGAGAAAACAAAAATTGATATCATATTTTGATATTTTGATTTATGAATAAATTTTCGATACCAAAAATTCAAACAATTTAAATGATTGAAGAAAATATATTAAAACAATAAGTAATAAATCATAATAAATTTTCTTTTAAGTAAACATCATTTTCAAATATAAAATTATTAGCTGTTTTGGAAAATCTACTAAATAAATTTTAGTGCTTTTTTTTTAGATTATATGGAATATAATGGTTTACATTCCGATAAATCCTATCACAAAAATTAATGCTGAAAATCTTTTTCAAGTACATGTATATTTATTCTTATCTAATGTGCTTTAAAGATTTTATATCGTGTTTATAAAGTGTTCTGACATTTTTTGTAGGCAATTGATATCTCTCTCAAGAAAAAATTTAAACTTCTGCAACTAATGCTTTTTTCTCCTTAAAAACAAAAGATTAAATTACATATCTTAGCTCAAGTAAACCGAAATACTACATTTAATTAAAATGTCATAACATTCTTCGCATATTTTTCTCTTTTCTAGGATAATAACAGCAACTAAAATAGTTTTGCGAAGAGGTTTCAGTGAATCTACTCGTTTGTATGCACTGTGCAGACAGCCTCCACTCTTCTGGAATTTTTTTCTTACTTTTTTAAAGAATAATTATAAAAGATTGTTTTATAATTACGATAAAGCCTATCACAAAAATAAATGATAAAATCTTTTTCAAGTACATGTATATTTCTTCTTATCTAATGTGCTTCAAAGATTTTATATCGTGTTTATAAAGTACTCTGATATATTTTTAGGCGATTTATATCTCTTTCAAAAGATATTTAAAACTTCAGCAACTAATGCTTTTCCCCCTTAAAAACAAAAGATTAAATTACATATCTTAGCTCAAGTGAACCGAAATACTACGTTTAATTAAAACGTGAAGACATTCTTCGCATATTTTCTTCATTTCTAGGATGCTAACAGCAACACAAAATTTTGGTTTTACGAAGTTTAAGTGAATCTACTCGTTTGTTTGTACAGACTTATCATCTACTCTTCTGGAATTTTGTTTTTACTTTTTTTAAAGAATAATTATAAAAGATTTTTTTTATAAAATGCTAAAAGCTTTTTCAAGTACATGTATATTTCTTCTTATCTAATGTGCTTCAAAGATTTTATATCGTGTTTATAAAGTGATCTGACATTTTTTGTAGGCGATTTATGTATCTTTCAAAAAAAATATTTTAAACTTCTGCAACTAATGTTTTTTTTTTTCTTAAAACGTGATGACATTCTTCGCATATTTTTCTTATTGCTAGGATGCTAACAGCAACAAAAAATTTTGGTTTTGCGAAGAAGTTTCAGTGAATCTACTCGTTTGTTTGTACAGACTTCTCCTCTACTCTTCTGGAATTTTGTTCTTACTTTTTTAAAGAATAATTATAAAAGATGGTTTTATAATAACGATAAAGCCTATTGAAAAAATAAATGCTAAAAGCTTTTTCAAGTAAACGACAATTTCTTCTTATCTAATTTTGATTCAGAGATTTTATATCGTGTTTATAAAGTACTCTAAAATTTTCTGTAGGCAATTAATATAGCTCTTAAGAAATATTTTAAACTTCTGCAACTAATGCTTTTTGTTAACTTAAAAACAAAAGATTAAATTACATATTTTAGCTCAACTGAACCGAAATACTACATTTAATTTAAACTTAACGACATTCTTCGCATATTTTTCTCATTTCTGAGATGATAACAGCAACAAAAAATTTTGGTTTTGCAAAGAGGTTTCAGCGAATCTACTGATTTGTTTGTACAGACCTATCCTCTACTCTTCTGGAATTTTGTTCTTATTTTTTTAAAGAATAATTATAAAAAATGGTTTTATAATAACGATAAATCCTATTGCAAAAATAAATGCCAAAAGCTTTTCAAGTACATGACAATTTCTTCTTATCTAATGTGCTTCAAAGATTTTATATCGTGTTTATAAAGTGCTCTATTTTTTAGGCGATTTATATCTCTTTCAAAAAATATTTAAAACTTCTGCAACTAATGCTTTTTTTCCCCCTTAAAAACAAAAGATTAAATTACATAGCTCAAGTGAACCGAAATACTACGTTTAATTAAAACGTGACGATATTCGTCGCATATATTTCTCTCTTCTAGGATGCTATTAGCAACAAAAAAATGTGGGTGTTGAGAAGAAGTTTCAATGAACCTACTGGTATGTTTGTACAGACTTATCCTCTATCTCAGAATTTTGTTCTTATGCTTTTAAAGAATTGAATCGGTCATTTCAAAAACCACATAAGTCACAGAATCAGAACTTTTCAGAAATTAAAATAAAACTGTATTATTCACAAGTAAACGAAGTTTTATGTTTTTTTTTTTTTTTTTTTTTGGGGGGGGGGGGGCGCTGATTATAGAGTTTGAAATTCATAGTTAGTAAATATCGAATATTTCTTATAATTTATGAATAATAAAAAGAAGAATAACAGAAAATCTGTTCCTGATTTATGTTGTTTTAGCAAGAAACAAGGTTAGGTAGTATTTAATTCGAACAAAACAGTCATATTAAGCATATTTTTAATCAACATTAATGAAGATAGCACTTATGCAGGAACATGTTTATGTTTTAATATGGTATTGCATGTAAAGTTAATATGATAATGTAATATGGTATCCGCATGTAATCTGGTATTGCATGCAAAAACCACTTACGTCGCTGACTTTATGTCGTTTAAGAAATGAACGAAAATTAGAAGGTATTGTTTGAAAGGAAAGTAATACTTATGTGGTTAATACCCAGATCATGGCTCTACCTTTAAGGAAGCATTTGCGACAAAATAAAGTATATTTGAAAAAAACTTGACTTATGTGGTTTTTGAAATGACCGATATATTTATTATAAAAGATGGCTTTATAATTACAATAAAGCCTATCACAAAAATAAATGCTGAAAACTTTTTTCGTGTACATGTATATTTCTTAAAATAATGTATTCAAATCAAATACAACATGCTTAATGGTACACACAAGAAAACAGTGATTTTACAAACCCATTTAAAATATAATCTACGTTTCGTTTCGCTTCTGCGAACGTCATCAGCATAAGATGTTACATACAAGTCCAAAATGTTAAAATGGACATAAACGTCTGATTTACAAAACAGTCATTTATTGTAGGTTGACATTTTAGACTTTTATGTAACATCTTATTCTGATGACGTTCGCAGAAGCGGAAAAAAACGTAGATTATATTTTAAATGTGTTTGTAAAATCACTGTTTTCTTGTGTGTACCATTTAGCATGTTGTATTTGATTTGAATACATTATTTTAAGTATAAATTATGGTGCAAATGTCCAAATTTTAATTATTTAATTATGTATATTTCTTCCTATCTAATGTTCTTCGAAGATTTTATATCATGTTTAAAAAATGCTCTGTCAAATTTTGTAGGCCATTTATATCTTTTTCAAAAAATATTTATAACTTCTGCAACTAATGCTTTTTTTACATTTAAAAACAAAAGATTAAATTGCACATCTTAGCTCAAGTGAACCGAAATACTACATTTAATTAAAATGTCATGACATTCTTCGCATATTTTTCTCTTTTCTAGGATAATAACAGCAACTAAAATAGTTTTGCGAAGAGGTTTCAGTGAATCTACTCGTTTGTATGGAATGTGCAGACAGCCTCCACTCTTCTGGAATTTTTTTCTTACTTTTTTAAAGAATAATTATAAAAGATTGTTTTATAATTACGATAAAGCCTATCACAAAAATAAATGATAAAATCTTTTTCAAGTACATGTATATTTCTGCTTATCTAATGTGCTTCTAAGATTTTATATCGTGTTTATAAAGTGCTCTGACATTTTTTGTATGCGATTTATATCTCTTTCAAAATATATTTAAAACTTCTGCAACTAATGCTTTTTCCCTTTAAAAACAAAAGATTAAATTACATATCTTAGCTCAAGTAAACCGAAATACTACATATAATTAAAACGTGACGACATTCTTCGCATATTTTTCTCATTCCTAGGATGCTAACAGCAACAAAAAATGTTGGTTTTGCACTAAGAGGTTTCAGGGAATATACCCGTTTGTTTGTAAAGACTTATCCTCTACTCTTCTGGAATTTTGTTCTTACACTTTTAAAGAATAATTATAAAAGATGGTTTTATAGTAACGATTACTCCTATCACAAAAATAAATGATAAAATCTTTTTCAAGTACATGTATATTTCTGCTTATCTAATGCACTTCAAAGAATTTATATATCGTGTTTATAAAGTTCTCTGACATTTTTTGTAAGCGATTTATGTCTCTTTCAAAAGATATTTAAAACTTCTGCAACTAATGCTTTTTTTCTCCTTAAAAACAAAAGATTAAATTATATATCTTAGCTCAAGTGAACCAAAATACTACATTTAATTAAAATGTGACGGCATTCTTCGCTTATATTTCTCATTAATAGGATGCTAACAGCAACAAAAAATGTGGGTTTTGCGAAGAGGTTTCAGGGAATATACCCGTTTGTTTATACAGAGTCATCCTCTACTCTTCTGGAATTTTGTTCTTACGCTTTTAAAGAATAATTATAAAAGATGGTTTTATAGTAACGATTAGTCCTATCACAAAATCAAATGATAAAATCTTTTTCAAGTACGTGTATATTTCTACTTATTTAATGTGCTTCAAAGATTTTATATCGTGTTTATAAAGTGCTCTGACATTTTTGTAGGTGATTTATATCTCTTTCAAAAGATATTTAAAACTTCTGCAACTAATGCTTTTTTCTCCTTAAAAACAAAAGACTAAATTACATATCTTAGCTCAAGTGAACCGAAATACTACATTTAATTAAAATGTGACGACATTCTTCGCATATTTTTCTCATTACTAGGATGCTAACAGCAACAAAAAATGTTGGTTATGCGAAGAGGATTCAGTGAATTTGTTTGTACAGACGTATCCTCTACTCTTCTGGAATTTTGTTCTTACGCATTTAAAGAATAATTATAAAAGATGGTTTTCTAGAAATCTTTCTTTTATTTCATGAATTTAGAAATCTAGAAAGCATTTTTTGTTTATCTCTAAACTTTTTGTAGGCTTATATTTAAATTATTGCTGAAACTAATTAGAGTCGACTCTATTTAATTCAAACTAGGATACTGAAATAGATTATTTGATTTACCTGATTATAAAAATAAGATGAATTCCAAACCATTCAATTTTGATACATTATAAAAGATATGTAAACAAGCTTTGAAATTAAAATTATGAAAAAAATTATGTTGTAGCGATTTCATCTCTCAATTGAACAGTATAAAGTGAGTTACTAGCTTAGAGTAACTGGCTTGACCTTTTGTTTGACACTAATGTTCTCGCCTACTGTTCATGAAATCGCTGGTTGGACTCCCGCCGGCGGCAGCAATCTCCTCATTTGGTGACCTGTACAAAAACGCAACAACCTTGAACAACAATATTTAATTCATCTGATAGCTAAAAGATGGCAGTACTAAATAAATTGTCCTCTGCAAGTAAAGTCTGTTAAATGCTCACACAAGAAAGTGTGTCATTCTGCGCATTACATATGCGTACGACAGATTCACTCACGACTCCATATCGCTCCTCTGACGTCAACAACGTCGTCTTCCTCACTGAGGATGGATTGTGTAGCGATCTCATCTCTCACTTGAAGAGTATAAAGCGAATTAATAGCTGAAATTACTGGCTTGGCCTTTTGCTTGACGCTAATATACTCGCCACCTGTTCACAAGATGCTTGGTTCGATTCTCGTTTGCGCCAATCTCCTCAATGTAAACGAGCTTTTGATACTTTGATTTATGAATGAATTTGCGATGTTCAAAAATCAAAATGAATGTTTATTAAAAGTTTGTAGAAAACGTTATTAAAGTTTAAAATAATAAATCTATACTAAGAATATTAAATATTTTAAATTGTAATCATTAAAGTTTTGGTACTTTATTAGCGTTCCGTAACTCAAAAGGAAAAATCAGAACCCTTATAATCTCTCTTTGGAAATCTTGATTATGGAAAATCACATAATAAATCGATATAGATTTATAAATTAATGATTTTCGGATTATTTTTCCTGTGCTATAAGCCCTTCCTTCGAGCCAAACTTCAAGATTCTGGGTCAACCGCAAATGTCCTACTAATGCATTGTAACGAAATTTAATTAATTTAACGAAAATTGAAGTTAACAAAATTTAATTAGCAAAATTTAATTAACGAAATTTAATAAATTAACGGTAATATAAGATAACGGTATGGGACCCTCTTTCACCTTTCTCACTTACCTTCTACGGTTCTGGTATTTTATTGTTCTTACGTTTTTCTTTTAATTTTAGTTAAAGTTAATTTTGCTATATTTTGTAGGATTTTATTTTTTTTTGCCTGCTGATTTCATTTTTTTGGCCCATGTTTAAAAACTTTTCGAATGCTTATTTTAAAAGTATTTTTGAAAAAAACACATATATTGAAAAAATCTAGTTTGGGGTCATTACAATTGACAGATGTTGAAATAACAAAAGATAATCTAAAAATTATAAAACAAAATCAAAAAACAAACAAACAAAAAATGAGTTTTTATTATCTTGATTTATGAATATATTTACCTTGCCGAATATTCAAACAATGTATTTAACTTAAATGCTTGAAGAACAAATTATTATATCTAATAATAAACATTAAGAAAAATTTCCTAAATAAACATCAAAATCGTACATAAAATCACTAGCTACATTTAGATGTTAGTAAATAAAATTCTAGTTCATCCTTATAAAGGATGTAGTTGTATACTTAAGTATAAAGCCTAAAGAAAAAAAAAATCGCTGAAAATTTTTTGTAAGATATTTCTTTTTGTAGTTCTTTTAAAATTTTTATACATTGAGTATAAAAGTTGAAAGTTTTGTATTTCCGTAATACACAGGGTGATTTTTTTTAAAGTTGTGAAAGTAAAGACCTATAGCAAAAGAACCACTAATGCAAATGACCTGAAATTTCATCAGTATGCTTCCAAAGCAATGGGGATTTTTTAAACGTGGTTAAAAAATAACTTAAAATCGCACCAACAGATGGCGCTGTAAGTTAACAGAAACAAAGAATATCGTCAGTGGGAGGAAAATAATGGACGGTACTTTAAGAAAAAGAAATTTTACTACACATATCAAAAACATACAGAATGAAGTAATTGGGAAAATGAACTGCAAACAACTTCGCAGAAACAGAACGGAATAAAAATATGGAGTAAAGCATTCGTACGGAACTGCGCAACTAACGCAAGAGATTTTCAATGTGCTGTCTATCGTTTTCAGCTACGAGTTGGAAACGTGAAACCGCACACTTGATTCCCACACTGCACACTGTGATTTTAAATCACAACAGAGCGAAGAGTATCCACTGTGCGTGTGTCGTCCGCAAGCTCGTCTCCGGACGTGGAGACGTATACTGCATATACAGCGCCATCTGTTGGTGCAATTTTAAGTTTTTTTTAACCTCGCCAAAAAACCCATTGCTTTGGGAGCATACTGGTGAAATTTTAAGTCATTTGGATCAGTAGTTCTTTTGTTATAGGGTTTTACTTTCACAACTTTAAAAAAAAATCACCCTGTATATTACATTTTATGTCATTCAGAAAACTGATTTAAACTTTCACAATTAAATTATTTTTTTTCATTCAAGAACAGAAGATTAAATTACATATTTTAATTTATATGAAATTAAGTTCCACTTTTAATTAAAGTATATTTATTTAACAATCACCTTTGCATACTTTTAACGTTACAATAATCCTAAAATTAAGTGAAGAGGTATCATTTTTAGGTGCATTCGTAATTATATAAATACGTAGCACCTATAGTCGTCGTCTGGTCCGTTCGTCCGTCTGTCTGTTCGTCTGTCCACATATAACAACTCAAAAACTACCCAACCGAATTGTTTTTAAAATTAATATATATAATCATTGCAAAATTTTGTCGAGTCATTTCAAATTTTGTGAAAATCGAATCAAAACTTAAAAAAATATTAATAAAAGTTTTCTTTGTGCTATTAATTCCTATCATACGTAATCTATATAATAAAAGCACAAGTCATGTGACTGAGGAAAACAAATACGGGCTAACCACATCTTTTTCCATATGTCAAGCGGCCATTTTTATTAAAAATTGTTTTTTCGAATAAAATTGGACAGAAGTTACTTTTTTAGAAAGATCGTTTAAAAAAATTGTCTGCTTGAGAGATGAGCTACATTAAAAAATGTATAGATTCTGAGATAACTTCAGTGAAAATTAGATTAACAGCCAAATATCTAAATCCATTAAAGTAAATAAACAAAATATTAATTCATCGTGAGTTATAGAAATATTAACCATGGAGGTAATCATTCGCAAATTAAGATCTCCATGGTGAATTTACAGCGCTGTCTGCTGTCGAAAAAAAAATTCGCATCTGTAAAAATGGCATACGTAATAAGAAAAAACAAGGCATCCTCATTTTGTTCATAGCAGACAATATAATTTATTTCACTGAAATAATAACGATGATTTTTTTACATTCAAATACTAGTTATAGCACGAAACGAACGCATCTCATTTGTCACGTTTAACGTACAATTTCCAACTTGTTTGCTTTGTAAAAGATTTTCAGCTAATTTTCTCTTTGCAGATTTACCCTGTAGAGCTCTATTATTTGTTTGCACCCGGTATATATTTTTATGTATTTCTTTTTAACTCATGCATAAAGTCTTCTATTTAGGTATTCTAACATTTTTTGTAGGCTTCGTCATTAATTATTTTCCAAGTATTATGTAAACATTAATTACTTTTAAAACATTCGTATTTGGTACACATATTAAAATCTATGTGGAAAACCTTTCACATTCATTCTTTCTTAGTTAACCTTCCAAACCTAATGTATTTATTCTACATAGATCAAAATATTCAACGATACATACTTTAGCTGATGTTAACTTAAATACCACTTTTAGATAACATGATTTGGTGAAAATATTTTTGTCGTATTTTTCTTTTTACTAGAGTGCAGCATCCACTGAAGAATGCTTATTTTTTTTAAAGAATGTTTAGCGAACCTGGCCTTCTTTTTATATTGACTTATATTTTTTTTATACTTATTTATTCTAGTGAAGGATAATTAAGTATAATTTTTTGAAGTACAATTCTTCTTAATTCATGCATAAAGGCTTCAATCAATTGTCTAACATTTTAATGTAGGTTGAGTCTTCAATTATTTTCAAATTATTATGTAAATATTAATTACTTTTAGAACATTCATAATTGCTACAAATATATAATATATATTATAATCTATGTTCAAAATCCTTCAAATTATTGAAATAATTTCATTTTTAACGTTTCTTACTTAACCATTCAAAACTAATGTATCTGTTCTACATAAGATCAAAATTCTAAACTACATAGTTAAACTACTCAAAAATTAACTTAAATACTACTTTTAATTAAAATGTTTCGGCGAAAACATTCTTGTCATTTTTATTTTTTTACTAAAATGCAACAGCACATCGCCTTCTTATTGTATAAACTTATCTTCTTTGGTTAAATTCTATACAAATAATTGATACTTAAATATAATTTTTGAAGCATTTTTTTTTTCTTAATTCATGCATAAAAGCTTTTATCGTGTGTTCTAATATTTTTTCTGAGCTTCTTTTTCATTTATTTCCTTATTATTACTTAAAAATTAAATTACTTTTTAAATATTCATAATTGACACAAAAATATATTAAAATTTATGTCGAAAATCCTTCAGATTACTGAAAACAATTTTAATTTCACGTTTTCTTACTTGACCTTCCAAAATTTAGTGAATTTGTTCTGCATAAGATCAAAATAACACCAAATTACTTACTTTAGCTGAAGTAAAAAACTCAAACACTATTTTAATTAAAATGTTTCGGTGAAAACATTATTATCGCATTTTATTTTTACTAGAATGCATCAGCGAACGAAGAATGTTTTTTTTTTTTTGAAGAATTTTTAATGAATCTGACGTCATGTTTGTGGAAAATCTTTCCGATTACTGAAAATAATTTCACATTCATGTTTTCTAAGTTAACTTTCCAAACCTAATTTATTTATTCTACATAGATCAAAATATTCAACGATACATACTTATAGCTCAAGTCAAATAACATTTTTAATTAACATGGTTTGGTGAAAATATTTTTGTCGTATTTTTCTTTTTACAAGAGTGCAGCACCAACTGAAGAATGCTTATATTCTATTTGTAAAGAATCTTTATTGAACCTGGCATTCTTTTTATATTTACTTTTTTTAATGCTTATTTATTCTAGCGAATGATAATTATGTATGATTTTTTTATGTACAATTCTTCTTAACTCATGCATAAAGGCTTAAATCAATTGGCTAACATTTTTTGAAGGTTTCGTTTTCAATTATTTTCAAATTATAACGTAAATATTAACTAACTTTAAAATATTCATAATTTCTACAAATATGTATTATAATCTATGTTCAAAACCCTTTAAATTATTGAAACAAAATTTCAGTTTTACCTTTTCTTACTTAACCATTCAAAACTAATTTATCTGTTCTACATAAGATCAAAATTCTGAACTACATAGTTAAAATACTCAAGTTAACTTAAATACTACTTTTAATTAAAATGTTTCGGTAAAAACATTCTTGTCATTTTTATTTATTTTTAATTACAGCAAATTGCCTTCTTATTGTATAAACTTTTCTTCTTTCAGTTAAATACTTATTCTATTCAATTGAAGGATAATTAAATGTAATATTTTATTAAGCATATTTTTTTCTTAATTCAATAATAAAAGCTTCTATCGTGTGTTCTAACATTTTTTTTTAGCTTCTTTTTCACTTATTTTCTCACTATTACTTAAACATTAAATTACTTTTTAAATATTCATAATTGACACAGATAGATATTAAAATCTATGTCCTTCAGATTACTGAAAACAGTTTTATTTTCACGTTTTCTTACTTGAACTTCCACAACTAATGAATTTATTCTACATAGGATCAAACACCAAGTTAATTACAAATCAAAGTTAATCAAAACACCAAGTTAATTACTTTGTCTGAAGTCAACTTAAACATTATTTTTAATTAAAATGTTTCGGTGAAAACATTATGGTCACATTTTTATTTTTACTAGAATGCATCAGCGAACGAAGAATGTTTGTTTTTTGGAAAGAATTTTTAATGAATCTGACCTCTTGTTTGTATAGGTTTATCTTATTTCGTTTTATTATAGTGAAAGATAATAGTGAGTATTTTTTTTTTAAATTGTCTTTTATCTCATCTGATGCGTAAAAAATTCTATCAAATGTTCTAAAAATTTTTAGACTCCATTTTCAGTTACTTTCAAATTACTATGCAAACATGAAATTACTTTTAAGGCACTCATAACTGGCACAGGTAGATACATAAATCTATATCGAAAATGCTTTGAATTACTGAAATCAATTAAAGATTATCGGTTAAAAACGTTGAAATTCACAGAGAGTTAGATGATAGTGAACCATCGTTCTTTTTTTTTTTTTTTTTTTTTTTTTTTTTTTTTTTTTTTTTTTTACAAGTGTCGACTTTCTTAAAATAGCAATGTGAAGCTTAAAATCAAAGAAAAATGAATATAAAATTCATCTGAACTTTTCTACAAACCTAATTTTTTCGAAGTCTTATAGAGTGCTTACTTATATGAATTTTTCATATTGTCAGAATTGAAGGGATAGGGCGGAAAACGTTGAATGTCACAGATGATTAGATGATGGTTACACATCCTTATTTATCTTACTAGTGTCGAATTTCAACGTGCCCCCCCCCCCTTTTATACGAATCTTCAACTGCGTTTTTTCCAAGGATTTAACCCCTTGGGACGAGCGACACGTATACGTGACGCATAAGATGCTCAGAATCCTCGATTATGCCCACCAGTTATTTTTTATTGTAACCTTTGCCTTATGTAATCCTAGCATTTCTGCGATTCAATTAGGCGAAAATTTCTGTTTTGAAAAACTGGTGGTAAAAGTTTAAAAATTCTGTAAAGGACGCTGATCGCGAAGGGGTTAAGGATTTTTTATCTTTCTTTCCCTTTATATCTATCTTCAACTGTGTTTTTTTCAAAGACTTTTTATCATTCACCCCCCCCCTCTTTATACCTACCTATCAACGATCTTTTTTCAAATGATTTTTATCCTTATTCCTCTTTATACCTATCTTCAACTGTGTTTTTTCAAAGGATTTTTATTGTTAGGATTTTTACTTTTTGTACCAATCTCCAACTGTGTTTATTTTAAATAATTTTTATTGTCCTTTCCTCTTTATTCCCATCTTCAGCTGTGTTTTTCAAAAGATTTTTATCGTTATTTCCCCTTCACACCACCAATCTCCAACTGTGTTTATTTTAAATAATTTTTATTATCCTTTCCTCTTTATTCCCATCTTCAGCTGTGTTTTTTCAAAAGATTCTTATCGTTCTTTCCCCTTCACACCACCAATCTCCAACTGTGTTTTTACGAAGGATTTTTATCATTTTTCCCCCTTTGTATACCTATCTGCAAGTGTGTTTTTTCAAAGGATTTTTACCGTTCTTCTCTCTTTGTACCAATCTCAAACTGTGTTTTTTCAAAGGATTTTTATTGTCCTTCTCCCGTTTAGTCCCATCTTAAACTGTGTTTTTTCAAAGAATTTTTATCGTTCTTCTCCGTTCCTAACAATCTTCAACTGTGTTTTTTCAAAAGATTTTTATCGTTCTTTCCCCTTCACACCACCAGTCTCCAACTGTGTTTTTACAAAGGATTTTTATCATTTCCACCCCTGTGTATACCTATTTGCAAGTGTGTTTTTTCAAAGGATTATTACCGTTCTTCCCTCTTTGTACCAATCTCAAACTGTGTTTTTTCAAAGAATTTTTATCGTTCTTCTCCGTTCATAACAATCTTCAACTGTCTATGGAATCATTTTCTTGTTCTAATATTCCTCATGACCTCATAAATTTTATTTTTATGGAATTTGATGTTTAATTTTTGTGCATTCTAATTGTAATTTAATCTTATAAATAAATTGTCAATTACATCCTCCCCCCTCCCCCTCTTAAAGTATCCACATAAACGTCTGAGATAATTTTCTTTAAATATTTAAATTAATTCTCTATGCATATAGTTTTCTAGAGCATGGATAAAAACTTTAAATAATATCTAAAATAGCCTATTAAATTTAACATGCTACTCCATAGTTCCCAATGGATTGGTCCTCTACCATGGAATAAAGGGACAGAAATCCCTAGATGGAAAGCGATAAAAAAAATTACAAAGAGCTTATCAATTGAAAATAATAAAATTCTGCCTAATCTGTAGATTTTACTGATGCACCAAAGAGGACAAAATACATGTTTTAAAATAAAGATTAAAATGCATTCCTTCGTATTAGCTTACTCAGGTACTTAAATAAAATCGGCCAGTAAGGCAGTTTTCTTTTTTTTGTGTGTTATTTATTTGTATTTTTATTCATTTGAAATTATTTAAAATCATAGTCACACTTACTTAGCTGGACATTGGTGCTTGTTGCAAGGTTTGTTTTTCTCCGCCGGTTTCGTGGAAGGATCACAGTACTTGTCTTCAACGAGCCCGGCTTCTTTTTCCATGCATTTTGCCTTTGATACTTGAATACCTAAATGAATAATTGAAGGTTATAAAAATCTTAATTTGCCCCTTTTAATTTTACAAACTAGCGCCTTACATCGTTAAACAGGTTGGCCCAAAGGGTTATGCTTGAAAAAAAGTCTTACAGACAGTACTAGGTAGAGTCCTACTCGGGGCGAGTTAAACCCGACCCAAAATCGAAAATTGTATTTAAACTAACCCAAAATCCAACCCAAACCCGACTTAAAAATTTTGTCCACGTAAAACCCGACCCGATTTCGAAATACTTATACTCGAAACTGAATCGAACCTGAAATTCAAGAAAACTAATCCATAGTTTAATTTAATTATGGAAAACAGTCTACAATTATATTTCTAATGTTAATTTTATCTTTTATGTTGAAAAATCTTTTCAACAATTTTATCTTTTATGTTGATGACACACATACATATGTGTGTATTAATGTTCAAATACATAATTGGTTTTTCATCTGAAAAAATACTAGATTTTTAAAAAAATTAGATCAACCCGAACCCAACTCGCAAGAGTCAAATTACAACACGAACTCGGAACAATTAAAGTCAACGCGAACCAAACCTGACCCGCAAGAAAAACATTAGCGTCAATCCCATCTGGCATGCAATAACTTCGCACGGTTGATAAATAGTGGGACAAAAACACCATGAAATAATTTTGCATGCCATAGGAGACATTTCTTTCATACTATAGTGATTTTAGGCCTTTTTCTGTAATGGGCCTTTCCTCTCTCTCCTTTTTAGGCCTTTCCTCTCTGGGTAATGGTAATTTTATTTGTTCAGAAAACAAACTTAAACCGTCACTCTATAACAATATACAAACGTCAACAATTGCCCCCAACGAAGATCCCGTGCGCCACGTATGACTTATCTATAAGACTTTTGTGCAAACGTCACCCTCTGGGTCACCCTGTATAATGTCTTTATACAATACTTATAAAAGTTTTTAACACACCATGTAAGCACTTTCAAAATTATTGAAACAAATTTTCTGACAAGATAGGGCACACTGGGAGAAGCACAAATCTCCATAAAATGCACGGTCGTAACTCAAGTATTGAAACGCCTAGAGGACACTCCATAAAATGCACGGTCGTAACTCAAGTATTGAAACACCTAGAGGGCACACCATAAAATGCACGGTCGTAACTCAAGTATTGAAACGCCTAGAGGGCACTCCCTAATTTTGAAAAAAGACTTGTTTTCTACACAGTAAGGACCTGACTATGACCAAGACACAGCAAGCCAGTCTTTCCGATTAAGTAAATTTTTCAATATCATAACGTATGATTTGCAATTTTAATTTTATTTAATCGCAGAATTCTGAGATTAAATAAGGCAAGTATTGCTATTCGGAAATTATGGTATTATAAAATCGGCTAAATTAGTAACACTGGTCTAGGTCAAAATCAGACCCTGCACACACTACCAAGTAAATGCTTCTAATATTGTATGCCAATATTTTTGCTAATAGGAATGCTAATATGATGGATTCTTAGAAAAAGAAATAAAAAATTAGAAAGTAAGGTATTTTGATTCCAGGACCATTTGGGCTTAAGAAAGAGTGGTGGATGGGGGGAGGTATTAAATTGGTCTTCGACCTATTGGATCCGATGCATGCATTATTTAAATTCATATAATTTTAAATATTCCACAAAGTATTAAAACATCGAGTAATGGTTAATATTTTCAAGGTTTATCTTCATATATAAAATTGTGTTTCATGTCATCTTGTATTTAGCATTTTAAAATCCTTACAGAGAAAACAACACTACAGTTTTATTGTTTTACTAGACAGCGAGAGGGTTATGAAGAATTCGCCTAGAAGAATGTCAGAGAAAAGTTACACGAATTCATAATTATGTGTAAGATACACTCTAAGAACAATCTATTTCACACACGCAAATTATTATAATAAACCCAACACGAGTGAAAAAATAGCAGGTGTTAGGTATCGAACCAGGGAATACAGCGCACCGGGCTGTCTCTCTAACCACACCACTAATCTACCCTGGTCGATATCACAGCTCGGCAATTTGTCACTTTTAATCCAGGTTTGAAAACGTCACCGGCCAGCAATCAGACAGCACTGAAAGACGGGACATCGAAAAATAATTAATATTCCATTGGTACACAATATATATATTAAACCACATAAATTAACGTCTGAATTCATTAAAGGTACACTTAAAGAACATTTTATTGCAGACACACAAATTAATACAATAAATCCAACACGAGTGAAAAATTAGCCGTTGCCAGGAATCGAACCTGGGACTACAGCGTGCCGTGCTGTTGCTCTAACCACTAAACTACCCTGGTCGATATCTTAGTTCGACAATTTCGCATTTTTAGTGCATGTTTTTCACCCGTTTTGTGCCTATTATATTAATTTGTGTGTCTGAAATAAATTGTTCTTTAAGGAATTCCGACGTTAATTTATGTGCTTTAATACATATATTGTGTACCGATGGAATATTAATCATTCATAGATGTCCCGTCTTCCAGTTCTGTCTGATTGCAGGCCGATGACGCTGCCCAATATGGATTAAAAGTGAGATATTGCCAGCTGGGATATCGGCCAGGATAGCTTAGTGGTTAGAGCAACATCGCAATACACTACAGAACCAGGTTCGAATTCTGGACCCGGCTAATTTTTCACTCGTGTTGGATTTATTGCAGGGGTTCTCAAACTATGGTACGCGTACCACTACTGGTACGCGAAGCTCTGGCTACTGGTACGCAAAAGTCTTATACTGGTACGGGGAATAAAGTACAGAATGCAGCTTATTATTATGGAATCAAAAACGGCTGTCTTTATTAACTTGGAAATTTTCAAAAAATTTTCAAATGCGATTTATGATCTGTAAACGCGTTTTCTATTTTTTTGTTACGAGAAATGTTTGTTATAGCAGACTTGCTGAAATTTGCACACACCGCTTATGATACAACCAGTTTTCCAGAATTAAAAACATAACTATTAGATTTATATGGATAAAAATTGAATATTTTAATAAAGACCTAATTTTAAAATTAATGAATGAAGTATTTTGAATTAGTGAAATAATTGTTTTTAAACATGCTTTATAAATTGAATTATCTGAAGGTAAAGTCTGGATGGTTGGAAGTAGAAGTTTGTGTGAGTAGGAGGATTTAAAACAAAAGTAAAATTCCAAGTGTAATTTATAACCCATTTGTCTCTTTGCACTAGAAGAGCTTCTAGGAGGTGTTGAAATAAAATTTTTATTTCAAACATAATACATAAATTAATTCATTCTGTTGATTTAAATATTATTCTTCTCTTGTACAAAATGCGTATAGTTTCTTTTTATTTCATGGAAATCAGTTTTTAACAGAGTAAGATTATTTAAAATGCGATATAAAATTTAAAATAAAAAATGGTCATATGCTGTACGGATTTAAAGTAAGGCATTCTACACACCTATTGAGGTGATATATACATAACTGTATGAAGAAACTTGCAAGTGTTCGCCTACTACCTGAAATTATTGTCGCATTTAAAGGTACGCAAATTATTAATACAGTTGTATTGAGCCTACGTTAAATGCGCAAACTAACCTTTGGATAAGAAATTCGTTTCTAATTTGAGACACCCTGCCACTGTATCTCATGAGAGAGGAAAGAAGTGAACCTATTCAGCTCTCCTGTAATGTATTACTGAAGTCCACATTCAAAAAGTTGAATTTAACAGAATTTTCATTGGCAAGAATAACAGAGTACCGTCTGATATCGTCAAAGTTTGCTTGTATTTAGCAAAACATATCTCTGTGAATGTATTTTTCCTCCCTTCGTTATATGAAAAACAAATACAGGTATAAACTAAAATCGAATTTGACTTATGACTAAAACTACCTAATATTGAGCCAGACATGCGGAAGCTGTGCTTGATAAAACAAGTACACCCTTTTCTTTAGCGATAGAAGCAAATTAGTGCAATCCGCCTACTTTAAGACTATATGAATCGGTGTATGCATTATTAAAATTTAATGGTGCTACTACTTTTTACTTGAATGTTATTACAAAGCAGTCAATCGAATTACCAATTTACTAATGTGATCATTCATTTTTAGATACAATAAAACCTGCTATGACAGAAACACAAAAGACCGGAGATATATTTTGTTTTAGACAGGTTGATTTATACAGGTTTTCTATATTAGCTTTATGTTTGTTGGTACCTTGGTGGTACGCGGAAATATGAACTTCGATTTAGTGGTACGTCGGTCTAAAACTTTGAGAACCCCTGATTTATTGTATTAATTTGTATGTCTGAAATAAACTGTTCTTTAAGTGTACCTTTAATGAATCCAGACATTAATTTATGTGTAAAATATTTATAAACAATGACAGCATTATACTCACAGCTTAAAAGAACTTTTTTAATACGTCCTAAATAAATGTATTTTTTCTGCTATCACTTTAATTATATACTTTAATATATATATATATATATATATATATTCAATTTAAGTTCTTATTTGGTCGTTCACATTATTATACAAAACAAATGTCAATAATCCTTTTTTAGAATTTATGGCGTACACACGTTTTATACTAAAATTAGAACTCTCGATCTAGTGCTCAAATGCTCAACTCGATACTCAAACTTTTTTTCTCGCGGCCCAAGCTTGTTTGACACGTTACGAGGCACTGTAACGTTACGTTACAATTACGTGGCAACGTCACCTTACGTTACAATTACGTAGCAACGTCACCTTACGTTATCTAACATGAAAAACAATTACCGTGTTAATTACAGGGCTGTACTAAAGAATTCGCACACAAGAGTGTATCTTAAATGTATTGAGTCGCAAGAGGACTACATTGAAAAATAATATGAAATTATGTCAAAAATCTTGTGCTTACATTGTCAGGCCGATAACTTATCGAACCACCATAATAAAACTTGTAGAACAAAGCAATATAACAAAGTTAATTCAATCATTATAGTAATAAGTACTAGGACTTCCCTCAAAGGGATTAGTCTGAGTGATATTGCTGAGAACATAACGTTAACATTTACGATATAAAGAAGATATCAACAAGAATCTAAGTGAATATACAGCATATGATAGACAAGAGATAGATAAAGATACAACATATGAAAAATAGCAAATTAAATTATATAATTACAAAATATCATATATAAATTCATATACTGTTATGTTTTCATATGCATTTTTTTATAACATTTGGCAAATAATCTCATTTTCTTAAGCGGGAATTGCTCAAAACTTAAAAAAAACCGCCGGATCTTTTAAAACGATATTTTTAAAGTCACATAATCAGATTTGCAGCCAATAGCGTATTTTAGCAAGCGTAGTTTAACGCAAATTTAATTTAATTTTTGCAACATTTTCTTTGTGACAAATATCTAAATAAAATATTAAAAAATAAAATATTAAATATTGAAATATTAAATCAAATATTTAATATTTGAATTTAAAAAAAATTCCTTTGTTTATTTGTATAACTATTTATAGAAACTCGTATACTTCAAACCACATTGATAACATGCTTTGCTACAAACGTGTCTACCAGTCTAACTACTCGTATGTCTTAGCTGTGTCTCTCTCCGAACTCATCTGTCTACTGTCTCTCTACTCTTCTGTATACCCGTCTCAGTATCCGCCTGTCTTTCTACCCGACTCTTTAATCGTGTCTCTACCTGTCTCGCTTCCCGTTACACTACTCGTCTATCAACACGTCTGTCTGTCTATATACCCCTCTCTCTACCCGTCTGTCAAGTCGTCTCTGTACTCGTCTCTCTATCCACCATGCTACCCGTCTCCCTACCCATCTCACTACCCCTCTGTCAACCCTTTTTTGCACCTGCCTCGCTACCCGTCTGTCTATTCGTTTCGCTACCCGTTAGCTTATCTCTGTCGCTATCCGTCTCTCTACCCGTCTGTCTACACGTTTGTTTACACGTCTATCTATCTCTCGCCAACTCTTCCCAATATTTAAACAATTTAGTAAACGGAAGCCGTTTATCTGTTATTAAATGCAAACAGGAGTAATTTATCTAAAGAGTGTAATCAGATGCAATTTTTTTAAATACATACATAAACCAGCATAATAATTCACCAGTTTTATTTTCATAGTAGTTTATGTCATTTGACAGTAAATCTCAACTTCTTCAACCCGAACTGCGTCAAGCTTTTTAAAAAAGCCCCAAGGTCCGTATAACTGGGAAGGGGAATTGTCCTCAGGGCTATTAGATACATGTTATTAAGTTAAGTGAAAGTTTCGTAATCGGGTTCGCAGCCAATTTCTTATGTCAGAAAGGGTGGCTTCACGCCATTTTAAATTCATTTCTGTAACTTTCTTTTTCTTTTTTTGATGGGTGTTTGGGGGGGGGGGGGTTCCAAATATATACACTTAAATTCAAACTTTTGCCCCCTTGTTAATATTAGTGTTGTTTGTATTATCAATTAATACTTTGTTGATCGAGCTTCATTCGAAACAAATGTAAAAGACTTCTACAGTTTTTTTTTTCTAGGAGAAAGTTCCGTAATCGGGCCCTAAGCTAATCGGGCAATTTAATATCATTATTGTTTCTAACTCTTATAGAGTTAAAACATTGTTGCTAGCATTACTCTTGTTTGTGACCAACCTCTTCTGTGTATCTGAATAGGGAAAAGTTCCGTATCATGTACTGGTTGGTGCCAAAGGCAGTTGTAGAATCTTACAAATTTTTCTAGTGAGCGGAAAAACATGTTTTTTAAAATATTTACAAATATACGTTTATTAAACCATGTTTTTGAGCCATTTTAAAAAATTAAGTACGGTGCTAAAATAAAATTTTATTGCCATTTTCGATATTTTAATAAGAAATGAAAATACATAACAAACAAATTTAACAAAACTAAGCCATTTTTGGGTACTTCTCTATTATCCCGTCGACCACTTTTCATAACAAAAAACTATCGCCAAACTAAGATTAAACGCCAAAAATACAGTCCCATTTACTTGATGCCAGAAGCATTATACGTATTTGTTATGCCATCAAGTGGTTTTTAATTCGACATTTGCGTGTATTTTTCATTATGTTTTACTGATTTATTAGTTATTTCATTCATTAAAGTAACAATTGTGTCCTTAAATTCTTATATTTTATTTATTTTGATATTTCAATGGCAACGCTCTCCCGTTTATTTAGCGTTACAGTTTTGCGATAGTTTTTTGTTATGAAAAGTGGTCGACGGGATAATAGAGAAGTACCCATTTTTTGTGATAAATAATTGTTATTGCCAGGGGGGCAAATTGTAAACAATTAATAAGCGAACTAAAAAAATTACCGGAAAAAACTTGTGGGAATCTCAAGAAAGAAATATCTGATATAAATAGCATTTAAAATCTTAAAATGGAGAAGTGGTCCGTATAAAAATGCAAAACATTATACACCTGATATAAGAATTTTTTAATTTTTTTATATTTCCGAAAGCACAGATAAAAGGGTAAAAATCCCGGCACAGATGCCATATACTCACCACGTTGGCGCGATTTTCCCCCCGCCCCTTTGGCGAAAACTGTTTGTTGTGTTTGTTTACTTTTATTTTTTATTTTAATTCTATAGATTATTTTTATATGTATATCAATATTAATTTAGGCACAGATGTCATATACGCACCAGATTGGCGCGATTTTCCCCCCGCCAATTTGGCGAAAACTTTGTTTTTGAATATTAGTTACAAATACCATACAATAATAGCATGTAATTTTTTATTTCAATATAAAAATAAAATAACGTAATAAATGAAATAGCTCCTATTATTCAAAAATGGGAAATAAAAATAAATAAATGATAGTTTGATATAAATAAATATTGATATATATAATAAAAACAATTTATAGAATTAAAATAAAAAAATAAAAGTTAATAAACAACAATTGAAACAAAATAACCGGGTTACCATGTGAGGCATAAAATTACCATTTTGTTGCAATCGTGCCATTGTGGTGCGTATATGACATCCGCGCCTTTATTTATATCAAACTATTATTTATTTATTTTTATTTCCTTTTTTAAAATAATAGAAGCTGTTTCATTTATTACGTTATTTTATTTTTATATTGAAATAAAAAATCACGTGTACTATTTGTCACACTATTTGTAACTAATATTCAAAAACAAAGTTTTCCCCAAGCTGGTGGAGGGAAAAATCGCGCCAACGTGGTGCGTATATGACATCTGTGCCTTGTTTCATTTCACATTAGAGGTACTGCTCTATTATCCCGTCGACCACTTTTCATAACAAAAAACTATCGCCAAACTGTTAGATTAAACGCCAAAAATGCAGTCCCATTTACTTGATATCAGAAGCATTATACGTGTTTGTTACGTCATCAAGTGGTTTTTAACGCGACATTTGCGTGTATTTTTCATTATGTTTTACTGATTTATTAGTTATTTCATTCATTAAAATAACAATTGTGTCCTTAAATTCTTATATTTTATTTATTTATGTATTTTGATATTTCAATGACAACGTTCTCCCGTTTATTTGGCGATAGTTTTTTGTTATGAAAAGTGGTCGACGGGATAATAGAGAAGTACCCACATATGTATTGGTACTTTTATGTTAACTTGGCGCAGTTGATAAATCACCAAATATTTTCTCATAACATCTTCATATTGCATTCATTTCATTTAAATATAAATCTTTCACTGATTTCATTTGAAATACATACATTAAAAATACACGTCTTTCACTCATTTAATTTAAAATACACGCCTTTCACTAATTCCATTTAAAATACTAAAAAGGAAAAGAAAATAAGAAATAATGCCACAAATCGAAACCTTTTACTTAAACATCAAAGAATTGTTCCTAACATACACACGCGAAATAAAAAAGCTGCTAATGGTGTGATTTACGCCAAATCTCTAATACTAATACTACTCTTACTAATCTCTAATACTTTTCAAACAGAAAAAATTCCAGATTAACTTTCCATTTTTATTAAATTGAAATATATTTTATTGTGCTGAATATTAGTGCTTGCATATTTTTTTGCTCCATGTATTCCATGAACTTTTCAATTCCGATTGTCTACGAAAATCTCCCGCCGGTGAAAATGACGTACGCACAAAATTTAGTGACGTATGTACTTTAATTGTGCTTTTTTATCTATTTTTTTAATATAACTTCCAAACGGTTTGACACTTATTCTTGGTAATAAATAGACGAAGTTGTCACCTTTATAGGTACCTGCTGTAAAAATTTGAACGAAATCCGTTAAATATTTTTTGAGTTATGCTTGACGAAAGGTTTTAATATCCATCGTAGCTATATATGGGGCAAAGTAATACTGCGCTGTGTATGAGTCTTCGTTGCACTCAGACAATAAAACTTAATAATATAATTCATGCAGAATTTTCAAAATCTAAAGATTAAAATATACAGTGGTGGTCAAAAGTTTGGACATTTTTTGAAAATTTCATGTTTTTCAAATTTGTGCGCTTGTAGAATATATTAATTTTCACTTAAATA
The DNA here is from genome assembly GCA_963931845.1 of Maratus michaelseni. Lineage (NCBI taxonomy): Eukaryota > Metazoa > Arthropoda > Arachnida > Araneae > Salticidae > Maratus > Maratus michaelseni. The sequence continues at coordinate 100,091,474 of OZ007597.1, read as the reverse complement.
CAAACGTTTATATATCAAATTGAAGGTAATTTAATGTAGAATTTAATAATAAAAACAGTATTACAATATCTGTATTACAAAAAAGTTATGCTCATTTTAATAGAACAACCAAACACAAATCGTTTTGAATAAGGACGTGTTTTGTAATAAAAGCGTACTAGCCAATCACAAACACTGTTCTGAGGACCAATCAAATGTCTGTAACTATAGTTTAGGTTATTTGGATGGTAAAAGAGTCATTGTTGTGGAAATATTTTGCGAAATGATGCATACTAGTACAATTAAATAGAGTATTGCTGTTTTTGAATATTTAAAGTCCCTTTTTTTAATTAAACTAATTTTAAACAATGTCATCAACAAAAAGAACTAATTGGACATCTACAAAAAGAAGCCGAATTGTCATATTGAGAGAAAATGGCCTCTCTTATGCTGAAGTTGCAAGACAAGTTGGTGGTTCAGTGACTTGTTTTGGTGTACGAAAGTTCTGTTTACGTTATGAAAAAACGAAATCAGTGGAAAATAAGGCCAAATCAGGCCGAAAAAAATGCACAAATGCTACTGCCGATAGAAAAATTAAACGGCTATGCCTTCAAGATAGAAAAATTTCATCAGATGCCATTAGATGTGAAATAAATGCAGCGGGTATTACAGTAAGTTCAAGAACAATAAGAAGTAGGTTATCAGGATTTGGACTACAAGCTAGAATCCCAAGGAAAAAAACATATTTAAATCAAAAGCAACGCGGAAAACGAGTTAAGTGGGCAAAAGAACACATTAAATGGTCAGAAAATCAATGGAAGCAAGTAATCTGGAGCGATGAGAGTAAAATATAGCTCTTTGATAGTGATGGTAGAAAATATGTGAGACGTAGAGTAGGAGAAGCACTTCATCCTGATTGCATTGAAGCATCTACAAAATATCCAACAAATGTCATGATTTGGGCATGTATGTCTGCAGATGGTGTGGGCCGAATTCAAGTGATTGATGGCATCTTGAATACCAAAAAATACATCGAAACTGTCCTGGAACCAAAATTGATACCTTCCATCAGGGATCTCTTCCCCAACAACGCACTATTTATTTTTTAGCAGGATTCAGCTCAATGCCACTCAGTAAAAGTATGCAAAGCATGGTTTCAAAATAAAGGCATAGATATATTAACATAGCCAGGAAACAGCCCTGATCTCAATCCAATTGAAAATTTGTGGCGACGTTTGAAAATTCTTATACGGAAAAAACTTCCATCCAATAAAAGACAACTTATTGAAGCTATAATTGATTCTTGGCACCATGTGATTACGAAAGATGAACTCCAAACACTCGTTCACTCGATGAAAAGACGCTGTGAAGCTGTCTTAATAAATCAGGGTTATCCTACTAAGTATTGATTGTGTAAGTATCACTTAAAAAAAAATGCAAATCTAAGATAGACCTTACTATTAGTTGCATAACTTTTTTTGTAATACAGATATTGTAATACTGTTTTTATTATTAAATTCTACATTAAATTACCTTCAATTTGATATGTAAACGTTTGTATTTAAGTGAAAATTAATATATTCTACAAGCACACAAAAAAAATATGAAACTTTCAAAAAATGTCCACACTTTTGGCCACCACTGTATGTATATATGTATATATATATATATATATATATATAGAGAGAGAGAGAGAGAGAGAGAGAGAAGGGTTTTTCTTTAATATATCAGACTTTTCCTGAATGCAAAAACTTTTTTTCATTATAAAAAATAAAATTGTGTAGTGCAGATTGATTTTATTTGAAATAATGTTTGATTAATAGTGAAGATTAAAAATTATACAGGGTGACAATTATTGAACTATATGAAATAAAACGTAAATTATTTAAAAACGACTGCATGCACAAACTTTATTCAACATGTAAACGTCACTACAGATATTCGGATTTAGGTTATGACATGATTGATATGGCTGCCATCATTGGCTATGATGTGGCGCATATCAGGCGAACAGCAAAATTCTGCATGACCCGCTGAAGTGTCGGATTATCGATGCTGTCGATGACCTCCTGAATGCCAGTTTTTGTACATATTGTCTTTAATGTAGCCCCACAAAAATGAGTCACATGTGTTCGTATCCGGAGAATATGGCGGTCATACGAGTCCAATTCCAGTGGCCTCTGGGTACCCCAGAGCCAGAATGCGGTCCCCAAAGTGCTCTTCCAGGACATCAAACAAATTCTTGGTTCGATGGGTTCGAGCTCCGTCTTGCTTGAACCACATCTTGTCGAAACCAGGGTCACTTTGGATAATGGGGATGAAACCATTTTCCAAAACCTTCACGTATTGTTCAGTAGTCACCGTGCCGTCAACGAATATCGGACCAATTGTTCCGTGACTGGACATTTTCTATCGAGAAGTCTCTCTACCCTCAACGGGTGACTGCGTGCTGTGCAATGTCCAGTCACGTGACATTTGCACTTCAAATGGCCGACAACAACAAGTTGCGTGCGCATGCGCATACTAATTCCCATCATACCCTGCGACCAACCACGAAGTTTGAACTTCATCACGCAAACCGTTCAGAAATTATGACGGTTTGATTTCACATAGTTCAATAATTGTCACCCTGTATGTACACCATGTAATGCAAATAGGACGATACGTAAACAGAACTTCTGACTAAGCAAATGACATAAATGGCATATTTTAACAGAGTTTAAAATTAATTATAAATAAGAGCATAGATTTTTGTTTTGCAAACGTACATCTAAAACAATAGTGAAGGTAGTAAATAATCCATTTTATTCCCATCTCGAATTTTTATAAATGCATATAATGATTGTGCGTCTCGAGCCACATATAAAGGGTCGCAGGGCCACATGCGGCTCGCGGGCCGAGTATGGCTGTTCTATACTAAAATCAGAATGTTCGATCTAGTGCAAAGTCACGACCTGCATTGTATTGTGATTTGTACTTATGTAGAACTGTTCTATCTCCCATTACATTTTGCTAAAATCGTTTTTGAACTCCCTGCAAATCCTAATAATATTGTAAATCCGATTGTGTGCAAATGTTCGGCTGAAGCCAGCGTCAAAATGGAGAAATTAATGGCCCTGTATCTTTGCATATAGGCGGATTATAACCCGGAAATGAACATAGACTGGTTTTTGTTTATTTTATTCAAATACTTTTCTTAATAATTCAAAATTTGATTATTTTCATAGAGAATCAATGGACATTTTTAGATAAAATTTAACCATTTTACTTTATCGTTGCCAATAAATAAAAATGCGGAAAAATAATTTTTTCTCAACAATTAAGTTCCAATTAAGCTATTTTCACGTGAAAAATGAAAATAAGTCAAAAGAAGATGAATTTATGTGATATTTGAAGCAACAATATGGAATATTTGTTATTATACATGAAGTATGAATATCGGTTACATTAAAAAGATCTTTTTCTCTCAAAAACTGCGTTATAATTAGAAAGAAGAATTAACAATAATTATATTATTAAGAAAAAGATTTCGCTTGAACCATGGAACTATGAAAAAGGATCCTTCTTGGAAATATGACGTCATAAATAAAACATGTATTTTCAAATATTCGTAATATTACAAAGAGCATGACTATCAGTGTATAATAAAAGTATATACATAATGGACGCCATATTTAAGATGAATAACTGAAATATTTTTTTTTATACTGATTAATAATAAGCTTGAATATCAGTTACAAACAGATGTGAGTTTTCTGCTAAAATTCACGTCATTATTGCCAGGAAAAGAAAAATAACAAGAATTATATGATTGAAAAGAGATTTCTCTGGGATCAAAGTGACGTCATAATAAAACGGGATTTTTTAAACGACTTGCAATATGAAGCCGGTTATCGCTCAAATCATTAGGCCCAAGGGCTGACTTCATTGGATAGAGAGAGGCTGAACGTGGAACAAAGACTGGATTCATTGGACGTGGAGAGGTTTTCAAAGCAAGCCGCCAGTTGTTTGGGCCGACTGTAGAGTTGCATTTTCAGCATCACGCCAAGCATGAACATTTCATCTCTATTTATTCTCTGAATTCTGTGATTAATAATACAAGCATCAGTAAGATTATTAGGAAAAGGAAACTGAACACAAGTCTATTAAGTTAAAATCTGACTGTGTGTATTTCGCAACTACTCCTCTTAATGCAACGCGATTTACTTAACACCGGTTATCATTGATTCGAGGATGTCATATAAACTCTGAGAATTTAAAATTTTTAATTAGATTCCGAGATATTAATATATATATTTTTTTGTAAATTTTAACGAAATTTCTCTAAAAATGGTACTTAAATGACTCCATTTTTGTGGATAAAAAAGGAGAAATAAAACGGATTAATATATTTTTATGCCATTTTTTCATTAAAACTGAAAAAAAATTATTTTATTTTCAATTTGAGTAGTTGGTGAAAAAAAATCTTGATTACAGTAAAATTTCCGAAAAATAAAAACATATTTCCACATATTCAAACTTTATGAATCAATTTATTCTGCAGAGCAAAAATCGCCTGTCAGCATATTATAGTCAGAATATTGAAATCAAGATTTGTTTCAGCAATAGATTAAACCAAGGACACAAATTTGCTGTTACATGCAAACGTAACACTTGCAACTGCAAACCTTTTTGCAACCCCAAATTACATGCAAACGTAAAATTTACATGTAATTTGCACCCAAATTAATTTTAATTTGAACCGCAATAAATGTTAATTTGCAATGAAAATTACATGCAAAAGTAATGTTTACATATAATTTTGGGTTGCAAAAATCTTTGCAATTTAAGTGTTACGTTTGTATGTAATTTTGGGCTGCAAAAAGCTTTGCAACTGAAGCTCCTTGCATTTAGGTGTAGAATTATTCCTCCCTATTCACAAGAATTGAATTTAAAGAAAAAGCATATGCTATTTCCAATGAATTATTTTTAAATGATGGCTGTTAAAACGTTTCTCAAAGTCCTTAAAAGTAAAATGGTTTATCAGATAAAATTGACATTTCTTTTTACCCAATCCGTCGATTTACACGATTTTATTTGGCCGTCCTTTTTCCATTGGTTGCAATTTCCTTTTCGCGGTTATTTGGCACGAAATTTCAGCTTTTTTAAACTGATTTATGTCAAGGCCCCTATAACAAAGAAATATCGTATTTTCTTCTATGAAATGTGATAAAGAGTTAGTTAATTATTTACGTTTTTAATTATCGGGAGTGAAATATTTTGCTTGATTAGTACATTTATTTTTCTTTTAATGTTACGTGAACGAAGTCACGGGTAACAGCTAGAGTGTGTATAGTTTAAATAATTATTAGTTTAATTTTATGATGTACTTACGTCCTATTCTATTTGTCCTATCAAAAGGCTCGATCTAATGCTTCACCGCTTAAGTTACGACAATGCATTGGATTGTGAATTGTCTTATTTAGAACTGTTCTAGCCTTAAATTTCGGTGTCTTGCTGTCTTTAGTGTCTGTCACGCATGATGTTTAAACTGGATTAACGGGGTTTTTAATACAATAAAAAGAAAACTTGAAAAGCTATTGAAATTATAATTGCAGGTGATTAATGTGTAAACTTAGCAATTTCGTTAGTATACTTCCTTATTTTAGTGTCAGATATTACAGACAGACGGTGCTGTGTTGTCTAAAACTATAAGAATGCCGAAACTAACGTATAAGGATGAATCAAAATTGACTCAGATTTTACCCTTCATTCTGTTTAGTGACAAACGCGACCAAAGAAAAAAAAATTGTGTTTTGAAAGTGTAAGATTATTTTCAATATTCTTACAATTTGAGACAGTGCCGTCTGTCGGTGACTTTTGATACTAAAGTTGATTAATCTCCTGCAAGACTAACTTTTATAGCTTGTTATAAAGAAAAAATAATAACACCATAAAATTGAGAAATGCGCAAGGCTTTTCGAAAGAACTTTGACTTTCTTCATAAAGTGCTAAGAAGGCGAGCTGCCAGGTTAAAAGCATGAGTACGACTAAAAACAAATCGGAGAGGAGGGGACTAGTTAAAGAAAACAACCAGTAGGAAAGTATAAGGCAAAGTATCGGCCAATCATCCAGACCGCACTAGCCAATTAGAAAAAGATATCAGAGCAGAAGGAGAAATATGAAGCAAATTGAATAGAAAGACAAATTCAGAAAAGCAAATTATAAGGAAATATATAATATATATAACAAACAAAGATAAAATGAAAAATAAAGTAAAATAATAGAAATAAATGTTTATTGTTATGTTAACTTTACTATGCCCATGTATAATATAACTATGTTAACTTTAATATTCCGTTTTTTCCTGCTTTCAAATTAAGAAACCCTCAGTTCATTTTAGGCGACCCTGTAAATAGAATGTCATTTTCATCTGATTGGATACGAACGAGGAAGTAATTTCATAAACTGTTCTAACATCTATTAATTTACCTATATTAACTTAATCAATTTATTTCTCGTTAAAAATAAGTTATTTATAATACTGACTTCTCCAATAAATGCGAAGAAATAGAAAAGAGAAAATTTAAATAATTATTAAATACAAAAATTAATAAAATAAAAAACAATTCTTCGTATTTATCTTTTTTAAACCACTTCAACGGTCGCATAGATAGGGAAACAGTGTTATTACCCCGACTTAACTGGGGGCAGCCGTTGAAGTGGTTAATAGACAGTTATATGACAGTTTTTGTAATTTATTCATGTATTTATTCAGTGTTTCAGAAAACGGCAAGTTTAAACGCATTCGGGTAAACTGTCTCAAAATGACATACTTAGGTAAAATGACATACCTTATGTTTCTTAATATTGTCACTAGAGGCCAGCACTTAACTATATGAAGTTATGTTGTGAAATCGATCGGCAAGATAAGCATTTAATAGCGAAGGTTTCAAGTTTGTAATTTTTATTGTTTACCAAGAAACTGTTCACACCTTCGTCAGAAATTTCTTGGGACTATTTGTTGGTGCTAATTCACGTCTTTTTCATTTCAATGATTACATATCTGAAGCATAAGGCGAGTACTTATTTCTTTTTAGATTATTTCCTGTATATGCGAAAATTTATAAATGCATATGTACTCGAATACCGCCTCTGTATACACAATGTGGAGATTGTAGGTAAAATGATATGCAGCCAGACATCTTTCCCGATCATATTTTCTGTGCTTCAGTTGTGACAGAAAATATGGAATAGAAAATACGGAAAGCAACGACAGATAACAGCCTATTTAGACCTAATCCGTCAATTTTCATAGTTTCAATGCCACCTTCTTCAATTCCAGCGCCGACAACATCTGTTTCCGATACTCCGAAGACGTGTGTGTCTTTTCAACAGGCAGCATGTTTAAGCTCATCATCTTCATTTATCAGACAATTTTATGTATCTCCACTTCCTTGTGCACCTCATGTTAGATCATCCTCTAAAAAGAGGAAGCATGAATGGGCAAAAAATCTGATTAGCAGTCTTAATACTGCTGAAGATAAGTCAAAAGCTGCTGAGAAACATAATTCTCACTCAAGACGTGCAGTTAGTTCTACGGGCTAAGACGAAAATTCGCTTTGTTACATCCAATGATGACGCCAAATACATAGATCTTTCTACCGATGATGATGATGCAGCCTGTCTTTATTGCAATGATTTATACAGTCACTCAAAACCAAAGGAGAAGTGGATAAAGTGTGTCAAGTGTTCAAAGTGGGCCCATAGTGAATGTACCGGTGTTTCTTGGTGTTCAAAAAAAAATTATGATACATGCAAGTAAAATTAATAGCAACTCATGGGTGTGTCGTTTTAGGACAACACTGTCGATAAAATGACACAGTGCAGCATTTTATATAAATCAGTATTAAGACGTTGTGACTTTATTTGTTACTTTTTAAAAGATACACTGCATTTTGTATATTTCGCAAAGGTTTTTTTTTTTTTTTTTTTGTAAAAAGAAAGGTCATGAGAAAAAAAAAATTGTATGAATAGAAACATTTTTTCCTTAGAATCTGTCATTTTAGGACAGTTTCCCCTGCCTAAATTACAAATTCAAGGATATTTAATCAACCTTAATAGTTATATCCAAGCATACAGGTTTGGAATTTTGTGCAGAAAAAAAATAACGAAAAAACTGCACACACATGCAAAGAATTTGAAAATTCCTAAGGTTATGATACACACAACTAAAAGTTACAACGAATGCATAAATGAAAATAGGTTACCTCCACCGCAAGATGCTGAACACACTGTCCAATCTCCATAGGTCCAATGAAACTCGGGCTTTCTTGTAGCATTTTTGTTCGGAATGGTATATTCATATGTTATACCAGGATTTTCAGTTTGATACAGCAGCTGTACGGAAGAAATAGAAAGACAGTATCACTCATATGAGTTAATCCATTAAATACGCCACTCTTTAAGAGGGGGGGGGGGTAAGGAGACTGCAAAGTATGACACATTGTGACAGGGGGAGAGAGGAGGGCGGTTAACACGTTATAATGTCACATCTCATCATTGTTTTTGAAATTCCTAGTTGCTGGGCAACTTTACCAGGCGACGTGCACGCGACTTGCAGAGACATAAAGAAGCCATTAAAGAAGTTTAACTGTAGTAACAACTACACAAATGAAAGTATAAATGGAGAAATTTAAAATAAATTTAAAATTATGAAAAAGAAAATACATGGATTAAATAAAAGGAAAACTATCAAAAATTAAAAAAGAAAAAGATTCCATTAGTTCCTAAGCTGGCAAAAAAGCAACCGAAGACTAGTACTAACACCTCACAAAAAATGAAATAAGACACTTTTCAGTGACCATACATTTAAATTAGAGGTAAATTAAAAAGTTACAAAAGCCATGACAAGGCGTTATTTGCAAAAAGAAAAAAGTTCATTTAAAAATACATATTTTTATTCCGATAGTATTAGGTGTATTTTTCCCCTTTTTTAAAACACTTTTCAACATTGTTTAACATAGTTTATGTAGTAGTATGATGATAGTAATGCGTAGCAAGGTGTTTCTAATATTTTTTTCCACCCATTGTATATTGTCAACTTTGAAAAAGGGACGCGTAAAAAAGTTAATAATGGTTAAGATAAAAACTATTTCAAGTAACATTGAAATTAATTAATTTTATTTATTTCAATTTTGTCTAACAGAAAAAAAAAAAGATACAACTGCATTCGATACAACTGCGATGCGATTGCCAACTACATTCGAATATGCTCAATTTAATAATTTTTCTATTTCACTCTAGTACTAGCCTCTTCTTTTTCTGTACAGGAGTAATTTTTTGTACTTAAAGGCTAAATAGACAGACGGAAAAATAGAATTATTTGAAAAATAATTATTATACTACTATAATATTTAAAATTATTAAATACTAATATAACATTTATTCTTAAAAAAAATATTTTAGGAATCTTCTTTTCCATGAAATTATCATAAAAATCTGCTATACCTTTATTAAAATTTTTATACTATTCAAAGCTGTTAAGAAGTCTTAACTGCAGCTTGTTCTAAAAAAAGAAATCCCACTTAATGACAGTTATATTTAAAATTAAATATTCAACGAGGAAAAGCTTTTTAAATGTGTTAATTATGCAAGCTTGAATTTACCGATAAAGACAATTTATCTTTAATTTAATAATACAGATTTATCTTTCGCGAAATAAATAATTACTCTCTGGAGCATTATCAAATAAAAAATCATTTATTTAAAAAGTAATTAATGATAATTCAGATAAATGCTCTTTTAAATGAGATTTAATTAAAGAATGTTATAGATTTCAATTTACTTGGATGATGAATGATGACAAAATAATGCATAAAAAAAGTAATTAAAATTAAATAGTACTTTTTCACAGTTCTTCTAGATCCTTAAAATAATTAAATTGTCGAAATAAAAGCTTTGCTACAGTTTAAGACTGTGAATTAAAAAAGGAAAATTGAATACAAAGCAGAAGTGTCTTTCATTTTTGAGGTAGTCATACTTTTATAGTTGATGTTCTCAATCTAGAATTCTCCCAGGGAAATGGTGGTAATGAAGTAAAAATCTTAAGGTTGACTTAAATAAACTTTTTGTCAATTGAATCATGCGATTATCCTTTTTAACAGGTGTATTTTTTTAGACCATTGACCAGGCCCTTACCTACCGGGCTTTTGCCCAGCTTAACGGTTTGATGCCTGGCAACGGGGCGAGAATTCGCCTGATCTCCGCATGGGGAAGATCTTTTTGATAAGCCTCTAGTCCGACGAGGTTTCAGTGCATCTTGTTGCCTAAGTTACTTTTGCTTAGTTGGCTGGTTACTAATTGATGTTTGGATGAGTCGATTCAGCACTGCATAGAGTAGCGAAGTCATGCCGGACGGATGCGAGATCCTGGAGTATTTACTAATTTTACACTGCATCGCACACCCATCTGTCATGCTATTGCCACGCGAGTTGATCGCGTAATTTTTAAACTTGATTGGGTGACGATACCTTCATTTGACTAGGCACCTAAGTGTATTAAGGGTTTTTTCAAGCAAACAAACCTCAAGCATTTACGATTTGATTAGATATAATTATCAAATTCAAATTACATTACTAGTACTAAATCATTTTTCTAAAATACTCTAGTTAATTGTACAGACGGTATCACAATAGTCCAGTTTCAATATTTAGTGCGAGAAAGTTCAAATTTCGAATTATTTTTTTTTTCTGCTTATAACGAACACTCACCTATGAAATTATAAAATAATCACGAATGAAAATATACAATAACCTCTTCCGAGTTACGCATAATTCCGAAAAGCGTACTTTATCGTTAGAAACCTCAGAAACCAAAAATTAGGTTGTATCAAAAGTATTTTCGATTTTTAAATGTTTTTATACTAAAGCCTGTAGCTGACACTTTATCACTCCTATTGTTGAACTTAAAATATTATTTAAGAGAATACATATCCCTCTATATTCTATAATCATATAGGCTTCTTTCTTTCCTTCTTAGGTTACATAAAGAGTGATACAAGTATTGAGATTTAAAACTAGGCCTTAAAATCAATGGAAGTTGTCCTTAAAACTCGTTCAGTTGGAAGCCAGGACAAGAGGCAGTTCAAAACAAATCCAAACGTTTTAAGGAAGGGGATCTCAGCCTTGAAATCAAACCCAGAAATGATAGGTGAATTTTTGACCAGTTTAAGAGAAAAAACAGAAAAATCCAGTCTTCGCAATAAATTTTGATGCTAACAAAACTACACATTCAAACATTAATAATTGTTGAATGTGTAGTTTTGTTAATTTTTAGCATTAAAATTTATTGCCAAGAATGGATTTTCCTCTATTTTCTCTTAAACCGGTTAAAAAAAACAAAATTTAGAACTCATATAATTCGGACCTTCGAATGCCAACTACTGCACGCCAGTGTCTTCGCTCGCTACCGAATAATCCATAATCGGCCAAAGTGTAGAAAACACTACCCGTTGCCCGTTCACACCTGTGGCAGGGACATGAACATAGATTATAGGGATGGGTAGAAAAACGAGGAACAGGTTCCTAGGAACAGTTCCTGGAGAAAAAACGAACGAACTGTTACTTATCGCCAAAAAGAACTGTTCTTTTCGAGCTAAAATTTCATTTGTCGCCAAACCAAACATTGACACTTTTCCACTTCCTTGTGATTGGTTGATGACGTCAAAAGGATTACCAAACAACGGAGAACATCATTAAACATCGTTTGCAAGGTGCCAGAAAAGTGAAAAAATCGCCTGATTAATGATGCCAAGTCAGAGGAGCAGTTTAAAAGGAACATACGTCGAGGAAAAGAACAGTGCTTATCGTTTTTCATTATCATTGCGCAGCCGCGAAAAAAACGGCAGGAACAGGGGATAGTGGAATGGGGAATGGAGCAGCTACGAGGAACGTGGAGGAACATGTACCTTTTGCGTTTCCGAAGTCGAATTCTTGCGTTTTTATTTTGCTTTGAATAAGGTGTGTCGTGTGGGAGGAGGGGAAGAGGGTGATATTTGTTAAGAAAGGAACTTAGTTGTCTGGCTGAAACTTCAGTTATCCGATTTCACTTTGACATGAAGACATGAAGGATAATACCCTGTTCACATCGGACATTTAAGATATCTTAGACCGCCATTTTTGAGGTGGTACCTCCCCGGAATTGAATACCTGTCCACACCGCCAAACGCATTTAAGATAACTCACTCAACATCACCGTGTCCAGCGCGCATGCGCATATGTTAAAAGCAAACTCAATAGCCAATCGGCCTCCAGAGCCAATCAGAGTGAGCGGTACTGACTGTATCTAGCAATGGAAAGTTCGAACTCACTAAGTGAGTTTCTGGAACTCACTCAGTGAGTTCAGCGTTCTAAGATATCTTAACTATCCGATCTGAACGTAGTATCATACTACGTTCAGATCGGATAGTTAAGATATCTTAGACAGCTGAACTCACTGAGTGAGTTCCAGAAACTCACTTAGTGAGTTCGAACGTTCCATTGCTAGATACAGTCAGTACCGCTCACTCTGATTGGCTCTGGAGGCCGATTGGCTGTTGAGTTTGCTTTTAACATATGCGCATACGCACTGGACACGGTGATGTTGAGTGAGTTATCTTAAATGCGTTTGGCGGTGTGGACAGGTATTCAATTCCGGGGAGGTACCACCTCAAAAATGGCGGTCTAAGATATCTTAAATGTTCGATGTGAACAGGGTTTAAGAGATGATTTGCCAGTTACTTTTAAACGAGACAAAAAAAGAAAAGAGGTGCGGGGGTGGAGGGTCCTGTCAACGTCCACCTTTCTTTCTTTTTTTTTTTGCCTTTTCTTGAGAAGGATAAGTTAGATTATAGGTCTATTGAATTTTCATGACTTATTTTAGAAACAATGGAGGTTACATATAGAAAACCTACAAATTAATACATTATTAATGTAAAAAAATTAATTAATTAATATATATAAATCATTACATATTTAATTACATATTTAATACATATAAATTTTAATTTCTTTTTTTTAATGTGCGTGTAATAACGTGCGTGTAATAATAACATTAATTAGACAAAAATTTAGAAAATTGAAATTTTTAAAAGAAGAAGCAATTATTGATGGATTTCAATGCCTTATAATCAGTGTTGAATTCAGAGGGTGGCCCGGGGGGGACATTCCCCCCCCTGAGCATGGAAATGTCCCCCCGGAAGATTTGAGATGTTATGCTTTCAATGGGCAAAAAGTGGCATTTCCCCCCCGGAACTCTATTATGTCCCCCCCGGAGCTGCAGAAATCCCTCCCGGAGAAAAGTGTCTGAATTCAACACTGCTTATAATAATTACTGCCTATACCAATTTCGCAACTGTTCAGAAATTCTAAATAAATTCTCCAGTTCAAAAGACTTTGGACTGAAAAAAGTAGATTGTGCAAGCAGGGGCTTTGGCGCACATTTTTACTACATGAAAAAGTCATTTTCTTTTTTATTGTGCGTATACAATCATGCTAATATTATTAATTAGATATAAATATATATATTTCCTTTTATATTTATATACTACTACTAATAATAATAATAAACATGTAAACATAAGCTGAATTATACAGATTTCCACACGTCAAACTTCCCACTCCCTCCTCCAATTTTTTCACTATAACCAAAGATTTTTTTTTTTTTTAACTATACTTTAAATATGATTTCTATGATTTTGCTGAATAATGAAATAAATTTCAGGAAAAGTTAAAATAATAATAATTTTAAAACAACACTAGTAAAATATTAGTACAGTGAAAGTTAAATGATTTTTCTAGGAAATGTTTGTCTTTAACAAACTGATGAATAAAGACTTTCAATTTATGAAGAAATCCACAAAGAACGTTTAAAAATATATGTAAGGAATTATCCGGGGACGACTTGGGAGAAATAAGTTGGTGACACATAAATAAGTTTGACTCGGGACCTCTCTTGCGGATCTAACTCGTTTATTGAAGCCTTCCTTCTTACAGTCATATTCGCGCGTTCAATCGGAGGTCCTGCGAGCCATTTACGTTGTTTTGAGAACTACATGGCCGAGGGTTTGGCTGACCGCTCAAATGTGCCAACATTCCGTCTTCTTCGTCCTTGCATGTGGTTTTAATCAGAATTTAGGATATTTTCCAGCAGAGGGAGAAAGAGTCAAATTGGGAGGGTCATTTATTTTAATTGGTCAATTAGCTTTTGATTGATGTCTGGGGTCTTATGCCGACACCAAGGCTTGGCCGAGCCTGGAAGCCGCACCCCACAGACTGTTGCAAGGAATGCAAACTCATCACTTTTAAAACTTAAAGAGATGTCGAAATTGATAGATGAAAGTAATATTTGTGAGGCTGAGAAACAAAGATCACAGGGGCAGATTAGATTTAAGCATTAGATTTATAAGTTAGAAAAAATGTTTTAGGATTTAAAATTTTTATTTTGCATTTTAAAAAGGGTTTATTTTTATCCTTTCACATCCCCCCCCCCTCCAAGATGAGATCCACCAGATTTGCCTGCAAAACTGGGGGAGCTCACCCGGAAGACCGAGAATGCCAAAGTGAGTTAAAAAGAAGTGTTTAATTGAGTAAGGCTTCAAAATAAGTTAACGTTAAAGTTAAATTCACAACTAAGATTGTTAAAAAGTGAGGGCTGAATTTTGCTGCTGGAAAAATAAGGAAAAATGAAAGATTTTATGTTTTTATGCTAAAAATTTCTAAGTTTGGTGTATGGCTCTCGAGACAATTTGACCGAACTTTACATAATAACTTGAAAAATATAATATTTATACCACAAAACATACGGAATATATGAAAACAATAATACAGTAATATTACCACAAAACTATATGGAAAAAAAATACTAATAAGATAACGATTAAAATAATAGCCATAAATTTGCTGTGTGTCTTTTGGCCATAATTGTATGGATTAAAAATTTTTTGACCATTTTTGTGCTATTTTTTTTTCAAGTCCTTACAGCACAAAACTTCAAAATATTTTATAAAAAATATATAGTTCTGTGAAAATTATAACTTTATGGTGAAAAGTGCAAAAATTAAATATAAAAAATAGTTATGCAAAAATATATAAACATATGGTATCAATAAAATAAAATAATAATAATAAACGTAAGAAATTGGTTTGAAAAATATATGTTCTTTATATGTAAAATATTCACATTAGACAACTAGTTAGAAATGTGAAATTATGGAAAAACTTGAAATTATTTATTCACATTTTTTCAAAACGTGAAAATATTGCAAAATAAAATTGCAGCAATATAAAATTGTTAAAATTAAAAGATTATGTAAATATTTAAAATAATGAAATATACTGTAAAATGGACAAAACAGGTGTGAACATAACAAGTGTAAGATATAGAGTTTATTTACAGGGACTACTGGTTAGGTAAGTAGTTTTATTTGTATCCTAAACCTTTGGAGGTTTTAGCAGATCCTAAACCTCGGGGAGGTTTTAGCAGATCCTAAACCTCGGGGAGGTTTTAGCAAAAATTTAAAAAAAAAGAAAATTGAGCATGATGTTTTTATTTTGGGTGAGGATATTGATGCAATTTAATTGTAAGCACTGGAATTTATTGTTTTGCAGACTGAGGTGTATTTGTTTCCCCAGTGGCGTTAATAAATCAGAACAGCAATATAATAAATTACAACTACATCTCACTGTTAGCTCAAAGAAAAAAAAATTCCTGCTCTAGACAAGTATAACTCACAGAACACTTTTCCTTTAAGATTAAGGCCAGAATGCTCAGAGTTTTCCTTGCTAGATTTTACGCAAATAGCAAAAATCTTTTTTATTTTTAAGGGTTTTACTACTGGCAAAGGAAAAATTAATTAATAAAACAAAAAATAATAAACCTGGTATGAATAAAAAATGACAGTGTTTCAGAAGTGCATGGCAACCTGGTGATAATTCTGTTTACTAATGGATCTATTCTTACAAAAATATCAGCAGTCGCCACATTTGCACATGTACATAACTGAATCCTCTTTGATTGCACAGGGGTGATTTTGGTTGGAGTTTAACCAATTCAAAAACTTAAAAAAATTGTGGGCTTAAAGATTTAATGGACTGGAACCATGGTCATCTTTAAAAATTGAATGGGTGGATTTAGACACTATTGGACTTACCACGGCAAAAGTGGGTTCACCAAGGTCATGTCTAAACCGATTGGTTAATGAATTGAATTTATTTTGAATATCTAAAATGGTAAGGACGGGGCCTTCAAATTTTTCTTTAAAAACTGGTTGGGGTTTAACCAACACATGGGGGTCGTTTGGAGAATGATGGGGGTGTGACATTTTAATTATAAAAGTGCTAGAGATAATAAAATTGCACAAGAGGAAATGGCAAAAATAATAATATAACATCTAAAAATATTGAATAAATGTACGGAAAAACACAATATTGATGTTTTTTTATATGAAATATAAAAAAATACTGGCAATTGGAATTGTATGGCTACCAGTTGTGTAAAAATATATTTTCATATAAAAAGAAACAAACTATAATAATGAATATGTAAAATAGATAATACTTACTAAACACACACAAATTCTAAAAATAATAAAAAATATATTTACAACTTTAAAAAAATTCACCTGGAAAAATTGGGTAAAAACTTGATGAAAAATACTTAGTGAATAAAATGATGAAACACTGAACGATCACTGTGTAAATGTATCATTTAATATCTTTATAGCTATTTTCTTTCCTGTTTCACTCTTATATGGAAAAAGTTATAAAAAGAAACAAAAATGTTGTCTGTTTAAATGTTTTTACTGAAAAACATTTATAAAAGTAACTAGTTCAACCCATTTATTTATAATACCATAAACATTAAATTCAACTGCATTTATTTTCTGGGGATCACACGTATGCTTCACCTCATGAAAAAGAAAAGAAACTACTGTTATCAAAACTTATCACACTTTTAATGTGCATAGCTGGTCATTTCCAAATTTCCTATAACTTTAATAAATTTGCACTTTACAAAAAAAAATAAAGCTAATAAAATGTTAAAATAATAAGTTTAAATTTGCTTAAGACTTCTAAAATCCCTTTAACCCAACTGTGATATTTTAGACAAATCTACTTTTGAACTTTCAAAAACTACACATTGATAACAGCATTTTTTTTTTCCAGGAATAACTTTAATATTAATTCTTTAAGCAAATAAATAAAGTAAAATATTGCTTCATTTAACAAAATTGATTTTTAATAACACCTTTTCATAATAGAAATAACGTAAAAAAAATCTGTATTGTGGATTAATTACTTTTAATACAAAAACTTCTTAAAATATTTAAAAAATTAAGCTTCAATTAAAAAATATACTTTCAAACACTAAAATGAAGAAATTAAAAATAATGTAATTAAACTTTATACTTTTTTTCTACAAAACCATTAAGACGGAAATTTATATAGCAATAAAACTTACCTGTGGATTAAAATATCCAATTTGCTTTAACACACCCACACACACAAACAAAATAAAATAAAATAAAATAAAATAAAACACAGTGCTTTTTCTGACCCAGATCATTAACGTTATTTGTTCACTAAAGGTAAATAATAACACTTTCCGGTGGTCAAGTCATTGCATGCTGAATCACTTTACTTCAACGTGCGCAACTGAAAGAAAAGAAAAGCTTTATAAAATAAATGAACACTGAATGTTTTTTCCTTTTCTTACTCAGTTCTAACCACAAAAATTTAAAGTCGGGATCGCACAGATAAATATTTCAGTTCTGTATCAGAGTTTGCGCGATCTTGAAAATCAGCTGTCTCTTTGACCTACATATGTTGAGGTTATAAAAGAGTTTTTCGAAAGATTCAGTTTGATCTTCAGTGAGTCTAAAGTTAATAAATTGATGCGGTTTGCACATAGATAAGTTTCTTTTTGACGATAACAGAGTGAGGAAAAAAAAAAAAGTTTCTTGGTTGAGGACCGGAAATATAGCAAATAAATTTCAGCATAAAGGATGTTTATTTTCGGTTTTTCTCAGACGATCACGAAAATTATTTTAAGTTTATCTGGCGAGTAAGCACACTAAGTAAAATAATTTGATTTGGAGAAAAAAAAAAGTTCTTTTTTACCGGCCATCGGGGGGAAAAGTATTTTTCTTTTCTAGGTGACTATATTCAACTTTTATACACAATAAAAGTTCATGATGGTAAAATGCACTTTCTTGAAAGACTAATCGAAGTCTCATTAATTGCTGGCAATCTTTTGAGATTGTTCGTGGGCCGATTGCACTGACACAACACAGATACTATTTTTAATTTTCATGGCACAAGTGGAATTTTTTATTTTTCAAGTTCTTTTATCAAGTTCTGGAAGAAAGGCTGGGATTTTCCCGAAGTAGGCGACCGTCATGCCGACTTTATAAAATGTAAGGAATTATCCGGGGACGACTTGGGAGAAATAAGTTGGTGACACATAAATAAGTTTGACTCGGGACCTCTCTTGCGGATCTAACTCGTTTATTGAAGCCTTCCTTCTTACAGTCATATTCGCGCGTTCAATCGGAGGTCCCGCGAGTCATTTACGTTGTTTTGAGAACTACATGGCCGAGGGTTTGGCTGACCGCTCAAATGTGCCAACATTCCGTCTTCTTCGTCCTTGCATGTGGTTTTAATCAGAATTTAGGATATTTTCCAGCAGAGGGAAAAAGAGTCAAATTGGGAGGGTCATTTATTTTAATTGGTCAATTAGCTTTTGATTGATGTCTGGGGTCTTATGCCGACACCAAGGCTTGGCCGAGCCTGGGAGCCGCACCCCACAGACTGTTGCAAGGAATGCAAACTCATCACTTTTAAAACTTAAAGAGATGTCGAAATTGATAGATGAAAGTAATATTTGTGAGGCTGAGAAACAAAGATCACAGGGGCAGATTAGATTTAAGCATTAGATTTATAAGTTAGAAAAAATGTTTTAGGATTTAAAATTTTTATTTTGCATTTTAAAAAGGGTTTATTTTTATCCTTTCATATATATATAATTTTAATTAAATAAGCAACCCAGTAAAATATTATTCTTCAAACTCGGTTTTTTAATTTGTATTACAAAACATTACAGCTAAAAATTTAATTTTAAATCTTGAAATTAAAAGAATTATGGAACATTGCTGTACATTCTTTAAGAAAAAACTTTAAAAAATGCAATGCCATTTTTTTTTTTTATTAAGGCTGTTCTCAAATGACCTGCTTAACAACGCGAAACTTTCTGACTCATTTTTAAACGCGAAGGCATACAATTGGCAGGCTATTGAAACGATTTGGAATCGAAATGAGTTTTCCATTTTTTTGATAAATGGATTACTTATCGAGTTATAAGCTATTCGTGTCACGTAACGTTACGACTTTTTCGCTTCTCGTGCTGTTGTGTTGGGAATTCGGTTCAAGACGTCGACTTTGACAGTATTTTCTGTAAAATATTCTGTCTTTATTGAAAAATGAAAGAGAAAAAGCGTTCGATTACCTAATTTTATGAGTAAGATAACTTAGCAATTTCATGCATTTGCTAATAAAAATTAAATAAAGAATGTGTCAGAAAGGATCCAGTTAAGAATTGAGGACATGCTTAAAATAATAAAAAAAGTACGTGTAGCGAGATATTTTTTCAGATTCATATAGCTGAACAAATAAAATAAAAAATAAAGGTAGAATTATAAATCATTCGGATAAATTATTTATAAATTATGTGTATTTTCAGATTTTCCTAAACACCAAGTGGAAAAATATAGTTTATTATAATTTTAATTATGTTAACCAATCAAAATGGAATACAAATAATAAAAATGTTCATTAAATGTCTTTTTTTTGTTTGGGGGGAGCGGGGGGTGATAAATAAAGATAATTTATTATGATTTCTATTATGGATTTGAATCAATAGGATGAATAATCCTTTACCACTAAATAAGACTGCCTTCAATTTAATGCCTTACTTGTATTTTCTTGATGTACACTGGAAATATTTTTGCTGCTATCTTAATAATATATGCTTAAAACTATGGAGTGGTTGGTACTAGATATGTTTTAAATTGACTGATTCTGGAATTGAGATTTACAGAAGCAGCAACAGCACAATGAAAATATTTGCATTTAAAGCTGTTCTCAAATCCAAAAGAGCTACTTTCTGACACATTTTGTAATTCACTGTTGTTCGCAAACGTGTGAAATTGGCAGGTATTCTTATTCAGAAACTATGTAATCGAAACACGTTTTCTAATTTTTGGTAAAGGCAGAAGATCTTTCAGAAAATACTGTCAAAGTCAACGTTTTGAACCGAATTCCTGCCACGGCGCCGCGAGTAAGGAGACATACGTGTTGTCACGTAACCCAAATCGCTTATAACTCGATAAGTAATTATTTATTTAAAAATTGGCAATTTTGTGCATTTGCGTTTAAAAATGTATCAGAAAGTTTCGCGTTGTTGATCAGGTCATTTGAGAACCACCTTAAAGAGTTGCTTACGTTCTATTTCTATGAGAAACAACTTTTAGAGGTTTTAAAACTATTTTTTTAATGCAATTCTAAGACGCACAACTACGGGCGCCGGCAGAAAAACAAAACAAAAAAAAACAGAGAAGGTGCTAGGCTAGATTTTGATACAAATGTGCATATAGTCCGCTGCCTAGGCCGTGCTTTTTCAATCAAGTACTATATATACATGAAATAAGAACTTTATTATTTTTTTAAAATCAGAATACCCCTTGCAATTTTAAAATATGGCAGCATAAAAACCAATGCAGAAGTATCATATATGAGAAACACTAAAAATCCAGACGTAAGCTTCTATTTGTTTTTTATAAAATGAAGAATTGAAACAATTTATAATCTTTTTTCGTCAGGGATCCCCCCCCCCCCCCCGCCCCGTTTAAGATAATTTTCCGCACATGAACTTAAAAAAAGAAACAAAACTAAAGGTTGTCTTCAACGGCAGGTTAAGGGAGACAGAGCTTTCCCTGATAAAAAAAAATAATAATAATCTTTAGTTTATTTTTCTCTTAATGTATAGTTATTTTAAGTCAACTGAAAAAGAAATAAATATTATTATTCATTTTTCAAAATCATGAGATAAAAAGAAAATTTTGTTAAATACATCTGAAAACCAAGAGAATAGCAATTGCCCTGTCTAGCTCCCCACCCCCCTCCCGCCTTACTGGCGTCATAACTATTTCTCAGCATTTGGCATTAGCTTCAGTTTCTGGTTTCTAATTTTAATAACTCTCAATAATTTTAGTTTATCTAATCTTAATAGTTTAAGTTTAAAATTATTACAATAAGTTTGAAAAAAGGTATTTCACGGGATGTATTTATTCGATTATCTCAAAGCCAGTTAAGATCAAAGGCTAAAATTGTATTTATCTCAGTTTAAGGGCGCCCATATGGGGGGACAAGGGGGGGCTTGAGCCCCCCCCCCCCCCTAGATTTTGGTTTTGTCAAAAAATTTTAATATAAATCAGTTGCAAGATATGAAAATTTTAACTTTACCTTATAAAAACAAAGCATAATAAAATATGCCTCGACAACATCAGAAGTCACCGGAAGCAATTTCCGTTTTAGACGGGTTTCCGTCTTAGCAGGTATAATTATTAGGAATTCATTTTGTCATAACCATAATTTTTTTCTTTTAAAGCTGGATTTTGTTTTAGACAGGTTCTATTTTCATAAGTTTTTAATTAGTCCTTTCGAATAGTCTGCTTCTTACAAAGTGGAAAAACACAAAATAGGAAACTAATTCCGTTTCAGACGATTTTTATCTTAGCCGGTGTTACTGTGTGGTTTTTTTTCTACAAGACGATAACACTTTTTCTGCATAAGGAAGGATTTTGTTATAGACAGGATCCATTTTCACAGGTAAAACTGATTTTGCAAGAACAAAACGCTGAGAAATTAGAGAGAGACTTAATAATAAGTTGTGAATGGTACAGTGCAATTTTTAATTGAAAAATTCTTTTTCCCGAATCTAATAAATATTAGAATCCTGAATGTGTTAGATTGTACTCAGCCCGAACTTGAAAATTCTATCTTAAGTCTACAGAACAAAACAAAATAATTTTCGTCGACCTGAAACCTTATAATTCTTGTAAATCACACTTTCCTGGTCTATGTGAAACAATGTGGTCAGAAGAGTATAAGTCCACACCATATTTTTCTAATCATTTTGCCACTGTTAAAGAAAATCTTTGTAATCTTTTTCTAGACAATAGTACGAACCAAGAAAAACGCTCACAAGTCATTCATTTAGATGCTGCAACGTCATCTTTAAAATTTATTGTATAGCTCAAAATAATTTCTCGATATTTTTTCTATCTGAAACCAGTTGTAAACAAATTATAATCTGTAGATTAAGATTTGCATTCGGTTTATCAGAACATAAAGATGGAACGTTTTGAGATTTTTCTTATGCACAGAATGGAATCAGGAGAAGAATTTTCAGAAATTTTCATGGAGCTAATGGAGAATTGTAATTGTAAGAAATCGATATCAAAATCTATAGAACGTCTACTAGATAATCTTACTTTCATATAGCCACTCCTCTTGAATATTACAGAGCAGCATTTTTAAATCCATATTTAGACTCTTTAATTATATCCCTTGAGTCAAGGTTTTTGAATCGAAATGGAACGTCATTCAAAGCAATTTTACTTCATCCCAATATGATGAAAAATATGGAAAAAAAATGTTTTTGTCAAAGAAATCAAGAAGCTATCTCATTTTTATAATATTGAGAATTTGGGGTCAGAAGAAAGAACATGGTTTGATTTGTGAAAAAGCAGAGACTGTGGTGAGAATGTCACTATAAATCATCTCCTCGCAGAAACTACATTTCCCCATTTGTTTAAGACAGCCATATTAAATTATAGACAATTCTGCCAAAAATTTGCACTGTAGGAAGGTCATTTGAGGGATTCACAACCATAGTATACCACGTCCACTTTGAAAAATTAAAATGGTATAGCCCATTTAGAAGGTGCATAAAATCTGTTTTATACATTCCCACACTGAGCCAAATCTGTTTTCACTTTCTCATATATGCAGGGCTGACACAGACGACAATTTTTTAATTCTTCCTCACACCACTTTCTCAAAAAAAAAAAAAATATTGAAATAAAATTCCAGAAATTTTTCAAGAGAAATATACTACAAAATCTGTTTTTTTTAATAGTGGTGCGAATAGAATGGAAAAATATTCACCCGTGGCAGCCCTGTATATGTCATCTGTTTACAGACTATGTTTACTGTAAGAGTGGATAAAACAGATTTTATGCACCTTCTCAATGGACTATCTCATTTTTTTTTCATTATGGATTTTGTCTACTATGGTTGTGAGCCCCTTATTCAGTACCCTCAGGCCAGTGGTGAATGTGATTATGTTCGAATTGTCTGACAATTTAAGGCATTCGGTTCGGAAAATTCGAACATAAAATATATCACGGAAGAATATCACAAATTTTGACAAATAGCCACAAAAAACACCAATTTCGTGAATCATTCGCAAAAAAAAATCGCAAATTTCATCAAAGGATCACGGGAAAAAAGACGAATTTCGTCAAAATATCGCGATAAAAACGTAAATTTCGTCAAGGAATCGTGGAGAAAACGCAAATTTCGTCTACAAATCGTGGAAAAAATGAATATTTTGTCAAAGAATCGCGAAAAAACACAAATTTCCTCAAAGGATCGCGAAAAGAACGCAATTTTCGTCAAAGGATTGCGGGAAAAACTCAAATTTCGTCAAAGAATCGTTGGGAAAACGAAAAATTTGTAAAAGAATCGCAGAAAAACGCAAATTTTGTTCAAGGATCACGCGAAAAATAGCGAATTTCGTCAAATAGCGGAAAAAACACAAATTTCGTCAAAGAACCGCAGAAAAAACGCAAATTTCGTTAAAGATTCTTAGAGAAAAACGCAAATTTCGTCAAAGGATCGCGAAAAAACGCAAATTTCGTCAAAAGATCGCGGGGAAAAAGCTCGAATTTCGTGTAAGAATCGCGAAAAAAACGAAATTTCGTCAAAGAATCGTGGGAAAAACTCAAATTTCGCCAAAGGATTGCAAAAAAAATGCAAATTTCGTCAAAAGATCGTGGGGGGGGGGGGACTCAAATTTTGTCGAAAGATAGTAAAAAAAACGTAAAGTACCTTAAATATTTACTAAAATGTATGATAGCTTTGGTGGAAGCTGAGATTTTTCTCAGCCCCCCCCCCCTCCTAAAATTAATCATATGGGCGCCCTTGTCGCAGTTATTTTAAATAGTGGCACTGGGTTCCAATCGAACATTTTTATATTGCTGAACGTATTCATTAAAACATATTTTTCACTTTATTAAGTTCAAGCAACATCTTTTTCAGTTTTGAATTTTATTTCTCAAAATTTCCATTTCAAAACTCAAATGAAAAAGAAAGAAATAAAACGTCATGTATCCAGATTTTTTTTTTTTTGTATCAGAAACCTGTCCACCCATTACTTTAAATTAATTCTCTTCCACAGTATTGTGTACTAAGCTAAAGAAATGGGAAAAGGACAGCTCTTTTAATCTCTGAAACCGAACGATCAATCAATACCCTGTCTTTCAGAGCACCGGTCCCAGAAAGTAGCATAGA
This sequence comes from Maratus michaelseni, assembly GCA_963931845.1. Lineage (NCBI taxonomy): Eukaryota > Metazoa > Arthropoda > Arachnida > Araneae > Salticidae > Maratus > Maratus michaelseni. Next base: position 100,066,845 of record OZ007597.1, on the reverse strand, counting down.
AACAGGTCTTGGGTGTTCGTTTTTTCGTTCCTCGTTCGTTACGACATCACGTGACCTGTTCCTCAGGAACAGGTAAAAGGAACTGTTCCTGGTTTTGTAGGAACAGTTCGTTTCAGTTTTCCAAAAGGAGCAGGAACGCCCATCCCTAATAGATTATGGATATGTTCATGGACAGGGAGGTGCCTTGCCATTCCATTTTCCAATTGCAGCCTTCACTTCGAAGGACTGTTAACAAGACATACCAAACATATGCAGAACGACAGTTACAATAGCAAAAGCACATTATTTTACATTACAATATTCCTATAAAATTTTCCCGGCACCGAAGTAAGTAATGTATTGCCTAAGAATTTTGAGATAAAATATGTTTTATACTTGTATCAATGAATTTCTATGGCAAATATAACTTTTAAAATGCGTCATCTTTAATCATTTTTCTAGTGAATCGGTATAGACAGGTAAACAATTGTTATAAAAATATCTCCTAGTTTCTTCAGTTCCACATTTTTATACATAGTATTTTTTTTTCCGATTGGATTAAAAGTTACCCTTTACGACCCATCATAATTGACGCAAGTCTCTTATTTTCAGGCTGTTAATTTTGTCTTTCATATAATGTTTTAATTAGACAAGAGTTTTTGTTACAAAAAAAAAAAAAAAAAAAAAAAAAAAACCTGTCTTTTCCGCCCTTCTCTTTTTTTTTTTTTTTTTTTTTTTTTTTTTTTTAAAGGCATAACCTGCTACAAATTGTGGGAGCAGTAATTTCTTATTATGAAAAAATATAATAAGAAAATTATAATTTAGATGATTTTAGGTATATCTAATGCTATTATCCCGGATCCCGCTAATTTAAAAGTAGAAATTTACAAAGATATTCTATTTGATTACATAACGATAGTAAATGTTTTTTTACGTTATTATTTTTATGCTTAATTATAATTTTATGCCACCTTTGAAAGTGAATCATACTACCAGATGTTATGTTATTTAGCCTTAAACAGTTTATGTTATTATTATAATAACAATTTTATTATTCAAAATTTATTTTTGAAATTGTGAAACACGTATGAATTTTACACTGTGTGCTGGAACCTTAAAAGTACCCTCATTTCAAGTAATAACTCGGAATCGGAAAAAATTCAAAAAGAATAGGGCCAATATTCGGTAATCGGATTCATAGGCAAAAGCTGGCTTCAAATGTAAACAATGAGTGTGAACACGATTTGAAATCTTTCATAAAGGATAAGATAGCAACGCCCCTCTGAGCGATCAATATACTAATTGATTCAAGATATACTAAAATTTGAAGTTTGATGAAAATTCCGTGCATTAGTTCTTGATACATAGCTATCGCGGAAATTTTGAAAAACACAGAATAAGAGCTACACATGTTGGGCGGCTTACACCTGAATCTAATTAGCATCTATCTATTATTTAAATTTATGTCAAGGTCTAATAGAACATTAAGTTCGATAAAAGCCCGTACGTTAGGTCCGCGCCATTTTCGCAAATTCCGCAAAAAATACTACATAGCAGCACCATCTGTAAAAGAGATTTACATCTAAACACAATCAGCATCTATTAATGTTAAAATCTAACAGAGTATGAGATTTGATGAAATTCCGTGCATTAGTTCTCGAGATACAGCTATCACGGGAATCGTGAACGTAGCAACTTAGTAGCGCCGCCCACACACCGAAACCACACACGCCCATCAGCACCAGTTTATCTCAAGGTCTAACTCAATCTGAATTTTAACCAAATAGACGCTTTCAGTGTGACGTCAGTCATGACGTTTTGGTTGGATACTGACTCCAAACAAACGGTTGCTATGTTTCATTTCTTATGAAATACAAATCGTAGAAAATGTTAGCACGGCATATAAAGTGTTAAACACTTAACTGTGAGACATAGCTATAACATGTAGCTAAAATATACAAACAAAATAGAAAATACAACATAGTAACCGTTTGTTTGGAGTCAGTTTCCAAGCAAAACGTCATAACTGACGTCACGACTGAAAGCGTCTATTCTGTGCATTAATCTTATAAATGCAGCGGTCACAAAATTTGTATTATACACAGACTAACAGACAAGGAGGCGGATGTGTATTGCGGAAGACAGTGGGGCCGCCGACTTTATGTTTGTTTGCACAGATTTTCAATTTTGACAGTCGTAGATGTTAAGATAACTTAAACTCGGACCACAGCAGAGTAATACGCAGTGGAATGTGTCATTTTACCAGCCAATTAAACAGTTCAAGACAGAGTGGGCTTTTCTGATTTTTATTTAAAATCACATAAGATCTTTGATGCTGAAACTTAAAAACGTTGAATATTAAAACAATATAACAAAAACATTCATAATATTGATTAATAGCCACATTCTACATTAGATGGAGAAAAAAACATAAGATTTCTAATATATAAAACAGAACTGCTTGCAAAACGTCATCACCACTTCTGTGATGCTTGTCATTTGAAACACAATATATATATTCAGTTCATTTATTATGCCACGCCACACATTTGCCGAAATATTTAAATAAAGAACATGCCACAAGAAAAAAATGTCAGAAGAAAAACTCTCCGCATGCAGCTGTAAGATTGTCTACTAGACTGCACTTCAAAAAACTCAGAATTGTGCGCAATGCACCTGCGTAACAGCACCATTAGAAGGGTCTTAAACGTTCCAACCCTCAGAAAAAGAAATAATGATCTCTCAAACAAATTACATGAAAATCTTTATGATATTCCTAATGAAATAATTGTGAAGTTACCCGACTATGACGCCTTCGAACCCCACCACCGCAAAAGACCCAAATATTCAACTATTTATATTTATTCACTGTTTTTTCCTCTATTTTTTTTTTATCAATTTTAGTAACTGTGTAATAATTAAAAAATAAAAATAATGCTTTAGTGCAAATATATATTTATGTTTAAACGGCCCTGTGTAGCGTCCTCTTTTTTTTTTTTTTTAATATATATATATATTTAAAATTTATTTAAACACATTATTTTATATTAAAAAGTATTCCTATAAAATTTTACCGGCATGTGTGTAATTAATGAATTGCCTAAAAATTTGGGGATAAAATATGTTTCATACTTGTAGCATTAATGGATTTCTATGGCAAATATAACTTTCAAAATGCGTCATTTTTTAATCCTTTTTCTAGTGAATTGGTATAAGTATGTAAACAATTGCTACAAGCATATCTCCTGATTTCATGCATATACGTTTTTGAATCAGATTAGATTAACATAAACCCTTTACGGCCCATCACAAATGACGCAAGTCTCTTATTTGAAGGATGTTGTTTCTATTTTTATTTTATTTTATTTTATTTTATTTATTTATTTACTTATTTCTTTTTGAAGGTATAACCTGCTACAAATTGTGGGAGAAGTCATTTCTTATTATGAAAAATTATATTTTAGGTGATTTTAGGTATATCTAAGTTTATTATTCCGGTTCCAGCTAATTTAAGAAAAAAAAATTACAAAGATATTTTATTTGATTACGCTACGATACTAAAAGTTTTTTACGTTATTATTTTTATGTGTAATTAGAATTTTATGCCACCTTTAAAAGTTAATCATATTATCAGATGTAAGGTTATTAGCCTTAAACAGTTTATGTTATAAAAATTTAATTTTTCAATAATTCAAAATTTATTTCTGCAATTGTGAAACGCCGATAAATTTTAAACTGTGTGCTGGTAGTCATAAAAATACCTGCATTTCGAGTAAGGCTGCGTGTAGTGCGTTCCCGAGCAAGTCAGGGAAAGATAGCAATCTTCCAATTCCTCTTGAATCATTTTGGGGCCAGGAACAAAAGAAATGGGTGGTGCCAACGGCTATCACTGTTTTCGTTTTGACCTTGAGAAAGTGTGCTGGTAGCCATAAACAAAGTCGTAGCCAATGGGGGGATCATCAGGGTTTGATCCCCCTCCGAAATTTCAGCCAGGATGACTATTAAATATGCTATTAACTATCGGTCAAGAATCAAAAAATCAACTGCAGTCAACATTCAAAAATCAAAATTCTACGTTAGCATAACTTTATTGTTTGATTCCGTTAGTATGTCGAAAAAAAAATGCAATTTCTTTAAATCTTTGAAATCCATTCGAATTTTCTGGAATGTAACTCTGTAAAAGCAGAATGTCAAAATAAAATGACTACAACAATTGGATACGACTTCTTTAGCCCAAATTATTGAATAATGCAATGAAAGTTATAAAATAAACTACAAACTTAGTTGTTCTGACGAATGCTACTGACATTTTATAGACCGGGAGGCGGCAGCACAGACAACCACCTCATCGAGTTCACGGCTGAAATTCCAGAATTAGTTAAAATTCGATTCGCATATTAAAAAGCAATCGGTCTGCCAAGTCATATCTTGGTGGAAAACACGTGAAAACCCGATTTTAGCGATTGACTCGTAGGTTTACCATTGTGTTTTCCTGCACTCAAAAGTATGAAAACATGGCGAACTGGGTGCAGGAAAACACAATGGTAAACCTACGAGTCAACCGCTAAAATCGGGTTTTCACGTGTTTTCCACCAAGATATGACTTGGCAGACCGATTGCGTTTTAATATGTGAATCGAGTTTTAAATAATTCTGGAATTTCAGCCGTGAACTCGATGAGGTGGTTGTCTGTGCTGCCGCTTCCCGGTCTATTAGGCAACAAAATATTTATAAACATATGTACAAAATTTCAACATTAATTTGACAGTAAAGTCTTAATACGTCACCGAATAAGTATCTAAATGAGATTATAATTTTATTTTCAGTGAAAAAGTCTTAAATTTTCTTCTAGTTCTATTAAACTGAGTTATTTGAATTCGCAATAAAGCGTAATAAGGCTTTTAAAAGCCGCCTCTGTTCATTTAGTAAAGAACAAACCTAAAATAAGAGAAGAATAAAATTATGGGCACCAAATCCCCCTCCGAAATATTTTTCTGGCTACGGCCTTGGCCATTAAAATACTTGCATTTCGAGTAAGGCTGCGTGTAGTGCGTTCCCGAGCAAGTCAGGGAAAGATAGCAATCTTCAAATTCCTCTTGAATCATTTTGTGGCCAGGAACAAAAGAAATGGGTGGTGTCAACGGCTATCGCTGTTTTCGTTTTGATCTTGAGAAAGTCATAGAACATCACAGATACCGAAAAACCGCAAGAAAGTCTACGCACTGTTCCAGCCTTAATAACTCGCAGTCGGGGATAACTTTGGCGGAATGCAGTTTGATTTTTGATAGGATATCACAGAAAGCCTAAGACAAACTGGGACTACAAGCAAGGGATTCGAATGGCTCAGTCAGACTCGACCCAGCATAATCAGTCGAAATACCAATCCCTACTACGTTGCAGATTCTACATCATTGCATAGTCTTACTACAGAGTACTGACATGAATTCTTTGGTGATATTTAGGATCTAGTAAGCCATATCAGATTCTTTTATACATAAAATATTTCTATGAAATTTTACTGGCATAGAAGTAAATAATGGATTGTTTTTGAATTTTCTGATAAAACATGTGTTTTAATTTGTAACATTAATCAATTTCTATGACAAATGTATCTTTTATGATGCGTATCTTTAACCCTTTCACTAGTGAACCAGTATAGGTATTTAAACAATTGTTTTGTTTTGTTTTTTCCACATTGGAATAAAAAAGCAGCTACCCTTTACTGTCTATCTCAAATGACGCAAGTCACGTATTTGAAGAGTGTTAATTATGTGTATGTCTTTTATACATAATATGTGTCTCTCAAACTCTATTCTAATTAGATGGGGTTTTATATTACAAAAAATATACCATTCAGTATTTATTATTATAATTATTATTTAAAGCATAACCTTCTTACAATTTTGGGAGGAGTCATTTCTTATTATGAAGTAATAATTTATCATTAAAAAATTCGATAATTGAATATTTTTAATAAAATACATTTTTCCGCACGCTAAAATATCTGCTGTACTCTGGCATTCTTATTGGTTTAGGAGGAGAACATTACTTTTTATATGTTCTTAGAACCATCTTGAAAATAGAACGCATAAACTTGCGTTCATTCATAAAATTATAGCTTGTATTTTCACTTTTAAAATAGCTAGGATATCCAACACGGGCTTCCCGGGTTACAGAATATAGGTGAAAACCTTTTATTATTATTATTATTGAAAACTCGTATAGATTTTTTACATTTAATATATATTTTTTTTAATTGCCAAACAACACCCAAAAACATTTTTTACATGAAAAATAGCGATTATGTATTCAAATAAAGATTTGAAATTTATTAAAAGCGATACTTTCATAGTACATAAGCAGGAAATAAATGCTAAACAATTTATATTTGAAGTACAAACGGATTTATATTTCGTAATCGTGTGCATGTGACAGACAGAGATAGTTAAAAAAAAAAAAAAAAAAAAAATCATGCTTCAAAATTATTTTAAAAACTATATATATATATAAGAGTAACTTGCGATAAAAAATAGCGATTATGTATTCAAATAAAGTTTTGAAATTTATTAAAAGCGATACTTTCGTGGTATATAAGCAGGAAATATATGCTAAACAATTTATATTATTTTAAGTACAAACGGATTTATATTTCGTAATCTGTGGCATGCATGTGTCAGAGATAGATTTAAAAAAAAAAAAAAAAAACATGCTTCAAAACTATTTTAAAAACTATTAAAAAAAAAAAAAGTTGGAAATTGTACGTTAAACGTTACAAATGAGGTGCGTTCGTTTCGTGTTTTAACTAGTTTTACAATGTAAAAAAATCATCGTTATTATTTCAGTGAAATAAATTATATCGTCTGCTGTGAACGAAATGAGGATGTCCTTTTTTTTCTTATTACGTATGGCATGTTTAGAGACGCGATTTTTTTTTTCGACACCAGACTGCGCTTAAATTCACCATGGAGATCTTGCTTTGCGAATGACATCGTTAATACTTCTATGACTCACGATGAATGAATATTTTGTTTATTTACTTTAATGGATTGAGATATTCGGCTGTTAACTGAACTTTCACTGAAGCTATCTAAGATTCTATACATTTTTTTATGTAACTCATCTCTCAAGCAAACAATTTTTTTTTGAACAATCTTTCTAAAAATGTAACTTTTATGCAATTTTATTCGAAAAAATAATTTTTAATAAAAATGGCCGCGTGGCATATAAAAAAAGAAGTGGTAGTCGAGATAGAGACGGAGTCAGACGGACTCTCGGAGGATGCTCCGAAATCTTTGCGGCCAGCGGGCGAGCTGAGCTGACCAATGTTTTATCAGAAAACGTCCTTTACGAGCTACAAATCTGTCATGTTGTTAAAAGTATTATTAAACTTGTAAATAGTTGTATATTTTGACATATATATTCAAGAAAATTAAGCTGTACAAGATTTCACTAAAAATCTGCCTGGACTTTATTTATTCATATCTTTAGACAACCGAGCATAATATTTAATCTACACACACACACACACACACACACACACACACACACATATATATATATATATATATACAACAAATTGCTTTTAAAAGTACATTTTTCCCCCATTAGAGACGGTTTAAAAATTAAAAATGTGCGATGTTTAAAAGTAAAAAAAAAAAAATTGCAGTAAAAGCGATACCGTCTGGTGTTGCCAACATCAAAATGATGTCAGTGTTACGCACGGACATGTTTGTCCTTTATAATATAGATTTACATCTGTGATACCCAACCTCCTTCAGTTACGGAGCTTATTTTAAGGACCAATGGTTCTTGGAAGCGTTTTCGACACTTTATAGTGTTTTAACTAGGCGGTGCTTTTTATTTTAAAAAATGTCTAGCATTTTTATTTATTATTATTTTTATTTATTATTATTATTATTATTATTATTATTATTATTATTATTTTGAAGGCAAAACCTGCTGAAAATTGTGCTCATTTCTTATTATGGAAAAAAATATATATATGTCATAAGAAAATTACATTTTAGGTATATCTAATGTCATTATCGCTGGTTCCAGCATGTCATCTAATTTATAAATTAAAAAAAAAAATCACAGAGATATTCTATTTGATTACGTAAAGATACTAAATGTTTTTTACGTCATTATGTTAAATGTTTTAGTACGTTACGTTTTTTATTTATTATATTTAATTAGAATTTCATAACTCCTTTGAAAGTGAATGATGTTACCAGATGTAATGTTATTTAATAATCAACAGTTTATGTTGTTACTACAATAAACATTAATTTTTGCAATTGTGAAACACCTAGAAATTTTATACTGTGTGCTGGAGCTTTCGAAATACCTGCATTTCGAGTAATAACCCACAATCGGAGAAAACTGCGTTAAAATACACTTTGATAAGATATCACAGAAATACCTTGCCAAAAGGGGGTCTTGAATGTCTCATTTTACAGTCTTACTACCGACTATTTACAAGAAATTTGAGTTCATGTTCCTGTTTTGCAATGTTGAACAGTGAAGTAGCTTTGAGGGGCTTCCTAGTTGAGACCAACTTAACGCTCAGACTATGGATATGATGCCATTGGGGGAAATGATTATAAACTGTAGTTTGAAACTACATAAGAAGTTAAGTAAAATAAGGAATGTTTAAAACGGAATAAATTAATGTTATTAAATAATAATAATATAAATTAAAAAAAGTACAAATTGCAAATGAGGATAGATCAATAAAGTTATGGTAGAAAACACTATAGTTGTAGTATTAATACTACTTAGTAAATTAAAAATAAAATTGAAAATTTTAAGGATAAAGATAAGTTAAGCACTATTTCAAAAACAGCATGAGGTAGGGCAGTCAAACAAGGGTGGTATGGCCACAAGTTTAAATATAAATAAAAATAAACTCAACAGAGCCATAATCTATATATTTGCTCTACAAAGAAAAATGGTTTAATTTTATTACACAGTTACTAAAATTGATAAAAAAAAAAAAAGAAAATGGAGAAAAATCAGTGTGGTGAACTCCAGTTCAAGGGTCCAAAATAGTTGAATATTTGGGTATTTTGCGGTGCTGGGGTTCGAAGGCGTCGTAGTCAGGTAACTCCGCAATTATTTCATTAGGAATATCATACTGATTTTCATAAAACCTAATAGCACAGATAAACATCTAATAGGTTGAAACACCTAATATCGCAGTACCAGGAACTGTTATTCAAAACTCCTTACTTATTTTGCAATAACACTTTCGTGATGAGCGTCCCGTATACGTAACGCTTAAAGTGCTCAGAATCCTTGCTTTTTTTATTGGGAATTTTGCCTTATTTAATGAAAGCATTTCTGCAATCCAATTAGGCAAAAAATTATATTTTTAAAAACCAGTGATAAAATATTAAAAATTCTGTCAATCACGCTCGTCGTGAAGAGTTTAATATATAATAGGAGCTACTATCCTCTTCGGCTGATTGCGAGACTTCGAGAACTGAGAAAATAATAATGCTTAGACTAGAATGAAATAAAAATTAGAGTTAAACAAAGTATTTTAAAAATAATCATATTTACTTGGTAACAGTTATCATCACGTAAAATGCATTCGTATTCTATAAAGTTATTTAATATGTATTTTTAACGAACATTTCAGGCAGAATACATAACTGGTAATACGGTACTATATCTAGCGAGTGGAAATAGGTTTCGGAACTAGCCAATTAGATAACGATATAACCTATTAACACAGAAGTAAAGTTATTTCTAAAACATTGGAAGTTTATGTATTATATATATTGTTAGTGAATACAAAAACTATGTAAGTGAGTCAAAAAGTTAACTGTAAGTGAGTCAAAAAGTTACTTGCAACTGACAAGAACTTTTTGTTTATAAAACATTTCAATTAAACTTGGCTAGAACATTGATAAAACTTGATTCCTTAATGATAAGGCGTCAGTTGAGAAGGCACATAAAATATTATTTTTATTATTATCTTTCCTCTACTTACCAATATTCTTAACGGCTCTTTTGTGGGACCAGGAATATGAAGAGATTCCTTTTCTCCATCTCTTTGGTAATACAGAGTAGTGCCTGCAGCTCGATATTCTCCGCTCCACTGGATAAACCATCTTCCGTTTAGATAGAAATCTCCGTTCAGACCTTGTACGGCCAGATAGTTTATGGCTTCTTTTTTCTCGTCGATTCTTACATTTCTTGCACCACTTGGGACTTCAACAACTTCAACATAACCTTTATAGAAAGTAAGACTCACAACATCAAATTTTTAATTAATCCAACTCCTGTATATGAGAACAATAATATCACTCAAATGATCTGTATTAATTATTAAAATAATTTACTTTTTAAAATTTTAATTAGAATCTGTATCTAGCTAATTATTAGCCCAATATCATTGATTTAATCTGACTACTAAAATTAAACTTTAGCACAATCACTTTAGAATATCCATAATACTAGATTACTGTAGTAATTTTTTTTAAATATCCAAAATACCGCGAAAAAACTGGGACTTTTTCCTAATATCAAACAAATATTGATTATATTGTGACACAGTATTGAGTCAATTTTCTATTCCTTGGATGTACTTCCAATGAAATACCAAATGCTGATTTTATAATGGCTTTATATTTTAAATATTTTCAATGAAATGTTATTGTTATAGAAATATTGACTTTATGTTGGAAATATTTGTAATGAAATGCCAATGTAAAAAAAAATATTGCCCCAATATAACTTCTATTGGCTTTATATTGGAAGTACTAGGGATGGAATGACTAAATATTTTGTCAATTATGTTGCAAATATTGGAAAAATGCAAAGGCACCAATGTTAGAGTATTTTTTTATGCCTGTATTGCCATTGGCCAAGATGGAATGGCATTTCGGAATCAATTGTCTAATATAAAAAATATTGGTAGAATGTATTGTCTTTTACTTCGGCTTTAATAATATTCATAACGGAATATCAGCATTAAGGAAAGATTGTCAATTTTTGGTGTATTTCTACTTTTCTTTAATTATTTAAAAATGTATGAATTTCAATGTTTTCCTAACATTTTACGAACATTGGGTAAATATTAATAGGAAATATTAGTTGTGTATTTCAACACCTCATTACTGGACCAATGTACCAAAAAATTAGCTCAATAATGTGCCAAAACCTAAGTATTATTATGTTAATTTTAATTTATGTGTGTGATATTGCTTTTAAAATCACTATTGTAACTTTTATTCATTTTTTGCATCTTTAACTAATAATTGTACCATTAAATGAAAATTAATAACATTTCGTTATTCACAAATAAATAAATTAAAATTTAATAATTAATTAAACATATTTAACAATTAACTTTTATAACAATTTTGCAAAGGTTTCTGTTTTATTTTTAAATACTAATTTTTACAAGGCATTAGATTATATACTAACTTAGATTATACTGAACATTTTTTACTGACCCACCTAATCCCAATTTGAGCGTGAAGTTGCCACGAATGGTAAGACATTGTGTCCCATCACCATGGCACACACCGCAACGATCTTCTTGAGCTTCGGAATCAATTGTCCAGTCGCATGCCACGTGCTATAAGGATGAAAAAAACGGACTTAATTTGAATACAGATTTTTGCAAAGTGATCGCAAATTCTTTCAACATAAAATACGTTGAAGGAATTCGTAAAAACAATATTTGCAATCATATCTGAGATTACAAAATTTTACTATGCAAAAGAAATATAAAATTTTGTTTCAGTTCATTTTATTTTGTAAGAAATAAAATGAAATGAAAAAAAAAAACTACAAGCGTTTTGAATGTAAACAAGTTACCGAGTGATTAGAATTCAAATATCCCCACTGTAGAAAAAAAAAATCAGCCAAATTTGCAAGGCATTTCAGACTACATGAAAATAAATGACTTACAAAAATAGTTCCCAAAATCACCAACAGGGAATGTGATAGCCCTGGGAACAGTCCTTATTAAAGCTATAATATTGTAAAACGGTGTACTAAGGATCATTGCATTACCTTTTATATATTTTATATATTTATATATTCTACATTGTAATATCGGTTGTAAATTATATATTCTGTTGTAAATTCAATATGCATAACAGACTTTAATTCTTCTGGACATCAAAGGAATCGCTCATCAATGGAATTGGGCTTGGCCTGGCTACAACACTATAACACTACAGCCTCCCCTTTCATACACTCACACCCAAAGTAAAAGGGTAATCTTAGTAACTAATTAGAACGCAATTGAATGAAACAGCTTCGTAGCTGCGATGCATATAACTTACGAATTGCAAGTACTACAAGCCTGCGATAGATATGGCCAATAGCTATAAACACATAAATGTCAATTCAATTCATGCATCTGATGTTCTCAATATAGAGGTAGAAGTTGACATCGCAACATTGGGGCGAAAAGAGGCAATATGTACAAAAATATCATTAGAAAGTAATTTATATTTAATAATTTATAAATAAATAATTTAAATATGATTAAAAATTGAAGTATATAATAAAATTATATTGTTTCAATCAATGCTTCGAATAGACTGTAAACTTCTCCAAACGAGAGTAGCTAAGATGCTGCAAAGGCTGTTTTTGAGATCCTCTATACTAAACTGCCTCTGGTGGAGTGCTCCTGGATCAGGTACCAAACATACACTTCATATGTACAGATTCCCCTATTTTGGGAAACCGCTCTAAATAATCGATTAAGAAGTTTGGTTCTAAAGGAGTATGTTGTGTGTATGGTGTCCCTCATATTTCTTTTTACTTATTGATACTGAGCAATGGGCGGGGCTAGTTGAGCTTAAGCCGAAAGGTATACTTTCCCTCCCGGTTTGACCTTTGACCTTGATCCTGAGCAATGAAGCTCTGGTTTTAAACGTGCTTTAATTTTGTATAAACGAGTATGACTGGGGCACTAAACTTCAAGTTCTCTTGTCGCTTAGTCATAACGTTTTCATCTCATTTAAGAAGTCAATAAAAACAAGAACGAAAAATCATGCGTCAAGCATAGATTATGTAACACTTTCCAACGCTTCCAAAATAATTTTACGAATCATACTCTTTAATAAGCTAAAAGATAACATCTAAGTAATCCGAATACTTTTATTCAGCCCTGTATAGGATCTATAGATTTGTATATATACTACATAGGATGCTAAATTTTAGTTCAGTTAGGAAACACGTAGCACAGTTTAAAATTCTCCGTCTGGAGTTAAATAATACGGAAATATGTTCCCGAAATTTTGTGCTTCCCTGTATAGGATCTACAGAATTTATAAACACCACGTAATGTACAAAAAGCGATTTAAAATTAAAATCGCGTTCAGTAACTTAAAACGCACTTCCAGGAATTATTGTTAACATACAGTAGAGAATTCTTTTGTGTGTCCCTGTAAATGAACGATGACTGCTATACACACAATATTCTGTAGTAAGTCTCTTGTAATGAACCTTATATAAATTTCAATGCGTTTAAAATAGGAAAACATTATTTAAATAAACCGCAGACGATTTTTCTCCATAGACGTAATGTAACGGAATTCTTTTGACTGTCCCTGTAAAGTAACTATAAGTGCTATGCACACCCTATTCCATATTAAGCTTCTTCTAATGCACCTTAGTGATATATATAAATTTCAATGCGTTTAAAATAGTGAAACATTATTTAAATAAACCGCAAATGATTTTTCCCCATAGACCGCAATGTAACGGAATTCTTTTGAATGTCCCTGTAAAAAAACTATAAGTGCTACACACTTCCGTTGAAATAGGGCACATGCTATAGATAACGATTATAACATATAAAAAATGCAGGGCAATCCGAGCATATTTACGGGAGTTAGAGCACGGCCAGACGGCCAGACGGCCAGACGGCAGACGGCCAGACAAACCGATGTCATAAACACTTTTCAACTAGGTTGGAAAGTGTTAAAAATATAATATACACTCCCATGAAACAGTTAAAATCCTGGTTACATAATTAGATTTGGAGCGTACTGAACAATACATGCAGATGATAATTATTAAATTTCTTATTTAAATTTTATTTTCGAAAACAATTTGCAAATACATACCCTACATTTTCCGTTTATGCAGACATCTCTGGTTCCTGGATTGCATTCTGTTCCATCTGCGACTGTATCCGATAACATGACAGAGAAAAATTTCCCTTCTGGTTTGCAATGCAATTGGCAAGGAGTCACTGGAAGAAAAAGAAAACCCTTAGCATCTTATTAACCTTTATCTATCGAGTAACTAACGGGATAAAACTGTATTCTTCGCACCTGTTCTATTGTTTACTGAAGACATGAAAAAAAAAAAAAACGAAAAACATTTGGGCCTATGGCATTTGCTTCCTCGGCCACCCTATTACTTGCGCATTGACTATAACTCATAGAGATTTTGAAAAATTGGTTGCCACGGATGTAATTTGGTAATCTAACAATAATCTCTTCTTGAACTAACAATTACCACATGATTCCTATTTGCTACTTACTGCACTTCTATAGACAAATCAACAATGCCATACTAATTACCATTTAGTTGTTTTGTCCGGAGATGGATGCAATGAAATACATTTGCAGGGTGGCGAGATGATGCAAAAAATAGAACTTAGCTTAAATAGTGTTACATAAACAAAACTTTAAAGAAAACTGTCCAAATTTATAGCATTGAGAATTTTAATCCATAACAATTAAAATGTTAACTTACTAGGTGTAGCAACTGGAAGCCATGTATGGAGTTCATCTTTGTAGGGAACATCATTATATGCGCTGCACTGTGATGCCCTGAAGCTTGGAGAATTTTCAGGACAGGACTGCAAGACAAATACATAGTTACTATGAATTCCATTAGATAAATTTCCTCTTAATATTAATAGACGCAATATATTTAAAAACTTGCGTTTATTATATAATAAAAAAATAGAGTACTAATCAATGAGAGCTATCACTGAGTGAGTGGACGGAAGTTTATGCATTTTTAAAACATCAAGTAATGATTGATACTCTCAAGGATTATACTTATATACGTAATTAAGTTTTTTATCTCAAGTTTGAAAATTCAGATTTTTTAAGCATTTAAAAAAAAATACAGAGAAAACAACATTACAAATTTGCCCTTTTGCTCGGCGGTCAGGCGGTTAACACCTGTATACGTAATTAATATCATTCAACAAAACTGTAGCGTTTTCACAATTTTAAAGTCATATACAAAATATCTGTAATTAGGCCTTTTTTAATACATTACTCTCTCTTTATTTTTTATTTATTGATTTATTTATTTATTTATTTTTTGCCATTTATTTAAATTTTAAAATTCATCTATTGTTATGATGATTCATAAAAAAATTATTAACTATTCAAAGAGCTTAGCGTAAAGAAATCCATCATCAGGGGTCAATGCAAAGGTCTCCTCTACGGTCACAATATTTTTAATGGTTATTTTGTGAAATTTATCCCATTTTTTGAAAAAACAAATCTAGTTATTCGAGTTCAAACTAAACATTTACTAATACAACTTTTTAAAAATCTCCTGCAAAAGTTATTTTTCCTGGTCAACTTGTTTTGATTGCAATTATTCATTTCAAATCCCGATACAATATTTTTTAAATGCGAAGTGTTTGCATTTTATGGAACATAATTTTGTAAAAGAACCTCTTTTATAAAGTGGGATTTTGTGAACGAACCACTTTTATTAAATGAAATTTCGCGAAGGGCCTCAGAAAGGCCCCGATGTTTGGCCGTATAGGTACATGTTAAGTGCATTAATAATTACTAGCAGGCTAAACTCGCTTCGTTTTTCGATTTTTCCAAACGAACCTCGAATGTTTAAAACATCGTTTTGTTCCACCTTTCCCCGCCATGGGGCTCATTCTGTTCTAAACAAAGCTCCTTCCTTCCGAACCTCCAGTATGTGTCCCCGCTACTTACTGTACAGTATAGTATGCTTGCTGCCCACGCGCCGTAAAATCGTTTAGTTTCACCTTCCACTACCAGGGGGCGCAGTCTATTCTAAACGAACCCGCCTACGGCACAAAATAACAGGCGTGCTGAGCACATGCGCCAAAAGTAAATGAGTTCCACTTTCCACCCCCAGGGGGTGTCAGATTTATATACCTTTAATATTACCGCGATATTTAAATTACAATCGAACCCCCCCCCCCCCCCCCGCCCTTAAAATTTATCCAATGACCATTAACATTAACAAATATCGATAACTTTTGAAACAGAAACAAAACGGCGTGATTTTTTGTTTGTTTGTTTGTTTGTTTGTTTTTTGTTTGACTTTGCACTTTATTTTCTTTTCGTTTGGATGAGTTTTTTGCAATAATTAAGAAAAATTACCGACCGATTGTTACAAAAATTTAATTTTCGCATGCAGACAATTTTTCTACATATGTGCGATGAGTTTTAAATCGATACCTCAAATACTTTTTTTAATATTCGCAAATTAGTAAAACCAAACCTCTCATTACCATGGGCAAAAGAGAAATAACCGCATTTCTGCCTCCATGTACCTTAGTGTTTTATATATATAGATAATTAAGTGGTAATATTAAGTTAATTTCATTAGTATAATTATTCCTCATAAAAGCTTAAAATTTTTAACTGTGGTGACGGTGGGCGTTTTTTAACAATAAAAATAATATTCGGAGGATCCTTCATAAAATAATGGAACACTGCTTCCATACACAAAAAACTAGAAAACGTAATGTATAAAATGTTGTGCTTTCTATTTCTAAAATCATTAATGAAAACACTCTCTAATTTATTTTTTCGCTGTCAGCTGAATAAAACGACATAGAAACCAATAGTCAATAATTTTTTACTGCCGAACATGTTCCACATTTCTCAGTTCATTTATCTCCTGCCGTTTTACGACATATCCCATGTTGGAAACAACAACTTTTAATGAAACGATCCCAGTATTCGTAACGTGTATCTTAGAACTATAATAAATGACATGGCATCATCATCTATCAAGCCAAGTCAAAGATGGAGTTGTTAAAATAACTAGCCCTTCAATGACAAACTCCCTCCCTATGAGGAGGGATCTTTCCATTTTTTTAGCAGGTGGGGAAAGGTAGGAAGTGATCGCGCATCGCGGCGTGCGGTACTAAGGGAATGAATGTAGTAGAATCACTGTATTTGCCTCGTGTTGATATTTTGATTAATCCTGCGCTATGTCTGATGATTTTATAACCAAAAGGGCTTTTTTAAGGCCAACGTCGACTAATTTTGATGACGATGAATTTGGCTAACGATTATATGAATAAAATATTGCTCTCAGAAAATGTATCTGCTTACAAAATAACATCAAAACAATTCGAAAGCTCGAAAATAAAGTTGGCCGATTATTAATTTATCTACTTTTTTTAGGGGGGGGGGGGGGGGAGGCACAAATGACACAATTTTAAGATAGTTTAAAGTTAAAGAATTATGAAATCGAATACGAAAAAATGTCAGTAATATGGCTTTAGATACGTTACTTACTTTTATTTTTCGCCAATTTTAAGTTAGTTTAAAGTTAAATAATTATGAAATCAAATACGAAAAAATTTTAGTAATCTGCTTTAGATATGTTACTTACTTTTATTTTTCGCCAAAAAAGCAAAACTTAGCTAAATCCTGCTCCAATTGCATTTCTGTGGTTATATAATTTTAGCAAGGAGGCGCTATCACTGCAGCTAAACAAGATAAAATTAGTGAGATTTGAATTCTAAAAATCCGACTTCAATAAAAAAAAAAAAAAAAAAAAAAATCTCTTATTTCATTTAATAACCAAATAATAAATAAAACATAAAACAAAAATGATATCTTCAATGTTCCGCTAATGTATTTTAATTTTAATTTGATAGATGGAGCCACCATTTCAATTGACTGTCTAACTTCCCCCACCTGCTAAAAAAATGGAATGATCCCTCCTCATAGGGAGGGAGTTTGTTATTGAAGGGCTAGTGTTAAAATAATGTAAGTAAAAAAAATCGAAACAAAATTTCGGAAGTCATATAGGTAATATTAACTCTCTATTACAATATATATATATATATATTTAAATTTTCCAAATTTTTCCCCATTTAACATATTTATTTCCACCTTAAAATACTTTTTTCCTGCTATTCCCTACCTAAAAATTCCTTCATTATATGCCTGGTATCTTTGCCTTACAGTACCATAATTATTCTATTTCGAATATTCTTTTTCTTTCCTTTATTTTTTCGGAACGCGTTCTAAGACGTTCTACACCCTTTCTTTCATACGCGTGCCTTTAAGCAAGCTGAATAGCTGGAAATCCAGTTCAATCCGGTTTATGGCTTTTCCACTGTATTCGTGCTCGTCCTGGTATATATTGACTGCACCCTCTCAGAAGAGACGATTTTGGCTTTTATTCGTTGTCTTTCAAAGCTCAGGCTAGCATCATACAATTTCTCGACGAGCATCTACATATACATTTATGCTGTCCTACGTGGCACAGAAATCGCGTTTATTCTTTAATTGTTTAATGGCAACACTGGATGAAAAGCATTTCATTGGTTAGTCCTTTGGCAGGATATAGGCTGGGGTAAATTCTTCTTAGAGTCAGATATTTAATGCAAAATTTGAGTGCAAATTAGACTGCTAAATTTGCCACGAATTTAGTTTAAATAAATTAAATTTTCAACATATTTATGGATAGATATAAAATTAATGACTATACTATAATGACTTCTATCACTTTCATTCAGAATAAACGAATTTGTTGAGGAGATTCAAGCCACAGGTTTGTTTGGAAATCTCTCTTCAGGCATGTGGCGCCATCTTTCTGATATTTTTTGAAATACATGTAGTTAAAGATAAGGAATCCATTTACAAAAGCAAATTTTCAATAGCAGCATAATATAACAAATTTATCCCTCCACGATTTTTGAATTTTTTATGAGTGAAACAAGGAATTTCTGCCAAGACTTTGCTTACAGAAATCCCGATTATTTGTTAGTTGTTTAATGGCTATAATGAAGTTTTATAAAATGCATCACATTAGCATTTCACAAATCTTAATTTACCATATATCAAGTCTCGATATTATACTGATATGCCATTTAGGTTCACCCGTAAGAATTTCCCTGACCTTTCCATTCTTTAAAAACAAGTGTAATAATTTTCCCTGGCTGTTTCATTTTTTAAATGTAACTGTTACAATTTTGAAATTTTAGCTCTTATTTATTTTTTTTTTTATATTTTTTAATGACAGTCTGCCCGGGCAACGCCGGGGGGGGGGGGGGGGTGAGCTAGTATGAGTATGTTTTTATGAAAACTTGGGACTTAAGATCTATATTAATGTTTAACAAGATAGATTGCAATGATTTGAGTGCTTACGAATAGTTGTCGTTACAGAGACTGGTGATTCATTCTAATAGATGTAAATGTTCTCAGTTCTTGTTTGTCATGCTTTAAAAACGACTAGCAGAGCTTCGACCGCTTCTCTGGTCGGTTTATTCCAAATGAACCTCGAATTAAACGAACTTAGGATTGGGGCCCAACTGTCTTCGGCACCGTATGCCCGCCCCGATCTCGGAAAATCGCCGCAAAACTCGGAACAACGTTTAAAATAGCATAGAATATTTATATATAAATAAAAAACAATTTCATAAAAAAACCTTCCTGTCAAATCTTTAAAAAAAGAAAATAAAAAGTTTAGCTTTGAACTTCAGCCCGCTCTCAAAGTACGTGGAACAGTGGAGATCAAAGCTTATGCTCGTTTGTTTCGTCACTTCCTTTTCGCTCCTGGATTTCATTTCCAGGCCATAGTAAGCCTGGATAGTCTTTTCCTAGCGCTCTTCAGAGCTAAACAGGTTTCTCGTCTCTCCTTAATTATATGGAAATAGGGCAGTACCGTTCAAAAAAAGTTGACGCATGCGCAATAAGGTCAATTTTGTGTAGAAAATCGTGTATGAATCTTAGAGAAAGCCTTTTCCGCTTTAATATATATAGGATGAGTTTGTAGAAATAAAACTCGTGTACACTAATTACTAGTGTGCTTAATGGTGAGACTCTTCTAGTTTGATTTCTATTGTTTTCTTTCATCTAAGCTAGTACAATCCGATTGCATTTACTCTTACCACCCAATTCTACTACATTGAGATTAATCTCACGGCGGCATAAACCTTCTTCATAAACCCTTATTTTTGTTCGTCCCTTGAGTCCGCATTTTTAATGATATCAAAAATCTGTCGTACATAAATTTTTGGCCCTTTTCCTAGAAGTAATAATAACTTTAAACTGATTCGATATGTATCATAATTAAGAAGTTGTGACGTTTTTTCTGTTTTCACAAAACCCCTCCCCATTTCCACCTCCTTCGTCCAATTTTGCCCATTAACGAATTTTACCGAGATGTTATGCCCCTTGATTTTATGTATCAGTTTGGAAGAGATTTGTGCAGAATTATGGAAGTTATGGGGCCATAAAAAGTGATACAAACACACACACACACACACACACATATATATATATATATATAGATAGATATATATAGGTAGAGCGATAAATAGATATAGATATAAATAGATAGATAAATAGGTAATTAGATAAAGTTTTGAACTGGGTGTGGTTTTGAGTTCTGAGGGTCATCATTGGTTTAGATCTGCAAAAAAATTTCAGAAATTCTAATACAGGAGAGAGTGTAATAGGTAGTACTTATGTCTTACGAAATCTACCTAAAAATGGTTTTCACCTACACTGTTAAAAATTTGTAGCAAACTCTCCAGTCATTTGACCGTTTTTTGTAAAAAACGGTTACATAGCCGTAATGTAACTCTATTTTGACAATAATATGGGGAATAATATAGTCAGAATAGCGCTAAATTACGGTTATGTAACAATTTTCTATAAAAACAGTCAAATGACTGGACAGTTTGCTGCAAATTTTTAAAAGTGTACGTTCTGTAACCCGTGAAGCTGGGGTTGGATCCCTTAGTATACATATAATTCAACATGCTTTCTCTAGACCTTGACAAGTAACATTATACATAAAATAATTCATTACCATTTCCAAAATCATTAAATCTAACACACCGGAAATTTTACTCAAATTTTATAAAAATATTTCGCACAAGAATTTGTACTGTGGAGTTACTTCGCAACTGGGTAGCCTCTGGAACCCAACCTACTGTTCACTGTTTAACTTTCTTCTTTAATTTATTTCTGTCAGTGTTACCAGATATTCGTAACTCAATTTTTCCAAAAGCTCTAAAATTTTCCCCAAAACAGTGTTTTTTTCCCCCAAAAAGTCCCCAAATCAGTTATTAGTCAAAAAAGAAAATTTTAAATTTTAAATTTACTTCTATGAAATTATTTAACCAATTTAAACTTAAAATGTTTTCCCAAAATCGAGCCTTTTTTTTTTTTAATTCCCCATTTACAAAAAAAAAAAAAAAAAAAAAAAGAAGAAGAAGAAGTTGCGAGTCGCCATTTTTATTGTGATCAATTACTTTTTTGGAAAAAATAATATGAATTAATAAAAGATAAATAGATATTACAAATAAATGCATAATATATTAGAACTTAAAAGCTTGTAATCGACTTCAGTGTTGTTAGGTGTCAAAAATCAGATTTTAACATGGAAGCATGAATATAATGAACAAAATCCCCACGTTTTTCCCCCAAAATGTTGATATTCCCCAAATGTTTCCCACTAATAACTTGTTCCCAAAAATTTCCTCCAACGGTTCAAAATTCTCCAAAAGGGGGAAAAAATCCCCAATCTGGCAACACTGATTTCTGTACGATTTAATTTTTATTTATTTTATAAGAAAATTTCTGGTTCGAATCGAAATATTTTCATTTGTTACCGGTGAAATGACTGTTTGTTGGTGTGTTTAGTGTTAATGAAAATACTTTCTAATTTGTTTTTCTCCGCCAGTAAAATAAAATGACATGAAAGCCAAAAATCAACAAGTTTTATCATCGAACATGTTCTACAGTTCGAAGTTAATTTATCTTCCGCCGTTTTACAATATGCTCCAAGTTTAATCCAACAACCTTTACTGAAAACAACTGGAGTATTTTTCACGTATCTTAAAACCATAATAAATGTTATGTCATCATCACTGAAGTAACGTTCAAACTTTGAAGAAGGAATTAAAAAAAAAAAAAAAAAAAAAAAGAAAGAAAGAAAGAAATGAAAGTGAACAAGTTGAAAATTGTACGTCAAACGTAACAAATGAGGTGCGTTCGTACTAGAAATAGTATTATAAATATTCAGATCTTGGTGCAATAGCAGTTGCACTTTTATACAAAAATGCATGGATACAAAATTTATTTTATGTGCAGATTTTCATATTATAGATATAAATTTTATTTTATGAAATTAAGTTTCAATATACTTTTACAAACAATTAATTACAATTCTCTTACATTAAAATTATACTATGCGCAAATATCCAATACAAGACAATGTAAAAAAAAATCATCGTTATTATTTTACTGAAAAAATGAATTATATCGTCTGTTATTATGATATGATTAATTTCCGTAATAAAGTGAGTGCATTTTAAGTTGGCAACATTTTATCTTTTGTTGCCATTGACTGAAAATTCCAATGGGAAACTTAAGGCTAGCTTTGAAAATTTCAAAACTTGAAATACATATTTAGACTCTTTTTCATTTAATATCTATTTCTCCGGAAACATATATCCAAAAAAACTGTCGCTAGATTATAGGATTGTAATAATTTGACAATTTTAGTATACAAATTCGGTTTTTAAATTCAGTAATATGGGAATAATATGACTCCATCCTAAATAGGACGTAATCACCATGGCAACCTAGAATCATTACGTATCCTGGGATATCATTGAATTAATTACGTATGATAGGATTTAATAGAATGAAGAAAACTTTTATTAATATATTTTTAAGTTTTGATTCGATTTTCATAAAATTTGAAATGCTTGACAAAATTCTGCAACGATTATATATATTAAATTTCAAACCATTCGGTTGGGTAGTTTTTGGGATGTTATATGCGGACAGACGGCGACTATAGGTGCTACGTATTTATATAATTACAAACGCCCCTAAAAATTGCCAATCAACTTATAATTGCATGTAAACTACATGTTTTTAATGTAGATTATTAAAAACTAGTTCTACCTATTTAAAATATCATTAATGGAAACACTTTCTAACTGTTTTTTGCTGTCAGCATAAAAAAAACTGTATGAGAGACAAAAGTCAGTAAGTTTTTATCTTCGAACATGTTCTACATGTCCGAGTTAATTCATCTGCCACCGTTTTACAACATGCTCCATGTTTTATTCAACAATCATTAATGAAAACACTTTCAAAATGTTTTTTGCTGTCAGCTTACAAAAAACTATATGAGAGCCAAAAGTCAGTAAATTTTTATCTTCGAACATGTTTTACATGTCCGAGTTAATTCATCTACCGCCGTTTTATGACATGCTCCATGTTTTATTCAACAATCATTAATGAAAATAATTTCTAACTGTTTTTTGCTGTCAGCTTAAAAAAACTATATGAGAGCCAAAAGTCAGTAAGTTTTTATCTTCGAACATGTTCTACATGTCAGAGTAAATTCATCTCCTGCCGTTTTACGACATGCTCCATGTTTTATTCAACAATCTTTAATGAAAACAACTCCAGTATTTTTAACGTATCGTAGAATCATAATAAATGTTATGTCATGATTAAAACAGCATGTATTATGTCTATGGGAAGCTTTTAAAAAATATCTATAAAAATATGAAAGCGAAAATTTGATGTTCCGTACATTAGCTCAGGTAATCTCGTTGGACTGTATTTCGTTAAGAAAACTAAGATGATCATTTCGTACTCAATAAAAAGTGGAGTTAAAACTTAACTAATTACATTTATTTACAAGGAGAACAAAATTGACTGGCAGTGGTTGGTACACTGCGCTTACGTCTCAAGCAAAAACATCACTACTGGCGGGAATGGGAATCTGCTCCGCGCATCATCCCGTCTTGAGCGCTCGGCAGCGCCCCCTGGATAACAAAATGTTCTACGGAGGAAACACTCCCCCGGGGATTGAAATGCAATTTCAATATACATTCACATATAAATTTGCAAAAATTATCATAAAAGAAAAAATTATAAGATATAACAACTTACATACACAATAATAATACAATCATAAATGCACTATAATTCAACATTACATACAGAAATAATATATACCTTAAAAATTGCTTAAAGAAAGAAAAGAAATCTGTTACTGAACTGGTAATATACAGACATCTCTGACATTTCTCTTATAAATTCGTCCGTCTGGTAACCGTAAGTTTACGGTTCGTATTATATTGTCCCTTCCCTTAAAAATTTCAACTATCCTTCCAACCTGCCATTTGGTGGAAGGTAAATTTTTCTGCTTTATTAGTACTAAAGTTCCTTTCTGTAGATCATCCTTTTTAAATTTCCATTTCCCCCTCTGCTGCAGATTATTTAAATAATCGCGCTTCCAAGTCTTCCAAATTTGTTGACTAAATTTGGTAATTCTCTGCCATTTTGCTAATCTATTTTCATTAATGTTATCTAAAGGTGGTTCGGAGATCGAACTGATAGGTCTACCGATTAAAAAATGAGAGGGTGTCAAGGTTTCAAAATTTTCGAAATCTGGGGACAGCGGGGTAAGGGGACGAGAGTTCAAAACTCCCTCAATTTCCGCTAGTATAGTAAGAAACTCTTCTAAGGTTAATTTTTGATCACCTATTACCCGTTTTAAATGAAACTTGAATGATTTTACAGCCGCCTCCCAGAGACCACCAAAATTCGGGGATTTGGGGGGAATAAATTCCCATTTGACACCTTCATGGGTTAAAAAATTACACAATTCCTCATCTGGGAAACTAATCAGTTTATGCAATTTTTTCAACTCTATGTCAGCTCCGATGAACGTTTTTGCATTATCCGATAGGATTTTTGCACATTTCACCTTCTGCCAAAGAAACGTTTTAGACTAGCTATAAAAGCCTGAGTTGTGAGATCTGAAACAAAGTCCAGGTGTATTGCCTTGGTGCACAAACACACATACACTACGACATAAATTTTATTCAATACGCCCTTCCTTTGATTTTTAAATTTAATAGAAAATGGGCCACAGTAATCCAGACCTGTCACCGAAAATACAAAATTTGGTGTCACACGTTCCCCCGGAAGATCAGCCATCAATTGGGAGCTGACAACAGGTTTATTCTTGAAGCATGTCACACATTTGTGAACAATGCTTCGGCAATTATTTCTGCCATTAAGTGGCCAAAATTTTTGTCTTACATGGAAAAGCAACGCTTGTGGGCCTAAATGAAAATATTTGAGATGGAAGTAATTTAAAATAATATCCGTTAACTTATGATTGGCAGGCAAAACAATTGGAAACTTTGAGTTAAGCGGCAAATCTGCATGTGCTAAACGGCCGCCAACTCTAATTAATCCATCCTCTCCTACAAATGCGTTTAAGGAAGATAATCTACTTTTATTGTGAACAGGCTTACCTTTTTCGAGACATTTTAATTCTTCCCTAAATTCCCCCCTTTGTGCTGACCGAATTAGAAACGATTCGGCCTCTCGAACCTCGTCGAGGGATAGTGGTCCACTTCTTCTCTTCAATTTAGTTCGACAGTTGAAGGTGAATCTAAAAATAAAACTCATTATACGAATTAATTTTACAAAATTATTAGTACATGCAAAAATATGGTCAATAAAGAGTTCTTCCTGAGAAATAGTTAATGTAACAAAATCATCATCAATAATGTTCACGGAGTCTCTTTTTAGTTCGTTTATATATATGTCCTTGTTAGGAATCACTAAAGTCTGGTCGTTGTTACACAGATCTAAGTCTTTCAAAAACTCTGGTCCAGTCCACCATTTGGAACTCTGAACGAGAAGGTCACACTTGACACCTCTTGTTAGCAAATCTGCAGGATTCTCGGACCCTGCACAGTGAAACCACCTGGATGGGTCTGTCAGAGCTTGGATTTCCTTTACACGGTTCGACACAAATGACTTCCACCTGTTCGCAGAGCCTTTGATCCAGTACAAGACAATCTGCGAATCTGTCCACAAATACATAGACGATGGTTCCTTGTGATCTAGTACCGTTTTTACTTCACAAGTTAAGCGTGCAGCAAGTAATGCTGCTAGAAGTTCAAGTCTAGGAAGTGACACTTTTGTCAATGGTGCCACTCTGGATTTTGATGTAATCAAATTTAAGGAAGATTCACTTAGTGAATCAATTTGTAGATACACGGAAGCACCGTATGCTTTTGGGCTTGACATCGGCAAAGGTATGCAAAGTTAGGGTGTAACTGGAGTCATCGGGAAACTGAAAAATGTTCCTTTGAATTTTTAGATTTCTCAACTGGGGAAGTTCAGAACACCATTGTTCCCACGTCTTTGTAATATCGGAGGGCAGTTCTTCATCCCACGTTAAATTCCTACTCCACAGTTCTTGAAATAAACATTTAATTCGTATTGTATACGGAGAAATTAGACCCAGAGGGTCAAATATTCTACCTGCAACTTGTAATACAAAACGTTTTGTATTTTTTGCGTTACGCAAAAATTCGAGCAAATTATCAATATCTATCAAAATTATATCTTGCTTGGGTTGCCACGATATCCCCAAAACTTTATGTATTGTACTATCCTCAAAAGGTTGTGGCATAGTACTAAATCCACGATTATCCCATATTTCCATTAACTGGTTGTTATTCGAAATCCACTTCCGTAAATTCATGCTAGCTTCCTTCATTATTTTATGAGATTGTTCCGAAATGTTCACCGCATCTTCGACTGTGTCTGTCCCGGTTATTAAGTCGTCCACATAAATACAATTGTGGAGTACTTCTGTCGTTATCGGATATACCGTTTCGAATTTATTAAGATGATGCTTAATGGTAGCAGATAGCAAAAATGGGCTTGAGTTCAAGCCAAATGTTAGGCGTAAAAATCTGTAGACGATAACATTAAATGCGTCATTGTCGACAGGATTCTTATCTATAAACAAAAATCTCAGAACATCCCTGTCCTTGTCGTTTATGGCAATTTGTAGAAAAGCCTTCTCTATATCTGCTAGAAAGGCAATTTTGTTTAGTCTGAAAAAAATCAATAAGTGAAAAATATTAGGGTTTAAATTAGTTCCTGCGTCAAGACAGTCGTTCAAAGACAATTGTCCTGCTTCATGGGAACTTGCGTCAAAAACTATTCGACATTTAGTATAAACACTATCTTCTCTAAATACTGTATGGTGCGGTAAGTAAAAAACTGGTTTATCTGAAGGGTTTTCTAAATTGGGTACACTTTCAATTATGTTCATCTCTAAATACTCATTCAAAATATTGCAATATTGTTCGTATAACTTTGTATCACGTTTCATTATTTTTATAAGACCTGAGAGTCGCGCTTCGGCGGTTTTATAATTATTTTCTAAATGGTTCCAATCCCTTGTCCAAGGGAGACTGATTTCATATCTATTATTTTCAAAACGCACAGTTTCATGAAATTTTTCTAAAATTTTCTCGTTTTTAACACTGTTTGGGTCATCTTTAATTCCCAACGTCTCTAAGTCCCAAAAGGTTTTCAAATCTAATTCATCTTGATTTTCTATTAAATGGCACGTGAATTTACTTTCATTTCTATCTTGTATTGTTCCACCCGCGATCCATCCTAAATGAGAATTTTGTAAAATTATAGAAGTTTTAGGAATTTTTATTTGACCAGCTAATAACAATTCGTAATATACACTAATAATGCTCCTAATAACACTTGAATTCGCTGAGGTTCAAAAAATCTTGGGTTCGCGTAGGTTAAATTCTGTGGTAAGTGCAGATTAGAAATGTCTACGGCGCTTGAAGGGGTTAAATCAGTGATTTTAGGAACCAAGAACATGTTGGATAATTTTTTAAAACTTCTATCCTTGTTGGAAATTTCTATATTTATTCTGCTTTTAATTTTACAGACAGAATCATTTAATCCACTAATTAATGACTTAACTTTATACTTTTGCAACCCTAACATATCTGCTACAGAAAACGTGGCCAATGAGACATTACTCGCAGTATCTAAAATCGCAATACAAGGAAAAAAAGAATCATTACTTCCCCTTAAATAAATCACAGCTGTCGAAATCAACCCATTATAACTGGAGCAAGACAAATTTTGATCATAATTGTTTTGACAGCTCAATGTTAACGCATTTGTGGTGGGTTCTATTGAATTAGAATTTACGTTATCTTCCGTTTTCAACTGCGGTTCATTTGCAATACAATTAACTTGCCTATTTTCATAAGCAGGTTTCGAAAAATTAGCTCCATGAAGAGAACTATGATGGTTGGAGTAACAAATCCTACACTTATTATTTAATTTGTTACATCGATTAACAGCGTGAGATAACGATAAACAGTTATAACATAACTTCAACTTCCTTACTTGGTTCAATTTCTCTTGAACCGCTAAATCTAAGTACCTTTGACATCGGAATATCATATGAGGTTGTTTACATAATGCGCAATTAAATTTGTCATTCTGTAATACTAAACTTTTTTGTTTCTGAGTAATTTCATACCTAGGTTTCGTAACGGTGTTACTTTTTTGTATGTTTTCGAGAGCTTGAGCTCTTTTCAGTAAAAAATCAATAAAAATATTCCATTCAGGCAAGTCGTTAGTCAAGACTCATTTCAAATGCCTTTCTTGACTCATCATCGATTCTTTGTAACACAAAATACATTAAAATTGATTCTGATAAGTTATTATTTTCTAGTCCTAATTGTTTCAGAGCCCTCAAATGACTCAATAAATTATCTACCAGATTGCGTATTTCTTTCGCATTTTCAATTTTTATTTTGTTGTTACTCAATAACTCAGAAATATGAGAACTTACAATTAACCGTTTGTTTTCAAATCGTTTTTTCAAAGCTTCGAATAAGGAAGCATAAGAATCATCAATGTTTTGCAATTGTTTCACAGGGCCTGTTAAAGCCGATTGTAAATAATATAATTTTTGAGCATCATTTAATTCGTCATTGCTATCAATCAAGGTGGTGAATTGTAGTTTAAAATTAAACCACTCTGTGTAACGTCCCGAAAATTGGGGTAAATTAATTGACGGCAATTTAATTTTTGACTCATTAGCATTAATTCTATCATTATTATTTTGACATTCAACATTAGAAACACTAGGCTTTATTAAATCAAGAAGACTTACTTCGAGAACTTCTACCTGTTCTTCTATCTCCGTCAAGGAATTTTCAAATTCCGGTAAATCATCATCAGAAATTACCGAATACGACTCGTTGCGTAACTCATCTGTTTTCTTTTTTAACGTTTGAAGAGCATTTAACTTGAGTTCCAATTCTTTCTGGCCAAGTTTTGATTTTATTGCATTTGATATACGTGTAACTTGGCTGCGTATGTTTCCGCGTTTCCGATTGAGGATCACAGTACCTTTAATAGTAGCCATTATAATTATCTATAACTACATACAAAAATCCAAGGGCGATGATTCTTTACAGTGTTCTAAATGAGCGCTGGGGCTCGAAGGACCAAAACATGTTCCGTACATTAGCTCAGGTAATCTCGTTGGACTGTATTTCGTTAAGAAAACTAAGATGATCATTTCGTACTCAATAAAAAGTGGAGTTAAAACTTAACTAATTACATTTATTTACAAGGAGAACAAAATTGACTGGCAGTGGTTGGTACACTGCGCTTACGTCTCAAGCAAAAACATCACTACTGGCGGGAATGGGAATCCGCTCCGCGCATCATCCCGTCTTGAGCGCTCGGCAGCGCCCCCTGGATAACAAAATGTTCTACGGAGGAAACAAATATGAAAGCGAAAATTTGTAAAAACTCATATGTAATACTAATTTTCTATTGCAATAATGTGTAAAAAATATATATATAATGTAAAAAATATATACATTTCAAGCCTTTATTAATTAATGTCCCCTACATTTTTTATAATAATACATGCTTTGAAATTTAATTACCTTTAAAACTTTTTTTTTGAAAATATATTGTTAATAATTAAAATTCAAAGGTTTCCTTAAATCAATTTGAACGTTATCCTAAATTATAATGGGTAAGACAAAAAATCTCCTAAGTTACATGCGCTTGAAAACCAAAATTAGTTTTAGTAATGTGCATGTATGCGGATTTAAATACCAAATTTTATTTTAATAATATAGTATTATAAGTTATTGTAGAAGTTTTAAAAGTTACACAATAGTGACAACTCGTAATAGAAATAATCATAAAAAAGCCTTCACAAAATAAAAACAAAATATATAAAATTAATTCAACATGAATTATCTAAGCTTACACAAAAAATCCCTCTAAAACATAATACACCATATAATGGCCTTACCAATCTCTACAAGGATTATTGAAAACACTTTCCAATGATTTTCGCTGTCAGAAAAAGAAAAAGAAAAGAGCGCAAAAAGTCAATAAGTTTTTATATTCGTACATCTTCAAAATTTCCAAGTTTATTTATCCCGCCGTTTAGTGACATGTTTTGCGTTAGATCAACAATTTGTAATGAAAACAACTCCAGTATTTTTAACATATCACAAAAATATAATAAATGATATGTCATTATTATTGAAGCCAAATCTGTATTTCAAAGATGAAGGTGTTAAAAAAATGTCAGTATTGATAATCGAAAAATAACAAGAAAGAAAAATCCCGCCTGAAGCATAGATTATGAAACACTTTCCAACATATCCTGAATAATGTAAAAAAAAAATTCACCGTTTAATAAGATGAAAGATGATGTTTGGAGACGCACGAGACACTTGAAAACCCAATTTCAGCAATTATCATCTATAGTCGGAAAAAAATACGAATTCTTTTGTGCAACCCTGTATATGACCTATATATTTGTATAAGGTGGGTGGTCCAAAGGTGGCCAGGGTTCCTAAGGTAGCCCACCCTTCCAAAGTAGAAATAATTTAATTTTTAATCACCAAATTGTGCTACTGCATTGTCAATCATGTATCTGCAGTACACACAGCGGAATTTAAAGAGATCACCTTGATCCTCCAACATTTTATGCAGTGATTTCACTTTTGAGGAGTAGTTCTAATTTCCAGGTGAGAAGTTATTTTAATTTACACTTGTTTAAATTCTTAGAACTTTGAGGCATTATACGTTTTCTGAAAACTTATTTCTTTCTCTTTAGCCACATTTACTTCAATTCTAAGAAACTTATCAGATTAATACTTTTACGGAGTGCAAATGGCGACCATACGCATGTTCCCAAGGTGGCCACCTTAGAAAATAAATGTGGAAATCAGTGTAGTGAGGGTAATTTTCAAAATTTCTACATAAATATCTGCAAAAACTTATTACCATTTATTGTTAACACCAGAGATCACTCAAAAGAAGTCAATAACTCCCAGTAGAAAATACCTGAACTACCGTGCTTAAAAAGTGCTTCAAGGTCTTTTCATGTCATGATGTTGTCAAGAGTCAGCTGGATCGAGGGGCCTACCAAATGGCTTAAGCACTCACAAGCCCCGTCCAGAACAGTTGGTCTCTTAATTTTGAACCAATTCCCGATTATGCGCCAAAGGTGGCCCACAAGCTAAAATTTTGAAATTTTATTATAAAAGTAATTAAATTTTATTTTATAAAGAAAAGTATACTAGATATGAGTTAGAGATAAGTGTAAAATTTTACAAACAAAAATTCAGCCACACGCACACAACCAGAAAATTATAAAAAATCCTCAAAGCTTAACTAAGGCCATCCTTTGGTTCACCTACCTTATATATACTACATAGAATGAAAAAAATAGTTCAGTTAAGAAACGCTTCACACAGTTAAAAATTTACCCTCCGCAATTTCCCTCAATAAGTGAAAATGTACTCGAAATCTTTTGTGCAGTCCTGTATATGATCTACAGAATATATACACACCACGTACTATGCAAATATTTAGTTAAACTTAAAAACGCAAACCAAATAAAAGTTGAAACCGAACTTCCAGCAATTGTCACACATAGACATCAGTACTGTAACCTAATTATTTTGTGTATCCCTGTAAATAAATGATAAATGCAATGCACACCATACTTTTAATAACTTATACTGCACCTCAATATATCATATAATTTTCATCATGATCATTTATATACCCTGCAAACAATTTTTCCCCGTTGACTAATATGCAACGGGATTCTTTTGTGTGACCCTGTAAATGATAAATAAATGCTTTCTCACATATTCTACTGAAAGCATGTTTCAGTACACCTCAAAAGTGAGAAACAATTTATTTATGATTGAAATGGTCTAAAATGGTATAATGTAATGTAATGTAACGAATATTAAATAACGGACAGTAATGTAACGGAATAATTTTGACTGTCCTTGTAAACGATCAGAAATGCTACACACTTCATTTTCAATAGCGATCGTGCTATAGTATACATTAATAACATATTAAAGTTACAGGGCAATCCAAGTATATTTATGAGAGTTAGATCACGGACAGGCGAACAGACAAACCGAAGTCGTTTACACTTTCCAACTATGTTGAAAAGTTATTGCGTGTTTCGTAATGTTTGAGATTATTTGTTGATACGTTTTTACCTCACAGGCTATCAAAGCCTGAGAGCTAATGTGCCCGCCCGTTCTGTATGTATGTATGTATGTACGTATGTATGTATGTATGTATGTATGTACGTAACGCGATAACTCTGGATAGAATTAACCGTTTTGCTTCAAATTTTGTTTTTAGGTTCATTGTGATAAGGCGCTTCTCTGATTAGTTTTGGGGTCCATTGGTTAAGTATAAAGGGGGAAACGGGAGGCTAACCCCCCTGAAATTAGATAAATGGGGTTTTCATGCAAAATTATCCGATTTTCTTCAATTTTTGTATATAGGTTCATTGTGATAAGGCGCTTCCCTGATTAGTTTCGGGGGTTCACTGGTTAAGTATAAAGGGGGGAACGGGGGGTTCCCCCCCCTTAATTTAGACAAATGGGTTTTTCATGCAGAATTTCCGATTTCCTCTAAATTTTGTATATATGTTCATTGAGATAAGGAGCTTTCCTGATTAGTTTTGGTGTCCATTGGTTGTGTAAAGAGGTGTTGTAGAATATTTCACAAATTCTAAATTTTTAACTTATATTAACATAACCCTTCATTTCCCTAGATTTTCAGTTAATTTTTCTTTCACTTTCTTTTTTTTAATGTATAATATGGTAAGTAATGCAGTTCCTTCTTCAAAATTCTAGTTAAATGTCTTTTAGGTAGATTTCGTAAGAAATACTACCTATTACATTCTCACCTAAGTTGGAAATTTTGAAAAATTTTTGCAGATCTACGCCGATCATGACTCCCAAAACCCAAAACCACCCTCAGTTCAAAACTTTATATATCTACCTATCTATCTATCTATCTATCTATCTATCTATGTCACTTTTTTCTGACCACGATAACTGGAAAAATTCTGCATAAATCTCTTCCAAACTGATACATAAAATCAAGGGTCATAAAATCTCGGTCAAGTTCGTTAATGGGCAAAATCGAACCAAGGGGGGGAGGGTGGGGGGGCTTTTTGTGAAAACAGAAAAAAACCCATAATTTCTTAATTATTATACGTATCGAATCCATTTAAAGTTATTAATACTTCTAGGAGAAGGGCCGAAAATTTATGTATGACAGATTTTTGATATAATTAAAAATGGCTCCAAGGGGGGGGGGAAGGGGGGTTTTAGAAGAAAAAAAATCATAGCTTCGTCAATTCACAAGATATCAAATCCGCGTAAATTTATTATTAATCCTCTTAATATTATCTAAAACTTTTATATTGACAAGTTTTTTATAGGACCAACCGTTATAGCAAAAAAAAATTAAAAACAAAAAAAAATCCCTGCCGGATCCGCCTGCAAACAAGCTATTTTTCGAAGTAGGCGGTTCCAACTCCCGCATCTTTTCGAAACTGATACATAAAATCAAGGGGCATAAAATCTCGGTCAAGTTCGTTAATGGGCAAAATTGAACCAAGGGGGGGATGGGGGGGGGCTTTTTGTGAAAACAGAAAAAAAACATAATTTCTTAATTATGATACGTATCGAATCCGTTTGACGTTATTATTACTTCTAGGAGAAGGGCCGAAAATTTATGTATGACAGATTTTTGATATAATTAAAAACTGCCTTAAGCGGGGGAAGGGGGGGGGGGGTTAGAAGAAAAAAAATCATAGCTTCGTCAATTCACAAGATATCAAATCCGCGTAAATTTATTATTAATCCTCTTAATATTATCTAAAACTTTTATATTGACAAGTTTTTTATAGGACCAACCGTTATAGCAAAAAAAAATTAAAAACAAAAAAAAATCCCTGCCGGATCCGCCTGCAAACAAGCTATTTTTCGAAGTAGGCGGTTCCAACTCCCGCACCTGTTCGAAACTGATACATAAAATCAAGAGGCATAAAATCTCGGTCAAGTTCGTTAATGTGCAAAATCGAACCAGGGGGGGGGGGCTTTTTGTGGAAACAGAAAAAAACCATAATTTCTTAATTATGATACGTATGGAATCCGTTTGAAGTTATTATTACTTCTAGGAGAAGGGCCGAAAATTTATGTATGACAGATTTTTGATATAATTAAAAATTGCCTTAAGAGGGGGGGGGGGGGGGGGGTTAGAAGAAAAAAATGCATAACTTCGTCAATTCCCAAGATTTCAAATCCGCTTAAATTTATTATAAATCTTCTTAATATTATCTAAAACTTTTATATTGACAAGTTTTTTATAGGACCAACCGTTATACCAAAAAAAAAAAAATTAAAAACAAAAAAATCCCTGCCGGATCCGCCTGCAAACAAATTAGGTTTCGAAGTAGGCGGTTCAAACTGCCGCATCATCGTAAAAAAGGTCATTTCTTCCGCAATTCCTGACAAACAGGCGCCCCACGGTCTGCGTCTTCGAAATCTACCTGTGCCTGTAGGCCGAGCCGTCAGGGATTTTTTTTTTCCCTTTTCTAATTATCACCCCAAATGTTTGTTGTTGTAACCTTGTTGTCCACCACACTCATTCCAGGAATAATCCCCGAAAGTTTAACCTTGTAGGACATATGCAGACAAGCGGTCAACCTTCCCCCATTATATTCGGTCAAAAAGGACCATTAGACGACCCGTTTCTTCAAAGTTTTTCCTGTTACCATGTGGTTATCGCATAGTAACAGAAGCGAAAAGCTCCCGTTCCCCTTAATTTTATAATGGGTAGGCCCCATATAGGTTCGAGGAGTAAAGGTGAGGCGGAAAGGTCAATTAGTAAGTAGAAAACAGCGAATGATGTAGGTGCGGTCAAAAAATTCGGTACGGGCGAGGGGGTCCATTTTTGGCGGGAAGATGCTACCCCTGAGCTCCGAGAAGAGGGATCGTGTATAGTAGTTGGTATGACACCTAGCTGAGAAGAACTCGAGATTGAAAAATCTGTCATAAATATACTCTAGAATGGGACGAGGTGGTTATAATAGCAAGTTTGAAAACCTTCAGAAAAGTGTCTAAAGGCTGAGAGAATTGAACCATCAGTAAACAGATGATCTGTTATGAAAAACTCTCGAAACTTGGAGCCTGGAGTTAGTTTTTGAAAGGCGGAGTCATACATCTAGCATTCGAAAGAGCATGACCAAAAAAGTGTATGAAAAAGTTAATCTCTGTGGGATAGGCGGTTGTTCTCATCGACTTAGGAATTTTCGAAAAATGATATCGGCCAGAAGATGACCTGAAACAATGAAAACTTAGTCACCTTACCCATCCTGAGTGAAGTCTAAGCTCCAAAACTGCCAACTGGGTGTCTGACCAAAATTACAGTGAAAAGACTGGTAATAGAAAATTTTAAATGTATAAAAAGGTGATTTGTCTTCTAAAGGTGTGAGTACATTATCCATTTCTATATGTTTATAATTATGAATTTTACCTGTCATATATGTATATAAGCCTTTTTGTTTCAAAAACTGTTTTAAATGATTACAGTATAAGAAATTACAGTGTCTATGTTAAATAGGGTTTTCGGATAATTGTTGTCTTCCTCTTGAATATTAATGAATTAAAAATAAACAGTAAAAAAAAAAAAAAAAAAATGTTTCTTCTTTTTCGTGTTGAGATATTTCTCTTTCTCTCATTATCCTAAACAAACTTTCATGTATAGTATCAACATCAATATTAACTAGTTTGTTCAAATAAACAAACCTTCAGATAAGTGTTTACAGTAAGTTCTGCAATAATAATTCTACGTTCGAGTATATTGGCATCGAATAAAAATGTGTGATTTGAATTTAGAATTCTGTTATTGTTTTATTCAAATATGTCTATAAATATTATTTAATGTGTAATTCTTTCTACACTTTAAGTTTAAAATCTATAAATTAATAATAAATTAACCCCCCCTTTCCTTTTTATTAGCTTTGTTGCCCTTGTATTTTTTATTCTGTGTAAAAAATCCCTTTCATTGGTATTTTAAATTGATAACAGAATTCAGATGGAGTGAAATTCAATTACACATGTTTTCTTTAAAAATATTAATTCTGTAAGAAATATATGTATGAGAAATATAATTTTAAATTAATGTGGAGTTAAAATGGAACATTGTGGAATGAGTAGATCTAATCTAAATGTCTAAATAGAAATAGGACATAATAACTAGACAAATGATTGTAAATTTTAATGGATTGAAGTTTATTGATGCACTTAAAATAATTTGTTTATTCTGATTTAAGTTAATTGTTAAATTTTTTTTAAGTTGTAAAGAGAGTTAGTAAATTTGAGAAGTTTTGAGAAGATCCTATTAAGTGAAATATTTTTGGAGATAATCATAAGTATGTCCTATCATCTTGGACCATAGTTTTCAAATAATTTACTGAATACTCTTTGTACTCAACTATACGATATCATTGGTCCCTAAATTTTGAAAATATAAGTGCATTCATAAAGTAATATCATTTTGGTTCTAATTTACAAAATTCCTGTGTTTTATCCTCTCAAATATGAGAGTTTGTTTTTCTTCGGTTATTCTAAATTAGTTTAATTTTTAATTTAGTTCTTGTATTATTTATGAATGCTTTATGTTTTTGAGATTTAGAAGTATTGGGTGTTTTTCCTTTATTTTTTTGGTTGTGAAAGATATGAGAATATTGTTACCTCCTTTGTTTTTATTTAAAAGTAAAAGTTAAAAGTAAATGAATTTATTTTGTCATTCCTCCCTTTTTTCTTATATTTTGAATTGTGTGTGTTAACTTGTACTAAATTTTGGTGCCCCTTCTTAAATCTTATTACCTGGTGTGTGTAATATATTTATGGTAACAATATTCAGTTGGTGGTATGTCTTTCTCACCTGGTGTAATGTTAAATTTAAATTCTTAAATAATTCAGTTGAAATTAGATGTGATGGAGTAATAGAATTTAAGGTTATAGGAATTAGTTGCATTAAAATTAATTCTAAAAAAACAAAACACCCAATAGAGGGAAACGGGGGGCTAACCTCCCCCCCCCCTGAAATTAGATAAATGGGGTTTTTATGCAAAAGTATCCGATTTTCTTCAATTTTTGTATATAGGTTCATTGTGATAAGGCGCTTCCCTGATTAGTTTGGGGGGTTCACTGGTTAAGTATAAAGGGGGGAACGGGGGGTAACCCCCTTTAATTTAGATAAATGGGTTTTTCATGCAGAATTTTCCGATTTCCTCTAAATTTTGTATATAGGTTCATCGTGGTAAGGAGCTTTCCTGATTAGTTTTGGGGGTCCATTGGTTGTGTAAAGAGGTGAAACGGGGAGCTAACCCCCCCCCCCCCCCCTCAGTTTAGATAAATGGGGTTTTCATGCAGAATTATCCGATTTTCTTCAATTTTTGTATATAGTTTCATTGTGATAAGGCGCTTCCCTGATTAGTTTGGGGGTTCACTGGTTAAGTATAAAGGAGGGAAACGGGGGGTAACCCCCCCCCTTAATTTAGATAAATGGGTTTTTCATGCAGAATTTTCCAATTTCCTCTAAATTTTGTATATAGGTTCATCGTTGTAAGTAGCTTTCCTGATTAGTTTTGGGGATCCATTGGTTGTGTAAAGAGGTGAAACGGGGAGCTAACCCCCACCCTCAGTTTAGATTAATGGGGTTTTCATGCAGAATTATCCGATTTTCTTCAATTTTTGTATATTGGTTCATTGTGATAAGGCGCTTCCCTGATTAGTTTGGGGGTTCACTGGTTAAGTATAAAGGAGGGAAACGGGGGGTAAACCCCCACCCCCCCCTTAATTTAGATAAATGGGTTTTTCATGCAGAATTTACCGATTTCCTCTAAATTTTGTATATAGGTTCATCGTGGTAAGGAGCTTTCCTGATTAGTTTTGGAGGTCCATTGGTTGTGTAAAGAGGTGAAACGGGGAGCTAACCCCCCCCCCCCCCTCAGATTAGGTAAATGGGGTTTTCATGCAGAATTATCCGATTTTCTTCAAATTTTGTATATAGGTTCATTGTGGTAAGGCACTACCCTGATTAGTTTGGGGCTTCACTGGTTAAGTATAAAGAGGGGAAATGGGGGGTAACCCCCCCTTAATTTAGATAAATGGGTTTTTCATGCAGAATTTTCCGATTTCCTCTAAATTTTGTATATAGGTTCATCGTGGTAAGGAGCTTTCCTGATTAGTTTTGGGGGTCCATTGGTTGTGTAAAGAGGGGAAACGGGGGGTAACCCCCCTCAGTTTAGATAAATGGGGTTTTCATGCAGAATTATCCGATTTTCTTCAAATTTTGTATATAGGTCCATTGTGGTAAGGCACTTCCCTGATTAGTTTGGGGGGCTCACTGGTTAAGTATAAAGGGGGGTAACCCCCCCTTAATTTAGATAAATGGGCTTTTCATGCAGAATTTTCAGATTTCCTTTAAATTTTGTATATAGGTTCATTGTGGTAAGGAGCTTTTCTGATTAGTTTTGGGGGTCCATTGGTTAAGTATAAAGAGGAGAAACGGGGGGGGCTAACCCTCCTCAAATTAGATAAATGGGTTTTTCATGCAGGATTATCCAATTTTCTTCAAATTTTGTATATAGGTTCCTTGTGGTAAGGCACTTCCCTGATTAGTTTTTAGGGGTGCATTGGTTAAGTATAAAGAGGGATACGGGGGTCTAATCCCCCCTTAATTTAGATAAATGGATTTTTCATGCAGAAGTATTCGATTTGCTTCAAATTTTGTATAATTGTTCATTGTAATAAGGCGCTTTCCTGAATAGTTTTGGGGGTCCATTGGTTAAGTATAAAGAGGAGAAACGGGGGGGCTAACCCTCCTCAAATTAGATAAATGGGTTTTTCATGCAGGATTATCCAATTCTCTTCAAATTTTGTATATAGGTTCCTTGTGGTAAGGCACTTCCCTGATTAGTTTTTAGGAGTGCATTGGTTAAGTATAAAGAGGGATACGGGGGTCTAATCCCCCCTTAATTTAGATAAATGGATTTTTCATGCAGAATTATTCGATTTGCTTCAAATTTTGTATAATTGTTCATTGTAATAAGGCGCTTTCCTGAATAGTTTTAGGGGTCCATTGGTTAATTATAAGGGGGGATGATCCCCCCTTAATATATTGCCGATTTCTTTATTTTTCGAGGGGCTTATTTCAAATTCTGTGAAATAAGAGTATAATATATAATTAGTGTGAATAGCCTGTGAGCTCAATGCCCTCAGTTTAACTGGGCAGTTTTTCTTTTTATTAACACTTTCCAACCTAGTTGAAAAGTGTTTATGAATTCGGTTTGTCTGGCCGTCTCGCCATCTGCCGTTTGCTGTCTGCCCGTGCTCTAACTCCCGTAAATATGCTCGGATTGCCCTGAAATTTTGTATGTTATTGTCGTTTACAATAGCATGTTCCCTATTTCAACTGAAGTGTGTAGCACTTATAGTTTTTTTTTCAGTGACAGTCAAAAGTATTCCGATACATTACAGTCAATGGGAAATAATCGCTTCAAATGCATTTTGATGACGCTACGTCATTAAAACATAATGAAATTGATATATAATTATGAAGCGCATTAAAACAAACTTTTAGTATAATATGGGGTGCAAAGCATTTATTATTAATAAATTGCTCTCTTGTGTGCATCGCGTTTATTTAGAGGGACACACAAAAGGTATTGGTTACAGTACATGTGTGATAAGTGCGTTTTTAACTCTGGTTTGCGTTTTTAAATTTAACTAAATTTTTTCATAGTACGTGTGTGTTTATAAACTCGGTTGATCATATACAGGGCTACATAAGAGAATTCGTAAGTATTACAGACTATGGGACTATAGGAGTGAATTGCTGAGGGTAGTTTTTAGTTGTGTTTACGCATTTTCCTGTTGAGCTATATTTAGTACACTAATAGAAGTTTGTGGAATATAAATAAATTTATATACAGGGCTAGGCAAAGTAAAAGATACATTGTCGTTTACGGTTGGTAATTGCTGCGAGTGATTTTTAAGTTGTCTTTTAGCGTAATATGTGGTGTGTAAAAAGTCTTCAGATAATATACAGGGCTGTACAAAAAATTTCGAATGCATTTCCATCGATTGGCGAATATTGCTAAATGTGAGTATTCTAACTGAACAAAATTTTATCATACTATATATCCACATCTATCGACCCTATACAGGGCTGCACAAAATAATTCGACGACTTTTTTGACACTGGAAGGTAATTTCGAAACCTTTATTTTTCCATGTGTTATATGTTTTCTAAACTGGTTCCTTACATATCTTTCTTCACCTTATTTAACGGTGAAGTTTCGTTACAGTTTTTTGGCTTTGTTGGAAAGTGTTTCATAATCTATGTTTGACGCATCATTTTTCGTTCTTGTTTACATTAATTTTGAATTAGC
Source organism: Maratus michaelseni (assembly GCA_963931845.1). NCBI lineage: Eukaryota > Metazoa > Arthropoda > Arachnida > Araneae > Salticidae > Maratus > Maratus michaelseni. Next base: position 100,025,962 of record OZ007597.1, on the reverse strand, counting down.
AACAATTTTAATTAAACAACATGTTTTAACGATATGTCTCAAAAACCTGTTCAAAAACATGTCGTATGATATCTCGAAAATCGCTGTACATTTTCTATTAATATAGAAAAAGGAATGTTGACATCCGAAATAATAAATATAATAATTAGTTCTTATAAAAATTTAAAATGTGGCGTTTACATAATGATGGAGATTTTCTTATAGGTACAATTTAAAACATTCCAAAATAAAAATCGGAAGTTAAAGGGAAAAAAAAAACAATATCACATATTCTCTAGACCAAGACAAAAAACTCAAAAACATAAAATTTAATTAATATTCATTCCCATTTCTAAAATTGTTTAAAAAAGTTTTCATTTCAAAAAATTAATAATGAAAACATATCTAATTTTCTACGCTGTCAGCTACATAAAACGATACGAGCAACAAAAGTCAACAAGTTCTTATTTTTGAACATTTTCTACGCTTCTGAGTTCATTTATCACAAGCTGTTTCAAGACATATAACATATTGGATCCAACAGCTTTTAATGGAAAATACTCCAGTATTTTTAACTTGTCGTACAACCATTAATAATGATATTGTCATCATATAAAATAAAGTTTATATAATATATATGGGATGCTTACAGAAATATTTATAAAAATGGGAAAGTATAAATTTTGTAATGACACACATGAAATATTAATTTTCTATTGCAATAATGTGTAATATATATATATATATGAAAGGATATAAATAAACCCTTTTTAAAATGCAAAATTTAAATTTAAAATCCCAAAACATTTTTTTCTAACTTATAAATCTAATGCTTAAATCTAATATGCCCCTGTGATCTTTGTTTCTCAGCCTCACAAATATTACTTTCATCTATCAATTTCGTCATCTCTTTAAGTTTTAAAAGTGATCAGTTTGCATTTCTTGCAGCAGTCTGTTGGGTGCGGCTCCCAGGCCCGGCCAAGCCTTGGTGTCGGCATAAGACCCCAGACATCAGTCAAAAGCTAATTGACCAATTAAAATAAATGATCCTCCCAATTTGACTCTTTCTCCCTCTGCTGGAAAATATCCTAAATTCTGATTAAAACCACATGCAAGGACGAAGAAGACGGATTTTTGGCACATTTGAGCGGTCAGCCAAACCCTCGGCCATGTAGTTCTCAAAACAACGTAAATGGCTCGCGGGACCTCCGATTGAACGCGCGAATATGACTGTAAGAAGGAAGGCTTCAATAAACGAGTTAGATCCGCAAGAGAGGTCCCGAGTCAAACTTATTTATGTGTCTCCAACTTATTTCTCCCAAGTCGTCCCCGGATAATTCGTTACATATATACATTTAAAGCATTTATTAATTGATATCCTGTATATTTTTATAATAATTCCTATTTTGAAACTTTATTACCTTTCCAACTCTTTGTTGAAAATATTGTTACTAACAAAAATTTAAAGGTTAGTTTTTAATCATTTAAAAGTTATTGAAAACTTATAATGGGTAACACAGGAAATCCTTTAAGTTACACGAAAACCAAAATTAGTTTTAGCAATATGAATGTATGTGGATTTGAATACCAAAGGACCAGGGTCCATACACGGCGTTTTTGGCCCAAAAGAGTTTGATGCTTATATTTATGTAAGTGTTAGGGTAGGTCACATAAATTATAACTATAAAGTAGACAAGTTGAAAAGTTTAATAACAACATGATATTACATGACATAAAGTAGACATGGCATTAAATATTTTAAGATATTCGAATATTAATTAAACATTATTGGATGAACAAAACCTGTAAATATGATCAAAACTATATATCTCTTTTAAATGCTAAAAGGTGTAAATTAACAACATAATACAAATTAAAACAACTTTTATTAGGTTGTTTGACATGTTTCGACTCACTCCAAGTAATTTTCAAAAACAAATGAGAATATTCCACAATTGCAAGGGCTTTGAAGTTATTTAAAATGCTATCATTTAATTTTTATGTACTTTTTAAAAAATTACGCACGTTATCTTTTATTTTTACTTGGTTGTTTATTTTCATATATGTAACTATGGAGTAACTCGTGCTACAATTTCGGTAAGTTGAAAGATGCCGCATCGTTACATACTGTATTTTTGCGTGTTGGTATCTCTATGGTTTCTCTTATTATGGATGGATAGTATAGACTGGAGGGAAAAATTATTTTACTGTTATTGAAATTTATTTGGATGGTTTCTTCTTGATATAATCTGGCCAGGGCTGTGCTTTTTCTATTATACTTAATATCAGCCCTGGCCAGATTATATCAAGAAGAAACCATCCAAATGAATTTCAATGAAAGTAAAATAACTTCCCCCCCCCCAGTTTTTACTATCCATCCATCATAAGAGAAACCATAGAGATACTAACACGCAAAAATACAGTATGTAACGATGCGGCATCTTTCAACTTACCGAAATTGTGGCTCGAGTTACTCCATGGTTACCGATATGAAAATAAACAACCAAGTAAAAATAAAAGATAACGTGCGTAATATTTAAAAAGTACATAAAAATTAAATGATAGCATTTTGAATAATAACTTCAAAGTCTGTGCAATTATGGAATATTCTCATTTGTTTTTGAAAATGACTCGGAGTGAGTCGAAACATGTCAAACAACCTAATAAAATTTTTTTAATTTGTATTATGTTGTTAATTTACACCTTTTAGCATTTAAAATAAATATATTATGACAAGGTGTTATAATTTAATATATTGCTATGATCAAAATTAATTAATCAAACTCTTATGTGACAGATTGCTCACTTTCTGACCAATGGGAGTTAGCAGCATCCGGAACATAATCCTTGTAGTCAGAAGTGTGAGGCTTTTTTTGTGCCACGTGCCGCTGGTATCCCAAATACTACAAAACGGCTGCAATATATGCACAACAGCCCACTACACAGGCTCCTACTTTACACTGACAATATCAAGAATTTATTGGTGACGAATAAGAGTTTTTGTACTGAATCCATGCGTTATATATCTTCGAAGACGTATGTCTCGATTGCAGAATGAAGTCGAATGACTTTGTAATGTTATTATCCGTGTTCAGCTGCAATCGAGACATACGTCTTCGAAGATATATAGCGCATGGATTCAGTACAAAAACTCTTATTCGTCACCAATAAATTCTTGATATTGTCAGTGTAAAATAGGAGCCTGTGTAGTGGGCTGTTGTGCACATATTGCAGCCGTTTTGTAGTATTTGGTATACCAAAGGCACGTGGCACAAGAAAAGCCTCACACTTCAAAGTCACGACTTCGTATATTTACTATTTCGTTTGAAGTTCTTCTCTATTCTATGTTCATGCTTATTAGCAATCGTTGCGTTCATTTTAACACGTTTTAACATGTCACTGCATCCTAAAGTCTCTTACAGTAACGTGAAGGAATGCAGTTACTTAACTCTCTTTTTTTAATGTTTTACTTAGAGCGCAGCTTTGCAGCACTTTTATTTTTACATATGTTGTATATGTTGATGTGTTTTATAATATATGCAAAGGAGAAAGTGTTGAACTATTGCGCTCATATAAATAACTGAGGTAGAATTAGGAGAAATTGTGTATTTTTCATCAAAACTACGAATAATACCAACTTTGAGCTTGTGTAAGCCATATAGATCCACACAAAATGCAAAAACTATTGTTGAAATCGTACAGGATAAATCTTCTAATATTAAAAAGTGAAATAATTAAGTCAGTATAGCAAAATATAATTTTAATCTTATTTCATGGGCCAAAAACACGGTTTATGGGCCCTGAACCGTTAAGTTTAATAATATAGTACAGAGTGATTACAAACGAATATCCCAACTTTGAAGGGCTTTACTAACAAAAGTATAAACGATACACGCATTTGTGAAAATATATAAATAATAAAAAGATTGTGAAATTACTAATAGCAAAAATGCATAAATGTTCAATGTGAACACCAGCAGAAACACGAACGACATCCATTTTCTTGGAGATTTCGTCCCACACGATTTTCAGCATGTCGCGTGTTACAGTTGCAATAGGTGCAGTTATTCACGGTTGAACGCGACTAACAGATTCCGTTTTAGCAAATTCGATTACACAGAACGCCTTTTGTTGTGCTGTTTTGACTGAATGAACTCGCAACGGAACATGCCAGTTCACTTTCAACCCGCAGCTCATTGCGCCATCTCTCGCCAAAAAAACGAACCTTTACAATTATGAAACGTCATAACTTCTCTCTCACTTCGATGTGTGAAATGGAACACTATATTTTATTGTTCAGAAAATACAGTCCCTCAAAGTTGGGATATTCATTTGTAATCACCTGCAAAATAAGTTCTTTTAAAAGTTTTAAATGCGCCACAATAGTGACAACGAGCATTTTCTCTCAATACAAATAATCATCAAAAAAGCCTTTACAAAATAAAAACAAAATATACAATTAATTCAACATGAATTCTTTAAGTCTAGACAAAAAACCTCTAAAACGTAATACACATATAATGGCACTACCCATCCATAAAAGCATTAATGAAAGCATTTTCTAATTATTTTCGCTGTCAGAAAAATTAAACGACATAAGAGCAAAAAGTCAATAAGTTTTTCTCATCGTACATCTTCAAAATTCCCGAGTTCAATAATCTCCCGACATGTTTTGCGTTAGATCCAACAACTTGCAATGAAAGCAACTGCAGTATTTTTAATATATTACAAAAACCTAATAAATGATATGTCATTATTATTGAAGCAAAATCTGTAGTTTAAAAGATGTAGTTGTTGGAAAAAAATGTCAGTATTGATATCAAAAAATAAAATTTGGGAAGACGAATATGTAATAGGAATTTTCTATTATAAAAAGGTGTTAAAAAATAGATTTGTTTCCAGTATCTATTACTTAAATGATCTTTTTATTTAACGCATTATGTTTTTAAGTTTTTTAACATTAATAACTTTTTCTTGATAATTTTTCTAACAATCCAATTTAAAAGTTATTTAAAAAATATTTGAAAGTTAACAAAATATGTTGTTTGTGGGTGACAATATACAAATATGCAATTGGTCTATTGGTCTTGATGAATAAAGTTAATTATAGTAATATTTTGCACCCGTGCGTGACTTTCGCATTGCAATCTTTAAAGTTATTTGCAAATACTTTTTTTAAATTAATTTTTAATTAACAGCACTTTTAATCAAACATGTTTTAACGAGATGTAAGTGCACCATGTTAAAATCCTGTTCGAAAACATGTAGCATCATACCTCCTGTATCACTGTGCATTTTGTATGTGTATAGAAAAAGGGATGTTAACATGAGAAATAATAAATGTAATAATTAGCTCTTATAAAAGTTCAAACTGTCGCGCCGTAATAACAGTGGGTGTTTTTTTATAGTCATGGCTTAATTTCTAACCAAAAAAAGTGACGGAGCCCTAATATCATGCAGTAATAACAACCGCAGTGAACACCTGTCCCTTCCACCCGCATATTTATATTTAATACAATATTTGCAAAATTTAAAGCGATTTCGTCTTCAGCAATATAAAAATTTTAATTTATATTAACTATATCTATATGCATCTATATATAATAAAATCTAATAAATGAACTAAGCATAAATATTAAAATCAGGAGTGGGGTATTTTCAGAAAATCGTACTTGCCAAGAACCTCTTTATATCAACTAGTAAAACACAACACACAGCGCTGTTGCGGTGGACTCCCGATCGCAGTATTTATGAGCTCCGGTGAATTCGAAACAATATTTAAATAAATTTATATTTAATACTTTGGAAATTTTTCCATAGAAAATTTCATAGCCAACATAGTAAATAAGTAATCGTATCCAAGAGTATCGTTCCCAAGTGGTTCAGTTGGTAGAACGTCAATGCGCTATACTGATGACCCGGGTTCGAGTCCCGGCTTGGGTACTTTTTCACTATGTTGGCTATACGCCTATTAAGCAATTAAAATTTGAATATTTAAATATTCACTGAACACAAAGAAGTACCTCCGGCGTAAATTAAGCACTGCTTATAATAACAAAAAATAAAAAAAAACTTCGAAAACTAGTCGTTAGGGCCGTAATACTTACCCATCATGGATATGCCTAATATGAAAATAAAACATGTGTAAACTACTTATAAAATGCATTGCAATTCGAATAAAATCTTGGCTTGATGACGTCATAAACTTTAAATGCTCTATTACTGAATTGTGTAAAAGAAACATCCTTATAACTCCAAAAATGATAATAATATTCCCTAACGGTTTACTGCATCGAATTAAGCGTCTTATTTTGAATTGAAATTTGAATGAAATACAGGGACATGAAAAATCGAAGAGTGTGGGAAATAGGATTACAAATATCTCGGCAACTCATTATCCGATCAACTTTATTTTTTATGCCAAATTTATGTTTCTTTATTGTATATTCACTCCTTAAAATAAACAATTTCGAAAGTTTTATATATATTTTATCAGAACGAATATTTCGAGAGTCCGAAAAAAATAGTTCTGGATAATCGAGGTTACTGAAATTCAATAAGCTTCTTCCCATTATTACATCCTAAGTACGAACCAAATTTCAAGTCTCTATCTCAATTTGTTTGGGAGATAGAGTGTTTACAGACACACAGACAGACGGATGGCAATTTTTTTTTTTCTAAAAATATGTTTTTCGGAATCTCCAGTGTCTGAAACGTGTAAATACGTCAAAAATTTTTTTTCGATTTTCAAAACTATTACAAGACTTACCCTATACTACGTATGATGGGTAAGTAATAAAAATGAAAAAAAAATATCAACATAAATTCCCTAGAACCAGACAAAAACCCAAAAACATAAAATATAAAAAATAATTATAAATAATAATAATAATAAAATATAAAAAATTCCTGAACTCATTTGTAATTGTTTTTATTTTTAAATTAATGAAACACTTTCTAATTTTTTTTTTGCTGTCAGCTAAATTAAGCGATACGCGAACCAAAAGTCCATAAATTCTTTAAATTTGGGGGGGGGGGGGCTTTTTTTTTCTATGTTGGGCACAACAACTTTTACTGAAAAGATTCCAGTACTTTTAAGCTTTCGTAGGAACTATTATTAATGATATGTCATCATTGAAAAAAGGTTTGTGTAATATCTATGGGATGCCTAAAGAGATGTCTACAAAAATATGAAAGCGAGAGAAACTGTAGAGACACACATGTAATTTTCATTTTCTGTTGCAATGTGTTAAAAAGGAAATATTTTTCAAGTATTTATTATATAATACTCTTTATATTTTTTTGTCATGATTCATGTTTTTAAATTTTATATTTTTTCAAACTTTTTGTTGAAAATACTACTAGTAATATAAATTGATGTGTTACTTTTAAACCATAAAAAAATTAAAAAAAAAACAATTAATGGGTAGCACAGAAAAGGATATCGTTAAATTCAACATGGTGATCTTGCTTTGCGTATGATTACTTCCATGGTTTTAATTTTTTATGACTCACGATGAACGAATCTTTTGTGTTTATTTACTTTAATGGATTGAGATATTGGGCTGTCAACCTAATTTCAACTGAAGTTATCTCAGAATCTACACGTATTTGAATGTGACTCATCTGTCAAAAAAAATTTTTTTGTACGATCTTTCTAAAAATGTAACTTTTATGTCAATTTTATTCGAAAAAATAATTTTGAATAAAAATGGCCACCTGGCATATGAAAAAAGAAGTGGCCAGTCCGTATTTTTTTTATTCTTATTCACGTGACTTGCGTTTTTATTGTATAGATGACGTATGATAGGATTTAATAGAATGAAAAAAACTTTTATTAATACCCTTTTAAGTTTTGATTCGATTTTCATAAAATTTGAAATGATTCGACAAAATTCTGCAACGATTACATATATTAAATTTCAAACTATTCGGTTGGATAGTTTTTGCGCTGTTATATGCGTACGGACGAACGGACCTGACGACGACTATACACTCAGAAAAAAAAAACCGATTAAAACTACAAAACATATTTTTTGAGTACATTTTGTTGTTTTAGCAAAATTGGAGTAAAACTGAACCATTTTACTTCAATTAACAAAACATTTTTGCTGACGATGCAAAAAATTTTTTTTGGAATTGCAAAAAAAAAAAAAAAAAATTATTGACCCATATTTAAACAAAAATGTTGTTTAAATATAGGTGAATGGAAATTTTGTTTGAATAAAAAAAAAAAATTTTTTTTGTTGAAAACCACTTTTTTTGGCAATTCAAAAAAAAAAAAAATTTGTATCGTCAGCAAAAATGTTTTGTTAATTCAAGTAAAATGGTTCAATTTTACTCCAATTTTGCTAAAACAACCAAAATGTACTCAACAAAAATGTTTCGTAGTTTTTATCAATTCCTTTTTCTGAGTGTAGGTGCTACGTATTTACATAATGACGAATGCACCTAAAAAAAGGAAGAGAAGTAGCGTTATAATTCGCAGAACGTCCTTTATAATTGCATGTAGTTTATTAAAAAAAAAAAAAAAAAAAAAAAAAAGCTACTCATTTTTAAAAACGTATTAATGAAAACACTTTCTAATTTTTTTTTCACTGACCGTTAAATAAAGCGATATAGGAGCCAAAAGTCAATAAATTTTTATCTTCGAACATGTTCTACATATCCGGGTTAATTTATGTACCGCCGTTTTACGACATGTTCCATGTTGGATCTTACAAATTTATAGAAACAACTCTGGCATTGTTAAATTATTTTAGAACCACAAATGGTTTATCATTATTAATGAATTCAATTAGGCAGTTTGGAGATCGGATTATTTGAAAAAATATCAGTAATGAAATGAAAGTGAAAATTTCTCCAGACGCAAATACTATATAGATTTTTATGTTGTTGTCGTTGTTTAAAAATAGAAATTTTCAGAAGGTACTGAACACGATTTGATAGCTTTTAAGAAATGTCTATCCTTGAGTCCTTGTGCGTATGTTTATCTGCACTCAGAAAAAGGAATTGATTAAAATTACAAAACATTTTTGTTGAGTACATTTTGGTTGTTTTAGCAAAATTGGGGTAAAATTGAACCATTTTACTTCAATTAACAAAACATTTTTGCTGACGATACAAATTTTTTTTTTTAGAAATGCAAAAAAAAGTGGTTTTCAACAAAAAAAATTTTTTTGTTGATTCAAACAAAATTTCCATTGACCTATATTTAAACAAAATTTTTGTTTAAATATGGGTCAATAAAAATTTTGTTTGAATCAACAAAAAATTTTTTTTGTGCAATTCCAAAAAAAACTTTTGTATCGTCAGCAAAAATGTTTTGTTAATTGATGTAAAATGGTTCAATTTTACTCCAATTTTGCTAAAACAACAAAATGTACTCAAAAAATATGTTTTGTAGTTTTAATCAGTTTCTTTTTCTGAGTGTGTATGTATGTTTCTGACACACATTTTGTAGGCGCTCTGTCTCAAGAACTAATGCACGGGATTTAATCAAACTTTAAATTCAATTAGACATTGACATAAATTGGTGTTGATTAAGTTTTGGTGTAAATCACTTAACAGGTGGTTCTGCTATGCTGCATTTTTGACGATTTCTGCGGTAGCTATAGCTCCAAAACTAAAGCACGGAATTTCATCAAATTTCAGATTCGGTTACACATTAATATAAATTTGTGCTGATTCGATTTTGATGTCAATCGCCCAACAGGTGCTGCTTCTGTGCTGCCTTTTTCACGATTACCGCGTTAGCTATATCTCAAGAACTAATGCACGGAATTTCATCAAACTTTATATTCTGTCTTAACTTGACATAAACAGACGCTGATTATGTTTGGGTGTAAATCGCCCAACAGGTGCTGCTTTATGTTGTGTTTATCCTGATTACCGTGATTGCTATACCTTAGGAACTAATGCACGGAATTTCACGAAACTTCATATTCTGTTAGACTTTGACATAAATAGATCCGTATTAGGTTTGTGTGTATACAGCCCAAAAGCTATCGCTGCTATTATCTGCTTTGACGATTTCTGCGATAGCTATATCTAAGGAACGAATAGATTGTCATTTAATTGTGCTTACAGATAATTTGATATACATAGAAGTCAGTTTTATGATGCCACAACAAATTATTTTTCTTGGCTTTGTAGACATGACGATACTTTTTATGCGTGATATAAGTTAAAGTACTTTGCATACATTCTAAATTATGCTGTAACAAATGAATGAATTTTAGAAATTTCCTTTTCATAAAGGCCTTAGCGAGATGGAGAAAGTAACCTTAGTATGAGAGGAAAATTTCCCCCAAATGCTTTTTGACAACTTATTTACTGTTTCATACACAGAACCAATTTGTTCAGTATTTGTACAATTTATCTAATACATACAAACAGAAATAATTGATCTAGTATGTGTAACGAGAATTATTTTTGCAATAGATATATACATAAATAAGCATAATTTCTCACCAGTTTTGTTTTCATAACTGATATACCATTTGACATCAAATTTTACTTTTTGACAGCCTATGCTAACCACGCCTACCGGTTCTTTTCAAATTTCTCGTTTGCATTTCAATATTATTATTATTATTATTATTATTATTATTATTATTATTATTATTATTATTATTGCATAGGATAGCTGAGGTCAATCTCTAACCGGGATCATTTATCATTTTCGAAACCGGTTTCGAAATAGAATGTAACCTCATAAAAAAAAGCTGCAACTAAAATAAATTAAAAAGGCACGGATTGATACCAACCTGAGCTATCCTGAGCCAAAAAATATTTAAAAATATTGGAGTACAAACGAGACATTTCAAAATAACGCTACCATAGTTAAACTTTAGTTTCCGAGTGTTGTGAAGCATGAACCGCGCCAACCCAATTTTAAAAACCACCAAAACCCCTATTAAAACTAAAGGGTAAGTGTGATCGAAGATCGCATAAATGTTTTCGTTTAATATTCCTTTCAAAACACTTTAACCTTCACAAATAGGATCATTTTCTGCAAATATATACCAATTTTCCAATCTCTACTTTAAATAGTTTTAATAATTTGAATACACCATATAATTTCTGAGTGGTGGTTTTGATTAAATATGGAATTAAATTCAGAATAAAATTCTTTTTCATAAATCAGTTTCTTGATAAAATAAAAAGTTACCGATCGATTTTTTCGAAAATTAAATTTTCTAAAATATTTCCGGTTTCGAAATCGAATCCGGTTTCGAATTATATATATATATATATATATATATTTGCGTATACCAATTTTCAAATTCCTACCTGAAATATTTTTAATAATTTGAATATACTTTAAAATTTCTGACTGGCGGTTTTATCTGGCAACCCTGACTGTGATAACCCCTTTTCCGTCTGCCCTCAAATGTCTGCAGGTGTACTTAAATAAAAATGATTCATTTTCGATTGGAAAATTAATACTAATTTTTAAAATTAAAAACGAAAAAAATAATTAACCGATCTTTACGAAATTTGGATTTTGGATTTTTTTTTCTATGTATATATGCGTAGTTTTCATATTGATAAATAAAATAGTTTTCATAATTTCATAAATAATAAAATATGCCACCACTGGTATTATCTCTAGATTTATTACTTTGACTGTGAAAATCTTTATTGAAAGCTAGCGTGGCTGCGAGGTCTAAAACTGCTAAGAATCCGACTTTTTATTTGGATCGTTGCTAACCTCGCCAGGGATACAAAAGCGGTCAGAAATGAAATTTCCAGTTTCTTTTTATTAAAAAGCGTGAAATTTCGGGAAAATTTTAATGAGTTTTTAATTAGTTAAAAGAACATAAGACTTTTTCAAAATTTTATGATTTGTCATGTGACAGGAGGTATTCAGCTATAAGTACGAAAATTTCAAGTCTCTAACTTATACAGTTTCCAAGTACGACCTTTGCGATGGACATACAGAGAAGTGAGACGAATAGGTTTCGTCAGATGAACAAAATCCTAAAAAAGTACTGAATTTTAAGAAATTTTTAATAAAATGAGATTTTTAATGAGGCATAAAGGGTTAAAAACACACCCATCTATTAGAAAATTAGTAAAGCTATTAATTAAAATATTAAGGTATATCCAAAAGCTGAGTACAAACCTCTGTATTACACATTTTGTATCGTTTCCTTTCCCCAATGCAGTAGCGTCCGCCACCTGCAGGCCTGAATAAAGAGACAAAGATAAAATTAGTAAATAATAAAGAAAAAATATAAAACCTGAGAAAATTATCTTATTCCCAAATTTTAGTTAGTTGTCAGAGCGGCTAAGATTAACAAATACTTTTCAATTTAAAAGATATATTTCACACACAACACACACACACACATTTTTCTTAAATAAAATCTGGTGATGACGATGAGGCTTTTAAAAATTTTAATCGACAATCTATTTATAATTTGTTATTTCCCTTTCTATAATCTAACGTTTTTTTTCCATGATACAAAGAGCTAAATCAGTGTTTCCCAACCCTTTTTTTTTTTTTTTGCCATGCCCCCCAAAATCATCTCTAAATCCTTGATGCCACCTTTCCCTCTGCCAGTGACAAATAATTCTTTTTGTATAAAAATTGTATTCTTATTCCCACTAAAAAAGTCGTAAATGCTATTAATTGGATCTAAATAATAATAATGAAAAAAAAAACAGTGCATTCAAGAAAGGAAAAAAAACTAAATGAAAATAAAGTATTTATGACGAAATCATTATAATAATAATAATAGTAATAATATGCAACGATTTAAAAAAGAAAATTAATTTTTTAAATATTGAATAGAAAATTGAGACACATAAATAAAATCTTTTATTGAATATTTTTCTATGATGTTTTTATAATTTTAATTACTGACAGTAAAAAAAAAAGTGCCTAATAAATTAAAAATAGTCTCGAGATGAACAGATAAGAAAGATTCAGATATTCGCTCTAGGATCCCAAAATAAAGATCTCTAAAAAGATGCGTTTTAATTGGTTGATCGAACTTCTGGTCATGTGTCTTTGACTGTTCTGTTTTCCCAGGTGTCAATTTGAAATAAGTGAAGTAAAAAATGTTTTAAACCAGAAAATTTATTTTACAAAATGATTTTTTGATTTCTTTTTATATTAGATTACACTGTTAGAAATCTTCAGCTTTTTCTGCAGACACACGGTTAACCCTTTCTGGCACAGTGGTTCCACTCCGGGCACACCTAATTTTAATTTCAAACTTGCATTCGGCACCAAGAATATTTTAATAAAATTTTGCTTCTATAATGAAAGCTTAGAATAAGGAATTTTTATTTTCTAAAAAATCGTTTGTAAATTCCGGTGTCAATCAGTAATTTCGCATTTTACGAACAGAATTTGTCTGTGCCGGAAAGGGTTAAACGGTTTCTTTACTGTATTATGGAACATTTTCATTGGTCAAATTAAAAGATATTCTATAAAAGCGGTGGAGTGACTATGCAGCAAAAGCTGCAGATTTTTTACAGCGTATCTTTAAAAAGAATTTTTCTAACTGTTTAGGAATTCAAAGAGAGGACCTCTGAATTTCGCCATATTCTCAAATTGCCCCCCTAAAAAGTCTAATTGCCCCCCTGTGGGGCATGCGCCCCCCCCCCCCCCGTTGGGAAACACTGGGCTAAATGCTTTAGGCAAATGACTGCATTATGCTATTTTATTGAAAAATGAAACAGCAACGTTTTGTAATGTTTACTTTAAAAAATTGCAGCGCCCATCAAAATCAAGTAACATTCAAAATGTAATTTTTATTTAACCAATACATTGTGAAGGAGATTTCCTGTTTATTATAAGTAATTTAATATAATTATTATTATGAATCTTTTATACAATTTTTATTATAAATCTTTTATACAATTTTGATTATAAATCTGTGTAGAATAAAATTAGATTTTATTTTCAAAGAAAATATGAAAACAAGTATCGGTTTCCACTAAGTTAATATTTATTAAATAAGGTCAAAAAATTGATCTTCAAAAATCTCAAAATGTCATAGCAGATATAGAGCCATTTAAATGCCAAGTGATCTATTATATCCCGCGACACGTTATAACTACAGCGTTACGTCGAAACTTGTCAAAGTAACTAGTAAATTATTCAATCAATTTTCCTCATCGATTAACTGGTTCACTTTAAGGTGACAAAAACTGCTCCAAAATTAATGGGTATAAGCAACCATATTAAAACGCGTGAATTGAACGGAATATAAATTGATCGTAAATCTATACATCGATATTTAATAGTATTTATTTGCAAAGTAAGTGATTTTCGAAGTACATATAACATTCATTCCATAAACATTTTTCAAAAAATATCGCACTTCCCAGAAACTAAACATGAATAATTCTTGGATTTTCTCATATCTGAAATAGAGCTATTATAATTTCCGAGTGATTTATTATATTCCAAGACACATTGTAACTGCAGTGTTACACCACAACTTGTCAAAGTAACTAGTAAATCATTCAATAGATTTTTTTTATCCTTTAAATGGTTCACTGAAGATGACAAAAACTGCTCCAATATTAAATGAGTATAAGCAAGTGTATCACATTTTAGTCGAACGGAAGTCTATAAATCGATTTTTCAGAATTATTCAACAAAATTTATATTCTCTATTCATACTTATATAATAAACGTATTATGCTCGACAACTTGTAGGGAAAAAAATTACAGGTTCACTAATTTTAAACGAGCTTGTCATTTTGAACTTTTAAAATATTTTTTTTAATACACTTGTGATGGATCGGCTACTCTGATCATGTGAGTAGGCGATGTTTTGAATGACATCGTAAGTTTTTGTCCACTAATTGTCCATGTGCGTAAAAGCAAGGCTACACTAGATTTCGGGCCTGCTCATTCATTATCATGACGTCACAAATGGTGGCTGGTCGCGACGAAAGACATACAGCCATTCGCACAAAACGATGGGCGCGTCGCTTTGTACCAATCACAGGTCGCGGTCAGCCACTATTTGTGACGTCACGAGAATGAATGAGCAAGCCCGGTATCTAGTGTTGTCCTGGTAAAAGTGATCAAGGCTCTCTAACTTTCGACGGATGACTGTGAGAATCTCAGAACTTGTGAGTTTCAGCTTTTTATGCAAATTATTGTAACATGTCAATCAATATTTGGGATATATAAGCTTCGGAAATACGTTTAGAATTCGGAACTTGGAATCATGTCCTCTCTCGATTCGAGTAATTGGAGATCCTGCGCTTGCATCAATAATCTGAAGCTGACGTTTTGGCCTGGACGGACGTACTGAAATCAGCGCCCGACGAGTCTACAGCGCGGAGTTGAATTATTTACTGAAGTCATCCTGACTTGCGGCTGTCGTAAAAAATTGTGAGATCGTTTTTGAATCTTTATATTTAATATACTGGAAGTTTTATTTTTACGGAGTATAGCTTCGGGAAGAAGATTAACTATATTTTTGGAATGAGGAAAATTAGTAGCGGCCTCCTTGATACCAGCCCGGTTAAGTTTCAATAAACATTATTTTTAAACCTTAACTCTGGCCGTTTATACAACTGAGCGGCATGGTTCACTCATACTGACAGCAATGGCCGCCACACACTTTGCATTCAATATAACGACCTCCCCCAATGTGCAGAGAAGTGTAATCAAATGGAATGTTACTAAAATGGTAGTTAAAAAAAAAAATTACGCATTACATTCTGTCATAGATGAACTTGAAGTATTACAACTTCTAAATTGTTTATTATATTCCAAAACACGCTGTAACAACGCTACATGCTAGAGTAACTAGTGAATCGATCGGTCATTTTTCGTAGCCTATTAGCGTGTTTCTTGCAGATGACAAAAACTGATCCAATATTAAGTGGGTATAAACAACTATATTAATTTTTTTTTCTCCAAACAGAAATCTATAAATCGACATCTAATATTTATTTCCAAAACAAGTAATTGTTGAAGTATATTTATCATTTAATCTAAAATCGTAAAAAAAAAAATATATATAACGGCGCACTGCCAAACAATTGAACATAAATAAATTTCATATTTTCTCATAGCAGAAATAGAGCCATTTAATTTACCGAATGATTTATTATACTCCAAGACACGCTGTAACTACAATGTTGCACCGTAACGTGTCAGAAAAACTAGTAAATCATTCAACCCATTTCCCTTATCTACTAAATAGTTCATTGAAGATGACAAAAACTGCTCTAATATTAAGTACAGGGCTTTACAAATTTGATAAAATGTGATAGGCAGTAAAAAATTCTAGTCGACAGTAAAAAAATATATAACCCCCTCCCTCTCCCGTCATTAATTAAAATAAACACAAACATTTATTATGAATTAATCGAGAAAAAATATAATAGCAAGCATAGTTTAGAATTATTAGTTAAATAGTTTAAAATACGAAACTACATTAGTCCTAAACTAGTATTATGTTACATTCTTGAAATTTTAATTAAGCAAAAAAAGTTGAGCATTTTTTAACATTGTAGCCCATTTTAGATGCCACAAAACTGGATTGACAATATTTCTTATTGTTTTATTGACGCCACCCCCATTTTAATCACGTGACAGGCTAGCTATAGCTAGAGCGAAAAGAATGGCGTTTTCTGTGCATGAGATGGAAAATTCCTTTTAAACTCGGTTCTTCCATTAAAAGTACGAGAGAAGGGAAAGTTCATTGCTTGCAGCCCACGAGTAGGGGTGAGAGAAAAAATACTCTTTGTACTCAATTTTTGTACTTAAAAAAATACAGAAAACGCCTGATTAAATAACTTGGTCGCTAGATAGTAAAACTGGTTGTCACTGGCGACCTGTACAGCTGTACTAAAAATTTGTCAGGTAGTCTATAAATTAACTTTTCTCCATTATTAAACAAATTTTATGATCTCTATCCATGGTTATACAACAATGGTTCACAAAAAAGACAAATATTTCTTAATTTATGACGACAATTCTCTTTAATAAAAAGCTATGCGTTGCTGACGACTGGGATTTTCAATAATCGTTGCCACAGATTAATCTCGAAAAATTTAACATTTGAAGTTACTGAAAATATGAATAGCTCGAAAAGTATGTGTCAGAAAATTGTTAGACAAACTTTGTTAGAAAGGTAAAAAATTGTATTTTTCTTGATTACATTTCAAATCTAATGATTATGCCGTTTTTCAAATATTGAATTTCAAAAATTACCAAATTTCACAATGGAGTACCATAGCGAAATCTTCACACGTAAAAAGATAAAGATAACGGACATGTGCCCTGACGTATACTGGCTGTAGCACGAGTCACAAATTATAGTAGCCTTATTATTCTGTTAAAATATAAAAGTGAATTATAATGCCACGGGTACATGATTTTTATTTAATTTTAATATAATCATCTTAGAAACAAGATTTTGGAAAAAACTTTCGAATGGGACTAATAAATTAGCCAATACTGTATATTATTTTGAGTTTAAAAGAGGAAAGGTGGGGGAGCGCTTTATATTATTTAGGTTTCCTCAGGAACTTTTGGTCAGAATTGAAAGTTTAATATATCAAAACGTCAGAAATTAAATCGACATTAAATCGGCGATAACTGTAACGACTGTCCTTCAGTTCGTTTGGATAGATTTTCATTTAAAAATATAAAATCATTCAACATTTATTTTAGGTATTTTTAAGGTTATTTTCACGGGCCCGGGCAACGCCGGGCATGTTAGCTAGTATAATATAACCACGTAGGGAAATATATGGTAGCCTCTTCCGATTTGACCATAATTTGGAAAAGCATTCTTCATCTTTAGAAACCTCAGAAACCAAAATATTTTCGAGATCTAAAGAAGCATTTCTGCTACCACTTATTTTCGGAAACATTTCCGAGTAGTTTTTATAGCGTATTAATCAGTTTTGTGAAAATGGAATATTGGTTTTTAGGATGCTTGCAATTATCAATTAAACATTTTCAGGCGTAACTGAATTTATACATGCAAGAGCAACAAAATAATATTAATGTTAATGCTAATGTTAATGCTGTTAATTTATTATGTTTGTCTATAAAACATGTTTGTTTAACACGAAAATGTTTACTTGATACTCGGAAACGTTTCCTAAAGTCAGTGGTAGCAAAAAAAAAAAAAAAAAAAAAAAAAAAAAAAAACCTTCGAATTTTATAAATGCTTCTTTAAATCTCGAAAATATATTAGTTTCTGGGATTTATAAAGATAAAGAACTTTTTTCGGAATCGTAGTAAACTCGAAAGAGGTAATTGTCTGTTTTCATTTGTGGTTATATTGTATTTTACTAGATTAAGAAACATTTGTCCTTTTTATTTACAGTGCACTATGTTTAAAGCTAAATAAAAATAAAAATAACCACTTTTACTTAGGAGACTTGCTACACTTTATTATAATCCAAGACACATTGTAATTACAATGTTGCACCGCACCGCAACTTCTCAGAATAACTAATAAATCCTCTTATCTATTTTCTTTATCTATTAAATGGCTCACTGAATATGACAAAAACTGTTCCAATATTAAATGTGTATAAGTGGCTGTATTAAAAATTTGTCGAACGGTTTTCTATAAACTAACTTTTCTCAGTTATTAAACAAATTTTATTATCTCTATTCATAGGTATATAACATGAGTACTATACTTAAAGCTAAATCGAAATAATGATTGATTGATTTATGACGTATGATTAATGACGTATTTACGGCAAGGTTCGAAGAAAACCACAGAAAACTCGGAACGGTTAGGTCGACGAGCGCGACAGGCGGTTGAAACCAGCACCTCCCGTCTACAAGCTTTGAGAGCAGAACCTCTCAGCCACTGGTGAGGTCTAAATCGAAATAAAAAAACTACATTTATTTAGGGGATTTTCTACATTTTAAATTATCTTGTTACTGTAAACTATTTTTTTAATGAAAATAATGTTAAGTCACCGCTTGTTATAACGACCACTCTCCATCTACGGGAAAGAGTCGCTATAATGGGAGATAGCTACAACTGAATTTAAAATGTATTTTTCGGCATTCCGAAATCTCATATCAGAATTAGAACCAATATAACTTCCGAACGCTTTATTATATTTGAAAGTACGTCATGGCTACATCTCAACAGATCATAGTAACTATAGAACTACTATCAATCAATTTTGTTATCAATTAACTGGTTCATTGAAGGTGGCAAAAACTGGTCTAATATTAATTGGGTTTAAGAAATTATATTTAAACTTCTTCGAACGGAAGTTTATAAATCGCCTTTTCTCGTCTATTTAACAAAATTTTTCTTCTGTATTCGACTTATGCAACAAATATATTATACTTGATAATGAGTAGACGAAGCGGAAAAATATCATTTAAAAGAGTCAGTCGCTAACTTTAAACGAGTTTGTCATTCTAATTTCTAAATTTATTTTTTATTATGAAAGTCATTAAATTTTAATACAATTCCCGATCATTATAACAATCTCTTTGGTTCCACAGGGGAAGGTCATTAGAATGAAAGGTTTCAATAATGGTCGTTTAAGAAAATATTTTTATGCATTAGACTTATGCAACAAATGTATTGTACTTGATAATGAGTAGACGAAGCGGAAAAATATCATTTAAAAGAGTCAGTCGCTAACTTTAAACGAGTTTGTCATTCTAATTTCTAAATTTATTTTTTATTATGAAAGTCATTAAATTTTAATACAATTCCCGATCATTATAACAATCTCTTTGGTTCCACAGGGGAAGGTCATTAGAATGAAAGGTTTCAATAATGATCGTTTAAGAAAATATTTTTATGCATTAGACTTATGCAACAAATGTATTATACTTGATAATGAGTAGACGAAGCGGAAAAATATCATTTAAAAGAGTCAATCGCTAACTTTAAACGAGTTTATCATTCTAATTTCTAAATTTATTTTTTATTATGAAAGTCATTAAATTTTAATACAATTCCCGATATCATTATAACAAGCTCCTTGGTTCCACAGGGGAAGGTCATTAGAATGAAAGGTTTCAATAATGGTCGTTTAAGAAAATATTTTTATGCATTACTTTATGTGATAGCTAATATTAAAATATTGCAACTTCTAAATGATCTATTATGTTCCAAAAGGAGCTGTAAATGGCACAATGTAACAACATTACACCGCAACTTGCCAGAGTAACTAATAAACCATTCAATGAATTTTGGTTATCGATTAGCTTCTTTACTGAAGAGGTGAAAACTGCTCTAATATTAAATGGGTATAATTAATTATATTAAAACTTTTTCGATTGGCAGTTTATAAATCGACATTTAATATTTATTTGCAAAATAAGTAATTTTCGAAGTATATCCATCATTCACACCAAAATACCCTTTTTTGAAATAACGAGCGCTACCTAAAAATTGAGCATTTATAAAGCAGAAATAATCATTTAAGTTCCTGGGTGATTTATTATATTCGATAAACGCTATAACTATACAATGTTACTTCGCAGCTTGCAGAGTAACAAATAAATCATTCAATCAATTTTCTTTATCGATTAACTGGTTCAATGAAGATGACAAAAATATAATATTAAATGTATATAAGCAACTATTAGGTTGTTGCAAAAGTTCTGTCGTATTTTAATACCTAATTTTAATACCTTTAATATCGATAAAATTTTGATACATACCTGATAAATTTTACCTATCATTTCAAAGCAAGCAGGTATAATACATTATCAGGATTAAAAATATTAAAATTAGGTATTAAAATATGACAGAACTTTTGCAACAACTTAATAGATTAAAACTTCGTTGAATGGAAGTCTCTAAATCGTTAGTTTTATCTATCAGTTCAAAGCAAGCAGGAATAATAAGTTATCAGGTATTAAAAGTATTAAAATTAGGTATTGAAATATGACAGAACTTTTGCAACAACTTAATAGATTAAAACTTCGTTGAATGGAAGTCTGTAAATCGTTAGTTTTATCTATCAGTTCAAAGCAAACAGGTATAATAAACTATCAGGTATTAAAAGTATTAAAATTAGGTATTAAAATATGACAGAACTTTGCAACTACCTAATATATTAAAACATCGTTACAAGGAAGTCTTTAAATCTTTTTTCTTAATTATTGAACAAAATTTATGTCCGCTATTCATAGTTATACAGTAAATGTATTACGCGTGACAATGGTTACGAAAAATAAAAATAAAACGAGCTACCTTCATTCTGGAGACTCGATACGCTTAAGTGACTTTGTCATTTTGAGCTTTGAATTTATTTTATTATTATGAAAATGATTAAGTTTTAATACAGCTGACGCTCATTTATAACGACCTCCTTCGTTTCAAAGGGAAAGGCCATTATAATGAAAAGTTTCAGTAATGGTGGTTTAAAAAATGTATATATTTATGCATTACATAAAGTCATAGCTCAAACTGAAGTATTACAACTTCTAAATGATTTGTTATGTTCCAAAACACGCTGTAAGTGAAACGATGTAACAACGTTACACCGAAACTTGTCTTAGTAACTAGTCAATCATTCAATGAATTTTCGTCATCAATTAGCTATTTTAGTGAAGATTAAAACACTTGCTCTGGTATTAAATATGAATAAGTAACAATATTAAACCTTTTTCGAAAGGAACTTTATAAATTGACATTTAATATTTATTTGCAAAATAAGTAATTTTCAAAATATATCAATCATTCGTACCTAAAAATTTTCTGAAATAACGCACTACATAAAAGTTCAGAATGAAAAACTTCCAGATATCCTCATAGTAGAAATAGAGTAATTTAAGTTCCTGTATGATTTATTATATTCGAAAAACGTTGTAACCATACAATGTTACACCGCAACTTGCGGAATAACTCATAAATCATTCAATCAATTTTCTTTATCGATTAACTGGTTCACTGAAGATGACAAAAACTACTCCATTATTAAATGGATATAAGCAACTATATTAAAACTTCGTCAAACGGAAGTCTATAAATCGACTTTTCTCAATTATTCAACAAAATTTATGTTCGCTATTCATAGTTATACAGTAAATGTATTAAGCGTGACAATGGGTACGGAAAAAAAAGAATTACCTTCATTCAAAAGACCTCTATAACTTTAAACGACTTTGTCATTTTGAACTTTCAAAAGTATTCTTTATTATGAAAATCATTCTATTTACATAAGAACTAATGCAATAACAATGAATTAAAGTTTCTAATAAAATATGTGATTTCATTTAAAATATATCATAGTTTTTTTTTAATTGCATCATAATGAATTTTATTATTATTTTTAAAAATACAAGATGCCCGAAAATTTATTTTCCTGATTACAAAATTTATTCCTATACTATGCGATTTCATTTAAAATATATCGTAGAGTTTTTATAACTGCATCTTAACCCCTTGGGGACGAGCGACACGTATACGTGACGCAAAAAAGGCCCAGAATCCTCGATTATTCCCACCAGTAACTTTTTATTGTAAACTTTGCCTTATTTAATGACAGCATTTCTGCGATTCAATTAGGCGAAAATTTCTGTTTTGAGAAACCGGTGGTAAAAGATTAAAAATTCTCTAAAGGACGCTCGTCACGAAGGGGTTAATGAATTTTATTGTTTTCTTTTTAAGAAATACAAGGTGCCCGAAAAAGTCTTTCCCTAATTACAAAATTTATTCATATCCGCTATGTATAAGATAGACATGTTAAACTGGTGCCAAAATGTTAAAAAATAACCCGTTTCTTTGTTGCAGATTTCCATTACGTGACTGTAGTGTAGCAGTGTCAGTGTCCAGGAAAAACGAAACGTTCACAAATCAGAAGAAACTCAGTGTGTCCTCTGGCATCACGAGACTCTTTTACCATCTGTAATTCACGTGAGCTCGTATGCACAAAAGACTGTCTCACTTATTCGACCCTTTCAGCTGAGGTTGATGGCCAGCCAGTTCTCGGTAAGCAGTCCAGTTTCCTAGACACTGACATTGCTACATTATAGCCACGTTACGGAAACTTGGAATTATGATAAAGTTCATATACATATTTTCATCATTATTCTAAATTTAAAGTTCCCTTATGTTTCTTAAAGATTCATTTATTTTTATTTAAACCCTTTCTATTTTAAAGATTAAAAGTAATTACATTTCATCAAATATATTAGAGATTCTTTTTCTTTCATTTTTATGTCTGTCTTTTATTTAATCTCAAAAACCTATCTTCCTTTCCTGTATATAAATGCTGCTACAAATTATTCAATATGTATGTTAGATGTTTTTTCATTTATTCTTTCAACTTTATTCTATGTCCGGAAAACTTAATGATAAATATAAAAGGATTTTACATCTGTGCTTTTGTCCAAGCAGAACATATGCAGTCTTTAATTCCCAACGGCCAAAATTATATTTGGCTCAGCATGTCAATCATGTCCAGAAAATCACAGATGCCATCTTTTCTCATAACATTCATTGGGTTGTTTGTCAAAATTACGAAAAATAGCAATAAGTAGCCTGGCATTGCATTCCTTTCATCCCCCCCCCTCTAAATTAATATGCAACAAGCCTAACTGCCATAAATTTTTTCTGGCGAAAACTTTTCGATACACATATATATTCGCGCCGTAACCAAAATGTTGGGGTGCAAATGTACTGCGAAATTTGACCAGATAATCTCTGACTTCCAAGCTAAAAGGATCTAATTATTTCATTGAATTAAGGGAGGCCACCCCTCGCTTCATCGTAAATCACGTGCAATAAAAAATACTTTCCATGGATTTTGTCTGTTTTTCAATGTGGTACTGTTTTAACATCCTCAGGATGAGAACCCTGTGTTTTGCTTATGACAACGTATCTTATTGTACACTCCACCGTTTTCTCTGTCGCTTATGCTTCAGTTTGTCAGAAAATCTAATACTATATGCTGAATTCCTGTTTTTATTTACAACCACTACTTCCAATTTCTCCTTCACAGTAACAAAAAAGCTTGGTTAGTTTTGCAATATTTTAGCACCAGTTTCACATGCCTATCTTATATTTAGCGGGTACGAATAAATTTTCGGACACCCTGTATACTTCGAATGTTTCACCATGTGATAGAAAATAAATCCGATCAGCGAAAAAATGCGAGGCGTAGCTACCGTGCAGCAGTTGAAACAAACTGCTCCAGTCGCAATGAATCCTAAGGACACTAAATTAGAAAGAGCGTAATAAAGATTTATAAAGACATTTACAGATATTTTTTCATTATTAATCGGATTATTATCAACAGAAAAGAACTGTTACTATAATCATCATATTCCTATGATATTTTGCCTTGTTTTCAAATTTAATTGCTTAGATTTAAAGCATGTCTTAACCCTTTTTATCCTGAAGGTACTTATAAGTACCACTTTAACCCCTTCGCGACGAGCGTCCTTTACAGAATTTTTAATCTTGTGCCACCGGTTTTTCAAAACAGAAATTTTCGCCTAATTGAATCTCAGAAATGCTGTCATTAAATAAGGCAAAGTTTACAAATAAAAAGTTACTGGTGGGAATAATCGAGCACCTTATGCGTCACATATATGTGTCGCTCGTCTCCAAGGGGTTAATAAAACACCTATATATTCGTAATATGACCGTTTTTCCTAACGGTATTCACAATGGCACAAAGAGTGTATTTCTGACAGCAGGCAGGAGATGGCAAATTCAAACACATATCCTCTTTCTTTGCATTGTAGGAATTTTACATTTGCCACGCTACATTCGAAATCCATTTTGCGATAGAATAGACATGCATGTTGTTCTTCATTTGAGTAATTTTAGTGGTTTATTACCGGTTATTTAATACTATTATTTTCTATTGTTTTCTATACTCTGCAGGTGAACATTTCCTATATTTTATTTGAAGTTTACTATTTGAAATTTACTATTTTATTAAATACAGGTGTTCACTTGTTAATGTCTGTAAATTTACTTTTTGTACATTTTTCCAATTTTTCTTTCAGACATTATTAAAAAAAAAGCATGGTTAAAAATTCTTACTAAAAAAGTCCCCCACTAAAAAAATGTAAAAACAGTCTCCAAAAAAAAAAAAAAAAAAAAAATTTTTTTTTTTTTTTTTTTTTTTTTTTTTTTTTTTTGGAGACTGTTTGTTTTAACATTTTTTAAATGGAGGTTTTTAGTAAGAATTTTTAACCATGCTTTTTTTTTTTTTTTTTTTTTTTTTTTTTTTTTTTAAATAATGTCTGAAAGAAAAATTGGTAAAAAATGTACAAATAGTTACTATTTTATTTTATATCATAGGGTAAAAAATTTATGGTGGTTACAGTTGCAAAATTAACCACTAAAACACTATAAAAATCATTTTCCTCTTTCCTATGTTTATTCTGCACCAAACCGTATGAAATGATGCAAAAATACAGTTAAAAAGTAGCTGGAAAATTAGTTCAGGATATAAAGGGTTAATATTCAACTAAATGAAACTACTATTTGCGCAGTTTTCATTTTTATTCATACCATACCAAAGACTCAATTAACTTTTCCAACATTGTTTTGGCATGCCTGATTTCTTTTAACTTTGCCGTTGTCGACAGTACAAGTTTTTAAAATCTTAAAGCAATCAGAACTTATTTATTGAGTTCTCAGTGGTCACTTTAGCGGCTACCATTATTTTTAAACAATAATCTTCTTGGCTTATTTCTAATGCAATTGTTGTAGAAATCTACCATCAGTATTATTGTTCGGAAATAGTGGTAGCCAAAAAATTGGCCTCTAAGAAACATTTATTTAAGAAGCAACATGTAACAACATTGCCTTAGCTATTTATCTATTGTATCGATTAAAGAATCCGTAGTTTGACAAATTGGAGAAAATAATTAACCATTTTACAAACGAAAATTTTGAAGAAAAATGCCTGCAAAATAACTAAGATATTCAATTGAAACATTAAAACTGTGCCTTATATGTAGATGTTATTTACTTACCAATATATATCTATTAAAAAATAAACACTACAGTGGGTGATCAGTTAACGAACTATTCGGTTTACAACAGATCGGTTAACGTATACTTTCGCAACAGATTATTATGTTCGGATAACGAACACATGTTCGGTTAACGAACACTTGACAAAACAAGCTAAGAAGAAGCAATGCTGTGCTTCAGATTTGCAGAACTGTATTTAATTGAATCTACTATTATCGACTTGAAGAACATTTTAACAGTTGTATACTTATGGCCTAATTAATTCATGTGCTACCGAGGGATCGGGCCCTACATTTTAGGTCCCCCAAATTAGAATGAACAGATTAAAAACATTAATTTTTATATTTTGTGTCTCTTTTTCAAGAAATATTTTTTATTGGAAATTATTTTAATTGAAATTTAGTACCTAAATTATTAACAGGGTCTACCCTCATCTTGAGCTTTATCGGGCTTTGCAGTAAACACGATCGTTTAGAGAATTAATGGAGTTTTTTTTATAGGTCAAAGTGATAAATTGATATGATTTAATGCTGTAGTCAATGAACGCGATCCTAAAAGTTTTTACAAAGGGAATGTAATTTTTTTATTTTTTTAAGTGAAGGCAGCATGACTGAAGGACGGACAAGACTATATGTAATTTATGTTTTATTATTATTACATTTGGGGAGAATTTATATCAATTTTTACATATTATTTAGCTTTTAAGAACGAATTAATTGAATTCTCATACAAATCTATATTAAATCTATGATCGGTTAACGAACAATTCGGTTAGCGAACATTGTTTTGAAACGGATTAATTTCGTTAACCGATCACAAACTGTATAAGGGTTTTCTTTTTAATTAATATATGATTATTAAACCCCTTGAATTCAAAAAGGCAAAGAGATAATTATTATTGTCGTTGTTGTTGTTATTGTTGTTGCTGTTATTGTTATTAATTAACATGTCTTACCATCAAACAATTAACACCTGTCAAATTAAAAAAAAAAAGGGTAGCAAAAGAAACTTTAGAATGGAATCTAATATTATCGGAAAAATCAGTTTCTTCACTGAACAAGCGCTATACTACAGTAAATTCACTTGTAATCTCTATGGTTATTCCTTCGGAAAAGAGCCAAATATCCTGTAATCTTCTTCAAAAAATTTATTTTTGATAAGAAAAGGAAAAAAAAAATCCCCAATGACAGATTGTATTTTCAGATCCAAAATAATCAATTTCAAAATCAGATCTAAAATAATCAATTCTATTGGCCAAGACATTTTACTGAATTTTTATTTTCATTTTCATTTCCATCAATATTTTGTAAGTTAAAAACTCCCTCTTTCATTTATAGTATATTTAATAAACGCAAATAGTGGAAAACAGTAGGAAATAAAATCATAATAATTATTTTTTTTAGTCGGATTTGTCCACAGTTGTATTAATAAACAGATTTGATTATTTTGGATGTACCACCTTAAAAATATTGATTAAGATGGCTCAAACACCACTTTTACCGGTTCAAAATTTTGAAACTATTTTTTATCACTTAAAGTACATACAAAAATAGTTATACATACAAAAATCATATTTTATGTTAGAAATCGATATAGAAAGAGAAAGGTAAATTTTGGATCTAAGGGTGATGCCGAATTCATGGTACAAACTAGTACTCCCGACGCGATACGTATTTCAATTATACGTTTAACCGATTTACGTGTATACGTTTAATACGTATATTTGAAATACGTATACATAAAATTATACGTTTAAACGTATCCGCATACGTATAAGCGTATACCGGTTAAACGTATAATTCAAGTATACGTATATTTCAAATATACGTATTTACTTTTAATGCGAATGGACGTCATTAGTCTTACGTCTCTGACCGGAGAAAAAGCTGGAAATTGTGGCATTACCGTAGCAATGTGCATAATATGTTTTATACATAGATTCTGGTTATTTTTCCCTACAAATATTTTAATTAATTTATGTTACAGGTGAACAGTTTATCATTCTATGGGGTTCCATGTTTTCGAGAAACAACCCCCTGGAGATGAGTTAATGTATATCAAATCATGAGGGAGCCATCAAAAAGTTTAAAGTACTTTAAAGTATTGATAATGTAAAAGATAAATGTTAAATAACAGTCTAATGTATGAAGATGAATTTAAGATAGATTAAGTACTTAAAAGTAATGGAAATGTAAGAGAAAAATGTTTATTGATGTATATCAAATCATAAGGGAGCCATAAAAAAGTTTAAAGTACTTTAAAGTATTGATAATGTAAAAGATAAATGTTAAATAACAGTCTAATGTATGAAGATGAATTTAAGATAGATTAAGTACTTAAAAGTAATGAAAATGTAAGAGAAAAATGTTTATTGAATTAAGTGATAAAATATTATATAAATTTGCTGGTGAAATTTAAATTGTTTTATATTTCTATATGGTTGTTACATGCCATTGTGAATTCAGGTCTCTAGCGGGTGTTTTTCAATGTCCCCGATCCGCAGACCAGCTGGAGAAAAATCATCTTTTTTTCACGCAATGAATGAAAACCTTTTAAACGTTTATACGTTTAACCACTGGGGTAAGATCCGTATATAGTGTTTCGTATATTGCGTATAACCGCCTTGGCCATATCACACGTATCCAAAATCTGTACCCCGTATAATACGTATTATACGTATACTCGTATAAACATTTAATAGGGAGCACTAGTACAAACTTTAAAAGCTAATACAGGACACTGTAACTATCATTTATTGTATAGGAAACCGGAGTCAGAAATCCATTTATTTAGTCAAAAAGTGCGTCTCGTTCCAATCCGAAGTCGCGTTTCCGTTCGTTTAGTGGTGAAGATACTCTAACGAAATCCTTACAATCTATCTATATTATAAAGGACAAACGTGTCCGTGCGTAACGCTGACGTCATTTTGCGAATGGCAACACTTGACGATTAAATTTCAGTTTTGCTATTTTTGCTACTGCAATTTTTTTAAATTTCTAAACATGGCACATTTTTAATTTTTACACCGTTATATAGAGGAAAAAAATCTACTTTCAAATGCAATTTGTTTGAAAGTGTATCGCAATTTACTCATTTAATGTAGCATTTAAATTAAATTTCATTTTTTAAATAATCTATCTCTATCGCTTGCAGACGATTACAAAATATTAATCATTTTGCACTTTAAACATTATAAAAAGTTCAGCATTTGTTTCCAGCCAATTTTCAATAACGAAATTAAGACTTTATTAAGCAATAAATAAATAGTATATAAATAAAACACAAATTTAACAGACATGTAATTGAAATAAGCGCTTAAAACCGCTGAAAATATCAGAATTTAAAAAAAAAAAAGTACATAACGAAATTTTTAGCGATTTCTTCGGCTATTAACTTCTGGCACGAGGCCAATAAGCAATTGCCGCTTTTAATAATATAAAAAAATATTTGGATATACATTTGACATATTTCATATAAAAATGTTCTTTGGTGTTGTTAGGGAGTGATCTAAAAAAATATTAAATGTAAAATATCTATTACAGTTTTCAATTAAAAAAACAAATGGTTTTCACATATATTCTCTATCCCGAGAATCCCGGGTTGGATGCCCTAGTATCCGTAAAATTCATATAAAGATGAGTCTGTTGGGAATTTCGTTACAATAGCTTCACTTTTGTTAAAGTTATGAACGAAAACACGACTTCGGATTGGAGAGAGACGCCCTGTAATTTTGACTAAATAAATCGGTTTCTGACTCTGGTTTCCTATCTCTATATAATAAAACACAGTGTAACCATGCCGGTTCCGACCACTCTGGTTTGCGAATCGACAGTAGCTAAACGCCATGTTAGGCTTAATGAAAAACATATGACAGCTAAATGATAATTTCTTCTACTTGAAACCATGTATCTTCAGCATATTTTCGTATAAAACATGCATATCATATCCAGTTATAATGTTTTAAGTTTTAAATTAAAAATAACAGATTAAACCCCGGAATACCAGATGTAAACAAACGAATACTGTTGCCATTCAGAAACACATATTCCAAATCTAGAAAAAAACGAATGACTCTTTGAACGTTTCATTAAAATATCCGATTATGCTCTTAAAATGTTTGTAAAAGCATATTAAAGTCTTTAAATATTTTAAAATATTTTTTTAATTTATTTCTGAAAGCACTTTTTTCAGAAATAGCGGTGATACCTTTCGAGGCTTTGCGATGATTTACCAGTATTTTACACTTCGTTCCTAAATACTGTTCTGGCGCCATCTATTGGCGATAAATACAAACGAAGGACCTTTCTGTTGGAAAAAATATATAACACAATAATAAAGTTGTAAAATATAAAATTCAGGACGTATTGATTTATTTCAAGATCAATTTTTTTAATGATTTAAATTATTTTTATTATTAATTTTGAAAGGGAAATATTTAAAAGTGAAATAAATTTTTATTGGATTTGGAATAAAATAAAAGATCGTTTTCGTATTATTGAGAGCGAAAATTAATACCTATAGTTTACTTACCGTAATTAATTATTGAGATCTTAATTATTAAGATCGTTATTAGGATTAAGATTTTAATTATTCAGAAAAATATTTGGAAATTTTGAGTTGGAAAACAAAAATAAAGAAAAAGGTTACGTTTCGTAAAATTTACCTTTAACCCTGAACTTAACGGTTCAGGTCAGTTTCCCTTATTGTTGATAAATAGTACTATATGAATATTTTTATCAATTATTTCAAATTTTAAGTGAAAACCTGGATTTCTACCCTAGTCCTAGTCCTAGGACGGTCATTTACACTAGTACAATAAATGTTTGTTACAGTGTCCTATCCCAACCCTTAAAGTATGCATCCTGAATTCGGGATCATCTGTATAGGAATAAGAGCGCACGGTAGCCAAGTAAACAGTAGCGGATACTTTAAGGTTTTTTTTTTTTCTTTTTTCAGAACAGCTTTTCAAAATTGATTAACACACCACTTCCATCAATTTTGAATCAATCGAACTGATCTTTTTAAAAATTCACAGTTAAATATTTTCCTAGCGAAATACGTAGTATTTTCTGAAGTACTAATATCTCGCAGCTTTGTATAACTTAAATTAACAAAATTTGTGGCTCAAAATTTGCACTTTACTATTTGAATCAATTCCAATTTACCTAAAATGCATATTTTTAAAAACGCCTACGAATTTCTTGAGCTTTTGGAATAAGAAAACTGTGGTATTGTTCTGTGGTATTGTGGTATTGTTCTCGGTCAAATCTATGACGAGTTTATTTATTCGCCTCTTGACCCTCTTTTTTCGAAGCGCCCCGCCTATTTTTTTTCTTTTTTCAGAACAGCTTTTCAAAATTGATTAACACACCACTTCCGTCAATTTTGAATCAATCAAACTGATCTTTTTCACAGTTAATCTTTTTCATAGTCAAAATTCACAGTTAAATATTTTCCTAGCGAAATACGTAGTATTTTTTGAAATACTAATATCTCGCAGCTTTGTATAACTTAAATTAACAAAATTTGTGGTTCAAAATTTATGCTTTACTATTTGAATCAATTCCATTTTACCTAAAATGCACATTTTAAAAAACGCCTACGCATTTAGTGAGCTTTTGTATTAAGAAAACTGTGGTATTGTGGTATTGTTCTAGGTCAAATCTATGACGAGTTTACTTGTTCGCCTCTTGACCCTCTTTTTTCGAAGCGCCCTCGCCCATCAGCTGTAAAGCCACTATTTTTTTAACGTATCAACTAAAAAAAAATACTGTCCTCTACTTTAAATATGTCTAATAAATTAGTGAATATGAATTTTTATATACACTTTGTATTTCTTGAAAAAAAAATCATGTGAAAGCCTTAAATTTCAGTTCGTCAAAGTGGTGTTATCCTTTAAGTGATCTTAAAAACCAGGTCCCGATTACCCCCATGGGCAAACTTTCACCGGTATTTTAGCATCAAATTTTTACTTTATTATAAAGTAAAATTTCTGTCTTAAATAAGAAGAAAAAAATTATTATAAAATACTGGAGTAAGTTTGCCATTGCGGTAATTAGGTTCTACTCAACCGTCCAAACCTCCTGAGCTGGTTCCAGAAAAGATCTTAGATGAAATCATTAAAATTACAGACATTACATTACATTTACATAAAACATTAAAAACATATTAAAATTGGACGTTTCGGATTTACATGAAAATCCCTCATCAACAAAAATTTTTCTTAACGTAAGTCACATTTCAAAAATATCAACACATAGAAAATGCAGCGTATCAAAATGTCGAGGTCAAAGTTACAGTTATAATAACACGGAGTATTCATTCGGGATTGCACCTGCTTCATTAAGAGTTAAATCTGTAATTTTCGTATACCATGTTTCTAAGAAAATACGAGTTCTGTTGTCGCTGCACCTCGATCGGATTACAAAAGATTTAGCAAAATCTGGAAAATGGTTTTTTTACTTCAAATCTTAGATCAACTTGAGCAACAAGGTGCTAAGTGTTGCTTACTATATGTCCTCTCAAGGTGAGATTAAGGCATGGACACACGAGGAATGGTCCAAGGATTTCGGAATTTCAAATTTATAGGGCTTCAAGTGCTTAGACATGTAAAAAATACAGTAGAGTTTCATCATTTACATAACATTTCGTTCTACTATACAAAATTGTGAACACTAGATCATAAGGAAATCAACTTCATTTTTTTTCAAGCTTGCCAAATGTGGGACCTAAAATACATTTACTCTAGTCAATGTTATTAAGATATTATCCTGCTAAATGTGTTTTTGTATTCTTACACATAAATCGGGCATTCTGTAATTTCTAAAGCAAACGTTCCTAATATATATTTTTAAGAATATGTAAAATATAATTTTGTAAACTGTAATAATTTAGTTTCTCATTTGCTAAAGAGCCAATTTTGATTGCACCTAACAGTAGAAAATAAGAGATAATTGTAACGAAATTGTTTCATTTTACTACATAGCACACTCAGAAAAAGAAACTGATTAAAACTACAAAACATATTTTTTGAGTACATTTTGTTGTTTTAGCAAAATTGGAGTAAAATTGAACCATTTTACTTCAATTAACAAAATATTTTTGCTGACGATACAAATTTTTTTTTTTTGGAATTGCAAAAAAAATTTTTTTTTGTTGATTCAAAACAAAATTTTTATTGACCCATATTTAAACAAAAATTTTGTTTAAATATAGGTCAATGGAAATTTTGTTTGAATCAACAAAAAAAAAAATTTGTTGAAAACCACTTTTTTTTGCAATTCCAAATAAAAAAAAAAAATTGTATCGTCAGCAAAAATGTTTTGTTAATTGAAGTAAAATGGTTCAATCTTACTCCAATTTTGCTAAAACAACCAAAATGTACTCAACAAAAATGTTTTGTAGTTTTAATCAATTCCTTTTTCTGAGTGCATTACACATGACTGGCCGCGTATCAAGTCTACGGCCAAGACCCCAAAAGACATAGCTGGGACCAGTGTGTTTTTATTAGTTTTGAAAAGTTGGTACTCCATTCTTAACCCCTTGGGGACGAGCGACACGAATACGTGACGCATAAGATGCTCAGAATGCTCGATTATTCCCACCAGTTATTTTTTTTTTGTAAAGTTTTCCTTATCTAATCATAGCATTTTTGCGATTCAATTAGCTGAAAATTTCTCATTTGAAAAACCGGTGGTAACAGATTAAAAATTCTGTAAAAGACGCTCGTCGCGAAGGGGTTAAAAACCAGCACATACACCAACTGGGAATCTTAAGTTTCTACACTAGTCACGCGAAAAAAGTCGCAAGCTAATGTTAAACCTATGCGAGTGTTTTTTTTTTTTTTTCAAATCTCACGCTTGCATTTTAATATTTTTAAATGATTTCTTGCATAGGATAGCTGAGGTCGATATCTAACGTTGTTAGTTTGTACTTTTTCGATTTTGTTTGCAGTTTTTTTTTACTGAGGATCGTTTCACTTTCGGAACCTGTTCTAAAAGTGAAAGTGACTTAAGAAAAAACTAAAGCCAAAATCGGAAAAATTAAAAACTAACCCTGTAAGAACTCGACCTCAGATATCCTATGCAAAAAAAAAAAAAAAAAAAAAAAAAAAAAAAAAAAATCATTTAAAAATATTAAAATGCAAACGAGAAATTTGAAAAGAACACTCCCATAGGTTTAACATTAGTTTGAGAGTTTCTTCACGTGACTAGTGTAGGATCTTAATATAGCGTTCTCAGATTCAATATACGCCAATACATAGACGTCTGATTTGTTCTCATTTTAAAGAATTAAGCTGCGTTTAAAGTCATTCAAAACATTTTGAAGACTGAATAAACAGTTTTGAATTCAAGGTGCACCAGCTTAAGAATACGAATAAAGTAGTCTCAAATAATCTAGTCTGATTTGAATATAAGATGTATAGAATGCTCCTAATAACAATATGATAACAAAATAATCACTCACATGGGATTATCACAGTGTCTCTGGGAGAGAGTCACACCAGCTCCGCAAGATCTTGAACAGGGTGACCACTCACCCCACTCGCCCCATTCTCCATCGATAGCCTCTGGGCGTTCACCAATTTCTGTACAGCGACCCATTTGGCACCACTGAAAAATAAACCTAAATATTAGTTTCGTAAAGATACCTGAATGCCAACACATCTATCTATATTTTACGTAGATAAAGATAAAACTGGTAGAAGCATTATGTCTGATTGTCTATTTCACCCCGTGAAGTCAGCACATATACCTCTAGAGCAGATGTTAGCAAACTATGGTACGCGTACCAGTACTGGTACTCGAAACTCTGGCTATTGGTACGCAAAAGTCTGGTACTGGTATGTGAAATGAAATACAGCATATTATTATGAAATAAAAAACGGCTTAAGTTTATCACCCAGGAAATTTTCGAACGCTATTTTATTTTTATTTTTTTTTTTGTTACTAGATTTTAGAACAACATATTTATGTAAATATACTTTTTCTTCAATTCTGCATATGAAAAACAATTACAGGAAAGAACTAAACATCGAATCTGGCTTACGAATACAGCTAACTAATATTGAACCAGAGATGAGGAATCTGTGCTTGAAAGATCAAGCTTACCCTTCTCATTAACGATACTAGAGAATTACTCCAATAAAGCTACTATGTATGAATCAGTAGGCTAATATGTCATAAGTATTGCGGTTGTTTTTCAAACAAAACACTGTATTTTGATATGGTATGTATTATTAAAATGTAATGAGGAAAATATTATTTTTTTATTTGAGTGTTAATATAAAGCAGTCAATCTAAGTACCAATTTAGTAATGTAATCATGCGTTTAGAAGTACAGTTAAACCTGCTAAGACGGAAGCATAAAGACCTAGAAATATTCCGTTTTTGACAGGTTCTGTTTTTGCAGTGTTTTTTATATAGCTTCATGTTTGTTGCCTGGTGGTACGCGGAAGTATGAACTTCGATTTAATGATACGCCTGCCTGAAAGTTTGGGAACCCCTGCCCTAGAGTTATGGATGTTGCGGATTTCGATATTTGAACTGAGCGCCTTGGATTAATTAATTTGGCATCTGAAGTGTTGAGACAAGTCTGTACTATGTCGCAGCAAAAGTTTTATTTGCCTTAAAAATTAACCAAGCAACCAACATACACCTTGACCTCTTCCACAAAGCTGACAAGATGTATACATGAAATGTGATTAATTGGGAAAGAAGCAGAAATGTTTATTGTTTGGTACGATTGTTTTGGGTTTTTTATCTAACTCACCAACTAAATTTTTAAACTATAATAAAATGATTTTGGACAGGGTGAAATAAGCTATAATACAATGGAGGAGACTTGTTTTAAGAGGCATATTCACGGATTTTAAAATCCGTTTTCTGAGAACGTTGTTTTAGAAATTCGATATACCTTTTTATAGAAACTACCTTAGTGTTTTTAATTTTGCCTAAACATTCTACAGATATCTCTGTTTAATCTGAAGTTTTTGAACTGTTTTAGCTAACATAATGATCTATATACTACTATTATTATTATTATTATTATTATTATTATTATTATACCAAAACTTGTCTTGTTTACAAATGTTTTTTTTTTCTAAATAAAATCTTTTTCTTTTTTTTTGTCTTAGACGAATGTCTACAATATTGTTTAGGATAAAATTATTACACTCTTAAATATAAGTGAAAAAACATATTTTTATTTTTCTACATGAAAGATACAATGGATATTATAAATATAATTACAGAGTATTTTTTCATATTTGCATAAAAATTTGATTTTTTTTCGTTTCGGGTGGAAGTCGAGTTCCGTGTGGAATTCAGGTAGAATTTCTGAGATTGAGTGGGTATAATCCGACTCGTCCAAGGCTCTAATGTGGATAACAATACGGAATGTCACAAAAACACGAAGGTGAGAAACATTCCCTTGATGTCGGTGTTATTTTTGGTTAAGAATTACAGTAGAGCACCGATTACACGATCTGTCAGGACCGGGTCCAGTTCATATA
This sequence comes from Maratus michaelseni, assembly GCA_963931845.1. Classification (NCBI taxonomy): domain Eukaryota; kingdom Metazoa; phylum Arthropoda; class Arachnida; order Araneae; family Salticidae; genus Maratus; species Maratus michaelseni. The sequence goes on along the minus strand of OZ007597.1, from coordinate 99,989,533 downwards.
CACAAAAGTTCGGATAACTGGACCAATGAAAGCACACTGGACTGTAAATACAATGTTAAAAAGGTGATTGCATTCACGTTAAAAAAGGGGTGTCAACTGTTCACACTGTTAATATCCCCTAGGTTATAAACACTCCATAAGATAAGAAAAGTTTTGCTTTTCTATCATAAGAAGACTACTCTTTTAGTTTGATATGTATTGCTATTGAAGCAGTATTTCCAGTGTCCTCTTTCTTTTGACCCTAATGCTACTGAAGCTAATCATCAATTCCCTGTAACCATTCACACATAAGAAAAAGGGTTTTTCAATGGTTTTTCTGTGACCTCATGGACAGGATTAAGCCCTTTTCTTTTGGGGGTTTGCATTTATCTACCCACCGGCATTTCTCGAAATTTACTGTGAATTAATGATAGTCAAATATTCTACAAAGTTTCAGTTGTGTTGCTTTTTTTTTTTTTTTTTTTTTTTTTTTTTTTAGAATTTGAATGTATTATTTCCATTTTTTCTGTAATAAGGTAAAGCAAGGAGAGATGACGCGGTCGGAGAGATTGCGCACATAGAGGTTCGGGGGGAAGGAGTAGAGTGAGTGCGCAGCGACTCCAGGTAGTTGTACAACAACAGTAGTGGAGTGTCTACTTGAAAGTGCACGTTGATTGCTTTGAGCATCTAAGATAAAGTATTGCTATTTTGTTTTGTCTTCCGAAAGTAAGTGCTTGAATTTTCATAGCTATTCATCAGAATTTCTATACAATGTCAATAGTACAAAATATTTTAAACTTAAACGATTTCTCATAAGCTACTAATCTAGACTAAGAATGTGAGCATCAACGGTTCGTTTTAGAAGAGGTCGTGTATAAATAAAAGGCTGCGCAATCTCTCCTACCGAAATTGGACAGTTTGCACATTTGCTACTTAGGAGAGATGGCGCAGTGTTCCCATTCGTTTCCATGGTAGGAGAGATTACGCAGCTTATTGGTAAATCTGCATAAAAAAATGAAAAATGAAAATGGACTAATTTTAAGTTAAACGTGTTATTAAGTAACATTATTTTATTTTTTAATCCTATCTGGACTTGCTTTTTTTGATTCTTTATTTTTTTTCCTTTAATTAAAATTTTTTAATTGTTTTTAAAATTATTTCCTTTTTCTGATTCTTTAATCGTTAGGTTGAAATATTCACTCCTAATACAATAATATTTGTTCACAAAAACCTTACAGCAGTGTCATTTAAGTGTACTTATTACTTTTAACAATTTAATTGTAGTTATTATAAGTAACAATCTCTCCTACCCATGTGCGCAATCACACCAACCCTATAAGGAGAGATTGCGCAAAATAACTTTCTTGGTTTTATTACAATTGTTCTATTAAATTGCAACATAACAACAAAATAGCAATGGAAATGCATAAAAAACAAATGAAGTAAAAGTTATTCATGAATAGTTTAGCAAAAAATTAATATTTAGATTTTTTATTGCTATTCTTTTGAATTGTGCGCAGACTATCCTAGCTTTACCTTAAAGAAAAATAATCTAAGTCATAAGATTAACAAAAGAAAAAAAAAAAGCATTTGATAGGGGTTCTGGTAAATGGACGTTCGGTTAATTGAAGTTTTTATAATCGACACTCTACTATACTTGTTATAACTATTATCATTACTATTAACTGTCAGAAGTCATATCTAATATTATACTAAGTAATTTACTTTGTTATAGCATATTTGCTGTAACCATAAAATAGTTATATCTTTCCACAGCTAAATACCTTTACATAAATAAATGATAATTGGCTCATTTATAAAGAGACCCTTAAAACACACATAATTTTTAACCAAAAATAACACCGACATCAAAGAAGACCAGGGCGCCGAATTCAAAGAATAAGACGGCCCTAAAAATAATTTAATTTTATTCATACAGTTATAATTAAGTTATTCAATAAGTTAGCATTAAATATTATCATATTTATTTGTATGGAAAATATTGTATGATAATTGCACGAAACTAGCTTGCTTTATTTATCATGGCTGATAAACTAACTGAAATTCTTAAGTAGATATAGGCCACAAAAATTTCAAAGATAACCACACTCGAATACCAAAGAATGGCTTTATTTTACAAAATTCCATAGTGTCGCCATCTATTGCTTTCATTGTAAATCAATTAACAGAAACACAACTGAACTCTGTAACAGGACTCCTAAACGAAGAAAGAATGATTAATATTTCTTCCAGCTTAGATTAAAAAATATAATATATATTTATATTATCAATTAAAAGAAACTGTATTTTTTAAGCTGTTTTTTATAACTCACAGGATTAAAAATATAGATTTGTTTTTCAAGTACAACTAACAATTGGAGTTGTGATGCTGCCATCTATTGACAAAAGTTTAAACTTTTAAATTAATCATTGTATTACATTCACGCAATGAAGAGTGTAATTATGATAAATTAATCTTATTTAAAACTAATAAATTAATATAATTTAGGTAAAAACACTGTTTTATATAAATCTAAATACTGGTAAGTCTAAATTATCCATTCTGCATTTATAGTACGCATTTTTTATGTTGTTCATAATATGTATATATTTTAATGTATAATTAGCTTGTTTATATTTAATTAAAGTGCCCAATTAATCTTACTAGTTAAAATTAAGCGTACAAAACAATGAACTTAATTTTTAAAATAATGAAGCAAATTATATATATATATATATATATATACATATAATTGTAATACCTTTGAATTTCAAAATACATTAAGCAAGTCCTTGCATCAAATATAACATAATCTCCTATTTAAAGATAGGTAATCATAAACTGTACACAGAATACAATTAAGTTAATACAAAAAATTAACAAATGCAAACATCAGATTACCAATGCGCCATTTCAGTAATGGCACAGCCAAAAATACTGAAAGTTCTAAAGAAAATTTAGAAATAAATATATATATAATAATGATATAATATGCCATATAATGTAAGAAAATTGAAATTTGGATATAAAATGAAATTAAAATAGAATTTATATATATATTTAATAACTTTACAAGCAGTTGGAAAAATAAGTAGAAGTTCTCGCATAAAACCCTGGTTGAAGAAAATTCAAGATGGGATATGAACGCAGCAAGCTTTTTATTTAGAAAATATAATATTTTCCGAGTCAATACTCATCTATTCCTTTATTATTGTTTATTTATTTACTTTACAGCAAATGTATAAAGGTCGCTAAAGTTGAGAAATCAGATACAATGGTGAATCGTTAAACATGTGCATCAAAATCAACTTAAGTAATATTAAACTATAAAGTATGAAATAAATATTTTAGGTTGTGAAATATTGCATTTATAAACGATTGGATAACTTAATCCTTTATTGCGTGATATATCATACCTAATAACAGAGTCAGATTAACTACCTCCCGGGCCTCTAAGCTCCTCACCTGCCTCAAAGCAATTCTTTTTTTTTTTTTTTTTTTTTTTTTTTTTTTTTTTTTTTTTAATGCATTTACAGTAAATTTACAATTAATGTATTTTCACAGAAATCATATAATAAGATCACTAATTATAATTAATATTACAGATATAAATGCGTAAGTGATGCAAACAGAATACACAAAAAGGCTTATAAAAACATTTTAATATAAAGATCGACATGTTTCAACGCTCAAACAGCGCCCTTATCAAGATCTACAGTGATAAACAAACTGTTCTCGCAAATTTTTGAAAATAAACTTGAAAAACAAAAGTCACAATGTTTAATGTCACTAATCAATAGTCCGCCTCTGCCTAATACATACCAATATATGAAATGACAGGTTGAAATCGCCAAATTGCGAGAATGGAAAAAAAATTTTTTTTTTTTTTCTCTCGGTGACACTTTCAATGATGTTCTTGAACTATTGAAAGATTTTCTGTGTAATTTATTATATGTATTTTGATTTTTTTTCCGAACTTAATCACATTTTTTTAAAATATTTTACTTATTTTTTTTTTCTTTTTTAATCCATTAATCATCCCAAAAGCGGAGTTAACTTGAATTTTGTTTCATAAAAATATTAAGAATTATTTTCCTCTCCATTCTGCAGAGAATTTATATTACAGCTGTTTTATTAATTCTATACCCGTTTATTCCATTTATATCAATAACTGCTCTAAAAACAATTCTAAACCAGAACGTAAAACCCTACATCAAGCGATCACAATTTATCACGTACGCGAAATTTTTGTGTGTTTCTGTAAATTAACAATAAATGTTGCGCATCCTTAATCAGTTAAAAACATGTTATAGTGCACCCCAGTTATCCTTTTTAATTTCGTTATGTTTAAAGTATCATTATATCATTAAAAGGCATCGCAAACGATTTTTCCCCATGTATCATAATGTAATGGAATTCTTTTGTGCATCCAATGTAAACGAACTATAAAAAAAAAAAGCCTTTTTTAGTACATCTCAGTAATGCATATCAATTTCATTATGTTTGAAGTAGTGTAACAACATTAAAATGCATCAGAAGTGATACCCTTTGACCATAATGTTTATATATCCCTGTAAACGAACTATAAATGCTACATACTTCATTTTCAATACCGAACATTCTATATTAAACCTCGATAACATATAAAAATATTAATATATTTTTCAGAGTTAGAGCACGGGAGGTACATAGACAGACAAAACGTATTCATAAACATTTTTCAACTATGTTGTAATTGAAATTTAACTTTGTAAAAATTGAAAGACAAATTGAAAATAATTGTTGGGGGCCACCGTAATACTTACCTATCAAGGATATGCATAATATAAAATATAAAAATAAAACCTGTGTAAACTATTACTTACCCATCATATGTAAGTATAGGGTAACTTTTGTAATCGTTTTGAAAATCGAAAGAAAATTTTTGGCGGATTTACACGTTTCAGACACTGGAGATTCCGAAAAAACATATTTAAGAAAAAAAAAAAATTGCCGTCCGTCTGGGTGTGTGTGTGTCTGTAAACGCTCTATCTCCCGAAAAAATTTAGATAGAGACTTGGAATTTGGTATGCACTTAGTATGTAATAATGGAAAGAAGCTTATTGAATTTCAGTAACCTCGATTTTCCGGAACTTTCTTCTTTCGGACTCTCGAAATATTCGTTCTGATAAAAGGTATATAAATTTTTTCAAAATTGTTTTTTTTAAGGAGTGAATATAAATGACAATAAAAAAACATAAATTTTGCATAAAGAATGAAGTCGATTGGATAATGAGTTGCCGAGATATTTGTAATTATATTTTCCACACTCTTCGAATTTTCATGACCCTGTATTTCATTCAAATTTCAATTCAAAGATATATTTTAACTGGAAATGAGACGCTTAACCAGACTCAGGAAACCATTAGTTTATATGACTATCAATTTTGGAGTTATAAGTATGTTTATTTTACACAATTCAGTAATAGAGCAATTAAAGTTTATGACGTCATCAAGACACGATTTTATTCGAATTGCAATGCATTTTATAAATAGTTTACACATGTTTTATTTTCATATTTTATACTATGCATATCCATGATGGGTAAGTATTACGGTGGCCACCAACTAGTTAATAAAATGCATTGCAATTCGAATAAAATCGTGGCTTGATGATGAATCGTGGTTTAATGATTTTAAATGCTCTATTACTGAATTGCGTAAAAGAAACATCCTTATAACTTTAAAATTAATAATCCTATTAACTAACGGTTTACTGCGTCGGATTAAGCATTTCATTTAAAACTGAATATCTTTGAATTGAAATTTGAATGACATACAGGGTCACGAAAAATCGAAGAGTGTGGAAAATAGGATTAGAAATATCTCGGCAACTCATTATCCTATCGACTTCATTCTTTATGCAAAATTTATGTTTTTTTATTGTCTTTTATATTCATTCCTTAAAATAAACAATTTCAAAAATTTGTATATACCTTTTATCAGAACGAATATTTCGAGAGTCCGAAAAAAATAGTTTCGTATAATCCATGTTACTGAAATTCAATAAGCTTCTTTCCATTATTACATACTAAGTACATACCAAATTTCAAGTCTCTATCTCAATTTGTTCGGGGGATACAGCGTTTACAGACACAGAGACACAGAGACAGACGGACGGCAAATTTTTTTTTTCTAAAAATAAGTTTTTCGGAATCTCCAGTGTCTCAAACGTGCAAATCCGTCAATTTATATTTTTTATCGATTTTCAAAACGATTACAAGACTTACCCTATACTATGTATGATGGGTAAGGAAAAAAAAAGGGTATTTTAGGAAGTTTGAAGAACGATTTTAGAGTCAGTGCTTCACGACTAGTTTATGGATAACATTATTTTCATATGGCTATTTTTCATTCGGGGATTAGCCAATTTGCTGTGGTTAGTGGAAAGCCATGGAGTATCTTGTTTCTAAAACTTCGTTACTTTTCACGCAAAGCAAGGTAAATGTGTTTAGAAATTGGTAAAAATATTTTCATTATTGCTGTGCGACAAAGTTTATTACCATATTCCTGTCACAAAGCGTTCCCTCAGCAGCAGGTTCAAGGCGAGTCACACACTTGTTGTCTTGTCGGCACCACAGAGTTTGGCAAACATCCTGTAAAAAACAAAATATATAGACATAGATGCAATTAGTTAATCCGAAATTAAATTTTAAAGCTTGTAATTTTTATAAATTATAATATACATGGTGCCTAAATAATTAGAATGATCATTTGACTAATCTAATTATTAAATAACAGTTTAGTTACTAAGAACTGGCCTGTGCACGTTAAATTAAGTATGGTACTTGCACAATACAAGTTGCATGCTAATTGCAAGTTACAAGTGTTTTTATAGTAAATATATGTAGGAGTTGTCATTTCCGAAATGAGTGAAAAAGTGTCTAAATGGCATTTGAACCCAGGACCTTGACTCAAACTGGCAACGCTGTACCAACTGAGCTATCGTGGACAAATTCACCCAGACAAAAATTTACAACTCCTATGACTCTTTTACCAATTAGAATAATTGTGTTGAATTAATGAAGAATAAATATTTATGTTTCTTATTTATTTATGGAAACAGATACAGTAAATATAGATATTTTTATTTATTTATTTATTGTTTTTGCTTTTCAGCCCTTTTCACAGATGCAAGTTGCATGCATCTAAAGTGCAAGTTGTAATTTAAATATAGGTCCTCTCACTATGAAACGAATCGAAGGAAATACAAAGAAAATTTCCTATCTGAAATTCGAAGTTGGAATTACGGAAATGTAATTTTAACTTTGCATTATAATGCTAATATATGCTAACGCATTTAAATGAATTTATGCATTTCCCTACACTGTCAAAAATAAAGGTTCAACCTTTCACTAAAGTATTCATTAAAGAAAAGGCTTTCGAAAGTTTGAACCACGTTCCAAGTTCAAGTAAAAATTACACGGAAAAGAGAAATATAAGTTGCAGTCAGGCAAACCACAATTTTGGTTCGTCCTTTAACCATAAAATTTCTTTAAAAATCTGAATCATGATTCTACCTTTCATCATAAAATTTGTTGAGAAAAAAAAAATCTGAATCATGATTCAACCTTTTACCATAAAATTAGTTTAGAAAACAAACCTGAATCATGGTTCAACCTTTCACCAGAAAATTGGCTCGACATTTGACTAATATAAGGATATTCGTGAAAGCACCACTAAAATGTTGAAACTTAACACCAATATCTTGGTTGCAGCCAAATTTCAGCTAATTTTCCCCAGTTTCTTGGTGAAATATCGAACTTTATTTTTAACAGTGTACTTGTTGTATAGTTTGCTTTATTGCAGATGATTGTTAAATTTTAATAGTTTTTTCTTTAATATTTCCAATTCATTATGATTATTTCACTAAAGTTGGTCTACATTAAAAATTGTTCCAAATCTGTGTCATCATCTCTAGAATATTAGATAAATGCGGGTAAGGAATTTTCAACATACAGAGTGCTCATAAAGTCTTGCAAAAAATAATAACATGATTAACAAATAATAACATGACAAATTAATAACAGGAATTCAGACGAACAATATTTGCCATAGGATTTAGGGTCACAATTTACCTATTTTATTAAAAATACTGAATGCATCAATCTAAGCTGACCTCGGATATTCGTTCACAAGTTTAACATTAACGAAGATATTGTAACGATATTTCTATTGATCTTATTTTGATTTCTGTGAAAAACGATGGCATCATGTGAAATACGGAAAATGAACGGTAATTCGACAAGTGACACTATATGTACCGTCAGCCGCATTCCAAAATAGGGAAAGTGTCGCTCCTCGTTTTTGGATGAAGTGTGGTACGCAATAGAGTTAGTTCTGTGCGTGTTGGGTTATACTTGACTCGAACCCGAAAATTCTATTAAAAGTCAACCCGAAACCAAACCCTCCTCTCCCTCCCCTTCTTACGAGAAAACAATTTATCAACCCGAAAACCGAACTCAAAGAAAAATTAATCCATATTTTATTATAATTTGGGGAAAATAGCTTACAATTATATCCTTAATAGAAATTTAAACTTTATATTGAAAAATGAATATGCATTTACTTATTAATCTTCAATTTTATAGGGGTTTTATTTTTCATCTGAAAACATATTGCAGACTTTTTTGAAAAATCGGATCTACCCGAATCCGACCCACAAGTCTTAAATCTCAAATCGAAACCGACCCAAACCCGAAACTAGTAAAGTGAAACCAGTCTGCAACGAAAAAAAATAGCGTCAACCTGACCCAAATCGAATCGCGGGTCGGTACGGGCTCGGTTAAAATCTGGATAACGTTACCCATGCCGATATAGAACTCTAGTGAATACTTCTAATATTTCATTTAATATTCTCACACATTTGATGTACCATATATTCAGACATATAATGGGTATTTTTGGTAAAAGAAAAGGGATCAAAATTTATAGATGTGCGTTATACGCTGGATTTAAAAATGAAATATCAAAAATTGAGAAAAGACGAGTATAAGAATTTAGATGTAATGTTCACTCTCTGATAACATATAAAAGTTTGTCATGTTTTTCCTTACTTATATTCTCTGGCATATTATCGATTTTTGCTTAACACCCATCCACATATAACAATCTTCAATTCTCTCTAGATTATCGGTTATACACAACATTTAAAAAATGACTTTTAAAAATGACTTCTGAATTTATTTCATTCCATTACAAGACTGTAACCAGTCAACAAAGTCAGAAGAGGCCTTTGAAATTTTTTGGTGGGCCTAATCCACAACTTATCTTTTTATCTTTCACTTTAATTATAAATAAAGATAGACAAAATTAGAGGACAACTCATCCTGTCATGAAATTGTTGATTATGAAATATTAAAAATAAAAATGCAATACAGATGATATTGTTATTAAAAGTTTAGGAAGTTTAGAGGAGAATTGGAAGTTGCTATGGGAGGGGACGGGAGTCGGCCTTTGAATGGTTCCCATCTGGTTACAGCCGTGTACCATTATTCCAACTGTGTTCCGTGTACCATTATTTCTATAGGCGTTTAGCGCATTTGGCCTCCCTTAGTGAATGTCTCTTTTTCCTTCTAACATCCACATATTTCACTGCTGTCTTATCCTTTGAATGGTTTATTTACAAAAACATCTGAAGACAGAACTTATGATATAATAGACCGGGAGGGGGCAGCACAGACAATCACCTCATCGAGTTCATGGCTGCAATTCTAGAATTAGTTAAAACTCGATTCGCATATTAAAACGCAATCGGTCTGCCAAGTTATATCTTGGTGGAAAACACCCGAAAACCCGATTGTAGCGGTTGACTCGTAGGTTTACCCTTGTGTTTTCCTGCACCCAGTTCTCCATGTTTTCATACTTTTAGGTGCAGGAAAACACAATGGTAAACCTACGAGTCAACCGCTAAAATCGGGTTTTAAGGTGTTTTCCACCAAGATATGACTTGGCAGACCGATTGCGTTTTAATATGCGAATTGAGTTTTAACTAATTCTGGAATTTTAGCCGTGAACTCGATGAGGTGATTGTCTGTGCTGCCGCCTCCCGGTCTATAACTAATGATTTTCATCCAGCTATAATAACCAGTGAATGATTACAAAGACTCCGAGAGGCTAAGTCACACAGATGGACATGCAATAACGTATGTTGTAGCTTCGCGTTTGCTCATTTTTGTCTTTATGTTCGTAATAGTTATTACATTAAAGTTCTTTATTATATGCTCTTTCTATATATCTCATAAAAGTTTCTTTGAAAAGAAGAGGGTGCGCGTAATACGGCGAATGTACATAAAAATAGAAAACCATAGTGTCAAATTGGGGGTGCGCGTTATACGACTGAATATACAGTAAAGCAAATCTTTCGTTACAATATCTTCATTATTTTTAATGCTGTGTGCAAAAGTCCCGATTCAAATTTGGGTATTTTTGACTAAATAAGTGGATTGATACTGGATTAATTTTAACACATTTATTCAAATTGGTAAAGAAATCATACGAGTTGTAATTTTCCTACTGGACGAAAAATATCCGGGCCAGGATTCGAACCTGGGATCTCTTGGCTGAAGCTGCCACGCTCCACCTACTGAGCTATCCCGGTCGAATCTGGAGGGCATAATTCATCCAGTTAACCTTATTGATCAAAGCATCTGGTCTGATATTTTAATCAGCTCAACAGAATAGATCGCCGGTAATGGAACTCCAGAAAACGCTGGATACGTGATTATACTGGATTAATTTTAACACATTTATTCAAATTGGTAAAGAAATCATACGAGTTGTAATTTTCCTAAAATTAATCCAGTATAATCACGTATCCAGCGTTTTCTGGAGTTCCATTACCTGCGATCTATTCTGTTGAGCTGATTAAAATATCAGACCAGATGCTTTGATCAATAAGGTTAACTGGATGAATTATGCCCTCCAGATTCGACCGGGATAGCTCAGTAGGTGGAGCGTGGCAGCTTCAGCCAAGAGATCCCAGGTTCGAATCCTGGCCCGGATATTTTTCGTCCAGTAGGAAAATTACAACTCGTATGATTTCTTTACCAATTTGAATAAATGTGTTAAAATTAATCCAGTATAATCACGTATCCAGCGTTTTCTGGAGTTCCATTACCTGCGATCTATTCTGTTGAGCTGATTAAAATATCAGACCAGATTCTTTGATCAATAAGGTTAACTGGATGAATTATGCCCTCCAGATTCGACCGGGATAGCTCAGTAGGTAGAGCGTGGCAGCTTCAGCCAAGAGATCCCAGGTTCGAATCCTGGCCCAGATATTTTTCGTCCAGTAGGAAAATTACAACTCGTAAGTGGATTGATACCCTAGGTTCTTATAGCAGATGCTGTTCGTCTTTATGTATATTATTGTCCTCGTTTTTTTTTTCTTTCAAGAGTTCAAAGGTATTTATATATTTACAGAACGTTAGTTTTAACGCAATGCAGATCAAAAGTCACATATCTTGTTATAATTAAACCGGCGTTTAGCTAATATGAGTATATAGTATTCAGATAAAACCAATATTTAATAATTTTAATACTTCAAAGCATTTTGTGTCGTATATGATACATGTTAATAAATGTTACACAATATGAATCTTGTAACACATCTGGAACAATCATATCTATTAAATGAAGCCGGCATAGTCTAATTGATGGAACTATTACGTTGAATGCTGTATGTAATGTTTCACAAGACATAGATGTGTGAATCAGATGTTAACGGTAAGATTTCGCTTATATTCATTGAAAAAATCTTACGTTTGTATCATATCTCTCCGATTGCTCAGGTAAACGGTGCGTTGCGTGCCACTAATGCCATGAACAATAAAATTACAAATTTTAACTGAAAATTAGATGAATTACAAGTTAAATATTTGTAAAAATATTTTATTTTACGTCACTCAAGTATTTTTAAATAATTTTTTCCTCTCAAGATTAAAAAAAAAAAAAAAGAAAGAAAAAAAAAAAAAAGAAAAAAAAACTTGCACTAAAGAAAAAATTTAAATACCTCTATTCCCTCACAGTGTTCGGCATCAGGTCCATATTGCAACCGGCATTGATGATCAGCGTCGTACATCGCACCAGGGGGTAACTCGGGAAAATAGAATTCGTGGTCAGAAGGCTCGTCGTCAAGGCAATTACCCCAATCACGACTGTAAAAAATCACAAGAACCAGTGATAAGTGCATTCGTGACAAATACATATGAAAACATGATCACGAATTATTGTTAAAATTGAAATGATCGTAAATTCATGAATATCAGATGAGGGTGATAACGAAAGAAAAATCTACAGGTTCGTAATCTATATATATTTAATCCCTTACCTCCGTACTTAAATATATTCTTACTTACAAATTTGACTGCATCTAAATTGAAGAGATATTTCGTATATACTTACAACTTATAACATGCGTCATACACCATATATATATATGTTATAATTTATGCGAGAGACATACAAACTTTCATACAACAACTTACATTACATATAATGCATATATTACATACAATATATTCACCAATCCTTTTTCAATAAATAAAAATATAATGCCAATTTTTTCGATAATAAGGAATATTCCATGATTGTCATTCAATTAAAATTTAATAAATTTGCAATTTAATTGAGGAATCTTCCATAATCATGGTTTCCTAAAAAAAATTCTAATAATACTTTTTGAACAAATGAAACTAGTAGTTACACTGTCGCTAAAAAGTAAATAAAAATCTTTTAGCCTAACATAAAACTATATGCTCGTAATATTAATTACTTATTCCTACTAACAGAAAACCTTATTACTTTTATTGCTTTTATTCATTGCTTTTCACATGTTCAATAAAATAACGAGAGTTATTTGTTGTGTAAAATGTATCATTTTTATTGTTTTATATATATCAACAAATCAGTACTGGTTTCATTTCATATATTGCAATTGATATTGATGATCAGCGTCTTGCATCGCACCAAGGGATAATTTGGGAAAGTAGAATTCGTGGTCATAAGGGTCGACGCCAAGACGAATCATAACTTGAATAATCACAAGAATCAGTGATAAGAGCACTCGTGATAAATGCTTATAAAAGCATATTCGCGAATTATTGTTGAAATTTAAATTATTACGAATCTCAGATGAGATCAATAAAGAAAACACAAAAAACAAAAATCTATTGGTATTTTGTAATCCATCACCTCCGTATTTACATGCATTCTACTTAGAAACTTGCATACTTAAATATTGCATCTTAAAACATCCATCTTATATTATATGCCATGCAACATAAGACTTATAATTCCCATCAGGGACTTACAAACTTACAATCCTTTTCAAAAAATGAAAGTATAGTGACTGCTCGGAATATTCTATAATCCTAATTCAATCAAAACTGAACAAATCCACATTTTATTTGCGGAATCTTCATTAATCAGTGTTTCCTACCTATTATCTTTGCTAATAAATGTTTTTTCAACAAATGAAACCTATAATTACTCGGCCGTTAAAAAGTAAATAAAAGCCTTCTAACGTAACATAAAACTATATAGACGTAATAATAATATTAATTACTTATTCTTACAAACAGAAAATCTGATGACTTTTATTGTTTTTATTCAACAAAATAACGAGAGTTATCTGTTGTGTAAAATATATCATTGTTATTATTTTATATCTATCAACAAATCAGCACTGGTTTCATTGGTTTCGATATTGAGGATCAGCAGCTTATATGACACCAGTAGTCCAGTCAATCTAGGATTCTGCCTGGAAAGTTTTGGAGAAGTTTTTTTCTATTTCTTCCTTTATGTTTTGGGAGGTGCTGAACATGAATTTCAACTTTGCCATCTTGTATCTGGTCTGCTTAAAAAAATATAAGCGAAAAATCATGAAAAAAATCAGGTTTTTTTTTAGTTTTTCCTTGTATTTGATAGAGGGTGAAACTTTTTTGAAAACATTATTCCTCCAAATTAAACTAGAGAAAATTTCCTACATTTTTCATATACAAAGTTTTTTTCTAAGATAAATAGTTTTGGCATACGAGTGAAAAGAATTTCAGCGATGTTGAAATTCCATCATCGGAGGACGAAAACTCGATCCAGTCCCTACGCATCCATTTCAATCACCAATTTGAAGTGACCAAAAAAGTTTAACCCTCTACCAAATACAAGGAAAAATCCGAAAAAATCCCGATTTTTTCATGAGTTTTTGCTTATAACTTTTTAAGCAGACCAGATACGAGGTGGCAAAGTTGAAATTTGCGTTCAGCACCCCCAAAAACATAAAGGAAGAAAGAGAAAAAAACTTCTCCAAAACTTTCCAGGCAGAATCCCTTTTTTGGTCGAAATTTACTGGACTACAGGGGGTGACTCAGAAAAGTAGGATTCGTGGTCAGAAAGCTCGTCGACAAGGCAATTACCCAAATCACGACTGGAAAAAATCACAAGAAACAGAGATAACCGCACTCGTGACAAATACATATGAAAACATGATCACGAATTATTGTTTATATAGAACCGATCATGAATCTAAGATGAGAGAGATAACGAAAGAAAAATCTATAGGTACAGAGGTTAATTTAGCATGTAATGTTTGGGTATCTATCATTCATATATAAATAAAAATTCTGTGTAGAATTAAATATCTCCAAAACATCTCTTAGAATGTCAAGAGAACTTGTACAACGTTCAAATAAAAAAAAAAAAAATTGAATTATCAAGAAAACGAATTTTCACTAAGACTAATTTCAAAAACAGAAAACTATGAATAATTTCAATTAACATGCAGTAGGTCTTTTATCTTAAAGACTTTTACAGATTGTGTGATTTGAAAAATGTAATAAATAAATAATTAAATATTATCGTGTAACATAAAATTGTACACGCACAACAACAACACACTCTAAAAACGACATTTTCAAAACTGAGCAAAAAATACTCAAATCTGAGTATGTCGCATAGTCAAAATGGCTCCGAATCAAAATTACTCAAGTTTGAAACATGTATATACTCATTTCTGAAAACATGCACACTCTCAAGAATAAAACATCATGTGCACATATTTGAGTATGTGCGTGTTTCAGAAATGAGTATGAACTGTCTTTTATGTGCTCATTTTTCAATATGTCCATGTTTCAAAAATGAGTATGAACTGACCTCTATGTGCTCAGTTTTGAGTATGTCCACGTTTCAATATTCTGAGTATTTCTGGTATTTCACAATTGAAAGCATTGGATCGTCATATTTGAAACAAAAAGTTTCATAACAAAATGAAAACATCGATTTACTCAGGTTTGAAAGTGTCATTTTTCTCAGTGCAGTAATTTCTTATTGTCACTTACAAAAACCTACACTTTAAAACATTGCAGATAATTTTCTTGATTCAGCAGAAACTTCTACAAAACTTTAATGCAACCTCGTATAGTTACCTACTTTCTTGGAACCCCCCCCCCCCTTATCTTCAGAAACTATTTGAAGAAAGAGAATCAGAAACCTCATAAAACAACGAGTTTCTGAGATTTACGGAAACGTTTTGAAATGAAATGACTCCTTTTTTATCCCGTAAATTTCTGTAAGCCGTTTCTGTTAATTTCGGAAATCTTTTGATTTCTGGTGCTTTTGATTGGCTTTTTTTTTCAATTGTCTGGAGGTACTGAATTTTTTTCGAAACTGTGTGTAACTGCAATAAGATTACATTGAGGTTTCGTAAATGTATCTTCTGTGAGAGTTTTTGATGTTTTTTATAGTGTAAAGTGAACTAAATTGCTTTTATTTCTTTATTTACACACAAGCAACAAAATATTCAGACCTTTTTTATTGTGTAAAACATATTATTATAACAGACATCAAACAACACAACAATAAATAAACTTTTTCTTCTTAAGAAACATTTTCTTTACCTACATTTTTTCTGAATGCCTGGAAAAGAATTGAAGCTGATATCATTCTTCTGTTTTTTTTTTTTTACTTTTACAGTACAAAACTAGTCGTTGGGGGCCACCGTAATACTTACCCATCATGGATATGCATAATGTAAAATATTAAAATAAAACATGTGTAAACTACTTGCAATTCGAATTGCAATTCGAATTCGGATTCGTGCATTGCAATTCGAATAAAATCGTGGCTTGATGACATCACAAACTTTAAAGGCTCGATTACCGAATTGCTTGAAAGAAACCTCCTTATAGCTCCAAAAATAATAATCCTATTAACTAGCGGTTTATTGCATCTGATTAAGCGTTAAATTTCCAATTAAAATATATCTTTGAAGTGAAATTTGGATGAAATACAGGGTCATGAAAAATCGAAGAGTGTGGAAAATAGGATTACAAATATCTCGGCAACTCATTATCCGATGCAGAATTTATGTTTTTTTATTGTCTTTTATATTCATTTCTTAAAATAAACAATTTCAAAAATTTTTATATACCTTTTATCAGAACGTATGTTTCGAGAGTCCGAAAAAAATAGTTCCGGTTAATCGAGGTTATTGAAATGAAATAGGCTTCTTCCCATTATTACATACTAAGTACATACCAAATTGCAAGTCTCTATCTCATTTTTTTCGGGAGATAGAGTGTTTACAGACACACAGACACACAGATGGACGGCAAAATTTCTTTTCTAAAAATATGTTTTTCGGAATCTCCAGTGTCTGAAACGTGTAAATCCGTCAAAATTTTTTTTTCGATTTTCAAAACGATTACAAGACTTACCCTATACTACGTATGATGGGTAAGTAATATAAGGAACGAATATAAAGATCACTCGGTTATCAAGATGAAAATTAACGCTTTAGTTGCTCAGTGGATGAAAAGTTTATCAATAATACTTATTCATTTCTATCTTCTAAGTGTTTATTTAAACTAGTCGTTGGGGGCCACCGTAATACTTACCCATCATGGATATGCATAATATAAAATATGAAAATAAAGCATGTGTAAAAAATATATAAAATGCATTGCAATTCGAGGCTTGATGACGTCATAAACTTTAAATGGTCTATTACTGAATTGCGTAAAAGAAACATCCTTATAACTCCAAAAATGATAAATCATATTAACTAACGGTTTACTGCGTCAGATTAAGCGTCTCATTTCCAATTAAAATATATCTTTGAATTGAAATTTGAATGAAATACAGGGTCATGAAAAATCGAAGAGTGTGGAAAATAGGATTATAAATATCTCGGCAACTCATTATCCGATCGACTTGATTCTTTATGCAATATTTGTGTTTTTTTAATGTATTTTATATTCTCTCCTTAAAATAAAAATTTCGAAAATTTTTATATATCTTTTATCAGAGCGAACATTTCGAGAGTCCGAAAAAAATAGTTCCGGATAACCGAGGTTACTGAAATTCAATAAACTTCTTCCCATTATTACATACTAAGTACTTACCAAATTCCAAGTCAATTTGTTCAGAAGATAGAGCGTTTACAAACGCACACACAGACACACAAACAGGCAGACGAACGGCAATTTTTTTTTTCTAAGAATATGTTTTTCGGAATCTCCAATGTCTGAAACGTATATATCCGTCAAAATTTTATTTTCGATTTTCAAAACGATTACAATACTTACCCTATACTACGTATGATGGGTAAGTAAAATACTGAAAAATAGCTTTACACCGTTGAAAATTTGGTACCAGATAAATTCCAATTTTCAAATTTTAGTGCTGCAGTAAATGTAATCATAAGGTGCTGAAACATACTATCGTGATTCAGTGCTTTAAGCCCTAAGGACTGCTTTTAGTACAAGATATTTTAGCCTTTAGCCGTAAACTTTGCTTTGTCTAATCGTAGAATTCTTGGATTAATTAAGGCGAAAAAATAGTATACGGAATTACTGGTAATAAAAATTTATATCTCATTAAACGACGCTCGTCTTGAAAGGATTAGATTAATCACAAAATGTTCAAATTATGGTTCAACTTAGAAACTTATGATTTAATAAAGCACCATTTCATGGTTTACATAAAGCAGTAAATCATGATAAACTACCGCAGCATCAAAATATGGCCGTAAGGTGTTGAACCGTATTATCGTTATTCAGTGCTTTAACCCCTAAGGACTGGTTTTAGTACAAGATATGTTAGCCGTGAACTTTGCTTTGTCTAATCGTAGAATTCTTGGATTAATTAAAACGAAAAAAATACCATACGGAATTGCTGGTATTAAAAATCAATATGTCATTAAATGACGCCCGTCTTAAAGGGTTAAGTAAATCACAAAATTCTCAAATTATGTTTCAACTTAGAAACATAATTATGATTTAATGAAGTACCATTTCATCGTTTACATAAAGCAGTAAATCATGGTAAACTGCCCCGCAACATCAACATATGGTTCAATTTGGAAGAATTTTTTTAAGTGGATATAAGTGTAACAGAAGATCAACCGTAACATAATTATGCCTTGCTCTTTTAATATTTCAACAAAAAAATTTTAAATCATTGACACTGTTTTTTTTTTTTTGTTTACTAGGGTAAGTGTTACTTCCTCAAAATTTAATTCTTAATTCTAATTTTGCATTTTTTTTTTATTCTGAGAATTGTGCTAAACGCTGAAGAAAAGAATAGACCAACAGCATATGATCAGTGAGGAACAGTGAGATCACAGATGCATTTTGAAATAAAAAATAGATAAAATGTAATATTATTACGACTTGAATACGTATGCATTAAGTAAGGAACCTCAAAAGTAAAGAATGAAATAAATATTTGAAACATTTACGTTAGAGACCCTAGCTAAATGCATTAAAAAATATATCTCACATTACATATAGCAAACTTGCGTAAAGTCCAATAGGAATATATGAATGAAAACTTCCGAAACCACTAAAAATTATTCATTAGAAATAAAATACAAATTTCCTGAATTATGAATGAAATTCCAAACTGGTTTATCAAAGAAATCTTAAACGATTATTAACAAGATCGGGAAACTGATTTCAATCGGGCAG
This sequence comes from Maratus michaelseni, assembly GCA_963931845.1. NCBI lineage: Eukaryota > Metazoa > Arthropoda > Arachnida > Araneae > Salticidae > Maratus > Maratus michaelseni. The sequence continues at coordinate 99,970,549 of OZ007597.1, read as the reverse complement.
ATAAATGGTTTTTATCTCGAACAATTGATTTTAAACAATAACAGAAATTCGAGAGCTTTTCATGAACGTATTGATAAATATTCATTATTTAAAACAGCAGGAAGCAGGAAAAATACATATACTAAGTAATAAATTGATATTTGGAAAAATGTTATTTCCCGAAGAAATGCCTAAGATGTATTTAATTGAAATAAACATTTCTCACAAAAGAGACAGAGAAAGATAAAAGAAAAAGGAAAAGAAAACAAGAAGAAAAATCATGCATTAAGTATAGATTATGAAACACTTTCCAACACATTCAGAATAGTATAACAAAACTTCACCGTTTAATAAGGAGAAAGATGATAACTAAGTAAAGTAGTCGTTGGGGGGCCACCGTAATACATACCCATCATGAATATGCATAATATAAAATATGAAAATAAAACATGTGTAAACTACCTATAAAATGCATTGCAATGCGAATAAAATCCTGGCTTGATGATGTCATAAACTTTAAATGCTCTATTACTGAATTGTGTAAAAGAAACATCCTTATAACTCTAAAAATGATTATCATATTAACTAACAGTTTACTGCGTCGGATTAAGCGTCTCATTTCCAATTAAAATATGTCTTTGAATTGAAATTTGAATGAAAAATCGAAGAGTGTAGAAAATAGGATTACAAGTATCTCGGCAATTCATTATCCGATCGACTTCATTCTTTATGCAAAATTTATGTTTTCTTATTGTCTTTTATGCCCACTCCTTAAAATAAACAATTTCGAAAATTTTTATACCTTTTATCAGAACGAATATGTCGAGAGACCGAAAAAAATAGTTCTGGATAATCGAGGTTACTGAAATTCAATACGATTCTTCCCATTATTACATACTAAGTACATACCAAATTTCAAGTCTCTATCTCAATTTGTTCGGGAGATAGAGCGTTTACAGACACACAGACAGACGGACGGCAAATTTGTTTTTCTAAAAATATGTTTTTCGGAATCTCCAATGTCCGAAACGTGTAAATCCGTCAAAACAATTTTTTTTTTTTTTTCAAAACGATTACAAGACTTACCCTATGATGGGTAAGTAATAATTTCGAAAACATGTATAACACATTTGAAATCTCAATTTTAGCAATTACCATCAGTAGCGGAAAAGTATTCGAATTCTTTTGCGAAGCTTTGTATATGGTCTACAAATTTGTATGCTATGCTGTATAGTGTGCTAAAATTTAGTTAAATATTATTTAGGAAATACATAACGCAATTGAAACTCAAACAAGTAAAAAATTTGAACGCGCATCAATATTTTTGGAACGCTCTGTATAAAAAACAAATAAAAACAAACAAACAGAAAAACACTAAAATTACTTATATTTGTCTTTCTATACAAATTCTAAAAGTGTAACTTTTTAAAAATTAATAGCAGAAGTAATTCATTAATCTAAATCTTAATTATTTTGAAAACTTTTGCAATTTACATTGCCAACGTATCTGGAACTGCTAAAAATTAAAATACGTATCTTTTGGGATACCCTGTACAGGAACCAAATAATAATAATAAAAAAAAACAGAAAAATATTAAAATTACATACATTTATCTTACTTAGCGGCTAATGAACTAAAAAAAATTAAATATATATATAACAATTCAAAAAGTTACACTTTTTATTTCAAAATTTTCCGCTGCCCGAAAAGAAGTATAAAGGGTTGATATTTTTGTATGTTGTATGTGGCAAGTTGTTAGCAATTTTACATGGAATGGGAATACCTGAATTTTAATGTAGATTTTCTTCAGTCTAAAATGCCTTCTCTATACACTGCAAAAAATAATTGTTGATTTTACAGTATAAAACTGGCACCTCAGCTGCCAGAATTATACCGTAAAATTAACAGTATTAAACAGTAAAATAAGCAGTAATACGCTGCCTCGCAAGCAGTAATACTGCTTGCGAGGCTCAGTGCAAGGCTCAGTGCTTGCGAGGCTCTTGCGAGGCTCACTGCGCTACCGCGCATGCGCGGTAGCGTATTACTGCTTGCGAGGCAGCGTATTACTGCTTATTTTACTGTTTAATACTGTTAATTTTACGGTATAATTCTGGCAGCTGAGGTGCCAGTTTTATACTGTAAAATCAACAATTATTTTTTGCAGTGTAGGAATTGATTGCTTGCAAAGAAGTGGATAATAGCTGTGAGTACAGCTCTGAAGAATTTCTGACCTTCAAGTTTTATTGAAGCTTATTTAGAACAATAATACTCATAATAACTATTTGATCTATGGAAATATAGAAGGAAAATATTTAAGCATCCAAGTACTGTTCCCTCTAAAAACAACAGCAACTTCTACTTTTTTCTTGCAAAATACTTTTTTACAGAATATAACAAAGTATGTGAATTATCACTTAATACACAGCGTACAGCCAATAGAGTGAAAAAATGTATAGACCGGGAATCGAACCAGGAACCTTTGTTATCACGCACCATTGCTCTACCATTGGAGGTATCCGGACGACATCCAGTCTGGTATTTCTCACTCTTATATGTTTGCAAGGCTGCAACTTTGCAGCACAAGATGGAAAGTCAATCATAAACACACATCTTTAGTGGCATGCATGAGATGAATTAAATACCAGTATCGGTGAATATATTTATATCTAATTAAATTTTTCAACAGAACTAAAATTAAGCTGGAAATTAATGAATATAACAAAGGATGTGAATTATCACTTACTACACAGCGTACAACCAATAGAGTGAAAAAATGTCTAGACCGGGGATCGAACCAGGAACCTTTGTTATCACGCACCATTGCTCTACCATTTTAGGTATTCGGACGACATCCAGTCTGGTATTTCTCACTCTTATATGTTTGCAAGGCTGCAACTTTGCAGCACAATATGGAAAATCAATCATGAACACACATCTTCAGTGGCATGCATGAACCGAATTAAATCCCAGTATTGTTGAATATATTTATAACTAATTAAAATTTTCAGCAGAGCTAAACTTACGTCGGAAATTAATGAGTATAACAAAGTATGTGAATTATCACTTATTACACAGCGTACAACTAACAGAATGAAAAAATGTCCAGACCGGGCATCGAACCCGGAACGCTGTCATGTTTGTTATCGGTTATATTCATTAATTTCTAGCGTAATTTCAGTTCTGCTAAAAAAAATTAATTAGAGAGATGTAAATACTGTTTTACAGTTTTAGAACTCTGACGTTTAAAACAGCCAGTCCATCGAATACTTGGCATCAGTTTTTTACTTCATGCATTCTCCGCATTTTAGCATACAATAATTCAGTCCTGTATTACTCAACGCATCATTTATACTGCAATATTGAAGTAAAATTACACATGGCATTTAGTGTTCAACGCGCGTGTTTGTTAAGTGTTAAAATATCTCATTCGTGAGGACATTATTCTTACAACGTAGTACGAATACACTATGAAACAAATTCCGTATATACAAACACGGGCAATTTTTTGGGAAATTTCTGTATTTTAACGGAAACTTATCTATTTTGAATGAAAATCGCAATTTTTCCCGGAACAAACGTAACATTTCATTTTTATCCTTATCTGTTTAATGTTAAAAACGAAAATGATCTCTCAAAGTCAGGCAAAAAGAAATATTCCTTTTCAGATGCGATAAAACTGAAAATTTCCAGCTAAACTTTTGTAATTGATGTTCTGGCCTATAACCAAGTCGTTGGATCTAGCCAGTTGGTGAAGAAGACAGAGTATTCATCCTCTAATGGCGAGTACTGAAGTTCTAATCTGGAGGAAGGCAAGGCGATAAAAATCTGATATGATAATATTCAATACAAATACCTGTTTCGTGTAAATAAGCATCAGTATATATAATTATTGTTATTTTGTTTGTTAAATATTGCTCTGTTACTCACATTTCTCTTCAAAAACCGAAATTTCCCGTCTTGAATAGCGTAAATTTTCCATCTTAAAAACGAGGAACACCAAAATGGAAGTTTTGTTAAAAATACGGAGAAAAGACGATAACTTTACTGCCAGTATACATTTAAAATTTTTTGTTATAGTGTACGTATTATACAAAACTATATCTTCAGATGCAATCACTAGATGTGTTTTCCACTTGCGTTTTTTACTATCTCATTTGCACATCTTTTTTATACGTCTTTTTCGATGACCACCTTCAGCGAAGTACGAAAGATTCTTTACTGTACCCTGTGAGCTTTAAAGTAAAAATGAAAGACACATATTTCAACAAAATGCATTTCAAAGTGTTTTAATTTAACATTAGTGTTTTAAAGTTTTGTAATTTATAATACCATTTTGCGTTCGGAATAAACGAAAATCCACCCATTTTTTACGTCAAAGTGATTATTTCTCTTCAAACAAAAACTGGAATGCATAATCTTCATTAATGTGTGCTTACTCACTCTAAAAACTTGGTGATTTCATTCCGGCTACAATTAGACCAAACTAAGGGACTTGCATCCGAGTTTAAGTGCGGCGACATCACGTGTTGGCGTTCACCAAAGGGAGCTTGGCAACCATTATGTGGACCATCGTGTGCCATGCCGAAGCTGCGAAAATAAAAGCAATTAAAACAAAATAAATCTCAACTGCTAAATTTATATTTATAAATTGCTAAACAGTTTAAAATAAAACCATAAAAATATTAAAAAAAAGTTTACATATATATAAATTGTCCACGTTGTTCGGCTTCACCAAAGCTCTTTTTAAGAAAAATGAGAGTTTTCAACAGTTGCACGAACTATAATGCATTGATTTGATGCGCCATCATTCACGTTTTTCACGTTTTCTATCATATTACTCACGTTAATTTTATTTTATTATTACTTTGATGTTTCTTTCCATACTAGTAACCATGGAGTAACTCAACCCTTAATTTTTAATAATAAAATAAAATAACGTGAGCAATCTGAGAGAGAACGTGAAAAACGTGAAATATAGCGTTTCAAATCATTGCATTATATTTTTTGCAACTGCAGAAAATTCTCATTTGTCTTGCATAAAGCTTCGGCGTAGCTGTATTCAGTTTATATGTAAAAACTCTTTTAATGTTTTTATATAATACGTTTTAGCAATTAATAAAATATATTATCTTTGGGTGTACGGATTTCCGCCAAATTTAATCATAAATTGATCCAAATGAGAATTGCTTTTTGTGCATATAAAAAATGGAAAATAAAACATATGAATCCAATTACTTATGTCCCATTTCATGAGCAACTGTGTATGCCAGAGCTAGTCCAGTGTCTTCGTTAACGTTGCAGCTTCTGTGAGGTTGGCACATTCCTGCAACTTCAGCCAGTCCCAAAGTACTGCAAGGCTCATTTGTTTTCGTACAAATATTATACCTGAAAAAGAGAAGGTAAATATATACGCGTTTGAGAATTTAAAATTCCATTCTTCAAACGTAATGTATAATATATTACACATCAAATAAATCATGGTGAAAATTAGTTGACCTTTCGCGCTTTATCCAGACTGAAAATTCCAATCAGATAATTTTGATTCTTCGGGGAATTCTAGTACTCCTCGTCATTGTAGTATTTCTAATATCGACAAGATTAAACGTAGTTTGAAATCTATATATAAATATAAATCAGTGTTTGAGTGTATGTTCCTTATACAAATCTACAAATTTTATCTAATTGTATGGAACCTGATATATGCTTTAGAACAAGAGTAAAATTACTATCTACTTTAAAACATTTCCAGACCACTCTTTATCTGTTTTTTTAAACCACCTGCCATAGTTTATCCTGATACAAAGCTATTTTTTCTATTTCCTAATGCAATTTTTTCTTTCCTTTTGCCAAAAAAAGAAACTGCGTATGGGCAATATGTTTCTAAGCCAATAAAAATTCATACTCACTTGCTATGTTTTTGCAGCGACATTGACGCCATTTTTCGTATATAAAATTTTAAACTTTCAATGTAAGGGCGTTTAAAGTGAGACAGTACCTTCATTTAAATGCATTTGGAGTCAAAAAATCTACTATAATACAGACATTACATTTTCAAGAAAAATATTCCTTGAAAAAATAAAAAATAAAAAATAATTTCCTAAATATGACGTCATTTTCCATTAGACACTTTCAGTGGGAGTCATACTGACACTAAACAAACGGCTTCTATGTTTTATTTTCCATTTCGTTTGCACATTACAATTACATCCTATAGATATTCCAATAAAGTTAAGTGTTTTACTGCATTTTCTTAAAAAATATAGTAAAACTAATGTTAATTTAAATTTTCTTTCCGTGTTTGTTTCTAAAATACACATCATATATATTTATCTTATATGTACACTTCATATGATATTTAATTTAAATATATCTTAAAATACAATTTTGTTAAAAAAATTTTTACCTACAGCCGATTTAAGTTGATTCTGGGAAACGGGAAAATACGGCCCAAATGCTCAGAGAGTTAATACTTTAGATGCAGTGATAATATTTTCTACGATTTATATTAAATAGGACATGAAACACAGCAACCTTTTTTTTAGAGCCAGGTCTTTATCTTTTCAAACAAAATTTTATGACAGATATCAAGACTGAAAGCATCTTGAAAAGGACGTCATTTTCCTGTAATAATTGTAGATTTAGTTTTCATGAATGGAAACGTAAATTTTCATTTAAAAATAATGCCATACAAAATAGAATTTTGCTAAATGATACGCCAATTATTGAAACTTTTGATTTTCTTTCGTATTGTCTATATTTATTGTATATGTTTCTATTACACGCATCAAAAAACTACATTCTCATTTATAAAGCTGAGGGATTTTACTATGATTGCATCAAAGTAACGTCATTTTTCTGATTGTCTTTTTTTTATCAATTTATGGGCGTGAATGTACAGAACTGTGTGATTTTGATATTCGTATTATTGCATTTTTACTTATTTTATCAGGGAGCCCACCTTGGTTAACGCTGGCAAAGCCTGCTGGTTTTGCTAGCAAAATAAAAATATTCTTTTGCAAGCAAGAAACCAATAAATCAGCCATTGGAAAACATTCTTAATGCATAAACCACACCTTCAATTTTGATTCTAAATATTTTTAAACCTCTTCCACAGAAGATCTAGTTTTTCTAGAAACTTTTCACATTTGCCAAAATTATTAAAAAAAACCTTTTAATTAAATTAAGTGTACCAGTAATAGGCTATGTACCTGTATTTGGCCACGTAGCTATAATGGGCCATATAACTATAATGGTACCGTAAATAATCTACTTTGATAAATGGGAAATAAATTTATATATCACACTCACAAGCAACCTCAGTCAATAGTGATTGGTCAACAACTAAACCTCCTGTCAATTTAGTTGCTCGTGAATATGATATGTAAACTTTTTCCTTCACTTGCCAAAGCAGGTGGCCCATTATAGATCTTAAATAGCCCATTATTAGTACACTTACCTTATATCTTTGCTCTTCCCCTTTTCTCAAATTGTTGAAAAATATTCATCAAATCCTCTTTGTTTTAATTTTCAATTGCTACGGTCATACTGGCTATCTCAATACTCTCCTTCTAATTTTATTGATTGGTTCTCTTCATTTTTCTTCAATTCTGTTTGGTTGATAAAACCCTACCTTCGATCCGCTCGTACAACAAATAATATAAACAAAAATGTCATTTTTATCACCTGTGCACAGATGGCAAAAGATTCCATTACTAACAAAACTGATCTGCATTATTTAGTACATCTTTTCATGCTCTTGGCGTAATTTTTAGGGTTTCGTTCACCTCACGGAACCCTATTACTCCCGCTACGTTGTCTGCCCGTCACAGAGCCATTCTCAAAACTATGTAACTTACAGAGTTGAAACTTTGTGTATAAATCTGAATATCAGCTATGAAGAGCTCAAAATATTAAAATTTGAAAAATTCGTATTATTTTAATAAATATAAAAAACCAAAATTCAAACAGCCTTTTCCTATTAAATTTAAACATTTTTCGTTATAGCAGATGCCAAAAATTAAAAATCCCCGATGAAATTCTTTCTACAATAATTAATTTTCTATCAGACGATTTCCACGTTAAAAATGAAAATGAAATTTGTTGTTGTTGGTTTGACCCAAAGTTTGTTTGACCCGGTTTTGCAGCTTTCTATTTCTGTATAGCTGTCATAATCCACTACGCATGATCCATGTTTAATTTTGAAATTATTTTTTTTTAATATCGCATTTATTCCACATGACAGATATTATTATGACAGAATATAAAGCGGGCTTGTTTAGATATTAAAAAAAAATGAGAAAAATAAAATTTTTACTTTATAAAAAACATGACCTTTTTTTTTTTTTGGTTTCTAAATTAAATTAATTTGGATTTATTAAAGAAAGGATAAAGTGTTTTGAAAGGAATATTAAACGAAACCCTTTGAGCTATCTTCGATCACACTTACCCACTTGTTATAGTTTACTGTCAGATAAAACTTTTTTAAGAGACAATTAACTTTATGTATTTTGCAAAGTAGGGTAGAGATAAATATCACTTCCTTGATTCATATAGCGCAAATTACCTGTAGGTTGCTGGATAACGAAAGAATAAGTGTAAAACAAGCAAGAATGTTGTTCTGCGTAAAGTAAAAGTTTCCTTTTTTTTATTTAACAACCGTTACCGTTATACTCTGACATTTAATATAACTTCTGGTTTAAAGCGTTAATTACACTGTTCTAAACAAAATAAAAATACACAAAAATAAATTACATTTCTATATCTTATTAGCTATTTAGCTTTACATGTGCAACTAGAGTAGTTTGGACTGTCAGTCAAAAAATTTCAAGGAACTGTTTTGATTTTTAATTGTAATTAATTGGTTTACATTCTTAATCTAATTTCGGTTTCATTTAATTCTAAACAACTATCTTTTGCATTTCAAATACAGGATGACTTAAAAAGGACTCCAAATCTAATTCATTTCATTCCAGTATTTCATTAACTATAATAAATTTAAAGATGAAACAAGCGACATGCGGTATAAAGTCGTATTTCGTATTAATTCATGTAAAAGAAAATCACAATTAACAGATGGCACCACACTGTTTCAACTGTAAGAATGCTGGCGTGCAAAGCATTCAAACACACCGTGTTAAACTGAGGTATAAAAGCTGGATCAAAAATCACTTAATATTTCGATCTTCATTCTATTCGGCGGTTGAAATGAAAAAAAAAATGGTTTGCGGTTAATTTAAAAATCAGCTTGAATGTTCTTGCAGATTGAAGATTAGATAATCCCATTTTCTATACTATTGCGCATTCTTCCTATACAACCAATGCTCACATTCTGCCTACAACGACATCATGTGCATAATGTAGTGGTTTTTGTTTCTTATAAATCTTGGGGTTTTTTCTCTTGTAGGCAGCAATGGGAAGACTGAGATAATTAAGTTTATTTAGTTGCGAGAAATGTAAAACCAGTTGTCGTTCTTGTATAAGGTTTAGGAGATTTCTGAGTCCAGAGCTTTGGTGATTCTATCGTTCATTGGTAGCTACGATAGTGCCTTCTCACATGTGCCCTTTTCAGCAAACGCGAAGTTTTCTGGAATTGCGTATAGTACATCTATGCAAATATAAGCGAACTACTGTAATGCATACTTTTTTGTGAGCTCATATGGTAAGACTCTGTATGAATGGGTGTTATCTCCAGTGCAGAAGCCTACGTTACCTACAGAATAAACTGACATACAGTGATTAATCGTGCGGTCACTTTACAACGTGTTACGCACATTCTATTGTATAATAAACCTCTTGTAGTGCACCTCAGTGATATATATCAATTTAAATATGTTTCAAATAGTGTAACAGCATTAAAATAAACCGCAAATGATTTTTTCTCACAGACCGCAATGTAATGTAATTCTTTTGAGTGTCCCTTAAAAAAACTATAAATGCTACATACTTGATTTTCAATACCAAATATGCCATAGTAAACCTCAATAATATAGATCAATTGCATGAAAATCTAAATATATTTAAGCAAGTTAGAGCACGGACAGCCAAACGGCAGACAGATGCATTGAAAGTGTGATACAGTCGTGATAGAAAGTGCGTTACCGATCCGTTCAATTGTGGAGGTTAGTGGAGTAAAGTTAAAAATGACCACATACGAACCCTATCTATACCAAGTACGCAAGGAAATAGGACAAGGATCGCACTAACATACTATACACATATTCTAAACCACTTTATATGCATAATAAGGTAATATTGGATGATTATAAGTCTGAATATAATGTGATTTACAGGAATTAAAAAAAAAATTAGTAGAATCGTCGGTACTTCTTTGTTATAACTTTCCCCCAAGGATGTATCGCCAAGTGACAAAGATATATCGCCAAGTTAGGTTGTTAAATTTCGACAAACAGTTTTCAGCTCTAAGGAAAGAGCACGTATTTATGCTATCGTCATATTGCTTTGATGCTTTTTGAAAAATGCTCGTTGATGTTCCAAAACATTTTTCATAAAAGGTAGGTTACCCAAAAGTGAACATAGTTCAGATTTGAATATTTTTTATAATTTCCTGGTTGTGTGTGTGTGGCTGAATTTTTGTTTGTAAAATTTTACACTTATCTCTAACACATATCAAATATACTTTTACTTGTAAAATAAAATTTAATTACTTTTATAATGTAATTTCAAAATTGTAGCTTGTGGGCCACCTTTGGGGCATAGTGTTCCAAAGGTGGCCCATGTATTGAAATCACTTTTAAAATGTGAACAAAATACTCGGCAAACTATTTTGCTTACTATTATGCTCTGATGATCCTTTCTTTCTTTTGATATTTTTCGGGGTTTTCTTCTTAATCTTCTTATCTTATGACACGAAAAGACCTTGAAGCACTTTTTGTCCACGGTTGTTCAGGGATGTTCTCCTGGGAGTTACTGACTTCTTTTGAGGGATCTCTGATGTTAACAATAAATGGTTATAACTTTTTTCGATATTTATGTAGAAATTTTGAAAATCACCCTTACTACACCGATGTCCACATTGGTTTTTTAAGGTGGACAGTTTGAGAACATGCGTATGGTCACAATTTGCACGACGTAAAAGTATTAATCTGATACATTTCTTAGAATTGAAGTAAATGTGGTTAAAGATAAGGAAATAAGCTTTCAGAAAACGTATCATACCTCAAAGTTCTAAGAGTTTAAATACGTGTAAATTAAAATATCTTCTTACCTGGAAATTAGAACGACTACTCCTCAAAAGTGAAATCACTGCATAAAATGTCGGAGGATCAAGGTGATCTCATTAAATTCAGCCACGTGCACTGCAGATACAAGATTGCCAATGCATTTTGTGATTAAAAATTAAATTAATTCTACTTTTGAGTTGTGAGCTACCTTAGGGACACTGGCCACCTTTGGTTCATCAACCTTATTAGGTGCGTTCGTAATTATATAAATACGTAGCACCTATTGTCATCGTCTGGTCCGTCCGTCTGCATATAACAACGCAAAAACTATCCAACTGAATGGTTTCAAATTCAAGATATATTATCTTTGCAGAATTTTGTCGAGACATTTCAAATTTTATGAAAATCGAATCAAAACTTTAGCAGATATTAATAAAAATATTTATTAAGAAAATTGAATTAAAAAAATAATAATCGGTGCTTTCTTGTTATAGGAGCTTCCGAGATTTAACCCCTTCGCAACGAGCGTCCTTTACAGAACTTTTAATTTGTTACCACCGGTTTTTCAAAACAGAAATTTACGCCTAATTGAATCGCAGATATGCTCTAATTAAATAAGGCAAAGCTTACAATAAAAATTAACTGGTGGGAATAATCGAGGATTCTGAGCATCTTATGCGTCCCATATGCGTGTCGCTCGTCCCCAAGGGGTTAATCGTCAACCGACCGAGATACTCATTTTATGACAGAAATTAATCTGCAGACGATATAATTCATTTCACAGAATTAAAAATCATCAATATCTGAATATTTATTATAACTAGCTATAGTACGAACGAACCTCATTTGTCACGTTTGACGTACAAATTCCAACTTGTATGTATTTAATTGTATGTTGTATTGTTTTTTTTCTTTAATCGCCTACATTTGTTTTTATAAATATAGAAATAATCTTTGATTTAACTAATACTGAGATGGATGCAATCTCATTTTTTCAGAACGAGGGCCCTTACCCAACAAACAACTAATCGAAAATGGCCAAGATCTGAAACTGTTTGTTACTATAATGATAAAGTTATATGGAGACGCAATATAAAAAGTTGTAAAAAAGGCCTCTGCGTTGGAAATAGGTTTACTGGTTCGATAATACCATTCGTAATTTCTTTAAGGCTTATGTAATTTTGAGCAAAGGAATTAACATCCATAAAATGGTGTAAAAAACAGCTACACATCGGTAAAAATGCAACAGTTGATTGGAATAGTCACATGAAAAGTGCTAATAAATTGAAAAGTTGTTATTCTTGTGAAGCATTGTAAGAAATTGTTATGAAAGAATGGTATTAATTGGTTATGAAAAATTGTAATATCTATATATTTAAAGCTAAAAGAGCGTTTTTGTTTCAGATTTCATATGGAACTAACCTCAATGCGCATGCTCCAACTTTTTTTTGAAAGCAAGAATGGAAGGGGATATACCAGGGGGATTCTCCCCTTCCATAGTTTGAGAGTAGGCTGGGTCTGAACATAAGAGGACAAGAAAGGGTTCAAACCCACACAATGAGAAACCCTTTCATCTTTGCCCCCACACTGTAAAAAATGACCGATGTTTCTTATTTTATGAAAATATGCTATAACCACGAACGAAAATATAATATAATCTTCTGCGTTATCCGAAATTTCAAATAGCATGTTACATTGTCTTTTGAATCCCCAGAAGCGAAAACATCTTCAAAATTTAAAGAATAATTTATGAAAACAAATTATTTTTAGCTGCCCGAATTTTTCAGAAACGTTTCCGAAGGGTTTTTATAGTGTATTAATTAGTGTCCTTAGCCTGGAATACCTGTTTTTTGAATGCTATCAATTCTGAAGTAAACATTTCCATGCTAAAAAAAAATGTTTAACAGACAAACATGCAAAATTAACAGCGTTAACAATAACATTAAAATTAAGATTGTTTATTTACTCTTTCATGTATAAATTAACTTATGCGGCTGAAAACGTGTACTTGAGAATGGATAACATTCGAAAAACAGGTATTCCAGCCTGAGAACACTAATTAATACACTATAAAAACCATTCGGAAACGTTTCTGAAAAATTCGGGCAGCTAAAAATAATTTGTTTTTATAAATTATTCTTTAAATTTTGAAGATGTATTCGTTTCTGGGGATTCAAAAGACAATGTAACATGCTATTTGAAATTTCATATAACTCAGAAGATTATATTATATTTTCGTTCGTGGTTATAGCATATTTTCATAAAATAAGAAACATCGGTCATTTTTTACAGTGCACTTCCAATGGACAGAAAAAGTTTTTCTTTCTTCCAAATGCCAGCTTTTCTCTTCAGATGATTTTTACAGGCAGTCATTTTGTTGCTTGGGTCAATTTTAGTTGAAGAGAAACGCTTTACCCATCGGACAAAAAATAAACCAACGATCATAGCTTTTAAAAATACGTTGATGCAGTTTCTGCAGGATTCTAAATGAAATTTTCTTTTTTGTTTTTTATTTACATCCGAGTTGACCGAATCCAAAGACAGTGAGCCGCCCATTCCTAAGTTCGTTTAATTCGAGGTCCGTTTAGAATAAACCAACCAGCGTAGCGGGCGAAGCTCCGCTAGTATTTCTATTAACCCATATTATTTAATGCAATGCTATTTATTCTTACATCTCTTTTGTACGTGTTTCACGAACTAGGCTACGACTTTGGCGAAATTGACTGTCACTTGGCGTAATCGTTATTATGGGCGAGGCTATAACAAAGAAGTACCGAATCATCTTGGCACGGGAGGTGAGTTTTTAATATAGGTTCGGCACAACACTAAGTAAAAATTTGACGATTCCTGTCCTATATTAACGATTTTTAGACTCTCCATTGTTTAAAATATGTTGCCAAAGAAAACAGAGTTTACATGTAAGGGTATATTGTTGCTTACCGCTTTCGTACCTGGTGAGTAAGACCGCTACATCGTGATGATTAGGGTGGGTGTCGTCTTTAGGATTCACAAATTTTTGCCACCTGCAGAAGCTTCTCAAAGTGTCGTCTGCGTGCTGGCTGATGCTCAAGTCTTCGGCACGCTGTTGAGAATTATTATATATTCAATTCATACAAAGTAACAGTCTCAACAGAATTAAAATAATCAAATAATGCTAAATTAATTTTTACCACAATTATTCTAATTGGTAAATATTATATGAAATATTATATGAGATGTAATCTTCCCGATTGGGCGACAAAGTCCGGGACAGTATTCGAACCCGGGATCCCTTGGCTGAAGCTGCTAATGCTTTACCAACTTAGCAATCCCAGACGAATATGGCTGCACTAATTCACCCAGTTAAGCTGAATGATCATAGCATCAGCTAATGATCATATTGGGCCAGATGCTATGATCATTAAAGTTAACTGGGTGAATTAGTTCAGCCATATTCATCCGGGATTGGTCAGTTGGTACAGCATTGCAGCTTCAGCCAAGGGATCCCAGGTTTGAATCCAGGCCCGGACTTTTTCGCCCAATTGGGAAGATTACATCTCATGTAATCAAATCATAGTTTATACAAATATCAAAGGATTTCACAAAAATTCATCTCTCGATAGCATGTTGGGTTTGTGACAGCTTTTAAATGCATAATATCTTAAAGAGCTGATGTTCTTTGAAATACGCAAAACATTAACTAGAACTGCGATATTATTGGGAGGGAAAAAGGGATATTAATATTAAAATTTAAAAAAAATATTTTGCCATATACATTGTATAAAAAGTTGTAAATTCATGAGTATTTTATCGTGAATTTCTGCAGTAATTTTACGGGAAATGCGACTTTTTCAAGCTAAATGGTCAAATCCCGTAAATTTTAAATTTTTATGGACAAAACCCGTTTATCCAAGGGCAAAGCCCGTTTATCTAAAAACAAAGCCCATTTTTTTTTTCGGAACTTTGCTTGGATTCTCTGATGCAGTAAAAATTACTGCAGCGATTTTTTTAGTGTTTTACATTTAATTGCACAATTTATTAAAATAATATTGACGTTACTTAGTAATATGGTAAAAGGACAAAAATACCTTGAAAAACGCATGTACAATTGGTTTTACCAATACACTTTCCTATTATTTTTAAATTATTTCAAAATACTTTTTCCTCTGTTAAAAATATTCGTTTTGGACTGACAGAAAATTTCACAAAAACAATTCAACAACATACCTAAGACTTATTTTTTACTATTACTAGCTACATTTTATTGCAATTTTATCCTGTTTATATAAAAATACTCTAGAACCAGTATGACTGGGGTATTCTTACTTGAAATTTTTTAGTTTTTGTAATCGATAAGAATAAACTTCGTTATGAAATTGCTTCATCAAAGAAAGAGCAAAATGTATATATAACTTTTGGAAAAGATAATATTACTCAATGTGTTTTTCTCTTCTGAAATATTTACCTTCAGAAGACTTCAAGGTTGAAAATATCACCGTAGCTTAAAAATTACGCAATTAAATATGAATTAACATAGTAAAAAATATGTTTTCCAAGATTAGTTTAAACCGTAAAATTCTAAAAAAAAAATGAGGAAGAATATATAAAATATATATATATATTTCTGTTTCCAACATTTCCCAAGCTATAGGTCAAATGGTGGTATAAAATAGAGTAAAAATAATATGTTACAGCTTTAAAGTAAAATATCCTAATAAAGAACTTTGTGAAAAGACATAGATCAATAACTTTCTTGTAAGAAAATATTTTATTCAACTTTATCAAGAGATAAAATAGGCTTGAAGCTAAAAATTAAATAAAAGAGTAGTTAAAAAAATATATTACACTCATTACTTTATATTTTCGCTTTTTCAGGATTTAAATATTTCGTTGTTGCAATTTCATAGACAGTTATCATGTTTTGGCGAAAGTAGTTTGACACTTAATTAACTCCTTTGTTGTTGTAACATTATTAAGCAGTTGAAGCCATAAAGATTATATGGCAATTTATCACCTGCGGCTGGCTAAAGGAAAAGGCCTTAAAATTAATTTATTAATTTATAATTATTATATAGTATAATGCGAGCAAATCTTGTGTGTGTGTGTGTATGCAAATTTTATCTAAAAAGCGGCTCTAACGATTTTGACTAAACTTTGTATCTTACCGTTTTGGAGTACGAGAAGACCAATGAACTAGGTCTCATGTTACAGAAAATTAGATTAGTGGGTCATTTTGGGGTCACTACGCGTCAATGCATTTCAATGGGAATGAAGGTTGAAACAGTTATTAAGATGTTGAACAGTGGCAGTAAACGAAATCGTATAGATGGCAACATTTCGCAAAATTTGGCTATCTTTGGCTATCATAATTGCTATCTTGACGAAATATTGGTGAGATTTGGCGGGAAACTCGTCTTTCAATATTATAAATGCCAAAACACATGCTTGATGCCAAATGAAAAAATGACGCCAAGTTTGCGATTTTTTTGGCCAAAAAATTGACTTTCAGAATCTGCAGAATTTTTCTAGAAACGCCTAAAAGGAGCCGAGATACATCATTCAAAAAATCAGAGTTCATAGAGCGTTCTCGAAAGAGAAATCAACCAATTGGAGTGCATAGAGCTTTCTCGCAGTTAATTTTAACCGAGCTTAGCTCGGTCTTCCCTGCTGGTTTATTAATTTATAATTAAGTTCTAAAATTATTAAAATTTTATATAGTTATCCGACACACAGCTGTGTATATAAGTTTTTTATTCTAGCCTTTCAGGAAGTGAGTGAAAAATCGATGACAAAATTTCATCTTTACGTACAAACACCAAGTTAAATAAAAGAGGGTAAAAAGTTTCAATCTCGACACAGACTCTGTCATTGGCGGAAAAAAAAGTCATTAATCGCATTGACTTTCAAACTGATCTTTTTTAATTACATTCATTATAATGAATGTATTTTTTTACGTAGTAAAAAGCTTCTCATAACTCCACTTTTACATTAGTATTACCTATTTACCGTTCTCTTTTGTATACTTTGTGAAATAGTTGATATTTTCTTTTGGATATATTGTATAAAAGTCTCTACATACCTACATATTATGTGCTTCGCAAAAAAAAAAAGGGAAACTTTTACGTGTTGACCACCAAGATTGCGACAAAGTAGCTTTTTTGGAAGACATTTACAAAGCAGTTTTCAGTATTTATCAAGTCAGTTCACAATTGCCAATCGCGGCAGCGTTTGTTAATTTTATGCATTTTTAATTCAAAAATATCAAATTTTAGTTATTTTTACACGTTGTACACCAGAATGGAATCACTAAACATGCCTGGCAGGTCGCGGGGTTTTATTTTTAAATACATGGTAATAAAATATCAATAAAAAAGTTTCATAGCAATTAATTGTCTTCAATGAAAGTTATAACTCATTAATGCCGGTTGGTACGAAAACTTGCCATTTAAGTGATACGAAACTTTTAAATATGAACACCAGTATCTTAGTAAAGATAAATTCATATTATCTAATGTGAAACTATCAGAGATTCAATCAGTTAAAATAAAAGTATGGGAAAACTGGTGTCAACTGGTATCGAAGTATTAAAAGAAGTGTAAAATAAGTCGTCGTTAATGGGTTAATGACACACATTATTCATGTGGTATGGTGCCCGGGAGGAATATTGCTGGCACACTGTCGTGGTAGTCAATTTGTTAAAACATAACAATAAAGTTTGGGAACCACTTGTCTGAACTATTATTATCTGGAATTTTTAATTTATTTTTGATAAACATCATTTACATACACGAACCTTCATTTTCCCCTATATCGATAAAAAAAAAGAAAGAACCCAAGCTTTTCCTCGTAACCATAGAAAATATTCTACACTTGCATTTTAGAATCATAAACAGGGTGGTTCAGAACTATATGTCAAAAATGTAAGGCAGGTAGAAGGAACCTAAATAAGCAGATTTCGTATAAGAATGTAGATGCGGAAATG
The DNA here is from genome assembly GCA_963931845.1 of Maratus michaelseni. NCBI lineage: Eukaryota > Metazoa > Arthropoda > Arachnida > Araneae > Salticidae > Maratus > Maratus michaelseni. Next base: position 99,952,428 of record OZ007597.1, on the reverse strand, counting down.
CAACATTGAGGCATTGAGTTGCGAATGAAAGCGTTTCACTGGCTTGAATTGACATTCCCCGCACTGCTTTCGAGCAACATGCATCGTTACACCAATGCGGAACATGCCGACATGCATCGTTACACCAATGCGGAACATGCCGACATGCATCGTTACACCAATACTGAACATGCCGACATGCATTTGATGTATGTTCATCTGTGTGTGTGAGAAATCAAGAATAAAAATATATAAAAGAGCCAAAAAAATGGTTAAAACAAAAGTAAAAAGAAGCAAAAAAATCATAGATCAAGCATAGATTATAAAGCACTTTCCAGCACTGTCAGAATATAGTTAAGAAATTTCATTTTTTATAAAATGAAATGGGATATATAAACAAACAATTTACAAAACACATAACGCAGTAAGAATCCATTTTCAACAATTGCTATCCATAGACAGTAATGAGCGAGAATTCTATCGTGCAGCCATGTATATGATCTACACAACTTATTCACACCTCCTTAATACACTAAAAATTTGTTAAAATTAAAAATGCATACTACAGCTAAAAACGCACGTCCGGCAATTCTCGATCGTAGTCAAAGTCCTGTAACCAAATTCTTTGTTTGTCTCTCTGTAAATTAACAAATGCTACGCTCTTCATAGTGTATAGGAGACTTGTTGTCATACACTTTAGTGATTCATATCATATCATCATTTCAAATGCTTGAAATAGTGTAACACGATTGAAATTTAAATCTTCTCCAAACCATTTTTTTCGAAAAATCATAACGGAATCAAATTACTTGTGCGACCACCTAAATTAACTATAAACGTCTCTTATTATTTACTCTACAGAAAGAATTTTGCAGTTCACTTCAGTAACCATTATATTTGGTCACAATAAATTGGTTACAATCAATTGGTCACAATCAATTGGTGACAATCATTGAAAGTGGACTATCATAATGTCATTTAAACTCACAGAAAATGATTTTTTTTTCATAGACCATAATGTAACGGAACAATTTGTGTACCCCTGTAAACGAACTACAAATGCTCTGCACTTCATTTTCAATAAAAATTATGCTATAACAAACCTCAATAACATATATAAAATACATGACAATCCGAGCATATTTACAAAGATTAGAACACAGACAAACAGACAGCAGATAGACAGAGCGAAGTCATAAACTCTTTTCAACTATGTGCGAAAATCGAAAGTTTTAGAAAGAATTACGTGTGTTACTATAAGTCAAAAAATAAACTAAAAAATTGAGTGCATTTTGCATATTTTTAAGTACCAGATTTTTACATTGTAATACTATAAACACTCAAATATTATTTGAAAGCTTAAGCTTATACATCATCTAAATACGTTTCTTTTAAAATGTTGCAAATTTAAAACCTCACAATACTTCAAAAACATCCAGAATACCCACTGTTGTTTCAGCAATTTCTTCGGATAAAACTAATAGACATGAAAACGGAACTGTATTTATCCTTTTGATTCTTTTGTTTGTATATACAAATCTCACTAATCCAAACAAAAGCTCACACTCTTGAGTATTTCAAGATAAAGATGACGGTATGTGAGAAAGAATAAAGTAAACTATCTGTTGCCCAAAGAACAATGCAAAGATTGTATTTTAAAAAAAAAATCCTTCAAAGTATAAGTAACAGTTTCGGTTTGAGGAATTCAGTGATCACAGGTTTTTACTTATTTTTTTTTTTATATTTCTGAATATTATTATACTTTTGAAACTTTATTTCCCTTTATATTGTTCAGCTCACTGTTATATCAAATAAATGAAAAATAAAACCTTACCCTATTTCCATTTTATGTACAGGGTGATTATAATTAAGTCCCACTTTCAAAATGTTGTAAAAAAGGAACCACTGGTCAGAATGACTTCAAATTTCAACTGGATGTACTGGAAGAAGGGGGTAATGGTATGACATAAGAAAGAAAAAGTTCTAAAGTATATCAATACATGGCGCTGTAAGCGGCATTACGAAAGAGGATTCGGCTACAAGTGACATTTTTAATCGAAATACGACGGCTTTTGCATGAGTTGCACAGTAAACCAGCCATACTGTTCAATGTGCATGAGTATTTCGGTTGTTTGACGGAAAAATGACTTTCAAATCACTCTACAGTTGTGGTACTATTAGTGGAAAGCCCATCCACCACGGCAAGATCGTACCACAGTGGAATGGAAAAATTGTTTTTTAATTGTCCTTGGTCCAAAAACAGCATAAAAAGCACATAATGATTCGGTTATTAATTGCACATGAGTGTCTTTTAATTTGCATAGTATACCGCTTACAGCGCCATCTATTCATACACTTTGGAACTTTTTTTCTTATGCCATACCGTTTCCTCATTCTTCCAGTATATGCAGTTCAAATATGAAGCCATTCTGTGGTTCCTTTTTTACAGCATTTTGAAAGTGGGACTTTAATTATAATCACCCTGTACATCTATATCATAAACGAATGTATGACATACTGAAATATAAGTAATCATATGTACTTAAAATATTTTTGTCGATAAACATAAGTATAATCTCGTATTGCTCAATCTAACATATTATAAATTTAAAGAATTTTTAAATAATTCTGTATGAACAATTTTGAGATATTTTTCCTAATAGTTTGGAGAGTAAAATTTGCGCACTTTAAACTTAACGAATTATATCACATGGCCAATATATAAAATACATGTGTGACTATATAAGTATCGTTTTATTTGCAATTCTTGTGGTGCGGTGATTTGTCATGGATGCATTTGTAAAAATGAATTATAAACTAAATGTAGTATGTTCTGGCCATCACAAAAATTTCTTCTGTATAAATCAAACCAATTAAATGCTTTAAATGGTACAAGAAATTACATCGATTTAGCAAATAGGTTTTTTAGTCTGCAACCAAAATTGAAGACCATGTATTCCCATTTTCAGGATGTTAAGAATTGCATCATTGTTTCATTGAATTCTGTGCTTTTAAACTGGTGATATAAACATTGCATATTTCGAGCAAATCATCAAATTTCGCATCCCGGTTTAGATGAACGCAACTAAAATTGGATGAAAAAATATTCCTATCATGAGGATTCTAAATTTGAAGTTTGGTTGAATTCTGCGCACATAAACCTGGATATAAAAATATCACAAAAAATTGAATAAATGATCAATCTGCGCAACCCCCTTTTTTGGAAGATTTTCCCCAAAAACTAATCAGCACCAGTTCATATAAGGATAGAACTTCATTTGAAATTTCACCCTATTCTATGCAGTGGTTTGTAAGTTAGAGCGCCTACAAAATTTGTGTTACATACAGACAGAGAATAAGACACACATACTCACAGCCAAACGTTTTCTAAAAGCAGTCAAATCGTGTTCAAGGCAATCTAAAAGGTATAAATCCGTCGACAACCGGAAGTCAAAAATTTTCACGAATCAAATACTTTTTTCTTGTATAGATAGAAGAATAACAAAACTAGTCGTTGGGGGCCACCGTAATACTTACCCATCATGGATATGCATAATGTAAAATATGAAAATAAAAATGTGTAAACTACTTATAAAATGCATTGCAATTCAAATAAAATCGTGGCTTGATGACGTCACAAACTTTAAAGGCTCGATTACTGAATTGCTTGAAAGAGGTTTTTCCTTATAACTCCAAAAATAATAATCCTATTAACTAGCGGTTTATTGCATCTGATTAAGCGTCACATTTCCAATTAAAATATCTCTTTGAAGTGAAATTTGGATGAAATACAGGGTCATGAAAAATCGAAGAGTGTGGAAAATAGGATTCCAAATATCTCGGCAACTAATTATCCGATCGACTTCATGCTTTATGTAAAATTTATGTTTTTTTATTGTCTTTTATATTCATTTCTTAAAATAAACAATTTCGAAAATTTTTATATACCTTTTATCAGAACGAATATTTCGAGGGTCCGAATAAAATAGTTCCGGTTAATCGAGGTTAATGAAATGAAATAGGCTTCTTCCCATTATTACATACTAAGTACATACCAAATTGCAAGTCTCTATCTCCATTTTTTCGGGAGATAGAGCGTTTACAGACACACACACACACAGACACACAGACACACAGACGGACGGCAAATTTTTTTTTCTAAAAATATGTTTTTCGGAATCTCCAGTGTCTGAAACGTGTAAATCCGTCAAAAAAAAAATTTCGATTTTCAAAACGATTACAAGACTTACCCTATACTACGTATGATGGGTAAGTAAAAATGAACAGCTATGTTCATAAAATCGTGTGTCAAAGTAATTATTTTTAAACGATAAATAAAAATTCAGAAATAAAGCGATAACGCCTGTTTATTTACTGTTAAAATTGTTAAAATGTGGAAAAAAAACTAACATAGAACTATGATTAATACGTAAACTTTCAAATATTATATTTTGAAGGCTCAAAACAAGCTGAATGATATAATTTATGTATCATCTAAATAATTATATTTTTAAAAAATCTCCAATTTAAAACATTTATAATACTTCCACAACATCGAGAATGTCCTTTGTTACTTCAACGATTTCTTCGAATAAAACTAATAGACCTTAAAACGGAACTTTCTCTCTTTATCCCTTTGATCCTTTTGTTTGTATATACAAATCCCACCAATCCAAACAAAAGCTGAAAATGCTTTTCAAGAAGCACCGCTCTTGAGTATTTCAAGATAAAGATGACTGTGTGTGAGAAAGAATACAAGGTAAACTTTCCTGACGGCTCAAGAACAATGAAAGGTTTGTATTTGTCAAAAACATATACTTCAAAGGATAAATAACAAAGTTCCGTCTTGAGCAATTTTCTGATCACTGGGAAATTTGTTAAAAAAATCTTTAGGTTTAAATGATTTAATCACATTTTTGACGCTTTTCAACGTAATTGAAAAATGTTTATGAATTCGTCTGCGTTCTCGGTGTTCTAACTCTGGTAAATATACTTCGATTTCTACGTTATTGATAATTGTAATTTTTATATGTTATTGATTGTATTTGTCAAAAACATGTACTTCAAAGGATAAATAACAAAGTTCCGTCTTGAGCATTTTTCTGATCACTGGGAAATATGTTTAAAACACGTTTACGTTTAAATGATTTAATCCCATTTTGACACTTTCCAACATTATTGAAAAGTGTTCATGAAATCGTCTGCATTCTCGCTGTTCACGCTCTAACTCTGGTAAATATACTTCGATTTCTACGTTATTGATAATTGTAATTTTTATATGTTATTGGCGAATATTTCCAACTGAAAACAAAGTAAGTACTATTTATTCGTTTATAGGGCACTCAAAAGAATTCCGTTACATTATGATGTATGGGGGGGGGGGAACGTTTGCAGTGTATTTTAATGATATTATTCTATTTAAAACATAATGAAATTTATAAGCATTTATGAGGCGCACTAAAACATGCTTGCCGTACAATATGGAGTGGAGTGCAAAGCATTCATCAATAATTTACAGAGTCACACAAAAGAATTCAGTTACATAATGGTCTACGGGGGAAAATCGTTTGTAACGTATTTCAATGATGTTACAATGATGCTGGTTTATTTAAGATATTTTCTTTCACATTACTTAACGGTGAAACTTTGTTACAATATTCCTGACGTGTTGGAAAATGTTTCATAATCTATGTCAACCCTTTATTTATCTTTCTTGTTTGATTATGTAGTATGGCTAAATATTAATACTACTATTATTTAGTTGCCATAATACACATGAAGACAAATATTTCTTTTTTAATAAGAAGGTCGTAATCTACTTATTTATCAAAAATACAGAGTGTCTCACTGTAAGCTGAGCCCATAATTTTTAGATCAAAATTTTACCAGTAATGAATATATTGTAGCGACATTTTCAAATGTTTTACTCTGCTTTGGCTGAAATAGGAAGGAATCCCGATAAATGCTGAAAATGGCCATAGCTCACTTCCTAAGAAAACTGAATTAGACGCCCCATAATTCAGGATGTATATAACAGTCATGATGTCACTGACCTAATTATTATGCATTTACCATGATGTCATTGTATTTTATACAAAGCAAAGTTAATCTGTTGAAATTTCTGCTGAAACATATTTATTATTGCTGATTAATATGATGAGCAAAAATCCTGTTTCGGTTTCAAATGAGACATTAAATAATTTTGACTGAATAGGAGGAATGCAACCGAATTTTCCTACAGAAAAATTGTTACTTTGACATGTATTACCACACCTAAACGTTTGTACTAATACTTTTCAGATCTCCTACATTTCTGAAACTTTAAGATTTCTTTGTGTAATTTAATTCTAAGTTTTTAGTTTATGAGTATCCTGTATGCACTTTTGAATAAGCGTTCCTATTCTGATCTCGCGAAACATGCCCTTTACAATCCCTTGAATAAAATATCTCATCACTTGCGAGTCCTAGATTGCATGTGGTGCAGACAATCACATCCAGGTCACTGCGATGTGGATATACCTCATTTCATGACGAGTCGCTAATAAAGTGTTGGTGTCGTTAACTACGGCCGTTTATCTACGCAATTGATATAGGCCGAAGGGCGAAGTTCCCTCCGTAAAATACAAAAATTGTTGCCTTGATATATTATATTACCACACACAAACGTGTGTACTAATACTTTTGCTATATCCTACATTCTTGCAACTTTAACATTCCTTTGTGTAGTTTACTTCTATGTTTTTAGTTTAGGAGTAACCAGTATGCACTTTTTTATAAGCGTTCCTATTTTCATCTCGCGAAACATGCCCTTTACAATCCCTTGGATAAAATGTCTCATCACTTTCGAGCTCTAGATTGCATGTGGTGCAGACAATCACATCCAGGTCACTGTGACGTTGATATGCCTCATTTCATGACGAGTCGCTAATAAAGTGTTGGCGTCGTTAACTACGGCCGTTTATCTACGCAATTTATATAGGCCGAAGGGCGAAGTTCCCTCCGTAAAATACAAAAATTGTTGCCTTGATATATTATATTACCACACACAAACGTGTGTACTAATACTTTTGCTATATCCTACATTCTTGCAACTTTAACATTCCTTTGTGTAGTTTAGTTCTATGTTTTTAGTTTAGGAGTAACCAGTATGCACTTTTTTATAAGCGTTCCTATTTTCATCTCGCGAAACATGCCCTTTACAATCCCTTGGATAAAATGTCTCATCACTTTCGAGCTCTAGATTGCATGTGGTGCAGACAATCACATCCAGGTCACTGTGACGTTGATATGCCTCATTTCATGACGAGTCGCTAATAAAGTGTTGGCGTCGTTAACTATGGCCGTTTATCTACGCAATTGATATAGGCCGAAGGGCGAAGTTCCCTCCGTAAAATACAAAAATTGTTGCCTTGATATATTATATTACCACACACAAACGTGTGTACTAATACTTTTGCTATATCCTACATTCTTGCAACTTTAACATTCCTTTGTGTAGTTTACTTCTATGTTTTTAGTTTAGGAGTAACCAGTATGCACTTTCTTATAAGCGTTCCTATTTTCATCTCGCGAAACATGCCCTTTACAATCCCTTGGATAAAATGTCTCAGCACTTTCGAGTTCTAGATTGCATGTGGCGCAGACAATCACATCCAGGTCACTGTGACGTTGATATGCCTCATATCATGACAAGTCGCTAATAAAGTGTTGGCGTCGTTAACTATGGCCGTTTATCTACGCAATTGATATAGGACGAGGGGAAAAGTTCCCGCCTAGGGGTATTTCTAAGGGAACCTAATCGTGTTTATGCTAGGTCACCGAAAAAAAACGACGGAAAATTCCGAACGATTAGACCGACGGGCGCGATTGGGTTCGAACCCAGCGCCTCCCGTCTACCAGCTTTGATAGCAGAACCTCTAAGTCACTGGTGCAGCCGCAAGTAAAGAAAAAAAATAATAATTTCACTATTTATTCAGTGCATTTAATCATTTTTCATCTATGTAGTTCCCAATTTGTGGCTTCCATGTGCAAGTAAACGATCACAGCGATTTCACATTGAAAATATCAAACAAAAAATATCATTTTCGCGTGTATAAAGCGTATTTTAAGCAACAAAAATGTTTTCGTGAACCTGTGAAGGCGGTTGGTTGGTTGATTGATTTATGACGGCCGATTATCTACACGAGGGATATAGGCCCTAGGGGGAGTGCCCTCCGTGGGGGGTCTTTCTAAGGGATCCCAACCCGTATTTACGGCAAGGTTCGAAGAAAACCACGGAAAACTCCGAACAGTTACGTCGACGAGCGCGACAAGGGTTTGAACCCAGCACCTCCCGTCTACCAGCTTTGCGAGCAGAACCTCTCAGCCATTGGTGGGGCCCTGTGAAGGCGGTGTTACATTTACTCCTTAATGTTTTCATTATATTTTCCAATTTATTCGAACTTTCTTTGACGATACTGAACGCTACTTATTCGATGCATTAGAATTAAGTTATAAATTAAAGTAGATGATTGCGGAAATTATATTAATATGTTTCATAAATTAAAATTATTTTCCATATTTTTTTTAATTTAATACTAATGAATATCCGTAAATTATCTATCAGTAGCAGATACAAAATAATCATAAGAATATTAGTTTTCGAGCAAATGATTTTGAGTTTTGAAATATCTTAATTAAATAGGAAATTTAATTATATGGCTTTCAAATTTCCATTATCAGAAAATAAATTTAAATGTATTTCTTCCAACAGATTAATTTGTTGGAAAAAATTCTATTGTGATATTTATAACATCATTTCTTTTTTCAAATTCTTCCTCACAGTAAATTATCTATCCAAAATATTTTAATATATCCCATAATTTAATTTGCCGGAATTAATGAACTCTTTATGTATCATCTAATCTTGAAATTTAAATTGAAAGTCTCCCCTTTTTTTTTCTTTTCCGATTTTCGGAATTTTTTTTTAAATTAAATATTATAAATCAATTTAAATTATCGGTAAAACGGCTAATTATCGTACAGATGAATTGATTGATTTTTATATTTATTTAAACGATATTTAAATCTTATAGCTTTTGCTTGAAGCAGAATAATTAATCTCACAATAGCTTTTTTTTTTTTTTTTTTCAGTAGAATCTAAAATATCAAATAAATATCTACAATAATAAAAGAGAGTTTCGCTCTACAGGGATGAGATTTTTCCGACTTTTTGTATGCCAGTATAATCTTAGAGAAAATGTTGTTCTGTTAAATTGCAGACTGTTACGATTAAATAAAAAAATAGCTTCTCTAAGATTATACTGGTATGAAAAAAGTCGGAGAAATCTCATCCCTAGCTGTATCTGTGTGTGCGTCTGTGTGTCGCCGACGGCTAGTGAAACCTAGCTCATGTAGAAGTCTGAAAATTTGTATGCGGATAGTCTAAAGCAGGTGTGTGTTAATGCACCCGAGGCTCAGATGTTTAAGTTTTTTGAATAATTAATCGGGATATTAATTAAAAACTCATTAAAAAGCTTTTTTTTTTTTTGTGCAAAAATCGACAGGATCGTTTTAGAACATTTTGGGAGACCAGATATACATCACCAATGGAAATTTTGAAACGATCGAACAAGTATAAGTATTTTCGAAATAATAATAAAATTTAAGAAATTTTTAATAAAAACACTTAAACGTTAGTTTTGGCGCGACTTCGTTCGGCTTCCGCTCATGTTTTCACTATTAAATATTCATATTTTTTCACGAAATTTTAAAGAGGTACTGGATAGAGTTCTATTCATAATCTATCGAAATTTCAGAAAGTTCGGACGATAAGAATTATTTTTTGTATTATATTAAATACTCGGCGTGTAAACAACAACAAAAAAAAAGAAGAAAATATAATTTTTTTATATCTAGATATTAATATATTTTTACGATATTTTTACACAGGCTTCAAAACCGTTATATTTAGAAACGATAAAAATTTTTGCGAGTCCGGACAACTTTTTAACGACCCTACGTGAAAAAACAAGAAAGTATCTTTTTAAGAGCACTTTTACCACTAAACATCAATGTTGTTTCGAGATTTTTTTATTTAAAAGTATAAATTCATACAAAATCGGGTTAAAGAAATAAAATAATACAAATTTCAAGTTTATTTAAGGTTATTATCATGGTCCCGGACAACGCCCGGCGCGTCAGCTATAGTATCAAATGAATTAGATAAAACAACGTGTAAAAATGATTAGAAACTCAACAAATACATGCTTCATTTTTCAAATTCAATTATTAATTTAAAGACATATATTTGGAGCACTTTTTTTAAAAGTAAAACATTGATTCAAATTTCAGTTTACATCTGAAACCTGATATGAAAACATAGATACAAATAAAATTTTATTTGCATTTTACCCAATTTGAAGAATTTAAATATTGAACTGAAACTAGATGAAATGTTATGCTTATTCTTGGATCAGAATAGAAAGGTGTGGGTGCCAGGATATAAAATTTTACTAAGACCTTATAATTCTGATAAAACTTTAAAATATATAATTCCATTACATTGAAATTCCAGTATAGCAAATAAATGTTGGCAGTTCCATGAAGTTCATGCTGAGATTCCATAATACTTTTCTATCGAAATTCAATTATAAATTAACCCATCACTGTTCTATTAGAGCTAAGTACGACGGTAGATGGATGGAATGTAAAAATATTCCCGTATATACACTGGTGATTTTATGCTAAATTTCTGCCTTTTAGCAGAAACTTTTTGTTTTGAGCGTAAAACGTACTTTTTTTCTGAAATAAACTGAAAATTTCTTTTACATTCTTACTCGTGGAATATTAAAGACAAAAATGTTCCTTTCCAAAAGAGACAAATGAAAATGTTCCTTTTCAATTGAGAGAAAATAAAAAATATCCAGTTAAATTTTCCTAATTGATGTTGCTGCTTTCAAAGCTGGTAGACGGGAGGTGCTTTGTTCAAACCTCTGTCTCGCTCGTCGACCTAACCGTTCGGAGTTTACCGTGATTTTCTTCGAATCTTGCCGTAAATACGGGTTAGGATTTCTTAAAAAGACCTCCACGGAGGGCACTCCCCCCTAGGGCCTATATCCCTCGAGTAGATAATCGGCCGTCATCAACCTAACTGATGTTGTTTTGGCCTATAATCAAACCGCTGAACGTGGCCAGGTGGGGTAGTGAAACAGTTCATTTATTTCTTAATGCCGAGTGTCGAGGTTCGAATCTCGAAAACGCCAAGACGGTTAAAAAAAGTGTGCGATAATATTCAATACAATTAGCTGTTTCATATAAATGTGCATCAGTATATGCAATTATTATATTGAATTTTAATTTTGCGCTATTGCTTATATATTTATTCGCAAAAATAAAAAAAAATTCCTTCTTGAATGGCGGATATTTTTTATCTTGAAAATGGGGGGATACCAAAACGGAAATTTTGTGAAAAAACGGAGAATAGACGGCAACTTTGTTGCCAGTATGTTTTTACGTTTTTTGCACGTAATTTATTATTACAGTGTGCTATCAGGGCCTGACTAAGGGTGTCTGGGGCCAAAGGTCTACCAGCTTGTCAACTTTTTATATATTATAATCTTTCTTAATTTCAATAGTAGAAGTTATTTTATTTTTTGAGGCTCTTTATACAGCAACTTTCTGTTACTTACATACATATTTCGGTTTTAAGAGCTGAAAGCAGGAGCTACATTTACAACAATCATACGAGAAAAATAAAAACCGTTTTAAAAAGCTATTTGTGTAGTCTTTCAAATAAAATAATAAAACATTGTGATATTTAGGGAAATTGGCTATTTAACTGTACTGGGTTAACTTAAACCCAAACATTAAGGGGAATAATTTAAACGTAAACATTAAGAGGAATAACTTACACCCAAACAGAAATCAAACCTTAAGGTTCTTCTCAGTCGAAGAATACTCTTATAATATTATTACTGTTTGAACATTTGTCATAAAAATTATACATTGCAAAAACAAATTTATTTTTTTAATCATTATAAAATAGAGTAATCGTACCTCTTGATCCTCAGATTCCAGTAATATAAGTCTGACTAGAACAATGTTGATTGCGTTTCCAATGCTGGCATCATGGTAGAGGGATGATACCTGAAAAACAGAAGAAAAGTAACCATTAAAGAAAACGCATGCGTCACGCCTAGATTATAAAACACTTTCTAACACTTGCAGAGTATTGTAACGATACTTTATTATTTTGATACGGCGAAATAAGATAACACAGCATAACACTGCTTAAAACCTAATTTCAGTATTTACCGACCGTAGTCGGTGCGGTATTCAAATTGTTTTGTGCAGCTCTTTACAGGATCTATAGAGTTTTATCCACATCACACAAATTAATTCAGCTAAGAAAACGAATAACAGCTAAAAAACCACTTTCATCAATTACTGCCCATAAACGGTAATGTATTCGAATTCTTCTGCGTATCTCTGTACATGATGTAGAGATTTTTAAACACATCGCATATTATGCTAAAATTTAATTCTGTTAGAAAACGCCCAACACGTCTAAAAACGCACTTTCACCAATCATCATCCATAAACGGTAATGTATCGGACGTCGTTTGAGACTCTGTGTAAGAGTCCATTTATATTTAAAAAAAATAGTTTAGATTTTCGGCAACAATGGCGCTGGAGCTAATTTTGGGAAGTAAATGGGCAATTTACATTTAAACAAAGTTTTTGCAAAAGACGTTGTTAAAATTTTTAAATGTGAAGAAAACAAATACAACTGCTCAAAAATTACTTCTTGTGATAAAAATATCCATTAAATGTTAGTCAATCATATAAAACTTTCTTTTTAAAAAAATATTATGTCTGTTTCACTGCTTCAAATAACCTACAGCGTCACTTTTGCCACTGGTGCCAAAAATTTAAACTATTTATTTCTTTATAAATTGATTTCTCATGGTCTTTAAATACTATGTATAGAAAATGGTATACAAAATGGTTTTCCCTCTACATTCCATATAATTCAGCTCTAAACACCTATACTTTAATTATGTCCACTCTGTAATTCAGCTAGCGTATGCCACACCCAGACGGCAAAGCTTTCACGTATTCTTTTGTGCAGCTGTGTATATGTGATATATATAATATACACATACCACGTAATATATTAAAACTTAGCTATCTTAAAAACGCATACCATAACTGAAAACGCGAAGGGTTCTATAAAAGCATTTTCTCTTATAATTATGTTACAAAAATTAGAAATTCGAAAAGGCTGTTGATGTTATCTTGTAGCAGGATGCCTGGCTATTTTTTGTAAAGGTACTCTAGTGAACGAGTGAGATTTTTGTAATTTTGGGTGCGATCGTGTTGGCTTGAATCGCTAACATTTGCATGTGAAGGAAAAATCTATCCTTAATTTTCGCAAAGTGTGTATGGATCTGCGAAATTTGGTTGTTATGGTTATTTTTCAAAGATATGTTAATTAAGTGAATGTGGTTGTTTAGTGGCTATATATAGTAGGGTGTTAGCTGGAATCTTTATATTTACAGAGGATCTTTCCGAAAGGTACACTGTTAAAAGTTTGCAGCAAACTATCCAGCCATTCGACCGTTTTAATAGAAAACAGTTACATAACCGTAATATATATAAACGGTTACGTAGCCGTAATATTATAAAAGTTTACATAACCGTAATATAAAAAACACTATTCTAACCATTTTATTGCCCATTTTATGGTCAGAATAGAGTTAAATTACGGTTATGTAACCTTTTTTGAAAAAAAAAACGGTCGAATGACTGGATAGTTTGATGCAAAGTTTTAACAGTGTACTCAATCTGCAATTAAGACCTGTCGTGGAGTTTTCACCGTGATCGCAGTACTGAAAGTTTTGGGTGGCATGGGAATAGTAGAGATTTTCTGCAAGGGTGCAAGTGTTGGTAAAAAGTAGTATTTTCATTTACTGGGAATAAAGAATTTTTTAGTCTCGCGGAGTCTAGTAGTTGTTTAAAATTAAGTAAGAATTGTATTTTTAGGGAATATAATTGTTTTTTAAAGACGCAAATTTAATGTTGAACTTGAATTCTAACAAATGGAAAAGAATCTTGTTTAGAGCCGCCTAAAAATAAACTGATTACTCTACTGCTCTTTCTCATTTTAAAGTGATTTAATAAAATTTTTTGTTATTAAAATTAGTATCATGTTCTCACTTGGAGCTAACTGCCTCGAGAGGCATATTACAGTCCTAACACATTCCTAACGGCTGACATTTGAATATATGAAACTCCACCCATGGGCGGTATTTTGTATTTTGTATGGTACATTATTTCATAATATTCGTATTTATTCAATTAAATGAACTATGCTTATAAATACTTCGATTATAAACATAATTATCTGCATTCAGTTGCAATATAAATAGAAACACGGAAAATCTTTTTTGTAAAATAATGCAATATGCATGATTAACGGCAATATGCAGAGATTCCTCTCTAAAAGACAAAAACTAGCCGTCACAAATTTGTTAAAAAGTTTCTTTCTGAAAATTATCAATACAATAATAATAAATGGCTCATTTAAAAATTATTTTAACCCATAAGTAAATTAATTTTTTTACAAAATTAATTAAAAAATTACAAAATTAAATTAAAATTTTCTAGGTTTATTCCCATAGTTTTATGAGCTCCCGTAATTTTACCATTTTTTATTTATTTATTTATTTATTTATTTTATTTTATTTTATTTTTTTTTTTTTTTTGGGGGGGGGGGGGGGGTGAAGAAGATTTATTTATTTTTTAAGTTTTTATTTTTTACATGTTACATCATGCAACTGATTCTTTCATCATGCATCTAAACCCACACTCAGGGTTACCACAAGAATATTACTATTGAATTTTGAATACCACTATTTCCGAATAATAACATATGCCTTATTTAATTACAGATATTCTGCGTTTAAATAAAGCTAATATTACTATACGAAAATAGTGGTATTCAAAGATTAATTGTGGTTTTTTTCCTGTTAATCCTGCACACACCTGTACATGAAAATGCTTATCTAAAACATTTACATATGTTTTGGTAGCATTACACAATTAACAATAAGGCTAGCTTGTTAATGTCTTAGAACAGCTGTCGATAATCATTTGCGTAACATCTAATCTTATTAATCCTTTCTTTTTCGATATCTAAAACAGATATTTAATTTGACCCACTTATTTCCACAGAGATCTTTTATCAGACGATTACAGACAGAAGCCGTTAATGCTGAACTTCAAAAGAAACCGTAACCTTAACCTTTTCTTCCACGTTTAACCTAAGGTCAAATAGGATTCTTTAATAGTTTTATTAATGGTGGGAACGTCTGGCACTTAATCGAAGAACAAACGGTTTTGATTGCTTTTTAAATGACTCTTAGTTTGTGGACTGGGGAATGATAGGTTTGTTATTTGGTTTTTATCACTTGTTTATGGTTTGTGTATTAGTTACAAGTCGTTATGGAACTTGGGTGTTGGCTTTTGATTGTAAGGTTCGTATATTGTAGTGATAAGTCGTAAAAGAGCTTGTTATCGTAATTGTCATAGCTACCACAACAAAAAATCAATGGGATGTTATTTGATGATGCATAAAGATTAAAAAGATAAAATGATCGTAAATCATTTTCTTATAGAGAAGTATTCAGTAATTCTTCTATTTGTATTTTGTTCTGCTTTTAATTCATTTTATTCAAAGCCGAATATCTAAGGCGATGGCTTATTATAATAAAATAAAAAAACTTTTACTCTGTTATTCTTTTTCTCTTACAAGTAAAGGTACTACAGTTTGTGGCGGCGAATTTCGGTTTTTATAGCTCATTCGATTCGTCTTATGAAGCTAAGTAATTTGCTAGCTCGCATATCGGCTATTGAGTTTTTATAATGACAGGGTGCCGGGTCAAAGTTTAAAATTTCTTTCTTTGAAAATCAGTTGCCGTCAAAGAAGTAAGTAAGATTTTGTTATAAATATTAACCTCATCCGATAAATTTATTTACAGAAAAACCACTCTTTCATTTCCTCTCGCAATGGGGAAAGATGGAAAGACCTTGATCGTCTAATAAAGAAATAAATGAAATAGCTTCAAAGTAATCAACAAATCTTTTAACGCATAATGAATTGCAAAGTGATATTTATGATCACTCAACTTCAGATAAATGTTCAAAAGCTCTTCTAAATTGATAAACTGTTATTATACGAAATAGATTAAAGACTTTAGAACAATAATTATAGCAGCAAATGAAACTTTATTATTCCAATTGCGTTCTTACGCTGAAACCCTGCAATGTGTATTTTCCACTGACGTATGCGTAATTTCCAATGATGTAATGATAAACTCTGAACTTTTTATTTTGACTTTAATTTCTTCAGTCCTCTACCAAAATGTAAACGCGTAAACAACTAGAACGAGTAAGCTCTAAAATGTCAATTAATACAATCTAAACTTAATTGTTAAATGTTAATTCATTCTTGTAATGCCCATGTGCTCTAATTCAGTAAATATAAAGCTAATCAAGACTGTGAAATATGTGAATTTATTCAGCCTCACACTAATATATAAACTTAGTTTTTAAGCATAAACGTCTTGTGTTCAGTGCGACCGATTACTTAATTCCTTGGATTATTTAGCTGGATTCCTTTTTCCTGGATTAACTTTAATAGGATTACTCATCGGAGTGAGCTGAACCTTCAGAAAAGGTAAGAAAATTATATCTTATCCTTTTTAATCTTCTTGAGACACCATCCGCGCTTGATCGACCTCCTCCTTCAGATTTAAATTTATTTATGGTTCTTACACTGATATGCATTGCTGATAGTCAATTTTTGACACATTGTTCGTTCCGAAAATCTGACAGAAGAACCGACAATCTGTGGTTACAAAGATTTTTGCTTGTAATTCGGGAAAAGTATTGACAGGATTCATAACTTACGAAAACCTGCCTGTCAAGTAGCATACGAATATTTTATCTGCAATTACAAATTCTTATAATAACAGCAATAATATAAACTTATGTATGGCACTGTATGGCAATGTATGGCGTTTTGGCGATGTATGACAAATATATGGCAATGTATGGCACTGTAAAAACAATTATTGAACTTAAATCACACTTATTTCTTCGACGGCAACTGGTTTTCAATGAACGAAATTTTGAACTTTGACCCGGCCCCCTGTCATTATAAAAACTCAATAGACGATATGCGAGGTATAAAATTACTAAGCTCGATGAGACGAATCGAATGAGCTATAAAAATCGAAATTCGGCGCCACACACTATAGTACCTTTACTTGTTAGTGTTTAATTAGTTTCAGTCACCTGGGAAAATAAGTCTTACTACTGATTTTTTCAAAGTCATCAAAGATAAAGAAAAAAAATAGTTAGAATTTCAAAATTAAGGTAGAGAACATGACACACTCTAGAGTCTAGAGTCCTACATCGGGTCTGGGAACCGATTTTACATGAGCTTGAACCGATCCACGGCTGGGATCGGGTTGGCTTTTATTATTTTGGGTTCAGATTGACCCGATTTTTTAAAAATAAGGTTTCGAATATTTTCAAGTTAAAAAAAAAAAAAAGATATATTGGGTTGCTGGAAAAATTCGTTTCGTTTGGGAAAATTAATTCGGACCGGAAAATTCTGCCTGTTAATTATTAGACATTAGCTATAGGAATTTATGGTTTGTGTATTAGTTACAAGTCGTTATGGAACTTGGGTGTTGGCAACTTGGGTGTGGGTACAATCAAAAATATCAAATAATTAAATAATAGAATTTTTCCAAACAGGATGAATTTTCCGGTCACCCCAATATTTGAACATTAATGAGCATATGTAACGTCCATTTTTCAACATAAAAGATAAAACTGATTTTTTATGCCTGAAACAATCAAATATTAAAGGTCCTTTTATATAATGGCGTAATCGTCCTAGGCATTAGCGGTCCAGGTGTTAACTCATAAGACACAAGCAATCAGCGATTACCTAAACAACCGATGAACACGCGGACCTTACGTATGCTTTACAGAGCTCGTAGACCTGGAGAGACAGTTACGCCATATTGTAAACGCAGCATCAAAGTTCTCCTTTTAACAACTTCAAATATGAATTAATTGCTTCACATTATATACACATACATATTTAGAATAACGTAGTTTAAAAGAAAATCTTTTTTTTTTTTTTTTTTTTTTGCCAAATTGTTACTTTAAAATTAAAGAAATAAAAATCGTATAATTTTTAATACGAAAATGAATTGTTTACCATATTTCTAGATTCAGTTAAAATTATCAGACTATTGTTTACTTGTGTCAGAGAGAACAAGGATGATCCCTACCTCCTAACCCCTCTTGCAACCCCATGAGTTTCAACAAACTATTTCATGAAAAAAAATAATAATAAAAGATTAATAGATTAACAAATATTATTACCTCAATAATAGTCTTTATTTCATCAAATTTAAAGAAATAGATACGCATGAAATATAAAGGGGATAGTTTACCCCAAAACTGATTAAAAAAAATCGATTTTTGTTTTAAAATATTAAATGCAATCCTGTTTAATTCTGAATTTTTTGACAACTCATTTTAACCCATATGGCAATTATATCTCGAGATATCGTAAATTTTGTTAAGACACCCAGCGCAAATCCCCACAGAAATGAAAACTTTAAACGGCTTTTCTCCATGTTCATATTTCCTTCATTTTCATGTTTTAAAAATGCTATTGCTTTTTTTGTATTTGAGATAGAGATTTAAAATTTTTTGCATATGTTCTTTATTATATATGTGACAAATGTGCGCATAGAATTAGCCTTCAGATTTTTTTTTCAGATTTTTTTTTTTTTTTAATAAAAGTATTTGAAAATGTGTTACATTTTATCGTTTTACACTGTATATATCAGTAAAAAAATTATATCAAATGTATTATTAGATGTATCTAAAAATCCATACGCACAATTATGTAATACACCTTAGAAAATCTAAAAAGAAACAAGAACGAAAAATCATGCGTCAAGCATAGATTATGTAACACTTTTCAACGCTTCCAAAATAATTTTTCAAATAATTACCGTTTAATAAGCTGAAAGATAACATCTAAGTAAACAATTTGGAAAACGCATAACATATTTAAAAACATAATTTCAGGAATTCCCAACATATACAATATTCGGAAAAATATCCGAATACTTTTATTTAGCCCTGTATAGGATCTATAGATTTGTATATATACTACATAGAATGATAAATTTGAGTTTAGTTAGGAAACGCGTAGCACAGTTTAAAATTCTCTTTCTAGAGTTTCTGTCAATAAACGGAAATGTGTTCGCGAACTTTTGTGCTGCCCTGTATATGATCTACAGAATTTACACACACTAAGTAATAGACAAAAAGTGAGTTAAATTTAAAATCGGGTTCAGCAACTTAAAACGCACTTCCAGGAATTATTGTTAACAGACAGTAGAGAATTCTTTTTTGTGTCCCTGTAAATGAACGATGACTGCTATACACACACTATTCTGTAGTAAGCCTCTTGTAATGCACCTTAGTGATCTATATAAATTCCAATGCGTTTAAAATAGTGAAACATTATTTAAATAAACCGCAGACGATTTTTCTCCATAGACGTAATGTAACGGAATTCTTTTGAGTGTCACTGTAAAAAAAAAAAAACTATAAGTGCTACACACTTCCGTTGAAATAGGGAACATGCTATAGATAACAACAATAACATATAAAAATTGTGGAGCAATCCGAGCATATTTACGGGAGTTAGAGCCCGGACAGACGGCAGACGGCCATACGGCCATAAGGCAGACAAACCGAAGTCATAAACACTTTTCAACTAGGTTGGAAAGTGTTAAAAATTGGGCAAAAATATTAATATTTAAAAAAGTAGTAGGGATTTTGAAAAGTTCAAAATTTTTTTAACTTTTAAAACTTTTTAATTAAATATGCAGTTAATTTTTTTTCTTTTCTAAAAAAGTACTTTTGTTTGAGCATTGAAATGCACTGGGTTCAGAATTTGAACCATATTTTTTTTTTAAATAAAGAAAATTGTTGAAAAGATAAACTGACCCCTAAAATGCTTTTGTAATGTTTGTTGTTAAAATAACAGTTATACTCAGACTTACCATGTTCATCACAGTGAGTATGTAAGTTTCAATATCTTCATCCGAATAATAATCCACCATCATTTTATCTGCAACGACCAGCGTCTCGACATTTCTCTCAGTGCTGACGGATCTCTTTCTTCTGCGTCTTTGAGGCCGTGCCGATGCGTCTTTAGTAGCATCTTGAAACCTCAGTTTTTCCATATCAAAATCTAAAACATAAAAAAATAATAATGTAATGTAATTCATTTTCGAAAATAAAAAATAACGAACACATTTTAATTGCATAACCATGTTACTCATTTTTATCACTGGATTTCTAATTGGAAACATCGAAAAGAAAATTCATTTAAAATTTTAAATTTCATTAATATTGGCTTTAAAAAATTAGCAGATGTAATAGAAAGATCCCTCGAAAGATGGGTAGAATTATGTTTTTGCCTTGTTTGTTTGTTTTTTATATAACGGTGATATACAAATATATCTGTGTTGATAGACATGACTTCTTTTGCTAGCCTCTTCACTTATTTTATGAATGTGGCAAGTATATTATTCATTTAATCATGTAATTTTACATTAATTAGCAAATAGTAGTAGCATTTGTAACCTAATAAAAATATTCAGAGGAAGGAGACATCCCTTTTTCATTTCAGTTATAAAACGTAAATGTGCGTATTATCATTTTATATTAATTTTGAAGTATTCTCACTTAACAAGAAATGTTCATGAACTTTATGTATCCCCCCCCTTCTTGATTTAAAAGGTAATTTATTTAATAAAAGTAATTTTTTAATTCATATATTCATATAAATGTTTTTTTTTTTCGTATTTACTTCAAGTTTCATATCCTACCCTAAATAAGCATGACATAAAACAAAACAATGTGAATTTGTATCCTCCGTTACAATATTACTAAGAAAATAGTCTCGTAAGTCGTTAGAAAATAAATTAAGCAGGAAACAATGAGAATACTATATAACCACCAATATAAATCTTGAAAGAAGTGAAAGATGTACTATGAATATGAATATTAAATTTTTTGGTTTAAATATTTTTATTGAAATTTTTACACTCAAAAAGTAACATTTTCCGTAATATGATCCCGGTGGTTTCTAGCTAATAATGATGCTACATCATAGAACATGTGATATATTTGTTCTTTCTGATGAAAATTAAGCAATCTAAGTTAACACTTGCTTGTATTTTTTTAAGATGTTCTGGCTCTAAATTTATAATGCCTGCAAAAAACAATAGCCTAGCTGCAGACTCCAAATTTAGAGGAGTTGTATTGTTGAAAAAGGTAATAGACCGGATAAAAATGAATTACAAAGTAATTGTTCGATAACAGAAACATGAAGTAAACAAAACAAATGAATTGGAATGTACCAAATCCATCGTCGTTCCATTCCGTGGTTCTATATCCAGGAAAAACTTCTAAACAGAGAGGTTGAACTTTTTTGGAACAACATTAAAAAAAAAAAATAACAAATGATGGTTGCATCATAAAATCAGAAATGTTGCATGGAGGTAAGATAGCTCCTTATCTGAACATTCCACGGTCAATTTCATTTTTTTTAAATATAATATGACATTCATAATTCATCATACATTTATTTAGTGTGATCAAATCACCCCCAACCCGCAAAAAATTATATCAGTAAACACTAAAAGAAAATAACTTTCGTACCCTTTGCACCCCCCAACTTTTCCCACAGAAAAAATGGCCGAAAAACGAAATACTCGAGTAAATACGCTTTGTTAACTTCTGTTTGAAGTATTTTATACGAAAGAAAATAAAATCACAATTACTCATTACAGGTTCACATCCTAAATCTGAAAAGTTTGTCCACATAGCTAACCTTAAACTTTGCGTATGAATGCCTACTTTTCCACCAATTTCTAAGTTTGCACATCATCTTTCAGATATACGTACCCGATTAAGACATTGCGGAGCCCGGGGCACAGCCCCCCTCCCCCGCCACGCACTATAAAAATAAGCTCAAGGCTAAACATATATTTGCCCTCCACACCCCCCGTCTATTAAAGGTAAAGTTTTCATAAGAATTTGAGAAAGCTTAAATCTTTTTCTGGTATTTGAATCAAAGTCCAAATTTTAAAACACAGTAGACTTAAACTTCAGTTTTAAATGAAATATAAAGGCACATCAAATTTCACAGGAAAGCGAGATACATTGCTATTATTTTTTTCTACAGATTCAGTAAATATTTCTTTAATAATTATGTATAAAGATAGCCTATTTCCAATCATAATAAGAAATATTTCAATAAAAACAACACCATTTGACATTTCTTTTCATATAAAATCTGATTAACGAGGTTTTGTTGTTTGGATTGGGTATATTTTGGATAAAATCTCATGCAAACGAGTTTTTGTTCATGATTTGGAGATAATTTTAAGGGAACAATTGAACAAATAATTTTCTTTGAAATAGTGTTAAAAATGTACAGTCATTATGCCTAGTTATATGTATAAAAACTGTTTTAATAAAATTCCCAAATTTCTTCAGGACCTCAAAAAATCTGATGTTCTTTACTAAACTTTACCTTTAGTAAACTGAACTTTTCACGAGCATCTGTGATACTACACTTGTAAATTTTGAAATTTCAAAGGAAAACTGGAAAATTACATTTTCTTTCTAGCATTTAAAGATTAAGATAATCGAATGTTCTAAATAGTAATAATAATAATTAAAACTATCCAAATTCTTTATGTAATGAAAAAAAATCTAAATGAAGAAATGAATAAGTAATAAAATATGTAGTTGTATAGCCATTTCATTTTTTGGAGGTTTACTTATATTATATGTATTTAGAGGGTTAATTTTCTTAATAATATTGTAACGTAGGAAACACATACGGAGGACAAAAATATGCAATATTTTGTTTCATAATTCAAATCTTATTTAGAGTGGGATATGAAACTTGAAATAAATATGTAAAAAAAATCGTTTTGTATATGAATTAAAAACTTATTTTTATTACATAAATGATGATTACAATTTAAATCAAGAACGGGGGAAATATAAAGTTGATGATCTTTTCTAGTTCAATGAGAATACTTCAAAATTAATGACAAACGACAGGGGGATCATTCAAGGATAAGGATTAAAATTAAAAAGGTATGCCTTCTAATCTCTGAATATTTGTATTAGGTGAAGAATGCTACTATATTTTGGAAAATATTGCATAAGATTTTATTGTAATACAATACAAGGATTATAATAAAGGCTTGTACCTTTATTGACAACTTACTTTTTGAAAAAGCAAATGTATTTTTTATAACCAAATTTAGTTAACTTATAAAAGAATTTTTAGAAAACATAAATACATTATTGAAAAATTATATATTTGTCACATTCACAAAATAAATAAAGATACACATAGAAAACATTAGTTGTTACATGTAACGGAGGTCTTCATTAAAAAAAATAAAAAAATAAAAATCATAAATCATCAGCTTTTTCCAAATATATATTTTATATGATCTACAATATTTAAAACCTCTAAAACATTAAAAAATATATATATTATGTCAAAAATTAACTACCAATGTACGGGAAAAGTAACGTTTTCTGTAAAATAACCCGTTTACTAACACTGATTCTTCGAATATTACATAAACCTGAAAATATAAAAGTTACAGCAGATATTTTTGAAAGCAGTCAAAAATAAATAACTTATGCCAAAAATATTGAAAATCAGATAGCATAATATGAATCCTGAATTATTTCTTAGCGGTTGGAAATCTAATAACTTATCAAACAGTTGTCAGGCATCATGATACATTTGACTGTGATAAGGAATACCACAGTTTTGTAGTATAATAACCAGAGTTTTGTGGTATTACATGAGGTTAAGGAAATCTTTATCGAAGAATGTTTTCACTTTACCGAAAAACGCCCATTAATCAACGATATGCGTAACTTATATTTGGTCGTCTAATCGAATAATATCCTGAATCTGACAGAATAGCTATTACAGATGAATCGGTCATTTCAAAAACCACATAAGTCACAGAATCAGAACTTTTCAGAAATATAAAACAAGAACGAAAAATCATGCGTCAAGCATAGATTATGTAACACTTTCCAATTTTGCAAATCTTTACCGTAAGGTGTAAGATGATATCTAACTAAACAATTTTGAAAACGCATAACATATTTAAAAATCCAATTTCAGGAATTACCAACAATATTCGGAAAAATATCCGAGATCTTTTGTGCAGCCCTGTATATGATCTATAGAATTGTATATATACTACATAGAATGCTAAATTTTAGTTCAGTTAGGAAACGCGTAGCACAGTTTAAAATTTCCCTTCTGCAATTTCCGACATTAAGCGGAAATGTACTCGAAAACTTTTGTGCTGTCCTGTATACAATCTATACGATTTATACACACCAAGTAATAGAAAAAAAATGAGTTAAATTTAAAAACGCGTTCAGCAACTGAAAAAGCATTCTCAGCAATTATTATTAATAAGCAGTACTTTAACCGAATTATTTTGTGTGTCCCTGTAAATGAACAATGAAAGGTATAGACACAATATGCTATTGTAAGCCTCTTGTAATCCACGTTAGTGATATATATCAATTTCAATATGTTTGAAATAGTGAAACATTATTAAAATAAACTGCAAACGATTTTTCTTCATAGACCGTAATGTATAGGAATTCTTTTGAGTATCCCTGTAAAGGAGCTATAAGTGCTATGCACACCACATTCTATAATTGGTCTTTTGTAGTGCACCTCAGTGATATGTATCAATTTCAGTATGTTTGAAATTGTGTAACATCATTAAAATAAACCGTAAATGATTTTTCCCCATAGACCACAATGTAACGGAATTCTTTTGAGTGCCCCTGTAAAAAAAAAAAAAACTAAGTGCTACAAACTTCACTTTCAAAACCGAAGATGACACAGCAAGCCTCAATAACATATATCAATTGCATGACGATCCGAGCATATTTACGCAAGTTAGAGCACGGACAGACAGACAGACAGACAAACCGAATGCATAAACACTTTTCAACTATGTTGGAAAGTGTTAAAAACTGTATTATTCCCAAGTAAGCGAATTTTTATTGGCTTTTTTGGGCTGATTCTAGAGTCTGGACTTGAAAGTTTGTAAACATCGAATAATTTTTATAATTTATGAATAATAAAAAGAAGAAAAACAGAAAAACTGTTCCTGACTTATGTTGTTTTAGCAAGAAGCAATGTTAAGTGGTATTTAATTTGAACAAAACAGTCATATTAAACATAGTTGTAATCGAAATTAATGAAGATAGCACTTATACAGGAATATTTTAATGTTTTAATATGGTATTGCATGGAAATGGTAATATGACAATGTAATATGATAGCCGCATGTAATCTGGCATTGAATGCAAAAACCTCTTAAGTCGCTGACTTTATGTCGTTTAAGTAATGAACGAAAATTAGAAGATATTGATTGAAGAGGAAGGAATACACTGACTTATGTGGTTATTACCCAGATCATGGATCGACCTTTAAGAAAGCATTTGCGACAAAAAATGTATATTTGGAAAAAACTTGACTTATGTGGTTTTTGAAATGACCTATTCATTTATTCAAACATAAAATTAAAACAAGAAATTTTAAAAAAATTAAACCGAATTCAAGTGATTTTTTCTTATTCTAGTACACATATATTTACTTACTACACGGCAGTTGGCATATTTTAGTATGAATGGTTTTGAACAATAGAGTGTTTTTTAGGAACCCTTTATTTTTATCTAAATTAATTTTAAATTCAACAGTTATAATATATCATCCATTTTGTCGAATTTCGATTTACTTCTGTAAAAGAGAAAAAAAAAATCTACGCGATACGACGAATATTTTAAAAGCATAAAGCAGTACTGTGTACCTTAACAATTGGATCATTCGCTCAAAAGTTATGCTTTGATATACATTAAAAAATACATGGTGTTCATAAAAGTCACTATACATTTTTGAAAAATAGGTTCTAAATCCAATTTTTTTTTGCAGGTGATCTGATAGAATATGGATTGACATTTCTCCAACTGAGTGAAAAAGTGACCAGGCCTGTAGTCGAACCCAGAACCTCTGACTTTAATTTCCAATGCTCTGCATATTGAGTTAGCTGGACTGGACCGACAACCAGCAGACACAATTCACTCAGGCAACCTTTTGGCAGTAACATTTGGTCTGTTATCTGAAATAGCTCAACAGAATAAACCGAATGTAAAGGAAATCCATTAAACAATGGTTACGTAGACATACTTTGTTAATTTTAACTCCATCATACTCACTGGTAAAGATATGATACGAATTGGCATTTATCCAATTGAGTGAAAAAGTGTCCAGGACCCAGAACTTATGACTTTAATTGCCAATAACCTGCCTATTGAGCTACCTCAGCCGACGCATTCACTTACACAACCTTTTGGCAATGACATCTGGTCTGTTCGCTGAAACAGCTCAACATAATAAACCACAGTTAATGAAACTCATAAACGATACATTAAACAACATTAAACGTTAAACGATGGATACTTAGATCACTTTATTTTTTTAACTCAATCAAATTGATTGGAAATTGACATTTCTTCAACTGCTTTTAAAAATGTCCAGCGCGGGAACCAAACACAGAACCTCTGACTTGAATTGCCAGTGCTTTTCTCATTCAACTATCTGCACAGAAAAAAATAAAACCCAATTTGGGTTGAAATATTCTTAGGTATGAGGCCATTTTAGGCACTGTTAAATACCAATTTTGGTTAAATGGGTATTTAACAGTGTCCAAAAAGGATACACGGTGGTAACCAAAACAGGCATGGCCCAATTTAGCCTCATATCTAAGAATCTTTCAACCCAAGTAGGGTTTTATTTTTTTCTGTGTGGACCGACAATCGGTCGACACAATTCACCCAGACAATGTTTTGGGAAAACCATTTGGTCTATTATCTGAAACAACTCAACAGAATCTACCACAGGTAACAGAACTACATTAAACGATGGATACGTAGATACACTTTATTAATTTTAACTCCATCATACTGACTGGTAAAGATATCACACGAATTGGCATTTCTCCAATTGAGTGAAAAAGTGTCCAGGCCGGGAATCGAACCCAGAACTTCAGGTTCTGGGCTCTCTATTCAGATTCTCGGTTTGACTCCAGTCCTGGACATTTTTTCACTCAGTTGGAGAAATGCCAATTCGTATAATGTCTTTACCAGTCAGTATGATTGAGTTAAAATTAACAAATATCTGATATAATGCATTCGACAGAGAAGCTAGGCGGATGTGTCAATTCCAACAGTTTCTTCATTCTCATACGTGTTAATACTTCAAAAGCGTATATATTTTTTAATTATACATTTAGAATACAAAAATGTAGCATAGCAGCGCCATCTGTTGTATGATTTACACGAAAACCTAATCAGCACCAACTTATGTCAAGGTCTAACAGAATATGAAGTTTGATGAAATGCCGTGCATTAATTCTTGAGATATGACTACCACTAAAATCGGGTAAATCTTGAAAAATGCAGCATAGCAGCGCCACCTGTTGGGCTATTTACACCAAAACACTAATAAACACGAATTTATATCAAGGTTTAACTGAATCTAAAGTCTTATTAAATTCCATGCATTAATTCTTGAGGTAGAGGGCCCACAAAATTTTTGTCACATATAGATACACACGTAGACAGACATTTTCTAAAAACTGTTAATTCGTGTTCAAGTCCTACTAAAATGTATAAATCCGGTGAAAACCGGAAATCGAAATTTTTCATGAATCTAATATGTTCTTCTTGTAAAGATAGAAGAAAGTAATAATAGTTACTGTTTGTGCCCGTCTATGTGGATTAACGTATGAATAGGGTGAAGTGAACTTCAACCACAAGTGCAGAAAATTAGCCTCTCCCTGAGTAAGTATTAAAAAATGGTGAAGAAAAACAATCGAACTGGTAGCGTTACATATAAAGATCGTTTTTATAACATCAGATGTAATGCGAAGAGAACAAGAAATGGTTTTCGAATTCTACTGTTTGGAAAACTCTACGTTATCAGTTAAATAACGCATCCAAACGCATCCTATCGCATCCAAGCTGTGCATAATCTTGAAGCTGAAGATTACGCAGCTTGAAAAGCTATGTGTTACGATTTTCTGGAAGCTGTGAAGAAATAGAGTTTAGTGTGGGTGATGATCTCCTGCATCTTTTTGTACGGTAATCAGTATTGAATTCAGGGGTGGCCCAGGGGGGGGGACATTACCCCCCCCCGGAGCATTCAAATGACCACCGGAAGATTTGAGATGTTATGCTTTTAATTGTTAAAATGTGCAATTCCCCCCCCCCCCCCGGAACTCTGCAATGTTCCCCCCAGGAGTCACAGACATCCCTCCCGGAGAAAAGTGTCTGAATTCAACACTGACGGTAATTCATGTAGACGAGCACAGAGAGGGGTTATTATTTCTTCTTCTGAAAGTTTCCTATCAGATCACCTGCAAAATAATTGGATTTAGAACCTATTTCACAAAAATGTATAATGATTTTAGGGAAACCCTATTTATATAAATAAATTCTATATCAAAATTATTGAAAGCGTGGTTCTTTTAAAATAAATCTTTCACGGTTTTTAAAAGTAATTCTTTCGCGATTATTTAAAATAAAAACATTTAGTGTCTTTACAAGTTTAAAAAAAAAAAAAAAAAAAAAAAGTAAAATAAATAAAAGCTCAAGTATTTTCAAGGCTAAACAAGCTTAATTGTGTAAATAAGTAACAAAGTATTTTATTTCAACCTTATGTGTCAAAATCTAAACTCGGCAACGAAACTGATACGTGATAACGAGAAATGCATGCATTTGAACAAACTTTTACAAGTCCTTGTGTTAATTAGTTACTTCAACACTTCAAGTTTAAAAAACCGTGATACATGCGTCTTTGTTAAAAAGGATTGATTGTAAATTTAATCGAAAACGATTAACACGATTAACATTTCTAATAACTTGTAATTTTTTTTTTAACTCGAGTCTTCAGGGTTTATATTACTTTAATGAATGATTGCTTGTTCTTAACAAGCAAGTAATTACTTTATCTTATCTAAAGATTCAGTGTTATGTAATAATAAAAGTGCCCAGTTAAACTGATGGCTTTGAGCTCACTGGCTATTCACACTAATTTGTATATTACACTCTTATTTCATAGAATAATGCCAATCGAAAAATAAAGAAATCGACAATAAATTAAGAGGAGGATTAGCCCCTCGTTCCCCCCTTTTATAGTTAACCAACGAACCCCCAAAAATAATCGGAGAAGCGCCTTATCACAATGAACGTATGTATAAAATTTGAAGCAAATCGGATAATTCTGAATGAAAAACCCATTTATCTAAATTAAGGGGGTGATTAGTCCCCGTCCCCCTCCTTTATGCTTAACCAATGAACCCCCAAAACTAATCAGGGAAGTGCCTTATCACAATGAGCCTATAAACAAAATTTGAAGCAAATCAGATATTTCTGCATGAAAAACCCATTTATCTGAATTAAGGGGGTGATTAGCCCCCGTCCTTCCCCCCTTTATGCTTTACCAATGAACCCCCAAAACTAATCAGGGAAGCGCCTTATCACAATGAGCCTATAAGCAAAATTTGAAGCAAAGCGTATATTTTATCAAAAGTTATCACGTTACGTACATACATTACGTACATACACATGTGTTACATACATATGTACGTACATACAGAACCCGCGGGAACATTAGCTCTCAGGCTTTGATAGCCTGTCAGCTAAAAAGCGTAAATAATTAACACAGTTGTAGAATATTGAAGTTGTAAATTAATTACAGTTTTTAGGAGTAGTTTTACGTGTTAAAAAAATTAACATTTTGCATTTAATGAAAGCTTACATGAAAACCTTTAAATCGGACATTTTTTATTACAATACTAGCAAAACCCGCGGCTTTGCTCGCATAATTCTTGAAAAATGCCAAGTGGTATTCGTTGGCCTATTTTCATTATAGGAAATTTTACTGCCACAGATATATTCAGAAATTACTAATTAAGCCACACTAATTAAGCAAATTTCTGTAATGACTATATCACAGAAATTACAATTTTAAAACGTTTCTGTTCATGCTCACATTACAATTTCAAAAATTTTAAAAACTGTTCTATGAATGCATTTGTGTCTCTAACGTAACAGCCATGTAAAATTTCAAGTTTCTATCCCTAAGAATTTCAGATAAATCATTGTTTAGAAGGTTTTTAGAACTTCTTCAGCTTATTTCACTTTTTGAAATTTAAATTTTTTTATGGAAACTGTTTATAGCGAGCACTGAAATCTTAAAAATAGCCACCATGCCAAATTGCAACTTCTTATACCAGCAGCATCACTAAAATCGCAATTTTGGAATGTTTTTTGTTTCTGCACCTTTTTTTTTTTTTTTTTAATTTCGAATTTTGTAAAAACTGTTCTGTGGAAGCATTTATGTATAAAAAAGAACAGGCATGTTAAATTCTAAGTTTCTATCGCTAACAATTTAGAAAAAAATAAAATAATTTATAACGATTTTCGCTCAGTTTACACCTTTAAACTTCGAATTTTTAATAGACTGTTTATACCGAGCGTCTGCATCTTAAAAGTTACAACTATACGAATATACTAAAATATACTATAAATAACTGTACTAAATTTCCAGTTTCTAACCCGAATAAATCTAATTAAATCATAATGTAGAACGTTTTTAGGCCGTTTTCTGCTCATTTCAGCCTGTTAAATTTCGATTTTTTTAGAAACCGGTCTTAGCCAGCACTTGCATTTTAAGAGTAACCACCATACAAAATACGAAGCTTCTATACCAGCTGTATCACATAAATTGCAATTTTAGTACGTTTTTTTTTTTTTTTTTTTTTGCTTCTGTCCTTTAACATTTCGCATTTTTAGTAAACTGTTCTGGGTGATCATTTACGTGAGTAACAGCCAGGCGAAATTTTTAGTTTCTAGCCTCAATAGTTCCAAATAAATCGTAATTTAGAACGTTTTTAGAACGCTTATCGCGCATTTCACTTTTTAAAATTTCGATTTTTTTCAAATTGTTCTGCGCGAACAAATCAGCAGCCATGTAAAATTTTAAGTTTCTACCCCTAACTGCCTTAGTAATTGCAATTTAGAACGCTTTTTAAACGCTTTCCGCTCATTTCACCCTTTCAAATTTTGAATTTCTTTACAAATCATCGTTAGCGAGCACTTGTATCTTAAAAGTAACCGCCATGCCAAATTTGAAGTTTCAAATCCTGTTAGTTAAAAAAAATCGTAATTTAGAACTTTTTTTCCTCTTTCACACTTTTAAATTTCAATTCATTTAAAAAAACTGTTCTGTGTGTGCGTTTGTGTCTTAAAAAGTATCAGCCATGTTAATTTTCAAATTTCTGTCCTTAACAATTCCACAGAAATCGTAATTTAGAATGTTTTTAGAACAGTTTTCACTCATATCACTCTTTTAAATTTCAATTTTTTTAAAAACTGTCCTTAGAGTGCATGTACATCTTATAAGTTTACTATCTTGCCCAATTTCAAGTTTCTAATCCCTTTTGTATAATAAAAATTGCAATTTTAGAACGTTCTTCGTTCTTCCAACTCCCTGAGTGTAGTGGCACTGACATAAAATATAACCTGTGTTAGAGCACTGTCACTATACATTTGCGAGCATTACGTATAAAATCGGTTCGGTAGTTTCAAAGATTCCATAGAAATTGGAATTTAGAATGTTTTTAGAACACATTTAGCTCATTTCACCCTTCTAAATTTCGAACTTTTTAGAAACTGTTCTTAGAGAGCATTTACATCTTATAAGTAACTACCATGCCAAATTTCAAGTTTCTAGTTCCTTCACTATAAATAAAATCGAAATTTTAGAAAGATTTTCACTCTTGCAGCCTCCTGTGGTAGTAGCACCTATATAAAATATTGCCTATGTTACAGCAGACACTGTTACCATCAATTTGCCACCATCACTTTTGAAAATGGTTCTGTAGTTCCAGAGATTCCATAGAAATTGTAATTTAGAATGTTTTTAGAACGCTTTCCTCTCATTTCACCCTTTTAAATTTCTTTTTTTTTTTAATTTGTTCTTAGAGAGCATTATATCTTATAAGTAACTACAATGCCAAATTTCAAGTTTCTAGTTCCTTCAGTATAAAAAAAATCGAAATTTTAGAAAGTTTTTCGCTATTGCACGCCCCTGTGGTAATGGCACCGACATAAAATATAGCCTATGTTACAGCAGGGACTGTTACCATCAATTTGCCACCACCACTTTTGAAAATGGTTCTGTAGTTCCAGACATTCTATAGAAATTGTAATTTAGAATGTTTTTTAGAATGCTTTTCGCTTATCTCACCCTTTTAAATTTCGAATTCTTTTAGAAACTGTTCTTAGAGAGCATTAACATCTTATAAGTAACTACGATGCCAAATTGCAAATTTCTAGCTCCTTCAGTATAAAAAGATCGAAATTTTATAACGTTTTTCGCTCTTGCAACCCCTGAGGATAGTGGCACCGACATAAAATATAGCCTATGTTGGAGCAAAGACTGTTACCATCACTTTTGAGAATGGTTCTTTAGTTCCAGAGATTCTATAGAAATTGTAATTTAGAATGTTTTTAGAACGCTGCTCATAATTTGCTCATCTCACCCTTTTAAATTTCATTTTTTTTAAATTTGTTCTTAGAGAGCATTTACATCTTATAAGTAGCTAAAATGCCAAATTTCAAATTTCTAGCTCCTTCAGTATACAAAAAATCGCAATTTTAGAAGGTTTTTCGCTCCTGCTCCCCCCTGGGGATTGTGGCACCGGCATAATACATAGCCTATATTGGAGCAAGGACTGTCACCATCAATTTGCCACCATCACTTTTGAAAATGGTTCTGTAGTTCCAGAGAATCCATAGAAATTGTAATTTAGAATGTTTTTCGAACGCTTTTCGCTCATCTCACCCTTTTAAATTTCGATTTTTTAAAATTATTATTATTCTTAGAGAGCATTTACATCTTATCAGTAACTACAATGCCAAATTGCAAATTTCTAGCTCCTTCAGTATAAAAAAAAATCGAAATTTTATAACGTTTTTCGCTCCTACACCCCCTGGGGGTAGTGGCACCGACATAATATATAGCCTATATTGGAGCAGGGATTGTCACCATCAATTTGCCACCATCACTTTTGAAATCGGTTCGGTAGTTCCAGAGATTACCCCCTACAAACAAACAAAGAAACAAACAATCGTTACTACTTTATAATATTAGTATAGATTATATTTTTGATACTTTTCTATTCTAAAAATATTAAAAAATGAAAACATTTTCATGAGGTTACATTAACTCAAAAACTTTTAGCGTTTTTAACTACATAATTGCCAACCTGCCACTTTTTTAAGTTAAAAAACATACTTTGAACCAGAAAATTTATTTAATTAAATGTATCTTTGATGTATGTAGCGGTCATTTGAAATCTACTTGATTTCATTCATTAGGTAAAATTTCTTGTTCAAAATAGTTTTTTCTTTTAAAAAAGCAGGAGGTTGGCAAGTAAGTGATTATATTAGAATGCATATTACGGTACTATACGTGCAGGCTAACTTCACTTGCACTGAATGGAATGATCTAAACTTTATGTAATTTATAAATGCAATAATTATCTATAAAACAAACCAAAATCTTGGAGATATTTTAGAAAATAAAATACAATTCTGAGCATATTATAATGCAACGTATCTTTTAACTAATTCAACTGAACTTGATATTAATTTTACGATCATCAAAAAATGAAATTGTGCCTTTTCGTTGACAGATTTCAGTTTAGCGCCAAAGTACAGTACCTCATGCTTAAACTGACTTTAAGATTTATCTGACATTTTATGTTTTCAATTTACTCTGGGTAATCAATTGCTAAATAAGGTAACTTTGCCACAAATGTTCACTGTTGAAATAAATTTGAAAAATTATGCTTGAAAATTATTTTAAAAAGTCATAAATTGTCCCTAAATCGAGCAACAGTTTTCAAATAAATTTCATTCGAAAGTACAATCTTCCCTACAATTTATCTAACATTCATTGGAAACTCCATTGTCTCTTCATAAATCTTCAGTGGAATAGGTTAATTAAAGATAAACATTAATTGTTAGAATTTCAGTAGCCTGTCAACGGTCTGTCAAACAGTATAACATATTACATTTTCTGGGGAGGTTGAAAACATTTTGTGAGGAGGATTTTTTGTGATATTGCATTAGTGTATAGTAAAAGATCTTTCTAAGAAACTATTTACAAATCTGTAATGCAATATATAACTGAGTTTTACAGCTAAAATAGTGATTAATAATCGTATGAAATTCGTTTGTTGGTCTGTTTGTCTATAAGCATTGTCACCTGGAAACGTGAAATTGTGAAGACAGAGAATTAATAAAATGACAACCTAAAGAGTCAACAACAATTTCAAAATCACGTGGAAAACAACTGATAAGCATTTACCCTTTTCCCAGGAACTACTAAAAGGATTTTAATGTTTTCTAATATTTTTTTTTTATTATTTTCAACACTTTTCAACAATAACTCGCGTAAATATACTCGAATTGCCATGCAATTGATATATGTTATTGAGATTATTGAGGATGTGTTATGGCATGTTCAGTATCGAAAATAAAGTGTGTAGCATTTATAGTTTGTTTTGACGGACTCTCAAAAGAATTCCACTGTATTACGGTGTATAGGGAAAAATCGTTTGCGGTGTATTTTAATATGTTACACTATTTCAAATGAAATTGATATATATTACTGAAGTGCAATATAAGATGCTTACAACACAATACGGTGGGCATAACATTCATCGTTTATTTACAGGGACACACAAATAATTCGGTACTGTCTATGAATAATAATTGTTGGAAGAGGGCTTTCAGTTGTGGTACGCGTTTTTTAATTTAACTTTTTTTTTTTTTTTTTGCATATTACTTTGTGTGTATAAATTCTAGAAATCATATACAAGGCTGCACAAAAGATCTGAAGTACATTTCTTTTTTGTGATGGATGGGGAGTTTTCTACTGTGCTACGCGTTTCCTAACTGAACTAAATTTCAGCATAGTATGTAGTATTATATATACAAATCTATAGATTATATACAAGGCTGTACAAAATAATTCAGATATTTTCCCGACTATTGATGATATTTACTGAAATTGGATTTTCACATGTGTTATGCGTTTTCTAAATTATTTACTTAGACATCATCTTTTACCTTATTAAACTTATAGTCTTTTTCACCGTATTCTGAATGTGCTCGAAAGTGTTTCATAACGAATGATTTTTCGTTCTTGTTATTTATTTTTCATATTACAATAGCTATATTTCGATCGTTTCATTTTTCTCAAAACTAATTCGTTTCTAATAACGTTAGATACAAAAATATCTACAATTATAGGCTTGTAACTAAACTGTTTGTTACTTATTTTTAAACAATATTTTAAAAATGTAATAAATTATAACACCTTGTAATAATATATTTATTTTAAATGCTAAAAGGTGTAAACTAAAAACATAATATACAGTAAAATAACTTTTTATTAAATTGTTGATAAGTTTCGCTAACTCCGAGCCATTATCAAAAACAAATGAGAATATTCTATAATTGCACGGTCTTTGAAATTATTATTTGAAATGCTATAATTTAATTTTCATATACTTTTTTAAATTACGCAATAAAATGTTATTTTTATTTTTACTT
Source organism: Maratus michaelseni (assembly GCA_963931845.1). Lineage (NCBI taxonomy): Eukaryota > Metazoa > Arthropoda > Arachnida > Araneae > Salticidae > Maratus > Maratus michaelseni. The sequence continues at coordinate 99,916,527 of OZ007597.1, read as the reverse complement.
TTTTGTTTCTTTGTATATTTATAACCATGGAGTATATCGAACCACAATTTCGGTACGTTAAATGATGCTGCATAGTTACATATTGTCTCTATAGAAATAGTAACACGCAAATATACAATATGTAACTTACCGAAATTGTGGCTCGAGTTACTCTGTATTTACTTTTTTATACCAAGAATGGCATCCATAGTATAAAAACAATAGTGGTAGCTATATTTTTGCCCAAAATGGAATTCATCATAAGTGCTTTGAAGGAAATACCACTATGAGTCAAGTATTGATTTTGCATTTGAAATATCTACAATGAAATTCCAATATTGTAGATATATCATGATTACATTAGGAATATTAATTATCCATCAAACTCTACGGTTGATAAAATATGCCAACTAATGTGAAACTGGAAAAACAAAATATTTTAAACACTAAAAAATAAAAAATAAAAAATAAAAATAAATATTGTAATTTTTTTAAAATATGCTTTTATTAAATAAATCGGAAATGATCTATCACCAGTCCTATTCAACTATAATAAATCACGCATAAATTAAATTTCACTTTACTAAAATCAATTAAATCATCAATCTTCAACGGAAAGACCTTTTCAACAGATTTAAACGTATTACTATCTGACATTTAGCACCATTTATACTGAACGCGATTAAATAGAATCTTTTTTGTACTCTTGATTCTAATCTTATTTCCGGCAGGAAATTTCTTCGAATGTCAAATAAAAAAAATGAGAGCCTTGAAGATTGAGCTACAAGCAAGGAATAAAAAAAACGTTCAGAAACTCCGTTCCTAAACGGTTTTGGGTGTTTCGAATTTCTCTGCCAATTCATCATCCTGAAGACATTGTAAGGGCAGCCGAGCTTTCTCGCGCATTAAAAAAATACGCTCAACTTTGACCTATGAAAGTGATTCCATGAATTTTTTAATATTCTCACAGAAAAGTGAGAATTTTATCAGTTTAAATCATGGAGGTATTTTATTTGATACGAAAAAAACTTTATTATTATGAAAGTTAGGATAGGGAAATTTTTCTATGAGGTCCCTTGGATAAGTTCTTCTCCTTTCCCTCTAGGGATAGTTATTGGAAATGACAGGGGATAGGCTCGAAGCCGTGAGCCCGAACCCTGGCTCAATTTTTATACAAGTCTTCGGCCTCGGGCTCAAAGTGAAAATCTTATTTATTCACAAACTGAAAGAAGGTGGTCAATACGCTCAACTTTGACCTATGAAAGTGATTCCATGAATTTTTTAATATTCTCACAGAAAAGTGAGCATTTTATCAGTTTAAATCATGGAGGTATTTTATTTGATACGAAAAAAACTATGTTATGAAAGTTAGGACGGGGAAATTTTTCTATGAAGTCCTTGGATAAGTTATTCCCCCTTCCCCCTGGAGATGGTTATTGGAGATGACAGGGGATAAGCACGAAGCCGTGAACCCGAACCCGGACCCGAAACGAGTTCGGGATTTATTTTCATACCAGGTTTTGGCCTCGGGCTCAAAATGAAAATTTTATTTATTCACAAATTGATAAAGGGGGAAAAACTTGCTATTTTAAAAACAAGAATGTAATCAAAGTTTCTTAAAGTGTTTCACAATCTTTTAAAAATGAGCTTGAAATGAAATTGAATTGTTATTAGTGGGATATAAGGAGTAATATTCTATCTGATTCTGAAGTCTCTGCACGGTCAGTGTTAATAACATAAATAAGCCATGGGACATCCCTTTTATATTCTCGCTGTCTGTTTGAAGTCTTTTTCCAGAATTACTGGAAAACAGAACTCTTGTCTTTCCTCCATAGTTGTACAATGATATATTAATAGATTAATAGATGCGACTTTTAAAGATTTCTGCAAGTGGTCGAGTATAAGTAACAAATTTGCCATTTTAAACAGATTTTCAGGGACATGAAAATAACGAAAATTTTTCATGAGGGAGTAATTAGGTATAATACTTACTTCAATGGAAGTGGAAGAAGAGATTTTTAAATGAGAAAATTAATTTTGAAATGATGTTAACATTAAAACGTCAAAAATTTAAAGTGTTATTAAAAATTTTCTACTGCATGTTTTCGGTATCGAGTTCGGGTTCTGAGGGTACAATATCTTTCGGGCTCGGACGGGCTTGGATTTCAAATCGTTAGGCTCGGGCTCTGACAACTGGACCAGGTAGGCATGTGTTACACACTCGTTCGTTTCGTTTAAGTTGGGGGTATCAGGGCCTGTTTCAAAAAGTGTAAATAGCTAAAAAAATTTTAAAGCCAAGCAGATCATGTAAATTATACATCAACTAAAGAATTTTGCAAGGGAAACCTTTTCTGTCAAGGTGTTTAAAAATAGCGCAAAATGTGTAGTTATAACGTTTATTTATACACACACACGAAAGAAAAAAAAAGCTTAAGCATTAATAAGTACTTTAGTATGAGTTATAAGTATAAAAGTGACATGGGATTAGGGAGGGAGGGAGAGGATTGAGCATGAAAAATGATGAACAAACGGGTAAGTACTTAAGTATCTCATTCTTTTTATTACTATTTAATTCAACACTGTAAGAAAAGCCAGTGCGAAGTGAGTTTAAATTACCGTAAAAATAAGAAGATCATATAGAAATAATCAAAAATAGTTATCCCGAGTTAATTAATATCATAGCTACCGACTACTTTTTTTTTAAGTCAAATAACTATGTTTTGAACCAGACTATAAATTAAATCAAATAAGTAAATATGAAAACAAGACACATTTTATCAAAATTTCTGGTTTAAAATACGTTTATTGGGCTTGGAAAATACTGGAACATTGGCTGCTGTGTAATTCCTCCAGATATGAACAAAATTTATTTTCATTTCAGAATTTCATCTTATTTAAAAATATTTAAAAAATTATTTTATTTGGTTTTTGTTCATAACGAATGGTCATAATAATGGTGGTTTGGAATAGAATAATAATGTAGTATTAGTACTGGAAATGGTGTAAGTGGGACAATTACTAATCATTTATTTTTTGTCAAAAACAAAAAGGTAGAAAATGAATTATTTCTTGAAAATTAGTAGTAAAATATTTTGTGCCTTCTTGCGCTTATCAGAATGTGTAATATTTCTAAGGAAACTGAATAAAAAATAATTTTTTGATCTGTGAATATTGGTTTACAAACTGAAATATTAAATATTTTTAAACTTTGTAATTTCCAAATATCTAAAAGTAGAGAATATTAACAAAGTTTGCTATTAAAAAAATCGCGTAGGTTTTAAAGAAAACATTAATTAGAAAAATAATGAATAAAGCTTCAGTTCTTTTTTTTTAAACTACTTCCTTTGAAAAAAGAAAGAAAGAAAAGAAAATAAGTGAAGCCCAAAATCTCAACAAACGTGAAAAAAGGGTGTTGAATCTGAATGAATTATAATTTAATTATTTTTCTAACAAGTTGCTTTTTTTTTCAGTAACTTAAATTCTTAACAAATTTGTAACAGATTAATACATATTAATTTAAATTTCTCTTTTCCAAATTCCTAAATAGTAGAAAATAAAATTAAAATTCCATTAAAAAAAATTAAATTTTAAAAATATATACTGTAATATATATATATATATATATATATATATATACAACTTAAATTCTTATTTTAAAGCTATTTTCTTAAAACAAAAAGAAAAGAAAATGAAAGAAAGAAAAAGAAACTCAAACTGTCAACAAACTTGAAACAGGAGAATTAAAACTGAATGAATACTAGAAACGTGAGTTGGGAGTTAAAAAAGAAAAGGATCTTGACTCTGAACGGTTGAACGAATCGCTTTTTTATGCTAATTCATCACGCTGTATGCCACGAGGGTGTGGATCGTCTTCTGTATCTGTTTTGGTGACACCGAAGCGTTTGAAAGACATTGAATCCACAGGAAATATTCCCATTCAAGAAAAAGTCATTGCCAACAGTTTAAAATCAAATTAATGAATGAAATCTTTTATGAGCGCTCAACGCTCTATAATTAGAAGATCAGGTAACACAATCCTCGGATATTATATGCAGATATTTTAACTGCGTTCAACTGCAGGAAGTCGGGATATAAAAAACTATCAATCCCCTGTGTTTGACAAGCATGCTACGTAATGCTAATAATTAGTTGCGTAATTTAATTGTTTAAGATATTCACTTTTATCAACTGATTTAGTTTATCAGGTATTTTATTACATACTAATTTCCATAAAGTATTTTAAAGAAAATAAAAGGTATTTGAACACACACATACACCGTGAGTATTTTCATTCAAAGAAGTAGTCATTGCCAACATAATAAAACAAAATAATAATTTCTTTTTTTTTTTAAATATATAAAACTTCTTTGTCAACTGATTTAGTGTATCAGGTATTTTATTACATAGTAGTTTCCATATTAAAGAAAGGAAAATTTATTTGAGGTACATCGTGTTCATAAAATACAAACCGTGAATATTGTTGGAAGGTATTTCAGTGTCGTTCTGCAATAGGGATTTATATAATTTAAAATTATCAATTTCTATTGATTTTAATGTTTACATTAAAATCACTGTACATTAATTACTGTAATGTAATATAATTTATAATTACTCTGATTAATATGTTGTGTAAATTATTGATATTAATTGTCATGGTATTCTCCAATTTTTTCTCCCTTTCACACATTTACATACAATATCCTTATTTTTAAAAAAGGTCATTACAAATATTTTAAATAAAATTAATGAATGAAATCTTTTATAAATGCTCAACTCTCTATAATTAGATGATCAGGTAATAGAATCCGCGGATATTATGTACAGATATTTTGACTGTGTTCAAATGCAGGAACTCAGGCCAGGATATAAAAAACTGTCAATCCCCTGTGTTCGAGAAACATTCTACGTAATGATAATAGTTAGTTACGTAATTTAATTATTTTAAGATATTCAATTTTATCAACTGATTTAGTTTATCAGGTATTTTATTACATTAATTTCCATAAAGTAAAAAGGAAAAGGTATTTGAACACACACACCGGAAATATTTTCATTCAACGAAATATTCATCGCCAACATATTAATATAAAATTAACTAATAAAGCCCTTTTTAAAATATAAATATAAATCTTCTTTGTCAACTGATTTAGTTTATCAGGTATTTTATTATATATTAATTTCAGTAAAATGCATTAAATAAAGAAAAGGGTATTTGAGGTATTTTTTCTTCATAGAATACAAACCGTGAATATTGTAGGCAGATTATTTCAATGTCCTTCTGCAGTAGGGATTTATATAACTTAAAATTACCAATTTCAATTGATTTTAATGCTTACTTTATATAATAATTTAATATAATTTAACTTAATGTAATGTAATTTGTATTTAATGTAATATAATTTATAATTACTTTGATTAATATTTTCCGTAAATCATTCATATTAATTTTTATGGTATATTGTCCAATTTTCTCTCTCTCTCTGTCTCTCACATGCAATATTCTTATAATTATTTTTTTTTAGTCATTGCCAATAGTTTAAATAAAATTAATAAATGCAGTTTTTATAAGCTCTCAACTCTCTATAATTAGATGATCAGGTAATAGAATCCGCGGATATTATATACAGATATTTTGACTGTGTTCAACTGCAGGAAATCACAAGATAGAAAATTATCAATCCCCTGTGTTTGAAAAGCATGCTACGTAATATTAATAATTAGTTGCGTGGATATATTCAATAGAAAATTTTTGGATAGTTTTTGAGGCGATCTAAAAAATGAAATCCTTTACTTTAAGGTTCAAAATAATTACAAAAAATATTAATACTATTCAATCAAAAATTTTATTAGTGATAGAAAATTGCTAAACAAATTATTTAAATAAGCCAAAAAATAATTGAAATTTCTGTTGCATTGATTAATAATATTGATAAAAATATGTTTATTTTTCAATAACTAAATGATTCCTCAAACTGTTGTGCTGATGGTTTTTTAGGTATAACTCAAAAAACTACTTAGATAAAGGAACTAAAATTTTGTATATGCATATTAGAAGACTTTATAGACCTGTTTCTACTAAAAAATTGTAATTATAATTCATATTTTTTAAACTAATTGATTTCCTAATTTATATTTTACCCGTAAAAATTATAAAAATGTATGAAAGTAAATATAATTATGTCTAGCTACTTAATTTCAGAAAAAAAAAACAGCTTGAAAAACTGATTATTAGAGAAAATATGAATGAAAATTTACAAAATGCCTCACCACAGATTCAAATTTGGTATATGAAGCTAAAATTTACTATAGAATGGAAATATGAATGGAAATTTGGGTATTGCTGTCAAAAATTTTAAAGTGTGTCACAATTACTAACCCATCATACGTAGTATAGGGTAAGTCTTGTAATCGTTTTAAAAATCGAAAAAACATTTTTAACGGATGTACACGTTTCAGACACTGGAGATTCCGAAAAACATATTTTTAGAAAAAAAATTGCCCTCCGACTGTCTGTGTGTGTGTCCGTAAACGCTCTATATTCCGAACTAATTGAGATAGAGACTTAAAATTTGATATGTACTTAGTATGTAATAATGAGAAGATGCTTACTGAATTTCAGTAACCTCGATTATCCGGAACTATTTTTTTCGGACTCTCGAAATATTCATTCTGATAAAAGGTATATAAAAATTTTCGAAATTGTTTATTTTAAGGAGTGAGTATAAAAGACAATAAAAAAACATAAATTTTGCATAAAGAATGAAGTTGATCGGATAATGAGTTGTCGAGATATTTGTAATTATATTTTCCACACTCTTCGATTTTTCATGACCCTGTATTTTATTCAAATTTCAATTCAAAGATATATTTTAATTGGAAATGAGACGCTTAATCCGTCGCAGTAAACTGTTAGTTGATATGATTATCATTTTCGGAGTTATAAGGATGTTTCTTTTACGCAATTCAATAATACAGCATTTAAATTTTATGAAATCACCAATGCAATCATTGCAATGCATTTTATAAATAGTTTACACATGTTTTATTTTCATATTTTACATTATGCATGATGGGTAAGTATTACGGTGGCCCCCAACGACTAGTTTCAATATGGAGATAGCTTCCTACGCTTGTGTTATTCATAAATTATATTTATATTTTAGGCTTCATAATTCCAACTTGAGTAGTATCTGTTGCGTTGTGTCTTTCTGCCACAATTTGGTGATTAGAAGATATTGCTCTTTCTTTTTCTCTCTTCCTCTCTTTGGTCAATTACATATATTAAGGGAAGGAATGAAAGCTTAAAAAATGCAAATGAAACTCGCATACAAAGAATATTTTCATTCAAGGTAAAAGTCATTTGCAGACTTTAAAACATATTAATGAACTGCTTTATGCACGTCCCTGCTGTGTAATTATGTGATCAGGGAATACAATCCGTCAATATTATATGCAGGAATTTTAATGGTATTCTACTGTATGGAGTCACGCGATTAAAAACTAACAATTCTCAGATTTTGAAGATTTACGTTACTAAAATAAATAACTAGTTACATAATTTAACGATAACAATTATTACTCTTATTAATTGATGTATTCTGTAAAGTTTTTGCCTTTTAAGATTGATTTCAATAAATATTTTTTTTTATTAAGGTTTGTTATGTAATTATGGTATATAAGAAAAACGGTATTCTTTTTATATTCTTGCTACTATGGAATCAGGCAATATGATCCGTTAATATTTTATGCAGCAATGTTAATAATGTTCTACAGCCGAAAATCACGAGGTTAAAAAATATAAATTTGGAGGTATAAGGTATTTAATATTCATGATTATGTAAGGTAAAGTTAGTAATTGATCAGCTATTTATATTTTTACCAACCAATATATTCAGTCAGGTATTTATTTCTTTACATATTAATAATGATTAAATTTTTAAACAGTAAAACAAGATAAGAATGAACAAAATAACCTTCCTTATTGGCAGATATTATTTAAGCACAAAAATGGTGAAAATAACTAAATTGCTTTTTAATTTTTAAGTTAGCTTTACTTAAACTTCAAAATAATTTTTATGTTCCCATGTTGAAAAAGGTACCTCCAAATTTTACGATCTTAATATCGGTGATTAGAGTCTGGTGATTATAACTGACCATAATCATTTGTTGATATGCCATATCTATTCGGCTGTTCCACGCATTGTGATATTAAAAAGTTATTATGATATCATTTTTTTTTTAAATATATCGCATTATCAGTCGTAGTTTTGGTACAAGATGGCCACTGCGCTCACTAGACTTTAGCCATTGAGATTTTTGTCTTTGGAGTTTTACACACAGATTATCTTGGAATTCTGTCGGATTTCGAAAGCTGTTTAAGGTTGCAAGCACGTGGCATCTGTACAGATAAGTTACGTGCGTCTATATATAATGCGTATCAATTACGGTATCCGGTATCAATTGTTGTTACCGTTCTATGAGATATTATATACTACTTGTGAGACCAGTCTGAAACAACCCCTTAGAATCTTTTATTTGTTGTTATGTCAGTAACGTGTGTTTTGTTGATGGTGTTATACATATACCTTCATGTTCAAAGTTTATGTATGGCCTGAATCAATAAATTTCCATGATTATGCTTCATATGTTGTTATTTTTTGATAGTGCCATGCTTCATATTCAATATCTGACACTGAGTACAGCAATTTTCACCTTTTGTCCATTTTTATCAACTAAATTTTTTTTATCGAATCTATTACTTCCCTATTATCATAAATGTATGTTTCTCAAATCAGGGGTGTTAGGTCTGGGTAGTCACTCCAGAACGTTTTAAACAAGGATAGTTTAATTTGAACGGGGAATTAATATCTAAGGAAGGGGGGGGGAGCAAGGCAAGGAAAATATCGATTTTTTTATTTTAAATGTAAGTATTTTTTAATTCAAATTTAATTTCTTTTTCTGTCTAAATACACGAATAAAACATGTTTAAAAATCAGTTTAAAAGTATGGAACCTACTTCAAAAATTTTTTTCCTTTTTAAATCTACATCTTACTCTAGATCTGAGCTCGAAACTTATGTTACAACTTTTGACCGCAATGTCATTTTCCAACACCCACTTATTTTTCTAAACTTAGTAAATGCACTGCAAATTCTCAGAGTGAACATTTGAATCATCATGTTTAATATTAAATTTTAATTGTAGACTTTTCTTACAGAGTGTTGGCAAACTACTTTGCATTAGCTTGTTTGTAGAATTTTCAACATATTTTCACGGTTTACAAAATTATTGTTTCAGCACAATCAAACTGATTGATAAATAACTCATACGAGCTCCGATTTTCACAAGTGAATGAAATTGTGTCCAAGCCGAGACACGAACCTAGAAGTTTTGGCTTTATTTCCATTGTTCTTCCAACTCAGTTATCTGGACTACATCATAATTTATGCACCAATGTAAGATACATTGGTACATAAATCATCATGTCGTTCAGATAACTTACCAGTGAGTTTGATTGTGTTAAAATAAGTGTAACTACTTATATTCATAATTTATTGGAGTTCCTTTACTCGCGTTTTATTATGTCAAGCTGTTTCAAAAAACAGACCACATATCATTACGAAATGGTTGTCTGACTAAATTGTGTTGGTCGGAATGTCGTCCAGATAGCTCAATTGGAAGAGCATTGCTAATTAAAGCCAACGGTTCGGCGTTCGAGTCCCAGCATCGACAAAATTTCAATCATTTTGAAAAATTACCACCCACATGATTTTCTTACGGTTTAATCATCATTTTGCTGTCCATCTTTTTAAGTAATTCATGCATTTTTTGATTACCCACTTATCTGCCATGGCTTACATTTTTACCTATTCATTCATTCATTCATTCACTCATTCATTAGGTTTTTTTTTTTTTTTTTACTCTATCTCATATTTTATGGCGTTTGATTTAAATTTTCATTGCTACGACATTAAAAGCTTTCACAGTAAAAAAGAAAAAATAAGGATGCTGAAACGGATACAGAATATTCTGATAAAGAAGAAACGATTACAAAAAGTCAATGTAATCACATACTTATTCATAATTTTGCTGACTTTTTCCTTTTCCTAAAAACATCAAATGAACACCCAGTTAGAATTTTCAGAAGCCAACTGATTTCCAAAATTACTAGAAAGGCCTTCTCTGAAAATTATGAACTCTAAAGAGGTGCTATTATTTCAAAAACGTTTCTTTATGGTTTCCTAATTTTTTTTTTAAAGATAAAGGAAATTTTTCCAGAGTCATGTAGGTTACTACAAGCTTAAAATAAATATTCGTAAACGATTCTGGTATATTGAGAAAAAAAAAATCAGGATTTTTTTTTTTATTTACCCATTATACGTAGTATAGGGTAAGTCGTGTAATCGTTTTGAAAATCGAAAAGAATTTTTTGATGGATTTACACGTTTCAGACACTGGAGATTCCGAAACGCATATTTTTAGGAAAAGTAATTGCACTCCGTCTGTCTGTGTGTCTGTAAACGCTCTATCTCCGGAACAAATAGAGATAGAGACTTGAAATTTGGTATGTACTAGTATGTAATAATGGAAAGAAGCCTATTGAATTTCAGTAACCTCGATTATCCGGAACTATTGTTTTCGGACTCTCGAAATATTCGTTCTAATAAAAGGTATGTAAAAATTTTCGAAATTGTTTATTTTAAAGATTGAATATAGAGGACAAAAAAAAAAAAAAAAAAAAAACATAAATTTTGCATAAAGAATGAAGTCGATCGGATAATGAGTTACCGATATATTTGAATCATATTTTCCACACTTTTCGATTTTTCATGACCCTGTATTTCATTCAAATTTCAATTCAAAGCTATATTTTAATTGGAAATGAAACGCTTAATCCGACGCAGTAAACCGTTAGTTAATAGGTTTATCAATTTTGGAGTTATAAGGATGTTTCTCTTACGCAATTCAGTAATAGAGCATTTAAAGTTTATGACGTCATCAAACCACGATTTTATTCAAATTGCAATGCATTTTATAAATAGTTTACACATGTTTTATTTTCATATTTTTTATCATGCATATCCATTATGGGTAAGTATTACGGTTGGCACCCAACGACTAGTTTTTTGTGAGGCGGGATGTAAGTCTTGTTTATGGGACTGAAGTACTTATATATATTGCTAATAATTAAACACGTCTACAATAAATGAGAACTGTAAGAAATAATTCTAAAAAGATATAAAGGTAAATGCATCTAACATTTCCAGAAAAATGGTGAAGAATGCATAGTCTGATTCGTTTCAGAATTCAAACATACTTCTGAATGTTCTGTGTTTTTTGTAAAAATGTCACTCTATATTTCCTGAATAATCTGATTCATAAAAATGGCCGATTAGATTAGCTAATGAGTCAGATATCTGAGGGTCACTGTATTTTCAAACGTTCTTTAATTAGTTATTCCTGGCAATAAGAATGTCTAGAAAATATTTTTTATGCTAATTCATCTGAAATATGTCATAAGAATGAAATCTTAAATTTCTGTTTTGTTAACATCTGAATATAAAAGTGTCACTGAACCCCGAGAAATGTTCTTATTCAATTAAAAGCCGTTGCCAAAAGTGACGTAATAGATAAATATGTAACTAAATAATAAGTACCTGAGTGGCAACTCGATGTGCTGCTTTTGCATTGCATGAGGTTTTTCGACTTTGGGTAGAAAAATAAGTCTAAATATATTCCTTATTCAATATATCTAATTTATGGTAGAGAAACCATATATTGTTACGAATTTTGTAAATATTTCATTCTTTTTAATTTATTTTATTTTATTATTGTGGAAATTGCAGTATTATTAATGTATTTCCTATTGAGCATCATGTAACTCAATGCTAAAGGCCTCAGGTGCTTTGCAAGAAAAACAACCTTACAGCATCGGTTTTATAATGGAGTTCTATTGGAAAATCGCCAAGGAATGGGTTTATCGCCAAGTTGGCGATGGTTTTGGCGACTTCTTTTTGTCACCAAATTTGGCGATATATCGCCAAATGTCGCCAAGTTGGCGACGGATTTGACGGCTTTTTGTGCAACCCCCCCTTATACCTTTACATTGGGATCCTTTCTCGTTTGGGGTACTCTATCGAGAGTTAAAGCACTTTCTGGTAATTTCTAGCATCCGAAAGCTCTGGAAAATTCTACAGTTATCTTTAAAGTCTATATAAGGGACCTCCACCAGTTCAGTTCAGTTAGTTCTCTGTCAAATGCGATTGAATACGCACGAGAGGCTTTGTATTGAAAACTGTGTTGTCTAAGAGCGATTTAGTATTGAACAATACGCTATATTGTTCTGTGTGAAATTTTGCTGTGCTGTTATTAGATTTGAATATTACTGAATATTTGTGTCTTTAAAAAGATCTTGGTGTACTTATCGAACTGTTTGGAGTAAATAAAACCTGTTGATTGTTCTTATATATTGGCATCGATCCTTTCGTACCCCGAGCTCACAACATTTGGTGTCAGGAGTGGGGTTGAATGCCGATCACCAGAGCAATGGAGTGCGAACTGAAACAATTATTGGAGAAATTAGCTGCAAACCTTGGCGAGTTGAAAGAAGAAATGAAGAAAGATATGTCAGCTATGGATGAGAAAATGACTGCAAACCAGGCTGAAATGAAGGAAATGTCGGAAGAAATGAAGAAGGAAATGTCGGAAGAAATGAAGAAGGAAATGTCAGCGATAGATGAGAAAATGACCGCAAACCAGGCTGAAATGAAGGAGATGTCGGAAGAAATGAAGAAGGAAATGTCAGCGATAGATGAGAAAATGACCGCAAACCAGGCTGAAATGAAGGATATGTCGGAAGAAATGAAGAAGGATATGTCAACCAACCTTGGTGAGTTGAAAGAATTAATAGATAATAAAATAACATCTTTAAATGAAAGAATTGACAGCGTGGAAAACAAATTTGAAGGAAGGTTTCAAGAAATAGAAGAAAATGTTCAAATGACAGCCAAAACCGTAGAAGAAGTTCAAAAGATCTCCAAAACCGTAGAAGAAAGGATAGAGAGTGTAGAAAAGGAGTTGGAAAATGTGAAGAAACAAAAGATAACTGCCGAAAACTATCCCGAAGATGTGAAGTATCAAGCTATGCTTCCTCGGGCTTCTATTAAACTCTCGACCTATGACGGAAAATCCTCATGGCCAGTTTTTAAGACACAATTTGGGATCGTAGCGGTCGCCATTGGATGGGATTCCCAGACAAAGGCTTGCCAGTTAGCTGCTTCTCTACGAGCTGATGCTGCCGACGTCCTACAGACTTTGCCTGCAAAAGAACCGCTGGATTTTGAAACGCTCGTCAGTGCCTTAGAATTGCGCTTTGGCGAAAAATGCATGAAGGAATATAGCAGACTCCAGCTCAAATCTCGACAGCAGAAATCCACTGAATCCCTGCAAGAGCTTGCTACAGATGTCGAGAGACTTTCACATCTTGCTTATCCTGACTGTCCGACTGAAATTAGAAAAAGTTTAGCTCTGCAACATTTTATAGATGGTGTGCGTGACTCTGAGATCCAGAAACAACTCCGGATTGCAGATCTGAATGACTTAAAAGGGGTTTTAGTTTATGCCCTGAAATTCGAAGCAGCCCAGTAAGCTACAAGGAAAGATCGGCACTTTGTATGAGTAGCCAACATGCCTGAGACGTCGGATACAGCTGTGGAGCGTTTACAGCAGCAGGTGAAGGACATGATGAGACAGATGAACTCCTTCATGGACAACAAATCTGGCAGAAAGATCAAGTGCTGGAAATGCGGTGGAGAAGGCCATATTCAAAGAAACTGCATAAAACGACTCAGCACAGAAGGTAATAGCTCCCCACGAACGATGGAGCAGGAAAACTAATTAATGGCCATCTTGCGGGACGGAGGTTGCCAGATTTTGAGAAGCCCCATTATCAAGTGTGTCAAATTTCTGCAAGAAGTTGCGGCAAGAACGGAGTTTTTATAGTCGGGCGTGTGAATGATTTGCCCTGTAATTTGATCATCGATACAGGAGCCAATGTGACCATCATCCGGAAAGATCTAGCTCAGCGGCTAAAAGAAAAACTCCTCTAGACTCCGCTCCGTGTTATCCTTCAAACCATGACTGGGGATAAGATCGACATACATGGAAGAATGAAATTGAAAATAAAGTTTGGGAACGCCGCTTTCCATCATACAGTCTATGTGGACGATATTTCAGACCCTTTTATACTCGGACTGCACTTTTTAAACGAGCATGGATTTACACTGGACTTTAAGAATAATGAGTTACGCTCTGCTCAAGAAGATGTCACTATTTTAAAACTAGGAAATGAGTCTGAATCTATTCAACAGATCACAGTCAAGGCAGATGTTATCATCCCTCCTCGGACCGAAATGATGATACCTGGATTAACTGAGAACGAAAGAAGTTTTCAGTGTGGCTTGGTTGGATATCCTGAAAAGAACCCAAAAGGAGTGCTAATAGCATCAGCGCTGGTAGATCTGTCGAGAGATGTCATACCTGTGAGAATTGCGAACGTAAGTGAAAAATCTAGAATTATCCAGAAGGGTGAAGTGCTTGCAACCTGTGCTCCAGTCACCTGTGTTTGCAAAGACCCGAGCTTGACGTTGTCGGAGCCGTCTACAAGTTTAACACCTGAAATTGGACGAAATGAGAATTTATCTCCTGAGCAGAGACATGCCGCAGAAAGACTGTTCCAGGAATTTAAGGATGTGTTTTCACAAAACGAGAATGATATAGGTCGCACGTCTCTGACACGTCATAGAATTGATAATGCCGACCATCCACCGATTAAACAGCATCCAAGACGCTTGCCGTTCGCAAAACAAGAAGAGGTTTCTAAGCTCTTACGAGAGATGCAGGATAGTGACATCATCGAACGTCATCAAGTCCGTGGGCCTCTCCCATCGTGTTGGTCCGAAAGAAAGATGGCTCCACAAGATTTTGTGTGGATTATCGTAAACTTGATATCACGAAGAAGGACAGCTATCCTCTACCAAGAATAGAAGACACGCTAGATACTCTTTCAGGACATAAATGGTTTTCCACACTGGATTTGAAGAGTGGATAATTGGCAAGTAGAGATCCATCCTCGTGACAAAGAGAAGACCGCATTTACTACTGGACAAGGACTTTGGCAATTTAAAGTTATGCCGTTTGGGCTCTGCAATGCCCCAGCAACGTTCGAGCGCCTCATGGAGACAGTGTTAAAAGGCCTGACTTTTGAAGCTTGTCTCATCTACCTAGATGACGTCATCATTGGTGGCCGCACGTTTGAAGAACATCTAGAGAATATTCGAAAAGTGTTAACTAAGCTAAGAGCGGCGAATTTAAAGCTGAACCCTTTGAAATGCAAGTTCTTCCAACGGGAAGTAAACTATTTAGGACACATCATCTCAGCTGAATGTGTTCGAACAGATCCTGAAAAAGTGTCCGCAGTAAAGAACTGGAAGCGTCCGGAAAATGTCCATCAGTTGCGAAGCTTTCTGGGACTATGCACATATTACAGAAAGTTTGTCCAGGGGTTCTCCAACATCGCAAGACCATTGCATAGGCTCACTGAAAGCAAGCAGAAGTTTCTATGGACACAAGAATGCGAGAATTCCTTCCAGCGGCTGAAAGAAGCTCTCACATCCTCTCCAGTCCTTACCTATCCAGACCCCGACAAACAATTCATTGTGGACACGGATGCTAGTCACGAAAGTGTCGGCGCTGTACTTTCTCAAGAAATAGATGGCCAAGAACGAGTCGTAGCATACTGGAGCAAATGTTTATCGAAACCAGAGCGGAATTATTGCGTCACTCGTAAGGAGTTATTAGCTATAGTGAAAGCCATAGAACACTTCCATCACTAACTCTATGGCAGGAAATTTCTCCTTCGTACTGATCACGCATCCCTAACATGGCTGATGAATTTTAAGAACCCAGAGGGCCAAGTAGCCGGATGGATACAACGACTCCAGGAATACGACTTTGACATCAGGCATCGTAAAGGCTCATCGCATGGAAATGCTGATGCCTTATCAAGAAGACCGTGTCCCGAAAGTTGTCGCTATTGTTCCAGAGCGGAGAGCAAGTATAATCCTGAATATGTCATACGCCAGACGAAGACTTCACTATTGACGCCACCAGATCCTTGGAGTGATGAGAAGATTCGAGAAGATCAAATGGCAGACTCTGAGATCAAACCAATCTTGGAGTTATTAGAATCTTCTAGCACGAAGCCCAGTTGGAAAGACATCTCGACTTACAGTCCTACGACGAAGCAATATTGGGCTCTTTGGAACTCTCTCCACGTCAGGAATGGTGTCCTGTTCCGAAAATTCGAATCGGAAGATGGGAAGACATCTCGGTGGCAGATGGTACTTCCTCGATCCCGAATACCAGAGGTCCTCAAGGAATTACATGGCAGTCCCACTGGTGGCCATTTTGGAGTCATGAAAACATTACATAGAGTCCGAGAGCGCTTCTTCTGGGGAAAAGCGAGAGCTGATGTCGAACGATGGTGCAAATTTTGCGATGCATGTGCAGCTCGAAAAGGACCAAAGAAACGTAGCCGAGGAAGACTACATCTCTACAATGTAGGAGAACCTTTCGAACGCATCGCCCTTGACATCCTAGGCCCTCTGCCAAGAAGTGCTGATGGCAACAAATACCTCCTTGTTGTCATGGACTACTTCACGAAATGGCCTGAAGTTTATGCCATCCCTGATCAAGAAGCTTCTACGGTTGCGGATGCCTTGGTACACCAGTGGATATCAAGGTATGGAGTCCCCCTTCAAATGCATTCTGACCAGGGGAGAAATTTCATCTCTGCTGTGATTGAGGGTCTCTGTCAACTTCTCGGAATGGACAAAACTAGGACGACGCCTTTACATCCACGATCGGATGGCATGGTTGAGAGATTTAATCGTACCATCCTCAACAATCTCTCACTGCTAGTCTCAAGAAACCAACAAGACTGGGACCAAAAACTTCCCTTGTTTCTTCTCGCCTATCGCAGCGCCGTCCATGAAACAACCGGCTATTCCCCGTCTCAGATGCTTTTCGGTCGTGATCTTCGTCTACCTTGTGATCTGATTTTTGGTCGCCCTCCAGATGCGGCTTCATCGCCAGAGAGATACGTGCAGAATCTCCAGGCACGATTTGAAGACGTCCACAACTTGGCTCGAGAGCGGATCAATATACAGACGGAGAAGATGAAGACCAGGTACGACACGAAAGCCACGTTACATCAATTCAAAGAAGGTGACAAGGTTTGGTTTTATAATCCGACTCGACGTAAAAGACTTTCTCCCAAACTGCAATCGCACTGGGACGGTCCTTATACAGTCCTAAACAGACTGAACGATGTCGTAATTCGGATCCGAAAGTCACCAAGTTCGAAGCCTAGAGTCGTTCATTACGACAGGCTGGCTCCATACTATGGCCATAGTACTTAGTTCATTGATTGTAAATAGTGTAATGTAAATAATGTAAATTAGTATGACCATGGTCTTGTATATAAGTTAATGTAATAATTTATTTTGCTTAGCATTATCATTATTAATGTTATTATTATTTAAATACTTGTATGTAATGATGTCTATGCTTTAATTTAATTTAATTTTTTTTTAAATAAGTGTATATTTTGTATAATTCAGCATTATGAATGTGTTTAATTGTTATTTTCCATGTTTGCTTTAAGTGCTTTGAATAGTATAGAATTTGTTGGTAACGGGTTTGCTTTCCGATCAAAGGTTGAACTGCCCGGGACGTGCAGTCCTTGAGAGGGGGGCAATGTTATGAATTTTGTAAATATTTCATTCTTTTTAATTTATTTTATTTTATTATTGTGGAAATTGTAGTATTATTAATGTATTTCCTATTGAGCATCATGTAACTCAATGCTAAAGGCCTCAGGTGCTTTGCAAGAAAAACAACCTTACAGCATCGGTTTTATAATGGAGTTCTATTGGAAAATCGCCAAGGAATGGGTTTATCGCCAAGTTGGCGATGGTTTTTGCGACTTATTTTTGTCGCCAAATTTGGCGATATATCGCCAAATGTCGCCAAGTTGGCGACGGATTTGACGACTTTTTGTGCAACCCCCCCTTATACCTTTACATTGGGATCCTTTCTCGTTTGGGGTACTCTATCGAGAGATAAAGCACTTTCTGGTAATTTCTAGCATCCGAAAGCTCTGGAAAATTCTACAGTTATCTTTAAAGCCTATATAAGAGACCTCCACCAGTTCAGTTCAGTTAGTTCTCTGTCAAATGCGATTGAATACGCACGAGAGGCTTTGCATTGAGAACTGTGTTGTCTAAGAGCGATTTAGTATTGAACAATACGCTATATTGTTCTGTGTGAAATTTTGCTGTGCTGTTATTAGATTTGAAGATTACTGAATATTTGTGTCTTTGAAAAGATCTTGGTGTACTTATCGAACTGTTTGGAGTAAATAAAACCTGTTGATTGTTCTTATATATTGGCATCGATCCTTTCGTACCCCGAGCTCACAACAATATATTATTTTCCAAATTAAAATAAATCTATAATTAAATTATTTTAGTAAATATATTTTCCCTTTTCTTCATTATCGAATTTAATATATATTCTAATAATTCAATGACGCGCCCATTTCCTTTCTCTGCTCAACGAAAATATATGTAGTCAAAATTATAACTATTTTTATCAATTTATCGTTAACGTACTTTTATTTCCCTGCCAGTTGTTGCTTTAAAAGAAATAAAACAATGTATAAAATGTTTCTCTCATGGACAAATTCTCATCTTCCTAAAATTCGCAGCTGGCCCTTTTAAGGCCACGGCGTCGATATTCTGCATAACAAGTATTCTCAGGCCTGCTATTCAATAAAATAAAAAAGAGTTACAAAAATGCTTTTCCAGAATTTCTCATAACAACCGTAACCGTCAAATTCAGAATCATTTCCATTTTTAGCTAAAGTGTGCTTTATGCCAAATAATTATACTCTTCCTAGTCGCCAATTATGAATGTAACAATGTGAATGTTCTAACGGTTCTAGTAACCCATTCAAAAATTCACGCCTCTACCCTCGAAAATGCAAATCACTTGGTGAGAATTCGTAACTGGTGCTTATATATATGCATCATTTATGATCACTTCTGCTCTATCGTTCATTCTCTTAACATCAAAGTTCAGCGACTACAACGTTGCCCCGTGTCCACCCGTAGGAATCAACCCGTTAAATTTCTTCATAAAAATTTCTCCATAAGGCTGCTCCGAAGGACATCCCCGCACGATATCTATAGTGTTGTTTTCGGCACACATTGGAAGAAGAAAAAACGAATTTAAGTTTTATATCAAATATGATACTTCGGTCGTATATCTGGAGTACATTTGCGAATAGAAGTGACACCACAACAACACAGATAAGCGAAAAGACAAGCATCATTCAGAAAGTGGCTTTTTTGCAGGATGTTTAATAGCAGTTATTGAAGGGCGATTACATTACACATCGGGAGTGACCCGACCAAGCACAGAGCGCCTTTAGAGGCTACATTATCCAACGAGATCAGGAACAGAATTGCCAAAAAATTATTTCAAAGTCCTTGACAGCTGGTACATATTTGGCGTGCGGTTTACGCCAAATTCCTTTGAAGAATTACCGAGTTGGCGATAAAATATGCAGAGAGATACAGAGCACATCGATGTTAAAAATAACCAAATGAGATATCTATGAAAAAATGCATCCTCAAAGCATACCAACATAGGGTTGCGACAGGGCAAAAGTTAGTCTTACTGGGAACAGAAAATTATCTCAAGGATTTAGACAATGCATCCGCTGATTGTAGAATCTATGAATTAATAATAGACATATCTAACGGCTACATTTTTAAGTGTAAATGCAGAAGTGCAGACATGAGAAGGAATTATTCTTTCTTCTTTATTTTTTAATTGAGCAAAATTACATCTGCACAAAATCGAGTGTAGGAGGATGATTTTGAAATGAAAGCGATATCTTTTATAATAGAAAGGGATATATTTAAATGCATGGAATGGAATGGACAGACAAATTAAATTTAGAATATAAATTTAAAATAATTAAATTAAATGCATATTGAATACGAAGAGAGGGTTAACTATTTAGAAAAGATATATATAATGGAGTTTCCGTTATAATATCTCTTTACTACTTTCATCTTTACGTGATTCCTAAAAAAAGGCTATTTCTACCATCGCCCCGGCAAATCTGTCACCCTGTATAAAACAATATGCGACTCCAGAAAATGTGGATAAATGAAGATGTGCTCTTAAAAAAATACCAGATGTCTTAAGACGAACTTTTCTTTACTTATGTGTGGTGGGTCCTTTTCTCCCGAAACCATTTCTAGGATGTCGAATGTACGTTGTTGCGTGCCTCTTCGCATTTGTACCGGATCATATGCCAAATTTTCCCGAACATAAAATTCATTCCAACTATCTTCGAATCCATTCCAGTCCCTGCCAAAAGATAGACATTACCACATAAGTCTGCAGAGCATTATATCTAGTTCTCAAAATTCATATTGCAGGTTATTTTATGACTATGATTTAGCTGCACTGTAAAAAATGACCGATGTTTCTTATTTTATGAAAATATGCTATAACCACGAACGAAAATATAATATAATCTTCTGAGTTATCCGAAATTTCAAATAGCATGTTACATTGTCTTTTGAATCCCCAGAAATCAATACATCTTCAGAATTTAAAGACGAATTTATAAAAACAAATTATTTTTAGCTGCCCGAATTTTTCAGAAACGTTTCCGAAGGGTTTTTATAGTGTATTAATTAGTGTCCTTAGCCTGAAATACCTGTTTTTCAAATGCTATCAATTCTGAAGTAAACATTTTCATGCTAAAAAAAAATGTTTAACAGACAAACATGCAAAATTAACAGCGTTAACAATAACATTAAAATTAAGATTATTTATTTACTCTTTCATGTATAAATTAACTTATGCGGCTGAAAACGTGTACTTGAGAATGGATAACATTCGAAAAACAGGTATTCTAGCCTGAGGACACTAATTAATACACTATAAAAACCCTTCGGAAACGTTTCTGAAAAATTCGGGCAGCTAAAAATAATTTGTTTTTATAAATTATTCTTTAAATTTTGAAGATGTATTCATTTCTGGGGATTCAAAAGACAATGTAACATGCTATTTGAAAATTCGGATAACTCAGAAGATTATATTATATTTTCGTTCGTGGTTATAGCATATTTTCATAAAATAAGAAACATAGGTCATTTTTTAGAGTGTGGATGCAAGACATTCCTTTCCCTCTGAATAGAGATTTACTCGGATTCTAACCCTATGGTAAGTCCGCATAGTGGATAATGAATAAATACATTATCTCCATGGGTATGAACACATCATCATTACCTAATTTAATGCTTATGTCTTAAATACGGTTATCTAACTTACTTATATCCATCGTAAGTACGTTGATACAAATACGTACGTGCATGTAGCAAACATACCCTCAAAACCGTAAACAAGCAAACACGCTAGCTTCTATAATAGCTGTAACAGCTGCCTCTGGCCATTTGCTGCAACCATTCACTAGGTTGGCTATCATGAATACCTATTCGTTAAAACCGTAAATACCCATTTCTATTTATTTTTATTTTTAATAAAATTTCATTGGTTAATAACTATTTCGCATAACCTTTTTACATTAGGGTGGGCCGAAAAAATTAAAAAAACCCTTTTTTCCATCGGTATATCTGCAGGTGGAGTCCTTTAGAGCCGAATTAAATTTCATAAATTTTTGAAAATATTTTTCCCTTCTCAGTCTCTTATAAAAAAAAATGTATCTCGTGTGAATTATAATCTACCCAGTCCACTGATAAATTAATGTTTACTGATATAAATAAATTGTTGTATTTTAGAAAATATGTGCCATGTGAACAGCCTGGGATAGTCATGCGTCACATTCTTTCTCAAAAATTTTTTTATTTTGTAAATCATATTGAACGTGTGATTTAAAAAAAACCCTCACGCTATTGCTTATTTAGAAATAAATTATAACTTTTCTTGAAACAACACTGGAAATACGTCTTAATACTATACTTGGTAAGCTAAAATAATTTAAAGTTTTTTTGGAATATCAAATACATTTAAATGTTTTGTGATTCTTTTTTCTTTACCACAGTCATAATAGATTCCAAAAACGTTGTCGCAATTGCAACACAGTAGCAAATGCTCTATCGACTTCCAATATCTTCAACAGACATGTTTTACAGACAAATAGGATAAATAACAGAATTATATTAACATAAAAATGAATATTACTTTGTTACCCTCTTATTCAACTACACTGCTGAAAATGTTCAATTGAGAATTGATAGCATCCGAAAAACCGATATTCTGGATTTATAAAATTGATTAATACACTATAAAAACTACTCGGAAACGTTTCTGAAAATCAGGGGCAGCAAATCCTCCTGTTTAATATTAAATTTTACTTGTAGACTTTTCTGACAGAGTTTTGGCAACATGCTTTGCATCAGCTTGTATGTAGAATTTTCAACATCTTACGGTTTACAAAATTATTACTGTAACAAAATCAAACTGATTGGTAAATAACTCATACGGGCTCCTATTTTCACAACTGAATGAAATTGTGTCCAAATTAAATTGAGTTCGTTTACCCGCGTTTTATTGTGTCGAGCTGTTTCAAAAAACATACCACATTTCATTACCAAATAGTTGTCTGACTAAATTGTGTTGGCTGGAATGTCGTCCAGATAACTCAATTGGAAGAGCATTGGCAATTAAAGCCAACGGTTCTGTTGTTTTTTATAAATGCTTCCTTAAATCTTGAAAAATTATTCATTTCTGAAGTTTCTAATGATAAAGAAAACTTTTAGGAATCGGGGTAACACGGAATAAGTTATTGTATATTTGCGTTGGTGATTATATTATATTTTCGTATATTAAGAAAATCGTAGATTTGCCTTTTTTACAGTGCGAGACACCTATAACGCGTTAAAAATTGATTTTTTTCTTATTTACTCATATTGAAATGTAGTTAATGAATGTAGTTTATGGTTAAAATATTACAAATGTTAATCTCAACTGCATGAAAAAATTTTCCGTTAGAACAAAACAAATTCGGCTATCACCATATACGACATAAGAAATAATAATTTTTTAATCCATTTTATCCAAAACGCTTATTTTGCAGACAACGTTCACGATTTTTTGAAATGGCTAAATAGATTTTTATATTTTTTAACATTTTGTAAGTAAATGGATAACGCGAAATAAACTAAATTTTTTGTCTTTCAATTAATATTCAGAAAATTATATTTATCGAATTTTCCACTTATTTTGTTGAAAGAAACCAAGTTTTATTACGATTCTAATTCAGCACAGTTAGAAAAAAATATATGCATCTACTTATGAATTAAGAAATATTCAAAATACTTCCAATTTTCATTTCAAAAATAATTTTCTTAAAACAATCTGCACAGTCTTACGATGAAAAACATGCTGTCGCATTAGGCGGTGAATATCATGTTTTTTTTTTTGCTTTTTTTTTTATTAGTTTTAAATGGGATTTTATAGTTTTGTGTACAGTTTCTATAGAAATGTTTAAAGATTCTGGGATAGTTCTAGATATGGTAGCATTTTCTTTAAAACATGAGATGCGACTTTAGACATAATAAACGGTGAACGTACCTTTGTTGGGTATGCATTTTTTATCCCTTTCCCAATCAAATATAAACTTTGATGTTTCTTTTCTTTTTTATTAATTATTTCACTTATTTATTAATTTCACTTATTTATTAATTTCACTTATTTATTATATTTCACTTATTTATTAATTTCACTTATTTATTATATTTCACTTATTTATTATATTTCACTTATTTATTAATTATTATTATTATTTTATATTTTTTAAATAATCGAATAAGTATTTCTCTACGTAAAACTCAAATAGTAGATAGCCTTCAATCCATTGTTTAATTTCCAGCGACATTTCCAAGCAAATAATATTTTTATTGATGCAAATGATAATCAAACCCTATTCCGAATTAATGCCATATAGTTTTTTTTTTCATCTAAATTTAAATAATAGGGAAAGTCAAAATCTTTAAATATATATATATATATATATATGAACACCCTCTGTATATAGCGCAAATTTAATTGATTTAAAAAAATGTTTGATCCGAGATAAAGACAAGAAATATATACAGGTGTTTCACAGTCACACAAGTTTCTTAAAAAAGTTTCACTTTCTCTGAACAATAATACTGAACTTATTTAAAGACACACATTTAGCAGTTATATAAAGATAAGATTGCTATTGGGAAATTGTGGTATTAATATTCAAGAGTCGTGCGAACCTATGTGATGTCTATATGACCTATGTGATGAACTACCCAGTAAAGCACCCAGTATACACTACAGACTACAGTAACGCAAATAAAACGACATATAAAAAGAACTTTTCACTAAATAAATGACATTTGGGATATTTTAACATAATTTTAAATTAATAACAAGTTGGAAATTGTACGTTAAACGTGACAAATGAGGTGCGTTAGTTTCGTTCTATAACTAGTTTTACAATGTAAAAAATTATCGTTATTATTTCAGTGAAATAAATTATATCGTCTGCTATGAACGAAATGAGGAGGCCTTTTTTTTCTTATTACGTACGCAATGTTTACAAATGCGATTTTTTTTTCGACAGCAGACAGCTCTGTAAAATTCACCATGGAGATATTGCTTTGCGTATGATTACCTCCATGGTTAATATTTCTATGACTCACGATGAATTAATCTCTTGCATATTTACTTTAATGGATTGAGATATTTAGTTGTTAACCTAATTTTCACTGAAATTATCTCAGAATCTATACATTTTTTAATGTAACTCATCTCTCAAGCAAACAATTTTTTGGAACGATCTTTCTAAAAATGTAACTTTTATGCAATTTTATTCGAAAAAATAATTTTGAATAAAAATTGCCACTTGACATATAGAAAAAGAAGTGGTTAGCCCGTATTTGTTTTCCTCAGTCACCTGACTTGCGCTTTTATTATATAGATTACGTATGATAGGATTTAATAGAATAAAGAAAACTTTTATTAATAACTTTTTAAGTTTTGATTCGATTTTCATAAAATTTGAAATGACTCGACAAAATTCTGCAACTATAATATATATTAAATTTCAAAACATTCGGTTGGGTAGTTTTTCCGCTGTTATATGCGGACAGACGGACGGACATGACGACGACTATATGTGATACGTATTTATATAATTACGAATGCGCCTAATAAGTAACAGGACATATTTTATCTTCTGACACTGCAAATAAAGCAGTCTTAAAGTAAGACAAAAAATGACGTAAAAAGCATTTAAGACACGTAAATGTCTTAATATAGAGCTTAGACAT
Organism: Maratus michaelseni; assembly: GCA_963931845.1. Classification (NCBI taxonomy): domain Eukaryota; kingdom Metazoa; phylum Arthropoda; class Arachnida; order Araneae; family Salticidae; genus Maratus; species Maratus michaelseni. Next base: position 99,891,077 of record OZ007597.1, on the reverse strand, counting down.
AATAGATACCTTAATTTAAGACACTTGTGTGTCTTAATCGACTGGTGGTAAGAAATGAACTAATATAAAGTGAATTAATATGGTAAAATGTCTTAAATTAAGACATTGCCTTTGTTGATCACATCTTAAATCAGAAGGAAAGGGAGGGAAGGGCATTTCTTTGCATAAAAAAGTTTCTTATCAATAAAGTTTCGGTATCAGAAAGTTGCGTACAGTAAGGTATTGTTATTAATTATTTATGTTTGATAGTTTAAATACCAGAAAATTTTCCATAAATGATTGCATTCAATTCCATAATGATTGCATTCAATCAACAAAAATCTTTAAATAGATGCAGAAAATATAACTAAAATTGTTGGAAAAAAAAAAATATATATATATATATATTCATGATTTAAATTAGTAGGTATTTTCAAATACAGATAAAAGTCCTCGAAAAATTTAAAGAAGAGTTGCTTAAAAGGTGCATTTAATGTCACAAATATAAAAGATGCTATTACATTATAAAATAGTTTTTAAAAACTTCCAACATTTCGCGCCGAGTGCTTTCGATCAGATCTTGATCGTCATTAGGGCAGCTTTGATTGCATGCTGAAAAATTTCCTAACCGTACTCTATTTTCAGCTGGGCAACCAGGTGAATCTACTTTACAGTGGAGGGTGGGGGAAGGAGAAAGAAGAAGGGGAGGCAGAAAACTGAACATTACTATCCAAACTTTAAGAAAACACCTTCTATTTTAAAAACTTTAACCGTATATCCGGAATGTTATATGACATGTTACCATTAATAGCCTTATTACCCTTTATTAAAATTTCTATGGACTCTTGTATTAACGAAATGTGATAATGGGAGATAGGAATGATGATTCTTGCTTCAATAAAACGAATATTCACATTTTGCTTTAGGTAAAGTCTTGCTAACGCTGTGGTTTGTCTAATAAACTTAATATCACTAACGTGTTCTTTCAATCTGTCCTTAAATTTACGTCCGGTCAACCCAATATATACCTTTTCTTCTTGTATTTCAGTTACCAATGGAATTATGTAAATACCTGTGATTTCATCATTAGGAATAGGGTCACTCTTACTATGTATTAAGTCTTTCAGTTTTCTTGTTGTTCTAGCTACCAGATTAATATTAAATTTCTTTACTGTATATCTTAGCTTTTTATATAAACCAGGAACATAGCTAAAGTTACAAAATTTAAGTTTATTAACTGGATTGCTTTTATGTGCTTTATATTTCATTTCGTAGACCAGTTTGTTAATAAAATGTAGGGGGAAAACATTTTTATTAGCGATGCATTTGATTTTATTTATTTCATTAACTAGAAAAGTGTCAGCACATATTTCAAAGGCTCGTTTAACATAAAATTTATAGGCTGCTATTTTATATCCAAAAGGAGAAGCGCTGACATAAGGTATGGTGTGATTTGACCTATTGAGTTTCCTATAAACATTTCTATCTAATTTTCCACCATTCCTAGTCAATTCAACGTCTAAAAATGGTTGAGTCTTTTCATTTTCTATTTCCAAAGTAAATTTATTGTTATCGTCAATTACATTGATATCCTGCAAAAATTCTTTTAGTTCTTTAATACTGTAATCCCATACAACAACGTATCTCATCAATACTTCAGTCAACGTATCTCAGCCATACTTCAGGTTTTAACTTACAAGTATTCAAGGTCTGTTGTTCTAATGGCCTTAATTTAATTTCCGCTAATAATCCCGATATAGGTGATCCCATTGGGGCGCCTTTTATTTGCTTATAGTATATTTGGTTAAATAAAAATACTTTTTTTTCTGTAATCAAATTGAATGCAGATTTCAAAGTTGTTTTTATATCCATGTTAAATATGCTATTGGCTTCTATGAAATCTATAGCAAACTTCTTCACTTCGTTTAAATCAATGGAGGGGTATAACGATACAATATCCAAACTTAAACCTTATACTATTTTCTTACAAATTATTATCTTTGATTCGATTAATGAAATCAGTGGTTGATTTTAAAGCATGGTTAGAAGGTGGAAGAATTGCGTTAAGGAAAGAAACAAATGCCTTTTCGATACTGTAGGTGGGTCCTGAACATTGAGTAACAATAGGTCTAAGAGGAAAATTGTCTTTATGATCTTACATGCGTCCTATTAACCTAGGCGTTGTTGCGGTTTTGTTAATTCTTATCCTATTTTCATATATGTAGGCCAATTACCATTTTTTATTAATTCTTTTGCTTTTCTTATTATCGTGGTATTTGGATCTTTGTTTAATTGTTTACAACCCATTTCTGTAATGCATTTCTGCATTTTCATAATATAGTCATTTTTGTTAATGATTGCAAGTTTATTTGTTTTGTCGGTTTGGATAATCGTAATATTTGGAGTTAATTTTAAGTTGCCTGATTGTTTTATGATATTTATCTTTATAATTTAGAGGCCCTTTTGAAAATTTGTTAATATTGTTATGGAGGATACCACGTATTTCATCTTCCGCACTTGGTTCAATCAATTGAATAATATTTTCACTTTTCTGCTATCACTGTTTTTATATTAAAATTGCCCCCAAAAATATACTTTGTATCAAGAGTTAAAACTGTGTGCTCTTCCTCACTTAAAATTTTATCAGATAAATTTATATATGAAACTGGTTGCTTTAATGGTCTTTTAGTTACTGAACCTTTGAGTGAGTTTATTTTCTTATACATAATCCTGTCTTTACTCTGGCGTTGGATATTCCTGTACATATCAATAATTCTTAAAAATTTATCAAACTCATTAAATTTTAATGTTTCGGTTAGTTGCACATATAGGTTAAAAACCTTACTTGAGACGAAGTTACATGTAATAACATCTTTTATATTTGTGACATTAAATGCACCTTTCAAGCAAGTCTTCTTTAAATTTTTCGATATTTTCAAGGTGAATGTGAATTCCACAGTATATGTATTTTCATATATATATTTGTGATAAAAGTGCTGCAAAGTTCTGTAAGATAAAAGTCCTGCAAGGAAATACTAAATAATAAATTAAATTGATTAAAGGGTAGATAAACAAATAAAATCTACCTTTGTTATAATTTTTTGAAAATATTTTTTCTCTAGGCAAATGACTAAAATTTTTGTTCGGTTTTACAACATGACCAAAAAACAAAATTTGTACCTTACATATGTATGACAGAATTGAATGTATAATAATGATATTAAAACAGTGATATAAGTAAACAAAAAGATAATACTTAGTGCCCAAAGTCTTTAAAATGTGTCCCAGGTTAAAATAAGAAAAATAAGATAAACAATACATGGAGAAGGGGGGGGGGGCGTAGAAAAAAATATATATCAACAACAAATTTGAAAAGTTTTATGAGTTTTTACAGGATATGAATATCCTGGCAGATTGGGTCCTTTCAAAAGAATAACGTGCTGCTACAGATATGTAAGAATTAAAATAGATTCATTTAAAATTGTAATTTTGAAAAAAAAAATATATATATATATTTCTTAACGTTCCATCATTAAAAATTAATATAAAAGATGAACAGTATTTTAAAAATATACTTGGCAACATTGCACATGACTTGCTGCAATTCAAAATAAATTATGACAGTATAATGCAGGCTGTTGTTGTAGTCTTCCATAATTAGTAGCCATTTATTTTCCTTTGTAGCTTGACTGTATGTCTAAGATTTAGCCTGAAAAAAATCATATAAGATGTTTCGGGTGTTTTAAAACTTGCAGCATTTTGAATGTTTTAAATTTCTAAAAAATGGCGGCTTTTTAAGATGTTTCAAGTGTTTTAAAAATGTCAACATTTTAAATGTTTTGAATGTAAAAAAAATGGCGGCTTTTTAAGACATTTCAAGTGTTTTAAAAATGGCATATTTTTTAAGACATTTCAGGTGTTTTAAAAATGGTGTCTTGTTAAGACATTTCAAGTGTTTTAAAAATGGCGGCGTTTTAAGACGTTTTCAATGTCTTAACTTCAGATGCAAAAAGACGTCTTAAAAAGTAAGACACTTTTTTTTCACTTAAAATGTGACCATCCATTTAAGACACTTTTTTAACTGAATTTCAGACGTTTGTGTTTACAGTACAAGCAATAGTGTAAATCTGAAGTACATTTTATGCTAATCTGAAATTTTTATAAATATGGTTTAATGATTATGCCAGAGGCCGTTCATAGAAGGTAAGGGTGTCGCATTTTGAGTATGGCTGCCGTAGAAGGTGTCATGTTAACCTTGCAGCTGCCTTGCTTTTATGCTTTTATAAGATTTTAAGTTCCTCACTTAAGAAAATATGTAAATGTATTTTGTATTTAATGAAGCAAAATAATTTTGTTAGAAACATATAATTGAAGTTTGAAGTTAAGCGGCCGCTTCACTGAAACTTCCCAATCGCTAAATCCCCATGGAAAACTACGGGAAAACTTAAAAGCGCAATTACTCTTTGCCTAATATAATTATTAAAATACGGTTTTCACCATCAGAAAGTAGACGTCAGATGCCAACGTTATGCGTTTTTAAAAATTGCCTGCGTAAATTTTAAGTATTTAAAAAATCCTTAATAAACATTGAAATGTCCACTTGATGAAATTTTATCATCATCTTAAAAACACTTGAAATTTAAGGAGATATTTTTTAAAAACACAACTCGTCGGCATCCTCGTAGGCCCTCGAAAGTAGCAGCCTACTTTTTGATGTTGAAAACCGTATTTTGATAATTATATTATGTAGATGAGTAATCGCGCTTTTACGTTATCCCATAGGTTAACGTGGGATTTCGCGATCGGGGAGTTTCAGTGAAGCGACCCCTTAATAAAATATTTAAAGTTTATAATGTTATTAGAGGTTGTAATTCTTAAAATAGGTTAAAAAAAGACTTTATTCATAAAAGACACCAATCCAACTTTTCTAAAATTCATAGTGGAAAATAAGTGTTAAAACAAAATGTGAGATTTAAATTTAAAAAGTGGAGTATTTCGGAAGTGTTCTTTTATTTTCGACCTGGCACTCTATATTCTTTTGCTCAAAAATAGCACATTTTTGTGTCTTCTCCAAATAGGAACAATTCAAGGAATATTTACAAGCACACAAGGATGAACAAACTCCTAATACTCTAAGTATTTCCGAACAAAAGAAAAAGTTACGAATTAGTGCATCAATGTAGTAACAGTTTATTATTTCATTTGTTTTCGATGTATTTAGTAATGTTAAAATTGTTATGATCATTCTTATATCCCAGTTTTAACGACTATATCCAAAAGCAAAATTAACGATATTTGAATGTGACCAGTCACCTAAAATAACGATGCCGACAACAACAAGTATACTTAAAAATACTTCATAATTCCACTTAATTTTGTACTCATAAAAGACTACTAACAACTTTTATTGATGTGTTTTTTTTCAATACATTTTTTAATTTTATCAATCCAATTTAACAGTTATTTTATTTGTTTTTAGCAATTTTAGTAATACTAAAATTATTACGAACAACGACTATATCCTAAAACAAAATTGGGAATATTTAAATGTAACCAGTCAAGTAAAACAACGGAGTCAACAATTGAATGTACACTTAAAAATACTTAATAATTCCACTTAATTTTATACTCATGAAATATAATTTTCTTTTACTAAACTGTGCGTTTCTTTTTCATTTTCAATGCGTTTATTAAATCTATCAATTTTTTAATTAAAATATTCATTGACTTTGATGGAAGTTAATTTAAATCTAATCTCGAAATTTCTTCCTTTTGTTTGGACGTACTCAAGAAAAATGTGCAAATATGTTTTTAAATAAATGCCATTGACGACGCGCAACACAAAACTTCTTATATTAAAAAATGTCTTACGTAATTTAAAAAGTTTCATAATAAAATTTCTGTACACTTAAAAGATAAGAATTTTTTTTTTCTCAAAATCTTCAGAATGACCTTCGTAATAAAACACAGCCGTAGCGAATGGAAGTATATTTAAATCACTGTTAGTTCTTTATATTGACCCAAGGAAGAAATAAAAAATACAATAATGGTTTAATAATAAGCCGGTCTTCTTTAGTTCTAGTAATATATTTCAATAAAGCTTATAAAGTTACGTCAAGAAGTTGTAAAATTATTTCAAGGTCAGAATCATTTTTCATTAAATAGTATTTTTCTGGTGTTATTCTCTGTTCCTGACGTGAGTACTTTGTTTTCTTTCGCAACTTAGAATGAGTTTCAGTGCCAAGTATAGTCCCTTTTTTAAAACCTACATTGTTAAAAAATCAAAACAAGTGGATAAGTGATCGAAGATCGCACAAAGGGTTTCGTTTAAAATTCCTTTCAAAACACCTTATCCTTTCTTTTAATAAATCCAAATAAATTTCAATTTCAAAAAAAAAAAAAAAAAAAAAAAAAAAAAGAAAAGAAAGAAAGAAAGAAAGAAAGAAAAGTAATGTTTTTTATAAAGTAAAAATTTACCGGTCTATTTTTCTCGTTTTTTCGAATATCTGAACCAGCCCGATAGCGGGAGAAGCCCGCTGTTATACTCTGTCATAATAATGTCTGTCATGCGGATTTAATGCGATATTAAAAAATAATAATAATTTCAAAATTAAACATGTTGTATAGAGACCTTCAAAAGGTTAAAATATGCCAATATTTCTCCAATCGGGTTTTTATCATGATTCAAACCGTTCTTCAAACTCATATGACGTTATAATCACTTGCTGACGTCATATCTACTTGCTTTCTCTATTACTCATATTGATACTCTCTTTGTATTATTCTCAAACATTTGAAAAAGTCCGTTAAACTTTCAATATGACGACAGATTAATTTTCCTTTTAATTCTCTAACGACGTCATATTAACCTGCTTTTTGTACTTACTCATACTACTTGTATTATTGATAAATGTTTGAAAATTTCCGTTTTATTACCAATATGACGTTATAATAATCTTTCTTTCAATTGGTGAAACTTTTTATTTCATTTTCATTTTTCACGTGGAATTCTTTCAATAGAAAATTAATTCTTGTAGAAAGAATTTTATTCGGATTTTTAATTGTTGGCAACTGCTAAAATGAAAAAAGAATAGGAAAAGGCTGTTACTTTTTTGGTTTTTTATCTCTCTATATTAAAATAATACGATCTTTTCAAAATTTTATGATTTTTAGCGTGTCAGTATAGGTATTCAGCTGTAAGTACACAAAATTTCAAGTATGTAAGTTATACAGTTTCTGAGAACCGGCTCTGTGACGGACAGTCAGAGAAGCGGGACGAATAGAGTTTCGTGAGATGAATGAATCCCTAAAAAAGAATCTACCTTACTCGATTTCTTAGAGCACAATTGCATCATGATATGCTCAAATATAAGTAGTCATACAAACTTACAAATAAAATAAATATAAATAGAATCGAATATTTCTTTATTTTAAATATTATATATTCCAGAGAAATTGTTTAATAAACGTGCATGTACAATTCGAAAATATTGGGTCATCCGGAAAGTTCTGCGGTTTTTCAAAAAGCGAAGCGCGGTTTCGTCTAGTTATTTTGCTACTGCTAATAAGGAGTGATCTTGAATGATCCAAATATGTGAGTTCCGTCTTTTCTGCTTGCGCTGCATAATTCTCGCTTGTGTTGTGTAATAATTTTTTTTAGTGCAATGCTAAGAATGGAGAACCAAAAAGTTTATTTTCGTTCGTTTGCTCTTTTATTTCAAGAGCGGTAAAAATGCTAGCCAGACTGCTCCTAAAATTTCTGCTGTATATGTACAAAGTGCTGTTACAGATGACATAGTTCGAAGGTGGTTTGAGACGTTTAAGCGCGGAAATTTTATACTCGAAGATGCTGCCCTCTCTGGAGTAAAGGAGGACCTCTTAAAAGAAGCTATCGCTGAAAATCCACGTTACACAGTTCAGGAGCTGTCACACAGACTAAATATCACAAAACTACAGTACATGATCAGTCGATAGCTTTTTTTTATATATAAGAGGTCCTCCTTTACAGATGATGGGCGTCCACAGCGAGCATCATGTTCGAAGCTGGAATTTTCGTGCTTAAACTTCTCAAACCACCTCGAACTGTCATGTGAAATAGCACTTTCTTCATATACAGCACATATTTTACAAGCAATGCGACTAGCTTTTTTACCATTCTTGAAATAAAAGATCATAATATGACGAAAATGACTTTTTTGGTTCTCCATTCTTAGCACTGCACTGAAACAAAAATTATGCCCCAACACAAGCGAGAATTATGCAGCGCAAGCAGAAAAGACCAGATGTACATATCTGAATTATTCAAAGTCTCTCCTTATCAGCAGTAGCAAAATTACTATAGACGAAACCGCGCTTCGCTTTTTGAAAACCCGCAGACATTTCCCGATGCCTTATTTTTTGTTCGAACAGTTTGAAGAATAAAAGTTGCGAGCATTACAAATGTATGGCGAATGTGTCAATTTTGTGTGTCATTAAATGTGTATAGGATAATTTACATTTTTGGGACGCAGAGGTTTAGCATGAAAGCATTCGTTATATTGTAGTGGAGTTATGTAAATCAAAGTATTATTCTGAAAAAAAAAATGTTTGTGGTTTTTTTTATTATTATTATTATTGAGAATTAATCAAAGCTTATAAAATCCGAGAAAATCTATTAAAAATAAATGAATTTTGTTTATTTTTAAACAATCATATTTAACAGTGTGGAGCGCGGACAAATGAAAAAACAATGTGAGATACAAACATGTTTGTATCTCACAGTTTCAAAGGGTATAGCTTATATTTTAAAGACACAAATGACATACACTGTCAGAAAAACAGCATAATTTGCTGTAAATTTATGCACCCAAATTGCCAGCATTTTTTGCTGTAACATTTAGTATGATTATAGTCATATTTGCCGTAAAATTAGCGTGTTTGAAGCAGATTTTGCTGTAAAATTCCAAACATAATATTATTTAAGGCCGTTTTTGCTGTCAGTTTACAGTAAAATATGCTGGAAATTCGGGTGCATAAATTTACAGTAAATTTTGCTGTAATTTTTGGCGGTTTTTCTTAGAGTGTAAAATGCTTCAAAACAGAATTTTCAAACATGTTTGTATTTCACAGCCTGAAAGGGTGTAGCTTATAGTTTAAGGACACAAATGTCACTAAATGCTTCAAAATCGAATTTTTAATTTTGCACTTAAAATTTATAACAAACTCAGACAATTCCGAAAATAACTAATTGATATAGTTTCACAATATATTAACATGTACACAGATCTTCTCAGTTCGTAAATAAAGAATACTAAGCATATGTAAATAATTTCATCATCATTTCTCAGAATGCAATTTTTACTATTTAGATACATTTTTCATAAAATCCATTAAATCTAGACAGTTAAAATTTCACATGCTTGTATAACTAATTATCTTTCAAACTATCTAAAATTATGAAGGAACTATAATTATTTCAAGAGATATACAGGAAAACATTTAAAAAAATGTGATATTCTAAATGTTTCTGCAATTATTCTTTGATTTCATTCTTTTTGAGAAAAATGAAAAACGCTTTCTATTCTTACTCAATTATGTGGTTTTAAAGCACATGTAAAATTTAAAGTTATCCGCAATATTGTTTTAGAAAAGTGTACTTAACTGACTTACGGTCATAAAGAGGTAAGTAAAAATGAAGCACTCATATTAAATAAAATTATGCATCCAGCAAGTATTTTTTGCGTTGCATATAAATAAAAAAATATGTATTTTAAAATGAGAAAATAATTTAATACGCATTGTTGTTCATAAACACATTACATGGTTTTGAATATCGTGCTAAATCTGCTTCATTTACACAGCAGAGATGTCACCTGTGCCCTTAAATAAATATATGTCATTAAGAGCCTACATCAGTCACCCAAAAAAACGCTCAAGCTAATGTTAAGTCTATGAGAAGGTTCTAGCGCGATTTCTCGATCGCATTTTAATATTTTTAAATGCTTTTTTTTTTGCATAGGATAGCTGAGGTCAATTTGAAACGTTGTAAGTATTTACTTTTTCGATTTTGGTTCCAGTTATTTTATATAAGGTTACTGTCACTTTCAGAACCGGTTCCAACCGGTTCCAAAATTAAAAATGCCCGCATATAAAAAAAACTGCAACAAAAATTGAAAAAGTAAAAACTAACAACGTTGGAGATTGACCTCAGCTATCCTATGCAAGAAAAAGCATTTAAAAATATTAAAATACGAGCGAGAAATCGCGCTAGAACCTTCCCATAGATTTAACATTAGCTTGAGCGTTTCTTCTCGTGACTAGTGTAGGCTCTTAACACATTTGCAATTTAGCATTTTACTTCGAAAGAGTTTAACAAATAATTTCACAAATATATATATATATATATATATATATATATGTGTGTGTGTGTATGTATATGATATGATAATCGCGTGGAGTCATGGTTGGTGGAGAATAATTACTTAAAAAGGACCCCTTTTGAGTGATTATAGCATTTTATTAAAATTTTAAGAAACAGCTTCCAAAGAGAAGATTGCAGTAAAATTTACTACCAGCATTCACTAAATCCCAAACCATTCATTTCTCGACACCCAGAGTGCGTTCTGTTCGTGATGGCAGTTAGCAGAAAACTGACACTATTATGGCCCTAGAAGTTGCTACGAGAGCCAGCACCTCTTGAACTGTTTGTAGTTACATTATTATATGGTTTTCGTATTAAACAGATGCCACGAGAATAAATCTCAGATTACTGGATTCTACTTCATCCTATGGTACGAGTGGCTATGAGTTTATAGACTTAAATAGTCATAAATATTGACTAATTGATCATGAGATTCAAGCTATTTGAGATTTTAATTGGGACTCGAGGAGGAACAGAAAGGAGACTTTTTTCGGTTTTCTAACTCAAGAGAAATATAGTAATCCCTTAACATTCGCGAGTTTTGATTATTCGCGAATATGAAAATGAGGAAAAACTTAACATTCGCGAGAATCTGATTTGATTATTCGCGATTTTTTTTTTTTTGTCTCTTTTGTTTTCAGAATTTATAGTGGTTAAAGATCATTTTCCCTGTGTTTTCTTAGTATCTATTTAAAAATCAACATTCAGTTGTGAACTGAAAAAGGAGCGAATGTTTTAGGAAAGCAGTATAATAACAACAGCAGAATAGTCATTGCAATGGGCATATTAGAAGTAGTAAAGTAACAGATGCAGCTTATCGTAGACATAGAGCTGAAGCTGCTCTTAGATAGAAAATAAAAGCATTTCTGAAGCATTTAGCTGTATTTAAATATCGTGTTTTAATATTGTATCGCATATTGACCCACTAATACATTATCATCTCTTTGCGAATAGAGAGAGTCGAAATTACTATATACAAAAACCAATGCTTTTTTAGCAGTGATTATTTCTCCAGTCAGTTAGTTTGAATTATCTTCAATAAATAAATTTCATATTTATGAATATGTGTGTACATTCACCTTTTAGATATATGTTATGCATAACGTATTGTTAATACATATATTCTTTTGTTCTTTGGAATGTTGTGTCACTATGATTAAAATTTTATAGAACATAATTTCTTTTTTAGTGCAGATAGATACACTCAACATTCGCGGATTTGACATTCGCGAGGTTTTCCTAGAACGTAACCCTCACGAAAGTTAAGGGATTACTGTATACTAATTAAAAAGTTTGAAGAAAGACAAAACCAATGATTTAAATATAGAACAGAAAATCGAACGCAATTCGGATTGAATTTAGTAGGGCATCTTAGCCATTTTAGAGCATTATATATATAGAATCGATCTGATTCCGGTTGCATCCTTGACAATTCTTTTTTACTCGGTGAGTTGTTTAATATAGTTTTAAGTTTATTATCTCCATTTGTTGCATTTTCAATTATTTCTTGGTTATCTTAATTTCTTTCAATCATTGATTTTTCAATATGTTATAAGGAGCTTAATATTGTCATTTTTAGGCTTAATGCTGACAATATTCGACGAAATAACATATTTTTGAATAACTATGAATTATTCTTATGAAACTCCTCTGAAGAATCCATAAGATATTCATAGTTTCTCATATTTGAATCTTCAATTTAGTGTCATTTTAATTGTACATTTATTTAATTATTTATTTATTTAAATAGCTTCACTTACCAGCATTCCCACAAGCACCTTCAGATGTTGCACTGAAACTTTTGATGGCAGATCTTTTGTACAGAACGTGAGTTTGTCCTTTAGAAGAATTGGATTGGTCTCCGTAATATGGCTCGATGAAATATTCTTCTGCATCCTTCCGAATCAAGCCTGTCTGCGAGAGAGAAAATATTTCATCAGAAAAGGTGAGAAATAACTTTAAAGATATTTAAATGCATAAAACAGTCATTACATAACTAAATGCATACAGCAGTCATTACTTAACTAAAATGCATAAAACAGTCAAATTCTTTATGTTGGATAGCAGAGCTTATAAAAAATTGACTAAAAGTAAAAGAAGTTCTACTGTTAAATATTTCTGTAAAAAAACGTAAAAGAAACTGATGTTTTCGGTAATTTATCAAGGTCAAAGATCAAACCGGGTGGGTAGGCCTACCTTTCGGCTTAAGCTCAACTAGCCCCGCCCACGGTAATTTATCAATATGGAAATTTTTAAAAAAAATTTCAAATTGTTTTGCGAAATTAGTTTATCTTATTATTATTGATCTTGAGAATGTTGCCGATTGTGTATACGAAACTTGTGGACCAAATTATTAAAACTTTTTTTTAAAGCCTTTAAGTGTTCTGTAGTCACTTTTAGGTCCTTCACTGCACCGCGTTCCATATCTGGCACATACCTAAAAACATTACGTTATTAATTATGTACGTTATTAATTTAGCGGGCATGATCGCTGTCCCTGATCTGGAACAATCCAATGTATGGAATAATACTTATTTTGTCCATGTTAGGTGTGTACACTAGACAACAAATTAGAATTTTTCCTTTGGAAACAAAAGAAATTTCGATCACTAGCTTTGAAGATAAAATTTTCTTTCATTATTTTTACTCAATATTTAAAAATATTAATATAAAAGATGATGCAGAGTGTTAGACAGATAAAATTGATTAATTTAAGCCCATTTATATGCAAAATATTGCAATATAATATTTTTTAAAAGTAATTTTGTATGTATGGCACACACCATAAAATATCAAATTTTAGCTAAAAATTTAAAATTTAAACTTTTTTACTATTGTCCCCATTCTAAGGCCGATATATAGATGTCAAATAAGTTTTTTCATAAAGATAGAAAAATTCGTGCAGTGAAGGCTCAGCATATATATATATTTTAATGATAATAAGTGATTTTTTTTATGTTATTCTAAAACAATTTGATCACTTTTGTCTCGTTGTTCTTTTGATATCTGCAGTATAAGTGACTAGCAGTAATCCGTTTATTATTTTTATTCTTTTTGCCGTACCTCAGTTAATGTTTTATATACATTTATTTATAGGTTACTTACATATTCTTACATATATTTTATTATTAACGCAATTCTCACTAATATTTTAGTAAGACATAAAACACCTTAATTTTAAAAGCAATATCTCCCTCCCCTCCCTTTCGACAAAAATTGGTACTTGGTGCATTAATTTAAATGTCATATTTCGACAGTAAGATGAAATCTATAAAAATCAAGCATTACTTTTGCGAGGAGAATTTTGATGTTGCACTAGTGTATCTTCTTTGTGATACTGTTGTATCAAAAAACATTAATTGTGCAAATTAATATATTTTTAATATTAACCGTACAAGTAAAGGGACTAATGAATTTACTTCCAATCAATTATCACAAAAAAAAAAACAGAAAGAAAGAAAAGGAAAAAAGGAAAGAAAAAAAATAGTCTTAATCCATGATTTATACTGTAAAACTGTTTTTCCTTTATGTAAGCACTGAGACAGAGAAACTCATTCGTGTTACTTACATCTGCTTACGAAAGTGTGTGTGCACTGTAAAAAAAGGCAAATGTATCTCTACGAAAATATAGTATAACCACGTACGAAAATATACAATAACCTCTTCCGAGTTTTCCACGATTCCGGTTCTTTGTCTTTAGAAACCCTAGAAAACAATGTATTTTTGAGATTTAAAAATGCATTTCTAAAAAAACAGTATTTATTTTACAGCCACGGATTTTCAGAAACGTTTCCGAGTAGTTTTTATAGTGTATTAATCAGTTTTCTAATATCGGAATATCGGTTTTTAGGGTGGTATAAATTCTCAATTTAACATTTTCCGTTACGTAACTGAAGTTATACACGTAAAAGTAACAAAGTAATATTAATTTTAATTTTAATGTTAATACTGATAATTTATGACGTTTCTCTGTAAAACATGTTTGCTGGATATGAAAATGTTTACTTCAGAATGAATAGCGTCCGAAAAACTTATATTTCAGGTTCAGAAAACTGATTAATACACTATAACAAGTGGGTAAGTGTGATCGAAGATCGCACAAAGGGTTTCGTTTAATATTCCTTTCAAAACACTTTATCCTTTCTTTAATAAATTCAAATAAATTTCATTTTCAAAAAAAAAAAAAGTCTTGTTTTTTATGAAGTAAAAATTTACCGGTCTATTCTTCTCGTATTTCGAAAATCTGAACCGGTTCGATAAAGGGTGAAGCCCGCTATTATACTCTGTCATAATAATATCTGTCATATGGACTAAATGCGGCATTTAAAAAAAATCAATTTCAAAATTAAACATGTTATATAGAGACCTTCAAAATGTTAAAATATGCCAATATTTCCATAATCGGGTTTTTATCATGATTCAATACGTTCTTCAAACTCATATGACGTTATAATCACTTGATGACGTCATATCTACTTGCTTTCTCTATTACTCATATTGATACTCTCTTTGTATTATTCTCAAACATTTGAAAAAGTCCGTTAAACTTCTAATATGACGTCAGATTAATTTTCTTTTTAATTCACTAATGACGTCATATTAAGTTGCTTTCTGTATTTACACTTATTGAGAAATGTTTGAAAATTTCCGTTTTATTACCAGTATGACATCATATTAATATTTTTTTTCAATTGGTGAAACTTTTTATTTCATTTTCAGTTTTCACGTGGAAATCTTTCAATAGAAAATTAATTATTGCAGAAAAAATTGTATTGTGGATTTTTAGTTATATATAGTAGTTTAGTTATATAGGACTTTGAGTTATATAGTTTCTGAGAACCGGCTCTGTGACGGACAGACAACGTAGCGGAACGAATAGGGTTTCGTGAGATGAACGAAACCCTAAAAACTACTCGGAAACGTTTCCGTAAATCAGTGGCCCCAAAATAGAGCTTGTTTTTATAATTTTTTCTTTAAATCTCAAAAATATATTAGTTTCGCAAGTTTCTAAAAATAAAGAACGTTTCACGGAAAGTGATAGCTCGAAAGGGGGTTATTGTATTTCGATATATAAACATTATCTGTTTGTGATTACATTATAGGTTCCAAGATTAAGAAACCTTTGTCATATTTTACATTTTTTGTAAACGCATGAATTACAATAATTGGAATTTGTTTATGCATTTCTGTCAGTACTCTACACTAGTGGCGACGAAACTAAAGATTGCCCGTGGTGTCACGTACAACATTTTCATGACACACGAAAATTTTAAATTTGATAATCATTATTATATAGATAAAAATCAAATTTCTTTTTGTTATAACAAATAAAATTTAGTTTAACATGTCTATGCTAAGACAAATAAATTATTTGTGCATGAATTAACGCATCATAAGAAAAAAAATTGTGTGATGTTATTCAACGTTATTGATAAATAACTATGCCTTTTGAATGATTTTAAAGCGCTTCATCTCTTGAAATGAATTTCTTAAGACAAACCATATCAATAAAATAAGAAATGGACCCAATTTTGCTATGTATATTGCTAAACTATCAAGAAATAAACCAAATATAAAAAACTTTCTATCAAACGTTATAGCAGCTGAAAATCTCACTAATAAATCATTAATACTTTTTATAATGCAACTTTTATCATACATTAAATCATGTATCATGTTGCATTATATCACATATGCATATGATAGCTAATGCAACTTTTATCATTATAAGATAGATGTTACACGAATGATAAGTTAAAAATTGCTGAAAAAAAATTCATAAATCTTCTTTACTAATTACAGTACGTGCCACTTAAATTAATACTTTCGAATCGAACTTTTATTAAGTTAATGGCTGATTACAATATACAGAAAAATCGCATTTGATTTTGGTTCTTAGTTATTGAAGGCCTGAAAGCGGCAATATTTTTTTTTGTAAAATTGTCGCACTTTACAATGTTGATAGATATTGCTTGTGAATATTTGTTAAGCGCACGTAAAAAGGTTCATCGTCCCTGCCCTACAATGTCAGTTAAGTTTGCCAGATGGTACATTTTCCCCTCGTAATTTCTACGTTTTCGAGTTTTATTGTACGTTGTATGTTTAAACCTACCTGTCCCGTGCGACGATATATTCCATTTTTTATTATCATATCATTTATGTTAAATAACTCATTATATATAAAAACAATTCAGAAACCTCATGCTGAACACTTTTTGTGTCATAATTGTAAAATACTTCACTCGGATGTTGACATGAACTAAAATTGGTATTTTTTTAAGCTAAGAATATCCCCATTCTAAAATTTTAATTCAGTGTAGTTTTATTTTATGTTTCGATGTTTTATTTATTTTATTATCTTGCTTTAAATTAAAATACAAACATTTTTCTTTGTACGAATTCCATTAATGAAACATTCGTGATCATCTACTTGTAATAAAATGCAAGTGTAGGAGGCTGTTGGTAACCATGGCGGATGCGACCACTCTGATCTGCAAATCGACCGTAGCTAAACATCATGTTACGGTTAATGAAAAACATATGTTAGCATATGACAGCTAAATGATAATTTCTTTTACTTGAAATCATGTCTGTTCAGCATATTTTCATAAAAACATGTACATCACATCCAATTATAATGTTTGAAGTTCTAAATTAAAAAATACCAGAAAAAACATCGCTTTACCAGAAATAAACAAACAAACACTGTTGCCATTCAGAATTACGAATTATAAATGTAGAAACAAATGAACAACTCCTTGAACGCTTCATTAAAAAAATACAGGTTAATACACTGTTTTACTCTTAAAATATTTGTAAAAGCATATTTTGAAATGTTTAACATGTTAAACTCTTTAAATATTTTGAACGCGTTTTTCACTTTTTCATACCGGATATATATCGACTGATATTTTTGTGAAAAATGGAGTTAATTACCGATTCAAGCTCTCAAATACGCCATCTAGTGGAGAAAAGATTTAACTTCTCACTTCAGGAAAATCTCGTGCAAGCCCATTGCATTACATGTATTTTTAATTTGTTCATAATTTTTTTTCTTTTCTTTTTGCACAATTTCAGATTCCATGTGAAATCTGTGTTCTGTGTTTATGTGACACCTGTACAGACAGTTGCGATTAGTGCCCTCTTTAGGCCTTTTTAAGGCCCAATTGTTAATTTTTTAATGAAGTGTTCCAAAAATCGTTCGCGTCAATTTAGTGGCGCCATCTACCAAGCGGAAAATAAAATATTTTAAGATGCTATTTTTTCACAATTAGCATTTTAAAACTATTCTGAGGGTGGAAAAAGTAAGGAAAGTAAAGAACATACTTTATATGCAAGAATAGGTGCAATTTTTCTTTCTTTTTTTACTTTGGCGACTAATAAAATTTTACACTGAAAGATCGAATTCTGCAAAATATGAATTTATGATTAGCAGTTTTAAAAGCCTGTTCCTAACATTTTTCTTTCTTTGGAAATTATTGTTTATAAAATATGTCTGTGAAATTTTATCAAGATAAGTTTATGATGAGTTTACTTGTTTGAATTGAAATTCGCATTAAGGATCCTTTTTGTGAAATAGAATTTTAAGAATGGTGCCTTTTTATTAAATTAAATTTTGTAAAAAAGCCCTTTTTATTAAATAAATTTTTTTGAAGAGACCATATTTTTTGCTTGGATCGACCTCAGATAAGCTGCGTTAATCATTACAGATAATTAAATTGCATTTTCCTGCTTTTATTGGTAATAGTTCTAATTATTAATAGAATAGTCATAATAAGATTCGCAACAGCTTTCTTTTTTCTTATTTAACCTATGCATATTTTAAGCTGAATTTAATATATATTTCTGGGAATTGTTTTCTGTTGTTTAAGAAATGCAAAAGTTTTATTTTTTTCTTTTAACTTTCTTATTTAACATATGCATATTTTTATGGCTACTTTACCAACACATAGCTGCCAACTTACACAAAAGAAAATTCCGTAGATTTCTAAAAAAATTAGTTTATTAAGCTGCTTTCAAAAAAAGCCTTGATTCAAAGTAACACTTTTTTTTTTTTTTTTTTTTTTTTTTTTTTTTTTTTTTTTTTAAGAAATGAAAAATAACATTAATACAGAAAAAATATAGATTTTTGTATTCCTAATTTAATATATATTCCTTGTATATTGTAACTTAAAATATCCCTTTTCCGTCATTTTTGACGGAGGCATATGCTAGTCTTTAGGATATTTTGATTCGTTTCTGTTGATATAATTAATTTTGGATTCGTAATGGGAAATAAGTTAATTTAGTTAAACCGTATTGATAGAATAAAGTAATGCAAATATTTTTGGAAAATAATAACTATAAATATTAATAAAGAACAGTTTTTAAGGAAAATTTCTTAAATAGGACATCACTTCTACATTCAACATAGTTTAGTGGGTTATGAAAAATGTCGGTACTGCGCTTAAAGCAAAACAAACTAGTGTCAATAAAATTTATATAGATAAATCTAAAACCCTATTGTCACTTTTCTCGCACAATTTATTGTGAAAGCACAAATTTGCGGATTCTGAATTTTAAAAGCCTAAGCATATTCTAATTGCTTAATTTACTATATTTATTACATATTTTTACAAAGTATTTGTTGGTTAAAATCTCCACAGTCTGCGGGGTGTCATTATTTATTAATGCAGTAGTCGGGAATAAAGTACTAGTATAACTTAGTTTTTCTTTTGTTTTTTTTAATCCAATATATTCACTTTAAAACAAGAGACATGTTTCATAATGTTGGAAAATATATTATACCCATGAAGAAAAATGTACAATAACGCCTTCCGACCTAACCATGAGTCCAAAAAGCCTTCTTTATCTTTAGCAACATCTGAAACCAATATATTTTCGAGATTTAAAGAAGCATTTATAAAAATCAAAGCTTCATTTGCTGCCACTGATTTTCGAAATATTTCCGAGTAGCTTTTCGACCGAGTAGTAGTAAGACTTCTTCTGTCCAAAATCAAAGTTGCAGATCTCATAGATTGTACTATCAATCGATCGCACAGACACACATATGCGCACACAAAGATAACTCTTTTAATAATAATTGTATTAATAATTGTATTAATAACTGTATTAATCAGTTTTCTCAACCTGGAATATACGTTTTTTGTATGGTATTAATTCTCAAGTAAACATTCCCATATCCAACAAACTAGTTTTAGAGACAAACATGATAAATTAACAGCCTTACCATCATCATTAGCATTAACATTATCATTAATATTATTTTGTTAATCTTGGATGTATAAATTCAATTACACGGCTATGGCAATGCTTAATTGAGCCTAAAAACTTATATCCGGTTTGAGAAAACAGATTATTACACAAAAAACTTTCCGAAAATCAGTGGCATCAAAAGAAACTTTGTTTTTATAAATGAGTCTTTAAATCTCGAAAGAATATTGATTTCTGAGGTTTCTAATGATGAAGAACGCTTTTCTGAAACATGGGTAATTCGGAAGAGGTTATTTTATATTTTCGTTCATCTTTGTATTATATTTTCGTAGATTAAGCAACATTTGCCTTTTGTTTTTTCTACAGTGTTTGCTATAAAAAAAATTGTTCATGTTTTTTAGAGTTATTTCATAAATGTAGTTTTATAAATATTCTTTAGAAAATGTAAAAGGTTTTAGCTTAGTATCACAGTTACAATATCTGAAAGGAAAGTGTATCAAAACCATTCGTATAAACTTATATAAATGTATTAAATTTAAGAAGAAATGAGTAACTAGATGAATACAGTTCAACATATAAAACAACTTTCTTTTTATTTCCGAAACTTCAAGTTATTTTTCTTCAAAAACTTAAAAGATTAGAAAAAGTTTGAAGTTTCAATTTATTTTACCTTATTGAAGCTTTTTTACACGGTAACGCACTCTGATAAATAAGATATTCTGGTCGACTAACGTTTATAAAAACCCCTTCTGAATTAAAAATCAATCTAAAAAGTAGAAAAGTTCAAAGCAAAAAGGTTTCTTAAAGCATCAGAAACTTAAACTTGAGCTAAGCAATAGTTTTTTTCCCCTCTTATTTACTTTCTGTTTTAGGATGACTTTTAAAATCAATTACCGAGAATAAACCATTCAACATGTGGTTTACAAGGAGATTAATGTTTTCTTGACTGTGTTTGCGATAGATGTCTAACTTAATAAACTTTCCTAATTATCACCATGACAACAAGAATTAAAAACACGTTTCATTTAGATCATTTCTCCAATCATGTTAAGGTCAGTGATGTACCCAGACCCATTTTTTTTCAGAAACATATTTTGTTTTAAGTAAGCTGGTTTTGATTAGAAGTATTTGGCTCTTTTACTAATGCTTGTCTTTCTTATGTGCTCTATTATTAACATAGCAGACAACCTTCCAGTTTTTTTTTCCAAGTAAAATGGTCATATTCGAACAAGAAATTTTATTCAATAAATAAAATAAAATTGAAATCAAGTTAGTACCACATAGAAACAAGGAATATTTGATTAAATGAATTTTCTGATCCATAGTATGTATTAGATTAATTTAACACAATTATTCAAATTGGTAAAGAAATCATACGAGTTTTAATTTTCCAACTGGACGAAAAATCTAGGATTCAAACCTCTGGGCTGGGATCTCTTGGCTGATGCTGCCATGCTGTACCAACTGAGCTACCCCGGTCGAATTTGGAGGGCATAATTCATCCAGTTAACCTTATTGATCATAGCATCTGGTCTGATACATTTAATCAGCTCAACAGAATCGATCACAGGTAATGGAACTCCAGTAAACGCTGGAATCTCATGGCTGAAGCTGCCATGCTCTACCAACTGAGCTATCCCAGTCGAATTTGGAGGGCATAATTCATCCAGTTAACCTTATTGATCATAGCATCTGGTCTGATATTTTTAATCATCTCAACAGAATAGATCGCAAGCAATGGAACTCCAGTAAACGCTGGATCCAGCGTTTACTGGAGCTCCATTATCTGCAATATGTTTATTTGATTTTGATAAACGGAAGCTTGGCGGGTATGTCTTAAATATTGGAAAATTATCAAGAGTAAACTTGAATTTGTTGAATTTTCTAAACGACCGAGTTACTAATTGCTTTTAATTGGTGGAAAAACACTGTGTCATTTATAATAAAAGCTCTCTGATCATGGGGAGAAAAAATATTGTTCTGTTGTGGAGGAGAAGCTATCATTGATTGACTTCTCTATGTTATTCACCTCAAATAACAATTAAACGCTAACAATTTATTTTATCAACCTGATAGATTTATTAAGTTTTAGCTAAATTAGGATTAGGGAAGATTTCTCATCAGCCACTACTGCTTTCAGTTATTATAAATAAGGCATTATATATATACCGGGTGACCTAAAATGAACTGACTGATTTTAAGATTCAATAACTTGCAAACGGTGAGAGATATCAAAATAATTCTCGCAGAAGAGTAATGTATGATGTCAGGAGTTTTTTATTACCGCGATTCACGGTTTTAGTTTCAAATAGCAGCGATAGATGGCGCTGCGAGCAATAGGTGCTCAACCGAGGCTAAAACGGAAATCACATAGCATTGATACCAATGAAGGAGGTTAAACATAGGGTCTCATTCGTCAATATAATCTTGTTCTAAGTGTACTCACTCCATATATTTAACCTACATACTTCGTACGATTGCTGGGTGATTTCTGCTTCTGCCTCGATTGGACATCTATTGCTCACAGAGCCATCTATTGCTGGTAATTCGAACTAAAATTAGAAATCACAGTAAAAAAAACTCCTGAAATCTTACGTAAATCTCCCGCAATATTTTTTTAAATATCTGTCACCGTTTGTAAGTTATTAAATTTTAAAATCAGTCAGTCCATTTTAGGAATGCGTATGTATGGAACGTTTTTTTATGCAAATACACGAAGTATGAATGCACTAGCTGACATGCCCGGCGTTGCCCGGCCCGTGATAATAACCTTAAAAATACTTCAAATCAATGTTGAATGATTTTATATTTTAAATGAAAATCTATCCACACGAACTAAAGGTAATTTCTGACGTTTTGATATATTAAACTTTCATTCTGACCAAAAGTTCCTGAGGAAACCTAAATAATATAAAACGCTCCCCCACCTTTCCTCTTTTAAACTCAAAATAATATACAGTATTGGCCAGTTTATTAGTCCCATTCGAAAAAAAAATTCTAAAACCTTGTTTCTAAAATGATTATATTAAAATTAAATAAAAATCATACACTCGTGGCATCACAATTCTCTTTTATATTTTAACAGAATAGTAAGGCTACCATAATTTGTGATTCGCGCTATAGCCAATATACATTGTTGTTATCATTATCTTTTTATGCGTGAAGATTTCGCTATGGTACTCCATTGTGAAATTCGGTAATTTTTGAAATTTTATATTTGAAAAACGGCATAATCATTAGATTTGAAATTTATATCAAGAAATATACAATTTTTTACCTTACTAACGAAGTTTGTCTAACAATTTTCTGACAAATACTTTTCGAGCTATTAATTTTTTCAGCAACTTCAAATGTTTCATTTTCCGAGATTAATCTGTGGCAACGATTATCGAAAATCCCAGTCGTCAGCAACGCATAGCTTTTTATTAAAGAGGACGATGGATACATAATAATCATATAAGTAAAGAAAATATGTAGATAAATATAAAGATAATACATTAAATTTGGTATTTAGCATAAAAGTAATTTTAAAATTATAAAGTACTAGCAGAATCGTCCGGCTGCTAGAACCTTACCGTTTCTCGGGATTACTTTAAATATATCTCGCATCGCGAAATCGATAAAATAACTATATAAAAATAAACAATTAAAAATGTATTCGCCAAAAAAAGAAAAAAAAAATGGAAACCAAAAAATTCCGGCTACCGTAAGATCACATGACGTAATCAATTATCTCTCACTTAGGAAGGAACACGTTCGCCATAACAACAGGATTTTTGGCACAAAAGGTAACCTTAGCCATTCCTGTTTCAGAACTTCTTTGGTCGTTAGAATTTTGTCTTTTTCTTAGTGTTTTTAAAAATTCGTATAAATTCGTACTATTAATACATACGTATATATATATATATATTAATCGATTCCCGAAGGTCTGCTCCATACAGTGGTATAAAATATGAGATTGGATGGATAAGATATCAAATAGATATATTGGTTGATAAAAACAAATTTCTCATTTTCGGCGAAATAAGTACACTTTCAATAAAAAAAAAAAAAAAAAAAAAGAAATTGCGAAAAATTCAAAAATCGCTGTACGAATTCCAAATATTCTTTATTGAAAAGAGGATAAAATTTACTATAGCGGGCAAAAAGGTTGAATTTGGATTGCTTTTATAAATGCGTCAAAATCACTGGCCAACTTGAAAAGATGGGGAAATAGAGAAAAGTTCCATATCCTGTGCCGAAAAATTTGGCGAGTTTTATTTTGGCGATAAATGTTTCGATGTTGTTGTTGCGTTTCTTTTAGCATTTGGTAAAATAATTTGGTAGATTTATAAATATAATATAATATAATATAATATAATATATAAATATAATATAAATAATAATATAAAATATTTATATATAATATTATATTATATTATATTATAATAATATAATATAATAATATATTATATTATATTATATTATATTATATTATAATAATATAATGTAATAATATAATAATATATAAATAATAATATTTAAGTAATATAAATTTAACATAAATAAAATAAAATAAAATAAAAATATAAATTGGGTAACATGCTAAAACGGCTTTTGGCGCCATTTTTTATTTTTTCGCCAACCACGCTAAGCGGCTCAGGATACGCAATTCTTCCCGGGAAATACGCGAATCGATCCGATCTATGTAAAATAACAAAAAATCTAATCAATCAAAAATTTGAGGCACATTTACATTCGGACCTGACTTGTTCTATCCGAAATCAAAGTTGCAGATCTCTATGTGCGATAGATTGCACTATCAATCGATCGCACAGACACACAGATGCACACACAAAGATATCACTTTTATTAATGTACATTTATCAAACTTAACCATGAAGAAGCGTTGTCAATATTCTTTAAATTATCTAAGAAATTTGTATACATCTACACTTTATACAACTTTATACACCCAGAAAAAAGTTTTGTTGAATCAACAAAAATTTGGTTGACCCAACAAAACTTTTTGTTTAAATATAGGTCAATGGAAATTTTGTTTGACGCAACAATTGTTTTTTTTTTTTTTTTTTTTTTTTTTTTTTTTTTTTTGCAATTCTAAAAAAAAAAAAAAAAAAATTGTATCGTCAGCAAAAAATGTTTTGTTAATTCAAGTAAAATGGTTCAATTTTACTTGAGTTTTGCTAAAACAACCAAAATGTACTCAACAAAACATGTTTTGCAGTTTTAATCAATTCCTTTTTCTGTGTGTTTATATACAATTTATACATCTTTAAGAGAAACAAATCAAAACCACGGCGAATACCTTTTGTAAATTTAATACATTTAAAAAGAATTGTATAGATTAATAAATACAATATTTTCAACTAATGATTCAAACTATTTACCTTTACTCCAGAAATTGCAAGTTATTTTTCTTTGAAAACTAGGTACAAAGTTGTAACATTTTTTAAAGCCTTGAAGTTTTTTATACGGACATGCACTCTAATAAATAAGATATTCTAGTCGGCTGTTTCATAGAAAAAATATATTGAAAAGAAATTGAAAAAAGAAAACACAAAAGTTCTCGAAAAACGAGCCCTTTAAGGGACTCCAATTTCTTTCTCAAATTTTCTCTTATTTATCTTACTTTCTCATTTAGAAGGACTTTGAAAATCAATTACCGAAAGTAGACCATTCAACATGTGGTTTTCAACGAGATTAATGCCTTCTTGACTGTGTTTGCGATAGATGTCTAGCTTAATAAACTTTCTTAATTATCACCATGACAACAGGCATTAAAAACAGGCTTCATTTAGGTTAATTCTCCTAACATTTTAATATCAGTGAAACATCCAGAACCTCGACCTTCTTTCTCAATAATATTTTTTTTTTCTCTACAGTTAGATGTTTTCGATTTCAATATTTTACTCTTTTTTTATGGTAGTCTATTTTAGGTACGATTTAATTAAATACTGGAATGTTATGAAGGGTAAATTTATAAAAACAAAATAAATAAAAACAACGTAAACAAAACAAATAAATTTAACAGCTTGAACTACGGACTTAAGCACGTAGTTTAATTAATGATTGTACAAATCTTCTAACATAAGGGTTTCCAACAACTCGACCGCGTGCCTCAGTAAATTTGTAGAAAAATCTTCACCTTATTTAATTGCAGCATTTGAATTAATTTTGTGCAATTAAATAAGGCGAAGATTACTCTAAAAAAAATTACTGATATATCCGCTGTCCACAATTAAGTTGCTGTAAACTCTTGGGGAATTTTTATTATTTCATAATTTACGACGTAAAGGATTAATGCTTCCTAAATAAATGAGTAAATATAAATACCACGGAATTTATTGTTTTGTTTAAAAAACATTTTTAAAGGCCACATTTATGTTAGAACCATTTTCCTTTAAAAACATCTTAATTTGAATATAGCGTTTCCCTATT
The DNA here is from genome assembly GCA_963931845.1 of Maratus michaelseni. NCBI lineage: Eukaryota > Metazoa > Arthropoda > Arachnida > Araneae > Salticidae > Maratus > Maratus michaelseni. Next base: position 99,865,048 of record OZ007597.1, on the reverse strand, counting down.
CAAGAAACTGTGTCTTACATCGACTACTTCAGCATTTCCTTAACACATCATTTTTGTTTTGTTGAAAAGGTAACAAAATTTGACACGATTTCTTACATTTACTATGTCTCGCCTTTCTGTGATATTTTGTTTTTCTAATTACTGGCCATTAAGCATTTAGTTAAGTAAATTTTAGAAGATGTTTTCTAAAACCTTTCTACCACCCTTTCTGAAAATACTTAAAATTTATTTATTTTATTTCATTTAGTTTTTTTGGAAACGTAAGACGTAGGTATTGGACAACAATTTTCTGATATAAAAAAAAAAAAAAATTATCTGACATAATGAGTTATCCTAATTTTTTTAACTTTTAACCATCCATTGTACCAATATATGTGGCATGGCACTTTTACTTATTGAGTCAAATGCCGTGCATATTGCGGCAAAGTTATTTAATGGTTTTTATATCTGAATTGTCTAATGCCGCAATATAGCCGGCATGGCACTTTTGCTTATTATGTGAAATGCCGGGCATATTGCGGTAAAGTTATTTTATAGTTTTTACATGCAAATGGTTTGATGTCTTATATAGGCGGCATGGCACATTTACTTATTAGGTAAAATGCCGTGCATAGTGCGGCAAAGTTAATTTATAGTTTTTAGATGCGAATGGTTTGATGTCTTAATATAGGTGGCATGGCACATTTACTTATCAGGTAAAATGCCGTGCATAGGGCGGCAAAGTTAATTCATAGTTTTTACATGCGAATGGTTTGATATCTTAATATAGGCGGCATGGCACATTTACTTATCAGGTAAAATGCCGTGCATATTGCGGTAAAGTTATTATATAGTTTTTACATGCGAATGGTTTGATGTCTTAATATAGGCGGCATGGCACATTTACTTATTAAGTGGAATGCCGTACATATTGCGACAAAAGTTATTTTATTATCATTTAACGATCCATTGCTGCAAAATATGCTGTATGGCACTTTTATTTATTAAGTCAACTGCCGGGTATATTCCAAGAATTGGACTGTTAGGTGTTAGCCCAGGAATGGTGAATCTTTTCACATCCTCGTTCCAATTTTTTTTTTTTTTTTTTTTATGTAACCATGACATGTCAATTAAAATTCTTATTGAATCAAATAATAATGAACCAAAATTACTCAGAATTTTGTTTTAGATTTAAAACATGGCTAACATATGGTGTTACATTTTAGAAAATTATTAAAAGAAACGCTATTTTTGATTTTGCATCTTAGATGCCCAGTAGTTCATGTCAGGTTCACACTTATTTATTTTTAAGAGAGTTCAAGATGAACTGAAGTCATTTTACAAGGTTTCTGCTTGAATTTTCCATCTTATTCGTTTCCGAAAATAGTGACTCGCAAGAAAAAATGTCAAAATGTCAATTGGGAATGGAATTCAATGCAGGCATGAACGAAGCCGGCTTCCTTCATGCATGTCATTGAATTCCAAGTTGTCATAAGTTTATCATCGGTATTTTTCCTTACAATGCCTGATAATCTTTCCTTTTTGACAACCTCCAATTTTTATTTATTTATTTTTTATTTATTTATTTATTTATTTATTTTTTATTTATTTATTTATTTATTTATTTTACATTTTGAGCCAGATTTGAACGCTATTGAGAAACATTAAGTTTTATTTTTATTTCAGTATCTACAATTCCAACCACTCGATTTTAGACAAAGTTAACTAGCCTGAATTCGTGTATTTTGTGCAATTTGTCTCTATTAGGTAGATTTCGTAAGAAATATTACCTATTACCTTCTCCCCTAAGTTAGAATTTTTGAAAAAATTTTGCAGATCTACGCCGATCGGGACTCCCAGAACCCAAAACCACCCTCAGTTCAAAACTTTATCTATCTATCTATGTCACTTTTTTATGGACACGATAACTCGAATAATTCTTCACAAATCTTTTCCAAACTGATACATAAAATCAAGAGGCATAAAATCTCAGTCAAGTTCGTTAATGGGCAAAATCGAAACAAGGGAGGGGAAATCGGGGGGGGGGGAGCCTTTTTGTGAAAACAGAAAAAAACCCATAATGTCTTAATTATAATACGTATCGAATCCGTTTAAAGTTATTATTACTTCTAGGAAAGGGTCGTGATTTTATGTATAACAAATTTTTGATATCAATAAAAATGGCCCCAAGGGGGGGGGGGGGGGGAAGGAGGGTTTTAGAAGAAAAAAATTCATAACATCGTCAATTTACATGATATCAAATCCGCTTAAATTTATTATAAATCCTCTTACTATTATCTAAAACTTTTATACTGACAAGTTTTTTATAGGACCAACCCTTATAGCAAAACTAAAATTAAAAACAAACAAATCCCTGCCGGCTCCGCCTGCGAACAAGTTAGATTTCGAAGTGGGCGGTCCCTTATGGAACCCAACTGCGGCATCGTGGCAAAAAGGTCATTTCTTCCGCAATTCTCAACAAACAGGCACCCCACGGTCTGCGTCTTCGAAATCTACCTGTGCCTGTAGGCCGAACCGTCAGGGATTTTTTTTTTTTTTTTAGAAACCTTAGTTAATGCCGTGCCAAAAATATTCTGTCGCGTGCAATAGGTTTGTTGTGCTTGCGTTAGTCCATAATACCTCATTTTATGAAAGCTACCTTTGACACAGCGGTAAGAAACAAGAAATACTCCTGGGCCGTTTAGGGTTACTTTTTCCATAAGGTTAATGTAGGATTTCGCAGTCTAAGAAAGCGTGTTTCTCTCTAGAGCGAAATATGGTACGCGTACTATTTTTGTTTTACGTGAGCTTCAGGTAATGGTACGCAAAGTACATACTTCTTTTTTTTATAAAATTAAAAGCAGCATTGTTTTCAAATTTTTTCAACGACATTACCTCATACATAAAGAATCGTCTCCATTTTTTTCCGACTGGTCTATTTGACAGATAAATAGTCAGATATATATAAACCACAAATACTGTAGTTTTCTTCTCAAAATATTGTATGACTATATTGTACTTATTACAAAACTAATTTAAATAACAACCAGAAAGTTGTGTAAAAATCTGAAATATATTTTCATTTAAACATAATCGTAATTTTCTTTTTAGAGCTTCTCCGAGTATTCTCGTATTTTAGATTTTATTTTATATAACTTTTCTTATATGATTAATATATTTTGATGAATACGTGTTGCATTGGATTATAATTGTTGTGAGTTTACTCTTCTTCGATGTAATGTCAGTAAAAAAGTTATCTAAGTATAATTTAGATGTATAATCATGCTATTTTAAATGTTAGAATTTGCTCCAGAGATAAGAGAGTAATGTTTGATTGATTTTACTTTTTTTTTAAATTATGTAAAAATCTGAAATATATTTTCATTTAAACATAATCGTAATTTTCTTTTTATAGCTTCTCCGAGTGTTCTCGTATTTTAGATTTTATTTTATATAACTTTTCTTATATTTTGATGAATATGTGTTGTATTGGATTATAATTATTGAGACTTTACTCTTCTTCGATGGAATGTCAGTAACAAAAATGATCTAAGTATAATTTAGATGTATAATCATGCTATTTTAAATGTTAGAATTTGCTCCAGAGATAAGAGAGTAATGTTTGATTGATTTTACTTTTTTTTTAAATTATGTAAAAATCTGAAATATATTTTCATTTAAACATAATCGTAATTTTCTGTTTATAGCTTCTCCGAGTGTTCTCGTATTTTAGATTTTATTTTATATAACTTTTCTTAAATTTTGATGAATATGTGTTGTATTGGATTATAATTATTGAGACTTTACTCTTCTTCGATGGAATGTCAGTAACAAAAATGATCTAAGTATAATTTAGATGTATAATCGTGTCATTTAAATGTTAGAATTTACTCCAGAGATAAGAGAGTAATTTTTGATTAATTTTACTTTTTTTTTTTAAATTATGTAAAAATCTGAAATATATTTTCATTTAAACATAATCGTAATTTTCTTTTTAGAGCTTCTCCGAGTATTCTCGTATTTTAGATTTTCTTTTATATAACTTTTCTTATATGATTAATATATTTTGATGAATACGTGTTGCATTGGATTATAATTGTTGTGAGTTTACTCTTCTTCGATGGAATGTCAGTGAAAAAGTTATCTAAGTATAATTTAGATGTATAATCATGCTATTTTAAATGTTAGAATTTGCTCCAGAGATAAGAGAGTAATGTTTGATTGATTTTACTTTTTTTTTAAATTATGTAAAAATCTGAAATATATTTTCATTTAAACATAATCGTAATTTTCTTTTTATAGCTTCTCCGAGTGTTCTCGTATTTTAGATTTTATTTTATATAACTTTTCTTATATTTTGATGAAAAAGTGTTCTATTGGATTATGATTATTGTGATTTTACTCTTCTTTGATGGAATGCCAGTAAAAGAAATAATCTAAATATAATTTAGATGTATAATCATTCTATTTTAAATGTTGGAATTTGCTCCAGAGCTAAAAGAGTAATGTTTGGTTGATTTTACTTTTTAAAAAAATTATTTTTGAAAACATGCATTCCTTTTAATAATAATAATAAAATAAAATAAATAAATAAATAAATGTTGTGTCATTTTAAAAATAAGAATACGATATATTTTTCCGAATTTTTTAATGCAGCCTTGGAAAAAGAAAGAAACATAACGATGTGTTTTAAACAATGCTATATATTGTTTTTTTTAAACACCTTCCTAAAGAACGTGTTTCACTTTAGAATAATTTTCCGTTAAAAACATTTATTCTAATTTACGTTTCCCTATTTAGTCTCAACTTCAAGACAGTACATTTGCATTGAAATTTTCTCAGTTCTTTTCAATATTTTTTTTCTTGTTTTTTAAGGCGACAACCAGTGATATGGTTTCTTTTATTTATCACGTCTTGCTAACTTAAAAAAATACACACACACATATATATAAATATAAATATATATGTGTGTGTGTGTATTGAAAAAAAAGACGTAGGTATTGAACTACAATTTTCTGATATTGAAAACAACATTATGAAAATTGAATTAGACAGTAAGTTATACTGTTTTTAAACTTAAACATAGGTTTATATAGGGCTTCGCAGAGTGCTATTTTTCCGATTGTTTAATGCAGTCTGAATAAATGCGAAAACATAACAATTTGTTTAAAAAAATCAATATATTGTTTTGTGTAAAACACCTTTTTATGTTTCATGTTACACTTTAGAATTATTTTCTTGTAAAAACATTTTTTAACGTTTTTCTACACTGTAAACAAAAAAAATAATAATAAAATAAAATAAAGTAAAATAAAATTAATCTAGCAAGAAGGTATATGAAATTATAATACAATCTCTTCCGAATCATCCACGATTTCGAAAAGCGTTTCTTTCTCTTTAGAAATCTCAAAAATCTATACAGTTTCGAGATTTAAAGAGGCATTTCTAAAAAAATGTTCCTTTTACCACCCGTAAGTTTTGTAAACGTTTCCGAGTAGTTTTTACATTGTATTAATCAGTTTTCTTCAACTTGGAAGACTAGTTTCTCGGATGCTATCAATTCTTAACTAAACATCTTCAGCTGCTATATTTATATATGCAAGACTAACAAAATAATGTTCATTTTAATGTTAATATTAATGCTGTTAATTTAACAAGTTCATTCGTTGAACATGAAAATTGTTAGCATCCGGAAAACCGTATTCTGGGTTGCGGAAACTGATTAATAACTACTCGAGAACGTTTTCAAAAAATTACGAGTAGAAACAGAAACTTCTGTTCCAGCATTTCTTCGTTAAATTTCAGAAATGTATTGATTTTTCAGGTTTTTGAAGACAGAGGAACTATTTTCGGAAATTTTGGTAACTCGGAAGAGGACTATTGTATATTCGTAAACTTTTTTTTCTAGATCAAGGAATACTTTTATTTTTAAAACTTTCCTACGAAGTTGAAAAGTGTTTATGAATTCGATTTCCACGCCTGTTAGCTTTTCCGTCTATTTGTCTGTCTTTTGTAAATAAACTCGGATGTCCATGTAATATTTATATTTTATTGAGTGTTAGTATGGAATCTATATATTTAAAACGAAAAGCGCATTCTGTCAAATTTCCACACGAATATCTCCCTTTGCGCATGCGTCAAAATTTTTTTGAAGGCTTCTCCCCTCAGAAACGGGAAACCTGATTTATTAGCCTGTTTAGCCTAGGGGGGTTGAAAAGGGTTTATTGAAAACGGATGAAGTCGTACCATTTCATTGAAAGCACAGACCTTCTAATATATTTTTTCTCTGAGTTGAAAGCTAAATATTTTTTTAAAGAACTCATGTTTTCACTTCTAAATATGCATATTTTTTTCGCAAAATTTTAAAGAGAGCTTGAATACAGTTATATTTATAACCGATTGAAATGTCAGAGAGTTCGGAAGATGAGAACTATTTTTTTATTGCTATGATAAAAGAGCCGACGAACAAACAAACAAACATAAAAGTGAGAAGAAAACATTTCTTTTACAACTGGATAACAATATTTTTTTCACGAAATTTTTACACGGGCTGTAAAACCGTTTTATTTATCATCAATAAAGATTTTAAAGAGTTCGGACAAAAAGAACTTTTTATTTTAAAACTATGAAACAACCCTACGTAAAAAAAAAAAAAAAAAAAAGAAAAGAAAAGAAAAAAAAGAAAGAAAGAAAATGAGTGCTTTTGCTTTCATTACTAAATATCAATATTTTTTCGCGAATTTTTCATCTTAAAATATAATTTTATAGAAAATCGGGTTAAAGATATAAAATAATAAAAACTTGATGTTTTTTTTTTTTTGCTTTTTTTTTACGGATAGCTTTTATAATTCCGCTACATTATGATCTTTGAGGAAAAATCATTTAAAGTGCAATTTATAGATGTTACGATACTTTAAATATAATACGATTAATATTCATCAGATGATTAACAACATGCATTCTCAGGATTGTAGAATAAGTATATAACATTTATAGTTCATTTACAGGGACGCACAAAATAATTTCATTGTATTATGATAAATGAGGAAAAATTGGTCGATTTGCATTTTAATAATGAAATGATACTTCAAACATATAATGAAATTAAAAAAGGAGCACTGTGGTGCACTACAATACGTTATCTATAGATTATGGAGTGCATAATAACTATAGTACATTTACAGAGACGAAAAATAGAATTCGGTTACAGGTCTGACTATGATCCATAATTGATGAAAGTACATTTTTCGCAGTGGTATCCAATTTTAAATTTATCTAATTTCTAGTGTATTACGCGGTGTGTATAAATTCTGTAAAATATATATCGGCTGCACGACGAAAATCGAACTCACGAAACCTAATTCACCTTTATTCATTTATGGATGCTGGATTTTCCATAGGTTTCATGTTTGCCCCAGGGTTGGTGACTCACGGAAAAATATTCTATCTTGTGCTGCGTTTGTAGCCTTGCCAACATGTGATAGTGAGAAGTGCCAGGCTGGGTATCGTTCCAAGTGGTTCAGTTGGTCGAACGTCAGTGCGCTATACTGATGATCCAGGTTCGAGTCCTGGCTTTGATACTTTTTCACTATGTTGGCTATACGTCTTTTAAGCAATTAAAATTTGAAATATTATGAAGTACTGTTCTATAATACGTCAATTGTAACCTGAAATCACTATAAACCTGTTTAATTCTTCAACAAATCATAGATATTTATGCGTTGTTATGAGAAATAGTAAAACTGTAGTGTAGACATTGAAAAAGTCATTTGTAACGCAAGCTGATAGTGGATTTGGTCTGCTACTAGGGATTGCACAATAACTCTGAAACGTAAGCTGAGTTCCCAAGGTAGTCATCCTTGTTCATCCTTGCTTATTTAGAAATATTATTTCACTATATGAAAAAAGAAATGAAATTTCTTAATAAAAGTCTGTTGAAAAAGGTTTCATAAACTACGCTGATGCATGATTTTGCGTTCTTGTTTTGCATTGTACCCAGTTTCAATTTCAAGTTACTACATTTGTATCGAAAGTTTCTCAATTTCCTTAACACGTCATTTTTATTATTTTGAAAAGGTGACAAAAATTGATACTACTTCTTTCATTTTTTATGTCTTGTAATTCTACAACATTTTCTTTTTCAAATTACTGATCCTTAAGTATTCAATTCAAATTCTTAATACGCTAGAAGTTCTAAAAATTTCGAACAGTTAGAAAGAAATTTAAAAGACAGTTTTGACAAGTTTTCTATAGAAAAGGAAGTATTCAAAATACCTGTTTCGTTGCTTGTAATTTTTGCAATCGACGTGTTTCTTTTTATTCTGAATCCATTGAATTGAAACCTGTATAGCTCATGTGATACGGCATTTTTCCAATTGGAAATTTAATTGTGACTTGTTAGAAAAGGTAAAATTAAGAAATTAGATTTGTAGCCAGTGGTGAAAAGTTTCGAATTTTTCAGTTGTCATTATTTAAAGGTGAATAGCAAATTATCCCATTCCCTGCTGCTGATGAAAAAATGCACCATTTTCTCAAATAATGTTCTTTCTTATAAAAATAAATGTTTGGATTAAAAGAAAAAATGTTTTTGTTGAAAATCGTATTTTTTTTTAACTGATTAAATTTTTTTGTTTATGAGACGCATTTTTTAAAAATTAAAATACATTGTAAAATTATAGTTTTTTATCCTTTGCAAAAAATACATCGACCCTGTACAAGCTAATTACTTTGAAACGGTTCATAAATTATTAAAACTTGACTTTCATCTTAGAAAGGATTCATGTAACTCATACTTTTGTTCTGCTGTTTTACCAATATTGACTACGCATACTTTTTTTATAAGTCCTGCTGATGGCATGTTTTTACACGGATTTATAATTCTTAAACTGATAATGCTACTTTTTTTCTGCGTAGTTTTATCAACAGTATGACTCATTTATCATAAAATGTTAATATGAAGAAAAACTTTTAACAAAAAGTTATTACACCAGGGATTAGATTTTACAAAATTTTAAATATGTGTTATAATTGCATATTTCACAAAATAAAATTTGTAGTTTAAAACTAAATGAAATTTTAGTGTTAAATAATTTAAAACTTTTTCAATAACTTAAAAAATCAACGGAAAATATCATTTGAAGAACATTATAGCAAAGATGCTTTGTAGACTAGCAATTCTCTTCAAAAGAGGTTCTAATGTTTTGAATGCGAATGTTATGTAAACATTTAACCTGAGTGCGCAACTGCGACATCTATACTGTATTTTACTCTAATTTTCCAAGTATATTTGGAACCCTTGGAATTTGCGGCTTCTGTCTTCCGCTGTAAGTTTTTGCAAATTTAGCTTAGCTGATCTATCTGCAAAGTATATAAGTTGAAACGAAAGGTTGTTTCGGCGGATTTGGGGTCGATTCGTTCCCTAGTTGGTGATCAAAGCCTGCGTTGGTGAGCTGAAGTCGTGCTTTCGCCACGTGCCAAGCAAAAGTGAAGTTGCCGAGTGAAAGGTAGCCGTTTGGTAAGACAATTTAGATTATAGCTTTGAATAAAGTCCCTACGACAGCCACGGGCTGCTACCTTAGTAAAAGTTAGAGTGTGTTAAAAATTTGTGAATTTTCTTGCTTTTCAGTCTAAATGATTGATTAATCGCTGAATGTTGTAGTGATTTAAACTGCCCTTGCTCTACACGTAAGTGAGACTCCGCTATTTTAGTAAAACTTCTAATGAAGCTTAAGTTAATATTTGATCTTTATTAATCGCCGGACGACATAGCCCAAATTTGTCAAGTGACTATTGCCACCGTCCTTGCCGCTTAGCTTCAATAAAAGTGTTTTTAAGCCTTAAATCTGAGTAATGGCTGAACTTGCAGGTAGCGGCCTTACCAAGCACGCTACAGCTTTTAAATCCTCAATAAATCTTCAAAATTCTAAACCTAAAATAGCATCAAACTTATTTGTAACTCTTTTTTCCTTTGGATATCATGAACTTATCTTGATCAAATGTTATTGCAAAAAGATTACAAAAAATAAGTTCTTAATCTTTCCGAACTCGAAAAACTAAATTTGAAAACAGACAATCATTAATTATTCTTTAAGCCTTCATAAAAAAAAAATATATATATATATATATCATGATTAATTTTGTATCCACTTTAATAATTGAATAGTTTCTAAAAGAAGACCTGTGTTACAAATTTTGGAAAATTGGATTTTTTATTGGAAAAGGGCCTATGTGGAATCATTGCAGTGTTAAAAATTTTAATGATTTTTACATATTTATTGATTCCATACAGATCTCGTATTAATTTCTTTTTGATCAATAATATTTCTGGATATAATACATTTCTAAAGCTATTTTAAGTATTATTTTCGGAATATCAAGAACATATCATAATGCAAGTAATTACTTCAAAACGTAAGAATAAAAATAAGAAAAACAAAGAAAATAAGTAAAACAACGAAAGAAAGAACGAGGAAGAGCAAAAGTCAATCCGAATTATTATTTCAAAAACATCGCATTAAATGCGCATATAAATTTACGAAACTCTGAAGTTAAAAAGAATAGAGATCGATCACTAATTCTAATTATAGTCTTTTTGTTGGGATATAAAAAAGCATATCATTATTAAAGGGATTCTTCCACTTGACAAGAATACTGAAACATGATAATACGTATCTGATATCCCATTTTATCTCATTTCGTTATATGCATACGATAGTTATTCTGTTCAAGAACTGAGTATAAAAGTAAAGTAAAGCAAAAAGTGTAACTAAACGCAGTGTATACTTAAAAAGTAAGACAAAGGCATCTACATATTTTATCTTAAAAAATAAGACAAAAGTATCAACACCCTGACATCTTAAAAAACAGAATAATTGTTTCCCGAAATAATAATTGATATAATAAAATCGTTGAATTTATATCAATATTATATTGACTGATTTCATCTTTTATTATTCTCATATACACATAAATTTCAAATCGATATCAACTATATGTGTTACGAATTTTCCTCGATATAATAAAATGCTAAAACTATCAATATTTCTATTTCAAGTCTTCTTTTCGGAATATCAAGAACATATCATGATGCAAGTAATTACTTCAATATGTAAAAAAACGAAGAAGAAAAAGAAAAGAAAAGAAGAGAAAGAAAGAAAGAAAGAAAAAGGAAGAAAATAAGTCAATCCGAATTATTATTTCAAAAACATCGCATTAATTGTACATATAAATTTACAAAACTCTGAAGTTAATAAAAAATAGAGATCGATCACTAATTCTAATTATAGTCTTTTTGGTGGGATATAAAAAAAATATCATTATTAAAGTGATTCTTCCACTTGACAAGAATACTGAAACATGATAATACGTATCTGATATCACATTTTATCTCATTTCGTCATGCATACGATAGCTTTTCTGTTCAGGAACCGAGAATAAAAGTAAAGTAATGCAAAAAGTGTAACTAAACCCGGTGTATTCTTATAAAAAGTAAGACAAAGGCATAAACATCTTTTATCTTAAAAAATAAGACAAAAGAATCTGCATCCTTTCATCTTAAAAATACAGACTACTTGTTTCCCGAAATAATAATTGGTTTAATAAAATCGATTAATTTATATCAATATTATATATATTGATTTCATACACATCTCGTATTATTCTCGTATACATATAAATTTTAAATCGATATAAACTTATGTTACGAATCTTCCTCGATATAATAAAATTCTAAAACTATCAGTATTTCTATTTCAAGTCTTCTTTCCGGAATATCAAGAACATATCATGATGTAAGTAATTACTTCAATATGCAAAAAAAAGAAGAAGAAAAAGAAAAGAAAAGAAGAAAAACAAAGAAAGAAAGAAAAAGAAAGAGCAAAAGTCAATCAGAATTATTATTTCAAAAACATCGCGTTAAATATGCATATAAATTTACGAAACTCTGAAGTTAAAAAAAAAAATAGAGATCCAGCACTAATTCTAATTATAGTCTTTTTTTTTTGGGGGGGGGGGATATAAAAATATGTATATATCATTATTAAAGTGATTCTTCCATTTGACAAGAATACTGAAACATGATAATACGTATCTGATATCACATTTTATCTCATTTCGTTATACATACGATAGTTATTCTGCTCAAGAACCAAGAATAAAAGTAAAGTAACGCAAAAAGTGTAACTAAACACAGTGTATACTTAAAAAGTAAGGCAAAGGCATCTATCTACACCTTTTATTTTAAAAAGTAAGACAAAAGTATCTATACACTGTCATCTTAAAAAACAGACTAATTGTTTCCCGAAATAATAATTGATTTAATAAAATCGATGAATTTATATCAATATTATATCGATTGATTTCATATAAATCGTTTATTATTCTCGTATACACATAAATTTTAAATCGATATCAACTATATATGATACGAATCTTCCTCGATATAATAAAATGCTAAAACTATCAATATTTCCATTTCAAGTCTTCTTTTCGTAATATCAAGAACATATCATGATGCAAGTAATTTCTTCAATATGTAAAAAAAAAAAGAAGACGAAAAAGAAAAGAAAAGAAGAAGAACAAGGAAAGAAAGAAAAAGGAAGAGCAAAAGTCAATCCGAATTACTATTTCAAAAACATCGCATTAAATGTGCATATACATTTACGAAATTCTGAAAAAAAAAAAATAGAGATCCATCACTAATTCTAATTATAATATTTTTGTTGGGATATAAAAAAATATATATATCATTATTAAAGTGATTCTTCCACTCGACAAGAATACTGAAACATGATAATACGTATCTGATATCAAATTTTATCTTATTTCGTTATGCATATGATAGTTATTCTGTTCAAGAACCGATAATAAAAGTAAAGCAACGTAAAAAGTGTAACTAAACCAAGTGTATTCTTTAAAAGTAAGACAAAGGCATCTACATCTTTTATCTTAAAAAATAAGACAAATGTATATACATCCTTTCATCTTAAAAATCCGACTACTTATTTCCCGAAATAATAATTGATTTAATAAAATCGATTAATTTATATCAATATTATATCGATTGATTTCATACAAATCTCGTATTGTTCTCGTATACATATAAATTTCGAATCGATATCTATATATACTATGAATCTTCCTCGATATAATAAAATGCTAAAATTATCAATACTTGTATTTCAAGGCTTCCTTTCAAATATCAAGAATGGATCACCATGAAAGTAATTACTTCGATAAATAAAAATAATCAGTCAGTTTTATTCTCGTATAAAAGTTTCCGTACAATAAATTTAACGTTGACTATTTATCACTGTGATTCGCCTTAACAAAGATCTTATACAAAGTTTAAACTTGCATTGTGCCAAGCGTGCTTCGAAAGGAAGTCGCCAAGTTACAATGCTGCCTGGTTCGTGCCGCGTTTTTCTACATAGGTTTTTAATTAATATATCGTCTAATTACCGACAATATTTTTCGCAAATAACTATCAACAATCCTTGGATGATTACAGGTAAATCTAACGTTCCTCAACGCCCCTGCTGAGCGCATGACAAAGTATAGTTTTTCTGTAACGGACAAATGAAATTTTCTCAAGAACTGTGTAATTTAGGATAATCGTTATTGTTTTCCTGTAAGGTTTAAATGAAAACCTTCTACCCCCAGTTTTTTCATAATTTTAGTTTCAGTGTATTCGGAAAAAGGAGGGGAGTGGGACATATTTTTACAGTACATTTTTAGCAATATCTCTGAAAGTATAATACGTAAAATTAACACAAATATATTTCTGAGTTGGGTGTTAAGAGATCTTTCGAAAGATAACCCCACGCGATACATAAAAGAATTTTCAATAACTTAATTTTTCCTAAACATATTTGTGACTACCTTAAATTTGTCTTAAAAAATTCTGTGAATGGCTAATACTCTATAAATATTTGTGTCAATAGCCTTTATAACTCTGACAAGTTTGAGCTTTCCACGTTCCATAGTTTTCGAAAAACACGGCTGGGACAGACGGAAAGACTAGTGATGGGAGTATTCGAATACAAAATGTCGGTGTTCTCGATTCAGCCAAGTTCTCAAGTGGTCTCGATTTCAGACAGAAGTATTCGAATACAAGTCACCTGGCATCTGTATCGGCGACGAAAACTGCAGTTTTCGACTGTATTCAGCATTCAGTTCTCATAGCTCGAGTTTTCTATGGTTTCATAGGGTGCACCAGCGAATGCTAGTATTCAAATACGAGGCTACTTGGCGCTGTTTGAGACTTTTCTCCGGAATTTTGCGGTTAGCAGGATGATCAGCGCTCTTTTAGTTTTGAAATTTTGTTTTATTTTTTCAAGCGTACAATCAATTCAACTAATATACATATATATTTTTAGTTAAATCGATCAGGTGGATTTTAATTTAAGAAAACGATTATAATGAATAACATTCTGTGAATTTGTATTTAAGAAACGTAAATATAATTTTTTTTAATTAAATTTTTAAAAATTTTACGATTAAAATAATTACTCATAGTGGAAAATAAAATTGTACGTTCGTAAAAAAGAAAAAAAAATTCTTGATTTCGCTAATTCAAGACAAATTGCTTACTTTTACGGGCGTATGCAGGGGAGGGCCGGTTCTTCGCCTTCTAAATCTTAGAAAATAATAAGATATAATTTGCAATACTAAGAGACATGGACGTCGTCAGAAGTGTATCTTGGGACGGGCAAGATTTTGGAACACGTGTGGCAATGGCCCATAGTCTAGTCTGCTTTAAAAATTGTAGAATATAAACAGGAAATGATCTCAGATTTTTTTTGTCAGAGTTATCATGCCAGACAATTTTTAAACATATCAACATAAAAAGCAATACAAGAATTTATCAATTAAGAAATACTAAATATAAATAAGTTCTTTTTTTACCAACATGTTTTTAAAAAGGAAATTGAAGCAGTTCTTTTTTCCGTCAAAGGGCTTTGCCACCCTGAATCCTTTCTTTAAGATAAGTTTGAAATACATGAACATTAACAGGAAAACAAAATTAAAAAATCCCTGACGGCTCGGCCTACAGGTACAGGTTGATTTCAAAGACGCAGACCGTGGGGCGCCTGTTTGTTGGGAATTGCGGAACAAATGACCTTTTTGTCATGATGCAGCATTTGGAAACGTACACTTCGAAACCTAACTTGTTTGCTGGCGGAGCCGGCAATGATTTTTTTTTTTTGTGCTATAAGGGTTGGTCCTATAAAAAATTTGTCAATATAAAAGTTTTAGATAATATTAAGAGGATTTATAATAAATTTAAGCGGATTTAATATCTTCAGAATTGACAAAGTTATGAATTTTTTTCTTCTGTTTTTTTCTCCTCCCCTCCCCTTGGGGCCATTTTTAATGATATCAAAAATCTGTCATACATAAATTTTCGGCCCTTTTCCTAGAAGTAATAACTTTAAACGGATTCGATACGTATCATAATTAAGAAATTATGGGTTTTTTTCTGTTTTCACAAAAAGCCCCCTCATTCCCCTACCCCCTGGTTCGATTTTGCCCATTAACGATCTTGACCGAGATTTTATGCATTAGTTTGGAAGAGATTTGTGCAGAATTATGGGAGTTATCGTTTCCATAAAAAAGTGACATAGATAGATAGATAGATAAAGTTTTAAACTGGGTGTGGTTTTGCGTTCTGGGAGTCATGATCGGTGTAGATCTGCAAAATTTTTTCAAAAATTCCAACTTAGGGGAGAATGTAATAGGTAGTATTTCTTACGAAATCTACCTAAAATTATCTTACCCTAGGAGGGGGTGGTGTAGGGTCCAATGGAATAGAGTCATCCAGACAAAAAATTCTTGTCTTTTTTTTTTCTCGAATGACAATCGTAATATTTATCTCAAAAACATTAAAAAGAAAAGAAATTGTTCTGCAGCTGTAAATTATAAAATGTTATCATAAACAAAAGAGAACCGTTTGTACGAAAAATAAACATTTCATTTGCTGAAAGAGGCGCTACTCATACTTTTCTAATAGAATGATGTGAATCTGACACGTGATCATAAAAAAAGACAAACGATTTTACGTAGAATAAACATTCGAAGAGTGAAACAGACGAAATGTCGTCCCTCATTTATTAGTTTGAAGGTAGTCTGGAGTTGTTCTTAGTGCTACTACATTTGAATACAAAGAATCGATTCTGATTTCGATTCTGAAAAGTTTTCGAAAACTAAGGTATCGATTCTTAAAAGATCTCGAATTGGTCCATCACTAGGACAGACACACGAGTGATCTTATAATGGTTCCGTTTCTACTTTTTAAGTAAGGAACCCTAAATAATAATAATAAATCGTGGTTATATTAAAAGAAAAAGAAAAAAAAAGGATGAGAAAACTAAAGGAAAAGATAGAAAAGAAAGAAATAATAAAAGAAAGAAATAATAAAAGAAAGAAATAATAAAAGAAAGAAAAAAAATAACAAAAGAAAGAAAGAAAAAATATTTAAAATCAGTCCGAATAATTATTTCTACATGGTTACATTAATGGTGCATAAAAATTCCCAAAGTTAAATCTGAATTTAAAATAGAATCGAACTCCATCGCTAATTCTTTTTCTACTCTTTTTCCTGGGATATCAGAAACATATCCTATGATTAAAGTGATTCTTCTATTTGACAAGAATACTGAAATACGATATAATACAAGTCTGATATGAAATTTTATTTCATTTCATTTTTCGTATCATAGCTATTATATTCTAAAACTTAGAATGAAAGAAAAATAACGCCAAAAGTGTAACTAAACCCTGTATATTTCTAAAAATAAAGATAAAAAAAACTTCTGTGTCTTTTTGTGTAAAAAACCAGAATACATTTTTCTTAGCTAATGATTATTTTAATAGAGTCTATTTATTTATATCAAAGTTTATATGATATGAATTGATCTCATAGAAATTACGTTTTGACATCGATATCACTAATATCAATCTTCTTTGATATAAGAAGATGCTAAATCTATTATTAATTCTATTTCAAGTCTTCTTTTGGGAGTATCAAGAACATATGATGAATGCAATTATTTCAATAAGTTAATAAAGAAACAAAGAAAATAAAGAAAGAAAAGTACAAAAGTCAGTCCGAATCATTACTTCAACAAAATCGCATTACATACGCATATAAATCTTCAAAACTGTAAAGTTAAAATGGAATTGAATCGCTAATTGCCGAAATGTTAGTTGAGACTTACTGTGCAGACCCGAAAAGTTTTTGGTGTCTGCCTGTCTGTATGTCACGCAATAACTGCTTCAAAATACACCCGATTAGCTTGTAATTACGTAGGTAGGTATGTTGGTGATGAACCCGATATTAACTGTATAGTTTTTGGTTAAATTTAGTTCATTCGTTCAAAAAATATGGAACATTTCCTTTTACGTTAAAATGTTTTTCTATAAGGAATGCAGACGATTTTCATATTTTGTCATTCACTGAAATGTAAATGACATATTTGAATAGTATATTTAAATATTACATTATAGAAACCAAATTTTGTTATGCAATGTCTTAAATTATTCTAATCGGTTTGAAATTTTTTCATAATTTCCTCGACCATTCACAATTCTCTGTCTAATTTCTTAGGAATTTCGAACATATGTTCAAAAAAATATAAAATATTTTTCTTTATCATTTTAACTATTTTGAAATAATACGTATGCCATTTTACTGGTTTTTTTTTTACTGTTTTCATTTAATGGTTGCCTCGCAACTGAATTTCATAGCATATCAGAAAGAGAAAATTAAAAAAAATCCGGCTAATTTGACATTCTTAAAAATTAGATTTTCTGAATCTTTCGAAATCTTATATGCTTAAAAATATGCAAATAATCTAAGATTATCAATTGCGGATTTCAGGATATGAACTGTTGTGTGAAGTAAGATGAAAATGAAAATGTCTTGCAAAATTGACGATATTGAGGACCCTGATCGGAAAATTTATTAATTATATTTCTGTTCATATCAAAAACACATCATGATTAAAGTGATTCTTCCACTTTAGAAGAATACAGAAACACAATAATGGAAATCTGATATTACACTTTATCTCATTTCGTTATTCATTCAAAGTTATTCCATTCTAAAATCGAGAATAAAAGAAAAGTAACTTAAATAGTGTAACAAAACCCTGTACATATATATATTTAAAACAAAAGCGTGTAAGCGCTTTTACCTTAAAAAATACTAAGCATATTTTCTGAACTAATGATTATTAAAATAAAATCGATATCTAAATCGATTGATCTCATATAGATCTCGTATTCATTTTGTAATGACCTCTTACTGATATCGTTTATCAATAACATGAGTATTTCTCAATATAATAAAATGCTAAAGCTATCATTAATTCTATTAGAATTAAGAACATATCATGGACATAACCATAAACATATCACGAAACTAATTATTTTAATGAGTAAAAAGAAGAAAGAAGAGAAGAAAATGAAAAAGAAATGAAAAGGGAGAAAAAAGAAAAAGAAAGAGTGAAATTCATTCAAAATCATTACTTTAATAAAATTGCTTTGAATGTGCATATAAATAAGTCTTCAAAACGCTAAAGTTAAAATAGAATCAAGCTTAATTTCTAGTTCTATTTCTAGTCTTTTTTTTGGGATATCAGAAACATATCATGATTAAAATGATTCTTCCACTTGACAAGAATATTGAAACATGATAATACATGTCTGATATCACATTTTATCTCATTTCGTTATTCATACCAAAGTTATTCTATTCTAGAGTCGAGAATAAAAGAAAAATAACGCAAATAGTGTAACAAAACCCTGTATATTTCTAAAAATCAAGACAAAGGCATCTACGTCCTTTATCTTAAGAAAATAGACTCCATGTCTTCTGAATTAGCGATTGAACCTCGATAGGATAAAATTTCGTCTAATTTGTTTCTCTTCGCCAAGTATCATTTCACGAAGCGTGACGCCATTGCTTTGTATTTGCATAATGTTCCACCGTCCTTCGTTGCCAAAAAACGATACTAAAATGATGGATGAGAAATCAAGCAAGAGAATAATTCTCCATGCAACATGAAATTTCACTTAAGATGCTGGAAAAAAATTGTAGAATAAAAAGAAATATGTTTTATACTGTCGGCGTCAGCTGAGTCACTTCAAGCCTTATCAGTTGCAATGGAACACGGTTTAGCCATTTTCTTTTTGACACAGGTCGTGGGAAATATCGTCTGATGTCCGCATAAATATAAGGTGATGAAACCGGATAACACACAATAGCAATAAAAGAAATATTAAATTTCATATCAGACAGGAGGTCCAAATATTTTGACATTTCTTCTTTTTCATTTGTCTGCTTTACTCTTTCTCCTCGAGTAGAGTTCTTAGTAATTGGTATAGTAAAACAATTAAAACTCTACTTAGGTGAATGACAAAAATATTAATATGAATAATGTTATTCAATATTTCCTCATTAAAAAAACTGCGTTTTTCTTCTTAGAGGTAGAATTGCCCGAATGCTGTGCTTTTTTTTTTTTATTAATTAGCAAACATTTAAAATATTTATCATATAATGAAAAAAATTAATTGAGGAGTTAGTGATTGCTTAAATGCAGGGTTAAACTTCTGCATATATGATGTTTGTTACATCAATGTTTAATTTCTTTAGAAAAATGGATTAAATATTGATAAAAGTATTAATGGAAAAATTGATTGTAACAGTCGATACACAGACTAAAAAAATTATCCCCACACACCAAAAATTTAAATATTATGTGAATATATATTTTTTTTAATTAGAAAAAATTCAGTCATTTTATTCTATTTGAATTTAAAAAAATTGTCATAGTTGAAATAAGGTTAAACTACTTTCTTTTTAGATGTCGTCGTAAAAAATATCGTCTGATGCCCCCTTATAAACATAATGCGATGAAATCAGATAACATACAATGACAATAAAATAAATATTTAATAATTAATATCTATAAGGAGGTATAAATATTTTAATATATCTTATTTTTTATTTGTATGCTTTTACTCTTTATTCTCCAGTATATTTCTTTACTCACTAATTGGTATGGCAAAACAAGTAGAAGTCTGCCTTGGTGCATGATAAAAATATTAATGTTACACGATGCGACCTCATTAGAAATTTATATTTTCCTTTTAAAAATGAAAAGATGATTAGTTTAATATTGTGACAAAATTCTATATATTAGCATTAAATTTAATTTTTTGACCATGTAACAATTTTTTTTAATTAAGGATTAATGACTATTTAAAATCAATATTAAGTTTCTGCTAAATAATATTGATTATCTTAATTCATAGAAAGACTATAATAATTTAATCATTTAAAGAAAGTTCAATAAAAACTAATAAACACATTAATTAAAATTTATTATAATAGTTTGGAAAATTTTATAAAATATCCCACGTTCCATGATGTTACCTCATTAGAAATCTACACTTTCCTTGAAAAAATGGAGGGAGTATTAATCGAATATTGTGCAAATCCTCTATAGATTAACATTACGTTTACTTTTTTCGCCATGTAACGCAGTTTTTTTCATTACGGATCTAGATTAGTTTGAATTTTATTTCTCTTTAGTTTAGAACTTCAATTATAGGTTTTATTAGACTTCTATAAGCAGAATATTGAAATTATTTGTGATTGCAAGTTGTGCCAAGATTGGACAAAACAGTACAACAAAATTTTACAAAATAATTTACAATTTCTGTAAATATTAATTTATTAGTTTTGAAATAAGTTATTTTAGATAAGTACACGTTATGCCAAGATTAATTTTAGTTACATACTCATGTTAATATTTTTTAAAAATTGCACAACTGAATAATTAATTCAGTAATAGAGGAAATCTAAATCATAAGAAGCTATAAACCTTTTAGGTTTAATGAAATAAACCATTTTATTTTTTCAAAACACTTTTTGCTTTATTCATTGCCAAATTAATTTCTTTTTGTGTCAAATGATTTAATTGCAGCAATTATTTTGGCTCCTTTCAAAGAAAAATGAGTTTATTATTAAAAGCAATTAATATTTTAAAAAAAAAAAATTGATGAGCACTGCATGTCTACTTTTTTTTAAATCAAAATATTTTGTTATATTGTGTTATACAAAGATTAGTTTTAATTGCACAGTCACGTTCAATTTCTGAACAATAAAATTCTCAACTTAGAAGTTAATTTATTAATCGTGAAAAATGATTACATAAAAAGCTATGTATTTATTAGATTTAATTGAGTGAGTCCTTTCATAACTCTAAAAGACAAAAGAATTAATTTTATTCATTTCTATTTTTCCAAAAGCTTTAAATACAATAATTATTTCTCCTCTTTTAATAAAAAAAATGAGCCTATTATTAAAAACAACTTATAAT
The DNA here is from genome assembly GCA_963931845.1 of Maratus michaelseni. NCBI lineage: Eukaryota > Metazoa > Arthropoda > Arachnida > Araneae > Salticidae > Maratus > Maratus michaelseni. The sequence continues at coordinate 99,843,683 of OZ007597.1, read as the reverse complement.
TTCTGCAAACAAGAATTGATTAGCCTCCTACTGGCTGAACCATTTACATGTGTCGCGACACACTGTCGCGTCCCTCTATTGTCCGGCGTCTCAATGTCCAACCCCTCACCCCTATACTCCATTTCTCATTAATACTGTCTTAGGAAACTAACATCTTCATTCGTAAATACATTCTTAACGTCCTAATCTTCATAAAAACAGTTGTTCTCAGCTTCCGATTACAAATAAGATGACGACCTTGAATGACAGAAATTCACATACAAAAAAAAAAAGGATCGTTTTGTTGAAATGATATACTCGAATTGTGGAGTCGAGCTTTTTTTCCCCCTTCCTTTTTTTTCTCGTCTTGATGGACTTAATGACTGAGTTTCTCCCTGAATTCGCTCTCATTATACACTTTTACCCAAATTCAATAGCAGACGGCCTTCTGGCTTTGTTGATGGCCTCTCTCAACCTTTAACAAACCTTGTTAAAGGTTGGATAATGAGGGGGTTTCGATTTTTCACGAATATCTTAAGAGATGTTCGCCATAAAAGCGAGTGATTCACGCCAGTAAATGATGAGGATAATCATACCTAAGTCGTCTGTTGTCGTGTTTGCTGCAGTTATCAATTATTTCGAATGTCGCGTCTTTTGAAGTAACAGTCATAACAACGCAATTTCATATGTACTTTTGTATTGCCAGAGTGTGATGTTGACTTAGATATGATTGGCAAGTTAAGGTGTTAATCAAAAGGAAGCTCAATGCATCAAGTAATAAGGTATAATAAATGCTCCTTGAAGACAAATCATTTAAAAATAATTACGGTAATTATATAACACGCATGTTATTTTGGGAACAACAGTCTATAAACAATAATATGCTTGAACTATGTAATGTGACCTGGCAAAACATCTATGAGATAAAAATAAAATAGAACTATGATGCATTTCGTTCGGAACATCAGTCGAAAGAACGCGATGACAAATTATATTTTTTAACTTAGGAAGTGTGATGTTTTTTTTGGAAATGATTGACAGGTTAAAGTCTACTTAAAAAAAAAAAAAAAATCAGAATAGAAGCGGTAAATACCGTTTGTACATATGTCATTTAAAAATAATTGTAGGCTTTCAATTATATGCATGTTATTCAGAGAACGATCGTCAATAAACAATAATATGACCGAATTGTGTAAACCTAGTGAAAACAACTATGTAGGTTACGGCAACCATTTCCTTTTGAGTATAAATCGAAAGAACATTGTAAAAAATGAACCTTTTTTGTTGACGAAGTGTGATTTTTGCTTGAAAATGATTAACAAGATAAATTTTTATTAAAAAATAGCTCAGTATTTCAAGCGGTAAGGTCTAATAATCTTTGTCTGAACACATATCGTCAAAAATGATTGTAAGTTTCAAATAATATGCATGTTATTCAGGGAACAATTGTCAATAAACAGTAATATGTTTGAATTGTGTAACATGAACTAGTGGAAAAAGAAAATCATGTATAGTCGTCCGCGCATGATAATTCTGCCAATGACCTTAAAAGAGTTCTCGATGCTACGGAAAAGAATAGGTGCTAAGAAAATGGTGTAAAAAATGCATCATTCAATGAAGAAATAGATTCTGCTAGTTATCAGTAGTGAACTTAATTAAAAAATAAATCGATCCAGACCTGTGCGATTCATAGGCTAAGTTATCGTGCGCGGGCTGTAGGTTACGATAAATATTTCGGAAAGTATTTTTATGATATTCCTTTCAATAACATTGTCAAATTTTGCTGTAATCTGATTTTTTTTCTGAAAATTCCGCAGACAGACCGTTATCAGAACGTTGTTCAGATAATGGGAGATTTTTAAAATTTCACGAATATCTTAGGAATAAAAGCAGATGATCCATTCCTAAATGATGATAATCATGCCTGATCGTCGTTTGTCACCTTATCAATAATTTCAAATGCTGCCATTTTGGAGCATCAAACAAATCAACAAAATTAAAAAAAAAACATTTTTTTTAATTAATGAGATTTGATGTTTGCTTGGAAATGATTGTCAATTTAAGGTTTCAATCAAAGGAAAAACTCAGTACTTGAAACGTTAAGGTGTAATAAACGTCGTTCGTCTAAACACGTGTCGTTTACAAATAATTGTAGCCTTCAAATATTAAGCATGTGATTGAGAGAAAAATCACGAATAAGTAATAGTTTTCGACCATATTTTGTGTGGAAAATTATCAAGGGGAATACTAAGGAGAAATCCAAATAAGGACTTCTCGCGGAGAGAAATAAGAAATCTGATTACTGGTGAGCCCAACTTGCATCGGTAATTTTTAATAGAAGTTTTCATCCTTTTTGAACACCTTATTCTTGCTGGGACAAGGAAAACCATCCGCCACACCAACCATAAGGTTTATGGGGAGAAAGTCCCGGGGGGAAATCCCCACTATCATCCAGTGAACGTGCTGAGGGAAAGGGCCCGAAACAACGGGCATTAATTAAACAAAGAATAACAATATAACCCACACCGGGCCAATAAAGCAAAACTGCACATGGCGACATCGCCTGCTGAAGTTAAGTACTAAAACCAACAAGAAACTAGTCGTTGGGGGCCACCGTAATTCTTACCCATCATGGATATGCATAATATAAAATATGAAAATAAAACATGTGTAAACTATTTATAAAATGCATTGCAATTCGAATAAAATCGTGGCTTTACACGTCATAAACTTTAAATGCTCTATAACTCCAAAATTGATAACCATATTAACTATCGGTTTACTGCATCGGATTAAGCGTCTCATTTCCAATTAAAATATATCTTTGATTGAAATTTGAATGAAATACAGGGTCATGAAATATCGAAGAGTGTGGAAAATAGGATTACAAATATCTCGGCAACTAATTATCCGATCGACTTCATTCTTTATGCAAAATTTATGTCTTTTTATTGTCTTTTATATTCACTACTTAAAAGAAACAATTTCGAAATTTTTTACATACCTTTTATCAGAACGAATATTTCGAGAGTCCGAAAAAAATAGTTCCGGATAATCGAGATTACTGAAATTCAATAAGCTTCTTCCCATTATTACATACTAAGTACATAGCGAATTTCAAGTCTCTATCTCAATTTGTTCGGAAGGTAGAGCGTTTACAAACACACACACAGACAGACGGGCGGCAATTTTTTTTCTTCTAAAAATATGTTTTTTCGGAATCTCCAGTGCCTGAAACGCGTAAATCCATTAAAAAAAAAATTCGATTTTCAAAACGATTGCAAGATTTACCCTATACTACGTATGATGGGTAAGTAATAAACTAAATTAGATTAACTATAACTAAACTAAGTAAAAAATACAAATGCGGAAAATACAACGGGATAGAGAAATATAAACTTAACTAAGAGCTATGTAATAAAAACTAATTGGCTAATTACATTATAAAAATAATAATATATGAAAACGACAAACAAAGCAGCCTCTATATAAGCAAACTACATGACGTTCTAAAATTCCAGGAGTACTGTAGATTATAAAGTCTAGAATTTATATGGTTTGTTAAGTCCGAAAATGTCGGTAGTTCAATAATATATACACTGTAAAAAATGATCAATGTTTCTTATTTTATGAAAATATACTATAACCACGAACGAAAATATAATATAATCTTCTGAGTTATCCGACATTCTGAATAGCGTGTTCCATTGTCTTTTGAATCCCCAGAAACCAATACATTTCCAAAATTTAAAGAATTATTAAATAAAAACAAAATTTCTCTAGCTGCCCGTATTTTTCAGAAACGTTTCCGAATAGTTTTTATAGTGTATTAAACAGTTTCCTCAGCCTGGAATACCTATTTATCGAATGTCATCCATTCTCAAGTAAACGTTTTCAGCTGCAAAAGTTAATTTATACATGAAAGAATAAAGAAATAATCTTAATTTTAATGTTAATGTTAACGCTGTTAATTTTGCATGTTTGTCTGTTAAACATATTTGTTGAACATGAAAATGTTTACTTGAGAATGGATAGCATCGGAAAAAACTATATTCCGGGCTTAGAAAACTGCTTAATACACTTTAAAAGATACTCGTATACGTTTCGGAAAATTACGGGCAGCTAGAAAATTTTTGTTTTTCTAAATGATTCTTTAAATCTCGAAATGCCATTGATGTCTGACGTTTCTAAAGATAAAGAAACACTGTTCAGAGTCATGGTTAGCAAGGATGAGTTTATATTATAAATTTATTCGTCATTATATTATATTTTCGTAGATTCAGAAACATCCGTCATTTTTTACAGTGTAGAGTCTGGAAGAATCTTGTGCTCCAAGTTGCCAAATGACGTCTCTTTTTATGAAAGTTCTAAAAGTCAATAGTCAAAAGTCTAGAAAGTTCAAATGGTATAACACAAACTGTCTCTAAGCACATTACACCAATAATTTCAGGAATAAGCATATTTTGTTCAAAGAAAACAACGAGGAAATACGAAGTACTTCTGTATATAAAGTTCAATACACGTGAGATATAAGTCTTTAAAAGTCAAGTATTTCAATCACAGTGAAGAGATTTAAAGGTTAGTTTATACTCGTTATGCCTGTAATTGGATATTGAAAACCCTTGTATTTCGATGAGAAAATTGTTAATGTTTAGATTTATGCAAATCAAAATAAATTAATGGCGGCAGCACGGTATAGGAAATATGTTATTTTGTGGTAACCAGTCATCTAACAAATAAACAACAAGCTGTTGATTCAGGGCAACTACAAATACATGTATTAGTAGGTACAGTCGTGGAATAAAAAACGGAACACCCCCCACTAACTCTGCAACAAATTATAGTAGAAGGACGTGACTGGTACCAAACGATTGGAAATAAAGTCTACTTTTAAGTGATGTATCTAAAATTTGCTTAACGGGCCATCTACATATTAAAACCAGCCTAAACTTTAATTTTTTCAATGGCAACACCCACTTTTGACATGATATTTTAAATCTTCGGTTCAAACTATGCCTAGATACAAAATTTTAAGTCATTTGGATGATAAGTTTTTGAGTTATAAACATTCAAATTTTAGAGCTTCTAATGTTAAATTATATTTTCATATTTTTATTAATATCTCCTGAAATTATAATCCTAATGTGCTAACGTTTTGTTTGGTTATAAAACTCAAAAACCCAAACATAACTACGTCAAATTTGTAATTATTAAAATTTTATAATATGAATTATGAATTATGAAATTAATATTCGAAAAAATTATGAATTGCAACCTACAATTTTTTTGATGGATTTATATTTATTATGTCCTGCTTTATGTGTATTCAAAATTTTAAATTTTTCTTTCAAGTAGTTTTCAAATTATGCTTAAAAAACGGCAAGATGCTGCTTTAAGGGGCCGTCTATGATGTGCATTAAAGCATAGTTTGAACAGGGATGGAACGCCCCGACTCGAAATCCCGATTGACACCACTAAATTTTAATAGTATTTGTTACCTTATTCAAGGACAAAATTTCTGAAATTCTTTACGTTGGAGAATTAAAATTTAGTGGTAAGAATCGATATTCGGGTCGGAGAGCTCTCATTCCTCTTTGAGAAAATATTATACTCATAGGCTGGGATTATAGTGACTTGATAAACTTAGAGATTAAGTCTGTCTTACACTATAAACAATGCGTAAACCGTATTTCAATGCTTCGTGATCTTACGTTAAACAACTCGGACAACGACCTGCGATTGTAGTAAGATATAAGATAGCGAGGCACCAGAACCCCAGCCTTTATTAGTATATATATATATATATATATATATTTCTTTTACTTTTTCAATGTCTGCTTTAAAATTTTTCATTAAAATTACGTAAAACGTATTTGCATGAGATATATGTTTTCATTTATGGAAAATAGTTTCGCTTTTATTTTTAAATTAATAAAGCTCATTTTTGAAAAATATGATCAGTTCTACCTTAGAAAAAACTTAATCATTTTTGTTACCTTTAAATGGATTTATAGCTTCTTTTCCAGTCTAATAAAGCTATATTGTTTTTCTGCAGTATATATGTTTGAAGTGAAGTTTATTATAAATGCATATGTGTAGAGTATTTGCTGAAACAAAATGGCCCCACAATTAACTGAAGCAACGAAAGGCCAAATGATTGGCATGTGGCAAGCTGGAAGAAGTTTTCGTTATATAGCTGGGCATTTTCAAGTGTCTCTTCAAACTGTTTCAACATGGATTAATAGGTAAGGTTTATATTGGTAGTTTATTGTGAAGAAAAAATTACAATATTTCTTCTATAACTTTCGTATTTAAATCTATTCGATTAAACAGGCTAATTGAAAAAAAATAACAAGTTATTTTTATGGTTTTCTGATAGGCAAGATTATTTCCCAATCGCTAGCAGTGTGAAAAAAAATCTAATAATAATAATAATAATAATAAAAAATAATAAATGTCATATGGCAAGTCTTGCCAGGAGGCATTAATGAGTTAATTGTAAAATTTCAAATGAACAACCAGAATAGGTTTAATCATAGAATTATTACCCTTATTCCGAAGGAGAATAACGGATATAAAGTTATTCAGATGTCTTTATAACATATATTTAGTTTTAGGTCTTCAAATAAATCGGAATGTAAATTCTGCGAACATATCTCAAAACAAGACACCCCCCCCCTCTCGCTACTAAAAAAAAAGCAATGTCTGGATTTATTTTCAGACTAAAAAACAATTTATCTGCGTTTTTTTTTTTTTTTTTTTTTTTTTTTTTGTTATTTTTACTTTGTTTCATTACGCTGCTTTATACTATTTTTTTTTAATTCTAAATTTTGTATCTGTCAATATTATTCACGTTTCTGCCAATAAACTAAAGAAAAGGCGAGTTAAATAGATGCAAAATCTGAGAAAAAGCATTATAAAAGCACCTGTAAAATTCCAATAACATTTACATATTCTAAGACTATTTTAATTACAAATAATCTTATGGTTTTTTAATCCCTTCGTGACGAGAGTCTATTATAGAATTTTTAATAATTTACCACCGGTTTTTCAAAACAGAAATTTTCGTCTAATTGAATTGTGGAAATGCTAAGATATAATAAGGCAAAGCTTGCAATAAAAAATAACTGGTGGGAAAAATCGAGGATTCTGAGCATCTTATGCGTCACGCATACGTGTCGCTCGTCCCCAAGGTGTTAAAATCGGATAATTCAACACTTGTAAACATTATCTTACAGCATATAACAATAACCGAAACTTATTAAGTGAGTAAAATGGTCATATCGGTAAAACATAATACATTAAAAGGTGACATTCTGCAGCATTTCAACAATCGAGTACCGAACTTCAATTTGGATACAGCCCCTTAAATATGCTCATTATAAAATAATTAATTTCTCAGAAACTAATCGTAGGAAATTAATGAAATTTGGTATCTAGGCATAGTTTGAACTGCAGATTTCAAATATGTTGTCAAATTTGGGTCTTGCTATTGAAAAAAACAAAGTTTGGGTGTGTTTTTATATGTATATGGCCTCCTAAGCAAATTTTATATACATCACTTAAAAGTAGACTTTATTTCCAATCGTTTGGTACCAGTCACTTCCTTCTACTATAATTTGTTGCAGAGTTAGTGGGGGGTGTTCCGGTTTTTTTTCCACGACTGTACATTCATTATTTACCGCTCCTATTTTTTAACTTTTTATCATCGAACCCTGAAGAGTAAAAAAAATAATAAAACCTCATTTGCCCCTATCATTTTTTGGTTTGAAAAGTCCTTAATGAACTTTGTCCGTCTAAACTTTAAAATATTGGTGATTTTTTTTTTTTTTTTAAACTTGTACAAAATATTTAGTTTTCACCCATATAATAAAAGTTGAGACACCTAAGAACATCAGTTTCATTTTTTCTCAAAGGATACAAAGGGCATTTTTATTTTCATACAAAGGGTATTTTGGTAATGAGAAAAGGGATATATGGAGGGTGAAAAAAGTTAGTACCCAATTATCCCCCTGTGAAGAAACGGGAACTTTTTTTTTTGTTGTTGTTTTTTTCTGTTTAAAATGGCTAACTCGTGTTTTTTTTTTTTTTTTGGAAAGGGGGGGGGGGTATGAGACTTATGTTTAATATGAATATTTTGAAATTTGAAGTTGGAAACACATATGGGAGTATCACATGTAGAAAAATTAGCCTATTCAAGAATATTTTAAACCCTGTTCTAGAAAGATTTCAGATCTTGTAACTTTCTTCTAACCAAGTAAAAAAAATACATATATTATTAATTTTTCTTTTTTAGTGTCTTTATTTAGCTATTTGTAACATAATATATGTAAGCGTCGGTCATAAGGTGCTTTTGTCCTTCAAATTTTATCAAAAAGTGTAAAGTTTTTTTAATGCAAAATTCAATTTCCTATTACTCGGCTGTTAAATAAAATTATATCAGTAACAACAGATTTAATACATTACTTTTGGAACCATTTCTAATAGCCATTTGCTTAACCCTTTAGCGGGCGGTGGTCACAAAAAAGGACACCTAATATTAATTCCAAAACTGACAAACGGTACCAAGAATATTTAATTAAAATTTTCATTTTATAAAGTAAGAATAAATCAGCAAGTTATTCTTTTCTAAGGAAATCGTTTGTAAAATCTGGTGTCAGTCCATTATTTCATTATTTTACAAACAGATTTATTCCGCGCCGCATAGGGTTAACAAACTAGCAGATACTGCCATAAAATGAGAGTTGTAATAGAAATTATCCCCTAGAGGGTAATTGGGTACAAAATCATATTTTATATTTTAACACACTTTTTTAATAAAGCCAAGTTTTAAAAATATGATGAAAAAATTGCATTTTAATATCTTATAGTAAGTAGACAAAAATGTTTTATAATTTAAAAAAAGGGAAGTCTACAAAAGTCATTTTCTAAAACATAGTCCCTATATATCTCCTGACTTGCCCTATCTTTTATGTTATATACGCTACCACAAATTAAATAAATCTTTTACTGATTGTTTACAAATATGATAAAAGGCAATAAATCGTTGATTTCATACATACAGTGCCATCTAAAAAAAATCAATATTATGAATTACAAACAAAAATAATTAAAACATTTTTATATTGGGAAAGAAAACATAATTATTAAAAATCAGAAATATATATTTTTTTAAATCAAGTTTTTCACGTATTGAAGAAAATCAATGGCAAATAAAATTTAGAAGAAAAATCATCACCCGTAAATCTAACAGAAAGAGAGAAAAATATTATCAAAGAAAAAAAGAAAAAAAAATGTTCTAACAAAAAGAGTGAAAAATGTTATCAAATAAAAGAGAAAACATTATTGTTGTAGAAAAAATACTCCTAAAATGTACTGTATCATGCGGATAGGATAGCAAAGTTTTATTAAACATTTCTTTCCTCCTTGGTTTATTATAAAGAAAGACAAAAGAAATCTTCAATTTTATATAAATTTCTCATTGTGCCCTTCTGTTACAAGAACAATAAAAGTCTAGCTCCTTACAAAAATAAGTAAAATATATCTGCAGCCTACTAAAATTATCGAAAAATATCAAAGAGTAAAGTGAGAAACATAATGAAATGGCGAGAGGGAAATCCTCTGTCAAAGCTAAAAGAAAAACAGAAGATTGTCAAAGACAGACTTAATGACGAATCTCTCTGTATCACTTCTCAGTTTTCTTTATATTTTCTTGCATTGGATTTTTTTTGCTATCATTTTATTTAATTCCTCTATGTGTTTTTCTTCATTTATAGATACGATCTGGTAAATGGTTGCGAAGTTGTTTAATTGTTGTTTTATTTTTAATCCGGTTAACGCAATACGATCCTTGAAAGAATGAAATCTTTTTTATGCTAATAGTCATCTGTTTTAATTACAATTTTACAAGATGCATTAAAATAATGTTTATTAAAGTATGCTCAGCTTCAAATAACTAGTAATACTGCTTAGAATGTGTTGAATATACAGAGAGCTCCAAAACAAGACTCTCGAAATTTAAAATTCAATAATTTATTAGTCATAATAAAGATAAATAATTTTTTAATGCAGCGATAATTAAAATATATATTTACATGCCACTAGAATTATCAACAAAAAAAAATCAAAATCTAAGAAATATCAAACATTATAATGACATGGCGAGAAAAACAACTGTCAAAGCTAAAAGAGAAACAAAAAACTGTCAAAGACGGAACGAAAGCCTTAATGACGAATCTCTCTATATCACTTCTTATCCGTTTTCTTTGTATTTTTCTTCATTAGATTTTTTGCTATCATTTTTATTTAATTCCCCAGTCCTTTTTTTATATGTTTTTCTTCCTTTACAGATACAATCTAGTAAATGGTTACGAAGTTGTTTAATTGTTGTTTGTTTTTAATCCGGTTAACGCAATACGATCCTTGAAAGAATGAAATCTTTTTATGCTAATAGTTGTCTGTTTTGATTATAATTTTACGAGATGCATTAAAATAATGTTTATTAAAGTATGCTTAGCTTCAACAAGCAAGTAATACAGCTTAGAATGTGTTTAATATACAGAGTGCTCCAAAACAAGACTCTCGAAGTTTAAAATTCAATAATTTATTAGTCATAATAAAGATAAATAGTTTTTTTAATGCAGCAGATAATTAAAATATAGCTACATGCCCCTAGAATTATAAAAAAAAAATCAGAATCCAAGAAATATCAAAACAGAACATTAATTATTCTTACAGATTCTCATACAGCTAAACATTGAGAAAAATATCTTACTAGATTAATATATACGGGGATTTCTAATAAAAGAAAGAGTGGGCATCTACAAAAAGCAACACAGCACAAAAGCCTACGTCTGTCAAACTGTTCAGACAATCATTATTTTACAGAGAGACAGAACTTGAAAAATTATCAAAGTAAAACATCAATACCTTGTAATATACATTTTTCAGCACACATCGTCAAGTACTCTTAAGATGTTGCGTTGGAAAATCCAACAATGATACATTGTTACACTGATATATAAATATAGCATGTGAAGTTATTTTCACTTTTTTATGATTATGACTATTCGAGCAAAAATAATAATCAAACACCTCTGGCCGATATTAGTACTTTACTTGTTGCATGGAAGCATAGATAAAGTACTAAAATCGTCCTAATGACTTCGTTGTCTGCGAAGTTATTAGGCAAAAATATATCCAATGCAACACAATCAGAGGCAGGACATTATGTCATTTATATTATGGCGCCACATGTCTAAGATAAGTATAATGTCATCAAATAAGGTATATTTTTTAGCGTCGCATCTCATTTTTGAAACTTTGAAAAAACGCGGAAAAATTTCACTTGTTGATTATTGGGTGAATCTTGTACCACCCCCTGCTGCATCACACTCTGTTACTTTAAGGAGCTGCTAAATTTTGTGTCTCTCGATCTCTACATTCTGCCGTAAATTAAGTTTAAAAAAACTTTAAAAGTCATTGCGTTCTAGCGAATAGAGAACTACACCCTGGCGCCGACGAGAAAATAATAATTTCTCTTATACATTAAGCTGCCAAAAATAATCACATTAAAATAAAATGCACTAATAAGCAATTTATTCTGCATATAAAAATTAATAGAAAGATATTATTCATAATTCTCAATAATATAAATCAACTCTGAATCCTCTACCAGCAGAGTTATTAATTTCAGAGAGGGTGTGAAGATAAACGCTTTCTTCCCAGCAACTGCTAGCAACTGGAGGAATGCAATCCCTCATTGTAACAAATAAATACCGTTTAATGGTTTCTTTTTTTACTATTTAAAAAAAAATCTTCATAAAAAATCCATCTAGCTAGATATCTTTATGTTAAAATGTGACTTTATTCATAACTCTTTATGCCACTTTGTTACGGACGACGAAAAAAGTGACGTTTTTTCACAATCAATGCAACTATATGTGACACACTGATTTGATAAAATAATTTTTCGAAACCAACCGAGATAAATTTATGAACGAACACCCTCAGAGAGTAATTCAATACAAATCCGAATTTATTTTTCTTAAGTCATCAGTTTTATACTTTCAAAAAAGGAAATTGTTGTTTTGATATTTTTAAAGTAAATTATATAAGGTCAGGAGAGATGGCGCGTTGGGAGAGATTGCGCACATAGAGGTTCTGGGGGAAGGAGTAGAGTGAGTGCGCAGCGACTCCAGGTAGTTGTACAACAACAGTACTGGAGTGTCTACTTGAAAGTGCACGTTGATTGTTTTGAGTGTCTAAGAAAAAGCATTGCTTTTTTGTTTTGTTTTCCCAAAGTAAGTGCTTGAATTTTCATAGCCATTCATCAGAACTTCTATACAATGTCAGTAGTACAAAATATTTTAAACTTAAACGATTTCTCATAAGCTACTAATCTAGACTAACAATGTGAACATCAACGGTTCGTTTTAGTAGCGGCCATGTTTAAATAAAAGGCCGCCTAATCTCTCCTAACGAAATTGGAGAGTTTGCGCATCTGCTACTTAGGAGAGATGACGCATTGTTCCCATTAGTTTTCATGCTAGGAGAGATTACGCAGCTTATTGGTAAATTTGCATAAAAAAATGAAAAATGAAAATCGACTAATTTTAAGTTAAACGTATTTTCAAGTAACTTAATGTTATTTTATAATCTTATATGGACATGCTTTTTCTGATTCTTTAATTTTTCCCCCTTTAATTAAAATTTTTAATCGGTTTTAAAATTATTTCCTTTTTCTGATTCTTTAATTATTAGGTTGAAATATTCACTCCTAATACAATAATACTTGTTCACAAAAACCTTACAACAATGTCATTTAAGTGTAATTATTATTGTTAACAATTTAATTGTAGTTATTATTAGTAACAATCTCTCCTACCCATATGCGCAATCACACCAACCCTGTAAGGATAGATTGCGCAAAATAACTTTCTTGGATTTATTACAACTGTTCGAATAAATTACAACATAACAACAAAATAGCAATGGAAATGCATAAAAAACAAATGAAGTAAAAATTATTCATGAATAGTTTAGCAAAAAAATTAATATTTAGATTTTTTATTGTTATTCTTTTGAATTGTGCGCAGACTATCCTAGCTTTAGCTTAATTCTGGAACAAACAAAACAAATCGCATGTAAATATTCACATTGGAACCGGGTCAATTTTAAATTAATAGTGCGTAGCTTAATTTCGATGTATATATTTTAATATTTGCCTGCGTTTTTCTCAAAACTGTGTTTATGTTTCTGGCACGCATTGTAAAAATATTTCATTTGAAGACATATTATTTTACGCAGGTATGTACAAAATTATTGCACCTGCAATCTATGCATACTGTTGTGTGATTTAAACGATGTAAATTTTACTTGTTGTGATTATAATGTGCTTTTAAATGTGATATTTATTCTAATTTAAACGTATAATCTTCTGGCCTAAGACACATTTTATATTAGGTAAAAAAAAATAGTGCTGTGTTATATCTAATGTAGGTACTTGAAAACCAGAAATTGCAATTGAAAACTAGTTTTTCTAGTTGTATTTTTCTGTACAGTTGTAATAAAATTTTGTTTTCCCAATACATTTGGAATATCTTTAGTGTCTTTAATAAAGTTTTTATTCATTGATAGTAAAACTAATAATGATATTAAAACTAATTAATATTTAAACTAATATTAACTTTCCCGTGAAAAATTAATTCAGAAGAGTTGGTGGTTTCGATCAAACAAATCTGAAGATAACAGTGGTAACTGAAATAAAAAAATCTTGACAATTTAATATCGTAAAATTGATAATTTATATTTTTTTCTAAATAGAAAATAAATATTTCTGTAATGTAACTTTAATCATGCTATTTTCTCACAGTGATGCCATATTCCATTAATTCAGAAGTACTGGTTTCGATCGAACAAATCTGAAAATAATAGTAACACATGAAATATAGATAAAAAAATCTTGAAATTTTCATATCGTAAAGCTAAATTAAACTCCTCTTATTTTTTTTTTCTAAATAGAAAATAAATATTCCTGTAATGTAGCCTTAATCACTGTGCTCACTGTAGTGCCGTAATTCGCTAATTCAGAAGAATTAGTTTCAATCGAACAAATCTGGAAGAAAAAAAAACAGTGACAATTTAAATATAGGTAGAAATCATGACATTTTCTTATCGTAGAGCTAATGATATCATTACATTTTTTTCCTCTAAATAGAAAATAAATATTGCTACAGTGTAACTTTTATTATAATTAATTGTTCACCGTGGTGCTGTATTTCATTAATTCAGAAGAGTAGGTTTCAATCGAAAAAATCTGAAAATAACAGTGACCATTGAAATATAGGTAAATAATCTTGAAATTTTAATATATAGTAAAACTGATTAGTCATATTATATATATATTTTTTTTTTCGAAATAGAAATTAGAAAATAAATGTTTCTGTAATGTAACTTTAATCATGATGTTTTCTTACCATGGTGGAGTATTTCATAAATTTTTCCGTAGGGATCGTGAATTTTTTACATTTAAGACATTATTCCAATATAGACAGGTTCCGTATTGACAGGTTTCTCTAAATAAAGTTCAGTAAAATTTGTAAAAAAAAGAATAGCTAGCAACCGGAAAAGCATTCCGTCTAGAAGTTAGATTTGTTTTGTATTCTTTTCAGCTCAATCACAAGAAAAAGTTTTATCCCTTCAGTAATGATGATGAAATTTTTACGTTTAAATAGAATTCCGTTATAAACAGATTCCGTGAAACCTAAGTTTTACTGAATAACGCCCATTAAAGCGCGTAAAAATAGAATCGCTAGAGTCGGAAAAAATATATTGTTTTTAGACAAGTTTATGTCTTAGCAGTTAGATTTATTCGATATTCCTTGCTACTCAGCGACCTATCTCGTCAATCCTTGGGAGAATGGGGATGATGCGCAGGTGGCGGTGCCTCCACCGGCCGTAGAACACATGGAACTCACCTGGTCGTGAAATTAAAAGTTTCTCAGAACTTGGGCGATGCTCAGTTTTATTTCTTTCATCAGGACCGTTATAGACAAATTCTGTTTTCACAGGTTTTACTGTATTAAGTTCCGCTCAATGCAGACTAATGAATAGCATGGTGCTAAAAGAAAAATAAAAGAATTTGTGCATCATGAAAAAATTGGGACTTTTGACGCGGGACGGGTCTTGGAAGTCCTGAAAGTCGGATCACGTGGCAGCACTAATCTGACATGTCCATGCTCAGAAATAAACATAAATAAAATATTATTTCTTGTCAAAGAATATTTACATAATATTGGTGAAAAATTAACATGCAGGATAAATATTTCCTTTGAAACACTAAAATAGCTATGGGATACCATAAAATCGTTGGTTAAATTAAAAAGGAAAATAATACAATGGGATCGCCTGGGGATCAGACTTTTCGTTAATAAAAAAAAATATAATAATAATAATAAAGAGTTTCTCGATAAAACAAAAGAATGGAAACATATAAAATAAAACAATATTTTTTATGGATAACTTAAACCATTTTCTTCCAGGAATGTGACGTAATAGCATTTAACCAAATGCAACAGGAAATAAAATTAACTTTTGATGTGACTTAAGTGTGAATGTACCTAACAGTCTCGCAATTTTTTCAAATAAATCAGCCAACTCTAAAGAGATTAACAATCGTAATTTTTTTATACGGATAATTTACCCCATTCATCCCGTCAATGTGACGTAAAAGTCGTAACAAACGCTGCAAAATATATCCTTATAACAGTCACAAAGAGAATTCTTGTAATCCGTCATCAATCAAAACATTTTACAGGAAAAACCAATTTCCTTACGTACAAAATGCTAATTCGTGATCCAGCTGGAAATAATAATACATTTTTTCGAGAAGTCTTTTGACATTATTACGTAAATGTTACACGTAATAGCCTGAGAATAATACGCATGTATAATTAGCTCTTAAAAAATATCCCATCAATAACTGTTATATCGGTCTTTCCTGCAAAATTGACATTGTAACAAATAAATAGCACTTAATATCTTTATTATTTCAGGGATTAAGAAAAACCATATTGTGTAATCCATCTAGTTGGATATTTTCACATAAAACGTGACTTGTTTAAAACTTCTGTCACTCTGTTATTGACAGAGAAAACTTATGTTTGTGCATAACTAAAGAGATTATGAGACACAATCATAATTTATTAAATAAAATATTTCACAAAAGTAACCGAAAAAAGCTTATAAACAAATACACTGTAAAATATTTTCGTAAACTTTCAGTAGATGTACCGTAAATTAACGGTACTTGTACCGTTTTCACTCTTTACGGTATGAGTACCGTACTTCTAAGGTATATTAAGCGTAACGGTAAAAACGGTAAAAAACGTATATGTGCCATTTCGATTATAAACGGTATTTATACCGTAAAATAATTGTTTTTCAGTAAAATATCGCTATTTATACCGTATAATAATTATTTTTCAGTAAGGAAAAAGCTAGTAGCCCCGCTTCGGTGTACGGCAACCCCTGAAGTGGTGCTCTTGCCCTTGTTAAGTAATGCGTGCCGGCCTGAGGAGAGGGGAAAGTGCAGCCGGTACATATACCGTCCAGTTAAATTACGGTATATATACTGGTCACAAAGTTGCCAGTATATGTACCGTAATTTTTGACATTTTTTTTACAGTGTACTTTTATAAATTAATGCAACTCTATTTGGATTTTTAAAAAACCTAAATGGAAAATAAATACTGTCACAATATAAACTTAATCTTGATGTTTTGACCACAATTGTGCATTCTTTCACCTATATACAGAGTGTTCGGAATAAATTTGGTAGTTGTTAGTGAAAAATGAAAACATTAAAAAAAAAAAAAAAAAAAAAAAAAAAGAGTCAAAAGGAAACTGTAATGGAAAAATGGATCGTGACATAAAGATTACAACAATGCAAATGAAGTTTGATCAAAGAAACCACTCTCAACAGATACAATGCTCTCGAAGTTGCTCCAGAGCTGACACACATGCAACTGACACATGAATCTGGCAATGTCTGCCATAATTATTACTATCAGTTCTGTCTTTGTGATGCTGGCAGTACGTTTGGTTTCTTACTCAATGACACTACAAGCGTAATAATTCATAAGATTGTAATCAGGGGAGTTAGGAAGACAAGCGTTGGGATAAATACATCCCCCTCAGAGGAGACTCGTCAAAACATTATCACATTTTATGATGTTTCCGTTTTATGGTCTCCGTTGCACCTCTTCATTGTCCTTCGTATCATTTTTATGGTTAATTCTTTCACGACGAACGTCTTTTACGCGGCTTTTGATTCTCCGGTAATAATTTTTCTAAATTGTAATTTTTTCAACGATGTACTTTGACAGGAAAAAAGTGACTGATATACATGACCTAATGGAAGGCGCATCTATAGAAAAGCACATGGAAAATTTACATAATTTTCTCGAACAAGTCTAACCGACCTTGTACATAGGCTAATAACTGCTCTGTATTTGAGTATACTATATTTTTTAAGCGGTTAAAAATAGTTATACTACCGCTACAAACTACATAAAGATTTAGAAGAGTTGTTTCAAATCCCTCTGAATCTTAATTTAAAAAATAAAAATTTAAGTCAGAAATTTACTTTTAAAACTTTAATTAACTTTTGAGGCATTTGTAAACGTAAGATAAATCTCTATTAAATGTAGCAGTGACGTCATTATTTTTACAAATTCTATTTTTTACTCTTTATTCCAGATAATGAAGTTTCGTATGAGACAAATTAACGATTTGTTTTGATTGGGAAAGGCGACTGTTCGACATATGATTCTGAAGGAGAGTTATCCCCGCATGTGAGGTTTTAGAAAAGGAGAAAAGGAAAATATTAAGTAACTTAAAATTTATTAACCTCTAAACCATCTATTAACTTTTGGACCTGTATTTGAACATTTCAAAAAGGTATATTAAAGTTTAAAGTTGGGCTACTATTTTTTAAATTTTATTTTGTATATTTATTCTGTCAAAGAAAATTTTCTATCCCGTCAATCAATGATATATTTGGACGAGCAAAGGTGACTGCTGTACGTGACCTATGGGAGTACGTACGATATCGAAAAAAGCTCATAATCATCCTCGAACAAGTATAGCCGTTGAATGTTTATATTATATTGGATATAAAAATATTTTTTCTTTTGTTCAACCACGTATCTTTGCTTGATAAAATGTCTCTAAATCTAAATAATAAAAATAAATAAAAACTAAGCCAAATTTTATTAACGTCTAAAACACGTAATAGTGTTTTTTTTTTTTTTTTTACTTACCATCGTGTATTTGAGCATTATATATTTTTTCAAAGCGCAGAATATATATATATAGGTTAAATATTAAATTTATAGTACTTTGTATACACTTTATACTAACCTATCTTCAAAAAGTTGGAGATTTGGTCAGTTTTGTTCATAAAGCTTGTTTTTTTTTTTTTTTTTTTTTTGGTATTTTGAATTTATAAGGTTTATATATGTAGTTGAGTGAACGGATCGGTTTATACTCGACCCAAACCCGAAAATTACATTCGAAATAAACCTGAATTCCTACCCAAATCAGACAAAATAATTTTCATCGAGCCACAACTCGACAGGATCCCAACCAAATAATTTCTGTGGAAACGTAACCCGAAGTGATAGCAAATTATTCTATATTTAACTCCAATTATGGAAACACAGTCAACAATTATATCTCTAATATCCATGTTTTCATTTATAAAAAATAAATAAATAAATAAATAGTATATAATAGCAATTTCTATTCAAATATGCAATTGTTCATCTAAAAAAATAATACGGACTTTCTTTTAAGTAATCGGTTTATTTGAACCAGACTGCAAGAACCAAAACCCAATTATAGGGCGCGACCCGAAGGTGAAAAATACAGAATCAAGTCGGCCCAAAAGCGATCCGCAAAAGAAAGATAAGAATAAATCAGGGCAAACCCATCATGTTATGCAGAACTCCAATTTGTATCATTTCCATTATTTTTCCATTTTTATATTTCTTAAAAAAGGGAAACGATACATGCCTTCCATAAACGATCTATTTTGCCGGGGAAAGATGACTGCTGTACATTATATATGCAAGTACGGGCGGCATCTAGAAAAGCTGAGAAATATGCTCGACAAATCTGACCGACCTACATAACCTATTTATTGAAAATATAAAAATAAATTGCATATTGTCTGCGAAAGAATTTCTCATGTTAAAACTTCTGCAATATGCTTTAGGAGACGAAATAACTTAATGTTTTTGAAAAAATGTGTACTTTTTGCTGAAACATGAATCTTTGCTTAATAAAACATCTCTAAATATATATAACTAAACAAATGATCAAAAGTTATTATCTTCTAAGTTACTTAGTAACGTTTGGGACACACTGCATTTGGATATTCTACATTTACTAACAAGTCCAAAAAAAAAAAGTTTAAACCACTGTAAAGACAAAATAAAAAAATTTGTAAAAATAAGAGAAATAACTGTAAGCTGTGGTATAAGTAAAAAAATTATAAATAAAGAAAAAAAAAACTCTTGTCAAATGCTGATTTTGCTGTTAAACAATATAATTTTTATGTAAAATAAGATTTTTTTTAATGATATGTGTTTATTGTGTATATAAACTTAGAAACATTTCCACTGCCAGTATATTCTGTCAGTTTTACAGAATTGTTTTTTAAGTGTATCGGCTTCACTACTTTTCAAACATGCCAAAAAAAGGAAGTTTTAATAGGCCGTCAATCAACGATATATTTTGACGAGGAAAGGTGACTGCTCTACGTGACCTATGCCAGTACGTGCGGCATCTGAAAAAGCTCACAATCTTCCTCGAACAAGTCCGACCGACCTTGCACATAGACTCGGACGTCTCGGCCGGACGTACGATCGGCACGTCTGCGGTGATTGGGAACGAAAAGCCGGCTAACATCACACGAAAAGAAACATTCGGAAAAGGGTGGAGGAAGTGAGAAAGAGAGTTCATGACGCGGTCAAGGTTGAAGTGAGGTGTTTGGCAAGATATTATTCATGATCGGCGCGCTTTTTAATTTTTTTTATTTATTACGATGTTATATCTGTATGCATATCAGAAAGGTAAACTGAATATTTGAGATGAGGGAAGAGACAGAAGAATGCGGGTATGACATGTAATACATGTTTAGTCTGGCGTTATCTAGATGAGTCATACTCTGTCTAGAGAAAAAAAGGGGTTCTGGATTGCCAGATGAAATGAACATGAATTATTCGTAAGGATCGATGGATGTTATAGTAGATCTAGAATTTAAATAATTTTTTGAGTTAATATTACTTTTATGATTCATTTTGAATGAAACTTCTGCCATAAATTCAAATGGTTTCAGGTGGTAATTTTATTTTTGTAATGAACAGCGAGAAATCTGGAAATAAAGGGGGATGTACTTTGGTTGTTGCCATTTTCTGAATAAAATTTGGTGTAAAAATTATTTTTAATTTGAATGATGTTTAAGATTGCTCTAAAAGCTCTAAGAGTAGAATGTTTTAGCCAGATGAAAATGACATTTATAAAAATAAAATATGTATTTCACTATATTGCTCGAAGTGCTCCGTACTGCTGTTGGGAAATGCGATTTTTCCCAGAGGAACTTCATGTTTTATGTGAAACTTTCTGCATTAAAGATTTTTCCTGATCCTTTTTGTTTATAATTCCAGTTCGATTCCAGGACCACGTTGCCTATCGTTTTTTGCGTTTTCTCAACTATGTGTGCCACTATCGATCTCTTCATGTACCTGCTTTCACCAAAAATTTTTATTTCGACGATTCCCAAATCATTATTTTTTGTTTATAAACTTCAACAACAATAACAGTATTCTACGTCATATGATTGGAATTCTACGTTATATATACTATACTTCCTATATGAGTGCGCACAGCCCCCTGAATACTGGGCCTGCATGCTGAGAGAGAAATGGTGGATGTCATAGGAGGATTTTATTTCAGCGATTTCCTTGAATTTGAACACCAGTACTGCTTGATCAGTTTTAAAAGATTGATCTTGGCATGCCGCCAAGACAATAGACCATTCTAAAGGGAGGGAAGCATTGATTTGGAGGATTAGTTCAGGTTTCGCTTAACCCGTCTCACCGCATATCATTACTTCACTTTCTGTTCCTGTAGTATTATACCAGGAACTATCATGTACGAATCTATCGGAATACTATCAGGGCTACACTACATACCGGGCTTGCTCATTCATTATGATGACGTCACAAAAGGTGGCTGACTAGGAGGAAAGACATACAGCGATTGGCACAAAACGATGGTCGCGTTGCTTTGGACCAATCGCTGGTCACGGTCAGCCACCATTTGTGACGTTTTGAGAGTGAATGAGCAAGCCCGGTATCTAGTGTTGCCTTGATACTATTCATCCTCCACAAAAACAAAACTAGGGGAGACACCCTTTCATAACCTACTTCTCTATTATCAAGAATAGACTCGAATAGAATTAATTAGACCTGTTACTCAAGTGACTAGTCTTTAAAGGTATATTTAAAATCATTAAAATTACAGTCATTACATTACAATTACACAAAACATTAAAAACATATTAAATTTCGGATTTACATAAAAATCCCTCATCCGCAAAAATTTTGTAATCGTCTAATCTCGGAACATCTACAAGCACACATGAATACCCCTCCACCTTTCCAACGTACTAAGATGAACCGGTTCGCAGCAATTCCATATTACAAATGTATTTCAGTAAAGATTTCGCATCTCTTGAAACCGTTCGGTATCCATACAGCTTTCATCTCACATAAACCTTTAAATAGTTTTTTAGGCAATTCAAACATAAATATCCCAGTTCTTAGTTTAAAGATGTAGTGTATGGTATTCCATGCCAACAATGCAATTGGGTCTATATTGTGGAGACAGGTCGAACACTTAAGATAAGAGTCAAGGAGCACAGATATGCATTTAAAAAAATAATAATAGTAATTCCAAGATAGTGGATCATGCATTAAAAACTGACCATTTTTCAGATTTTGCTAAATCTTTTGTAATTAGATCGAGGCGCTGCAACTATAGAAATCGTACTTTCTTAGAAGCATGGTATACTAAAATTACAGATTTACCTCTTAACGAAGCAGGTTCAATCCCGAATGAATACTCTGTGTTAATATAACTGTAACTTTGGCTTCGACATTTTGATGCAGTATATTTTCTGTGCTGATGTTTTAGAACTTATTGTGACTTAAAAAAAAAAAAGAAAGATTATGACTTACGTTAAAAAAATTTTGCTGATGAGGGATTTTTATGCAAATCCGAAACGTCCAATTTAATATGTTTTTAATGTTTTATGTAATTGTAATCTAATGTCTGTAATTTTAATGATTTTAAATATAGTTATAAATATGTCAAACGTAATATTTTTGTTTATAGTCTTTAAAGCTTGGCTCAGCAGTATTTTGTAAAATTTTTCTCCGCCATCTGATATTGCTGTTCAAATTCAGGGGACCGTATAATCTCTGAAAAAAATCGCCTACGACATTCACCATTTCTTTCTCAGCGCTCAGCTCTAGTATTCAGGGGACTGTGGAGTGCGTCAATATGGCGTCATTTTGATTGCAACAACGCTGAAATTAGAAGTCAAATTTTTAAAAGACGAAATATTTTTTTTTTTTACATATTGAGTGATTTTTATAATTTTTATTTAAATCGTGCATTTTCATTGAAAAAAAAAATGCAAGGTTTTGCTATAATTGGGTCAAAATCATGTAATTTTCATAATATAATTTTTACAATTTTCATTTAAACTACATTGTAAAAAGGATTTCTTGCTTATTATATAATATATATATATATATATATATATATATATATAATATTATAAATATGTGGTGAATGTGCAGTAAAGTTAACTTTCTTTCTCGGTTTTTCTCAAGATCGAAAGATCTTACGCAATGGAAATGCAATCATCTCGGGTTGTCACAAGAATTCTGCATGGCGATTGAAATGAAGATATTCATGATCGATGCGCTTTTTATTTTTATTTATTTTTTCTTCATTGTGATTTTTTTATTTTGTCATTATTATGCATATCAGAAAAGTAAAATGAATATTTTAGATAAGGAAAGTGACAGAAAAATGCAGGTATGACATGCAATGCATTTTTAGTCTGACATAATCTAGATGAGTCATTCGCTGTCTAGAGGAAAAAGGAGTTCTGGATTACCAGCTGAAATGAAAGTAAATTATTCCTAAGGATCGGAGGATATAGTAGATCTCGAAATTTCAAAATTTAAATTAGCTTTTAGATAATATTATTAATATTATTATTGATTATTAATAATGTTTCTGCAATAAATTCAAATGATTTCATTTAGGTAATTCTATTTTTGTAAGGAAAAGCAAGAAAAGTGGAAATAATGGAAGATTATCGTACTTTGACGGTTGCTATTTTCTGAATAAAATTGGTGAAAAAATCAATTTAATTAAATGTTGCTTAAGATTTCTCTAAAAGCCCTAATAATAGAATGTTTTAGCGGATAAAAATGAGTTTTAAAGAGAAATAATTTATTTTAATTCATAAAAATAATACATACTTCCAATAGTCAAAATGATGCAATTTTTATTCCAATAACTTTGAAATTCGAGGCCAAATGTTCAAAGAGCGAAATATTTTTTTAACGTAATGACAGAATTTTTTAACTTTTTCATTGAAATAGTGCATTTTTATTAAAAAACTGCAAAATTTTACTATAATGGGGAAATAATGGGGACAAAAATTAAGTTTTGAATTTTTAAGTACTGTGGTTTACAGAATGCTAAAATGTTGCATTTATTTTTATCAAATGTAATGTTAAAGCTGTCTAAAACTTGTATTGCAATTACACTGCTGTCCAAAAATTAAGGGGCAGTGACCGAACGCGCCTTTTTACACGGTTTGTCGAATATCTAGTGAAATTCTTGACAAATTGTTCTTGAAATTAGAGGATGTAAAGCACATGTTTGACTTCAAGAACAGTAAAAAAGTATACTGCAATTAAAAAATTAGTATATGAATATTTGATGAGATATGGGCATTTGTATGAAATAATTTATAACTGGGCGCGAACTATACCAAAGATTTTTTTTTTCATGATTTGGTAGTCAATTCTATAGAGTAACTTCTATTAAAAGACCACTCAAATGCTGTGAAAGAAATTTACCAGCAATACAGTGAACTAATTGACAAATTTGGGGGGAAATCCCATATAATCCAATTGGATTTCCCTCCGAATTTGTGAATTAGCTCACTGTATTGCTGGTATATTTCTGAGTTTTCACTATATTTGACTGGTATTTGTATATCAGTTACTCTGTAGAACTGACTACCAAATCAGGAAAAAAAATATTTGACGCATGCGTAGTTATAAATTATTTCATCTAAATGCCCATATCTCATCAAATATTTTAGTATATTAATTTTTTAATTGCAGTATACTGTTTCTACTGTTCTTGAAGTGAAATATGTGCTACAATTACATGTGCAAATTACATCCTCTAATTTCAAGAACAATTTGTCCAGAATTTCTATATATATTCGACAAACTGTATAAAAAGCGAAAGCGTCCGGTCACTGCCCCTTAATTTTTAGACAGAAGTGTATAAATTAGCTTTTTCTTACTGTATTTATGATGACCACGGAATATATACTGAGAACTTTGCCAATTCCAAAGGGAACTAATAAATTGGAAAAGATTGAATAACTTCACAACAGAACAAAGAGTTATAGCTAAAAAACAAAATGGCTTTCTTTCTCTCAAACTACCTAACTGATGATTTGGCATATGCTGTCATCTATGACACTTTTTATTAAGTTATTTTCAGTGTCCCCGGAAGTAGGATATTTTGGCTAGGGACAGAGTTTTTAAGTTAATTTCTTAGTAAAAAAATAACCATTTAAAAAAAATAACTAAAGCGTTTTAACAAGTTATTGTTGAAAAAAATTGCAGAAAAATGATAATTGTTTAAACGTCAGTGAAATGAACGTTGTGTTTTAGAAGTACGGGGGCGGGGGGGGGGGACTTTCGACTTATATTCATTTAAAAATTAAACTTAAATATTAAAATTATTTTGTCAAAAATGTATTTAATAATTTACTTAAAACTTAAATATATATATCAACAAAAATATTAGAAAATTTGCTGCATTTTCTGTTGTTTATCCCTTCCGGACCGTAAAAAGTACCTTTTCGCGAGAATGACCCTAATATTATAAATATAAATGTGTAATAAATGTAAATTTCTTTCTCTGTTTTCTCAAAATCGAAAGATTTAAAGGAATGAAAATGCAACACCCCGGATTGTCACTAGAATTCTGAATGGCGATGAATATATTCATGATCTACGCGCCTTTTATTTTATTTTTATTTATTTTTTATTCATTAATATTTTTTTTATTCATTATGATATTATATATGTATGCATATCAGAAAGGTATACTGAATATTTCAGATAAGGGAAGCGACAGAAGAATGCGGGTATGGCAAGTATACATATTTAGTCTGACGCTATCTATATGAGTCATTTTCCGTTTAGAGGGAAAAGGGTTTCTGCGATGAAACGTTTGTAGACATGAAACACTAAATACTGTGTTATAACTTAATCCTTGCCCTTATTCACCGTATTAATGTCTGTATTTTTTTAATAACAGCAATATATCTATTCTACATCTGGTCTTTTTATCTACTTAGCTGTTGTGGGAATAATTCGTATTTTATTCCTTATTATCCCTAGAGGAAATATTCCTCTATCGCTGATGTACTGTAACTCCTTCCGTAATATATCCGTCTTATTGCTCATTCTTTTGCTGGGTGCGTGAAAGTCTAAAAAAGTCTACTCTAGTCTAAAAAAGGTCACTAAGGCTGATTCAGCAGTAATTGAATTATTGTGATGCTTTCCCTTTCTCGGCTTATCCTGCAAAAACTATTGCATATAAAGTCATGAAAACTCGTAGTTTTATAGAGAAATTATGATAAACACGTTGAAGAGCAGGCAGTTTTTAAATCGAATGATTAATTTAATCAATATTTAATGTTGAAGTTGGACAAGATAGTTCAGGTACATAAGTTTTATAGGATCAAAAGCAGTTTAATAGAATAGCAACTGAACCACCTTCTGCATGCATAAACATGACTAGATAG
Source organism: Maratus michaelseni (assembly GCA_963931845.1). NCBI lineage: Eukaryota > Metazoa > Arthropoda > Arachnida > Araneae > Salticidae > Maratus > Maratus michaelseni. The sequence goes on along the minus strand of OZ007597.1, from coordinate 99,817,495 downwards.
TGGTGTGCAATTCCCCATTAATTGTTTTAATTTGTCTAAATTTTTAAGTTTTTTCTTTCATTTTTTAAAATTAAAATTTCATTATTTGAATAGAGACTTAATTCATAGTTTGAAATAGCCGTTTTTATCTACTATTGTCATATTTTAAAAGCCCAAATAATAATATTTCCAAGCATTTTCAATTGAAAAATATACTTACACGTGAATATTGTAAAAGAATGAAAAGTTTAGAATAATTAAATTATTACATGCGAAAAAGGTTAACGATGAAAATTAAGTTATATTTAACAGGATATAATTGAAACGTCATATTTAAAACGATTTTCTTCTAGCGTCTAAAAGAAATATTTTCTTCTAGACATTATAAAAGTCCAGGAGGCAGGGACATTCTTCACTTAACCATTTTAGACAAGCTGATTTCCAAATGTGAAATTTATTTTACTTAATCAATCACGAAAACAGCCATCAGCTGTCGCGACAGCGGTGGATGCGATCTTGGGCACCAAAAAACTCTCACCTCCTTTCCAGAAACCCAGTCAAAAGGAAAACAATGGCAGAAGATCGCCACTGATCTTAATAAAAACATTCAATGTATCGTAATCGGGTAATATTTTTAACCCGTCAGCACACGCGCCCCTTTCCATTACGTTACAACACGCGCGGGATAAATTTTACCCCAATGGGTTTTCTTGTGTCAATGTCCCCCCGATTTGATAATAAACAAAAATTTATATTTTGAAATAAACTGTAAATCAATAAAGAACATAATTAAACTTAAAATAAGAAGTTCCTTTATATTTAAAGAAAAAAAAAATCTAGCACTAATTTTTTTTTTTTTTTTGCTTATCATTACATACAGAGCTTTTACAATCCAAATTCAGCCATGAAAATACAAAAAAAATATAAAACTGATATATAGAAACTGTATGTGCAAGAGTTGTTAACGTTTAAAAGAAAAATTATATTATTATTTGCATTGCATAAACATTTGCATTAACATTTTCCTATCATTATGCGTTACGTTATAACACACGTGGGGTAAATTTTCTTCCACGTGACATTTTTATAACAAAATAATGGAAAATCCACTACCGGAGGTAAATTATTTTTGGCCACATCTTGATATCTTTCAGCTTGAAAGGTACTATAAAGCTCAGAATGATCACGAACTATTTTTGCACATTTTTAAGTAATAGTTGTAAGCTGGGTTAGATTTTATCCCAGCGCGTGTGCTGACGGGTTAAAGCAGAGCAAATTAGTGCATATTTATAGCCTACCGGGTCCTAGATTGGGGGTGGCGAGCGTAGCTCGTACGGTACAAGGTCCCCTAGTATTTAAAATAAATCTAATTTAAAAATGAACGGCATTTATTATTCTTAAAAACTTTTTAGTTCTTCATTTTTGTTTCGACAGTTTTCTAAATTGCATCTAATTACAAGGCGCAATTTAAATTTATGCACGCGGAAAAAATTATACATGAAACACGTTTCTAACATTGTAGCCGTTTGAAAAAATCAAACGCAATGAAATAAAAACTCCGCTATGAATTAAAATCTTCCCAATCGTGCCTTGTTGTTGTACGTGATGGATCAGATGCGGAAATATCTCTATGAGTGTTTCGTGCCGTATCGTTAGCGGCCGAGTCACGTGGACGTGACGGATATATTAGATTTTCGTAACGTAGGTGTCTGTTTCTTACGTGATTAATCACTCACAATGGAAAGAAATTTTGTACAGAATTTCGTTAGTTTTAATTATTCACGCCACGCATGATAAAAAGGAAGTGCGTGGGAAAATTGTTGCTTTTAATTGGAAGTGAACAGCATCGTATTATGAATGTTGTGAAAAAAAATGAATTTATTGTTTTATCTCTGATAAAAATAAATATTAGGCAGTAGCTATTAATGAAAAACTGCGCTTTCTTCCCAAAACAATTAAATGATGTGTGATATATTATTGGTTGTAATTTATTTGTATTGAACGATATGGGTAGGCTTACGATAATTTCCCAATGTGGAACTGGGACACTCCATTCTAAAACCGGGGCCCCACCAGTGGCTTAGAGGCTCTGCTCTCAAAGATGGTAGATGGGAGGTGCTGGGTTCAAACCCCTGTCGCGCGCGTCGACTTAACCGTTCGGAGTTTTCCGTGGTTTTCTTCGAACCTTGCCGTAAATACGGGTTAGAAAGACCCCCACGGAGGGCAGTCCACCCTAGGGCCTATATCCGTAGAGTAGATAATCGGCCGTCATAAATCAACCAACCAACCTAAAACCAGGACTAAGCTACCTGGGTGCAACGATCAATCAGGCCAATGCTATTGAAAATGGTAGTTGGAAGGGGGCGGAGGGGCGATAGAAAGAACGAGATGGTTATTTTATTATTTACTAAGAGATCACACCCTTGCTTCCTGGGTTACAGAATAGAGGTGAAAACCATTTTTTTTTTTTTTTTTTGAAAACTCTAATAGATTTTTTAGACGTCATATATATTTTTAGATTGCCCACTAACAATACAAAAAATTAATAACAATTATTTATTCAAATAAAACTTTGAAATTTTTTAGAAGCGATGCTTTTGTATTGGCCTCGTGCCTGGAGTTAAAAGTCGAAGATATCGCCAAAGATCACTATTTACCGCAGCCTTTTTTGATTGAGATACGCTGCAAAAAAAAAAAAAAAAAAAAAAAAAAAAAAAGTTTGTGTTACAGTATAATAGACTCTCTATTATTTTAATAGATTTTGCCCGTAAAATAAACAGTTTACAGATCAGTCAATAAAAAATTGTTTATTTTACAGGGAGAAATCTGTATTTATTACAGATTTTCTGTTATTTTAATTGATTTTGCACGTAATGTAAACAGTTTACAGGACCCCCCCCCCTCCTTCCGTAAAATAAACAATAATTAACTAGTGTCCTGGCTTATGGTTTTCTTCTATAAAATCAACAACATTTTTTAAAGGTAATTAAGGAGTAACAACATTTTGACGCCCTAAACTTTAAGACTTTTTCGGGATTTTATCTTTTTAATATGAAATATTTATAATAATATATTTGCACTAATATATTCCGCATATATTAAGATAGAAAATTATCTATTTCAGTTGATATTTAAAAAAATGACTTTTTGACAGATGATAGGCGGCGGGAGCGTTTCGAAAAAAGAGGATCAAGCGGTGGGCACGATAACTCATCGTAAACGTGAGCTAAAACAGTGAAAAAATAAACCTTTTTTTTTTGTCCAAAGGCTACTGTAATACGTCCGTTTTAAAAGATATGCATTTTTAATGAAATGACGTCGCAGCTGGAAATCGATTCATTCACATACTTTCATTTGCTATTTTATTTTTGTATACTTTTGTTTGGTATTTCATTTGTTGCTATTTCATTCGTAGTTTAAAATCTATAATGCTCCCTGCTCCTCCCCCCTGGAAAATATTCCTGGCTTAGGTGTTGCAAGAAGAATGTCAAATATTCGTTGTAAGACAGAAAACTGTAACAGAATGCGTTTAATACGCCGCGCCAGCAAAAATGAAGAAAAAGGCAAACACAGCTTATCAAACAGCAGATGTATAAATTACTTTCGAAGACAAAAGAGGTTTTCAGCTTAATGGTAACATTCGCTCATCTTCACACAGCAACACACACAATGTACAGAAACAAAAAGTGTCGTCGATTGAAGGCAGAACTGATTACTTTCAGATCGGATTAGACACATAAAATTAGAAATAATAGACTAATAAAAAGCAATCATAATTTGTGATTAAATATGTTCTAGCATAAATTACAATTTTTCTACTGATCATGAAAATTATCTTATGCTTTCAATTTGTAGAATAATATCTATTGTCTGTCAATATTTTCTCTTTTAAAATGGAAGGACGAGGTCAATGGTGTTACTTAACCCATTGAAGGGAGGTGGTATATTATATCTACCACTTAATCTTAATCAAAATGTTCACTAGAATTTTTGAATAAAATTTGCTATTTCAACCATGAAGGGAAAAAAGTTTTTTAAATGATATTCTGTATTTTGAAAACAAGATTTTCGAAAATTCCGGTGTGAATTCACCATTTCATAAACATAACTTCTTACTCCTGAAAGGATTAAAGGATTAAATTAAATTAGAGAGTATTCCTCCATTCTTCCGGTACTTCCAACTCGCTTCTTATATTGGAAATTAATTGATCTAAACAATGCACAATATACGACGATAGAACAAATGTTTTTCGAATGATATAATTTAAGAGCTACGGTCTTTAAAGGGGCTGCATGCCTCATATTCAAAATTCAAAATCATATCTGATATTTAGCAGATAACATGCTTCCATATCAGCCCAATGATCATAAATTTCTGCAGAATTATTTTATACATGATCCTGAAATAGCTCTTTAATCAGTCAAAAGTGTCTTAAGTGAAATCTTTACTATACGTTTTTTTACAACCGCTGCCAAGAGTATTTTAAGAAATCTATCTATAACTTCACCATTATTATCATTATTATTATCTCATTGTAAAACAAAAAAACTCTGTTGCCTGCCAATGCAATTCTCATATTTTTACGGAATTTTTTCTCTGATGAAATGATTTCATGAGTGTGTTGGAAATTAGCGAATATGGATTTAAGAATATCCTAGACAGATAATAGTGCTACAAGACTAGTTAATTTGTTGTTATCGCTAAGGGTGTGAAATTTTTTTTCATACTTTTACATCCTAAAAAGAATTTCCGTATTTAGCAGATAACATGCTTCCGTATCAACCCAATGATCATAAATTTCTGCAGAATTATTTTATACATGATCCTGAAATAGCTCTTTAATCAGTCAAAAGTGTCTTAAGTGAAATCTTTACTATGCGTTTTTTTTACAACCGCTGCCAAGAGTATTTTAAGAAATCTATCTAACTTCACCATTATTATCATTATTATTATCTCATTGTAAAACAAAAAAACCCTGTTGCCTGCCAATGCAATTCTCATATTTTTACGGAATTTTTTCTCCGATGAAATGATTTCATGAGTGTGTTGGAAATTAGCGAATATGGATTTAAGAATATCTTCGACAGATAATAGTGCTACAAGACTAGTTAATTTGTTGTTATCGCTAAGGGTGTGACATTTTTTTAATACTTTTACACCCTAAAAAGGATTTCCGTATTTTGCAGGTACAATTTCCGGACTTTAACGGATTTATTTTTTTTCTTTTACAGAACAGTAATAAAACTAAATCCCACAGCTTTAGAGAAAATGAAAATTTAGCACTATCTATTGACGATATTCTCAAATCCATATTTTTTGACACATTCATGAAATCACTTTTATCGGAAAGAAAAATTCCGTAAATTAAATTTCCATAAATTAATTCTGTAAATTAAAAAAAATCCGTATTTTGCCGGTACAATTTCCGGACTTTTACGGATTATTTTACTTTCACAGAGTAATAATAAAACTAAATCCCACAACTTTAGAGAAAACGAAAATTTAGCACTATCTGTTGACGACATTCTCAAATCCATATTTTTTTTACACATTCATTAAATCACTTTTATCGGAAATAAAATTCCATAAATTAAATTTCCGTAAATTAATTGTGTAAATAAAAAAGAATTTCCGTATTATGTCGGTACAATTTCCGGACTTTTACGGATTTTTTTCTTTCAAAGTGTAATAGTAAAACTAAATCCCACAGCTTTAGAGAAAACGAAAATTTAGCATTATCTGTCAAAGATATTCTCAAATCCATTCTTTTTGACACATTCATGAAACCACTTTTATCGGAAAAAAAATTCCAATAATTAAAGATAGTTATTGTGTTGAGAATAAAGATACGAGAAACCATCTGACTATGCCATTTGATTAGTGTTGCTAGAAGCCATCATTGATGCAGGAGGTCCCCATTTTTAGGTATTCCAATACCTGGGAATCCAAAAGTCCCAATTTTTCATGATACACAAATTCTCTTAAATTTCTTTTAGTATCATGCTATTACGTTAGTCTTCATCAAGTGGAACCTAACACAGTAAAAGATCCTGTCTATAACGGTAAAATGTTCTGGTCTTGTCAAAAGGAATATCGTACAAATCTACCTGCTGAAGGAACCAAAAACGAAATATTTTTTCAGTAACTAGTGATTCTGTTTTCATACGTTTTAATGTACGTTGTTCAGCGAGATCTGGACGGTATTTATAACGGAATCATATCTTAAACGTAAAAATGCCATCGTCCCTATACTGAAGGCATACCATACAATTATAATTGTTCATTCGGAAAGCCCTCCAACATTGAATTTCGTTTCGGCCCCTAGCGATTCCGATTTCATAGATTTTACTGTGTGTAATTTTATGGTACTTCTCTCTTAGGGACCACGATTTTTTTAACTTTAAGTCAGGTTTCGTTACAGACAAATTTTGTTTTAATATATTTTATTGTCCTTATATAAATGCTGCTGTACTTTTTTTTTTTTTTTGTCTCTCTGTCAGTATGAGTGAACCAGGGCGTTCAGTTGTAAGAGGAGAGCAACAGAGTTAAGGTTTAAAAAAATAATGTTTATTGAAATTTAATCGGGTTGGTATTTGAGAAGGTCGCTACTAATTTTCCTTACTGCAAAAAAGAATTTAACTTTTTTCGAAGCCGTACTCCGTAAAAATAAAACTTCAAATATATAAAATATAAAGATTTAAAAACGAACTCACAATTTTGAAGATAACCACAAATAAGGATTGCCTTCAGTAATAATTCAACTCCACACTGTGGACTCGACGGGCGCTGATTTCAGTACGTCCGTCCAGGCCAAAGCAACTACTTAAACGCTTCTTCAGCTTCAGATTGGTTGTTCAATCGCCGGATCTAGATTTAGTCGTATCGAGAGAGAACACGACCCAAGTTCAGAATTCAAGACGTATTTCCGAATCTTATATATCCCAAATATCGATTGACCAGCTACAATAATTTGCATGAATATCGATAAAAAGCACAAACTCACAAGTTCCAAGATTTTCACAGTCATCCGTCGAAAGTTAAAGAAAGAGAGCCTTCATCAACTTTTACGCACATGGACAATTAGTGGAAAAAAACTTACGTTCTCATTCAAAAAATCACCTACTCACATAATCAGAGTAGCCAATCCATCACAAAAGTACACTACATTTGTCTGACATTGAGTTAAAATTCTTTACATTATTTCATCTTGGTTTATAAATGTTCTCAATTAACTGAAGAGCTATAATGATCTCGAAGTCACTGGAGTCCTCGGACATATTAAGCACACAACCCCACCCGAATCCCCCTGGTCGGTATCTTAAACATATTGAATTTAGCTTTTAAATTTTTCTGGTGTGATCTTCCGCGATCGGGCGTACTTCTACCGGTCTTGACTAGTGATGATTTCATCATTGTAATTAACTGTAATAGATAACAAAGATAAAAGTCGTTTGCCAAGAAAATTGCTAAGTTATCCCTTTCAATAATTTTGAAACTAGCGTTGCTTTTTTTTTTTTTTTTTGTAACATAAGCAAGAGATTAAAAACAAATAAAACTATTATTAAAAAATAATCATTTAATGACTTTGTAATCATTGTGTTCGGAATATCCATATTATATATTCGGTTGAGTTTATCCAATCGTATATTTATCTAGGGACAATAGTGATGATGGCATTCGGCGTTCTAAATATCAATAATCGGATTCACCCACGATGACAATAGATGACAAAGATAAAGGTCATATGGCACGAAAATTGATATATTATACTTTTCAATAATTTTGAAAGTGACATTGCTTTTGTTTTGTAACATAAGCGGGAGATTAAAAACAAATAAACCTGTTATTTAAAAATATTCATTTAGTGAATTTTTAATTATATTGTGTTTAAAATTTAGAATTGTCTCAGTTTATCCAATCGTATATTCATCTAGGGACAATAGTGATGATGGCATTCAGAGTTCTAAATATCGATAAGCGGATCCACTTATCGATAATTGCCAAAATAACATAAAATACTTTTTCAAAGAAATAATAATCAGTTTTACAGTTTTGTAAGTAAGATCTGTCAGCGCATGTAAGTGTTCCGTGAAAGTCGATTGGACTTGATGTTCGATAATCACATTTCTTGAGAATTCAAAACAAACTGTGCGCTTTTTTATATAATAACAAGTGTTCGATTGAAAGTTTTAGATTTGTTTTCCTTTTCGGTTTTCTTTAATTTGCTTTTCCAGTTATCCATTAAGGTGTTTCTGAAATTCCCTGCTCAACAACGGGAAATTTTCAACGCATAAAGGAATAAAATTGACTGGACATAGATATTGCTTTTGATCACCGGAAAAATTGCGTGGGATTTAAAATAAAAGTACTAAGATCATGAAAGAAAAAGCAAAGAACAATGCTACAAAAATTAAAAATATGTAAATTGGCATGGGCGTACTAAGGGGAGGGGGGTAATAAGCCCCCCTAACCTATGAAAAGTTAAGAATAAAAAAGTACAGACAGAATGCAAACACAAAATTCTGTTTGTAAACACGAAATTTTGAATAAACAGACCATTGCATAATTTAGTGTCATTATATGGTAGTTTAGATTAAAGTTTATTAACAATTGGAAAAATGGTTGTTGTTTTCGGTCTAGAATGGACCTCTTGGCGTCGTCACTTTATTTTTTTAAGCGTTTTTAACGAAATTCTGTAACTTTAGAAGAATTTTTTTTAAAGCGTTTTTAACGAAATTCTGTAACTTTAGAAGAATTTTTTTTTAAGCGTTTTTAACGAAATTCTGTAACTTTAGAAGAATTTTTTTTAAAGCGTTTTTAACGAAATTCTGTAACTTTAGAAGAATTTTTTTTAAAGCGTTTTTAACGAAATTCTGTAACTTTAGAAGAATTTTTCTTTGAATAAGCAATAGAAATGCATAAAATCGTTACAAAAATGTTAAAGTTACAAAAAGGATAGATGCAAACTATCAGATATAAAAAAAAAACCGAATTCAAAAATTGACGTCGGATGAGAAATCGTCTTATAAAGCAAAAAACGTGGTCTTGAACTTTAATTTCCTCAAAATACCTTTATCTCAGACATCAATCTAAATAAGAGTTCAAGTTATTGTAGGAAGGACCCAACAAAATATTAAGGTATATATTAAGGATGTGGTATAGTAATGGAAAATGCGTTTCAATAACTGCGGCGATGCTTCAAACGAATATTTTTGCAAGGATAGAGAATGCCAGGATCTCTTCAACTGTAGTAATGGAAAATGCGTTTATTTGTAGATGGTTCCGATGAATATTTTTGAATAATTAATATTTTTAATTAATTTGATTTTTTTTTAAGCTTTCGGAACATTTTCCCAATGGTTGTTGTAATTTGTTAAATTATAATTTTTTTTAACCATTGGGAAAATGATTGTTGTTGTCGGTCGAAAATGGGCCTCTTGGCGTCGTCACTGTATTTTTTCCTTTATTTGATTACAAAAGTAAACTGAAATTGTATTAGAACTTGATTTCTTTTCTTTCATCATTTATGCTTTAACATAATTGAATGTTTCATAACTTTCTACTGAATCTTGGTGTTTACTATCATTAGCTTAGAATGGAGCGATTGGTAATCGAATGGCGTTTTCCATTTTCCGATAAATAAGTTAATGATTTAGTTATAAACGATTTTTTTCACTTGACGACAAGTTTTTCTCCTTTCTCGCGGTGTCGCGTCGGGAATTCATCATGCCGTCATCATTTGTCGGGAATCAAAAATGCCGAGTTTGACAGTTTAGTCTGAAAGATCTTCTGCTTTTAACAAAAAACTAGTCGAATATGCCAATCCCAAAACTTTCTATCTCATACATGTTAATGCTTCAAAATTCGCTATCACACCGCCAAAAAAATTAATATTTTTCGCCATTGTACCTCAGCTGCTTACGAATCGTCGGGCTACCTGGATGCGAGCAAACAAATATATTTACGAGATTTAAAGAAGCATTTGTATAAACAAAGTTTCTTTTGCTGACAACTGATTTTCGAAAACGTTTCCTAGTGATTCTTATAGCGTATTAATAAGTTTTATCAACCTGGAACACAGATTTTTCGGATGCTATCAATTCTTAAGTAAAAATTTTTGTGTTCAACAAACATGTTTTACAGACAAAAATAATAAATTAACAGAATTGACATTAACATTTAAATTAATAATATTTTGTTACTCTTTCATGTATAAATTCAGTTACGCAGCTGAAAATGTTTAATTTAGAATTGATAGCATCATTAATACCTACCTCAGTTTTTTTTTTCTAATATAGAATGGTTTTGCTACAACCAGGTATAGAATGAGTAGTGAAGCAGATTTATTGGAAAATATTGATTTTTTGGTTCACTTGAGTACATGCACATTCTAAATTGAAAATATTCGGGCTTACGAAAACTGATTAATACACTATAAAAACTACTTGGTAACGTATCCGAAGAGCATTGGCCGCAAAAAACTGTTTTGCACTGTTTTTGAATAAATAGTTCTTTCAATATCGAAAATATATTAGTTTCTCTGTTTTCTAGAGATAAGGACCGCTTTTCGGAATCGTGGGAACTCGGAAGATGTTATTGTATATTTTCGTTTGTGGACATATTATATTTTTGTAAATTAAGAAACATTTGTCTTTTTTTAGAATTTACCTTCAAAAAACCCTGCAAATTTTAAAAATTCTTATTTTATTTTATCTCAAACAAGCAATTTAAAACACAATAACTTTTCTGTCGAATATTTCCCAAGGGAGCAATAAAATGTTAATTTAGAATGCATGTGCTACTAAAGTAAAAAAAAAAAAAAAAAAAACGAGAAAAAAATTATAATTTAACAAACTACAATAACCATTGGGAAAACGTTCCGAAAGCTTTTTTTAAAAAAAAAAAAAAAAAAAAAAAAAAGTTACCGTATTTTCGTGTTATAGTGGCCCCTAAAATTATGATTATGCCAAGGTTGCAGTTATGATTTCGCCAAGATCATCGCAAAGCTGATATATATGCATCCTATATACGCATATATATATTCCAAGCACGTCATAAACGTCATTATACACATATTATTTACGTCTTATATGTCGTATATACATCATATACACATGTCATATATATACATCATATATGCATCCTATATGACTATAACTTGGCCACATACGTCAGGAAATGTTATAATATATATATCATATATTATTTTAATGTCATACATGCTTTATAATTTGGCGATAAATCTTGGTCGCTTGGCGATTCATCCTTGGGGGCCGCTATAACACGAATGTACCATATTTACAATATATTAATGAAAACAGAAACAAAAATATTGCATCCTTGGGGGGGCCGCTATAACACGAAAGTACCAAATTTCTACTTCATTTTTCATATCTGATAATTTGCATCGATCCTTTTTGTAACTTTAACATTTTTGTAACGATTTTATGCTATTATATTGCCTATTCAAAGAAAAAATCTTCTAAAGTTACAGAATTTCGTTAAAAAATCTTTAAAAAAATCTTCTAAAGTTACAGAATTTCGTTAAAAAATCTTTAAAAAAATCTTCTAAAGTTACAGAATTTCGTTAAAAACGGTTAAAATAGTAAAATGCGAACATCATTTGGTGAATTTTCGACCGAAAGCAACAACAATTTTTCTAAAACAATTTTTCTAATGGTTAAAAAAAAAAAAAAAAAAAAAAAAAAAATATTTTCCAATAAATCTACTTCACAACTCATTCTTTACCTCGTTGTAGCGAAACCATTCTATATTATAAAAAAAACTGAGATCGATACAGCTTCAGGCTGTGTGAAATTTAATGGTTTATTTATTTCCTAATTAATCCTTCAACGTGACAATTTAATGAAGGACCCATAACATGATTTATACTTTTCTGCCGTTAAATTTATCATTAAGAAAACCGCGGGACTTTCACCTTGTTTACCAACTGCTAATGAATGTTAATTTTGTTTTCAGGCAAAGACTCTAATAGCAGGGCGCAACATTATTTATAGATCTAGACTGGATGTCGAACGAATGGAATGAAAGTGAAAATAATATTGTTATTTAAATAGAAAATTACTTATTTTCCAAGATTGTTATTTTTTACATCATTTATTTAATTCAACCTTGGTTCTGTATGCAAAGATGGAATTTGTTATCCATTTTTAACTAACTTCCTGATATGCTAGAATAATACTTTTATGTTAGCCGGGCGCAGGTGATAAATATTGTTCCCATCGCCACGCCATCATTGGTATTATATTAATTTCATTTAAAGCACAAACCTTTCACTCATTTCCATTAAAATGTATAACTTAATTCACAATACATGTATTACATACATTTAAAATACACTCCTTTTACTCATTTAATGTGAAGTAAAGAAAACAAAAAAAGAAAACTGCCCAGTTAAACTGATGGCATTGAGCTCACAGGCTATTCACACTAATTGTATGTTATACCCTTATTTCAAAGAATAATTTCCCTCGAAAAATAAAGAAATCGACAATAAATTAAGGGGTGAATTAGTCCCCCTTCCCCCTCCTTTATATTTAACCAATGAACCCCCAAAACTAACCAGAGAAGCCCCATATCAGAATGAACCTACATACAAAATTTGAAGCAAATCTGATAATTCTGAATGAAATCCCATTTATATAAATTAAGAGGGGAAATTGCCCCCCCCCCTTACACTTAACCAATGAACCCCCAAAACTAATCCGGGAAGCGCCTTATCAGAATCAGGGATGAGATTTCTCCGACTTTTTGCACACCAATATAATCTTAGAGAAAATGTTGTTCTGTTAATTCGCAAAATGTTCCGAATAATTTTTTTAAAAAAAACATTTTCTCTAAGATTATACTGGTATGCAAAAAGGCGGAGAAATCTCATCCTTGAAGATTGAACCTATATACATAATTTGAAGCAAATCGGATATTTCTATCAAGAGTTATCGCGTTACGTACATACATACATACATACGTACATACATACGTACGTACATACAGAATCTGAGGGCACATTAGCTCTCCAACTTTGATAGCCCGTGAGCGAAAAAAGGAAGAAAATCATATGAAATAATACCATGGACCTAGAAATAATACCAACCAGAACATTTTATTTCAACCTCAATGACTTGTTTCTAATTTACACACACGAAAAATATAGTTACTACTGGCGCGAAAAAAAAAAAAAAAAAAAAAAGATATTGGCAAGATTTGCGCCTGGCTCACATAAAAGTACCGCTAGAATTATAACATTTACGCTCCCAGGTGTGTTTCCGATGACAGTACAAAAATGTAATATTTTTAGGACTTAATTCTAATATATACAATGGCTGGAGTATCATAGTTGAGATTTATTCCAACAAAGCGAAAAAAACGCTCTCTAAGAGTGTTGGCACGGCAAGCCAAAGTACCCAGGTTCGAGTCCTGGTCCCGGCATTTTTCGCTCTGTTGGAATAAATCTCAACTATGATACTCCAACCATTGTATATGATTTACCTAGTTGAAAAAGACTCTCTTCCTTATGACTTAATTATAATAATATTTAAGGCTTATTTTCGTTAGCCCGCCATAGGTGATAAATCATAAGAAGAAGAAGATAAGAATATTTAAAATGAAACAAAAGTTTCTTTTGCTGCTCGTTTCAAAAAAAAAAAAAAAAAAAAAAAAAAAAAAAAAACGAAAAATCATGCGTCAAGCATAGATTATGTAACACTTTCCAGCACTTCTAAGATAATTTTACAAACCTTTACAGTTTAATAAGGTGAAAGACGATATCTAAGTAAACAAAAGTCAAATAACTAAGTAAAATCAAACCGAGCGGGGAGGCCTACCTTTCGGCTTAAGCTCAACTAACCCCACCCAATATATCTAAGTAAACAAGATCACCCAGCCGGAGCACCAACCTGTGAGGGTTTGCGGCGTAAAACCTCCGGCGGTAGAGTCCCCTTCATCACCCAGCAATATCACAGCTCAAAGACGAAGCCGAAACAAGGGTTGTTGGAATTAAAGCAAAACAAAACAATAACACCCCACCAGCTTAGTGAGAAAACGCTGCTTCACGCAGGGAACTAGAAAAATAAACGAAGCGAACCGAAAACAGAATACTACTAAAACTAATTTACAAACTAAGAATTATAAGAGACTCTAAAGTTAGATTGGTTACATCTGTCTCACTAAACCTAATTCTAAAGCTAAAATAAACCAAACAACAAATACATAGCTTCCCATACAAGGCAATTACTCTAAAATACAATTACCAATTATATAGCTACTGAAATCACAAAATTTACAGCAAAACAAAAAAAAAAAACAATAAAATTACAGAGCATCTCACCACGGAGAGTTACAGTATATTACAAATGAAACATGAGATGTGAGCAGATAACTTGCTACCCATATACATACACAACTGAAAATGCAAAAGTCAATGTAGATCACCAGAATTTACAACATCCAGTTTGATATAGTTGAGTTCACCACCGCAGAAACCAAGCTATCAAATGAGGTCTCTTTAAAAATCACTCATCAGCCATTCACTGACCGAGATCCAATGAAAGCACCACAGCTTACAAGATAGCAATAGTCCATAACTGTAGTTAAAGTAGCAGCCAGAATTGAATGTCATTGTTATTTAACAAGTAAAGTCCAGATATGCCACAAAAGTCAATTGCAGGAATTAATTCCAGCATTAAAATCACACTGAAAAGTATGAAACAGGAATAAAAGCATTAAAAGAATCATTCACAGTTAACGTTCCAGAATATATCAGCAAACCGACTGCAACAGTGACAGCTGAAAAAGAGCCAACTCAGTAAAGCAGAACTTTAACTAAAAAGTAGTCGCACGACTTTAACTAAGTAGAAACATTATCACTGCAACTTGCAAGGATTTAAAAAAAGTACCACTGAAAAGCTAGGACAACTAATTAGTCTTGGAAAACTGAAGAGCAGGTGTATAAAAGAGAACAGTCCAACGCATTACAAAAGCTCATTCTATCAAGTGGCTGAAGTAAATGAGTGAAGTCCATCATGTCCGTAGTCTTAACCGCATAGTCTTAGTCGCATTAACATGTGTAAATAATGAAGGATACTACATGTAATGATTTATACTGCAACTTCACTGCAACTTGTTGAAGAAGAAAACTAGCTGAAAGAACATTGATATAAAGATAAACAGGAAAGTCATACTTGAACACCGCTTTAGCAAAGCCTTAACAAAGTAAAACTAAATCTATGAACTCGATAATGATTAACGTGCAAAGGTTGGAAATGGCAACGGCCCAATTCACAACTAACTTATAGTTCATAAACAGTAGTTACACCATGACTCAATTAAAACTTATATCTAATAAAAGAATATAAATCATTCAACTTATTATAGTTTAAAGTCAGACGAGCAAAATATTGAGGATTTAAGATGACATTTTTAAAGTTCCACCTTACAGACTTATATATAGCTAAGTAAACAATAGTAGTCTTACCTAAGTAAACAATTTGGAAAACGCATAACATATTTAAAAACCGAATTTCAGGAATTACCAACAATATTCGAAAAAATATCCGAATTCTTTTGTGCAGCCCTGTATATGATCTATAGATTTGTAGAATATCCATAGAATGCTAAATTTTAGTTCAGTTAGGAAACGCGTAGCATATTTTAAAATTCCCCTTCTGGAATACCGTTAATAAACGGAAATGTAGTCGAGAACTTTTGTGCTGTCCTGTATATGATCTACAGAATTTATACACAGTGTAAAAGACAAAGAAAATGAGTTAAATTTAAAAACGAGTTCAGCAACTGCAAGTGCACTTCCAGCAACTATTGTTAACAAGACAGTATAGAATTGTTTTATGTATTCCTGTAAATGAACGATGAATGCTATACACACAATCCTCTACAGTAAGCCTCTTGTATTGCACATTCGTGATATAAATTTCAATATGTTTGAAATAGTGAAACATTATTAAAATAAACCGCAAACGATTTTTCTCCATTGACCGTAATGTAACGAAATTCTTTTGAGTGTCCCTGCAATGGAACTATAAATGCACACAATATTCTATAGCAAGTCTCTTGTAGTCAGTCTCTTGTAGTCTCTTCAGTGATATATATCAATTTCATTATATTTAGTCATTAAAATACACCGCAAGTGATTTTTCCCCATAGACCGTAATGTAACGAAATGAACATATGGCAGATATATTAAATATGACAGAAGAACCACAACTTTGGCCAGACTACATAGGGCCAGAGCCTTTGCAGATTGATTTCAAGAATAGTAAAAAATATTCCATCAAGAGTTTATTTCCCATCCATTATCCGTCAATTAATTGAAATATTTTTACGAAAAGAGAACATATGCAATGAATCATCCTCTTCTGAATTACCTAAAATTTGGCACGACTTGATTTACAAGTTTAAAAAGCAATAAGTGAAATAATAATTTTCACGTTTACAGTTGAACCATTTTAAGCACCTGCTTTCATTATACATGTGGTGTCGTGTTTTGTGTTTATCATTTTCAAAAACATAGCAAAAATAGTTTATTTATCATTTTTGATTCTGAAGAAGTCTCCGTTTGATTGTACGAAACATGTCATCTTTATATTAAAAGGTATTTTAAGCCTTTTTGTATGATGTTTCATCACTTTAAGCATTAATTGCATATTTAGTTTAATAAACAACTAATTTAAGAAAATGCAGGATTCAATAAATGTGATTTTTGCAGCTGATATATTGAAAATAAATTACTGCAAAATTAATTTTTGTACAAGATTAATTTTTCTCTTGTTAAAAAACTTTCTCTATAGATTACAGAGTATTATGTAAGATACCAAAGTTGAATTTTAATTTACCTTATTTTAAATTAAATTATTTCAATATTTCTTATTCCAACTTAACAACATCTTCATTAACCAAATGTCTAAAATTTGGTTCAACTTGTTAAGATGTAACTATTTTAAAATTAGCTAATAACTGACATTAACATTAAATAAGAAAAAATAATTACATAGTACAGCGTTTCTTCGATGCTACTAAAGCGTTCACAAAGCCTACGTTTGCTAACTATCCTCACGAACCCTGATTGATGATTTAAATAATGATTAGTAAGGTCGACATGTATAATACATCTTTCATGAAGAATAATGGCATCAAAGAATAGATACATGCAAATATCTGACAATTAAAATATTATTGTAGACAGTCTTGCCCACTATGATATATTGCTTGTTAAGTGCAATAATATCACTTTTGTATCTTTTATATTTAAAATTTATTTTGTTGTATGATCAAGGTAAATGACCACAGTGGTATTTATCAGGGACCGATTAACCCCTGAATCTAAGGAAAGCACGTAATCATTTTGGGGGCCTCTTTCATTTGTCAAAAGTTTTCTTAATTCTTCATTCATGAAAACTCACCAATGGTACTAATATTATTTCCGGGAATAGTTTAGCCGAGGTCACATAGATTTCATTAAACAGCTTTTTTTATGTTCCCTGTATATACTTTAGATATATTTAGTACCTACAGCTGTATGCTCCATTTCCTGGATGGTTTCTAACAGGCACATCAGTATGCTAATTATATATACACCCTATTGATGAAATTCATACTTCCATGTTAAATAAGTTTCGTGAAGTAGTGCATGGATTTCTTTATGGATTAAGCAAACATTCTTTTCCAAAAAAAGTAAAAATACAATGTAAAAAAATTTAAATGGGAATTAGAGGGCCCTTTTCACAGTCATTTTGGGCCCTCTTTTAAATTTTAGAGGGGAAGCATGTGCTTCACGTGCCTTTCGAATAATCATGTCCTGGTATTTATTATAAGAGAGATTGCAATTATTGAGCTTAAAATTTCTATGCTTATTTTCCAAAATAAGTGAACAACTATTAAGAATAAAATAATAATTATTTTCAGAAATAAATAAAGAAGGAGTGTGAAGTGCAGTATTGTTTAAGTTTGTTATTAAAATTTATGAAGTAGCAAAAAAGAGAGAAACAAACCTTATAATTTTTATAAAGAAAAGAATTTGTAGAAATAACCTACATGTACAATGATTAATTAATAAGGTCAATATTTATGCAACTTATGCCGAAAATTTTATTTTGTTGTATGATCAACGTTAATGACAACAGTGGTATTTATTGACAAGAAAAAAAAATAGCAGTTTCTACGCATATTTATTTTTCAAAATACCTGTACAGTTATTGAGAACAAGATAATAATTATTTTCAGAAAAAAAATTAAAAAAGATGGAAAGTAAAATTTTGTCTAATTATTTATTCTTTTTTTTTTTACAAATTTAAGTACCAACAAAGAGAACAAAGTCTTAGTTTTTGTAAAGAAAAGTATTCGTAAAAATTAGTTACATGCGAAATGATTAATGATTAAATAACGATTAGTTATTTCGACATTTATACATCTTTCACTAAGAATAATGACATCAAAAATTAGATCGTTGCAAATGTTTCACAATTATTATTTTGTTGCAGGCAGTCTTGCATATTTTGATACATCGCTTGCAAACCCGCCAACCCACCACTGTTACTTTTAGATGATACGTCTTTGAAATTACCTCTAGCCTTAGATTTTAAGTGCATATGTCCAGTGTCTCCTTTATTGAGATCTAAAAGAATAGTTATTTTTAAAAAAAATTGTTAAATAATGTTAAAATTGTTAATATTAATGTTAATTGTTAATATTAATGTTAATTGTTAATATTAAAGTTAAAATTGTTAATAATTTTATGTCAATTTATTACGAGACAAACCAGGGTTGTAGCGGGTAGCTTCCTGGGTCCGCCCGGGCTGGATTTTTTTTAAACCCGGGTTTTTTTAAATATATTTTAAAATATATTTAAAAAATATATTAAAAAATTTTAATATATATATATATGTATATATTGTCGCAATACACATATTGTATATTTAAAATTAAATAGCAGAGCATGATTTTTTTTAGTTTATGGGATTTTATATACAAATTAAAAAAATATATATGAGGCATCTCACCAGGAATTACTCTATCAGACAAAAACTGCTTCACATAAGTTAACTGAATATCCAGTCTTAACAAATGAGCAGTTTTAGAGGAAGCAATCACAATAGTTTTTGTAGTTTTCTGTAAAATATCTTTCTACAATTGATCTTGCATATCTCAATACTTGTAGTTACCTTGTTTCACATCCAAGTTCTTTAATTATTTATTTTCGTAATTTTATCTAGTTTTTTTATTCTAATGTAGAAAATTGCATATTTCACTATGGAAAGAGGAATTTTTATAATTAAGACTAGCAAGCTACGCCCGCTGCGCTGGTCGGCTTCTACAAATGAACCGTGAAAGAAACGAAATATATCGTTTTATTTGTCTTTGTATTTGAAAGCAATCTGTATATTTACCTGGAATATCCTACCACATTACTGAAAGATGACGCCATTGCACTATTATATTTTCTAATGTGCAGTCAAAATTTTAGCTGTTAAGGACCAATTTGGTCATTTACAGTTAGGGTTTGGCAAAGAACGATAAAACTATATGCAATATACTAAAACCATCACTAAAAATTATCGAACTAACAATGCAAACAAATTAACTAATAAAATCCATCTAGTAGAAGTTTTTATATAGGCTGATCTTTGATAATCGGGTTTATCTGATTATAGAGCTTTTCCACATAATCCTAAAACTAACAATGAACGATATGAAACATACTAAAACCATCCTTAAAAATTATCGCAAAAAATACGCCTAGTAAAAACTTTCAAAAAGGCTAATCTTTCGGAATCGGGTTCACCTGATTATATAACCTTCACACATAACTGTTTGACTAAGCAACGTAGAACTATATAGCACAGTAAAACCATTCCTGAAATAGCATCTAACTAACAATACAATTATCATCAAAATCCGTCCAGTAGAACTTTTTCAAAAGGCTAATCTTTCATAATCGGGTTCACCTGATTATAGATCTTTCCCCCATAATTCTATAACTAAGAAACGTAGAACGATATGTTATACTGTAAAACTTTCCCTAAAAAAATATCTATCTTACAGTTTAAGTTCTATGAAAATCCATTCAGCAGAACTCGAGTTATAAGCAACCGGAACGAAATTTCATATATAAGGTAGAAGTAAATAAAAGTATATTGCTATTAATATAATTTACATTTGAGTAAAAAAAAAGGTGCTTTTCAGTTAGCCGGGCGCCAGTGATATATGTACATATATATATATATATATATATAAGTGTATATATATGTATGTATATGTATATATATACATGTTTATATATGTATATATATACATGATATATATACATGTATATATATCACTGGCGCCCGGCTAACCGAAAAGTACCAAAAAAAATACTCCAAAAATGCTGTCGTACACTTGAAAAAACACCTTTTGGCTTAAAATCAAACTGTTTGGGGTCAAAAGTAAAATCAAAATCGCCAAAAACAAAAGATAAATCGACAAATATTGTTTCAATAGCAATCTTGCCCATTGAATAATTTTTTAAGCATTACGAACATTCCCAACCATGTTTAAATTAAATATTTTCGTTTCATAATATTATCTCTCATCAAAACTGTTTTTCTTTTTTTCTTTGCGTTATAAGCCCTTTAGAGGCTTGGGCGCGATGGTCGTATTCGTGACGCCTGCGACCCCCGTGGGCTAGTTTTCTCTTTCTTTTTAAAAAAAATAAAATTAGCAACAGTTTTTTCTTTTATTTTTCGAGCCTTTTCAATTCTTTCTGCAACAATAATGGTCGCCAAATAATTAGCAATGGTAACCTTTCTGTCCAAAATAACAGAACATTCCATCATAATTCTGTAACTAATCTACGTAGAACGTTGTTTTATATACTAAAACCTTCCCTGAAAAAATATCTATCGAACAGCACAAGTTCCATCAAAATCCATTCAGCGGAACTCGAGTTTTTTTTTTTTTTTTAATACCGCTAACCAGGCCCCTACCTGCCCGGCATGAATGCCTAGCTTAACGGGTTAGTACCTGGGTGCGGGGCGGAAATCGCCTGATCACAGCATGGCTGTGATCCACCTGACTATTGATTTGTTCACATCGCTGCTGTGCTTGCTCTCTTGTGATTTGCTACCGTTATCTTTGTTTGCCGGTTCAAGGTTTCTGTTTAACTTTGTTGAATTGACAGATTTAATGGGTCTCGTAATTTAGAACCTTGATCAGGTGACGAGACCCTCACCTGACTAGGCACCCCCAGAGGTATTATTCACAGGTAACTTGGAGGGCTTTGCACCCACGACGGATTTTACATGCGGAACTCGAGTTATAAAGGAACGGAGCGAAATTTCCGTTTGTGTTTTATATATATAGTAGATTGTTACTTTGTTTCAAAAAAGTTTTTTTTCTTTAATTCTAACAATCAGATTCAATTAAAAATATTTCATTACATATTTCTCCAGTGTAAGAAGAGTACATAATTTGTTTTCAAAATAAATATACAATTTTTAATAATAAAATACCAATTAATTTAAAAAATGCATGATTCGAGAAATATGAATATGGCTGACGTATTAAACCGAGGCTAACGAAAAAGACAGGCTACCGCGGTGCATTCCACTTATCTTTTTTTACAGACCGCTAGAGTGACGTATTGCTCTTTTCGTACATCTGTATTGGTGCATTCGAGCATCACTTGAATCCCGCGGACTGTAAGAAAAGATTTGCGTAAAGCACCGCGGTAGCCTTTCTTTTTCGTTAGCCTCGTATTAAACATAAATGACACGTTTTTTTTTTTTTTTTTTTTTTTCTTGGTTTTCGTTTTTTACAAACAAGAAAAATTTGTCATATGCGAATATTAAGTTACTTCCTCTATAAAGTAGAAAATATTATATACGATACCAAGGCTAGTTTTTTTATTTACTTTATTTTAAATACTATTATTTCATTATTTTTTTAATCTTAACAACGTGTTCTTTATTAACCAACTGTCTAAAATTTGTTTGAACTTGGGGCTATATAGAAATTAGCTAATTACTAACTTTAATGTTCAAAGAAAATGCTTAATTACATATTTTAGTATTTCTTTAATGTAAATAAAGCGTCATAATGTCTATCAGTTGATAAATATTTGCAGAAATTATCCTCATGCGTCATGATTAATGGTTAAATAATGATTGCTATAAGGTCGACGTTCATGCATCTTTTATGATGAATAATGATATCAAAGAATATATCAATGCAAATATTTGACAATTATTATTTTGTTGCAGACAGTTTTTTGCACATTATGATATATCACTTGTTAAGTGCAAAAAAATTAGTTTTTTGTATAATCAAGGTAAACGACCATCGTGGTTTTGTTTTTAATAAGAAAGAAATATCCATTTTCTATTCAATATTTTCAAAATAGATGCACACTTATTAATAATAGAATATTAATTATTTTCAAAATTTAAAATAAAGAGAAGCAGCCAAGTATTGTTCAACTCTTTTACAAATTTATGAAGCAATAAACAAGAATGAAAAATCATGCGTCAAGCATAGATTATGAAACACTTTCCAACACAGCCAGAAAACTGTAACGAAACTTCGCCGTTAAATAAGGTGAAAGAAGATATGTAAGTAAACAGTTTAGAAAACATATAACATATTGAAAAATGGAGTTTTCGAAATTACCTTCCAGTGTCAAAAAAATAGTCGAATTATTTTTTGCAGCCCTGTATATGATCAATAAATTTAGATATATAGTATGATAAAATTTACTTCAGTTAGAATATTCATATTTAGCAATTTTCGCCAATCGATGGAATAGCACTCGAAATCTTTTGTACAGCCCTGTATATTATCTGAAGACTTTTGTACACACCACATGTTAAGCTAAAAGGCAATTTAAAACTCACTCGCAGCAATTACCAACCGTAAAAGGCAATGTATCTTTTTCTTTGTCAGAAAACTGTATTTTTTCCATTTTATATGAATTTATTTATATTCCACAAACTTCTATTAGTCTACTAGATATAGTTCAGCAGGAAAATGCGTAAACACAATTAAAAACTTGGAATTAATTAATATTATAATTTAATATTAAAATTAATATTATATATTATTTTGTTAATGTCAAGTCACATTTTTGGTGAAATAAATCTAACACTGTAATCAGTTGCTTAATCATACTGTAATCAGTTCACTGTAATCAGTTGCCACGGAGGGCACTCCCCCCCTAGGGCCTATATATAATATAATATCCCTCGTGTAGATAATCGGCCGTCATAAAATCAACCAACCAACCTTATATTTTGTACTGTAAAAGTAAAAAAAAAAAAAAAAAATAGAAGAATGATATTAGCTTCAATTTTTTTCCAGGCATCCAAAAAAATGTAAGTAAAGAAAATGTTTCGTGAGAAGAAAAAGTTTATTTATTGTTTTGCTGCTTGATGTCTGTTATAATGATATGAGGGGATTGGGGCAAAAAAGTGCCAAGCCACATTTTTGGTGAAATAAATCTAACATTGTAATATGTTGCTTAATATTGTAAATTATAATATTCTACATATAATCTGTTTCTAATGTCACTTGGTGGCAGCCTATGTGACAGGTTTCGTTTTTGCCCCAGATGTTTATGCCCCCAATGAAGCTAGCTAATTTACATAAAACGTAAAAGTAATATCTTTAAAGTAATGCCATATTGTTACTCAGAATATCTCAAATGTTACTAAGACATTGGCGAAAAAAACTTTAGGTTGTATATCTTGATTTGATTATTTGATAAAATTTTCAAATTGAAATATCTCAGAAGTTTAAAATTGTTGCTTGGCACTCTCTTGCCCCAAGCCCCTCAATTACGCAGCTGAAAATGTTTAATTAAGAATCAATAGCAATAACTAGAGTTACTCGGAAGAAGTTATTGTACATTTTCGTCCATATTCATATTATATTATCCAACATTAAGAAACATTGTCTTATTTTTACAGTGTGCAAATGTAACAGATACAATAACAAATATGTCAAATTTAATTGCATCAATATGTTTCACATTTATGACAATCCGTACTTCTTATAAAAATTAGAAAGTTGCAAGCAAGATATTTAGAAAGACATAAAAAACAAATAAACAAAAATGACAAATGGATTTCAACTATATTATAGAAAGTTATAAGAAGACAGCAAAATAGCCATAAAAATGTATAATTTTACTTCATAAATTTTAGACTCATAAATTTAAAAATAGAATGCAAGAAAACAGCCGATGAACTTCTAAACAAGTTGAGCTAATATGTTATAAACGAAATTCAGTTAGGCTAGAAAATATTAAAAATGCAGCATACCTATTATTAAATATAATTGTAAAATTTACTATTTCTAAATTTAAAATTAAAATTCAGAAAGATGCCAAACAAATATATTAAGAAGACATAAATCATAAATGCATTCTTACCAGTATATTAAGAAAGAGTCAAGAAGCCAGCATATTTATCGCTGAATATAGTATCAAGAACTCATATCGTTAATGAAATGAACTCACTTCTAACAAGAAATGCTACGAAATACTAAAAGCAATAAAGTTGACATTCTGTGCATGCCTCGAAACTATTTATTTAATTTGTAACGCTGACTATTAGCAGAGCATACATGCGCTTCAGATGAATGGGAATAAAGATTAATTTGGCGCTTGCAGACGCAATTAGTGTCTGATAGATCGAGGCTTGTTGCAAATGAATTGTATTTACTGGCATTCATATATTTCTTATCGTGTTATGTTTGAAGATACAGGGTATATTATCAGAATGAGAATTATATTGGATTACATAAACTTATGTTTGATGTTATATATTGATACTACGCAAAAACGTTTAACAGAGTTGTTATGGTTTACGGATTTTGAATCAACGATTTCACTTCAATAGTCTACGAGTTGCTGCAGATCATTGTTCACTGTTGACAACAATTTTTGATACCGTGGGCCAAATATATTGGTTGAAAGGGATTCTTTGACCATAAAAATTGGGCAGTGAATAAGCGCCGTGAACCGGAGTCCCTGGCTCAGTGATAGCTAAATTTTACACTTATAAATTTTTAATCAAAATGAGAGGAGACAAACGATGCATTTCCAAACAAGTCGAGCAAACAAGTCATAAACAAAATTCAGTTAGGCTCGAACGTATTGAAAATACCGCAAGCCTAATTTTAAATACAATAATAAACTATACTATTTCGAAATTTAAAATTAAAATGCAGAAAGATACCAAACAAACAAATTGAACAAGTACAAATAATAAACACATTCCTACCAGTATATTTAGAAAATGTTAAGAAGGCAGCATATTTATCATTGAATGTAAGTAGCCAGAGTTGATATGGATAATGAAATGAATTCACTTGTAACAAGAAATGCTACGAAATACTAAAAGCAACAATGTTGACATTCTGTGCATGACTTGAAACTATATATTTAATTTGTAACGCTGACTATTAGCAGAGCATACATGCGCTTCAGATGAATGGGAATAAAGATTAATTTGGCGCTTGCAGACGCAATTAGTGTCTGATAGATCGAGGCTTGTTGCAAACGAATATTATTTACTGGCATTCATTTATTTCTTATCATGTTATGTTTGAAGATACAGGATCTATTATCAGAATGAGAATTATATTGGATTACACAAACTGATGTTTAGATGTTATATATTGATGATACACAGAAGTTTTTGTTTTTATTGTTATCACACCAGTTTTTCAATACTTTAATGTGATACACAAAAACGTTTCGCAGAGTTATTATGGTTTACGAGTTTTGAATCAATGATTTCACTTCAATAGTCTACGAATTGCTATAGATCATCGTTCATTCTTGACACCAATTTTTGATGCCATGGACGAAATTTATTGGTTGAATGGGATTCTTTGACCATAAAAACTGGGCAGTGAATAAGTGTCGTGAACCGGAGTCCCTGCCTCACTGATAGCTAAATTTTACACTTATAAATTTTTCCTTAAAATGAAAGGAGATAGACGATTTATTTCCAAACAAGTCGAACAAATAAGTTATAAACAAAATTTAGTTAGGCTGAAAAGTATTAAAAATACAACATACCTATTTTTAAATATAATAACAAAATTTACTATTTCTAACTTTAAAATTAAAATGCAGAGGACATCAAACAAACAAACTGAGGAAGTGTAAATCATAAATACATTCCTACCAGTATATTTAGAAAGTGTTAAGAATGCAGCATATTAATCACTAATTACAGTTCATATCGATAATGAAATGAACTCACTTCTAACAAGAAATGCTACGAAATACTAGAAGTAGTAAGTTGACATTCTGTGCATGCTTTGAAACTATTTATTTAATTTGTAACGCTATTAACAGAGCATACATGAGCTGCAGATGAATGGGAATAAAGATTATTTTGGCGCTTGCAGACGCAATTAGTGTCTGATTGATTGAGGCTTGTTGCAAATGAATTGTACTTACTGGCATTCATTTATTTTTTATCATGTTACGTTTGAAGATATAGGGTCTATTATCAGAATAGGAATTATATTGGATTACACAAACTGATGTTTGATGTTATACATTGATGCTTCGCAAAAACGTTTAACAGAGTTGTTATGGTTTACCGGTTTTGCATCAATTATTTCAGCTCAATAATCTATGAGTTGTTGTATATCAATGTATAAAGTGAATGTATGCTTATCAGTTAAAGAGAACTTTTACTTTGATAACTTTAAAAAGTAAGTAATTTTTAGGATTTTTTGAAAACGTTGAATTTTAAACAATCGACATTTTATTCAGACCTACAGAAGGGCAAGGTGATTGTCTGTAGACAGATCGTAAATTAAGCGCACTTAAGAGCCTACAATAATCATAATTAGCGGAAACACTCGCAATCTAATATTAAATGCGATTTGTTTTTGTTTTTTAGCATAGCATGGCTGGCATCGATCTCTAAACAAACCTTTTTTAACTTGTTTGAGTTTCGTTGCCGATTTTCTTTATGAGGTCACTTTATATTTCTGTACCGGTTCCAAAAGTGAAAATATCTTCATAGGAAAAAACTGCAGACAAAATATAAAAAAGTAAGAAAGGGCTTGTATAGAAAACGACTTCCATGCAAATATATATATGGGAAGGCTAATTCCTTTCATATGCGTACACATATGATTTAATTTTTACCGATCAGTTGAATTGTGCTAAAAATAATAATAAAAAATTAAAATGTTTATTTGTCTAAATTCTCTAAAAAATACCAATTTTTAGATCTTAGTCAAATTTTTATTCTTATATATTTTGGTACTTTCAATGGACCTTTGACAATATGGATGCTATCTTTTTCCAAGAAGTTGTGGTCGCTTTTCATGAATTTCAGTCAGTAACATTCAATTTACCATGGTATGTACTACAAAAATTAATCAGAAAATTCGAGATTTTTAACCTTCCATGTATCTGCTTAGAGCATAACACGCTCAATTTCTCTTGTACATATGTCATAGGTAACTATTTTTTAAACTTTTAATACCACTATTTCCGAAGTATAATCTTCCTCTTAGATTTTTTCCTCTTAGACATAGAACAAATGTAACGCTATCGAAAATGGAATTGCTGGGACATAGTGCTTTTCATTTTCTTCGTATTTTTCTATTTTGTTATTACAAACTAGACTTGAAATGTTTGTGTTTTTGGCTTTACCTTTGATAACGATTTCAGTTTTGCCCAAATCTCCGATTCACAAAAAATGGACATAACACATCTATGCTTTTAGGTGTCAATATAAACATTATCTATCAATTTAGAAACTACATTTTATAATATGAATTTAATTATTAAGATATTTTGTAATTAGTAACTCATAACAAACACATTGCAAATGTTATCCAGAAAACATTTGTATTAGACACTGTAATTTTTAGTGCATACTTGGACAAAGCACAAATGTACGTTAACAAAAATGGATTTACTGGGGCATAGCGTTTTTCGTTTTCTTCGTATTTTTCTATTTTGTTATCACAAATTATTACAAACAGGACTTGAAACGTTTCTGGTTTTGACTTTACCTTTGATAACTATTCCACTTTTGCCAAAATCTCAGATTTGCGAAAAATGGACGTAACGCATCTATGCTTTTAAGTGTCCATATAAACATTAACAATCGATTTATAAACTACATTTTGCAATATGAAAATAACAATTAACTATATTTTGTAATTAGTAACTTATAATAAACGCATTGTAAATGTTATCCTGAAATAATTTGTATTAAACACTGTAATTTTTTTAATGAATTTTTGAAATGTAAGAAAGCTTAAGGGACACCACATACCTGTAAACATCGCTCTAAGCTTCCGTGCTATATAAGTTAATTTAACCAAGGTTAAACACATTTCAAACCAATTTTT
The DNA here is from genome assembly GCA_963931845.1 of Maratus michaelseni. Classification (NCBI taxonomy): domain Eukaryota; kingdom Metazoa; phylum Arthropoda; class Arachnida; order Araneae; family Salticidae; genus Maratus; species Maratus michaelseni. The sequence goes on along the minus strand of OZ007597.1, from coordinate 99,789,114 downwards.
TTTAAAGAAATGCAATCAAATAGGTTCCACGTAAAAAAAAAAAAAAAAAATGACACTAGAAATATATTATTTTTTTAGCTACATTTTCTGGTTAGAATGTCTTTAATCTGGATCAAATTAACTCATATTTCGGAAGTTTAGTTGAATGTTGACAGATATGACACCATGTACACATTCGTGATTTTACCTTCTTTATTGTAATAGAATATTCATTAACAAATAAAGTTTTTTTTCTAAGTCTGCCTCCAATAGTTAAAATACAAGGAATCAACAACTTGTTGAACTCGTTGCTGTAAAAACCGTCCTTCGGTTTTTCCCACGGAAGGATTGCAGTTATAAATAAAACTCGACTGAGTCTGATCAAGTTCCAAACATGACAGACCCCACCATTCGACAAACCCAACAACCAAAGATATCCTGAAATAATAAAAAAAATGAATAAAGAAGTATATGACAACCTGTCTTTTAGATGTGCTGGGACCTCCATCCTTGTAATTATCGTCGGCGAAAGCCTGGAGGCAATCACGTATCAATGAATACGAGTATTTGATTTCTGCGATGGCGCCTCAGTACCGCTAATTCGATTAACATACTTTGAAGGCATAATCAAGATTATAGCGATTAGATCAGTTTAATATCTATATATAGAGAGTAAGAGAGGAAGTAAAGTGGTGTATTTCGAAAAGGGGGTAGATACTAAAAATATTTTATGTAGATTATTTTATGACCGAATAAGTGTAAACAATTTGCTAAAATATAAAGATGAATTACATTGTCGAATGTATTAGCTTTGTTAATCAAAAGGAGTAAATATTTAAATACGTTAACTATGTTAATTGTATTAGACACACTCTGTACTTTAATACTGGGTGTTGGTGAATTCGAGTACCTGATTTCTGCGATGTTGCCGATTTAGCGCGGGTTTCTTTTTCTTTTCTCAAAATATCTACTTGAATTTTCAAAAAATAACATTTACTCTTTTTAACCATTTATTAAGTGTCTCTTATTAAATAGGACAAATATTAATATTCGGAAATTCTGAGTAAAGTATCAGATATTTTGAATAAAAAACGCTCTAAATTGGCAACGAGTATCGCTAATTTGATTAATATACTTTAAAGGCATAATCAAGATTATAGCGATTAGATCAGTTTAATATCTATATAATAGAGAGTAGAGAAGAAGTAAAGTGGTGTATTTCTATACTAAAAATATTTTATGTAGAATATTTTATGACAAGTGTATTTAGTAAACAATTTGCTAAAATATAATGATGAATTACATTATCGAATGTATTAGCTTTGTTAATATAAAGCAGTAAATATTTAAATACGTTAACTATGTTAACCCTTTCAGGCGCGGATTACTTCTGTTCGTAAAATGGTGAAATGATTGATTGACACCAGAATTTAAAAACCAATTTCTTAGAAACTAAATACATGCTTTTCTTCAAGTTTGTTATAAAAGCAATATTTTATTAAAATATTCTGGGTGCCGTTTGACAGTTTGTAATTAAAATTAAATGGTCACATTTGTGACCACCGCCCGTGAAAGGGTTAATCGTATTAGACGAACTCTGTATTTTAATGCTTGATGTTGGTGAATTCAAGTATGTGATTTCTGCGATGTTGCCGATTTAGCGCGTTTTTTTTTAACTCAAAATACCTACCTGAATTTTCAAATAATAACACTTACTCTATTTAATCACGTAATGTATCTCATTAAATAAAACAAACATTAATATTCTGAAATTCTGGATAAAATATCAGACATTTTGAATAAAAAACGCTCTAAATTAACAACACTGGATTGCTGCCATGGCGCCTCAGTACCGCTAATTCGATTAACATACTTTGAAGGCATATCAAGATTATAGCGAGTAGAACAGTTTAATATCTATATAGAGAGAGTAGAGAGGAAGTAAATTGGTGTATTTCGAAAAGGGGTTTAATACTAAAAATATTTTATGATCGAATAAGTGTATTTAGTAAACAATTTGCTAAAATATAATGATGAAATACATTATTGAATGTATTAGCTTTGTTAATCTAAAGGAGTAAATATTTAAATACTTTAATAACGTTAATCGTATTAGACTCACTCTGTATTTTAATGCTGGGTGTTGGTGAATTCAAGTAATCTGATTGCTGCGGTGTTGCCGATTTTGCGCGGGTTTTGCTTTTTTCCACTCAAAATATCTACATGAATTTTCAAACAATAGCATTTACTCTATTTAACCATGTAATGTCTCTCATTAAATAAAACAAACATTAATATTCGGAAATTCTGGATAAAATATCAGATATTTTGAATAAAAAACGCTCTAAATTGGCAACACTGGATAGCTGCTATGGCACTTCAGTACCGCTAATTCGATTAACATACTTTGAAGGCATAATCAAGATTATAGCGATTAGATCAGTTTAATATATATATATAGAGAGAGAGAGAGAGAGTAGCGAGGGAGTAAAGTGGTGGATTTCGAAAAGGGGGTAAATACTAAAAATATTTTATGTAGAATATTTTATGATCGAATAAGTGCATTTAGTAAACAATTTGCTAAAATGTAATGATGGATTACATTATCGAATGAATTAGCTTTATTCAAATTTTAATTGCTTAAAAGGCGTATAGCCAACATAGTAAAAAAGTATCCAAACCGGGACTCGAACCCGGGTCATCCGTATGGCGCACTGACGTTCTACCAACTGAACCACTTGGAACGACAACCAGCTTGGCACTTCTCACTATAACATGTTGGCAAGACTACAAACGCAGCACAAGATGGAATATTCTTCCGTGATCCACCAACCCTGGGGTAAACACGAAACCACAGTGAATATCCGAAACCAAAGTGACCATCGATAATTGAATAAATCTAATTTTAATTCTTGGAAAAATTTTTCAGAGAAATTTTTTCTCGCCTTGCATTCATAACATTCAAATTGTTTTGAATATTATTAATGCAAGACGTGAAAAATTTTCTCTGGAAGAATTTCCAAGTATTAAAATTAGATTTATTCAATTATCTATGCTGGATTCACTTTGGTTTCGTGTTAGCCCCAGAGTTGGTGGCTCACGAAAAACATATTCCATCTTGTGCTGCGTTTGTAGCCTTGTCAACATAATATAGTGAGAAGTGCCAAGCTGGTTGTCGTTTCAAGTGTTTCAGTTGGTAGAACGTCAGTGCGCTACACTGATGACCCGGGTTCGAGTCCCGGCTTGGATACTATAACGATGGTTATTGTTCGAGCTTCTTTGTTATTGTTCGTGATGAACGAAGCATCCTCATAAGTCACCAGGTTCTATATGAAAAAATTTAAAAAAACTCCAGTATGGTAGTTAAATGGTTTATTAGGAGATTACCATGTCAAAAGAAGGAACGCATGGCAGAAGAGGGGAAGATACAGCTGGAGCTCAATTATGAACACATTTACAGCAAGCAGATCAGAGCATGAGTGTTGTTTCCACGACACAACTTGAAATTGCACTGACAAGAATCTCGCCAAATAGGGTTGCTAATAATTGTCTAGGCGAGCGGACTTTCAGATGAAGCTGCCGCATAACTAATGGTATTTAGCGAGCCGGGTTGCTAGATTTTTTCAAAATGACGAATTTTGTTTCAAAAATTAACATCGCCACGGCGATTATAACCGACAAATATCTTCTCATGTGAATATAATTTCGACAGACAAAACAGTATGTGCTTTTAACAATCAGAATATATTTTTAGACATGGGTGTGAGTGATTGAGTTATTACCACTACCAAATAAGGGCATGCATTTGGGCCAAATGGAAGATTCGCATAACTTTTAACTGATATTGTGGCCACAAAAATGCGTTATGCACATATTGTGTTATAAGCTTGGTTTCGGAAAGTGAAATTACGAAAAGGCATCTGTGCTGATTTAATTCTTTTCTTTTTCTATTTTTAATCGAAAAGCCGTGAGATATTAGTGATCGAGCACAAGTGAAAATGAAAAAGGGAAAGGGTATAAATTACAGCGGGATTATTGTTTGAAGTTGTAGATAACTCAATTAAATTTTGAAAAAGGAAGGGGAAAAAAATAATTTAAATGAAGGATAGGGGAGGTTAAAATTAATATATGATTCTCATATCATATATTTCCCCCGTTTGCTCAGATAAAAGAAAAATTTGATAGGGTTTAAATTGCAGGCATGCTCCGTCTGAAAGTTTACATATAATCAATGCACAATATAAGATAAAAAATATAAACACATACAAATATCAAAAATGAAAATGAAAATGGAAATGGTATACCAAAATTTTGCTACTGGTTATCATAGTGTGCACACTAGTTTATTCCTTGAGTCCATGGTTTGTTGAGTTTTTTTTGTAGATGTAGATGTTGTTGTTGTTTTTGCTGTTCCGGAACATATAGCAGTTTAATTACTCTACATATATATTGATGACCAAAATATGACCAGAAAAGTTGCCTTATCATCAACTAATATTTCTTTTACTGACAGCTGGTCATAAGCATGCAAAATGAATTTTAAAAAAATGTTCATAACTCTGAACATATAAGCTTATGTTAAGTTGCAACTACAATACAATAAAATTTTCTTTGTTCGAACATAATGCAAAATAATGATATATGTAATCTTGCATAAAATAAACATGAAATATATAAATGCAAATACAGGATATATAAGTTAAGATACAGTTACAGTTACAGTTGTGTAAAAAAAATGAAATATGAAAAAGTGATGACAAAAAAATGGATGAAATTTATGTTTAAAAATGGTAAAAATTTGTGCATTCGCACAGGACAGGATAGGGAAAGTGACGCACGATCCAAAAAAAAATACCTGCCCTCAATCTTGTCTAAGAACAAGTGTAATGGCGCAAGTTTAGGACTATTGCCTTATTTGTGGAGGGAATATTTAGGGCGAGGTCCACATTGTTGTCACAACATAGACCCCGTTGCTTCCGCAGCAGTAATGCAACAAAGTCAAAATTTAATCGTGTTATCTTTAACTACAAACAATAATCCCGCTGTAATTTATACCCTTTCCCTTTTCATTTTCACTTGTGCTCGGTCACTAATATCTCACGGCTTTTCGATTAAAAATAGAAAAAGAAAAGAATTAAATCGGCACAGATGCCTTTTCGTAATTTCACTTTCCGAAACCAAGCTTATAACACAATATGTGCATAACGCATTTTTGTGGCCACAATATCAGTTAAAAGTTATGCGAATCTTCCATTCTGCCAACTATATACCTTTTTTTTTTTTTTTTTTTTTTTTTTTAACTGGAGAAAAAAGCTGGTTACGCACCATAAATTTTATAACGATGGTTATTGTTCGAGCTTCTTTGTTATTGTTCGTGATGAACGAAGCATCCTCATAAGTCACCAGGTTCTATATGAAAAAATTAAAAAAAAACTCCAGTATGGTAGTTAAATGGTTTATTAGGAGATTACCATGTCAAAAGAAGGAACGCACGGCAGAAGAGGGGAAGATACAGCTGGAGCTCAATTATGAGCACATTTACAGCAAGCAGATCAGAGCATGAGTGTTGTTTCCACGACACAACTTGAAATTGCACTGACAAGAATCTCGCCAAATAGGGTTGCTAATAATTGTCTAGGCGAGCGGACTTTCAGATGAAGCTGCCGCATAACTAATGGTATTTAGCGAGCCGGGTTGCTAGATTTTTTCAAAATGACGAATTTTGTTTCAAAAATTAACATCGCCACGGCGATTATAACCGACAAATATCTTCTCATGTGAATATAATTTCGACAGACAAAACAGTATGTGCTTTTAACAATCAGAATATATTTTTAGACATGGGTGTGAGTGATTGAGTTATTACCACTACCAAATAAGGGCATGCATTTGGGCCAAATGGAAGATTCGCATAACTTTTAACTGATATTGTGGCCACAAAAATGCGTTATGCACATATTGTGTTATAAGCTTGGTTTCGGAAAGTGAAATTACGAAAAGGCATCTGTGCTGATTTAATTCTTTTTTTTTCTATTTTTAATCGAAAAGCCGTGAGATATTAGTGATCGAGCACAAGTGAAAATGAAAAAGGGAAAGGGTATAAATTACAGCGGGATTATTGTTTGAAGTTGTAGATAACTCAATTAAATTTTGAAAAAGGAAGGGGTAAAAAAATAATTTAAATGAAGGATAGGGGAGGTTAAAATTAATATATGATTCTCATATCATAGATACCTTTTTACTATGTTGGCTATACACCTTTTAACCAATTAAAATTTGAATATTATGAATGCAAGGCGGGAAAAAAAATTATCTGGAAAAATTTTTCAAGTATTATATTTAGCTGAATTAGCTTTGTTAATCTAAAGGAGTAAATATTTAAATAGTTTAACAATGTTAATCGTATTAGACACACTCTGTACTTTGATACTGAAGCCCACCTTATATAGTGTAGATGTAGATGACTTCGAATGTATCTGATTTCAGCAATGTTGCCGATTTACTGCGGGGTTTTGTCTCAAAATATCTACATGCATTTTAAAAATTTTCATATTTACTCTATTTAACCACGTAATGTTTGTCATTAAATAAAACGAAGATTACTGTTCGGAAATTCTGGTAGATATTTTGAATAGAAAACGCGCTAAACTGAAAACACTGGATTTCAGCCATGACGCCTCAGTATCGCTAATTTGTTTAACATACTTTGAAAGTATAATTAAAATTACAGCGTTTAGATCATCTTAATAGAAATACAGATAATAAAGAGTAAAGAAAGAGGTACTCTTACTAAAGGGGTAAATAATAAAAATGTTTTATGTTGACTAAATAAGTTGTATAGCGAACAATTATGCGTATATACAATATCATATATACTTTATATATACTTTGTTTACAACAGTTATCATAATAAAAACCCTTTACTGATAAGAAACCTTTTCTTTATTTCATTCAAAATCAGTGCTTACTATATACGAGTGCAAAATATAAAGAGTATTTTTGGTGCAAACAATTATGTGACCTAAAATATAAGAATGAACTGTATTATCGGCTATATGAACTTTATTACCGTAATTTCTGGCATATAATCAGCGGATCGAATAAATCGATTTGAAACCAGAAATTTTACTTTAAAAATCGAGTGTAATATGTTCCGCGTAGAAATATATATATATATATATATATATATATATATATATTATTGATTAAAATTTCTGTGCCTAAACGTGTTTAGTTTATGGACAACTTATGCGCCAAAAATTACGATGATCTAAAACAGTAAATATTATAGGTGTGGCAACCCCTCTTCAACGAAAAATGTCATGTACACTTTTTTGGACAGAAACATTTTAGATATGCTAATCGAATTAACGATTCAGAGCTACACTTTATATGTCTAAATATGTATTACAAAGTATAATTATTTAACTATGCTAACACTTTGTAGGTGGGCGACATTTTCAATGTTTTTGACGATGTAGCGAGCAAATCCAGTTATGTGCATTTAAATCAACTTAATAACCTGCTCTGAATTATTACTATAGGCAAATGATAAGTACGAGGGCGTTTTTTCATTGCAGAAATGTCACTATCTGAGTAATTACTCTCAACAATCTGATAACTTATCAGCAGTGCAGTGTTTGCCAAATCAGGAGGATGTTTTATTCAAAAATTCCGAATTCTCAGCAAAAAGTTTAAACTTTTGCTTTATACAATGGTAAACATTCCGTGAATAAAATGTAGTAAAATTATCGTTAAAAAATTTCTGGTGTGAATTCGGAATAATAATGAAATGAGGTAAATGAGATTACAGTCTTCGTTTTCAACGTTCATTTTTTCAGAACTGTGATCATAGTCTTTCGCGTGCAAAGTTTTAGTCAAATGAGATGACTGGGGCTCTCAATTTACATTTTGAAATAATCCAAATATTTGATTTCTTCTATTATGCTTCAATCCCGGTAATTCGATTAACATATTTCAAAGGCTGATTATATTATTTAATAATATTTTACGGTGAACTTTACATAGCTTATATAATAATCAATTATAATATATATATATAACGAAGATATATGAATGAACTATATCTGAGGTCACCAACCACGCGCCAACCATTTCTTTCCTTGCGCCTACGAAGACTTTAAATTTGTATGTATAAATATATATATTGCACTCGTATGTAATAAAAACTGATTTTGAGTGAAATAAAGAAAAAGTTATTTACCAATAAAGGATTTTTATTATAACTGTTGTGAACAAAGTATATATAAAGTATACATGATAACTGTTGTAAAAGTCAAGGTTTGAGGATGCTAATGTTAAATCCACGTGACAAATTTTCTTTATATCTTCCCAAAAAAATGATCCGATTGAAACGTTTCATTTTTAATAAGATACAATGAATAGACCGAAACTTATGCATTAATATTGAGCATTTTTTATTCAAAAGTATATTTTTAATTATGAAAGTTATTAATAAATTCATATGCTAAGAAAATATGATTTCAACCCTCATTAATTTTTGCAAGAAATAATCAGCACTTTAGAACTACATGGCTATGTGTCTTTACAATTCATTCCTACAATTAGTTTTTGCGATATAGAGAAATTTTACTTTTTGACGTCTAAGGGGACCGCATCCTGTTATCGTTTGAATCCTCAGAAAAAAAGACCTTAGAAAATAACCGGAAAAAATCTTTAAAATTTTCTTTTACATTAAGTCATTTTATTTAATATTCATACTTTTCATACAATTTTCCATTTACTAGCTGCATGTTCCCGGTACTCTTCCTTGTAAGATCTTAATTTTATATTTTTTAATTTATGGGTAAACCCCTAACACATTTTCTTTTACAACTATGGAGATTTTTAAAACAAAATGAGTAAACTATTCACTTTCCTGAGTTATTTGTTCCCAGGGACTCAAATAAAGTATTAAAAGTGGGTGGTACAAATTTTAATAACTTGACCATGGCAGAAAAGTTCTGGTCAGAAATTTGAGGCTGGCGACTAGAAAGCAGCATGCGAAAATACTCAGTTTTTTTTTCAGACCTCGAAGCAACATTTTACTTACTCTCACCAAAAAGAGATAATCATCACACACCCTATGTGTGTATACTATGTACTTCCTCTTTTTCTACTTTTTCGCAGGAAAGAAAGTTTTCTCATTCCTCGATTCCATAATTTATCGTACGATTTCCTAAACTTCTTTAACTATATTTTTACAAAAATGTTTCGGATGAAATATTTGTTTAAATTCGGTGCTATATTTCTTTTACTTTTCATAGCAGAGTTTGCCTGCACATCATTTTTTTTTTACGTTTTGAAATGTAATTCTGTTATATGTCAGCAAGTTGATCATGATTGTATCCATGATTTACAACTTTTTATCAAGTCATAGATAAAACTTGAATAATTTTACTGTCATATAATGATTTTTACATTTTGTATATCAAACTATTATAAGTGTTACTGTAATAAATAAATAGAAAATTAAATGCAAAAATATATTCGCATTGCATCTTCAGATATAAGGAAAGTATTTTCAATTTGTATAAAATTGTGCCTAGCAATTGATTAGTAATATAACCAATTTAGTTTGGCCACTATCTTCAGAATTTAAGGTGACTGGGACGTAAAATACCTAAAAAAAATCAATTTTTGAAATTGTGACTTAGAAAATAAAGCAGATTCTTCAGATTACATGATCTTTGCCCAGTTGGAAAAGAAAGTTTCTGTGGTTTTAATAAGGCCAAGGCCAAGTAAAACACAGTATTTTCATAGTCACTCTTTGCCTCAAGCTGTTCTTTTAAAATTAAAACCAATCTTCAGAAGCCTTAGTGATAAAAAGCTGTTGGAAAAGTGTATGCGTGGTTGTACGCAAATTTCGAATAAGAGATTCAACAATCAACAGCTGTATCTGGGAACGAGTGCCGAAAACTAAAGTCAGCTTAAAAACATTACAGATAGCAGTAATGGATGCTGTAATTTGTTTCAATGATGGTATAGCAAAGCAGTAGAAATGTATTCGAGGCTATTGGTATTTTTCCTGGATGTAACATGGAAGCATCTCTACGCAAAATCGATGGAGTAAGAATATTCGGAGTTGAGTACAAAACTCTCTAAAGAAGCCTGAATTAAAAAAATAAATAAACAAGAACGAAAAATCATGCGTCAAGCATAGATTATGTAACACTTTCCAACGCTTCCAAAATAATTTTACAAATCATGACCGTTTAATAAGCTAAAAGATAACATCTAAGTAAACAATTTGGAAAACGCATAACATATTTAAGAAACGTACTTTCAGGAATTTCCAGCATATACAATATTCGAAAAAATATCCGAATACTTTTATTCCGCCCTGTATAGGATCTATAAATTTGTATATATATACTACATAGGATGCTAAATTTTAGTTTAGTTAGGAAACGCGTTGCACAGTTTAAAATTCTCCTTCTGGAGTTTCTGCCAATAAAGGGAAATGTGTTCACGAACTTTTGTGCTGCCCTGTATAGGATCTACAGAATTTATACACACCAAGTAATAGACAAAAAGTGAGTTAAATTTAAAATCGCGTTCAGCAACTTAAAACGCACTTCCAGGAATTAATGTTAACAGACAGTAGCGAATTCTTTTGTGTGTCCCTGTAAATGAACGATGACTGCTATACGCACAATATTCTGTAGTAAGCCTCTTGTAATGCACCTTAGTGATATATATATAAATTTCAATGCGTTTAAAATAGTGAAACATTATTTAATTAAATAGCAAACGATTTTTCTCCATAGACGTAATGTAACGGAATTCTTTTGACTGTAAAGTAACTATAAGTGCTATGCACAGCATATTCCATATTAAGCTTCTTGTAATGCACCTTAGTGATATATATCAATTACAATGTGTTTGAAATTGTGTAACATCATTAAAATAAACCACAAATGATTTTTCCCCATAGACCGTAATGTAACGGAATTCTTTTCAGTGTCCCTGTAAAAAACCTATAAGTGCTATACACTTCAGTTGAAATAGGGAACATTCTATAGATAACGACAATAACATATAAAAATTGCAGGGCAATCCGAGCATATTTACGGGAGTTACAGCACGGACATAACGGCCATACGGCAGACAAACCGAAGTCATAAACACTTTTCAACTAGGTTGAAAAGTGTTAAAAATTACGTAGAAAGTGCGGAAATGTTGGGACAAAATGACTATGGGTCAGGATTGTTTTAGATCTGAAAAATGTTTACAATTGAAGGACTGAAAGTGTTTTTCGCATTTTTCTCAAAATGGGATGTTTTTTAATGTAATGGTACGCTTTGTGCAAAATCTGTTGCAAGTACATCTCTGTAATTTAAAAATATGATAGAGTAAGTGTTGCTGCATCTTGTGAACCTATATTTTTATTTTTAAACTTTAGGATATCTTTGTAAATGGGTAATATGTCTGACAAAAATATAGAGATTTCTGATAAGTAAAATTTATCATTTTTTTAAATTTTTTGAGAATTTTTAATAAAAATTAAAATAAGTTCAGTATATAATATCAAGTACTTTTTGATCATCACAGAAGATTTCAAAGTAAAATTTTCATTAGTTTTTTTTTTTTTTTTTTTTTTTTTACCAAAGTGAATACGTCAAAACTATCACGATGAAAAAATATGTTTTTTACATTGTTATTTTAAATTTATCTTTAAATCCAAATAGTATTTTTTTAAATCTTGAAATATTTATAATGTTCTTACTAAACTAGGATAAAAAAAATCATAATGATGCATGCATATTTGAACGAGATATGGGCTTTAAAAGAATAGCTTGCATTGCCAACTTTTTAGTGTCACAGACTTCCCAGTCCTCTTACATTCCGTGTCCTCATGTAGTCGATTCATTATGACAAAATAAACCACTTGCAATCATAAAGAACCTCATGAGAATTAAAACTATACTTTTATTTTATTTTTGCATTAATTAGAACTGAAGTTACAACAATGGTTCATTTTTTTAATACGTGCTGTTTAATAAATACTTTTTTTATTAAATTACATTAGTACTTGTTATCTCCTCATAAAAAGACCCTTCAAATAGCTTACATTTTTACTTTTGAGTAAAGTATTAAACGTTAAATCTTTTCTACTTATTATCAGCGTATGAAGCATCGCCATGCAGAAATATTTACTATCTCCATCTCATAAGCCTCTGGCCAACTCAAATATTCCTCAATAATCACTAAGTTAAATACGAGAAAGTATACTTTTTGTTTAACGAAATCTTCACAAGGACAGTCATGGTATAGGCGTTTTACTTTCACAAAAACATTTCGCTAACGTAGTGATCAGGTTTTCCTTAAAATTCCATAAAAGCCCTTTTGCTTAACCCTCCAAGAATGTCTTTTGTTTGTGTAGGATTTTTTTATTGCTTGTGTCATTACCTAATGGTCGTTTCTATGTTTGTAATTGGCAAATGATAATTGTGCTTTTCAAGAATATGGAACCATAAAAGGGTTTGCAATTACTGTTGTGGAAACTCATTAGCTTAGAAACAGAATCAGTTGTTTTGCAGGTCATTAGGTTTATGTTGAAAAGGAGATTTGAGAGTGAAAAGGATGTTACTGTACAGCGTTCAATTTATTATTTGTTTGTGAAGGCCGCAATTAATAAAATAAAAAGAAAGTAATGATATAAAAGTAGATATTTTGAAAAAGTAGATATGATATCTGTATTATCTCATAAAACATTATCACAAATACAAAATTAGCTGGTAACAGCATAGTAAGAATATAGTATCGTTAAAAAGTTATTATTCTTAAACGATCTCTATTAGTCGCCAAACGGTAATATTTCGTTTAATATAAAAGACCCTGATCATTGAAAGAAGATATTGCTCTGTTTTGAATTAAGATTATGAAAAATTCTTCTTTAGCAATTATTATTTTATTTTGTACAAAAAGGTTGGTATTTCTATTTTAACTATTGAAAGTTATTGTATGAAAGTATAAGTTATTAGATGGATGTAAAAGTATATGATGGATGTAAGCATGTAAAATAAATGTTTGTAAGCTCCCTATCACCACCACCACCAATATTATATTCCTATATGCCATTTTCCTTTATTCAACTAATCTTTATTCTTGAATTCTCTGGCCAACTTAAACATTCCCCAATAATCATTAAGTTAAATACGAGAAATTGTACGGTTTGTTTAACAAAATATTCACTAGGACAATGAGATAAATTCCCAGGTACTTAAGCAAACACTGATTCTTACGTCGTAGACGTTTTACTGTCACAAAATCATTTAGCTAAGGTGGTGGATGATAAGGTTTCCTTAAAATTCCATAAAAACCCTTTTCCTTAACCCTACAAGAATGTATTTTGTCTGTTTAGGACTTTTTTAGTGAATGGGCCATTATCTAATGGTCGTTTTATTGTTTATAATTGGTAAATGATAATTGTACTTTTAAATAATATACAGCCATAAAAGGGTTTGCAATTATTGTTGTTGAAACACGTTAACTTAGCAACAGAATCAGTTGTTTTGCAGGTCACTAGGTTTATGTTGAAAAGGAGATTGTTTTGAGAGTGAAAAGGATGTTTCGGTACAGCGTTCAGTTTATTATTTGTTTGTGAAGGCTGCAATTAATAAAATTAAAAGAAACTAATGATATAAAAGTAGATATTTTGTGAAAGTAGGTATGATATCTGTATTACATCAGAACAAATTTTCATAAATACAAAATTCGCAAGTAACAGTACAGTAAGAATACAGTATAGTTAACAAGTTATTATTTTTAAACGATTTCTTTTAGTCGCCAAACGGTAATATTTCAATTAATATAAAAGACCCTGATCATTGAAAGAAGAGGTTGCTCTGTTTTGAATTAAGATTACGAAAAATTCTTCTTTAGCAATTATTTTCTTTTGTAGAAAAAAAGGTTGGTATTTCTGTTTTATCTATTGAAAGTTACTGTATGTAAGTATAAGTTATTAGATGTATGTAAGTATATAAGATGGATGTAAGCATGTAAAATATATGTTTGTAAGCTCCCAATCACCACCACCACCAATATTATATTCTATAAGCCTTTTTTCTTTATTCAACTAATCTTTATGCTTGAATTCGCTGGCCAACTCAAACATTCCTCAATAATCACTAAGTTAAATACGAGAAAGTGTACGGTTTGTTTAACAAAATATTCATTAGAACAATGAGATAAATTCGCCGAAACCTAAGCAAACACAGACTCTTACGTCGTGAGCGTTTTACTGTCACAAAAACATTTAGCTAAGGTGGTGATAAGGTTTCCTTAAAATTATATAAAAGACTTTTTCCTTAACCCTCCAATAATGTGTTTTGTTTGTGCCAGGACTTTTGTACTGCTTGCACCATTACCTAATGGTCGCTTTATTGTTTGTTATGGTAAGCGATAAATGTACTTTTCGATTATATACAGTCATAAAAGTGTTTGCAAATTATTGTTGCTGACACTCATTAGCTTAGAAATAGAATCAGTAGTTTTGCAAGTCATTAGGTTTAATGTTGAAAATGAGATTATTTTGAAAGTGAAAAGAATTTTAAAATTTAGTTTATTTATTTCCATTTGAAGGCCACAATTCATAAAAGAAATGAACAGTAGATAACATATAAGTAGGTATATGATATTTGGATTATCGATCAGGAATGTAGATATGATACTTGGATTATATATGTGAAAATTATCATAAATACAAAATTATTTAGTAATATTATTATTTGGAATCCTCAGCTGTTTAATATTTATTTAGTGACAGAGTTGCTTATTGGTTTCAATCTCCGAAAAAGCTGTTCCATTGGAGTTAAAAGACATTATGCTGATGGAAAGTAACCATCGTTGTATCAACTTTCATGTTGTGTATGATGATTATGGAAGAATTTCCACAACTAGCTATTAATTTCGTCTATTTAAGAAACAGTTGACATATCTATTGTGTGTATTGGAAGTTACTGCATGCATGTATATAAAATGGATATAAATATCTACGAAGTACATTTGAAAAATATAAGTAATGAAAAAATTATATTAAATGAGAGATAATACATTACATTTAGAATATTCAATATGAAAATATTATTTTTTATTCTATGTCTATTAACTGCTTTTTCGTATAATAAAATAAGCCAATAATGCAGTTTCATTTAATCTTCTTACCTTTATATACCAGAAACTGCTGGTCCAGTCAAATATTTTCCCATAATCGCTAAGTTAAATACGAGAACGTACACATTTTATTTAATGAAATCTTCGCAAGGACAGTGAGATAGATTCCATGATACCTAAGCAAACACAGACTCTTGCGTTGTAGGCGTTTTATTGTCACAGAAACATTTGAGGGGTTTAGAATGACAGTGGAGTAAGTCAATATTTAGTAATTTGAGAAATGAATTGTTTTGTGAAATTTGTCGTATTGACGTTGCATTAAGTGGTCCAACTTATTTTGCCCTATAGCGACTCCCTAAGTGAACTATGACTTATTTCAATGTCATTCTACCCCCCCCCCCCCTCATTTAGCTAAGTTAATAAAAAAGTTTTCACCAAAAATCCATAAAAGTCCTTTTCCTTAACCCCTTCGCGACGAGCGTCCTTTACGGAATTTTTAATCTTTTACCACCAGTTTTTTAAAACAGAAATTTTCGCCTATATGAATCGCAGAAATGCTACCATTAAATAAGGCAAAGTTTACAATAAAAAGTAACTGGTGGGAATAATCGAGGATTCTGAGCATCTTATGCGTCACGTATACGTGTCGCTCGTCCCCAAGGCGTTAACTCTCCAAGAATGTCTTTTGTCTATGTGGGACTTTCAAATATTGTTGTTTCATTAATTTAGAAAGAGAATCAATAGTTTTTCAGATCATTAGCGAAAAGGATGTTAGTATAGGGTGTCTTAGCTTATTTTTTGTTTCTTTATAAATTTCGGGTATTGGGGAAGTAGATATGATATTTGGATTACGAAGGTGAAAATTAACATGAATACAAAATTAGTCGGTAACAATATTCTAATGAATCATCAAAAATTTATAAGTACTTTAACATTTTCAAAAGTTAAATTTTTTTTAACTTAGTACTTTAAAATATAGTCTAAATTATAATTGCTCCAAAAATATGGATATTCTTTAAATATTTAATCATAATATAGCATTAAATATATCTATATTATAAAGGACAAACGTGTCCGTGCGTAACGGTGACATCATTTTGCGAATGGCAACACTTGATGATGGAATTTCGGTTTTGTGATATATGCTACTGCATTTTTTTTAAATTTCTAAACATCTCATATTTTTAATTTTTACACCGATATATAGGGGGAAAAATCTACTTTCAAATGCAATTTGTTTGAAAACTGTATCGCAATTTACTCATTTATTATGGTATTTAAATCAAATTTCAAGCATGATTAAAAAAAAAAAAAATCTATGTCTATCGCTTGCAGACGATTACAAAATATGAATCCGTTTGCACTTTAAACAATATAAAAAGTTTAGCATTTGTTTCCAGTTAATATTCAATAACGAAATTAAAACTTCACTAAGCAAAAAATAAAATAGTATAAATAAAACACAAATTTAACAGACATGCAATTGAAATAAACGCTGAAAACAGCTGAAATTATCAGAATAATAATGATAAAAAAAAATTCTCTACACATTCGGCTATTAACTTCTGGCACGATATCAATACAAAATTGCTGCTTTTAATAAATTTCAAAATTTTACTTGAATATATAATTCACATATTTCATATAAAAATGCTCTTTCGTGTTGTTAGGGGACAATCTAAAAAATATTAAATGTAAAAAATATTAAAAAAAATAATTGGTTTTCACATATATTCTCTATCCCGGGAAGCCCGGGTTGGATACCCTAGTATATATAAAATATATAATTAAATATATAGATAGATATATAGATAGATAGTTTAAAAACATCCCTTTATCCTACGCCTCCTTACCCCAAGGAAATAGAATATCCCATTCTTCATTAGAAAGCTTTGTTACTTTGTGATATTTGGGAAAATCCCATAAACAAGAACTAAAACAGTTTACTCTGTTAGGATTATGAATCAAAACTAACTGTGAAATCTGTTAAAAATACCAAAGGAAATTTTTTGCTTAGTTTACTTAGGATTTAATATTTTGTTAAATGTGACTGTTTGTGCTTTGAATTAACTTATAGTTAATTGACAATCGTAAATAAATTTTATTTAGCGAAAGAGTTACTTGTTGCGTTGAACTGTCGGGTCAATTATGATATAACACCCAAGAAAGAAATCATTTTTCAGTAGTGATTGTTGCGTTGTGGCAGATATGGCAGATATTTTATTAGTCAATATGACTTTTATTGTCGGAAAAACGATTGTTATATCTAATATAAGTATGGCTGATGCTGAAAAAAAAAACTTATTACATATTTCATTTTTATTGGATGAATAGATATCAAAGGTACATTTTCTGTAAATTAGATAATTTTTCTAGGAAGGTTTTAGTATATTGAACTGTTTTATATGATTTTGCTATAGAATTACAGCAATGTTTCTAGGACTGGTTAACACAACTGACAAATGAATAATTGAAAATGACATATTAACGTCCATAATCTAACCCTAAAATAATAAAATTTGGAGGAAAAATATATTTTATAATAGAGATCTCCATAATTAAAGGATTCAGAAAATATTTAAAATAAAGATAATCTAAAAACCAAAATTATTTATTTATCTTGTTCAACTGGCGCACAATGGTTCGAATTGTATTCGTAGAGGAAAAAAAAACTGCACGTGCTTTGTGTACAATGAATAACTGTAAATTACTAATTGAATGACATGTCTTAAACTATTACTCAAAGTTTGTTTACATACATTATATTATTTTTATAAAAGTGTATATATTATGATTCTCTTATGCTTCTTTAACCCATTTGTATCATTAGCACATATATGTGCGAAATTCTCTTGACCTGTATTCCCAAATGCCTGTATTCCGAATTCTCCTCCCTGTATTCCATATATGGTTACGGTCAATATGATTAATCCGGTCATTATTAATAATAACTGGCCATTATTAAAAATAACCGGTTAATATTAATAACGACCGGATAATTGTTTACATTTGGCATGGATGTATCATGGATATATCATGGAATGATAATTTAGAAAATCAATGCCACTATACTGCGATAGATAAATATTAGGTAACCATAAAAATATTTAATTTAAAAGTTTAGGCTTTAACAAATTTATGTGTAAAATATCTCATTCAAGGAAAATTTCATTCATGAAAATTATCTTTTTTATACACGAAGCTGATGTTTCAGAAAATCGCTGCTGCAGACAAGTTGTGTAAACATAAAAATACTTAATTTAAAGGTTTTGGCGTCAATAGGATAATCCGGTCATTAATAATAATAACCGGACATAATGGCCGATTATTATTAATAATAACCGCGGTCATTATTAATTATAACCGGTTATTATTAATAATGACCGGATTAATCATATTGACCGTAACATATGCACACTTTAAATATATATATATATATATATATATATATATATATATATATACATAAGATTCTAACCAGAAATTCTGTGTAGGCAGTTAATAAATGCCAAATCTATGAGGGTGTGTCTTTTACACATAAATTAGATTTGTACTTAAATTATTTAAAGCCAAAACCTTTAAATTAAGTATTTTTATGTTTACAAAACTTTTGTCTGCAGCAGCGATTTTCTGGAACATCAGCTTCGTGTATAAAAAAGACAACTTTTATGCGTCGCTACAGAAGAGTTAACACAGCTACACATTGATGCTACGTTTCCGACTTTTTGCATACCAGTATAATTTTAGAGAAATGTTGTTCTGTTAAATCGCAGAATGTTCCGATTAACTAAAAGAATAACATTTTCTCTAAGATTATACTGGTATGCAAAAAATCAGAGATATCTCATCCCTGAATATATTTTTTAAGTATAAAAATGACAATTTAGAAAATCGATGCCACTATACTGCGCTAAATAAATGTTACCCATAAAAATATTTAATTTAACCCTTAATTGCATAGTGATATAAATTTCCATCACTTTTTATTTAACTTTTAATAAATAAATCAACTTCTTCGCCACCACTATATTTATATAGAAATATTAATCCAGTAAATTTCCCGTGAATTATGTTGCTGAACAAACTTAAAAATCTATCTTAAAATTTCTGGTGTCTAATATTTAATATATGTATAAAAAAACACAATTATAAAAGAAAAAAATCATGCAATTAAGGGTTAAAAGTTTAGGCTTTAACTAATTTATGTCTAAAAGTATCAGACCCCTCCCTTCCATGGATTTGGACTACTTTATTGAACTAAAAAAAATATTAATCTTTGGGGTTTTAGTTTTTTATACGTTTTGAACTTTTCTCATTTTGATAAAATAAGAAACTTTTTTGGTGATCAAGGCCAATTTTTCATTTTTCCAAATGATGGAAATTGGGTTAATGGAAAACCCCCCAAATACTAAGCAGAAAAAAAAAAAGAAATTAGAAATTTGATTTTTTCGCGCCAAATATTGAAATTGGACCACTGTGTAAGCACGTAAATAAAATCTGCCAATGAGGCACATTCTTTCAGTCTTATTTTAGAAACTACTTTCTCATATTTCTTGAATCTGACAAGTTTTGACATAAAACATCTTTTTACAAGTCAGGTTGTCATATACTTTTTTACTTTTTAATTGTATGAAGATATCTTTGGTGGTCGGGTTTGTCACATGGTGAGGTCCGTCATATCATGTTTGGAATTTGATCAGACTTACTTGGATTTTATTTATAACTGGAATCATTCCGTGAGAAAACCGAAGGACGATTTTTTTGCCGTAAAGAGTGCAAGTTGTTGATTCCATGTATTTGAACTGTGAGAGGCAAACTATTTTTTTTTTACTTTTCCAACATAACTGAAAAGTGTTTATGAATTCGATTTGCCTGTCTGCGGTTTGTCCAGACTCTAACTCGCGTAAATATACTCGGATTGCCATTCAATTGATATATGTTATTGAGATTTACTATGGTATATTTTTTCTAAAATGGAAATTCTAAAAAGGAATTCTTTCTAAAATGGAAATTCGAAAAAGGAATTCTTTCTAAAATGTGAAAAAAGTCGTGGAAATTTAAATTTTAATTATTTATGAAATATTTCTAAGCGCATAGGATGCAGAGTCACATCGTTCATTTTGCAAACAGTCAAATACTACTATAATTTCACTTAAAAAAATCACTTTCATAGTTAAAACACAAATTCATTGTCGAGTTTTCATTGAAAACTTTGTTGATCCAAACATTCATTTTCATAAGAAAAAAAATTAAGGTTATTGGGCAGTGAGATCTTAAATTCTCTTCGCTAATGTTAAATCTATCGGCGTGAAATGCATTCTTGTTTTTAACACTTTCCAACTTAGTTGAAAAGGGTTTATGAATTCGATTTGTCTGAGTGCCGTTTTTCCGTGCTCTAACTCGCGTAAATATACTCGGATTGCCTTGAAACTGATATATATTATTGGGATTTGCTATGATATGTTTATTATTAAAAATGAAGTGTGTAGGATTTATGGTTCTTTTACAGGGACACTGGAAAGAATTCCGTTACGTTACGGTCTATGGGGAAAAATCATTTGCGGCGTATTTTAATGATATTACACAATATTTCAAACATATTGAAATTGATATATATCACAAAAGTGAGGTTCAAAATTCTTACTCTGGAATACAGTGTGCATGTTACGAAATCCTTGATCACATGTTCTGTGGGCGGGGTTATGCTCACGGCGCGCGTTACGTAATGTGACGTAACCTCGAACCGATTAGAAAACAGTTTTGTATTTTTCAGTTGGAATAATTTGTATCGTGAACAATGGAGCTTCTTGGCGGCTCTCCTGAAATTTAATAGTTTTTCAGTCTAATAATCTTTATTAATTTACTTTTGTGTTTAATGTGTTGTCGAATAAAATATGAAAAGACATCAAGACTATTATTATGAATCTATCATCCTCACACCTCTCCCAGAATGTGTATTTATTGTGTTTCTTCTTCAAAATAACGTTCTTTCTGACATCTGCTGCTGATGATTATGATTATTTTTCATGGAGCCGAATACCCGCGAATACAAGAATATGTTTATACGCTTTAGAAATTGTTCTGAATGGTTCATCAATGTGAATATATAGGAAAAAAATTGCCCTTTCAGCTGACATTGAAAAAGCCTTTCTCCAGATATCTATAGCGGAAGAAGATCGCGATTATTTAAGATTTTTATGAAGATAACTATGAAGATTTACTATGAAGATAACTATGAAGATTTTGACAAAAATAAAGAAATTGTCCCCTATAGAATGACTAGGGCTACTTTTGGTGTCACCTGCAGTCCGTTTATCCTTGCCTGTACTATCAAAAAACATATAAAAAAATATAAAGACTCTCACAAGAAAACATTTGAAATCCTTAATTCGTCCCTTTACGTAGATGACTTGTTTACCGGAGAAAATGATGTTGTACAGACTTTTAATTTATCTAATGAAGCTGTTAATATTTTGAAAGAAGGGGGAATGAATTTAAGAAAATTTGAAGCTAATTCCGAGGAGCTTAGGAAAAAATGGATTGATAAGAGCATACCTATTTCTAATTCCGATCCATCAAATAACTCTCTAAAAGTATTAGGCTTAACTTGGAACAATAATGAAGATAATTTGGGACTAGAATTACGTCCATTGTTATCAAAATTAAATAATGATTCTTGTACAAAACGGAATGTCTTGAAAATTGCAGCTATGTTGTTTGACCCGGCTGGGTTAATCACTCCTTTTATTATTCGAATTAAATATTTATTGCAACAATTATGGGTAATGGGCATATCATGGGATGAAAATTTTTCTGGTGAGTTAGAAAATGAATGGAAAACTTGGATTTCAGAAATACAGGATCTCTCACAACTGAAAATTCCCAGATATTATTTTAGCACCCTGATCATGGAAAATGAGGGTCTCCAGTTACATATTTTTACAGATGCTAATCCTAAAGCCTATGGCGCAGTAGTATACTTACGATATCAAACATCTAAAGAAAAATTTAAAACTAGTTTTGTCATGTCTAAATCTAGAGTTGCCCCCTTGAAGAAATTAACTCTCCCACGTCTTGAATTGATGGGAGCAGTTATTGGTGCAAGACTTGCAAATTATCGTAAAAATATTCTCCAGGTATTCCAGTTTGTTTTCTGGACAGATTCTGAAATTGTCCTTTATTGGATAAAAGGATCAAAAGAAAAATGGAAACCATTTGTCGCGAATAGAATTTCAGAAATTCATGACTTGTCTGATCCTAGTTTATGGAGACATTGCGAAGGCAAACTTAATCCTGCCGACCTAATCACTAGAGGTTGTTCAGGAAAACAATTGGTCAATTCTCAAAAATGGTGGTACGGTCCCGAATTTCTTTCCTTGCCTGAAGATCAGTGGCCCAGAGTTAAAATTGCCGCAACTCAAGTGTCTAATGTTTCTGAAGAGCGGTCTCGAAAAGCAGAAATTATTTCTTGTGTAGTTAACACAAATAACGCTGATAAAATTCAAATTTTAAATTTGTCAAGGTATAGTTCACTAAAGAAGTTGTATCGAGTAACTGCATGGATATTTAGATTTATTTTTAATATAAAACTAAAAGCAGAAAAACGAAATCTTGCGGAATTATCAGCTGATGAAATAAAAAATGCCGAAAATTTTTGGGTAAAACTTGTTCAAGAAGAAAGTTTTCCTGAGGTTATAAAATGCTTGAAGCTTAACAAAAATATCCCTAAAGAATCCAACCTTTTGCAACTAAATCCTGTGTTGTCAGAAGAAGGATTACTCTTGGTACGAGGGCGGTTACAAAAGGCTAACTTGCCATTTTATGATAAACATCCTATCGTGCTTCCTCCCAAACATAAATTTACTGAATTGATTATTAAAGATTCCCATGAAAGGGTTTTGCATGCAGGAGTATCAGACACACTGGTACAAATTCGTGAAAAGTTTTGGATTTTGAGAGGTAGACAGTGCATAAAATCAGTCCTCAACAACTGCACAATCTGCAAGAAATTTAACATACGTCCTGGTCAACAAGTAATAGCACCTCTTCCAGGTGACCGCATTAACGAAGCACCCCCATTTTCCGTTACAGGCCTAGATTTTGCGGGGCCCCTATACGTGAAGGGGAGTGAGAATAAAAATTACATCTTATTGTTTACTTGCGCTATCACAAGAGCAATTCATTTGGAGCTTGTGAAAGACATGTCAACTGCAGAATTTTTATTAGGATTTCGCAGATTTATTTCAAGAAGAGGGCTGTGTGCTATAATCTACTCGGACAATGCGAAGACTTTCAAAAGAGCCGAACTTGAATTAAAAGAAATGTGGAAAGCTATCCGCCATCCGGACGTAAAAAAGTTTTATGCCGATCGGGGAATTTCTTGGAAATTCATTGTCGAACGTGCTGCCTGGTGGGGTGGCTTTTATGAGCGAATGGTGCGCTCAGTGAAGTTTACTTTACGTAAAGTCATCGGCAAATCTTCGTTGACTCTAAGTGAACTGGAAACTCTTCTAGTTGGAGTAGAAGTTATCATAAACTCCCGTCCATTGACTTACGTTTATTCTGAACTAGATGAACCATTTCCTCTAACACCTGCTCATTTTATTATAGGAAAAAGAGTTTTGTGTTTACCAACTATAAAAGTAAACGATTTAACCTTACCAGCAACCAAAGAAACTTTAGTGAAACCTTTTCGTTTACGTGAGACAATTTTAAATCATTTTTGGAAGCGCTGGAAGAATGAATATCTCCTCAACTTAAAATCTGCTCACTGCACGGATCAAAATAAAACTTCTGATTTCAAAATAGATGATGTTGTGCTTGTGCATGATGAACATTTACCTAGAGCTTTCTGGAAGTTGGGAAAAATTACAAAAACATTTGTTGGAAGAGATGGAAGAATTAGGTCTTGTGAAGTGAAAACAAACAATTCAACTATTAAAAGACCAATAAATCTCTTGTACAATCTTGAAATTAGTGACTTGAAAAACTGAAAAACTTTTTTTTTTACTTTCAAAAGACTCTAAATTTTTTCTTGATGATATTTGAATTGGACTTTAATTTCTTTTACTTATCCTTTTTGAATTTTTATAAAATAATTCTTTGCCTGATAATAGAATGTACATGAATAATATTTTTAACTGTTTCTTTTTATATTTTTAGTAGAAGATATTGTAATTTGTTTTTGTGCTTATTGAAGAAGGTATGTAAGTATCACTGAATTATATATTTGCATTGTTTCTTGAATTTAATATTTGAAATTTTCTTGTGTTCATGATTTAATCTAGATAGTATATCATCCTGATTTAATCTAGATATTATATAAAAATTTGATTTCCAGGACTATAGTTGTATCTGGGACAGTTGTATCTTGACTTGAATTATTTTAAATTTAAATAATTTATTTTATATTTGACTGTCTTCTTGAAATTCTGGGCAAAACTTTAAAAATGTTTTGTTTTACTTACTTGGTTTCATTCTTGAATCTTATCTTGGATATATTATTATTATTTTACTTTTTATAATTTAATTTAAAACTTGTACTTGGAACAGATATTGATCTTGAATAATATTATGTTAAATTTTTTACTTGAATACCTTAATATTATTTTTTATTTGAAAATTGTATACAATTTAGATAATTGAGGTATTAATTGTTAATTGAAAACTAAGTTACTTGTATTGATGTTATATATATATATATATATGATGTTATATATGTATGATGTAATATTTTTGAAAATTTTTGATGAACCCCCATGTGTTCATGGTGAGGCAGGATGTTACGAAATCCTTGATCACATGTTCTGTGGGCGGGGTTATGCTCACGGCGCGCGTTACGTAATGTGACGTAACCTCGAACCGATTAGAAAACAGTTTTGTATTTTTCAGTTGGAATAATTTGTATCGTGAACAATGGAGCTTCTTGGCGGCTCTCCTGAAATTTAATAGTTTTTCAGTCTAATAATCTTTATTAATTTACTTTTGTGTTTAATGTGTTGTCGAATAAAATATGAAAAGACATCAAGACTATTATTATGAATCTATCATCCTCACACCTCTCCCAGAATGTGTATTTATTGTGTTTCTTCTTCAAAATAACGTTCTTTCTGACATCTGCTGCTGATGATTATGATTATTTTTCAGTGCATGGCATTCATCGTTCATTTACAAGGACACGCAAAAGGATTCCGTTACATTACAGTCTATGGAAAAAAAATCGTTTGCGGCGTATTTTAATGATGTTACACTATTTTAAGCTTATTGTAATTGACATATATCACTGTAATGCACTACTAGGTGCTTACCGTAGAATATGGTATGCATAGAATGTATCGTGCATTTACAGGGACACTCAAAATAATTTGGTTACAGTACTGTCTATGAACAATAATTGCTGGTAGCTCATTTTCAGATGTGGTCCGTGTTTTTAAGTGTAACTAATTATTTGAAAATTAATTGATGCATATAAATTCTATAACTCATATACAGAGCTACTCAGAGGATCGCATGTACATTTCCGTTTATTGCCTGAAATTGCTGAGGGGGGATTTTCATGTGTGCTATGTATTTCCCAACTTTAGTAAATTTTAACATACTGTGTATAGTATACATACAAATCTATATATCATATACAAGGCTGCTCAAAAGATCTTACGCACATGTTTGCTTATTGAACGAAATTGATGAGGGGGAATTTTCAATTGTGCTATGTATTTCCTAAATGAAGTAAATTTTATCATACTGTGTACTATACATATAGTAGTACTAGCTGTTACCCGCGACTTCGTTCACGCAACATTAAAAGAAAAATAAATACATTAATTAAGCAAGATATTTCACTCCCGATAATTAAAAACGTTAATAATTAACTAACTGCTTCACATTTCATAGGAGATAATGCGGTATGTTTTGTTATAGGGACCTTGACATAACTCAGTCTTAAAAAAGTGAAATTTTGTGCCAAATAATCGCGAAAATGAAATTGCAACCGATGCAAAAAGGAGGGCCAAATAAAATCGTGGAAATAGACTAATAGGGTAAAAACAAATGTCAATTTTACCTAATAAACAATTTTACTTTTAACGCCTTTGTGAAACGTTTTAACAGCCATCCTTCAAAAAAAAAAAAAAAAAAAAAAAAAAAACATTATTTGGAAATAGTACATGCTTTTTCTTTAAATTCAATTCTGCCTCCTTGGTTTAATGTATAGCTGAAACAAATCTTATTTTCTAAATGACAGTATGTTGACAGGCAATTTTTGTTCTCCAGAATAAATTGATTCATGAAGTTTGAATATGTGAAAATATGTTTTTATTTTTCGGATAATTTACTGAAATCAAGATTTTGTTTTCACCATCTATTCAAAGTAAAAATAAATTCTGTTTTTCAGTTTTAATGAGAAAATGGTGTAAAAAATATACTGATTTGTTTTATTTCTCCTTTTTTTATACACAAATATGGAGTAATTTACTTTTCGTTTTTAGAGAAACTTCGTTAAAATTTACAAAAAAGAAAAAAAAATCTTGGCATCTAATTTAATTTTTTAACTTCTGACAGTTTGTGTGACATCCTCGGATCAGTGATAACCGGTATTGAGTAAATCGCGTTGCATTCGATAGTCTAGCACTGTAAAAGAAAATTGTAAATTCACGGGCATTTCCGTGAATTGCTGCCGTAATTTTACGGAAAGTGCCTCCTTTTCAAGGTAAACGATCAATTTCCGTAAATTTCATGTTTTTACGGGCAAAAACCGTTTATTTAATAACAAAGCTCGTTTATCTAGTGACAAAACTGGTTTTCTTATGGACATTGCCTGGAATCTCTGCTGCAGTAATTTTACTGCAGCAATTTTTTACAGTGAGGAGTAGTTGCGAAATACAAACACACGGTCAGATTTTAATATAATAGATTCGTGTTAATTTTCCTTTTCTTAAAATTATGATGCGATTTTTAGCAGAAAACTCTCATCTGTATATAACCGATATTCATGCTTAATAATCAGTATAGATAAAAAAAACATTTAAATTTTTCGTTATAAATATGGCGTGAAACTCATCTACTTTCTATACTTACTGATCCTTGTATTATTAATATAAGGAATTGATTCACACTCATTTTAAAACATATTGGAAAATTCCCGATTTATTTCAAATATGACGTTTTTTTTTTTATAGAAATCGCTTTTTAATGACATAATTCTTAAGAATGACATAATTCTGTTAATTTTCTTTTCCAGGCAATTAATTTCAATACTGGCATAGGGGAAATTATGTTACTTTAACGAAATAATATTAAATCTTTAGGTTTTATCAAAACAAATGCAACTATTAACATTCGTCATATTTTTTTTAGGCAATCGAGTTATTTCTTTTAGTTTTAAGAATGAAAATAAATATTTCTCGCTATCCATGACATCATTTTCGACATGGATAATTTTGCGGAGCATATTATTGACATTTGCTAACCATTTTCTTTTGAAACTTCTTTTTACTTTTTTAAAATTTAAATAAAAAATACGGTATAGTTATATTAGCCCTGCGCAGACGGTAAAACGCCTAGTATTATTACCATACAAAAGAAAAAAAAGAAAAAAAGTGAAGAAAAAACCCAAGATTATTTTATTTCACCAATCGAAGCATATCCGCTTTATTTTTGATGTATGGCGTTATATTCGCCTGTTTCCTATGGTTACGCATATTGAAACCTTGTATTATTATCAAAAACTAAAAAAAGTACGTTTTATTTCTAATAATATTATTTAATCTAATTATATTATTTTAATTCTTTAATTTTCTTATTTCATTTTTATTTTTCACGTGAAAATGTTTCAATTGAAACTAAATTGTTAAGTAAAAATTATTATTCCGGGTTTTGAATTAGTTTTGGCAATGATAAAGTATTAGCAACGGTAAAGTAAATTTAACCATTTAAAAATATTATACGAAAAAAATGTCCATTTACTCTGTATGAGAAAACGAAATTTTGAATTATTAAGAAAAATATTTGAATAAAATAAACAAAATCCAGCCATTGTTCATTTGAGGGTTATAATCAACTTATATGCAAAGATGCAGGATCATTAAACGCTCCATTTTGACGCTGGCTTCAGCCTAATATTTGCGCACAATCAGATTTATAATATTATTAGGATATGTAGTATATTAGCATGCTGTGTAGTATACATATAGTAGTATATATAGTATATTAGTATGCTGTGTAGTATACATATAGTAGTATATATAGTATATTATCATGCTGTGTAGTATACATATAGTAGTATATATATAGTGTATTAGCATGCTGTGTACTATACATATAGTAGTATGTATAGTATATTAGCATGCTGTGTAGTATACATATAGTAGTATATATGGTATATTAGCATGCTGTGTAGTATATATATATATATAGTAGTATATATAGTATATTAGCATGCTGTGTAGTATACAAATCTATATATCATATACAGGGCTGCACAAAATAATTCAATTATTTTGTTTGACTGTTGGTAGTAATTGCTGAAATTAGGTTTTCGAATGTGTTATGCGTTTTCTAAATTATTTACTTAGTACACTGTGGAGTTTTGTTAGAGGATTTTGAAAGTGTTGGAAAGTGTTTCATAATCTATACGCATGATGTTAAATATCTCCTCGGGAAATTGAGATTTTTAATTTCTTTTTCAGTGTATTCTTCTCAATGTGACTTTCTTTTTTAGTTGAAAAAATATTTCTGAAAAATAAATTTTATTTAATATTTTCTGTATTAAAAACTGACGAACTGTGAATAAGATTTCAACACTTCAAATAAAATTAAGTATATATTTTAGAAATATTTTGTCAACTTATAAAGAAAGAGACATCCTTTAAGAAGAGTACACAGAAAAAAAGAAGTTAAAAATTTTAATTCCCTGATAAGATATTTTTTAAATAATGCCAAATAATTGTAAATATCTATTTAAAAGTTAAAATTTAGGAGACTATAGAAAAAGAAAAATTTTTAGGCATTATATGCAAAAATGTCAATGGTAAAATCATGACTTCTTGGAATTTAATTCCAGGCACGAGGACCTATTTAAAGAAGCTGGCGTATGCCCTTGTGAAAAAATTTCTTGGGAATCGGTTTTTTTTTTTTTTTTTTTTTTTTTTTTTTTAAATGAATTATATAAAAAACTTAAGTAGATTATCAGAAACCTCCAGTTCAGCTTGTTCTCTTTAAAAAATATTAAGTACTTTACGGCAGTTTTTACTTACGTTTGGATTAAAAAGGTGGAATAGAACACCTTTTGAGACGTCCAAAATCGCCTGTTTCCTAAATACAAAATATTTTCACTGATAACGGCCATAAAACCAGGAATAGTGTCACACAATGTATTCGTTGTGAAATGAAAAACAAGTGAGTAAGTGTGATCGAAGATCGCTCAAAGGGTTTCGTTTAATATTCCTTTCAAAACACTGTATCCTTTCTTTAATAAATCCAAATAAATTTCATTTAGCAGCCAAAAAAAAAAAAAAAAAAAAAAGTCATGTTTTTTATAAAGTAAAAATTTACCGGTCTATTTTTTCGTTTTTTCGAGTATCCAAACCAGCCCGATAGCGGGCGAAGCCGGCTATTATATTCTGTCATAATAATATCTGTTACGCGGACTAAATGCGATATAAAAAAATAATTTCAAAATTAAACATGTTGTACACCTTCAAAATGTTAAAATATGCGAATATTTTCCTAATCGGATTTTTATCCTGATTCAATATGTTTCTGAAACTCATATATTTACTATTCTCTATTACTCATATTGATACTCGCTTTGTATTATTCTCAAACATCTGAAAAATTCGTTAAACTTCCAATAGGACGTCATATTTTCTTTTTAATTCTCTAATGGCGTGATATTAATCTGCTTTGTGTACATACACATACTCATACTCCTTGTATTATTGAGAAATCTTTGAAAATTCCGTTTTATTACCACTATGACGTCAATCATTTTTATTTCATATTAATTTTTTTTTCAATTGGTGAAACTTTTTATTTCATTTTCATTTTTCACGTGGAAATCGTCTGATAGAAAATTAATTATTGTAGAAAGAATTTCGTCGTGGATTTTTAATTTTTGGCATGTGCTACAACGAAAAATGTTTAATTTTAATAGGAAAAGGCTGCTAGAATTTTGGTTTTTTATCTCTATTTATTAAAATAATACGAATTTTTCAAATTTTAATATTTTGAGCTCTTTGTAGCTGGCATTCAGCTATACACAAAGTTTCAACTCTGTAAGTTACATAGTTTCTGAGAATAGCTCTGTGACAGACACACAACGAAGCGGGAGTAATAGGGTTTCGTGAAATGAACGAAACCCTAACAAGCGCCTATTTTAATTAGATCTGGAACTTCTCAGAGCGAGAAAAAACATTTTTTTAAAAGTGGCAAAGTTGTCCCGGTTGACGGTACCCTACAAAATACCAGATATTTAAGAGGATTAGATATTCATTTTGACAAACAAAATGATAAATATTGAATTTAATATTTTTATCCTAAAATTAGCCTTAATATCTCTAGGACACTGTCCCAAATTTCTTGACGATCTGATAAAAAATAAAAGAGATATTGTTAATTTTACTACTTCTCTTTAATATTTCACTTTTGTAAATGAAATGGTTAAACTCGTTTTTCTCAGTTCGTATTTTTGCATCATCTCTTATGTAATCAAAATGCTAAAATATCCAGAATAATTCAGCAGATTGTCTAAATTTTTTTTATGCATCTTTAGATTCTATGAGAGATAAATAAGTTTCAATTTTTTTTTATAACTTTGAAAGTTTTCTTTTAAAACATATCTGAACTTAAACATTCTCGATATTCATAGGTTTATTTCATATACAATGGTGTGCAAAAATTAAGGACGGAGCTGATAAATTAGCATAAAAGCCAAAAAAGGCAACAGAACTAACTGAAAGACCAATCAGGGGATAGACCTGAAACAAATGCAGCAGGACATGCCCATATATGGCATATGGCGTAAAAGGAGGAAGTGCTAAGGAGATAAAAGCACAGAGGCGGTGACCGTTCAGAAATTTGGTGAAATCTATTGCAAAAAGATTTAAGCGACGTTTTTTTTAGGTGCGTTCGTAATTATATAAATACGTAGCACCTATAGTCGTCGTTTAGTCCGTCCGTCTGTCCGTCCGTCTGTCCGTCCGTCTGTCTGTCTGTCCGCATATAACAACGCAAAAACTACCCAACCAAATGGTTTGCAATTTAAAATATATTATCTTTGCAGAATTTTGTCGAGACATTTCAAATTTTATTAAAATCGAATCAAAACTTTAGGAGATATTAATAAAAATATTTATTAAGAATTTGAATTTTTTTTTTTTAAATCGGTGCTTTTTTGTTATAGGAGCTTCCGAAGTTGAATCGTCCAGCGACCGAGATACTTATTTTATGACAGAAATTAATCTGCAGACGATATAATTCATTTCACAGAATTAAAAATCATCAAGATCTGAATATTTATATAACTAGCTGATACATATATATCTGAATATTTATATAACTAGTTAAGATATTTGTATGAACAGTGTCATAAAATATATACTTAACTAGCTGTTTAAACCGTTCTACGCACGGGATATCATGAATTTAATTCTAAAACGTGCGTACGAACGCACCTCGTTTGTAACGTTTGACGTACAATTTCCAACTTGTTTTGCTATTATTGTGTGATATGGCCAAGAGGCAATCCAGAAGATGTCGTCTGGATGACCTTACACGAGATCGAATCAATGGGAAGTTGGAAGAAGATCGAAGTGTGGCAAAAGAAGTCGGTATCGCTCATATCATCGTTTCACGAGTCTGGAGTGCATTTCAAATGAAGGGAACAGCTGTCCGAGCATTCAGCTGTGGCCGCCCACGCGCAACAACAACAATGGAAGACCGTTATATTGTCCTACAGGCGAAAAGAAACAGGCGTCAGACAACTGGAGAAATTGCAAGGCAGATGGAGCAGACTACTGGCCGCCGGATATCACGTTTTAGCGTGGCTAGGAGGCTGCACAAAGGTGGCTTGTATGCACGACGACCAGTACGGTGTGTACCATTAACGCCTGCTCATCGGAGATGGAGGTTTCTGTGGTGTCAGGAACATAAGAATTGGATACAACAGGAGTGGGGTCGAGCACTCTTTACGGATGAGGGCCGATTTAGTATGACGAGCGAACCTGGATGTATACACATCTGGAGAGAGCAGGGAACACATGATCACTCCTCCAACATCATCGAAAGGGACCGTTTTGGAGGTGCCGGAGTTCTGGTTTGGGGTGGTATCATGCTTGGTAACCGTACGAACCTCCACGTCTTCCAAGGAGGTCCAGTCTCTGGTACCCGCTACTGCGCCGAGATTCTCTTGCCTCACGTGCGTCTTTTTAGAGGTGCTGTGGGTCCGGACTTCCTCTTCATGGACGACAACGATCCCCCTCATTGTACAGCGGCTTATCGAAGATCTCTTGGAGAGTGAAGATATTCAACGCATGGCTTGGCCTGCAAAGTACCCGGACCTTAATCCCAAAGAACACGTGTGGGAACTTCTCGGGAGACGCTTGGCATCACGTTATCAGGCACCATCAACCATTCCGAAGCTGAAATTGGCGTTACAAGAGGAATTGGACTCTATTCCTCAAGAGCTACTACACAACCTTGTCCTCATCATGAACAGACGTTGTAAATACTGCATCGCAGTGAGGGGTGACCATATCCCCTATTAGAGAATGAATTTTTCCTGCCAGGTGCTTGTAAGATGAACGTTTCTGTATTCTCTGCATTTGTGCTCCAAGTGACCTTTCCAATAAAATGCTTTCATATCTTTTTGATTATTTGTTTAGATGGTTTTTATCCCGTCTTTTCACATCTTGAAGATCTTATGATTTTGGTCGATGTGGAAATGTTCTGCGCGACGTTACATTCGAAAAACCCTCGCGTCCTTAATTTTTGCACACCAGTGTATATCCAGTTATGTTTTTTCTTTTGATTTAACCTTTGTATCAAAAACCCGATACTTAGATTTGTAGAATAAAGTAGCCTGAGTATAAGATAAAAAAAAAAATAGTTTCAAATACGAAAGCTGGAAAAGAAAAAGGAATTTTTAAATTTTTAAACTAAAATTCAATTTTTAATAATTTAAGGCTTTTAATTTTTGTAATGATTTTGCTTTATTGAAACACGATACAAAAACTTTAATATAGGTGTTATTCACAGAATAAATACAGTGTCTCACAAAAGTGATGGGACACTTGTGCTTTATAAAAAGAAACTGCAATAAAATAAATAAACAAACATGTGCAAAAATTTTTTGGGTGTGTTTCATATTTAAAGTTAGTAACAATTATTACATAACATACATTTTGTCAAAATATTAAAATATTAATTTAGTAAAAATACAATTGTTCAGAACGGAGCAAAAAATGGCTCACATAAGTGATGGGACACTTACTTTTCCATCAAATATTTATCCAAAAATTTTACTTTTTAAAAGGTTTTAATATTTTGTTGGATTTCCTTTTACTTTTAAAACATGATTTAATCTTTTTGGGATGGATTCGACTATTTTTTTGTGATTTCTGGAGTGATTTTACCCCATTCTTCTTGAAGCACCGATTTTAGTTGTTGTTTTGAAGAAATGGTGTGTTTGCGAATTCTTGATTCCAATTCTTGCCAAATATTCTCTATGGGATTTAAGTCTGGAGATTGTGGTGGTGTTTTTATTATTTCAGGACAGTTATATAGCAGCCAGAGTCTAACGTTCAGAGCAGTGTGCTTGGGGTCATTGTCCTGGTAGAATTTAAAATCGTTATGAAGGTTCAATTTTCGTGCTGAAGATTTCAAATTTTGCTTTAAAATATCAATATACTTGTACTGATCCATTATACTGTCAATAAAAACAAGATTACCAACTCCAGCGGACGACATACACCCCCATACCATAACTCCTCCTCCACCATGTTTTACTGTTGGTACCAAGTTCTGTTTGCGAAGTTCTTCCCTGGGTTTTCTCCACACCAAGATTCTACCGTCAGAACCAAATATATTAAATTTACTCTCATCAGCAAATATAACTTTATTCCAGTAATCAGAATTCTTATTTATGTTGGATTTTGCGAAAGCTAGTCTGAGTTTTCTATTCTTTTCACTTACGAAGAATTTTTTCCTGGCTACTCTACCGTGATATCCAGCAGATCGAATTACCCTTCTAATAGTTTCAGGATTAACAATTATTCCATATAATGCTTGTAAATCAGCAGCAACTTTTGAAGCACTAATTCTTGGATTTTTTTTAATATTTCGAACGATAATTCGCTTTATTCCATTGGATAGCTTTGATGGTCAGCCAGGTCTTCTTTTATCCTGAATCATATGATTCTTTTTATATCGTTTAATGATATTGAAAACTGTTGAACGACTCAAGTTAACTGTTTCAGCAGTTTTTCTAATAGATTTTCCACGTTCAATATGCAAATTAATAACTAATTTTCGAATTTCAGGCGAAGTTTCTTTTCGTTTAGCATTCATGACTACACAGAGCTAAAAAACACAAAAATTCCAAAACAAACTGGAGAGAAATACTGCAGACGATTTTATAAATTATTGCCAATTGCTTTTAAGTAAAAATAAAACCCCAAAAAATATTTTTATTGCTTATTTCAGACGATTTTTGTTGCATATATAATGGAGTCCCATCACTTATGTGAGCTATTTTTTGCTCCGTTCTAAACATTTGTATTTTTATTAAATTAATATTTTAATATTTTGACAAAATGTATGTTATGTAATAATCTTTACTAAATTTAAGTATGAAACACACCCACAAAAAAAATGTGTACATGTTTTTTTAATTTATTTGATTAGTTTCCTTTTGTAAAGCACAAGTGTCCCATCACTTATGTGAGACACTGTATTTTTTTTATTGAGTTTTCTCAAAAATCTCGAATGTTTTTTCAGAACCTAAATTAAAATTTACGTTAATGACTTCTTTTGCTCACAACTTTTGACTTTTACCTGATCAAAATCAACAAAATAAATTTGTCGTCTGCCGTTAAGAGTTTTTCGGAACCTACATTAAAATTTACGCTAATGAATTCTTTTGCTCACCACTTTCACCTTAGCAAAGCCGACAAAATAAATTTGTCGTCTGCCGTTGGAAGTTTTTATAATGTTTACAAACATTTCAACATTAGTGACATGACTTAAGTCTTTCTTTTCTGTCAAAAAACTAAAATAAAAACGTTCTTTGCGATCTCGAAATTCCCTCTCTCTCTTTAGAGCAAAATTAAAAAGCTAAAAAAATAAACCAATTACACCTAATTTATACCGGAACCGAAAGAAATACAACAGTGAAACATTTTTGCAAGAAAACGTGCCATTTGACCCCGTTTCAGTTGACGGCTTTATCGTTTCTTGCACTTCGCGAGACGAAATGACGCCTGCAATTGCCAACGGATAAAAAAGAAATATGAAAAAAGAAAACTTTCTGACACTTTCACTTCAACTAGCCGAACGTTCTCCCATTTTTCATTTTCGCCGGCTTTTCAGGTGGCATCTTCTTTTAAACTGTTAAGAAGATTACGCAGCTTTGAGAGTTTTCGTTTAGGTGGTTTAATTCGTTCCTTTCGGAAGTCTTTCTTTTTTTTTTCTTTCAATTAATATTAGTTTTACAAAGTCTTAAAAGAGTTATTGAAAGCTCTTCAGTAGCATTTGTCTGAGTGATTGCTCACGACTTCAGTTGATTATTTTTGAAGCGGCATCGTCTTTGAATATCTTTTTAATTCTCACAATTCCCTTTAATGGTTTATATATTTATCTATTAAAATAAAATTGCAATTAACTTAAATGTGCCGGAGAATAAATTTCTGCGCCCTCTCAAATACAATATTTTACATTTTTTATCAACTTACACATTTTCGATTATGCCCTCCAGGCACATTACCCTATTGCCTACTAACTACAGCGCTGCTTATAGTTATTCAAAAGAATTGTCCAGTTTTTACCATTGTGGAAGTTTTCACTAGCCTTGTTGTTAACCTCTTCGGTCTCTGGGTCTCTATATGAAGACCTGTGTTCTTTTCCTTATAAAAAATAAAATGTCAGTTTTTGTTACATTTTCACATCATTTCTTAATAGCTGAATGTTTTTGCGTTCCAAGCAAACGAATAAATGACAGAATCAAAGCTTACTCCCGCATAAAATAAATGTTATTTTCATCTGAGTTTGCAAAATGCCTTCAAGACAGTGTGATCAAGAAAGTGAGAAATTTTTATAAGTATTTAACTTAAATCCTTTTCAATTAAAAAAAATGGAGGATTTGTAGATTATTTACTTGTTTATAGCTCTTAAATTTGTGATTGCGTTAATTTAGGTTAATGTTTATTAAATTAATGTTTTAAGGGGGTTTGTAGTTTTATATCCATATTTTTTAACCTAAATTACTAGGTGCCTAAAGGATCAGTTTCAGAAAAGATATTTTTTCTGTCATTTACGATTCACTTCGTTTGGGAAAAACCAATGAATAAGTATTTGTATTATTATTTTAGCTTCGGAACTGAAGAGGTTAAAGCAGCTATTATTTTTTAAGTGTAACTTTTTAAGCTAAATGCCTTTCGCACTTCAAAAGTTTTTTATAGAATTCGAATTTTTGAAACGGTTTTCTGAAACTTGTGGAACTTTAACTAAAAAAGTGAACTGTTATTGTTAAAAACTGATTTTCCTTTTGAAGTGTAACGTTTTAAGTCATTTGTTTCTCGAATTTGAAAAACGTTTCATATAAATCAAATTTTGCTTAACTTTTAGAACTTGAAGCAGAGACTTGAAGCAGAGAACTTGAAGCAGGGAGGTCGTCTGCAAGAACTTTTACGAGCAGTGTTGAATTCAGACACTTTTCTCCAGGAGGGATTTCTGTGGCTCTGTTGGGACACTGTAGAGTTCCGGGGGGGAAATTGCACTTTTTAACCATTAAAAGCATAAAATTTCAAATCTTCAGGGGGATACATTTCAATGCTCCGGAGGGGAATGTCCCCCCACGGGCCACCCCCTGAATTCAACACTGTTTGGAAGCCCTTCCCTTACAAACTAATTAATCCCCTACCCATTCCACAACGGAATCACCTTTCGAAAAAAACTCGTCTGACATACTTATACATGTAGAGAAGAACAGGGATATGAATATATTTGTATAATGAAAAGAGAAACTTGATCAAATAATATATAACTGATGGTAAACTATATTTTATAGAAATGTAAATATGAGTTATTATATTGACAGTTCAGATCCATTCCATGCTCCTGTAGAGACATGTCTCTATATATGCACATATAGCATGCTGGATGCCACTTCTGCTAAAGTATAAAAATGCCTATATAGATTGAGTTTGAGCTACAAACAATTTGTTTTTCCTCTTGAGTGCTCACGCGTCTTGTGCCCAATATCTTATTGATAAATATTTTTCTTTTTATAAATAAACATGCTTAAATATATAAATCTTATCGTGAAACAAAAACTTTTCAAATGACTTTTTTTTAATATTTACTTTCGATAGTTTTTTTTATTATTAAAATATTGCCAAATACAATTTTTTTTCTCTGACACAACCAAATGAACGCTAAATATTTAGACACTTTGTATTGATTAAAAAAAAAGAAGAAGAAGAAGAATAAAAATCGCGAGGCTCTGTGCAGCCACACCTGTCGCACAAGGACGACTCGGATTTAAAACTGAAAAAGTGGAATGTAACTTTTTAAGAATTTCATTATTGTAGGACCATGCTCATATGTAAAAACAATTTTTCTGAACTAGCCTATTACCGAATCAGGTTTAAAATAAAAAAATAAAAAAGGGGATTTGGCTGGATTTCATTGTCCTGTGGTGGACTTTCAAAAGTAAGGTTGAATGTTAAAGCAGAATTAAGCAAAATTCGCGGAGCGCGGTGTTTCGCGTGATGGTCCTTTGCTACGTCCCTTTTGTAGCGAGACACTTGCGGAAGCCAGGTAGAAAGGAAAGAAAATTCTGAAAATTGAAACCGGACAAATTTAAAAGGAAAAATGAAAAAATTAAACACCTCGAAATGCGAAAAGGTTTGGGCACAAGACTCTGAAGCTATCAATGAACCCCAGCGGCTTCGAGCTCTATGCTCGAAATTTATTTGTTAAAGAAGTTTATTACAAAAATAATGGATTTACTCACAAAATTAGAATTGTAAAAACGTATGCTAAAGTTTCTTAGTTTTGCCAATTTAATTAATTTGAAACAGTGAACAATCTTCTTTTTTTTAGAAGACAATGCATATTTCGAAATTCATTTTACTCATTTTTTGAAAATTTGAAATTAGGATTTGTTGATTGAAGTCAGTTTATTACAATCAGATATCCCGTAAGGTATATATATGTAGGATTTCAGTTTAAAAACCTCATTTCCTTTATGACGTGCATGATCATCAAATTAACTGCCGCTCTAGTACTATTATTGTCCATGATTTAAATGCACGAGTTATAAAAAATTTAGATCGCGAGATCAGAATATCTTCAAAATTAAAAAAGAGCCAGTCTTCTAATTATTATTGTGAAGCAAGCGTCGATATGGGAAATAACCAGTAAAGGCGCTGTTAGGCCTAGTTGGACTTTAGAGAAAATAAATATATTGTATATGTTGGACGAGAAGTGTATTAGCTGTGAAGAAATTATTAGTAAAGTATTGTAAAATTATATGTCTAGGACTGTATTAAAGTTTATATTTTGTTAGTCAACGTCTAGTCGTTCATATAATTCCAGTGAGTCAACTGTTTGCATAATATTTTCTTACATATATATATATATGCCTTAAAAATGAACATTGTTTTCTAAAAAACAAAAAAAAAACAGCTTCTGGTCATCACCATGTTCGAAAAGCATTCACTTCAAGAACTCTTAGGGCGATTCTTAAAAAAATATATTTTTCTCCACTCAACAACGCGAAACTTTCTGACACATTTATAGATTCATTTTTAAACGTAAAAGCAGGATATATGTAGGCATGACTATAGAAGAGATTTCTCATAAAAGATTTTTTTTTCATTTATCGATTAAATTATATATTGAGTTATAAACGATTGTTGTCTCACGACACAGCATATTTTTTTCTCTTTCCCGTGCTGTCGAAACGGGAAATTAGGTTCAAAACACCAACTTTGACAGCATTTTCTGAAAGATCTTCTGTTTTTGCCAAAAGATGGAAAACCTAGTTTCTGAATAAGAGCATCAGTCAATTTAATGCGTTTTAGAATAAAAATGAATTAAAAAATGTGTCACAAAGTATCCAATTTGGATTTGTAAAGGGCCTTAACTGAATTTATATCTGAAAATATTATTGCTATAGAAAAACTGAATAAAACATGCTTTTGATGTAAGAAATTTTAAATTTTACGCAATAATATTTCACATAAATATCCCTCGTCTGTGGATCGTAAGAAATATGAAAATAATGCTTTAATACTTTCACTTACTGACCTTACTTACATTTTTACCTTCTTATCTTAAAAAATACTCTAAAGTATTTAGAACAAAGTGACG
This sequence comes from Maratus michaelseni, assembly GCA_963931845.1. NCBI lineage: Eukaryota > Metazoa > Arthropoda > Arachnida > Araneae > Salticidae > Maratus > Maratus michaelseni. Next base: position 99,749,409 of record OZ007597.1, on the reverse strand, counting down.
CAAATAAGATGTAAATACAATAATTAGATCAAAAGATATAAACGTTTTTATGTTGATCTGCCTGTGGTTGTCTAAATAAGCAGTGCTTAAAACTTTAAATCCATTTACCTCAGAATACACTTTTTCAAGATTTCTCATATTTAAATTGATAAATCGAAATTTCTATGAAAGATAAAGTTATATGAGACTTCGTACAATTATTTTCAGTAATAGCTTATGCGAAAATATCGCATTTAGTAAATTTCAAAACTTTACTTGAATACATAATTGATATTTTTTATATATAAATGCGTTTTGGGTTGTTAGAGGACAATAAAAAAAAAATGTATTACATGTAAAAAAAACTATTAGAGTTTTCAATTTTAAACAAGTTGGAAATTGTACGTCAAACGTGACAAATGAGGTGCGTCCGTACTATAACTAGTTTTATAAATATGCAGATCTTCGTGCAATAGCCGTTGCACTCTTATGCAAAAATGCATAAATACAAAATTTATTTTATGTGCAGATATTCATTGTATAGATATCAATTTTATTTTATAAAATTAAGTTTCAATACACTTTTACAAACAATTAATTACAATTCTGTTACAGTAAAATTATACTATGCGCAAATATCCAATACAAGACATTGTAAAAAATCATCGTTATTATTTTATCGTCCGTTATTATGATATGATTAATTTCGGTAATAAAATAAGTACATTTTAAGTTGGCAACATTTTATCTTTTGTTGATATTTACTGAAAATTAAAATGGGAAACTTAAGCCTAGCTTTGAAAATTTCAGAACTTGAAATCCATATTGAGACTCTTTTTAACACTTTCCAACCTAGTTGAAAAGTGTTTATGACTTCGGTTTGTCTGCCGCCTGACGTCTGTCCGTGCTCTAACTCCCGTAAATATGCTCGGATTGCCCTGCAATTTTTATATGTTATTTTCGTTATCTATAGCATGTTCCCTATATCAACTCAAGTGTGTAGCACTTATAGTTTTTTTTACAGGGACACTCAAAAGAATTCCGTTACATTGCGGTCTATGGGGAAAAATCATTTGCGGTTTTTTTTAATGATGTCACGCAGTTTCAAATACATTGTAATTGATATATATCACTAAGGTGCATTACAAGAAGCTTAATATGGAATACGGTGTGCATAGCACTTATAGTTACTTTACAGGGACAGTCAAAAGAATTCCGTTACATTGCGCCTATGGAGAAAAATCGTTTGCGGCTTAATTAAATAATGTTTCACTATTTTAAACACATTGAAATTTATATATATCACTAAGGTGAATTACAAGAGGCTTACTACAGAATATTGTGTGTATAGCAGTCATCGTTCATTTACAGGGACACACAAAAGAATTCTCTACTGTCTGTTAACAATAATTCCTGGAAGTGCGTTTTAAGTTGCTGAACGCGATTTAAAATTTAACTTAGTTTTTGTCTATTACTTGGTATGTATAAATTCTACAGATCATATACAGGGCAGCACAAAAGTTCGCGAACACATTTTCATTTATTGACAGAAACGCCAGAAGGAGAATTTTAAACTGTGCTACGCGTTTCCTAACTAAACTAAAATTTAGCATCCTATGTTGTATTTATACAAATCTATAGATCATATACAGGGCTGAATAAAAGTATTCGGATATTTTTCGGAATATTGTATATGTTGGAAATATATGTTGGAAATTCCTGAAATTACGTTTTTTAAATATGTTATGCGTTTTCCAAATTGTTTACTTAGCTGTTATCTTTTAGCTTATTAAGTGGTAATGATTTGTAAAATTATTTTGGAAGTGTTGGAAAGTGTTACATAATCTATGCTTGACGCATGATTTTTCGTTCTTGTTTTATTTAATATCTATTTCCCCGAAAACATCTATCCAAAAAACTGTTGGTGGATTATATGATTGTTATAAATAAACAATTTTAGTATACAAATACGGTTTTTAAATTCAGTACTACGGAAATAATATCACTCCATCCTTAAATAGGACGTAATCACCATGGTAACCTAGAATCATTACCTATCATGGGACATCATTGAATTAATTACGTATGATAGGATTTAATAGAATGAAGAAATCTTTTATTAATATATTTTTAAGTTTTGATTCGATTTTCAAAAAATTTGAAATGACTTGATAAAATTCTTTTAAACTATGCAGTTGGGTAGATTTTTGCGCTGTTATATGCTGACAGATGGACAGATGGACGGACCAGACGACGACTAAAGGTGGTACGTATTTATATAATTAAAAATGCACCTAAAAATGGTGTTCACCTATTATTCTGTACACCGGGTGTGGTATGTTCTGTAACCCGGGAAGCCCAGGTTGAATCCGCTGGTATCTATAACATTTCATTTCGAAAGATCTGATGTCTTTTTCTCCGGTGGTCTAATATGGCATTGGCTAAATTTATCACAGGACAGTTATGTGATGGATAATCCATCATGGAAAAATGATTCTGTCAATGTCAAACAAGTGCGTAGGTGAACCAGCTTATAGCTGGAACTAACAGATGCTAAAGATTGATCTCAATGAAAACTAGAAAAAGAAAAAAGGAAAGACCACCTAAACCAATCTGAAAAGCAGTGCTGTGGTCGTTAAAAAAAAAAAAAAAAAAAAAAAAAATGTTATACACAGAAAGTTTACGCTATAGTTAGTTTTGAGAAATAGAAGTTATACGGAGTTTTTTAAGAAAATTCCAGAACGGATATAGTGTATATCACCGTATACCCTCCACTACCCACCTGTTGAAATCGTAGCAAAAAGAATTTTTAATTTTTTTAATTTATTTTATTTTATTTACTTTACATTTACTATTTATTATTAAATTCCTACTATTAGCTCACACTATCTCTCTCTATATATATATCTTGTTGGAATTTTCAATCGTTAATAAAATATTTTCTATTCATCCATTCAAGTTCAAATAAATTTTTTTAAACTTGTACTGGATGACAATTGATGTTAATACAGTTTTTTCAAATATTAATTCATTAATTAAATTTAATTAATTAATTTTAATTTTTATATGGGAGAAAAAAATTTCTCCCGTTGTTTTCATAAAAGAAATGAAAGATTTATCTCAAATTAGTGATGCCAACAAAAAATAAAATACTGCAGCGATGATTATAAAATAATGTTCAATAAAGATAACGTGGGACATTAATTCTGCAAGGGTTTATTTTATATATTTATGATTAAAAAGTTGGAATTGACTTTAAAAAAAAAATAAAATTATATTACTTGTTTTACAGTGCATACTGTTAAAGATCTGCAGCAAACTGTCCATTCATTCAACCGTTTTCATGGATAACGGTTACTTGACCGTATTATGAAGCGTTTTCATTGGTCAGAATAGAGATGAATTATGGTTATGTAACCGTTTTCTATAAGAAAGGTTGAATGACACGACAGTTTGCTGCAAATTTTTAACAATGCGTTTAAAAACCTTTTCAAAGGATTTTTTTTTAAATATTTACTTTGAAATTTTTTTATTAACATTTTGCAAAATACAATTTTTTTTCTCTGACAGCAACCGAAGATTTTTAGCAGTGCTATTAAAAAGCCTTTTCAAATGAATGTTTTTAACATTTTCCAACCTAGTTGAAAAGTGTTTATGACTTCGGTTTGTCTGGCCGTCTGCCGTCTGGCCGTGTTCTAACTCCCGTAAATATGCTCGGATTGCCTTGCAATTTGTATATATTATTGTCGTTATCTATAGCATGTTCCCTATTTCAACTGAAGTGTGTAGCACTTATATTTTTTTACAGGGACACTCAAACGAATTCCGTTTCATCACGGTCTATGGGGAAAAATCATTTGCGGTTTATTATAATATTACACAATTTCAAACACATTGTAATTGATATATATCACGAAGGTGCATTACAAGAAGCTTAATATGGAATAGGGTGTGCATAGCACTTATAGTTACTTTACAGGGACAGTCAAAAGAATTCCGTTACATTACGTCTATGGAGAAAAATCGTTTGCGGTTTAATTACATAATATTTAACTATTTTAAACACATTGAAATTTATATATATCACTAAGGTGCATTACAAGAAGCTTAATACAGAATAGTGTGTGTATAGCAGTCATCGTTCATTTACAGGGACGCACAAAAGAATTCTCTACTGTCTGTTAACAATAATTCATGGAAGTGCGTTTTAAGTTGCTGAACTCGATTTTAAATTTAACTCACTTTTTGTCTATTACTTGGTGTGTATAAATTATGTAGATCATATACAGGGCAGCACAAAAGTTCGGGAACACATTTCCGTTTATTGACAGAAACTCCAGAAGGAGAATTTTAAACTGTGCTACGCGTTTCCTAACTAAACTAAAATTTAGCATCCTATATAGTATATATACAAATCTGTAGATCATATACAGGGCTTAATAAAAGTATTCGGATATTTTTCCGAATATTGTATATGTTGGAAATTCCTGAAATTACGTTTCTTAAATATGTTATGCGTTTTCCAAATTGTTGACTTAGATGTTATCTTTCAGCTTATTAAACGGTAATGATTTGTAAAATTATTTTGGAAGCGTTGGAAAGTGTTACATAATCTATGCTTGACGCATGATTTTTTTGTTCTTGTTTTAATATTTACTTTGAATTGCCCTTTTTTTTATTAACATATTGCAGTATACAATTTTTTTTCCTTTGATAACAACCGAAATCGAAATAAATAAACTGGAGTTCATATCTGAGAAATAAATAGGGATTTACAATGCAAATTAAAGATCACCCAATGAAAGATTTTTAACAGTGATTTTAAAAATCTTGTCATATGAGTTATTTTTTAATATTTACTTTGAATTGTTTTTTTTTATTATTAACATTTTGCAGAATAGATTTTTTTTCCCCTGGTAACAACCGAAATCGAAATATGTAAATTGGAGTTCATATCCGTGAAATAAATAATAGGGATTTACAATGCATATTAAAAATTTTTAACAGTGCTTTTAAAAATATTTTCAAATGACTTTTTTTTAATATTTAGTTTGATTTTTCTTTTAGTAACAAATTGAATAATACAATTTTTGCTCTGATAATAACCGAAGACGAAATAAGTAAATTGGAGTCTATATCCACGAAATAAATAAGGCTTTACAATCCATATTAAAGATCACCTTATGAAAGATTTTTAATAGTACTTTTAAAAATCTTTTTAAATTACTTATTTTTTTTCATATTTACTTTGAATTGCTTTTTTATTAACATATTGCATAATAATTTTTTTCTAATAACAACCAAAATGGAAATAAGTAAATTGCAGTTCATATCCGCGAAATAAATTGGGATTTACAATGCATATTACAGATCACCCTATGACCTCAAGAACGTTTAACACTGCAGAGTATGACATAAGTATATACGTGGATATATTTATGTTGACGTGATATCCGAGGCATAACAGCGTCTTGCTGCGCTTCTAATGATCTATGAAAGCCAGAAAATTATTTTTCTGTAACGTTTTGCGCAATCTTTTTTGGCGTAAATTAAGCACATTTTCCGACTTCTAATTAAAAAAGTCAGTAGACGTGTAATATTAGGTGAAGACTCCAAAGACGTGCCACCATTTGAAATCCCGGGGTGCGTATCTCCTGTTGTTAACGTCCAGAAGACCCCCTGCCAACAATGGCGCCAATAGGATGTGCAATCATAGCGCTAAAGATCTAGAATAATTTAAAAATGATTGCTGAAAACGCTTGCTGCCATCTGAAAAGGAATAGGGAATGATAAAAATGCATTCGAAGAATTGTATAAAAGAATAAACTGATTAAAGTAGAAATAAAAAAAAAAGCATTGCCTGCACATTCTGATATTTCACGTACCTTCGAATTTTAAAATAGCCTGTCATTCCTTTTTCTGATTATAAAATTTCGATTTAGTATTTAAATCACAGAATTCGTAATAGTTTCGTTTGATAACAGAATTAATAATATTTTTCCGCGATTAAATATGGTGGAGAATTCTATTAAAAATTTGTGGTAAAACTGTAGGAACCTTGCATAAGATTTCCAACGTTTCTATTAATTTAAAGCTTAATCCTAATTATTTTGTCCAGAAATTTATTAAACTCGTGAGTTGTTTATTGTTTTCAATCCCTTTAAAAACATCGTGTCTTTTATGATATAGACATCTTGATTATGGAAAAAAATATCATTGTTGTGTTCGGGATTAGAATAATAGAAGATTCCTTATTAGTCTGCAATGCTTTTATTTGTGGGAAAAAACAAACAAATTGTTTAATAGATGAAATGTATTTAGATAGATACCTTAGAAAAAAAATCCGTAGTGTGATATTAGGTAAAGACTCCGAAGACGTGCTACAATTTGAAATACCGGGGTGCGTATCTCTGTTGTTAATGCCCAGAAGACCCCATACCAACAATGGCGCAAATATGATGTGCAATCATAAGGCTAAAGATCTAGAATCATTTTTTTTAATGGTTGCTGAAAACGTTTACTACTATTTAAAAGGAATGGAAAATGATAAAAATGCATTCGAAGAGGGTATATAAAAGAAGAAACATTCTAAAGTAAAAATGAAAAACACATTGTCTGCACATTTAACACATTGACGGACAGTAGGAACAAGTGAAGTTCGAAAATTGACACTATATGTTTTTGTAATTTTTAGAATATCAGAAGTATAGTTTTACTCTTTCTGCTTAAATAAACTTAATTTTGATTAATTCAGCACCTTTAATTAGGTTGCAATACTCCCTTCACAACCACGTCAGGGTGGCTAGTGGTCAGAGAAAAATACAGTCAAAAAAGTGATAAACACCAGTATATTCTTATAGAAATATTTATCTTGATTATTCGAGCAAATAATCAATTTGAATTTTTCTATAAGAATATACTGGTAGTTACCATTTTTTTTTTTTACTGTATTTTTCCCTGACCACTAGCCACCCTGGCACGTGCATACTGAAGCTGCAACTCGTATAACAGGTGGAAAACGAACTTCAACCTAAAAAATTGTTTCCAAAACATGACACTGGCCTTCTACTTGTACGCCGGTAAATGCACATTTGTGCTGCTATAGCCGCAGTGTCTAAAAATGACCGTTTCGTTTTGAACGGCTACTGCCGTCATGCCACATAGTGAACTTCGCTTTGACGGCTATAGACGCAAGTGTCCGTCAACGTGTTAACTATTTCATGGTGCGTACACTACTTGGAATTACAACATAACCTGTCACCCCTATTTCTGGTTATATAGTTTCTATTTAAATCTGCATTTAAATAGAATCTATATAATCCCGCTGGATTATATGGGGTTTCCCCCAAAATTATTCAATTAACTCACTGTACTGCTCGCATCTTTCTGAGTTTTCACGATATTTGACTGGCCTTTTTATATGAGTTGCTCTACAGAATTGACAACCAAATCCCGAAAAAAAATCTTTGGTATAGTTTGCGCATGCGCAGTTATAAATTATTTCATATAGATTCCCATATCTCATCAAATATTCAATATATTAATTTTTCAATTGCAGTATACTATGTCTACTGTTCCTGAAGACAAACATGTGGCTTGATGAGATATATTCATTAGTATCCAGGTTCAATTCTTAAAGAATATTTCTTGTTTCTAAAAGAAAAACTTCAACTTTAACTGAATCCATAGTTGTGTTCAATGTTTTGTTGTTGTGGTTGATGTTACTACTGAAGAGGCTATGTGATGACATAGCGAAACGTATACTTTGTATGTTTTTATATTTTAATTTTAAATGTTTTTAAGTATATATTTTAATTGCTTTTTAAATGTATTCAAGTTTGTCTAATGTCTAACAGTTAGTTTAAAGATTTTCAATGTTCCCATTAATTTAAAGCATGGTTTTAAGTTTTAAGTATTTTTAACCAAACTTATTTTTATTTGTTTAAAATTTACTTAACTGTATTTACGATTTCAAATTAAAAACATAGTCAATGGATGTAAAACTATTCGTAGAAGACAGCGCAGATGCGTTATCATTCGTTGGCCCAAGATAATCATGCCGTTAAGTTCCAGAAGAACTGGTGCTAACAACGGTATTAACATGATGGATAATCAAAAATTGAAGATAAAAAATACATCGTCATAAAACATGAAAATATATCGTCAACATTCTAGACGGCAGTATTTATTCGCCACTGTAAAAATTTTAATTCATAACATTTGATTGGAGCAATCAAAAGCTGAAAATAATGTCACTAAAGTAAAAAGGCAAAACATTGAATTCATATTAATCATATCAAACTTTTTTCAACACATTTCATTCATTTAAAATCGATGTATTAATTTTTACGTTAATTTATACCGTAATTTATATGTATTTTGATATCGAATTTATGTTAATCAGTTTACAAATTTATTTAAAATTAGGCATTTTTTCAATTAAAAATAAAATATAAAACACGTGAACTATTCGCGGAATACTCTGAAGACTATTTAGAATTCTAAGTTGCTTATTTTCTGTTGCTAATTCCTGAAGACCCCCATACTAACAATGACGTCAATATGATGCGTAATCAAAAGTTAAATATCTAGAATACAAATTTATTTAAAATTAGGCATTTTTTTAAATAAAAATAAAATATAAAACACATGAACTATTCGCGGAATACTCTGAAGACTATTTAGAATTCTAAGTTGCTTATCTTCTGTTGCTAAATTCCTGAAGACCCCATACCAACAATGACGTCAATATGATGCGTAATCAAAAGTTATAAATATCTAGAATACAAATTTATTTAAAATTAGGCTTTTTTTTAATTAAAATAAAATATAAAACACGTGAACTATTCGCGGAATACTCTGAAGATTGTTTAGAATTCTATGTTGCTTATCTTCTGTTGCTAAATTCCTGAAGACCCCATACCAACAATGACGTCAATATGCTGCGTAATCAAAAGTTATAAATATCTAGAATACAAATTTATTTAAAATTAGGCATTTTTTCAATTAAAAATAAAATATAAAACACGTGAACTATTCGCGGAATACTCTGAAGACTGTTTAGAATTCTAAGTTGCTTATCTTCTGTTGCTAAATTCCTGAAGACCCCCATACCAACAATGACGTCAATATGATGCGTAATCAAAAGTTAAATATCCAGAATAATTCTTCAAAAAATATTTTCTGCTGTCTAGAAAGAAATGTGAAAATGTAAATACAAATGCTAAGTTATTACTTACCCATCATACGTAGTATAGAGTAAGTCTTGTAATCGTTTTGAAAATCGAAAAAAAAATTGACGGATTTACAAGTTTCAGAAACTGGAGATTCCGAAAAACATTTTTAGAAAAAAAAAAATTACCGTCCGTCTGTGTGTCTGTAAACGCTCTATCTCCCGAAAAAATTGAGATAGAGACTTGAAATTTGGTATGTACTTAGTATGTAATAATGGGAAGAAGCTTATTGAATTTCAGTAACTTCGATTAACCAGAACTATTTTTTTCGGACTCTCGAAATATTCGTTCTGATAAAAGATACATAAAAATTTTCGAATCTGTTTATTTTAAGGAGTGAATATAAAATACAATAAAAAAACATAAATTTTGCATAAAGCATGAAGTCGATCTGATAATGAATTGCCGAGATATTTGTAATCCTATTTTCCACACTCTTCGATTTTTCATGACCATGTATTTCAACCAAATTTCAATTCAAAGATATATTTCAATTGGAAATGAGATGCTTAATCAGATGCATTAAACCGCTAGTTAATAGGATTATTGTTTTTGGAGTTATAAGGATGTTTCTTTTGAGCAATTCAGTAATCGAGCCTTTAAAGTTTATGACGTCATCAAGCCACGATTTTATTCGAATTGCAATGCATTTTATAAGTAGTTTACCCATTTTTTTATTTTAATATTTTATATTATGCATGTCCATGATGGGTAAGTATTACGGTGGCCCCCAACGACTAGTTTTTCTTGACGAAGAAGTGAAAGAAAAGAAGAAAGAAATGAAGATATAAATTTAAAAGTTAATAAATATGAATTGAACATTGATCACGTCATATTCTTCAATGCTGCATACATTCCATGAGAGATACACTGTAAAGAAGACAAAGGTTTTAAATCTACAAAATTGTAATACAACCACGAACGAAAATATAAAATAAACTCTGCCGAGTTACCCACTATTCCGAAACGCATCTTTTACCTTTAGAAATCTCGGAAACTAATTTATTTTCGATATTTAAAGAAGTATTTGTGAAAATAAAGTTTATTTTGCTGTCAGTAATTTTCAGAACCGTTTTCAAGTAGTTTTTATATCATATTGATAAGTTTTTCTCGAAACAGAATATTAGATTTCAGGATGCTATCCGTTCCAGTTAAACATTTTCAGCTGCGTAACTGAATGTATACATCTAAGAATAACAAAATAATATTAATTTTAATGTTAATGTTAATTTATCATGTTTGTCTGTAAAACATGTTTCTTGAACATGAAAATGTTTACTTGAAAATTGATAGTATCCAAAAATCTATTATCCGGGTTGAGAGAACTGATTAATACACTATAAAAACTACTTGGAAACGTTTCCAAAAATCAGTGGCAGCAAAAGAAACTTTGTTTTTATATATGCATATTTAAATCTCGAAAATATATTGGTTTCTGAAGTTTGCAATGATAAACAATGCTTTTCAGAATCGTGGTTAAGGAAGAGGTTATTGTATATTTTCGTTCGTGGTTATAATATATTTTTCTAGATTAAGAAACATCTGCCATTTTTTACAGTGTAGATAACTTAAAAGGGTTCGAAATTTTTTTTATTTTTTTTTAAGTTAATTTAAAGCATACTTCTAAGCGTTTTATAGGAACTACCTTTTTTATTTTATTTTTCACTTTTATTTTAGAACATTTTTTTCCTAATTCTTATTATTCTTCATTTTTTTTTAAGTGAAAACTATCACGGATGAACATGAATACGGGCTATTATTTGCAGTCTCAAGATACTTATCTCATATTTTAAAATATATATTTTATCTTTAAGCAAGCTTTAAAAAGGCATCATGAACTTATTTAAATTTCATTACAGTCATTTTCACATCACATATTTTTTATATAAATTTAAGGAACGGAAAAACACAACGAAATGTTTTTTTTTTTTTTTTTTCAAATTCATGAACTAATTTCTCAGCTCATGAGCACAATCCTAAAATATCACCTTGAATATACGCTAATTAACTAATTAACGTTAAAATTAACGCTAATTGTTCCCTAATACTTCTTTTTTTTCTTTCTTTTTTAAGTGAAAACAATCACGGATTAACATGCTATTATTTGCAGTCTTAAGATTCTTCTCATGTTTTAAAATATATCTTTTTATTTAAAGCAAGCTTTAAAAAGTAGTCATGAACTTCTTTAAATTTCTTTACAGTTATTTCCACATTACATATTTTTAATATAAATTTAATGAACGTAAAAACATAATGAAATGTTTTTTCAAAATTCATGAACTAATTTCTCAGTTCATGAACACGAGCCTAAAATTCTTTACATTTCCACATTTTTCATTTCCACATTACACATTTTTTTTTATAAATTTAATGAACAGAAAAACACAACGAAAAGGTGTTTTTTTAATTATGAATTTATTTTTCAGCTCATGAACACAATCTTAAAACATTGCTTTGACTATATGCTAAATAAACTATTTCTTATCTTCTAATTTAAACATAAATATTAAAAAATTCGCAATTGAATTTTGCCTTTATTTAAATTTTAATTGAAGACGTTGAAAAAAATTAAGTTTACACAGTAATCTTAAGTATCATGCTCCACGATTAAATTTATTTAAATATAAATAAACAACAATATCAGTGCCTGTAAAACAAGTTTCTTCACAACCAATGTATCAGGTTGGAGAAGCATTGATACATTTGTCGCGGAAAATTTTGATGAGTATACTAACTGTATTTAATCAGTGTATTTCATGATTCGTGAACAAAATCTTAAAGAATCGCTATGAACATTAAATAATTAAGAATTTATTATGTTGCAACTAAAATATGGATATTGAAATAACTAGATTAAATTTTATTTTTATTTTATTTTTATTTATTTATTTATTTATTTATTTTGAAAATTTCAACTGAAAAGAATTGAGTTTCTCCTTTAATCTTATATTATAAGTTAACATTTTTTAAAACAGGAATTCATAACTCCATGAATGTTTATAAAACAGTTTTTTTTTTTTACTTTTTTTCACCTCAAAAATAGTAGGAGGAGAAGCGAAGCATATATTTAGAGTATCCCTGAACGCGATTTTAAAGCATCCCATCGAAAATAAAATAATTAGTTGTACCTTAAAGATGCATATTACAAATACCCAGATTGAATTTTATGTTTATGAAAATGTTGATTAAGTAGGTTGAAAATAATAAAGTTTCCCCCTTGATCTCATGAAGTATACTACTCGATCAAATGTATTTCAAAAAGAGTGCGCAACAATGTAAATGCCAATAAGGTTTTCCGTACAAATGTTGCAAATAGCAAAAGGAAAGCATGCCTCTAGCTAGTGTACTCATGAATACAATCTTAAAGCATCGCTACGAATATAAAATAATTAACAATTTGTTATGTTCTAATTAAAAGATAAATATTACAAATACCTAGATTGAATTTTATTTTTATAAAATTGTTAATTGCATGCGCCGAAAAAAACAAATTTTCCTTTTATTTTACATCATAATGTACATTATTATTACACTCTATTACAAGAGTCCACAATATCAGTAATGTCTATAAAACAGATTTTTCTGCTACAAATGTAGCATTGTGGAGAGGCAAAGCATGTCTTTAGTTAGTGTAATCATGAACACAATCTTAAAGCATCGCTTGAATATAAAATATTTAGCAATTTCTTATTATCTTTCTAATAAAAAGATGTATGATTTAAATATCAAGATTTAATTTTATTTTCATGAAAATGTTATCTGAGTAGACTGAACACTATACACCCTACGATGAAATTTGTTGAAAAGCAGGGCAAGTCAAAATGATTGCGCTAATTATAAATAACAATAACTTCGTTGTAAGTAACGACAGGAAGAGACAGTTGAAAATATAGAAGGAAATTCGAAGTTTTGTTTTCTTACTTTATAACTGTTTTATGTGATTTCCTTTAGTCACACGCAGTCACCTAAAATGAATGTTTTCTAGGCGACTTGAAATAGGAAAATTGTACAGTCCCTTTTTCTTCGACGAGGAAATTATTACAAGCAGCTGATATTTTGATATGTATAGTGTTCATGCCACAACTTGATACAGACATCTGTATCAAGTTTTGGCATGAGCATGTGGGGCATTAGTGACTGCTAAAATCCTTCAAAATGTCTGGATTGGAATGCACTACAACTTGATCTGCTTTCTGCTTGATTAAAGAAAATCACACAGAACGGTTACAAAATAGGCAAATAAAACTTTGACCTACTTTCTGTATTGTATTTAAACGATTTCTTCCAATCGTCGTTTTCAACGAAGTTATTGTTGTTTATAGTCAGGGCAATCATTTTGGCTTACCTGTATAGTTACAAAATCATTTTCTATGAAATAACTGTTTATCCCCCGCAAATGTAACAATTCAGGGAAGCAAATTCTGATATTTTGAAAGATCATCATCTTAACATAAATGTTAAGAAAAAAAAAACACAAAACCCATCACATTAAGTAACACATTAATCTGCAACTAATATATATTTTATATTTTTGCATACTGATGAAGCAACTAGCATGCAATAAATTAATATTTTTGAAATAATAAATAACTGTTATTTTCTTACGCCACAATTATAAACTACCTACAAATGGTCGGAACAATTTCCGGATTTTATTATTGAAACATTATTTCCACTGTAAAAACAAATAAAAATATCTGAAATCCGTTATACTGACATACTCATCAATCTTGTACTAACAACTAATTTCACAGATTCTTAAAGCAACTATGTCTTTGAAAACACAAAAAATAATCTGTTTGGATTAATTAAAATCATTTATTTTCACAGTTCTATATTTATTAGGTGTCTACGGTTTCATGAGCTGCAGAAATATTAGTTGACATCAGGGCTTAATTTCTAACAAAAAAAAAAGTACCGGAGCTCAGCTCTAATATTCGGCAGTAATAACAACGGTAGTGTACCGCCTGTCCCCTCCACCCGCATATTTATATTTCAATTATTATTTGCAAAATTTAAAGCAATTTCGACTTCAGCAAAAGAAGAATTTTAATATATTTTGATTATATGTGTATTTCTATATAAGAAAATCTAATAAATGAACTGAGCTCAAATATTAAAATCAGGAGTGGAGAATTTTCAGAAAAAATGCAACTCGTCAAGAATTTCTTTATATCAACTAGCAAACAACACACAGCGCAGTATGAGCATTCTTGAACTCCTCTGAATTCCGACCAATATTTAAATATTCACTAAAATCAAAGAAGTATCGGAGCGGAGATCCGGTGAACTCCGGCACAAATTATTCACTGGTTGACATAACTTCATATGTACCTTGAAAAAATGTCAAAATTTGTTTGGCACGTTTTGATTTTTTATAGGTGGTCCTTGAGAAATTTGTAAACATAGATTATGTAATCAAGTGTTTCCTCCAATACGAAATACAGCATGTTCTTAATGTATCGATGAATAGATTTGATATACAAATCTGTAATTCGGATAAGTTACTCTATATAAATCACTCGACTTCGAGATTAATGGGTAGATTATGCATAACATAACAAAAGCTGATTCAATATAATAAAAAGAGCATATTTTTTCGAAAACAGATGGCATATGGTACACAAAAAAAGTCGAAAAACTTCTTCATAACACTGTAAATATTAAGAAATGCGCAAGGTTTTTCGAAATAAATCAGTTTTTACCTCATCAGGCGCAAAGAAAACGTGCTATCGCTTTGAAAGAAGAAGCAACTCACGTCTGAAGAAGTTTTTTGCCTTTATTTGTGTATCACACCATCTTGTACAACATTTTAATGTGATATCTTAAATACTTTTTGAAAATCCTACTAAACATTTCATGGAACTCTTTCCACAACTAACTTGAACTTGAATGGATTTCAGAAACGTAAAATCTTGTCCGTTGTTTGAAGTAAACTTCTTGATGATAAAGCAATTCCTGACCTCTCAATATGTCAAGTGAAAACTAAAGAAAACGCTGCAAGCTGCTTGTCTTGCGCCATCAAATTCAATTGTATCGTACACTAATTCAAAAAGTGACACAATTTTAAAAACGTAATTTTTCAAACATTAATATAACTTAATCACAAATATAACACTGATCAACAAAAAAATAGTTTTTGTCAGCTACATTGACAAATGTAGGTGTTGTAGACTAATTCGAGTGTGCTGATTCCAAATTTCTCTATCACGTCAGGATGTAAAGTTATTGCCATCCCGCTGTTTCAAAAGGGAAAACTGCTTACTATCATTATTTTAGTGTGGAAGTTGGAGATCAGGACAAATGTTGGGAACCACATATATGTTGTACTGTGTGCAATACAGAGTTAACACAATGGTTAAGGGGTAAAAGAAAAGCAATGTCTTTTTCTGTGCCCATGATACGGCGTGAACCAAAAAATCACCTCTCAGACTGTTACTTCTGTATGACAAAGATATCCGGATTTTCAAAGAAAAGTAAATCAAAAATAACGTTGCCAATTGTGAATCTTCTCTGAAACAAATAATATTGCTCAAATTTCAGTTGTGTAAAACAGTCTCATAATGTCAAATCTAAACATCGAAAGTTTCTATAACTCGACATCCTGACGTGATAGAGAAATTTAGAGTTCAGATTTGGAATCAGCACATTCAAATTAATCTAGAACATCTATATTTTCCTTAGTAGAAAAAATGTTGTTGAAAAGTGTAACTACGCATCTGTCAGAAAAAGCACATTTAAATGTCTTTAAAAATAACAGAACTAAGATAGTTTAAAAAAAAAATTCTTTATGGTGTTATACAACCCTTATTGTTCTCTGATCTTCAGATAAGCTAAAGTAATACGGATTGTAAATAAAATATTTTTGATTCTAGATATACAAAATTTTAATTATTTCTTGATCCATTTTAAATAAAAAGCGACGTTTTTTCATGCTTGAAAACATTTCTTGCTCTTGTGTAAGAAACTTTCTTTAGTTGGGTTACGAATAGTATGCAATATTTTCAGTATTAAGTCTATAAATAATCAAGAAACTCCTGTAATTATTAATATACGCCTTGTATAAATGACACAGAAATTGTACATTGAACTACTAGAAAATATAAAATAAAATAAAATAAAATTGTAAAAGGTACTCACCAAACCGTTGCAAGTTGAGACAGCAACATGTGAGTAAGTAACGTTTCCTTTAATATTACCATGAAAAAAGCAATGAGTTTGGTTGTGTTTCGAGAATTCAATTGAATTTGTAACATATTTTCTCTCAACAACCATACTAGGAGCAACCAGCTTATGGTTAGGATTTAAATGCAGAAGAGTCCGAGATCCTTCAATATCAACCTCAAAATGAACATTTTCGGTTTCCAAGGATCTCTTAGATCGACCACTACTCGATGATACAAAATGTGTCACATCGTGAGATAAAAATTGTCCGTCATGTCTCACTTTGATTGGTTTAACAAGTTCAAAATGATGAAGTTCATGTTGTAAAAAATGGGCTGAAAAGAGAAAAAAAAAGTAATGTTAAATTATTCTGTTAACAAAGCAAACAGTTACACTGCACAATTTTTTTTTTTTTTTTAATAGAATTCACGTGATTTTAAGGGGATCCGAGACACATTTTAAAAACATTTTTTTTATTTGAATTAGTATTTTGAGGGGGGGGGGGGTTGTGAGTGTTAACCATATAATATGTAAACAAAATCAAATAAAAAAAAAGTTTTCATAAAGTTTTTAAAAATAAATTTTTTTAATTTAAATTTTTAAAATAAGTGGGGTAATTTAAAATCACTATAACTCGAAATATTATTCGTCAAATTTCAATTTTTTACTTTTAATTAAACAGAAAGATATAATCTTTAATTATGATTCAGAATTTTGAAAAATATTATTTTTTTAAATATTTAAAATATTTAAAGTAAAAGTTTAAAAAAATGATGTACCTTATTTGTTTAAAATCATATTTTCAAAAGTAATTTTTTTCTTTCAAACTAGGGGGCTCTGCCCCCTGCTCGCTACGCTCATCAACCCCCGTTCTGATTTCACAACCTCTTAAAACCTGGTAATGTATCCTGTATGAGATTTTCTATCTATGTCAAGATTCTGTTAACTGTAAATTAACTGTACAGTTAAAGGGCGGTATTTTTTTTTTTTTTTTTTTTTTTGAAATTTTAAAATAAACGCATATAAGTGATTCTTATAAAACCTGACAATTACGTGTCTTTGCTTTCTTTTTTCTTTATTTGATATAATGGATTAAAACATTTTATGCATTAATATGTGTTCTATGAGGAGACATATATATATAAGCCAAATTAAAATTTCATAACAATAGCATATGAAAATTTAATTTAATTTGTTTTATTTTTTAAATAAAAGGATTTCAAACTGTCATTATAATGTCTGAGATTGCGTTCGTTATTTTCAAACGAAGGGATTTTTAAAAATAGATAAAATCTATAATAATTATTTAAAACAGATAATAAATTTGAATCATCATTAATTAACGTTTTTCGCTAATATTTAAAACTTTAATTCATGGAACGTAATTATAAGTTTAATTTTCCAATTTCGCTAGAACTTTGAGGTTTTTAAATTAAACTTCTAAATTAAAGTAATTAACTTAGTTCTTTAAAATTAAAAGATTGCATATTGTTGGGAAATTTCTTTTTTCCAATTATTAATATAATTAATTTCGGTTCATAACAGTTCCTCACTACTAAAGTTAATTAGTTAAAGCACATATTAATGTCTGGGGAGAGGAGATCACATTCCTTTTGCTGTGGGCTTGAAATTAAAATAGCTTTTTAACACTTTTAAATATAGTTGAAAAGTGTTTATGAATTCGGCTTGTCTGGCTGTCTGTCTGCTGTCTGGCTGTCCGTGCTTTAACTCGCTTAAATATATTTAGATTGCCATGCAATTGATGTATGTTATTGAGATTTACTATGGAATGTTTGGTATTGAAAATCAGGTGTGTAACATTTATAGTTCATTTACAGGGAGAATTAGGTCATAATGAATAGAGTATTTTTCTACTTTTTTCAATTATTATACTTTCCCATTTGAATATGGATTTAAGCCAAGATACCCAGGTTCGAGTCCTATCCCGGAAATTTTTGACTCTGTTACGAATAAATCTCAACTATGATACTCCAACCATTTGAATATGATTTTAGAAATTATGTCTTCTTTTAATGTCTGTTTTATAAAATAATAAGCTTAGGGATCTTAATACTGAAATTGTACCAAATTCTGAAATTTTCAATACCAACACCTAATTTTGACTTCATGATTCACTATTTCTTAAAAATTTGAGTTTAGATACAGGAAACGGGACGTCGTTTCGTCTGTCAAGTAGTTTAGGAATTATGGGCACTGCTGTCCAAAGATTAAAGGGCAGTGACCAGACGCTTCCGCTTTTTACACGGTTTGCCGAATATCTTCTGAAATTCTTGACAAATTGTTCTTGAAATTCGAAGATGTAAAGCTTTTGTTTGACTTCAAGAACAGTATAAACAGTATACTGCAATTGAAAAATTAATATATTGAATATTTGATGAGATATGGGCAAGAGATATGAAATAATTTATAACTGCGCAAGCGCAAAATATACCAAAAAAAAAATTCATGATTTGGTAGTCAATTCTATAGAATAAAGCATACATAATTGCAGTATACTGTTTCTACTGTTCTTGAAATTAAACATGTGCTTTACATCTTCGAATTTAAAGAACAATTTGTCAAGAATTTCAATAGCTATTCGACAAATCGTGTAAAAAGCGAAAGAGTCCGGTCACTGCCCCTTAATTTTTGGACACCAGTGTAGATTTAAAGTTTGGAACTCCTAATGTCAAATTTATTTATAATCGTGGCAAAACAGATTGCAATGGATATTAATTTTAATTTTTTAAGCATAACTCAATAACTACCTGGCGGAATAAGCTATAATTTTGAATTCATACATTTAAAGCTTCAAGAAATCGATTTCTGCCACAAAATTCAAAGGTTACATTTAATTTTTTTTTTCGAAAATTTATATTTTTTTAATTCAATTTCCGAAAAACATATATATAATTTGTAACCTATAAATTCTTAAACAGAAATCGATTTTTAAAAGCTTCAAATGTGTGAATTTAAAATTACAGCTCAAGTAGTTTTTGAGTTATGCTTAAAAAACTACCCTCATTGCAATCTCTTTTGTAACGATTATAAATGAATTTATCATTCTGATTTTTCAAACTTTTAACCTTCATAATTCCCAAACTACTTGACCGAATGACTTCTCGTTTGGTATCCTAAAGTCAAATTTACCACAACAACAAAATATTTTGTCAAAATTAGGTGCTCGTATTGAAAATTTCAGAGTTTGTTACAATTTATGTGTGAAGGCCACCCACTAAACATTTTTAGGTACGTTCGTAATTATATAAATACGTAGCACCTATAGTCGTCGTTTGGTCCGTCCGTCCGTCAGTCTGTCTGTCCGTCCGCATATAACAGCGCAAAAACTACCCAACCGAATGGTTTGAAATTTAATGTATATAATCGTTGCAGAATTTTGTCGAGTCATTTCAAATTTTAGGAAAATCGTATCAAAACTTAAAAATATATTAATAAAAGTTTTCTTTATTCTATTAAATCTCATCATACGTAATCCATATAATATAAAAGTGCAAGTGATGTGACTGAGGAAAAGAAATATGGGCTAACCACATCTTTTTCCATATGCCAAGTGGCCATTTTTATTCAAAATGATAGTTTCGAATGAAAGTGCATAAAAGTTACATTTTTAGAAAGATCGTTCAAAAAAATGGTTTGCTTGAGAGATGAGTTACATTAAAAAATGTATAGATTCTGAGATAACTTCACACTGTAAAAAAAAATTCGGAAAAGTTTCCGGTAGGAATAGGATTTCCAGTTGCCCGTATAGTACAGGAAACTTTTCCAAACCAACACGGAAAAAAAAACGAAAAAAAACGAAAGTTTTTTCTTTCCGTCAGGAAACTTTTCCTGTTTGATTCAGAAACTAATCTTTAGACACAGAATAAATTCCTGGGTCTTACGGAAATCTTTCCATTCACATAAAGAAACGTTTTGGTAGAACGGTAGAATAGACAGAAAGTATTCCGTTTTAAAAAGGAAAACTTTCCATTCACACTAAGAAATGTCTTAGTAGAATAGTAGAATAGACAGAAAGTATTCCGTTTTAAAAAGGAAAACTTTCCATTCACACTAAGAAATGTCTTGGTAGAACGGTAGAATAGACAGAAAGTATTCCGTTTTAAAAAGGAAAACTTTCCATTCACACTAAGAAATGTCTTAGTAGAATAGACAGAAAGTATTCCGTTTTAAAAAGGAAAACTTTCCATTCACACTAAGAAATGTCTTGGTAGAATGGTAGAATAGACAGAAAGTATTCCGTTTTAAAAAGGAAAACTTTCCATTCACACTAAGAAATGTCTTGGTAGAACGGTAGAATAGACAGAAAGTATTCCGTTTTAAAAAGGAAACTTTTCCGAATCAGTCAGTAAACTAATCATGAAAAAATTAAAAATTCTTGTGTACTATAGAAACTTTTTCTTTGCTTTACGGAATTTTTTTTCATTATGATCGGAAAATTTTCTGCATTGTAAAGAAACTTTTGTTTTAAAGAGTAGGAACATTAACAGATGAAAATATTGCTTTTGGACACTGTTTTGATATTAATTAAATATTATTAAGAACTTTTTTGAATACATACACACATTTTTAAGTATTTATCATCATAAAATGCATTACATGTAATGGATTTTATGATAACAAAATACTTAAAATGTATGTATGTATTCAAAAAAGTTCTTAATAATATTTAACTAAGATAAAAGGAAATCAAAATAGTGTCCAAAAGCAATATTTTCATCTGTTATTGGTCCTACTCTTTATAACAAAAGTTTCTTTACAATACAGAATCAGCTTGAAATTTTATTTATTTGTTACAAGTAATACCGATACGTTTAGCTCATGGGTATTTACATTTTTTTTAAATAAGTATTTTATACAAGGAATGCTAGAGAAGTATCTTTATAAACAAGGAGAAGTCATTCTCGTAAAAGAAAAGTGTATAAATAAATAAAAAGTACACAATGAAATGGATTTTATGTTCATAAAATACATAATATACTTTTATTTTCTTTAGAATATGTGTATATGTTTCCTAGGGAAAAAAAAAATAAAAAAATATATATATATTTTAAGCGATATAAAAGAAAGTCCAAATAGTGTCCAAAACAAACCTTTTCATCTGTTGTCTGTATAGCAAAGTGGACTGTACAGAGATGCCAGCTTATTAGTGCCAGAATATACATAGGTGTAGCCAGTGGTGAAGTGTGTGTGGGAGATAATTGCCCCAAGCACTAAATATTTAGGTGATGCCAAAAACTGTTAAATAAGATATTAAAAACGGAACAAAATATTTTCAATTTGGACTGGATATTTAAAACCCACACTTATGTCATTGGGTGTAGCACAAGTGTATGACATGTTGCATGCGTATGAAGTGTATGCAACTAACATTGAAGTTTTATTGGTACTGGAAAGACTTTCTATTGCTGTATATCCAAAACAAAGGACATACAAAACATTTTTTAATCACAATAGTGACCGCCCCTTTTTAAAAAACTAGAACTTCTGTTAATTTACGCCTAAAAAAAAAAAAAAAAAAAAAAAAAACAAGCTTATGGTGTCGTCTTCGTTCTTAAGTTGCACAGAACTCCAAACTTTTCAATATGTACATCTAACTTTGACATTATATTTGCCTCTTTCGGTAACTTTTTCTCAAAGATACCAAAAGGGAAGTCACTAGGTCAAAATGTTTAAGAATTATGAAGTTTAAAGTTTGGAACTCCTAATGTTAAACAGCTGGTGGAGTTTTTTTTATATAATTCAATACTTGACGTAATAATTTTATATTCGTATATTTTATTTGAAGCTTTTCGAAATCTATTTCGGTTAAAAAATTATAGATTATGGTTTATTTTATGGTTTAATTTATAAAAAAAAATGTATTTTTAAATTAATTAAAAAATTAATTTTAATAGAAATAGATTTCTAAAAACTTCAAATATGCAAATCAAAAATCACAGCTGATTCCGCTAAGTAGTTTTTAAGTTATGCTTAAAACACTACCCACATTACAGTCTGATTTGCAACGATTACAGATTAGGAGTTACAAACTTTAAATTTTCATAATTTCAAAACTACTTGACTGAGTGAATTCCAGTTTGTTATCATAGGGCAACATTTACTGAAAAAGCCAAACATGATGCCCCAATTAGATGTATCTATTGAATTTGCTACAATTTCGGCATGAATATGACCCTCTAAGCTTATTTTTTTCAACATTAAATTAAAAAAGACAGTTTCCAGAAGAATAACTTTGTTTTTTACAGTGACAGTTTGGAGATTAAATGTTCTTTTTTGTCCCCAAATACACCCTGCGCATATGATATTTCAAATTTATCACTTTTTATACCCAATTTGTGTCACAGAGACACTTTCCAATTAGGAACATTGCTGCACCTAACTATTATAACCCAATTTGGGTGCTTTTCTGCTCTATTACACACACACACACAAAATAATAATAATAATAAAGTAAATCTAAAAACTTTTGAAGTCATGTAAATTATAAGAATATACAGAATTCAGCTAACCCTAATAAATACGTTGATGATAAACAATTATCAGAAGCCATACAATTTGAAAATGTACAAGACTTTGAACTTGAAGCTCAACTGAAAATTACATAACAAAAAGGCTCAGTAAATGAAAATCATTTTTTGTTAAAATTTAAATCAGCTATTTTTTTTTTCAAAATACAATTTTAAAATTACGCGTTTTAAAGTAAAATAACCTTTACTAAATCATTAAAATTAATAATTAGAAAAGCTCATTTAAATTTATTTGAAATTAAAAATATATAGAGAAACTCATTCACTTGTTTAATTTGAAATATTTTAATCATATATAAACAGTTAAAAATATAGTTAAAAAATGGAGCAACAGAAAATGATATAATTTGAAAATGTGAATTCTCTTTTACTTTTGAAAACAGGAAATAAAGTAAACAAATTGTCTTGTGTTATATATCACTTATTTACACTAACTGCAATTTAACAATATACTTTTTATTGACCTATTCTGTATAAAATATATACCACCTTAAATTACCCCTTTGATAAAATAAAAAGCATATAAACTCTTCATTACTAAAAGCTAAATCTTTTTGTTTTGACCAAATTTCTCGATTAAAAATCTTAAAATATAAAAGATAATGTAAGAATTTTATTCAGAAAAAAAAAAAAATGAAATTTTAAGCATTCTATTCTAGATCTGGATTATATACAGTATTCCTTTAAACATACCTATTCCAGATTATATACACTACTCTGAAATACATACATTAATTCATTTAATGAAGTTGGAGCATATATAAAAAATACTTAAGATAATTATGATTATCTGGGTATAAATTTCAATGGATCTGAAAAAATTATTCTTTGTTATTAAAATGTTTGAAAAGAAACACCAATTTTCCAGCTTTATGAGTTCTTTATAAGCGATTACAGAGTTTGCAGTGAATTAAAGTTTGATTTTTTTAAAATTTAAAATAAAAGATACTTTTAAATCAGGTGTTTGATTTTTTAAAGATTTTAACACTTTAGTTGTTTATTAGTTTACATTTATAAGTAATTAAAATTATATTAAAAAATATATATAAACATTTCAGAGTATTACTAACCATGGAATCTTTATTTTCCGAGTCTTTCCATAAATAAATTACATTGGAATATCGAACCATTTGTTATTTACATGTGCACAATGAAGTCATGAGATATCAATATAAATAACAATAAATATACTTTTGATTGACCTATATTTATTTATTCTAACATTTTACAAATCCTCGCAGAAACCCTCCATGTTTTTGTATTAAAAAATTCACATAAGATTTGTACATATTTTTTTAACAAATAAATTTATGCTTTAATCTTTTAACATTTCTCAGCTGAGATTCTCTATTTTTAAATTAGAATTTTTATCTTTAAGTGTGATATTTGATTTAAATAAAATTCAAAAAGCAAGGATTTTGAGTGTTGTCTCCCCCAGTCCTTAAATTTACAATGTATTGTTGTCAAAAATAATATTTATAATGAAATATCTTAACCTAAATTTGAAAAAAAAAAAGTGTATTTAAATAAATCAGTTGATTTAAATCAGGATTGAAATCCAGTTGATTTAAATCAATGAACTCTGATTAAAAATTGTTAGACTACACAAGTGTTATTTAGCAATTATTTAATTTAAATTGAGATTATAGTGCTGAAATATAATTTCAATTATTGATCTAAATATTTTAAGATTTCTGAACTTTCTGTATTATAACTGATTAGATAACGTTGAAGAAATTGGCAATGAAACTATGCTTAGATTTCAAAAGATACCAAAATTTACCAATTGCTGTAAAAAAAAAGTAATTAAAAAAATTTCTTTCCAAAATCATGTACTTGCATACAATATTTTAACAAAAGATTATATTGAAGTAAAAGTTATAACACCAATCTGGTGAATCAGCTAAATAAACTTATCAAAAGCCAATTTGATAACTTAAAACCTGCATTTTATTTTGAAGAAATAAATTAAGGACTTGTGAATAATATTTATAAACTCTTTACAAATGAAAAAAGCAAAAATATGGAATATATAAGCACTTACTTACAGGGAAGTCCAGTTGCCAGTAAATATATATATATATTAAATATAAATTAAAGTAAAGATACTTTAAAAAAATATTTAAAAAATAAGGAAATTTTAAAAAAATGTACACTACCAGTATTGGACATCTGTTTCCTGCTGGTGAAAGCTATATTTTGATAATTGTATAAGGGAATTTATCACCTCTTTAAAATTTCCGTAGGTTACCATGGGATTTCACAATCAGCATTAAAGGGGAAAAATGATGCCACAGGAATATAGTAGAAAAACGTGATAATTTTACAAAATGTAACAAATAGAGATTTAGCAGACTATCAAATATTCGACTGAGTACTAACTTTTTAAAAAGTATATTGATTACAAATTTTTTTTATCATGATTAATAACAAAGAAATAAATGTTTGTGAGTCTTTTATTCCTCAATGGCAGATCACTTAATAGCAGAATATTAAAAATTGCAAATAATTCAGAAAAAATATCTATAAAATAGTGAATTCAATAAAAAATCGGTCTTAGCAAATATGTATGAGCTATTTTTTTTTTTTTTTTTTTTTTACTTAAACTTATTAAAATAAATCAAGTGCATTTAATTTACACAAACATTAAATTGACTAAATACTATTTTTTAAAAAATTTATAAATTACTCGATTTTTTCTGGCTAACAACAAAAGACAGAAAAAATAAAACAAACATTTATACTGAAAAATAAAATTTATTTTCAACAAAACTATAAATCAAAATGTTTTAATAAAACAAATTACAGCACTGTATTTATGCTATGTATATGCTATTGGCATGTATGTATTCCTTTAGAATTGATGCAGTTAGTAAAAAAGCCTGCCTAGATTCCGGCCTGATAACAGTCTTAATTAAACACCCAGTAGGATGCTAGAGCAACGAAATTGACTCAGTTGAACATTTCTCCGAAAAAAGTGTCACACCATCAACATACGAAAACACCTTGACGTCCTTTCTAACATCCTCATTCTCTAGTAGGCAAGGATGATCTGTTCTAGCTGTAAGGCGACATTGATCACTGCAGTATTATCCTGTAATAATAACAGTAATAATATTAATTTTTTTTATTGTACTAATTGCTAGTGACCATGTATATTTAAAAATATATAAAAACAGCACAAGAGCAAAGAATGATTAAGGGGACACTTCGTCTTCAGCGATAAGTATTTTTAAGAACAAAATATTTGAAAATTTTCCTTTGAATAAAGAATTCAAAATTCATAAAATTTTTAAAAAATTTAAAAATTAAGGAAATTTTTAAAAATGTACTCTACCAGCATTGGACATCTGTTTCCTGCTGGTGAAAGCTATATTTTGATAATTGTATAACGGAATTTATCATTTCTTTAAAATTTACATAGGTTACTATATGGGATTTCACAATCAGCATTAAAAGAAAAAAAAAATGGTGCCACAGGAATATAGTAGAAAAACATAACAATAATTTTACGATATGTAACAAATAGTGATTTAGCAGATTATCAAATATTCGGCTGGATACTAACTTTTTAAAAGGTATATTAATTAAAAAAATTTATATATATTAAATTGGAAATAAAATAATAAAAATAAAAGTGCTCAGTCAAACTGATGGCTTTGAGCTCACAGGCTATTCACACTATTTGCATATTATACTCTTATTTCAAAGAAAAAACACATTTATATAAATTAGAAGGGGGGGGGGGGGTCATTAGCTCCCCTATTTACGTCCTTTATACTTAACCAATAAACGTCCAAATCAAATCAGGGAAGCGCCTTATCAAAATAAACCGGTATACAACATTTGCATCAAATTGGATAATTCGGCATGAAAAAACTATTTATTTAAATTAAAATGGACAATTAGTCCCTGTTCCCCCTTTTTACTTAACCAAATGACCCCCCCCCCCCCCCAAAAAAAAAAAAAAAAAAAAAAAAAAAAAAAAAAAAAAAAAAAAAACGAATCAGGGAAGCATCTTATCAGAATAAACCTATATAAAAAATTTGAAGCAAATCGGTTAATTCTGCATGAAAAACCCATTTATCTAAATTAAGGGGAGGGAATTCGTCCCCGTTCCCTCCTTTATACTTAACAAATGAACCCCCAAAACTAATGCGGGAAACGCCTTATCACAATGAATCAATATACAAAATTTGAAGCAAACTAGATAATTTTGCATAAAAAACCCATTTATCTAACTTAAGGTGGATTAGCCCCTCGTTCCATCCTTTAATCTTAACCAATAAACCCCCAAAATTAATCAGGGAAGTGCCTTATCACAATGAAAATATATACCAAATTTGAAGAAAATCGGATAATTCTGCACGAAAAACCCATTTATTTAAATTAGGGGGAGCATTAACCCCTTTTCCCCCTTTTATACTTAACCAAAGAACCCCAAAGCTAATCAGGGAAGCGCCTAATCAGAATGAACTTATATACCAAATTTGAAGCAAATCGGATAATTCTGCATGAAAAACCTATTTATCTAAATTAAGGAGGGGGGGATTAGCCTCCAGTTCCCCCCCCCCTTTATACTTAACCGATGAACCCTCAAAACTAATCAGGAAAGAGACTTATCACAATGAACCTCATACAATATCAAAGAAAAATCCGATAATTCTGCATGAAAAAACCATTTATCTAAGTTAGGGGGGATTAGCCTCCATTCCCCCTTCATACTTAACCAATGAACCCCCAAAACTAATCAGGGAAGCGCCTTATCAGAATGCACCTATATTCAAAATTTGAAGCAAATTGGATAATTCTGCATGAAAAACACATTTATCTAAATTAAGGGGGGATCAGCCCCCGTTCCACCCCTTTTATACTTAGCAATTGGACCCCCAAAACTAATCAGGGAAGCGCCTTATCACAATGAACCTATATGCAAAATTTGAAGCAAATTGTATAATTCAGCATGAAAAATCAATTTATCCAAATTACGGGGGATTGGACCACGTTCCCCCCTTTATATTTAACCAATGAACCCCCAAAACTGATCCGGGGAAGCGCCTTATCACATCGAACCTATATATAAAAATTGAAACAAATCTGATAATTCTGAATAAAAAAGTCATTTATCTAAAGTAAGGGGGGGGGATTAATCACCGTCCCCCTCTTTATACTTAACCAATGAACAACCAAAACTAATGAAGGAAGCGCCTTATCACAATGAAGCTAACACATGGGCTGATAAGTTCCCGGTCTAATAAAGAAAACACAACTTTTTAACAAAACATTATGACTTTTATAACTTTAATAAATAACATAACTTTAATAATAAATAATAATAATTTAATAATAATAATTTAATAAATAAATAATAATAATAGTTTAATAATAAATAACATAATTTTATAACGAAAAAGCTCCAAACAGTGTTCTAAATCATTGACTCGTTGTTGTTTTTGGTCAAAAGTCAACACGCGCGGCAGCCACTTTGACAACAGCTTTTTCATAGACAAATGCTCATTCAAAATAAAACCTACACGTTTCTTGGATATCTTCAGAGTCTGAGCTATCGCCTGCAACTTCACTTTACGGTTCCCCAAAACGATTTTTTGGACTATTTTTATGTTTTCCGGAGTAACCACCTCTTTTGCGTGGTGCATCACTGGTGTCCGTACGACCATGTTTAAATTCAGCAAACCAGTCAATAATGTTTGATTTACCTGGTGCAATGTCCGGATAATGCTTATCAAGCCAAGCTTTTGTTTGAACGGTGTTTTTTCCCATCAAAATACAATTCTTGAAATTCTTGTTTATCCATTTTTTTTGTTTATCAACAAAGTTGTTCAAATAAAACCACTCTAACGTTTTATCCACACGGCGAATCATCATGACATCTTTTCTGCTACCTTTTAAAGGTTCGTATTTACTAAAAAAAAACATCGGTTCGGCAATTGCAACGACATCTGTGTGCCAGACCGGGAACTTATCAGCCCATGTGTTATATACAAAATTTGAAGGAAATTGGGTCATTTTGCATGAAAAACCCATTTATTTAATTTAGGGGGATTAGCCCTTGTCCCGCCTATATATTTAACCATTGAACCCCCAAAACTGATCAGGGAAGCGTCTTATCAGAAACAATCTATATACAAAATTTTAAGCAAATCGGATAATTCTGCATGAAAAACCCATTTATGTAAATTAAGGGGGGGGGAAGAATCACTGTTCCCCTCTTTATAGTTTACCATTGAACTCCCAAAACTAATCAGGGAAACGACTTATCACAATGAACTTATGTACAAAATATGAAGAAAATTGGATAATTTTGCATGTAAAACCCACTTATTTAATTTAGGGGGACTAGCCCCGGTTCCCCCTTTATATTTAACCATTGAACCCCCAAAACTGATCAGGGAAGCGCCTTATCAGAAACAACCTAATACAAAATTTTAAGCAAATCGGATAATTCTGCATGAAAAACCCATTACATAAATTAAGGGGGGATTAGTCCCATTTCGCTCCCTTTATACTTTACCATTGAACCCCCAAAACTAATCAAGGAAGCACCTTATCAGAATGAACCTTTTATAAAAAAAATTTGAAACAATTGGATAATTCTGCTTTAAAAAATCATTTTTCCCACTAAAAAGGGGTTGGGGGAATTAGTCCCTGTTCTCCCCTTTATACTTCACCAATGTACCTACATACAAAATTTGAAGCAAGTTAGATAATTCTGCATGAAAAACCGTTTTATCTAAATTAAGGGTAGGATTGGCCCCCGTTCCCCTCGTTTATACTTTACCATTGAACTCCCAAAACTATTGGGTAATTTTAAATTAAATTGGGTAATTTTACATGAAAAAACCATTTCTTTATTTTAGATGGGGGGATTAGCCCCTGTTCCCCCTTTATATTTAACCATTGAACCCCCAAAACTGATCCAGGGAAGCGCCTTATCACAATCAACCTACATACAAAATTTGAAGCAAATCGGATAATTCTGCATAAAAAACTTATTTATCTAAATTAAGGGGGAGGAATAATCACCGTTCCCCTCTTTATACTTAACCAATGAACCCCCAAAACTAATAAAGGAAGCGCCTTATCACAATGTAGCTCTATAAAAAATATGAAGAAAATTGGGAAATTTTGCATGAAAAACCCATTTATTTAATTTAGGGGGAGATTAGCCCCTGTTCCTCTTTTATATTTAACCATTGAACCCCCAAAACCGATCAGGGAAGCGCCTTATCGGAATGAACCTATATACAAAATTTGAAACAAATCAGATATTTCTGCATGAAAAACACATTATCTAAATTAAGGGGGGGGGATTAGCCCCCAGTTCCCTCATGTAAACTTAACAAATGAACCACCAAAACTGATCAGGGAAGCGCCTTATCAGAGTGAACCTATGTATAAAATTTGAAACAAAACGGATAATTCTGCATGAAAAACCCATTTCTATAAATTAAGTGGGGATCAGCCCCCGTCTCCCCTCCCCCTTTTATACTTAGCAATTTAACCCCCAAAACTAATCAAGGAGTCGGATTATCAGAATGAACATATATATAAAATTTGAAAATTTAAAATCGGATAATTCTGCATGAAAAACCCATTTACCTAAATTAAGGGGGTGGGGGGGGGATTAATGACCGTTGTCCTCTTTATACTTAACCAATGAACCCCCAAAACTAATGAAGGAAACGCCTTATCACAATGAAGCTATATACAAAATTTGAAGCAAATTGTGCAATTCTGCATGAAAACCCCATTTATTTAGGGAGGGGATTCGCCCCTGTTCCCCCTTTATATTTAACCATTGAACCCCCAAAGCTGATCAGAGAAGCGCCTTATTGGAATGAACCTATATACAAAATTTGAAACAAATCGGATATTTCTGCATGAAAAACCCATTTACCTAAATTAAGGGGGTGGGGGGGATTAATGACCGTTGTCCTCTTTATACTTAACCAATGAACCCCCAAAACTAATGAAGGAAACGCCTTATCACAATGAAGCTATATACAAAATTTGAAGCAAATTGTGCAATTCTGCATGAAAACCCCATTTATTTAGGGAGGGGATTCGCCCCTGTTCCCCCTTTATATTTAACCATTGAACCCCCAAAGCTGATCAGAGAAGCGCCTTATTGGAATGAACCTATATACAAAATTTGAAACAAATCGGATATTTCTGCATGAAAAACATATTATCTAAATTAAGGGGGGGGGGGGGGGGGATTAGCCCCCAGTTCCCTCATGTAAACTTAACAAATGAACCCCCAAAACTGATCAGGGAAGCGCCTTATCAGAGTGAACCTATGTATAAAATTTGAAACAAAACGGATAATTCTGCATTAAAAACCCATTTATATAAATTAAGTGGGGATCAGCCCCCGTTCCCCCTCCCCCTTTTATACTTAGTAATTTAACCCCCAAAACTAATCAAGGAATCGGATTATCAGAATGAACATATGTATAAAATTTGAAAATTTAAAATCGGATAATTCTGCATGAAAAACCTATTTATGTAAATTAAGCAGGGGGGGGGGAATTAGCCCCCAGTTCCCTCATGTAAACTTAACAAATGAACCCCCAAAACTGATCAGGGAAGCGCCTTATCAGAATGAACCTATGTATAAAATTTGAAACAAATCGGATATTTCTGCATGAAAAACACATTATCTAAATTAAGGGGGGAGGGGATTAGCCCCCAGTTCCCTCCTGTAAACTTAACAAATGAACCCCCAAAACTGATCAGGGAAGCGCCTTATCAGAAAGAACCTATATAGAATATTTGAAACAAATCGGATAATTCTGCATGAAAAACCCATTATCTAATTTAAGGGGGATTAGCCCCCAGTTCCGCCCTGTATACTTAATCAATTAACCCCCAAAGATAATCAGGGAAGCAAGCGCCTTATCAGAATGAACCTATATACAATATTTGAAACAAATCGGATAATTCTGCATGAAAAACCCATTTACCTAAATTAAGGGGGTGGGGGGGGGATTAATGACCGTTGTCCTCTTTATACTTAACCAATGAACCCCCAAAACTAATGAAGGAAACGCCTTATCACAATGAAGCTATATACAAAATTTGAAGCAAATTGTGCAATTCTGCATGAAAACCCCATTTATTTAGGGAGGGGATTCGCCCCTGTTCCCCCTTTATATTTAACCATTGAACCCCCAAAGCTGATCAGAGAAGCGCCTTATTGGAATGAACCTATATACAAAATTTGAAACAAATCGGATATTTCTGCATGAAAAACATATTATCTAAATTAAGGGGGGGGGGGGGGATTAGCCCCCAGTTCCCTCATGTAAACTTAACAAATGAACCCCCAAAACTGATCAGGGAAGCGCCTTATCAGAGTGAACCTATGTATAAAATTTGAAACAAAACGGATAATTCTGCATTAAAAACCCATTTATATAAATTAAGTGGGGATCAGCCCCCGTTCCCCCTCCCCCTTTTATACTTAGTAATTTAACCCCCAAAACTAATCAAGGAATCGGATTATCAGAATGAACATATGTATAAAATTTGAAAATTTAAAATCGGATAATTCTGCATGAAAAACCTATTTATGTAAATTAAGCAGGGGGGGGGATTAGCCCCCAGTTCCCTCATGTAAACTTAACAAATGAACCCCCAAAACTGATCAGGGAAGCGCCTTATCAGAATGAACCTATGTATAAAATTTGAAACAAATCGGATATTTCTGCATGAAAAACACATTATCTAAATTAAGGGGGGAGGGGATTAGCCCCCAGTTCCCTCCTGTAAACTTAACAAATGAACCCCCAAAACTGATCAGGGAAGCGCCTTATCAGAAAGAACCTATATAGAATATTTGAAACAAATCGGATAATTCTGCATGAAAAACCCATTATCTAATTTAAGGGGGATTAGCCCCCAGTTCCGCCCTGTATACTTAATCAATTAACCCCCAAAGATAATCAGGGAAGCAAGCGCCTTATCAGAATGAACCTATATACAATATTTGAAACAAATCGGATAATTCTGCATGAAAAACCCATTTACCTAAATTAAGGGGGTGGGGGGGGGATTAATGACCGTTGTCCTCTTTATACTTAACCAATGAACCCCCAAAACTAATGAAGGAAACGCCTTATCACAATGAAGCTATATACAAAATTTGAAGCAAATTGTGCAATTCTGCATGAAAACCCCATTTATTTAGGGAGGGGATTCGCCCCTGTTCCCCCTTTATATTTAACCATTGAACCCCCAAAGCTGATCAGAGAAGCGCCTTATTGGAATGAACCTATATACAAAATTTGAAACAAATCGGATATTTCTGCATGAAAAACCCATTTACCTAAATTAAGGGGGTGGGGGGGGATTAATGACCGTTGTCCTCTTTATACTTAACCAATGAACCCCCAAAACTAATGAAGGAAACGCCTTATCACAATGAAGCTATATACAAAATTTGAAGCAAATTGTGTAATTCTGCATGAAAACCCCATTTATTTAGGGAGGGGATTCGCCCCTGTTCCCCCTTTATATTTAACCATTGAACCCCCAAAGCTGATCAGAGAAGCGCCTTATTGGAATGAACCTATATACAAAATTTGAAACAAATCGAATATTTCTGCATGAAAAACACATTATCTAAATTAAGGAGGGGGGGATTAGCCCCCAGTTCCCTCATGTAAACTTAACAAATGAACCCCCAAAACTGATCAGGGAAGCGCCTTATCAGAGTGAACCTATGTATAAAATTTGAAACAAAACGGATAATTCTGCATTAAAAACCAATTTATATAAATTAAGTGGGGATCAGCCCCCGTTCCCCCTCCCCCTTTTATACTTAGCAATTTAACCCCCAAAACTATTCAAGGAATCGGATTATTAGAATGAACATATATATAAAATTTGAAAATTTAAAATCGGATAATTCTGCATGAAAAACCTATTTATGTAAATTAAGCGGGCGGGGGGGATTAGCCCCCAATTCCTTCATGTAAACTTAACAAATGAACCCCCAAAACTGATCAGGGAAGCGCCTTATCAGAGTGAACCTATGTATAAAATTTGAAACAAAACGGATAATTCTGCATTAAAAACCCATTTATATAAATTAAGTGGGGATCAGCCCCCGTTCCCCCTCCCCCTTTTATACTTAGCAATTTAACCCCCAAAACTAATCAAGGAATCGGATTATCAGAATGAACATATATATAAAATTTGAATATTTAAAATCGGATAATTCTGCATGAAAAACCCATTTACCTAAATTAAGGGGGTGGGGGGGGGGGGATTAATGACCGTTGTCCTCTTTATACTTAACCAATGAATCCCCAAAACTAATGAAGGAAACGCCTTATCACAATGAAGCTATATACAAAATTTGAAGCAAATTGTGTAATTCTGCATGAAAACCCCATTTATTTAGGGAGGGGATTCGCCCCTGTTCCCCCTTTATATTTAACCATTGAACCCCCAAAGCTGATCAGAGAAGCGCCTTATTGGAATGAACCTATATACAAAATTTGAAACAAATCGAATATTTCTGCATGAAAAACACATTATCTAAATTAAGGGGGGGGGGGGGGGGATTAGCCCCCAGTTCCCTCATGTAAACTTAACAAATGAACCCCCAAAACTGATCAGGGAAGCGCCTTATCAGAGTGAACCTATGTATAAAATTTGAAACAAAACGGATAATTCTGCATTAAAAACCAATTTATATAAATTAAGTGGGGATCAGCCCCCGTTCCCCCTCCCCCTTTTATACTTAGCAATTTAACCCCCAAAACTAATCAAGGAATCGGATTATTAGAATGAACATATATATAAAATTTGAAAATTTAAAATCGGATAATTCTGCATGAAAAACCTATTTATGTAAATTAAGCGGGGGGGGGGGGGGGGGATTAGCCCCCAGTTCCTTCATGTAAACTTAACAAATGAACCCCCAAAACTGATCAGGGAAGCGCCTTATCAGAGTGAACCTATGTATAAAATTTGAAACAAAACGGATAATTCTGCATTAAAAACCAATTTATATAAATTAAGTGGGGATCAGCCCCCGTTCCCCCTCCCCCTTTTATACTTAGCAATTTAACCCCCAAAACTAATCAAGGAATCGGATTATCAGAATGAACATATATATAAAATTTGAAAATTTAAAATCGGATAATTCTGCATGAAAAACCTATTTATGTAAATTAAGCGGGGGGGGGGGGGGGGGGGGGGGGTCCGGCTTTCATAACCTGTGAGCTAAAAAAAATTCTATTACAATGATATTTCGGGTTCTGTGAACTCCAAAAATAGCAGAATTTTCAGAACATTTATGATTTATATGTTGACATTATGACTCATTTGAACATTTTTTTATTTCTTGAAATTTGCACAGTATTAACACGTGCATTTAAATACATGACAAGATTTAGTTAAAGGAAAGCACAAATATGAAATAAAATCAAATTAGATTTTTTTTTTTTTGTTTAGAAACCCACATACAAGATAATTTTTATATAAATTAGGATGAAAAACAATACAGAAATGTAACAAAAGCTATTACAGGTTTTCTTTTTCTTTCTTTTTTTTATTTTTAAATGAAGAATTGAAGCTTTATATTTTTAAAATAAATCCCCCCCCCCCGCACCTCTACTGACAAAAATTCCCTGTTTGCTTTTTTTTATTCTGTTTATTTTAAATTATTAGAAAAGATTAAAAGTCATTTTTTATTTTCAAAATAATGTGAGAAAAATAAAATTTAATCAATTAAATTTGAATATACAGGGTGGGGCAGTTGAAAGCTTCTGCATGCAAGCTTTTACAGCATGAATATAGGTAAAATCAACCTCAAGGTATTAAGCATATTCTACTTTACGTTTTTCACAACTAAAATATTGTCTGATATTAAAAGACTACTGAAATTTATTTTACCATATACCATTATAAATTTCGTTATAGCACCCTGACATACATTTCTCAATTTTTTAATCAACATTATGGAATTTAATGGACATTCCTTTTTAATTGAATTTTAATACACTACAAATAATAAAATGTTAAATTGATTCTATAATAATGTAGTACCTGAAAAAAAAAAGACAATATATGATTCTGATATGGCATCGAATACAGAAAAATCTCATGAATTTATTTTAAGATCATAGGTATGTTATTGATATCTTCAGTGTTGAATTCAGGCATTTTTCTCCGAGAGGGATTTCTGTGGCTCCTGGGGGCATATTATAGAGTTCTGAGGGGGGGAGGAAGAATCACCGTTCCCCTCTTTATGCTTTACCATTGAACTCCCAAAACTAATCAGGGAAACGACTTATCACAATGAACTTATGTACAAAATATGAAGAAAACTGGGTACTTTTGCATGTAAAACCCACTTATTTAATTTAGGGGGACTAGCCCCGGTTCCCCCTTTATATTTAACCATTGAACCCCCAAAACTGATCAGGGAAGCGCCTTATCAGAAACAACCTAATACAAAATTTTAAGCAAATCGGATAATTCTGCATGAAAAACCCATTACATAAATTAAGGGAGGATTAGTCTCATTTCGCTCCCTTTATACTTTACCATTGAACCCCCAAAACTAATCAAGGAAGCACCTTATCAGAATGAACCTTTTATAAAAAAAATTTGAAACAATTGGATAATTCTGCTTTAAAAAATCATTTTTCTCAATTGAGAGGGGGGGGGGAATTAGTCCCTGTTCTCCCCTTTATACTTCACCAATGTACCTACATACAAAATTTGAAGCAAGTTAGATAATTCTGCATGAAAAACCGTTTTATCTAAATTAAGGGTAGGATTGGCCCCCGTTCCCCTCGTTTATACTTTACCATTGAACTCCCAAAACTAATCAGGGAAGCGACTTATCACAATGAACTTATGTACAAAATACGAAGCAAATTGGGTAATTTTACATGAAAAAACCATTTCTTTATTTTAGAGGGGGGGATTTGCCCCTGTTCCCCCTTTATATTTAACCATTGAACCCCCAAAACTGATCCAGGGAAGCGCCTTATCACAATGAACCTATATACAAAATTTGAAGCAAATCGGATAATTCTGCATAAAAAACTTATTTATCTAAATTAAGGGGGAGGAATAATCACCGTTCCCTTCTTTATACTTAAACAATGAACCCCCAAAACTAATAAAGGAAGCGCCTTATCACAATGTAGCTCTATAAAAAATATGAAGAAAATTGGGAAATTTTGCATGAAAAACCCATTTATTTAATTTAGGGGGAGATTAGCCCCTGTTCCTCTTTTATATTTAACCATTGAACCCCCAAAACTGATCAGGGAAGCGCCTTATCGGAATGAACCTATATACAAAATTTGAAACAAATCGGATATTTCTGCATGAAAAACACATTATCTAAATTAAGGGGGGGGGGGGGATTAGCCCCCAGTTCCGCCCTGTATACTTAATCAATTAACCTCCAAAGATAATCAGGGAAGCGCCTTATCAGA
This sequence comes from Maratus michaelseni, assembly GCA_963931845.1. Lineage (NCBI taxonomy): Eukaryota > Metazoa > Arthropoda > Arachnida > Araneae > Salticidae > Maratus > Maratus michaelseni. The sequence goes on along the minus strand of OZ007597.1, from coordinate 99,711,996 downwards.
ATGAACCTATATACAATATTTGAAACAAATTGGATAATTCTGCATGAAAAACCCATTTACCTAAATTAAGGTGGTGGGGGGATTAATGACCGTTGCCCTCTTTATACTTAACCAATGAACCCCCAAAACTAATGAAGGAAACGCCTTATCACAATGAAGCTATATACAAAATTAGAAGCAAATTGTGTAATTCTGCATGAAAACCCAATTTATTTAATTTAGGGAGGGGATTCGCCCCTGTTCCCCCTTTATATTTAACCATTGAACCCCCAAAGCTTATCAAAGAAGCGCCTTATTGGAATGAACCTATATACAAAATTTGAAACAAATCGGATATTTCTGCATGAAAAACCCATTTATTTAATTTAGGGGGAGATTAGCCCCTGTTCCTCTTTTATATTTAACCATTGAACCCCCAAAACTGATCAAAGAAGCGCCTTATTGGAATGAACCTATATACAAAATTTGAAACAAATCGGATATTTCTGCATGAAAAACACATTATGTAAATTAAGGGTGGGGGGGGGATTAGCCCCCAGTTCCCTCCTGTAAACTTAACAAATGAACCCCCAAAACTGATCAGGGAAGCGCCTTATCAGAAAGAACCTATATAGAATATTTGAAACAAATCGGATAATTCTGCATGAAAAACCCATTATCTAAATTAAGGGGGATTAGCCCCCAGTTCCGCCCTGTATACTTAAAAAATTAACCCCCAAAGATAATCAGGGAAGCGCCTTATCAGAATGAACCTATATACAATATTTGAAACAAATCGGATAATTCTGCATGAAAAACCCATTTACCTAAATTAAGGGGGTGGGGGGGGGGATTAATGACCGTTGTCCTCTTTATACTTAACCAATGAACCCCCAAAACTAATGAAGGAAACGCCTTAACACAATGAAGCTATATACAAAATTTGAAGCAAATTGTGTAATTCTGCATGAAAACCCCATTTATTTAGGGAGGGGATTCGCCCCTGTTCCCCCTTTATATTTAACCATTGAACCCCCAAAGCTGATCAGAGAAGCGCCTTATTGGAATGAACCTATATACAAAATTTGAAACAAATCGAATATTTCTGCATGAAAAACACATTATCTAAATTAAGGAGGGGGGGATTAGCCCCCAGTTCCCTCATGTAAACTTAACAAATGAACCCCCAAAACTGATCAGGGAAGCGCCTTATCAGAGTGAACCTATGTATAAAATTTGAAACAAAACGGATAATTCTGCATTAAAAACCAATTTATATAAATTAAGTGGGGATCAGCCCCCGTTCCCCCTCCCCCTTTTATACTTAGCAATTTAACCCCCAAAACTAATCAAGGAATCGGATTATTAGAATGAACATATATATAAAATTTGAAAATTTAAAATCGGATAATTCTGCATGAAAAACCTATTTATGTAAATTAAGCGGGCGGGGGGGATTAGCCCCCAGTTCCTTCATGTAAACTTAACAAATGAACCCCCAAAACTGATCAGGGAAGCGCCTTATCAGAGTGAACCTATGTATAAAATTTGAAACAAAACGGATAATTCTGCATTAAAAACCCATTTATATAAATTAAGTGGGGATCAGCCCCCGTTCCCCCTCCCCCTTTTATACTTAGCAATTTAACCCCCAAAACTAATCAAGGAATCGGATTATCAGAATGAACATATATATAAAATTTGAAAATTTAAAATCGGATAATTCTGCATGAAAAACCCATTTACCTAAATTAAGGGGGTGGGGGGGGGATTAATGACCGTTGTCCTCTTTATACTTAACCAATGAACCCCCAAAACTAATGAAGGAAACGCCTTATCACAATGAAGCTATATACAAAATTTGAAGCAAATTGTGTAATTCTGCATGAAAACCCCATTTATTTAGGGAGGGGATTCGCCCCTGTTCCCCCTTTATATTTAACCATTGAACCCCCAAAGCTGATCAGAGAAGCGCCTTATTGGAATGAACCTATATACAAAATTTGAAACAAATCGAATATTTCTGCATGAAAAACACATTATCTAAATTAAGGGGGGGGGGATTAGCCCCCAGTTCCCTCATGTAAACTTAACAAATGAACCCCCAAAACTGATCAGGGAAGCGCCTTATCAGAGTGAACCTATGTATAAAATTTGAAACAAAACGGACAATTCTGCATTAAAAACCAATTTATATAAATTAAGTGGGGATCAGCCCCCGTTCCCCCTCCCCCTTTTATACTTAGCAATTTAACCCCCAAAACTAATCAAGGAATCGGATTATTAGAATGAACATATATATAAAATTTGAAAATTTAAAATCGGATAATTCTGCATGAAAAACCTATTTATGTAAATTAAGCGGGGGGGGGGGGGGGATTAGCCCCCAGTTCCTTCATGTAAACTTAACAAATGAACCCCCAAAACTGATCAGGGAAGCGCCTTATCAGAGTGAACCTATGTATAAAATTTGAAACAAAACGGATAATTCTGCATTAAAAACCAATTTATATAAATTAAGTGGGGATCAGCCCCCGTTCCCCCTCCCCCTTTTATACTTAGCAATTTAACCCCCAAAACTAATCAAGGAATCGGATTATCAGAATGAACATATATATAAAATTTGAAAATTTAAAATCGGATAATTCTGCATGAAAAACCTATTTATGTAAATTAAGCGGGGGGGGGGGTCCGGCTTTGATAACCTGTGAGCTAAAAAAAATTCTATTACAATGATATTTCGGGTTCTGTGAACTCCAAAAATAGCAGAATTTTCAGAACATTTATGATTTATATGTTGACATTATGACTCATTTGAACATTTTTTTATTTCTTGAAATTTGCACAGTATTAACACGTGCATTTAAATACATGACAAGATTTAGTTAAAGGAAAGCACAAATATGAAATAAAATCAAATTAGATATTTTTTTTTTTTGTTAGAAACCCACATACAAGATAATTTTTATATAAATTAGGATGAAAAACAATACAGAAATGTAACAAAAGCTATTACAGGTTTTCTTTTTCTTTCTTTTTTTTTATTTTTAAATGAAGAATTGAAGCTTTATATTTTTAAAATAAATCCCCCCCCCCCCGCACCTCTACTGACAAAAATTCCCTGTTTGCTTTTTTTTATTCTGTTTATTTTAAATTATTAGAAAAGATTAAAAGTCATTTTTTATTTTCAAAATAATGTGAGAAAAATAAAATTTAATCAATTAAATTTGAATATACAGGGTGGGGCAGTTGAAAGCTTCTGCATGCAAGCTTTTACAGCATGAATATAGGTAAAATCAACCTCAAGGTATTAAGCATATTCTACTTTACGTTTTTCACAACTAAAATATTGTCTGATATTAAAAGACTACTGAAATTTATTTTACCATATACCATTATAAATTTCGTTATAGCACCCTGACATACATTTCTCAATTTTTTAATCAACATTATGGAATTTAATGGACATTCCTTTTTAATTGAATTTTAATACACTACAAATAATAAAATGTTAAATTGATTCTATAATAATGTAGTACCTGAAAAAAAAAAGACAATATATGATTCTGATATGGCATCGAATACAGAAAAATCTCATGCATTTATTTTAAGATCATAGGTATGTTATTGATATCTTCAGTGTTGAATTCAGGCATTTTTCTCCGAGAGGGATTTCTGTGGCTCCTGGGGGCATATTATAGAGTTCCGAGGGGGGGGGGGGGGGGGAATTGCACTTTTTGACCATTAAATCATAAAATCCGAAATCTTCAGAGGGGGTGGCCATTTCAATGCTCCGGGAGAGAGGAATGTTCCCCCCCCCTACCCCGGCTATCTCCTGAATTCAACACTGGATGCCTTACAAAATTAAACAAATAAACAAGTACCTGAATTTAGAATAAGTTAAAAACTACTTAAAAAGCACTCTACAAAAATTGAGTTTTCATTAAGATAATATCTAAGTTAGAAATTTCTGGCACATCAAAATATTTTTTTGATTGGGGATATTTTTCTCATAAAAAATAAACTGGGCGAGAAATAAGATAATATGCATTTTATTTCAGGCTACGCAGCTCCTTAAACATGTTATTCGGTTTGATAATCATGCACTGTAAATATATGGACATATCAAATCCCAAATATTAAAAATCACATAAATTTTAGTACTTACCATTGCGAAGTTAGAACTACGTAGAACAATTGTCCAATATTTAACAACATGGCGGACATCTTCTTCATCGAAAATCTCGATTCTGTTCTGTTATCAATCACGTGACGCCACGCCTTTCATACGTCAGCAGAGAGCGAGACTGCGCAGTAAGTCCGGTGAAATTATTTTCCATCATTTCGGAAACTAATACGATATAAAAAGATTATTTTTATGACTGTAGGAAAACTTTCTGTTGTGATTCGGAAAAAATATTTTATCGGTTGTTTTCCGTATCGTAAAGGAAATTTATCTTTTACGAAACGGAAAAGGGTTGGAAATTTTTTACAGTGAGTGAAAATCAGGTTAACAACCGAATATCTCAATCTAGTAGAGTAAATAAACACAGGAGATTCGTTCATTATGAGTCATAAAAATATTAAACCATGGAGGTAATCATTCCCAAAGTAATATCTCCATGGTGAATTTTGCAGCAGTGTCTGGTGTAGAAAAAAAAATCGCATTTGTAAACATGGCATACGTAATAAGAAAGAAAAAAGGCATCCTTATTTCGTTCATAGTAGACGATATAATTTATTTCACTGAAATAATAACTATAATTTTTACATTGTAAAACTAGTTATAGCAGGAAACCAACGCACCTCTTTTGTCATACGCACAGTTTCAAACTTTTTTTTTTTTTTTTTTTTTTTTTTTTTTGCCAACTGTACATTAATAAAATTTTATTAAAGTATTCTAATAGAATTTTGGTAACTGGGGATTAAAATTAAGTTGTATAAATAATTTGTAACCGCTTTTCAAAGGGTTATGACATAATATGTTAACATCAATTGACAGAGCAGTAACAGAATACTTCAACCATTCATGCCGTAGCCTTAAAAAAAATGGAAAGAAGGATACTTTTTTCTCCTTCTACTTCTGTGACTACCGTTTCGAATGCCACAGAAGGTCATATACTAACAAGATTTTTTAAACATGCGTATCCAGATATATCATTTACAGTAAGAAAGTTTATAATGTTAATCTGCATTTCTCAGTCCCGCAGTATAACTTTTAATCAGAGTTGGGCAAATTTGTAATTGCAATTATCTACTATGTAATTACAATTTAATTGTATGTAATTGATTATAGTTACACACATTTAAGCACAGATATTTTGTCAAATAATGGGATGAGGACAGTTTGGGCTACAGTGCTGCAAGAAGTTTTTACGGCATGTCATTGTAACTATAATTAATTACATACAATTGAATTGTAATTACATTGCAGATAATTGCAATTACAAATTTGACCAACTCTGCTTTTAATGTTTTTTTTTTTTTTTTTTAACCATTGGGAAAATGGTTGTTGTTTTCGGTCGAGAATGGACCGCTTGACGTCCTCACTTCCTTTTTTTAAGCGTTTTTTACGAAATTCTGTAACTTTAGAAGAATTTTTCTTTGAATAGGCAATAGAAATGCATAAAATCGTTACAAAGATGTTAAAGTTACAAAAAGGATCGATGCGAACTATCATATATGAAAAAAGCCGATTTCAAAAATTGACGTCGGGTGAGAAATCGTCTTATAAAGCAAAAAACGTGGTCTTCAACTTTAATTTTTTTTTCTGTTTTCTTTAATGTATTATAAATTTGGTACTTTCGTGTTACAGCGGCCCCCAAGGAGGAATCGCCAAGCGACCAAGATTTATCGCCAAATTATAAAGCATGTATGACATTATAATAATACTAGGGGGCCTACCCCCTGCGAGCTACGCTCACCAACCCCCGCTCAGACTTCGAGACCTCTAAAAACATGACAGCGTGCTTTATTTTTAAAATATTGGTAAATCTGTAATTGGGTTGTCATGCGTTTAACGTTTTAATGGGACATTTTTTGATTATCATGGCCTCATATACAGCTGTTGCGACAAATGACGACTGTTTTCGGGATTGATAAGTAAAATCAATTACAACTTGAAAACAGCTTGTATAAAATGGTTAGGTTTAAATTGTGGCTACCTCTCGGACTTTTATAACAACGATCTGTATTCTATTCTTCCTTTGCGTTTAAGGATGAGAAGAATTCCATCTGCTTGTGAATAACATTAAGAACCACGGTATTGAAAAGTACTATGTTATAGACATTTTCAGTAACAGGTTTTAATTTTCTCTCTATTTTAGTGCACCATCATGCATATTTTCATGTTATTTTAAATATGTAAATTATTTATTTTAATTAATATGTATATACGAATTTTCTAATAATTATTTATCATACAAAATTAATTAAATATTTTGTGCATGCATGCCTGCATTTATTCGGCATCAATTGATGAGATATTTAAACAAATTTGCTATCCGCGATAATTTTACACCATGTTATGTCACTTGAATATTGTTTATAAGAAAATCGGATACTTTTCCAGTATAGGATCCTTTGCTTTTAGGTTTGGCGTAATTCGAGCTTCAAAAAGGGATAGATTTGTTAATATACATAGATTTGTTGCCAAAAGTTATGAAAACAAACCCAATGAACTTTTGGTGCTTTTCTATTATAGCGATCTTGACGCTTTTTTAAAAAGCTTGGCGGAAAAAACCAAGCAGGATAGAAAACCAAGCAGGATATTTTATTCTCCTTCCGTTCAGATGGGCAATTATTATTTTATATATTCGTTTCAAATATCCGAATTAGTGATTTTATAAATTCGTTTAATTAAATTTTACAAAAAAATTACAAAATGATATCAATAAATAATAACTACTATTAATTCTTCCCCCCCCCTTTCTTTTGTGTTTACATAAATGACGTTATTAGGACGAATTTATTCAAAATATTTTCAGTTTATAAATTAAATTAAATGCTGACAGACGATTAAATCCTTACGATAGAAATGTTATTTTTTTTTTTTCAAATTTTCCTGAAAAACATAATTTAATCACAATCTTGATTGAAATAAATTGATTGAAATTATTGATTGAAATAAAAGATAAATTCAATTTCAATTTGAAAATGACGAATAAAAAGAAATCAATAATCCCTATCGGGATCCTTTTCAATTTTTTCCCCTTTTTTATGTCACAAAAAACTGAGTAATGAGTTGCCATCATTACAGAAATGTCATTAAAGTTAGAAAAAAAATTAATATCTCGAAAACTAATTCCAATTTCAAAATTCTATTACCAGTTTTGACATCCGTGGATTTTTATGGACAATTGGTATTAATTTCACCATCAAGCGTTTAATACTTTATTAAAAATAGCCCTGAAACATAACCAGTCGTTTAATCAGTCGTTTCATAAAATCGTTTCATAAATTCGTTTCATAAAATCGTTTCACAAATTCGTTTCATTAGGATTTTATATATATAGGGTAGATATGATATATATACATTTCTTGACGTATGTGGCCAAGTTATAGTCATATATGATGCATACATGATGTATATATATGACATGTGTATATGATGTATATATATGACATGTGTATATGATGTATATACGACATATAAGACGTAAATAATATGTGTATAATGACGTATATGGCACATATAGGAGTGTTTAGAATATATATACGACATATAAGACGTAAATAATATGTGTATAATGAAGTATATGGCACATATAGGAGTGTTTAGAATATATATATTCGTATATAGAAGCATATATAAGCTTTGCGATGATCTTGGCGAAATCATAACTGCAACATTGGCATAATCACAATTTTGGAGGCCGCTATAACACGAAAGTAAGGTATATCTTTTTTCTTTTTTTAAGCTTTTGGAACATTTTCCTAATGGTTATTGTAATTTGTTAAATTATAATTATTTATTTATTTATTTTAAGATTTATTATGGGTATTTCTAGAACTTAAATTCATCAGTTCCGTCTTAACCCTAGAATGCTACCCTTTCGTATCCTGAACGAAGCTCATAACAAATAATTCTTCAGAAATTCTTCGGCACCAGTATTTTATTACAGAAAATCTCTGCTTAAAAGAAAAAAAACGTCCTTTTTTTTAAATAGAGATTATTTTCTGTAATAAAATACTGGTACCGAAGAATTTCTGAAGAATTATTTGTTACTAGCCGCCACTGGCGACCAGTTTGGTCTCCCTTAAATGTATGTTAAACATTGCAACACGTTACATTTATTCATAATTTAATTTTCCCTTAATCCTTCGCCAAATCAGAAGATTTTAATAGACAAATCATGAACTTTTGCGATCATGGTAGCATTTCACATATTTTTTGGGCACAGGTGTCACATACGCACGTTGGCGCGATTTTTCCCCCCGCCAATTTAGCGAAATTTTTTTTAGGAAAATTGTTGTTTATTTACTTTTATTTTTTCAGTTCTATAAATTATTTTTGATATGTATATCAATATCTATTTACATCAAACTATCATTTATATATTTTTATTTCCTTTTTTAATTATGAGTATTTTTGTTAGCCGGGAGCAGATGATAAATCGCCAAATATTGTTCCAATCACCATCATTCATACTACATTAATTTAATTTTAAATTATAAACCTGTCACTCATTTCATTTAAAATATTTAACTTTAATCTAAAATGCTTATATTACATAAATTTAAAATACTTCACACTTTTCATTTAAATAGAAATTAAATAAATAAATAAGAAATAATATCATAAATCAAAACATTTGATTTCAAAATCAAAGTATCGTTTCTAATTTGTACACGCGATAAATAAAAGCTGTATTAGCGATTTTAAAAATGCTAAAAATTTGATTCATTAAATATTATTACATGAGTTCAATTTACGTCAAGAAAAGGTCCGTAAGGAAGTTGAGTTTTATAGCACATAATTATGGTAAACTTTGATTGTCTCACTGGTGCGAATTTTTTTTTTTTTTTGACGCGAGGCAGCGGTCCAAAAATTCATTCGCGGAGAACTTGCTTTGCGAATCATTACCTCCATGATTTAATATTTTAAATGTTCACGACGAATCAATCTTTTTTTTTTTTTTTTTTGTTTACTTTCATGAATAGAGAATTTGAAATGTGAACCCAATTTCGACTGAAGTTATTGCAGAATATATACATAATTGAACGCAAGTCATCTCTCAAATATTAATTTATTTTGAACGATCTTTCTTAAAATCTAACTTTTATGTAGTTTTATTCGAAAAAATAATTTTGAATAAAAATGGCCGCCTGGCATATGAAAAAGTGAAACGGCCATCCCGGAACTGTTGATGACAGTCACATGACTTACGCTTTTATTTTAGAAGATGAGCTTCGTCCAGGAGACGAATGGGTAGCATTCTAGGGTTAACAGGCGCGCCAGAGGGACCAGGGTTACGGCCAGTTTAAAAAAATCTGGGTTATCACATAAAAATTTATTTAAAATAAAAAAATAATAATAAATGAGTTTTTAACAACATAAAATAAATTAAACAAAAAAGTCATTTCTTTTGTTAAAAGAAGAGCGAATACCATGAATTATGATAACTTAAAAGACTTAATTGTTCCAAAGTGAAGCAATAGCTTCTGATAAAGGATTCAATTTCTAAATAAATAAATCTGTATAATAACAAACATGGTCTTAAACACGGTTCTCGCTACCGATCGCCATTGCGGCGAAAAGCGACAAAATGTTTCATTTAGTGAGACAACAAAGATTGGAATCGCCAAATTGCAATAGTTGTTTTAATTTTAATTTTTATTTATTTATTTGTTTGCAACACTCTGAAAGATATCGCTGAATGATTGAACACTTCTCGGTGTAACTTATTTGTATTTTGATTTTTTTCAGAACTCATTCACAATTATTTTTTAATTTTATTTATTTATTTGTTTTTATTTAAACTTCTAACATGCTATTCCGTATCCACACTTAACTCAGGTTTTTAGAAACAGCTGTCGCAGACGTACCGGGGATGGCGCGATTTTTGTTTTGCGCCATTCTGGCGAGAAAATCCCGTTTTCGGGTACCTGTTAGGCCTAGCTTGCTAAAATAGTTTTATTTTATTAGTTAGTTTTATTTTATTATGAAAGAGTTTATTTTATTATAAAACACGCGCAATTTTTGTTATAAACACACACAATGATTAATTTATTATAAAACACACAATATTTAATTTAATATAGAACACACGGAATCTACTCTACCGGGTTGTCATACAAAGCAAAATCTCGCCAATTCACAATGTTGTCCAGCCATAAAATCGCCATTTTCGCGCCAAAAGGATACAACGGTGCGTCTGCGACAACTGTACAGAGTTTTATTTCATAAAACTATTTAGAAATAAATCGAGCTAGAATTTCTTTCTCGACTGATTTTCTCTCTACGACATTCATCTATAATACACATGTTTTATTAGTTTCGATAGCTTATAGTAGTTCAATTTAAGTCAATAATTGCTCTAAAAATAATTACAAACAAGAACGAAAAATCATGCGTCAAGCATAGATTATGTAACACTTTCCAACGCTTCCAAAATAATATTACAAATCATTAGCGTTTAATAAGCTGAAAGATAACATCTAAGAAAACAATTTGGAAAACGCATAACATATTTAAAAACGTAATTTCGGGAATTAACAGCATATATATCCAACATATACAATATTCGGAAAAATATCCGAATACTTTTATTCAACCCTGTATAGGATCTATAGATTTGTATATATACTACATAGGATGCTAAATTTTAGTTTAGTTAGGAAACGCGTAGCACAGTTTAAAATTCTCCTTCTGGAATTATTTAAAATTGCGTTCAGCAACTTAAAACGCACTTCCAGGAATTATTATTAACAGACAGTAGAGAATTCTTTTGTGTGTCCCTGTAAATGAACGATGAATGCTATACACACAATATTCTGTAGTAAGCCTCTTGTAATGCACCTTATAGATATATATAAATTTCAATGCGTTTAAAATAGTGAAACACTATTTAATTAAACCGCAAACGATTTTTCTCCATAGACGTAATGTAACGGAATTCTTTTGACTGTCACTGTAAATTAACTATAAGTGCTATGCTCACCCTGTTCCATATTAAGCTTCTTTTAATGCACCTTAGTGATATATATCAATTACAATGTGTTTGAAATTGTGTAACATCATTAAAATAAACCGCAAATGATTTTTTCCCATAGACCGTAATGTAACGGAATTCTTTTGAGTGTACCTGTAAAAAAAGTATAAGTGCTACACACTTCAGTTGAAATAGCGAGCATGCTATAGATAACGACTAACGGTAACATATAAAACATAGATAACGGTAGATAACAGTAGATAACATAGATAACGCACATATAACATAGATACATATAACGGACATATAACATAGATAACGGTAACATATAAAAATTGCAGGGCAATCCGAGCATATTTACGGGAGTTAGAGCACGGCCAGACGGCCAGACGGCAGACGGCAGACGGCATACGGCCATACGGCAGACAAACCGAAGTCATAAACACTTTTCAACTAGGTTGGAAAGTGTTAAAAATCGGAACACATATTGAAAAGGTAAAAGAGGGTACCTTAAAAAGTTTAAAGAACGATCTTAGAATCAGTGTTTCACGATGAATCTACAAGATTTACTATTAATTACTATTAATATATTTATACTATATATTTATACTATAAAAGAAAATATCTGAAACCTAAAAAAAAGTATAGCAAATTCATTTATTTTATTGAATTTGCAATTAATTTTTCGATAAGCGTAAAAAAATCTGTTACAAAAAAACTACATAAGTTTCTACTTGGCACGTTTTCTTTTTAAAACCGAATACGATAGTAATTCATTCATATTAAGTAAAAAAAACACATCCAATGTTCCAACCCACGTAATTTATAAAATGAACTCCAATTTCAATATAGGAAAGAAGTAGTTCTACCTTCATTAACCCTTTCCGGCACAGACAAAGTCTGTTCGTAAAATGAGAAATTTCTGACTGACACCGGAATTTATAAACGACTTTTCTAGAAAATACGAACTACTTATTTTAAGCTTTCATTATATGAACAAAATTTTATTAAAATAATCTTGGTGCCGTATGAAAGTTTTGAATTAAAATTAGGTGTGCCCGGAGTGGGACCACTGTGGCGGAAAGGGTTAAGATGTGATCTAAGAGCTGTTTTATGAACATCTGTCAACTGTTTGCAGTTGTGAATGAAACCAATAAAGATATTTATCTCAGTGTGGTGGTGGGAGCAGGGAGCGATTTTTTTCTTTTTTAAATTTTTGTTACTTTAAAAATAATAATGCATTACATTACAAAAAAAAAAAAAAGAAACACCTTCAGATGCTCTATTCTATTTTCCGAACACGTTACAGAATACTGTGCGTTCACATTAATTGTAATATAACAATGAATAATAACTTAGATCCTAATTTTACAAAAGTTACATATTTCCACCTGTGAAAATGACTTCATGTTTCAGAAAAAACGTGCACTTTCATTCACAGAGCTTAAACATTTTTCTAGACTTAATTTTCAATAAATTTTCGTTTTGCCCGTAGTGAAATTAAGGCTTATAAATTAAAAATAATAAGAAGAAGAAAACAAGATTTTACAAAATTAAGTCACATTCTGCTGAAACATAGTTATTGTATCGATATAGGATAAACGAGAGCAATAAAAATAATTTCATTGAGATACAAAAGAAAATATTTTTTAGTTATCGTCAGAGAATGGTTGTAAAATGATTGAAAAACGGTTTAGATACCAAACTCGTTGGGCGATTTCTTCCGAAATGTATGCAGTTTTAGCGACAGGAGCCTGTAAGATATTCACAAAAAGAAAGCTCAATTGAAAACATAGTTTGAGCACTATCGTGATCACACACGTACACAAACACACATACTATGCCAATATACACTGCATGGAAAGTAAAATAAAAAATAAAAAATTGTAATTTAATAAATTACAACAACCATTGAAAAAATGTTCCGAAAGCTTTTTTTTTTTTCAATTTAATTAAAAATATTAATTTTTCTAAAATATTCATCGGTACCCTCTACAAATAAACCAATTTTCCATTACTACAGTTGAAGAGATCCTGGTATTCTCTGTCCTCGCACAAATATTCGTTTGAACCATCGCCGCAGTTATTGAAACGCATTTTCCATTACTATACCTTACCCTTAATATATACCTTAATATTTTGTCGGGTCCTTCCTACAATAACTAGAACTCTTGTTTAGATTGATGTCTGAGCTAAAGGTATTTTGAGGAAATTAAAGTTAAAGACCACGTTTTTTGCTTTATAAGACGATTTCTCATCCGACGTCAATTTTTGAATTCGGCTTTTTGTCATATCTGATAGTTTGCTACTATCCTTTTTGTAACTTTAACATTTTTGTAACGATTTTATGCATTTCTATTGCCTATTCAAAGAAAAATTCTTCTAAAGTTACAGAATTTCGTTAAAAATGCTTAAAAAATAAAGTGACGACGCCAAGAGGCCCATTCTCGACCGAAAACAACAACCATTTTCCCAATGGTTAAAAAAAACGAAATCTAAAGTGATAGGAAGTTTATTTCCTTTTCTGGACTAGAAATTCATTATTTAGTAAGCATAAAAAGCGCTTAAAACTACACAAATTCTTACTTGTCACGTTTTCACCGCTTTCCAATATAGTTCGAAAGTGTTTATGATTTCGATTTGTCTGGCCGTCTGTCTATCTGTGCGTTCTCTAACTGACTTAAATATACTCGGATTGTTCTGCAATTGATATACCTTAATAAGGTTTACTACGGCATATTCGGTATTTAAAATGAAGGGTGTCGCATTTATAGTTCGTTTACAGGTATACTCAAAAGAATTCCGTTATATCATGGTCTATGAGGAAAATTTGTTTGCAATGTGTTTTAAATGTGTTACACTATTTCAAACATATTGAAATTTATAAACAGCACTGGGGTGCACTACTAGATATTTACTATAGAATATGATGAGAATAGCATTTATTTACACGGACACACAAAAAAATTAGGTTAGACCACTGTCTATGAGAAATAATTGCTAGATGTGTGTTTTCAGTTGTGATATGCGTTCTTTATTTTAAGTGATTTTTTGCATATTACTCTGCGTGTAATAATTCTGTAGATCATATACAGGGTTGCACAAAAGATCTCTAGTACATGTCCGTTTATTGACTGAAATTGCTGAAGGGGAATATACGCTTCCTAACTGAAATCAATTTTAACATACTAAGAAATATATATACACTTCTATAGATCGTATACACGGCGTCACAAAAAAAAAATTCAAATACATTTCGGACTACAGACGGTAGTTATTTAAATTGGGTTTTTGAATGTACTGTGCGTTTTCTATAGGGGCTTGTTGAAGCTTTCTTAAACCTATTTGGTAGGCCTCCCCGCCTGATCGACTTTGTTCTATGTTGTTTACTGAGATATATTTGAATCATAACTAGCAGTTCAGTTAATATTATTGGTGTCTTTATGTACTTCATGCCTTGTATTGGGTATTAGAACTGCCAAACCTAATTGAGCTGCTAGCTGTAATAACATTTTACAAACTTTTTCAAATATTTCAATAAACAGCGTTCCTAGTAAAAATACTTAGCCGGGCAAGGATTTTTTCGCTCAAACCATTTGGTAGGCCTCTTTGCCTGGTCAGAACTTGAGCTTGTTTACTTAGATATATCCTTTCACCTTACTAAATGGTGAAGTTCCGTTAAAATATTCTGAAAGTATTGGAAAGAGTTTCATAATCTTTGCATAACACATGAAATTACTTTCTTGTTTGTTTTAAATAAGATCCCCCTTTAATGGTAATAAATATTAAGTATAAAAACATATCAAATTGAAACTCAAGTAGTTGTAGTAGTGTATTTTTTCGTGCTTATTAAACAAGCAAATCCGAGTTCAATATGGGAAAGGAACCGCCTTATTCTTATCAAAGCGAGAACTACAGAATTCCTTTTGCAAATATCTGTTTATTGCTTGCTATAGTGAGTGAAATATATGAATAGTCTCGGGTGTTTTATTTCATCGTCAGCGATCAAAAAACAATTCTAAAACAAAGGGGGAAAAAACAGAATTAAAACAATAAAAATACTCTTTTACCCCTTCAAAATACTGACATCTTCTGAATACATAGTCTCATTATAGTTTTGTACATAGTAATTTTTTCAGTATTGTGCAGCTGTTTGTGTGTTCCAGTACTTCAGTCAAAAATATTCTACAGTAATTTTAGTAATTTTATTCTGTAGACTACTATTTATCCTAAATTCTGTTGCAATTAAAGAAATTTCTTAATTTCTTTCCAGTCTTATGGCAAGTTACATAAAAAATTAAATAAATTTGATCTCATGCGTCGTATTAGATAAAAATCTTCTTCAGTCAGTGCTTAATACCTATTTAGTAAGCTAAAAGTATATGCCTGCACATCAATCTTAACTTTTTTTTCAGTTTTCTTAATCCTTTGAAAAATTTGATAATAACATGTTACTAATAAAATTTCTATATTTAATGCCTTCATATTATACTAACCATTTTAATTGCTATGTGTGAATACATATCTGAAGTATAAAAATTTCGAAGTATGCTCGTGTACGTCCTAAGCAACCTTGTACCAATGAGATAAAATCTCATACATATTCAAATCCCTATAGAATTCAAATGCAAACTGCAACGATTAAAACATTCCTTGTGTAATGTTACTTCTAGAAGTGCTCAGATAATTGCTTAATTCTTCGAAAACATGAGCAATTATCGTCTTTGAAAAATCTGTGTGTAATAATTACAGACGCTTTTTCTGTATTACGAAAACAAAATAGCAATTTTTCATCGACTTATGTGCTATTTTACTTTCATTATTTTTTTTATATTTTACTTTGAAATGTATTTGAAAAATTGCATTTTTTGTTGATTATACAGTGAAACCCACATGGTGTCCTCTAAATGAAACTAAGGTAATTTTGGCTGAAATTTTCAAATCTGGCCTTAGTTTTCCTCTACTTTCCTCAAAATATTTTACATGCAATTTCTAAGGTCTTTCCTGTGCATTTCTTGCCCTTGCACGTTGATTTGGTCCTTTCCTAAGAATCTATTGAACAAGGAGGACTGTTTCACCGGGATATAGCGATCATTAAAATAAAATAAACAAGAACGAAAAATCATGCGTCAAGCATAGATTATGTAGCACTTTCCAACGCTTCCAAAATAATTTTACAAAACATACCGTTTAATAAGCTAAAAGATAACATCTAAGTAAACAATTTGGAAAACGCATAACATATTTAAAAACATAATTTCAGGAATTTCCAACAGATACAATATTCGGAAAAATATCCGAATACTTTTATTCAGCCCTGTATATGATCTATAGATTTGTATATGCTAGGATGCTAAATTTTAGTTTAGTTAGGAAACGCGTAGCACAGTTTAAAATTATCTTTCTGGAGTTTCTGTCAATAAACGGAAATGTGTTCGCGAACTTTTGTGCTGCCCTGTATAGGATCTACAGAATTTATACACACCACGTAATAGACAAAAAGCAAGTTAAAATTAAAATCGCGTTTAGTAACTTAAAACGCACTTCCAGGAATTAGTGTTAACAGACAGTAGAGAATTCTTTTGTGTGTCCCTCTAAATGAGCGATGACTGCTATACACACATATGGTAAAGATACCATATATATTCCTTTCAAAAAATTAAAGCAATCTATATTTTATGTATTTTATCAAATATATTTTCCCCTTTCTGCATAATCGTAATTCATATACATTCCCGGCTGTTAAAAAGCGCACCCTTTTTATCTTTCTCTTTCAACGAAAGACTTTTAGTCAAAATCATGCATATTGTTTTTAAATTATCATTAACGTACTTATTCGGTCTCCCACATATCAAAAGAAATGAAATTATACAAGGCATAAAATGTTTCCTTTCTCATGGTCAGTTGTGGCTTGCATATTGAATCCAGATGTCTATAGCATTTCTATGGCGCCTTTGAGGCATTTCTCGAAAGCCCTGTTCCCAAAACAATAATTAACGGTAAAATTCTCTCTTTTTAGCCAAAGTGCAATCTTCGCCAAAAGATTTTTCCCTTCCAATGACGTCAATTATGAAGTTGATATGTGTATAAGTAACGGTTACATTTCCCACGAAAAAAAATGCGATTCTCTTGGCTTGAAATGTATCTCGCTTGGCGTGTTTTTCCTTGCGCCCACTTTCATATCGGATAGTAACACTTGCCCTCTGATCTTCATCTCATAAACATCTAAAAATGTCTTGGCCCCTTTGGCCACCCTTTGGTTTTATAACGAAAAATCACCTTGCTGTTCTTAAAACTCTTTGGATTACGTGAACTTGATCGGACCCGTTCAACAGCATTTCTGGATTATTCTTTGGATTATGTTTGTGTTCTTCACCCCTGACTTTAAATTTAAAATGTCACCTCACCAATATTCATCAGATCCATTTAAAAATCTGAAACTTTGATTGATATAAATCTCACTATTGTGGAAGATAGTGAATTGTGACATGTTTCTCCAATTAAAGACTATTAACTCTAATGATGTGATTTTCGTCTTCTTTGCTTCATCATACAAAATAAAAGGAAAAACTACACTCCGGTTCCGTACTTCAGTACCCAGGAAACGCATTCTGCGGTTTGCTAAAACAACCAAGTGCCACTATACCTTCTTGTTTTAACAAATTGTTTTTCTCCGTAAAGAAAATCCTTCAAGTTCTTTTTTTTAAAAAGGATTCGCCAACTTTGACAACATTTTCTCAATAATCAACCCCCTGAACTTACCTTCCCACGATAAATTCTTTCATATGCATAAAAAATTCTTTCATAACACACTATTCTGTAGTAAGCCTCTTGTAATGCACATTAGATATATATATATAAATTTCAATGCGTTTAAAATAGTGAAACATTATTTAAATAAACCGCAGACGATTTTTCTCCATAGACGTCATGTAACGGAATTCTTTTGACTGTCCCTGTAAAGTAACTATAAGTGCTATGCACACCCTATTCCATATTAAGCTTCTTCTAATGCACCTTAGTGATATATATAAATTTCAATGCGTTTAAAATACTGAAACATTATTTAAATAAACCGCAAATGATTTTTCCCCATAGACCGCAATGTAACGGAATTCTTTTGAGTGTCCCTGTAATAAAACTATAAGTGCTACACACTTCCGTTGAAATAGGGAACATCCTATAGATAACGACAATAACATATAAAAATTGCAGAGCAATCCGCCAGGCATGAACCGTTCTAGCCAGGCATGAACCGTCAAATTTTGACAGTTAGCAATAAACCAATATTGAGCATTTTTGAATAAGAAATGAAAGGATACCATAATTTGGCGGAACATCAATTTTTGTGACTTTTTTAACTTACACCCGAGCGTTGTTTTGGGAAAATTAGGCATGTGTTATTACAATCTAACGAAAAGCGTTTATAGTGCATATTTTTGCAGCAGTCAAATTATGAAAACGGTGCCTGCATTTAACACAAGATACGAAGAAAGACAAAACAACATATGTTACGGTCATCTGCAGTACATTAATATTCGAATTGAAACCGCATGAGAGAAACGTACATTTAATGTTACGAAGAAATATCTGGGAACATTTTAAGCTAGGAAGAAATGATTGTTTTTCGGATTAAAGAATAAAAAGATTTTGAATACAGAAATTAATTCACATAGAGAAACTTGAAGATAGGAAAATTAAATTTTAGAGTAAAACACAAAATATATATGATTCTATATCATAATTATATAGTGTAAAGTCTCGATATATCGTAAGGAACATTTCTTCTTAAAAATTGCCGAGGTATAATGGTGCAATGCGTGTGCTGCAATAATCGTAAGTTCGTTTCCTGTTAAAATAATTAATCCATACAAGAGGCATTAGATGAAATCAAGTCTTGTTATCCATGGAATTATTTTTATTAAACCAACACATCGACACAAAAAAACAGAGAGGGTGGCCTTCGCTTATTCTACCAAAAATTTTACATCTTTATCCGACAAAAGCGAGAGCAGATAACTGAAAGGTCCCGCCAAAAAATATTATTTGGAGGACCCTGTACTTTATAACGCACAAGATTTTGAGTTCATTCGCGATCGCATTCAAAAATTCTTTTCACAGAATTCTTCGGCTGCAACTTTAAATGATTTAAATTGTTTAACAATGTTACCACAGGAGACAGTAAAAAATTTTGCTCATAGAATTAATGTCCTTGTATCAAAGGTATATCCCGAAATTCATGACAGGGATGCATTAAATAAAATAAAATACGTTAAATTAATGTATGGTTTACCTTCCGCCATTAAAATTAAATATTAAAATAAATCACTCTTCTGTCTCACACCCAGCTAGCAATTCTATAAGCGAGAGGATAAACACATCTCTTAAATACTCAATCAATACTTTAATGAAAGAAGGACATTCCTTTGAAAATGCCATTGCTATTCATAAAAATCTCTATAATGGTTCTAAACATTCTTCTACTTCTTTCTCTCCGAATCTTTTACATTTTGGACGCGAATTATCTCTAATATTTGATACATATGATTTAAATGCTAATCAACCCTTTCTAGACCAAAATGTAGACTTTTACAATCTCCTTCATGATTTAAATGGTATTTACAACAAAGCTTATGACAACATAAAAGCATCTCAAATTAAAAGAAACGAATATCATAAAAAAAAGGCAAAACTCAGGCCAATTACTGAGAAAGACATTGTATACCTAAAATCATCAGATAAATTTAAGCCAAGGTATACAGGACCTTATGTAGTTGTAAAGAAACACTCACCTGTTTCTTTTTCAATTCAACAACTGAATTCTCATATTAACAATTCAATTTTCAGAGTTCATATTGACAGACTTTTACTTGCACCTCCTAGAAATAACCATTTATTTGACTTAAATTATCATAATGTTCATAACAATACTCCTAGTAATAACAATATTGAACAAAGTGCTCAATTGTGACATGTTTCTCCAATTAAAGACTATTAACTCTAATGATGTGATTTTCGTCTTCTTTGCTTCATCATACAAAATAAAAGGAAAAACTACACTCCGGTTCCGTACTTCAGTACCCAGGAAACGCATTCTGCGGTTTGCTAAAACAACCAAGTGCCACTATACCTTCTTGTTTTAACAAATTGTTTTTCTCCGTAAAGAAAATCCTTCAAGTTCTTTTTTTTAAAAAGGATTCGCCAACTTTGACAACATTTTCTCAATAATCAACCCCCTGAACTTACCTTCCCACGATAAATTCTTTCATATGCATAAAAAATTCTTTCATAACACACTATTCTGTAGTAAGCCTCTTGTAATGCACATTAGATATATATATATAAATTTCAATGCGTTTAAAATAGTGAAACATTATTTAAATAAACCGCAGACGATTTTTCTCCATAGACGTCATGTAACGGAATTCTTTTGACTGTCCCTGTAAAGTAACTATAAGTGCTATGCACACCCTATTCCATATTAAGCTTCTTCTAATGCACCTTAGTGATATATATAAATTTCAATGCGTTTAAAATACTGAAACATTATTTAAATAAACCGCAAATGATTTTTCCCCATAGACCGCAATGTAACGGAATTCTTTTGAGTGTCCCTGTAATAAAACTATAAGTGCTACACACTTCCGTTGAAATAGGGAACATCCTATAGATAACGACAATAACATATAAAAATTGCAGAGCAATCCGAGCATATTTACGGGAGTTAGAGCACGGACAGACGGCCAGACGGCAGACGGCAGACGGCCAGACAAACCGAAGTCATAAGCACTTTTCAACTAGGTTGGAAAGTGCTAAAAATGGAATACAGAAATAATTGCATATGTTTAACTAAAATAAAGTTATATCAATAGCAAAAACATGAAAAAGCTACAAAACAGTGTGTTAAAATTACAGGGTGGACACAAATTAGATGGACAAAAAATAATGGTTTGTTATGTGCAGTTATACAGCCAAACAGAAGAATATAATTTTTTATAAGAGAGAGAAACCTTTTGCAATGGCAGAGTGCCTAGCTACTCTTTTATAAACGTAATCTATTGGATGAGGGTGTTTTGAGATATTGTGTGCGATCGTGGTGTCTTGTATTCTATCATTTATGTGTCAATGAGATCTATTCTG
Organism: Maratus michaelseni; assembly: GCA_963931845.1. Classification (NCBI taxonomy): domain Eukaryota; kingdom Metazoa; phylum Arthropoda; class Arachnida; order Araneae; family Salticidae; genus Maratus; species Maratus michaelseni. The sequence goes on along the minus strand of OZ007597.1, from coordinate 99,690,724 downwards.
CCATTTCTGTAAGTTTCACAAAGTGCGTCTGAAAATGGATTTGCTGTGACATAGCGTTTTTCGTTCTTTCTTATTTTTATGTTTCGTTATTAGAATTAGAAACTAGACTTAAAACGTATGTGGTCTTTATTCTACCTTTTATAATGATTCGAATTTTGCTAAAATCTCAGATTCGCAAAAAAATGGACATAGCATATCAATGCGTTTACGTGTGGATATAAACATTAACTGCCAAATTACAAACTATATTTTACAAGATGAAATCCATTATTAATATATTTTGTACTTAGTAATTTATAACAAACACATTGCAAATGTTATTCTGAAATAATTTTATTAGACACTGTGTAATCTAATTTTTAATAAGAAACCAGTTCATTCTAATTTATAAATTGCAAAATGCACAGTATCCCCTTGTTACATAGTTCATTTGGATCTATCGCTCTTTTTCCGTGTCCCCCTTTGAGACGAATAATAAAAAGGCTTCATACACTTATTTGCATACGCAGTTTGTGACAGAGTGTCTAGTTACTCTTTTACAAGGGTTCTTTAGTGGACAAGTGGGTTTTGAGATTTGGGTGCGATCGTGATGTTCTGATTTGTAACATTTGTGCGTGAATAAGACCTATTCTGTCATTTCTTTAAGTTTTCCAAAGTGCATATATATATCAGGGAAACTGGTTGTCATGGTTATTTTTACAATGATATGTTAATTAGGAAACTGTAGTTGTGTAGTAGCTATATATAGTGCGGTAAAAGATGATAACAAAGGAATTGGAACGCAGCTCGTCCTCGGATTTGTCAGTTCTGTCGTGAAATTCAAGCCGTGTTCGCTTTAATCCCGTGAAGGGTGGTGGGACATATTTTATCCCACTTAATTTTAGTTAAGATTTGTACCATATTTTTTTTAAGAAATTTTACTTTTATAACTTCAGAAAATAGTGCAAAAATACCCCGATAGTTTACGTTTATATTGAAACCCATTAAAAAAATATTCATGAATTATGACCTTTTTTCAGACATTCAAACTGGTATCCCTCCTGAAAACAACATGACCGAAGTGAAAACTTCTATGGCAATCGTAATCGATTTGAAGTAATATATATATAATATTATATGAATGATATTAGTACAGATATACATAGATAGATAAATAGATAGATAAAATTATTTATTTTCATTCCTACACTCATTAGATGTACAATAACAGATCATTTATAATCGAATTCGCAACCCTCTCTATCAGGATTCCCCAATCACTACACGTAACATTGCCTCATAATGTTTTACCGTATAAAATCTGGGCATTCTGCACCAATTAGAACGCGAATTATAAGCATTTGAAAATTCAAGGCCCTTTCCTTGGGACCTCCGATCACCTCATGTAACATGGTGTCCTGTTGTTATACCATACAAATATGGGCTTCGGCAATTAGAATTCGAGTTATAAGCATTTGAAAGTTCAAGGCTCATACCTCTCTCTATGTGGATTTTTAATGACAACGTGAAACATTAGCTCATGATGTTTTATCATACAAAATCTGGGTGCGCTACAACAATTAGAACACGAGTTGTAGGAGATTTTTTTTTCTTTTCATTAAAAACTATCTACGAACTGTTGAAATTCTGATATATTTGTTTAATATAAAATATTTATTTAAATAAACGTTATATTCATCTTACAGATAGTTATTTCTCTTATTTCTCTAAGTTTCACTTCGAAAACTATGAATCATACTTAAAAGAGAAAACAATTTAGTTAAATTGAATGTTTCTATACTGAACATTGAAATTCCCCTTGTATTTTCTCGCTAACTAACTTAGATGGAGTTTTTTCACTTTAGATTGCTTCTAGATTTTTTTTTTATCTTCATTAGAAAACGATCTATAAACTGTTGAAATTCTGATACATTTTGTTTAATATAAATTATTTATTTTTATAAACGTTATAGTCACCTTACAGATAGCTATTTCTTTTCTTTCTTTAAGCTTCTCTAAGAGAAAAATTAATCATGCTTAAAAAAGAAAACGATTTAGTTACATTGAATGTTTCTTACGAACCTTTAAAATTCTCTCTGCATTTGCTCGCTAACTTAGACGTTTTTTTCCTTTGTTTTTGTTTTAATTTTTCACGTTAGAATGCTTCTAGAATTGTTTTCTCTTCGTTAAAAAACTATCTACAAACTGTTGAAATCCAAATACATTTTGTTTAAGATAAATTATTCATTTATATAAATATTATATACATCTTACTGATAGCTATTTATTTTAGTTTCTCTTCGAGAAAAATAAATCGGCTTAACAGAGAAAACGATTTAGTTACATTGAATGCTTCTATACAAAACTTTGAAATTCTCCTTGTATTTGCTTGCTAACTTAGATGGAGTTTTTTCACATTAGAATGCTTCTAGAATTTTTTTTTATCTTCATTAAAAAAACTATCTACAAACTGTTGAAATTATGATATATTTGTTTAATATAAAATATTCATTTAAATAAACGTTATATTCATCCTACAGATAGCTATTTCTCTTATTTATCTAAGTTTCACTTGGAGAACGATGAATCATAATTAAAAGAAAAAAACAATTTAGTTACATTGAACGTTTCTATACTGAACTTTGAAATTCTCCTTGTATTTTCTCTCTAACTTAGATGGAGTTTTTTCACATTAGAATGTTTCTAGAATTTTTTTTTTCTCTCCGTTAAATAACTATCTAAAAACTGTTGAAATTATGACATATTTGTTTAATATAAAACATTCATTTAAATAAACGTTATATCCATCTTACAGATAGCTATTTCTCTTATTTCTCTAAGTTTCACTTCGAGAACAATGAATCATAAATAAAAGAGAAAACAATTTAGTTGCACTGAATCTTTCTATACTGAATTTTGAAATTCTTCCTGTATTTGCTCGCTAACTTAGATGGAGTTTTTTCACATTAGAATGCTTCTAGAATTATTTTCTATTCTTTAAAAAACTATCTACAAACTGTTGAAATTCTGATACATTTCGTTTAATATAAAATATTCATTTAAATAAACGTTATATTAATCTTACAGATAGCTATTTCTCTTGTTTCTCTAAGTTTCACTTCGAGAACAATGAATCATAAATAAAAGAGAAAACAATTTAGTTACATTGAATCTTTCTATACTGAACTTTGAAATTTTTCCCGTATTTGCTCGCTAACTTAGATGGAGTTTTTTCACAGTAGAATGCTTCTAGAATTATTTTCTCTCCTTTAAAAAACTATCTACAAACTGTTGAAATTCTGATGCATTTCGTTTAATATGAAATATTCATTTAAATAAACGTTATATTCATCTTACAGATAGCTATTTCTGTTATTTCTCTAAGTTTTACTTCGAGAACGATGAATCCCACTTAAAAGAGAAAACAATTTAGTTACACTGAATCTTTCTAAACTGAACTTTGAAATTATTCCTGTATTTGCTCGCTAACTTAGACGGAGTTTTTTCACATTAGAATGCTTTTAGAATTTTTTTTTCTGTTCGTTAAAAAATAATTTATAAGCTAACTGTTGAAATTCAGATACATTTTATTTAATATAAAGTTTTAATTTAAATAAACGTTATATTCATTTTACAGGTAACTATTACTCTTCTTTCTCTAATTTTCCCTTCAAAAAAAAAAATCTCACATCCGCACTTTTAGCACTGGAGAAATGGGAAAACAAAGTGCGAAAAATACTGGAATAAATAAGGTATTTCAAAAGTTATTGAACCAATAATAATGGAAATAAATTGCTTCGGCAGCTGTTACAGATTATCAGAGGTTTAAGTCTGAATTATTTGAATAGTCGTGAAATAATCTCCAGCGGAATGGCCTCATTTAACTTCACTTACTCGGACTCAATATTTCAAATAATGTCATTCAAACGGTAAAAATACTTCGACGTAGCAAAATTAAAACGATGGAAATATAAAGAAAGATTAAAAATGTCTTTTGAAACCTATTTTTACTTAAAAGTATGGATTTCTAAATTTTGATTTAAAGCTGCTCGTCAGTTAAACTTCCCGATTCCCCTCGCTAATGTTATTCCTTCCTATGGGCGTAGGATGCATTCGTATTTTTAAAATATCTCCTCGGGAAATTAATAATTTTAACTTCTGTTTCCTGTGTACTGTTCTTAAAGAATGTATCTTTTTTTCTTAGTTATCAAAATATTTCTAAACTATGTGCTTAATTTATATTTTTATGTGTTAAAATCTTAGCGAAACTTAATACGATTTTAACATTCATATAAAATTAAGTATATATTTTAGAAAAAAATTGAACACTGAGAAAAAAAAGAGACATTCTTTAAGAACAATATAAAGAAAACAGAAGTTAAAAATATTAATTTTCCGAGGAGATATTTTAAAAATACGAATGCATCCTACGCCCATAGGAATAACATTAGCAAGGGGAATCGGGAAGTTTACTGACGAGCAGCCTTAAGGTGAATGCTCATTACTAAAACTATTAAATTTTTGAGATGGGTTCCATAAAAATTGAAAGTAAAATCATAAAAAATAGAAAACAAATCTTCCTTATTGGCATATTTATGCGCCAAAGTGCAATTGTATCATAAACGAGTTTACGACATCCTAATATATATAAAAGAGGCTTAGAATGACAGTGGAGGAAGTCAAAATTTAGTGATTTGCGAGATGAAGGGTTTTGTGAAAGTTGTCGCGTGCCTTTGCATTGGAGTGGTCTAGAGATCCTACATTAGAGAGAGATTGGACATTGACGAAATGCCCGCCATGTAAGTTCCAAAGCAGGTGGAACGCAATGTATTTTCATCAACGTCTAACACTTTTTATTGTATTAAAATCATGGAAAATTCATTTTATATGCCTTCAGAGAGTCATGTCCGTTCTACTGCGTTCCACCTGGCTTTGGAACTTACATGGCGGACATTTCGTCAATGTCCAATCTCTCTCCAATGCAGGATCTCTAGAGTAGTCCAACTAGCTCTGCCTAAGACTCGTATAATAGGAGCTGGTGCATATCCATTTTGTTTCGAATTATTGGTACCCAGTTCAGCATCAATCTACCTCAGCCGGAGTTGGGTTTGCCTAAGTCTCGGTTCTGATTGGCTGAACCAGTTCTGATTAGCTTGGTTTTTCGACTGGGCTCCAATTCGAGTGCCAAATCTGCGAGGATGCGTCACCCTCTATTATAGGAGTTCTAGTTCTGCCATCTAGCGATTACGTAAGTGAACTATGACTTACTTCACTATCAAACTGAATAGAAATTAATATACAACAAAATAGACATTAATAGAACAAAATATGGTTATCTCGATTTAAAAAAATTTTGACTTACTGTCCACTGTCATTCTAACCCCCACATATCATCCATAATGGAAAAATAAAATAATCTCGTAGATAAATATAATCTCGTATATGTCATTTACATGTTCTATATTTCAAGAGAAATTATTTAATAAATATTTTGTGCAATTTGGAACTATTTCGTCCGAATAGTTAAGGATAGAAATTTTTCTAAAAAGAACAAAAGTTGAGCACTTCAAACTGAACAAGCTATGCTCTATCTTATGACAAATATATCAAACTCATGTGTGACTATATATATCTATTTTTGTGTGCATTTCTTGTTGTGCAATGATTTATTACAGATGCATTAGTAAAAACTAAGTTATAAAATTACGAAGCATGAATTCAAATAATGAGTACGTCTGTTTTTCAAAATTATACACTATTTCTAAGTACCTAAAAATTAATGTGTATAGAAAATACTCAAAAATTACCTATTTCCTTACCTATAAGTACTAACCACTTTTTACAGTATACTACATTGATATATAGGATGTCCATAAATTATTATCGGGATTTTCTTACCTCATAACTTTTGATTTAAAAACATGTTGAAAAATATTATTACACATTCGTTACGTACAACAAAAAAGTTCTTTTAATAACACAAAGTTACATATGCATAAAGCTGTAGCTGTAACTCAGTATGGTATTAATCATATAATAATTAATATTAATATTTATAAAATTTATCATAAAGTTTTTAATGAATTATGAACACAATGTAAGATAGATACGTTCTATACAATTCATTAATAATTTTTTCCTAAATTTTATAAAATGTTCATAAATTTGATATGTAACTTTATTTAATTTATTAAAGAAACTTTTTGAGTTGTAGCTTATGAATATGCAAAAATATGTTTTGTCATGTCCTTAAGTAAAAAGTTATGAGGTAAGTAAATCCCGACAATAATTTTTGCAATTTTTAATAATTTAATTGAGTTTTTTGCTTACTCTTTATTGCCGAAACGTCAGTTGAGGCTCACTGTGGAGATTCGAAAAGTTTTTGGTGTCTGTCTGTCTGTTTGTCTGTATGTCTGTCCGTTCCGCGATAACTGCCGTAAAAATGGTCCGATTAGGTTGATTTTTCGTAGGTATGTTGGCAAGGTATCCGGAATTAGCTGTATAATTTTTTGTTAAATTTGGTTCATTCGTTCGAAAAATATAGAATATTTTATTTTAGGTCATAATGCTTTCCTATGGGAATGCAGACGATTTTCCACATTTCATTTTTATCTGAAATGAAAATGGGATATTTGCATAATGGATTTAGACGTAAAATTATGGATGTTAAATTTTCGATATGGATTTCCAATAGTTTTAAAATTTTGCCGATAACTTTAATGGAATTTAGAAATTAATTGCTGAAAATATTTGAAAATGTTTTTGCATCTGTTCGGGAAATATAAACATCTTATTTTCATATTTTTTACAATTTTTAATAGCGTTTATTTTTACTTTCCACTTTAATTTATCCGTTGCTAAGCAACCGTATTTCAAAGACTGTAAAATAATAAAATTCAAGGAGTTTTGGTGATATTTACTCACTATTTTGGTGAAATCTGTTTTTTTTTTTTATATATATCAAAACGAATGTAAATTTAATGAGACTACGGGAATGAATGCTTATTTATTTTAAAAATTTAAAAGAATAAGCAGTTCATCAGAATTTCAGAATATCATTGTATAACACCGTGTTTAATTTAATTATTCTAATTTCTGGAACATTCGAAGAATTTTATAAGCTTATAAATACGCATGCAATTGAAAAAATAATAATTGCGGATTGAACGATGTTAAATGATATCAAAAATGAGGTTTAAAAAACAAATGACTTGCAGAGCTGACGTTGAGGCTCCTGATCTGTAGAATTACTAGTATATATTTCATCATATGATATCTTATTTACAGCAAGAACTCTGTTATAAAGACCACATGCTATAATCTTTACTTTCTCGTTATCACGGTATCTCGCAGCATAACCTAAATATAATGATGACATTAAAAGATCTCCAAAACGAAAAATGTATAAATTAAAGTTCTACAGTGCATATTTATTAAAAATTAACTGTGTCAGTGGGTTTTTACAATATACTTTAGCGTCCAATACACACATACTTTTACCTTAATAAGCTTCATAAGACTATTAATTTCATGGTATTTTTCTTTAACATTAATTGCGTGGGTCGTCTTTTAATATATATCAATTTCCTTAACACTACCTACTGTGTTTCAAAAGCTTTTGTTTCCAAACAAAGAGAAACACCTACCATGTAATTTTACGAATAGCATAGCATTCGTGATATAATTAAAAACATGTTATTCAAAAGCTATTTTAAACGATTTTCGCCTTATAAAAGAATCTTAATTTCAATTCAAGGATTTGTCTTCTGTCAGTCAGCCGCTGTGTAAAAGGCTGGTAATTTATTTATCTTTCTTCATTAGAGAACATATGAATGTAAGATTTAAAGGCGTTGACGTAACTAGCACATGATTTATAGCCGCATCTCCCTATTTCTCATCTCAAAACCCCTTTCTACTTTACCTTAAACTTTTTTTAGGTAGCGTTCGGTAAAAAGCGGTAAAGGTAGCGTTCGGTTGGGTAGCAATAGGTAGCTTTCATTACAAAAAGATACCTATTGCAGCCGTTCGGAAGAAATCAATTAAAAAAAATGTTGGTATATTTTGTATATTTTCACCGATCATGACCCCCAGACCACGAAACCACCCTCCGTTCAAATGTTGATTTATTGCCGAAACGTCAGTGAAGGCTTACTGTTGAGACCCGAAAAGTTTTTGGTTTCTGTCTGTTTGTTTGTTTGTTTGTCTGTCTGTCTGTCTGTTCCGCGATAACTGCCGCAAAAAGGGTCCGATTAGGTTGATTTTTGACAAGGTACCCGGAATTAGCTGTATAGTTTTTCGTTAAATTTGGTTCATTCGTTCAAAAAATATAGAATATTTCATTTTAAGTCATAATGCTTTTCAATGGGAAGTCAGACGATTTTTTAATTTTAACATTCCGTGAAAAGAAAATTACGCATTGAGATAATTGTAAATGCTGAATTATGGAGGATATCTTAATTTAATTTGATTGCTTTGAAAATTTCCCAATATATTTATTAGAATTTCTAAATTAATTGTATAAATTATTGGGAAATTTTACGCATTAATTTGAAAGATATGAAAATTTTAATTTATCATTTTTTACAAAAATTTCCATTGCATTTTCTTTCTCTCTTTCATTAAATGGTTGCTAAGCAACTCTATTTCAAAGAATATAAACAAAGGAAAATTCAAGTGAATTGTTTTGACGCGAAATGTTCTTAACAAAATAGCTAATTTTCGGGTGATTTAATTTTTTAACATGCTTTTTCTAATGAAATAGATGAGAATTTATTTTAACTACTAAAGAAAGATGACCCAATCGGCTTTCCAAACGAAAAATATAAAAACGTTGAATGTGAAAATGAAATACAGTGTCTCACAAAAGTGATGGGACACTTGTGCTTTATAAAAAGAAACTGCAATAAAATAAATAAACAAACATGTGCAAAAATTTTTTGGGTGTGTTTCATATTTAAAGTTAGTAACAATTATTACATAACATACATTTTGTCAAAATATTAAAATATTAATTTAGTAAAAATACAATTGTTCAGAACGGAGCAAAAAATGGCTCACATAAGTGATGGGACACTTACTTTTCCATCAAATATTTATCCACAAATTTTACTTTTTAAAAGGTTTTAATATTTTGTTGGATTTCCTTTTACTTTTAAAACATGATTTAATCTTTTTGGGATGGATTCGACTATTTTTTTTGTGATTTCTGGAGTGATTTTACCCCATTCTTCTTGAAGCACCGATTTTAGTTGTTCTTTTGAAGAAATGGTGTGTTTGCGAATTCTTGATTCCAATTCTTGCCAAATATTCTCTATGGGATTTAAGTCTGGAGATTGTGGTGGTGTTTTTATTATTTCAGGACAGTTATATAGCAGCCAGAGTCTAACGTTCAGAGCAGTGTGCTTGGGGTCATTGTCCTGGTAGAATTTAAAATCGTTATGAAGGTTCAATTTTCGTGCTGAAGATTTCAAATTTTGCTTTAAAATATCAATATACTTGTACTGATCCATTATACTGTCAATAAAAACAAAATTACCAACTCCAGCGGACGACATACACCCCCATACCATAACTCCTCCTCCACCATGTTTTACTGTTGGTACCAAGTTTTGTTTGCGAAGTTCTTCCCTGGGTTTTCTCCACACCAAGATTCTACCGTCAGAACCAAATATATTAAATTTACTCTCATCAGCAAATATAACTTTATTCCAGTAATCAGAATTCTTATTTATGTTGGATTTTGCGAAAGCTAGTCTGAGTTTTCTATTCTTTTCACTTACGAAGAATTTTTTCCTGGCTACTCTACCGTGATATCCAGCAGATCGAATTACCCTTCTAATAGTTTCAGGATTAACAATTATTCCATATAATGCTTGTAAATCAGCAGCAACTTTTGAAGCACTAATTCTTGGATTTTTTTTAATATTTCGAACGATAATTCGCTTTATTCCATTGGATAGCTTTGATGGTCAGCCAGGTCTTCTTTTATCCTGAATCATATGATTCTTTTTATATCGTTTAATGATATTGAAAACTGTTGAACGACTCAAGTTAACTGTTTCAGCAGTTTTTCTAATAGATTTTCCACGTTCAATATGCAAATTAATAACTAATTTTCGAATTTCAGGCGAAGTTTCTTTTCGTTTAGCATTCATGACTACACAGAGCTAAAAAACACAAAAATTCCAAAACAAACTGGAGAGAAATACTGCAGACGATTTTATAAATTATTGCCAATTGCTTTTAAGTAAAAATAAAACCCCAAAAAATATTTTTATTGCTTATTTCAGGCGATTTTTGTTGCATATATAATGGTGTCCCATCACTTATGTGAGCTATTTTTTGCTCCGTTCTAAACATTTGTATTTTTATTAAATTAATATTTTAATATTTTGACAAAATGTATGTTATGTAATAATCTTTACTAAATTTAAGTATGAAACACACCCACAAAAAAAATGTGTACATGTTTTTTTAATTTATTTGATTAGTTTCCTTTTGTAAAGCACAAGTGTCCCATCACTTATGTGAGACACTGTATCTCATAAGAGAAATTTACATTTGTATAAGCATATTTAATGCACGGAATTTTATGTTTCAGCAACATATGATATTTAGTGGTTGAAAAATATGTATTCTTTTAAGGATAGTATAAAACCTCCTCTACAAAGAGATAGTTAATTTAATGCAATTAAAATAGTAAATGAACCTAGACATATACTCGATTAATGAAAGCGCACAAGTACTGGAAATTGATAATATAAAATTGAAGTGACAGCGAGGGGTTCAGTGGACGTGACTGAGTATGTGCATAGGACATACCAAGGTCTCAACCGAGTTCGTTGGTCAGCTTCATCTTGTTTCAAAATGGTGGCCAGTTAAATTTTTTTTTAATTTTAAAAATTCAAAAAGATGTATACAAAAATTATAAATTAAAAAAATGTTTCCGTTCAGTGTCAGAATGTTATACAAGGATTCTGGAACATTTTTTGTTTTGGCTATATCTTAAAAAATAGCTGAGATATGGTAGTTTGAAATTCTAGGGTGGCTGAGATTTTGAAACAATCTGATATTTGTTATGCTCTAACTCTCGTATTTATGAACCGATATTAATGTGACTGATCATGTGTACAGAACTTACCAAGGTCTAGACTGAGTTCGTTGGCCAATTCCATGCGCCATTTTGTTTCAAAATGGCCTCGAGTTAAATTTTCTAATTTTTTTTAAAAATTCAAAAAGATGTATACAAAAATTATAAATTGAAAAGTTGTCTCCATTAAGTGTTAGATCTTGGTATAAGGATTCCGGAACATTTTTTGTTTTGGCTTTATCTCAAAAAATGGCTGAGATATGGCAGTTTGAAATGCGGTAGTTTTGACAGTGGGTGACATTTTGAAATAATCTGATTTTTGTTAAGGTGAAATTCACATTCAAATTCAGTTTTAACGAAAACCGAGATTGAATCTTCTATAATTGGGTTCCAAGCATTTTAGCTTTGGGTGTTTGAGTAAAATGAGTTGAATTTTTAAAAACATGGACTATAAAAGCTACCGTTTCCTTCCGGTACAGGCCGGAAGGACTTTTTTATATTTAATATCTCAGACCTATTTTTAAACTTTGTAAAATGCTATACATAGACTAACTTGAGGGTCTAAATTCATATTCTGGCATAAAAAACAGAGATTAGTATTGAAAATTTTAAAGTTTATTTGTTTACTGGACGTCACTAGGAAGTTGACGGTTAAATTTTACCTATTTTTTTAATACAGTCAAATGCCAATACTTGGAACATCGTCCTTACTTGGGACGACTTGGAACTTTTGGCTTAAGGGTGTTGGTTGCACTGTAGGTTGTCGCGGGTTACATCTGAAGCACGTTGTATTTCTTCATTGTTGTTCTGTGATGGTTTAAGGCTGCTCCTGACGTTTCTCCGAGTAGGAGAGTTTGTTTCCCGTTATCAGCAAAATCAGTAAGTTTTATCTTTGAAATGCACTTCATTTGTGTAAAGGCTTAAGAATTTCTCTGCTTTAGTGCACCTAGGGTGAGGTCTCTCCTATTTGGAGCCAGTCCAATTTTATTTTTATCACTATTGTAGAAATCTCTATCGTGACATCAATACCAATATGTCAAAATGTTCAAAACATGAGACATTGTCTCAAGTTACGCATTGTTGTCTCAAGTTGAAGATTATTCATCTTCATTTTGTCAAATGTTATGTTTTAGACCGTGCATAATACCGGGTCATCGAAAAAGGCTGGACAGATTTGAAAGAATGATATCTCTAAAAGTAATTGAGTAAACGCAATTATTTTCTTTTTAAACAACTCGGCAATTATCCAAGATTTGTTAGATGTAGCAGTTTTAAAGTCGTGACATTCAGACTATGTGCAGAATCGATGATCTGAAAATGCAAATCGCACGACACATTCTCAATTTTCACTTTTTGATTAGGCTATTCGTGTACATAGTGGATTCTTTCCTACTAAATCGACGATGTTGAAGAACTTTCTAACTGACATTTTCCCCATACTCTGAATAGTTTTATACTTATACGCTGTCCACCCCGGAATCATCGAAGAAAATTGTGAATGTGTGGTGCGATTTCCATTTTCAGATCATCGATTCTTCCGCATCGTCTGAATATCACGACTTTATAACAGATACATCTAACAAATCTTGGATAATTTCCGAGTTCTTTGGAAAGAAAATAATTGCGTTTACTCAATTACTTTTAGAGGTATGGTTCTTTCAAATCTGTCCAACCGTTTTCGATAACCTAGTATACTCTCCTGAAGTTTAAAAACTTTTTATTTTATTTCTGTAAGCAAAAATCGCTGCACTTTTGTTCTGTAAATTTTGGAAATTTAAATGTTTCTTTGTTCCTCCTTAAAATATGTAGCACATACATAATTTTTTAGGCAGCCCATGGAGCTATTTACATATGTATGCTTTCGTTTTTCAAATGTTGTTCCTAGTCTTCCTAAGTCTTTATTCGTTCGGATTTATTAATGCAGAGCATATGCTTATTAGAATGTAAAAGTCGTCAAGAGTTCATTAGCCTTTCTTAGATTTTACAGCATTGTGCAGAATAAATAAAATTCATTGGAAAAGAAGTGAAACTTTGTTTATTTTCTTTACAAAAAAAAAACATGGCCTATGATGTTGTAATGAAGATTCTAACCTCATTTTTGATTAATATTTTTTTTCACAGTTCTCTATTGTTTATTGTGTCTAAATATATATTTTTTTAAGATTTAACCTGTCCCATATTTGGAATAAAGAACTTACACACGAGACAAGTAGAAAAAAAGAGAATGTCCCAAGTTAGGTTGCCTTAGTCCAACTTGGGACGGACGGCATTTTATTTATTTTTTATATTAAACGTGATCCCCAAAATTTCAAATTTTATATAAACATAGTCCAGATACCCTTCAAAACATGGGTATTTTTACAAGCTTCTATGTTTCATAAAGGGGTTGATTTCTCAGTCGAAAGCTCAAAATTGTCCCAAGTACGGGCATTTGACTGTATAGATATTTTTAAAAAGCCATATTCCAATCAAATGGTTATTTTCAAATTGCTCTTTGACAATTTGGCGATTAAAGTACAGAGAATTGTCTTTCTTTCTTTTTCTTTCAGATTGTAGCCACTAAATTGCTCCCACTAGCTGCAATAGATTTTCAGTATTAAACCAAATACTCCCTCTTTCATTATAATCATTTTTTATATATTGTAATGAACGCATAGGGGATTATATTTTTTCTGGGAAATGAATAAAAAATAGTGGTACTTCTTATATGAATAAATTGAAAGACCATTGAACTTACTATCTTAAAGCAACCGCAAAGGTCATAGGAATAACCGCATGGTTTCTTAGAAGATAATTATTCATAACATCCATTTGATTAATATTACTCATTAAGCAAAAAACCGCTTTATCATAAATACACTGTAAAAAAAAAAAAAAAAAAAAAAAAAAAAAAAAAAAAAAAAAAAAAACAGCTGTTTTTTTAATCTACAAAAATATATTATAACCACGAACGAAAATATGCAATAACCTCTTCCGAGTTACTCTTGATTCCGAAAAGGGCTCTTTATCTTTAGAAATCTCAGAAACCAATATACAGTGGAACTCCAGTTATACGTTTTGCTCGGGACCGGAAAATAAAACGTATAACTCAGTAAAACGTACAACTCAATTAATGGTCTACCGGCACCATTTTTTAAATATATTCTAAAAACTTTGTTCCGCTGAGGAGTTCCAGTTACCTTTTATATCGAAAACGGAAGTTTCGTAAGTATTATTGCGCCCATGACATAAAGTTTCAGAAATGGAACAGAATAAAAAAAAAAGTACATTATAAGAAAAGTATACATAAAGTTATTTTATCATAAAAGTTTTATTAAAAATATTTTTAATACACGTAGTGTACTTAAAAGAAATTATTGAAATCTTCTTGACATGTAAATCATTTATCAAAAGACATTTCAGTAGTTTACTGAATCTTGTAGAATTAATCACTAATATTCGATTGTTTCTTTTTGGCAGTGCCGACATTGAACAGCAAACTTTGCATTTCTGTTAATAATGCAGCCGCCTTACCGTTACTGTTTTTACTACTGGCGAACCGCTTTACTACGTCAAAAGCCCTTAAAGCAACTCCGAAGTTAGAGTGAGATCTTTCAAATCATACTCATCCGACGAGTCGTCAGTGTTTCCGGCAAAAAAATGCATAAATGAGACAAAATTTCGGCCGGGAACGCAAAAACGTAACGTATAACTGAGGGAAATGTACAACTCAAAACGTATAAATCAGCTAATTTTTAATGGCAAGCGGCCGGGACCGCTGAGTTGAAACGTATAACTGAGGAAAACGTACAACTCAGGTAACGTATATCTGGAGTTCCACTGTATTCTCGAGATTTAAAGAAGCATTTATAACAAGTGGGTAAGTGTGATCGAAGATCGCACAAAGGGTTTCGTTTAATATTCCTTTCAAAACACTTTATCCTTCCTTTAATAAAACCAAATAAATTTCATTTAAAAAAAAAAAAAAAAAAGAGTCATGTTTTTTATAAAGTAAAAATTTACTGGTCTATTTTTCTCGTTTTTTGCAAAATCTGAACCGGTCCGATAGCGGGCGAAGCCCGATATTATACTCTGTCATAATAATATTTGTCATGCGGACTAAATGCGATATTAAAAAAAATCAATTTCAAAATTAAACATGTTATATAGAGATCTTCAACATATTATACGTCAGATTAATTTTCTTTTTAATTCTCTAATGACGTCATATTAAGCTGTTTTCTGTAATCTACACATACTCATACTCCTTGTATTATTGAGAAATGTTTGAAAATTTCCGTTTTATTACCAATAGGACGTCATATTAATCTTTTTTTTTTTCAATTGATGAAACTTTTTATTTCATTTTAATTTTTCCCGTGGAAATCTTTCAATGGAAAATTAATTATTGTAGAAAGAATTTTATTGTGCATTTTTAATTGTTGGCAACTGCTATAACGAAAAATGTTTAAATTTAATAGGAAAAGTCTGTTAGATTTTTGGTTTTTTATCCCTCTATATTAAAGTAATATGATTTTTTCAAATTTTATGATTTTGAGCTTCATAATACTAGGTATTTAGCTATAAGTACACAAAATTTCATGACTGAAGTTACATAGTTTCTGAGAACCGGCTCTGTGACGGACAGACAACGAAGCGGGAGTAATAGGGTTTCGTGAGATGAACGAAACCCTAAAAACAAAATTTCTTTGGCTGCCACTGATTTTTGAAAACTTTTCCGAGTAGTTTTTATAATGTATTAATATGTTTTTTCAAACAGGAATATCGGTTTTTACGATTAAACCAGTTCTCAATTAAACATTTTCAGCTGCATAACTGAATTTATAGATGCAAGAATAACAAAATAATATTAATTTTAATGTTAATGTTAATGCTGGTGATTTATCATGTTTGTCAATAAAACATGTTTGTTGAATATGAAAATGTTTACTTGATATTGATAGTATCCGAAAAATCTAAATACACTATAAAAAATACTCGGAAACATTTCCGAAAATCAGTGGCAGCAAAAGAAACTTTGTTTATATAAATGATACTTAGAATCTCGAAAATTTATTATTTTCTGATGTTTCTAAAGATAAAGAACACTTTTCAGAATCGTGGGTAATTTAATTTAGAAGAGATAAATGTATAATTTTGTTTGCGTTTATTTTGTATTTTTTTAGATTAAGAAATATTTGTCTTTTTTTACAGTAAAAAAAAAAATAGATCTACTTTTATATAGTATCAGCTTCTGTAATATGTATCTGCTAGGCAGTGTTTCTCAACTTCTTTTTTTTTTCCACTTTGCCACACATACCCTTTCAAGGGCGGTGGTACATTTATGAAACCACTTAAATTTAATTCCCAAATGCCACAATGGCACCAGAATTTTGGTGTAAAATTTTCTGTTTATTATGTTCGTGAAATATAGCTTTTTCTTCTTTCCAAATAAATTTGTTCGTTAATTCTGATGCCTTCATTCATTTCAACATTTTAGCAATTGAAGTGCTTTGCCCCTGAAAGGGTTAAACCCATGATTAAACTTCCGCGGCACATTAATATTAGGATGACAAAAAAACCAAATCAAAACAGCGTGCGTCATTTCAATTTTAAACACTAACAAATCCATTAGGGAAAAAAAGGAAAAAAAATATTTATTAAAATTTGTACTAAAAAGACTGTTAAAATTCTTATATTATTTTATACACTATCTGTACAAAAATTATTGGATACTTTCGATTTTACCAGTTTCGTCGAATACCTAAAGATATACTTGCCGAATCTATCTGGAATTTCCGGAATATAAAGAACATGTTTGACTTAATATTTTTCGCTGGATCACGAGGACAATAACAAAAAATTGAAAAAAATAATATTTGGGATCACCGTGTAAAATAAAATGCTCAAAATCATCTGTCGCTGCAGCACAAGATTATGAGGATATTGTACTAGATTTGTGTTCACTTGTGTAAGAATAGCACGTATATTCAAGGAAATTAACGATTTCTTTAAAAAATTCGAGAAATTTTTCGATGTTTTTTGTTTATAGCATGCGGGGCTTTCAATAAAGGCTATCTCCAATTTCAGAATATTTGGCAAAATATAGTAGAAACAACATAGTACAATTATAATATAAATTCATTAAATATTTAATGAAATATGAGCAGTTGTATGAAATATTTTTTTAACTGCGCATGCGCGAACTATACGAAAGATTTTTTTTCTTTTCATGATTTGGAAGTCAATTCTATGGACCAATTGATATAAAAATACCAGTCGAATAACTTGAAAATTCAAAAAGATGCCGGCGGTATAATGAGCTGAATTTCGGTTGCCTCTAAAAAGTAGCCGGATGAAAAGGGATTTACAACAGATCGTTAATTTTTACTAACCGACATTCACCAAAGGAGTTAATATTTAATTAATGTTAACGAATAGCTTTGGAGCAAATACCTTGATTTTGATAATTCTTCTTCTAATTCTTCTTTTTTTTTTTTTTCTTTTTTTTTTTTTTTTTTCGTTGGAATGGATTTATTTTGTTGGTTTTCCAAGAAGAACAAAAGTGTAAAAAATATTCTATCTTGGACAATTTTCCGTCTTAGCAGTTATATGTGTACGGTTTTCCTTTCGGCGAAATCATAAAAATTTTCAGTTTTAGGAAAGTTGTGTTTTCACAGGTTTTAGTACATTAAGTTACTCTTGATGCAGACTAAAGAACAGAATGGTACTGAGAGAAATTTAAAAGAATTTCTGAGTCATGAAAAATCGGGACTTTAGGCGTTCCGCGGTATGTACGAGTCTTGGAAGTCCTGAAAATTGGGACACCTCGCAACACTAATTGTGCAATCCTTTTCCTTCAAAAAGGCATAAACAAACCGAATTCATGAACACTTTTCAACTATGTTGGAAAGTGTTAAAAAAATCTATGATAACCTTATTTACAAATTTTGAGGTCTTCTCGGTTTCTTTTATGGCTCGTAAAGCGACAAAGAAAAATTTTTGGCGACATTTTATTAAATTAATAAATTGTAATATCTGATAAATTTACTCGTTGCCTCTCAAGGCTTTCTGGCGCTTTTGGAGCTTGAATTGCGAATAATACTCAATGTTTGACATTAGTTTTCTAGTGCACCCAAAGAAACTATTTAGATTTATCAACAAGAAAGAAAAATCATCCGTCAAGCATAGATTATGAAACACTTTCCAACACATTCAGAATACTGTGACAAAACGTCACCGTTTAATGAGGGGAAAATTTATGTCTGACAAGGGAACCACTTTTGGTGCAGCTCGCACCTAGCATTGAGACCTGGTGCATTTTAAGCCCCTATATTAAAAAGTTTAAGAATCGATATTTTTTTTCTGTTAAAATTTTATATATATATATATTTTTTTTACAGCAACATAGCTTTCTGAGAATACAATTTTCGACATCACTTATCTGACCATTAACATAGAAGTTTTTGTTTTTGTTTTTGTTTTTTTAAGTGCAAATTAGTTATTAATAAGAATAAAATATTGAAAAAAGTTTAAAAATTCCTTCAATAACCTACGAATTTCAATTTGAAAAAATACAACATAATAAGTGCATTTTTGTTGGCGTGAAATTGGCTTTATTCGTTACCGTAGAATTTTTTCCGGCAACCCTGGTCGAATGTCATAGCTGTCTGCTGTGTGTGAGTAGTGTTTTGGATTCGTAGCATCCTATTTCGCGATTTAACTCGCTTTTGGCGTGAAATGAATAATTAAAAATCCAATAATAAAAAAATATATAAAATATGATTTTAACAGAGAAATTTCATCGGTTCGCTAACTTTTCTGTATAGGGCTAGAAAATGTACCCGGTTTCGATGCTAGGTGCGAGCTGCACCAAAAGTGGTTCCCTTGTAAGTAAACAATTTGAAAAACGCATAACAAATTTCAAAAACCGATTTCAGCAATTACATTCTATATACCGAATTTTTTAATTATTTTGTGCAGTCCAGTATATGATCTACAATATGTATATATACTATATAATGTGCAACTTTTAGTTCAATAAGTAACGCATAATATAATTTAAAGTCCCTTTCATCAATTTCCGTTAATAGCCGGAAATGTGCTAGAATACTTTTGTGAATCTCTGTATATGCGCTATAGAATTTATACACATCAAGTAATGTGCATAAAATTAGTTGTAATTAAGAAGACATATCGCAATTGCCAACGTACTTCCTGCAATTATTGCTCATCGACATTACTGTAACCTAATTTTTTTGTGTGTGTGTTTCCGTAAATAAACGATAAATGCTATGTACGCATTATTCGATAATAAGCATCTTGTAGCCGCGCGTCAGTTTCATACTAAATATAGTTTAGCTGGAAAATGCATAACTCAGTTACAAACAACCTTAAACAACTCATTCTTATATACAGTAATGTTTACGGATTATTTTGTATAGCCCTGTACATGATCTATTGAATTTATACACACCAAGTAGCATGCAAAACTTTAGTTAAACATAACGCATGCCACAATTGAATATGCAATTCTAGCATTTATTACTTATAGACAGTACTGTAAGCGAAAGCTTTTGTGTGTCCCTGTAAATGAACTATTATACAAGTCATATTCTACAATAAGCATCTTGCAATGCTCCTCATCAATGTACATAAATTTAATTTGGTTCCAAATAGTATAATATTAATATACGCTGCAAACAATTTTACCCCTTAGATCATTATATAGCCGGATTCTTTTGTGTGGCTCTGAAAATGAATGAAAAGTGCGAAGCATTCCATATTCTACCGAAAGGATGCTTTAGAATATCTCATAATTACATATCAAATAATGTAACATTACTAAAATACACTACAGATGTTTTTTCTCCATAGGTGATAGTGTAACGGAATTTTTTTGAGTGCCCTGTAAATGAATTATGAATGCTACGTACTTCATTTTCAATACCGAACATGTAATGGTATAACTCTATGACGTATATTAATTACAAGAGAATGTGAGCTTAGCTACGCGAAATAGAGCACGGACAGACAAAAAGACTTACCAAATTCCTAAACATTGTTTAACTATATTGGAAACTATTAAAAATAGTGTATACGCCAGAAAAAAGGAAAAACTAAAAAATAAGAAATTCATAACTAATATTGAAACTTCTTAAACAAAAAATATTAGATTTCTAATATTTTTATAGCATTAATTCTAACGGATAGACTAACCAAATTCCTAAACATTTTTTAACTATATTGGAAAGTGCTGAAAATAGTGGATACGCCAGAAAAAAGGGAAAACTAAAAATAAGAAATGCATAACTAATAACTAATATTGAAACTCCTTCAACAAACAATATTAGATTTCTAATCTTTTTATAACATCAATGCCAATGGACAGACTAACCTAATTCCTAAACATTTTTAACTATATTGGAAACTGTTAAAAATAGTGGATACGCCAGAAAAAAAGGAAAACTAAAAAATAAGAAATACATAACTAATAAATAATAACTAATATTCAAACTCCTTCCACAAAAAATATTAGATTTCTAATATTTTTATAGCATTAATGCTAACGGATAGACTAACCAAATTCCTAAACATTTTTTAACTATATTGGAAAGTGCTGAAAATAGTGGATACGCCAGAAAAAATGGAAAACTAAAAAGTAAGAAATACATAACTAATAACTAATATTGAAACTCCTTCAACAAACAATATTAGATTTCTAATCTTTTTATAACATCAATGCCAATGGACGGACTAACCGAATTCCTAAACATTTTTTAACTATATTGGAAAGTGTTAAAAATAGTGGATACGCCAGGGAAAAAAAGGAAACTAGAAAATAAAAAATACATAACTAGTAACTAATAACTAATATTCAAACTCCTCCAACAAAAATATTAGATTTCTAATCTTCTTATAACATCAGTGCTACACATGGAGTGAAATTGTCTTTCTCTCATGATAAATTGAATATTCATGACCATTCAGGCTCACCCTTAAAGTATTTCAGAAGCAAACATGGAAGTTTAATTGGATGATTATTAGTCTTCGATATTTATCTAATGGAGCTGTCAAACTTCGACAAATCAAGCTCTAATTAAATGAACTTCCGGGATAATTTGGAAATGAAAGGAATTACCGAACCTTGTTTTTGTTGTTGTTTTAATATGCGATTTAGAAGATATTTTTATCGGGTGAAATTGATCTCCATTCTGAACAAGTTATGTATGTGAGAAATGAAAAAAAGAAAGAAAATTATTTCTATTTTACTGATGCTTATTTTAGATAGACATATATTCAAATGTCTTTAAAAATACGGAATATTTAACGCTTTTATTTTCATTTACTGTGAGAAAAAGCTCTGAAATTTTAAAACCAATTTTTTTGCTTATTTAGCACTTTCCAACAAATGTTTTTAACGTCGGTCGGTTCGACTGTCCATCTGCCCAACCGCCTGCCTAACCGCGCTCTAACTGCCATGAATTTGCATGGAAAGCGACGGAATTTGTAAATTTATTTGTCAAACTTCGACAATTCAAGCTATTAAATGAACTTCCGTGATAATTTGGAAATGAAAGAAATTAACAAACTTTAAAAAAAAATTGTGCGATATAGAAAATATTTTTATCGGATAAACAAGTTATGTGTGAGAAATTAAGAAAAGAAAATCAGAAAATGCTTTCTATTTTAATTTATGCTTATTTTAGATGAGCATATATATATTCAAATGGCTTCAAAAATGCGGAACATTTAAGGCTTTTTTTCTTTCAATGTGAGAAAGAATTCTGAAATTTTCAAATATTTTTTTTTTCACTTTTAGCAATTTTTAACAAGTATTTTTGACTTAGAAGATATTTTTATGGGATGAAATTTATCTCGATTCTGAACAAGTTATGTGGGAAATGAAAAAAAATAAACAAAATGTTTTCTATTTAAGCTAATACTTATTTTAGATAGACGCATTTTCAAATGGTTTAAAAAATGCAGAACATTTAAAGTTTTTTTTTTCTCATTTAATAAGTGGAAAAGCTATGAAATTTTCAAATAAGTTTTTAACTCATGTAACACTTCCCAACAAGTGTTTTTGACGTTTGTTCGACCGTCTATGTGTCCGTCTGCCTCCCTGTCCACGCTCTAACTGCCGTAAATATGCTTGGAAAGCCACAAAATTTGTATATCTATTTCTCGAACTTCGACAAATTGAACCCTAATTAAATGAACTTCCGCGTTAATTTATCAATGAAAGACATTACCGAACCTTGTTTTTTTTTAATATGCGATTTAGAAGATATTTTTATCGGATGAAATTGGTCTCTATTCTGAACAAATTATGTAGAAATGAAAAGAAAAAAGAAAGAAAATGCTTTCTATATTTAAACTGATGCTTATTTTAGATAGACATATATTCAAATGTCTTTAAAAATGCGGAACACTTAAGGCTTTTTTTTTAATGTAAGAAAGAACTCTGTAATTTTAAATTCATTTTGTTTTCCTCTATTAGCAATTTCTAACAAAGTTTTTCGGCTTTGGTACGACCGTCAATCTGTCCATCGGCCACCCTATCTGCCTGTCCGAGCTCTAAATGCCGTGAATTTGCATGGATAGCCACGAAATTTCTATATTTATTTGTCAAACTTCGACAAATATACTCTAATTAAATTAACTTCAGCGATAATTTAGAAATGAAAGGAATTACCGAACCTTTATTTTTTTAAATGTGATATAGAAGATATTTTTATTCGGAGAAATTGATCTCCATTCTGAACAAGTTATGTGAGAAATGAAAAAAAAAAATCTATTTTAATTTATACTTTTTCTAGATAGACATATATATTGAAATGGCTTCAAAAATGAAGAACATTTTAGTTTTGTTTTTCATTTAATGTGAGAAAAAGCTCTAAAATTTTAAAATCAATTTTTTGCTCCTTTAGCACTTTCCAACAAGCGCTTTTGACATCGGTTCGACCGTCTATCTGTCCGTCTGCCTCCCTGTCCGGGCTCTAACTGCTGCAAATGTGCTTGGAAAGCCACGAAATTTGTATATTTATTAGTCAAACTTCAACAAATCAAGCTCTAATTAAATGAACCTCCACAATAATGAAAAAAATTACCGAATCTTTTTTTTTAATGCTATATAGAAGATATTTTTATGGGGTGAAATTGACCTTCATTGTGAACAAATTATGCGAAAAATGCAACAACAACAAAGAAAAGAAAGAAGGAAAAGAAAGGAAAAGAAAGAAAAGAAAGGAAAAGAAAGAAAAGAAAGGAAAAGAAAATGCGTTTTATTTAAATTGATATTTATTTTAGATAGACAAATTTTCAAGTGGCTTTAAAAATGGAGAATATATATTTTTTGTTTTCAGTTATTGTGAAAAAGAGCCCTGAAATTGTCAAATCATTTTTTTACTCCATTAGCACTTTCCAACAAGTGTTTCTGACTTCGATTCGACCGTCTAACTGTCCGTCTGTCTGTCTACCTGACTATAACTGCCATAAATATGCTTCGTAAGCTGCGAAAATTGCACATATTTTATGGAAGTTTACTGCCTCTTTTCTCTATGAAAAATGGCATGCGTAGTATTTATGATTCACTTATAAGAACAAGCAAAAAATTTCGATAGAATATTGTATAGGGCGGAAATTAATTCAAGAATGTTTTATGTCGTTACACTTCTTCAAATTATGTATATTGTTATATACATAACAATATACATAATTAATTAATATACGTAAATAATTTGCACTAAAACATGCTTGCTGTAAAGACAAAAAAAGATGCGTGTAACATTTGTAGTTTATTTAACATTTGGCACGAAAGAATTCGAATATTTTACCATTTATGGTATGTAGTAGAGGCAATGTATTTTCATTTATACTAAACGTTTTCTAGCTAAACTAAATTTTCTTATGTTTTGTGGTATGTGTGAAATCTATGTTTCTAATCTAAACACCCTCAAAACAGATCGAATGCATCCTCATCTATAGACAGTTATTTTTTGATAAACATTCACAATGATATTCTGTATTAAAACAGGTGTTCATTTGTTAATGTCTGTAAATTTACTGTTTATTGTCCATTTTACCAATTTTCATTCAGACATTATTTAAAAAACATGGTCAAAAATTTTCACTAAAAACGTCCCCTATTTAAAAAATGTAAAAATAGTTTCGAATAAAAAATCTTCACCACTCCACAAAAGCGCTTTCGCCCTATGCATAGCTAGAGCATCATAAAAACTAAAATATGCTGTAAAAACAACTGATGATGCTCTAGCTAGGGGGAAAGCGCTTTTGTGGAGTGGTGAAGATTTTTTATTCGAAACTGTTTTTACATTTTTTAAATGGGGACGTTTTTAGTGAAAATTTTTGACCATGTTTTTTAAATAATGTCTGAATGAAAATTGGTAAAATGGACAATAAATAGATATTCTGTATTTTTCGGATGAAATAATATTGTAGTATGTTGTTTTGTGAGTATATCTTTTGCAGTGATGTTACAGGGCCGTCCATAAAAATGTAACGCATTATCATCTGTGGATGTTTATTGCTTGAAAGGATTTTCAGCGATGTTACGTGTTTTAATTATGACAAAATTTCCCCACTCTATCGCTACTGTTGCTGTAAAAATAGTTTTCCAGGCGTAAGTGAATAATAAGTGTGATATATTGTCAAGTATAGAGATATTGACCTTTGCGAAAAAAAAAACATAGCGACATACGCGAGGAATTTTGCACCAAACATTTAAATAAAAAATTTCAAAAAACAAGTCTGGGCGCACCCACAGAAGCCGAATTATCGAGAATGTTTTAGATTATTTATTATATGAAACCATAAGATTTTCTCATCAACGTCCACATATTTGTTACCATATTTTTTTTCCCTTTACCAAGAGATAAATGTTTTTTACACATAATTACTGTTATAATTAGCTGACCTGCCCGGCGTTGCCCAGGTCACTCATAATAAGCTTAATTATACCTAAAATTAATGTTGAATAATTTTGTATTTTTAAACGAAAGTTTTTCCTAAGGTTGGGGACCCACTGCCTTCAACACCCTTGAATTTGTATAATTTTATATTTTTACATGAAAACTTATCCACGCGAACCAAAGTTGGTGGTCCCACCCCCACACCCTTCGGCAGAATGCGACGGACATTCTACGCACACTCCAGTTTGCTTGTTTTTGTCCATCAAACCTCAAATTTGTATGATTTTATATCTTTAAACCAATTTTTAAAGCATTTAAATTTTTAAAGGAAAATCTTTCAAAAGAAAGCAAAAGGGCTCCAATATAGTGATTACCGATTTAATTTCTCACATTTGGATATATTAAACTTTCGATTCTGACCAATAGATCTGGAGGAAACCTAAATAATTTCTTGAAAAGGTAAATATTAATATATTTTTAAACGGGTAACACCGTTAGAACCAGCAAAGTACGATGATTAAGTGGATATATATATATATATATATATATATATATATATATATATATATATATATATATATATATATATATATATATACCGGGTGATTATAATTAAAGTTACGATTTCTAAAATCGATAATTTTAAAACTACTGGTCAGAATGACTTGATATTTTAGTAGAACAATCGTGATGCAATGGAATTTTGTTTGGCGAAGGAAAAAATAGTTCCAAAATGTGCCGATAGATGGCGCTGGCAGGGTAATGTCAGAGCAAAGACCAAAAATGTATTTGTTAAACACATAGGAATTTTGTTAGCCAAAAGGAAAAAATAGAGTTCAGGGATTTACTAAAAATTTATTATCGAAAAGATAAGAATATGTGTTTACAGCGACAATAGCAAAAAAAAAAAAAAAAGCTTCATGGAACAATTACCTTACTGATGATTAAGGCATAAGTTGTGTGGTGTGTGATACTTACCTTCAAGTCGGCTAGATTCTGAATCTGCCCACTGTAAACAACATTCTTCAGATACCCCCAGAAATCACATGGGTTTAAGACAGGGAAATGTGGCGGCCACGTTATTCGAAAAAGGGGGCTTATGATCCTATCATCTCCGAAATTAGCACTCAGTAGCTGCTTCACAGGAGTAGCATTGTGCGGAGGATTTCCAGACAATGTGAACCATGACAGCACCATCTATCGGCACATTTTGGAACTATTTTTTTTTCTTCGCCAAACAAAATTCCATTGCCTCACGATTGTTCTGCTAAAATATCAATTCATTCTGACCAGTAGTTTTAAAATTATCGATTTTTGAAATCGTAACTTTAATTATAATGACCCTGTAGATATATATATATATATATATATATATTTTGCGCGATTTCTTAACAAAAAGCAAATGCGGGCTTGTAAAAATGCGAAAAAAAACGGAGCGTTTTCCCCTCTCCTTTCTTCTTTACCATGAAACCTCCGAATACTTCGGAATCCCCACGATCAGTGGCAATGCGCCATTAATGTGATGTCCATTATGTTTTTTAATCAATATCTCAACTAATTATCAAAAAAAGAAAAATCTGAGTCTCAGTTGCATTGGATTTGCAATGGACTATCCTTAACTAAATTTTCAGACCTCTACGTGTGGTAGATTTTTATAGCCATCGCCAACATACACACGCATTCATAATCGTGGTGTATATTTTTCTTTCTTGTTATTATTCATGTATATACCCTAACGGAAGTCTAGCATTCCAGTAGCAAACACGTATCTTTAATATAAAAGTATATTTTTTACGAATAACACTTTTTATTGTTCCTTAATGTTTTCACTAAAAACATTAAAAAAAAATTAAAAAATACTCCAATTACGATGTCGATATTGTTTTAGTTTGTCATATGTTATGTATGCCTCAAGGCTAGAAAGTTCTTCTTAATAACACGTTGGTTGTTTCAAAGAATTGCTTTTAATTTTTTACTGTAAAAAAAATGAAGGTGCTATTATTTCTAAGTAGAGTTTCATGTCTATCCTCAGGCATTTTATCTTATTTGTTACGTATGATTTAATAGAGAAAAACTTTAATAATAGCCTATCAAAAATGGGATTGTTTTCAACATGTTTCCAAAAGACTAAACTGCCTGATCTGTTTTTACACACATGAGTTGAGTTATTAGAAACAAAAGCGAATATTTCTTTCGATCTTTAATGGCAGTTTCATTTAGAGAATTTAAGAACAAAGCAATCTGAGACCAAAAAATCTCAGATCATTTCTCTTCTAAATATTTGATAATAAAAATAAGAGAAAACTTTTTAAAGAGGATGGTGGGGGGGGGGGGTAATAGATTTAACAAAAAATGTTTTATTTTATTTTTGATTCATCTCATAAAAAATGCGATTTCAACCAATTTTAAATCTAAAAATCGAGCATACATTATCAAAAGACTGTCCTAAAATATTAATATTAATTTTATTACGTTGCGAATGGTTAATTAAATAATTAACCATTCATAACGTAAGCATAATGTTGCTTACGTTGTGAATGGTTGGAAAAATGTCGTGTCATCTGTGCTAATATAAAGAAGAAACGTTTGTTTGTAGCCGGTCTCTGGAACTATCGAACCGATTTCAAAAGTAATGGTGGCAAATTGATGGTGACAGTCTGTGCTCCAACATAGGCTATATTTTATGTCGGTGCCACTACTCCCAAGGGGGGCAGGAGCGAAAAACATTCTAAAATTGCAATTTATGTGATACTGAAGCGGCTGGAAACTCGAAATTTGACATGGCTGTTACTTTTCAGACGTAAATGCTCGCACAAAACAGTTTTTAAAGAAAATTCGTAATTTAAAAAAGTAAAATGCGCGAAAAGTGTTCTGAAAACATTCTAAATTACGATTTCTATTGAATTATTAAGGATAGAAATTTTAAATTCGACATGGCTATTACTTTTAAGACGCAAATGCACGCACAGAACAGTTTTTTAAAAAGTTGGAATTTAAAAGTGTGCAGGAGAAACAAAAATAGTTCTAAATTGCAATTTTTCTGATACTGAAAGGAGTAGAAACTAGAAATTTGGCATTGCGGTAGCTTTTAAGATAAAAATACTCGTTAAGAATGATTTCGAAAAAAAATTAAAAAGGCTGAAATGAGCGTAGTAAAACGATCTAAATTAGGATTTCTATGGAATTTTTTTATTAAATATTTGTAAATTGATTAAATTCACATTCTTTTCAAAGGCACAGAAATACCACTTGACATATTTCAACAACTACGCATGCAAAGCCGTGGGTTTTGCTAGTTTATTATAACAGCACCCCGATCATTAAAAACAAAAACAAATGACGTACTACTAAACAAATGACGTAAAATGTTGTATTGTGGAACAGAATTTATTATTGATTCATTTCTGCATGTTAATGATTTCAAATAAAAATTAAACGCTATCAACGTTTGCATCAACGTAAAAGATTTACAAGGGTTTTAGGTGAATCAGGATTGTGGAAATTTCCTCATTAGATACTATGAATCTTGTGGCAAGTGCCTAGCTACTCTCTTATAAAGGTAGTCTAGTTTTTGTTATGAACGTGTTGTTAGGTTTTTAACACTTTGAATGCTTGAAAGTGCCACCTATCTTTTTTTTTCTCTTTCTCTAACAAAGTATGATTGAAGTTCAGTGAATCTGATTGTCACGGTTGTTTTGTGCGGTAACATGCTAATTAGGTCGCTGTGTCGACTGATCAGTATAAATACGGCTGTTGAAGTTTGATCTAGCGGATTTTGCCGAGTCGCGTACGTGCACTCGCGATTCTAAGGCAGCTTTCTGTGCTTCTTCAAGCCTCGTGTTGTTCTCCGTGACGCCGTCTTTGAGAGAATTTGAATTGAGAATCTTCAGTTAAAAGATTTTCAGTGTGATGGTAAGAAATCGACATTTGGTGTTTTCGCAATAAAGAGAAGTTAAAATCCACAATATTCTCTCCAGTGATATACCTCATGCGTGCTAGTTATATTTGTGATATAGTGTTTACAGATTTCCTAGTTATCTGCAATGGGTTTCTCTTGGTTGCGAGCTGTTAGAGTAGCCATTTTTTTTAAGCAAGTTGAGTTTGAATTTAGGGAATTTCATTCAGGATATTTATTGAGATTTAGCTGATCGTCGTTAACTTAATTTTCCTGGCTTCACTGCCTCGACCTGTTACTTTTGACTTTAACTAAACGTGTATTTTATCTTAATCTTTGTCTTTAAGGCTACTCATTTATGTGGCGTGCCTGTAGGGAATGCCACGATCTCATTCAATTTTTTAAATATTATTATATCTAATATATGGTGTTGAAAGTTGTATGTAAGTAAGTAATTCTGAAAGTATGTAAAATGGATGCAAATATGTAAGTTGTAAATATTTAAAAAGTACGCATGTATGCACAAATGTAAAAAAAAAAATGCAAATAAATATGAAAATAATGCATAAAAGTGGTTCGGGACACAAAACACTCCGAAAGATAAATACCATTTTTATTTTTTTTTTTTGGCTTATAACAGGGTTCGTACGCTTCTACATGTTTTGTAGGAGGTACATACCAGTGCTTTCGTATATTACTTTTAGTAAAACAAAAATTCATCAAATAAGTCGATGAATTACATTGGAAATTATTGATGTATACCTCCTACAAAAAATGTAGGAGCATATGAACCCTGTATAAAATACTCTATAGAATAAAAATACAAAAATCGTAAAGAGTCTTGCACATACACTCAACCCGAAAATTCTATTTAGACATCCCGAAACCCGACACGAAACCGATTCGAAAGAAAGAATGTTGATCCACATTTTAATGCAACTATAGAATAAAATTCTATGATTACTCCTCTAATACCAATGTTACCTTTTATGTCGAAAATGAACCTGTAATTAACCTGTTACTTATTTTATTCCTTCATATCCAAATATATAGTTTTTTATCGAAACAATATTCTGTATTTCCTTTTGAAAAATTGGGTAACCCAAACACGACCCGCGGGGAACGAAAATCTACCCAAAACTAATCCAAACCCGAAACAATTAGAGTCAAAGCGACCCCATTGTTCGGATAAATTCTGTTTACCCGACACGATGCAGAACGATAAAACCGTATGTAAACACGATAATTGGGTCAAAAGATACTTATTCTTGCTTTTTAAATTATAATGCCTGTGGTTTCCGAACCTTCTACCAAATTATATAAATGCATTTGTCGCATAACTTTTTTTAAGATTTGTCATATTTAAATTGGTATATATATATATTTATATGAAAAATATAAAGTTATACATCTTGTACAATGTTTTTCAGTTCTATACTCTTCAAATTGTTTTCAGAATACATTTTTTTGAGCGACAATTTTGAAAATATGATTATAGTAATAAAAAGCTCTCATAAAAAAAGACTTTTTTCTTAAAAAATAAACTTTTAAAAAATATATATTTTTGTAAATCCCGAATATAAATCAATATTTATTCTTTTATGTACTCATTAATGAATAAAGTATACAAAAATAGCTATTCTGTCAAATTTTACATCAAATTTTAACCATGTATATTTTTTTTTTTTTTTTTTTTAATTAAATTAAAACTTTTTTTTTAAGAATTTACATTTGAAAAGAAATACGTATCGCACATTTACTTTTAAAGTGATACAACTCAACAAAACGGGATTTTTGCGATATTAATATGAGTTAATCAGAAACATCCCCATCTGTCATTAAAAGCACGTATATCTTTAAAAAGTACCGAATTAAAACAGATTTGTCATTTTTTGCTTATGATATGATGTTATGCAACTCTACTGTCAACAAATCTTTGGAAAATTGAATGTAATATGGCTCATAATAAAGTAAATAATCAGTTTCTGACTCTACATATGCAAAGTTTGTATTATTTTTCTATCTATTTTAAATAAAAAACAATTTATGTTAATGCTTGAAAAAGTTTCTTCTCTTTTCTAAAAACTTCTTCGAGGTGTGTCATTTTAGAAATAAGTGCGCGATATAAAAGTATTAGAGATTAGTTCGCGTTCTTTCCTCGGAGTCCGAGCACGACAATCTGAAATCCTGGCCCACCCGAGCCCGAAAAAATTTCTTTCAACAGAGCCCGAGCTTGATAAAGAAAAACGCAGTAGAAAATTGTTAATAACACCTAAAAATTATTTAAAAATTATTATTTTTTATTTAAAAATCTCATCTAACATAGATAAATATTAATCCTGAATATTTCCTCATGGCTAAGTTAAAATAGCTGTTTAAAATAGCAAAATTATTATTTATACACAAGCACTGGCAGACATATACAAAAGTCGCAATTTTTATTCTTTTAAAATGTCATTGTACAACAATGGCAGGAAGACATGCGCGCTGTTTTCTTAGCAATTCTGAAAAGGGACTTCAAAAAGAAAAGGTGAATATGCAATGAATATCCTATTGCTGCTTTCTATTACTAACACTAACACTGATCGTGACAAAGTTTCAGAAGCAAATAGAATATTTCTCTTTATATCTCATCAATGGCAATTCAATTCCATTTCAAACTGATTTTAAGAGGATTGTAAAACACCTTAAGAAACTTAGATTACATTCTTGTTTCTCAAATAACATCATTTTTTCCCCTTTTGTAGGTGCGTTCGTAATTATATAAATACCTAGCACCTAAAGTCGTCGTCTGGTCCGTCCGTCTGTCCGCATATAACAGCTCAAAAACTACCCAACCGAATGGTTTTAAATTTAATATATATAATCGTTGCAAAATTTTGTCGCGTCATTTCAAAATTTATGAAAATCGAATCAAAACTTAAAAAGATATTAATAAAGGTTTTCTTCATTCTTTTAAATCCTATCATACGTAATTAATTCAATGATATCCCATGATAGGTAATGATTCTAGGTTGCTATGGTGATTACGTCCTATTTAAGATGGAGTCACACTATTTCCGTATTACTGAATTTAAAAACCGAATTTGTATACTAAAATTGTTTAATTATAGCAATCTACCGACAGTTATTTGGATAGATGTTGCCGGAGAAATAGATATTAAATGAAAAAAGAGTTTAAATATGGATTTCAAGTTCTGAAATGTTCAAAGCTGGGCTTAAGTTTCCCATTGGAATTTTCAGTAAATGTCCGCAAAAGATAAAATGTTGCCAACTCAACTTAAAATGTACTTATTTTATTACGGAAATTAATCATTTCATAATAACAGACGATATAATTCATTTTTTCAGTGAAATAATAACGATGATTTTTTTTTTACATTGTCTTGGATTAGATTTTTGCGCATAGCATTTAAATGTAACAGAATTGTAATTAATTGTTTGCAAAAGTGTATTGAAACTTAATTTCATAAAATAAAATTAATATCTATAATATGAAAATCTGCACATAAAATAAATTTTGTATTCATGCATTTTTGCATAAGAGTGCTACAGCTATTGCATCAATATCTGAATATTTATAAAACTAGTTATAGTACAAACACACCTCACTTGTTACGTTTAACGTACAATTTCCAACTTGTTAAATTTGTGAATAAATAAAATTTTCATTTTGAGCCCGAGAACACCCGAGCCTGAAAACTTGTGTAAAAATCGAGCGCGAACCTGTTTCGGACCTGAATTTTGGTTCTGGCTGAGCCCATCTCATATCTACTCATTACACATTGCTAGAAAACAAATGAGTAAATAAAGAACATTTATAAATAAATAAAATAAAATTCTGAATCCCGTACCATCTTAAGTATGCAGTATTAAGAATGGGGAGAATTTGAACGTTATAAAAGTTCTAAATACATAAAATATATGTATTTATGCATATAAAGGATTGTATAAATTTGGATATAATATACTAAGCATGAAGTGCACAGCATGAAGTTTAAGTGTGCATTTTTCTTAAAATTTGAGAGTGATAGAAAATTTTAAAAACATTTTCTTTTTTAACACCCTAAAATTAATAAGAAACACGTAATGTATAATGAGAAACAGAAATGTATTTAAGCATATAATTTAGGGAAGGATTGTGTAAATTTGGAGATAATACTAAGCACGGAATATACATCATGAAATTCAAAAGTACGCATCCTCCATTTTTTCTTAAACTTAGAGAGTGATAGAAAATTCGCACATCATTTACTTTTTTAGCACCCTAAAATCCATAGAAAACACGCAGTGTTGTATATTGAGAAATAAAAAGTTCGTTAAAATTTGCTGATCAGTGTAATTAAAAAATATAAAAATGTAATGTTTTATTGACTTTAACTTTGCACTAAATATCAATTATTAAATGTTTATTTAAAGAAACTGGTTAATCACGTGGTTTTAAATTTATTGGCAGAACTGAGATGCATTTGCAAGCGTAAATTGATGCCAAATCTTTAATTTTTTTTTAACTCGTAAGCATATACATATCAATTGGTTTTTTCCATTCATCTATAATGTTGAAAATATCGTCGCTTCAGAGCAATTTTGAGATTATAATATGCGTGCATTTTTCGGAAGAAAAGAAAGTTATAAGAAAGTTATATCACGTTATCTACATTAAAATGAATCAGTAGAGAGGAAGCACCAATGCATATAATATCGGCATATGGGATTTATTTTTCATTTTTCCTAATTTTCCAATGCCTGATTAACTCAGCAGTTTAAAAGAAAATGCAGGGTGCATACGAAAGTCCCTTTATCCTGAAATAACTTCTTAACAGATAAAGCTAGAATTAGGGAGTAAGTGTCTGCCTATGTTAAAATAATTATACGCTATTATATGAGAATGACTGCAGCGCTTCTAGCGGCGAAATTTGGAGGTTATCAACCTTATCTTGAAAACTATGAGAGATAGCAAAACAAATTATATTACAAAAGTTTGGAACATTCTCGATCTACTGTGAAATGACATCTTACATGAAAAAGTCCTTCCGGCCTGTACCGGGAGGAAAAGGTAGCTTTCCTATATCTTCGTTTTAAAATTTTAGCTAATGTTACACGAAAACAGCAAGCTAAAATGCAAAGAAAACGTTTACAAAAGATTAGTTAATACTGAATTAGAATAAGAAATTCGCCAAATTATTGAGCTATAGCCAAATTGGCTTCATTTATGAAGACTTATTTTGGTCGCCAAATTTGGCGATATTTCGCCAAATGTCGCCAAGTTTGGCGAGAATTTGGCGCTAACGGATATGAATATATAGTTTTATGCGTATGATTGGGAAAATTATTACAACAATGAAAATTTTTGTAATGTGCTGTTTTGTTTCAAAATGTCAGCCACCCTGGAATTTCAAACTGCTCTATCTCAGCCATTTTTTAAGATAGAGGTAAAACAAAAAATGCTCTGGAATCCTTGTATCAAGGCCTAACACTTAATTAAAAAATAAATTTGAATTTTTAACTTTTTTGCATATTTATTTTAGTTTTAAAACTTTAAGTGGCCGCCATCTTGTTTCAAGATGGCGGACCAAGCTGGCCAACGAACTCGGTCGAGACATTGGTGAGCTTAATACACACAATTAGTTTCATCCAAATTGATTTATAAATACTGTTCAATCACACTTCTAAGAACCCCGGTTGGCAGAATGCCAAGCCGATTCCATTCACACTGTAGGGAGAATAGCCGCGGCAAAAGAAGCTGAAATCACCACTCTTTATCTTAGGCAGCGTACTTACGGCTTACGGACTTCCCATTTTCGACATGGACTAGCCATTTTCGCCCATGCGCAGTTCGCTTCAGGTTTCTATCAAGCGTGGTGCATCAGTACGAGCGTTATCGTATGACATAGGTAAGATATATATATATATATATGTATGTATATATATATATGTATATATAAATCAACATTTGAACGGAGGGTGGTTTTTTGAGGTCTGGGGGTCATGATAGGTGAAAATATATCGAAATTTTCCGGAATTGCTTTCTTCCGAACGGCTGCAATAGGTAGGTTTATACTTTTTTGTATTGAAAGCTACCTAAAATAACTTAAATAGAAATCCTAAAATGTAAACCTAATCACTGGCTTAAATACATCACTAATATCTTGTGGCATTATAGGGCATGTGTATATTTTCTAATAAAACTAACACAAGTAAGCAAGATACAATTTCTTTCAATAAGGAAATTAACTTAAGTATACTCAAAGTGTCCACCATCTGCTCAAATGTATGGATGGGTATGCATGCGAATGTATGTATGTTGCTACCGATGCTGAAAATATTAAGCATACTTAGCTTGATTTTATGATTGAAATAAATTGTGCCTTGCTTACATATGTCAGTTGTATTAGAATATGTGCATCTCCCTTATAATGCTACACTTTTACAAGTGATTAGTGACGCATTTAAGCCGGTGATTGTTTATCGAAAACCTTACATTTCAGAGCTTCTAATTAAATTATTTTTACATGTAAGAGGTCATTTCATACTAAATTGAGAATGCTCTCCACTTTTGTAATTGACATTTTTTCGCTCTCGCATAATTTTCGAGAAATAGGCGATAACTTTCAAATTTCGACACTAGGGGACACTGCAGTCATTTTTATATGATAGCGCCATGAACATAATGTTTATGGATAGCGCATAGTCGTTTTACTATAGGTAGACACTTGGTTTACAGTTCTAGCTTTATCAGTTCAAGGCTTAAGTTAGGATAAAGTAACTTTCTTTTGCGCTCTTTGTACTACAAATCTATATTATAAAGGACAAACGTGTCCGTGCGTAACGCTGACGTCATTTTGCGAATGGCAACACTTGACGATGAAATTTCAGCTTTGCGATTTCTTCTACTGCAATTTTTTTAATTTCTAAACATCGCACATTTTTATTTTTTGCACCGTTGTATAGGGAAAAAATCTACTTTCAAATGCAATTTGTTTGAAAACTGTGTCGTAATTTATTCATTTATTATAGTATTTAAATTAAATTTCAAGCATGATTTAAAAAAAAAAATCTATCTCTATCGCTTGCAGACGATTACAAAAAATTAATCGTTTGCACTTTAAACAATATAAAAAATTCAACATTTGTTTCACTCTAATATTCAATAACGAAATTAAGTAATCAATAATTAAAATAGTATAAATAAAACACAAATTTAACAGACATGTAATTGAAATAAGCGCTGAAAACCGCTGAAATTATCAGAATAAAAAAGCTGCTGTACATAACTACTTTTTTAGCGATTTTTTCGACTATTAACGTCTAGCAAGAGGCCCATACGAAATTACAGCTTTTAATAAATTTCAAAATTTTATTCGAATATATAATTGACATAGTATTTCATATAAAAATGCTCTTTGGTGTTATTAGGGGGCAATCTAAAAAAAATATTAAATGTAAAAAATCTATTAGAGTTTTCAATAATAAAAAAATGGTTTTCCCATATATTCTCTATCCCAGGAAGCCCGGGTATAAATAAAAGGAAAAAAGCATACTACAAATATAAGCATGATTACATATATAATTTTTTTTATAAGTGTGAAAAAAAAAGTGTGACTGGTTGAAAATTAAACTGTTCACGTTTTAGAAATTGAAGTGCCTATATCCAGAGTTTCTTTCAAACCAACTTTAACTGACGTTACATAAAATCTTGCGCTAGAAAATAAAAACCTAGCATGGTCCCCCTTTAACAAAGACAATGTTTGTATAATGTAATACCGTACCACCTCAAAAAAATATATTTATGTATATGTATATGTATATGTATATGTATACACATACATGGGTTTTTCGAAAGTTGCAGATAATCATCAATGAACCTTGTTCATAATTTTTTAGAATTTTTCACATTTACACCTAAATTTTCTTGTAGCCCTTCTACATCTTTTTTTTTACTTTTTTTAACCATAACTCTTTTGTTGTTCATTATGAATCGTACAAACAATCTAACAATTGATTATCGTTTTGCTTTTTATCATTTCATTTATTGTGTTTTTCATTCATACGTAGCATTTATCAGCCAAGTAATAATAAATTATTTTTTCTATCACACTTATAAAGAATACTTTTCCATTTTTCATATTACGAATTTGTGTGTAATGATTTATATGTAAATGATTTTCTTACGGCTTCAGTGACATCCTTGAATTTGTCCAAACATCTGTTTTCTATTTGTTCTTCTCAGTTCTTTTTTTTTTTTTCATTAGAAAAGAAATCAAAATAGCTCCACGTGGCTAGTTTTATATAAAGACTTTTTAACGATATTTGGAAACAATTCAAGTATAAATGTCGCTTTCAATCACGTTCCTGAATAAAAAAACAAATCTTAAACCTTGAAAAGCAAATGTAAAACTATTTAGAAAGGAAAATATAAGTAGATTTCTTAGGAAAAGTTACCTAACAGGATACTAAGACCAACTCATATTAAGCATGACTTTTCGTTATTTTAACATAACGGAAGTTTTTGGTGAACATTGAAATAATATATTCTCTCTAAATTCATAAGTAAACATATATATACAAATAAAGAAAAATAGTGAGTTTTTCTTAAGTAATACATAATTTTCTAGTCTAACATACATGTAATCAGAAAAAAAGTAAAATATCATCTCTCCGTGGTTAGTTTTATATAAAGAGTTATTTAGCAATATTTGGAAACAACTCAAGTAAAAACGCTGCTTTAAATTATTTTAAGTGGAAAAATTATCTCTGAGCTTGGCAAGAAAATGATGAAGTATATAAAAAAGAAAAATATAGATTCCTAGCGAGTTAGTAGAAGATGTGATACTAGAGCCAAAACAAGTTAAACACCAAATTTTCTTATTTTAATAGAATTAAAGTTTTCTCTTTAATATTTAAATTTTAGCATCTCTCTGCGATCTTAATTCTTCAGTTCCTAATGCACATTCTGACTCATTTTTATTCCTTTATTCTTGAAAAAATCGCCACAGCAAGTGGAGATTTGGGGTACTAATGAAAATGAAAGTATTGATATTAGAGTCCTGCATCGAGTTGGTTGAAGTTTTTTTTTTTCCTTCCGTTGCATGTCGGGTTTGGTTTGTGTTGGCTTGGATTGTTTCGGGTTTCGTTTCGTTTCGGGTTGGTATTTGACCCTTTCGAGTCATGTTCGGGATGATCCGACTTTTCTAAAAAGTCTAGAATATTTTTTTCAGATAAAAACACCTATATATTTCAACATTAATCATATATTCTAATACGAGCAAATCTTGTGTGGGTGTGGTTATATATGCACATTTTATTTTAAAAACGGCTCTAACGATTTTGACGAAATTTTGTATCCTACCGTTTTCGGGCACCAGAAAACTATTGGACTAGATCACATGTTCGAGAAAATTCGATTAGTGGGTCATTTGGGATCATCATGGGCCAGGGTCGAGTTAATTATGTCTAAAAAACGGTTCAAAAGATTTTGACTAAATTTTGTATCTTACCATTTTCGGGCACGAGAAGAATATTGAGATGGGTCGCGTGTTCGAGAACTTTCGATTAGTGAGTCATTTTTGGGTCAACGCCGGTCAAATTAATTTTATCTAAAAAACGGCTCTAACGATTTTGATTAAATATTGTATCCTGCGAAATACAGGCAAGAGAAGACTGTTCGACTAGGTCACATGTTCGAGAAAATTCGATTATTGTGTCATTTTGGTCATGGATCATTATGGGTCAAGCTATTTTCATCTTAAAATTGGCTCAGAGGATTTGAACTAAATTTAGTATCCTACAGTTTTAGGGTCAGTGTATATCTCCGGTCTACAGTTTCAGTGTATATCTGGTCATTTTTATACAAAAATAAATAATAAATTTGATATTAGATATATAATTGTGGACTATTTTTTCCATAATTGTAATAAAATATGGATTAACTGTCTTTCACTTCGAGTCCGGTTGTGAATATTTAGGGTTCGAGTTGGGTTGTGGTTAAAGTGTATATCGGCTTCGGGTTGACTTTAAGCAGAAATTTCGGGTTTGGGTTCAGTTCAACCCGACCCACGCTGAACTCTAAATTCCGTGCACATAATTTTCTTCCACATCAACGTATCACATTTCCTCCATATCATCCAAGTGAATTTGCTCCTCTCGTGCGGTAAAAAGCTCTAACTTAGCTAGCCGAAAAGTTTTTTGATGGCTAATTCATATTCTTTACATATATAAAAATTATAAAGTACTGTAAAAAAAAAAACACAATGTTGCTAATGTCTTTTTCTCCTTTGTGTGCTACAGAACACGAAAGATTAATTTTATTATTTATATATTCTATTACTATAATTTCTAAATGATATAATTGTATAGAATGTCTGGTAATAAATTTAATATTGTATGCAAATATAAATAGATAAAATGTCTTTTTTATTAATAAAAAAATAGAGCTCTACTGCCTATATACAACCCAGCACTGGTCTTCTAACCTATAGGTGTATACATTTCTTGACTATGCGATTTATGTAACTAGGTTTGCTCTACTTTGAGTTTGTTGGTGTGGCCTAGAGTTGGGCTATTTTAATACAGGCTAAATCATCCAGCATTCTGTTGCCCACATAGACCAATCAGCGATTGTTGCCCACACGGCGTAGCCAATCGTACTTTTCCTACCGGCAATTAAATGG
This sequence comes from Maratus michaelseni, assembly GCA_963931845.1. Lineage (NCBI taxonomy): Eukaryota > Metazoa > Arthropoda > Arachnida > Araneae > Salticidae > Maratus > Maratus michaelseni. The sequence continues at coordinate 99,651,178 of OZ007597.1, read as the reverse complement.
CGGCATGCATCAGCCTAGATTGCAGGAGCCTCAGCCAAGAATCCTACATCGGGTCAGTTAACTGGATTTTACTGAAACCGAAACGACTCGAACTCCGGGTCGGGTTGGTTTAATGCTTTTTCTTTTCTTTGCGGGTCAGGTTGGTTTAACGGTATTTTTTTTTATTTGCGGGTCGTGTTCGTGTCAGGATTTTACTCTCCGAGACGGACCCGATTTTTCAAAACAAAAAGTCTAGACTGTTTTTTCAGATGAAAAAGTTATATATTTGAACATTAATGAGTATATATATATATATATATATATATATATATATATATATATATATATACTAGTATATAACCCCGTCAAAAATGACGGATTGTCGATCCGCGTTTCATTTTCATAAGACTTCATACAAACAAACAGCATGAAGATTTATTATTGAAAGGTTTGTATTGTAGAAAAATACATTTAAAAAATGACAAATGATTTCTACAAATAAAAATAATGAGGATATACACACACACACATACACATATATATATATATATATATATTATTTTTATTATTTTTATTTTTTTACTTAGTGTTACATTTCTAAAATAGTTCAACGATTGGACAAAACATTCAAATTAAATATTAACAAATAATCCATGTGTGAAAGTTTTTGTAAAAAAGTGTTATCAATGAGTTTCTAAACAGCTAGACTCACCACATAACTGATTGTTTGTTTATATAAGCAACATTAAATGCAAATTACTCTGTACTATGCGTTTCTTATATTTTAATTACGTTTGGTAAGAAATAATCATTTTACAGTTTATGACCCATTATCCCGAAATCCAAAATCCGGAAGGAGAAAATTCGAAAATTTTCTAAATTAGAAAATTTTTACTAAATTTTTACATTTTCTGAAATTTTTCGAAAATTTTACCAATTCTTATTTTTTTTTTCAGTCCATTGTTTTCAATGTCTAATCACTCAAATAATATTACTTCGGTGGCGGGTGAACACGGTCCCCTCTTCCAAAAAATTAAAAACAAATAATTTTTCTCTCAAATTTTATTTTAAAATTAATTTATATTACGATTCGTTAGAAACAAAAAAAAAGTTATATATTTATTTCATCAGGGGTGATTCGGTGATTCTTCAGTCCAAAAATTCGAACATAAATATCTCGAATTTTGAACGATCGTCGCCGGAAAAATCAATTATGTCTATCGTTCACAGAAAAAACAGTAGACAATTTCTTCAAATGATTGTGGATACAACGTGAATTTCGTCAAAGGATCGAAAAAAAAACGGAAATTTTATCGCAGGATTGGGAGGAAAAAAAAAAAAAAAAACGCTTATTTTGTTGACAAATCGCAGAAAAACGCGAATTCCGTCTAAGACTTGCGAAAAAAAAACGCAAATTTCTTCCAAGGACTCCGAAAAAGTGTAAAATTTCATCAATGGATCACAAAAAAAAAAAAAAAAAAAAAAAAAAAAAATTGGTTAAAGGATCGCAAAAAAAAAAATCCGCGAATTTCGTCAAATAATCGCGGAAAAACATGAATTTTTCAAAGGGTCGCGAAAAAAAAAAGACAAATTTCTTCAAAGCACTGCGAAAAAATTTCTAATTTCGTTAAGGGATCGCGGAAAAAGTGAAGTTTCGTCAAAAGATCGGGAAAAAACGCTAATTTCGTCAAAGAATCTCATAGAAAAAACTCGAATTTTGTCAAAGGATCGTGAATAAAAGGCAAATTTCGTCAAAGAATAGCAAAAAACGCAAATTTCCTCAAAGGATCGCAAAAAGAAAACGCAAATTTCTTCAAAGGACTACGAAAAAACGCAAATTTTCTCAACGAATAGCAGAGAAAATGCAAATTTTGACAACGAATAGCAGAAAAAAATGCAAATTTTGTCAAAGAATCACGAAAAAAAACATGAATGTTGTCAAATAATCGTAAACTTCGGAAGGACCCGAAATCCGGAAAAATTCCAAAACTCGGAAACCCTTTTTGGTCCCGAGGATTCCAGATAATGAGTTTTTACGATGGAAGGGAATTTCAAAATCCGCGAGTAGATGGCGCCTGTATACTGAATCAACCTCAAATCCTCCCTACGAAATAAATCTCCGCTGCTTCTGAAAAAAAAAACTTGCTTACAGAAATTTTTTTTTTACAGAAATGGTGATATATATGTTTTATATGATATAGTTTTTGAAGGTTTTAAACAAAATTAAAATATTTAAAAGCTTTAATATGCTTTTACAAATATTTTAACAGCAGAATCGAATGTAGCATAGATATTTTAGTAAGCCTAACATGGCGTTTAACTATGGTTGATTCGCAAACCGGAGTGGTCGCACCCGGATGCGTTACAGACAGTTTCTTGCCTTTGGATTTTATTATATGGGAGATATATATATATATATATATATATATATATATATATAACCATAAATGGAACATCATAACACCAACTTAAACCATGAAATAATTAAGTATGAAATAATTAGTTGACAATGAAAGATTCCCCAACACACTTAATATGGAATCAAAAAACATTGAAAGAATAAGAAATTAAATGAAAATTGAATCAATGGAATAAATGAATTAAATGAAATGAAATTTGTGGAATTTAGACAGAATTATCAAGTCCCAATTGCCTAAATACCATATATATATATATATATATATATATATATATATATATATATATATTTCTGTTTCAATGGTTAATTTTTGCAATAAGTTTATATATATATATATATATATATATATATATAAAGAATTTGTTCGTTGTATTTTGAATTCAAAGGTATTTTATTTATATATACATGTGTGTGTGTGTCTGCGCGCGCGGGCGCGCGAAAGTATGTTCATTTTTCAATATAAAAGATAAAACTGATATTAGAGACATAATTGTACATTATTTTTCTATAATTATATTAAAATATGGATAAATTTTCTACTATTTCGATTTCAGGATGGGTCGGGTCGACGATAAGGTTGGTTGGTTGGTTGAAATCTTTTACCCAATATAGTAAATTTTGTTTTCTTTTCAAGAAAGTTTACTCTAAATTCGTACAGATTTTTTTTTAATTTTTCATGAAATTTTTTAAGCGAATTTTAGAGTTTTTTTACGTTCTGCGACGATTTTTTGACATTCGTAAAATAAAATTCAATTTAAAACTTTTAGCTAATATAGTAAATTTTGTCCTCCGCAAATTTTCAATTTTTAGTGGTTTTGGCGATTTTTTATGCGATTTTTAGGTTTTCTTTTTTTTTCTTTGCGTTTTGCGGAGATTTTTCTACAATACTAGAAGAAACCCGGTTTTAATTCTTTAGTCCAATACAGTAAATGTTATCCTCTTTTCAATAAAGTTTATTCGGAATTCGTTCAGAGATTTTTGAATTTTCCGTGAGTTTTTTTGTGTGATTTTCAGAGTTTTTTTGCGTTTTGTGGCGATTTTTGTGACAATTCGTAAAAAGAAACTTTTAGCCTAAAATATAGTAAATTAATAAGTAAGTTTAAGTAAATTTTTTCCTCTGTGATGTTTGAATTTGTAGCGATTTTTAATGCGATTTTAAGTGTTTTTCACTTTTTGCGACGATTTTTTTATTTTCGTGAATGAATTCCGGTTACAATGTTTTAGACCACTATAGTAAATTTTGTCCTAGGTGATAGTTCAGTTTTTAGCGGGGTTTTTTTTTCTTCGTTTTGTGACGATTTTCCCACATTAATAAAAGGAATCCTGTTTAAATTCTGTAGCCCAATATAGTAAATATTGTCCTCTTTTCAATAAAGCTTATTCGGAATTCATAGAGCGATTTTTGAATTTTTCGCGAATTTTTTTTGCGATTTTTTGAGTTTTTTCGCATTTTGTACGATTTTTTGACTGCCTGCGCAACGTCGGGTAGGTCAGATAGCATTCGTATAAAGTAGAGCTTTCAGCAATGGAATTTGTTTTACAAGAGACTGTATATGTATTAAAATATAAAATTTAATTTTTATACGACCCCTTTTTCTATAACTTATTAGAAAAACATTGGGCTGCGTCTAAGAATAACATTTACATATAGCCCATTCTTTTATGGCAAAAACTTACTGAATTATGATATTTTGAATTTTATGAATTTTCAGCGTTTTTCAGCATTCTTTATACGTTTTCAGTACCAGGAAACATTGGAATAACTTCTAAAATAAAATATTTTAGCAAAAAAGAGAAAATCTCTCGTATTATTTTCGTATTCTACATAATCTTTTCGTATTTTTCAAAAATTGTGGTCGTAGCTGAAACCCTGGGCTACTGTACAAAAAATTAACTAATATATTTGGAAGCAACTCAAGGATAAATGCTGCTTTCAATTATTTTGCTGAGGATATTTAACTCACATCTTGGCAAGAAAGTGATAAAATATAAATAGGTCCCATGTGAGTTATGACGAGTTTATATAACAAGATACGGTTACCATCATAAATTAAGTACGAAATTTCGTTATTTTAACAGAGCGGAAGTTTTCTCAGAACATTAAAATTGCACCATCTTTCTAAATAATTAAGTAAATGTAAACAGAAAATAAATAGGGTATTTTTCATGGATTTTGGATCAGTTTCTAAAGTAACGTATTCATCATATTGTTTAACTTTTTCGGCTATTAAGGTGACATAGGACTGTTAAATCTTCAAAAAATCAAATTTTTTGAAAAAGAAACAATATATGAATCAGCAATAGTTTCTGGATATTTACAAAATGTCACACAAAGAATTTTTTATAATTACATTCATGGATTTTGTACCATTTTCAAACTAAAATATTCATCATATTGCTTTACTTTTCCTCCTATTAAGGTGGCATGGGGTTGTTAAATCTTCAATAAATTCGATTTTTTGCAAAAGAAACAATATATAAAGCAGCAATAGTCTCTGGGCATTTTAAAAATTTCACTAATTACATGCATGGATTTTGTACTATTTTCAAAACGGAAGTATTCTTCATATTGCTTAACTTTTCCTGCTATTAAGGTGGCGTAGGACTATTAAATCTTTAAAAAAAATCGATTTTTTGAAAAAGAAACAATATATAAAACAGCAATAATTTCTGGGCATTTAAAAAATGTCACACACAGAGATTCTTATAATTACATGCATAGATTTTGTACTATTTTCAAAACTGAGATATTCATCATATTGCTTAACTTTTCCTGCTTTTAAGGTGACATAGCACTGTTAAATCTTCAAAAAATCGAATTTTTTGAAAAAGAAACAATATATGAATCAGCAATAGTTTCTGTACATTTAAAAAATGTCACACACTGAAATTTTTATAATTACATGCATGGATTTTGTACCATTTTCAAACTAAAATATTCATCATATTGCTTTACTTTTCCTCCTATTAAGGTGGCATGGGTTGTTAAATCTTCAATAAATTCGATTTTTTGCAAAATAAACAAGATATGAAGCAGCAATAGTCTATGGGCATTTTAAAAATGTCCCTAATTACATGCATGGATTTTGTACCATTTTCAAAATTGAAATATCCATCATATTGCTTAACTTTTCCTGCTATTAAGGTGGCATAGGGTTGTTAAATCTTCAAAAAAGTCGATTTTTTGAAAAAGAAACAATATATGAAACAGCAATAGTTTCTGGGCATTTAAAAAATGTCACACAATGAAATTCTTATAATTACATGCATGGATTTTGTACCATTTTCAAAACTGAAATATTCATCATATTGCTTAACTTTTCCTGCTATTAAAGGGGCATAGGGTTGTTAAATCTTCAATAAATTCGATTTTTTGCAAAAGAAAAAATATATGAAACAGCAATAGTTTCTGGGCATTTAAAAAATGTCACTCAGAGAAATTCTTATAATTACATGCATGGGTTTTGTCCCATTTTCCAAACTGAAATATTCACCATATTGTTTAACTTTTCCTGCTATTAAAGTTACATAAGACTGCTAAATCTTTAAAAAAAAAAAAAAAAAAAAAAAAAAATCGCACTCTTTGAAAAAGAAAAAATATATGAAGCAACAATAGTTTCTGGGCATTTAAAAAATGTCACACAAGGAAATTCTTATAATTACATGCATGGATTTTGTACCATTTTCAAACTGAAATATTCATTATATTGCTTAACTTTTCCTGCTAATAAGGTGGCGTAGGGTCGTTAAATCTTCAATAAATTTAATTTTTTGCAACAGAAATAATGTATGAAGCAGCAATAGTTTCTGGGCATTTAAAAAATGTCACTAATTACATGCATGTATTTTGTACCATTTTCAAAACTGAAGCATTCATCATATTGCTTAACTTTTCCTGCTTTTAAGGTGACATAGCACTGTTAAATCTTCAAAAAATCGAATTTTTTGAAAAAGAAACAATATATGAATCAGCAATAGTTTCTGGACATTATAAAATGTCACACACTGAAATTTTTATAATTACATGCATGGATTTTGTACCATTTTCTAACTAAAATATTCATCATATTGCTTTACTTTTCCTCCTATTAAGGTGGCATGGGTTGTTAAATTTTCAATAAATTCGATTTTTTGCAAAAGAAACAAGATATGAAGCAGCAATAGCCTATGGGCATTTTAAAAATGTCCCTAATTACATGCATGGATTTTGTACCATTTTCAAAATTGAAATATCCATCATATTGCTTAACTTTTCCTGCTATTAAGGTGGCATAGGGTTGTTAAATCTTCAAAAAAGTCGATTTTTTGAAAAAGAAACAATATATGAAACAGCAATAGTTTTTGAGCATTTAAAAAATGTCACACAATGAAATTCTTATAATTACATGCATGGATTTTGTACCATTTTCAAAACTGAAATATTCATCATATTGCTTAACTTTTCCTGCTATTAAAGTGGCATAGGGTTGTTAAATCTTCAATAAATTCGATTTTTTGCAAAAGAAAAAATATATGAAACAGCAATATTTTCTGGGCATTTAAAAAATGTCACTCAGAGAAATTCTTATAATTACATGCATGGGTTTTGTCCCATTTTCCAAACTGAAATACTCACCATATTGTTTAACTTTTCCTGCTATTAAAGTTACATAAGACTGCTAAATCTTTAAAAAAAAAAAAAAATCGCATTTTTTGAAAAAGAAAAAATATATGAAGCAACAATAGTTTCTGGGCATTTAAAAAATGTCACACAAGGAAATTCTTATAATTACATGCATGGATTTTGTACCATTTTCAAACTGAAATATTCATTATATTGCTTAACTTTTCCTGCTAATAAGGTGGCGTAGGGTCGTTAAATCTTCAATAAATTTAATTTTTTGCAACAGAAATAATGTATGAAGCAGCAATAGTTTCTGGGCATTTAAAAAATGTCACTAATTACATGCATGTATTTTGTACCATTTTCAAAACTGAAGCATTCATCATATTGCTTAATTTTTCCTGCTATTAAGGTGGCGTAGGACTATTAAATCTTGAAAAAATTCGATTTTTTGAAAAAGAAACAATAAATGAAACAGCAATAGTTTCTGGGCATTTAAAAAATGTCACATAAAGAAATTCTTATATTTACATGCCATTTGTACAATTTTCAAAACTGAAATATTCATCATATTGTTTAACTTTTTCTGATATTAAGGGAAAGTGGGACTATTAAATCTTCAAAAAAAATTCGATTTTTTGAAAAGTAAACAATAGTATGCGAAAGAGCAGTAGTTTCTGGGTATTTAAAAAAAAAAATAGGAATTTCTTTGTGCGGCGATGTAATCAAGCATTAGTAACGCAGAGGTAACGTCCGCAGTTTCAAACGGGAGTTCTAACGTTCGAATCTAACCAAACAGACTGTGTCACAAATTTATATGTGATTTGATGGTTGTTATTCACAAAAGTTTCATTATATATATATATATATATATATATATATATATATATATAACTTTCTGAACACGTTTGGAGTGTACAGCTGTGTTCGTAAAATCAAGTAGACTCACACCATATTTTTAAACTCTGACGTTTATCATTATGCCGCTAATGTACATTTGTCACAAATAATCAATTATTCACTGACCAACAATTTTAAATTTTAATGTGTAGGCATTATTTCTCAGAGGAACATGACAGTTTATTAATAAATTGAAATAACATTGATAAAGTATTATTTATTAAACAAATATGTTCATTTATTAAATGAGCAACAAATAAAAATTATGTAAAGTTAAATTGTTATTTCTCATATGAATATGAGCATTTATTATAACTAATTCGAAATTATGCAATTCAATTATTATTTGTTAAGTGCAAACGACCTTTTTTTTACAACCTTATTACACTAAGTGTAATAAAAATTTTTGTTAATTTTTACTAAGCACATTAAATTTTTCTTAGAAAATCTAAAATGCCGAACATTTTTTAAAAAATGTAAATCGAAAATCATAAGCAATCATAGAAATTAATAATTTAATATTTACATTACGATTCTCCATAATGCAATTAAAGTTCAAAATGTTATCTTCGGTAGAAACCTTTTTATATTCTATTGACTACAATTATTATTGATCAATTGAATCAATGGAGTTGTCTGTAAAGTAACTTTTACAGCAACAATAACATTCGTACGGGAAAAACTTTTTGGACATTTCAAAAACTAACAACGTTTCTTTAGGTTTAGAAATGCCGTAATATCACTAAAATCCACTCTGTACAAAAAAGACAAATGTTTCTTAATCTCGGAAAATATACAATAACCACGAATTTTTGTTCGTGGTTATACTATATTATACAACAACTTCTTCCGAGTTCCCCGCGATTCCAAAAAGTGTACCACATCTCAAAATCAAAAGAATCGCTCACGGAGTTTGAAATTGCTTGTGCTCCTCACAGTTATTAATGAAATTAATATACTGTGCATTGAAAAGCAAAAACCCAATATATTTTCTCAAACGAAAATAGAAAAATAAGCAAATTTTTCAAAAAATGCTGTTTTTAATCAGTTGAGGACTCTAAATAATTGAATTTTGAATTGGGTAAATGGGTAAAAAACTTTCTAAAAAACACTTCTGAAAATCTGGTTAATGTGCAAATCGCCCAATAAATGTTGTCACCACATGTAACAGGAATTATGGTCACCCCAATTATAAATTTATTTGAATGCACAGTATTCAATACAGTGACCGGAAATTCAAAGGGAACATTCCATACTTTTTATTTTTTTTTAAATGTTAATACGATATGATTTGTAAAACCGTATTTAAATTATTGTTAGGGTATCCATTTAATTCATTTAATCACAGAAATTACGGCCTACCCTAATTATAAATTTATTTGAACGCACAGTATTCAATACAGTGGCCGGAAATTCAAGGGGAACATGCCATACTTTTTTTTTTTAATGTTAATACGATATGATTTGTAAAACTGTATTTAAATTATCGTTAGGGTATTCATTTAATCCATTTAATCACAGAAATTACGGCCTACCCTAATTATAAATTTATTTGAACGATGCACAGTATTCAATACAGTGGCCGGAAATTCTAGGGGAACATTCCATACTTTTTATTTAAAAAATGTTAAGGCGGTATTCAAAGAAATATTTTTGCACGCTCAACAACTCAAAATTTTGAGACACATTTTGAGACTCATTTTTAAAAATAAAAACATGAAACTTGGCGGCGTGATTTATGAAGAGATTTATAAGAGACCTATGTTTTTATTTTTCGTTCAATTAATTAGAAATTGATTTGCAAACAATTATTTTCACAGTACGATAATTTTTTTTGTTTCCAGCGCTATCGCTTCGGGAAATTTGGTTCAAAATGTCCACTTTGACAGCATTTTTTAAAATATATACTGCCTTTATCAAAAAATCGAGACAATACGCACATTATAAAGTTTCTGAATAAGAGAACCTGCTAATTGGTTGCATTTTAGAGCGAAAATGATTTTAAAAATGTGTCTCAAAATAAGCAGTTTGGATTTGAATACACCCTTAATACGGTATGATTTGTAATATCGTATTTAAATTATTGTTAGGGTATTCATTTAATAGTTATGCAGGAACAATTTTAGAAAAGCGAATTTTAGTAGGTAGAAAGCGAATTTTATTCCATATTTGTAAAATATTTATAATATTAGATTTCTTAAACTTATAACTAGTAGGAAACTATATTTACAACGTAGGTCGAATGAAAATTATGAAAATTGAATGATTTTGATGCAAATATAGTAAAATATTTCAGTTTTCTCAATGAAAAGGCTCATTTTAAATGACGTCATTTGAAAGATGAAAGCATGTTGTTCTTTAAAAATTTAACCTCAAATTTTAAAACTAGTAGCATAAAAAATATTTTAAAATGACGTCATTTCGATGCAATTGAAAATATTGATGAAAGAACATGTTACATCATACCTTTCACAAAAATTGTTTAATTTTATGGATGAAGATGTTATGAGGTAATGTATAAAAAAAAAATGTTTTGCATCGAATTTTTTCACTCCGAAACTAAAAAATGTGCAATAAAATTTGTAAAAAACTTGATTTTCATTCATTTATACTTCAAGAACAATTTTAACTATCGGCATCTCTATTCAAACACAAATTGGAAATTGTACGTTAACGTGACAAATGAGGTGCGTTCGTACTATAACTAGTTTTATAATGTAAAAAAAAATCTTCGTTATTATTTTGGTGAAATGAATTATATCGGCTGTTATGAGCGAAATGAGCATGCCTTTCTTTTCTCTTATTACGTTCGCCACATTTACAGATGCGATTTTTTTTTTTCGATACCAGATAGCGCTGCAAAATTTGCCATGGAGATCTTGCTTTGCGAATGATTACCTCCATGATTTAATATTTCCATGATTCACGATGAACTAATCCTTGTGTTTATTTACTTTAATGGATATCGGGAGGAATATTGGGCTGTTAATCCAATTTCAACTGAAGTTATCTCAGAATCTATACATTTCTTAATGTAACTCGTCTCTCAAACAAACAATTTTTTGAACGATCTTTCTAAAAATGCAATTTTTATGCAATTTTATTCGAAAAAGTAATTTTGAATAAAATAAGCCGCCTGGCATATGAAAAAAAGAAATGGTTAGCCCGTATTTGTTTCCTCAGTCACATGACTTGAGCATTTATTATATAGATTACGTGTGATAGGATTTAATAGAACGAAGAAAACTTTTATTAATATCTTTTTAAGTTTTGATTCGATTTTCATAAAATTTGAAATGACTCGACAAAATTCTGAAACAATTATATATATTAAATTTCAAACCATACGTTTGGATAGTTTTGTGCTATTATATGCGGACAGACGGATGGACCAGACGACGACTATAGGTGCTACCTATTTATATAATTACGAACGCACCTAAAAATTCACATTCGTTCTTAGTCAAAATATTCAAAGTAGCCTCAATGGATGTATTTTTATAAATTTTATGATATTGGTAGGGAAACTCTTCGTGTTTTTTTTTTTTATTTAATATATATATATATAATATTTAGTTTACGCGTTCCAATTTCATGATTAAGAAATTCTAATAAGTTGGAAAAATTCCAAGAATCTTCACTTTTAGTAGAGCAATTAAATTCTAGAACAATTTCTTCTTGTATTAATATTACTAATATAGCGAATAAAATTATTTGATTATTTCTACTTCAACTGTTTAGAGGATTCTAAACTGAATAATACAGATGAATTATCATAACTCTCTTAAATCTGCCTCGGATCTCACTAGACGGCCTAAAATGAATAAACACCGTTATACTTCCATTTTAAAAGATATAGTTTATTAATTTTTAAAAACATCGCAGTTAAAACTTATATAAGTTACCGCAAACTTAAAGTAAGTGGCTATTTTTTTTTAGAAAGAATGCTTTAATAATTCTCTGAAAGAAATTACAATTGGTGTTTTTTCACAAATTTTACGAAAACAAAAGAGTTCGAAAAATAACTCAGTTAACGAGAAAATTAAGGTGTAAAACAAATTAAATAAATTAAAAAAAACAGTTTTAGTAACATACGCACAAGATTTAAATGACAACGTCTTCGAGTTACATTAAACTTGTAAATATGTGTTAATCTCTCTGCTGGAGTTAGAGCTGTTTTTGCCCTTGGAAGTTTCAGGAATGCGAATTTTGTCACACTTCGGATCGAGAACCGGTGATCAGTAAGTATACTTATGACATTAAAACTTTATTTAATAAAATTTTCATTAAAATATAGATAAAATGCTTAAGTGATACAAAGAGGAACACAATAGCCAATCAATCCATTATCCCACATAATGCTCAAGCACCTTTTTCATACAAAGTTTCGGCATTTAGGCATTTTATTAAGAGAGCCTTTACAGTTTGTACCCCAGATCAATTAACCAGTGAAATAAATAAAATACATGAAATAGCAAGAGACAACGGATATAAAGAAAGCACTATTAATAAAGTAATTGCGAGCATGGAGAAGAAGGAGAAGAAAAACTTCAATAAAAAAAAATTTAAGTTATCTACTTTACAATATTTGTCAATCTAACTGACAGTCGCAATTCCATACAACACTTACAAAATTGGCCTCACGTTGGCGACAGAACTTCATTATCTATTCTATCTCTACTGAGAGGACTTTCAAGCTACCATGACATATTCTTTCAATGGATTCCTTCGCATGTTGGCATTGGCGGAAATGAAATGGCAGATATATTGGCTAAAGAGAAAGCCTCTTTGACACCGCACACTTCCACCTTGACTTTTCTGGAGATCTGTTCAAGAGCCAAATATTCTCTCGACACATCTTGGCGTTCCCCTCCAGTTCATAACTGGTACTGTGGCAAAAAGCCTGGAGGAGCTATTGCTCTTGGGGGTAGCCGTGACCAGCAGTCTGCTATTTCAAGATTTTTGAGTGGACACTTGAGATGCCTGAAATTTGACAACGGTACCAAGATTTTTCCCATTTGTGGAAAGTGTAAGACTGCGCCATCCACCCCTGACCATCCCCTATCCTGTTTGGACTTGACTAGAAGTGACCTTTTGAAGTGTCCTTTCATCGTTTTGGACTTCCTCCAAATTTTTGGGCTCATGAACTTGGTCTAGTCTATTGGCTAGATCATTTAGGATTAGAAACAACAACAACAACAACAACACAATATTTCCCTGGGTTCTTTGAAAGATTGAAATACAAACTTAGCAAATTTAATATATGTCTTATCGCAAAACCATTCATAAAATTAAAAAGCGTAGTTTGTAAGAAAACAGACCCAATAGAGCTATATCAACTATCAGGTGTTTATGAAATTCCCTTCACCAGAGCAGATTGAACGTTATAAAATATTATATAGGAATGACCACTAGAAAATTTAAAACAAGATTAAAAGAGCATATGACAGATATCAAATATGACAGAAGTACTACAGCACTGGCACGACTACATAGAACCGAGACTTTAAAAATTGATTTTAAAAATAGTAAAATAATTTATCCATCAAGGCTTTATTTCCCATCTATTATCCATGAATCAAAAAAAAATCTATATGTATAACGTGAACAGTGGCAATGAATCCGCCTCATTTGAATTACCTAAAATTTGGCACGAGGTATTTTTCAGTTTTAAAAAAGCAATAAGGAAATATTAATTTTCACGTTTATAGTTGACTATTTCAAGCACCTGTTTTTTTATATATATATGAATCTCGTGATTTATGTTTCCAAGTTTATTTTCAAAAATTTGCGATGATATTTTTATTTATCGTTATATATTTTGAAAATGGCGCCGTATATGAGCGCTGAAACATATGTCAATCATTAAAAGGTTTTTATAAGCCTTTTGTGTTTCCTCTTTGTATCACTTAAGCATTTTATCTTTATTTTAATTATAATTAGGGATCTTATTATGTGATTATATATCTGACCTGTTAAATAAAAAATGTAATGTATATATATACAGATGTTGTTATAGTAATAATGAAAGTTTTGAGAAGTTGATTGATTTTAAAGTATTATCTGCAAGATTTTTGTTTGACAATGTGCTTTATTGAAAACGGAGCTGAGACTTAGCCCTAAACAGCATAAGTAAATAAAGCTAATATTTATAGCACCAAAAAACTCATGAATTGCTGCCAGCTTTGATAGCATTCAGCATACCATCCTCAGTGCAAAAAATAATCGTCCTTTTGTTATTGGCTAATGCATTCTATTTCCTGTAATTGTATTGATCAATAGACTTACGTTTCCAATCCACTTCTATAGTTATACGCATGAGAAAAATTTATATTGCACTGATGACTAGTGTAACCAATTTAGCAGATTTTTTTATGGAAAAATGAACCACTATTTTTTAATAATAATATCTGCATTATTTAACGACAGATTAAATGAAGCAAATATTACTATTCCGAAATAGTAATAGATTTTTGAATAAAATTAACCGCTAAATTGGCATACCGAAACCAGCATGTAATTTTTGATACATTTTTTGGTACTCTAAACGTTGTTTTACTTATTTATAATGTACTTCTTTGTTCGAAACTTTTAACATCAAAACATCAATTTTCTTTCATAAAAGTAATTAGCTGATAAAAAGAAGGAACTTTGAGAAGCAATATCTACAATATATTTAATAGAAACTAAAAAAAAGTAAAAACACAAGAAGAGTGCAAGCAAGTTGAGGATGAGTGCGAAGTAACTGGAGTCGCAGAACTGGGAACGATGTAAGGATGTGACTGTGTCAATGATTAAAAATACTCATGTTTCTTTAACTGTTTAGCTCACAGGCTATCAAAGTCTGAGAGCTAATGTGCCTGCAAATTCTGTATGTACGTACGTATGTATGTATGTAAGTATGTATGTACGTATGTATGTACGTATGTATGTACGTAATGCGATAACTCTTGATAGAAATATCCGATTTGCTTCAAATTTTGTAGATACGTTCATTCTGATAACGTGCTTCCCTGATTAGTTTTGGGGGTTCATTGGTTAAGTTTAAAGGGAAGTAACGGGGGGGGGGGGCTAATCCTCTGCCTTAATTTAGATAAATGGGTTTTTCATGCAGAATTATCCGATTTGCTTCGAATTTTGTATATAGGTTCATTGTGATAGGGCGCTTCACTGATCTGTTTTGGGGGTTCATTGGTTATGTATAGAGGGTTGAACGGTAGGCTAATCCCCCTTAATTTATTGTCGATTTTTTTTATTTTTTGAGGGCATTATTTTTTAAAATAAGAATATAAAATACAATTAGTGTGAATAGCCTGTGAGCTCAATGCCATCAGTTTAACTGCCATTTTTCTTTATTATGCTATAAAATGTCCATAAGCTTCAAAGAAATAATTGTTAACTGGGAAGTCTGTAGAAAACTGTGAATTATACAGAAAACATCTGTTTTGATACATTATATATTTCATTTAACTGAACTTAGTTTTTGTATGTAAAGATAGAATTTTAGAATCGATTTTTCACTCGCTTCTCGATATGCTACAATTATAAAAATTATGTACACAGGTGGGTTTTCTATGACATTACAACATTTTAATATTCTGAGAACTTAACTATAAACTAGATAGTACCCGTCGAGAGATGGCGTTAAATAATTTGAAAGTTCCATTAGCAATATGTTTCAATTTTTAATTAGTTGCTTTTAAATTAATTAAGTATTGAAAACTTGAAGAGTTGTTATATAGTGCAAGCTATTCCTATATACATAAGGCGATAGATGGCGCTGTCAGTCCAACCTGCTCAGCTAATGAAGTGAAAGAACTTCAAAGAAGGAGTTTAACTAAAAATATTAGTTGAATGAGTAGGACATTTATTTTTGCTTAGTACAATCTTTTTTTTTTTTTTTTTTTTTTTTTTTTAAATATCAATATTTAGTATTTTGTATTTTTTTTTTTAATTACGTGACCTTTAAAATTTTCCATTAACAGCCTGACAAAAAAACCATGAACTTAAACTTTGCTATTTGCCGCTAATGATTTTTAATAATTTTTAATTACTTGAATTTTATTTTGCATTTTCATACATTATTTATACATTAAACATTGATATCAAGGTGGTTTCTTTTATAGTTCTTATATTAGTATTTTTCCTTTTTTTTCACTATTCTTTTTCTTTTCTCTTTACGAAAAATAATCACACACTTTTTTAGCATATAAATATATCTTCTTGATAATGATCATACAAATATAGATAAATCATTAGATCAATTTATTTAATCGATAACTACATGAAAAATCTTTTTATTTAAATTTTTTAATATACAATTAGTAATTTAAAAAAATATTGTCTGCTGTTAAATTTTACTTTCCACAGTCCCAAAATTTGCTTGGCTTTTTAAGTTAATTATTTTTAATCAGAAATTAGTAATTTAAAAAAATGTTGTAAGGTGTTAAAATTTAGTTAATTATAAAACATTCGAATTTTTAAAAAAAATACAAATTATATAACTTCTCCTCCTAAAGTAACATATGACATTATTAAAATGGATTAACGTATCGCAATAAAATAACAGAAATCATTCTGTCCGGAGTGGGAATCGAACTGGCAATCTCACAGCTTAAACCCAGCGTCATAGACCACTCAGCCACTCTGATCGCGTTCTGAATCACTCTAAAACTAAATACGTTTCAGATTTCATTTCACGCATGCGCATAAACGTCGAATTTGCGCTGAAAATTAAGATATTTGCAATACCTTTAATATATAGGATAATATGTAGGATTAAATTTTAAGACATTTTTCTATTAGCCGGCCGCGGGTTATAAATTGCCAAATATCCTTTATGGTTACAACTGCTTACGAGTTACATAAAACAATGGCGTTAATTCTGCGCCAATCCACACTCGCCAAAGTATGCCAACTGGTTGTGAAACTGCAATACCGAAATATTTTAGACACTGAAAAGTAGAAACTTTAAATAAAAAATAAATAATATATTTTTTAATGATATTTTATCATTTTATGTAAAAACAAAATTTGACTGCTAATTAATTCCTGTAAATTTGTACGTTTTCATTCCAAACGAGGGGGGGGGGGAAACATGGTATTGAGCTTGATAGGGTTTAATTTCCAATAAAGTTAATTCTAAACAAAACAACCCAAAACCTTCAAAAATAATAAATGCCTTTAAATCATTCTTCATACCTACTCTCATTAGAGGTCTGCACGGGTCCGGGCCTGGCCCGAGACTGGGCCGGCGGAGTGAAAGTGAATTTTCAAACGGACCGGGCCGGCAAAAAAATTGAACGGAGTATCCGGGCCGGGCCGATAAAAAAAGTTAGCGGGCCTACCGGCCCGATATAAATATTTAATCAGAGCCGATAAAATATGAGCTATTTTCAAAGAATATGGTTTTCGCAAGAATAACTATAAATGAGCGTCACGAGCCCATGCTAGTTTAACAACATAATACAGAAATGTAAGTTGTCCAAGATCGACACCGGACAGTTATATGGGCTTAATATTTTTTTAGAAGACTCGTGCCGGGCCGAGATGAGGCTTGCATTTTTTTCTACATAGTCCAGCCGGGCCGAAACTGGACTTAATCGTTTTCAGGATGTGTAGGGCAGGCAATAGGTTTTGTAAAAGTATTAATAGCGATAATGAACTTCTGTTAATGTAATCTTTAAAAATATACCTTAAAGGTGGTTCTTAAATTCTTACTCAACAACGCGAAACCTTGACTCATTTTCGGACTAATTTTTAACTGTAAAGTCATAAAATTGACAAGCCTGACTACTGCAGGGATATGGAATCGAATAGCGTTTTCCATTTTTGATAAATAAATTACTTGTCGATATATAAGAGATTCTTGTCACGTGGCTTTAGATTTTTCCCCTTTCCCATGTTGTCGCTTCCGGAAATTCTATTCAAAACGCTAACTTTCAGAGTATTTTCTCAAAGATATATTGATTTTATCAAAAAAATGGATAACACCGTTCGATTACACAGTTTCTGAATAAGAACACCTGCCAATCTTATGCATTTCCGAAAAGGGATGAATTTAGAAATGTATCCGAAAGTAGCTCCTTTGGATTTGAGAAAAGCTTTAATAAATGACAGCGAAATATTTTCATAAATCTACTTTTTATTATACAGCTTCAAAAGTTATGATGTTTTAACACTCTTTTTTTCTGTTTATTCTAAACGAGATAATTTTTTTAACCCTTATTTGAATGTTGAAAGTCTTAGAATCTAAGTAATTACTAATGTTGCTATTGTGTATTTTCTGTCTTGCGTCGTCTTAGTGTCCTGTTGCGTTTTCTGTCTTAGCCTATTGCATCGCAATTTTAAAATATACTGTAAACTTTTCCCATAAATATTATGTATGCAGTATTCTTTAAAGGAATCTTAATTATGTGCTAAAAATCTCAATTTTTTCAAAATAGTAGAAATTGCAGAAATTGTGTCAGGCCATATCGGGCCGGGCCTGTTTTCACTGATTTCTGTACGGGCCGGGCCATGAACTGTGAAAATATAAACGGGTCGGGTCGGGCCGGGCCTGGAAATTCCGGCCAGTGCAGATCTCTAACCCTGATACCATAAAATGTATTATTTTCTTATAATGTAGTTAATTGTTCAGGTAATGATTTGGTTGTTGATGTTCGTGATCGAATAAAAATCCAAGGGAGTCAGGTTCGTTGTATAATAAAAAAACTCCAGAATAGTCGTCAAGTCATTTTATTAAAAGATCATTATGACGATGGCAAGATGATTGCGGGCAGAAGAGGGGAAACAAGAAAAAACCGTTCTTAGACGGTCATTATTATACGGAGACAGGAGACGAAGTGAGTGTTGTTTCCACGATACAAGTTGGAAATGCACTGACAAGAATCTCGCCAAAATAGGGTTGCTACAGAGTGTTTAAGCGTAAATACTTTCAGACAGAGATAGGCATAACAAATGGTATTTGCCGGGCGAGGTTACCAGATTATTGGCGACAGGACGAATTTTGTTTCAAAAATTAATATCGCCACGGCGATTATAACCGACAAATATCTTTCTCATGTGAACGGATTTCGACAGACAAAACAGTATGTGCTTTTAACAATCAGAATATATTTTTAGACATGGGTGTGAGTGATTGAGTTATTACCACTACCAAATAAGGGCATGCATTTGGGCCAAATGGAAGATTCGCATAACTTTTAACTGACATTGTGGCCACAAAAATGCGTTATGCACATATTGTGTTATAAGCTTGGTTTCGGAAAGTGAAATTACGAAAAGGCATCTGTGCTGATTTAATTCTTTTCTTTTTTATTTTAATCGAAAAGCCATGAGATATTAGTGATCGAGCACAAGTGAAAATGAAAAAGGGAAAGGGTATAAATTACAGCGGGATTATTGTTTGTAGTTAAAGATAACTCAATTAAATTTTGAAAAAGGAAAGGGAAAAATATAATTTAAATGAAGGATAAGGGAGGTTAAAATTAATATATGATTCTCATATCATATTTCTATACAGTCTATTTGCCTAGTTTTAATTTTTTATATGAGGACGTGAGTTCCAAAACTCACCTTATCCAAAATTTAAAAAATCATGTTTTGTCTATCGATCTATTCTATTGGTAAATCTTCGCAAAAAAAAACACTACAATCCTTCGAAAAACTAGTTTTAACATGTATTTCTAGCATTCTGAAATATTGGTGTTTCAATGAAAACCAATCGAAGCAGTCAGGGGGTTTTAGCGATTTCCTCGAATTTGATTTTTTGGATAAGGCGAGTTTTGAAACTCACGTTCTCATATGTATATTGAAAGGTTTTTGTAAAATATCTGATTTTACAATGGTTTTATTGTTATTATTTTGCCTTACAGTGTGATTTCCTGTTTCCTAGAAAATATCAAATACATGTTCTTAAAAAAACTAAGATGAAATTCATAAAAAGAAAAAAAAAAGAAGTTTGATAAACAATCTGCAATTTGTCTCGTTGCAATATCTTTAATAGAAACTGACAAAATTTAAAAAGACAAGAACAACGCGTGCGAGTTCACAAAGTAATTCGACTCAGCGAGTTGGGAGCAAAGTAATGGGCAACTGTGTCAATTAAAATGACTGACGTTCTTTAACTGTGTTATACGCTGTAAAAAGTCAGTAATTCGGCAGAAAACTGTCAGAGTTGACACGCCAATAAAAAACTGTTTATTTTATGAAAAACATCTGTTTTTTTAATTGTAAAAACAGTGTTTGGAGGCTAAAAAAGGGGGAAGTTTGTACATAGTACAGATCGTTTCCATAAAGTTTTGATGGTTTCCCTGTCATATACAGTACGCAAACAGTCAATTAATTCACAGTCGAATTTTTAAAGATCATTCTATTCATATCTTGGAAAATTTTTCAAAGTGAAAATTTTTAGTAATTCTAGTAAAAACTTTTAAAATATTTGTCCTTTTTTTAAAAAAAAATAATTTACCTTGCATATATACACTGCAAAAAAAAATGTTGATTTTACAGTATAATACTGGCAGAATTTTACGGTATAATACTGGCACCTGGGATATATTCATTATATTCTAAATTCAACATTTTTTGCAGTGTATAGTTATTTTTGCCAACGAGAATATTAAATGATTTTTTTTTTATATATATTCAGAGTGTCCCAAAAAGGTTGTCATACGCTTTAATATTTTTATCTGTTGGTGGAGGTCACTTTATGGAAAAGGGAGCCCGATATCCAATTACGAAGCAAGGGATCATAGAAAACACGCCCACGAGAATACACAGAAAAACGTAACGCACTTTAGTTATATTATGGTATTATGTATTATGGTCTTGTGACATTAGCACTTGAAGTTTCAATGTCGACCTGACAACATCGAGTTATGACTTAGCTGTACAAAATAGCGGACGAAGTCTAGATCAGCTCTTAGCATCATTACTGTTATTTTAAAGAGGAATAAATCTTCTGATATCAGCATAACAATGCTGAGTAAAATTTATCTGATCGCTCTTTGTTAATTATGAGCAGATATATTTAAATTTGATCTCAAAGAGATCAATTTACATTGATTTTTAATATTACGTTCACTTGGCCTGAAATCGCCATTCCCGAAGGATTGATGTATCACTCTGAAGGATGACTCTGCCCAACTGTTGATCACCAGGTATTACATTTCGAAATAGGTAATATCTCACTGATTTTATTTTATACTAGCAGAGCTTCGCCCTCTACGCTGCTTGGTTCATTTAGTAAGAAAGTTTCATTTAGAATCCAACAGAAACTGAAGCTATGTATTTTTAAAAACTGTGACCCCCTAGGCAAAATTGTTCAATTATACATCTTTTTTTTCATTTACTACAACAAGTTCATTATAAAAATCTGCACAAACGTATCCTTAAAATTAAATGAGTGATGATAAATTGAACAAGTTGGAAGTTGTACGTCAAACGTGACAAATGAGGTGCGTTCGTACTATTATTATTTAATTGAAATGAATTATATCGTCTGTTATTATGATATGATTAATTTCCATAATAAAATAAGTACATTTTAAGTTGGCGACATTTTATCTTTTGTTGACATTTACTGAAAATTCCAATGGAAAACTTAAGGCTACCTTTGAAAATTTCAGAACTTGAAATCTATATTTAGACTCTTTTTCCATTTAATATCTATTTCTCCGGAAACATCTATCCAAAAAACTGCCGGTAGATTATAGGATTGCTATAATTAAACAATTTTAGTATACAAATTCGGTTTTTAAATTCAGCAATATGGAAATAATATGAATCCATCTTAAATAGGACGTAATCACCATGGCAACCTACAATCATTACCTATTATAGAATATCATTGAATTAATCACGTATGATAGTATTTAAAAGAATGAAGAATGTGACTATAACTTGGTCATAGAGATTATAAAATATCATATACGTCATATATGACTATAACGTCATACATGTCAAATAACTTGGCGATACATCTCGGTTGCTTGACGATTAATTCTCGGAAGCTGCCGGTATATACAAGAAATACCGATTTTAAAAAAATTCAAATTACGTAATTCCCAATATTTTTATTAATATAATTTTTAAATTTTGATTCGATTTTCATAAAATTTGAAATGACTCGACAAAATTTTTCAACGATTATATATATTAAATTTTAAACCAGTCGGTCGGATAGTTTTTACGCTATTATATGCGGACAGACGGACAGACCAGACGACGACTATAGGTGCTACGTATTTATATAACTACGAACGCGCCTAAAAATGAACACTGTAAATGGTGACCAAATATCAAAATAGAAATGTAAATCGGAGATATATTTTATTACAATAAAGAGGAAACAGGAACAATAATACAGATGTATTTGACTTATTTGTTGTATAGTTATAAAGAGGTGAAAAATATTCACAGAAGCATTATTGGAAGAGCTCAGCTATGTATTGGATTTGAGGGAAAACCATTTGAGAATGTTTCCAACATAGTAGAAAAGCGTATATTAATTTGGTTTGTATGGCCATCTATCTGGCCGTACTCTCACTCGTGTAAATATACTTGGATTACCATAAGCTTGGTATAGGCTATTAAGGCTTACTATTACATGTTCGGTATTGAAAATGAAATGTGTAGCATTTATAGTTCGTATACAGGACCACTCAAAATACATTCCGTTACATTATGATCAATGGGGAAAATATGTTTGTAATGTATTTTAATAATATTACACTATTTCAAATATAATTGAAATTGATATAGGTGCACTACAAGAAGCTTACTGTAGAATAGGGTGTGCATCGCATTTATCGTTCATTTACAGGGACACACAAAAGAATTCGGTTACAGTACTATGTGCGATTTGCGTTTTCAATTGTGCTTTACGTTTTTAAATTTAACTAATTTTTTTTAACATTATTTGGTGTATTTAATTTCTTTAGATTATATACAGAACTGCACAAAAGATATCGAGCATTTTCCCCTTTATAGACAGCAATTGCTGAAAGGCAATTTTCAACTGTGTTATGCGTTTGCTAACTAAACTGCATTTTACCATACTATGTAGTATGTATACAAATTTACAGATCATATACAGGGATTCACAGAAGAATTTGAATATTTTTCCGACTATAGACGGTAATAGTTGAAATTAAGTTTTTAAATGTGTTATGCATTTTTCAAATTGTTTACATGTCATCGTTCACGTTATGAAACAGTTAAGTTTCGTTATAGTAATCTGAATTGGAAAGTGTTTCATAATTTATGTTTGACGCATGATTTTTCTTTATTGTTCTTTTGTAAAGCACTTTTTTAATATGTATCTAATATTTAAAACTGCATTTGTCTCTTTCTATGATATTTATCTGTATAATACTTTATTTAGATGTGTTTGTGATGCAGCCTTTTTTACATATTTAAAAAAAAAATTATCCAAAGAATGCCATTGTCTATTAGAACAGGGTGATTATAAAAAAAAAAAAAAAACTATCCCGACATTTGGGCACCTAACTATCATACCATTCCAAGAAACTGAATGAAATTTTGGCAAAATATATTTTGAGGGATGCGCTCAAGAATGATATGGAAAACAACAGTGTCACTCAAACAGTTACGGTTACAGTGAGAAAATTTCGAAAAAATCAAATGGCAACACCCAGTTTTTTGTATTGGAATGTGATCTGCTGTGTCTTACGTAGAACCCGAAATTTGCGTTTCTTGGTTTTTTCTTCTCGTTTTGTGGAGAACTAATCAGGCACGTATATCAGCCAAAGAAACGGTGTGACGTGTGACGTAAATGAAACGAAATTTAATGCTCTGGTGCACTGCAAAGTTCTTTTTACTTTTCCCTTGCCTAGTTCCGATGATTTTCATGCTACACTTGCCGTTCCAACGCTATTTAAGGTTTTTCACAATGGAGATCACATTCCAATACAAAAAACTGGGTGTTGCCATTTGATTTTTTCGAAATTTTCTCACTGTAACCGTAATTGTTTGAGTGACACTGTTGTTTTCCATATCATTCTTGAGCGCATACCTCAAAATACTTTTTGCCAAAATTTCATTCAGTTTCTGTGAATGGTATGATAGTTAGGGGCCCACATGTCGGGATAGTTTTTTTATAATCACCCTGTATATAGTTCCTATTTCACTGATGAAATAGCATTTCAAAAGGCGCGAAAAAGGGGTATAGGTCAGATTTCATTTTTCAGTACAATAAAACTAATTAATATAGATATTTCGCAGTTTTTTTTTATGATCTTGTGGAAGCAAAAAAAAAAAAAACGATTAATTGACAAACTTTGTATGGATAACTGTATAAAAATTTACAAAGTGTAACTTTTAAAAAATTAATTAGAGAACTAATTCATTAACATAATCTTAATTCTTACATTATTTTGAACGGACAAAATTAAAGCGCATTTCAACAAGTTTGGTACACCTTGTATAGAATCACTGTTAAAGGAAATAATTAGAAAGGTCCTTCAAATTTAAAAAAATTTCTAAAAATATATATTAAGTAAAGAGTTTTATGCATTCATTCATATTTTCCTGCTAAAAGTTGAACTTCAACTAAGCGGTAGATTCTTAATTCTGAAAATACACACCTTCAGCGCTTAAAAGAAAATCTACTAAAAACTGAGAGCCTGGATCTACTCGTTTTCTTTTAAATACTATTGTCTTGAACATTTTTGTCCATGACGACATCATTTTTTTAAAATAATCTTCTAAACTATTATAAAGAAAATAATTTAACAAATCACTGAATAAAAATTATAAGGTAACCCATATTTTACAATGGTTATTCATAGATTTACTCAAATTTAAAAACATTTCTTAAAAAAAAAAAAAAAAAATAAGTAAACATTTATAAAATTTGTGCATTTATTCATACTTTGCTGCTAAAAGTTAAACTTCAGCTATGCGAAATATTCTTAGTTCTAAAAGAACACAGTTTTTCTACACTTAAAAAAATCTACTCAAAGCTGAGAACCTGAAAACACTCGTTTTCTTTTATCTACAATTTACTTCAACCATTTAGCCCACGACTACATCCTTTTTTTTTTCGAATAATCTAAACTATTATAAAGTAAAGATTTTATCAAACAGCCAATAAAAATTATAAGGTAACCCATATTTTACAATGGTTATTCATAGATTTACTCAAATTTAAAAGCATTTCTTAAAAAAAAAAAAAAAAAAAAAAAAGTAAACATTCATAAAATTTGTACATTTACTTATACTTTGCTTCTAAATGTTAAATTTCAGCTATGCGAAGTAGTCTTAATTCTAAAAGCACACAGTTTCAACACTTAAGAAAATCAACTCAAAACTGAGAACATGAAAACACTCGTTTTCTTTAATCTACAATTGACTTCAACCATTTAACCCACGACTACATCCTTTTTTTCGAATACAGTAATCCTTTAACATTCGCGAGGGTTAGGGTCACGGAAATCTCCGCGAATGTCAAAATCGCGAATGTTGAGACTATCCTCCCGTGCATAAAAGGGGGTTAGGTTTTACGACTTTTTGTAATGGAAAAACAATTGAAATGTAAATCGTATATTTATTAAATATTAAAAATACATACTCTAAACAAGTTTGAACAATTATAAACATATTGTAAAAAGATTATTTGCTGGTTGATGGCTGAAAAAACTAGAAATATGCGATTGCTTGGCAGAAGAAATCTTTTGTTTATGGATTTCCATGTAAGGAAAAGTTGCAGCCTCAATTTCTCTTTTAAATTTAAGACTCCTCACTAGCGAAGGATCACATTCTATCTATTGGATCAGTGAAGTCGTATAATGGAGTAAAAAAAACACTTCGACGTCAGGATGGGCATCTTTTAAACTAAGTGGATGTCCAGGAGCATTGTCAATGAGTAGTAGAACTTTAGATGACAGATTTTTAGATGAAAGGTAGTCTTCACCTCATGAATAAAACTATCATTAAACCAATCCAAAAACAAAGCGCTGGTTACCCATGCTTTGGTATTTGCTCGCCAGAAAACAGGCAACTTGCTTTTATCTTAACATTTGAGAGCACGAGGATTTTGGGATCTATAAATGAACATCGGCTTTACTTTTAATTGGCCTCTAGCATTGGTTAGTACACAACAGAAGAGATACCTTATTTTTCCCTGACTTAAAACCTGGAACTGAGCTTTCTGTTTTAGCAAGAAAAATTTTCTTCGGCATTTCCTTCCAAAACAAGCCTGTCTCGTCGGCATTAAATACTTGTTCTGGAACATATCCGCCTCTTTCAATAATTTTCGTAAGTTCTTCAGGAAGTTTTTGAGCACTTACATGATCCGCAGAAGCCGATTCGCCAACTAACTTTTTGTTGTTTAAACTATGCCTATGTTTGAAATTTTCAAACCACCCTTTACTTGTCTGGAAGTCAAATAAAGTCTCATCCTTTACTTTTATCACGTCAAATATTTTTTTAGCCTTGGCTCGTATTAAAGCTGAACTTAGCGGCACTTGCTTCTGGTTCATATCTTCTATCCAAATACTTAGGCATTTTCAGTTTCTTCCAATGACTTATTCCATACTTGCGATACGATTTTTGCACTAGTCGATGCACTTGCTGAGACGCTGGCTCTTATAGCCTTTTCATTTTTTTTTTTTTTTATTGATCGGACCGTAGATTCATTAATATTAAAATAACGACCGACCGCGCATGCTCTTTCTCCCATTCGCAATTTATCGATAATTTTAACTTTTTCGGAAAGGTTCAAAACTTTTTTCACTCTTTTACCCGTAGGCAACATGATGAAGTTTCTTTTTTTTTTAGGTTTGCTAAACAATGAGAAGAAAAAATAGACAGGGAATAGAAAGAACAAATGTATTCTACGGAGACTTTCGTAATTCAAACGATAAACAAAATGTAGAAGGAGCTTGCGCATTACCTATACTTTGAAGAGCAAATTTGCATTTTGGTCTTTCAATATAAATTAGAGAAATGCCAAGCTCGAACAAACAAAGGAAGATAATCTATTTTTAGCATAAAATCATGTTTCGGGTAAAACAAAGGAAGTTTAAAAAAAATTCTTTATAAAACGAAATCCGCGAATAACCAAATTAAGTATTCGCGAATGTTGAAATGTTCTTCATTTTATATTTCACGAATAATCAAAACTCGCGAATGTTAAATCCGCGAATGTTAAGGGATTACTGTAATCTAAACTATTATAAAGTAATGATTTTTACAAATTCTTCAATAAAAATTATAATGTAACCCATATTTTACATTGATTATTCATACGCCATACATTGCTTTAAAAAAAAAGTAAACTACACTCTTCTACACTTAAAAAGATCTACTGAAAACTGAGAACCTTAATATGATATAGAATCATATATATTTTGTGTTTTACTCTAAAATTTAATTTTCCTATCTTAAAGTTTCTCTATGTGAATTAATTTCTGTATTCAAAATCTTTTTATTCTTTAATCCGAAAAACAATCATTTCTTCCTTGCTAAAATGTTCCCAGATATTTCTTCGTAACATTAAATGTACGTTACTCTCATGCGGTTTTGATTCAAATATTAATGTACTGCAGATGACCGTAACATATGTTGTTTTGTCTTTCTTCGTAACTTGTGTTAAATGCAGGCACCGTTTTCATAATTTGACTGCTGCAAAAAATATGCACTGTAAACTCTTTTCGTTAGATTATAATAACACATGCCTAACTTTCCCAAAACAACGCTCTGGTGTACGTTAAAAATCACAAAAATTGATGTTCCGCCAAATTATGGCATCCTTTCATTTCTTATTCAAAAAATCTCAATATTGGATTATTGCCAACTGTCAAAAAGTTTGACTGTTCATGCCTGGCTAGAAATGTAAAGATTGGCATGTTACATCTAATGTGTTGGCGATAATGAATCTGAAAAATTAGATCAGATCTTCTCTTGCTTTTGTCGGATAAACATGTAATTTTTTGGTAGAATAAGCGAAGGCCACCCTCTCTGTTTTCTTGTGTCGATGTTGTGCTGGTATAAATAAAAAGAATTTCATGGATTAGAAGACTTGTTTTCATCTAATGCCTCTTGTGTGGATTAATTTTTCAGGAAACGGACTGAATTGCGGTGCATCCAATGTGCTACTATAGGACGGCAATGTTTTTAAAAAAATGTCCATTTGAATATATCAGGACTTCACACCATACTTAATATACTCTTTTTCTTCTTTTAAGTATAGTTGACATCAAATGTTTAGTACACAATTAATTCTGAATTAAACATTTTCAGCTGTGCAAGTGAATTTATACATGCAAGAGTAACAAAATAATATTAATTTTAATGTCAATGTTGCTGCTGTTTATTTATCATGTCTGTCTGTAAAACATGTTTGTCTGTAAAACATGTTTGTCTGTGCAAACATGTTTCTTGAACATGAAAATATTTTCTTGAAAATTGATAGCATCCGAAAAACCTATAGCCCGGGTTGAGAGAACTGATTTATAGACTAGAAAAACTACTCAGAAACGTTTCCGAAAATCGGTAGCAGCCCAAGGAACTTTGTTTTTATAAATGTTTCTTTAAATCTTGAAAATACAGAGTGGCCATAAAGTATTTCCCTAATTACAAAAAAAATATTACGAAATAACCATTGAATGTAATACTGTAAAATTTTAATTATGGAAAAGTCCTGTTCTTAAGTTTTTTCTTTTAGTCCAGTCTCTACCGTCGTTCGTGAGTTCCTTGATGAAAAATTTTCGGGAAGATGGATTGCATGGAATGGACCGACCTCTCCAGATTTTTTCATTTGGGGGTACATAAAGGACAAAGTGTTTGCAACACCAGTCAAAGATATTGAAACACTCAAGATCAGGACCACAGATGCTGTGTCTAGTGTGACAGCCCAAAGGTTGGGCAATACGTGGCGAGAAATGGAATACCGCCTTGACATTCTTCGAGCTACCAAGGGTGCGCACATCGAAATTTACCTGACGTAAGTACTTGTATTAAAAACTTCATATATGTCTTTACAATATATTAAAACAACCATATGTCTAATTATATTAGTTTTTATGCAATAAATTATTGTAATCAGGGAAGGACTTTATGACCACCCTGTATATTGGTTTCTGAAGTTTCTAAAGATAAAGAACGCTTTTCGGAAGCATGGGTAACTCGGAAGAGGTTTTTGCATATTTTCATTCGTGGTTATATCATATTTTCCTTGATTAAAAACATTTTTCTTTTTGTTACACTGTGGTATCAGATTAAATTATAGCGAAAATGTCAACACTCTACTCTAAAACATTTGATTTTATTGTACAGACCTTATTTATAACCTCATGAGTCCCTTGATACACAATTAGGCGTTTGAAAAAAGATTTCAATCATCGAATAATATTTGTTGGTTTCCATTTGCACGCTCTGTTTTGGCAAAATATCTAAATAAATGTATTCCCAGTTGGCTTGCAAAAGCTCAAAATTTATTAACAATTATTTGGTGAGAGATGCGAATTTTCATGTTATTCAAATAAGCGTTTAAGAAAAACGAGATAAAACTTTTCATTAAACTGGGTAATTCAAAATAGAAGTCATGATGATTATCTCTTAAACCGCTGGTGATAGATAGAAACATACTTACAATAAATATTTAAGATATATAATAAAACTTTTTGCAATTTAATATATCTATTAAATCAGAAGAAAATCGACAAAATATAAATTAGCCAATAATTATAATTCAATAGAAATATATATATATCTAAGATATCAAAATCCGCATATTAAAAAAAAGTATGAGGAGAAAAAAATCCAAAACAGAATGTAAAAAAATTGCAAGAAGAAAATGGAAACTTATTGTATATCATTAATATATTACTTAAAAATATTGTGAAACACTTTATTGAAGGCAATATTTACAATATAAGTAAATCGCAATCGTTTTCTGTTTGAGTATAATGATAAGTCACTCAAATTACCCGATCAATTACAACACCACATTTGGAAATATTTGAAAATTAAGAGTAGATCAATTTTCAAATCCGAACTAGAGAAATGCCGAATAAATACCGAAAGAAAAACATAAAATATCACATCATATCGAAACGAAGACGTATAAATGTAAACTGACTTTAATTTAACAGATAAATAAAAGAAATTCTGCTCTCACCATTACAATATCAATCGCATGAGCCAATCGAGCGATTTTGACAAACACTTGGACATACTTACAACGCACATCTTATATTTTTTTCTTATTATTGTTATTATTAATTAGAAACATTTAAGAAAAAACAGCTTGCACTAAATTAATTTTTTAAGCCTGACATTGGTGTTCAAAATTCACACATTTCTGACAGAAAGCTTTAATTGACTTAACGGGATTTAGAGGCTTTTCGTGGGTTTCATTTTACTAGTGATTTGTGCCCGTCTTTCAAGAACACGGTTATTCTGGTATTTTATCACTACTTACACTCTCACTTATTCACCCTATGAATTAAATTCAAGACGTCCCTCTTACCCTGTATTGTACTATCCTCTACAAAAAAAATTGAAATTTTCTCTATATAAAGTCTAATAAAGAATTTATAAAAATTGAACATGGCTAAATAATTACAGCTTGTTCTGACTAAGATTTTAATTTTAAGCATTTTTCATTTTATCACTTTATTACTAAATAGAAAAAACAAAATGGAAAAATTGAAAAATTGAAAATAAAAAACACTTTTACCTGAAAACAACTCACACCTGACATAATCAGCTGAAAATGAAGCATTTTATTACATATTAATGGTTTAACATAAAATTTAAAAATTATGTATATCATTCTGAAATTCTATTATAAAAAGAAAATCTGTAAAAATGAAGCTCGTGTTTTGCCAGAATTCTGCAATTGTTAATTTAAATTATTTTAAATCTAAATAAGCACTCCTTATGTACTTTTAACTATTTTTATTATCCTAAATGGTGCATAAAAACAGAACAAAACAAAAAAAATTGACTTTAGTAAAATATTTGGTGTAGTACTAGGGCGGGTTTTTTTTAGGAAACATTTCAATGTAGGTTTTTTTTTGTTTTTTAGAGGACAGCACAATATGTCTTTCCCTTCTCATTTTATGATTCTTTCCTATTTTTAATCAGCAAAAATGTACCCCCATATATCCAATTGTGAAATTATGTTATATTTTAGCAAACCTTAAGGAAGATAAGATAAAAATTTAAAAAAAAAAATTATCTTCTTTTACCGTGTATGCAGATTTTATTTAGTGCAAAATGTATGTATTAAAATAATAATTAAAACGTATTTATTAAACTTGGACCCACTTTCATGTAGAAAAGCAATTTTATTACAATTTTCGTCCTATTCTTATTATTGTCTAAATAATTAAGTAAACAGCTTACACCAAATTAAATTTTTTTGAGCCTGACATTGGTGTTAAAAATTCACATATTGACAGAAAGCTTTAACTGACTTAACGGGATTTAGAGGCTTTTCATGGGTTCTATATTACTCGTGATTTGTACCCGTCTTTCAAGAACACGGTTATTCTGATATTTTATCACTACTTACACTCTCACTTATCCACCCTATGAATCAAATTCAAGTCGTCCCTCTTAACCTGTCTGTCTTTCCATTCTTTTTGTGATTATTTTCTACTTTTAACCAGCGAAAATGTACCCCCACATATCCAGTTATGAAATTATATATTTTCGTAAACCTTAAGGAAGATAAGATCTAAATTAAAAAAAACATTTATCTTCTTTTACAGTGTATTCAGATTTTATTTGGTACAAAATGCATGTCTTAAAATAAAAATTAAAACGTATTTATTAAACTTGGACTCACTTTCATGTAAAAAAGAAATTTTATTACATTTTCCTTCCTATTCTTATTATTTTCTAAATATTTAAGAAAACTGCTTGCGCAAAATTATTTTTTTTTTTAACCTGACAATGTTGTTCAAAATTCACACATTTCTGACAGCGAGCTTTATATCTGACTTAACGGGATTTAGAGGCTTTTCATGGGTTCCATATCACTCGTGATCTGTGCCTTTCTTTCAAAACATAGTTATTCTTATATTTTATCACTACTTACACTCTCACTTATCCACTCGATGAATCAAATTCAAGTTGTCCCTTTTAACTTATCTGTCTTTCCATTCTTTTTGTGATTATTTTCTACTTTTAACCATCAAAAATGTACCCCCACATATCCAATTGTGAAATTGTGTTATTTTTTCGTAAACCTTAAGGAAGATAAGATCTAAATTAAACAAGTAATATAAAAATGATTTTTTTAAGTCAATTCCTACTTCGGTCAACAAAGAAAAATTTTATTTTAGTTACTTTTTATTAAATAATTACAATTAATGTAAATATGTATATGCATATGACAGAATCACAATATTAAGTGGCAAAATAGAAAGCGATTTCCTTTTGAGCATTTGAATTTGAATTTTGCTTTTTAATAATAAATATATAAAATAAACTCGTTTAGCATTAATGTCCCACGTTATTTTTATTGAAAATTTTTTTTATAATCATCGTTGCGGAATTTTATTTCTGTGGCATCACTAATTTGAAGAAAATCTTTCATTTCATTTATGAAAACAATGGGAGAATTTTTTTTCTCCCATGTAAAACAAAAAGTAATTAATTTAATTTAATTAACGAATTAATATTTGAAAAAACTGTATTAACACCCAGTGTCATCCACTACAAGTTTAAACAAATGTATTTGAACTTGTGTGGATGAATACAAAGTATTTTATTAACGATTCAAAATTTGAACAAGATATATAAATATAGAGAGAGTGTGAGCTAATAGTAGGAATTGAAAAACATTTATCATCTTTTACATTGTCTTTTTATTATCTTTTTATTATCTTTTTCATATGTTTATTATATTTTTATCGTCTTTTACCGTCTTTTTATTTAGTGCAAAATGCATCTCTTAAAATAATAATTAAAACGTATTTATTAAACTTGGACTCACTTTCATGTAAAAAGACAATTTTATTACATTACATTTTTCTTCATATTCTTATTATTTTCAAAATATTTAAGAAAACAGCTTGAACCAAATTAATTTTTTTGAGCCTGACATTGGTGCTAAAAATTCACACATTTCTGACAGAGCGCTTTAACTGACTTAACGGGATTTAGAGGCTTTTCGTGGGTTCCATATCTCTCGTGATTTGTGCCCGTCTTTCAAGAACACGGTTATTCTGATAGTTTATCACTACTTACACTCTCACTTATCCACCCTATGAATCAAATTCAAGACGTCCCTCTTAACCTGTCTGTCTTTCCATTCATTTTGTGATTATTTTCTACTTTTAACCAGCGAAAATGTACCCCACCTTACTATAAATGGGTTTCCCTGCATTTCGCCTTTTGTCTGCCGCATCAAATGGATTCAGATAACGGCCAGCGAAAGAATTTTTACTTTATCTTAAAACTTTCCATAATGGATTAATTACATAGACTAAAAGTATCTTTATAACTGAACAGCGGTTCCTTTGTTGGAAGTTTTCTCTTAAAAATAGGGAGAAACACAAGGTCATAATGCATTCGGCTACCCTGGGACAGGTTGATTTTTTTTTTTTTTTTTTTTTTTTTTTAGGGAGCGAGGAGGGGGTACAAATTAACCCTTAAACGAACGAATGATGCTATAATCGCGACAAGAAATTTTTCTTGTCTATATGTGTTGTTTTGAATTATTATTATCAATTATTATTTTTTGGCACCATATACGAGTACAGTACTTATCAAAAGTCAGAGCACACCAGTATATTTTAAGGAATTTTCAGTTGCACTGTACAGTATCGAAATAAAACCTATTTTATTGTTTTTGTTTACAATATAAACAATTTTTTTCACAATAAACAAACAAAAAAAGTACTAGTTTTGACTTCTAGGCAAGTTTATTTAGGTAATTTTAGGTAGTTTGATTTCATCAAAGGGACAACCCTTATTACAGGACACGTTACTACAGATTTAAACGACTGTTCTGGTTAGTAAACAAACAACTAATGCAAAATTTTTGATGAATTGCCCGCTATATGGCAATGTTTAGATGCATCTCCAGGGAAAGCAGGCGAAATACAATGCTAAATTTATGTCTCCAAGCGTAAAACTAAGTTTTTTTTTGTTTTGTTATGTTTTGTTTTACACATTTCTATTGCTTTCCTGGGTTGAATCAGTACGTAAACAACATATTTTGTTATTTTTATCATACTCCATTCATACACGAGTAAGTAAAATGTACGATAAACAGACTTCTTTTCGGAAGTGTCCTCAGACTTTTGACAGGTACTGTATATGTCAGAAATATTTGATTTTTTGAACACCTATATAGGGAAAACACAGATTTGTTTCACGAAATTAGGTATGAATTTTTACTCTACGAAGGAAAATTGTCACAGTGGCATTGTTTTACTCAATTGAATGTCATTCTTAGAATAATTCAATATAAAATACTAATTTTAACATAAAAATTAATAAGGTATTTCTACCAAATAAGGCCTAGCTCTTAATAAGGCCAACAACCAATATCTTGTAGGGAACGATCTCTTGCCGTCTTGCCGTCAAATGACAACATATACCTGACACTTTATGTGCCTTGATATATGCAGATAGTTTCAACACCAACCGATACCGCAACAAGCGGTATCGGTTGGGGTTTGGACTACTGAATCTTTCGACACGCGTTTGTTAAAAACAGTAAGTAAACTTTCATATGAAATCAGCGTAAACTATTGATTGGATTTTACAATCCATTCAGGATGTTCTAGATAATTTAACAACATTTTAGAATGTATATTGAAATATTCTATATTTTAAATTATGTTTGTGTTTGAAGGTAAAATATGTGAAAAACAGAAATCCCCTATTAAAGTCAGGCAGTATAAGGCTTTGTCTTATTAAGGGACAATTAATTTTTATCGTATATTCTCGTTACCAAAGTTAATTAAACATTTTCTGTGTCAATTTGTAGAAAATTACTAAGTTTATCAAAGCGGTGGTAAAGAGAGCTCAATAGATTAAAAGTCCTTTCGGCCTGTACCGAGAGGAAAAGGTAGTTTTCATAGTTTTTTAAAACTTCAACTCATTTTACTCAAACACCCGAAGTTAAAATGCTTGGAACCGGATTATTGAAGATTCAATCCTGGTTTTCGTTAATACTAATGAATTTGAATGCAAATTTCAGCATGAGAGTTACAGCATAACAAAAATCAGATTGTTTCAAAATGTCAGCCACCCTAGAATTTCTAATTGCCATATCTCAGCTATTTTTTAATATAAAGACAAAACAAAAAATGTTTAGGAATCCTTGTATCACGATCTAACACTTAACGGAAACAACTTATTCAATTTATAATTTTTCTTACATCTTTTTGAATTTAAAAAAAAAAAAAATTAATTTAACTTTTTGTCATTTTGAAACAAGATGGCGCATGAAGCTGACCAACGAACTCGGTCGAGACCTTGTTATGTTATGTACACGTGATCAGTCACATTCATATCGGTACATAAATGTGAGAGTTACAGCATAACAAATATCAGATTGTTTCAAAATCTCAGCCACCCTAGAATTTCAAACTGCCATACCTCAGCCATTTTTTAAGATATAGGCAAAACAAAAAATGTTTCAGAATCCTTGTATCACGTTCTAACACTTAACATAAACATTTTTTTTTTCAATTTATAATTTTTTTGTACATCGTTTTGAATTTTTAAAATTTTTAAATTTTTTAAATGGCCGCCATTTTGAAACAAGATGGCGGATGAAGAACGAATTCGGTCGAGATCTTGGTGTATCCTATTCACATACTCAGTCACTTCCAAATATACAGTGGCGGACAAAAAAACTGCATCACCTAGAAAAATTAACATTTTGTAATGCTAATGAGCTATTTCGTTCAAATAAATTAATCTTAGTTGCTGCAAAGCAAGATAAGGTATCATTCTACATTTCTATTGGATAATATACCCTTTATGAAATATTGCGCCATCAAATATTTAAAAATAGTGCGGCAAAAGGGAAAAACGGTCATTTGTCTTGTTCTTTAAGTGGTCAAATGATGGCTTCGTATGTTCAATTGACTCAAGAAAAAAATGTGTGATACTTGCTTTAGTTAAAGAAGGTTATTCGACACGTGTGATCGCTAAAATAAATTGGTTGCAATCAATCGACAGTTTGGAGGACATTTAAATTAGAACGTGGAACTGGTAATGTTGAGAGAAAGGCTGGATCGGGCCGAAAGAGGGTGACCCTAAATTCTGATGATCGATATCTGAAACGGATGTATCTGAATAATTGTCATGCAAGTGCTCCTGACTTAAAAATTGTTTTTTAGAAAGTCTGTGGTGTTAATTTAAGGGCAAGAACTACCCAAAGACGACTTGTGGAATGCGGTTTGCATGCATATCGCCCAAAGAAAGAGCCTTTACTTACAAAAAAATGATGCAGAAACGACTTTCTTGGTCAAAAGAGCATGTCACATGGACAAAGGCTCAGTGGGATTCAGTAATGTTTTCGGACGAATCTAAGTTCAACCTACATAGATCAGACGGTAAGCGGTATGTTCAAAGACGTAAAAGTGAAGCTTATCATCCAGACTGCATATTGCCTACTGTAAAATTCTCAGTCAGTCAAATGGTCTGGGAATATATATCTAGCCAAGGTGTTGGATGTCTGAAACTTATTACTGGAACTGTGAATACACCCGTTTATACCGAGATTTTAGAGGAGTGTTTAAAACCAGTTATTAAGGATGATTTTAAAGATATACTAGAAATTGTATTTTTTCAACAGGACTCTGCACTCTGCCATACAGCGAAATTGGTAAATACAATCTAACTTAATCATGAATTATTTTTTTGCCTAATTTACAAGTTTTAATCTCCATAACATTAAGGATATTGGAAAAGCAATTTTCACCCAGTTTCCTCCCTTTAGGTGACGGGCCAAGCTGAAAAAATCTGGCATTAAAGTTTTGGAATGGCCTGGAAATGGTCCTGACCTGAATGCCATTGAAAATTTTTGGAATATAATGGGTAAAAAAATTGTTACTCAGAAGCCTGCTACTAAAATAAAACTGTCGGAAAGCATTATTAGGTTCTAGTTGCATGAAATTGGCCAGGATTACATTCAGAATTTGATATATTCTATGCCGGACCACTGAAAGGCTGTCATCGCAGCTCTTGGAGGATCTGCTAATTACTGAAGTGATCCTTATGCATGTATACACTTCTAAGTATATATAATATGACTGCAGTTATATAAAATTTACATTAACTACAGAATTTTTGCATCTATTACTTTGTTCTAAGTTTTTTTAAATATTGCATTTTTCACTTTTTTCCATTTTTCCAAATAATTATGCGTAAATAATTTATAAATCCCAATAAAATTTAATTTAGATTAATCCTACAACTGTATTTTATCGTAAATATATCATCCTTCCATAATATCTGAACTTAAAAAACATTATTTGCAGCGTTTTCCACTTTTTCGCAGGTGATGCAGTTTTTTTGTCCGCCACTGTATAAATGTAATAATTTAAATTATCCTTATCTTGTTATAATTCCAAAATTTCATAAAAATCCAATTAAATTTCGCACAGTTACCATCGGGTGTAACACATATAATAATAATGCAAGCAATTTACTTCTTAATATTTTAAAGCATATATATGATATAACGATAAAACATAATAACAAACATTGTCTAAAAAACAGTTTTCAGCTTATTAATAAAATACATAATATCAATCCGGTAAAATTCATAAAAACATTGGATTTTAATGATTTATTTAATAACTTTGATATAAAAGACTTGCATAAAACAATGTGTATATTATTTAAAGAATTTAAATCTCAATTAAAATTAAAAGATCATATTTCCGTAAAAATTTTTTAAAAACTTTATTAAACTTTACATTGCATAATAATTACATCATATATGACAATATTATTTATAAACAATGCCAGGGAATACCGCAGGGTGGGACCGCTTCTAGTATTCTCTCTGACCTTTACTTATATTATTATAAAAGAAATATTGGTCCGAACAATGATTATGTATTTTATCGCTATATTGATAACATTATCATTTTTTATTTCAATGATAAAAATTGCACATCACCACTCAATTTTTATCCTAATCAGCTTACATTAAGCGAAAATGATTTGATTAATAATAATATAAATTTTCTTGACTTAAAAATTAATATTAATGATAATTATAAATTAATATTTGATATTTATGATAAAAGATTTGACTTTCCATTTAAAGTAAATATTTTTACCAATTTTGCTTCATGTTTACATAAATCAGTTTATAAAAATATAATTATCAATTACCTTCATCGTATAAAATATCTATGCTCAGATATAAATAAAAACAAAAATATTAGATTTATACTAAATCAAGCAAAACTATATGGTTATCCAATTTTTTTTGATAAATTCAATTATCAACTCTTTTAAATAACATTTATTACATTATATAAATATAAACATGTTATGTAATAATTTATTTTGTTTTAGTGTGCGATAAAATATAGCAAATGATATAGCAAATAATACAATTAAAACATATATAAGGACTATTATTAAGGTGGTTGAACAATGTTTACGCTTTATATATGTTATATACGCTTTATGCGTTTAGCCGATCACCTTTATATTAAGTGATACTAATGATCAGTTATAAAAAGTCTATAAAATGTCTTGTGATGTTCAGGGAATTTTGGATAATTATTGTGAGTAAAATATTTTATCTATTATTTACAAGTTTTTTATTTTTGCTATTTCCAATTGTTTTCTGGTAATAATACAGTATACCTGGATGAATATACTGATCTTAGCATAAATGCCAGTATATTTATGAAATACTGTATGATTTTTAAAACACGTGTGGATACATCCAGGCTGATGATTATATCTACACGTGTTTTTTCATATCCAATTCTAATTTAAATCTCTTGTTATCCAATTTTCCATTATATTTAGTTCATATTTCATTTCAAAATCCTTTTGTATTCACTTGATATCAACTTCAAATTATTAACATTTTATGGTTTATTATATAATTTTTTTTCTTTCTCTCTTTTTAAATATTCTTCATATTTTCAGTATTTTTGGCCAATTACCATTGAAGCAAATGCTATGGTAAAATTATGATTGCACTTGTTAATTTATTAACTATGTGGTATTCTGTGGTATTCTGTCTACACTTTATTACTAATTATCTCTTAGGAGATTTAATTAGAATGTTACAAGAACTTGATATGTTTTTTGAAATTCAAAGATATTATAATTATATATATATATATATATATATATATATAATATATATATATATACTTATGTATCAGCATTTGAACGAAGGGTGGTTTGGGGGGTCTGGGTGTCATGATCGATGAAAATATACTAAATTTTTTTGGAATTGCTTTCCTCCGAACGGCTACAATAGGTAGCTTTTTGTAATGAAAGCTACCTAAAAGAGAAATAGAATCGGCAGTTTCGGCTGTTCGAAACGGCAATGCCCGTAAATAGAGCAGCCACAAAATATTGTATTACAAGGAACCTTATTTTGTTCTGTTTTGATGTAATACCTGCAAAATATATTTTAATTAAAGTTAAGTGATGTAATATACTACTTTTAATTGCTAAAAGGTGTAAAATAAAAAGTTTAAAAACAATAAAAAGGGGTTTTATTAGACTGTTTACATGTTACGGCTCCATCGAAGCCATTATCCAAACAAGTAAGAAAATTCCAAAATTGCACGATCTATGATGTAATGATTTGAAATGCCATCATTCAATTTTTCACGTACTCTTTCAGATTACATACGTTATTTTTTATTTTTGCTTGGATGTTTATTTCCATATTCGTAACAATTTTGGTAAGTTAAATGATATTGCATCGTTACATATTGATAAATGATGTATTTCAGTCTTCAAATAATTGAATAGAAAATGTTAATTTCGTCATAAAAACTAATTTAACAATGATGAAAATATTTAAGACAGTGTTTTTTCTTTTTCGTTGTTTAAAAATAATTGATAAACATGTAAAGTGCACTAAGATAGACAGGTTAAAAGGAAAGGCTTAATTTTGATCCATGGACTGGATAAGTAAGAATTTTTAAAGCGTAACTTATAATAAAGTAAAATAACGGTTTTCTTGAAAAATGAGGGTTTTAAAACCAAATGAATGGCTCTGAATTACTGCAATATAGCTAAATATATATGTCATAAATATCTGATTTTTTGCGTGCCTATATTGGGCATAGCTTTGTTAACGAAATGAAGGACGAATTTGTAATCTATGAGGTTAAATTGTGACAGTGACATTTCTTTACTTAATCGTTTGTCATTTTTAGAATAATAATTCGATATAAAATGCTAATTTCATCATAAAGGTAATATAATAATAATGAAAGTATTTAAGACGTTTCCTTTTTTTTTTCGTCTTATTAAAGAAATAGATAAGCATGTATAAAGTGCGATAAGAGAGACAGGTTAAGAAAAAAGTCTTAAATTTGATTCATTTCTGGATAAGAAAGAATTTTTAAAGTGCCACTTGTGATGAATTAAGATAACGGTTTTCTTGAAAAATGAGAGATCTAAAATCAATGGAAGACCCTCAATTCCTATAATATACCTAAATATATATGTCAGAAATTTTTGATTTTTTCAACACCTATAAGGATTATAAAAACTTGTTTATCAAAACTAGAGGCTAGCTTGTGATTAGAAGAGGAAATTGTGGCAGTTGCATCGTTTTTTCAATCGTATACCATTTTTACATTAGAAATGAATTTCACAAAACTAATAGAGTAATAGCAAATATATTCCAGATATCGGTATGTATTTTTTGATAAATCCTCA
Organism: Maratus michaelseni; assembly: GCA_963931845.1. Lineage (NCBI taxonomy): Eukaryota > Metazoa > Arthropoda > Arachnida > Araneae > Salticidae > Maratus > Maratus michaelseni. The sequence goes on along the minus strand of OZ007597.1, from coordinate 99,610,391 downwards.
TAAAGATTGCAATGGTATGTAAATATTAGTTTAAATATTAATATTTTTTTATATTATTCGTTTTCTCTACTTGAAGTTTTAAAACATAGAATGATTTATCACTGTTAACGATAAGTATAAATGAATTTTTATGAGTCTCCCAAGTTTTTATTTTTTTTTTCTTTTCGAATGTAGATGAATTTTAAAATCTGTTAATTTATTTTTGTCACTGATATAAGTTAATATCTTCAATATAAAAAAAACATAAAGTTGTAGAGAGTTATTGGTCAGAACAAGGTAACCAATCAATCCAAACTTTTGTAAATGATTAGGTTTCCTAATTTTTTATGTACAAACCGGCACTATCAAAAGTTACTTTCATCCTTTTGAATATTTCTTAAAGAATTATTTACACACGAGAGAATAGTAATTTAGAATAACTTTGCTTAGACAGTTAATTGCATTCAACAGGGCCCAATTAAGGTGGACCTGAGAGTGCTGCAGCCTCAGGCGCTCAAATGAAGGAGCCCCAAACAGCATCTGAGAAAACCTAGTAAATATAGAAGAAAGGGTAAATCTGCTATTAATACGAAAGTTGGAGCAATAATTTTCTGAATTCAAGATGCTGATAAATATTTATGGTTTCTAGGTATGAAAGTGTATATTATTGCTCTATAATTTTTTTTACTCATACAATTTGTTAAACTGGTGACAGGTATGGACCAAATTCACATGTTCAAATATAGGATCGTTCGATATACATTCTTATAAGAAGTAATTTTTCCAGCTGAGTGAAAGTGTGTCATTGGTTAAGTATAAAAGGGAGGAATGGATGGTCGATTTTTTTATTTTTCAAGGGATATTATTCTTTGAAATAAGAGTATAATATACAATTAGTGTGAATAACCTGTGAACTCAATGCCATCAGTTTAACTGGGCACTTTTATTTTTATTTTTTAATATTATAAAAATCTATCGATGGTAAGAAAACATTAAATGACAATGATTTCGGCCGGGCAAGGAAAAAAAATAAATGAACACGAGTTTACTTGACATAATTAAACAGTACGAGGGAAAATCGAAATATATAGTTAAAATAGGGAATATTTTCTTTTGAATTCCGAAATTAATTTCTACGTTGTGAAAATTGAGATACCTGGTACAGGGTGGTTATAATTAAATTTACACTATTCAGACCAATCTGGATCCCGTTCTGGTTGACGGATTTCGTTAACTTGGTATAATACATTATATGGACCATGGGAAAGAGAAATATCCAATAAAAAAAGGTTCAAATCTGGACCAACAGGTTAAAAAAAAAATATGGCACATAAAGAACCGGAAACAAAAATTGAAAACATAAAACGATATTTAATCACAGCATTTGTTCAATGTGCAATCCATTTGTGTCAATAACATGTTCAAAGCGTGATAAAACATTCTCAGCAGAAAGCAAGCAGAACACGCTATGCCGCTTCAATTCCTCAAGTGTCACTTCGTTCTTCTGTTAAACATGTTTTAACATGCTTTGAACATGTTATTGACACAAACGGAATGCATGTTGAACAAATGCTGTGATTAAATAAAGTTATGTGTTTCCAAATTTTGTTTCCGAACGGGCTTCAAATTCATCTCAGTAGTGCACCTTTAACTATAACAGCAATGTATGTTAAAATAATACAGAAAGATTTATAAAAATAAAAAAAATTTTAAACTCTGTAAGTAATATGAGAAGCATAAAATGCGTTAAAAAGTAATATTTTTTGTTATTATAAACTCAAAAAACAGTTACTGAAAAAATAATATGCATCTGAATACGAAGTAGCGTGTAAAAAAAATGTCATTTGTGAAATCAATTTGATAGTTTAAAAGCTATGATTGAATGATAACTGTACGTGTATTTAAATATGTGTATATATCGTATATGTATCGAACAGGTCTATTATAAACATATTTAAACCTATTCAAATGAATTGATTTTCTTAATTTTTTCCATAAAGACCGACATATACCGCTACCTCCAATTATCTTTATCCTTTTCAACATTTTAAGAGTGAATTAATCTTATAAAAAGAGTAATTTAGAAAGATTTTGTTCGGGTAATAAAAGTATTAAATATGAATTTGAGCTAACTTGGCATTTTTCAAAAGTGATCGGCAGATCAAAAGAAATTTTTAAAATAGGGGGCATTTTCTTTTGAATTTGCCAATTATTTTTGACTTTGAGGAAAATGATATACTAACAATGCTGCAATAATTAATAAAAACTTATAACGAAGCGATACAATTGATTTCAAAGATATAAATTGGAAAGTATACTTAAACAAGTATATTTATATATATATATGTGTATATATAAATATAAATATGCATAAAAATGAAAAGCAAACTATATAAAAAAATGACACAGTACGATGTAATGGGTAAAAACCTAAAACATCACTAAAAAATAGATTTTATAGTTTAAAATATATGATTGAATATGATGAAATACATACATTTATACGTGCATTTAACTATGTAATGCCTAATTTATATATATTTAAACATACACCAGATTAATTTTAATCATATTAAATGAATTTATTGTCTCATTTTTTTTCATACACACATACTGTCAAGAGTTCATATTATTTTCACCCTTTTCAATATTTTGAAAAGCAATTAGCCATATAAAAAGTGTAATTTACAATAAGTTTGGTCAAACAATAAAAGTATTAAATAGACTTGACATAATTCACATCAAGCGGTAAGATCTAAAGAAATTTTTAAAAGGAAGAGTATAAATTTGAGAAGTTTCTAAATTAGACATTACGTATTTAAATGCACGTATAAATATAATACGTATTTCATCATATTCAATCATAGATTTCATCGTATTCAATCATAGATTTCATCGTATTCAGTCATAGAACTATGAAATCTATATTCTTTAGTGATGTTCTAGGTTTATACCCATTGCATACTTTTGAATTAGAAATTAATTTATACGTTCAGAAAAATCGAATTGTTCTAACTATCAAAAGAAAATTATAAAAAAAAATAGTGGCCTTAAAAGTATGAAATGGAAACTATATTTAAACAATAAGTGAGTAATTTAAAAAGTATTGTGGAACTAAAAGACATTTACGGAAAGAAATTTACAGTGCAACTCAATACGATTACAGCGTACAAAAAGCGAAAACCTCTTTATGAAAATATATTTGTTAGTTTAAATGTATGATGAAGAACATATTTTAAAAAATATTTTCTGTATCCATGGTGTAAAAGGAAGGATGGTGGCAAACTTAACCCTTTCGTGTCAGGCGTTCTATTAAAATATTGTAAAAAAAAAAAATCCCTGACGGCTCGGCCTACAGGCACAGGTAGATTTCGAAGTTGCAGACAGTGGGGCGCCTGTTTGTTGGGAATTGCGGAAGAAATGACCTTTTTGCCATGATACGGCAGATGGAAACCGCCCACTTCGAAATCTAACTTGTTTGCAGGCGGAGCCGGCAGGGATTTTTTTGTTTTTAATTTCTTTTTTGCTATAAGGGTTGGTCCTATAAAAAACTTGTCAGTATAAAAGTTTTAGATAATATTAAGAGGATTAATAATAAATTTAAACGGATTTGATATCTTGTGAATTGACGAAGTTATGATTTTTTTTCTTCTAAACCCCCCCCCCCTTTTCCCCCCCTTGGGGCCATTTTTAATGATATCAAAAATCTGTCATACATAAATTTTCGGCCCTTTTCCTAGAAATGATAATAACTTTAAACGGATTCGATACGTATCATAATTAAGACGTTATGGGTTTTTTTCTATTTTCACAAAAATCCCCCCCATTTCGTCCCCCTTGGTTCGATTTTGCCCATTAACGAACTTGACCGAGATTTTATGCCCCTTGATTTCATGTATCAGTTTGGAATAGATTTATGCAGAATTTTTCCAGTTATCGTGTCCATAAAAAAGTGACATAGATAGATAGATAAAGTTTTGAACTGGGGGTGGTTTTGGGTTCTGGGAGTCATAATCGATGTAGATCTGCAAAAAAATTTCAAAAATTCCTACTTAGGGTAGAATGTAATAGGTAGTATTTCTTACGAAATCTACCTAAAAGACAAATGTTCTTAATCTACGAAAATATAATATAATATCGTACGAAAATAAACAATAATCTCTTCCGATTTACCCACGATTCAGAAACTGCTCTTTTCGTTTCAAAATACAAAATCATTCAGCACTGATTTTAGTTATATTTAAGGTTATTACCATGGCCCCAGGTAACGCCGGGCGGGTCAGCTAGTTTTGTAATAAATGCAAGATTTTAAAAAGATTCAACATTATTTATTCTTAATAATCCTTTTTTAATCTATTTTAAGTGTGGAATATATTTTTCATAGATTGAAATAAATTCATACATAAGAGGGTTAATATTACATACCAATTTGGTATGAAGTTCGTATCTATAGCAAATGTTTACATGTTTAAATACATACTATATTAATTCCAACTACATAAAATGAATCGATACGTCATTTTTGTTTTTTCTTTACAGACATACTGGCACCCTCTTTTATCATTTTTATCCTTTTCAATATTTTGAAAGACATTTAGTCATGTGAAACGAACAATTTAGAATGATTCTACTCAAACAATAAATGTATTAAATGAACTTGGATATTTTTTTTATATATAATTCAAAAGCATTCGGCAGAATCAAGAGAAATTCAAACAAAGGGGATCATTTCTCTTGATTTAAAAAAAAAAAAAATTGGACAATGAGGGAAAATTTGACTTCTGTAACAATGAAATGAAAAATTATCCACAACCACATAATTTACCGTAAGAAATATTAATGAATGTGGTACTGTTTTATACCACTTAATTTTAACCCTCCAAACGTCACAATGGGACCAGAGTTTTGAAATAAAATTTTCCTTTTATTATGTATGTAACGAAAAGTTTTTACATATTTCCAAATAATTGTTTCCTTAAATTCTGGTGTCATTCAATTATTGCAACATTTTAGCAATAGAAGTGCTTTGCCCCTGAAAGGGTTAAACAAATATTTATAAAATACACAGCACTGTAAGGGGTGATAATACATGTCAAAATAAACAATTTTTGTACAGGAAAACAAAATCGTAATCTACTTATTTAGTCAAAAATGTGCTCGGTGTGGAAAAAAAAAAAAAATAAAATAAAATAAAATAAAATAAAATAAAAAGGGTTTGATGTATTACTACAAGCCGAAGCCGTTTTTTTTGTTAAAGTAAAAATCGTTCCGATTGGAGTGATACACACTGTATTTTTCACTGAATGAGTAGATTGTGACCCTTAGTTTCCCATATAAAATTTGTTTGTTTTAATATGCTTCACCTACCGGAAAATTATCGAACAGTTATTCTGAGCCACCCTGTATATTGCGACCCTTTTTCTGTAAGTGGATAAGAATAGAAATATCAATAGAATCCCCTTATAACAACTAGTGAAATAGTTATATATTTCCACTGTTTAATACTTGTTAGAAAAATAAACAAGTGAACATAGGTTAATCTTTATTGGATCCCCAAAACTTAATCGGCCCTGGAATGTATTGATCCTTTTAGGTCAAAGTTCTTCTGTTATTATCATGGTCAAATTATCATGGTCATATTCAAAGTACTGTTTCTAAAAATTTGAAATTACTTAATGACACCAGGATTTACAAACAAATTTATTTGAATATAAGTAAAAGGTTAATATACATTATAAACAAACTGTGCAGTGTAATGATGTATCGGTACTTCTCCATTATCCCTTCGACCACTTTCCATTTAAAAAAAAAAAACTATCGTCAAACTATAGGATTTAACGCCAAAAATACATGATCGTGGTGTCAGATTCACCTGATGTCAAGTGCGTTACACGTGCTTGTTTTGTTACCTCATCAAGTGGTTTTTAATTGGACGGTTAATGTATTTTTAATGATGTTTTACGGATTTATTAGTTATTTCATTAATTAAAATAAAAATTGCGTCTTCGATGCCATGATATTAAAAGAGAAAAAGCATTGAGAAAATGTTGCGAAGCGTAGTTATGTACAATAGATCAATTTCAACTGACGTCACAAACATTTATCCAACAGTTGAGAGGAATAATTAAGAAAAATAATGTAAATAAATAAATATCCAACATTATTTTTGTTTCTGTTTGTTTATATTGTAATTTTTATTGTTTAAAGTTACTGATAATTAAAACTTTAATAAATGGGGGTTTAACTTTTTTTTTTTTTTTTTGGAAAGTGGTCGACGGGATAATGCAGAAGTACCGATGTATCCTATGTGCATTTGGAGTTCCATTACCTGCTATTTATTTTGTCGAGCTTTTCATATAACAGACCAGATGTCATTATCAAAAGGTTTTCTAAGTGAATAGTGTCCGCCGGCTTTTTCCAGGATAGCTCAGTTGAGTGAGAGATGGCAACTTAAGACAAAAGTCTCCAGTTCAAATCCTGGCTTGGATACTTTTTCACTCCGTTGGAAATTTACAACTCGTACATTATAAAAACAAAATTTTATTCTAAAATTCTGGTGCCATTGTGGCATTTGTGAATAAAAATTAAGTGGGATATATATAATATTCCACCGCCTTTCAAAGGGTTAAGACGGCTAAGCACCAGGTGTAGATTCCTCTCTTAAAATAGAAAGAAACAACTTCCCGAATTTTCGTTTGCCGCGCTTTTCTCTTGCCGTTCCATCAAACAAGGAAAAATATTTCAGAGGCGTTGAAAGCGGTTATATTACATCATCGTTCATGTGATGTTGTAATAGCGGTCTCTCATAAAAATTAATCGTCACTGATAGATTTGCTTGCTTTTGTTATCCATCTTATGAACATTAAATATCTAGACTTTTCAAGAAATATAAAAGTTTAACCATAGATTTAACAGAAAAAAAAAAAAGTAACTTTAAATTAGGTTTTCAGAAAACAAAGAACCCATTTAATATTAATCAATGTTTCTTTTAAACTTTTTTCTAGTATTATCTCAATATTTTCTAGTATTTTATTTATCTACGCCCCTGGACGGCGCAATACAAGTGTATATTTCTCTTTTAAAACTTTTCTAAGTCAAATTAATTCTGATGCTAGAATGTTGAAAAGATTGAATGTCACCAGAATTTAAGAACAAATTGAATTGAAAGTAATTAAATGTTTTCTTTCCGAACGTTAGAAAAGCAAAATTTTATTCAAAAATTCTAGAACAAATTGGGCATTTGGGAAATTAAAATTAAGTGACAGAAATACTTCCCAATGCTTTAGAAATGATTAAAATCTATATATATGAATTACGCTATCGTACGTGGCACAGAAATCGCTATTATTTGTTAATTGTTTCATGGCAACGCCCGAATAAAACTCATCTCATTGTTTATTGTATAAAAGTCCTTTGGCAGGATTTAGGCCGACGTAAATCGGGTTTATTTACGTTTCGCTCTTTCGCTGCAATTATGGAACTTCAAAATATCATAAGATCTCGGCGAATGCTTGAAAGTGAAGAAGAAGCCGAATTAAGAATAGAAAATCGAAATAGATTGAACAGAGAACGCCGTCAAACACAGAGGCATAAACGATCGCCAAAATAGGCCTAATAACCACCGCATGCACGAACGCGTTGCTTCTGACCTTTACATTCTTTAAAAGTAATTGTAATAATTTTCCCTGGCCGTTTCATTTTTTAAACGAAACTGTTATACTTTTGAAATTTTAGCTCGTATTTAATTTTTTTACAAGTTTTTAGTATAAATAAATATTATTCAGTCTTTTTTTTTATGAAGTCCACTCCATTGTTATATTTTTCAATGACATTCTGCCCGGGCAACGCCAGTCGGGTCAGCTAGTAAGAAAGAAAATTCTCGAAATTTCATTTCCCGCGTTTTTCTCTTGTACCTAGGGAGGCTTTGTAGAGACATATCAGATCTCCCTAGCCGTACCATTAACCTAGAAAGAGTATGTCAGAGGTGTTGAAAGCGATGATATTACATCATTAGTTGTGTGATGTAATAGCGGTCTCTCTTTAAAAATAATCATCACAGACAGACTTGCCTATGACTTTGCAATCTTTCTTCTAAGCATTGAAATTTTAAAAATTTCAAGAAAAATAAAAGTTTATCACATATTTCTTTTTAGTGTAGACTTAAGTTAAGTCGGCAGAAAACAAAGAGCCATTTAGTTTTAATCAATGTTTCGTTTCCTTTCAAACTTTTCTGGTATTATCTGATTAACCTAGTTATATTTTTCTTTTGAAAACATACAAAAATAACTTACAAGGATTATCTTCATAGATTTAAAAGAAGCCGCTTAAAAATGCTTCAAACTGCAAAAGGTTTTATTGTCTATTAATTTTTATTAACATTACACATTATGAAAAATATAATTTCTTTGCTGATTTGAATTCCAGTTCATCAAACATGAATACATTAAAGAAAACTACACACAATATATAATTAAGAAACAAAATACACTTTGTTTTCTATTAAAATAATGTGTTGTAATCTATGATTTGTAAAAGATATTATAAACCGAAAAGTAGTAAAAAAAAAATAAATAAAAATAAAAATGTATTATAAACCGAAAAATAGTAAAAAAAATATATATATGTATTATAAACCTATATAAAATACATCATATTCCAGTATCAAGCGGACAATGGCCGGTCGTCCTGTAATTTTGACTAAATAAAAGATTTCGGACCCTCCTATACAATAAATGATTGTTACAGTGTCCTGTACCTCCCCTAAAAGTTTTTCGCTATATTTTTGAGACACCCTGTATATCATGATCCTAAATGTAATTTTTTTAAAGTATAAATCTATAGCACGTAAATTCTATTTCTAGTTGTTGTTGTTTTTTTCTCTTCAGTTTCAATAACTGTAATCGTCGTTGCCGTAGAAAAATACTATACGAAACAGATGGAAATAATTGTCAGACCAGCGACAATTAAACACCATCTATCTGTGCAACACTAAGAAATATGATCTAGAATCGTATGTAAATATGATTTTAAATGAGTGAGGAAGGTAAAAAAAAAAAAAAAAAAAACTTAGCTAAATTCTCTCTTACCGTAGTTAAGTTTCGATCGCGAGCTCAGATACTGAGCGCACAAACTTGTTTTCGTTTATATTGCACTATATTTTGAACTATTTTATTAAGCTTGGTTTTACTTACCCATCATTAAGGAGTGAATATAAAAGACAATAAAAAAAAACAGAAATTTTGCATAAAGAATGAAGTCGATCGGATAATGAGTTGCCGAGATATTTGTAATCCTATTTCCCACACTCTTTGATTTTTCATGACCCTGCATTTCATTCAAATTTCAATTCAAATATATATTTTAATTGGAAATGAGACGCTTAATCCGACGCAGGAAACCGCTAGTTAATGTGATTATCAATTTTGAAGTTATAAGGATGTTTCTTTTACGCAATTCAGAAATAGGGCATTTAAAGTTTATGACGTCATCAAGCCACGATTTTATTCAAATTACAATGCATTTTATAAATAGTTTACACATGTTTTATTTTCGTATTTTATACTATGTATATTCATGATGGGTATGATGGTCCCCACTGACTAGTTCCAATGGCGCTGATATTCAAAACGCTTAAAAGCACTTCATCAACTCAAATGTCGAATTAGAAATTTTTGAGTTAAAATCAAGAAATCAGAAATACAAAGATATGTCCAGCTGCATAACATACAAAAATTGTTGTGAAGTTTTCCTTTTAAATTGATATTTAAACTATGAAGACATTGATTATGGTGTATAATACCTGTAACGGTACTTGTCATTTTCAAAAAATAATTGAATTATTCAGATGAAATAAATATTATTTTTTCCATTCAAAAATATGGATAATAATTGATAATAAACAAGAACGAAATTCATGCATCCGATAATGATTATGAAACACTTTCAAACACTAACAGAATATTAGTAAGAAATTTCATTTTTTTCATATAATGAAATGTGATATTTAAATGAAATGTATGAAATTTAAAAAACACATAACTCTTTAAAAATCCATTTTAAGCAATTGCTGTCAATATCCGAAAATGTGTGGAAATTATTTTGTGCAGCCCTGTATATATTTTACAGAATTTATACACACCACGTAATACACTAAAATTCGATCAGTTTAAAAAATAGCATAGCGGAATATACGATTTCCAGCAATTATCGATTAATATCAGTCTTTAACCGAATTCTTTTGAACGTCTCTATAAATTAACTATAAATTCTACGCACTCCATAATCTATATTAGTGAACCGTTTAAATTTCATTACGTTTGAAGTATCATAACCTCATTAAAATGCACCGCAAACGATTTTTCCCCATCAATCCTAATGGAATAAAACTCTTTTGTGCGTCCCTGTAAACAAACTATGTATGTTAGTTATTCTATACTCCTGAGAAAGCATGTTGTAATCCACCTCAGTGATGCATATCAATCTCATTATGTTTGAAATATCGTAATATCATTAAAATGCACCGCAAACGATTTTTCACCATAGATAATAATGGAATAAAACTCTTTTGTGCGTCTCTATAAATGAACTATAAATGCTACTCCATAATCTATATTAGGGATCCGTTTAAATTTTATTACGTTTGAAGTATCATAACATCATTAAAATGCACCGCAAACAACTTTTCACCATAGATCATAATGGAAACTCTTTTGTGCGTTCCTGTAAACAAACTATGTATGTTAGTTATTCTATACTCCTGAGAAAGCATGTTGTAGCCCACCTCAGTGATGCATATCAATCTCATGATGTTTGAAATATCGAATTATCATTAAAATGCATCGCAAACGATTTTTCTTGAAATACCGTAATGTAACGGGTATAGTCCATGTCAATTCAGGCAGGCAAAGAAAAAATCTTACCTTCATAGTCTCAGAAGTTTTTGAATTGAATATACAGTGTCTCACATAAGTGATGGGACACTTGTGCTTTACAAAAGGAAACTAATCAAATAAATTAAAAAAAAACATGTACACATTTTTTGTGGGTGTGTTTCATACTTAAATTTAGTAAAGATTATTACATAACATACATTTTGTCAAAATATTAAAATATTAATTTAATAAAAATACAAATGTTTAGAACGGAGCAAAAAATAGCTCACATAAGTGATGGGACACCATTATATATGCAACAAAAATCGTCTGAAATAAGCAATAAAAATATTTTTTGGGGTTTTATTTTTACTTAAAAGCAATTGGCAATAATTTATAAAATCGTCTGCAGTATTTCTCTCCAGTTTGTTTTGGAATTTTTGTGTTTTTTAGCTCTTTGTAGCCATGAATGCTAAACGAAAAGAAACTTCGCCTGAAATTCGAAAATTAGTTATTAATTTGCATATTGAACGTGGAAAATCTATTAGAAAAACTGCTGAAACAGTTAACTTGAGTCGTTCAACAGTTTTCAATATCATTAAACGATATAAAAAGAATCATATGATTCAGGATAAAAGAAGACCTGGCCGACCATCAAAGCTATCCAATGGAATAAAGCGAATTATCGTTCGAAATATTAAAAAAAATCCAAGAATTAGTGCTTCAAAAGTTGCTGCTGATTTACAAGCATTATATGGAATAATTGTTAATCCTGAGACTATTAGAAGGGTAATTCGATCTGCTGGATATCACGGTAGAGTAGCCAGGAAAAAATTCTTCGTAAGTGAAAAGAATAGAAAACTCAGACTAGCTTTCGCAAAATCCAACATAAATAAGAATTCTGATTACTGGAATAAAGTTATATTTGCTGATGAGAGTAAATTTAATATATTTGGTTCTGACGGTAGAATCTTGGTGTGGAGAAAACCCAGGGAAGAATTTCGCAAACAGAACTTGGTGGTACCAACAGTAAAACATGGTGGAGGAGGAGTTATGGTATGGGGGTGTATGTCGTCCGCTGGAGTTGGTAATCTTGTTTTTATTGACAGTATAATGGATCAGTACAAGTATATTGATATTTTAAAGAAAAATTTGAAATCTTCAGCACGAAAATTGAACCTTCATAACGATTTTAAATTCTACCAGGACAATGACCCCAAGCACACTGCTCTGAACGTTAGACTCTGGCTGCTATATAACTGTCCTGAAATAATAAAAACATCACCACAATCTCCAGACTTAAATCCCATAGAGAATATTTGGCAAGAATTGGAATCAAGAATTCGCAAACACACCATTTCTTCAAAACAACAACTAAAATCGGTGCTTCAAGAAGAATGGGGTAAAATCACTCCAGAAATCACAAAAAAATTAGTCGAATCCATCCCAAAAATATTAAATCATGTTTTAAAAGTAAAAGGAAATCCAACAAAATATTAAAACCTTTTAAAAAGTAAAATTTTTGGATAAATATTTGATGGAAAAGTAAGTGTCCCATCACTTATGTGAGCCATTTTTTGCTCCGTTCTGAACAATTGTATTTTTACTAAATTAATATTTTAATATTTTGACAAAATGTATGTTATGTAATAATTGTTACTAACTTTAAATATGAAACACACCCAAAAAATTTTTGCACATGTTTCTTTATTTATTTTATTGCAGTTTCTTTTTATAAAGCACAAGTGTCCCATCACTTTTGTGAGACACTGTATGTTAAAATTTAGGGAAAAGTAATATATTTGTATATTTTTGTTTTGCCCCAAAAAATTCCTGGCCCGAGATACAGGCCTCCAAAGATGGCGTCCCAGGCGCCATTTTTCACTTGCGATTTTCGATAAAAATTTTAAAGTGCTCTATCTCTGGAACGGTAAAAGATAATTTGCTGCGTTCTTTTTTATTTTAAAGGTAATATCATTCTGTTTAAAACTATATACTCCATTTTGAAATATGTTTTCAACTTTTTTTGCTGCAGCCTTCCGATTATTATTTTTTTTAAACAAAAAATTTTTTTTTTCAAAAATGCCAATTCCAAAAATTTTGATTTTTTTACTGTTTATCAATACTATTGAGTACTACATTCCCTGTAAAGGAGAACTTCCACTTTTGAGTTTGACAGGTTTTAGAAACAATGTAAAAATTTGCCATATATTTTACTACTTTCCATTAAAACATAATCACATATTGGTCCCATGAAATCAAAATCTAGTCTTCTTTGACATGACTTTTTAATTCTTAATAAATATAAGAAACAGACGACTTAAAAAAAAATCTTACAAAAACATATAAAATCTTACAAAATATATATGCAAGTTCCAAAACATACTACATCCTGTGTACTCTGCTTAGAACTGAAATTAGAAATTCAGTGAACTAAAAATTTGTTGAACTGCATCAGTATCTTCCTTTGATATTGAGTGATGCCTTCCTGTTAAACCAGTAGGAACTGGGGCATCCACAATCTATAAAACATTGTGAATTGGAAGTGAGCACTGGTGGTGGTGTTACTGTTTTGCAACTGGAAATCTATATGCAGCAGCCGGTATGTGTGGGAGCATAAAGTTAACAGCAATTTCATTTAACTCACAACTAATATCTATCACCAGTCACAGTCATATATTATATACAGGCTACAAACATCCCTTTTTGTAAATTGTGAATCTGAATATTCACCTGTGGTTTCAAAAATCTTGATTGGGCAAATGAAATTCTTTTTTCTTGCTGTTTAAAGTTCGTGCAATATAGGTTCGGCCATCATTGTGAATCCACACATGTGTCTTCTGTATTCCTCTTTCATAGGGGCACTATTGTTGGACCTTTCTTCTATTTTCTGCTGGCAGAATTTTTCAACTTCCTCTTTGCGTAACAGGATGAGGGCTGTTGATGTGTTTGACTTCACCACTCTCGTAAAATCCCCAGCATTCTGAATTGTCTCTGTACTGGGCCTGGAAATATTATGTTTTGTAGCATGGTGTTTCACACACACACACACACACACACACACACACAGACAGCAGGATACCTTCACACAGGATACCCGCCTACACCATCACAAGATACCTTCCCATGTCCAGTAGTTGGCACAATTGACTTATTCACTTCAAACAGTTGCTAATGATTTTTGAAGTGACTAGGGGCAACATCAGAAATAATGATGATACTTTCTGGCTGTGATTGCAGCTGTTGTTAAATTTTGCGTATTGCCAACAGCACATATGCTGAGTCATGTCCTCTGTCATCACTTATAACTGCAACACTTGTGGTCTTGTTTTGAAAATATGGAAAGACTCCTGTAAAAATTGAAATTTGGTCATTACTCCAACAATATCCCTGTACTTCTTGTGACAGAATTACGGACCAGTTCTCAGCAAAATCACAGTGAAGCACAAAACATAGTCGTTCAACTGCTACACGTACCTTCATTTCTGCAATGTGTTGTTGTTGTAATTTCTTCAGATGTTGTGTTGTTGCTTTCACTGCCCATTTCCCATGTTGCATATATAACTTCAGAAGAGCACTTGGTCTTTTGTGTTTTCCAGACCAAGTGCCTGTAACAAGAGTCCTTCCTTTCCAGGACAGTCACCACATTCTTGAAACAAACAGGTCTCTCGCTCTACATCACAGACAACTAAAGTTTGCGATGCATTTTAATTATGTTACACTATTAGAAACATAATGAAATTTATCAATTTCTGGGGTGCACTAAAACATGCTATCTGCAGAATATGGAGTGTAAAGCATTTATCATTCATTTACAGGGTCACATAAAAGTATTCGGTTAGATAAACAATGGTCTACGGAGAAAAGCTGTTACAGCATATTTTAATTACGTTACACTATTTCAAATATAATGAAATTGATACACATTAATGTGGTTTAAAACAACATACCTGTTGTATAATATGATATGTATAGCATTTATTGTCCATTTACAGGGACACACACAAGATTTCGGATACATTACTGTATCTGAAGTATTGTCTATAAGCGATAATTGCTGAAAGTGCGCTTTCAGTTAGGTATGGTATGCATTTAACTGAATTTTTCCATACTATGTGGTATGTATAAATGGTATAGATCATAAACAGGGGCACACAAAAGAATTGGTAAGCATTACTCTGTATCGGCGTAAATTGCTTAAAGGGGTTTTGTAATCGATTATGCATTTTAAATGTAAAATATGTTTAGTAACTTAGAGATGTTTGTTGAATATAAATAAAATCATATACAGGTCCACGCAAAGAACTGGGTACATCACCGCTTATGTAGATAAAAATTCAGAGAGTTTTACAGGAACTGTATAGAATTTTTAAAATGTTTCTAAAACTTGTTAAACTGAAAAGTGGAAGTTCTCCTTTACAGAAAATGTAGTACTCAATGGTATTGATAAACAGTAAAAAAGTCAAAATTTTTGGGATTGGCATTTTTGAAAAAAAAAATTTTTTTGTTTAAAAAAAATAATAATCGGAAGGCTGCAGCAAGAAAAGTTGAACACATATTTCAAAATGGAGTATATAGTTTTAAACAGAATAATATTATCATTAAAATAAAAAAAAACACAGCAAATTATCTTTAACCGTTCCAGAGATTGAGCACTTTAAAATTTTTGTCAAAAATCGTAAGTGAGAAATGGTTCGCAGGACGCCATCTTTGGCGGCCTGTATTTCGCGCCAGGAATTTTTTGGTTCAAAACAAAAATATACAGGCATTTTACTTTTTCCTGAATTTTAACATACGTTCAATTCAAAAACTTTTGAGACTATGAAGGTAAACCCCCTGCCTGAATTCAACCAACGGAATTATTTTATGTGTCTCTGTAAACAGATATAAATGCTACGCACTTCATAATCTATATAACACATGATGTAGTGCACATTAGTGATCTTTTTAGCACTTTCCAACCTAGTTGAAATGTGCTTATGACTTCGGTTTGTCTGGCCGTCTGTTCGTGCTCTAACTCCCGTAAATATGCTCGGATTGCTCTGAGATTTTTATATGTTATTGTCGTTATCTATGGCACGTTCCCTATTTCAACTGAAGTGTGTAGCACTTATAGTTTTCTTACAGGGACACTCAAAAGAATTCCGTTACATTGCGGTCTATGGGGAAAAATCATTTGCGGTTTATTTAAAAAATGTTTCACTATTGTAAACGCATTGAAATATATATATATCACTAAGGTGCATTAGAAGAAGCTTAATATGGAATAGGGTGTGCATAGCACTTATATTTACTTTACAGGGACATTCAAAAGAATTCCGTTACATTACGTCTATGGAGAAAAATCGTCTGCGGTTTATTTAAATAATGTTTCCCTATTTTAAACGCATTGAAATTTATATAAGGTGCATTACAAGAGGTTTACTACAGAATATTATGTGTATAGCAGTCATCGTTCATTTACAGGGAAAGAATTCTCTACTGTATGTTAACAATAATTCCTGGAAGTGCGGTTTAAGTTACTGAACGCGATTTTAATTTTAACTCGCTTTTTGTCTATTACGTGGTATGTATAAATTCTGTAGATCCTATACAGGGAAGCACAAAAGTTCGCGAACACATTTCCGTAGTATTTAACTCCAGACAGAGAATTTTAAACTGTGCTACACGTTTCCTAACTGAACTAAAATTTAGCATCCTATGTAGTATATATACAAATCTATAGATCCTATACAGGGCTGAATAAAAGTATTCGGATTACTTAGATGTTATCTTTTAGCTTATTAAACGGTATGTTTTGTAAAATTATTTTGGAAGCGTTGGAAAGTGTTACATAATCTATGCTTGACGCATGATTTTTCGTTCTTGTTAAGTTTAAAATAAATTGCACAAACGATATCAATTTGTCTTCGGAATTTATAAATTTATTTATATTTTAAAAAAATATGTAATTTTTAAAACAAAGAATTTTTTTGTTAGTGCTTTTTGCTACGAGATTCATGTTTTCAAATATTTTTCATTAATCTTATTTAATTAATTTGTACCCTATTGTTAACACTTTCCAACCTAGTTGAAAAGTGTTTATGACTTCGGTTTGTCTGCCGTATGGCCGTCTGGCCGTGCTCTAACTTCCGTAAACATGCTTGGATTGCTCTGCAATTTTTATATGTTATTGTCGTTATCTATAGCATGTTCCCTATTTCAACGGAAGTTCGCAGTACTTATAGTTTTTTTACAGGGACATTCAAAAGAATTCCGTTACATTACGGTCTATGGGGTAAAATCATTTGCGGTTTATTTCAATGATGTTACAGAATTTCAAACACATTGCAATTGATATATATCACTAAGGTGCATTACAAGAAGCTTAATATGGAATAGGGTGTGCATAGCACTTATAGTTACTTTACAGGGAGTCAAAAGAATTCCGTTACATTACGTCTATGGAGAAAAATCGTCTGCGGTATATTTAAATAATGTTTCACTATTTTAAACGCATTGAGACTTATATATATCACTAAGGTGCATTACAAGAGGCTTACCAGAATATTGTGTGTATAGCAGTCATCGTTCATTTACAGCGACACACAAAAGAATTCTCTACTGTCCGTTAACAATAATTCCTGGAAGTGCGTTTTAAGTTACTGAACGCGATTTTAAATTTAACTCACTTTTTGTATATTACGTGGTGTGTATAAATTCTGTAGATCATATACAGGGCAGCACAAAAGTTCGCGAACACATTTCCGTTTATTGACAGAAACTCCAGAAGGAGAATTTTAAACTGTGCTACGCGTTTCCTAACTGAACTAAAATTTAGCATCCTATGTAGTATATATACAAATCTATAGATCATATACAGGGCTGAATAAAAGTATTCGGATATTTTTCCGAATATTGTATATGTTGGAAATTCCTTAAATTACGTTTTTAAATATGTTATGCGTTTTCCAAATTGTTTACTTTCAGCTTATTAAACAGTAATGATTTGTAAAATTATTTTGGAAGCATTGGAAAGTGTTACATAATCTATGCTTGACTTATGATTTTTCGTTCTTGTTTTATTATATTTATAGGTGATTCCGTTAAATTTCCTTTCCGAAGCCTGCGATTTCTCTCTATGGCTCGGTTTAAGATGGTCCGAGACACAAAAACTTAAAGTTTTTGTTTATAAATATTATTGTTTGTTCAATTTTCCTTGCTGTGTATGATTATTTACAGATTTCTTTTCAAAGGTAAATTCTTTAAAAATATTTATTTTTTATTTATTTATTTAGCTATGTTTAAAATCTCATTCCTCTTCGTAAAGAATAATTCTTTTTGTTTACTTTTTTTCAGTTTTAAGAAAAAGAATTTCACACACGATATCAATTTGTCTTCGGGATTTATAAAAATTATTATTTAAAAAATAATAATAATTTTTAAAACAAAAAAAAATGTGTTAGTACTTTTTGCTACGAGATTCACATTTTCAACTATTTTTTATCAGTCTTATTTTATTAAGTTGTACTATATTGTTTTACTATATTTATAGGTGAATATATATAGGAAATTCCGTTAAATTTCTTTTCCGAAGCCTGCGATTTCTCTCTATGGCTCGGTTTAAGATGGTCCGAGACACAAAAACTTATGGTTTTTGTTTATAAATATTATTGTTTGTTCAATTTTCCTTGCATAATTATTTACAGATTTTTTTCTTTTCAAAGGTAAATTCTTTAAAAATATTTATTTTTTATTTATTTATTTATTTAGCTATGTTTAAAATCTCATTCCTCTTCGTAAAGAATAATTCTTTTTGTTTACTTTTTTTCATTTTTAAGAAAAAGAATTTCACATACGATATCAATTTGTCTTCGGGATTTATAAAAATAATTATTTAAAAAATAATAATAATTTTTAAAACAAAAAAAATGTGTTAGTACTTTTTGCTACGAGATTCATATTTTCAACTATTTTTTATCAATCTTATTTTATTAAGTTGTACTATATTGTTTTACTATATTTATAGGTGAATATATATAGGAAATTCCGTTAAATTTCTTTTCCGAAGCCTGCGATTTCTCTCTATGGCTCGGTTTAAGATGGTCCGAGACACAAAAACTTAAGGTTTTTGTTTATAAATATTTATTGTTTGTTCAACTTTCCTTGTATAATTATTTACAGATTTTTTTTTTTCAAAGGTAAATTCTTTAAAAATATTTATTTATTTATTTCTATTTAGCTATGTATTCTGTGCTAAATTCTTTAAAAATATTTATTTATTTATTTCTATTTAGCTATGTTTATAATCTCATTTTTCTTCGGAAAGAATAATTGTTTTTGTTTACTTTTTTCATTTTTAAGTAGCAAACGAAACGAATTTCATATACAATATCAATTTGTCTTCGGGATTTCTAAAAATAATTATTTAAAAAAAAAAAAAAAAAAAAAAAAAAGTTTTAAAAGAAAAAAGTGTTTCTTATTAGTATTTTTTGCCACAATAATCCTATTTTCAAAACTTTTTTATTTATTTATTTATTGTTGTTGTTGTTGATTATATTTTAATAAGTTGTACCACATTGTTTTATTAGATTTATAGGTGATTCCGTTAAAGTTCCTTTTGGAATCCTGTGATTCCTCTCTGTGGCCCTAATTTAAGATTGCCTGAGAATCAAAAACTTGAGATTGTTTATAAAAATTTTTTGCTCATTTTTCTCTTTAAATATATATTTATTTATACATTTCTTTGAAAATTTAAATTATTTTAAAATATTTATATTTTCAAATTTTAGCCATGTTGAAAATTTGACCCATTTTTGGAAAGAATAATATTTTTTTTTCTCATTTTTATGTACCAAAAGATTCCATATACGATATCAATTTGTCTTCGGATTTATAAAAATATTCATTTAAAATAATAATAATAATAATAATAATATTTTTTAAAGAAAAAAAATGCTTTATGTTATTACTTTTTCCTAAAAGACTATTTTCAAACGTTTTTTTCATCAATCATATTTCCGTTAGTTTTACCAAATTATTTTATTACATTTATAGATGACTAGCAGACTACGCCCGCTGCGCTGGTCGGTTTCTCCAAAAGAACCTTGAATCAAACGAAGTATATCGGTGAATTTAACCTTGTATTTGAAAGCAATCTGTACCTTTACCTGGAATATCCTAAAATAACATAAAAACGGATACTTATTTCACTAAGTTATGTTTTTTTTTTAATACGGTTTATTATTACGTTTACATTTTATTACCTACCGTTTTCCATTGATTTATATGTTTTGTAGCTACATTTTTTAATAACGTGAATTAACCTATATTATTCACAACTAAATAGAAATGTCGCATCTAGTATTTGTCGTGAATTAAATAAAAATCATGCACTCGTGACATCATAATTCACTTTTATATTTTAACAGAATAATACGGTTACTATAATTTGTGACTCGTGCTGACACATTGCTGTTATCATTATTTTTTTACGCGTGAAGTTTTCGCTATATGGTACTCCATTGTGAAATTTGGTAATTTTTGAAATTCAATATTTGAAAAAGTGCATAATCAGTGGATTTGAAATTTATATCATGAAACATACAATTTTTTACCTTTCTAACGCAGTTTGTCTAACAATTTTCTGACAAATACTTTTCGAGCAATTAATTTTTTCAGTAACTTCAAATGTTTCATTTTCCGAGATTAATCTGTGGCAATGATTAGCGAAAATCCCAGTCGTCAGCAACGCATAGCTTTTTATTAAAGAGGATTGATTCCTTTAGGATCCTTTCTGAGGCCTGCGATTTCGCTTTACGTCTTGGCTTAAAATCGTCCGAGACACAAAAATTTCAGTTTTTTGTTTATAAATACTATTTGCTCATGTTTGTCCTTGAAATTATATTTATTTATACATTTCTTATCAAATATGTAAATTCTTTAAAAATATTTTTAAATATTTAATTTTTTTTTTCAAATTTTAGCCATGTTAAAAATTTTATACATCTTCGAACAGAATAACTCTTTTTGCATACCCTTTTTTCATTTTTAAGTACAGAAAGAATTTCCTATACGATAACAATTTGTCTTCGGGATTTATAAAAATATTTATTTAAAAAAAATTCGTAATTTTTAAAAGAAAAAAATGTTTTTTATTAGTACTTTTTGCAACAAGACTAATATTTTCAAACTTTTTTCAAAAAACTAAAAATTCCAAAGACAATTTTATACGATATCAATTTGTCTTCAGGATTTATAAAAATATTTATTTTAAAAATATTCATAATTTTTAAAAATATTCATAATTTTTAAAAGAAAAAAATGATTTTATTAGTACTTTTTGCAACAAGACTAATATTTTCAAACTTTTTTCACAAAACTAAAAATTCCAAAGACAATTTTATACGATATCAATTTGTCTTCAGGATTTATAAAAATATTTATTTTAAAAATATTCATAATTTTTAAAAGAAAAAAATGTTTTTTATTAGTACTTTTTGCAACAAGACTCATATTTCCAAACTTTTTTCACAAAACTAAAAATTCCAAAGACAATTTTATACGATAACAATTGGTCTTCAGGATTCATAAAAATATTTATTTTAAAAAAAATCATAATTTTTAAAAGAAAAAAATGTTTTTTATTGGTACTTTTTGCAACAAGACTCATATTTGCAAACTTTTTTCACAAAACTAAAATATTCCAAAGACAATTTTTAAAATATGGTACTGAAAACCATTGTAAAAAAATTTTATAACTTTATCTTTTACGGGAATTTGGATATATCAATTTAAAGAGTGTAAAAATACATTCTGAGATAAATCCATTTAAATCCTGGAAGAAAGCACAGCAACCGCTGACATTACAACATAGAAAACAATATATATTTTTATATAATTATCGTATTTGATGTAATTACAAGCGGTTTGCTTGTCATATTATCTAAAACCTCTTTTTTATGTTAAAAGTGTAAAAAGATGTATTTTTTTCCCAGATGACTTTAAAATATAAATACGTTTCATTTAGGGGGAGTTCAATCAACGTTGTTACATTACAGTTAATTCAACTTTGAACAATTTTATACTTAAATTCCTGTTTTCAACCATTTTATTTTAGAGATAACAAACAAAGATAAAAGCAATTACATTTTTTTTTTAAATTTATTTAGGTTGAAAGTTTTAAACGCTCACCATTAGAAAGATAAATGTTGAAAATCACAACCATTCATCATTTCAATTGAACAACAGAATTTATACATGCAAGAGTAACAATAAAAAAATCCTTTTAATATTAATGCTGTTGATTTAGCATGTTTATCTGTTGAACATGAAAATGATTACATGGGAATTTATAACATCTGAAAAAACGATATTTTGTGTTGAGAAAACTGTTTAATATACTGTAAAATCTACTCTGAAACGTTTCTGAAAATTACGGGCAGCAAAAGAAACTTTTGCGTCAGAAACGCTTCTTTAAATTTCGAAAATACATTTGTTTCTGAGGTTTTTAAATATGAAGAACGCTTTTCGAAACCGTGGGTACCTCGGAAAAGATTATATGATATATTCGTAAACCATATTAAATTTCGTAAGGTTTTTTTTTTTTTTTTTTTTTTTTTTTTTTTTTTTTTTTTTTCAAGTGTAAGTTATAAATATTATATGAAGTTAAATTGCTTTTTAAAGGTTTTTACACAAGGAAAATTTATTCAATTTTGAACATTTTGATTTAAAAAAAAAGTTTCTAAACTTATTTCAGAGCTAACAAACAAATAATGTACGGCTCTACATGTAATTTTACTTAATTCTAAGGTTTTAAACAGTCATAACACAAAAGATGAATTTTTATTTTGCATGAAGTTCATCGAAATCATTGCATGAAATGCCCAGAAATTTTCAGAATTGATATAATATGCAATAGATTGAAGTAAAATCTTTTGTATTGTTAAATATGTGATATATAAATTTTATAATTAATTTTGAAAAAAAAAATTGGCTTCATTATAATCTTTCAAGTATTTTCCTCTAAAACTGTTATTATTTTTTAATATTCCCGGGATTATTTTTGAATTAAAAATTATAAAAATCTCTGAATTATAACATTTATGAACTGTGGAAATTTAAATTCGTTACATTAAGTGGTTGTTAAGATATTTTGGGTGCAATACCAAACTTTACATTGGAAAATATAAGCTGTTAAAACTTTAACAAAATTAAAGAAAATGTTATGAAAATTGGCTATTCCTTATTTGATATGTTAAAGAAAAATGCACAGAAATGCACATTTTATATCAAAATATTCAATATCAAAATTACCTTCATTTTATAAAAAAAAACTTACATTTCGATTTTTTTTTTTTTTTTTTTTTTTTTTTTTTTTTTTTGCCGGTTTAAAATTAACGGTCTCTTTAGATGACCCTTTAGATGACCCAGTTATTTTACAAACATTTTAATAACGAAGTATTTTACAATATTTTTTTAAGAATGTTATATATAAATGTTTTAATATTTTTAAATTCAAAACCATTCGTAAAAATATCTCTATTCTCTTTATTTATATTTCAATATATTTTCACTAAATTCTAAACTGTAAAATTAAAATGGGAACAGACGCAAGATTATGTCTTTACTTTCTGCAAAATTTCCTTTTTGCACTTTGAAACATGTATTTTTAAAATTAAAGTATAAATGGAAAAATTACTTAATACGTCCTAATATTTTTTTTCAACTGGTATGCTTTAATGTAACTGGACTTTCATTTTTATATATTAAAAAAATCTAAATATTGTTAAGATTTGAGTATTTATTTAATTAAATGCCTAGTTCTATTTCAATTTCCGACTGAGAAAAGAAAAAATTACCTTGTCTCTTTATTCTGTTGGCATCACAATTAACTACGGAGCAGACGAAAAGGATCGTCGCTATGGTTGCGGCAGGTAGCTCCATATTTTCCTTTCGGAATGGCAGGTCCTTTCCGAGACGGAGGGAAAAAATCCGTCTGCCACAAACTTATGACTCAGTCCTCCACAGAGTTATTAGGTGCACAACAAAAAATATCACAAGAACACGATATAAATTAGAATTAAAAGAAGACGTAAAAAGAAAACATAATTCCTAAGAAGCCGTTCTGGTTTCCATAAACAGAACGAAGAAAATAATAATAAATACATCCAATAATAATAGGCAATCGCAAAATCGTCTGCTCAGAAAAAAAAAAAAAAAGAGCCGGCGAATAAATAATAGAAAATAAATAAGAGAGGTAAAATCTTTCACGAAGCGGTCAAGCGGGCTGTGAACGAACAGGGCGAAAAGTCGTCTGCTCTTTCTTGATCACAGAATAGTTCTTTTGCCAGTGGCAGCAGTGGATCTTCTGTCAGGAGAGAGCAGCGCCAGTAGCGGGGTTTTTTCTTTTTTTCTAACTTTTTTCTGCTATTCAAGAATTTTTTCCCTCTTTCAGAATGCTGTTGATTTTCTCCTCTAGTTTTTCGTATAAAACTCTTGAGCACAGTTTTCATTCACAAAGCAGAGGGTCAATGAAATGTCGGAATACTTGATCAAAACTGGAATGTGTGTTATTCATCCCCTTTACTGAATAAAATTCACAAAATATTTTTTTTAATATTCCGATGATACCATAATTTTTATATGAAATTTGATTTAACCCTTCTTTGCATGAGTTTTTCTTTTACAATCGTGTTTTTTTATACATATATTAAATATTATACACCAGAAATTTTAAGATAGATTTTTAACTTTGTTCAGAAACATAGTTCACGGGAAATTTATTGGATTAATATTTCTATATAAATATAGTGGTGGCGAAGAAGTTGATTTATTTATTAAAAGTTAAATAAAAAGTGATGGAAATTTACATCACTATGCAATTAAGGGTTAAGCAATGCCTTTTTGATACCCCAAGGATTTATAAAACTTTTATTTTTTTTTTAAATTTAATTTAAAAAACTTTTTTAAACATTCGAATGTGTAATTTAAAAAGTGCATATAAATTAATACAGAAAAAAATTATATATAAATTAATACAGAAAAAAATTATATATAAATATTATATTGTATTAAGTGTTAAATATTTTTATTAAATATTTAAATTATATTAAATGTGTTACATTAATATTTAGAATACATAAGTGTGCTGTCTAAAGAAAAAAATAACTGTAATAAACTATTACTTCTTCATCTTATATATAAAAATATATATATACCAATTGACTAAGAATAACGTCTGCTATTAAATGATCTGGATAAATTATCATTTGAAAACCGTTTCTGCATTAAATTTTGCAATAACTTTTAAATTTGCAAGTTTGCTTTATTTTCACAAATAACTTTTAGTCAACCTGACGTCAAACTTAGTCAACCTTTTAGTCAAAATGACGCCTACATGCAACTTTGAAGTTAATTTGATAAAAGTTTTTTTAGCGCTTAAAGGACGGATTGAAAATTAACACTAGCTTTTATTATTTGCTCTGTAGATATTCAACAGTATTTAAAACTCAACTCGTAGCAATCTCAGAAATTAAATCCGTTACTTTAATAGTTAGATGTAATTCAAATTTTATTAATATTGGGTTGTTTGGAAAATTCGTGCCGTTTGGGGAAATTAAATTGTACCGGAAAATTCCGCCCGTTAATTATTCGACATTAGCTATCGGGAATTTTGTACTTCTTCAGAAAAACTTGGTATGACAAACTTTATTCTGCTGGAAATATCTGTCATGTTCATAAGGAAGCAAAACAGTGGCCGAACAGTTGATGTCGGTTAAGGGGCTTCCGAGTTGCAATCAACTTTACGCCCAGTCTATTGTAAGTAGAGTGTCTTGTATTAAATTGAGCCATTGGGAAAAGTTAAGATGTAGTGTTAACTGCAAGATAAAGGAACAATTGCAATAAAAAGGATAAATGTAAAATTAAGAAATGAGATGATAATAAATTTGGAATAATAAAGTAAAGCGAAAGAGATTAAGTATAGAGTCTAAATGTTGAGAAGAAAGTGAAATGTTATAGCTGTAGTTATAACTAACTACTTGTAAGAAAGTTGAAAAAGTAAAAAATAGGATTCGGAGCATGTTCGTGAAACAGCACATAAATGCCAGGTGGTGAAAAGGCGGGCAAAACTTAAGAGCCTACATCAGTCATGTGAAAAAACGCGTAAGCTATAATGTTAAGTCTATGGGAAGGTTCTTGCGCGATTTCTCGCTCGCATTTTAATATTTTTAAATAATTTTTGTTGCATAAGATAGCTGAGGACGATCTCTAACGTTGTTAGTTTTTACTGTTTCGATTTTGATTCCAGTTTTTTTTATATAAGGGTACTTTCACTTTCAGAACCGGTTCCAAAATTGAAAATGTGCGCTTATAAAAGAAATGTAACCAAAAACAAAAAAGTAAAAACTAACAAAGTTAGGGATCGGGCTCAGCTATCCTATGCAAAAGAAATCATTTAAAAATATTAAAATGCGAGCGAGAAATCGTGCAAGAACCTTCCCATAGACTTAACATTAGCTTGTGCGTTTCTTCTCGTGACTAGCGTAGGCTCTTAAACAAAAAAAAAAAAAAAAAAGACACTCAAAAGAGCCATACATTATATATATATATAACTTAGATATTAAGTTTTAATTAAGAAATTAGGTATTTATAATGTGGAAATAATTACTAAGTAAAGAATAAGAGAGAGAGAGAGAAATTTACAGTTATGGTGAGCACTAATTCTCACAGTCCATAATGGTGGAATATTTTTAAGGAGGCGGCCGGTGATAAAATTTCAATTGGGTTTTGCTGTGAGTTTTTTCCGGTGGCATCTTTATTTCGCGTCTGGACGATGGTCAAGTGTCGGCAAAAGCAAATGGAGATGTTTGTGGGACGTTTGACGGACGCGCGGCCGCCTGCTCCGCGAATGCCGTCGGTGTTCTAATAAAGTTTGCCATACCAAGTTTTTCTGAAAGAGCACAATATTTTCTATAAAATGCTCTAAGAGTGATCAATATCCGCTGTAACGGTAAAACATTATATCTTTTTACTAATAATAAATTTAATTACAACATATTTTTGGCTTGTCAAACCTAGTCATACCTAGCTCATTTTGTTCGTATGACATTTTACTATCGATTTACATTAAAAATTTTTCAATTCCGCGAATACCGTTGTGATCTAATAAAGTTTGTCATACCAAGTTTTTCTACAATATTTTCTATAAAATGCTCTAAGAGGGATCAATATCCGCGATAACGGCATAAAATTATATCTTTTTAATAATAATTAATTTAATTACAGCATATTTTCGGCTTGTCAAACCTAGTCATACCTAGCTCATTTTGTTCGTATGACTTTTTACTATCGATTTACATTAAAAAAAATTCAATTCCGCGAATGCCGTTGGTGTTCCAATAAAGTTTGTCATACCAAGTTTTTCTGAAAGAACACAATATTTTCTATAAAATGCTCCGAGAGTGATCATATCCGCGATAACGGTAAAAACTTATATATTTTTAATAATAATTTATTTAATTATAGCATATTTTCGGCTTGTCAAACCGAAAATATGCTTTAATAATTTCGGTTAATAATTAGACATTTAGTTTCATTAAATAATAATAATTTAAATAATAATTTAAATAATTTAAATAATTTAAATAATTTAAATAATTTAAATAATAGTTTAAATAATAATAATTTTCATTAGTTAATAATTAGACATTAATTAAGACATTTAGTTCTTTAATAATTAGACATTTCACTACGAATCATACCTAGATCATTTTGTTCGTATGACTTTTTACTATCGATTTACATAAAAAAAAATTTATTCCGCGAATGCCGTTGGTGTTCTAATAAAGTTTGTCATACCAAGTTTTTCTGAAAGAGCACAATATTTTCTATAAAATGCTCCGAGAGTGGTCAATATCCGCGATAACGGTAAAAACTTATATATTTTTAATAATAATTAATTTAATTAAAACATATTTTCGGCATGTCAAACCTAGTCATACCTAGCTCATTTTGTTCGTATGACTTTTTACTATCGATTTACATAAATTTTTTCCAATTCCGCGATCAACAGGCTTTCGATGTCATCTGCTCCCGTACTATTAGTCCGAAAATGAGGTTATTTCAACAAACAGACGTTTGCCTATTGTGAATGTCTACCATACTAAACATCAATAATTTATTGTAGTTACGTTGAGATGTTTATTTCAAACTAAACTCGAATGATTTAGGAGAAAATATTAAATTTTCTAAATTCACATTCATTAAATGGCTTATGAACCACTCTTTCAAAACTAACTGATCGTTTTCATCCAGGAAAACGATTCATTTATTTTTACCTGTCAAATTAACCAATAAAATATTTTTTTTATAAGCAGAAAATTAACAAAATATGTTCTCCCTGAAACATTGTATAAAGTTTTTCCTCTTTTTTTATATGAGGCCATTTCTTGAAATAACATATTTTTAGACAATTATTCAACAAAAAGAAAAGGGTTAAAAAAAACAATAATAAAGAATCTGACTTCTAAACTTCAAACTTTTGTTTTACTACTTTTAAATTACGCAATCATCTAGTTCTAATAGATGATGAGATACATTACACAATACTATAGCAGGACAGAAAGACATCCAAGGAATGTAAATCATTACACATTTTTAAAACTTTAAAATTATTTTGACCGTTCTGACTTCAGTGCATAAATGAGGTAGGTAGTTTTAAGTAACACATGATTGCCTATTGTGAATTTTCCACCGTATAATCTTTAAAGCAATTTCATTGTAGTTAAAATATGCAATTTGCTTCAAACTGAAACCGAATGAAACTAGAGCAAAATCCAGATTTTCTAAATTCACAATCAGAAAATTGCTTCTAAACCACTCTTTAAAAACTAATTAAGTAGTAACTTATGTCTTCTTAAAAAAGAAAAAAAAAACTCAATTTTTTTTTCCATTAATCCATAAAATATTTTATTATAAACGGATAATCCTCAATAAAAGTTATTCTTCTAAAAATAAATTTCAGCAGTTCTTTCCCCTTTTCTATATGAGACTAGTTTTGGAATCCCATATTTCTAGACATGTGTTGAATACTTTGAAAAATTTAGATTTTCTAAGTTCCCATTCAGAAAATGGCTTATAAAGCACTCTTTCAAAACTAATTGACTAGTAACTTATGTTTTCCTCCAGAAAAACGTCTTCTTTATTTTTACTAAGGCATCCAACCCGGGCAACCCCGGATAGAAAATATACGTGAAAACCATTTATTTTTTTAATTGGAAACTCTAATAGATTTTTATACATTTAATAATTTTTTAGATTACCCCATAACATCACAGAGGATTTTTATACGAAATATGTCAATTATATATTCAAATAAGATTTTGAAATTTATTTAAAGCCGTAATTTCGTTTTGGTCTCGTGACAGAAGTTAATAGCCAAAGAAATCCCTAAAAATTTCGTTATATACAGCAGTGTTTCTTATTCTGCTAATTTCAGCGGTTTTAAGCGCTTATTTCGATTACATGTCTATTAAATTTGTGTTTTATTTATAAAATTTTATTTATTGCTTGATGAAGTTTTAATTTCGTTGTGGAATATTAGCTGGAAACAAACGCTGAACTATTTATAGTGTTTAAAGTGCAAACAGATTAATATTTTGTAATCGTCTGCAACCGATAGAGATAGATTTTTAAAAATTCATGCTTGAAATTTAATTTAAATTCTATAATGCATCAGTCAATTGAAATGCAGTTTTCAAACAAACTGCATTTAAAAGTATATTTTTTCCCTATATAACGGTGTGAAAATTAAAAATATGCGATGCTTAGAAATTAAAAAAATTACAGTAGCAAAAATCGCAAAACCGAAATTTCATCGTCAACTGTTGCCATTCACAAAATGACGTCAGCGTTACGCACGGACACGTTTGTCCTTTATAATATAGATAGATATGTCAAATTAATCAATAAAATATTTTGTTATGAGCAGAAAATCATCAACAAAATATGTTTTCCCTGAAACATTGTATAAAACCATTGTACCACGGTCAATGAATAGTGTTTATTATTAAGTAAACCGTGTTTTTAGCACTTTCCAACCTAGTTGAAAAGTGCTTATGACTTCGGTTTGTCTGCCGTCTGGCCGTCTGCCGTCTGTCCGTGCTCTAACTCCCGTAAATATGCTCGGATTGCTCAGCAATTTTTATGTTATTGTCGTTATCTATAGCATGTTCCCTATTTCAACGGAAGTGTGTGGCACTGATAGTTTTTTTACAGGGACAGTCAAAAGAATTCCGTTACATTACGTCTATGGAGAAAAATCGTCTGCGGTTTATTTAAATAATGTTTCATTATTACTTACCCATCATACGTAGTATAGGGTAAGTCTTGTAATCGTTTTGAAAATCGAAAAAAAATTTTTGACGGATTTACACGTTTCAGACACTGAAGATTCCGAAAAACATATTTTTAGAAAAAAAATTTTGCCGTCCGACTGTGTGTCTGTGTGTCTGTGTGTGTGTGTGTCTGTAAACGCTCTATCTCCCGAAAAAATTGAGATAGAGACTTGCAATTTGGTATGTACTTAGTATGTAATAATGGGAAGAAGCCTATTTCATTTCAATAACCTCGATTAACCGGAACAATTTTTTTCGGACTCTCGAAATATTCGTTCTGATGAAAGGTATATAAAAATTTTCGAAATTGTTTATTTTAAGAAATGGATATAAAAGACAATAAAAAAACATAAATTTTACATAAAGCATGAAGTCGATCGGATAATTAGTTGCCGAGATATTTGGAATCCTATTTTCCACACTCTTCGATTTTTCACGACCCCTGTATTTCATCCAAATTTCACTTTAAAGATATATTTTAATTGGAAATTTGACGCTTAATCAGATGGAATAAACCGCTAGTTAATAGGATTATTATTTTTGGAGTTATAAGGAAAAACCTCTTTCAAGCAATTCAGTAATCGAGCCTTTAAAGTTTGTGACGTCATCAAGCCACGATTTTATTTGAATTGCAATGCATTTTATAAGTAGTTTACACATTTTTATTTTAATATTTTACATTATGCATATCCATGATGGGTAAGTATTACGGTGGCCCCCAACGACTAGTTTTAAACGCATTGAAATTTATATATATCACTAAGGTGCATTACAAGAAGCTTACTACAGAATAGTGTTTGTATAGCAGTCATCGTTCATTTACAGGGACATACAAAAGAATTCTTTACTGTCTGTTAACAATAATTCCTGGAAGTGCGCTTTAAGTTACTGAACGCGATTTTAATTTTAACTCGCTTTTTGTCTATTACGTGGTGTGTATAAATTCTGTAGATCCTATACAGGGCAGCACAAAAGTTCGCGAACACATTTCCGTTTACTGACAGAAACTCCAGAAGGATAATTTTAAACTCTGCTACGCGTTTCCTAACTAAACTAAAATTTAGCATCCTATGTAGTATA
The DNA here is from genome assembly GCA_963931845.1 of Maratus michaelseni. Taxonomy (NCBI): domain Eukaryota; kingdom Metazoa; phylum Arthropoda; class Arachnida; order Araneae; family Salticidae; genus Maratus; species Maratus michaelseni. The sequence goes on along the minus strand of OZ007597.1, from coordinate 99,579,085 downwards.
TATACAAATCTATAGATCCTATACAGGGCTGAATAAAAGTATTCGGATATTTTTCCGAATATTGTATCTGTTGGAAATTCGTGAAATTATGTTTTTAAATATGTTATGCGTTTTCCAAATTGTTTACTTAGATGTTATCTTTTAGCTTATTAAACGGTATGTTTTGTAAAATTATTTTGGAAACGTTGGAAAGTGCTACATAATCTATGCTTGAAGCATGATTTTTCGTTCTTGTTTATTTTGTTTTGCCTAATTAATCAATAAAATAATCTAACATCCAAGTTTTCAATTTCTATCTACAACTTTTAAATTCTGTAATAAACTGGAAAATGATTATTTTTATTACATAATGCCGTTATAAAAGCTCATTCAAGGCAAAAATCATTTTTGAAATTGTAACACAATATATGAGTGGCACACATTTGTCTTTTCTTATGTCATTTAAAAAGAATTGGAACAAGAAGTAAACATAGAGAACATAGAAAAAAACATGAAATAGTAGTAAACAGGGAGAACACAGATGAAAACATTAGATAGTAGTAAACATTCGAACATAGCAGTAATTTTTTACACGTTATTTAAACTTTAAAATTTTTAACTTCTGTTTTACAACTTTTATATTAAAATTTTTACACGTAATTTAAAATTTAAAATTTTTAACTTCTGTTTTACAACTTTTATATTAAAATTTTTACACGTTATTTAAACTTTAAAATTTTAACTTCTGTTTTACAACTTTTATATTAAAATTTTTACACGTAATTTAAAATTTAAAATTTTTAACTTCTGTTTTACAACTTTTATATTAAAATTTTTACACGTTATTTAAACTTTAAAAATTTTAACTTCTGTTTTACAACTTTTATGTTAAAATTTTTACACGTAATTTAAAATTTAAAATTTTAACTTCTGTTTTACAACTTTTATATTAAAATTTTTACACGTTATTTAAACTTTAAAATTTTTAACTTCTGTTTTACAACTTTTATATTAAAATTTTTACACGTAATTTAAAATTTAAAATTTTTAACTTCTGTTTTACAACTTTTATATTAAAATTTTTACACGTTATTTAAACTTTAAAATTTTAACTTCTGTTTTACAACTTTTATATTAAAATTTTTACACGTAATTTAAAATTTAAAATTTTTAACTTCTGTTTTACAACTTTTATATTAAAATTTTTACACGTAATTTAAAATTTAAAATTTTTAACTTCTGTTTTACAACTTTTATATTAAAATTTTTACACGTTATTTAAACTTTAAAATTTTAACTTCTGTTTTACAACTTTTATATTAAAATTTTTACACGTAATTTAAAATTTAAAATTTTTAACTTCTGTTTTACAACTTTTATATTAAAATTTTTACACGTTATTTAAACTTTAAAAATTTTAACTTCTGTTTTACAACTTTTATGTTAAAATTTTTACACGTAATTTAAAATTTAAAATTTTAACTTCTGTTTTACAACTTTTATATTAAAATTTTTACACGTTATTTAAACTTTAAAATTTTTAACTTCTGTTTTACAACTTTTATATTAAAATTTTTACACGTAATTTAAAATTTAAAATTTTTAACTTCTGTTTTACAACTTTTATATTAAAATTTTTACACGTTATTTAAACTTTAAAAATTTTAACTTCTGTTTTGTAACTTTTATATTAAAAATTTTTCACGTTATTTTAACTTTACAAAATTTAACTTCTGTTTTGTAAGTTTTATACTAAAATTTTTACACGTAATTTAAAATTTAAAATTTTTAACTTCTGTTTTACAACTTTTATATTAAAATTTTACACGTTATTTAAACTTTAAAATTTTAACTTCTGTTTTACAACTTTTATATTAAAAAGTCTAGTAGAAAATGATGGCGTGCATTCACAATAGCATAGTAAGAGCTCGTACAATGCAAGTAAAACATTATAGACTTTTTTTAAAGACTTTTAAATTATTTTGTCCGCCATGAATTTAGTTCGAAAATGAGGTCATATTAACAAACTGGTGATCGCTTGTTGTGAATATCTATCGTACAAACTTTTCACCATTTTCATTGTAGTTAAATTATGCTGCTTATTTCAAACTAAATCTGATTAAAATTGGAAGAAATTCTAAAATTTCTAGTTCACATTCAACACATTGCTTATTTATCTCAACATTAAATAAGTAGTATTTTTTTAACACTTTCCAACGTAGTTGAAAAGTGTTTATGACTTCGGTTTGTCTGTCGTCTGTCCGTCTGTCCATGCTCTAATTTCCGTAAATATGCTTCGATTGTCCTGAAATTTTTGTACGTTATTTCCGTTTACTATAGCATGTTCCCTATTTCAATAGAAGTGTGTAGCACTTATAGTTTTTTTTACAGTGACAGTCAAAAGTATTCCGTTACAAATTACATTACAGTCAATGGGGAATAATCGATTCAAGCGCACTTTGATGACGCTACATCTTTTAAAACATGATGAAATTGATATATGATTATGAAGCACATTAAAACTTTTTATTTAAATTATTATATTATTATAAAACTTTTTTAAAGCATTTATTATTCATTTACAGGGTCAAACAAAAGAATTATTTTACACATCGTTATATGGAGAAAAATCGTTTGCAGTGTAATTTAGTGATATTTCACTATTTCAAACATAATGAAAATTATCTGCATTACTGAGGTGCACTATAAATTGCTCTCTTGTGTGCATTGCGTTTATTTACATGGACACACAAAATATATTGGTTACAGTACACGTGCGATATTTACAGTCTATGTGTGATAAATGCGTTTTCAATTTTGGATTGCATTTTTAACTTTTTTTTTTCATAGTACGTGTGTGTTTATAAACTCGGTTGACCATATACAGGGCTACACAAGGAAATTCGTAAGTACTACAGACTACGGGAATGAATTGCTTAAGGGTAGTTTTTAATTGTGTTTTCGCATTTTCCTGCTGAACTATATTTAGTAGACTAATAGAAGTTTGTGGAATATAAATAAATTCATATACAGGGCTACGAAAAAAAGACACATTGTCGTTTACGTTTGGTAATTGTTGCAAGTGAGTTTTAAGTTGCCTTTTAGCTTAATAAATGGTGTGTACGCATTTTCTTGCTGAACTATAATACATTTAGTGTACTAAAATAAGTTAATATGTTAAGAAAACGATACATTGTCGTTTACGGTTGGTAATTGCTACGAGTGAGTTTTAAGTTAGTTGCCTTTAATGTGTGGTGTGTATAAAAGTCATCAGATAATATACAGGGCTGTACAAAGGATTTCGAATGCATTTCCATCGATCGAAGAAAATTGCTAAATGTGAATATTCTCCCTGAACTAAATTTTATCATGCTATACATCCACATCTATTGATCATATACAGGGCTGCACAAAATAATTCGACTACTTTTTTGACACTGGAAGGTAATTTCGACAACTGTATTTTTTAATGTGTGTTTCTAAACTGTTTACTTACATATCTTCTTTCACCTCATTTAACGGTAAAGTCTCGTTACAGTTTTCTGGCTGTGTTGGAAAGTGTTTCATAATCTATGCTTGACGCATGATTTTTCGTTCTTGTTTTCTTCTAGAAAAAGATCTTCTTTTAGTTTGTTCTGTTAAGTTAATCGATAAAATATTTCATTATAAGCCGAAATTCATCAATAAAAGATATTCTCAAAAAAATCTAGGCAGTTTTCTCTTTGGTAGAGACTAATTATCAAAAACACATATTTTAAGACATTTATTCAGCGGGGGAAAAACGGTTTATTCAACTAAATAAAGATTCTAACTTTCAAAATTTTGAACTTCTCTTATACAACTTTTAAATTGGGTAATAAACTGGAAGATGATGCTCTAGATTACACGATTTAATAATACAGAAAGGTACATCTAAGGAAAATAACTTAGTATACACTTTTTTTAAAACTTTTAAATTATTCCGTCCGTCCTGATTTTAGTGCGAAAATGAAGTTATTTTAACAGATACTTTTCTGTTGTAAATGTTCACCATACAAACTTTTCACCAATTTTATTGTATTAAAACTCCGCTGTTTTAATCAAATTAAATTTAATGAAATTGGATAAATTCACATTCAAACAATTGCTTGTGAACCACGCGTCAAAAGCAACTGAATAGTATTGTTATGAATAGTGTTTATTATTAAGGAAAACATGCTTTTTATTTTTTTTTTTTGCCAAATTAATCAATAAAATATTTTATTATAAGAAGAAAATCATCAACAACTGATGTATACGCAGTTTCTCCCTTTCTATATGATACAAGTTATTAGAATCTCATATTTTTAGACGTTTATTCAACTAAAGAGAATGAACTTTATTCAACTAAATAATGAATCTAATTTCAAAATATTGAACTTTTGTGTTACAAATTTGAAATTGTATGATTAAATAAGAGATGATGAGCTACATTATATAATACTACAATAAGACAGAAAGGGTATATCCAAAGAAAAGAATTCATTATACATTAATAATAACAATTGGACAATTTCACCATAATTTATACTTAAATTAATGTATTCAAATCAAATACAACATGCTAGTTAAATGGTACACACAATAAAACAGTGATTTTACAAACACATTTAAATGTAATTAAAATCTACGTTTCGTTTCGCTTCGGCGAACGTCATCAGGATATGAGGTTACATTGTATTTGATTTGAATTGTATCAATAAAATATCTACCCTATATATATAAAATCCTAATGAAACGAATTTGTGAAACGATTTTATGAAACGAATTTATGAAACGATTTTATGAAACGACTGATTAAACGACTGATTATGTTTCAGGGCTATTTTTAATAAAATATTAAACGCTTGATGGTGAAATTAATACCAATTGTCCATAAAAATCCGCGGATGTCAAAACTGGTAACAGAATTTTGAAATTGGAATTAGTTTTCGAGATATTAATTTTTTTTTAATTTTAATGACATTTCTGTAATGATGGCAACTAATTACTCAGTTTTTTTGTGACAAAAAAGGGAAAAACATTGAAAAGGATCCCGATAGGGATTATTAGTTTCTTTTTATTCGTCATTTTCAAATTGAAATTGAATTTATCTTTTATTTCAATCGATAATGAAGACAAGATTGTGATTAAATTATGTTTTTCAGGAAAATTTGAAAAAAAATCACGTCTCTCAGCATTTAATTTAATTTATAAACTGAAAATATTTTGAATAAATTCGTCCAAATGACGTCATTTATGTAAACGCAAAAGGAATTAATAGTAATTATTATTTACTGATATCATTTTGTTATTTTTTTGTAAAATTTAATTAAACGAATTTATAAAATCACTAATTCGGATATTTGAAACGAATATATAAAATAATAATTGCCCAACTGAACGGAAGAAGAATAAAATATCCTGCTTGGTTTTCTATCATGCTTGGTTTTTTCCGCCAAGCTTTTTAAAAAAGCGTCAAGACCACTATAATAGAAAAGCACCAAAAGTTCATTGGATTTGTTTTCATAACTTTTGGCAACAAATCTATGTATATTAACGAATCTATCCCTTTTTGAAGCTCGAATTACGCCAAACCTAAAAGCAAAGGATCCTATACTGGAAAAGTACCCGAATTTCTTATGGACAATATTCAAGTGACATAACATGGTGTAAAATTATCGCGGATAGCAAATTTGTTTAAATATCTCATCAATTGATGCCGAATAAATGCAGGCATGCATGTACAAAATATTTAATTAATTTTGTATGATAAATAATTATTAGAAAATTTGTATATACATATTAATTAAAATAAATAATTTACATATTTAAAATAACATGAAAATATGCATGATGGTGCACAAAAATAGAGAGAAAATTAAAACCTGTTACTGAAAATGTCTATAATATGGTACTTTTCAATACCGTGGTTCTTAATGTTATTCACAAGCAAATGGAATTTTTCTCATCCTTAAACGCAAAGGAAGAATAGAATACAGATCGTTGTTTTAAAAGTCAGAGAGGTAGCCGCAATTTAAACCTAACCATTTTATACAAGCTGGTTTTCAAGTTGTAATTGATTTTACTTATCAATCCTGAAAACAGTCGTCAGTTGTCGCAACAGCTGTGTATGAGGCGATGATAATCAAAAAATGCCCCATTAAAACGTTAAAAGCATGGCAACCCAATTACAGATTTACCAATATTTTTAACACTTTCCAACCTAGTTGAAAAGTGTTTATGACTTCGGTTTGTCTGGCCGTCTGGCCGTCTGCCGTCTGGCCGTCTGGCCGTCTGCCGTCTGGCCGTCTGGCCGTCTGCCGTCTGCCGTCTGCCGTCTGTCCGTGCTCTAACTCCCGTAAATATGCTCGGATTGCCCTGCAAATTTTATATGTTATAATCGTTATCTATAGCATGTTCCCTATTTCAACGGAAGTGTGTAGCACTTATAGTTTTTTTACAGGGACACTCAAAAGAATTCCGTTACATTGCGGTCTATGGGGAAAAATCATTTGCGGTTTATTTAAATAATGTTTCAATACTTTAAACGCATTGAAATTTATATATATCACTAAGGTGCATTAGAAGAAGCTTAATATGGAATAGGGTGTGCATAGCACTTATACTTACTTTACAGGGACAGTCAAAAGAATTCCGTTACATTACGTCTATGGAGAAAAATCGTCTGCGGTTTATTTAAATAATGTTTCACTATTTTAAACGCATTGAAATTTATATAAGGTTCATTACAAGAGACTTACTACAGAATATTGTGTGTATAGCAGTCATCGTTCATTTACAGGGACACACAAAAGAATTCTCTACTGTATGTTAACAATAATTCCTGGAAGTGCGTTTTAAGTTACTGAATGCGATTTTAATTTTAAATCGCTTTTTGTATATTACGTGGTGTGTATAAATTCTGTAGATCCTATACAGGGAAGTACAAAAGTTCGGGAACACATTTCCGTATTATTTAACTCCAGACGGAGAATTTTAAACTGTGCTACGTGTTTCCTAACTGAACTAAAATTTAGCATCCTATGTAGTATATATACAAATCTATAGATCCTATACAGGGCTGAATAAAGTATTCGGATTACTTAGATGTTATCTTTTAGCTTATAAAAGAGTATGATTCGTAAAATTATTTTGGAAGCGTTGGAAAGTGTTACATAATCTATGCTTGACGCATGATTTTTCGTTCTTGTTTAAATAAAGCACGCTGTCATGTTTTTAGAGGCAACGAAGTCTGAGCGGGGGTTGGCGAGTGTAGCTCGCAGGGGGTAGGCCCCCTAGTTTTATTATAAGAAGAAAATCATCAACAACTGATGTATGCTGTTTCTCCCTGTGTATATGATGCCACTTATTAGAATCTCATATTTTTAGACGTTTATTCAACTAACGAGAATGAACTTTATTCAACTGAATAATGAATCTAATTTCAAAATATTGAACTTTTGTGTTACAAATTTGAAATTGGGTGATTAACTAAGAGATGATCAGCTACATTATATAACACTACAATAAGACAGAAAGGGTATATCCAAAGAAAAAAACTCATTATACATTAATAATAAAAATTGGACAATTGCACCATAATTTATACTTAAATTAATGTATTCAATTCAAATACAACATGCTGAACGGTACACACAATAAAACAGTGAATTTACAAACACATTTAAATGTAATTAAAATCTACGTTTCGTTTCGCTTCTGCGAACGTCATCAGGATATGAGGTTACATTGTATTTGATTTGAATTGTATCAATAAAATATTTTATTATATGAAGAAAATCATCAACAACTGATGTATGCAGTTTCTCCCTGTGTATATGATGCCACTTATTAGAATCTCATATTTTTAGACGTTTATTCAAGTAAAGAGAATGAACTTTACTCAACTAAATAATGAATCTAATTTCAAAATATTCAACTTTTGTGTTACAAATTTGAAATTGGATCATCAACTAAGAGATGATGAGCTACATTATATATAACACTATAATAAGACAGAAAGGATATATCGAAAGAAAATAACTCGTTATACGTTTTTGTTAATTTTTAAATTATTTTTATTCTTTCTGACTTTAGTGCGAAAATTAGGTCATTTTAACAAACAGATGGTTGCCTATTGTGAATGCTTAACATTCAAACTTTTAATCAGTTTCAATGTAATTAAACTCCACTGTTTGTTTTAAACTAAATCCTAATGAAACTAGAGAAAAATTCACATTCTACATATTGCTTATGGTCTCCTAATTAGTTTTATAGCTTTCAAAAGCTACTGAGTGATAGTTTCTGCTTTTTATTTTAGAAAACGTAGTATTTTTCTAATTTTTCTGCCAAATAAATCAATAAAATATTTTATTATAAGGTAAAGCTAGGAGAGTCTGCGCACATTTCAAAAGAATAACAATAAAAAATCTAAATATTAATTTTTTGCTAATCTATCCATGAATAATTTTTACTTCATTTGCCTTTTATTCATTTCCATTGCTATTTTTTTGTTATGTTGTAATTTAATAGAACAGTTGTAATAAAACCAAGAAAGTTATTTTGCGCAATCTGTCCTTACAGGGTTAGTGTGATTGCGCACATGGGTAGGAGAGAATGTTACTAATAATAACTACAATTAAATTGTTAACAATAATAATTACACTTAAATGACATTTTTGTAAGGTTTTTGTGAACAAATATTATTGCATTAGGAGTCAATATTTCAACCTAATGATTAAAGAATCAGAAAAAGGAAATAATTTTAAAAACGAATAAAAAAATTTAATTAAAGGGGAAAATAATTAAAGAATCAGAAAAAGCAAGTCCAGATAAGATTACAAAATAACATTAAGTTACTTGATAACTCGTTTAACTTAAAATTAGTCCATTTTAATTTTTCATTTTTTTTAGACAAATTTACCAATAAGCTGCGTAATCTCTCCTAGCATGGAAACTAATGGAAACAGTGCGCCATCTCTCCTAAGTAGCAGATGCGCAAACTCTTCAATTTCGGTAGGAGGGATTGCGCGGCCTTTTATATAAACATGGCCGCTACTAAAACGAACCGTTGATGTTTCCATTGTTAGTCTAGATTAGTAGCTTATGAGAAATCGTTTAAGTTTAAAATATTTTGTACTACTGACATTGTATATAAATTCTGATGAATAGCTATGAAAATTCAAGCACTTACTTTGGGAAAACAAAACAAAATAGCAATGCTATTATCTTAGACACTCAAAACAATCAACGTGCACTTTCAAGTAGACACTCCACTACTGTTCTTGTACAACTACCTGGAATCGCTGCGCGCTCACTCTACTCCTTCCTCCCGAACCTCTATGTGGGCAATCTCTACGACCGCGCCATTTCTCCTGGCTTTACCTTAATAAAAAAATCATCAATATAAGATGAATTTTACGAAAAATTTACTGTACCATTTTTGCCTCCTTCTACTAAACAAGCCAGTTCTTGTAACCCCATATCTTTAGACATTTCGTACATCGCGATTTTTTTAAACGAACTTTCGAGCAAGCTAAAAGAAAGAAAGCACTTACATTCCGATGTGATTAAAATAGCGATTAACCATTTTTTATTTAATAATTTTTTTAAAAAAGTAAATGCGATGTATTATTGAGTTATTAATATTTTAATAAGAGAAAAATAAGATTAAAGTTTTGTAAAAAGTAAGTTAAATTATTTCTAGAATTATTTCTGAAATTCAAGAAAAAGCTAAAGTTGGAATATTAATTTAAAATGAAAATAATTTAATATTTAATTTATCTAGCAATAAAAGTTATAATTTAAAAAGTAAATATTTGATTTTAAAGTATTTATTTGCTATGCATATTTATTTATGAAATTAATTTTAAGAACTGTTTTAAATAAATGTTAAAGTTAAATATTTTAAAAGATGAATAAATTATAGTTAAATATTTTAAATCATAACAGAACGAAAAAGAAAGAGGGTTTTTTTTTTTTTTTTTTTTTTTCAACCAAATAAAAAAATTTGACTTTCAAATTTTTAGCTGTTATTTTACAACTTCTAGATTAAGTAATAAACTAAAATATAATGCATACATTACACAACACTATAATAACACAAAAAGCACATACAAGGAAAATAACTCATTATACACTTTTTTTTTAATTTAAATTATTTTGTCCGTTCAGATTTTAGTGCGAACATGAGGTCACTTTAAGTAACAGATGATTGCCTATTGTGAATCTCTACCGTATAAACTATTCAGCAATTTCATTATAATTAAACTACGCTATTTATTTCAAACTGAAATCAAACGAAACTGGAAAAATAATTCCTTTTTGGAAAACTAATTATGAACCATTCTTTCAAAATTGAATATTAACTTCTGTTTTTTAATAAAAAATCTCTTTTCTTTTATTTTTAATGACAAATTAGCAAATGAAATATTTTAATATAATCAGAAAACTATCAATAAAAGACAAATAATTCATTATAACACTTTTTAAACATTTAAATAATTTTGTCCGTTCAGATTTTAGAGCAAAAATGAGGTCATTTTAAGTAACAGATGATTGCCTATTGTGAATCTCTACCATATAATTTATTCAGCAATTTTATTATAGTTAAACTACGCTATTTATTTCAAACTGAACTCGAACGAAATTGGAAAAATAATTCCTATTTGGAAAACTAATTGTGCCATTCTTTCAAAACTGAATATTAACTTCTGGTTTTTTTTTTTTTTTTTTTTTTATAAGAAATTTTTTAAATTTTATTTTATTATGACAAATTAGCAAATTAAATATTTTAATATAATCAGAAAATTATCAATAAAAGACATTCTCCCCCAACAATTTTTGCAGTTTTTTCTCCTTTTCCATATGAAGCAGTCCTTGAAATGCAATATTTTTAGACGTGTATTAAACTAAAAAGGAAGAGGTTTGTTCAATTAAATAAATAAATTATTTTATAACTTTTAAAGTATGTAATCAGCTAGAAAATGATAGCCTACATTACACAATACTATAATAAGACAGTAATTGCAGATCTAAGATCCAAGGAATATAACTCATTATATACTTTTTGAAATACTGTTAAATAATTTAGTCCGTCCTAACTTTATTGCGATAATGAGGCCATTTTAACAAACAGATGATTGCCTATTAGTGTCCACCATACAAACTTTTCAGCAATATATTTTCAGCAATTATAGTTAAATTACGCTGTTTACTTCAAATTGAACTCGAACGGAATTGAAAAAATAATTCTTATTTGGAAAACTAATTGTGAACCACTCTTTCAAAACTGAATATTAACTTCTGTTTTTTTATAAGAAAACTATTTTCTTTTATTTTTGATGACAAAATAGAACAAGAACGCAAAATCATGCTTCAAGCATAGATTATGTAACACTTTCCAACGCTTCCAAAATAATTTTACAAATCATTACCGTTTAATAAGCTGAAATATAACATCTAAATAAACAATTTCGAAAACGCGCATAACATATTTAAAAACGTAATTTCAGGAATTTCCAACATATACAATATTCGGAAAAATATCCGAATACTTTTATTCAGCCCTATATATGATCTATAGATTTGTATATATATATACATATAGAGACTAAATTTTAGCTTAGTTAGGAAACGCGTAGCACAGTTTAAAATTCTCCTTCTGGAGTTTCTGTCAATAAACGGAAATGTGTTCGCGAACTTTTGTGCTGCCCTGTATATGATCTACAGAATTTATACACACCAAAAATAGGCAAAAATTGAGTTGAATTTAATATCGTGTTCAGCAACTTAAAACGCAGTTCCAGGAATTATTGTTAACAGACAGTAGAGAATTCTTTTGTGTGTCCCTGTAAATGAACGATGACTGCTATACACACAATATTCTTTATTAAGACTCTTGTAATGCACCTTAGTGATACATATAAATTTCAATGCGTTTAAAATAGTGAAACGTTATTTAATTAAACCGCAAACGATTTTTCTCCATAGACGTAATGTAACGGAATTCCTTTGACTGTCCCTGTAAAGTAACTATAAGTGCTATGCACACCCTATTCCATAGTAAGCTTCTTGTAATGCACCTTAGTGATATATATCAATTACAATGTATTTTAAATTGTGTAACATCATTAAAATAAACCGCAAATGATTTTTCCCCATAGTCCGTAATGTAACGGAATTCTTTTGGGTGTCCTGTAAAAAAACTATAAGTGCTACACACTTCAGTTGAAATAGGGAACATGCTATAGATAACGACAATAACATATAAAAATTGCAGGGCAGGCCGAGCATATTTACGAGAGTTAGAGCACGGACAGACGGCAGACTGCCATACGGCCAGACAAACCGAAGTAATAAACACTTTTCAACTAGGTTGGAAAGTGTTAAAAATGAAATATTTTAATATAATCAGAAAATGATCACTAAAAGGCATTCTCCCCCAACAATCTTTGCAGTTTTTTCTCCTTTTCTATATGAGGCAATCCTTGAAATACAATATTTTTAGACGTTTATTAAACTAATAAAGAAAACTGCCCAGTTAAACTGATGGCATTGTGCTCACAGTCTATTCACACTTGTATATTATACTGTTATTTCAAAGAATAATGCCCCTCGAAAAATAAAGAAATCGACAATAAATTAAGGGAGGGGGATTAGCCCCATTCCCACCATTTATACTTAACCAATGAACCCCCAACGCTAATCAGGTAAGCGCCTTATCACAATGAATCTATATACAAAATTGAAGAAAATCGGATCATTCTGCTTGAAAAACCCATTTATCTAAATTAAGGGGAATTATCCCCCCCCCCGTTCCCCGCTTTATACTTAACCAATGAACTCACAAAACTAATCAGGGAAGCCCCTTATCATAATGAAACTATAAACAAAATTTGAAGCAAAGCGGTTATTTCTATCCAGAGTTATTGCGTTACGTACATACATACATACGTACATACATACCGGCGGGCACATTAGCTCTCAGGCTTTGATAGCCTGTGAGTTAAAAAACAAGAGGTTTGTTCAATTATATAAATAAATTATTTTATGATTTTTAAAGTATATAATCAGCTAGAAAAGGATAAGCTACATTTCACAATACTATAATAAGACAGAAAAGGCAGATCTAAGATCCAAGGAATAAAACTCATTATACACTTTTTGAAATACTGTTAAATAATTTAGTCCCTCCTGACTTTATTGCGATAATGAGGCCATTTTAACAAACAGGTGATTGCCTATTAGTGTCCCCCATACAAACTTTTCAGCAATTTCATTATAGTTAAACTACTGTGTATTAATTTCAAAAATTGGAATTAAAGGGGGGAGGGGGGGAATCAGGATTTTTCTGAATTCAATTTAGAAAATTGCTTCTGAACAACTTTCAGAACTGAATAGTAACTTTATTTTTTTATCAAGTAAAACATCTTCTTTTATTTTGTTATCTCAAAATTAATCAGTAAAATATTTTATTAGAAGCAGAAAATCGTCAATAAAAGAAGTTCTCCCAGAAAAACCTATGCAGTTTTTTTTCTTTTCTATATGAGGTTAGTTCTTGAAATTCTATACAGGGTGTTTCTAAACTCATGGTACAAACTTTAAGGGTAGGTAGAGCACACAATAACAATCATTTATTGTATAGGAATGTATGGGACCAAGTGACACATTAAGGTAAAAACACCAGGGGGGCAATTAGGCCCCTTTTTTAATTTTCAAAATTTCTCATTCATACCAGAAAATTTTTATGCTATCCTTTTGTTGACATTTCATAATTACTTAACAATAAAATTCTTTTTTGAAAATTTTTGGTATGAAATCGAAATTTTTGAATTAAAAAAAAGCGCAAAACTGGCAAACTTATCAAACGAAATACATGAATAAAAAAGATAAAATGTTTATTTACAATGTAGTTTACAAGTAAATAATAATGCATACAATAATATTACAATAAGTGTTCAAAATTGCGCCCACCAACTGTGATACATGCTTCGCAGCGTCGGTGGAACGATTGGCGTACACTTCTAAAGATGTCAGGCATTTCCTGCCCACGTGCAGCAGCTTCGGATATGCGAGATACTAGATTTTCGTCTGAGTCAACTGGAGTCTCATAAACAAGACTCTTCAGATGTCCCCATAAAAAGAAATCAAGGCTCAATAAACCGGGAGATCGCGGTGGCCAAGGAACTGGTCCACCACGCCCAATCCATCGCGTCCCAAATGTGGCATTCAGGTAACTGCGCACATCAGTGGTGAAGTGCGCGGGAGCTCCATCATGTTGAAACCACATCCGGTTACGAATGGCGATCGGAACATCTTGCAGCAGTTCTGGTAAAACCTGTTGCAAAAAAATATGGTAACAGCGACCATCCAGCCTCTTTGGTAGTAGGTATGGGCCAATCAAAAATTATTAACAATACCCGCCCACAAATTCACAGAAAATCGTTGTTGATAAGCATGTGGCCGTGTTGCATGTAGATTATTGGTTGCCCAAAGATGGAAATTGTGCGCATTAAATACACCGTCGCGTGTAAATACTGCCTCATCTGTAAATAGAATATGAGTAGTAAAGTCTGGCTGCAATACATGTTGCTGCAAAACCCACTGGTAAAAGTTCAACCGCAGAAGATAGTCTTTCGGATTCAAATTTTGTACACGTTGAAAACGGAAGGGATGAAATCGATTTTCATTTAACACTCTCCAAACGGTAGGATGACTCATACCTAAATTCTGTGCAACAGCTCTTGTACTTGACTAGGGCCTTTCACTCACAAAATTCAAAATAATTTCTTCCAGGCTTGCACTGCGTACAGCTCTTTCTCGCCCAGTTTCCTGTCTGGTGACGTGGAAAGAAACTGTTTCAGAAAGCTGACGGTACAAGCGCTGAAACATTCTATGATCAGGCATTCTTCAGCGAGGAAACTGCTCCTGATACATTCGTAAGGCAGCCCTGGCGTTGCCATTTGCACGACCATACATGAAATGCATGTCGGTTTTTTTCGGCATATGTAAAGTCTTCCATGACGAACCATAGCACAATTAAAAATGGCGATTTCTTCTACTTGAATGCATGGTATTGAACGGCGACCAGTCACTTACTGCCCTCTACCGCCAGTGGAATCAACCAAAAACTCCATTTCTATTTCAAAAAAATTCTATTTCTATTTCTATTTTCAATTCAAAAAATTTCGATTTCATACCAAAAAATTTTTAAGAAGAATTTTATTATTAAGTACAGCTATACCATTTTACTTCCTTATTTTGACTCTATCCTTAATGTCTTTTGCTTTTCTTATTATTCCAAATTTATTTCTTCCATTCTTAAATTTCTCTTCTTTTCCTTTTAATTGCTATTTAAAGCAATCTTATCTGTTCCCAACGGCTCACTATAACAAGACATGTTACTCACAATCGACTGGGCGTAAAGTTGCTGCAACTAGGAAGCCCCTTAACCGGCATCAACCGTTCCGGACTGTTCCAACAAAAGGATAGCATAAAAATTTTCTGGTATGAATGAGAAATTTTGAAAATTAAAAAAGGGGACTAATTGCCCCCCCCCCTGGTGTTTTTACCTTAATGCGTCACTTGATCCCATACATTCCTATACAATAAATGATTGTTACTGTGTGCTCTACCTACCCTTAAAGTTTGTACCATGAGTTTAGAAACACCCTGTATATTTAGACATTTATTCAACTAAGAAAAAAAAAAAAAACGAGGTTTATCAGACTAAGTAAAGAATCGACCTTCCACATTTTGAAATTTCGTTTTACAACTTGTTAATTAGGTAATCATCTAGAAGTTGATGATCAAAATTACACAATAATTTGAAAGGACAGGAAGCACTTCCAAAGAAAATAATTCATTATACACATTTTAAAAACACTTAAATAATTTTGAACTTTGAACTTTTATTTTACAACTTTTAAATTGTGCAATCAGCTAGAAGAGGATGAGCTACATTATACAATACTATAATACAAGATAAAAGGGCAGATCAAAGATATATAACTCATTAAACACTTCTTGAAATACTTTTAAATTATTTAGTCCCGTTCAGACTTTAGAGCGATAATGATGCCATTTTAACAAACAGATGATTGCCTATTAATGTTCAGTTTACCATACAAACTATTCAGTAATTTCATTATAATTAAGCTATACGGTGTTTATTTCAAACTGAATCAGAATGAAACTGGAAAAAAAACTGTTTTTTTTTATTATTATATATATATATATATATATATATATAATCAAGCAAAACCTCTTCTTGTATTTTGTTCTCCCGCAATCTATTCAATAAAATATTTCATGAGCAGAAACTTGTCGATAAAAGGTCTTGCAGAAAAATTTATGCAGTTTCTTTTTTTTTTTTCCATGTGAGGCTAGTTCTTGGAATTCGTTATTTTTACACACTCATCCAACTAAAACGAACGAGGTTTTTCTAACAAAATAAAGAATCTAACTTCCAAATTTTGAACTTCTGTTTTACAACATATTAATTAGGTAATCATCTAGAAGATTATGATCAACATTACACAATACTTTGAAAAGACAGAAAGCACTTCCAAGGGCAAAATAACTCATTATATACTTTTTTTTAATCATTTAAATTATTTTGTGCGTTCTGACTTTAGTTAGAAAATCAGGTCATTTTAATAAACAGTTGATTGCCTGTTGTGAATGTCTACCATAAAAACGTTTGACCAATTTCTATGTAGTTAAATTAGTCTGTTTATTTGCTACCGAACCCGAATGAAATTGGAAAACAAGCTTGATTTTGTAAGTTCATATGCAGAAAGCTGCTTGTGGCCTATGGGCAATTGACTATTGTTAACCCTTTTAAAGTTAACGAGTGGTAACTTCTGCTTTTTATCAAGAAAAACATTTCTCTTTTCACTGTTCAGCCGAACAAATAAGTAATATATTTTGTTATAAGCAGACAATTACCAGTGAAAGATGTTCTCCATGAAACATTTATGCAATTTTTACTCCAGTTCCACGTGTACTGCTCGGTTTATATATTTTTTCGACATTTTGAGACAGTTAAAAAATACATTTTTAGACATTTAAACAATAAATATATAACATATTTTGTTGAAAGTCGGTTAAAAATAATGAATGGTAGACAATCTTATTTTTGGAAAAATAGAAATTAAAATTAAAGAATCATAAACAAGGCAGTTTACATTTTTACACCATTTCCATATTTACTGCTTTTAGACATTTATTCGACATTTTTAAACATTTGAAAAACACATTTAAACTAATCAAACTAATTGTATAACCTATTTTGTTAAAAGTTAGTTAAAAATAATGAATGAAGCTACTGTTAATTTTGGAAAAATAGAAATTAAAATTAAAGAATCATAAATAAAGCTGTTTACATCACACAATTACTCATTAAAATACTACGTTAATAAGAGAAAAATCACTCCACAAATAGAATATTCTTAAAACAGCTCTCAAATTTTATCATTTGATTTGGCTTTGTGCAAAAATGGGGTCATTTAATAAACAGGGAAATAATATGATTGTCTATTGTGAATTCCAACCGTAAAACTTTTCAACAATTTTATTGTTCAAGAATTATGCTGTTTTATTTCCAATTACATCCCACAGGAAAGTCTATGCACGAAACATGAGTTTTCTTTATTGTTTTGATTAGAAAAGAATTTTTTAAAAATTACTTGCATTTTATATTTTTAAATATTACATTTTTATTTTTAGAAAAACAGAAATTATTTTTTGTTGTTGCTGTTGCTAAATTAGAAAATCATAAACAAGATGGTTTGCATTACGCAGTACCTTAACCCGTTCGTGGACGAGAAGCACATACACGTGCCGTATAGGTTATACGAAATCCTTGAATTTGAACACCAGTAACTCTAAAATATTTCGCCTTATTTGTTTACGAACACCGAACAGCGAACAGTGCATGAGTTCAGGGGCGTCCTAGTTGCCAAGCCATTTCACGTCCGAAATGGCGGCTGTCAAAGGCGGATTTTTTTTTTTTTTTTTTTTTTTTTTTTTTTTTTTTTTTTTTTTTAATGAGTACCGTAATTTCCGGTGTATCCGTGGATCAAACAATCATGTTTCGACACACAAATTTTATTTTATAAAATGTAATTTACTAGATCGTTGTAATATTTGACTTCAATTATTGAATAAAATTTCTGGGTAGAAGCATGATTATTTGATCCGCGGATTATATGCCGGAAATTATGGTAAATTGTGTAACACATTTTAGAGAGCTACAAAAGAAGTCTATCGGTGTAGTAGTATAATATGTACTACAATAGTAAGTTAATGTTCAAGGAACCGTACAAACACTGAAAAAAAAATTCGCCTCGACAGCTGCCATTTTTGTCAGCGTGCAGCCCAGGGATGGTGTCCTGATGGTGTCCTGGATTCAGGGGATGGTGTCCTGAAGATGAGTACCGTAATTTCCGGTGTATCCATGGATCAAAGAATCATGTTTCGACCCACAAATTTTATTTTATAAAATGTAATTTACTAGATCGCTGTAATATTTGACTTCAATTATTGAATAAAATTTCTGGGTCGAAACATGATTATTTGATCCGCGGATTATATGCCGGAAATTATGGTAAATTGTGTAACACATTTTAGAGAGCTACAAAAGAAGTCTATCGGTTTAGTAGTACAATATGTACTACAATAGTAAGTTAATGTTCAAGGGACCGTACAAACACTGAAAAAAAAATTCGCCTCGACAGCTGCCATTTTTGTCAGCGTGCAGCCCTAGTATTCAGGGGATGGTGTCCTGAAGATGAGTACCGTAATTTCCGGTGTATCCATGGATCAAAGAATCATGTTTCGACCCACAAATTTTATTTTATAAAATGTAATTTACTAGATCGCTGTAATATTTGACTTCAATTATTGAATAAAATTTCTGGGTCGAAACATGATTATTTGATCCGCGGATTATATGCCGGAAATTATGGTAAATTGTGTAACACATTTTAGAGAGCTACAAAAGAAGTCTATCGGTTTAGTAGTACAATATGTACTACAATAGTAAGTTAATGTTCAAGGGACCGTACAAAAACTGAAAAAAAAAATCCGTCTCGACAGCTGCCATTTTTGTCAGCGTGCAGCCCTAGTATTCAGGGGATGGTGTCCTGAAGATGAGTACCGTAATTTCCGGTGTATCCATGGATCAAAGAATCATGTTTCGACCCACAAATTTTATTTTATAAAATGTAATTTACTAGATCGCTGTAATATTTGACTTCAATTATTGAATAAAATTTCTGGGTCGAAACATGATTATTTGATCCACGGATTATATGCCGGAAATTATGGTAAATTGTGTAACACATTTTAGAGAGCTACAAAAGAAGTCTATCGGTTTAGTAGTACAATGTGTACTACAATAGTAAGTTAATGTTCAAGGGACCGTACAAACACTGAAAAAAAAATCCGCCTCGACAGCTGCCATTTTTGTCAGCGTGCAGCCCTAGTATTCAGGGGATGGTGTCCTGAAGATGAGTACCGTAATTTCCGGTGTATCCATGGATCAAAGAATCATGTTTCGACCCACAAATTTTATTTTATAAAATGTAATTTACTAGATCGCTGTAATATTTGACTTCAATTATTGAATAAAATTTCTGGGTCGAAACATGATTATTTGATCCGCGGATTATATGCCGGAAATTATGGTAAATTGTGTAACACATTTTAGAGAGCTACAAAAGAAGTCTATCGGTTTAGTAGTACAATATGTACTACAATAGTAAGTTAATGTTCAAGGGACCGTACAAACACTGAAAAAAAAATCCGCCTCGACAGCTGCCATTTTTGTCAGCGCGCAGCCCTAGTATTCAGGGGATTGTGTCCTGAAGATGAGTACCATAATTTCCGATGTATCCGGGGACAAAGAATCATGTTTCGACCCACAAATTTTATTTTATAAAATGTAATTTACTAGATCGCTGTAATATTTCACTTCAATTATTAAATAAAATTTCTGGGTCGAAACATGATTATTTGATACGCGGATTATATGCCGGATATTATGGTAAATTGTGTAACACATTTTAGAGAGCTACAAAAGAAGTCTATCGGTTTAGTAGTACAATATGTACTACAATAGTAAGTTAATGTTCAAGGGACCGTACAAACACTGAAAAAAAAATCCGCCTCGACAGCTGCCATTTTTGTCAGCGCGCAGCCCTAGTATTCAGGGGATTGTGTCCTGAAGATGAGTACCATAATTTCCGATGTATCCGGGGACAAAGAATCATGTTTCGACCCACAAATTTTATTTTATAAAATGTAATTTACTAGATCGCTGTAATATTTCACTTCAATTATTAAATAAAATTTCTGGGTCGAAACATGATTATTTGATACGCGGATTATATGCCGGAAATTATGGTAAATTGTGTAACACATTTTAGAGAGCCACAAGAGAAGTCTATCGGTTTAGTAGTACAATATGTACTACAATAGTAAGTTAAAGATAGCAGCTAAAAGGTGAGGGAAAAGTCTACAGCTCTGCCTAATACAAACGACATTTTGAAGCCTGAGTGCATTTTAATGATGTGACACTCTTTCAAATATGTTGAAATTGATATACATCTCTAAATTACACTACAAGATGCTTACTATCGAACATAGTACGTCTAGCACTTATAATTAGTTTACAGAGAAACTGAAAAGAATTCCATTACATTATGGTTTAATGTTGAAAATCATGTTGAAAATCGTTTGCGGCTCATTTTAATCATGTTACACTACTACAACATAATGAAATTTATGTCACTTTCTGAGATGCACTAAGACTTGCTTTCTGTAGAATATGGAGTGTAAAGCTTTTTTTCTTTCATTTACAGTGCCACACAAAAGTATTCTTTTACATAATGGTTTACGGGAGAAAAACTGTTTATTTTTAACAGCGTATTTTAATTATGTTACGCCATTTCAAATATACTGAAATTGATATACATTATTGAGGTTTACTACAAGATACTTTTTATGTGCATAGCATTTATCGTTCATTTACAAGGACACACAAAATATTTCGGGTACAGTACTGTGTCCGAAGTGTTGTTTATTAGCCATAATTGGAAGTGGGATTTTAGTAAGGTATGCGTTTAACTAAATTTTTGAATGCTATGAGGTATGTATAAATGCTACAGATCATACACAGGGCTACACGAAAAAGATCGTAAGTATTACGGTGTATCAACGTAAATTGATTAAAATGGGTTTTTAATCGAGTTATGCATTTTGAACGTGAAGTATATTTAGTATACCAAGAAAGGTTTGTAGAATATAAATAAAATCATATACAGGGCCACGGAAAGAAATAAATACATGGCTGCCTATGTATGATAATTTCTGGAAGTGTGATTTCAGCGTATATATGCCTGAATTAAATTACAGCTTAATATGTGGCGTGTCTAAAAAGCTTAAGGTAATATACAGGGCTGTACAAAATAATTTAAGTATATTTCCGTCTATTGGTAAGAAACTGCTGAAGATGAATTTCCAACTGTGTTACTTGTTTTATTAATAAACTAAATTGTAGCATACTATAGAGTATATACAAATATATAAATTATATACAGTGCTGCAGAAAAGAATTAGAGTAATTTTTCGGCTGTGGACGTTAATTGCTGAAATCTGGTTTTAGAATGTGTTTTGTGTTTTCTGAAATGTTTACTTAGATACCTTATTTACCTTATTAAACAGCGGTGGTTTGTTAAAGTATTCAGTTAGTGTTGGAAATAGTTTCATAATCTATGCTTGGTTCAGGATTTTTCTTCCTGGTTTTTAATAAAGATGAAGAGTTGAAAGTTATCTAACGAGCATCATTTCACCTTCATCTATTCATCTTTCTGTCTCATGTGGATCAGGATGCTGCAGTGTAAAAAAGGGTGTGCGTAGAGTCACGTAACCACTGAGAAAGTGCTGCTGTTTGCGAATTTTTTAAACTTATTTTTTAGAATCGCTTTACAACACACGTGTGTAAACGGAGATTGTGTATAATGAGGTATACCAGTTACTCTTGGAAATAGTTTAAATACTTTATAGTTTTATTAACGTTAGTTTAACATGGTGAATAATAATTATATAATTGAACAAGTTGGAAATTGTACGTCAAACGTTACAAACGAGGTGCGTCCGTACGCACGTTTTAGAATTAAATTCATGATATCCCGTGCGTAGAACGGGTTAAACAGCTAGTTAAGTATATATTTTATGACACTGTTCATACAAATATCTTAACTAGTTATATAAATATTCAGATATATATGTATCAGCTAGTTATATAAATATTCAGATCTTGATGATTTTTAATTCTGTGAAATGAATTATATCGTCTGCAGATTGATTTCTGTCATAAAATAAGTATCTCGGTCGCTTGACGATTAAACTTCGGAAGCTCCTATAACAAACAAGTTGGAAATTGTACGTCAAACGTTACAAACGAGGTGCGTTCGTACGCACGTTTTAGAATTAAATTCATGATATCCCGTGCGTAGAACGGGTTAAACAGCTAGTTAAGTATATATTTTATGACACTGTTCATACAAATATCTTAACTAGTTATATAAATATTCAGATATATATGTATCAGCTAGTTATATAAATATTCAGATCTTGATGATTTTTAATTCTGTGAAATGAATTATATCGTCTGCAGATTAATTTCTGTCATAAAATAAGTATCTCGGTCGCTTGACGATTTAACATCCATCAGAAGCTCATATAACAAAAAAGCACCGATTTAAAAAAAAAATCAAATTTCTTAATAAATATTTTTATTAATATCTCCTAAAGTTTTGATTCGATTTTGATAAAATTTGAAATGTCTCGACAAATTTATGCAAAGATAATATATTTCAAATTGCAAACCATTTGGTTGGGTAGTTTTTGCGTTGTTATATGCGGACAGACAGACAGACGGACGGACAGACAGACAGACGGACGGACAGACGGACGGACCAAACGACGACTATAGGTGCTACGTATTTATATAATTACGAACGCACCTAAAAATTGAAGTCAATAAATCAACAAGTATCTTGTAGTAAATGTATATCAGTAATGTATATCAGTTTCATTATATTTGAAATAGTGTAGTATAACTAAAATACGCTGCAAACAGTTTTATCGAATACTTTTGTGTGGCTCTATGAATGAAGATAAATACTACACACACCATATTCGATAGTAAGCATTTGGTAGTAAACATCACTAATGTATATCAGTTTCATTATATTTCAAATAGTGTAGCATAATTAAAATACGCTGCAAACAGTTTTACCGAATACTTTTGTGTGGCCCTATGAATGAAGATAAATACTACACACACCATATTCGATCGTAAGCATCTGGTAGTAAACATCACTAATGTATATCAGTTTCATTATATTGGAAATAGTGTAGCATAATTAAAATACGCTGCAAACAGTTTTACTGAATACTTTTGTGTGGCCCTATGAATGAAGATAAATACTAGACACACCATATTCGATAGTAAGCATCTGGTAGTAAACATCACTAATGTATATCAGTTTCATTATATTTCAAATAGTGTAGCGTAATTAAAATACGCTGCAAACAGTTTTACCGAATACTTTTGTGTGGCCCTATGAATGAAGATAAATACTAGACACGCCATATTCGATAGTAAGCATCTAGTAGTAAACATCACTAATGTATATCAGTTTCATTATATTTGAAATAGTGTAGCATAATTAAAATACGCTGCAAACAGTTTTACCGAATACTTTTGTGTGGCCCTGTGAATGAAGGATAAATACTACACACACCATATTCGATAGTAAGCATCTGGTAGTAAACATCAGTAATGTATATCAGTTTTATTATATTTGAAATAATGTACCATAATTAAGATACGCTGCAAACAGTCTTACCGAATACTTTTGTGTGGCCTTGTGAATGAATGATAAGTACTACACACACCATATTCGAGAGTAAGCATCTGGTTGTAAACATCAGTGATGTATATCAATTTCAATATGGTTGAAATAGTGCAACATCATTAAAATGCACTGCAAAGAATTTTTCCCCATAGACTATAATGTAACAGCATTCTTTTGAGTGTCCCAGTAAACGAATTATAAATACTACGAATTTAATTTTCAATACCAAACATGCCTTGGTAAATCTCAATAGTATTTACATGGCAATCGGAGTATATTTACGCGCGTTAGAGTACGTACAGACAGCCAGATAGGCGATAAGACAGGGGAACAGACAGATAGACCCACTTTTCAACCATGCTGGAAAGTGTTTTAAACGATTTCAAAGGTTTTGAGGTGGTCGGTACTTCATTTAAACAACACTCAAAGCATTATTACTAAAACATATAGAGCACTCATCATTACGTCACCATTTCAGCACATTATGGTCGGATTACGAGAACTCTGGTATTTATAATGCATGTCTTATATAAGCGTATTTCCAACCAGAAATTTTCCAACATGCAGCTTATTTCTGTGCGGTATATATCTGATTTCTTTTATCAAATGCATTTTCTGGTTCAAAACATGTTTATTTGACTTTGATAGTGGGTTAAACCGGGGCCTCCGAGATGTCGCTGTGTGTCCTTCACCGGGCCTGCTACAAGTATTAGTGACGTCACAGTAGTGATCCACTTTGGTCAATGTATC
Source organism: Maratus michaelseni (assembly GCA_963931845.1). Lineage (NCBI taxonomy): Eukaryota > Metazoa > Arthropoda > Arachnida > Araneae > Salticidae > Maratus > Maratus michaelseni. The sequence goes on along the minus strand of OZ007597.1, from coordinate 99,554,426 downwards.
GCAGCAGAAAGATGTAATAAAAAGAGCATTTCCGCTCTTATAATTTGTGATTACATAAATAATATTAAATTTCATAATCGTGAAATAAAAGGGAATCAATACACTTGTTTTATTAAAGGAAATTAAAAGTTTTAAATTAAAAAAAAATGCTAAGATTAATAAATCAGATTGAACCCATTGACTTACCTTTTCCTAAACACATTATTTTACAATAAATATACGTACAAAAAATATAATAAATCTACCAAAAACTTTACAAAATCAATCCCATTCCTCCCTTTTACAACTACATACCATAATTTAACCACCAAAACACAATAAATGTCAATTTAAATAGAGAAATCGACATTTTTTAACTATAGAGACCTTGGCACTTTTTTTTAACGCTTTGGCGTAATCCGGGCTTCAGAAAGTTAGATATGTTTTTAAATTATATACACAATTATGAAAACAAATCTAATGAACTTTTATGTTTATTTATATATATAAAATTATTTATATATACAATTCTGTTCTACCTGCATATAAAAAGAGATATATGGCTTCTTTATATTAAATAAATTATATAAATATTGAAAACAAAATACTTATTTATATGAAACTACGAATAGGTTGCCAGAAAATATGTTGCCAACTTTCCTTCTCTCGCCATAAGCCTTTTTCGGTACTTTTCGGTTAGCTTGGCGCCAGTGATACATGTACATATATAAATATATATATATTAATTCATACATATATGTGTGTGTAGATATGTGTATATATATGTGTGTGTGTGTATCACTGGCGCCCGGCTAACCGAAAAGTACCCAATTTTCTATCTTAACTTTGTAACTGACTTGTAATATTTTAATAATTGTCTATTTATTGTACTTGGGTCTAGAACCTAATAACCACTCAAATTAACTTATCAAAAGTTTTATTTTCATAATATATTTGTACACTTAAGTTAGCTAAAATGTTAAATGGAACTACGTAGAACTACTAAGTTGTGTAAATCAGTTACTTTTAATTTTATAAACAAAGCACACTCACTTCTAACTAAATGTATCCAGATTTCATTCAATTTATTACATAGTATTTCTTTCAAAATCATTTTTTAAACTGTTTGTCGTCTGCTTCTTTTATTTATTTTTTTTCTAAAGATCATTTGACTCTTTTTGATTTGGAAGTACAAATTCATTCAAATGTGCCGGAATATTTCCATTACAGTAGGATGGACATTCGTTGTTAGGGTTATTTTTTTTTTCTCAGCACAGCAAGTTCAATACCATCATATTAATTCTAGCTTTACGAATTATGAAACGTATATCGAAACATTTAATGCAGACTACTTCTGTTGAAATGTAAAAATAATTATCACAAGGTAATTTTCGTAGCTAAAATTTCTTCTTTTCATTATCAGTAGTGAATTTGAAGACTTAGATTAGAAACTAGGAGCACAACATTTTCTTCTCATTATTTTATAGATATAATCTACACTTTCTTTAATAATTATAATCAATAATTATTGATAGCATTATAATCTAAATACACTGAAAAATATTATTAATTACTATATAAAACAATAAATAGAATCAAAATATTATCGTAAAAATTCCGTACAAACGAACAAAGTACATGAAAAATTTTAAGTTATTATGGATCACTGTTTTGACGTCAACAGGTTGTGACGTCACTTGTAGCAGGCCCGGTTAAGGACACACAGCGACATCTCGGAGGTCCCGGTTAAACTATTAATCCGCAATGTGTTAGGCTTGCGGTGACTTACACAGCTTTTGAATCAAGATAGTTCTTAATTTGTTAATTGGAAATATTAGAAAATGTGGCTCGTCTACAGATTGTATTTATACACTAAAATGACTCGCAGTATAGCCTTTTTTTTCTTTTTTTTAGTGTGTATGTGTATTATTTCATTTAGATCCAGATGCACGGTAAGCAAAAAAATAAATAAATAAATAAAAAGGAAAATAACTCTCCCCTTCCCTCCCCCCTCCCCCGATGCATCTCATAACTCCAGTTCTAAAACATGCAAGAAAAATATGCTTAAACTAAAGCTTCTTGTTTATATTTTTCTCTACTACTAATATAATTACATTTTCTAGAGGAATCGTATACACATTTATTTTTATGCGAAGTTTGAAAATCTCAGCATTCAGGGGGTAGCCCGGAAGAGGGCTTCTCTCCACACAGACACCACCACCACCACCAGAGTAACAAAATTTCCCCTCCCGGAAAATTTGATATTTTGTCTTTGTTAATGGTCAAAAAGTGTAAATCAAAAGTGTAACTGCCATATATTACAAATTTAAAACATCTAAAGATTGAAACGATAAGCAATATTTGTTATACTAAGTTTTTTGGTTTAAATTGCAATAAACTCGTCGCAATAGTTAATTAATTTTTGTTTTCGAATTTCTCAAATGATAAAATATATTTTGAAGAAATATAAAACAAAAGGATAATAGTTACAGTTATTTTTTTAAGTACTTAATACAATTATATTTTACAATAAAAAATATCATCACTTAATGCCACTTAGTGTCACTACTTAATATCAAACATAAATTTTGGTGTAGAATCTATTTAGAATTACGGATGGTAAACCATATTGAAAATACATTTTTCCCATGCCACATCTGTGAATCTTTTATAATCGGTATTATCAAATCATTTATTAGTTTCACGCATTTTATGTAATTATGAGCAATATTAACTGCATTCTTAATATTAAGTGTGATTTTTGTGACAAACGTTCAATCTTTTATTGGGTTTGAATTTGATAATTTCACCTGTTGCTTGTTTCTTATTTTTGACAGTATGTTATATGCATTCGCATTCTGGCCGACATCACTTATGTTAGCCGCTAAACTTTGACGGGGATCCTGATTAAGGAAAATCCAGATTTAAAAAATAATAATCTATAGAATGGGTCAAAGTATAGTTAAAACACCTGTACGTAAACAAAAACGTTTTTTACTTACCCATCATACGTAGTAATCGTTTTAAAAATCGAGACAAAAATTTTGGCGGATTTACACGTTTCAGACACTGAAGATTGCGAAAAACATATTTTTAGAAAAAAGTATTGCCGTCCGTCTGCCTGTGTGTGTGTGTGTGTGTCTGTAAACGCTTTACCTCCCGAACAAATTGAGATAGAGACTTGAAATTCGGTATGTACTTAGTATGTAATAATGAGAAGAAGCTTATTGAATTTCAGTAACCTCGATTATCCGGAACTTTTTTTTTTTTTTGGACTCTCGAAATATTCCTTCTGATAAAAGGTATATAAAAATTATCGAAATTGTTTATTTCAAGGAGTGAATATAAAAATATATAAATTTTGCATAAAGAATGAATTCGATCGTGTAATCAGTTGCCGATATATTTGTAATCCTATTTTCCACACTCTTTGATTTTTCATGACCCTGTATTTCATTCAAATTTCAATTCAAAGATATATTTTAATTGGAAATAAGACGCTTAATCCGACGCAGTAAACTCTTAGCTAATATGATTATCATTTTTGGAGTTATAAGGATGTTTCTTTTATTCAATTCAGTAATAGAGCATTTAAAGTTTATGACGTCATCAAGCCAGGATTTTATTCGAATTGCAATGCATTTATAAATGGTTTACACATGTTTTATTTTATATTATGCATATCCGTGATGGGTAAGTATTACAGTGCCCCCCAACGACTAGTTTTACACTTGAAATAATACAAAAGATAAATCAGTCATACAAATCAGTTCATGACTTAAATGATATGTAAATTTTAAAATCTAACATTAAATCGTATATAGTATTTGGTTCATTCCCTTTGATGTCGTTTGACACACTCGCTGGTTTTAAGAATTTTCAGACGTTTTATTATCTACTTTTAGAGCTAATTTCTTGAATTATTAATTCATTCAGGTGTATCAATGTTTCTAATATCCGTATGCGTTTTCATTTTTGCTGTCTCCAGCGTATTTGTTTATGAAACTAGCTGTTTAACCCGTTCTACGCACGGGAGTTCATGAATTTAATTCTAAAACCAAAATTAAAAATAAAAATCAGTACAACCAAACTAATGTTTATGAATATAAAAAAAAATTATGTCTATTAAAAATCAGTATTTACACAATCATTATTCATAAATTTAATAAGAATTCCAATGTTAAAATGTTGAGTTGTTGAATAACTATTCGATTTAGAAAAATACTTTTCTGCTACTGTGCATTTTTAACACTTTCCAACCTAGTTGGAAAGTGTTTATGACTTCGGTTTGTCTGCCGAATGGCCGTCTGGCCGTCTGGCCGTGCTCTAACTCCCGTAAATATGCTCGGGTTGCTCTGAAATTTTTATATGTTATTGTCGTTATCTATAGCATGTTCCCTATTTCAACCGAAGTGTGTAGCACTTATAGTTTTTTTACAGGGACACTCAAAAGAATTCCGTTCCATTGTAGTATATGGGGAAAAATCATTTGCGGTTTATTTAAATAATGTTTCATTATTTTAAACGCATTGAAATTTATATGTATCACTAAGGTGCATTACAAGAAGCTTAATATGAAATAGGGTGTGCATAGCACTTATAGTTACTTTACAGGAACAGTCAAAAGAATTCCGTTACATTACGTCTATGGAGAAAAATCGTCTGCGGTTTATTTAAATAATGTTTCACTATTTTAAACGCATTGAAATTTATATACACAATTTATATCACTAAGGTGCATTAACAGAGGCTTACTACAGAATAGTGTGTGTATAGCAGTCATCGTTCATTTACAGGGACACACAAAAGAATTTTCTACTGTCTATTGGCAATAATTCTTGGAAATGCGTTTTAAGTTACTGAGCGCGATTTTAAATTTAACTCTCTTTTTGTCTATTACGTGGTGTGTATAAATTCTGTATATCCTATACAGGGAAGCACAAAAGTTCGCGAACACATTTTCGTTTATTGACAGAAACTCCAGAAGGAGAATTTTAAACTGTGCTACGAGTTTCCTAACTGAACTAAAATTTATCATCCTATGTAGTATATATACAAATCTATAGATCCTATATAGGGCTGAATAAAAGTATTCGGATATTTTTCCGAATATTGTATATGTTGGAAATTCCTGACATTATGTTTTTAACTATGTTATGCGTTTTCCAAATTGTTTACTTAGATGTTATCTTTCAGCTTATTAAACGGTATGATTTGTAAAATTATTTTGAAAGCGTTGGAAAGTGTTACATAATCTATGCTTGACGCATGATTTTTCGTTCTTGTTTTTTAATGAAATTTAATTTATCCTGTTGCTATGGCAGCAGACGATAAAACGATATCTTTGGAATAAAGGAATAAATAGAATAAAAAGTTTTGTTGATGTTTGTGATAAAATGTTTTCTTTATTTAAAAAAAAGTAATAATTAAGCGCTATTAAATAATATCTAATTATTTGCATGCGAAGAAAAGAATTATCGTAATATCCGCTACAGCTTCTTAGTGTTACAGCGTGGCGTACGTAATATGTATATCTCGTTTTGCAGTAAACATTTAGAACTGGTTAGAACTCGCGCGATTACGGGTTTTACATTTTTTTTAAAAAGGGCAAACATTCGTCAAAAACATAAAATAAAAAAAATCTATTTAAAATTTTCGAATATTTTGCCCCAATCGTTCATTGGCCCCCTACCAGCAATCCGTGTGCCAAATTTCGTATCCCTGCGCCCTGTAGTTTCCGAGTTTTTGAAGTTACATTAGATGATACGATACGTGCACGGATTTTAATAGGGTAGATTCAAGATTTCTTGAATTTTACATTATTTTGACTATGTGAAAAGATCTGTGCCAATTAAATCAGATTTAGTGACATCCAGATTCATGAAATCGTATTGTATATGAATCCTAAATAAAATGTGATTTTTTTTCTACGATGTTTCCAGTGCATTCATTACAAGTATTTTCTTTAAATATAATGAAGAAAATTTTCTTATTGAAATTGCTTGTAAATATTCTTTTCACCCGTCATATTTGACGAATCACCATTTAGCATAGTACATTTGACTGTCATGATATAATTGTTCATTGTGATTATATATTCAAAACAGAATTTTCAAAAGGAAGCTTTCCGTTACAAAAAAAATTTCATATTGTAAACAAAGAGAGAAAAATAAAATACCAATTCTTGCTGCTTTGTTAACTCTGGTAAAAACTAATTCCAGTTTTTTACACTTCCGTTTCATTTATCAATGACTACATTTTTCAGTGTCAAATTTCATTTTGACGGGAGTTTCGGATTTCTTTATTATTTCACATCAGATAGACTGTATCATGTTTACAATGTCTTGAACTAAGTAAAAAATCATAAACTTGTTATCTGTAAAGTACACACTGACTGTTTTTTTTTTTGTTGTTGTTTTTTTTCATTTTACTTAATAAAAGGGAAAAACTACACGAAAAATAAATGTCTAAATTATAAATATTTTGCAACTAACAAACTATAAGCTAATCAGCTATGGCTTTTTTAGTTAGATTTCGTAAGAAATACTACCTATTACATTCTCCCCTATGTTGGAATTTCTGGAATTTTTTGCAGATCTACACCGATCATGACTCCCAGAACTCGAAACCACCCCCAGTTCAAAACTTTATATATATATATACATACATATGACACTTTTTTATGGACACGATAGCTTGAAAAATTCTGTTTTCTTTAAAATAGTGAATCACTATCTATCTATCTATCTATCTATCTATCTATCTATGTCACTTTTTTCTGACCACGATAACTGGAAAAATTCTGCATTAATCTTTTACAAACTGATACATAAAATCAAGGGGCATAAAATCTCGGTCAAGATCGTTAATGGACAAAATCGAGCCAACGGGGGGAGAAAATGGGAAGGGGGCTTTTTGTGAAAACAGAAAAATCCTCATAACTTCTTAATTATGATACTATCGAATCCGTTTAAAGTTATTATTACTTCTAGGAAAAGAGCCGAAAATTTATGTATGACAGATTTTTGATATAATTAAAAATGGCCTCAAGGGGGGTGGGGGGGATAGGGGTTTCAGATGAAAAAAATTCATAACTTTGTCAATTCACAAGATATCAAATCCGCTTAGATTTATTATAAATCATCTTAATATTATCTACAACTTTTATATTGACAATTTTTTTATAGGACCAACCCTTACAGCAAAAAATAAAAAAATAAAAAAAAATTCTACCGGCTCCGCCTATTTGACACAAGTAGATTTAGAAGTGGACGGTTCCAACTGCCGCATCGTGGTAAAAAGGTCATTTCTTCTGCAATTCCCAATAAACAGGCGCCCCACGGTCTGTGTCTTCGAAATCTACCTGTGCCTGTAGGCCGAGCCGCCAAGGATTTTTTTTTTCATACTGCATACTAAAAGCGAAAAATCAGAACCAAAATTTTACCAAAAAGTTCCACCAGAATCAAATTTCTAAATTATAAGTAATTTTACAACTTATAAATTATAAACTAATCAGCTGTGACATGCACATTGATTTATTTCAACTTTTTATTGCTAACTAAAAGGGAAGGGGGAGGGATGTTCATTACATTTCCAAACTATGTTTAAATTGTTCAAAAATAAAATTATTAAAACATATTTAAAATATGTTTAAAGATATGTTAAAAATATGTATATATATTTTTTTTAATTGTGTCAGAACGTTTTGTGAAAAGTTCAAGCATATTCTGAAGCAAATCCCTTATTTCAAATTGGAATGTTTTTAGTTTCTCCTATCTATAATAGAAGAAAGTATTGTAATTGAAATTTTTTTCGACTTCCGGTTTTTGACGAATTTACATGTTTTAGGGGCCAGAGATCCCGAAAACCACGTTTTTGCAAAATGTCTGCCTGTCCGTGTGTCCGTGTGTATGTCCTTTTTGTATCATCGAAAAGCGTATGAAGTTATGCCTAGAATTGAACCAAATTTCATTTATAGGTTTTTGGCTATGGACCGGCAGACACCACTTGAATTTAAGGATATTCCGACGAAAGGGGACGCTGTGATAGCGATGTTTGTTCCATTTTCATTATTGCATCATCGAAACAAGAACGAAAAATCATGCGTCAAGCATAGATTATGTAACACTTTCCAACGCTTCCAAAATAATTTTACAAATCATTACCGTTTAATAAGCTGAAAGATAACATTTAAGTAAACAATTTGGAAAACGCATGACATATTTAAAAACGTAATTTCAGGAATTCCCAACATATACAATATTCGGAAAAATATCCGAATACTTTTATTCAGCCCTGTATATGATCTATAGATTTGTATATATTCTACATAGGATACTAAATTTTAGTTTAGTTAGGAAACGCGTAGCACAGTTTAAAATTCTCCTTCTGGAGTTTCTGTCAATAAACGGAAATGTGTTCGCGAACTTTTGTGCTTCCCTGTATATGATCTACAGAATTTATACATACCACGTAATAAACAAAAAATGAGTTAAATTTAAAATCGCGTTTAGTAACTTAAAATGCACTTCCAGGAATTATTGTTAACAGGCAGTAGAGAATTCTTTTGTGTGTCCCTGTAAATGAACGATGACTGCTATACACATAATATTCTGTAGTAAACCTCTTGTAATGCACCTTAGTGATATATATGAATTTCAATGCGTTTAAAATAGTGAAACATTATATAAATAAACCGCAGACGATTTTTCTCCATAGACATAATGTAACGGAATTCTTTTGACTGTCCCTATAAAGTAACTATAAGTGCTATGCACACCCTATTCCATATTAAGCTTCGTGTAATGCACCTTAGTGATATATACCAATTACAATGTGTTTGAAATTGTGCAACATCATTAAAATAAACCGCAAATGATTTTTCCCCATAGATCGTAATGTAACGGAATTCTTTTGAGTGTCCCTGTAAAAAAACTATAAGTGCTTACACACTTCAGTTGAAATAGGGAACATGCTATAGATAGCGACAATAACATATAAAAATTGCAGAGCAATCCGAGCATATTTACGGGAGTTAGAGCACGGACAGACGGCCATACGGCAGACAAACCGAAGTCATAAACCCTTTTCAACTAGGTTGGAAAGTGTTAAAAAGTATGAAGTTATGCAGAGAATTGAACCAAATTTTTTGTGTATGTTTTTTACAGTGGCCTGAAGGTCCCAGTTGAATTGGGGATATTCCGCCGGAAGGGGTGCTGTGATAGCCATTTAAAGATTTCAAATTCAGAAAGATGTACAAAAAAAATGAGAAATCCTAAATGTTTTTTTCGTTAAATATTCGACGTTGATCCAAGGATTCCGGAGCAATTTTTGTTGTCTATATCTTACAAAATGGCTGAGATATAGAAATTTGAAATTTTAGGGTGACTCACATTTTGAAACAAGACAGCAGGATTCCCCCATTAACGGGTTTAATTTATGAATTTTAGTGAACATGCGTTGCAAATTTTTTTTCATTGTTGTATCGATCATTCCGACTCTTATACTATATATTCATATTCGCCAGCGTCAAATTCTCGCGAAGCTCGGTGATATTTGGTGAAATATCGCCAAATTTGGCTACTTTCTTATTCAAAATCGATATTGACGAGAACTGTTAATGAATCTTCTGTAATCGGGTTCCACGTATTTTAGCTTAGTGTTTTCCAGTAAAATTAGCTGAAATTTTAAAACTAAGGAATTAGGGAAAATATTTTGTTATTCATAAATTATAAACTTATCGTCTGTATAGTGTAAATTTTTCCAAATAGACAACCCATAGATTTTGGAGATTTAAAGAAGCATTTCTGAAGCAAATGTTTCTTTTGCTACCCGTAATTTTCGTAAACGTTTCCAAGTAATTTTACAGTATGTTGATCAAGTTTCTCAACCCGTAATATCGGATTTTCGGATACTATCACTTGTCAAATAAACATTTTCGGATACACGTAACAAAGTTTATGCATGCAAGAGTAATAAAAAAAATGTTAATTTTAATGTTAATACTAATGCTGCTAATATACTAATTTATCATGTTTGTCTGTTGAACGTGTTTGTTGAACAAGAAAATGTTTACATGAAAATTGATAGCATCAGAAAAACCTATATTCCAGTTTGAGAAAACTTTTCCTGTAAAAACTATTCTGAAACATTTCCGAAAATTACGGGCAACAAAAGAAACATTTGTTTCAGAAATGTTTCTTTAAATCTCGGAAAGCTATTGGTTTCTCGAGTATATATAGTACTAATAAAAGAAAAAAATTGTTTGTGAGTATGTCTGTATGTCTGTCCACGATGGTTAGAAAAATCTACCGTACATAGAATTCTGAAAATTTGGATGAGGATAGGCGAAGGCAGGTCCGAATAGCTGAGATTTTTTATTTTTTACAATTATCAGAGATAATTTAAAACTATAATGAACATCGCAAAATGGCACGAAGCTGCTTATCATGGCGCTTTAAGAAGCTTTCCGGTGTTCTGCAAGCAGAGAAGAAACAAGAGGAGAAAAAAAGTTAAGGTTTTTTCTCGTTTTTACAAGTCCGCATCGGCTTAACAAATCGAAATACGAAAAAATATATGCATATACCCAAATCACCGTTGTACTTTTCCTGTTCTAACGATCTTACCCGTTTTAATATATATATATATTTATTTACCCTTTCAAAAAAAATATTTTCGTAATGCCGTTTTCGCGTTTCCGGTTTTCTCTGCAATTTTTAAAAATCTGCATCAAAATACGAAAAAATAAAAAATACCCAAATAACCAGCGTACATTTTCCTTTCTAATGACTTCTTTGGTTTTAAAAATATATATTAATACTGCTGCTGTAAAAACAGCTCTTACTTTTCTCAAAAAGCATCGCATTCACTCCAGCGAGAATTCAGCGAAAAGGACACTTTGAAGTCAAATACCTCGTAATTGAAATGAATTAAAAATACATTAATTGCACAATATTAATTGTCACTGTCGAATGTACTTTCCATATTAATTTCATGTATTTTTATGTATAATAGTGGCTTCGCTCAGATAATCAATGTGTCGACGTCTTTGGAAAAATTTATCTTTACGCAAAATATCTAATCAAAAGTCAGCAATAGTCGTCTTATTCGTCTAATCTTCCATAATCGGGTTCATTGCCCATGTTGGTGAGGAAATCGCTAAAATAGCTGAAATATGTGTTTAACTATTTTTTAGCAGATTGGTTTAGCTATATTTTATGTATTTCATTGCAGTAATTTTATTGTTGCAATTTCATTGTTGTAACTATAGTTGCGACTTTATTTTTGTAACTGTATTTTTGCAAGATTCGTTCTTTTTTACCCCCCCCCCCCCTTTAACCTTCTTAGTGGATGAATTTCTAAAATCGCTGGAATACGTGTTTAACCCTTTTTTTAGTAGTTTTGTTTTCCTGAATTTCGCGCTCCTATCTAAAGACTGCTGCTGAGATATGGCGAAATGACCTAAAACTTTCGACCTCGCCCCCCCCCCTTTTAACCCTTTTCGGGGAGATTTACATAAATCCTTTCTTATTGCTTGCCTAGGTCATAACAGTAATCTACTGTTCAAATTTCGTGATCCTGACTTTAGTCTTTTCAGCTGGGCATTGATGAGTGAGTCAGTCAAGCGTTCTCTTTATGTATAATAGTATAGATAAGTATATGATGAAGTATAATTTTATAAGTATAATTTTTTATGTGTTGTCATAGACTTATAATTTTAAAGCAAAATTATTTTCTCCTATTTTTTCACCTATTCTGCGCGTGCTAATGTATCGAGCTAAAAGTTAAATAACAATGGTCTTGAAAGTTTTATAGAACAAAATTTATAATCAGACAAAAGTTACAGACAGCTAGAAGCCAAGGTCTCAGAAAGAGGGGAAAGTCCGCCCGGGTGTAGGTAGGACTAAATCCCGATAACTCTCTACAATGCAGCGTTTACACATTTTCGTCTACACATTTTATTTTTTCCATCGTAGGTCATTTTGAGAACACATTATATATGTACTCATTAAAAATTTGTTTGGCAAGTTTTAGCAATTCAAATTTGAAAAATCATGCGCGCAATACATGCAAAAACTTATTATTTTAAATAAATTTAAAAGCTTTATATGTGTGTATACATTTTTAGAGAATTTTAATTTATAAAATAAACCTTTATGAATATGTATTTTAAATTTTAAATTTCAAAGTCAATTAGTTACGGAGTTACTGTAATTCTTATAGAGGTCCCTTTTTCATGTATTTTGTGAGTTCAAAGGTTACCTGACCACTTAATAAAAAAAGTCCTTCCGGCCTGTACCGGGAGGAAAAGGTAGCTTTCCTATATCTTCGTTTTAAAATTTTAGCTAATGTTACTGGAAAACAGGAAGCTAAAATGCAAAGAAACATTTTACAAAAGATTCTTTAATACTGAATTTGAATAAGAAATTCGCCAAATTATTAAGCTATAGCCAAGTTGGCTTCATTTATAAAGACTTTTTTGGTCGCCAAATTTGACGATATTTCCCCAATTGTCGCCAAGTGTGGCGATAATTTGGCGCTAATGGGTATGAATATATAGTTTTATGCATATGATTGGGAAAATGATTACAACAATGAAAGAAAATAATTTGTGAGAAATCCCGTTCACTAAAACTCATAAATTAATCGTTGGTTTTTTGTAATGTGCTGTCTTGTTTCAAAATGTCAGCCACCCTAGAATTTCAAACTGCTCTATCTCAGCCGTTTTTTAAGATAGAGGTAAAACAAAAAATTCTCTGGAATCCTCGTTTCAAGGCCTAGCACTGAATTAAAAAATAAATTTGAATTTTTAACTTTTTTGTATATTTATTTTAGTTTTAAATTTTTAATTGACCGCCATCTTGAAACAAAATGGCGGACCAAGCTGGCCAACGAACTCGGTCGAGGCATTGGTGAGCTTAATACACACAGTTAGTTTCATCCAAATTAATTTATAAATACGAGCGTTATCGTATGACATAGATCAGATATATATATATATATCTATATATATAAATCAACATTTGAACGGAGGGTGGTTTTGGGGTCTGGGGGTCATGATCGGTGAAAATATATCGAAATTTTCCGGAATTGCTTTCCTCTGAACGGCTGCAATAGGTAGCTTTATACTTTTTTGTATTGAAAGCTACCTAATATAGAGTCTAATATGTGATTTTAAGAAACACTCTTGAAAGAACACTCATGAAGAACTTGTTGACTAGTATGGTCACTTGTTTTACGAATATATTCTTAGAGATCTCTCTTAGACTCGTAGATATGCTCTGAAATTCCCTTAGAGTGACTTACGATATTTATCGGATTTTTCCGTCAGCCTCCGAATTCAGCTCCCTAGTTCATTGAAGATGATGAACTATTTTATTTGACTGCTTTTGCAGTTTAATCATATACTAATTAATACGACAGTATATTGAGTTCATCCGGGATATGAACGCATACGATAAGATAATTAAAATAACTTATAAAAAGGGACGAGAATTATTATTATATTTTTATATTTATATATCTGTAATCCGCAATGTGAACTGCTACTGATCGAAATCCTGATGTCTGGCCTAACAACCATGAAGTTGTAAGGTATTTTAAACCTCTTTCTTCCATTTTTTTTTCCTGTCTCTATGTTCAAATACTCATGTATATGTTTATACCAAGGGAAGATGTCGGAGTCTATATTGGGATAAGGTGTTTTGTAAATAAAATGTGTTATATTTTAATTATAAAGGTTACCTTTAATTAAAGCTTAAATTTCTTTTCTTGCATCAAGTGACTTTCTTTTAGATTAGATAGTGCTGGGATAGTTTTGGGGGTATAATCTAACATTTAACATTTGGTTGCTTAGTGTTCATGCGTTGGGGTTTATTCTAAATATTTTAGCGCCTCTTAATTAACCTCTTATTTAACTTCGTTTTCTTAATTAACCATTTCTTTTAGACTCGCAATGTACTCTCTCAACCCATCCAAATACGTCTTCTTTCTCTCTCTCTCTCCGTCCCTTCCCTCTCTCCCCTCACTCTCTCCCCCTCCTCTCTCCATCCCTCTCTTTCCCTCTCTCCGCCCCTCCTCTCTCTCCCTCTCCCCCCCCTCTCTCTCCCTCCCCCCCCCCCTCTCTCTCTCTCTCTGGTATACTATCTTGACAGTTTATTTATTATAATTATTTATTATAAGTTCTATTCGACAACTTATAGGAGAAGCATTTTATGGTATTTTCATATAAAAAGTAAAAATTTCCCTTCTAAAGTATTATTTCAAATATTGAAATGATATTGAAATTAAAACAACAAACAGATGTAAAAGCATTATTCATATTAAAACAAAAATATCGAATTACTCAATAGGTTAAGAAAATTTTACGCAATTAATCTATCTCACTCATTGCAACTGAAAGAAATAAAGATAAATGTCTAAAGCTATATCAACACACGTCTGAGTTCTTCTTTCTCTGTCGCTTGCATTTAAAACGACAAGAAATACATGTCCTGATGGATGTCCTCATGGATAAAAAGTTTCCCTTGCACGCAATAGGTCGTGAGTCCGATCCTTGAGTCTGCCAGCAGTCAAAAATATTATTTTACATTAACGATTACTTCTAAAACAGTTCATAGGTTGTGTAACTAAATATTTAAAAAAAAAATCAAATCAAAACACTTTAAAAAATAAATAAAATCCAAAAATAATTCAATACCCTTTACAAAAATACATTAAACCTAATTTTATAATTATCCACATCCTACACTATCTAATCCCAATTCAAGCATGTTAGAATTCCATTACATTACGGTCTATATTACAGCAATTATTAACAGACGGTATCTAATTCTTTTGTGTGTCCCTGTAAATGAATGATGAATGCTATACACACAATATTTTTCAATCAAAGAGAAAGTCATTTACGGTTTATTTTAATGATGTTACACTATTTTAAACACATTGAAATTGATATATATATCTGAAGTACATTACAAGAGGCTTACAATAGAATATAGGGTGCCTAGAACTTATATTTCGTTTACAGGGACACTCAAAGGAATTCCGTTACATTACGGTCTGTGAAGAAAAATCGTTTGCGGTTTATTTTAATAATGTTTCACTATTTCAAACATAATTGAAATTGATATGCATCACTAAGGTGCATTACAAGAGGCTTATTATAGAATATTGTGTGTATAGCATTCATCATTCATTTACAGGGACACACAAAAGAATTAAATACTGTTTGTTAACTCATCGGCTGATAAGTTCCCGGTCTGATACACAGATGGCGTTGCAATCGCCGAACCGATGCTTTTTTTTAGTAAATACTAACCTTTAAAAGGTAGCAGAAAAAATGTCATGACGATTCGCCGTGTGGATAAAACATTAGAGTGGTTTTAGCTGAACCACTTTGTTGATAAACATAAAAATGGATAAACAAGAATTTCAAGAACTGTTATTTAATGGGAAAAAAACCGTTCAAACAAAAGCTTGGCTTGATAAGCATTATCCGGACACTGCACCAGGTAAATCAACCATTATTGACTGATTTGATGAATTTAAACGTGGTCGTACGGACACCAGTAATGCACCACGCAAAAGAGGTGATTACTCCGGAAAACATAAAAAAAGTCCACAAAATCGTTTTGGGAAACCATAAAGTGAAGTTGCAGGAGATAGCGCAGACTCTGAAGATATCCAAGGAATGTGTAGGTTTTATTTTGAATGAACATTTGTCTATGAAAAAGCTGTTGTCAAAGTGGCTGCCGCGCGTGTTGACTTTTGACCAAAAACAACAACGAATGGATGATTCTGAGCACTGTTTGGAGCTTTTTCGTTAAAAATTTGTTATTTATTATAAAATTATTATTATTATTTATTTATTAAATTATTATTCTTAAATTATTATTTTTAAATTATTATTATTATTATTATTAAATTATTATTATTTATTATTAAAGTTATGTTATTTATTAAAGTTATAAAGTTATAAAGCTATAAAGTTATAAAATTATGTTAAAAAGTTGTGTTTTCTTTATCAGACCGGTAACTTATCAGCTCATGGTTTAATAACTGCTGGAAGAGTTTTTTCAGTTGCAGAATGCGTTTTTAAATTGAACTCATTTTTTTGTCTATTACTTGGTGTGTATAAATGCTATAGTTTATATACAGAGCTGCCAGTTTTCGAGTACATTTCCGTTTATTGACAGAAATTCCAGAAGGGGGATTTTAAACTGTGCTACGCGTTTTCTGACTGAAATAAAATTTAGCTTCTCTGTAGCATATATACAAATCTATAGATCATCTACAAGGCTGCACAAAAGCGTTCTGATATTTTTTCCGAATATTGTTGGTAATTCCTTAAATTGGGTTTTTAAATATGTTATGCATTTTCTAAATAATTATTCAAGTTTTTCCCCAAAAAAGTATTTTTATACACTCGATGCTACTATTCAAAATATAATTATTTTCTTTAACATTATCGCATTTATTAATTATTTTTGTTTCTCGTTCAGTAAGTGAGCTATTAGTATTGTTTTGCATTTATTGTTATCTCTCAACTTTAATAATTATCTTGTAAGGCTTTGCCGCATATTAAACAACTCTACTGGACGGGGCTAGTTGAGCTTAATCCGAAAGGTAGGCCTCCACGCCTGGTTTTACTTTGACTTTGTTTACTTAGATATCATGTTTCACCTTATTACACAGTAAAGATTTGTAAAATTATTTTGGAAGTTTTACATAATCTATGCTTCAAGCATGATTTTTCGTTCTTGTTACTGTTTAAAATAGTTGCAGTTTCACAAACAGTCGGCTAAAGTGATTTGGTGCATCATTAACTCCATAGTTTTTGTAACTCGTAAACAACTGCAACCATAAGGTAAAGCCAGGAGAGATTGCGCACATAGAGGTTCGGGGGGAAGGAGTGGAGTGAGCGCGCAGCGACTCAAGGTAGTTGTACAACAGCAGTAGTGGAGTGTCTACTTGAAAGTGCACGTTGATTGTTTTGAGTGTCTAAGATAAAGTATTGCTATTTTGTTTTGTTTTCCCAAAGTAAGTGCTTGAACTTTCATAGCTATTCATCAGAATTTCTATAAAATGTCAGTAGTACAAAATATTTTAAACGTAAACGATTTTTCATAAGCTACTAATCTAGACTAACAATGTGAACATCAACAGTTCGTTTTAGTAGCGGCCATGTTTATATAAAAGGTTTATATAAAAATCTCTCCTACCAAAATTGGAGAGTTTGCGCATCTGCTACTTAGGAGAGATTGCGCATTGTTTCCATTAGTTTCCATGCTAGGAGAGATTACGCAGCTTATTGGTAAATTTGCCTAAAAAATGAAAAATTAAAATGGACTAGTTTTAAGTTAAACGTGTTATCAAGTAACTTAATGTTATTTTGTAATCTTACCTGGACTTGCTTTTTCTGATTACTTAATTTTTCCCTTTAATTAAAATTTTTTAATCGTTTTCAAAATTATTTCCTTTTTCTAATTCTTTAATAATTAGGTTGAAATATTCACTCCTAATACAATAATATTTGTTCACAAAAACCTTACAACAATGTCATTTAAGTGTAATTATTATTGTTAATAATTTAATTGTAGCTGTTATTAGTAACAATCTCTCCTACCCATGTGCACAATCACACCAACCCTGTAAGGACAGATTGCGCAAAATAACTTTCTTGGTTTTATTACAACTGTTCTATTAAATTACAACATAAGAACAAAATGGCAATGGAAATGCATAAAAAACAAATGAAGTCAAAATTGTTCATGGATAGTTTAGCAAAAAATTAATATTTAGATTTTTTATTATTATTCTTTTGAATTGCGCGCAGACTCTCCTAGCTTTACCTTAAAGATAATTTGGCGATTTATCACCTCCGGCTGGCCAACGGAAAAATGCCTAAAATTAATTTATTAATTTATAATTAAGTTCTAAAATATTAAAAAGTTGTATTGTCATCGGAAACACTCCTGTGTACATAATTTTTATAATTATAGCCTATCAGAAGTGACTGAAAAATCAATTACAAAATTCCATCTTTACATACATGAAACAAGTTAAGTTTAATAAAAGAACGTAAAATTAGTAAGTATATTCCCAAAATTGAGTTTTAAACACTCGGAACTATTATAAGCCGAGAAAATACTAAACAAGATAGAAAAATCATGCGTCAAGCTTAGATTATGTAACACTTTCCAACACATTTTAATACTGTAATAAAGTTTCACCGTTTAAATAGGTGAAAGATGATACGTAAGTAAATAATTTGGAAAACGCATAAAACATTTGAAAACTCAATTTCGGTATTTACCATATATAGTCGAAAACGAATCCAAATTATTTTGTTAATCTCAGAAGATTATCTATCGATTTGTATATGTACTATATATTATGCTAAAATTTAGTTCATTTAGGAAATGCTTAGCAGATTCGAAAGTTCCCTTTCAGCAATTTCCGTCAATAAACGGAAATGTATTCGATTTTTTTGTACAGCCCTGTATATGATTTATATACTACATAGACACTCAGTAATATGCAAAAAATTGTTAAATTTAAAAACGCATGCCACAACTGAAAATGCACTTCCAGTAATTACGCTCATAGACAGTACTGTAACACAACACTTTTGCGTGTCCTTGTATATGAATGATGAATTCACACCACATTGAACAGTAAACATTTTGTTGTACACCTTAATGATAGCTATCAATTTCAACATATTTGAAATAGTGTAACATTATTAAAACTAGGGCATCCATCCCGGGTTTCCCAGGATAAAGAACATATGTAAAAACCATTTCATTATTTTTTTATTGAAAACTCTTAGATTTTTTTTATATTTACTAACAGACATTAAAATTTTTTAATAAACATTTAAAATTTTTAGATTGCCTCTTAACAAAACACCAAAGAGCAATTTTACATGAAATGTGTCAATTATCTATTCAAATAAAATTTTGAAATTTATTCAAAACGGTAATTTTGTATTGGCCACGTGGCAGACGTTAATAGCAGATGAAATCACTAAAAATTTCGTTATCTACAAAAGTTTATTATTATTATTATTATTATAATTTCAGCGGTTTCAAGCACTTATTTCAATCACATGTCTGTTAAATTCGTGTTTTATTTATGCTATTTTATTTATTGCTTATTGAATTTTTAGTGCCCGCCGGTTCTGTATGTACGTACGTATGTATGTATGTACGTAACGCGATGATAGAACTAACCGTTTTACTTTAAATTTTGTTTATAGGTTCCTTGTGATAAGGCGCTTCCCTGATTAGTTTTGGAGGTTCATTGGTTAAGCATAAAGGGGGGAAACGGGGGGCTAACCCCCCATAATTTAGATGAATAGGTTTTTCATGCAGAATTATCCCATTTTCTTCAAATTTTGTATATTGGTTCATTTTGATAATGCGCTTCTGTCAATAGTTTTGGGGGTTCATTGGTTAAGCATAAAGGGGGGAAACGGGGGGCTAACCCCCATAATTTAGATAAATAGGTTTTTCATGCAGAATTATCCCATTTTCTTCAAATTTTGTATATAGGTTCATTTTGATAATGCGCTTCTGTCAATAGTTTTGGGGGTTCATTGGTTAAGTACAAAGGGGGAAAGGGGATAACCCCCCCCCCCTAATTTAGATAAATGAGTTTTTCATGCAGAATTATCCGATTTTCTTCAAATTTTGTATATAGGTTCATTGTGATAATGCGCTTCTCTGAAGAGTTTTGGGGGTTCAATGGTTAAGTATAAAGGGGGAAAGGGGGGGTAACCCCCCTTAATTTAGATAAATTGGTTTTTCATGCAGAATTATCCGATTTTCTTCAAATTTTGTATATATATATTCAGAAATGTATATATAATCAGAATATATTCATTGTAATTAGAGACTTCCCTGATTAGTTTAAGGGGTTCATTAGTTAACTTTGAGGGGGGTAACGGGGGGATGACCCCCCCTTAATATATTGTCGATTTCTTTATTTTTCAAGGGGATTATTTCAAATTCTTTGAAATACGAGTATAATTTACAATTAGTGTGAATAGCCTGTGAGCTCAATGCCCTCAGTTTAACTGGGCAGTTTTCTTTTTATTAATTTCGTTGTGGAATATAAGCTGGAAACAAATACTGAACTTTTTATATTGTTTAAAGTGCAAACGGATTAGTATTTTGTAATCGTCTGCAAGCGATAGAGATAGATTTTTTTTTTTTTTAATTCATGCTTGAAATTTAATTTAAATGCTATAAAAAATCAGTAAATTGCGATACAGTTTTCAAACAAATTACATTTGAAAGTAGTTATATATATATATATATATATAACTGTGTAAAAGTTGAAAAAACGCGATGTTTAGAAATTAAAAAAAATTGCAGTAGCAAAAATCGCAAAACCGAAATTTCATCTTTAAGTGTTGCCATTCCCAAAATGACGCCAGAGTTACGCATGGACACGTTTGTCCTTTATAATATAGATATATGGCAAACGATTTTTCCTTATAGATCATAATGTAACGGAATACTTTTGAGTGCCCCTATACACGAACTGTGAATACTTACACACTTCATTTTCAATACCAGACATGCCATAGTAAATCTCAATAACATATATCAATTACATAGCAATTCGTGTATATTTATGCGAGTTAGAACTTGGACAGACAGACGGGCATACAAACAGGAATTCGTAAACATTTTCCAACTAAGTAGGAAAGTGCTAAAAATCGGTACATTTAGATTATTTTCTGGCTAAGAACCAATTTTTAACAGTACATGTGTACCTATTCTGAAAGATGGCATTTGAAATATCGTGAGAAAACAAAATATCTAGGTTATAGTGCACAACAAAATAACATAAGTTACCTTGTCCGTATGGTTTGTGTCATTGCTAGGAAAGTGGTTTTACAGAAATTTACACTGGGCCCTACCATGATTTTGAAATTGCTACGTCACTGCCAGTCAGGATTGAAGGGCAAAATATAATCTTTTAAAACAAAAAAATAAAAATATTTATTAATTTTAGCTACTTTGGCGCGCAAATAAAATCTAGCATTAAGGCTTTTTTCTTTCTTTTCTTTTTTCTCCAAACCGCGTGAATACACTAACGCGTAGTCAGAAATTTATAGACTGTATGCCCTACTTCATTCTTCCCATTTCAAAAGTTGATTTAACGCGAGAGAATAATGTGTGTGTTACACAATAAGTGTTGTCTTGGAAGTGATGTTTTTGTTGTCATGCAGACGCCAACAAAGTGTTTGTGTAGCGATAATTGAGACGTTGAAACAGTAAATCAAAACCTTTCTCTCTCGTGTCCTTCCTGGTTGTAACATATTCACCTACCGTAAAAAAGTAGCGTCAAATGTTATCATCAAATAGTAAAAAATTTTTACAATATATTTATTTTATGATTCTCGATAAAACAATTTTCTACCTTTAAATATGGGAGGGATGGGGGGGAGAGATTACTTTGTTGGTATAAAAAATAAGTACAGTATAACCCCTATTTAATGATGCTCAATTTAACGATTACCTCGATTTAACGACAAATTCTTATAGTTAGGATTTATATTTATTTATTTCTGAGTTACATGAACTCCGTATTAACGATACTTTTCCTCAAATTAACGCTAACTTTTATTAATTTCAAATATTTTAAACACCTTTTCAGTCATTTTTTTTCTTTACTCTTTACCAGCTGTGCGACCCGCCGTTACCCGGGCCCATCAAAAGATAGCGCCATAAGCGAAAACACTCTAAAAATCGCGTTAAAAAGTTGCGAAAAATTCAAAAATCGCTGCAAGAACTCCGTATGAACTTTATTGAAAAGATGACAAAATTTACTATATTGTGCTAGAAGACTGAAGCCGGATTCCTTTCATTAATGTGTAAAAATTACAGCGAAAAAACAATAAAAATCGCGTAAACAATCGGTAAGATTTCAAAATTCGCAGAGGACAAAATATACTATATCGGGCTAAAAATTTTAAAAAGGATTAATTTTACGAATGTCGAAAAATCGCCGCGAAACGCGAAAACAAGCTTAAAATCGCTTAAAAAAATTCGTGAAAAACTCAAAAATCATTTTACGAATTCCGAATACATTTTATTGAAAAGAGGACAAAATTTACTACATTGAGTTAAAAGATTGAAACCGGATTTCATTCCCAAATGTGGGGAGATCGCCGCGAAACGTTTAAGAAACGCTAAAAATCCAATACAAAATTTAAAAAATCTAATTAAAAATATAAAAACTGGCTTCGAGGTGTATAACTATATACATAGAAGTACCTTTCCGCAAAATCTTGTAGCGCTGCGTGCAGTGGTCTCTTCAGAACACAGCCGATAGACAGACAGACTTCTATCTTTATTATTATAGAACATCTACTCATCGATCGAAAAATCCGATAAGTTGTTTATAGAATTATATTATAATATACAGGATGTCCATAATTAAACGACCCTACTTTAAAGTTGTCTACAAACGAAACTATTAGTCAGAAAGTTGTGAAATTTTGTGAAGAACATAATGAAGCAATGGAAATTTGTTTTAGCGAAAAAAAAATAGTTCAAAATTTCGCCACCAGATGGCGTTTTTAATGCGTCAATCGCATTTGAAACGTTTGCCAAGTCATAATAAACCAAGAACTTTACCTGATCTTAAAGACATGTTCACGACATGTTGTTAGTGTTGTGGCGTTTGGGGTTCTTTCTAAAACACAATTTACTTAATTTAAAAAACAAGTATACCCTGATTAGCTCCACTGAAATCTGTTGCCATGGAAAAGGGAGCAAATTATATTAAACTAATCAAAATATCAAAACTTAAAAAAAAACCCGAATAAGTTTAAACAACATGATACTTTTGAATTCATAATTTTAAAATAATTCTAAATGTAGTAAAGGGCAACAGATTTCTAAATCAAGTAGCATACTGAAATGCGAAAGAACACCCAACTCCACTCCAACCCGATCAAGCTCAAAACTCCACACACACTAGATTAATAAAGATGTAATCATCATTCAATTTGGAAAAAGGAAGATAACCTGAAATTCCTCTAATATGAGGACCAAAAAGGGAAAGAGAGAAATTAATAAAATAAGGAAATGATGATACACTAAAATTTTAGAATAAACATGGAGATTCTGAACAAGATTAGATCGGTTAACCGAAAATCGTATAGTGGCACAAAATAACTGAATACTTTTTTTTTTTTTTTTTTTTTTTTTAAATAAACATTTTAATGTTTATTTTCGAAAACAACATTACTGAGAGAGGAGAGTTAAAGCTAAAGTTAACATTTATGAAATTAAATTTAATATTACTGTTTCACTTATTAATCTATCCATCATTAAATCAAGATCAAAATTACGATTGGACAACACTGAGTAAGCCTCAATTAATGTTCATTAAAACAATCAGTTATAAATTTTAAACTTAAGAAATTTCAAAGTCTTAATTTAGAAAAATTATAGCTTTCATGATTTTATTCTCACATACTGAAAAGTTAATCCTCACTAATGATTTTACTGTAAACATGTAAATACCAATTATTTAAGAACTACACAAAGAAAATAAACCCCTTTTCTTTCTTAAAAAACAAAAATTTTTATTTGAACAATGAAAGATTACCAAAGCTACTAAGTTCTCCAAAATTATAACATAATCACAATTTAAGGGTTAATTAGTTATACCTAAATTACTCATCATTTATCTTCAAAGTAAGTAACGTAATTCTTACAATTCTTACACATTATAATTTAACAAGTTTATAGAGTTACTCGCTTAGTAAACAAATTAATTATTAAAAGCACTTGGAAGTATACATATAATCACTCTCAGTGTTTTTTCAAATGGGCATATACATTACTTACTACTGGTTATATATGTAATGAGAAGGATAAAAAGCTACTTACAACAAAGAATAACATGTTAAAACTGTCAGCAATGGGCTAGAATATTTTTGTTGGGGAGGTTTCTGTTAACCTTCATATGAGTTCACCATATAATTCATCATTATAAGCGGTGACAGGTTTCATCACAGTTGTGGGTTAGGTCACTACTCCGCACATCTTATTAAGCTTCACTATCAGTCACCACGTCGTCAATTATTGGCTTTCGCATCTTGTCAGGAGGGGGGTTGTCCCACAATAGAGACCTTTACAGTCAGATTTCACACTACCAGCATCAACTATTGGATTACTGAATTTTTACTACTGGGTTGACTGAGATGTATCTTTATTCTAAAATAACAATCATGTTAATTTGGAACGACACACTGACCACACGCTCAAATATTCGCAAGAGCATACTCGTCGTCACCGTATCAGAACTTCACTTAAGTCCTCTATCATGCTTTTCACGTATCTCTGATAATATCACTTCATTTCAACCCTTCCTCGCCGGACTCCTTTCTTTTTACAAGAATTTATTTTTTTCATTCAGTCGCATTCTACCGGTCACGAATCAATAATTATTTAAACACGAGAAACCACAGCAACAAGTGAAGTGCTTCATTCCGACTGCCGTCATAAAACACGGGTGTTCGCATGCTATTCCCAGTGTTTCATCCTCCAACCAGCTCACGATCCAAACAACAAGTCAGTTTTTGAGCCAAGTAATAATTCGTAAACCTTCTCTCTCCCGCGCTGCTTACAAAAACTGGCCGGAACCACTCTGTCAAAGGGGGTACGGGAATGGAAACAATAGGAATGGACTAACCCTGGTGGCGGCACTGTGTCGCTCATTCCCTGCCGGCCGCTACATGGGGGAAGACAACCGTGCCTCACCCCCATGGCGTGTGCTGAAGGGGGTCCCATGAGCTTATGTTTACATGCGCGTCAGTCAGACGCTATGGACAAGTATTTCTTTTACTGCAGGTTGTAACACACAATGCTTAACTGCGTCCATAGTCTATTCACCAGACAACGTAATACCTCTTGGGGTGTACTCGCTTTCTTTTAGCCAAAGATAGACACAGTGTCACCAATCCCTGATTCCAAGCATGGGAAAGTGCATGGCTGTCTCCAAAATTGCCACCTGTGTGGTCTTTAACTGACAAACATCCCTCCTTGCTATTTATTTTTCGTATTTGAAAAACAGGAAGCTAAGCTAGACTATAAACGTTGAACTTACTTTGCAAAAAGAAAAAGAAAGAAGAAAAAATAAAAACTGATTTTATTATTATTATTACAATTACTTTTATTTATTTAAATTTTTATTAGAAACAGAAAAAAGAGTGCTTTTAAATAAATGTTGAGAGAGTGATTTAAGGTAATTAATGTAGATTAAAAAAAAAAAAAAAAAAAAAAAAAATGGTTGAAACCAACCGTAACATTAGCATTTCCCAGAACACACTGTTGTCAAATGTGGAACATACTATCCTACGATTCCATATGGTAGCTGAACATGATGGCCGGCATATGGAACACGTTTTGTTACAATAAAATATGTAAACTATCGAAAATGTATGATACATGTATAATTCATTAAATGTTCTTGGTTTATCATGACTTACCAAATGTTTCAAATGCGACCGATTCATTAAAAACGCCATCTGGTGGCGAAATTTTGAACTAATTTTTTTTCGCTTAAACAAATTTCCATTGCTTCATTATGTCCTTCACAAAATTTCACAACTTTCTGACTAATAGTTTCGTCTGTAGACAACTTTAAAGTAGGGTCGTTTAATTATGGACACCCTGTATATTCAGTGGGTATCTGAAATGGTAGAATATACACATTTATGTATGTAATGCTTTTGAAATAAATAAATAGGTAATGTCACACACGGGTTTAAAAAATAAATCAAAGCAATTATCAATAAACTATCTTTTCAAAGTGATGGGTATGTATTTAATGCACTAAAAAATTAAACCTAATAAAATACTACTGGTAATTACATTTTTGAAAATTTAATCACTTTTATGCAATTTTGCTTTACTTGACGTCTTTTTCGATTTAAGGATAATCCCGATTTAACGATCATTAATGAGAAACCCTTTGCATTCTTTATATCGAGGATCGACTGTCTTTCTTCTTTATCTATATGTTAAAAAGCAAAAACAACTTCGTGAGTAACGCTGACGTCATTCTGACGGTGGGAACGACCTAACCAATAAATTTTGCTTTAACTGTGATTTTGTTAGCTTCTAAGCATCGCACAATTTCAATTTTTATACCCTTGAATTTTTTAAAAACAACATTCCATTTTCAACATTCCATAACTAAACTTCCAAAAGAAGTTAAAATTTCACAAATAAATAAGTAAAACACGAATCTAACAGATATGTAATCGAACTACGCCAATTGTTAAAAGACACAATTACACACTAATTGTTGTAAGAAAGATACAATTAGTGTGTAGAAGCATCGGATATTACTGCACATTTTAAAGTACTGTATATTCTGGTTTATAATACACACTTTTAAAACTAGAAAATTAATAAAATTTTACAGTTGTGCGTCATATGCCTGGTATAAAAATGAAATCTTCCAGAAAAGATAAGCGTAAGAATTGAGATTTCTATATTTATGAAGAAGTTAAGAAGACGTGATTTTTCTATTTTTCTAATAAACCAGAGTACGATTCCAAACGCTTTGTGGGTATTCAAGCTAGGCAGTAGCGAAAATTCTCACTTCACGCATCTTTTTTTTTTTTTTTTTTTTTTTGAATGTTTGTACTAGTTATATTTTTTAATACTCTTTAATATTTTCATTCTAGAGTAGTCCGACAGTAAATGAACACTTAAGCACATTTTTTGGTACTTTTTCGTTACACGAACTTCATTGTCGCCAAGCATACATTTACATACATTTAATACATACATTTACATGCATTTACATACATTTTGGCATGGTGTCCGTATAACGGAAAAGTACCCTTTTCTTTAAACAAAGATTGATAATATTTTAATAAACAGTGCCTTTTGGTGTCAACAAAGCAAATATTACATGTGTTGGTATACAAATAATTAAAAAATAATAAAAGAAAGTATATTTCATTTGTTTGGGATGTTAGAGGTGTCTTAATAAAAAGCTATAAAAAAAAACAAGTAAACAAGTTCTTACCAGTAAATGAACGCAAAATTTCCAAGTGAATGAACAGGCAGCAATTTAAAAAAACTCAAGTTTCATACTATGTTATTTCTTTTGCAAATTGTACAAATAACTTATAAAACATTTTTGCCGAATTACGGGTTTCTTAAATCCAGCATGATAATTAACTAGTGGGGAGTTTTTCAAACCTTATTCTATTAAAATATTTACTAATTATTCATTCACACTGGGGGCTGTTTACTTACTGGTCAGACTACCCTATATACTAAATTAATTTTACCACAGTTATTCTAATTGGTAAAGAAATCATATGACATGTAATCTTTCCAACTGGGCGAAAAAGTACGGGCCAGGATTCGAAGCCGAGATCCCTTGGCTGAAGTTGCCAATGCTCTACCAACTGAGCAATCCTGGACGAATATGACTGAACTAATCCATCCAGTTAACCTTAATGATCATAGCATCTGGTCTGATATCTGAATCAGCACAACAGAATAAATCACAGGTAATGGGACCTCCAGTAAACCCTGGAAACGTGATTACACTAGATATTTTACCACGATTATTCAAACTGGTAGAGAAAGCAAGATTACATCTCATATGATTTCTTTACCAATTAGAATAATTGTGGTAAAATTGAAAATTGTGGTAAACTACATCTCTGTCTAAACCAGGGCACGAAATTTCCGCTCGCCAGCTCGCCATTGGCGAGCAAATATTTAAGGTTGGCGAGTAAGTTTCGTCTTTTGAAATCTTGGGCTTCAAATCAAACTGTATACGCTCAGAATATCGTGCCTCAATCTAGAGACACGTGGAAGTGTTTTAAAATCAAGCGACGGCATTTTTCTTCCAAAAGAAGAAAAAATGCGGCGTCACCCACCTCCATTTCTCTCATACAGAGGAACGAACTTCCCCCGTCTGCATTCGTTCCCAAACTTTCCCACCGCTCGCTGCTTTTTTCGCTTCCAAGGCTGAATCTGATCAATCTTCACTCCTGCGCGAAGTGAATCAGGTTTCGCCACCTAAGCTCAGCTGCTTGCAACACGGTAAAAATTATTCGCTTTCTCCCGAATTTTTAACATTTTAAAAATTGTTCATGTTTTTCATGTATGTAAAATATTTTGAATTAAGACAGCTCCTTCTAACAATGGTCAATTTCAATTCAGTTTGTCATAAATAGTTCATTTTCTGGGCAGGTGTGGTGGCCGACGTTACTGTCTGAATGAATGTAAAATAGTGGCGAGCAAAAATTTTAGTCTGGCTAGTACCTTTTCAACTGAAATTTCATGGCCTGGTCTAAACTATATGTAATTTCAATTGACTTCTCAAAGTCAGTTTCTCGATTTTCATCTTAGGTCAGTAAGTTTTCATAACACTGCATTTGGCTTTCTGACTGCTCTGTTTTTTTCCCATGACAACAAAGGGATGAAGTAGGGATAATGGGAGTCCTTGAGGTTCCAATTGAAAATGCACAAAGTATAGAGGTAAACTGATGAGGTACCCTCAGTTTTTAGTTCCCAAGCACTCTTGACACTCATTTTTTTCGAAAAGTGAGCGAAGTCATGATAGTCACGAAATGAGGAAAGTTTTAGTGCACCTTGTCTAATCCTGGAAGCGAACCTCAGACCTGTAATGTGGCAGCGCAATGCGTAACCACCAAGATACAGGGCATCAAGTATATCTATCAGCAGTTCGATTTCCTTCCTGCATTCACATGTAGATCGCTCTATCCGAGTTACAAAAGATGTTTGACGAATTCGCATTGTTCTGGATCAACGTGCATATTATCATTCAATAAACTTAAGCTGAAGTGTTGCCAACAGAGCTCATTTCTCGTGATTTATAAATATAATTAATTTTTAGGGTTTCATTCATCTCACGAAACCCTATTACTCCCGCTCCGTTGTCTGTCCGTCACAGAGCCATTCTCAAAAACTATATAACTTATAAGAGTTGAAACTTTGTGTATATAGATGAATACCAGCTGTAAAGAGCTCAAAATATTAAAATTTGAAAAATTCGTATTATTTTAATAAATAAAGATAAAAAAAACCAAAATTCTAACAGCCTTTTCCTATTAAATTTAAACATTTTTCGTTATAGCAGATGCCAAAAATTTAAAATCCACAATGAAATTCTTTCTACAATAATTAATTTTCTATCAGACGATTTCCACGTGAAAACTGAAAATGAAATAAAAAGTTTCACCAATTGAAAAAAAAATATTAATATGAAATAAAAATGATTGACGTCATAGTTGCAATAAAACGGAAATTTTCAAAAAATTCTCAATAATACAAGGAGTATGAGTATGTGTATGTACACAAAGCAGATTAATATCACGTCATTAGATAATTAAAAAGAAAATCTGACGTCCTATTGGAAGTTTAACGAATTTTTCAAATGTTTGAGAATAATACAAAGCTAGTATCAATATGAGTAATAGAGAATAGTAAATATATGAGTTTGAGAAACATATTGAATCGTGATAAAAATCCGATTATGGAAATATTCGCATATTTTAACATTTTGAAGGTGTACAATTTATTTAATTTTGAAATTATTTTTTT
This sequence comes from Maratus michaelseni, assembly GCA_963931845.1. NCBI lineage: Eukaryota > Metazoa > Arthropoda > Arachnida > Araneae > Salticidae > Maratus > Maratus michaelseni. Next base: position 99,524,817 of record OZ007597.1, on the reverse strand, counting down.
AAATATTGCATTTAGGTTGTATGACGGATATTATTATGACAGAAACTTCGCCCGCTAACCGGCTGGTTTAGATATTCGAATAAACGAAAAAATAAACCGGTAAATTTTTACTTTATAAAACACATGACTTTTTTTTTTGCTGTTGTTGTTGGTAAATGATATTTATTTGAATTTATTAAAGAAAGGATAAAGTGTTTTGAAAGGAATATTAAACGAAACCCTTTGAGTGATCTTCGATCACACTTACCCACTTGTTTCTTATTATTATTTATTTATCAACATAACATTTTTTACTTTTTAGGCATATTTTGAATTTTTTTATTTAATATTTTATTTTTTAATATTCTGACCTTCGATTTTCATCGGGCAAATTCGGCAAATTACATTCGAGTACATCGGGCAAATTACATTTGAGTAAAAATCCTTTTCTCAACAGGGAACAAAAATAAAACCTTAAAATACTTTAAAAAATGTAATATAAAATACTCTTTCAAACACTTTTAAAATAATCGTGAGCAAAAATATCCCTGATAAAATCGGAGGTTTTTTTTTTTTTTGACGGGGGCCAAATTTCAATAAGTGAATATTATTTTTCTGTCGGAATACTTATAAAATATACTTCTTCTATATTTTTCATGCTTATATTCTACAATTTATTATAAGTATGGAATGTAATTGGAGAATTTTACATAAAACAGAAGAAAAATCAAAATGATTCAAATTTTTAATAGAAAATGTTCTAAACTATTAGCGCCATCTATTGAACTGACTAATAACTATTTTTCTAGAAATATATTTTTCTATTAATCAAAGAAGAATATTTTCGTCATTTCAACAAATTTACTTTACATTTGTCCAAGAATCAGTGGCGTATATGCAAGGTGGCTGAAAGCTATGGTATAAAGGTGACGGGGCCTTGAAATTCGGTGGGATCCCCTAAACCTCCCTATTTTTGCTTATGTGCGTTGTCAAAAATAGAGCAGTGGACCCGAGGACCTAAAAATACAGATTTACTAAGGCCACCATTAAGGCTTGTTAATTAAAGGCTTGCCATTAATCTTTCGATATCGGTCAGACTCCAAATCCCACTCTATAATGTTAAACTTACGGGCATAAAATACATCCGTATTTTTCAAATTTATCCTCCGAAAATTAAAATTTTTAACTTCTTATTTCTGTATGCTGTTCTTGAAAAGGATATTTCTTTATGTTTATTTGAAATAATGTTTCCAAAATACATACTTCATACTTTATCATAGGCGTGCAGTTTTGAAAATTATTGGTGGGGCTCAAGTCTTTTTTACACAAATATGTACCTGAGAGTGTAAAAAAAGATAGATTACCAATTTAATGTTGTTTTTTTTTAACTCCCTATTAAAGAAATTAAACATAATCGTATAGTGATAAAAAATCACAAGTTAAATAAAACATTAAGACAATTTAAAAATTCCAATCTATTGACCCGTTTATAAAATGATACTTGCTGATATTCGCGAATCATCTATACTATTATATAAAGAGGAAACGGTGACTGACTGACTGACTGAGTGACTCATCAACGCCCAGCCTAGAGCTCCTATAATATCTAGTATAAGAAGCCTTAGCCCAGCCGAAACTACTAAAGTCAGGGTCACGCAATTTGGACTGTAGATTGCTGTTATGGTCTAGGCAAGCAATAAGAAGGGATTTTTGAAAATTCCCTCCCGAAGGGGGTTAAAGGGGGGTTCGAATGTTTTAGGTCATTTTGCCATATCTCAGCAGCAGGTATAGGTAGGAGCTTGAAATTCCAGAAAACAAATCTACTAAAAAAATGATTAAACACCTATTTCAGCGATTTTAGAAATTCCCCCCAGAAGGGGGTTAAATGGGGGTGGTCGAATGTTTTAGGTCATTTCGCCATATCTGAGCAGCAGTTATAGGTAGGAGCTTGAAATTCCAGAAAATAAATCTACTAAAAAAATGATTAAACACCTATTTCAGCGATTTTAGAAATTCCCCCCAGAAGGGGGTTAAATGGGGGTGGTCGAATGTTTTAGGTCATTTCGCCATATCTGAGCAGCAGTTATAGGTAGGAGCTTGAAATTCCAGAAAACAAATCTACTAAAAAATGATTAAACACCTATTTCAGCGATTTTAGAAATTCTCCCCAGAAGGGGGTTAAAGGGGGGTGGTCGAATTTTTAGTTCATTTCGCCATATCTCAGCAGCAGTTATAGGTAGGAACGCAAAAATCAGGAAAATAAATCTACTAAAAAAATTATTAAACACCTACTTCAGCGATTTTAGAAATTCCCCCCAGAAGGGGGTTAAAGGGGGGTGGTCGAACGTTTTAGGTCATTTCGCCATATCTCAGCTGCAGTTATAGGTAGGAGCGCGAAAATCAGGAAAATCTTTTCGCCATATCTCAGCTTTTATGTAGGAGGGCGAAATTAATTAAAACAAATCTACTAAAAAATTGGTTAAACACGTATTTCGGCGATTTTGGAAACTCCCCCTAGAAGGTGGCTAAAGGGGTATTCAAAAGTTTCGGGTCATTTCGCCATATCTCAGCAGCTGTTTTATGTAGATGCGCGAAATTCAGGAAAACAAATCTACTAAACAAATGATTAAACACGTATTTCAGTGAATTTAGAAATCCCCCCCCCACCCCTCAAAGGTGGTTAAAGGGGGATTCGAAAGTTTTAGATCATTTCGCCATATCTCAGCAACAGTTTTAGGTTGGAGCGCGAAATTCAGGAAAACGAATGTAATAAAAAAATTAATTTGTCTACCCGTCGCTAGTTTATAATAAAATCACAACGAAAGTTGACTTTGAATAAAATCTTTTTTTTTTTTTTTTTTTCAGAATAGGGATTTTATTTTTTTCTATTTTCATTTTTTATATAAAAAGTTTAAACGTTGAGCATTTTATTCTAATTTAAAAACATAGAACATAAAGTGGAAAAGATTGTCTAATGTCGTTTATTACTATAACAAAATTAAAATAAGAAAAAAATGGAACATTTAAAAATTTTATAAAATACTAGAAAAGAAAAAAGAAAAAAAACTAAACTTTTTTTATTTTATATTAAAAGGGAGAAAAGTGTCCATTTTAAAAATTATTGGTGGGGCTCGAGCTTCACGAGCCCATACAACCCTACATGTATATACTTTGTCTGTTTCTGTAACTGTGTCTATGTTTGTTCACGCTGTACTTCCATATACATAATATCTGAATATCACGCTTTGAAAGAAATAAAGAACTAAATCTGGAAAGTGACATACAGAAAGATAAAGAGACCAAAAGTGACTTTTCTATCTTACTATCCAGGTAATAAGAAAAAAGAACAAAAAAAAAAACATGCATAACGCATAGATTATGAAACACTTTCAAACACTATCATCAGAATATTACTAAGAAATTTCCTTTTTCATACAGTGAAATGAGATATTTAAATAAACAATTTAAAAAACACAAAAATTCAGTAAAAATTCATTTTCTGCGATTGTTGTCCATATCCGGTAATGCTTGCTAATTATTTCGTGCAGTCCTGTATGTGATCCATAGAATTCATACACTACACATCACGTAATATACTAAAAATTAGTAAGTTTAAAAATACATACTACAGCACTTACATCAATTATCGATCAAAATCCGTCCTGTAGCCGAATTCTTTGAGTGTCTCTGTAAATGAACTATAAATGGTATGCACTCTATAATATATAGAAACATGTTGTAGTAAACCTTGGTAATACATATCATTTTCATTGTTTGAAGCATCGTAACATCACTAAATTGCATCGCAAACTCCTTTTCCTTGTAGATTACAATGTAATGAAAATTTCTTGTGCGTCCCTGTAAACGAACTATAAATGCTATTTATTCTATACTCTACAGAAAGTATGTTGTAATAGACCTTACTGATGCGTATCAATGTCTTTAGGTTTTGATTACCGTAACATCACTAAAATGCACCGCTAACTCATTTTCCTCATAGATTACAATGTAATGAAAATTTCTTGTGCGTGCCTGTAAACGAACTATAAATGCAACTTATTCTATACTCCACAGAAAGTATATGTTGTAATAGACTTTACTGATGCATATCAATGTCATTAGATTTGGATTATTGTAACATCATTAAAATTAACCGCAAACGATTTTTCCTCACATACCATAACGCGACCCGTTGATTTTGAAAAAGGGGCAAGTCCAACTTGTGAAAAAAAAATTAGGTAAATCTGAATCTTATTACTAACTAGCAAAACCCGCGGCTTTGCTCGCGTAATTCTTGAAAAATGCCAAGTGGTATTCGTTGGCCTATTTTCATTAGAGGAAATTTTAATGCCACAGATAATTCAGAAATTACTAATTAAGCCACACTAATGTCGAAAAAAATCGAAAATTTAGAACGTTTTTCGCTGTTGCACCCCTCTCCCCCCTGTGGTAGTGGCATCGGCATAAAACATAGTCTATGTTACAGCAGGGACTGTTACCATCAATTTGCCACCATCACTTTTGAAAACAGTTCTGTAGTTCCAGAGATTCCATAGAAATTGTAATTTAGAATTTTTTTAGAACGCTTTTCGCTCATCTCTCCCTTTTAAATTTCGAATATTTTTAGAATTTGTTCTTAGAGAGCATTTACATCTTTTAAATAACTACCATGCCAAATTTCAAGTTTCTAGATCCTTCAGTATAAAAAAAAAAATCGAAATTTTACAACATTTTTCGCCTTTGCAACCCCCCCCCCCCTGTGGTAGTGGCATCGGCATAAAACATAGCCTATGTTACAGAAGGGACTGTTACCATCAATTTGCCACCATCACTTTTGAAAACGGTTCTATAGTTCCAGAGATTCCATAGAAATTGTAATTTAGAATGTTTTTAGAGCGCTTTTCGCTCATCTCTCCCTTTTAAATTTCGAATATTTTTAGAATTTGTTCTTAGAGAGCATTTACATCTTTTAAATAACTACCATGCCAAATTTCAAGTTTCTAGATCCTTCAGTATAAAAAAAAAATCGAAATTTTACAACATTTTTCGCTTTTGCACCCCCCCCCCCCTCTGTGGTAGTGGCATGGGCATAAAACATAGCCTATGTTACAGAAGGGACTGTTACCATCAATTTGCCACCATCACTTTTGAAAACGGTTCTATAGTTCCAGAGATTCCATAGAAATTGTAATTTAGAATGTTTTTAGAGCGCTTTTCGCTCATCTCACCCTTTTAAATTTCGATTTTTTTTAGAATTTGTTCTTAGAGAACATTTACATCTTATAAGTAACTAACATGCCAAATTTCATGTTTCTAGCTCCTTCAGTAAAAAAAAAAATCGAAATTTTAGAACGTTTTTCGCTCTTGCACCCCCCTGGGGGTAGTGGCACCAACATAAAATATAGCCTATGTTGGAGCAGGGATTGTCACAATCAATTTGCCACCATCACTTTTGAAATCACTTCAGTAGTTCCAGAGATTACCCCTACAAACAAACAAAAAAACAATCTTTAGTACTTTATAATATTAGTATAGATTAACAAAAAATGCATGCTTTTAATCAATTCACAATTAATATCTTTTAATATCAGTATAAATTTGTTACTAGTAATTTATGTGGTCAACGATCTTTCAAATGTGTTGATTTTCAAAGTGAAACAAGACCACTATGAATAGAATTATTTTATATGTTGCATATTATTAACAAGCACATAGTTAACATGATTTCATCACAAATACTTTTAAAAATGTCCACTATCTAAATTAAGAAATATATTTATAAGCATACAACTTATTACTAAAAACTTTCTATTACTTTTTTTTTTCCTTTTTCGTATAAAATTAAATTTATTTTTTGTTTTACTGTAACTTTTCCAAAGAAGAATGAAACGTTGAAAATGAAATAAATCAGTAAATAAAAGGAAATATTCAATTTTTTGTCATTAAAATTATATTCCATTCAAAGAAAATCAACGTTTTCAACCAATCATTGCTTTTGAAAGGGAGGAAAGTACCAAAACCATGCATACCAAAACCATGATTCTTTACAGCCAACAACCATAGTTACCATAGTTACATTATTAAACTTACATGAAATAAGATTACAATAATATGAAATAAGCCTATCACTGTTTACGAATATTTTTAAACCCACTCAAATGCAAACCATTAAATATCTAGTAATAACATACAAGTTGGAAATTGTACGTCAAACGTGACAAATGAGGTGCGTTCGTACTGTTATTATTTCAGTGAAATGAATTATATCGTCTGTTGTTATGATAGGATTAATTTCCGTCATAAAATAAGTACATTTTAAGTTGGCAACATTTTATCTTTTGTTGACATTTACTGAAAATCCCAATGGGAAACTTTAGCCTAGCTTTGAAAATTTCAGAACCTGAAATCCATATGTAGACTCTTTTCCATTTAATATCTATTTCTCCGGAAACATCTATCCAAAAAACTGTCGGTAGATTATAGGATTGCTATAATTAAGCAATTTTAGTAAACAAATTCAGTTTTTAAATTCAGTAATACGGAAATAATAGGACCCCATCTTAAATAGGTCGTAATCACCGTGGCAACGTAGAATCATTACCCATCATGGGATATCATAGAATTAAATACGTATAATAGGATTTAATAGAATGAAGAATGTGACAATAACTTAGTCATAGAGGTTGTAAAATGTCGTATACGTCATATATGACTATAACGTCATACATGTAAGATAACTTGGCGATACATCTCGGTCGCTTGACGATTAATCCTCGGAAGCTGCTATAACAAGGAAGTACCGATTGTTAAAAAAAATTCAAAATACTTAATAAATGTTTTTATTAATATATTTTTAAGTTTTGATTCGATTTTCATAAAATTTTAAATGACTCAACAAAAATCTGAAACGATTATATACAGGGTGATTTTTTTTAAATTTGTGAAAGTAAAACCCTATAACAAAAGAACCACTGATCCAAATGACCCAAAATTTCACCAGTATGCTCCCGAGCAATGGGAATTTTTTAGGCATGGTTTAAAAAAAACTTAAAATCGCACCGACAGATGGCGCTGTACATGCAGTAAAGTCGGAAGACGAACTTGCGCCCGGCATACGCAATATTGGCGATAAAAACATGAAGTACGCACACCTTGTGTTCATTATTCTACGGAAATCCTCGCAATGACTGCGCCATTGACGGACCGTACGTTGTTAGTGAAACTGTATTATCAGAATAATCACAGCGCAGCAACTGCTCTTAGGAGATTTAGGACACTTAAGAATTTAAGAAAAGGTCCAATGACGACAGAGGGCCTACGGAAGATGATTTCTCAAAGAACCGTCCATTGTTTTCCTCCCACAGACGATATTCTTTGTTTCTGCTACCTTACAGCGCCATCTGTCGGTGTCATTTTAAGTTACTTTTAACCATGCCTAAAAAATGCCCATTGCTTTGGGAGCATACTGGTGAAATTTCAGGTCATTTGGATCAGTGGTTCTTTTGTTATAGTGTTTTACTTTCACAACTTTAAAAAAAATCACCTTGTATATTAAATCTCAAGCCATTCGGTTGGGTAGATTTTGTGCTCTTATATTCGGACAGACCAGACGACGATTATATGTGCTACGTATAATCGACCGACTACGAATCGACCGATACTTACGAACGCACCTAAAAATGGACTTGCCCCACTTTCAAAATTAATGGCTCATGTAACGGAATTCTTTTCTGTGTCCCTGTAAACAGACTATAACTGCTACACACTTTAATGTCAATAGAGAACATTCTATAGTGAATCTCATTACCATATATAAATCATGGCAATCCGAGTATATTTACGAGAATTGGAGCATGGACAGACAGACAGACGGGCAGACAAACCGAAGTCATAAACACTTTCCAACATAGTTGAAAATGTTAAAAATATGATAGAATCACAATCATAAATGTTTCAGTTGCTCAGGTGCAGGAAATTTAAACTTCCAGAGTTCATCGCATTTCTAATAAAACTGAAATACAAATTATTCTATGCGTTTTTATGAGTGTACATAATGTGCGTATTTTGGATTTGTTGTTAATGCGAATTTTGTAGTTTAAAAGTCATTAATAAAAGAAATATCTTGCTGAATTAATATGGACCACCCTGTAAATAAATTTAACAAGCAAATTTTAAGTTTAACTATATTTCCTGTAATTTTCAACCTTCGGTGATGGATTGAGACCTTTCGATTTTGTAATTGTTTAAAAAATGTGTAAACATGTGAATGATATCAAAATAAATGTTATTTCGTAATGCTAAAGAAATGCGTAGTTAAGTTATTTGACTATAAAATTTAAATTCATGATTTTATAATGATGCATCGATCACTTTAGAGTGAGATTGGGTAATAATATTTTATGTCCTAAATGAAAATCGGAAAGGAGATATTCAGATGTTTTTTTAAGTATAAAAAAAAGAATCAAACCTTGATTTCATAATTATTATAAACATACTTAAACAAATGAATCGTATGAGAAAGCGAGCGAGTTCTGTATAATGACAGATATATAATCACTTTATTTGACTAATAATTTTAAGTCCTTGATTTTAAAAAGATGCATCGATCATAGCTGAGAGAAACACGTCAAAAAGATTTCAAATTGCCTTTTAATTGGCATTTAAATTGTCTGATTTCTATAAAATAATGATAGATTATTTAATTAAACTAAAAATTTGCAAGATTTATCGAGTATTAAATTAATATTTAACAAGAAAGAAAAATCATGCGTCCAGCATGGATTATGAAGCATTTTCCAAAACATTCAGAATACTGTACCAATACTTTGCCGTTTAATAAGGTTAAAGATTATGTCTAAATAAACAATTTGGAAGACACCTAGCACATTTAGAAACTCAATTTAATCTTAAAAGTTTAAACACAAGCATAAAATATCGATTTTTAAAGAATAATAAAAAAGTTGGAATAAATAGCATTTTTTAATTTGCGGATTTCGCCACTTCATTTAAATAAACGATATCAAACGTAGAAAATAAATTACATAATTGTAAAAAATATAATTTAAAATATCGTCAGACGAAATTGTCTCAAAAGTTTATGCACAATGGCAAAAACAACTATATTTATCATTTTTACAAAACTGTTACATACAAGCTATTTTTCCTTGATTTCGGATTAGTTTAAATAAACGTACGTCCATCAAAATTATTAGTTTTGTAGGGTTTCTGGTGGCAAAGAATACCATGCTTTCTCAATGGCCTATTGGAGTTCTTCAAGAGAGTCATATTGCTTTCCATTGCTGTAAAAATGAGGAGTTAAAATGCCCCACACATTCTCAAATGGGTTTATGTCTGGACTTAAAGCTGGCCAGTAAAGTATTTTAACATTTTTCTGTGAAAGCCACAGTTTTGTAGAATGTTATATGTGGATTGAGGCATTATGTTGTTATAAGATCCATTCTAACCCCCCCCCCCCCAAAAAAAAAAAATGTCATCGAATAGAAGCAAATGTTGGTTCGGCGTCTCTTGATATTTTTGGGGATTTTGGCTTCCCTTTCGAAAAGCCAGACAGGTCTGGCCGTTGAAGCCGAAGGCCCACCAAACCATAACAGACTTACCACCTTGCTCCCTGCTGAAGAATGCCCTTGGGTCGTAGATCATGCCAATACGTGTTCCACCCATCAGAGCCATCTAAAATCCATTTTTTTTTCATCACAGAATAAAACTAAGCCACTTGTCCCGTAGTACATGTGTGTTTTAGCCCAGTTCATTCTTGTCTGTTTGTGGTGTAGTTTGAGACACGGTTTGCGAGCCATTTTCTTTCGTATGATGTAATCACATTCTATAATACGGCTAAGTGCAGTGCCTTTGGACACCTGTACACAGAGATTATTTTTAATATGCTGTATTGGCAAATTTTGCTTAGACACCAATCTCCATATTCTCTGATCCGTCTGAACAGTCGTCATACGTGGTCGTCCACATCTTGTTTTCCGGTTATAATTATCATTTCTAGAGAGTACTTGATATATACCTTGCTTTGATCGACTTAAAATTTTTAGCAATTTCAGAAATAGTTTTATTTTGCGATTTCAATTTAAAAACTTTCAAAATCTCCCTTTTTGTGAATTCTTTATCCTTCGACATTTTTAAAATTAGTGGAAATGACTTCTCCACTTTTATACTTTTATAAAACTGGAATGCGACGTCGTACAACGTCATTACATCCATCCAATCCCGTGTTTCTAAAAAAAAATTGCATAAAGTACTTAAACTTTTGAGACAGTGTTTCGTCAAGAAAAAAGTAAATTAAATAAAAATTAATGTAATTTTATTTTAGCCAACAAAAATTGCATATTTTATTTGATTTTGATTAAATGTCGAGTATTTATTGCAAATTGGCTTCATATATTTCCTTCTTCAATTTTTTAAACTAGATTTGCCGAGTGCTTAAACTTTTGAGACGGTCTATATAATCTATAGTTGAAAAAAATATCCGAATTATTTTGCGCAGCCTTTTATATATACTACGTAGTAGGCAAAAATGTAGTTCTGTTTGGAAACAAATAACATTGCTGAAAATTCCTCTTTATGAATTCCCGTCCATAAGCTGAAATGTACTCGAATTCTTTTGTGCAGTCCTGTATATGATCTATAGAATTCATATACACTAAGTAATATGCAAAAAATGAGTTCAATTTAAAAACGCATACCACAATTGAAAACGCACATCCAGCAATTATTTCTCATAGATAATACTGTAACCTAATTCATTTGTACTTCCCTGTAAATGAACAAGAAATGCTATACACACCATATTCTATACTAAGCATATTGTAGTGTACTTTAGTGATGTATATCAATTTCAATATATTTGAAATAGTATAGCATCAATCAAATGCACCGTAAATGATTTGTCTCCATGGACCATAATGTAATGGAAATAATTTGAGTGACCCTGTAAACGAAATAGAAATGCTACACACTTCATTTGCAATACCGAACATGCCATGATGAACATCAATAAGGTATACCAATTACATGGTAATCGAAATATATGTACACGTATTAGAGCATTGGATGGACAGACGGACAGACAAACCCAATTCATAAACACGTTTCAGCTATGTTGGAAAGTGTTAAAAACCGTTAAATCTTGAATGAAGTGGCGTAAATAGGCAAATGGGAAGAGAGGAGTTGTAAAATTGCATTCTGGATCATTTGCTATATTTCTGACTGCACAGAAAATAGGAAGATTTTGCGAGCCCCTGAGTCTCCGATGCCCATAGCAATTGCAACCTTAAGCAACTTCTAGTTAAGCAACACAGCACACAATTAAACTCTGAAACTAGGGGAAGCACAGTCTCCCCTTTCTCTCTGCGTCCCCTTTCACTCAGGGAAAGTTTTCTAAATTCACTTAAATAGAAACTCATCTCCGAACGCTTCTGAAAATAAGTGACAGCAAAAGAAACTTGTAACGCAGAAATCCCCTTCCAGAAAAAAAATAGACTTTCCCGACGAAATGCGCAGCGCATCACGTGATATGAAAAGAGACGTTTGATCAGTTGACTCGTGAGCTTGGCCGAAATGAGTTCGTTATTCGAAGAGCGGTGATGTAAATAGAAAATTGTTAAGTCGTGTTTTTTTGTTCTCCGAGAATGTAAAAGTGAAGTGTCAGTCTTATATATCTTATAATGTGCCGTTTTGTGATGTGTTTTGTGTCAACAAGTAATAAAATATATGAAAATGCCAGCAAAGTTTTATTTCTGGTGTTATGAAAGAAATATTCTTTCCACCCCGAGATTCTAAAAGTATAATTATTCGACAGTGTTGATACAAACTTTATTTTTTTACAAATGACCCTTTTAAATCTCGAAAATATATTGATTTGTGAGGTTTTTCAGGTTAAAGAACGCTTTTCGGAATATTAGGTAACTCGGAAGAGGTTCTTGTATATTTTCGGTCGTGGATATATTATATTTTCCTATAAGAAACGTCTGTCTTTTTTAGGGTTTCGTTCATCTGACGAAACCCTATTACTCCCGCTTCGTTATCTGTCCGTTACAGAGCTTTAAAAAATTCCGTCACGTTGTCTGACCGTCACGATTTTCAGAAACTATTTAACTTACAGGCATAAAATTTTGTGTACTTATATGCTGAATATCTGCATTGAAGCTCAAAATCATAAAATTTGAAAAAAATCATATTATTTTAATATATAAAGATAAAAAACCAAAAATCTAACAGCCTTTTCCTATTAAATTTAAACATTTTTCGTTATAGCAGTTGCCAACAATTAAAAATCAACTATAAAATTCTTTCTGCAATAATTAATTTTCTATTGAATGATTTCCACGCGAAAAAAGAAAAAAAATAAAAAGTTTCCCCAATTGTAAAAAAAAAAAAAATTAATATGACTATATATAATTATATGGGTAATAAAACGGAAATTTTCAAACATTTCTCAAGGAGTATCAGTATGTGTAAATACAGAAAGCAGTTTAATATGACGTCATTAGAGAATTAAAAAGAAAATTAATCTGACGTCATAACAAATTTTTCAAATGTTTGAGAATAATACAAAGAGAGTATCAATATGAGTAATAGAGAATAGTAAATATATAAGTTTGGGGAACGTATTGAATCATGATAAAAACCCGATTATAGAAATATTGGCATATTTTAACATTTTGAAGGTCTCTATACAACATGTTTAATTTTGAAATTGATTTTTTTTTAATATCGCATTTAGGCCACATGACAGATATTATTATGACAGAGTATATTACCGGGCTTCGCCCGATATCGGACCTGTTCAGATTTTCGAAAAAACGAGAAAAATAGACCAGTAAATTTTTACTTTATAAAAAACATGACTTTTTTATGAAATTTATTAGGATTTAGTAAAGAAAGGATAAAGTGTTTTGAAAGAAATATTAAACGAAACCCTTTGTGGGATCTTCGATCACACTTACCCACTTGTTTACAGGGTACATTGGCGAATAAAGTATTTGAACGAGACATATTTTTCTTGGAAGTTTGTATCTAAATTTGAGGGCGAATTCCAGCAAAATAAAGGCAATTCCCTCATAAATCAGATTGTATAGAAAGAAATTGTGGAAATATTTAATTGTAACAACAAAAATGTAAAATGTACAAGTTTTTACAAGGAAAGAAGTATTTGCACAACACTTGCATAGTTATTATTATTTATCGGATGAAAGGCAAAAAGAAATGGTGCTTCATTTTGATAGATGTGTTTATTGACGAAATATAAATAGTTTTTCATGAGTTTCCATATAAAAATTTTAATTTTATCATATCTAGAAAGGAGCAGGGTAAACAATCATGTGCCAAGAATAGATTATGATATACTATTCTTGACACATGAATTCCAGCAAAATAAAGGCAATTCCCTCATAAATCAGATTGTATAGAAAGAAATTGTGGAAATATTTAATTGTAACAACAAAAATGTAAAATGTGCAAGTTTTTACTAGGAAAGAAGTATTTGCACAACACTTGTATAGTTATTATTATTTGTCGGATGAAAGGCAAAGAGAAATGTTGCTTGATTTTGATAGATGTGTTTATCGACGAAATTTAAATAGTTTTTCACGAGTTTCCATATAAAAATTTTAATTTTATCATAGCTAGAAAGGAACAGGGAAAACAATCCTGTATGAAGAATAGATTATGATATACTATTCTTGACACATGAATTTCAGCAAAATAAAGGCAATTCCCTCATAAATCAGATTGTACAGAAAGAAATTGTGGAAATATTTAATTGTAGCAACAAAAATGTAAAATGTGCAAGTTTTTACAAGGAAAGAAGTATTTGCACAACACTTGCATAGTTATTATTATTTATCGGATGAAAGGCAAAGAGAAATGTTGCTTCATTTTGATAGATGTGTTTATTGACGAAATATAAATAGTTTTTCATGAGTTTCCATATAAAAATTTAGTTTTATCATATCTAGAAAGGAGCAGGGAAAAAATCATGTGCCAAGAATAGATTATGATATACTATTCTTGACACATGAATTCCAGCAAAATAAAGGCAATTCTCTCATAAATCAGATTGTATAGAAAGAAATTGTGGAAATATTTAATTGTAACAACAAAAATGTAAAATGTGCAAGTTTTTACTAGGAAAGAAGTATTTGCACAACACTTGTATAGTTATTATTATTTGTCGGATGAAAGGCAAAGAGAAATGTTGCTTGATTTTGATAGATGTGTTTATTGACGAAATTTAAATAGTTTTTCACGAGTTTCCATATAAAAATTTTAATTTTATCATAGCTAGAAAGGAACAGGGAAAACAATCCTGTATCAAGAATAGATTATGATATACTATTCTTGACACATGAATTCCAGCAAAATAAAGGCAATTCCCTCATAAATCAGATTGTATAGAAAGAAATTGTGGAAATATTTAATTGTAACAACAAAAATGTAAAATGTGCAAGTTTTTACAAGGAAAGAAGTATTTTCACAACACTTGCATAGTTATTATTATTTATCGGATGAAATGCAAAGAGAAATGTTGCTTCATTTTGATAGATGTGTTTATTGACGAAATATAAATAGTTTTTCATGAGTTTCCACATAAAAATTTTAATTTTATCATATCTAGAAAGGAACAAGGAAAATGAAATCATGTGTCAAGAATAGATTATGAAATACATTCCATCACTACTGAAATACCATGACAAAACTTCACCGTAAGATGAAGAAAACTATCCAAGTAAACAATTTAGAAAACGTATTTCAAAACCAGTTTTCAGCAATTACCGTCCACTAGTGTATCCAACCAGGGCTTCACGGGATAGAGAATATAGGTGAAAACCGTTTATTTTTTTTATTGAAAACGCTAATAGATTTTTTATACTTAATATTTTTTTTTTAGACTGCCCCCTAACAACACCAAAAAGCATTTTTACATGAAATATGTCAATTATATATTCAAATAAAATTTTGAAATGTATTAAAAGCGGTAATTTCGTATTGGTTTCGTGCCAGAAGTTAATAGAAGTCGCTAAAAATTTCGTTTTCTACAGCAGTTTTTTTTTAATTATTATTATTCTGATAATTTCAGAGGTTTTAAGTGCTTATTTCAATTACATGCCTATTAAATTTATGTTTTACTTATACTATTTTATTTCTTGCTTATAGACCGGGAGGCGGCAGTACAGACAATCACCTCATCGAGTTCACGGCTGAAATTCCAAAATTAGTTAAAACTTGATTCGCATATTAAAACGCAATCGGTCTGCCAAGTCATATCTTGGTGGAAAGCACCCGAAAACCCAATTTTAGAGGTTGGCTCGTAGGTTTACCATTGTGTATTCCTGCTCCCAGTCCTCCATGTTTTCATACCTTTGGGTGCAGGAAAACGAGTCAACCGCTAAAATCGGGTTTTAAGGTGTTTTCCACCAAGATATGACTTGGCAGACCGATTGCGTTTTAATATGCGAATCGAGTTTTAACTAATTCTGGAATTTCAGCCGTGAACTCGATGAGGTGATTGTCTGTGCTGCCGCCTCCCGGTCTATTAAGGAAATTTTAATTTCGTTATTGAATATTAGCTGGAAACCAATGCTGAATTGCAAACGGATTAATATTTTGTAATCATCTGGAAGCGATAGAGATAGATTTTTTATTTTTTTTAATCGCGCTTGAAATTTAATTTCAATGCTATAATAAATGAGTAAATTGCGATACAGTTTTCAAACTCATTGCATTTGAAAGTAGATTTTTTTCCCTATATAACGGTGTAAAAATTAAAAATATGCAGTGTTTAAAATTTTAAAAAATTGCAGTAGCAAAAATCGCAAAACCGAAATTTCATCGTCAAGTGTTGTCTTTCGCAAAATGACATCAGCGTTACGCACGGACACGTTTGTCCTTTATAATATAGATAGATAGTCAGAAAGGTACTTGAATTATATTGTGCAGCCCTGTATATGATCAATTGATTTGTATAAAACTACATAATTCAGTCCAATTAGAAAACACATAACTGTGTTGAAAAGTCCCCTGCAGCAATTTCCACCAATAGACTGCAATTATGTATAATGATATTGTTGCTGTAAAAGAATTTTTTCTCGATGACCAATTTTGTCTAAAGTAATCTATAAATTTTTAAAAAGGATAACTTTTTTAAAAAATATATAATGGCAAGACTATTCCATTATCATAACCTCATTTCCTACCTTATTTTGATCACTTTTGCAATTTTTATTGCCAACTTATCTCCAACAAGTAATAAATTAAAGCGCGTTTGAACCTTTTTGAGACGCCCTATATTTAATATCGGTTTAATATCATATTTAAACCGATTAAACTTTCAATTTTTTTTTTTTTTTATGTTTCAAATATGAATTCTGGCCTTGATTTTATTATTATTGTAAACATACCTGAACAAATACATAATATGAGACAATTAGCGTATCGTGCCAAATAGGTATTGTATTCGACTAAAAATTTTAAGTCCTTGATTTTATAATGACACATCGATCATCTCTCAGTCAGGGAAAATATCATGACGGAAACTTAAAACTAATTTTGAATAAGCATTTAATTTGTTTGATTTCAATATAATAATGATGGATTATTTGACAAATATTTGAAAAATACAACATTTACTGAGTATTAAATTAATATTTAGAAATAATAAAAATATGAAATACACTAGTGAGACTACGCAAAGAGATCCGTGACAAAACTGAATTCTGGTGCCCCTGACATATTTCTAACGTTACAAATAAGCAAAAATAGGGATATTTGAGGGCCTTCTGAGCCCGTTGCATTTGCTATCTCAGTCACAAGACACCAATCGCCTTATATTTCCAGATGTAATTAATTTATCGAAAAAATGAAAAAACTGTTGTTACAAATCACTTTAAGGTGGCTCTCAAATGATCTGCTGAACAACGCAAAACTTTCTGACACAATTTTTGACTCATTTTTAAATGCAAAGGCATAAAATTGGCAGACCTGATTATTGAAGAGAGTTGGAATCGAAATGAGTCTTCCATTTTTTGATAAATAAATTACTTATCGAGTTCTAAACGATTCGTGTTACGTGACAACTCATTTACATCGTGACAACATCGGGAATTCGGTTCAAAAAGCCGCTTTGAAAGTGTTTTCTGAAAATTATTCTGCTTTTACCAAACTATTTAAAACGAGTTTCGATTATAAAGTTTCTTAATAACCAGACCTGCTCATTTCATGCGTTTCAGAACAAAAATGGATTAAAAAATGTGTCTGAAAATAGCCCCTTTGGATTTGAGAACATGTGATGAATGTACATGATTGAGAACATGAATTATGAATTCAGGAATTGAGAACATGAATTGTGCCTCTAAGTGTCGCGCTTTTGCGTGTAAAACTGAGTCCATAAATATCTCAGAAAGTTTCGCGCAGTTGAGAACAGAAAAATATTTTTTCGAGAACAGCCTGAACAGTTTATATTCAGTTCATGCGCCTTGTGCCGCGCCGCCTCGGCTACGGTATAAAAATGCCTACAGATTGAATATAAGCCTACGAACAACATATATATATATTGTTTTCGATTCAAATGCTTAACATTATATTGATGAAACATTTTGCTTTTAAAAAATAAATTTGCTGAAACGTATAAGTTTTATCGTGTCATAAATAATTCACAGCCAAACTAGCACTAAATATTTAGATATTTTGTATTAAATAAACAAAAAGCTACTTTTTCTTCCAGACGCTAGGCCTTGTGTGGCTGCACCTGCCACATACCCCAAAGAACAGCTCCGATTGGCATAAATCTTTTTTAGCACTTTCCAACCTAGTTAAAAAGTGCTTATGACTTCGGTTTGTCTGGCCGTATGGCCGTCTGGCCGTCTGTCCGTGCTCTAACTCCCGTAAATATGCTCGGATTGCTCTGCAATTTTTATATGTTATTGTCGTTATCTATAGCATGTTCCCTATTTCAACGGAAGTGTGTAGCACTTATAGTTTTTTTACAGGGACACTCAAAAGAATTCCGTTACATTGCGGTCTATGGGGAAAAATTATTTGCGGTTTATGTAAATAATGTTTCACTATTTTAAACGCATTGAAATTTATATATATCACTAAGGTGCATTAGAAGAAGCTTAATATGGAATAGGGTGTGCATACCACTTATAGTTACTATACAGGGACAGTCAAAAGAATTCCGTTACATTACGTCTATGGAGAAAAATCGTCTGCGGTTTATTTAAATAATGTTTCACTATTTTAAACGCATTGAAATTTATATATATTATTAAGGTGCATTACAAGAGGCTTACTACACAGAATAGTGTGTGTATAGCAGTCATCGTTCATTTACAGGGACATACAAAAGAATTCTCTACTGTCTGTTAACAATAATTCCTGGCGTTTTAAGTTGCTGAACGCGATTTTCAATTGAACTCACTTTTTGTCTATTACTGGGTGTGTATAAATTCTGTATTTCATATACAGGGTAGCACAAAAGTTCGAGAACACATTTCCGTTTATTGACAGAAACTCCAGAAGGAGAATTTTAAACTGTGCTACGCGTTTCCTAACTAAACTAAAATTTATCATCCTATATAGTTGCCGAAACGTCAGTGAAGGCTTACTGTGGAGACCCGAAAAGTTTTTGGTTTCTGTCTGTTTGTCTGTCTGTCTGTCTGTTCCGCGATAACTGCCGTAAAAATGATCCGATTAGTTTGATTTTTGGTAGGTATGTTGGTGAGATACCCGGAATTAGCTGTATAGTTTTTAGTTACATTTGGTTCATTCGTTCGGAAAATATAGAACATTTCTTTTTTTATCATAATGCTTTCCTATGGGAATTCAGACGATTTTGAATTTTTTCAGTCGTTGAAAATAAAATGTCGCATTTGATTAATGTATTTAAACGGTAAGTTATGAAGGCTAAAATTTATCAAGTCAGGTGTTAAATTATTTAAATTAATTTGAAATTTTGTTTATACATTCGTCAGATTTTTTAAATTAGGTGTATAATTTTTGGTGCAATTTTATACATCTGTTCTAATAATATAATACATTTATTTTATCACTTTTTGCAAATATTAAAATGCATTCATTTTTATTTTCCTTTTCAATTTAACAGTAACCTAGCAACCATATTTCAAAGAATATCAAAATGATAAAATTCAAGTAACTCAGACGATTTTGCTACAATATTTTATTCGCAAAATAAAATATTATTGGAGGATTTTAATATTTTATTGAAATAAATGAGAATTTATTTTGTACAAGTTACTTTTTAACTACTATAGAATGATAGCCGAAACATTTTTATATGAGATATTATTAATTTTCTGGAAGAGATGTAGATTTTTCGTGGTTGAAAATTAGTATTATTTTAAAAATAGAATGTAATATCTCGTACAACGAGATAGTTAATCTAAAGAAATTAGCGTAGTAAAACGCATCCATACAGCCTGAAATAGCACAATTACTGAAAACTGAGATCATAAAATGCTATCACAAAAAATACAGTGTCTCACATAAGTGATGGGACACTTGTGCTTTACAAAAGGAAACTAATCAAATAAATTAAAAAAACATGTACACATTTTTTTTGTGGGTGTGTTTCATACTTAAATTTAGTAAAGATTATTACATAACATACATTTTGTCAAAATATTAAAATATTAATTTAATAAAAATACAAATGTTTAGAACGGAGCAAAAAATAGCTCACATAAGTGATGGGACACCATTATATATGCAACAAAAATCGCCTGAAATAAGCAATAAAAATATTTTTTGGGGTTTTATTTTTACTTAAAAGCAATTGGCAATAATTTATAAAATCGTCTGCAGTATTTCTCTCCAGTTTGTTTTGGAATTTTTGTGTTTTTTAGCTCTGTGTAGTCATGAATGCTAAACGAAAAGAAACTTCGCCTGAAATTCGAAAATTAGTTATTAATTTGCATATTGAACGTGGAAAATCTATTAGAAAAACTGCTGAAACAGTTAACTTGAGTCGTTCAACAGTTTTCAATATCATTAAACGATATAAAAAGAATCATATGATTCAGGATAAAAGAAGACCTGGCTGACCATCAAAGCTATCCAATGGAATAAAGCGAATTATCGTTCGAAATATTAAAAAAAATCCAAGAATTAGTGCTTCAAAAGTTGCTGCTGATTTACAAGCATTATATGGAATAATTGTTAATCCTGAAACTATTAGAAGGGTAATTCGATCTGCTGGATATCACGGTAGAGTAGCCAGGAAAAAATTCTTCGTAAGTTAAAAGAATAGAAAACTCAGACTAGCTTTCGCAAAATCCAACATAAATAAGAATTCTGATTACTGGAATAAAGTTATATTTGCTGATGAGAGTAAATTTAATATATTTGGTTCTGACGGTAGAATCTTGGTGTGGAGAAAACCCAGGGAAGAACTTCGCAAACAGAACTTGGTACCAACAGTAAAACATGGTGGAGGAGGAGTTATGGTATGGGGGTGTATGTCGTCCGCTGGAGTTGGTAATCTTGTTTTTATTGACAGTATAATGGATCAGTACAAGTATATTGATATTTTAAAGCAAAATTTGAAATCTTCAGCACGAAAATTGAACCTTCATAACGATTTTAAATTCTACCAGGACAATGACCACAAGCACACTGCTCTGAACGTTAGACTCTGGCTGCTATATAACTGTCCTGAAATAATAAAAACACCACCACAATCTCCAGACTTAAATCCCATAGAGAATATTTGGCAAGAATTGGAATCAAGAATTCGCAAACACACCATTTCTTCAAAACAACAACTAAAATCGGTGCTTCAAGAAGAATGGGGTAAAATCACTCCAGAAATCACAAAAAAAATAGTCGAATCCATCCCAAAAAGATTAAATCATGTTTTAAAAGTAAAAGGAAATCCAACAAAATATTAAAACCTTTTAAAAAGTAAAATTTGTGGATAAATATTTGATGGAAAAGTAAGTGTCCCATCACTTATGTGAGCCATTTTTTGCTCCGTTCTGAACAATTGTATTTTTACTAAATTAATATTTTAATATTTTGACAAAATGTATGTTATGTAATAATTGTTACTAACTTTAAATATGAAACACACCCAAAAAATTTTTGCACATGTTTGTTTATTTATTTTATTGCAGTTTCTTTTTATAAAGCACAAGTGTCCCATCACTTTTGTGAGACACTGTACATTATAGCGCCAAATCAAGGTTGCTATTTAGTGAATTGGCAGTGGGCACGATTATGAATGATTACACAATACGTCTAAAAGTTTCCAAATAAGCCTATTTTGGGGAGATTTTAGTATGCTATTGCCATCGAATTAGATCAGGATGTACTTAGATCAAATAAATATTGTACAATGACCATCAAAACTGTTTTTCCGAAACAAAAATTGTAATAATACTAGATTTCTGAAATAGATAAGTGAAATATATAGTAGATTCAGTTTACATTTCCATAGGTTACTTTTGTACACGAGATATTATTCAACGTATCAATCAGATACGAGTGTTTCGTGATTGGTAAATATTGCTATTTAGGTATTAGGATAACATGAAATTATTTTCAAAATTTTTGTTTATCGTAATAAAACCACTGTGCAGAACGAAATGGAAGATATACTAGAATCATTCACACAAATAATAGGAAATCACGAATAAAAATTTAATAAGATTACGGAGGGTTCAGAGGGGTTGCGCCCCCCCACCCCCTGAAGAAATGTATTTTTTTTAATCTAAAAAATAGAATAAGAAATTCATAAGAATGTCAGAATATTATTGCATAAACCGTGTTTAATTTAACGTTTAAGTTCTGAAACCTTCGAATTATTTTATACACTGTAAAAAATTTTCAGAAACGTTTCTGAAAGTAACGGAGACCTGTGCTGCACGATACTAACAGAAAGGTTTCTGATTCGATCAGAAAAATGTTTCGGCTAAAACACGGAACCTTTCCGATTCGTAATGAAACCTTCCTGAATATATCTGAAACCTTTCTGAATATATCGGAAATCTTTCATTACGGATCGAAAAAGTTTCTGAATATATAGGAAATCTTTCAAAATATATTGGAAAAGTTTCTGAATATATCGGAAATATTTCATAATATATCGGAAACTTTTCTGAATGTATCTAAAACCTTTCTGAATATATCTGAAGTGTTTCTGAATATATTTTTATCTATTTTTATTATATATTATCTGAATTTTAAAAGAATACTTGAAAAGATTAGAATTTCTGTTCTTTTAAATATTCTAATCAAACTTTTTTTTTATAATGATTCTTTTTTCTAGGCGAAATTATTCGGTATATTGCGTGACATTTTTCAGTTTGTATCAAAATTTTATCAAATATGTTTTAACCCTAATATTTAAGAATATTCACGCAGTGAATATTGGGGAATGGAGATATTTACCTTGTTTTTTAACAACATATCATGAAAAAAATATGGGATTCATACAGCTTCACAAATCAAGTATTTATTAAAAAAAAAAAAAAAAAAAAAAAAAAAAAAATAGCATACATACTTAGAAAGAAAACTTTCAAAACTTTTCATTAACATGAAATAGGCAAACTAAAGCTATACTAATATATTTTCGATACATTTCAAACAATCTAACTCCCAGCAACATAAAATGATTAAAACTTATGTATGAGCTTTCCAAAAGCAATGCAGCTTCAGAGATCTGTTTATCTGTTAATTTTTTCGGTCCTTAAAAGGTAATTTTTCATATTAAAACAAGACATTTCACAAAAATTCTCATCTTAAAACTGGGCCCTTCACAAAATTTTTCGTTCCAAAACAGAACCCTTCACAAAATTCTTTGTCTTAAAAACAAGACTTTACCACCTCAAAAACTGAACTTTTCACAAATTTAATGATTTAAAAATAAAATCTGACCTATCACAAAACAATTGAACTTATCAAAGTGCATAGCTTTTTTATGTGTAAAGGATAGATACAAAGGAACCTGATATAACGATAATTTAAAATTCACAAAATTATGACCGGAATTTTTAAAATATTAAAAAATACTTCAGTTTCACAATAATAGGACCCTGTGAGAAAAATCTGGACATAACCCTGAGATTAATAAAAACACCTAGGAATTTTCTTTTCAGAATTAGAATAAAATAAATAAATATAGTTTGTTTACTTTAAAACGATATTTTTAAAGTCAGACAAGTCAATTTTCAATATATAGTATTGTAAAAGTTAGAGTTCTGAAACATCGTTAAAAAAATATATATAAACAAACACACAGTACCGCCGGTAGATATTATTCTTTAAGAGATAAAATTGCTACTAAATGGTATTATAAATCATATTTATTGAAGCAACATTAAAAAAAACTTAAAATGAGAGACAAAGGATTTGTATTTTTATATTTTAGAGTATATTTTAATAATTATCCTTCCAACTCAAAGTATCTAAATGCTCATGTAAATAGTCCTAAATGTTAGGGTTAAGACATTTGTTAAAAATATTGATATAAACTGAAAAATATCACGCCATGTATGAGATAATAATGAATATAAAACAGAATCATTATAAAAAATATTATTAGAGTATTTAAAACAGCAGTAATTCTTACCTTTTCAAATATTCCTTTTTTAAAATTCTCTTTTTGGACCGCTCGAATAACTAACATAATATTTTCCACAGCCCCAACAACGAGCTGCTTTAGCTTTGCCGTTAACAGGGTAAACTGCTTGAAATAGTTGAGAAGATAAATATTTGGAATGCGCACAAACTGGTTTGCTATAGAAGAGGGTCGGTTTCAATCACCTAAACCTAAACATACGGAAAGGTTTCTGATGGTTTCAGAAAGTGAAAATAGCTCTCAGATATCCGATGGTATCAGAAACATTCCTGTTAGAATACTAAACGTTCCAAATATTTTTTACAGTGTATGCATATAAATATATATGTAGTAATTTAAATAATTTAATTTGCGGATTGTAAGATATTAAATATTATGAAAAGTGAGTTTAAAAAACATTGACTTTCAGAGCTGACGTTGAGGCTCCTGATCTGTAGATTTACTAGTATATATACAAATCTATAGATCATATACAGGGTTGAATAAAAGTACTCGGATACTTTTCCGAATATTGTATCTGTTCGAAATTCCTGAAATTATGTTTTTAAATATGTTATGCATTTTCCAAATTGTTTACTTAGATGTTATCTTTTAGCTTATTAAACGGTATGTTTTGTAAAATTATTTTGGAAGCGTTGGAAAGTGCTACATAATCTATGCTTGGCGCATGATTTTTCGTTCTTGTTCTTTTATGGGACATTCCTTTCCATAAAAATAATTCTTACAAGCAGAATAATCATTTCAATATGGAGGAAGCTATTATTTTTTACTTGTTTCAATCAAATATTGAAATTGCTTTACTTCACTGACAGAATTGTGATACAGGTGGATTCTGGGAGTGAAATTTCAGGCAGTTAACATCATAGATAAAAACATACAAGATAGGACAGTTACAACAAAATCTGTAATGACAGCAATAATAGCGTCACTAGTGACAAGGGGGAAAAACTAACAAGCTTCCGAAATTTACCCTTGTATATGAAATCTGTTTATGCTCTATGTTAGGCAGATTTCGTAAGAAATACTACCTATTACATTCTCACCTAAGTTGGGATTTTTGAAAATTATTTTGCAGATCTACGCCGATCATGACTCCCAGAACCCAAAACCACCCCCAGTTCAAAACTTTATATATATATATGTAGCATTTTGACGAGGTTGAGATATTACGATGAATACTATTCGATGAAAAGATGGCAGTCCTTCAATGATATAGCAAGTTGCAGTCGAATTTAGCGAGTATGGCGAAGTAGTAAGGCAATGAAATGAGATCACAGAATTTCTCCAGTAAATCCAGCCAATCTCCAGACAAATAATTTTATTAGAAGACGAACAACATATAAACGATTCCCAAAGGGTCTAAAACTTATAGCCCTCGGGCTAACGTTGCTTCACTTCATTGAATTAAGATGTTATTGGGCCAGTTGAATATTCTACGGTCATACAAATACCAGACACATACTTGTTTAGCTTCCGAAAACGTCAAAAATCTGCCGCTCCGACCGGCGCGGGCCAGTTTTGATCTCTCCGCGGAAACATACACAGAATTACGTCACGAGCGCTCAACCCAATGAGTGAGAAGCTAGCTCCAGCCCAACGAATGAGGCTAGAGGGCGAGGTTAAAACATTAAAGAATCCCCTTACTTGGGTGCGGACCAATTTAGAAGTTAAAATCCCAAGCGCGCGAAAAATTCAGAGCAATAATAATAATAATAATAAAAAGAAAATGGCTTTTAAAAAACATTCGAAATGAGAACGCGTCTCAGAATTTTATAGATTGGGGAACTGATAAAAGTTACGAATGATCTTAAATTTTAGATTAAGATTTGGAATAAAATAATTATTAATATACGGATATTTACTTTTAAAAGGACTTTAAATAGGAATAGATATTATTAAGAATTAAGGAAATACTGACTATGACAGAAGTTAGATTAATTTTAAAATATTAATGCGAATAAAATGGAAAGATATTTTGTTAAATAAATTTTTATATAACATATATAGTCAACTAATTATTACATACTTAATTATTATTTCATTGTTTAAGTTGGTGTTATGATAATGTTTCATTTATGGTTATATATATATATATATATATATATATATATATATATATATATATATGTGTCACTTTTTTATGGACACGATAACTGCAATAATCCTGCACACATCTCTTCGAAACTGATACATAAAATCTCGGCCAAGTTCGTTAATGGGCAAAATCGAACCAATGGGGAGGCTTTTTGTGAAAACGGAAAAAACCCCATAATTTCTTAATTATTATACGTATCGAATCCGATTAAAGTTATTATTACTTCTAGGAAGAGGACCGAAAATGTATGTATGACAGATTTTTGATATCATTAAAAATGGCCCCAAGGGGGGGGGGGGGGGGGAAGGGGTGTTTTAGAAGAAAAAAATCATAACTTCGTCAATTCACAAGATATCAAATCTGCTTAAATTTATTATAAAACCTCTTAATATTATCTAAAACTTTTATATTGACAAGTTTTTTATAGGACCAATACTTATAGCAAAAAAAAAATTAAAAACAAAAAAAAAAATCCCTGCCGGCTCCGCCTGCAAACAAGTTAATTTTCGAAGTAGGCAGTTCCAACTCCCGCATCTCTTCGAAACTGATGCATAAAATTAAGGGGCATAAAATCTCGGTCAAGTTCGTTAATGGGCAAAATCGAACCAGGGGGGGGGGGGGAAATGGGGGGCTTTTTGTGAAAACAGAAAAAAACCCATAATTTCTTAGTTATGATACGTATCGAATCCGTTTGAAGTTATTATTACTTCTAGGAGAAGGGCCGAAAATTTATGTATGACAGATTTTTGATATAATTAAAAATGGCCCCAAGGGGGGGAAAAAGGGGGGATTTTAGAAGAAAAAAATTCATAACTTCGTCAATTCACAAGATTTCAAATCCGCTTAAATTTATTATAAATCCTCTTAATATTATCTAAAACTTTTATACTGACAAGTTTTTTATAGGACCAACTCTTATAGCAAAGAAAAAAAAAATAATAAATTAGAAATCCCTGCTGGCTCCGCCTGCAAACAAGTTAGGTTTCGAAGTAGGCGGTTCCAACTGCCGCATCAGGGCAAAAAGGTCATTTCTTCCGCAATTACCAACAAACAGGCGCCCCACGGTCTGCGTCTTCGAAATGTACCTGTGCCTGTAGGCCGAGCCGTCAGGGATTTTTTTAATATCTATTCTTTTCGCTTCGAAGCAGACGATTCTCTTAAAATTTTCCGGTCGCTGGTGTATTAAGTTTCTTTTTAAAGGACTTAATTTTGTTTTTTATTTTATTTTTATTGAAACAACAGATCTTTTCAGAATTTTTTGTATGATTAAAGATGTTAAAATACGTCATGTAGAATCATGTCTGCATACAAATTGGAATTTTAAAATTTTCGTTTTTCGCTTTTCGCTTTTCTTACAAAGTTGAAAGTGTAAACATGTAGCATTTAAAAAAGAAAGATCATAATAAGACAGACGTTCAAAAGAAGAAATATTCCGTCTATGAGACATTTCTTCACAATTGTCACTACAGGCACTGCGTTCGTCATCGCGTTAACATTACGCCCTATGATAGTGTCCTATCCTGTGTAATAATCTATGGTTAACATGAGCATTACTGCAGGGAAGTTCGTATTAATAAAATTAATTGTGATAAATCAAATTATTAGGAATTTCGTTACATTTAGTAAATTTCTTTGAGAAATACTTAAGTCAGCTCTTTCTCTACTAAATGACCTTAGCAGACGACCTCCTCCCTTCTTTCCTAAATTGTTCCATAAACATAAACCCAGTTTTCTCAGTCATATCTGTAGCCTACGATCTGCCCATAAATTCCATCTTACATTTGACCCCATGCATGTGTCATCTCCCTCATCTTAGCTTTAGCGTGATGTTTTTCATTGAGATTTTTCTTACGTTGAGTGTTGATAAATTGGCTGTTTGATTTGTCGCGATTGAGACGTCGTCACGGTAATAAGTTCTGCCGGATGTGGAAGATCAGTTATCAACTTAAAGACGTTAAACAACGCGAGTTTTTTTTTTTTAAATGCTTTTGATGGGGAAAGCTTGGAACGTTTGATCGTCTGCGCGGCAATAAAAGAATTCGTTTATAAATGCTTTTGATGTGAAAAGTTTCGGATTCTTGATCCCCTGCATGGCAACAAAAGATTTTTCTTGTCATGAGAAATAAAGTCGAGTTGCCAGATTTGATAATTTATAGATTTCTATTATGTGAGAGGGAGAAACGTTTATTGAGAGGCTATTTATCTAGATGTGGATGTGTTTGTTAAGATACTTTATAAGATGTTGTGTCTGTGTGAGTACTTATTGGGTCTGGGAATAGAGTTCTTTTTCTCTCAGTGTTCGGTACGATTAATGTTAGAAAATAACATCAATCATAAGAACAAGCGACAGAAATAGAAACGAAAAATGATATACTTTGCTACCTAACATAGCATTTATTAACTTCTTTCGAGGAATATGTTTTTCCGGATTCATTCACTCGCATAATTTTTGTCCCGATTATTTTCGCACCTTTTATTTTGAAAAATAAATTTTGCAAAAAAAAAGAAAATCACATAATTTTCTCATGAAGATTGCAAAATAAACTTATCTTGATGAAATCAAACATTTTAGTACTACTCTGGTTGCAGAACGCATGAGCTGTTTACAGTGGCGTGTAGTAGCTCAAATACCTCTTCACCTAATATTTGACTGAAAATATTTTGCTTAAATAGTCAATTTCTGTTTTTATTATTCATTTATATGCGAATCTGTTTAATTCGTATTTGCATAAATTTTTACTTTCCATACAGATTTAATGTAAGGAAAGTATTGTAATCATGATAAAAAAAAAAATAGATTGTGGAAATATTGACACATTTTTACATTTTGATGTCTATGAATCCGATTTGGTTATTTTACAATTATTCCATGTGTACCTACAGTGTCTCACAAAAGTGATGGGACACTTGTGCTTTATAAAAAGAAACTGCAATAAAATAAATAAACAAACATGTGCAAAAATTTTTTGGGTGTGTTTCATATTTAAAGTTAGTAACAATTATTACATAACATACATTTTGTCAAAATATTAAAATATTAATTTAGTAAAAATACAATTGTTCAGAACGGAGCAAAAAATGGCTCACATAAGTGATGGGACACTTACTTTTCCATCAAATATTTATCCACAAATTTTACTTTTTAAAAGGTTTTAATATTTTGTTGGATTTCCTTTTACTTTTAAAACATGATTTAATCTTTTTGGGATGGATTCGACTATTTTTTTTGTGATTTCTGGAGTGATTTTACCCCATTCTTCTTGAAGCACCGATTTTAGTTGTTGTTTTGAAGAAATGGTGTGTTTGCGAATTCTTGATTCCAATTCTTGCCAAATATTCTCTATGGGATTTAAGTCTGGAGATTGTGGTGGTGTTTTTATTATTTCAGGACAGTTATATAGCAGCCAGAGTCTAACGTTCAGAGCAGTGTGCTTGTGGTCATTGTCCTGGTAGAATTTAAAATCGTTATGAAGGTTCAATTTTCGTGCTGAAGATTTCAAATTTTGCTTTAAAATATCAATATACTTGTACTGATCCATTATACTGTCAATAAAAACAAAATTACCAACTCCAGCGGACGACATACACCCCCATACCATAACTCCTCCTCCACCATGTTTTACTGTTGGTACCAAGTTCTGTTTGCGAAGTTCTTCCCTGGGTTTTCTCCACACCAAGATTCTACCGTCAGAACCAAATATATTAAATTTACTCTCATCAGCAAATATAACTTTATTCCAGTAATCAGAATTCTTATTTATGTTGGATTTTGCGAAAGCTAGTCTGAGTTTTCTATTCTTTTCACTTACGAAGAATTTTTTCCTGGCTACTCTACCGTGATATCCAGCAGATCGAATTACCCTTCTAATAGTTTCAGGATTAACAATTATTCCATATAATGCTTGTAAATCAGCAGCAACTTTTGAAGCACTAATTCTTGGATTTTTTTTAATATTTCGAACGATAATTCGCTTTATTCCATTGGATAGCTTTGATGGTCAGCCAGGTCTTCTTTTATCCTGAATCATATGATTCTTTTTATATCGTTTAATGATATTGAAAACTGTTGAACGACTCAAGTTAACTGTTTCAGCAGTTTTTCTAATAGATTTTCCACGTTCAATATGCAAATTAATAACTAATTTTCGAATTTCAGGCGAAGTTTCTTTTCGTTTAGCATTCATGACTACACAGAGCTAAAAAACACAAAAATTCCAAAACAAACTGGAGAGAAATACTGCAGACGATTTTATAAATTATTGCCAATTGCTTTTAAGTAAAAATAAAACCCCAAAAAATATTTTTATTGCTTATTTCAGGCGATTTTTGTTGCATATATAATGGTGTCCCATCACTTATGTGAGCTATTTTTTGCTCCGTTCTAAACATTTGTATTTTTATTAAATTAATATTTTAATATTTTGACAAAATGTATGTTATGTAATAATCTTTACTAAATTTAAGTATGAAACACACCCACAAAAAAAATGTGTACATGTTTTTTTTAATTTATTTGATTAGTTTCCTTTTGTAAAGCACAAGTGTCCCATCACTTATGTGAGACACTGTATGTATGCATGTTTGATCGTCTGTGCTGTAATAAAATAATTCTTTTATAAATATTTTTGATGCAGAAAGCTTCAGTGTTTCATCTCCTGCAAGACAGTAAAAAAATTCCTATCGTGAGGATTAAAGTCATGCTGAAAGATTTGATAATTTACAAATTTCTATTATATGAGAGGGTAAGACGTTTTTTAAGAGTCTACTCATTTAGATTTGATATTTCTTTTTACATATCTGTAGTGAATACTTGCTGAGTGTCATAATTGAGTTATTTTTCTGTAGGTGGTCGACATGAGTCCTGTTAAAAAATAGCACCAATCATAAGGACTAGCGACAAGAAAATATATTAAAAATCACACTTTCTGCCAAATATCTAAATCAGTGTTTATGAACCGTTTTCAAGTGATTCATTTTTGCGCATTTGCTACACTCGCATATTTTTTGTTGTTTCACATAATTTTGTTTTCTGCATCCTTATTTTTAAAAGAAAGAAAAGGGGTAGATAAAACCGTATCTTTTCACCCAGGGATTTCATAAAAAAATAAATGATCTCCTTCAAATCAGTAGACGTTATTTATTTTTTATGATTGGGCATATAATCTTCAGATCTGTATAAGTTTTAAGTCTTAGGCTTTTAAAATGAATTGACATATCTTCTATATTATTCTATCAATTAATCATCCTTTCTTTAACTGTAATCGGTTTCGCAGGGGCTGATTATCGTCGGCGAAAACTTCCAACAATATATTTGAATAGAATTTTTTCTCCTTATTAAAATGCCTTATTCGTGCAGAATTTCTGACATAATTAAGGCAAAAATATCTATTCGTTTTTACTGATAGAAATTTGCCCCGGCGGCGGCGTTAGTTAGGCCCTGTGGTTCTGCCACATTGTGACTACATAAGCAATCTTCCCTGTCAATGTAAGTGAAAAAAAAAAGATTATAATACCGTCCCGCCAAACTTCCACTAGTAAAAACGAATCTTTTCTTTATTTATGATAGAAGATTTACAAGGATAAGGCGTTTAAATAAAACAAAATTTCTATTCCAATTTAGTGGTGGAAGTTTGCTCCGACGGCAATCGGACCCTGTAAACTAGAGCTACTAAATATGTAGGCTGACTCGTCAGGCATTTATATTCCCGCTGGACTGGTTCACATAATGTGTTTCAATGGCGTTGAATTAGTTTCTGTCCATTTATCTAATATCAATTTATTTGAAAATGAGTTATTTAGCCCCCCCCCCCCTCCTTTAATTCGTTTTTGAATTGCTACGCCACTGATTTCTTTCAACAAAGAACATAAAAATTAATTTATGTATTCACTAAAAGTAAATAGTTTTATTACTAATTTTCAAATTTCAAATTGAACAATAAAATACAAGCATGCATGCTGCAATTTGCAATGAAAAACAATGATAAAGCGTACGTTTTTTATTCGAAACTTTCATTCAATATCGTACTGTTCGATAAATTGAGCAAAGCAACGAAGAGGGTGATAAATGCGCCAAATAGGCGCAATGTTTTCCCACTTGGGAATATTAATGTCGGACGACGAGCCAGCTCATATATATAGCAGCCTTACTGTAAACAACAAACAACACAATCCTGTGATTTCATCCTCACTTATTTCACTCGTAACTTGTAAACACTCCACTATATGTGTTTTCCTCTTTATCGATAGCTCTATTGTGACAAGTAAACAGATAACACTGAAATACTTTTAAAAGAAGAAAATATTTTTATTTTCGTTTGTGGAAAAAAAAAGAAAAAACTGGTCTTATTGGCAGATTTCCTATTGGCCAGAAGTCCTATTGGCCAGAAGTTCTAATAAATGTTTATCGATTTTTTAAAATATATTTTACCCCTCAGCGCTCAGGGCTTAATTTGCACCGGAGCCCAACTCCGGTACTTCTCTGTTTTTAGTAAATATTTAAATATTGGCCAGAAGTCACCTGAGCTCATATACACTGCGCTCCGGAGCAAGGTGCCATAACGCTTTCGAAAATCGCATCCTAAATTACCCTTTCCTTTCCCTCCCATCTCCAATCTTTTGCCTTATTTTGTATCAAAACACTTATAAGTGACTTAATGTGTCGCTCATGTAAGAGATGGTGATAAAAAAAGGTTCGATTTTTATATCAGTCTTCGGGTTTGGGCAAGCTCGAGATCAACCTGTTTTAAATTCAAAACTTTATTTTATTTCCATTTCAAATCATTTTAATGCTATTTTGACCAGAATAACGAGTAAACAAATATTCTTTTTCTATTCTGCGTAGCTGCGAACTATTCATTTTTTTTGTGTTAACACCATTTCCGAATCATAATCCTGAGCTTATTTAATCGCAGAATTCTGAACTAAGAAGTGGAATAGTTGATAGCTAAGTATACGCAGATGGATGTATTTTAAATTTTTATTTTGCTAAATAAAAAAACAATGCTTTAAATTTTGAAAATAATGTATGAAATATAAATATTCAGATTGGAGTGACGGCGAAAGGGGGGGGGAGGGATGGGTGTACGCTACAGGTGTTAGTACTGAAGAATATTAGGGCTCCGGTACTTTTTTCCTTAAAAATTAAGCCAAGCCTGCGCTTGTGGGTAAAGAAAATCTGTAGACTAAGGTAGAATTTGAATGCCTTCAATTGAAGTTTACTCTGGCGGTAATCAAGACCTGTTGATTCAATGTAAACTAGTGACCCTGAATGTAGAGAGACTGGACATTGGCGCGCCGGGAGATTTGGGAAATCCGCCATTTTAGTTAGAACTTCAGCATTCGTCACCATTACGCTGTAAAGGATTTTTGGGTAATTGTGTATAAAACTTTTTTAAAAAAAATAATTAATTGCAGTGCGATACATTTAGCGTATTTGAACTTCATTTTAATTTCACACTATTTTAAAAAAATAAATGTAGTTTTTCTAAGATTTTCATGTAAAAGGAATTTCATCCAGAAAGTAAACGACATTATTAAAATTTCCCCACTATCTTTAGTTTATTATACGGACCTAAACAACAGTAATTATTAAAAACTAAATATTATTGCATTGAAGATTTAAAAAATAAAGATTGAGCATACGATATAACTCTCCTCCAAAAATATACATTATTTAAAAAAATATTAAAATCTTCACTGAAAAGCTTCCTATTTTACCTTCTAAATTAACTTCTAGTTCTGCTATCGCTTTATAAAATCTAAATATACAGTTTCGATAAATATAATATTAGAATGAAAGTGCTACTGACGTGGAAATAATTTTTTTTTTTAAGTATAATAATTAAATAGTGACTGTTGTTAATAAAATCAAGTCAGAAATATGACGTCTGAATAACGTGAATTTTATACATAAATGAATATTCGATTGTTAAAAATTCGTTAATTCATGTATTTATTCAAAACATTATTATTTTTATTCATTTTATTTAATAAATAAAGCAATCGAGTGTTTTATATACATAAAGAATTGATAATTCAATTTAAACTGGTCGATTAATAATTGTAATATCTATTGTTAAGAGAGTATCGAAAGCTCAATAAAGAACCACAAATTTTATAAAGTACATTTTTGTATTTTTCTATTACCGTTTAAAAATATCAAAACTTATTATCCTCTTTCAAGTCCTTCATCTACTTCCGATCAGATTCGAAATAACATAACTCTCTAGTTCATCCAAATAAAAATAATGCATTGATAGCATTCTTATTCTCTAAATAAAAAAAAAAGCACATGTATATCTATGTCCTGCATCTATTTCTGAAGCTATATAAAACGATTGTGCCATGACTTTAATAGATCAAAATATGTCAAACGCTGGTGAAATTGTATTGCGTTCAACGGCTATCCATTGAATTTGGAACTAATAAGGCGGACATTTCGTCAATGTCCAATCTCTCTTTTATGTAGGATCTCTAATGTAAACAAACAACAGCCGCCATCTTGTGATTACATCCTCAGTTACTTCATTCGTAACTTGTAAACGCTGCACTATATGTCTCTTACTCTTTATTCATAGCTCCATTATGACAAGTAAACAGATAAAACGTTAAAACTTTTTTAAGAAAACATTTCTATTTTCGTTTGCGGAAAAAAAAAAAAAGAAAAAAAGAAAAAAAAAAGAACAACTGTCTTATTGACAGTTTTTATTTACACGCCAGAGGTGCTAAAATAAATAAATTCTTTTTGATTTTTATTTTTAAAAATATATTTTGTCCCCGCTGCGCAGTTGTGTAAATAAAAATCCCTGACGGCTCGGCCTAACAGGCACAGGTACATTTCGAAGACGCAGACCGTGGGGCGCCTGTTTGTTGGGAATTTCGGAAGAAAAGACCTTTTTGCCATGATGCGGCATTTTGGAAACGCACACTTCGAAACCTAACTTGTTTCCGGGCGGAGCCGACAAGGATTGTTTTTTTTTTTTTATTTATTTTTTTTTATTTATTTATTTTTTTTTTTTTGCTATAAGGGTTGGTCCTATAAAAAGCTTGTCAGTATAAAAGTTTTAGATAATATTAAGAGGATTTATAAGAAATTTAAGCGGATTTGATATCTTCTGAATTGACGAAGTTACGAATTTTTTTCTTCTAAACCACCCCTTCCCCCCTCCCCCCTTGGGGCCATTTTTAATGATAGCAAAAATCTGTCAGACATAAATTCTCGGCCTATTTCCTAGAAGTAATAATAACTTTAAACAGATTCGATACGTATCATAATTAAGAAATTATGGGTTTTTTTCTGTTTTCACAAAAAGCCCCCCTCCCCCATTTCCGCCGCCTTGGTTCGATTTTGCCCATTAACGAACTTGACCGAGATTGTATGCCCCTTGATTTTATGTATCAGTTTGGAAGAAATTTGTGCAGAATTATGGGAGTTATCGTGTCCATAAAAAAGTGACATAGATAGATAGACAGATAGATAGATAGATATATAAAGTTTTGAACTGGGATGGTTTTGGGTTCTGGGAGTCATGATCGGCGTAGATCTGCAAAAATTTTTCAAAAATTCCAACTTAGGGGAGAATGTAATAGGTAGTATTTCTTACGAAATCTACCTAAAAATTTGTAGACGAAACAGAATTTGAATGTCTTCAATTGATAACTTCTTTGGTTTTTAAGGTTTCAATCATCTCACGAAACCCTATTACTCCCGCTTCGTTGTCTGTCTGTCACAGAGCCGGTTCTCAGAAACTGTATAACTTACAAGCATGAAATTTTGTGTACTTATAGCTGAATATCTACTATGAAACTCAAAATCATAAAATAACAAAAAATCGTATTATTTTACACTCTAAATAAGAAAGAGTGACTATTCACTCCGGAGGAGTGGATATTCACTCTATCGCAGAGTCAAAATTTGCCCAACCTCTTTAGAGTGACTATTCACTCTAGGCAAAAGTGAAATTATTCACTCTCTGAAAGAGTGAATACTCACTCCCGAGAAGTGAATAGTCACTCTAAACAGGGGTGGATACTCACTCTTTCAGAGGAGTGACTATCCACTCTTGCAAAAAGAGTGGGTTTTTTCACCCTGATAGGAGTGAATAGTCACTCTTTCATAGGAGTGGCTATCCACTCTTTCATAGGAGTGGCTATCCACTCTTTCATAGGAGTGACTATTCACTCTGGCAAAAGGAGTGGATTTCTCACTCCTAACAGGAGTGTATAGCCACTCTTTCATAGGAGTGAATGTTCACTTTTTATGGAGTGAATAAAAATTATTTTTATGTTTCTTTTTTGGGCATTTTAAAAGAATCATATATTTTAGAGCATGCAATGAAAATAGACACAAGCGTGGTAAAGATTGGACTAAAATACTTTATTGGCAATATTTATTTAATTCAGTTTGTAACAGTAATTGAACTCTTAAGGAAAAATTCAATTAGAGTTACATAATGAATTAAATTAGATTACTGACAAAAAACTAAAATATTTTATTCCAAGCTTATCACTATTGTGTTTTCTTTCATTGCATGCCTTATAAAGATATGATAGTTTTAAAATGCCCATAAAGGCAAGTAATTAACCAAAATCTTAATCAGTGTATATTATTTCTTTCCTTTTCAAATACCCATTAAGTTTTACTTACACTGTAAACTGAAATGTCTGAAATTCAGACACTTAAGTGTCTGAGACGGATGGTTAAAAAAAGAGACACTTTAAAGTGTCTTAAAAATTTAAGACACTTAAATGTGTCTGGATTTCAGACACTTGAAATGTCTGAATTGTGGCCGTTTTTGTGCTCTGATTTGTGAGGAATATGCAGATATTTCTGACCACACTTTTTTTAGCATTAAATACAGCCATGTTTGACCACAGTGAATCCTGGATAAATTGGAAAATATTTGACCATAAAGCAGGGCTGGGGTTTGTTCCGGAAGCAGAACCTGATTAAAGCAGGGGCAAACTGGGTCATCCCCCCTCCCCCGATTTGAGGGGGCCCCAAGTTTGGTATGAAATTTTTGTAAAGCTGATATTTTAAATCTCTTTCGACTTTGTACTGATTATAATCAATATTTTGAACTTTTAGAGTAGGATACGTTTAAAAACTAAAAATATATTTATCTAAATACAATAAAATCTTTCAATAGTGGACACCGCATCATCGTAGAATTTGTGTGCTATTCGGAGAAAGCGGACTCTTCCGAATAACAGACAAATTCCGTCGTCCTGGGGTGTCCGCTATTGAAAAGTTTTACTGTACTTAGATAAATATATTTTTGGTTTTTAAACTTATCCTACTCTAAATGTTCAAAATATTGATTATAGTCAGTGCAACGTCGAAATAGATATAAAATATCAGCTTTATGAAAATTGCATACTAAATTTGAGAACCCTAAAATCATAGTGGCAATGGCTAACGGCCCAGTTTGCCCATGCTCTTATGGAAGAAATCGAATCTTGCTTTATGGCCAAATATGTATTCTAAAGCATGAAAGTGTTTAATTTTTTGTCATAGTATAGAAGATGTGCACTAAAACAATTCGAGGGACAATGACTACTCCCCCCCCCTTCCCACCCTCTTTACATACTATCGCAAAAAATTAAATTCATTCGATTACTGAGCATATAAAAAATATGTTTTTATATAATATTTTTTATATTCAACTTCATTCTATGCTAAAAGCATGTACAATATTGATTACAACTTTTCTGCACCGCCCGATTACACGAATTAAGTCATTGAATACTGTTGTCGGCAACGACTTCATTGGCGGCGCACATTAAAATGGCCAGCCATTAAAAAAAAAAAAAAAAAAAAAAAAAAAAAAAAATCATTTTAGAATGAAAATTTAACACTGCAATATTAGATTAAAACTGTAATGTTTGTAATGTTGTTTTAGAAGAACAATGCAACTTTTCATCAAAATTGACTATTTATTTTAGATAGAAAATACTTCTTTTAGAAAAATACTTCTGATTAATTGTTTTAAAGGATCATCAAATTAAAATTGATATAAAATAATTTTGTACCATATAGTTCGTTTTCTGAGTGTACCATATAGTTCGTTTTCTTAGAAGAAAGTACAAGTTTATTTCCATGAAGTTATGCTTTGAATTGTTTTAAGACTTGAATAGAACAGTTCAATAATGATAATAAAAAAATAATAATGGCAACTATAGTTTTTTCATTCTCTGAATGTTTTATATATTTTTTAAAATACTAACATATATAAAAACCAGGTTTATGCTATGGGAAACTTTATATATATATAATATGTGTGAAGAAATATATTTTTTCTTTTTAACGTAAAAACATATTAAAATTTACTGAAAACCCTGTATTTTAGATCTTATACAACACAGTTAAACAATCTAGAGTTTTAAAAAAATAAAAAATAAAGAAAGAAAAATAATAGAACCAGTAAATTTAGATCTCGAATTTTATTACAACAATGAAAACCATTTAGAAAAATATTTGGACCAAAATTATGCAAAAATGTAAATGTCTAGCTTTTTTTTATTTTCCATTTTCTATTTTTAACCTTTTTACTAAAAATATTTTTTTAAAAATATTAAAATTTGTTTTCAATATCTCAAGTTTTGCAAAACCGAAAGCTAAAGTTTTGAGCAATAAATCAAAGTAAGTAATGATATATTTGTTTTACAATTAAAATTTGCTTTAAAACCAAGTAATATTATGTGTAACTTAGAAGATTTTTTTAAATTCACATTCTCAAATTAAAAAAAAAAAAAAATGTTCTGCCAGTTTGCCAATAAGTTTTTTAGGTTTAACAAATCAGATTTGACAAAAATAAATTCACCCCCCCCCCCCCCCAGAAAAAATGTAAAAAGATTTCTCGAAGAAAATTGTACATCTCTAATTATAAAATATAAAAAATAGGTCACCACAGGAATTTGACCGCGAAAGAAAATGTTATAAGTATTCCGCATATTCATCAAAGCAACATTAAAAATTCCTTTACATATCAAAGTGTTAAAAAAAATTATAAACACAGCATTTTTTTTTTTCAGCATAAGGTTTGATAACTTTCTGTTATTGCTTTTTTAAAAATACATATTTTAAAGTACGCATTTAAAAAATATATATATATTACTGATATTTTACAGTCATAGTAATAACATATAATTGCATAATATATATGTATATATATTTCTGAACTTCAATAAAATCAATGCTGTGAGTTATAATCCAGATTCTTTACAATAAAAAACTTTTATTGATAAAGTGGAGATCTAAAGATATATTAAACAAATTTGCTAATTTTGAAATTGATATGAATTTATTTGAAAATCATAAAAAATACACAAATATTTTAACATTAAAATATATTTATTTGGATTTAAAAAGATACAAATATAACAAATACATATTATTCTTATCAAATTAATTTAAATAGTAATTAAATAATCTTATATAAGCAATTATATTCCAACAAAAGCTTTATTTGAAAACGAAAATTAGTAGTTGTTTATAATCCTACCTACCTTTGATGAGTTAGTCATAACCATAATAGTAAATTATTTTAAACAAATATAACACGAAAATAAATAATTATGAGATTAAATGTTGATTTTATAATATTTATAACTTGTCAATGGAATAGTCAGAATTGAATGAATATTATAACAAGTTGTTGAGCGTACTCGCTCAATTAAGGTAGTTGCACACTTCTGGCAAAACATAAAAAAAGCACTGTTTTGCAAACCGATTTGTAAAAAATATTCATTGAAAATAAATCGCACATATTTTCCTTTAAAAGGGGGGAAAAAACACATCCGACTGCAAAAAAAAAACTCACCAGTCGGATTTTATAAAAATAATATTCAAAAAGTACAATACGAAAATAGATAATTCTCAGATTAAATGTTGATTTTATAATATTTATAACTTGTCAATGGAATAGTCATAGAGCGTACTCCCTCAATTAAGGCAGTTGCACACTTTTGGCAAAACATAAAAAAAAGCACTGTTTTGCAAACCGATTTCTAAAAAATATTCATTGAAAATAAATCACACATATTTTCCTTCTGAAAAGGGGAAAAAAAAACACATCCGACTGCAAAAAAAAACTCACCAGTCGGATTTTATAAAAATAATATTCAAAAAGTACAATACGAAAATAGATAATTCTCAGATTAAATGTTGATTTTATAATATTTATAACTTGTCAATGGAATAGTCATAGAGCGTACTCCCTCAATTAAGGCACACTTTTGGCAAAACATAAAAAAAAAAGCACTGTTTTGCAAACCGATTTGTTAAAAATATTCATTGAAAATAAATCGCACATATTTTCCTTTCGAAAAGGGGAAAAAAAAACATATCCGACTGCAAAAAAAACCTCACCAGTCGGATTTTATAAAAATAATATTCAAAAAGTACAATACGAAAATAGATAATTCTCAGATTAAATGTTGATTTTATAATATTTATAACTTGTCAATGGAATAGTCATAGAGCGTACTCCCTCAATTAAGGCAGTTGCACACTTTTGGCAAAACATAAAAAAAAGCACTGTTTTGCAAACCGATTTCTAAAAAATATTCATTGAAAATAAATCACACATATTTTCCTTCTGAAAAGGGGAAAAAAAAACACATCCGACTGCAAAAAAAAACTCACCAGTCGGATTTTATAAAAATAATATTCAAAAAGTACAATACGAAAATAGATAATTCTCAGATTAAATGTTGATTTTATAATATTTATAACTTGTCAATGGAATAGTCATAGAGCGTACTCCCTCAATTAAGGCACACTTTTGGCAAAACATAAAAAAAAAAGCACTGTTTTGCAAACCGATTTGTTAAAAATATTCATTGAAAATAAATCGCACATATTTTCCTTTCGAAAAGGGGAAAAAAAACATATCCGACTGCAAAAAAAACCTCACCAGTCGGATTTTATAAAAATAATATTCAAAAAGTACAATACGAAAATAGATAATTCTCAGATTAAATGTTGATTTTATAATATTTATAACTTGTCAATGGAATAGTCATAGAGCGTACTCCCTCAATTAAGGCAGTTGCACACTTTTGGCAAAACATAAAAAAAAGCACTGTTTTGCAAACCGATTTCTAAAAAATATTCATTGAAAATAAATCACACATATTTTCCTTCTGAAAAGGGGGAAAAAAAAACACATCCGACTGCAAAAAAAAACTCACCAGTCGGATTTTATAAAAATAATATTCAAAAAGCACAATCTTCGTGATGAACGGAAAAAAAAATTAATAAAATACACACCAATGTTCTAACAATTATAACATTTTATAAATTACAAGCATTTTCTTCAGCGTATATTATTTCTATGTATCGTTTGATGATTACTGTAAATTACTTGTAATCCACATCCACACATAAGGACTGACACAAAATTATAAGCACATAATTTTTCAGTATCAAAGTTACGAACATCTCTTCAAACTACTAAACCGTTGAACTAACATTTTAAATCGAAGTATTAACGCGTCAGCCAATCGTCATAGACGTCTGCCAAGAATGAAAATGGTCCTCGTCAGCGGTCTGTTAAAAAAAAAAAAGACAATATTTACGTCAGCATTGCTAATGGTGCGATCTCTGACCCAATTGACTCATTAAACTTTTTTTTTTTTTTTTATCAGCGCAGCGGGCAGAAACTTTTTATTTTCTGGCGTTAAATTTATCAATTATCAAAATATAATTACTACAGTTGTTATATTTTCAGACAGAGGGAAAATAGCTTAAAAAAAAAAGATTGACGTAACACTTGCATATAATATATCGAATTTTAAAGAATTTAAAAGCAATTTTCATATTTCAGATTTTTGCTTTAGATATGAAAATCCAAAACATTATTCATCCATTAACTTTTGAAAGACTTTATAACTTAATCTGAATTTCCATACGTTATTAAAACTAGAGTGGTCACTATTTGTATATACAACTTTGAAATCACTGTTGTTAAACTTTATAGAGACCAATCAGTGTCACATCGTAATTGGAATTTTGCGATCGCTTATGGAAAGTTTAAAAAGACGTTTCTGTTTAAAATGTCAGCTAAAAATTATTATTTAAAAAATATAATATTAAATTGTTTTTAAAAAGGATAATACATATTATTCCCCGGTGAATTTATAATATTTAAACACCACGAAAATAAGGGACTAAGATTTTTTTCGTCAGAGATGGGGTGTGGGGCTCTGTCCCCCTGAATCCACCGTATAAGTCAATTTTTAATTTTATTTATCCTGTATTTTAGTTTATTATTCTAAAATCATACATATTTCTGTTGTCGACATACCTTTTTCCATGAATTTACAAAACACACAACAATAAATGAGGTAACCTCCTTCGAAAGGTTTTTGAAGCAGCTTCTGACATAGTACCACCACCACATTTCGTTAAAACATGGTTTTTGATTAAATATTGCTATTAATTAAAAATTAAATCGGCATTGTTTTTATAAATGAAATGCGATATTTTTCCTCAAATTAGTGTTGCCACAAAAATAAAATAACCGCATTATATAGTGCAGAACAATGATTAAAAAAAAATAAATAGTAGTACAAAAAAGATAAAATATCAATTCGCCACATAGGTTTACTTTATATTTATGGTTAAAAAGCAAAATTGATATTGAAATGTTTAAAAGAAAATAAAGACACCATCGATCGGTCGAAGCAGTGGTATTTCACGTGTATAATAAAAGGTATGCTTTGTTATATTAAATTTTATTTTAAGTGCATTCAATTTTTTTTTCATGTTTTCCAAGAAGCGGATGGATATCTTGTGAATTGACGAAGTTATGAATTTTTTTCTTCCTAAAATCCTATCCCCCCCCCCTTCCTTGAGGCCATTTTTAATGATATCAAAAATCTGTCATACATAAATTTTCGGCCCTTTTCCTAGAAATATTAATAACTTTAAACGGATTTGATACGTATCATAATTAAGAAGTTATGGGTTTTCTTCTGTTTTCACCCCCCCCCCCCCTATTTCGATTTTGCCCATTAACGAACTTGACCGAGATTTTATGTCCTTTGATTATATGTTATCAGTTTGGAAGAGATTTGTGCAGAATTATTGAAGTTATCGTGTCCATAAAAAAATGATATAGCTATATAGACAGATAGATAAAGTTTTGAACTGGGGGGGTGGTTTGGGGTTTTAGGGGTTATAATCGGCGTAGATCTGCAAAAATTTTCAGAAATTCCAACATAGGGGAGAATGTAATAGGTAACATTTCTTACGAAATCTACCTAAAAAGAAAAAGGAAAAATGATCATTTCGTTTCTCTCAATAAATAAATATGGACAAAATTATATAATGCCAGGCTTTCACTCTTCAACGGAGTGAAATATTTCACTCTTGTCAAAGGAGTGAGACAGTCACTCTCGACAACGGAGTGAGATATTTCACTCCTTTCTAGAGAGTGGAAAATCCCACTCTTTAAAGAGTGTATTCTTATAAAATTCACTCCAAAAAGAGTGAAAATGCCTCTCACTCTTCCAAAGAGTCAACTTCTCACTCCTCCCAATTTTAGAGTGTAATGTAGAGAGATAAAAAACCAAAAATCTAACAGCCTTTTCCTTTTAAATTTAAACATTTTTCGTTATAGCAGTTGCCAACAATTAAAAATCCACAATAAAATTCTTTCTACAGTAATTAATTTCCTACTGAAAGATTTCCATGTGAAAAATGAAAATAAACTAAAAAGTTTCTCCAGTTGAAAAAAAGGATTAATATGATGTCATATTGGTAATAAAACGGAAATTTTCAAACATTTCTCAATAATACAAGGAGTATGAGTATATGTAAATACAGAAAGCAGCTTAATATGACGTCATTAGAGAATTAAAAAGAAAATTAATCTGACGTCCTATTGGAAGTTTAACGGACTTTTTCAAATGTTTGAGAATAATACAAAGAGAGTATCAATATGAGTAATAGAGAAAGCAAGTAGATATGACGTCAGCAAGTTATTATAACGTCATATGAGTTTGAGGAACGTATTGAATTATGATAAAAACTCGATAATGGAAATATTGGCATATTTTAACATTTAGAAGATCTCTATACAACATGTTTAATTTTGAAATTGATTTTTTTTTTAATATCGCATTCAGTCCACATGACAGATATTATTATGACAGAGTATAATAGCGGGCTTCGCCCGCTATCGAACCGGTTTAGATTTTCAAAAAAACGAGAAAAATAGACCGGTAAATTTTTATTTTATAAAAAACATGACTTTTATTTTGTTAATTTATTTTGATAATAAAATATTGCAGCAAAACAGAGCGAGTTACTTGAATTTCATTATTTGCCGAAACGTCAGTGAAGGCTTACTGTTGAGACCCGAAAAGTTTTTGGTTTCTGTCTGTTTGTCTGTCTGTCCGTCTGTCTGTCTGTCTGACTGACTGTCTGTTCCGCGATAACTGCCGTAAAAATGATCCGATTAGTTTGATTTTTGGTAGGTATGTTGGTGAGGTACCCGGAATTAGCTGTATAGTTTTTAGTTACATTTGGTTCATTCGCTCGGAAAATATAGAACATTTCTTTTTTTATCCTAATGCTTTCCTATGGGAATTCAGACGATTTTGAATTTTTTCAGTCGTTGAAAATAAAATGTCGCATTTGATTAATGTATTTAAACGGTAAGTTATGAAGGCTAAAATTTATCA
The DNA here is from genome assembly GCA_963931845.1 of Maratus michaelseni. Classification (NCBI taxonomy): domain Eukaryota; kingdom Metazoa; phylum Arthropoda; class Arachnida; order Araneae; family Salticidae; genus Maratus; species Maratus michaelseni. The sequence goes on along the minus strand of OZ007597.1, from coordinate 99,480,427 downwards.
AGTCAGGTCTTAAATTATTCAAATTAATTTGAAATTTTGTTAATACATTCGTCAGATTTTTTAAATTAGGTGTATAATTTTTGGTGCAATTTTATACATCTGTTCTAATAATATAATACATTTTATTCTATCATTTTCTGCAAATTTTAAAATGCATTTATTTTTATTTACCTCTTTAATTTAACCGTAACCTAGCAACTAAATTTTAAAGAATATCAAAATAATAAAATTCAATTAATTCAGACTATTTTGCTACAATATTTTATTGGGTGATTTTAATATTTTATTGAGAGATTTTAGTATGCTATTGCCATCGAGTTAGATCAAGATGTAATTAAATTAATTTGAAATTCTGTTAATACATTCGTCAGATTTTTTAAATTAGGTGTACAATGTTTGGTACAATTTTATACATCTGCTCTAATAATATAATACATTTTATTCTATCATTTATTACAAAAATTTCCAGTGCATTTTTTTTCTCTCTTTCAAGCTTTCAATAAATGGTTGCTAAGCAACTATATTTCAAAGAATATCAACAAAGGAAAATTCAAGTGAATCGCATTATTTTTACGCGAAGTTTTATTAAAAATTGCCAATTTTCGGGTTTTAAGTTTTTAATATGCTTTTTTTTTAATGAAATAGATGAGAATTTATTTTAAGTACTAAAAAATGATTACCAAATCGGTTTTCCAAATGAAAATAATAAAAACGTTGAATGCGTAAATTGAATATAGGTCAAATAAGAGGAATTTAAATTTGTATAAGTATAATTTATACACGAAATTTTATTCAACTTCAGAAACATATGATGTTTAGTAGTTGAAATATAATTATTCTTTTAAGGATAGGATAAAATCTCTTGTACAAAGAGATGGTTATTCTAATGAAATGAAAATTGCAAATACATTCAGACATATACTCAAGAAATAAAATAGCACAATTACTGGAAATTGAGAATAGAATATTAAAGCGACAACGGGGGGTTCAGGGGGGCGGAGCCCCCCCCTGAAATGATGTATTGTTATTCTGAAAAAATACAGTAACAAGTAGTTTATCCTATCATTCCATAACATTGTGTTTAAGGGGATACTTCTATAAAATTTCCGAAACTTTCGATAAATTTATATTCTTATCAATGTATAAATAACTTAAAAAGATTGAATTTTAGTGTGTCAAATATTTTTCAGATAATGTTAAAAATTAGTAAGAACAATGATTTTTTGAGCTGACGTTGAGGCCTCTGATCTGTAGATTTACTAGTTTGATATTCTTTGAAATAGGGTTACTAAGCATCTAATAAATTAAATAGCAAAATGAAAAGAAATGCATTTTAAAATTTGTAAAAAATATGAAAATAAAATGTTTTATATTTTCCAAACAGATGCAAAAAAAATTTCCAGTAATTTAATCAATTAATTTCTAATTTCTAATGAATGTATCGGCAAATTTTCAAAGCTATTGGATATATTTAAAACCTCCATATCGAAAATTTAGCATTAATAATTTTACGTTTAAATCCATTATTCAAATATGCGATTTTCATTTCCGTTAAAAATGAAATTTGAAAATCGTCTGCATTCCCATAGGAAAGCATTATGACCTAAAGAGAAATGTTCTATATTTTTCGAACGAATGAACCAAATGTAAGTAAAAACAATACAACTAATTCCGGGTAACTCACCTATATTTCCACTAAAAATCAACCTAATAGGACGATTTTTAGGGCAGTTATCGCGGAACAGACAGACAAAAAAGACCAAAAACTTTTCGCGTCTCCGCAGTGAGCCTCAACTAACGTTTCGGCAATAACTCAATTATGTCTTCATTTAAATTTTTGTAATGTAAGTGTCCTTTCCCACAGACTCCGTGGTCATGTCAGAATTTTTTAAAATCAAAAACTTGTGAAAAATAAAATAGAAAACTTGACCTTTACTATAAGGTTATTTATTAAGCCTAAATGAAAACATCCATGCAATTTTTAAGATTTTCTACATACTTTTTACAAAATAGATTTTTTTTTTCTATTTTGTACCTTTCTGTGAGAATGACCCACCTGTCCTTTTTCTCATGATCGAGATTTCTTTTCTTCTTATGGAGTGATATACCACTGATATATATGGACTGATATACCTGTGTAAAAAAATATTCAGAAGAACTCTGAAAATATGATAATATGAGTACGGTTAATTCGAAGCATCGGATAAATCAAGCTTTTTAAATTTCCCAGCAAAACATAAAATATTTTACGTGGAAATCAGTTATTACGAAGTCCATTTATAACGAAGGAATTTCAAACTCTTTTCAGCATCGTTATAAGCAAATTTCACTGTATATTTAAAAGACAATATCTTAAATGTAATCGCATACCGTAATTTCGCGCGTATGTGCCGCATCTTAGTTAAGTCTTTTTCAAACCGGAAATTTTATTGAAAATAAGAAGTCAAATAAGTGCTAAGCAGAAGTGAATCACATTTTATTTAAAATAAATTCTGGTAGGAAATCGAATTGTCTGAGGTGCGGCGTATACGCGCGAAATTACGGTATTTAATAAATATAATATTCTCTTTACGTGAAATGCAAATATACGATACTTTGGACAATCAATGCGGTAATATTCAATCGAGTCAAGGTCTCCATTTAGTGGTGGAGAGAAAAAAAAAAAAGATTTTTCTTCGAAAAATTACTAGAAACTGGGGTAAACAAGCATCAACAGTTTCCAAAGTATCCTAAGAAGGTTGCCTAGCCAGAAAAAGTAATAAACATGTCTGTAATTTGGAACGAACTTTCTCAATCCCATATTCATAACGTAGGTTTTAATTAGAACTGACAATTGTGTCGTCTTGTATATGATGCGCTCGATAACGCAAGCTTAGCAGTGGTGTCAGATATACTATGTCATAAATACTCTCTGAATCTCAATTAACTTGGATGGAAAAAGAATTAAAAAAAGAAACGAGCAGACGATTGTGGGGGAAAAAACACTTGTTGAACTTTTAGAAATAATTGAATGGCAGTTTCATCTATTTTAATTTTCATTCCATTGCGGGATAAATAAAAAAGAAATATCTGATAAAATTTTACTTGTTGATTAGACGTGGTGTGATGTATTAAAAATATTTTTATTATTTAGTTAATTGAAATGGACTTAGGTGGTAATTTTCCTTTGTTAGGAATTTGTCGTGCAATTATTTCTTGCTTAATAATTGTTTTCTTTCTTTTCAAGATGACTGGATCTAAATTAAACTGGATAGGAAAATGAGCAGACGATTTAGACATAAAGATGCTAATCACTCGTTGAACTTTAACAGTTAATTAAATTCTATTTATCCCATTCCTAGGAATGCCTCTCCGGCAAACAACCCTAATAAAAATCAAAACCATTTTCGGAGAAACAAAAACTGAAATAATATTTTTTTTCGCCTTGTCATATATAACGTTAAATTTATTCTATTGCTTTCTGTATCAGATGTTTGAATTTGAATGGTTACAAGATCTAAAAAGTGGAAAATTTATTGAACGGTCCTTTAACGGTCAGAAGTATAGCACATCATGAATAACACTGGACAACAAATTTTAAGCATTTTATTGTCCTTTAAATGAATCTGGATGATCATATATATTATTTCTCCTGTCAACATCCCTTTTTCTAAGAAAATACGAAACGCAGAACGAAGAATGAGATACCATATGAAAGGATTTTGAACAGGCTTTTGACTTAGTGCACTTACATTTTTTTAAAACATGTTTTTCGATTAAAAATCGCTGTTAATTAAAAATTAAATCGACATAGTTTTTATAAATGAAATGAAAGGTTTTCTCAAATGAGTGTTGCCACAAAAATAAAATACTGCATTATCCGATGACGTCATCCTTTAATGCAATTAAAATACAATACGATTGTCAATTTATTTCTTGCACGTACTTTTTGAAAAAATATCGAGCTTTTAATTGGATTTTTATTTAATTTTTACGCGTGTGTCACCTATTGTTTATTTGTTTTATTTTTTATTCATGGTTGTGTATATGCGTACTGTATCGGAACACCAGTAGATTACGTAATTTAAGGATTATCTTCCATTTAGATATACAGTTCATTAGGATTCATAAAAATTGTAATTATTTATTTTTTAATATTTCAGTAAGCTGTTAATACGCCAGCAAAGTCAAGTTAAATGGCTGCTGTACACAAAGTTTGAACATCCCATGTTTAAGTTCCCATAGACTTTCAAAAATGTGGTGTACCAAATATTGATTTATGTATGTATGACATTTCTAAAACAGTTTTGCAAAATCTGAGGAAATGCTTTTATATGAATTCCATAAATGTCTGATTTAGTGTTTCAATTTTTGTATGGACATACAAAACATACAACGATGAATGAGGTATCATTCGAAAAGTTTTTGAACAAATTTCTGAGATAGTACACCCACATATCGTTAAAACGCGTTGTTTGATTTTTTTTAAAGCAGTTAATTAAAAATTAGTGCTAAAACGTACCAGGAAATAACCTCAAAGATTACAGTGCGAAAGCTTCGCACGGGTCCTTCTGGTTTTAAATAAATCCGATGTGGGGAATTCGCATATGTTGATTCATTTGTATCACGTTGAAATATTTTTATATAAAATGAGTACTGCATTTTCAAACGATACAGCCTTATTTTAATAATGATAGTTAATTTTTTTCGAAGTAAGTTAGAATTTTAAAAAACATCATTTAAATTAACAAGTTGGAAATTGTACGTGAAACGTGACATAGGAGGTGCGTTCGTTTTATAACTAGTTTCACAATGTAAAAAAAAAAAAAAAAATCATCCTTATTATTTCAGTGAAATGAATTATATCGTCTGCTATGACCGAAATGAGCATGCCTTTTTCTTCTTATTACGTATGCCACGTTTACAAATGCGAAATGTTTTTCTACATCAGGCAGCACTGTAAAATTCACCATGGAGATCTTGCTTTGCGAATGATTACGTCCATGGTTTAATAATTTTTGACTCATATTGAACGAATTTCCTGTGTTTATGTATTCTAATGGATTGAGATATTCGGCTGTTAACGTAATTTCCACTGAAGTTATCTCAGAATCTATACATTTTTTAATGTAACTCATCTTTCAAACAAACAATTTTTCCAACGATCTTTCTAAAAATGTAACTTTTATGCAATTTTATTCGAAAAAATAATTTTCAATAAGAATGGCCGCCTGGCATATGAAAAAAGAAGTGGTTTGCCCGTATTTGTTTTCCTCAGTCACATAACTTGCGTTTTTATTATATAGATTACGTACGATAGGATGTAATAGAATAAAGAAAACTTTTATTAATAAATTTTTAAGTTTTGATTCGATTTTCATAAAATTGGAAATGACTCGACAAAATTCTGCAACGATAATATATGTTAAATTTCAAACCATTCGGTTGGGTAGATTTTGCGCTTTTATATGTGGACAGACGGACGGACGGACCAGATGACGATTATAGGTGCTACGTATTTATATAATTACGAACGCACCTAAAAAGGTGTTTTTAGCTTTTTCATGCGTTTACTATTGATAGAGTATTTCAATTATTAGTTGAACAATTATTATCTGATTTTATTATTCAGTTAATTGTGCTAAATTTAAGATGCTAATTTTCTTTTGTTTTGAGTTTCTCGTGTAGTTATTTCTTGGTTAATTTTTATTTTTTTAGGTTTTTGTTCATCTCATGAAACCCTATTCGTTTCGCTTTTCTGCCTGTCCGTCACAGAGTCCGTTCTCGGAAGTTAGAGACTTGAAATTTTTTGTACCTACAGGTGAATGCCTACTGTCCCAGTGGAAATCATAAAATTTTGAAAATGTCTTCATTAACGTAAGATATTAATTAAAACCCTAAACACCCACTCATTAATGAAAAAAAATAATCAACTAAAGCTTAGAATTTAATCAAATCGCAAAGAAAATTCATTCTGAAACTCCAGAAGAGGGGGAAGGGTTGCCATAGTCACAACATTGCAATGACGATAACAGATTGGAGGTTTTCAAGGACACTCCTATCTCGTAAACTATTCCATCTAGGAACGTGAAATTTCGGACATACACACACACAAAAAAAAATAGCTTTCAGAATTTTTTTAAAAAAATTTAATTACTCCCACTAGAAGTGTAAATATTAATTAAAAATCGATTTGAATAAATTCGTTTAATTTCTTTTATCAGCGAGACCTCCCGTCTTTTTGCTTTTCGTCTTAACTATTGAAGGGAGGGGGGGGGGGGGGGGTAAAAAACGGAGATTTTGTGGGTAGTAAGAGATTAAAAGCTCTATTTTTGTTTTGTTTTTTTAATATTGTATTTACCGATTTGAAAATTTTGCATCTATCCATATATTTTTGTGGTGAATACAGAAATCTAATTTATATGCAGATCACATTATTAGAACCGAATTTATATTTTATCACAAAATGCTGATTTTTGTATAGATAAAGGTATTAAAACGCTAATAGACAATGATGTAATTATATGAGAATAGGAATTACTCATAAAGGCGGGGAGAGGGGGGGGAATTACTATTTTTTTTAATATCACATTTAGTCCCCATGACGGATATTATTATCGCTATCGGGCCGGTTCAGATATTCGAAAAAACGAAAACATAGACCGGTAAAATTTTTACTTCATAAAAAACATTTTTTTTTTTTTTTGAAAATGAAATTTATTTTGATTTATTAATTAAAGGACAGAGTGTTTTGAATGAAATATTAAACGAAACCCTTTGTGCGAACTTACCCGCTTGTTTTCAAGAGGGTTGAATCTAAATTGTTTGGATAGGAAAGTAATCAGACGAATTTGACATAAAGATGCTAATCATTAACTTAAAAAGTTAATTAAATTCTGATTGTCCCATTCCTAAGAATGCTCTTCGAGCGAACAACCCTAATAAATAATAATACCATTTTGAGAGAAACGAAAATTGAAATAATGTATATTCTTTAAAGCCATACTAGATAGTACCCATTAAAATTTCACGATAAACAACTTTAAAGTTCCATTTTTTTTAAAAAGTTCGATTTTGTTTAGTTGTTTTTTGATTAATTAAGTACTGAAAAAAAATCATATTTCTTAGGTTAATATTTTTCTTTCTTTCTGGTTTACCTTCTTTTATTTTTTATTTTTTTTACAAAAAATAATCACCTAGTTTTCCTAGTACATGTTTCTTTATCATTGTCATAAAAGTATAGAAAAATTGTACATCAGTTCATATTTTTTAATCGATTATTACATTCCAAAGCTTTTAATTTAAATATTTTTATCATTGTCATAAAAATAGAAAAATTGTACATCAGTTCATATTTTTTAATCGATAATTTCATGCCAAAGCTTATAATTTAAATATTTTTATACGAAATCAGTATTTTTTTTTTTTAATATTGTTGAGCGAGTTTTATTTAATAATTGTTATTAAGCACTCGGATTAAGATATATATATACAAATCCTCTAATACCCTAATTTTTCCTCCCGAAATAAAATATTTGATTCGTATTATCGAAATGAATTATCTGAAAATCCATAATGCTACAGAACCATCGTCTATCAAAAGTGGGGTTCGAACCCACGCTCTCTTTATAGAACCAGAGTTTTAATCTGGCGCCTCAGATCACTGGGGTATCCTGTTCAACTTCTCTCTAAAACGGAAAAAGTGACAAAGCTAATTTAGCGCACACACAGATTTGCTGATTTTGATCTTTAAAAGATAGTTTTGAGTTTTAATAATTACTAGGTCATCAAACCCGGACTTCCCGGGATATAGATGTGAAAACCGGTGAGAATATATGTAAAAACCATTATTTTTTATTATTTATTTTTTTTAACTTTAATGGATTTTTTTTTTTTCACTTAATATATTTTTTATTGCCACCTAACAACACCAAAGAGCAATTTTATATGAAATATGTCAGTTATATATTCAAATAAAATTTTGAAATTTCTTGAAAGTGATAATTTCGTATTGGCCTCATGAAAGAAGTTAATAGTCGAAGAAATCTCTAAAAATTTCGTTATCTACATCAGTTTTTTTTTTATTATTATTCTGATAATTTCATCGGTTTTTAGCGCTTATTTCAATTACATGTCTGTTAAATTTGTGCTTTATTTATACTATTTTATTTATTGGTTAATGAAGTTTTAATTTCGTAATGGAATATTAACTGGAAACAAATACTGAACTCTTTATATTGTTTAAAGTGCAAACAGATTAATACTTTGTAATCGTCTGCAAGAGATATAGATTTTTTTTTTTTTTTAAATAATGCTTGAACTAGTAAATCTGCAGATCAGGAGCCTCAACGTCAGCTCAAGTCACTGTTTTTTAATCTCACTTTTCATATTATTTAGCATCTTACAATCCGCAATTTAATTTTTTTCTATTGCATACATATTTACAGGCATATACAATTCTTCGGAGGTTTCAGAAATTAGAAACGTTAAATTAAACACGGTTTATGCAATGATATTCTGAAATTCTTATGAACTTCTTATTCTTGTAACTTTTTAGATTAAAAAAAAACTTGTATTAAAATAAATTCTTCATTTATGTCAATAGAATACAATAATAATTTATTTTGCTAATAAATTATTGGAACAAAATAGTGCGTGTTGCTTTTATTATTTTTATCTTCTTTGAAATATCGTTGCTAGGCAACTGATAAATTAAAGAGAAAAGTAAAAAAAAAAATGCATTTTAAAATTTGTAAAAAACATGAAAATAAAAGTTTTATATTTCCGGAACAGATGCAAAAAAATTTCCAATCATTTAAACAATTAATATCTCAATTCTAATAAATGTATCGTCAATTTTTCAAAATTATTGGATATATTTAAAACCTCCATATCGGAAATCATCATCCATAATTTTACGTTGAAATCCATTATTCAAATAAGCGATTTCCATTTCAATTAAAAATGAAATTTGAAAATCGTCTGCAGTCCCATAGGAAAGCCTTATGATTTAAAAAGAAATGTTCTCTATTTTTCGAACGAATGAACCAAATTTAACCAAAAACTATACAGCTAATTCCGGGTATCTCACCAACATACCCACCAAAAATCAACCTAATCGGATCATTTTTACGGCAGTTATCGCGGAACAGACAGACAGACAGACAGACAGAAACCAAAAACTTTTCGGGTCTCAACAGTAAGCCTTCACTGACGTTTCGGCAATAATAATTTATGTGCTATAAATGAGTATATTGAGATAAATGAGTATATTGCGATACAGTTTTCAAACAAATTGCATTTGAAAGTAGATTTTTTTTTCCTGTATAACGGTGTAAAAATTGAAACTATATGCGATGTTTAGAAATTTAAAAAAATACATTACCAAAAATCACAAAACCAAAATTTCATCTGAAAGTGTTGCCATTCGCAAAATGACGTCAGCGTTACGCACGGACATGTTTGTCCTTTATAATATTCCTTTATAATATAGATAGATCGATAGACAACAGAAAATTTATTATACTACTTTCATTATCAGATGACTGAATGGAATCTAGATGAGTACAAGATTTAAAAGGCGAATTTATAAATGCCATTAAACTTTATGAGATATTTGTGCTGTGTGTTCATGTTGATAGATTTATCGAAAATTGACTTTTAGAGTTTTAAGGATTACTTTGACATACACTATATTGCCAAAGGTGACCGGTCACTTGCGATTTTAGACGTTTTGTTAACTATCTAGAAAAATACATGAGGAATTAACCTGAAACTGCAGGTGTGTAAACAGTATAGTATATGTTATATATTTCTGCGAAGATTTTTTCACGAAACCTCATAGGGGACTGTTAACAAATTGAAAAAGAACGAATGTCTTTTGGATAACCATGTAAAAACTAATGTAGCAAACTCCAGATTATTAATAAGTGGCTTATTGTAATATACTGTGTTCATTTTTATGAGGATAGTCTGTATACTCGTAGAAAAATTAAGGTTTATAAACAGTCCCAAATTTCGCCAAGTTTTTTGCTTATAACTTGCAGAGTTCTTAATATAAAAAAAAAGTTATTTTGAAAAAATATGTCAAACAACATTGTACACAATACTCTGCAATCAGAATTAAAAAATAATAATAATTGGATGAAAAATGAGCAGGTTTACTGAAAAATGTTTCACTGCGCATGCGCGAATGCAATCAAAATATAATGTGCATAATGTATTTGCTAAGTATATAGAGCAACTTCTGTGAAAGTCTCAAAATCATAGCTTGAAAATTCTGAAAATTATCGTCGATAGAATAAGCTCGAAATCCGTTGTTCCCAAAAGGAAGCAAAAAGATGAGGGGTTGTATCCAAATATAGTAGTACGTGCAATATTGTGTACGCTATCTTAGCACTAATCAACAGATATTTGATACAACCCCTCATCTTTTTGCTTCTTTTTGGGAACAACGGATTTCGAGCTTATTCTATCGACGATAATTTTCAGAATTTACAAGCTATGATTTTGAGACTTGCACAAAAGTTGCTCGTATACTTAGCTAATATATTATGCATATTATATTTTGATTGCATTCGTGCATGCGCAGTGAAACATTTTTTAGTAAACCTGCTCATTTGTCATCCAATTTTTATTATTTTTTAATTTTGATTGCAGAGTGTTATGTACAATGTTGTTTGTCATATTTTCTGAAAAGAACTTTTTTTATATTAAGAACTCTGCAAATTATAAGCAAAAAACTTGGCGAAATTTGGGAATGTTTTTATAAAAATCTTAATTTCTCTACGAGTATACGTTGTATACTCGTAGAGAAATTAAGAATCTATACTTGAGAATCTATGACATTCGAAAAACAGGTATTTCAGGCTGAGGACACTAATTAATACACTATAAAATCCCTTCGGAAACGTTTCTGAAAAATACGGGCAGCTAAAAATACTTTGTTTTTATAAATAATTCTTTAAATTTTGGAAATGTATTGGTTTCTGGGGGTTCAAAAGACAACGGAACACGCTATTCGGAATTTCGGATAACTCAGAAGATTATATTATATTTTCGTTCGTGGTTGTAGTATATTTTTATAAAATAAGAAACATTGGTCATTTTTTACATTGTAGAGGAGATAGTGTAGAAACTCGCTATTTCAGTAACACTTTAAAAAGTGCCAAAAGAATTAAACCTGAACAATAAACCTTGATAGTAGCGACATCTGGTAGCATTTTTTAACGTAAACATTGCTTAAAGATTGAATTGAGAAAACGTTTTGGCCGGTGATGAATGTTTTAAATCTTAAATTATATTCTGTTTCCTCCGACTTGGAGAGTAATTTTCATAAATTTTAAAATTATGAAATATAGTAATCATGGTTAAAGAAACATGATATGCATTGTTTTGTAACTGGCTGCAATACTCAATACAAAAAGTCCTTCCGGCCTGTACCGGGAGGAAAAGGTATAGCTTTCCTGTATATTCGTTTTAAAATTTTAGCTAATGTTACACGAAAACAGCAAGCTAAAATGCAAAGAACCGTTTACAAAAGATTCGTTAATACTGAATTTGAATAAGAAATTCGCCAAATTATTGAGAAATAGCCAAATTGGCTTCATTTATGAAGACTTATTTTGGTCGCCAATTTGGCGATATTTCGCCAAATTTGGCATATTTCGCCAAATGTCGCCAATTTTGGCGAGAATTTGGCGCTAACGGATATGAATATATAGTTTTATGCGTATGATTGGGAAAATTACTACAACAATGAAAGAAAATAATTTGCGAGTAATCGCGTTAATGTGCTGTTTTGTTTCAAAATGTCAGCCACCCTAGAATTTCAAACTGCTCTATCTCAGCCATTTTTTAAGATAGAGGTAAACTAAAAAATGCTCTGGAATCCTTGTATCAAGGCCTAACACGTAATTAAAAAATAAATTCGAATTTTTATTTTTTTTGTATATTTATTTTAGTTTTAAATTTTTAAATGGCCGCCATCTTGAAACAAAATGGCGGACCAAGGTGGCCAACGAACTCGGTCGAGACATTAGTGACCTTAATACACACAATTAGTTTCATCAAAATCGATTCATAAATACGGGCGTTATCGTATGACATATGTCAGATATATATATATATATATATATATATATATATGGATATATCTATATATATAAATCAACATTTGAACGGAGGGTGGTTTTGGGGTCTGGGGGTCATGATCGGTGACAATGTATCGAAATTTTCCGGAACTGCTTTCCCCCGAACGGCTGCAATAGGTAGCTTTATACTTTTTTGTATTGAAAGCTACCTAAAACAGCAAACTCTCCATATTTAGCTTATCAAAGGAAACTACTAGATCTACTAGAAAAATTGAAAAGATTAATCCCCATTTTGACAAAGGACTAATTACAAAATTTCTTGTTTGTGAACTTCACTTTCAAGAAGATTTCATTAACAGAAATTTTGTTAATGTTATCAATGATGAAACAGTGAAATTCTTGAGAAATGTCTTTAAGAGTAACTAAAAATTCTATGCATGTAGGAATAAAAGTGATTTTACATATATATATATATATATATATATAATATTGTTTCCACTACTCAACGTACAAACTTTTGATACGATCATTTACATTCCTACATGAAAAAAAAATCAGGTATACTTATCGAGGCGCTAAAAAATGAATTTTTTCTGTTAAAGTATGATACACATTTACTTATAATCTATTGCTAACTGGCGATCATTTTTTCGTATCTGAAAAATCAGCTTAAATCATGCACTGTGACCTTAAAAAACAGCTTTTACACGCAGATGGCGCTAGATTCCTGCAGAATGTGGTTAAGAATACCTAAATATTTTATGCGTGTAGGAATAAAAGTGATTTTATATATGAATACAGTAGCTGACCCGTCCGGCGTTGCCCGGACACATATAAGCAACCTTTACATGGATACGGACAGGGAAAAGAATCCTGAGCTGTGATTGGCCAATGGTATAGGGTATCACGCAGGCCAATGGTATCACGCTTCACGCCCACGTTTTTTGGCGTATTGGAGCAGAAAATCGACAAGTGTAATGGCGTGGCTTTATGGCTGACAAACAAGGTTATTTACATATACAAATGTGGAATTTCAATGAAAAAATATCAATTGGTGGACGATTATTTATTTCGTTTGAAATTTTGTTTATCGTATCCGATAAAGCGACTCAAAATCAAATGAACTCCAGAAAATCAACACTAGCTGAATGAATATTTATCTGCATGTTTACAACGTAGATCCAACAATATGGGATGACTGTTTTACGAGACTAAGTTTATTTTAATACTACTATAAAAAAAAAAAAAAAAAAAAAAAAAAAAAAAAAAAAAATCCAGCTGGAATGTGCTGAGATGCTACAAAGTGCATATTTCGTTTCAGTGTCTAAGTGCATTCATTGGTTATGATAACCACTTTTAAATGGAAATAGACATTCCAATAGTCATTTGACAAATACAAAATGAACCATTATCATGTTTGCTTCTTAGGTAAAATAATTTTAACTCCGTACTTTTTGTATAACTATAATACTTTGTGATTGTGCAACCATTGATGATTTGGGTAAGATGATACTGAATGCAATTTTTTTTTAGTCAGCTACATCTGTAAGTCATAAACTTACTTTAGATAACAAAAATGTTTTTTGTTTTATATTGTTAAAGATGTATAAAAATCGTTTTATTAGTTTGAAATTATGTATTACTTGAACATTTGAATTATAAGTACATTATAACATATCTGTGTAACTATCAAAGTTGCAAAATTTGAAATATTAAGAAATTGTGTTAAATTATTTCTAAAATTATAATTTAATATGCTTACTAAATATGCTGAGAACAAAATTTATATAATATTAATAATAAAAATAAAATAGATTTTGTCTAAAAAAAATTTCCCTTTTTTATAACAAAGATTAACTGCGGTTAGCCTATTTTTAATTTTATATTGCTAGTTGTATTTTTTTAATTAACTATATTATAAATATTAAATGCTTATAAAAATCAATATTCTAAAGAAAGATATCTATTTAATTTATAATTTTGATAAATTATAATTACAGTTTATTATAAACATTTGAAGTTTTCAAGAAATCACTATCTTTCTTTCGCCACTGTGTTTGTAGATGGCAGCACCAAACACTTAACTCTTATAAAAATGTTTTTTAAATCTTTTATTTATATGGACAAAATTTAAACATTAATATTGATTTTTTGTCTGTATTTGATTATGCTATCTCAAATCTTTGAGAAATTCGGAAAGTACAATTACATATTCAGTAATTGCCAGGATTTTTATTTATTTATTTTCATTCTAATTCTAAAATTCTAATAAATATCGCAGGCCAATCTTCTTTTTTTTTCTTTTGGCGCAATTTAGTGATGTTTTCAAACTGGAAAGAATTATATTCTTTCCTTGTTTTAATATAAAATTTATGTAAGCAACTGGGGTGCATTTCCTTAGGAATTGAAGACTTATTTTATGGATTTTATATTAAGGTGTGTTCCATTTTTATCTCTATATTGTTATGTTCAATTATTTTATGGCAGCATATTTCATCTATTTTTTTTAAAGATTTGAAAAAAAAAAATCTCCTTTTCCTCCATTCTTTTATGTGTAATTCTTTAGAATTAAATCATTTTAAAATTAAGATATATATATATATATATATATATTGCTATAAAGTAAATTAAACACATCATTGCATATGCATTGACAATACATTTACAAATTTCATGCATGTGTGTTTAAGTATATTTACTCTATTTATAGGAACATATTGCTTATTATATATTCAGATATAAACAATGAAATGTACAATTAAGATTTTGAAGAAATTCAGTAATTTTTTTTTATATTTTTTATTAAATTTTTTGTTTGTTCCACTGAACCATAAACTAAACAAAAAATAAATTAAAAAGATTATATATTAATTTTTTATGAAAAGGGCATTTTATTTCTGTGTCAGAATTTACATTTTTGCTTTGTTAGCAAGGTAAAATTCCCTCCCATACCCCGTCCAACAATAAATAAATAAATAAACTATAGCATTGAAATAAACAACAATTACATGAATGTTTCAGAAAATGTAAACTAACCGATGTTGATGAATGAACATTTAGAGTTGTACTTATAATTATACATTTATGATTACTATTTATTTTATTGCTATTTGAAATGTTGAACAGATATTTTTTCGGAAAACTTATTTGAAATCAAAATCACCCTTTTTCATTCATACATTAACAATAAATCATTTTGTATCTGTAAATCTTGTATATTCAGTTATTATTTCAAAAAATCTATGACAAGTATCAACAACACAAACGCCTTTTAGACCGGGAGGCGGCAGCACAGACAATCACCTCATCGAGTTCACGGCTGAAATTCCAGAATTAGTTAAAACTCGATGCGCATATTAAAACGCAATTGGTTTGCCAAGTCATATCTTGGTGGAAAACACGTGAAAACCCGATTTTATCGGTTGACTCGTAGGTTTACCATTGTGTTTTCCTGCACCCAAAAGTATGAAAACATGGAGAACTGGGTGCAGGAAAACACAATGGTAAACCTACGAGTCAACCATTAAAATCGGGTTTTCACGTGTTTACCACCAAGATATGACTTGGCAGACCGATTGCGTTTTAATATGCGCATCGAGTTTTAACTAATTCTGGAATTTCAGCCGTGAACTCGATGAGGTGATTGTCTGTGCTGCCGCCTCCCGGTCTATTTTAAAATCGGTTTTAAATGGACGTAAGAACCGATCAGCTAATCACAGCGCAGGACTCTTTCCCATGTCCAAATCCCATGTAAAGGTTGCTTATATGCTGCCCGGGCTCCTGTTAATAACCTTAAATATGCCTAAAATCAATGTTTAATGATTTTATATATTTAAACGAAATTCTCTCTCAACTATGCTAATATTAGGGGTCCCACTGCCTTGGGTAGCTTACAACCTGGATTTTATATGTTTTTTTTTAATTATTTATTTATAAACGAAAATCTATCCGAATAAACTTAGAGTTGGGGCCCCTACTGCCTTCGACAGCGTACATTATGCATGTTACGCACGCTTCCGGCCTGTTTTGATTTTATATTTTTAAACGTAAAACCGACATAGCCTGGGCCTGAGTTAATAACCTTAAATATACCTAAAATCACTGTTGAATGAATTTAAATATTTAAATGAAAATATTTCCATACGAACCTAATACTAGGGGCACAGATGCCTACGGCAGCAAAAATGTTTTTTCTTCTAACTTTTTACACATCGGGTCATTTAATATTTAAAAAATAGTTCTTGTTGTCCAAACTCTTTGCAAATTTTATGAGCTTTAAATATATTATTTTCGAAGCCTGTGTATTATTTTCGCGCAAAAATATTGATATTTAATTATAAAAAAAAAAAACAATGTTTTTCTTTTCACTTTTTACTTTATTCTGTCTATAATAAAAGAAAGTATTGTAATCAAAATGTTTTTCGACGGATTTACACGTTTTAGGGGTCAGATATTCTGAAAAACATGTTTTTACAAAATTTCTGTCTGTCCTCATCTGTATTGTATCATCGGAAAGTGTATGAAGTTATGCATAGAATTGAATCAAATTTGATTTATAGGTTAGTGACTACGGCCAGCTGGTTCCCCTTAAATTTGGGGATATTCCGCCGGAAGGGGACGCTGCAATAGGGATTGTTGTGCCATTTTCATTATTGTATCATCGAAAAGTGTATGAAGTTAGGCATAGAATTGAACCAAGTTCCATGTATATGTTTTCAATTATAGCCTGCAGGTCCCAGTTGAATTTTGAGATATTCTGCCAGAAGAGGACGCTGTGATAGCCACTTAAAGATTTCAAATTCAAAACGATGCACAAAAAATTAGAAATCCTAAAAGTTTTTTCCTTTAAATGTTCGGCCTTTATCCAATGATTCCAGAGCAATTTTTGTCTTGCCTCTATCTTAAAAAATGGCTGAGATATAGCAGTTTAAAATTTTAGGATAGCTGACATTTTTAAATAATACAGCAGGATTCCTCCATAAACGAGTTTAATTTATGAGATTTAGTGAACATGGTTTCAGCAAAAGTTTTATCCATTGTTGTAGGTTGTAACCATCGTTTTAACTCTTATATGCTTAACACTACATATTTATATTCACCAACGTCAAATGCTCGCTTAGCTTGACGACATTTGGCAAAATATTGCCAAATTTAGCGACAAAAATACGGTGCCATAAATGAAGCCATCTTGGCTATGGCTGACTAATTTGGTCAAATTCTCAATCAAATTTAATATTGACGAGAACTGGTAATGACTCTTTTGTAATCGGGTTCCACGCATTTTAACTTCGTGGTTTCCAGTAAAATTAGCTAAAATCTTAAAACCAAGGAATAGGGAGGCTATCTTTTCCTGCGTTATTTTATTGGCGTATTTTTTAACTGTTCTAGCTTTGCAAAATATAGGCGTAGAATCTTTTTCTAGATAAAGTTCTTTCAAACATATTTTTTCCCTAACTTTATTAGAAAACAAATCAGAAAAATCATTTAATAATGCTTTCAATTTTTCAGTTAGGATTTGCACTTTCATTTACAAATACAGATTTCAAATTAGAGAGAAGCAAATTAAATGCAGATGCCCAATCTCTACCAAATAAAAGTGGAACGATATCTTCTTTAATCAAATATAATTTAAGGTTTTTATTTTTATTTTCATAAGAAACACCTACATCTACCCAACAGGTGTAAACATTTTACCAGTTGCCGTTCTTAACTGAACATCTGGCGAAAAAATTGTATAATTTGGAAAGATTCTCCGAAAATGGTTAACGGGGACTGCAGAAATTCCGGAGCCCGTATCTAACTCCATTTCAGCTTTAGCTTTATTTTCAATTAAAACCCACACTTTTATTACAGTAGTACCTTTATCATGACCCAAAGATAAAATATCAACTGTATGCAATACATTCGTTTGTTTCTGGACATTGTTATTTTTACTTCTACACGCCTTGCTTTATTGACCTCTTTTTAACACTTTCCAACCTAGTTGAAAAGTGTTTATGACTTCGGTTTGTCTGCCGTATGGCCGTCTGGCCGTATAGCCGTCTGCCGTCTGTCCGTGCTCTAACTCCCGTAAATATGCTCGGATTGCCCTGCAATTTTTATATGTTATTGTCGTTATCTATAGCATGTTCCCTATTTCAACTGAAGAGTGTAGCACTTATAGTATTTTTACAGGGACACTCAAAAGAATTCCGTTACATTACGGTCTATGGGGAAAAATCATTTTCGGTTTATTTTAATGATGTTACACAATTCCAAACACATTGTAATTGATATATATCACTAAGGTGCATTACAAGAAGCTTAACATGGAATATGGTGTGCATAGCACTTACAGTTACTTTACAGGGACAGTCAAAATAATTCCGTTACATTACGTCTATGGAGAAAAATCGTCTGCTGTTTAATTAAATAATGTTTCACTATTTTAAACGCATTGAAATTTATATATATCACTAAGGTGCATTACAAGAGGCTTACTACAGAATAGTGTGTGTATAGCAGTCATCGTTCATTTACAGGGACACACAAAAGAATTCTCTACTGTCTGTTAACAATAATACCTGGAAGTGCGTTTTAAGTTGCTGAACGCGATTTTAAATTTAACTCACTTTTTGTCTATTACTTGGTGTGTATAAATTTTGTAGATCCTATACAGAGCAGCACAAAAGTTCGCAAACACATTTCCGTTTATTAACAAAAACTCCAGAAGGAGAATTTTAAACTGTCCTACGTGTTTCCTAACCTAACTAAAATTTAGCATCCTATGCAGTATATATACAAATCTATAGATCATATACAGGGCTGAAAAAAAGTATTCGGATATTTTTCCTTATATTGTATATGTTAGAAATATATGTTGGGAATTCCTGAAATTACGTTTTTAAATATGTTATGTGTTTTCCAAATTGTTTACTTAGATGTTATCTTTCAGCAAACGGTAATGATTTGTAAAATTATTTTGGAAGCGTTGGAAAGTGTTACATAATCTATGCTTGACGCATGATTTTTCGTTCTTGTTTATATTGGTAGCAAATTGTATTAATATATCTACAAACATTTGTTAAGTGAGATGCATTACCACATATGTAACACTTCAATTTATTTTTATTTACCTCAGAATTCTCCTTAATTACATTATACTTACCTTTCTGTTTTTGAAAATTATTTGGAAATTCATTGAGTTGTGTATTTTTAGAACACGCAAGTTTATTTACATTCAAAATTTTATGCTTCAATTCAGAAATATCAAATTTCATTATTTTGCAAAATCATTGCTTTTTTAATGGCTTTATCAAAAGTTAAATCATCAACTTGTGTAAGTAATTTACTCTGAATAGGTTAATTTTTTAAACCTCTAAGAAACTGTTCAAGAGATTTTTATTTAATGTTTCACCCCAAAAAGGCAAAAAGCATAAAAAGTTGTCAATTTTTAAATCTAGTAGCAAAATCTTCTACCGATTCATTTTCATTTTGATAAGAATTACGAAAGTTTATCATTTGACAAAATTTATTAGGGGCGGGGCTTAAGTGCTTTAACAGAATATCAACAATTTCCCCATATTTCAAAGATTCAGCAGATTTAGGAAAAGATAAATCGCATAACAAATTATACAATTTTGGACCCATACATCACAGAGTAAGGAGATTTAAACAGAGAATCAACTCTCATAGACTTCAATGGTAACTTCTTTAAGATGGGATAGTACATAGACAGTGGCGCTAGCTGCGGATGACGCGAAAACTACAGCCGTAACAGAAGAGAGGTTGCTAAATAGAGCTATATATGGCTTTCTTGGCGACAAATGAGGGAAGGAAAAAAAAACAGCGACTACTTGCTTCTTGTTTTGGTTGGTTGGTTGGTTGGTTTTAAGACGGTCGATTATTTATCTACGCGAATGAAAACAGATTTATTATTTGTAACATGTTCTGAAACAATCGGAATTCAACTTTATTTTAAAATAAGTGCTGTGGTAAAACAAAAAAAAAAAATTTCCAAGTTTGAAAGGAAAATTTGATTTTTTTAAATCTTCAAAATGTAAGTTGTGATTTATTTTCATGTGTTATTTTTTTTTTTTTGTTTTTTCAAGTTCCATAATGTTTGAAATATTTTATATATATTGAGTGTTGACAGATTTGTGCCGAAACGTCATGTTAAGGCCCACTGTGGAGACGCGAAATGTTTTTGCTTTCCGTCTGTCTGTTTGCCATAAAAATGGTCCGATTAGGTTGATTTTTAGTAGGTATGTTGGCGAGGTATCCGGAATTAGCTGTATAGTTTTTGGTTAAATTTGGTTCATTCGTTCGGAAAATATAGAATATATTTTTTTAGGTCATAATGCTTTCTTATGGGGATGCAGACGATTTTTCAAATTTCATTTTTATCTGAAATGAAAATGGAATATTTGCGTAATGGATTTAGATGTAAAATTATGAATGCTAAATTTTCGATATGGATTTCCAATAGTTTTAAATTTTTGCTTATAAATTTAATAGAATTTAGAAATTAATTGCTTAAAATATTTGAAAATGTTTTTACATCTGTTCGGGAAATATAAACATCTTACTTTCATATTTTTTACAATTTTTAAAATCATTTATTTTTACTTACCACTTTAATTAAAGGATTCTAATTTCTGGAACATTCGAACAATTTTATATGCTTATAAACATGCATGCAATTGAAAAAATAATAATTGCGGATTGTACGAAGTTAAAATGATATTTAAAAAAAATGATCTGCAGATTTACTAGTATAGGAAAAAACTTAGTACCATGTTTACATTGCGATAGAAAATGTATATGAATAAAATTTTATATAGAGAAATTTTTTTTTAACATGAATGAGATTTATGGTATGGCAGTTATTTTAACGATAGTATAAAGTCAAAATTTGTTAAAAATCTGCCAACACTGAATATATATAAAATATTTCATACATAATGGAACTTGAAAAATAAAAACAAAAATAACACATAGAAATAAACCACAACTTACCGACTCTTAGGAATAAAAAATAACTTTGACGTATTGTTCTTGCAAACAATACACTCCTCTCATCGTAGCATTTTGAAGAATTATAATAATTATAATCAACTATTTGATCTTCAAAGAATAATTTTAATAATAAGTATTAAACAAGATTCGAAAATCAATTAGCGAACGCCGAAAATTTGCACACGCGCAAATGACAACAGAAAGACGCCAAGCAGAATAGGGTTACACTTAAACGGAAATCACGAAGATAAAAATCGCCAAAGCGATGATTTAGTTCTTATGTCATCCGCCGCAGCGCTCTTTTCAGGCGAAGTTGGATCTCTGTCTTACTCTGTGCCATACATGATATAATTGCAGGGATCTTTTTCCTGTTTCACATCATGAAGTATATAAAACTTTGTTCCAGCCTATTAACATAAGCCTGCAACGTCTCAATTGAATGATTAAACTCTTTAAAACTTTGAAACATAATTGCACTTTATTTACTTCAGAAAAGAAAAAAAAATGTAGCCTTACCACCCCCGTAAATGACGAACTTTTGGCAGAAAATCAATTTATAGCATAACTTTAGCAGGATGAAACATCACGTACTTGCATAGCGCAAACAAAAGTAAAGCCATTTTGCTTTCTACTCTTTTTATTTATTTTTTTTTTTTCCTGTGAGAACATTTCCGCTCATCGCCATTTTTTTATATTTTGAATATTAAATAATTAAGTAAGCAATTGAGGAGGACGAATAAATTATTTTTACACATTTAATGAGCACAACACCAAGTTCTTTCATCACAAGACACATAACAGAACTACAACTACATTCTATGGGTACTGCATTGAAAAACAAATCTGAACGATAGGTGGCAGTAAAGGATGGACATAAAATTATGCTTGTGGTTGCTGCCATCTAGAATTTATAATTGGAAGTAAAACACCACAGTTTGTTTTAATGTTGTTGTTATATGTCTGTTTTAACTTGGAAAAAATCAAAAAGAAGACATGTCATCATTCAGGTGAAAATAATCCATCGAATTAGTGTTTCGAGTTATATTTCTATAATTCGAATGATTAGTAATAATTGAATTGTTTGAATGATGCTCTGATCACATCTGTTTTGATCTCACTCAATGCTCTGATGGCACAACCCTGCCTTTATTTAAAGTATAGCACCAACATTAAATGTTTATTCTATCTCAAACCACTAAAATTATTCAATTATATTTTACTTTATTTAAAGTGATATGATCTTGTCACTAATTCAGTCAAAGTTGACATATTGAAAAAACGAGTGAGCGCCTCCACTGGCAATAAGTTCTCCTCGTTATATTTATCAATCTTGGCGAAACATAAAACAAGTGGGTAAGTGTGATCGAAGCAAAGACATCGAAGATCGCTCAAAGGGTTTCGTTTAATATTCCTTTCAAAACACTTTATCCATTCTTTAATAAATCCAAATAAATTTCATTTAGCAACCAAAAAAAAAAAACTCATCTTTTTTGTTTTTTATAAAGTAAAAATTTACTGGTCTATTTTTTCGTTTTTTTTTAGTATCCAAACCAGCCTGATAGCGGGCGAAGCCGGCTATTATATTTTGTCATAATAATCCTCATAATGTCCTCGCATCTGTCACGCGGACAAAATGCGATATAAAAAAATAAATTCAAAATTAAACATGTTGTACACCTACAAAATGTTAAAATATGCGAATACAGTAAAACCTCCAAAGTTGACCACCTCTCTATGTTGACCGAAATTTTTTAGTTTGAATTTTTTAGTTTAGTTCTCCTCGTTATATTTATCAATGTTGGCGAAACATAAAACAAGTGGGTAAGTGTGATCGAAGATCGCTCAAAGGGTTTCGTTTAATATTCCTTTCAAAACACTTTATCCATTCTTTAATAAATCCAAATAAATTTCATTTAGCAACCAAAAAAAAAAAAGAACTCATCTTTTTTGTTTTTTATAAAGTAAAAATTTACTGGTCTATTTTTTTGTTTTTTTTTAGTATCCAAACCAGCCTGATAGCGGGCGAAGCCGGCTATTATATTCTGTCATAATAATATCTGTCACGCGGACAAAATGCGATATAAAAAAATAAATTCAAAATTAAACATGTTGTACACCTACAAAATGTTAAAATATGCGAATACAGTAAAACCTCCAAAGTTGACCACCTCTCTATGTTGACCGAAATTTTTTAGTTTGAATGGTCACAACACATTTTCAATGGGGATTTATCTCTCTATGTTGATCACCTCCGTAAGTTGTGTGTTGACTACTCTTTAGTAGGTTTTACTCTCTGTAACTCGACTACTGATGTTTTCTTGAATTTGCTTTTTCCTCCGTTTGTTCTCCATCTGGTTTCCAGGAATTTCTTTATCAGTCATTCGTCTTATCTGAGCAACACTTGTCCCCCTTGTGGTGCTCCATTCATTGTTCACTTCCAGTATAATACAATGGGAGGGAAATGCCAGAATTCCTGGAATCTGTCGAAAAATATCAGGGGAGTGGGGGGATGTGCGTAGCGGTGTAGCTATACGCAGAATTGGAAAACAACGGGTATCGCTCACACGTGAAACACATTCCGTTCTTTTCTGGATGTCGCGTCTTGACGGGACCGGTCGTTTATTTGTGAGTTTTCATTAAAAATGGCGCAAAGAAAAGCTCTAAAAGAACTTAAATTAAAGGAGAAAGTGGATCTTCTTAATTTTCTGGAAAGCAGCAGCCAAAGAGAGACAGCGGAAAAATCTGGTGTGAGCAAGATAACTGTGAGTAACATTTTAAAACACAAGGAAGAATATCTGGAAAGATATTCTTCCGAAAACGGGCGACCCCAAAGAAAACGCAGAAAAACGTGTCTTGACTGCTGTGAACGAAGCCACGTTTCGTTGGTTTAAAGAGATGAGATCAATCAATGCAAGAATATCGGGACCTATGCTTCAGGAAGTAGCAGAAAAATTTGCAAAAGAATTCAAAATAGAGGACTTCCAAGCGTTAGCAGGTTGTCTTGAAAAATTCAAACTACGATACGAGATTTCTCAAAAAGTTTTATGTGGGGAATCGAATGAGGTTTCAGATGAAGTGGTGGAGAAGTTTATTGAAAAATTCCCAGAGTTTTCTAAAGGTTTCAAAGAAGAGGACATCTTTAATGCTGATGAGTGCGGTCTCTTCTTTAAAGCAATGCTTGATAGAAATCTAGTAATGAAGGGTGACACTTGCAAAAGAGGAAAACTTCCAAAACAGCGTTTTACTGTTCTTCTATGTGCTAGTATGACTGGCAAAAACTTGAAGCCTACGGTGATTGACAAATCCAAAAAACTTCGTGCATTTAAAAATGTAAAACCTGAAGACCTTCCTGTTTTTTGGAGAGCGAATAGATCCGCTTGGATGACGGGCAAATGCTTTGAATTCTGTCCATTGGATTAATTCTGCTTTGAATAAAGTTACGCAAACCACGATTAAGAACTGCTTCAAGAAAGCTGGATTTGTTACAACTACAACATTGGTGCAAGAGGATGAGCTTCCTCTATCTCCCTTGCCAGTTTTTGATGGACTTGATTTTGAAGATTATGTTACTATAGACGATGAGTTAGTAACATGTGTTGAACCAGACCCAGAGGCAATCTTCAATGAGATACTCTCTGCAACTAAGCACAGCGAGGACTCTAAGGTACAAGAAATGGACGGCGAAGAGGATGATGATCCAAGTGACGACGAAACTGAAAAGTACCCAACTCTGAAGGAAGACTATGTAAAGCGCATGATGGAGCAACTTAAAGATTTCGCTGCAGAAAAATGCCCAAGCATGCTTAATGGACTTGTAAACTCTGAAAGTGCTTTTTGCAGTTACCCAATGAACAAAAAGAGGACTGAAACAAAAACTGAATTATTCTTTCAAAAATTGTAAAAATGTGCTGTACCTTCAGTAAAAATAAAAATGAGTAAACGCTAATTTTTTTTCTAAATTTTTCCTTAAAAATTACTAAAAAAGTTTACTAAATTTTTTCTAATATTGTACTAAATATTCTCTAAAAATTCCCTAAGTTTACCACCTCCGTATGTTGACCACTTAGTTACAGTCCCTTGGATGGTCAACTTATGGAGGTTCTACTGTATTTCCATAATCGGATTTTTATCATGATTCAGTATGTTTCTCTATTACTCATATTGATACTCGCTTTGTATTATTCTCAAACATCTTAAGAATTCGTTAAACTTCCAATATGACGTCAGATTTTCTTTTTAATTCTTTAATGACGTGATATTAATCTGCTTTGTGTACATACACATACTCATACTCCTTGTATTATTGAGAAATTTTTAAAAATTTCCGTTTTATTACAACTATGACATCAATCAGTTTTATTTCATATAAATATTTTTTTCAATTGGTGAAACTTTTTATTTCATTTTCATTTTTCACGTGGAAATCGTTTGATAAAAAATTAATTATTGTAGAAGGAATTTCATCGTGGATTTTTAATTTTTGGCATCAGCTATAACGAAAAATGTTTAAATTTAATAGGAAAAGGCTGTTAGAATTTTATTTTTTTATCTCTATTTATTAAAATAATACGATTTTTTTCAAATTTTAATATTTTGAGCTCTTTATAGCTGGTATTCAGCTATATATACAAAATTTCAACTCTAAGTTATATAGGTTCTGAGAGCGGCTCTGTGACAGACAGACAACGGGGCGGGAGTAATAGGGTTTCGTAAGATGAACGAAACCCTAAAAACTACGCTCTATGAAAATTCAAATAATTTTAGGGATTAGGGAAGGCACCCTTAAATCTAGGGAATTTCTGGGGCAGTCAAGATACTTTCCCAAACTTTTAGAAAAAAAGAGAATTTTTAATTCACGGTTTAGAGTATTGCCAAAGAAATGGAAGCAACTATTCTACTTTCTTTGCTACTGCACAGAAAATTTCAAGAGACCAATTAATACTAACCAATGAAAAGCACGCTCACTGTGTATAGCTGATTGTGTTAGCAAGTTCCGATATTTATCGCCAGTCGGAAAATAAAATTTACTTGCGAGTAACCCAAAGAGCTTATTTTCAGTCTTTCGATTTGGCCTTGCGCTCGTACATACATATAAGATTGAGCTTACATGCACATGGTTGATAGCAATGTGTTGGATGCAAGGTTTAATTTCTGACAAAAAATGCACCAGAGCTCTAATATTCTCCAGTCATAACTACCGTAGTGTATCTCCCGTCTTTTCCACTCGTTCTTGTTTCTCAGATGTTGTTGTTTAGCTAACAATAAATTTCCTCTTTACAACCTTTTTGTAAAAATTAGTATTATTTAAGAAAAAATATTTTTTTTTCTAATTTAAAAAAAAGCCACTTTTCTCAAATACGCTGCACCGAATTCTATGAAGTAAATATATGTTGTAGAGCTAATAAAGACATAAAATCGATAATTTTACTAAATTTCCTGCCGTACAAATGAACGTCTATCACATTTCGCAATCGTGATGGGCGGAGTTTATTTATAAAAAACAGTGAGGGGTGGAGTAGAGGTGTAGCAGAAACGTTTCAATGCGTTTATAGCACATAATGTGTAAACAAAAAAGTGTACGTAAAAACCAAAATTGGAAACGTTACAACGAAAATTACCGTACGTAAGTTGTCACCCAACAAAAGATATGCCTAAAACAGATAGGGAACTGAAATTTAGTCATGTGCTGAAAAGTTGAACACTTTATTATTTATGTATCCAGTGTTCCGCGCCAGTTATGATTTTGTTAGGAACCTCGAGCCTCCCAGTACAATGCGAAAAAATGTTGCCTCTATGTAAAATAATGATATTTTTGCTCTAAATTTGGTTTTAAATGTTCTTTGTGGCAAAAAATGCGAGTTTAACTTTATTTCTTACAGCCAAAGTTAATATAATTGCCGAGGAATGTATAGATTTGAAAATCCTAAAAGTAACCAAGAACGTAGTGGGTGATATTTTTCATAGATTTTATAATCTAAATTATAAATTATTCTATGATATATACAATTAAAAAATATTTTGTATTAGTCTAGTAATGCAGTCAGAGATGTTAGTTCCGGCTAGATAATTTGCCAGGGCCCTGCGCGACGTTGCGCCCGAACTGTATATATCAATGTATAATAATTGATCATTATTTATCATAGTTCAAATGGCTTGTTTACTTCTTCATAGATTTTCATTACCAAATTTTACATACAGTGTCTCACATAAGTGATGGGACACTTGTGCTTTACAAAAGGAAACTAATCAAATAAATTAAAAAAACATGTACACATTTTTTTTGTGGGTGTGTTTCATACTTAAATTTAGTAAAGATTATTACATAACATACATTTTGTCAAAATATTAAAATATTAATTTAATAAAAATACAAATGTTTAGAACGGAGCAAAAAATAGCTCACATAAGTGATGGGACACCATTATATATGCAACAAAAATCGTCTGAAATAAGCAATAAAAATATTTTTTCGGGTTTTATTTTTACTTAAAAGCAATTGGCAATAATTTATAAAATCGTCTGCAGTATTTCTCTCCAGTTTGTTTTGGAATTTTTGTGTTTTTTAGCTCTGTGTAGCCATGAATGCTAAACGAAAAGAAACTTCGCCTGAAATTCGAAAATTAGTTATTAATTTGCATATTGAACGTGGAAAATCTATTAGAAAAACTGCTGAAACAGTTAACTTGAGTCGTTCAACAGTTTTCAATATCATTAAACGATATAAAAAGAATCATATGATTCAGGATAAAAGAAGACCTGGCTGACCATCAAAGCTATCCAATGGAATAAAGCGAATTATCGTTCGAAATATTAAAAAAAATCCAAGAATTAGTGCTTCAAAAGTTGCTGCTGATTTACAAGCATTATATGGAATAATTGTTAATCCTGAAACTATTAGAAGGGTAATTCGATCTGCTGGATATCACGGTAGAGTAGCCAGGAAAAAATTCTTCGTAAGTGAAAAGAATAGAAAACTCAGACTAGCTTTCGCAAAATCCAACATAAATAAGAATTCTGATTACTGGAATAAAGTTATATTTGCTGATGAGAGTAAATTTAATATATTTGGTTCTGACGGTAGAATCTTGGTGTGGAGAAAACCCAGGGAAGAACTTCGCAAACAGAACTTGGTACCAACAGTAAAACATGGTGGAGGAGGAGTTATGGTATGGGGGTGTATGTCGTCCGCTGGAGTTGGTAATCTTGTTTTTATTGACAGTATAATGGATCAGTACAAGTATATTGATATTTTAAAGCAAAATTTGAAATCTTCAGCACGAAAATTGAACCTTCATAACGATTTTAAATTCTACCAGGACAATGACCCCAAGCACACTGCTCTGAACGTTAGACTTTGGCTGCTATATAACTGTCCTGAAATAATAAAAACACCACCACAATCTCCAGACTTAAATCCCATAGAGAATATTTGGCAAGAATTGGAATCAAGAATTCGCAAACACACCATTTCTTCAAAACAACAACTAAAATCGGTGCTTCAAGAAGAATGGGGTAAAATCACTCCAGAAATCACAAAAAAAATAGTCGAATCCATCCCAAAAAGATTAAATCATGTTTTAAAAGTAAAAGGAAATCCAACAAAATATTAAAACCTTTTAAAAAGTAAAATTTTTGGATAAATATTTGATGGAAAAGTAAGTGTCCCATCACTTATGTGAGCCATTTTTTGCTCCGTTCTGAACAATTGTATTTTTACTAAATTAATATTTTAATATTTTGACAAAATGTATGTTATGTAATAATTGTTACTAACTTTAAATATGAAACACACCCAAAAAATTTTTGCACATGTTTGTTTATTTATTTTATTGCAGTTTCTTTTTATAAAGCACAAGTGTCCCATCACTTTTGTGAGACACTGTAAGAGATGCATCAACAGAAACGCCTTGTTTTGAGAGATGTTTAATACGCATACCGAACAGCTTTCTTTGGAAAATTACCATGTTTAATGTTTGATCATCTTGAGAAATTTTCTTCTGTAACCTGGTGGGGGGGGGGGAGTAAAATCCATTTGAGAATGCTTACAGTGTCTCACAAAAGTGATGGGACACTTGTGCTTTATAAAAAGAAACTGCAATAAAATAAATAAACAAACATGTGCAAAAATTTTTTGGGTGTGTTTCATATTTAAAGTTAGTAACAATTATTACATAACATACATTTTGTCAAAATATTAAAATATTAATTTAGTAAAAATACAATTGTTCAGAACGGAGCAAAAAATGGCTCACATAAGTGATGGGACACTTACTTTTCCATCAAATATTTATCCAAAAATTTTACTTTTTAAAAGGTTTTAATATTTTGTTGGATTTCCTTTTACTTTTAAAACATGATTTAATCTTTTTGGGATGGATTCGACTATTTTTTTTGTGATTTCTGGAGTGATTTTACCCCATTCTTCTTGAAGCACCGATTTTAGTTGTTGTTTTGAAGAAATGGTGTGTTTGCGAATTCTTGATTCCAATTCTTGCCAAATATTCTCTATGGGATTTAAGTCTGGAGATTGTGGTGGTGTTTTTATTATTTCAGGACAGTTATATAGCAGCCAGAGTCTAACGTTCAGAACAGTGTGCTTGGGGTCATTGTCCTGGTAGAATTTAAAATCGTTATGAAGGTTCAATTTTCGTGCTGAAGATTTCAAATTTTGCTTTAAAATATCAATATACTTGTACTGATCCATTATACTGTCAATAAAAACAAGATTACCAACTCCAGCGGACGACATACACCCCCATACCATAACTCCTCCTCCACCATGTTTTACTGTTGGTACCAAGTTCTGTTTGCGAAGTTCTTCCCTGGGTTTTCTCCACACCAAGATTCTACCGTCAGAACCAAATATATTAAATTTACTCTCATCAGCAAATATAACTTTATTCCAGTAATCAGAATTCTTATTTATGTTGGATTTTGCGAAAGCTAGTCTGAGTTTTCTATTCTTTTCACTTACGAAGAATTTTTTCCTGGCTACTCTACCGTGATATCCAGCAGATCGAATTACCCTTCTAATAGTTTCAGGATTAACAATTATTCCATATAATGCTTGTAAATCAGCAGCAACTTTTGAAGCACTAATTCTTGGATTTTTTTTAATATTTCGAACGATAATTCGCTTTATTCCATTGGATAGCTTTGATGGTCAGCCAGGTCTTCTTTTATCCTGAATCATATGATTCTTTTTATATCGTTTAATGATATTGAAAACTGTTGAACGACTCAAGTTAACTGTTTCAGCAGTTTTTCTAATAGATTTTCCACGTTCAATATGCAAATTAATAACTAATTTTCGAATTTCAGGCGAAGTTTCTTTTCGTTTAGCATTCATGACTACACAGAGCTAAAAAACACAAAAATTCCAAAACAAACTGGAGAGAAATACTGCAGACGATTTTATAAATTATTGCCAATTGCTTTTAAGTAAAAATAAAACCCCAAAAAATATTTTTATTGCTTATTTCAGACGATTTTTGTTGCATATATAATGGTGTCCCATCACTTATGTGAGCTATTTTTTGCTCCGTTCTAAACATTTGTATTTTTATTAAATTAATATTTTAATATTTTGACAAAATGTATGTTATGTAATAATCTTTACTAAATTTAAGTATGAAACACACCCACAAAAAAAATGTGTACATGTTTTTTTAATTTATTTGATTAGTTTCCTTTTGTAAAGCACAAGTGTCCCATCACTTATGTGAGACACTGTATGTACAGTGGCGGATCGTAGGTTATTTAAATAGGGGTTCACAATACATAAATTGCTAAAATGAAATCGGCCAATACGACTTAATCTACGAATTGAAAGACATTTCAGTTTTCAAAAGTTTAATGCAGGGATGTAGTGGAGGATATATGGTGGTACCCGTATAACTTCTGCATTTTTTTTAAACATTTTCGTATCTCCTCCGTTACTTCTGTAAAGCTATAGCGTATACTCTTTAGCAAGCTCATATTCTCTGCCAATAGCGTATACCCTCTGATAATTTTACGAGTGCAACACTTGTTAAATGAAAACAAAGCAACTAAACGAAATAAAAAGCACTGAGCAAAAGTGTAACATTTTAATTTCTATGAGGGGAGATCATACAATTAAACAAATATAAATTAACTAACTGAATATTAGAAACCAAGGGAGGTTTCGATAAACAACAATCAAGAAAGAGACAGCGAAATGTTCGAACTTTCGAACATTGAAAATTGTGAGAATGGAAATATATGAGCTGTGCCCTTGCCTCACATTCTCCTCGCCACTTTCACCCGCATAGGCTGGTTTCGAATGAAATTTCTTCGATCGCGTGTACGATCTTGGAAAGACAGGTGCGCTATTGATAATTTTCGAAATTTACATTACAGTAAGGTTTTGCCATGTATGTGTTTAAAAGAGATGAGAGGGGCGTATTTATTATTATTTATACTGGAAAACTGAAAAAATCTGAAAATGTGATTAATATTATTTTATCTAATTATTTTTTTCGTTTTTCGGTTCGCGTGCTCATGTACTCAAAAGAGAAACAAAAAAAACAAAAAACAGTGGCACTCCGGGAGTGCCGACAGAAGTGAAAACTTGAACAATTAGGAGTGTATTTTTTGAATCGTCCGGAAATGTTTTATTGTGCAAAAAATACTTTTAAATGAAGTGTTTTTTTATTCATTATTATAAACTACTACTACAAAAAATATATTACAATTTTCATTTAATGCGCTATTGTACATAAAAATTAATGCATATTATTTTACATACAAAAATTGCAATCTATTGCTTAAAACGTAAATTTACAAATACATGAAATATGAAATTTAATTTTTGTATACAGCGTACGTTTGAATGTATTTTTTATTCTTATTATTATCTAAAAATCTTATGAATATGAATTTATAAAATAACGATAATTAATTTATAATTATCATTATATATTACGTTATATAACATAATATATAAATATACATATTATTAATCATAATTAATAATATTAGATAATATTGTTTATATATATATGAACAGATAAAATGAGCTCGCGCCGCCAGGCGCGCCCACGGGGGTCGCCGGCTCGCGTTCCGACCATCGCTCCCAAGTCTCTAAACGACTTATATCGCAACAGAGGCTTTGTCTCGCCTCGGCGCTGCGATCGCGGACCCCCAAGCCAATTTACCAAGGTCGATGACATAGGTCGCCACGACAGTAACCCCACATCTCGGAGCAAACTTCCGTAGGGACGGAACCTTGATGAACCGCCGAGGAACCCCCGACGACTTCGTTCGCGAAATCCCATAGGGGGAGACGGTCCCTAGGTCATATGTCGAGCTACCACGACGGCTCTTGCTTTACCACAACTCGAGGGGTGTGAAAACATACAGAGGTAGTCACGTTCCCTCTTGTAGTGAATTATATGAATAGATAATAAAAATATATATTGTATATATATTTATATAATATTTGGGGTATAATATGGAATAATATATTATTGTATTATGATACATAATGTATTAATATATATATATTAATACATTATATAATATGTATTAATATATATATATTATTTAATATGATAAATTATATATGATATATATATATATATATATATATATAGTTATTATATATAGTATAAATATTATATCTATATATTTAAAACGCTAAGCGATTTCTTTCGACAATCCGTGAGAACAAACTACTGCATCAAATTACATCATTCTTTTTTTAAATGAAAGATATTTGGACACAGATTTGTTATCGTGCATTCGTTTGTTCGAAAATGTAATTAATTAACCGCAATTTTCAATTAAACTTTTACGTCTGCTAATGACGTCATAATCGGATAACGCCTACTGTTCCGAAGCACAGAGTTTATTTTCTAAACTCTGTGGTTGAATAAAAGATAAATAATAAATATTAAAAGCACGCGGTTTTAAGGTCGAATTTGTTAATTTGCAAGTTACATTTCGGTAAAAATACTTATCCGCGTGTTTTATAAGCGAATAAAAATTCATATTTATTGTGACGTCACGGGAATATTGTCCATTGGGTTTATTTTATCATTATGCATTATAACTTTGTTGATGCCATTTTTTCATTACAATTAAATACAAAATATATTTATATTTGTGTGCATGATGTTTAAGCATTAATGTAAGGTATATGAAGTACGTGTGAAAAGTTTGCGCCGGTGAAAATGACGTTATGCTTAGCTTGAAGTGCATTTTAACATTGATAAAACTAAAGAGAAAAATGTATATGATTGTGTTAACATGACATAATTTTACTGATTTTTGCATTCATAATTATAAAGATTAGAATTGGAGCCGTCATTGATTTCTTCATCTTGATTGCATACCTTGATTACATGTTATTAATTAATTTATTTTTTAAATTATAGGATAGAAGATTTCTTTTTTTAATAAAAAAAATCACAAAAGTAAAGGATTTCAGGAAATTTAAAGTTATTAAAAATAGTGTTATGGTAGAAAAAAATCTTGAAATAATTATTGTATTTTTAGCTAGAATAAACAATGTAAGACTAATATTTCATAGGAAATATTTTGGTAGATTTATTATAAGTTCATTTAACAGTTCCTTATTAGCGCAAAATCCTATTTCTTTCCCTATGAATTTCTCTTTCGATGTCAAAAAATGTTTTTCCACTTTTGGACGCCAGCCAAAATACAGTGGCAATTTTTAGAAATGTACAACAGTTGTGACAACAAAGGCGCTATCGCTTTAGCTTTCATCGCGCTTACATCACTTCGAAATACTACAAATTTCTATTTTTTACTACATTTTACAATTTCAATTATTACATCATCAATTAGAAAAAAAATTAGCTTTCGATTGAAATTTATTTGAAAACTGCCGATTAATTTAACGACTTTTTAAATAATTTTCAAGCATGAAAAGTTTTTCAATTCTATCTTATTAATGACCACCAGTTTACTTCAATAATGTAAAATAGCCCCTGGGAAAGTTGCCACAATTGAAAATAGATTTCCCTAACCATCATAAAAAGTTAATAATATTTTTTTTTTTTTTTTTTTTTTTTTTTTAAGTGATAAATCATAAGATTAGATTATCCATAAGATAGAACATTTTGGCGCTAAACAAAAATCTGTCAGAAAAAAAAAAAAAAAAGACTATTTTTAGTTTATGTTGAACATAAAATTGATATGTTGAATTCGTTGATGAATATGTTCCATCAGATATCAGGATATGCTAGGAATTGCGTTTTTTTATTTTTTTACATTTGCCAACTGCATAAGAGGAAAAATATCCCCGACTGTGATGGAAAACGGATAATCATCCTGATTATGTCAAGGAACCGAAGAAACCATACAAATAAATTACACTTGAAAACAGTAAAAATCTCCCTCATCTGCAGATAGATTTATTACTGTAAAAAACTTCTTAATCTTTGCATAAAAATTGATTAGCTTAAAACAATGGATGCGTTTTAGAAGATATGGATTTGAAACGAACAATGATTAAAGAGGACATTTTAAAACTTTTAATTTAATCATTTTAAAACTTTTTTAACATCGAATTTCGACGGTGCTTTTGTGCAGATGCAATGCACATGCGCATAGGAGCTCATTCGGTTGCATTATCACAGGGGGGGGGGGAAATGTGTGCTTTATTTACTATGTTCTGTTATTTACTGAATATGATATGAACGTAGGAATATACTATTTGTATATACTTCATAGGTCCATGAATTTTTTTTCTTGCCGTGCGGAATATGGTGGTAATGTCAAACTGATTTGCATTACACAGTTATTTACGGATTGTTTGTTTGCAGTTTGCATCGGAAATAGTACTGTATTTGACTGGGGAAAAAAATTTAAATAAAATATTTGAAAGACTGTTTTATACGCGCCTCTTCATAAATAATAAAGAAGCTTATTTTACTGATATTGTTATAGTATTTTTTTGCGTCAAGTTTTGACGGGTTCCATCTAGTATATATTAAAATATGTATATATATATACAAATATATATACAAATATAATTTGTAATATTTTATAAAATTAGTTGGAATTATATAATTTAAATAATAATATACTGGGGATTATATATATGTGTTAATATAATAATTATATGATTTAAATAATTAAAATTTTAAATTTTTGCAAATTTTTTTAACTTAAATTTATTTAAATTAAAAAAAATATTGTCCAAATACTATAATATATTATAATGAATATATATACATACTTATATAGAGAGGTGTTGGTTACAGTAACAGTGTCGCGAGTTCAGTGGTTTTTTTCCCATCTCAAAAAATGCCCAACGCGCTTAATGAGGCGTTCACTTCAAATATACAGAGGTGTCGGTTACAGTAACAGTGTCGCGAGTTCAATGGTTTTTTTCCCATCTCAAAAAATGCCCAACGCGCCTAAAGAAGTTTTCACTTCAAAAAATTCACTTTATTTCAAACATGAGCATAACAAAATGTTTTAGAGACATCCCATACCAGAGCTGGATATGAAATTATATATCCGACACTGCACCAGGCCCGTAGGTAGACCTTACTTCTAGGTGGGGCAAATATTTTTTCAGGGGGGGCAGATTATTTCTTAATTTTTTTTCACGTCTCTTATACCTTGAAAAATATGTACTGTACTTTTAATGTAATTTTTTCTCATTTAAAACGTAAGATCTCTCCAAAGCCAGATTGAAATTTTTAATGTTTGTTCCAAGACACAATAAAAATGTATCAAAGACACAATAAAAATGTATCAAAGACACATAAATAAAATATTTACATTTACATAACGTAAATAAGTCGCTTCCTTTTAATTAAGTAATTTAAATTTATGTAGGTTTTATGTTCGTTTATATTAATAAATGCATTCAAGTACAATTTATTAAATGATGTTTCGGTATATTTACATCACGCAATAAAGATATGAGAAGGAAAACGCAGAATGAATAAAATGAATAGAACAAGTAACGAGGATGTCTTTACCGATAATGAAAAAATATTTTTTTAAATTTTCTTTTCATCGATGTTTTTCCAATACATTTTCATTGATTAAAGTCGATACAGATGTAGAGGAATTAACTCGAATCTGTTTTTCTTTCCACTTTGACATGGCTTGGATGTGAGCTTCTGATTTTTCCGTGTTTTGGAAAACCGCGGCCATTGTCTAAAGCATGTTTCCAAGTTTTAAAACCATGTTCGGTGTATGCGGCTTCTTTGGATCCGAACCGGTTAAAATGTCTACACGCATAACAGAATGCTGCGTCCTTTGCCACAGAATACTCCAGCCATTCAAATTGCTTATACCATACAGCTCGAAAAGAACGTTGATTTTTTTCGTGGGAATTCCTTCAAAATAATTTGTTGAATTGGCTCGTCTGTTTTAGGCAAATCGAGATCGAGAATAACTGGTTTACTTGAAGTAGGTCCAGTTAATGATAATGAATTTTTATCATTACTATTTGCACAATATTCAGGAGCAGGACTCTCTATTTTCTGTTCTAGTCGACGCTTCTTATACATAAATGAACGGATATCCATATTTTCAAATATAACTTGTATTCACGTATAAAGTAATCCGTTCCGTTCACAGATACATACTTATCCAAATATAATATATACAACTTTTAAAACGAGAACCTTTTTTTTTTCACTGTCACCAAAATCTGATTAGCATCTGGAAACCACAACGGTTAAACAAAACTGTAAGGCAGAATGCATCATTTTCACAAGCGGATTTTCAAGAGTCACTAAATCTATTCCTCGAAATCGTTGAACGGGACACAAAAACATCCGGGTGGTCCTGCACAAACACAGGCCCGCTGCCAGCACAATCACAGGAGCGACAAATTGCACCTATATCGTCCCATTGTAAAATTGTCACAATCTTTCTTTCAGAAAATAGTTCATACTACTTCTCTATTTATATTTCAGAGGACGGGTAACCATTGACTAGAAATATAAATTTATATTTCTAGTCAATGCGAGTAACACAATTTCACACCACAGGTGGTCCAGTGATGTGTCAGAAAGTCAAAGTCAAAAAGCACTTAAGTACTAAAGGGTGCTGAGCAATTCGGCTGTTTTGATGGCGCTTGTTTGTGACAGGCGATTTAATAGCAGTCTTGAAGTCAAGTTAAAAACTTTTCGTGCAATCCTAACTATAAGCATTACAAATGAAACAAAATGAAAAAATAATAATAATAAAAGGAACTTGTAAGAGGCAGAAAATTCAAAATTGCATACGGACGCTCTGGTTTTTCAAATAGATAAAGTCTTAAAATTCTCACGCTTCTGTTGTTATTTGTTATTCTGTGTCGAGTTCTGAAAAAGCCGTAAATTATGAAAAAAAATAGCATAAAAACAATATATTTTCATATATTTTTTAAATGGATTTTTATGTGAGATTATTAAGATTAATACAGGATTAATGTAAATATTGTTAACACTGTATGGTAAATTACACTGTATCAACACTTGGTACAATAACATGGAATCATTTATGTTTAAAGTATTAAACATATATTATTCAAGATCTAATTAGCACAACCCAGTGCTGTCTCAGTTTCAGACAAAACAATCCTAATTTAGGTGCGTTCGTAATTATATAAATGCGTAGCACCTATAGTCGTCGTCTGGTCCGTCCGCAAAAAACAAAAACTACCCAACCGAATGGTTTAAAATTTAATATATAGAATCTTTATAAAATTTTGTCGAGTCAGTTCAAATTTTGTTACAATCGAATCACAACTTAAAAAGATATTTAAAAACTTTTCTTTATTCTATTAAATCA
This sequence comes from Maratus michaelseni, assembly GCA_963931845.1. Classification (NCBI taxonomy): domain Eukaryota; kingdom Metazoa; phylum Arthropoda; class Arachnida; order Araneae; family Salticidae; genus Maratus; species Maratus michaelseni. The sequence continues at coordinate 99,442,571 of OZ007597.1, read as the reverse complement.
TATCATACGTAATCTATGTAATAAAAGCGCAAGTCATGTGACTGAGGAAAACAAATACGGGCTAACCTGCTAACCACTTCTTTTTTCATATGCCAAGCGGTCTTTTTTATTCAACATTATTTCTTCGAATAAAATTGCATAAAAGTTACATTTTTAGAAAGATCATTCAAAAAAATTGTTTGCTTGAGAGATGAGTTACATTAAAAAATGTATAGATTCTTAGATAACTTCAGTAGAAATTAGGTTAATAGAAGAATATCTCAATTCATTAAAGTAAATAAACACAAGAGATTCGTTCATCATGAGTCATAGAAATATTAAACCATGGAGATAATCATTCGTAAAGCAATATGTCATGTTGAATTTTGCAGCGCTGTCTGGTGTCGAAAAAAAATTCGCATCTGTAAACGTGGCATCACTAATAATAAAAAAAAGCATGCTTATTTCGCTCGTAACAGACGATATAATTCATTTCACAGAAATAATAAAGATAATTTTTTTACATTGTAAAACTAGTTATAGTACGGTCGCACCTCATTTGTCACGTTTAACGCACATTTCCAACTTGTTTATTTGTTCCTTGCTACATTAAAAAAAATAATAATAAACACTATTTATGCATAATGTTTAGTGTCGAAGAGTCTGTGCAAATATAAAATATTTTTTAATTTATTTATTTCACTGTCCATTTCCTATAAAGCATCGCTATTTCTTCAATCGCCGTATATATTTTTAAAAGAGCTATACATATTGTTTATGCTTAAGACTGCTATGACATTAAAGTCACATTTACCGATTTACCCGTAATTAAATACCATTTCAATATCCTCCATGAGGTTCCAAAAAAAAAAAAATATATATATATATATCTACCCTATATATATAAAATCCTAATGAAACGAATTTGTGAAACGATTTTATGAAACGAATTTATGAAACGATTTTATGAAACGACTGATTAAACGACTGATTATGTTTCAGGGCTATTTTTAATAAAATATTAAACGCTTTATGGTGAAATTAATACCAATTGTCCATAAAAATCCGCGGATGTCAAAACTGGTAATAGAATTTTGAAATTGGAATTAGTTTTCGTGATATTAATTTTTTTCTAATTTTAATGACATTTCTGTAATGATGGCAACTAATTACTCAGTTTTTTTTGTGACAAAAAAGGGAAAAAAATGAAAAGAATCCCGATAGGGATTATTGATTTCTTTTTATTCGTCATTTTCAAATTGAAATTGAATTTATCTTTTATTTCAATCGATAATAAAGACAAGATTGTGCTTAAATTATGTTTTTCAGGAAAATTTGAAAAAAAAAATTCACATTTCTATCGTTAGGATTCAATCGTCTGTCAGCATTTAATTTAATTTATAAACTGAAAATATTTTGAATAATTTCGTCCAAATGTCGTCATTTATGTAAACGCAACAGAAAGGGGGGAAAAGGAATTAATAGTAATTATTATTTATTGATATCATTTTGTTATTTTTTTGTAAAATTTAATTAAACGAATTTATAAAATCACTAATTCGGATATTTGAAACGAATATATAAAATAATAATTGCCCAACTGAACGGAAGGAGAATAAAATATCCTGCTTGGTTTTCTATCTTGCTTGTTTTTTTCCGCCAAGCTTTTTAAAAAAGCGTCAAGACCCCTGTAATAGAAAAACACCTAAAGTTCATTGGGTTTGTTTTCATGACTTTTGGCAACAAATCTATGTATATTAACGAATCTATCCCTTTTTGAAGCTCGAATTACGCCAACCCTAAAAGCAAAGGATCCTATACTGGAAAAGTACCCGATTTTCTTATGGACAATGTTCATGTGACATATAGACCGGGAGGCGGCAGCACAGACAATCACCTCATCGAGTTCACGGCTGAAATTTCAGAATTAGTTAAAACTTGATTCGCATATTAAAACGCAATCGGTCTGCCAAGTCATATCTTGGTGAAAAATACGTGAAACCCCGATTTTAGCGGTTGACTCGTAGGTTTACCATTGTGTTTTCCTGCACCCAAAAGTATGAAAACATGGAGAACTAGGTGCAGTAAAACACAATGGTAAACCTACGAGTCAACCGCTAACATCGGGTTTTAAGGTGTTTTCCACCAAGATAATATGACTTGGCAGACCGATTGCGTTTTAATATGCGAATCGAGTTTTAACTAAATCTGGAATTTCAGCCGTGAACTCGATGAGGTGATTGTCTGTGCTGCCGCCTCCCGGTCTAATAACATGGTGTAAAATTATCACGGATAGCAAATTTGTTTAAATATCTCATCAATTGATGCCGAATAAATGCAGGCATGCATGCACAAAATATTTAATTAATTTTGTATGATAAATAATTATTAGAAAATTCGTATATACATATTAATTAAAATAAATAATTTACATATTTAAAATAACATGAAAATATGCACGATGGTGCACTAAAATAGAGAGAAAATTAAAACCTGTCACAGAAAATTGTCTACAACAAAGTACTTTTCAAAACTGTGGTTCTTAATGTTATTCACAAGCAGATGGAATTTTTCTCATCCTTAAACGCAAAGGAAGAATATAATACAGATCGCTGTTATAAAAGTCCGAGAGGTAGCACAATTTAAACCTAACCATTTTATACAAGCTGGATTTCAAGCTGTAATTGATTTTACTTATCAATCCCGAAAACAGTCGTCAGTTGTCGCAACAGCTGTGTATGAGGCTATGATAATCAAAAAATGCCCCAATAAAACGTTAAAGCATGGCAACCCAATTACAGATTTACCAATATTTTTAAAATAAAGCACGTTGTCATGTTTTTAGAGACCTCGAAGTCTGAGCGGGGGCTGGCGAGCGTAGCTCGCAGGGGGTAGGCCCCCTAGTATCCTAATAATATTATAAATCTGATTGTGTGCAAATGTTAGGCTGAAGCCAGTGTCAAAATGGAGCATTTAATGATCCTGTATCTTTGCATATAGGCTGATTATAACCCTCATATGAACATAGGCTGGGTTTTGTTTATTTTATTCAAATATTTTTCTCAATAATTCAAAATTTAGTTATTTTCATTGAGAATAAATGGACATTTTTTCGTATAGCATTTTAAAATGGCTTAATTTACTTTACCGTTGCTAATACTTTATCGTTGCCCAAACTAATTCAAAACCCGAAAAAATAATTTTTACTCAACAATTTATTTTCAATTGAAAAATTTTCACGGGAAAAATGAAAATGAAATTAAAAAAATTAAAGAATTAAGAAAAAGATTAAATAATATTATTAGAAATAAAACGTACTTTTTTTAGTTTTTGATAATAATACAAAGTTTCAATATGCGTAACCATAGGAAACAGGCGAATATGTCGTCATTTATTGAAAATAAAGCGGATATGCTTAGATTGGTGAAATAAAATGATCTTGGTTTTTTTTTCACTTTTTTTCTTTTTTTTTCTTTTGTATGGTAACAATACTTGCCGTTTTACAGTCTGTGCACGGCTAATATAACTAACTATACTGTATTTTTTATTTAAATTTTAAAAAAGTAAAAAGAAGTTTCAAAAGAAAATTGTTAGCAAATGTCAATAATACGCTCCGCAAAATTATCCATGTCGTAAATGATGTCATGGATCGCGAGAAATAGTGATTTTTCATTCTTAAAACTAAAAGAAATAACTCGAAAAGAATAATGCTAAAAGAAAAAAAGACGAATGTTAATAGTTCCATTTTTGTTGATAAAACCTAAAGATTTAATATTATTTTGTTAAAGTAACATAATTTTCCCTATGCCAGTATTGAAATTAATTGCCTGGAAAATAAAATTAACAAGAATTATGTCATTAAAAAGGGATTTCTCTGGGGGAAAAGGAGACGTCCTATTTGAAATAAAACGGGAATTTTCCAATATATTTTAAATTGAGTGTGAATCAATTCCTTACATTAATAATACAAGGATAAATAAGTATAGTAAGTAGATGAGTTTCACGCCATATTTATAACGAAAAATTTAAATGTTTTGTTATCTATACTGATTATTAAGCATGAGTATCCGTTATTTCGTTATTTCGTTCCGCATGAATATCCGAGTTTTCTGCTAAAAATCACATCATAATTTTAAGAAAAGGTAAATGAACACGAATCTATTATATTAAAATCTGAGCGTGTGTTTGTATTTCGCAACTACTCCTAGACTATCGAACGCAACGCGATTTACTACCGGTTAGTTTAGTAAGTACTACCGGTTTAGCGAATACCGGTTATAATTGATCCGAGGATGTCACACAAATTCTCAGAATTAAAAAAATTAAATTAAATGCCATTTTTTAATGAAGTTTTTCTAAAAACGGAAAGTAACTTACTCCATATTTGTGTATAAAAAAGGAGAAATAAAATAGATCAGTATATTTTTTACACCATTTTCTCATTAAAACTGAAAACAGAATTTATTTTCACTTTGAATAGATGGTGAAAACAAAATCTTGATTTCAGTAAATTATCCGAAAAATACAAACATATTTTCACATATTCAAACTTCATCAATCAATTTATTCTGGAGAACAAAAATTGCCTGCCAATATACTGTCATTTAGAAAACAAGATTTGTTTCAACTATATAGTAAACCTAGGAGGCAGAATTGAATTTAAAGAAAAAGCATATACTATTTCTAATTAATGTTTTATTTTTTGAAGGATGGCTGTTAAAACGTTTCACAAAGGCGTTAAAAGTAAAATTGTTTATCAGGTAAAATTGACATTTGTTTTTACCCAATTCGTCTATTTCCACGATTTTATTTGGCCCTCCTTTTTGCATTGGTTGCAATTTCATTTTCGCGATTATTTGGCACAAAATTTCACTTTTTTAAGACTGAGTTATGTCAAGGTCCCTATAATAATAAATACCGTATTGTCTCCTATGAAATGTGATAAATAGTTAGTTAACTATTAAAGTTTTTAATTATTGAGAGTAGAATATTTTGCTTAATTAATGTATTTATTCTTCTTTTAATGTTGCGTGAACGAAGTCACGGGTAACAGCTAGTATATATATATATATATATATATGTATATTAATTGTGTGTATATACAATTTTTTCCGGCTGAACAACACGGAACTTTTTTGCTATATTCGCACTGTCATTTTTATACATAAAAGCAGGAAATTTACAAGTTTTAACTACTAAAGTGATTTAGAATCGAATAACGTTTTTCACTTTTCTATAGATTTTGAGTTGTAATCGATTTCTCTCTTATGAACTTTATCAGACTGTCATGTCCAGAAAATTGGTTTCTATCTTTAACTTTGACGGTCATTTTCTGAAAACTGATTTGCTTTTACAAAAAAAGGGAAAACACTATTTAATTTCTTTGCTTTTAATAAGAGGACCTGAAAAATTTTTGAATTTAAGAACAGTGAATGACTTTGTGAATGTGTCAGAAGATAACTAATTTGGATTTGCAAAATCGTAAGTAGCCCAGCATATTTTATTCTTTAAATTTGAAATAATAATTGGTTTATTTCAGAGGCGCCAACTTTTAAAAATTTCAGGGGGGGTGGCGTCGGGGAAGAGTAGATTGAACAGATAAAGAGACAGACATTCTATTAATTTTTATTTCCAGAGGGGGGGGGGGGGGTTGATACCCCTGTGAAAATTTCCAGAGAATTTCTATGACCTTGTAGTCGGCGCCTATGACGGATTTAATTTGTTATCTTGTTCATTATTATAAATATTTTCAAGCCGTAAGCAAAAGTATGAACTTTTTTAAGCTACTTTTATCATATTATTTCGATATCTGCAAATAAATTCCTTTAAAGAATATATTTTACGCGAAATAAAACATTTTATAAAATCTAAGTATACTTAACAAATTAACAATATCATATCTTTACATTTTTCTTTTTGTTCCTTGATTTATTATTGATTGATATTATTTCGTTCCTTGAAGATTTTGTACTTTAAGGTGAAAAGTTATTTATGTTATGTTACATGAAAGTTATTTAAAGTGAAATACATTCAAACGTGTAACGCGGTAATAATTTCCTCTACTAACCACTACTTGTAAAATCCATGGGAAAAAAATAATAAAATGTATATATATATATATATATATATATATAACTTAAGACACATGTATATTCAAAACAATTCACAGATAATTCTGTAAATTTCTTATTTATAAATTAAATTTATATCATTTAATTAAAACAAATTTTATATTCTATTGGTTAAAGATGATATTTTCATTGCAATTCCATTTCTTCTTTACGCTGAAAAACTCCTCCTATAATTTTTTTATTGTGACATAGGTTTCACAAATTTTTATCATTCACTAATATGTAAGGAAAGATCAGAAGAATGAAAGACATTAGTGCCCTCTTCCCAAATCAAACAAGTAAACATAACAATCTGTTTCATGGAATTAGAAATTGGAAACAGTTCCATGAAAGAAGCAGCAAACTTGTCATGTACGACAAATTCTAAAACATTATTTTAGGCTGCTTCACTTTATTTTCAGATTCAGAAGCCTTTGGTTTCAACCCCGCTTTCTTAAGATAAATTTCACATGGTGACAATTCTACAAAGAAAGTAAGCTTTATGGATATCAGTCAATACAGAATTGTTGCTGGGCCGGTACGGGCAGGAATATCCTGCGGTACGGTGTAATTTCTACAAAGCAACAAAGCGGGGAATGTCCTACGTGACAATCCCCGACAGGTCTGTTGTCTGTTAAAGAAAGAGAGAAAAAAGAAGGTTTATAGATGAAATTTTTTCTGGTTTTGTTTCCAGTTTAAAAACGAAATTGAGAGGAGGAGGGGGGGGGGGGTTCTCTTTGCTTAGATCTGGCAAGAAGATGGAAAAAATTAGGAATTTAAAGTGAAATAGTGGCTGATAAAGTGATCGGAATGTCCAGTCTCACACTAGATTAGACAAAAAATTATTTAAAAAAATAATAGAAATTTAATGTTGTTTTAATTGGGATGGATGTAAAGTTTCACGGTAGGTCGGGCAAAATCTTTTGCAGGTCGGGCTTTGCCCGACCTGGCCCCCACCTAGCTACGGGCCTGCACTGCACTCACACAAACCTCCAAAATTTCTCGTGTCCTACCCCACGGGCAAACTCGATTCTCCCTCCCCCTCCCCCTCATATAAAATAATTACTAAGTTTCATAATAGTAGTAAGAAAATTAAGCAAGTTCGCCAATATCCGGCATTGAACTCATATCAAATTTTTTTTTCTCAAAACATAGATTATTTTTACACGATTCTTAATTATTTAAAATGTGTATATATATATATGTATATTGAAAACAATTTTCAATAAATTTAATCATTATAGGTACTGATCTGAAATATATAAGCATTATATATAACATATCAATCTTTTACTTCGGCGTTTTCTTTACTACAAACAGGAAAAACTAAAAGATTTAGAGATAAAATAAATAAATACAATGCTTTAAACAATTAAAAATAGTTTAAATAACACCGTACTATAAAATGTAAAACAAACATTATAAGTAAATTTCTATATTTATATACATTTAAATTCTGGATTACTTGAAACATTGATAATTCTGAGCGTAACATACACAGCAAAAAATTTAAAATATATTTACTAGTTTCACAATAGTAAGAAAATTAAGTAACTTCGTCAATATCCGGCAATGAACTCATATCGAATTTTTTTTTCTAAAAACATGGATTATTTTTACCCGATTCTTAACTATTTAAAATGTATGTATATATGTGTACATTCAAAACAACTTTTAATAAATTTAACCATTATAGGTACTGATCTGAAATATATAAGCATATAGAAATATAATAGAATTACATATAAAATTAAATATATTCTAATTCTGGAAAGTCATGGTATAAAAGTATGTATATAAAAATAAAAATATACTTTCATGTTTCATAATATCAACAGAATAAGAAAACCTATTTCGCCAATATTCAGCAAGCAACTCATATCGCTTTTTTTCTCTCAAAACATGGATTATTTAACAAATTCATAATAATTTTTACAGGTTTTATTATTTTAGAGAATGATCAAGCTTTTTTTTGCTGTAGCATTATGTTACTCCATTTATGAGAGAATGGTTTTTGTAGAAATTTTAGAATATTGGTTACAGAAATTACAGAATATTTTTTCAGATTTTTAAAATATTAATTCATAAATCTATCCACCCTACTTGTATATATATATATATATATATATATAGAAGTTAATCAAAGTGATTCAATTTATAATTTTTTTTTTCCCTTTCTCTCTCTTTCTTTTTAAATGTTCTTCAGGTATGAGTAAATTTGGCTAATTACCATTGAAGCACATGCTATGGTAATTTTATGATTGCACAAGTTAATTATTAGCTATGTGGTATTCTGATTACACAATATCATTAATTATCTCTTTGTAGATTTTAGTAGAATGATGTTAGAACTTGATATGTTTTTGAAATTCATAGATATTATAATTATATATATATATATATATATATATATATATATATAGGTTTGATAAAGAGTTCTTATATGCAGATAAATTAGCTTCATTTTTAAAATACCTTGCCATATTTTTTTTTAATGATGGGCAAGAATTTCGCACTTATTAATGAGCATATATTTATTTTATGCTCGTTTAAGTCACATTCCCATAAAGGGTTTTTTATTAGTCTCGGATATATCAATTCATAAATAGTTTTGACGAACGAAACGTGAAGATAAGGAAATTCTCCATTAGTAATGGTAAGTAATAGCGCCACCTACGTTCCTCCGAGGAGGAACTCTGATTCCTCTTGAACAAAGGGAAAAGAACTTTTTGTTACGGCCGTATAAAGGGAAGGAGAAAAATCGAGTTAGGCCGTGCCTACCCAAACCAACACCACAATTTTCATTTTTAAATATGCAGAATTTTTCCCACTCGCGCCTTGAATTTGCACGGTGGGAAACTTTCTGTCACCATTTTTTACAATTTGTAAAAAATACTATGCCGTTTTCAGTTCAAAATATTACAGTAAAAACTTACAAAAAATTTATGATGTGGATGTAATAATTTTTCAAAGACTTAATAAATGAATTTATTCATATTAAAAGGCAGAAAACCAACCTTATAATTTTTTAATGAACTTATCACAGAATACATTTTTCCTTTTGAATCATAGCAGTCTCGTCCATTTAGTACAGTTGTTGCAAGAACAATTCACCTACATTCTTGACGTAGATAAGTGAGATTTATTTATCTTTACATTAGTATGAAATAACCTCATCCATTATTAACAACAACTGTGCATATGTAAATTATCTTTTCGATTATTTAAGTAAATCGTGTATTTCTAAATATGAGTATACGTTATAATATGCATGAATCATATTTGGCATGAGCAAAAACTAACCACATAATAATAATAATAATAATAATAATAATAATAATCGTTATTTCAATAATTATATATATATATATATCAATAATTAGATTTGTTTATTCTGTTATAGCATCCAGTGGACTGACGTTTGTTTTCTTGATCTCAGAATATACAGAGTGATTCAAAATAGAGGTTCTAGCGATTATCTCTTGTAGGTTGTTTGTTCAGTCAACTCTCCAATTCCCCTCGCTAATCTTAAACCTATAGGCATGGAATTCATACATATATTTAAAACATCTCCACGGGAAATTTATATTTTTAACTTATTTTTTTCTTTGTACTCTTCTTAAAATATGTCTCTTTTTTTTTTTTTTTTTTTTTTTTTTTTTTGTAAAAATATTTTTTGAAATATATGCTTAAATTAATATTTTATGTGTTAAAAGCTGATGAAGGTGTGAGATATTAATAAAAGTTTTCTTTATTCTATTAAATCCTATCGTACGTAATCTATATTATAAAAGCGCAAGTCATGTGACTGAGGAAAACAAATACGGTTAAACCACTTCTTTTTTCATATGCCAGGCAGCCATTTTTATTCAGAATTAATTTTTCGAATAAAAATGCAGAAAAGTTATTTAGTTTTTAGAACGATCGTCCAAAAAAATTGTTTGCTTGAGAGATGAGTTACATTAGAAAATGTATAGATTCTGAGATAACTTTAGTAGAAATTATGTTAACAGCCGAATATCTCAATCCATTAGAGTAAATAAACACAGGAGATTCGTTTATTATAAGTCATAAAAATATTAAATCATGGAGGTAATCATTCTCAAATCAAGATCTCCATGGTCAATTTTGTAGCGCTATCTGGTGTAGAAAAAAATCGCATTTGTAAACGTGGCATAAATAATAAAAATTTAAAAAAAGGCATGCTGATTTCGCTCATAGCAGACGACATAATTCATTTCACTGAAATAATAAGGATGATTTTTTTTTTTTTTTACATTGTGAAACCAGTTCTAAAAAGAACGCACCTCATTTGTCACGTTTAACGTACAATTTCCAACTTGTTCGTTATACTTACACCATTACCACCAAGCGTAATATTTAGCGCAAAATGAAATTCGCCTGAAGTGAATCATTTGAAAAAAAAAAATAATAACATTGTTTGTACGAAAGAGAGCATTTAAAAAATATAATATTTAAAAATTATATAGTTTCAAAAAATATTTTATTGCATCAATACAAATATATACTTAAAAAAGTCCTTCCGGCCTGTACCGGAAGGAAAAGGTAGCTTTCCTATATCTTCGTTTTAAAATTTTAGCTAATGTTACACGAAAACAGCAAGTTAAAATGCAAAGAAACGTTTACAAAAGATTCGTTAATACTGAATTTGAATAAGAATTGCGCCAAATTATTGATCAATAGCCAAATTGGCTTCATTTATAAAGACTTATTTTGGTCGCCAAATTTGGCGATATTTCGTCAAATGTCACAAATTTTGCCAATTTTGTCGCCAATGTCGCCAATTTTGGCGCTAACGGATATGAATATATAGTTTTATGCGTACGATTGGGAAAATTATTACAACAATGAAAGAAAATAATTTGCGAGTAATCACGTTAATGTGCTGTTTTGTTCAAAATGTCAGCCACCCTAGAATTTCAAACTGCTCTATCTCAGCCATTTTTTAAGATAGAGGTAAACCAAAAAATGCTCTGGAATCCTTGTATCAAGGCCTAACACGTAATTAAAAAATAAATTTGAATTTTTAACTTTTTTGTATATTTATTTTAGTTTTAAATTTTTAAATGGCCGCCATCTTGAAACAAATTGGCGGACCAAGCTGGCCAACGAACTCGGTCGAGACATTGGTGAGCTTAATACACACAATTAGTTTCATCAAAATCGATTTATAAATACGAGCGTTATCGTATGACATAGGTCAGATATATATATATATATATATATATATATATATATATATATATACAGTGAAACCCCGATTTTACGTTTCTCAAGGGACTGAGTAAAAAAAACGTAAAATACGGGAAAAACGTAAAATACGGGAAATACATAGAAAGCAAAAAATCGTAGAAAAAAACTGAAAGTAATAAAGATGGCTCTTTAAAAGGTATTACAATCTATATTTTACGAAAAGAACGTTATTATACATACCATTTTAAGATCATTTTAACACAGTTACGAATCCTGGCGTTTATGTTGAAAATAGTCCGTAATAGTGGATTGTTTTTTAGTCATTGAGTTCAAAGTGAATGCAGCATCTTCCAGGATTGAAATACTTTGCAAGTTTTTTTCCTGGTCTTTATGAGAAAGAAAATAGTCTTTCACTATTTGTAAGCTCTTCAATGTAATATTGAAAGAAACGGGCTGTGCTTCTGTTTCTTCTGCTTCATCTCCATCGGTAGACGAAAAGTCCATAACGTCGGCTACGGATGGAGCAGTAGCTCTTTCAGCTTCGCATGTTGCTAAGTTTTCCGGGATGTAATCGTCGAAGTCATAGATAACTGTTTCGTTGTCATTCTCCGAATCTACCGCAGCTGATTTTTTATCTGTTCTCGGTTCATTAGATGCTACGATTCCGCTTTCTTCAAAACAATGGGAAATGCACTGTTGTGTAACGTTTCTCCACGACGCAGAAATAAAATGCATAGCCTCTAGAACACTTAACTTTAATTTGCAGGCGTCATTTAGGTTGCCATTTTCTATTTCAGCTCCAGCTTTCCGGACAAGTTGCTTTCTATAAAAAACATTGAAAGATCGAATAATGCACAAAGATCACAAGGCTGCAATTTGGTGGTGCAATTTGCCGGAAAAAATTCGACATGCACATTAGACAGCGGCAAAACCGGATGTGCACTGCATTGATCAATGAACAAGATTATTTTACGATTTTGCAACTTCATTTTTTTTGTTTTGTCTGCACAAAAAGTCTTCGAAAAAGGGTTTGGTTATCCACTCATTTTTGTTTGCTTCGTACTTTGTCGGATAACCTCTCACTTTTTTAAGCATCGTGGGTTGCGCGACTTTCCAACAACAAGAGGCGTCAGCTTCTCACTTCCATCAGAATTACAGCACAGTAAAATCGTAAGACGCAATTTAGACATCTCCCCTCCATGGCAGGAGTCTCCTTTAGCAAACTTTTATCTGGTAGAAGATTAAAGAAAAGTCCGGTCTCATCCGCATTGAATACGTCCTTTGTCTTGTATCCTTTGGTCAGATTTGGTAGATTTGTCTTCCAATCTTCTATTGTAGCTTCATTTACACTTGATGATTCTCCCGAAAGCGATCCTATACACAAGATTATGTCTTTTTTTCATCCTGTCAATCCAGCCATTTGAAGCTGTCAGGTCTTTCAAACAACCAAGCCTATCGGCGATTTCTAGAGTTTTTCTCTCAGTATCGTGACATTTACAGGTACATTCGCGGCACGAGCTTCTTTAAACCACTTTAATAAGATACCTCCCAGTTCGTCGTACGGCGATTTTTTCAATGTTCTCCGTTTCTTGGCATTTTTTTCTCCCACTTTCTCGATGTTTTTTTCAATGCATTCTTTTTTCCGTAGTATGGATTGCAGAGTTGTCACGGGAATTCATTGCGATTGAGCGAACGCTACTTTGGTTCCGTGAAATTCATCCAATTGTTTAACAATTTTGGCTTTCTCAGCAACAGAAAAGTTTTTGCGTGTTTTACTCGTCATTTTGGCACAAAAAGGTTAGAAATGCGACTACCGCGTGCTAAACAGCAACTGAATCAGAAAACGTGAAGAAGGGTAAGGACCCCTTTCCCTCCCCGACGAAAGAAATGAGCCACCCCATCTGATAGGTAACTGGAGTGTCTCTTCCCCTGCCCATCTCATTCCTACACCAATAAAATGTGTTGTTTCTGTACTTTGCTCCCCCGCCAGCTGTCCGGGGGAGGGAAGGGAGCAGGTGTTCAACAAAGGAGGGGGGGGGGGACCAGTTTCAGAAGACATGAGTCTGTAGAATGTGTTTCTGTTTTCATAGATTACATAACTTTCAACAACGTGGATTAGCTTTAAAAAAGCACAAAAGGAAAAATTATTGCTTATTTTAGAACATTTTTTTCTTTTTTACTTTCCAGAGAAAACGTAAAATGCGGGAAATTCCATAAATAAAAAACTTACGATCCGGGATAAATTAACATTACAATTATACGGAAAAACTGGGACCTGATGAAAAAAACGTATAATGCGGGAAAAACGCAGATTCGGGGGACGTAAAATCGGGGTTTCACTGTATATATGGATATATCTATATATATAAATCAACATTTGGACGGAGGGTGGTTTTGGGGTCTGGGGGTCATGATCGGTGAAAATATATCGAAATTTTCCAGAACTGCTTTCCTCCGAACGGCTGCAATAGGTAGCTTTATACTTTTTTGTATTGAAAGCTACCTAATAAAATAACAAATTAATATTTTACAAAAATGTAATAAAATAAAACAATGTAGGTATGAAATTGTAAATGTATTTCAGCATTGCAGTAAACATTTCATTCTTTGAATAAAAATGTAATTTTTTTTTATATTTTCAAAATTCTGGAATACTTTAATTGCAGCCCCTTCATCATCTGGTAACTTCTATATGCATGGTAAAATCCATCTCAGTGTTAATAACAAATGTAGGTTATATTTTCATAATTTAAAAAAATAGCAGATCAAGATGTTTTGCCAGGTTACGATTAAATAATAATAATAATAGTAAAACAATGATTCACGTTGAAATAAATAACAAATCATAATGGTTTACAATAAACATCCTTTGTACAGTCAGGGTTGAAATAAATGTCGCATTAACATACATTTTCGCATGGTGTTGGTATAACAGAAAAGTATAGTTTACCGAATATACATTAGATCTTTCTATTACGTTTAGATAGGCTCCCATTACCTACAAGCGCATCTAATTTTCCTATTTGGTATAATGAATTAGTAGTACGCATAGGTTTCTGTGCGGGGCAGCATGATTTTTAAAAACCTATGGTTATGTCATTTAGGAAAAGTTACAACCTATCTTTGATATTGCCTTTAAGGAAACAGGGCGTGTAAATGTCTACTTTCCTTTACTCATTTCGAAATCTTACTTAAGTAAGTAGGCGGGTCTTGCAGAAGGTTTTGCCAAAGAATATGCTGTTGTGACCCACTATAGCTTAAAGATGACCAAAAATTGTCGTGCTATTAAAGTTCCAGCAAAAATTTAAAAATAATGAAATTCAAGGTATAATAACTCGGCTTTTTCTTTCTTTTTTTTTTGTCGTAAATTATTAGCACTGTGGATAATAATTGTGCATTTTAACCTGAAATAAATGATTTTTTTTTTTTAAATAAATAATATTATTACTTTAGTTATCCAGAATGTTTTCTCCTTTCTTTCAGCTAGTACGCTAGTACAAATACCACGAATAATGGGATTTCTTGAATAAGCATTTAAGAATTCTTTCCCTGGTAAAATAGCAATAAGTAATAGGTACTTTTACGTTAGCCGGATGCAAATCTCGCCAATGGCAGCTTTTATTTTTCCCGTATTTAAATTATAAACAATACCTTGAAAATGAAATCAAATGTTTTGGTTTATGGTATTATTTCTTATTTTTCTTTTATTGAATTTTAAATTATGTGAGTGGGAGTTGTTTATTTTAAATATATGTAACATATGTAGTTTAAATATATCTATATTAAGTTAAGTTAGTGAAAGGCGTGTATTTTAAATGTATGCAAATATATGTAATGTAGTTCAAATTTATGCAAATATATGTAGTTTAAATGTAAGTACTTTAAATGAAAGTTATGTATTTTTAATTAAATGAGTGAAAGGTTTAAATTAAATGAATGAAATACGAATGATGGAAATGAAAACAACATTTTGCGATTTATCACCTGCACCCGGCTAACATAAATAAACCGACATACATTTATGTTTTATATGTATGTAAAATATGTATTTTTTCTTAAAATTATATATTTTAGATTGAATGAATGCAATGCGAATGATGGCAAGCGGAACAATATTTGTCGATTTATAACCTGCGCCTGGCTAACATAAAAGTACCAAATAATATATCACAATTTTTGTGGGTATTAACACTTTATTGACCGCTTACGAGTGTATACACGTGTTTATGCAACCAAACTTCATTGATATGGATGTGTTCTGAATCCTTATTTCTACCTATGTAACTTTCTTACAATAAAGTGTTAATAAGCTTGTATCAGAAAGAATATGTATTTATATCATTCATTTATCAAATTATCTCATTAATTTGTTAGCTTTTAAAACAATATATATATTAAATCCTTATACTGTAAGATATTTATTGATGCATAAACTTAAAAACTATCTAAACAATCGATGTCACAACGCTTTTTTCAGAAGAGGGAGGGACTTCCATTGTTTCAAAATTGAGATTTTATACAAAATTGCCCGTAAGCGGTGTTAAGAAGTTAAATTCACCCACAAGAAATATAGCTCATAGAATAGGATCTAAATAGCTCAAAACAATATTTATAAACTCATAGAGTGGTGGGGTGTATTATTGGATTACTCCGAAGTCTTTTTTAAAAAATCATTCATTGTATTGAGTTTTATCCCCCCCCCCTCCTTTTCGTAGAATCTGATTTTATTTACCTGAAGCATAGACGTTAGACCAAAGATGGATAAAGAGAAGACACTCGCGTGTTAGAAGAGGGAGCAAAGTAGCGCCACGGGAGTTGCAGTGGTAGCGATTAGAACTAAAGTGTTCGATAGTGGGCGGGGTGCTCCGCGCTCAGGTATTGGTTTTGCTTTCATGGCGATCGCGGCATTATCACAGCAACGGAAACTTTCAATACTGTCATTACACGAACTAACAGAGTGATGAAATATTTAAATTTTTAATGAAAACTAACCAGTCATTTAATTTTAAATCTTAGTTATTTTCTGTTTACTTCTTATAATTTATAATGGCGCGAAGAATACGAATATTTTAAAAGAGATTAAAGTCTGAAACAGTGTATATATACTTTTAAATGCATATTAATTTAATTGAATATTTATTATAGGAGGTTAATATTTACAACAAATAGTTTTCAACAAAAACATTCGTATTTTTCGATAATAAGAAGTGAAAAAAAATAAATTAAACATCAAAAGAAATACATAATTTGATTAGTTTTCGTGAAAAATTAAAATATTTCATCACTCCAAGAGTTTGTTTAATGACAGGATTGAAAATTCGTGATTGCCGTTGCTGTCATACAGCCGCAAAATAAACGTAAATTCCATTAATTACTTAGAAAAAAGTGTATCATGTAATCTGTTTCTGAAACCATAAAATAGCTTTTATTTTTTAATGCCTTTTAAAATGTTGAGTAGTCTATTATAAATATGCCCAATTGTTTAATTTTTATTAAGTACTGCAAGTATGTGGTTTTGTTCCATAGAGGTACATAACACATTTTATTATAAACTAGAAATAGTTAGAAAATTTAGAATTCCGGATTTTTTTTTTTTATAAGCAAATATTTAGTGGATTTTGTTTCTTTCAAAATTGTATCTAAAAATATAATACTGTAAGTATATCAGATTTTTGTTTTATGAAACTACATAAAATATTAGATTATACATAATTATTTGGATAAATAAAATTTCCACTTTTTTTATTTGAAAATTGAAAGCTTTTTCATTAAAAAAAAAAAAAAAAAAAAAAAAAAAAAAAAAAAGAAAGAAGTTTCTTTGTAAATTATATTTTTATAAAATCTGATAAGTACTGTAAATATTCTGATTTTTAAGCTAATAAAACATTTTATTATACATTAAATAACATTTAGACATTTTTTTTTTCCTGAAAGAATACATTTTCTATTTTTTTTCTCTTGCTGTAAAATTTCATTTCTAAAATTATTTTCTAGGAAAATATAAGACCACATTTAAAAGACTAGATGGCACTAAAAGTAAGATGTTATTTTGATAAAGCATTTATCTGAATTGATAAAGTGTAGAATTTTTTAACAGTTTCATACAGATATCATTTTCAAATGGAAATATTTCATTTACCAGTTCTAAAATTATCGGTTAAATCTTGAAAGAGAAAAATGCCTTTACACATGAAAATGATGTAATTTAAAAAAAGTATCCGACTTATAATGCTCATTTTCATCTAGAAAACTGCTGCTTACTATGATTGTGTAATTTACATTGTACCAGTACCAGGATTATTCTTCACTCAAGTAAAAACTCTCGCAAGTTAATGTTAAACCTATGGGAAAGCTCTTTTCAAATTTCTCGTTTGAATTTATATAATATTTTTGTTGTTGTAGAGGATAGCCAATGTTAAACTCTAATAAGGCCATTTTTTACATTTTAGATTTTGGTTTCAGATTACTTTAATAAAAGGTAGTTTCACTTCCAAACCAGTTCGAAAAGTTAAAGCAGCTGTATTAAAATAAAATCTAACCGAAATGAAAAGAGTAAAAGATGGCCCTATTAAACATCAACTATCCTGTGAAAATAAATACATAAATGTATCAATTAAAAATATTCAAATTCAAATGATAAATTTGAAAAGAACCCTCCTATAGGTTTAACATAATTTTACGAGTGAGGAGTCCCCTTAATGCCCAAGAGCCCAAATTCTCTTTTTTCCTATACTTGCAAAGAACCCCATTCCCAGAAAGTCAGAATGTTTCTGTTAGTAAAGATTATATAATATTTAAACCATAATACATATTTTCATCAAATGTTACAATTCAATACAGTCACGCCAAAATGATTTCAAATATATATTTTTAAAATTATGTTGGTATCGAGATTAGGATTTAATCTAGCAAGAAGAAAATTACCTCTGCCAATGAAAGTGACATCATGCTTAAAAGAAAACTTAAAAATACACATGATTAAGACCAGTATCTCAAAACACAGAATGATGAAATGTCTTCACCGTTTCAAAATCATGTCATAAATATCTTTTTATTGACAAAACTAAAGATACTTCAAGTAATAGGATCCTGATGATTAATATTTTACTCACATTTTGTTCCATGCGTTTAAGGTCCCATATGATTCAGGATTTTTGGAATTTATTTTTAAAATAGGATTTTGCATGAATGGAAAATCACCTGGTATCTCAAAATAGATTTACCACCCACTTTAATAACAGAAAAAAACATGTTAAAAAAAATTATTGGAAAAGAATTTGAATCTTCATATGTCATGAAATGAAATAAAGTTTAATTACTAGCGCCAAAAAATGAGCACTGTGATCAAAATAATTCTAAGTTAAAAGTTATAACCCCCTCTCCATACTTTTTCAAGTACTCACATATTTTTAAATGTCATAATTAATAACCACAAGAAAAACATTAGATTTCTTTTTATTAATTAGCATATAATAAAAACAATCTACAAAACATTGTCATCAGATTCCAGTAACAAATTTTACAAACCATATGAACACAGGATAAGTTATACTGAATAGAATTTTTGCTGAATTATCCAGTCAAAAGTTTTGAACAAATATTTAAATTATGATATAAATATATATTTATACAGAGATGTTCGCACATTTTTTAGATGAGTTTGTTTTGGTGTGGAAGAAGAAAAAAAATTCTCCACACAGAAATTATATTTCACAGTTAATATGTTTTTAAAAGTATAATTTCTTTTCTGGAAAATGAAATTTGTGTTTGTATGCAAAATGACACTTTTAAAGAATATTCCAGTAATAAATTTTACAATCCATATGAACACAGGATAAGTTATATTGAATAGAATTTTTGCTGATTATCCAGTCAAAAGTTTTGAACAAATATTTAAATTACAATATATATATATATATATATATATATATACAGAAAAATACAGAGCTGTTCGCACATTTTTTAGATGAGTTTGTTTTGGTGTGAAAGAAGAAGAAAAAATTCTCCACAGAGAAATTATTTTTCTCAGTTAATTTAATATGTTTTTAAAAGTATAGTTTCTTTTCTGAAAAGTGAAATTTGTGTTTGTATGCAAAATGACACTTTTAAAGAATCGATGGATGGAAAGCTATATTTCTGCGCTTTCCAAAAAGTATACTCAGATGTGGTTAATAAAAAATGCTGTGAAAGGCACGATTCTTTTATCTATGTCTAAATATATCTAGGTAATATTGTCAGTAAGACAGCAAAAAAAAACGTGAATGTCTGCCTTCAAGTGGAAAAATTGTTCCAAATATTTACACAAGAATAAAAAGGAATTCTTTGAATGTTACAAAAGTAAGATCTTTTATGGTAAAAGAAAATCCTCCAAGTCAAATAACTGTTGCTAAATAATTAAAATGCTCATTGTCAATTGTTAACAAAATTATTAACACTGATTTGAATTTTAAAAAGGCCAAAGAAAAAAAAAAAAAAAACTCCATTCATCTTTCTCTACGACATATCCCAAATGTAGAATTCTTATAAAAAGCATTGATCCAGAGAAAAATGGAGTTACAATAGATGAAGATTAGGTCTATTTAAATGAGTAATAAAAAGAAATCCATTTATTAACATTAGGACGAGAAAAAAAATGGCTCAATGTATCTAAAGAAAGTTCTAGCAAAGAATTTATGACTGTTGCTGACTCCGTATATAATGGCAAATTAAAAATAAATAGTGGTGTAAAATGATAAGATCAAATCTTCAAACATGAAATACAATCTCTTTACCACCAGTGCCCTCAATCTGTTGAATTGCATCAATATAAAACCTTTTTCAAAAGACAAAACCTTTTTCAGTGCATTCATTAAATCAGAACTTATGCCTGTTAATGATAACTTTGATGAAACAAAACGCTGAAGTGTTCTCTCTGCAGGAAGTTCTAAAGTTTCTTTCAACACGGCATACGCTGCTCTACTTTTACAGAATATACGGTATGCATTTATTTTGTCATATTCTGTAAAGCGTCTTGCATTTTTCTTTGTAGTATTTAGCACTACCTGACGCTGAATAAAATCAGATAGTTTGTCTGACACACCATGCTTGGAAAGAGTTCTTTTTAAAGAATGCTCATGTTTTTTTTCTTGTTCAGAAGATGCATATTTAATTTTGTATTTCCTTAACGAATCTCGATATTTCTTTACTTTACTTGCTAATTTAGTTTTCCTAGGAGTATATTTTCTTTTACTGGAAGAAAAATGTGACTTGAGTGTGCTGCAGGTATTTATTGCAGGTGTTATTGGTGCAGATGAACTGTTTAATTGACACATGTGGCTTGAGGATGCTTCGACAGGTACAGATATTGCTGATAAATTTTGTAATGTAACAGATGTATCCAAGCTTGGAACTTCAGCAGAACTAACTGCTCCTGAAACTGTACTTGATGCTCGAGAAGGAACTGGCGATATTAACAATTGTTTAAGGAGACTGGAATCATTGTTAATATCATTTGATATTGTAGAAATAGTAAAATTAGAAGCATCTGAAGCTGGATCTTTAGTCACACTCGATTTTGAACAGCATGGAACAGCATTGTGTACTAGTCTATGTTTTTTAGTTATGTTCAAAAAACACCAATCCTCAAAGTGATCCATACAAAGATACGCTCTTTTATAAAGTTCAGAAGCTGGGACACCAATGAGCTTTTCATTTTTACAAGCTTTAACCCATGCCTTGCATCTGAAAAGAGAAAGGATAAAAATTATATTAATACAGAAAAATAATTTAGTTGGGTGACAAACTTGATACAAAAAATGTATGCATCTACAATATAGTACGAATCAGGGTTGCAATAAAGCTGGCTATTCTTTTTTATTTTGTCAGTGGCTTTTATAGGTTTTAATAAACGACCATAAAAGTTTGTAACCAACTTATATGGGCTTTTTTCCAATGACCAATAGACGTATTTAAAGGATTTTTTTTTTTTTCCCGAGACCGAAAAGAGTGAAAAAACAAACAAAAAAAAGGCAGTAAAAGCCACCGGTCGCTGCACTCTGTCAAATTGGCCTAGTCAGCACTAAACAAAAATGAGATTATAAGAGCTGCAAAAATCTTATTACTTTTACTCCTTCAGGTAAAGGAGTAACCCTTTTTAATCCTTGTGAAGGAGTAAAAGAGTGCCTTGTTAAAGATGCTTCAGCACTCTAAATCAAATAAAATCTAAATTCAGAAATTCATTTAACAACCTAATTGTTGTGTCCCTAACATTTTGTGGAACTTGAAAAATACACTGCATATATAAAATTTAACTTTCTTCCTTTTTTTATAATAATAATAAAAAAATAAACATTTTACATAATCATTCTGAGTTGACATAATTTTTTTCAATGGTATTTTGTCATGTCTGCATTAATGTAATTATTTAAATAGCACGTAAAATAATAGTGGGGTTTAAAAATATTTTTTTTCTCCCTCCCAAACATTACAACTCCCCTCCATTTAAAAATGTTGGGAGGGAGACTCCCCTCCTTGGAAAAATTGAATTTCAAGCCCTGTATTACTTATTCAATGAATACCTTTTTACCCCATATGATACCCATTTTTACCCCACTTCAGAGATAAAAAGTGTATATAAAACTAAAAGAATTTTTCAACTATTTAAAATTAAAAAAATAAACTAACAAGTACTTAAATATGAGTTGTAATTTTCCAGCTGGACAAAAAATGTCCGGGCCAGGGGTTTTTGTCCAGTTGGAAAATTACAACTCATATGATTTCTTTACCAATTTGAATAATTGTGTCAAAATTAATCTAGTGTAACTACTTAAATGTTATGCCAAGACATCGGTTGCATAAATAAACACACAAAAAAAAAACATATTAAATATTTTTGTTTCAATGAAAACAAGCCCTGAATGAAAAAATAGCGATTTTCATACCCATTTTACCCGACCTGATCCTGATGAGCAATTATTATATACGAATATACTAAATTTAGATATATAAATTTACTGTATAGCTAAATAGGTTATTTTGTGATTCTACCTGTTTTGAGACAGATCGATCCTTTAAGATGATTAAATTTGTGAAGAATCAATTTTTGATATGAAATTTTTTTGTGAAAGGCAGTTTTTTAAGACAGAATTTTTTTGAAGGATCTGTTTTAAGATTACCCAAATTTTTCTGAAGCAAATCCAGTAAAGACATTTTATTGAGCTGGAACAGGAAAAAAAACATTAAATACTTTTGTTTCAACGAAAACAAGCCCTGAATGAAAAAATAGCGATTTTCATGCCCATTTTACCCCATATAATGACAAACCTATATTTCGATTGTAGTTCCTCAGGGATCTATTTAGGAAAAAATTGGGTCCTTTAAAGGACTCTTCACAAAATTTCTCATTTCAAAACAGGACCCCTCACAAAATTATTTTCCCTAAAACAGGACCCTTCACAAAATTCTTTGTCTTAATAATAGGTTTTTCACAAAATTTTCCCTTATTTAAACTGAACGATTCACAAATTAATCATATAAAAGTAAAATCTGACCTGTCACTTTTACATATATAAAGAAAATATATGTATCTTACATCCATATACAGGGTTGTCAAATGCCCGGGTTTTTTCAGAAAAAATCCAACCCACTGGGTTTTATAACCCATTAAGCGCCATTGCTCCCATTTTGGAAACATTGCTTTATGATTTTTTTCTAAAGTAAGTATTTTATATATTGTTAAAAGGTTCGTGTTAATTTAATTTTGAAGATAATTGACGACTTCAGAATTTTTTAAAAAAAGTTTAATTAGAATTTTCTATTTTTTAAAATGTGTTAAAAAAGCGAAAAATAGCTTTTTGGACGTACTCTGGGGGGGGGGGGGGGACTCTATAATAAAAATTATATTTTTTAGTTAAATTATGTTTATAACAGTGTATTATATTAAACAACATCAATCCGGAATTAATATGTATAATTGATCAATCACAATTACCGAAAGCATAAGTTGTTCCCAAAATGGGACCAATGACACCTAATGGGGATAATGTTTTTGAAAACTTGCACATATGACTCCGTGCATTTATGGTATTTATTTTTCAGTTTATTAGCTATAAAAGGGATAATATAATTCTGAAACTAATATTTAAAGAAGATTTCATATAAATTAATCCAACTTTTACATTTATAATAAAAAAACAAAATGAAATTACCAGTTCTATAGGCATTTTCATTATACATCTCTTTACTTTTCATCATTACATTATTTTTTTTACATGGAAGATGATTGAACAATATTTTAGACTTGGATAATTTTTCGGCTGTTCCAGAAATCTTTTTTTTTTTTTTTTTTTGCCCCCTGATTGCAGTATTGTAACATACGAGGAAGATATCTTCCTCATATGTATGTTGCATAAATTATTTTCTATTACATATGTAATAGAAAATAATTTATGCGACGATTTATCCCATGTTATATTTGGTGGAGTAGAACTTTCCGTAAATTCTAAATCAACAGACAATCAAGAAATATGGAAAAACTAAGCAAAATCAGAATATGGAAAAACTAAGAGCAAAAAAATCAATTTTAGAAAACGCAAAAAAAATAATATAATGCTGAATAAAAAATGTTCCATCATTTTCATGTAAAATAGTAGGACAGAAATTATGTAAATGGGAAAAATAAAGAGATGGATAATGAAAATGCTTATGGAATCGGCAATTTTATGTTTTATTTTTATTATAAATGTAGATGTTGGACTAATTTATATGAATTATTCGTAAAATATCAGTTTCAGAATGATATTTACCCTTTTATAGCTAAAGAACAGTGAAATAACAACCATAAATGCACGGAGGCATAAGTAAAAATTTTGAAAAAATTTACCCCCATTAAAAGCCATTGCTCCCATTTTGGGAACATGCTATTTTTCTTAAATATTCGATTTTTTTTTTTTTTTGATTTTTTCTTTAGAAATACTTTAAAGACTTCCAATTCATAAAGAAAAAACAACTGTTCCATAAAAAAATAGTTTAATATATATAGCAGCGCTTAATGAAGTTAAAAGAGGTGGTTTAGAATGTTTGAAAAAAATGTTCTTACTACTAAATACAATTTAAAGTAACTAATTGATTACAAAAATATATAAATGAATGACAATAATCAAAATTATGCTGTGCTTTTAGATAAATTTATTATTAGTAATAGTTTTAACAATGAAATTATCATTAAAGTACTATACTAATACTGAATTTAAGTACTAATAATGCTGAATCAGAACTTTTAAACTAAAATTTTGTTAAGGATAAAGTATCTTTAATCATGTTAATTGAAGTGATTGCCTATATATAATTTGGCATATATAATATATATTGTCTATATATATTCTTAAAAATGTATAAACAAGAACCTGAATATAATGATCATTTCAAATTCACAAAATTATTAGATTTTTCACAAATATAAAAAGCTGTTCACAATTTCACAAAAACAGGACCCTGGGAAAAAAGTCTGGACAGACCCCTGTTCCTTCAAGTTGGCTTATTTCACGGACATGCAGATATGATTTTTTAATCGACTTACCATACTTTTTCGTGTATGCTGTGCCCATGTGTGACACGCAAAGTCGCATACCCACCCTAATTTTTAATACCTCATTTAGAGAGAAAAACAGATTTTTTTTTCTATTAAAATCTAATAGCTAGTGCCAAAATTACAAAATATTCACAATGCACTGCTAACCAGTTTCATAAATTTGAATGCAAAATTGCTAGCAAACTATTTTATGCAGTGATCAATAGTATACAGAGACCAGTCAAATCCCAAATACTGATCTTGTATCACATACACTTAGATTTTAAAAGTAAATTTTGGGTACTTTTCGGTTAGCCGGGAGCCAGTGATAAATATACATGTATATATATGCACACAGACATATATATACATATCTACATATACATACACATATACCATACATATATGTGTGTGTATATATACATAGGTATTTATATATGTGCATAAATCACTGGCGCCCGGCTAACCGAAAAGTATCAAATTTTGTTGGGAAAAACCATGTGGCATACACAAAAGAATACAGTATCTTAGCTTTATTTATTTATTTTGTTTAGAATGGCAGTAAATCATCACTTGAACTTTACTGTTGTAAATATAAGATTTTTATTTTACTTCATTTAAAAATTAACCTCATCCAAGCTAGAACATGCTTAAGAAGCAATATACAGATTTGTAACTCTCCAAGCCATGGAATATGGATTAATGATAGTTCAAACATCTGTGTACAAATAAATAGAGATTCATAAAAAAGTATATTTTACATGGGCATAGGTAGAAATAAATAGGAAGGATAGTATTTTTGAACGGATGTGCCTATACTTCGCAGCTCTTTAGAATTTAAAAAAATTAAGACTATAAACATGAAAAATAAATATTTTATGTCAGAATGCCTCATAGAAGAGAATTTTAGCCACATTTGTGTAAAAAACTATCTTTTGTAGAAATAAGTTAAAGTTTTTGTATGTGCCAGGCTCGGGCCAAACTTTGAGCATTTATACTGGGTCAGACCGAAGAATTTTCTAGTAATTATATATTTTTAAATTTGAAAAATATTTTATATTTTGCATTTTAGGTTTTAAAACCGATGTATTTTGTATCGAAAATGGTTTTTGATGTATTTTGCTCATCTCTGAACTGTAACATGTTCATTAAGATTTTCACAGAAAAATAGGGGAATTGTGAAGCATTATTTTCTGCCTCTTGATTGGTTAAGTTAAGAGTTTTAACAATAACCCAGATTATAAAACATACACGGGGGAGTTATGAAAAAAAAATTAAAGCTAAATTTTTAATTATTGATTATATTTTTTATAAACCAAAAACTTTGAGGGTGTCCACTACTGGCACACCTATCCTATATAACTGAGATAATTTTAAGTATGAAACTTTGTTTATATAAAGTTTGAGTACCTAAACTATGCTTTTTTTTTCTCCATTACTAAGTCATTAAAAAAAAAAAAATGTTCGTGCTGCTTGAAAATCAATGACGGGTGAGGAAAGAGGGCGGGGGGGGGGGGGGGATTTTTTTTCAGGCGACTAGAATTTTTAGCTGGCTATCAGATGTTTATCAAATTTGTAAAGCACTGACTCCACATATTATACTACACATTTTTAAAGTCTTGTTTAAGAATATTTTAGTACATGAAGCATAGAAAAAAAAAAAAAGAACAATAATAATAAAACGTTTTCAGAATAAATCTTAAAATAAATTATGAAAATACTTGTTGTAATCTAGAAGAGTAATTCATGCATATCTTATTCCTAATAACAGATTTCAATGGTGAGAAAGTGCTTTTTATTAAATATGACTGCATATATGATTTTAAATATGTATGAGAAAAATAAGACTATTACACATCAAAAGGTCTTAAAAAAACTGATTTCAGTGAAAAATCTGATAATCACAATGTGTGTGCCAGCAACTAATACATGACTTATATACAGAACTCATACATTACAAAAGAGAAACAGAATTATAAAACAGTTTATTACTAACCTTTTTTCTTCTTTCGGGAATCTGTAGAAATGAATTCCTCTTGCATTCTTATTTGAATTCTTGCAGCCATTAAATCGGCAGTATCGGGATGGCCAACTTTGTTCGATATTCATATCATTTAATTAATAAATGATACACAAAAAAATAAATTTGGCTCTGAAAAGTGCCGTTATTATTACTCAATAGGTTAAAAACTATTCTTAAATTACAGGACCTATATAAAAAAAAAACTCGTGTGAACACGTGAGAAGTGAAGCACGAACTCTTTTGAAAAGTGTTGTGTTGTCGTTATGAAAATGGGGGGATGCGCGCGCAGTTTTCGCTGGTCGGGGCGATCGCAGCGCTCGTAGCTATAGCGTTTAGAACTACAAATCCCGAACCGTAGCCTACGATGATGCACGTCGCTGTACAGCCTATCATTTTCGACTCAAAAGTAGGGGACAAGGAGTGGGAATTTTTCCCGGGACGAGCGCCATCTACTGGCAAACCATGGTTATAGAAATTCCCCCAATCTTTTCTAAGCGGATGGCAGGAATTTAGATTATTGTTCATTTTTTTATTGATACTACATAATTATACAGAATTTTTTTCTCTGTGAAAGGAAAAAGGGGGGAGGGTCACAAAATTTTTGGATAGTTGACGAAATTAAGATGATTTTTTATTGTTATAATAAAGTAATAAATAGCAGCAGAAAACTTTAAAAAAAAAAATACTTTTTTTTGAGGGGGCGGGTGGTAAGTGCTTGATAATTTATTAATTTGTTTTACATTAGAATGAAATGTAAAACAATTTATTATAAATAATTTACAAAATTTATGTATAACAAGAATTTTTCACAAAACTTAATAAAATTATTACCTTCTTAAAATTTGTAGCACACTTTGAAAGAATTTTATGAATCAGTGCTTATAAGTCACACATAATTACAGACGAAGAAAAGGTGCACACAATTTTTGGATAGTTGAGGCTATTATGATGATTCTTTTTTCATCCTGTTATAATAAAGTAATAAATAGAGCAGCAGAAAAGTTGAGAGAAAAAGTTTTCTTTAAAAAGTTATAATAAAGATTTTAAACATTGTCAATTGGAGATTCCCCCCCCCCTACCTTTCTTTTCTTTTCTTTTTTTTTGGGGGGGGGAGAGGAGGAGAAGGGGGGTTATTTAAGTACTTGATCATTTAGATCACATTAGAATGAAATGTAAAAAAAATTATTATAAATATTTTACAAAATTTATGTACATCTAGGATTTTTTTAGAAAACTTAATAAAACTGTTACCTACTTAAAATTTAATTTGTAGCACACTTTGAAAGAATTTTACGCATCAGTGATTATAAGTCACACATAATTACATATGAACAAAATGTGCACAAATTATTTTTGGATAGTTGAAGATATTAAAATGATCATTTTTCTATATTGTTATAATAAAGTGATAAATAGAACAACTGAAAAGTTTTAAGAAAAAGTAAAAAAAAAAAAAAAAAAAAAAAGTTATAAGGTATTTAAACATTGTAAACTGGATTTTCCCCCTTTTTTCCTTATCATTCTTTTATGAGGGGGTGGAGGGTAATTTAAATACTTGATCATTTACATCACTTTAGAATGAAATGTAAAACAATTTAAATATGCTTTTGGGAAAGGAGCAGAAATGTGTGTTTATAAATATTGTACTATTGACTTGCAGAGTTAAAAGGAAACAAGATTTGCAGTCGTTGGCTTAAAAAAATTTATAAAACAAAAGGTAGAGGTGCACAAAATTTTTGGCTAATTGGGGAAATAAAGATTATTATTTTTATTATTGTTAAAATAAAATAATAAATAGAGCAGCAGAAAAGTTTTAAGGGGAAAAAATTAAAAATTTAAACTTTGTAAACTGGAGATTGTTTTCTTTTAGGTGGGAGGAGATTTAAGTGCTTAATAATTTAATAATTTGTTTTACATTAGAATGAAATGTAAAACAATTTATTATAAATATTTTACAAAATTTATGTACAACTAGGACTTTTCAAGATAACTTATTAAAAATGTTACCTACTTAAAATGTGTAGTACACTTAGTAAGAATTATCAGTGACTATAAGTCACACATAATTATGTTTTTGAAAAAAGAGCAGAAATGTGTGTTTAATAAATATATTGTATTGAGATGTTGAGTCAAAATGGAACAAAATTTGCTTTCATTGGCTTAAAAGAATTTTAAAAATGATATAAAGCGAAAGGTACTCCAGATGCATACATTACACAGTTTCTCATACTCAGTACATATAAATTTTCGATACACATCAACTGTTATTTATTATCAATTTTATAGTTTGATTAAAAAAGTAATAAATGCAATAAAAATCATTGAATATTGTTTATCGCAATCTTCTCTAAAACTACCAAGTGCAATATTTAAAGCTAATGACTTTCTGGTTTTTACCAGTACCAGATTATCCGGAAACTGGATTTTTTAAAGGGTTCTTGGGCATTTGCTCTTAAAAACTACAACAAAATGTTAAAAAACAAATTTATGTAAAAGGCTGTTGCACTTAGCCACAGAGACTCTTTGATCTGACACTGGGAAAATTAAACTGATGTATTAAAAAAAAAAAAAAAAAAAAAAAAAAAAAACTTCGCCAAGATGCCCCACTCTCCCCTACACAAAGACCGAAAAGTAAAGGAGTTTCGTTTTTTCATGTAATAACAGGTCATAATTTTTTTATTTTATTTAGATACTTTTTGAGATATTTAATGAGATAATGTAAGTTTTCAACTAGATATAATATTTCTGCTCTCCCACCCCCCTCCCTCAACACAATATTCAAAGTTATGAAATTTCTAACAATTATTTTAAAGCATTTAGTATTTTAAGACATTTAAGAGTAAAAATTCTAACACTATTACACAGATCAAGCAATTACCTGTACCTTGTACCTATAAAATTTCTGTTCATTATAAATCAATTTAAAATAAATGTCTTTTAAAATATATGATAAATGTGCCAGTAATGGATACCCTCCTAAGTTTTTGGTTTATAAATAAATAATCAATATAAACAGTTAACCAGTGAATCTCCAAACTAATCAGGGAAGCACCTTACCACAATGAACATATATACAAAATTTGAAGAAAATAGGATAATTCTGCATGAAAACCTCATTTATCAAAATTGAGAGGGGGGGTAGCCCCCCGTTTCCTCTCTTTATACTTAACCAATGGACCCCCAAAACTAATCAGGAAAGCTCCTTACCACAATGAACCTATATACAAAATTTAAAGGAAATCGGAAAATTCTGCATGAAAAACCCATTTATCTAAATTAAGGGGGAGTTACCCCCCGTTTCCTCCCTTTATACTTGATTATGAGATATCATATTTTTTTCATTTTGTACTTTTCTAAGCTATCAAATCGTTCTATCACAACAGTATTCTCATTATAAAAATTAAATTAAAAAATTTAGAGATTGTTTTCATTGATTACATTACAATTCTATAGTTATACTGGAGATTGACAATTTTAAATGCGAATATTAATCCATGACGAAGTAAAGTGTATATATCTTACTGAAATGCTTAACATATTTAAACCTTAACACTGGAATAGATGTTTTATTAAACTTATTATCTACGACTAAAAATTAGAAAAATAAATTGAAGCAGAAAATTTTGTAAAATTATAAAATTCTTCAGAGCAGACGTCATAAAGTTAATCAATGGCTTTATATATCGATGTCAAAATTTCTCTATTAGTAATATATACTTTGCATTAGTAAAATATGTCGGTTTTAATTAGATATAATAATCATTAACAAAAATATAGCTAATTAAAGCGTCACACAATGCTAAAACGAACTCTAAGTAATGTAATTTCAACGTTTGTTTTCCCCGGGAATGACGCCCTCTACCAGATTATATTTAAACTATTTTCTTGACCCGTTTTCGCTTACAGAAATCGTTCAAAATGACAGGCTTTACAGCGCCGCGCATCATCGTAGGCTACGCCCGAACTTTCAATGTGAAGTAAGTTTACGATAGGTCTTCCATACAACTGTCTGGGCTTTTACGTGTATGGGCTTTGCGTTAGACCAACCTTACGCAACCTTTTTTTCTCGCGGGCCGCAAGCGTATGTTTACAACATTAGGTGGGCCGCAACATTTACTTAAAAAGAAAAATTAAAATAATAAAACAACAAAAGTGTGTAACAAAGCAACATCACTAAATTAATATCAGTAGTGTCGAACATTTGTCGTGGAAGAAATGTTACCAAAAAACACCACTATTTCCAAACAATAAACTTCGTGGTATCTATTGCAAATGTTGTAGAAATATGCTGCGAAGTATGTTATTTGGAAATAGTAGAGTAAAAAATGTTTGGTGCCTACTTTCTCCATGACAAACGTTCGACCCTAAAAAACAATTTTAGCTATATAATAAGTATAAAACGTTACAATAAAACGGGGCAGGATTTCCAAGTTCTAAAGGAAAATACCAGGGGATTTTCTCTAATAATTAAATCACTCTTTTGCTCAATGCAGCCACTTTAGTTTTTTTTTATAATTGTGGAAATATATTGTGTAGTTTTAATTAATTTGGAATAATGTTTCATCAGTGTTGAAAATTTGGAAATGTATATGTTACGGTCAGTATGATAAATCCGGTTAGTATTAATAATAACCGGTTATTATGACAGGTAATTATTAACAATAACCGGTTATTATTAATAATAGCCGGATTTATCATACTGACCGTAACATATACTATCTCAATTAATTGTATAAATATGGATTAATGTGATGGTATGTCTCGGGTCGCACATAAAAGGTCGCCGGGCCACATGCGGCCCGCGGGCCGCAGGTTGAGTATGGCTGCGTTAGACGATTCATTTTAAATGACATTAACAGAAATAATATTTATTTTAAATTACAGTGACTTTTCACTACATCTTTAAAATTACATTATATCTGCATTATGCAAAAATTAATTAGCATTAGTACCTTCTTGCATGTTTCTCATCGATAATAATTATATTAATTTATCGGTAATCGGCTGATTTGCATATTGCAGCTGCCGATTTCCATGAATTGTGTTTGCTTCTAGGCTTACAAGTTAAGAAATTTAGAATATTTTTTAGAATTAATTTTCTCCTGTAAAATTTGTGATGTGAGTTGAAATAAAATAACTATATGTTGACAAGAAACGATACCGATGCCAGGAGCGCCGTTTGTGTTGGGGTAAAGTGCCTAGAAGTAAGTCTACTTCCAGGCACTGTAGTTGGGGGAAGTTGCCCCTCTCAATTATTTGATATTTCAAAGTGTTTCATTCATCACAGGTCAGACTCACATTTTTATTTTCCCTTCAGAAATTGCACAAACCTAAAATAACATCATATTTGATTAAAGCAGAAACATTAGCATTAAATAAATACCGTAAGCATAGAAATGAAGAATTAACAATACTGATATTGCAATATTTTGAAAGTGGAATACATTAGTAATTAATGAGTACTTTGTCTAATTAAAAAATATATGTAAGAATAACACTGTATGAATTACGTGTGATCTGTGCAGAACAAAATCAAAAGAAATTTTCGCGCCCCCCACTCCCCTCAAAGAAAACGTTGCTCCCGACAAGAAAGTTTTGAAATGGCATCCTTGTCGTTGGAACTATGAGTAAATAATGGTATTGTAATCAGAGTTTCTCTCTCCAAGTAGCACAGTTTGTTTGTCCATCGTTCACAATCTGTGAAAACCATTGGGGAATGGGAGAGTGGGTAAATGGCTGGGGAATGGTAGATGCAGAGATCCTTCTAATTTGAAGCGAATGTGAGAAGGATTTTGAACAGCAACCAGTTGTACCAATTTGGCTCTTTGTTGGCAAATTGTTAGTTGGCTAATGTTAAGACAATGATCACATTTCTTAATATGGGCCAACGTGGAAAGACAATTAGACATTGTTAGCCCAACCATTTTGTACTACTTGGGTCCTGATGTCAATGACGTGCAATTGGTTGCGCTTCTGAATGCTAATGTACGAAAACCTTTTTTAATTTCCATATTGTGTGCTAATTTTTAACTAGTTTGTTTGCGAAATTCAAATGGCAAAGCGTACCACAGAATTTTGTCGTCAGATTAGTGTTTTGGATTGGCAGGGCAGTCGTCTGATTAGTGTTTTGGATTGGCAGGGAAGTCGTCTGATTAGTGTTTTGGTTTGCAGTAAATATGCATGGAGCTGTATGAAACAAGAAATAATTATCAAATGCTTACTAAAGTATTCATTATCCATCGATTTCGTTTTTGTTCCCAAAATTATATGCTGCAATTAATCTTCCTTTCCTAGGAATAACACTAAAGTAGCATTCTCGTAACGCCTAACCTTTGATTTAACAGGGATGATTTTGTTCCGGTGTTTTGAATACTATTACTATATAGTAATCTTCACCTTATTTAATCTCTGAATCCTACGATTACATAAAGCGAATTACTACGTAGAAGAATACCACTACTTAATGTTACCACTACTTACTGCCCTATGCTAGACACCGGATAGGCAATCAAGCAGTTGTTATCTGTGGATTTTTCTAAAAAAGAGGAAATAGGATTGAAGAGTGGAATGTTTTCAAGTTCTTTTGTTTCATGTAATTTAGAAAAAAAAATTAGAAGAAAGAGAAATTAAATTTTGCTTTAGTTACGGGATATTATAAATATGTTCTGTTACTGATATGTTTTATAATCGATGTGTTTTATTTAAAAATTGATATCCTTTATTTGATTTAAGTATATAGTATAGTTACTTTAATTCATTTTCATAAATATAAATATTCGCAGATAATTAAAGCAAATTATACATAATTTCTTAAAAGTTTAACCATTCGATTTTTCTTTTAATGTTTCGTATTTAAAACCAGATTCAGAGGTTATTTTCAGAATTCTGCTTTCCCGTTCTTTTGCTCCTTCAGAGGGATTAAGATGGGTAGGGGGCGGGTGGTAAAAATGTATCTCAGGATCTATGATGGTTTTAGAAATGAAATTTTGAAAGAAGGTGAATCACAAAACAGAAACCAGATATAAAGATTTCTTTTTTGTTTTAAATTAGGTCCCCTTGTTGGGTGTGTTTAGGGGGGAGAGCGCAAAAACGCATCTCAGGATCTCTCGCCACTTTCGTCATTAAATTGTTCAAGATGCTCAGTGTCAGAATATAAAAATAAAAGGCGGATGATTTTTTTCAAACTCGGTCCCTTTACCCTCCCGTCGTAAAATCAGAATCTGTTACGGTGTTAGAGATTAAATTTTGAAAGAGGTTAAATCACATAACGTAAACATATAATGCAAAGAATATTTTCTATCTGCAGCTACCTCTTCCGCGGGTGTGAGGGGAGGGGCAAAAATAATAAATCATGGCTTTCGTGATGAAATTTTGCTACATGCTAAGTGTCAGAATATAAACATAAGATTCGGATGATTTTTTTTTTAATTCAGCCCCATCGCCCGCCAGGAAAAGAGAAAGGGGGGGGGGGGTATAAAAACGTATCTCCGCATTTATCAAGGTTTTAGAGATGAAATTTAGAAAGCGTATGAATTGCAAAATATAAACAGCAGATAAGAAGAATTATTTCGTTATTTCGTTTCCTTGTAAACCTCCCGGGAGGTGGGGGTGGGGGTGGGGGGAACGACGGGCAACCCTTTTTTACATTTTTATTTTAATCATTTGCAATTTTTTACCCTACATTTTTATGTATTCACTAAATTATATTAATTCATAAATGCAGATTCTTTTTTTAGCAGATCAAAGAGCGTTTTTCATTTTTCCTTAAAAGCAATGCATCTAAAAATAAAGTAAATAAATAAATAAATAAAAGACAGCCATCAATTGATGTTTAAACCTAATTTTTAAGTCACGACAATCACAACAAAGTGATTACAAGAAAGCAATCGACAAAAATGAAATAATTAGAAAATAAAAAATATTATTAGAATTTTTATTGCTGCACTGAGAATATTTTAAATTTTATCGGATGTGAGAAAGAAATTCATCTTGCAAACGTGTCATGAAAATCCGTAATGACGATCAGAGGATTTTTTCATTTCTTTCTTTCTTTTCTGTTTTAGAACACATTTTAGTTCTATTTATGGAATGTCGCAAGTCTTTCCTATGAAGCTTTATTTGCGAATCACTGTTTTAAAAGAACATGATCTGTATAGAATAGTGTTGAATTCAGACACTTTTCTCCGGGAGGGATTTATGTGGCTCCGGTGAGGACATTGTAGAGTTCCGGGGGTAGGGGTGTTTTGGGGAATTGTACTTTTTAACCATTAAAAGCGTAAAATCTTAAATCTTTCGGTGTGTGTGTGTGGGGGGGGGGGGGCATTTCAATGCTCCGGAAGGAAAGTTCCCCTCCCGGTCCACCCCCTGAATTCAACATTGGTATAGAATTTATTTATGTTAAATTTGAGAAAAGTTGTTGCTGATAAAAAAAAGTAGATGTTTGCTAGAATTTATTAGTTTCGATAAATATTGTTCCATGATAAATATTATTGTGAATTACTTTCCAACCAACAGGTTTGTCCAGAGTCGACTCATCAAGCAAGCGAGTCGGTTCAGACTCAGCTATGCTAATAGTCCGATAAATGATCTCAAAAATTACATTTTTAGAAAGTTATGCTGTTGTAAAATCAATAAATACAATTTTTGTAGATAAATTCACGGCCTAACTCGATTTTTCTCCTTCCCTATATACGGCCGTAACAAAAAGTCATTTTCCCTTTGTACAAGAGGAATCAGAGTTCCTCCTCAGAGGAACGTAGGTGGCGCTATTACTTACCATTACTAATGGAGAATTTCCTTATCTTTGCGTTTCGTTCGTCAAAACTATTTATGAATTGATATATCCGAGACTAATAAAAAACCCTTTATGGGAATGTGACTTAAGGGGACCGTGGACCTTTATTTGATCAAAAATCGCCCCAAAAATCTAAATTTATTTTTATTTGCATTATTATTCTTCAGTTTGTACTGAACCATTTGAGAAAAACTTCATGCAGCTGCGATAATTTTTCGCATAGTTACAAGCGTTTGAATTATGTACACAATGAATTTTTTAGTGCTTTAGTAAACTTTATACATGTTTTTTTTTCAATACAGATTTCACACGTTCTTTAAATTTTTGAAATGCTCCATGCATCTTAATTTTGGTTCAAAATTCATGAAATTGATAAGGACGAATCCTGATACTGTTTACAAAGAAACTGTGTAGGCATTTTATAATTAGACTTCGTTAAGATAATTAAATTTGATTTATAACTTATTAAAATGCTAAATTTTGATGAAAATCAGAATGGAATTTGGAAAAAATCTCTCAAAAATTAACTATTCGGAGGATTAAAAAACTGATACACAGATTTGTTTGTAATATAGTTGTAAGTGATCTAAATGCTAAACCGGGGAAATATCTTAAAAAGTAAGACGCAAGGAGCATTTTAAAATTTGGTTCATAAATTAAAAAAAAATTTAAAAAAATTAAAATTATATTAAGATTAGGAAATTTTCTTAAGGTATTCTATATACTTATGGTGAAATCTATATATGGACAAAATTTCATATATATATATGATGAAAAATAAAATAATTCAATTTAAACGTCCACCGTCCCCTTAAACGAGCATAAAATAAATATATGTTCATTAATATGGGCAAAATTCTTGCCCAGCATTAAAAAAATTATGGCAAGGTATTTTACAAATGAAGCCAATTTATCTGCATATAAGAACTCGTTATTAAGAAAAATTTTAAAGTTTACTTAATTTTATAATATTAAATATATATTTAACTGTAAAAATTATCAATGTTTAAAGTTTAATCAAGAAATAGAATCTGCATATACCTATAGATACATATATATATACAAGTAGGGTGAATAGATTTATGAATTAATATTTTAAAAATCTGAAAAAATATTCTGTAATTTCTGTAACCAATATTCTAAAATTTCCACAAAAACTATTCTCTCATAAATGGAGTACATAATGCTACAGCAAATAAAACTTGTTCATTCTCTAAAATAATAAAACCTGTAAAAATTATTATGAATTTGTTAAATAATCCAAGTTTTGAGAGAAGAAAAAAGCGATATGAGTTGATTGCCGGATATTGGCGAAATAGGTTTTCTTATTCTGTTGATATTATGAAACATGAAAGTATATTTTTATTTTTATATACATACTTTTATACCATGACTTTCCAGAATTAGAATATAATATTTAATTTTATATGTAGTTCTATTATATTTCTATATGCTTATATATTTCAGATCAGTGCCTATAATAGTTAAATTTATTAAAAATTGTTTTGAATGTATACACATACATACATATATTTTAAATAATTAAGAATCGTGTAAAAATAATCCATGTTTTTAGAAAAAAAAATCGATATGAGTTCATCGCCGGATATTGGCGAAGTTGCTTAATTTTCTTACTACTATTATGAAATTAGTAATCATTTACTTGAATAATTCAGCAGATTATCGATAAACGAGATTAAATTAACTTAATTAAGAAATAAATATGAAATAAACATTACGAAGATTACTTTAATATGGAAAATACAGCTAACTAGCTTTCGCCATGCAATAACCTGCGATATCAACAAACCATACTGTTGCCATTCCAGTCAACAGAAAAAGTTACATAAAAGAATAAACACATTAAATACATGGAGTATGAGTAAGAATGAAAAAGATAGGAAAACAGTCTAATATTGTCAATTGAAGTTCATAATATTAGCACTTCCCCTTGAACTTGCAATTATGGCATTCTTACCATACCCAAGAGAGTCCTTAACATTTCAAAACGTCTTTTAGGTAAGGCTTTAGTGAAAATATCTGCAATTTGATATTCACCATCAATATGCTGAACACTGATTTCACCACTTAAACACTTTTCTCGAACAAAATGATATCTAATATCAATGTGTTTTGTTCGCTGATGGAACTCAGGGTTTTTAGCCAAACGAACTGCACTCGCATTATCAACTTGCAGAATGGGAGTTGATGTTAATGGGGCAATGTCATCAAAGAGGCGTTTCAGCCAAACAATTTCTTTGGTTGCCTCACTTGCAGCTATATATTCTGCTTCTGTGGTACTTAATGATACACACTGCTGTCGACGACTTGCCCAGTCAATGGCTCCTCCACTGTATTTAAATGCAATCCCAGAAACTGACTTTCTGGTTTTTGTGTCACTGGCATAATCTGTGTCACTGTATGCTTCTAAGACACCAGGATGAAAACCAGACTTAAACAGTAATGCAAAATTAGGTGTTCCTTTGATGTACTTTAGAATTCGCTTTACCATTGACCAATGTTTTTGTTCAACTTTATCCAAGAACTGAGAACAATATGACACAGCAAAGGCAATACTTTACGGGTAGCAACTGCCATGTACATCAGGCTGCCTACAGCTTGTCTGTAAGGGACTTTGTCAGAATCAATCTTTACATTATCTTCCCCTGAGAGATTATCCTTTTCCATGGGAGTAGAAACTGGGTTGGCGTCTTTCATGTTGAACCTTTCCAAAACTTTAATAGCATAATTTTGCTGACTAACAGCAATATCCCCACTTGTCAGCCTTTTTATCTCTACACCAAGATAATATTCAGCATCTTTGTATGTTACCTTGAACTCACGCTGCAATTCTTCAAGGAAATGATTCTTGATCTGAGGAGTTGTGGCAACAAGTCCATCATCAACATGTAATGCTAATAACAACTTTTGCTGTTTCTCGTTACTGCAAAACAAACATGGATCAGCATTGCTCTCTGTTAGACCATACTTTTCCAGGAACTCTTTAAATCGCTTGTTCCAACACCTTGGTGACTGCTTCAATCCATAGAGGCTTTTAACTAGTCGACACACACGGCCTGAGTTGTCATCGTATCCTTCGGGCTGTTTCATGTAGATTTCTTCTTCTAACGTCCCATACAAGAAGGCAGTTTTAACATCAAACTGTACCAGGTCTAAATTTTCATTTGCTGCAACACTTATCAAGGCTCGAATAGTTTCAAAACGTGCAACTGGGCTGAAGGTCTCTGAATAATCTACACCTTTTCTTTGCGAAAATCCTTTAACAACAAGCCTAGCTTTGAACCGATCAATGTCACCATTAGCATGACACTTCAATTTATATACCCATCTATTTGTAATAGCTCGTCTTCCTTCTGGTAGGTCTGTCAAATACCAAGTATTGTTTTCTAATAACGATTTAATTTCTTCATCCATTGCAGTTTGCCATTCATTTGCCTTTTCTGACTTTACCGCTTGGTAGTAGTGTTCTGGTTCTATCTGTTCTGCAATACAGCATTCAATAAGACGTTCAGGTGCCTTTAACTGCGTCCTGTTCCTCAGATTTCGATCATGCTGCACATTTTCAGAAGTTTCTTCTGCATCAAACTCAGTTCCATTACAGTCAGGAGAAGGACTTTCATCTGTGCTAAGCTGTTCCGGCTCAATTGCAACAATGGTTGATGTTGATATAGATTCAGGAGAAAACACTACTTCTCTTGTTCGTTCGATTTTTCTCGTACCTTTGAACCATACACGATAACCATCAACATCATCTAAGTAGCCAACTAAAATACCTTTTCGACCTTTCGGATCCCACTTCTTGCGCTTCTGCTTGGGGGTATGAACAAAACACTCTGTGCCAATAATTCGAAGATGATTCAGTCTTGGAGTTTTACCACAAAAAACTTCATAAGGGGACTTTTGTTCAACTGCTGATGTTCCAGCACGATTCAATATATGTACTACAGCATTGACTATTTCAGCCCACAGGGATTTTGGTAAATCTTTTGCGATCATGATTGATCTAGCTAACTCGACAAGAGTTCGATTATTTCGTTCAGCAGATCCATTTTGTTGAGGTGTATAAGGTGTGCTGTATCGAAATTCTGCTCCCATTTTCTGAAGCAAACCTCTCAAAATTTTGTTGTCATATTCCAAACCACCATCACTAAGAACTGCCTTTATTGGTTTTTGTGTTTGATTTCTGAAGAAAACACAAAATTCTTCAAATTTGGACACAACCTCAGATTTATACTTGAGAAAATACACTTTTCTGAATTTAGAATAATCATCAGTAAAACATACATAGTAATTGGCACCACCTAAGGATTCTTCTTCCATAGGCCCACAGAGATCAGTATGGATAACCTCACCAACATCCTTAGCTCGTTGTTGACGATTTCGGAATGGTAATCTATGTAGTTTGCCTAGCACACATGCTTCACAAAACTCACCATCATTTTGCACTTCTATACCTTGAGTGTGAAGAAACTTTTTCACATGTTGCTTATTCAAATGTCCAAGCCTCTCATGCCAGAGTTGAAGCGAATTTAATTCAGTAAGTTGAGCTTCAGTAGAGGGCACTGTAACAATGTTAGTTGCACTGTTTACCTCAGGTACTATTACTTTGCATAACAATCTGAATAGGTTTCCTTGGCGTATACCCACAGCAACAACCCCTTTGGGTTTTACAAATTCACATTTATCATGAGACATGTTAAATTTTGACCCATGGTCTAGAGCTTGACTTACCGAAAATAAATTTCTCGAAGCATCTGGTGCATATAGAACATTTTCCATTACACTGTCTTTCCAGCTGCCATTAACTAACATTTTTACAGATATTTTACCATGACCATACGCTTTCATTGTGGAACTGTTACCAACCCTTACTTCAATTGGGCACTTATACTGTGTATAACTTTGAAAGACGTCATGTCTGTTGGTTATATGTTGTGTGGCTCCTGTATCAATGACCCATGTGTCATCACAATTGGCTACATAGCATTCACTAATAAAAACTTCATCGTTTGGTTTTCTCTCATGCACATTATTAATTTTCTTAACCGTACAATCTCGTTTCATGTGGCCCTTTTTTCCACATCTAAAGCATTTATACTGCTTCCCCTGCTTGTTTGCATGCTTTTCATACTTTTCTGCAGCACTGTGAACCTTTCCTAAACTAGCCTTGGCAAGTAAGGCACTTACCCACACAGCACACTTGGTCCCAGTGATGTCTCGAGTACATCGCAAAGTCTCATTATCATCACGTCTCTGTGTGATGTACATGAAACATCTCTGAGATAACAAAACAGGCTGCCACTGAGATGTATCTTTGCGATAGCCTGGAGACGCAAGCTGCCGTTTTCGCCCATGCGCAAATACGCGATGGTCATTCACGCATGTGCGAGCTAAATGGCGTCTAGTCTAATGCAAAGCGAATTCATAGTGAAGGATGTGTCATGTTGTTTGCTGTGTGTTCGATTTCTGTCTTTTTTTTTTATATTTGAGTGACGTTTCTTCAGTTTTTAGGAAAAAATCAAATAACTATGGTTATTTTTGAAGACTAAGCGTACATATAAATGATTATGTTAATATAATCAGGCTTGATAACTGCACTTCCTTTCGCAATTTTAAAGTAGATTGCTGTTTGTTTGCATTATTTTTCATATCCAGAGGAACTCTCAAAAATATTAATCTTCAAATATAATAATAAAAACTTGTCATAATAGAAAAGTTTGTCATAGCAAAACGCTTTGCGATGTTATAATTATTTTATTTACATGTGATATTTTCAGCTTTTAGGTATCTAAATAAAATTTCTTTTTGATGTTTACCTTTTGTACTTTATTTAGATAGATTTTTTTATGTTAAAAAATATAATTAAATTGTTCATTGCAAACATCATAAAACATTTATATTAATATATATAAATCTACAATATCGAGTAATGGTCTAGTCTAATAAAAAATAATAGTTTTATTTGCAAAAGTTGAGAGATCATGAAAGGTAAGTGTTATAATTTATTAAAGTGTTATGTATTTATACATTTTACATTTTCTTAAATATAATTAAATGTCTTACAAAGCTTATTCTGCAGTTTTATTTAATGTATATTAAAGAAATATGTGTTGCGAGTTTTAAGTAAAAAATATAATAAAACTGTAGAAAATTAACATTTTACATTATCCACCATCCATACAATACTAAATATTTTATATATATATATATGGTAATTGTGTAAACAATGCGAGTCAGTATTCAAGTTGCAAGCACTTTTGAACTTTAATTCGGTATAAAAAATAATAATTTTAGTCTCTTATTTAATGTAAAAATGAACCATTCATTCAAAAATAGTTATATAAAGTTTAGAATTTGTTTTGTTCCTTTTTAAAAGGACTATTTAATTTTATTTTCTTAAAAGAGTATTGCTTTTTACAAATATGTACAGTTCAGATCTGTGAGGATTATGTCTTAAGGATTAAGATGTATTACATCAGTGAAATTACTATGTATTCTTAAAAACTGAGAGGGCATCATAAGTTGAAATTTATTTCATCTATTTGTGCTGGGAGGGGGGGGGGGGGGTCCTGTTTTTACAATGAAACTCATGCAGTATTTTCTTAAAATTAAACACAGAATATATTTGTTAAATTGTGAAGATTTAGGTAGTAATATCTTTAAGGTCAGATAAAAAAATAATACAGTAGAAAGCCACTAATCCGCAAAGCTTGGTTCCAAGTGTTGTGCGGATTGGAGGCTTTTTGCAGATTACAAGCCATGTCTATTTAATCTTTGTTTACATTTTTTTAAATTCATATTTTGGACAAATTTAGATTGCTAATACTAAAAAATAAATTACACATTTTAATATATAGATAAAGTAATAACTATGTAAAAAATAATTTATTTTTTAAATATTGCATCAATTGTTGTCTGTTTTAAGATATCTGGTTTATAGTGTTGAATTTTATCTTTAAGTAAGAGTTCAAAAGCAATAAATATGTATTTTTTTATGTGTTTTTCAATTTTATAATTACGATTTAATGAAAAAATAAATAAATTATAAAATATATTGTCTAAGTAAAGATTTTTTATCATTTAAAAAAAAAAAATCACAAAAGTTCAAAT
Organism: Maratus michaelseni; assembly: GCA_963931845.1. NCBI lineage: Eukaryota > Metazoa > Arthropoda > Arachnida > Araneae > Salticidae > Maratus > Maratus michaelseni. The sequence goes on along the minus strand of OZ007597.1, from coordinate 99,399,774 downwards.
TGTATATTTTACAAGTATTGTATGAAGAAATGAATATTTAAAATAATATACTAATTAAATGTGCTTTCATTTTAAATTATAAAGAAGAATGTTATATGATGTATAATACTATATATAAAGATAAGAAAAATATTAAAATTGGTGAAAAAAATTTCAAAATTGAAAATTTTGTCACCATTGAAGCATTTTTCAAGAATTCAATTTCTTTGTTTATATTCATAAATTGATTGCGGATTAGAGGTTTGTGCGGATTACAGGTTTGCGGATTAGTGGCACTCTACTGTAGTAATAAAGATAACTTTCGTTTCTCGATGGATTTTACATTATATGCTCATATGCTGCAGCAGGATTATTTTAGAGGCTGCATTAATTGTGTTTGTTTAAATTATTATTCTAAAGTTATGTACTGCCAAAATTCAAGATAATTTTAAATATGCATTAAAAATAGGACATCAATGGAAAAAAAAAAGAGCACATTTGTATCAATATATATTTGTGCTATACAATAAGGACATCAAAGTTTTCTCATTTCTGTAAATGCTAGCTAAATATGATTTGATAGAAAAACATAGCAATATTTTAATTGAAACCTGGTTAGTATAATAAGGTTGGTTTATTTATATTTTAATATTATTCATGAATTTATTTTTGAGCAATGAAAAAATAAATTTAAACATTTCATTATGCATTTTAAAACTATTTAAAGTTAAAAAAATATTTAACACTGGCATGAGGAATTATTTTTAGAAACATGTTGTTTTATCGAGATGATAAAGTTCTTTAATTCTAATACAGCACATGTTGATTTCTAGTCAATGAAGAAAATTTTTAAAATTTGCAAATTTGGTATACATCAAAAATTTTTCTCAGCATTTAGCACAGATTGCTTTTAAATAATTGAAATTAAAACAAATATAATAATCAAATTCTATCTGTATTAAAGGATGTAAAATTTGTTTGTATGAAAAATGATTGATTCATCAATAGCATTTTATCGATTCAAAGAAGCAATTTTTTAATATTAAACTGAATTATTTTAATCTGTAGGTATGTGGAATTTTATGATTAATAAAGTAATTATTAATTTCTGATACCATAGTACAACAAACTGCAAAGTTTAACCCTTTTCACTCCAAATGCTCTGCTGGAAAGGGGGGGGGGGGTGTCGATATTCAATAGATTGCTTTTAGTAAGAGATTAATGTATAATTTTCTATTACTGTTAATCATGATTAACAGTTGATCTTCATGAAATGCAAAATGTTTGCATTAAAAAATATGATTTTTTAAACAGTTGAGTTTGAACCAGTAAAATTCATAAATTGAAATAGTGACACATATGACATATGATGTAATGTAAGCAGCCACAGGAGTGTTAAAAATAAAAAGTTGTCTTAGTTTCGGTTTAAAATGGATGAGAAAAATTGGAAATAAACATTGAATAAATGTATTGTATGAGTTTTGATTTTTAAGAAAATTTCAGGAAAAATTCATCAACTATGAACTAGGATGGAGTTTAGTCTCATCAAGTAAATTTCAATACATACACACATTAAAAAAAGTATTATTGATTATAAATTTTACTATGCAAACACAATTCCAATAATTTAGGTACTCAGAATACAAATGATACAAGTCTATGAAAGTTAATTTTTTAGAAATGTAAACAAAAATTTAGAGTAGAATGGTAATGTCCTGGAATGAATTGGGATGATAAAGCAACACTGTTCATACTTAGAAAGAACATAGTCATTAAGCACTTTTTCAGCAAATTTTCATCTTTGAATCAGATGTATTCTGGATGCCTCAATAATCATAATGAAAGTTGTCAAGTTGTCACACAAACTTCCAGAAAAATATAAACTAAAAATCCTGCTTCATATATATATATATACATAATCTATAGATTATGTAACACTTTCCAACATTTCCAGAATACTTTACCAATTAATAAAGTGGAAGTTGATGTCTAAGTAAACAATTTTGGAAACATAACAATTTTGAAAACCCAATTTCAGCAGTTATTATCAATTGTGGAAAAAATAATTGCATTATTTTGTGCAGTCTTGTATATGATCTGTAGATTTGTATATATACTACTTAGTATGTTAAAATTTAGTTCAGTTAGGAAACACATAACACAGTTGAAAATTCCCCTTCAGCAATTTCCATCAATAAACAGAAATGTACCCGAATTCTTTGCCCCCCCCCCCTCCCCCCAATCACTGAAATTTTTAAAAGTTGGCTCTCTGACACAAAAACAAATGAATATAAACAGATCTTATCAGGGAGTTTGATTTATTTCTACAGAACTTCTTTGAATCTGTAAACTACTATTATAAATATAAAGATAATAAAACTGTATTAGTCATTGATATTTTTGCACAATAAGTACTCATGAAAGTATTGTGATTATACATGTGACAGACTTCATTTATCATTTAAACATTCTCATTACAAAATCAGCAGGAATATTTTAATTTAAACCTGATTAGTTTAATGATGTTTGAGTTTTTTATTGATATTATTCATAATTTTTTTTTTCATCAATGAAAAATAAATTACAAATAAATAAATTTAAACTTTTCATTAGGCATTAAAACTATTGAAAGTTACAAAATGTTTAACATCTACATGAGAAATAATTAATGAATTATTATTTACTAGAAACATATTGTTTTATCCACATGATAATTGTGAAATTTTACAAATTTGGAAATTATCAAAAGATTTCCTCAGTAATTACCACAAATTACTATTGAATAATTTAAATAAAAATAATTATTGTAAATAATGAAATTACATCTGTATCAGAGGATGTAAAATTCTTGTACATCCAAAAAGATTAATAACATTTTTATAATATTCAGAGAAGCATATTTTGAAACTCGTTTAGCTGAATTATTTTAATCAGCAGATATGTGGAATTTTATGATTAATCAAGTAATTATTGATTTATAATATTATATTATAGTACAGCGTACTACAAAATTACCCTTTTCACCCCAAAGACTCTGCTGGAAGGGGGGGGGGGGGAATTAATATATTCCTTAATAAGTTTTCTTAATAATACTAAAGAAATTAACACGTAACTTTTGATTTAAAAAAATAAATTAAGCATGCAAATATTGTAACGTGTAAGAGTTAACATTTTATGACAATCTTTTCTTAATCATAATTAACAAATAATTTTCATCAGAAGTAAAATGCTTGCATTCAGTAATATGAGTTTTTTTTTTTTAAATAATTAAGTTTGAACCAGTAAAATTCATCGATAGAAATAGTGAAACATATATGATGTAAAACAAGGAATATTTAATAAAAGGGGTTGAATATAATTTCTGTTTAAAATAACTGAGAAAAAAAAAAAAAACATCGAATAAACACTAATAGAATTCTTTGTCTTACACTATTATATAATATTATTACTCATCATAAATCATGTATTGCATGAGTTTTCATTAAAAAAGTGTGTAATGAGAATTTCTTCAATTATGTATTAGCATGGTTGTATCTCTACAGTAAATTCTAATATCACACATGCATTTTTTAAAAAGTGATTACCAATTATAAATTTTACAATGCAAATACAATTCCAATAATTTAGGTACCCAGAATACAAATGATACAAGTCCAAAAATCACTGGACTTATTTTGAGAAATTTAAACAAAGATTTAGTTTAAAATGGTAATGTCTTGGAATGAATTAGGATAATAAAGCAACTTGGACTGTTTATACTTAGAAAGAATACACACTCTTTCACCAAATTTTTAACCCTGTATCAAATTTGTTGAAAGTGTGTTTTCAAAAAGTATTCATTAAAAGTGTATTCAGGATTTCTCAGATATCATAGACATATCCTAAGAAAGTTGTCACACAAACTCACAATACAATAACACAGTGGTATTTCTGTGTCATTAAAGGATGGAAGATTTTATTAAATGCAAGATGATTTAGGAACAAAGAAGAACTTTTTGACATTTACTTGGGCTTGCTTAAGTTAAGTGGGAACCTGCAGTATGAATTATTTACTAACAAAGTATTTTACTTATGCAATGTCTTTTTAGGTAGATTTCGTAATAAATACTACCTATTACATTCTCCCCTAAGTTGGAATTTTTGAAAAATTTTTGCACATCTACGCCAATTATGATTCCCAGAACCCAAAAACATCCCTAGTTCAAAACGTTTTCTATCTATCTATCTATATACCTATGTCACTTTTTTATGGACACAATAACTGCAATAATTCTGCACAAATCGCTTCCAAACTGATACATAAAATCAAGGGGCATAAAATCTCGGTCAAGTTCGTGAATGGGCAAAATCGAACCAGGGGGGGGGGGAGGATGGGGGGCTTTTTGTGAAAAAAAAAACCCTATAATTTCTTATTTATGATACGTATCGAATCGGTTTAAAGTTATTATTACTTCTAGGAGAAGGGCCGGAAATGTATGTAGGACAGATTTTTGATATAATTATAAATGGCCCCAAAGGGGGTATTTTAGAAGAAAAAAAATCATAACTTCGTCAATTTCTAAGATATCAAATCCGCTTAAATTTATTATAAACCCTCTTAATATTATCTAAAACTTTTATATTGACAAGTTTTTTATAGGACCAACACTTATAGCAAAAAAAAAAAAATTAAAACCAAACAAAAATCCCTGCCGGCTCCGCCTGCAAACAAGTTATTTTTCGAAGTAGGCGGTTCCAACTTCCGCCTCTCTTCGAAACTGATACATAAAATCTCTGTCAAGTTCGTTAATGGGCAAAATCGAACCAAGGGCGGGGGATAGGGGGGCTTTTTGTGAAAACAGAAAAAAACCCATAATTTCTTAATTATGATTCGTATCGAATCCGTTTGAAGTTATTATTACTTCTAGAAGAAGGGCCGAAAATTTATGTATGACAGATTTTTGATATCATTAAAAATGGCCCCAAGAGGGGGGGGGGGGGTTTAGAAGAAAAAAAAATCATAACTTCGTCAATTCATAAGATTTCAAATCCGCTTAAATTTATTATAAATCCTCTTAATATTATCTAAAACTTTTATATTGACAAGTTTTTTATAGAACCAACTCGTATAGAAAAAAAAAAAAAAAAAAAAAATCCTGCTGGCTCCGCCTGCAAACAAGTTAGGTTTCGAAGTAGGCGGTTCCAACTGCCGCATCATGGCAAAAAGGTCGTTTCTTCCGCAATTCCCAACAAATAGGCGCCCCACGGTCTGCGTCTTCGAAATCTACCTGTTCCTGTAGGCCGAGCCGTCAGGGATTTTTTTTAAAAGTGTATCGATTACAAATTTAGTATGTAAACACAAGTAGAATAATTTATATACCCAGAATAAAGCCATACAAGTCCATCAAAACTAATTTTTTGACATTTAGAGTAGGGTAGTACAGTCACTCAAACTGTTATATATACTTGGAAAAAATAGATTATTGAGAAAGAAGAAGAGTACTGTTTTCAGATTACTTGTATTCAATGTGTTTTCTCATATTATAGATAACTCTTAGGAAAGTTCTTAAAACATGAATTTCCAATTCATTACTAGAATGCATTTCAGTTTTATTAGAGGATGCAAGAAGTTGCAGGATTCAGAGAAGGGAATTTTTGATATTACTATGACTATCTTGAATTGAAAAATAACAGAAATGTGAAATTGAGCTATTTTGCAATACCTTTGAATAACAGTCACACCTTGCAGGGGTCGATGCAGGTTTTTTTTCTTGGGGCCCATTTTATGAAAAGTAAAGATTATTTTTGTGAAATTTATCATATTTTTGTGAAAAATAACATTTTGTAACGAGTGTTGAAATCCAGTTAATCAAATTCGAACCACAAGCATTTATAAACAAAACCTTTTTAAAATCCTTTTGCTGAAGTTTTCCTCTCTGGTAAAGTTGTTCGTTTACAAATTACACATTTTAAAACATCACAAAATAATAAATAGTAAATTTTTATGGAATAGAATTTTGTGAAGGGCCCATTTTATCAAATTGATTTTTGTGAAGGGGCACATTTTACCAAATTGATTTTTGTGAAGGGATCCATTTTTTCAAATTGATTTTTGTGAAAAGGGCCATTTTATGAATTAGATTTTTGTGAAGGGTCCCTAAGGCCCCAAATTTTTCCTGGATCGACTCCTGCCTTGGGTAATTAATTTGATTTACAAGTAAGTGAGGTCCTTAAAAGTATTTTTTTTTAAGTTAGAGAAATTACAGCAACAGAAAAGTCAGGGTAAATTTACATATCAGCAGGCCAGTTGTTATCACTATTTCCGACTAGTAATTTTAATTTTATTTAGGATATAAATTTGTTATTAAATAAGATTAAGATTGGTAATCAGAAGTAGTGGTAACAATTTGAGACCTGTAGATGTTACAATGTGACGTCGCATAGGTGTTGCACTGCGATATTGCTGAAAAAGGACATTCGCACATTTCCAGACCATTTCTGAGACCATCTGTGCGATGTAGTGTAGACATTAAAATGCACTGTTGCACAGATATCGCAATGCGATGGCTCATAGATATTGCAATGCGACGTCGCTGAAAAAGGACATTTGCGCATTGCCAGAACATCTCTGAGACCATCTGTGCGATGTACTGCAGATGATAAAATGCAATATCGCACAGATATCGCAATGCGATGGCTCATAGATGTTGCAATGCGACGTCGCTGAAAAAGGACATTTGCACATTGCCAGAACATCTCTGAGACCATCTGTGCGATGTACTGCAGATGATAAAATGCAATATCGCACAGATATCGCAATGCGATGGCTCATAGATATTGCAATGCGACGTCGCTGAAAAAGGACATTTGCGCATTGCCAGAACATCTCTGAGACGTTCCGCGGGACATCACAACGTCGCAGTGCGATGTATATGCGACGTTCTAGAGATGAAAGTGTGCTGTATGGGTAGTTCAGTTTCTCTAGAAGATTCTGACATTCTTCTTTGCTCTTCTGCAATAAGTAATTTCTTCAGCTGCACTAGTGTTTGTTGTTCTTCAGGTCTTGCACACCAAGCCATTTTCAGTGGCTCAAAGTCACTAGATAATGTTTCGAGAAGTTCACTCATTATCACAAAGTCATTTGGTTTGATATCCAAATCAGACATCCGTGACACTAGGCGATCTAATTTTGCTATGTGCATAGCCATTGAATTCGTTGGATCTCGCACAAAAGATGAGAACTGCATCTGGCAGGCATATTGAGCTTGGGTATTTTTCTGCTCAAACAGTTCCTGTAGTTTCACCCATATTTCTCTTGCAGTTTTGCACATCGATACGAGGTCACATATTCTGCTATCTAGAGTTCTTGAAAAAATACCTCGAGCCGCTCTGTTGCCTTTATTGTAGCTGGCTAAGTCACTGTTATATTTATTCCGATCTGCAGCAGAAGCGTCTTCGGCAACCGGTTCTGGCTGTACGATCTCGCCAGAGCACACCTCAAACGCATTTTCTTTTTCCATTAGCAAGCCTTCCACCATCCATTTCCATCTGACCCAATTCTCTGAGCCAAGAAGTTTATCAGTCGTAAAAAGTTCCATATTTCTATCTTAATTAACTAACCAAACACAATTCAAATTTGAAACACGTTTTTACCGTTGGTTAGGCCTAATCTTCGTTACCGTAACTATCGCGCAGTAGAATGCAAGTCTGGTCACATAACCACTTGAATAATTCAGCAGATTATCGATAAACGAGATTAAATTAACTTAATTAAGAAATAAATATGAAATAAACATTACGAAGATTACTTTAATATGGAAAATACAGCTAACTAGCTTTCGCCATGCAACAACCTGCGATATCAACAAACCATACTGTTGCCATTCCAGTCAACAGAAAAAGTTACATAAAAGAATAAACACATTAAATACATGGAGTATGAGTAAGAATGAAAAAGATAGGAAAACAGTCTAATATTGTCAATTGAAGTTCATAATATTAGCACATTTTTTAAATTTTTTGCTGTGTATTTTACGCTCAGAATTACCAATGTTTCAAGTAATCCAGAATTTAAATGTATATAAATATAGAAATTTACTTATAATGTTTGTTTTGCATTTTATAGTAGCGTGTTATTTAAACTATTTTTAATTGCTTAAAGCATTGTATTTATTTATTTTATCTCTAAATCTTTTAGTTTTTCCTGTTTGTAGTAAAGAAAACGCCGAAACAAAAGATACATATGTTATATATACCTTTTATAATGAATATATTGCAAAGATTCTTGTATTTTTATGTATAGAAGTAACCTTTAGCATGGCTTCCTGCGATCTCTATACGGCTGTCCAAACGGCGATGAAAACGCGAATATGAAGAACTTAAGTTTTCTCCCGCTGCGACGATTTGGCGCTGGCGTCATGCACAAAGGGAACTAAGTTAAAGGGCTAGTTCATTAGATAAACATTATAACGTGAGGTTGCATTTAGCTCTTAAAAAATTATTTTGTACTTACAAAAAATGAAAAACAACCGCAGAATTATTTATAATACATGTTTTTGTATCAAAAAATCTTTGGAGTATTTTCTTAACGTGAAAAAAAAAATGAACACAGATATTTTTACAAGCTGAGCATGCACTTGAAAAAAACTAATAATGCTTCTATAATATACAAATATGCGTTTTCATCGTTTTCTAAATGCGTTTAAAAAATAAATGAATTTATACTATTTGTTTGAAAAAGTAGCGACTACAAACTACTTTTCAAAAGTAGTCACTACTTCACAACTTCAGATTTCGTCAAAGTGTTCAACACTGGAAATTAAAGACACGGATTAAATAATAAAGCGACTACTTGTTATATCGTGCCTGTTGGGATACAATTAAATAAATGCGACATAATCGAGGGCATTAAAAAAATAAGAAAGATAATATACAAGAAAATGTTTTGTGTTTGTCTTTAAAATATTAGTTTATACTCGTAGTAAAATTAAGAGCGATATTGTAATATAGGAAATTACAGGAACTCTAAATGTAAACAAAAAATAAGTAAATAAAGCAATTTCGAATAATAAGAAACCTGACGCTAAAACATGAAGACATAATAACTAGTAAATAGACAAGTGTTGCCAGCAAGAAAATTAATTCTTTTGATGGATTAGTACTTGAGTTTTATATATTTTCATATAAATAGCTGTTTTTATTAATTTCACGTAATTAATAATTTTTTAAGATTGTTATCAAATTATTTTTTTGTAAACCGTACCTTGCATATTTCATAATATGGCAATCAACACTCATCAGGAAACAGAGAATAATCTTTAAGGGCATGGGAAATTGAGGGGCTCATGGGGTTCAAGCTCTTCCCCATTTCAAAAAAGACAATTTTTTAAGTCACACAAGTTCTTAAAAATCTATTATTTTCTGTCTTAAATGTTTCATTATTCATACCTGACAAAAGAACTACATACATTAAAAAAATCCCTATAATATTAAATTTATAGTAGCAATGAAAGTAGTAAATCTGCAGATCAGGGGGCTCAAATGTCAGTTCTGATATTTTATTTTGAAATAATATTATTTAGTATTTAAAAAACATCCAATCTACACTTTCATTTATTTGATATATTTTATACAAATTGCTAAAAGTAATATATAAAGCAGTTTTAGGAAGTTTAACTGTTAAGAATAAAAATAAATATGATTACATGCACTGGTACTCCAAGACACTTTTCTAAAAAATCTTTTTTTTTTTTTTTTAACTAACCCTTCTAAATCCCCTCCCCCTCTCAATGACTTAATAATTTGATAAATATAATTCTTTGAAATTTAGTATTTCAAGCCTTCTATCTAAAATAATTAAAATGTCAATCTTGTGATATTGACAATAATTAATTTAAACAGTGAATTATTCTCATAAATATTTTATTAATTATTGATATTTTAATTGTTAAATTTATTTGAAAATGACTTTTTATTTCATTAATAAGCTTACATTAAATTCTGGTTTTAAATACAATCATAAAATCAATTGCCTATTATTTTTTGTGGGGTGTCCATTACTGGAACAGAGAGTGTCCTATTACTGGACGAGAGTGTGTCCATTACTGGAATTTAGGGTGTTTTGATTTATTTCTGTTATTTACAATTAAATTTTTATTTACATTGGGAAATGTGACTATGAGCATGATTAAATATTGTTGATAGATTAATATAATATTAAAAAAAAGTGGACTATAATAATTATGACTATTAATTAAAAAATAATTTTTAAAGAAATTCCTTAAGGGTATCCATTACTGGCACATCTATCCTATATTTACATTATGCCAAAAATAGAGTATATAAGAATAATGGCATTTCTAGATTTATTTTATTTTATTTTATTTATTTATTATTTATACTTATATTTTTATTTTATTTTATTTATTTTATTTTATTTTTTATTTATTTATTTATTTATTTTTTTTTTTTTTGGGGGGGGGGGGGGTACAGAAAATTAAAACACAGAGTCATAAAAACACTTATTTATATATATAATTTGTTTATTAACACAAGAAAACACAGCTTCTCGGATTAAAAATTGTAAAAAAATATATACCTCATTATTTTTAATTAAAAATTTCACACACCTTCAAGTAACATCTAATCAATATATTTTTAAAGCATATATATTATGCAAAAGCAGTTCAAAATGTATGGAATCTATCACTTTTTATTATCCCCAAAAACAATGTGTTTTTTTTTCTTGATAAACAGACATGGTAATTATAAAAAACTTTATGCAAAAAAAGTATTAATATTATTATTTTTTTTTAAATATTAATTCTTATTTCAATTAATTCTTCTTATCAATCAACTTCGGCGATCTGAATCGTATTAAGATGCCTTTTATTTACATTCTACAGAAAGAAAATAAATACATATATAATTTTTTTTTTTTTTTTTTTTTTTTTTTTTTTAAACAGGGAATTTTAAACTCATAAATCTTACACTGGAAAGGTACTAAATTAAAAGATTAAATTAAATTTATGTTATTTACATGAAATTTAATATTCTACAGATTACTGGGTTAATTCGGAAATGTGTATAGCGAAAAATAAATTAGTATATAGTTATATATTTTTGGACAGTATAAAAATTAAAGGGCTTTAGCATATGTTTACAATGGAAAATATACTGATAACGCGTGCATGAAAGCAGCGCTCGTAGTGGAGGAAAGATTAACTACGGCTTTTCGCGCTTTCCTATTGTTCGGCGTTTCGTTTGGACAGCCGTATAGAGATCGCAGGAAGCCATACCTTTAGTAAGCATTATTTATGGTAAGTATATCGCGCCATCTACCAGCGAAAGTAGCCCTTTAACGATTCCGAAACTAAGGGGTGATTGTGAAGGCCGTATGAATGGGAGAATCGAGTTTGGCCGTGATAAATTTTATCGGTTCGTTCAACCTTGACTACTTAACATAGTTGCGAGGTGGATTTATTTACATATGTTTACTGAGTACATTCATACTCAGCTTGACAAATACAATTATTGTCTGTCTGCCCGTTTAGAGCGCACATGCGCTAAAACAGGGCTGCACGATAGGTTTTTGCATCTAAAATACATTTAACATCTATCCTAAATATATTAGTGGTGTGAACAAAATTAAAAAAAAAACCTTGCAAGATTTATTTATTTGTTAATATATGTTTCAGCACTTACAAGTATGCCTCGTATATACATTTATATATTGTAATTCTTTATAGTGATTATAATTAAGATATAATGGCTATTAAAGTAATTTTAACGTAAGTTGAGAAAAACTAGGCTGTTGTAGTATTTTTTTTTCCGAGTTTAGTAGAGTTTAACTGTAATTCGCGAGTTCGTAGGGCTTTGCATACGGACGAAGCGTTGAATGGCGATGGGCGAAAGAGGACACAGTAGGTGAACGCGAACGTGCAAGACACCGATACTCCATTGGGTAGAGGTCTGTCACGATCAAGCAGATGGCGCTGTTGCAGTCAACAGCGCCATCTGCTTGATCTCTACCCAATGGTGTACAGATGGCGCTGTTGACTGCAACAGCGCCATCAGCTTGATCACGGTCGACCCCTACCCAATGGTGTATCGGTGTCTTGCACGTTCGCGTTCACCTGCTGTGTCGTGTTTCGCCCATAGCCGTTCAACGCTTCGTCCGTATGCAAAGCCCTGATTTTTTCCAGGAGGGCTTTTTGAAGCTTATAAAGCGGTATGACAAATGTCTCAATGTACTTGGTACTTAAGTGGAAAAATAAAGTTATGTTTTATCTTTAATGTCTCATTAGATTTTTTGTCTTTCATACACACCTCTGTCAACAGTCGAAAGGGGAAACTTATTTTCCGACTGCCCCTCGTAATAATGCATAACTAAATATGTATAATGATATGAGATATTTTTTTCTTGAATTATTCAATGAAACTCGCCTTATAAATGTATACTAATAATTCACATCAAAATCTTAAAATAACAAAGTTTTCTTTCATGTTTAGCCATGCTTAATAACCAAAAAAGCTTGATTAATGGCTACAATTATACTTGTACCCAAGCCTTGATAAATGGGTATGCAAATACATAAATTATTTGGTACAATTATTGCAATCGCCACTGATATCAACAGTAGCTAGAATTTTTTCGGAAATAAATTTATACTTCCTTCATGAGAAAACATGAATTGAATCATATCAAACAGAATTACATATTAAAATGTGTACAGAATTATATAGTATATTAGTATAGTATTATAGTATATTAGTATATATATATATATATATATATATATATATATATATATATATAAATAAAAAAAATAAACTTAAATTTTACACCTACATTTTAATTGTAAGTTTCATTGTTTAGATCGGAAACGATGTGCGGATTTGAGGGAGTCTACCGTACTTATATTACTTTCATAATTTATTGCAAAGCTTTAAAAAGACCTCCTTTTCCACATTCCTCTCGCTCCGAGATTTTTTCCCCAACATTTGCTTTATGAACTAAAAAAAAATGTTCGTTAATTTTTTACAACATCAAGTACAGGCTTTACATTCTTTAACAGTGGCGCCAACTTAAAAAAAATATTGGTTTGGGCTCAAAAGTATTTTGGTAAAAGGGGACGGCCAATTTTTTTACTCCTTCTGGTGGTTGCAACCACCAGAAGGACCATGTTGAAGGACCAGTTGACCATGGTCGGATGAGGAAAATTGATAACTCCTATAAGTCAAGCTATCGTGTTTTAAAGTGAAATATTAAGTTGTAATTTTATTAAATTATATGTTTACAAGTTCTTTATTATAAAGGCCTCTAATATTTACTAAAATATTATCACAACATGCATATGGCTACAAATGTACAAATCGAAAACATAGTCATTTAAGTGAAGGGTGCTAGAAAGGGCATTAAAACGAATGGTCACTGATTTATATTCACTGGTAAATAAATGCTAGTGTACCTGTCTAAGAGAATGGCGACATATGAACCGAGGGCTTGCTCAGACTGAGTTTTTGTCCAAACTATGGCAAACCAACATTCCAGAACATGGCGACAATCACATGGACGAGTTCAATTAAATGTGTGGCAGGATCTCCAAGATGCTTGGCGATTCGTTTTTGTCCAATATCGTCTCAACCAGTCTGATTTTATTGCCACTCACTTATAGAGGCAGCACGCTAGTAAACGGTAAAATAAAATTTGTCCGAGGGTATAAAGAAAATGATGAAATAGAATAATGGAAATTGGGTACGCTGGGATAGCAAATTATTGGGTGGAGCTCAGGCGGGGCCTCCGAGATGTCGCTGTGTGTCCTACACACAGCGTGTAGGACACACAGCGACATCTCGGAGGCCCCGGCTCAGGCCCCAGAAGCCCATAGTTGGCGCCACTGTTAAAGTTGTCTGATACACAAAATTTCCTTCTTATTATTATTAACCCGTCAGCACATGCGCTGATATAAAATCTACCCCAAGCTCACAACTATTATTTAAAAATGTGCAAAAATCGTACGTGATCATTCTGAGCTTTATAGTACATTTTAAGCTGAAAAATATAAAGACGTAGCCAAAACGAATTCCGGCTGTGTATTTTCAATTCTTTTGTTATAAAAATGTCACATGGGAGGAAATGTACCCCACGCGTTTCGTTACATTACCCAAAACGATAGGAAAATGTAATAATTTTCCCACCACTATTCTTATAAAATTATATTCTTAATACTTTTCTACTGCACTTGTTTTACTATTTGCATATCGTATCTGTAAATGTTCTCTTTTATTTATACTTTGTAACTTTTTCCACATTATTAATATCTAATTCCTTAATTAAAAATTAACATCTAAACTATCCCCACCCCTAAAAAAAAATGTTTGGCCCTTTTAAGTGTCTTTTTTGTTTATGCTTTGTTCGCCTTTTCACCACCTGTCATTTATGTGCTGTTTCACGAACATGTTCCGAACCCATTTTTTACTTTTTTATACTTTAACTAGTAGTTAGTTATAACTACAGCTATACCATTTCACTTTCTTCCAATTTTTTAGACTCTATCCTTAATCTCTTTCGCTTTACTTTTTTTATTCCAAATTTGTTATCATCTCTTTTCTTAAGTTTTCATTGTATTTATTCTATCTTGTAGTTAATACTACATTTTAACTTTTCCCAACGGCTCAATTTTATACAAGACACTCTACTCACATATAGAAAAGATGTATGCAACTCGGAAGCCCCCTTAACTGACATCAACTGTTTCTTGCTTTGCTAGTGAGGATAATTCTCCTTGGCTTCTTAAACGTAAAATTAATAATAACTATACCTCCCCCCCCACTTTTAGCAAACAATATTACTGCTTATACTGAGGAGAATAAATCTGAAATCCTCACTAATTCCTACTGTAATCAATTTTCTTCTAATCCCACCCTCGCTATCTAGGAACATTTAACACATGTCAGTGAATCTGTTCGCAGATTCCTCGCAATCCCCCCTTGTAACCCAGCCTATTGTTATGCATAATATCATTAAAAATGCAAGGCCCCTTGGTACGATAAAACCTCAAATACTGCTCTTAAAAATCTTCCTCCTAACTGTATTATGTATGTTACTAACCTTACAAACTCTATCTTTAAATAGAATTATTTTCTCAAACCCTGGAAAACTTCCATTATCTCTCCTATTCCCAAACCTGGCACTAACCTCTCTGATCCTACTAATTACAGACCCATTTCACTTCTACCTTCTCTTAGCAATGTCATCAGGTCACAGTGTCAGGACCACATACAACAGAACAACACTCTTATGCCCGAACAATTTGGCTTTCGCCCTAAACACTCAACACAACACCAAAGCCCGATTAAGGTCATCTGCATCTTTTTGGGGACCCCTCAAATTAAAATAGTTGCTCGAAATTTTTTCGGCGATTATTATTAGATATTATGATACAGTTGCCAAGTTAAAGAAAATCTTCTTGTTTTGTTTTTGAGAAAACAATTGCAGAAAACTTCATTTTTAAGAAACTTTTTCTAAATCATTTTATTTATTTTGGGGCCCTTAACAGCAGTGGGCCAAAGGCAGCGGCCTAGTTGGCCTGTGCGTTAATCAGGCCCTGCACAACACCAGTTAATTAGAGTTGCAGAATTGCTCAGTGAAACTCAACTCAAAAATTCCAACTACAGCCATTTTTCTTGACATCGCAAAGGCATTCGACAAAGTCTGGCATGAAGGCCTCATATACAAATTAATTACGCTCAAATTCTTTGCCAGACTTATACACTTAATATACTCATACCTTTCTGACCGCATTTTTCACATCCGCATAAACAACATTCTCTCTAACATCTTTCCAATTTTGGTAGGCATCCTTCAAAGCACGTCCTGGGCCCATTGTTGTTCAACCTGTATTTTAACGATATTCCACGCTCACTTTAAACTTATCTTGCACTTTATGCGGACGACACTGCCATCTATGCTTTTGCCCACCACCCATATACACTATACAGGTACCTACAGACACATATAGATGACTTCCTGGACTGGTGTGACCTGTGGTGCATCAGAATCAACAAAAATAAAACCTCTGCTGTATACTTCTCGAGAAAAATAACCTATCCCAATAGAATTACTGTCCATAACACCACTATTCCTTGGTCTAATGAAGCCAAGTACAGGGGGATCATAAAAAAACTATCCCGATATATGAGTCCTTAACTGTCACACCGTTCACAGAAACTGATTGAAATTTTGGTTTTAAGTATTTTGAAGTATGCGCTCAAGAATCGTATGAAAAACAACAGTTAAACTCTAACAGTTACGGTTACAGTAACAAAATTTCAAAAATTTCAAACGGCAACACCTATTTTTTTTTTATTGGAATGTGATCTTCATAGTGAAAAACCATAAAAAGCGTTGGAACGGTACCTGTAGCACGAAAATTGCCGGCGCTAGCCAGACTAAGAAGAAAAGTTAAAACAACGAATAAGGACAGAGAATCAACAGAAAACAAAACATTTCATTGTGTTTCACAAATTCTCCACGTCAAACACGTGGCATGCGGCAGATGGTGGATAGCACTGAATAATAAAATGTTTTATTTTCTGTTGCTTCTCTGTCCTTTATTGGTTGTTTTCACCTTTCTTCTTAGTCTCTCTAGCACCGGGAATTTTCATGTTACAGGTACCGTTTCAATGTTTTTTATGGTTTTTCACTATGAAGATCACATTCCAATTAAAAAAAAGTAGGTGTTGCCATTTAAAATTTTCAAAATTTTGTCACTGTAACCGTAACTGTTGTTTTTCATACGATTCTTGAGCGCATACCTCAAAATACTTAAAACCAAAATTTCAGTCAGTTTCTGTGAACGGTGTGACAGTTAAGGACTCATATATTGGGATAGTTTTTTTATAATCATCCTGTACATAGGGGTCATCCTCGACCCTAAATTAACCTGGAACAAACATATTCTCTCCATCAGGGGGAAAGTCGCCGGAACTTCGATTGCACTCAAACCACTTCTCAATATTTTAATTTTAATGCCTGAGGAAGACCACTCGGCTGAGGGCGAACCCAGCCGTTGAGCGTTTAATGTCTTCCCCGGCTAGCTCCCTGGCACGCAGGGATTAAACGTGGCAGTACAAAATCCTGCCGGGCAAAGCCCCACGCAACAGGCGGCAGGAACTAAAGACAAAAAAAAAAAAAAGAAGAAAAAAAAAATTATACAAAACAAAAGTCTGTCGCTGTGACCACGTCACCACGCGACAGACAAGGTGAAGGGGGTGATGTGGACTGTACCAGATGTAACAGTTCGAGTACGACTACACCAGGTGATTGCAGTGACCCGTATGTGATCCCCACGCGACAAGGAGCGCCACACCAAATGCGCTGAGACCACGTACGGGCGGTGAAAGCAGGTGATGATATAGTTTGATGTGGAGGTGGTAGAGTGGTGAGCTAATATGGTTCATACATGTGAGATTGGTATCCCCACGGTGGCTCACGATCGTTTGAAGTGTCGATGTACTGGGTACGTCTCTGTTGGTTGTTGTGTGCAAACTGTTGTCGGTGGAGTGTTGGTGGCTGCTGATGTAGTGTAAGATGATGTTGGGGTGAATTCCTCGTCAAGTTGGCGTCTGAAAAATTTGTAGAGACTTCTGTACACTGTGCAGGTCGAGTCAGATGCCTGATGCTGTGTGTTGAAGTGGGTTCTTTCTTTCTTGTTGTGATCATGGCAGTTTATGCAGCAGGGTGGTTTGGAGCAGTTGGAATCGTCATGATTTTTCGCGCAGTTGGCACATGTTGGTAGCTTACTCTTGCAGTGTTTTCCTGCGTGCTTTAGTGACTGGCAGCGTGGTACGGTGGTGTGTGGTTTTAGGAAGTAGGATTTGAAGCCAATGATGAGGCCTCCATCCTCTATAATTGAGTGCCCTAGTGTCTTAGGAATTAGAAGGATGAGGTCTTTTGCAGCATCATTTCTTCTATTTTGAAGTGTTTTCAGGATGTTTATTTCTTCTGCGGTTATTTCAAATCTTGTTGTTATTGCTGCTTTGATGGTTTCTTCTGGTGTGTGTGTCGGTACATTCAGGAGGATCATTTTCTGCTGTGGAAGTGTTTTTGGGACTGCTTGTAGTGTTTTATTAAGATCTTGATGTCTGTGTATGTCGTTTTTCAGGGTGTTGAGATTGTTGATAGTGTTGCATTCTATTTCGATGCAGTTTCTTTTTCTTGAGATGTTGTTTGGCTGAATTGGAGATATATATGTGTTTTGTTGTAGGGTTTTATCAATATCATTACATGTGATGTCTTCTTTTCCTTTTATTATGAGTGTGTGTGTAATGGCGTTGTTGCGGAGTTTCTTTTTGCATTGCTGTGTGTGTGCTTGGCTGGATGTGGGCTTTATGTTTTCATCTTGTAGTGCTGGTGTGTTGTCTGTCGTGGCCGGTGTTTTCTTGCTGATGGTGTTTTGTACTGCATCAATGATTTCGGCTGTGTTGGGGAGTTTCTGCATTAATTGCTGATAGTTCTGTTGTGAGACTTCTAGATGTTCTTCCAGGCATCGAACCCGTTCTGTCAGTGCTGTGTTCTCATTTTGAAGTGCTAGCATTTCTCTTAGGGTGAGTGTGTCTATTTGATCTACGTGATTTAGAATTGTTTTGAGTTATGGTAGACTTTGTTTTTCTGGCTGACAATTTCTTTCTAGTCTACCTGCTATCTGTATGAGGATTCCCCTGGCTTTGTTGGTGAGTTTAGCAATAGTAACGTCTTCCTTCTCCTCCTTGTAGAGGGAGGAATTGCTCATATGATGATGTTTTGATTTTAGTGAGACTCTCAGCTGGTCATCTGTGTCTTCGTCAGTGCTTGACGGAGCTTCGACCAAAGGGATTTTGAAGGTAGGAAAAGAATCCTTGCGTGACATTCTAGAACCTTTGTAATTTTTTGTGTTGCTTTTAGGAGTGTGGCTCATGCTAGCTGTGGAAAAATTTTGAGGTGAAGTAAAATAGACTACAGACCCTTGGGCACGGGCAACACTCTTCCTGTCCATGATGTCTCCATAGGCTTGCAGCATGTTTCTAATGAGAGAAGGTGAGTGACGAGAATTTTTGAAGTGTTTGCCATGCACTTCTAATAGGAAAAAGAGGTCACGGAAAGAATGGGGAAAGCTGAAATGAAGGGGCTGGAACAGAGCCAGCACCAGCAAGGCGCATGCCCGCAGAGTGGCCACTCGAAAGTATTTTGCGTACTGAAAGAGTTAATTTGAGTTAAGTGTTCAGTTCTAAAAAATGGTGAAAAAAGACAGAGTTATTTTGTGGAGAAATAGTTAGAGTCCAATTGGGGTGTAAAAAAGTTAAAATTTATTTGAGTTAGGTGTTCAGTTTAAAAAAAAAAAAAGGATGAAAAATAACAAAGTTTTTTTTTTTTTGTCGAAAATTGTTAGAGTCCAATTGGAGTGTAGAAATGTTAAAGTTTTATTTGAGTTAGGTGTTCAGTTTTAAAAATTGGGTGAAAAATGACAAAGTTATTTTTTTGTCGAAAATAAGTTAAAAAGTCCGAATTGTGTGATGAAAATGTCAAAGTAAAACCCTTGACATCTATAACAAGCTTCTTCTTTACAACTCCTGCATCCTTCCTATCATTACCTATGCCTGTCCGGTCTCGGGCTTTACCTATAAAACTGCTAAGGACAATCTTAGACTGAACAACAAAAATCTCAGAATCTTGCGCAATGCTTCACGATACCTGTGCAACAGCACCATTAGAAGGGACTTAAAAGTTCCAACCCTCAGAAAAAGAATTGATTATCTCTCAAAAAATTTTTATGATAATCATTATGATATTCCAAATGAAATAATTGCAGAGTTACCAGACTACAACGCCTTCAAACCCCACCACTGCAAAAGACCCAAATATTCAACTATTTCGGACCTTTGATCTAGAGTTCACCACTGTTTTTTCCTATCAATTTTAGTAACTGTGTAATAATTAAAATATATATATATTACTGTAGAGCAAATATATATATATGGCTCTGTAGAGTCCTTTTTTTAAATATGTATATTTAAACTTGTAGCCATACTAACCTTGATTGTCCTACCACATGCTGTTTTTGAACTAGTGCTTAACTTATCTTTATCCTTAATTTTCAATTTTATTTTTAATTTACTAAGTAGTATTTATACTACAGCTATACTGCTTTTTACCTTAACTTAATTGATCCATCCTCATTTGCAATTTCTGCTATTTTATTTTATATTATTTTTGTTATCATTATTTACTAACATAATTTTGTTCCATTTTAAAAATTTCGTATTTTATTTAACTTCTTATGTAGTTTAAAACTACAATCTATATCATTTCCCCATTGGCTCAATCTCTATAATAAAACCGTAAGTCATGTGACTGTCATCAACAGTTCCGGGATGCCCGCTTCACTTTTTCATATGCCAGGCGGCCATTTTTATTCAAAATTATTTTTTCGAATAAAACTGCATAAAAGTTACATTTTTAGAAAGATCGTTTAAAATAAATTAATATTTGAGAGATGACTTACGTTCAATTATGTATACATTCTGCAATAACTTCAGTTTAAATTAGGTTCGCAGTTCAAATTCTCTATCCATGAAAGTAAACAACAAAAAAATAAGATTCATTCGTTGTGAACGTTTAAAATATTAAACCATGAATTTTTGGACTGCTGCCTGGTGTAAAAAAAAAAAATCCGCACCAGTGAGATAGTGAAAGTTTACCATAATTCTGTTTTATACAACTCAACTTCCTTCCGGATCTTTTCTTGACGTAAGTTGAACTCATGTAATAATATTTAATGGATCAAATTTCGAAACGAATTGTCAGCTTTTATTTTTCGCATGTGCAAATTAGAAACGATACTTTAATTTTGAAATCAAATGTTTTGATTTATGATATTATTTCTTATTTATCTATTTTCTATTTTAAAGAAAAATGTGAACGTCATGTATTTTAAATTGGAACAGCTGTCACGGACGCACTGGGGGTGGCGCGATTTTTGTTTTGCGCCATTTTGGCGAGAAAATCCCATTTTCAGGTACCTGTTAGAGATTACTAAAACAGCATGTACTTTTATTTTATTATGAAATAGTTTATTTTATATTAAAAAACACACAATTTTATTATAAAACACACACGATGATTAATTTATTATAAAGTGGGTTAAGCGGTTTTTGTCAAGAAAGATGAAATACATAACAAAAAATATGCGAAATGCTACCACGATCGCAAAAGTTCTTGATTTGTCTATTAGATTTTTCCAGTTTGGCGAAGGATTAAGGAAAAAAATAAATTATGAATAAAAATAATTTGTTACAATGCTTAATATACATTTAAGGGCGACCAAACTGGTCGCCAGTGGCGGCTAGTATTTAATAAGACATCATAGCCATAGACTGGGCATTAAGTTGGTCTCAACTAGGAAGCCCCTCAAAGCTACTTCACTGTTCAAGTACTTTTTTCATTTCATATTTAAATAATTTTTTTTCTATTGCTGTGTAGTTTGTAAGTCGTGTTTTGTGTCATATAAAATATGAGCACGTACGAACGAGAGCGGCAAAGGCTGTGGGATCTCCTTGCAAGTGTGTAAACTGACAGCGAGATAGAAGATACGGATTCAGATAATGATAATTTATTGGAAAGTGATCATGATCTGGATCGGAGCAAGAAATTGAGGCTACTTTCGATTTGCTCAACCCACAATTGTTAGCATCCAACTAATATTTTATTGGAAAAGATGGAACAATATGGTTTAAAAAAAGGCCTCCAAAGAACGTTCGAACAAGATTCCACAATATTGTGAGTAATTTACCTGGCGTCAAAAAGCCCTTTCAAAATTTGAAAACTCCGCTTTAATGCTTTCTAGCCATTTTTGATGAACAAATAATGGAGATTTTAGTGAAGTCTACTAATATTTATTCTCAAACATGCAAAAGATACAAATGTCGATGAACTGAAAGCATTATTTGGATTACTGTACTACGCTGGTGTGTTGAGAGCAGCTCATCTCAACTCCAAAGATTTATTATGGTGGACGGATGTATGTGGAATCTTTCAAGCAAGCATCTTTCAGCATATCTTTCAAGCATGTATGTCAATTAACTGATTTCATTCTTTATTGCGATGTATCAGATCTGGCAATTTAATTTCCCCCTCAGTAAGAAAAAAGACTGACAGACTTGCTCCCATCACACAGGTGTTTGAAATTTTGATTGAAAACATATAAAAAATTTATTCTGTATCTGAATATTGCACGACAGATGAAAAACTAGAGCCCTTTCATGGAAGATGTCTGTTTAGACAATACATTAAGAGCAAGCCAGCTAAATATGGTATCAAAATTTCTGCTTTATGTGATTCTTGAACATTCTACACAATCAATCTAGAAGTTTATGCTGGACAGCAACCTATTAGACCTTTCATGCAGTCAAACACTGCATCTGATGTTGTAAAGAGACTTGTTTCACCCATTAGTAGCACTGGACGAAATGCTACAATGGATAATTGGTTCGTGAGCATTCCATTAGCAAAAGAGTTATTACAAGACCATAAACTTACGTGTGTCTGAACGTTTCGTTAGAACAAGAAAGAAGTTCCTTTTGAATTTTTGCCACACAAAACTAGACCAATAAATCCTTCTTTATTTGGCTTCAATGACGGAAAATTAACTCTTGCATCATATGCTACAAAAAAAAAAGCGGTACTAGTTTTGTTGTCGCTTCATAATGATGACAATGTTGATTCGCTATCAGGAGAACAAAAGAAACCAGAAATGATCACATTTTATAATATGACAAAAGGTGGTATAGAACTTACTGTTTCAAGAAAGTGTCACCGTAGGCCACTAACTATATTTTTTTGATTGATGAACATACATTTTCTATATATCAGTTAAATATATATCAGTTAAATATATATATATATATATATATATATATATATATATATATATATATATATATATATATATATATATTTATTGTATTTTCATGGCTGAATTTGGATTGTTAAAGTTTTATATGTAATGATATGCAGAAAAAAATCTTAGTGCTAGATTTTATGCTTTAAATATAAAAGAACTTATTTTAAGTTAAATTATGTTCTTTATTGATTTACAGTTTATTTCAAAATATAAATTTTTGTTTATGATCAAACCGGGGGGAATTGACACTAAGAAAACCCATTAAAATTTATCCCATGCATGTAGTAACATAATGGAATGGAGCACATGTGCTGACGGAATAATAAATACTTTTTATCCTTGTAAGGTACATATTTACATATAAATCTGCTTTTGAATTAACTTGTATTAATTTGTCTTCATAATTTTTAACATTTATTTACAAAAAAATTAACGAGTTTTTAAAGAAAATAAGTAAAATTTTATGAATGCATTTTATTAAAAGAATCATATTTACTCAAAAATAAAAAAAGACAATTTAATCAATATACAGTGTAACTTCTGAACAAGGTGAAAAGTAACCACTCTTCAGAGGTGGGTGTTATTTAGAGGTTTCCTTAAAAAATATATATATAAATTTAAATAGAAATACTTAGTCATTTTAATTAATCCTCATTGTTTTAAAACATTAAAGAAATCGGTGATTTGAGGTTTCTTTGCTTTTTTGTTGCAAATATTTGTTTTATACACATGCAAACATGACCTAGATGCACTATGTATGATTTTGACCGCTGAGATAGCATGTTAAAAGTAGAATTCATTTATATACAATCATTTTGAAAAAGTTTTTTTTTTTTTTTTTTTTGAGAAAAAACGGTTTAAACCAGGCCAACCCTGGATGATACTAAATATTGTAGTTGCAATAAGATAACTGGTTTATCAAAAGGTCATTTTCATTTTTGATATATTGTATTTTTGTTTGTAAAACTTGTTATGTCATGTCAAGTGGTTCATTGAAAGGAATTTTAAGTTTTTCGTTTCTCTGAGTTAAAATTTTTTAAAGGTAATCTTTTAGTTTTCCATTTGGACTTTGGAGGTGATGTTTTCAAGATCATGTATGTCTTCAGTGTGTGGATTACTTCCTTTGAGTTGAAGATTCTATGGATCAATTTATCCTTGTCCTACAAGTTCGTTTATTCTTTTGTGGGTACTTGGGATTCTTATTAGATTGCTTCTAGCTGAAGCAAAGAGAGGAGGAGAAGGGGGGTGGGATAGGGGGTGGCATTGATAGGTTTAACATGCTCATCTCTCACCATTATTCTCATTGTTTCATTCATACATCATCATTTTCATGTTTAGTTACTTTTAATCTTTTATTAATATGTATTAACTTTTACTTACCATTCCATACTAGGATATCCTTTGTGTTTAATTAGTAGTCTGAAGTTCATCTTCATCATAGTCCTTTTTCATATGAATCGTATTTCTATTCTTAGTTTTTTACATTTTTACTACAAACTATCAGCAAAACTCTTTACGAATCGGATCACATTAGTTCAATGAGTGATACACATCATTTTTGTCGTTTATGCCATTCCAACATTACCAGTAAAATATTCCAGATTAAAGGGCATCGCTTATTTTGGCACGTGTCGACTGTTCCCTGCAATGTATGTTGGTGTTAGAGCAGTTGTAATTCACTGTAAAAGGATTGTTTCCTTCTTGGAATTCTCAAGGAATGAAAGCTTTAGCTTTCGGGGAAGAAAAGCATGTGTGTATTTTTCAAATAAACTGGTAATATTATAAGCTACATTATAAACTGTTTTTATCTGTGATAATATAAGCCTGTAATATAGATAATATTGATATGTCTTTAAAACTGTTATCCAGAATTTTAAATGAAGATTTATTTTTTTGTTTTTATTTAAAGATCATCAAATAAAGCTGAATTAAAATATCTAAATTTTGTCATCATTCTTGAACGAACACAGCATAAATTAATTTATACTTAAGCACATATATTCCATTGATTCTTCATATATATATTTTTTTAAGAGATTGAAACTCTTTTAGCACTTTTAATTTCTCAAGCCATGAACAACCAGAATTAGCTTTTACTGTGCATTTCAACAGTAAAAAATGTTAAAAACTTCTGAATTCACTGCACATACATCAAGATTCATGCAATCCCGCATTCTATTTCAAACCCTGTGAGAAACAAAACAACTAAATATTAATTTTATTTTCTTCTAGATAATAAAAATAAATTGTTCTTAATTGAGAAATTAATTCACAGATTCACAAATACTCCATCTCATGCAGTATATGCTGTCATCTAATGGTGAAAATTGTTAAAAACGTCTGAATTAACTGTCACTGCACACATATCTAATTTTGCTGAACAACAAAATTTGACATTCATGAAAGTGTTTTCAAATATAATTTAAATTGGACACTCAATTTACAATAAAAAAATTACTGCATATCTTATAAATGAAAAAATAAACTTTCTCCATAAAGGATACATGATATGCCATTTTTACTGCAATTTTGAAATTCAACATCCAAAATCAAATAAGTTTTTTTCATTGTAGCCTATATAACTCATTACATAGAAACAAAAATCATTTCATTAAATATTTTTTTTGGATCAAATTGTTTATTTGACTTGGACAAAAAACCACTGGAAGGTTGACAGCTATATTTTAAATCGATTCATGGAAAAAAGTTCCTATCTTTGTAGGTTCTTTTTGAATCATTTAAATAAATACCAGAATATACACCCAATAATTTATTTTATTGTAACTACTTTGTTTTCACTAAGAACATATTTATATAAAATTTTGGTCGAGTATTGCACTTACCCGTGTTTTACTGTATAATGATTTTTTAAACATTTCATGATTTAAATCAATTATTTTATGAACATTATTATTTAACCTTCTGATCAGAAATCTGCTATGTGCATGTCACACATTCAAGTTACACATATTCAATAAATGAATTGCATTTACTACAACTCAGATGTTATATTTGAAATTAGACAATTTGTTCCTGATTTTTAAAGTGCCTTAAATCCTTTGTTCAAAAACTGCAAATATTTTTTTTTTAAAGACTTCATTTAAATTCAACTCACAAAAAAAAAAAAAAATAATAATAATAATATAGCAAGCTTTTAACATGTCAGTTTTACCACAGCATTTGTACTTGAAAATGTTATTTTATCATACGAAACAGAAATTATTTGCTCTAACAGACTTACCAAGTTCTAAATGCCAAAAATTAAGAGTTTTTATTTCAGAGATCTTTTTTTCGCAATGAAAAGTTTTTTTTTTTTTTTTTAATGTAAACTAGTTTGGTACTTAATTTTAAACAGTGATTGGTTATCATTGAAGATTAAAATGTATATCACTCTTACTAATTTATATATATATATATATATATAATTATAATATCTATGAATTTCAAAATACATATCAAGTTCTAATATCATTCTACATTAATCTACAAAGAGATAAATAATGATATTGTGTAAACAGAATACCACATATCTAATAATTAACATGTGCAATCATAATTTTACCATAGCATGTGCTTCAATGGTAATTGGTCAAATTTACTCATACCTGAATAATATTTAAAAAAGAAAGAGAGAGAAAGGGAAAAAAAAAAAAAAAATTATAGATTGGAGTTGCTATGAAGTAAACACAAATGGATTAATAAATCAAATATGAACATTATACAATGGAAAACTGAACCACAAGAGAACAAACAAGAATTGGATATGAAAAAACAACATGTAGATGTACTCGTCAGCTTGGTTGCACCCACATGTGTTTTAAAAATAATTCAGTATTTCATAATTCTACTGGCATGATGCTAAGAACAGTAGAATCAACCAAGTATACTGAATTATTACCAGATAACAATTGGAAAAAATAAGATTGGAAATATTTAAATTGGAAATAAAAAACCACTAAGAATATATAATATAATTCACTTACATCGATGATCCCAAAAACATTATAAATCACCTCACCAAATTACCACTAGATATCATTTTTGAAATAATATTGGAAATTAGAACCTTTAAATTGTAGATAAAATATTTTTACTCACAATAATTATCCTGAATGCACAAAATATAGAAACTTCTGTATAATATCCACGTCCACATGGCACACACATAATTTTGACAATCGAGTTGAGAGAAATGATTTGAAAGACAAGTTGAGAGCACAATTTTTTTTTTTTTTTTTTTTTTTTTAAACACAAAATGATTCAAAAACACACAAAATTATTCTGGTGATAATACACTTATAACAAAATTATATCCGTGAATATATAATTACTCCAACTAATTTTAATTCCTGAAAGTAAAATTAATATACAAGCAATAGCTCCCTCTATAGTTAAATTAAAAATAATATTAATAATATTATATCTACCTGACACGTAAAGTGTCGCCATCTGTTGGTGTTATAATTATTCATAATTAATATCTATTTGCATATCCACTTTATTAGTTACATATACATTTCATTAGATTTAATTATATAAATAAATTTTTAAAAAAAACAATACTACCTAATAGTTTTACATTAAATTCGAATAAAATCTTACAATATGAATAAATCTACACAGAATTTATTCATCCTGCACAGCATTTCATATATACTTAATAAGAGTATATTATGTAAAATAGATATTATTTTTAAAAAAATTTGTTTTGCTGCCAAATGTTTTATGCCAGCTGTATTAATCTACTGATATATATTATAGACTTATAATTAAATAATTAATGTTATTGTTACTACTACTTAAATATATTTTAGACTTGATATTAAATAATTAATGTATTATTTATACTAATACTTAATTATTTTAGATTTCATAGATTAATTTTAATATCAAATTAAATAATTCATAAACAATTCAAATTATCTCAAAATTTATAAAATTGATAATTATATGTAATACTACTGTGTTACAATCAAATTAATGTAATGCAGTAATTAAAATACATGTTAAATTTGACATTTCATAGATAAAAAATAAAAAACTATATATATATTTGTATATATTGCAAATAGATATGTTTGTGAGTTATAATTACCAATGTTATCCATGTATAATTTTATGTGTTATTGTATAAGTTAAATTATAAATGTATGAAAACTGCACATTAATAACACCCTAAACATGTGTGATCGGCAACGCACAATCACATACTATACAAAGTGTATATAATGTTCAATCAAATATTAAATTTCCTAATATGTCATAATTGTATTAATGTATGTTATAATTGTAATATTATATATCTATTGTTATATGTTATCGCACATTAAAATAAAAATTTATTTAAATGATATAATAAATGTTATTTAAAAGAGTTGATGATTGAATTTATCATAAAAATTGGATATCCATATATTTTTGCTTGATCTCGAATAAATCTAATATTTTTGTTTTTATTTATATCTGAGCATAAGTATTTTATTCGATGCAGATAATTGATAATTATATTTTTATAAACAGATTTATGTAAACATGAAGTAAAATTGGTAAATATATTTACTTTAAATGGAAAATCAAATCTCTTATCATAAATATCAAAAATTAATTTATAATTATTATTAATATTGATTTTTAAGTCAAGAAAGTTTATATTATTATTAATTAAATCATTTTCGCTTAATTTAAGCTGAGTAGGATAAAAATTGAGTGGTGATGTGCAATTTTTATCATTGAAATAAAATATGATAATGTCATCTATATAGCGATAAAATACATAATCATTGTTCGGACTAATATTTCTTTCATAATAATATAAGTAAAGGTCAGAGAGAATACTAGATGCAGTTCTGCCCTGCGGAATTCCCTGGCATTGTTTATAAATAATATTGTCATATATGATGTAATTATTATGCAATGTAAAATTTAGTAAAGTTTTAAAAAAATTTACTGAAATATGTTCTTTTAATTTTAATTGAGATTTAAATTCTTTAAATAATATACGTATTCGGCAGACCCAGAATTCCGCACCATAATTAAACTAGGAATAAATAACAAACATAAAAAATAAACAGATATAATCTGAACAAGAAAAAACCAAGAAAAACAACCAAAAAGCTGTGGCCTCATCAGCAGTGGGCATATTAAAAAGCACAGCGATGTTTCCGACTAATTACAAGCAAAGTAATACTTTGTTGTGCTTGTAATTAGTCGGAAACATCACTGTGCTTTTTAATATGCCCACTGCTGATGAGGCCACAGCTTTTTGGTTGTTTTTCTTGGTTTTTTCTTGTTCAGATTATATCTGTTTATTTTTTATGTTTGTCATTTATTCCTAGTTTAATTATGGTGCGGAATTCTGGGTCTGCCGAATACATTTAATACATAATGTGCTATATATAATCTGTGTGATCATTTGCAGCTATAGCGCTTATCGCATGGATTTTATTTTTATTTTTGTTTATTTTTAATCTTTATTGAGCATATATATATATATATATATATATATATATATATATATATATATCTTTGAATTTCAAAAAACATATCAAGTTCTTGTAACATTCTAATTAAATCTCCTAAGAAATAATTAGTAATAAAGTGTAGACAGAATACCACATAGTTAATTAACAAGTGCAATCATAATATTACCATAGCATTTGCTTCAATGGTAATTGGCCAAAAATACTGAAAATATGAAAAATATTTAAAAAAAGAGAGAGAAAAAAAATATATATATAATAAACCATAAAATGTTATTAATTTGAAGTTGATATCAAGTGAATACAAATGGATTTTGAAATGAAATATGAACTAAATATAATGGAAATATATATATATATATATACTTCTTACACGTAGAATAAACCTCTGCATATGGTATTTAGAATGCATTAATATAATTTTAAAATAAATACATATAAAAGGAAAAAGTTGTTTCCTCATGAAGACAAATTAGTCAAACACGAATTAAAATTACTGATAATAAAAACAGCTTTAAAAATTCATTATTTATAATCAATTTGAGTGTAGTTTATAACACAAGATAGTACTGATAAATCATACTAAAGAACAAGTAAACTTCTGTTGCAGATTTTATCCCTCAATCACAGTATATTTGAGGATAAAATAACAGAATATTGAAAAATATGTAAGAAATCAGAAGAAATTTGTCAAAAATCAGGAGTGTGGGGAAGTATGTGAAAAACAGGAGTTTTCTGTTGAAATCAGGAGACTTGGCAAGTCTGTTTCAAAATATTCAAAATCCAAATGATTATCTAAATCTTTATATTTTATTTCCAACGATAAATTTAATTATTCAAACTCGGAAGTCTTTTTTTTTCTTTTTTTAATTCTAAAAATAATTTATTTACTATTTTTTTTTGTTATTTTATAATTAATACTAGAAAATAAAAGAACAAATATTTACAAAAGATTATAATACATGTAAAAAAATACAATCACAAATTGAGGTAAATAATCTTTAATATTATACATCCTAAAGCACATAACACTGATTTACAAACTTTTTACAAAAATTTCAGTTAATTTTGTGAAGACAATAATATTAAGGAATTTTTGACACACTTCTCAAGATCAGATTGTACATTTTAAGAGATTGAAACAAAAATTTTTAAAAACTGAAGAAACATAAATGGGCATAGATATCCATGGATATCCACTCTTTAACCATACGAGTTCATGCCATCATGAAAATAGCATAAAGCTTGATTACAGAATTTAAAAACAATTCCAGAGAGTAATCTATTTAAAACTTCAAGTTAGATTTTTTTGTTTTTAATAACAACAGTTCTGATTACATTAGAAACAGTAATATTTCCACAGAATAATCAATTTAAATGTTATAAATGGAAATTCATATCCATGGATATCCATTCTTTAAATAGTTACACAAATTCATGTCATTGTGAAAATCAAAGCCCTATTTCAGTATTTGAAAAAAATAACTAAAAAATCCAGAGAAGATATCCATTTTTTAAAATAATGTAATCTATTTAAAACAATTCTAAAATTCCAAGACTTTTCTTTTGAACAGTGGCAGTTTTTGATTATATTAGGAATGTTCCCACAGAATAGTAAATTTAAAAGTTATAAAGAAATATTCATGTCAATGGATATCCATCCTTTTAATAAGTAACTATACAATTTCAAGTCATCACAAAAATGGTATGAAGCCCTATTTCAGACTTTGAAAATAAATAAAATTGAAGAGAGTAATCCATTTAAAACTTGCAAATGCAAATGGGTTCATTCTCTTCTACAGTGGACGTTTTTTTATTACATTAAAAATATTCCCTCAAAACAGTCAACTGAAAAGTTATAAATGGGAATTCATAACCATGGATATAGACTCTTAAAAACAAACAATCATGCAAGTTCATGGTCATCATGAAAATGGCATGAAGTCCTATTCCCGAATTTGAAAACTTTTTCACATACATAATCTATTTAAAATTTGCATATTACTTTTTCTCTTCTACAGTGGTAGTTTGAATATATTAGAAACAGTTCCATGGAATAATCAATTCTTAAGTTTTAAATGGGCATTCCTATTCATGGATATCCATTTTATAAATTAAATAATCATCCCAAGTTCTGTTATTGTGAAAACAGTATGAAGCCCTTTTCCAGAATTCGAAAAATTTTCCAGACAGTGATCCATTTAAAACTTGCAAATTAGACTTTCATTTTTATAGTGGTGCATTTTGATCATATTAGAAATATTCCAACAGACTAGTCAATTTTAAAGTGTAAATGGATTAGTTTTCTTTATTAATAACTCTTTGGTTTAAAAAATAACAAAACTTAAGTTTTTTTTTTAAGGTTTTATATAACCATACTTTTAAATATATTCTAAAATTTCACATATCTGCCAACTATTTTTTTCAAAAATGCGGTTGACTTTGAATGTGTTTTTATAAAAGATAACACAGACCTATAATATATATATTTTCCTTCAAATTAAAAAATTTTGCTTTTTTTTTTTTTAAATGCTGATTTCAGGAAAAAATACGCAAAAAACCTATTATCATGAACACAAATGTAAAATTTCTGACCGATTGATAAATTAAAAATTTAGTCATATACCATTAAATATTATAGCAAGCTACTTCATACGAAGATGCCGCCGGCAGTGTACAAGACAAAAAGTTATAAAAGGGGCAAGATTGGGGGAAAGGGGGAGTATCTTTCTTCATGGTGCAAAAGAAAACATTATAATGATTTTCCACTTTGTGACAGCTACAGCAAATATAACAAATTAATAAAATGAAAGACACAGCTTGTTTATAAGGTTTTTTTTTTTTTTCAATAAAGTTTGGTGACTCTCCAAGACTCATTTTCTCTTTGTAGAAAAATCTTACGTGATAAAAGTGAAAAGTTCCGTTTTTATCAAAAAACATTAGAATCACCCAAAACGGTACAGGGAAAAAAAAAAAAAAAAAGTATGTTTTTGTAGGCCTATGCAATTTGTGCATTGTTCACCAATCTATATTTTTATTTAAAAGTTTCATATAACACTTTGACTTAGGTAAGTAAGCACTAATGAGCAAAAAGAAATTATTTTGAGAAATGCTTACTTTGAAAACTGTCTAAAGATATAAATGACAATTTGGTAAAATTCCAATAATATACAAATAACAGAAACTCCTGAAATAAACCAGAAAAGAAAATAGAATACAGCATAACATGCAGAAGTTTCAGTATAAATGCATGATAATTGGCAATCCTTTGGTGGTTTCTCAACAAATTTTTGAAAGTTTTCAGAAATATGCCAAAACTGAATGTCTCTTTCTTAAATGAATAAATAACAGAATACAGATATGATGGAATAAAATCAAACATATAAATCGTGATGAGGTCTGCATAAGTGTTTGGCACTTATTTCTCAGTTTTAGCGTAGTGCGCTTCTTCAAAATACAATTCAATTAATTACAGCGCCTTAGGTATATTAACTATAAATAGTCTTTCAAAATAGACTTAGCACTTTCGGAAAGTTCATCAGGAAATTTGACTTGAAAAGTAACCAACATATCCCCTCTTTTCGAATCATCTTTCGGTAAAGGAAGACCATGACCGACAAACCTCTGTTCAGTGTCAGGCCGGACAATAGAAGACAGTTCAAATGATATAGGGTCGCCAGTAAGAGTTGGTATTTTAACAGTACTGCCACAGAGTGCCTAGGGAAAAGAAAAATATATGAATATAAATATTCTCCAGATAACATTGCAAAATAAAGTGAGTAAGTAAAAATTTTTAATCACACTGAAGAAAGTAGTGTTGCTAGATGCATAGTTATGAACCTGAAAAGTGAAAAAGCTACTTATTTACATTCAAACAGACTACTTTCTATAAAAATATACCATGACTTATTGCAAATAATAGATAAGTGTGACATCAAAAGATACTCCTCAGATTTTTCATTAGTTTAAGTGTAAATTTTAGGCATGACAAATAAAGTAAAAATTTCAAATGATTTAATGCATGAAAAAAAAAAAAAATTACAATGACTAAATAATCTTTTTTGTTTTTCCTAGAGCAATGAAGAGCAGTAGTGTAGTCCAAGGAAAAACAGCAGGGGGACACTCAAACAGGGTGTCTGTTCCAGATCCGTAACAAATTTCCCTGACTTTTCAAGGTATCGAGATTTTGTGATGTTACACACAAAAAATCTTAAAAGCTGTGAATTTGAGAGTAGAACTTTCACAACTGATTTTGAATTACAAACTGCTGATTTTTTAAACAATTTTTTTTTTTTACAAATTTATGGACACCAAGATATTTATTTCACGGTTAATGACTGCTTGTCGCCCCTGTATTTCCTAATGAGAATTTTTTTTTACTTGCTAAACATTTTGCAGATAAACACATTTAGAATCAGGTTTTATCCATTTTGTTCAATCAGGATGAATTTCTTTATCACACCAGTCACAGTTAAATATAGATTACTTTAAAATATTAAAGAAAAAAAAAATTTTTTTTTCAGAGAGTTTAGTTTCTAAACAAAGGTAAGTAAAAAGACTGAATAACCTAATTAATCCTACAATATTCTGTACAAAAATTTAGTGAAGCGGGTACTGAAAATCTCAGAGTTACAAAAGACTGAAATGAGGTAAAACAAGACAAAATAAATTGAACAAGAGATTGAAATACTCTTTACAGATTGAAATTGAATACTCTTTAGTCTTTACTATGAAGAGTAAAGTTAGATTTTCCTGGTGCTGCAGTTCAGAAAATTTTTCTTTAACTTTTCTCAAAAGTTTCAAATTTCTCTGAATTTTCAAATTTTCCTGACTTTTCCTCAGAAATGGTAAATTTTCCTGACTTTTTCAGATGGCTGGATATCCTGGCTCAAAGTCACGAACATAGGGATCTGTTTCATCTGGGGCAGGCTTTATTTTGAAACTTCCCTTTCATTTTGTATTGAAAAAGAAAGTGAATGGAAAATTAACAGAAGTTAAAAATTACAACAGAAGTTAAAAATTTAAATATTATATTTATAACCGAATTGTTTTAGAATAGAGTTGTGGATTGCTGTAGTACTAATTTACCCAATAAGAATTTTACAAATAGTCAGAGTTTTCCTGTTTTGCAGAGAAACCATTATAAATTACAGTATATTTTTAATGGCTTTAAAACTTTTGAAGCAGAATTTGAAAGCAAATAACACTCATATCAGATGACATACTTAAAAAATAATTTTCAAATCTTTTATTATATGACACTTACATTGTAAATCAAGATTTATGCATAAGGATGCTAATTTTTTCCATGTAAATGCATTGCAAAATAAAAAAATTTAACCATCTGCCCTACTACAAATATTGATTCTAAACTTGGATGCATAAATTTCTTACTCTGTTTACAAAGTATGATATGAAATAATGATGTTTCTTGAAAAAGACTCCAAGAAGTTGTTTTCTTTATTAATTATAGTATGAAAAATTCTAAATTTCTGACAATTTAAAATACTTGACTATAGATCCAAGTTCGGATATAAATTTATTATAAAGTATTTTATCCATTTTTACACAAAAATGGATTGGTTTAAAAGAATGGTAGTATTCCTGAAAATACAAAAGTGGAGTAAGTAATTATTGAAGTATATACTTTTCAGGAGAAAATTAAATATGGGAAGTACGAATTAAACTAACGATAACATCATTCGATTTGGAAAAAATACAAGACAAAGAAAGTTGTTTGAAAAACATCTCAAAGTTTTGTTGTTTTCTTACCTATGTCGATACTAGAGAAATAATAATAACAAAATAGATATAGATAAAAAAAAAAAATAATAAAATAGAAAGTAAATATTACTGAGTTAGCCACATATTTATCAAAGATTCAGAGTATTTCTAATGGTAAAATTGCATACATAACATTTTGCACAACAAATTATTTACAAACATTAAATACAATGGATACTATATTGGAGGAATTCTGATAATTTGTGAAAAAATATCACATGTCTGTTAGTGCTACAGCAGAAAATTTGTGAAATTTCAGGAAAGATCACACTGTATTTAAAACATTTCAAGACTTTTTTTAATTTTTCACAAATTTTAGGATAAGTACGACCCTTGCTAATCTTTAAGTATACAAAGCATATTGCACAATTATCCTAAGAAAAAGATGAACTTTGGCATAAAGCATACACATGACACAGTAGTAGGTAAAATACTAATGTTAAAGTGAAGTTTTTAAAACCTTTTATTACAAAAATAAAAATATTTATTAATAAATGTATTAGAAAATATACAGTTTAAAAGTCAATTAATGTGATTTATGACATTGTTTTACACCAACGAAAGAGCCTCTGTTGGGATTAAAACTTTTTTAATTTTAGACTCAAACTGATCTCTATAGAAAGCTAAATAAAACATTGTCCTTTCATAAAATTATTTATCTATATCTTTTCAAGATATTTTACCTTAAAGTTATAACATACTGTTTTTTTTTTTGTATTATTGCAGCAGATAAAATTAATTATACATTTTCGAAGATCTGACTGATTGTTCCATGACCCATAGATTAGAAAGTGCTGATTTGTGTGTTTTATCTTTCATTCATCTAAAACTAATCTCATGATTAACAAATGTGTGTGTGTTGTAACAAATTGTAAGCAGAGTGTCTATTCCAGATCAGCAATGAATTTCCCCGACTTTTCCATACCAATAAAAGAAAAATTCCAGGTATCAAGATTTTGTGATGTTACACACAAAAAAATTTAAAAGTTGTCAATTTGAGAGTGAAACTTTCACAACTGATTCTAAGGTCCAAATTACTGATTTGTTACATAATTTTTTGCAAAATTTACTAATTATTGAACTTTTTACAGGCTAAACATTTTGAAGATACACTTTTTTAGCATCAGGTTCTATCCATTTTGTCAAACCAATTTCAAATCCTTAGTTGGAATAATTTGTAAGGAATAATTTTCTAACTTTTTCTCAGAATTTTCAAGTTTTCCTGACTTTTTCTCAGAACTGGTAAATTTCCCTGAATTTTCCAGTCCATATAAATTTTCCCGACTTTTACAGGATTTCCAGGTGAATAGACACCTTGTGTAAGTGTGCAATATTTCATTTCATTCTAAAATGTATCACATTGATTTTTTTTCTTTTATTTATTTTTTTCTTTTATTAACAAATTATGTATCTACAGTTATAAAAAAAAAAAATCCTCACGGCTCGGCCTACAGACACAGGCAGATTTCGAAGACGCAGACAGTGGGACGCCTGTTTGTTGGGAATTGCGGAAGAAATGACCTTTTTGCCATGATGCGGAAGTTGGAACCGCCCACTTCGAAACCTAACTTGTTTGCAGGCAGAGCCAGCAGGGATTTTTTTTCTTCTTTTTTTTTGCTATAAAGGTTGGTCCTATAAAAAACTTGTCAATATAAGTTTTAGATAATATTAAGAGGATTTATAATAAATTTAAGCGGATTTGATATCTTGTGAATGGATGAAGTATGAATTTTTTTCTTCTAAAAACCCCCCTTGGGGCCATTTTTAATGATATAAAAAATCTGTCATACATAAATTTTCGGCCCTTTTCCTAGAAGTAATAATAACTTTAAACAGATTCAATACGTATCATAATTAAGAAATTATGGGGTTTTTTCTGTTTTTTCACAAAAAGCCCCCCCCCCCGGTTCGATTTTGCCCATTAACGAACTTGGCCGAGATTTGCCTCTTGATTTTATGTACCAGTTTGGAAGAGATTTGTGCAGAATTATTGACGCTATCATGTCCATAAAAAAGTGACATAGATAGATAGATAAAGTTTTGAACTGGGGGTAGTTTTGTGTTCTGGGAGTCATAATCGGCACTGATCTGCAATTTTTTTTCAAAAATTCCAACTTAGGGGAGAATGTAATAGGTACTATTTCTTATGAAATCTACCTAATTAAATGAAAATGTTGCAGAAAATTGAGAGTTTCAAGAATAAAATTAAACATTTTAAATGTTTAAATGATGAAAATACCATTTATCATCATTATTGTGCTTCTACTTTATAATTGCAATATAGAAAGAAGTGTGACATAAAATGTAATACTTAACAATACATTTTACATAGCAATTACTATTTTATAATGTAATTAACCCTCTCACTGACAAGCCCGTGTTAATACGTTCACCAAGCTCCAGGTTTGACTGCAATACACACAATGTTTAAATTAATATAATTCTACAAATATAATGCAGTGTTAATACATTGAGTAATGTTTGATACCCTCAAGGTTTACATTCATATATATATAATTAAGTTTTTTATGTAATTTTGGAATAATCACTTTTTATTAGCATTTAAAATGAAATACAGAGAAAACAACATTACAATTTAGCCATTTTGCTGGACTGTCAGAGGGTTAATTATATATTGTTATTTATTATATATTTAATTTAATGTAAATTTTAAATATGCTGCAAAATTATTCTACTTGCAGTTCATTCTCTTTTATGAGTTTCTCAACCTCATCCTTGTTTTTCGATGGCTTAAGCTAGTTTTTTACATTTAAAACAATTATTGATGCTTGTCAATGTCAAAAACACACCTCTGAAGTAAATAAATGTAGCAATAAGACTGAATTAAAAAGAAAAAAAAATCAAGGAAAAAATACATGAAGTGATAAAAATATCATCATTGTTACATAAGGATAGAAAATAAGTTTAAAATGATCAAAATCAAAATACAGTCAAACCCCGCTATAATGAACCCGGGATATAGTGAACACTCGGATATAGTGAACTTTTTTGCTGGTCCCGCCCGAACTCCCATTTAACTAATGTTATTTTATACGCTTATAGTGGACAGCTGAGATTTTGGCAATTCGCTTATAGTGGACTCAAATTTTATTTCCCTAAATTTCTTTTTTCAGTTCTCTCACTTTAAACTTGCACTAGATGTGACTGCAAATGATGACATGGCTTTATATTGTGTCAAATTTCACTCTTTCACGCTCATCACCTAAACAGCACATGCTTCTTCTTCCCCTCCTCTCCCTATTACAGGAACAAACCTCTCTGCTTTGTTTCTCCCTAATTCTAGGAATAAGCTCTGGTGTTCACTTGCTAACTTCGTCCCCCGCCCCTCAGTATAATCGGAACAGTACAAGAATGTCCCTCGTTTTACAGTGTCTCTCTTCATTATTCTTTTGATTGATTTAAGTACACGTTTTTTCAAAAGCAGCTAAAAATTTTGTAAAAATGGCGAATTCCTTGAAAAGAAAAGCATTTTCGATTGATGATAAGGTTAAAATAATTAAACGTATTGAAGATGGAACAAATCAATCGGCATTGTGCGTGGAATTTTCCTTTGTTAAAATCTACAGTTTCGAACATTTGAGAAAATCGCAGTGCAACTCTTGCTGTACACAATAAAAATTTGGATTCTATGAAGAAACTACGTTGGGCTGAAAGAGAAAATGTGGAAGAAGCTCTATTAAAATGGTTCACCATTCAGCGGGATATAAATCTTCCTGTGACCTGACCCATGCTTCAAATTAAAGCGAATGAGTTTGCCGAAAAATTCGGAGAAAACTGTTTTGTTTGCTCTAATGGATGGCTGGATAGGTTAAAAAAACAGAACAATATTTCTTGTGGAAAGATTGTTGGTGAAGCAGCAAATGTTTGTACATCGGATGTGGAAAAGTGGAAAGATCAAGTGTGACCGGATGAAATCCAGGGTTATGAAGACAAGGATATTTTTAATGCTGACGAACCGGGATTATTTTACAAAATGACTCCCGATCAGACGTTAAAATTTAAAGGAGAAAAGTGCACTAACGGGAAGCTCTCGAAAGTGAGAATAACTGTTCTTGTATGTGCAAATATGAACGGATCAGAAAAGCGAAAATTAACTGTCGTGGGTAAATCCCAAAAACCAAGGTAGTTTTAAAAATGTTAAAAAACTGCCCGTCAATTACAAAGCTAATAAAAAATCCTGGATGACTTCCAGTTTTTTTAAGAAGAACTTCGACAATGGGACAATGATTTGTTGAAGCAAAAACGTAAAATTGTTCTTCTTGTCGACAATTGCACAGCTCATCCCCACTTAGAAAATCTGAAATGCATTAAGCTCGTTTTTTTACCTCCAAACACGACTCCTGTGTTACATACAGCTCATGGACCAGTGCGTTATTCGCAGCCTGAAGTCCCACTGTAGGAAACAGCTAGTGATGTGTATTTCGGAGAATTATGAAGAGAACAATACGGAATAAAACATCTCACTTTTGGAAGTAATCGTTTTGTTGGAAAAGTCATGTAGACAGGTGACATCAACAACAATCCGCAACTGTTTCCGACGCGCAGGTCTTTCGAAAGACGTGTTAAAGGAAAAGAAGGAAAGGAAGGAAAAGATGCCAATGTGGAGGACGAAGATGATGAAGAAATCCTACCAATAGCTCTGTGGCTGGAAAAGCATAATGTGAACATTTTTCCAAGGGATGTTACTGAGCACTTCGAATCTTGCGATAATGAAGTGTATACTTCTGGTACCCCCACAGATGATGACATTGTATCTGAAGTTAAACAAAAGTACGATGTTGAAAAAGACTTAGAAGACGATATTGAAGAAGAATTTGAAATTTCGGCACCTTTTATCTCGGAAGTGAAATCGGCAGCGAATATCCTGAAAATTTTTTTTTTTCTACAGAAAATGCGGACCAGAAAATATTAGATTCTTTACTAATTGTTGATAAGAAAATTGATGAACTCTACTTAAAATTGAATTGCATTCAATCAAAAATCACAAATTTCTTCCATATAATGTAAAAATAAAATCAAGTTTTAGTAAGTAACTTTTTTCTTTTTATTATTTGATTTATTGTCAATTTAATTAGTTATCAATTTGTAAGTAAATAACATATTATAGCAATCATTATTTTTAACAATACATCATATACTAAAAAATCAATAATAACAATCATATGCAAAAAAAAATTCTTTTATAGAATTTAGATTAGTGAACCATCAGATATAGTGGACATATTTCTAGGTCCGTGGACAGTTCACTATAGCGGGGTTCGACTGTACAATATAAAAATAAAGTTTTTGATCATCTCAATATGACACAAAAAGTTTATGATAACCTATTATGTGTCAAATTCTGAATAAATGAAAGAAAATTTCTTCTATTAAAGCACTTTTACATCATTTTTCGAAAAATATTAGAAGATTTTCCAATTATCTATTTACACAGTTTAAAATTATTTAATTAACAGTAATAGTTACCCATATCATATACATTATTTCTGTAGTCAACATCCCTTTTTCTGTGCTTTTACAAAACACACAGCAGTGATTGAGGTATCATTCGAAAGTTTTTTTTTTTTTTGACCGGTTTTTGACATAGCACACTTATATATTATTTATGAAATAATATAGAATACAAAAAACATAGATACAGTGGCTTTACATATTAGAAAAACTTATCAGAGATTATTTTCACAATTAAAAATTTTCACGTTGTATCTTTCAACAAAAAAAAAAGTGAGATGGATGGATGGGAAATTATTAGACACTTTTTTCACAATAAAATTATGCTTTTTACATGACAAATTCAAGTATTTAGCATTCAGTCCAGAATAAAATATTTCTAATGGATGTTTTAAATGAATTTTATAAACCTTTTATTAACATCTTCAATTCTGAGATCCATAAATGTAAAATCTCTATTTTTTTTTTTACCTCGTAAAAACCAAACAATTTGATTTTTTGAGATTTCAACTTATTTTGCCTCTATATAACTGAATGTTTTTGCTTTAAAACGGCACCAGTAAATGGCAGTAACGTAATGATTTGACTTTTGCCAAATGCTTCCAAGACAATAAGGTCAAAATAGTATAAATAGTTTTCTAAATTATTTAACTCAGACATTTTACAGGAAAAAAATAAAAAAATATTAAGATTTGTGCACCTTATTTAAACCCATCATTATTTATTTATTTGTGTGTGTGTGGTAATCTAGATCTTCAATAATTAAATTTATACAAGTTGGACCCATCAAAATTCGTCGTAATAATATAAGAAAATGGTAAAATAAAGTTATAATAAAACCTACAAAAATATCTACAATAAAAAATCAACCTTCATTGGATATTGCAAAAACTGTTATTTGGAACTACATAAACCTTAATATTTTGAGTAATTTTAAATTTTCAAATTCTTTTAAAATAAACCTTGTTCATGTAAGTAAACAGAAAAATGTAATCAAGATGCAATCATACTAAAGTAATGAATATAATTACTGAAAAAAAAAAAAAAAAAAAAAAGTGAAAACTGCATCACTATGACACAATATATATATTTTTTAAGTTTTATCAATGAAAACTAAACCTAACGTTATTTACACCAGTGCAAACTTTTCATGCATATACTATTCTGGACCACTTCTCATATCAGTACCGCTTTAACGATATTTTAATCTGCGATAGGTAATTATTAAATATATTTCCAAAATTTATGTCACTCTTGCTGGTGAGAACATTGCATGCAAACTCATATACTTCATGGACATCTTCACTTGAATTCCTTATCTAAGAACAGAGTGAAAAATAGTCCAGAAGTTTGCATCATTTAAACACATTTCCAGTAAAATATTTAGTTTTATCAATGAAAATGATAGTTTCCTTTTAAGTATATCATTTTAATTCACATTAGTCAATTCTGAGATTAGGGTTACAAATTCAGAATCAGTGGAATAAAAAATTATTGAAATTCTTTTTTCCCTTAGCTGTATTGAAATGTTAACAGCTATTTATGTTACAGCTTTATGAATGAAATTGTGGTCTTCTTTTAAACTTCACATCATTTTTCTATTCAAATTAAACATAAAAATGGGAATATGGTATCAATAAAAATACCAATAAAAATCCTATTTCTCCTTTTCTCTGCCACAATGGATGTAAACAGATTGTCAAAATTTTAAAGAAATTTCATTAAAAACTTTTTAAATAAAAAAAAAATTATAATATTAAAAAAAATAGGTAATGCTGGCTTACCTACACATGAGCAGCTTTCAATAATAAATAATATTAGTGTTCCCGCTAGGCTTTTTTTGAAGGGCGCAGCGCCCTGCCCTTTTTAAAATCGGCAAAATGCGCCCTGCCGTTTTTGAAATCGGCAAAATGCACCCTTAATTTTTTTAAACTAGTCAAAAGTGGCCCGAAAAGACGGCAAATTTCGTCAAAAACATTGCGAAAAGCGCCAAATTTCATCAAAATATCGCAAAAAAACCCGGCAAATTTTGTCAACAAATCGCGGGAAAAACGTGACTTTCGTCAGATAATCACGAAAAAATGGCTAATTTCGTCAAAAACATTGCGAAAAATGGCAAATTTTGTCAAAAGCATTGCGAAAAATGGCAAATTTCGTCAAAATATCGCGAACAAACGGCAAATTTCGTCAAAATATCGCGAACAAACGGCAAATTTCGTCAAAAACATTGCGAAAAAATGCAAATTTCGTCAAAAGATTGCGAAAAAACGACAAATTTTGTCAACAGATCGCGGGAAAAACATGACTTTTGTCAGATAATCGCGATAAAATGGCAAACTTCGTCAAAAACATTGCAAAAAGCGGCAAATTTCGTCAAAAGATCACGAAAAAAAACGGCAAATTTTGTCAACAAATCGCGGGTAAAACGTGACTTTCGCCAGAAAATCGCGAAAAAACGGCAAATTTCGTCAAAAACATTGTGAAAAGCGGCAAATTTCATCAAAAGATCACGAAAAAACGGTAAATTTTGTCAACAAATCGCGGGAAAAACATGACTTTTGTCACAGAATCGCGATAAAACGGCAAATTTCGTCAAAAGATCACGATAAAACGCAAATTTCGTCAAAAACATTGCAAAAAGCGGCAAATTTCGTCAAAAGATCGCGGAAAAAAACGGCAAATTTTGTCAACAAATCGCGGGAAAAACGTGACTTTCGTCAGAAAATCGCGATAAAACGGCAAATTTCGTCAAAAACATAGCGAAAAAACGTCAAATTTTGTCAACAGATCTCGAAAAAACTGCAAATTTTGTCAACAGATCGCGAAAAACGACAAATTTCGTCAAAAAAATAGCGAAAAAACCCGCAAATTTTATCAAATCTCGAAAAAACTGCAAATTTCGTCAAAGGGACGCAACCCCCCCACCCCCTTAAAACACTGGGGGAAAAAAAAACTCATCTTTTGCTCTACCAGCTCACCAAGCTTAAAAGCCTTATCTTTTTTTATTTACTTTTTCTGCTCTGTCACTTTATTATAGCAAATAATCGATCAAGTAATTTTCCACACCCTCACCCAAAATTGATGCCCCCCCCCCTTCTTTTTCCAAGCACACGAAATTTAAAGTTAAAACTCTTTTATTTAATTTTTTTTGTCCTATTTTTAAATCTTTAGTAAGGTAACTAAATCAGTCATCTTAAGTTCAAAATTTCTGCTTCCCCCTTAAAATTCATAGTTTAGAGGCGGCTAATAATTTTATATCCACATATGTTAACCTAATTACTTACTAGAACCTTAAAATATCAATTTAATAAAAATGTATTTCTATAATTTATGTTACTAAATGTGTATACAAACATTGATGAGTATATGATGAACAATAATGAGTTTCTTATATTGGTTCCGAAAATGTATACTTTTTTTGTATGAAACAATGCCTTTTTTCGCTGAAACTAGTGCCCTTTTTATGCTTCAATAGTGCCCTTTTTGTGACTAGCACCCTGCCCTTTTTTTTTCTAGAGTGAACACTGATAATATTTAAAATTGGTTCTGTAGAAAGCCAAGGGAGATGATTAAAAAAAAGGGTAGGGGCTTGTGTTTTTAAATATATAGATTTTAAAGAGTTTGTAATTTTAGGTTCACATATGTGAATCTAAATTTATAAGCAACCTAAATTATACATTTTAGGAAAATATTTTTTTTGTGATCTAAAACATCATTATATGTATATAAAAACAATGAATGGATATAGTACTATTTTAACTTGAGATATGAAGAGGATAATTGGTACTTTAAAGC
This sequence comes from Maratus michaelseni, assembly GCA_963931845.1. NCBI lineage: Eukaryota > Metazoa > Arthropoda > Arachnida > Araneae > Salticidae > Maratus > Maratus michaelseni. The sequence goes on along the minus strand of OZ007597.1, from coordinate 99,355,346 downwards.
AGCAGCTACCAACTGATGATTCATAAATCACTAGTAGTCTGTTAGAGAATTTCGGTGGTCTGCCTGCCGACCACCCAGATTTTTCTGCAAAAAAAATCTGGACATTTGCATTCTTTAAAATACTTTATTAATAATAAAACAAAAAATAATATTCTAAGAAATTCTACGTTACACAAGCTTTAATTATTATAATAATTAAACTAACTTCAATAATTTTGTTACAATTAAGCAACTTTTAAAAGGTTTTTGTTATGAGGAAGTAAGTACAGTATAAAGTCTCAAGTACGGATATCCAAAAATCAGAATTCTGTAAAATTCAGACATTTTGCTTTCCAGTGGGTTTTTTAAAGAAAAATCGCCATGAAACAGAAACAGAAAAATGCTAAAAATTGAAAAGGGCAAATTTTACTATAGTGGGCATTGTAATCAGAATTCTTTCACAAATGACAAGAAATGGCCGCAGAATGCAAAAAATAACATTAAAAATAACTAAAAATTCAAAAATCGTGGCAGACAAAATTTACTATATTAGGCTAAAAGTTTGAAACTGAATTCTATTTACAAATGTTGAAAATTTACAGCGAAATGCAAAAAGAAAAATTTGCGAAAAATGCAAAAATCACTGATCTAATTCTAAATAAAAACATTGAAACAGGATTCCTTTTACTAATGTGTAAGAATCGCTGTAAAATTTGAATTTTTTTTTACAAATCTCATCAAAAATTGAATTAAAAATTTTTTTTATAATTGTGACAAAAGTTTTTTTTAATTTAAAAAATATATATTCTCTATTAAAATATCTGCTTCAGTATTATCTTTTTTTTTTTTTTTTTTTTTTTTTAAACTACTGCAAATGTTTTTCTGACGTAAATAATTTGTCGAATGACAGATGAGGAGGAGGGAAGGAAAGATTAGTTTTATTTTAGACAAATAAACTGCAAACGATCCAAAATTCAGAATTACCAAGGTCCAGAGAATTCCATATTTTGGACTTTGTACTGTCTTTATGATTTACTTTCAATTAAATAAGCATTTATAATTAACACTTTCCAACCTAGTTGAAAAGTGTTTATGACTTCGGTTTGCCTGGCCGTATGGCCGTCTGTCTGCACTCTAACTCTCGTAAATATGCTCGGATTGCTCTGCAATTTTTATATGTTATTGTCGTTATCTATAGTATGTTCCCTATTTCAACGGAAGTGTGTAGCACTTATAGTTTTTTTACAGGGACACTCAAAAGAATTCCGTTACATTGTGGTCTAAGTGGAAAAATCATTTGCGGTTTATTTAAATAATGTTTCACTTTTTTAAACGCATTGAAATTTATATATATCACTAAGGTGCATTCAAAGAAGCTTAATATGGAATAAGGTGTGCATAGCACTTATAGTTACTTTACAGGGACAGTCAAAAGAATTCCGTTACATTACGTCTATGGAGAAATATCGTCTGTGGTTTATTTAAATAATGTTTCACTATTTTAAATGATTGAAATTTATATATATCACTAAGGTGCATTACAAGAGGCTTACAACAGAATATTGTGTGTATAGCAGTCATCGTTTATTTACAGGGACACACAAAAGAATTCTCTGCTGTCTGTTAACAATAATTCCTGGATGTGCGTTTTAAGTTACTGAACGCGATTTTATGTTTAACTCGCTTTTTGTCTATTACGTGGTGTGTATAAATTCTGTAGATCCTATACAAGGAAGCACAAAAGTTCGCGGACACATTTCCGTTTATTGACAGAAACTCCAGACGGAGAATTTTAAACTGTGCTACGTGTTTCCTAACTGAACTAAAATTTAGCATCCTATGTAGTATATATACAAATCTATAGATCATATACAGGGCTGAATAAAAGTATTCGGATATTTTTCCGAATATTGTATATGTTGGAAATTCCTGAAATTATGTTTTTAAATATGTTATGCGCTTTACAAATTGTTTACTTAGATGTTATCTTTTAGCTTATTAAACGGTATGATTTGTAAAATTATTTTGGAAACGTTGGAAAGTGTTACATAATCTATGCTTGACGCATGATTTTTCGGTCTTGTTTTGTTATATTGAATAGGTACATTTCATATTTATAAAATGGAAGTTTTCTGATCATCATTGTACAAATGTACTTAGGTCTCTAAGAAATTCTTTTTAGTGGTCCACATGATTTAAAATCAAGAATTTAGTGGTCTAAGATTTCCGAAAGATTAGCGATTGCTGCTTTAAAGTAACATTGGAAATGAAAAGCTAATGAATAAAACAAAAGCTTGTAAAATCTGACAGTCAATTATACAGAAGTAAAAACAAAATTATACAAAAATATAAAAGTATTCAAACAAGATCTATAAACATAAACCAGCATTGGCAAACAACAGTTAAAAAAATAATTAGAAATACCTGTTTCAGGGTAATGTTGCAAGTATATTTCACATTTGATCCATCACGAGTAAAAAACTCATGAGGCTTATCTTTGACTACAAAAATGATATCAGATGGAATAGCACCTGGCCGTTGGTCGCCTTCTTCTTTAAAAGTGATTTTAGTTCCAGCTTTCCATCCAGGCTTTACGTTTATTGTTAGAATTTTTCCTTCCCTTACAACTGAAGGATTTTGCAAGCATGCCTTATCAGGATTCAGCACATTTCTTTCAATTTTCATTTTCTTAGTGCAACCAATCAAAATGTCTTCTAAAGACAAATACAAGTCATAAACTACTGGTGGATCTTTCACAGGAGGAGGAGCAGGAGCTTTTTTCTGCTTGCATCGTGTGCTACTGCGTGTTGGCATATTATGGAAGTTGTGCTTTTGGTATGAAGTGAAGAAGTTAGCCTGGGGAGGGGGGGCACTGAAGCTGAACTGAGCTTGAGGATTAGAATTGAAGAAACTAGTGAACATATCTGTAAATGAAAAAAATAAAGTAGAATGAGAATAAAATTATGTAAAAGAAGCAAACAATCAAATATATATTTTTCCTGTTGTCTACATCCCATTTTCTATGCATTTACAAAATGCACAACAATGAATGAGATATCCTTCGAAGGGTTTTTGAAATGGCTTCAAACATAGTACACTCATATTTTGTTAAAACACATTTTTTGATTAAAAGTTTCAGTTAATTAAAAATTAAATCAGCGCTGTTTTCATAAATAAAATAAATGAAAGGTTTTTCTCAAATCAATATTGCTACAAAAATAAAATACTGCATATTTTATAATCATGCTCAGCAATAAATAGTACAAAAAAGATAAAGTGTGATGTCTCCACATGGGTTTATTTTATATTTATGATTAAAAAGCAAAATTGAAATTGAAATGTTTAGAAGAAAAAGACACCACTGATCTATCGAAACAGTGATATTTCACATGTAGCCTAAAATGTATGCTTTGTTATATTAGATTGTATTTTATACATATTCAATTTATTTTTCTTTGTCTCATATTTTTTTTCAGAAGTGGATGATGTCACCCTCTCATGAATTAAAAAAAGATCGTTAATATTTTTCTTGTGCATGCATTTTGCTATTTTCCATCAGTTTTTATTGTAACTTTAATTAAATTAGATGATATTCTGGCTTGACTAATGTTGTTAGCAAATATTTTTATCTTTAATTTTTCTTTAGAAGTTTAAACCTGCATATAAAAAAAATCCCTGACGGCTCGGCCTACAGGCACAGGTAGATTTCGAAGACACAGACCGTGGGGCACCTGTTTGTCGGGAATTGTGGAAGAAATGACCTTTTTGCGATGATGCTGCAGTTGGAACCGCATACTTCGAAACCAAACTTGTTTGCAGGCGGAGCCAGCAAGGATTTTTTTTTTTTTTTTTTGCTATAAGAGTTGGTCCTATAAAAATGTCAATATAAAAGTTTTAGATAATATTAAGAGGATTTATAATAAATTTAAGCAGATTTAAAATTTTTGGAATTGACGAAGTTATGAATTTTTTTCTTCTAAAACCCCCCCTTCCCCACCCCTTAAGACAATTTTTAATTATATCAAAAATCTGTCATACATAAATTTTCGGCCCTTCTCCTAGAACAGGGTCGGCGAACCTATGGCACGCGAGAGGATATTTTTGGCACGCCAGTGATTTAAATTCTAAATCAAGATACAGTCAAACTCCCCAAAATTCTGAACCTCATTATTTTTTTCCCATTTATACACGAGCTTGACTGAAAATAGCTTTTGTTTGTTATAAGTGCATGTGTACTTGTCATATCATTGAATTACCTGCTCAGAACATCTGATCTCTGACCCCTCCCCTTCTTCCTCGGTTTTGTACTGCCGGCGCCGATGATCGCATTGAAAGAGAGAGAAATATAGCAAATAAACTATTTTTTGCTTTATTGTTTCTGAAATTTCTGCATCATTTAATGCTTGTTGATCTGCATATGAGGCTTTATTTAACTGTTGCTGTAATTTGTTAATTAATTTTTAATCAGTTAAAATGACAAAAGCATTAATGAAACTAATAACATATGCATGTTTTTCAGAGTTAAAAAATAATAATACATTGCTTGTTAAAACAGTTATAAAATGAAATGAAAACTATAATTACAAAAATATGTTGTCTGCCGATTATGAAAGAACATGAAAAAATATGATTTGTAAACAATTTAAAGATATTTCCAATAAATAAGTACCAAACAAAAGCTACTAGATTTTTCCTGCCTTAGAGATAATTTACTCTAATCATTTTTAGCTCACAGGCTATCAAAGCCTGAGAGCTTATGTGCCCGCCCGTTCTGTATGTATGTATGTATGTACGTACGTAATGCGATAACTCTTGACAGAAATAACCGTTTTGCTTCCAATTTTGTTTATAGGTTCCTTGTGATAAGGCGCTTCCCTGATTAGTTTTGGGGATTGATTGTTTAACTATAAAGGGGGGAACGGGGGGGGGGGGGGGGGCTAACCCCCCTTAATTAAGATAAATGGTTTTTTCATGCAGAATTGTCCAATTTTCTTCAAATTTTGTATATAGGTTCATTGTGATAAGGTTCTTCCCTGATTAGTTTTGGGGGATTATAGGTTAAGTATAAAGGGGCTAACGAGGGGGGGGGGAAATCCTCCCCCTTAATTTAGATAAATGAATTTTTCATGCAGAGTTATCCGATTTTCTTCCACTTTTGTTTATAGGTTCCTTGTGATAAGGCGCTTCCCTGATTAGTTTTGGGGATTGATTGGTTAACTATAAAGGGGGGGGGAATGGGGGGCTAACCCCCCCTTAATTTGGATAAATGGTTTTTTCATGCAGAATTATCCAATTTTCTTCAAATTTTGTATATAGGTTCATTGTGATAAGGTTCTTTCCAGATTAGTTTTGGGGGCTCATAGGTTAAGTATAAAGGGGGTAACGGGGGGGGGAGTTAATCCTCCCCCCTTATTTTAGATAAATTATTTTTTTCATGCAGAGTTATCCGATTTTCTTCAAATTTTGTATATAGGTTCATTGTGATAAGGTTCTTTCCTGATTAGTTTTGGGGGTTCATAGGTTAAGTATAAAGGGGGTAACGGGGGGGGGGGGTTAATCCTCCCCCCTTATTTTAGATAAATGATTTTTTTCATGCAGAGTTATCCGATTTTCTACAAACTTTCTATATGGGCTCATTGTGGTAAGGGGCTTCCCTGATTAGTTTTGGGGGTTCATTGGTGAAGTGTAAAGGAGGGAAACGGGGGCTACCCCCCCCCCCTTAATTTTGATAAATGGGTTTTTCATGCAGAATTATCCAATTTACTCTAAATTTTGTATATAGGCTCATTGTGGTAAGGCACTTCCCTGATTAGTTTTGAGGGTTCACTGGTAAAGTATAAAGGGCGGAACGGGGGGGACTAACCCCCCTTGATATAGATAAATGGGTTTTTTAAGCAGAATTATCCGATTTTCTTCAAATTTTATATATATGCTCATTGTGATAAGGCGCTTCTCTGATTAGTTTTGGGAGTTCTTTGGTTAAGTATAAAAGGGGGACGGGGGGCTAACCCCCCCCCCCTTAATTTAGATAAATGGATTTTTCATGCAGAATTATCTGATTTTTTCAAATTTTGTATATAGGTTCATTGTGGTAAGGCGCTTCTCTGATTAGTTTTATGGGTTCATTGGTTAATTATAAGAAGGAGAAACGGGGGATGGTTCCCCCCTCTTAATATATTGTCGATTTCTTCATTTTTCGAGGGCTTATTTCAAATTCTTTGAAATAAGAATATAATTTACAGTTAGTGTGAATAGCCTGTGAGCTCAATGCCGTCAGTTTAACTGGGCAGTTTTCTTTTTTAGCTCACAGGCTATCAAAGCGTGAGAGCTTATGTGCCCGCCGGTTCTGTATGTATGTACGTATGTATGTATGTACGTAACGCGATAACTCTTGATAGAACTAACCGTTTTACTTTAAATTTTGTTTATAGGTTCCTTGTGATAAGGCGCTTCCCTGATTAGTTTTGGAGGTTCATTGGTTAAGCATAAAGGGGGGAAAGGGGGGATAACCCCCCCCTAATTTAGATAAATGAGTTTTTCATGCAGAATTATCCGATTTTCTTCAAATTTTGTATATAGGTTCATTTTGATAATGTGCTTCTGTCAATAGTTTTGGGGGTTCATTGGTTAAGTATAAAGGGGAAAAGGGGGGATAACCCCCCCCCTAATTTAGATAAATGAGTTTTTCATGCAGAATTATCCGATTTTCTTCAAATTTTGTATATAGGTTCATTGTGATAATGCGCTTCTCTGAATAGTTTTGGGGGTTCATTGGTTAAGTATAAAGGGGGAAAGGGGGAATAATCCCCCCCTTAATTTAGACAAATGGGTTTTTCATGCAGAATTATCCGATTTTCTTCAAATTTTGTATATATATTCATTGTAATTAGAGACTTCCCTGATTAGTTTAAGGGGTTCATTAGTTAACTATGAGGGGGGTAATGGGGGGATGACCCCCCCTTAATATATTGTTGATTTCTTTATTTTTCGAGGGGCATATTTCAAATTCTTTGAAATAAGAGTATAATATACAATTAGTGTGAACAGCCTGTGATCTCAATGCCCTCAGTTTAACTGGGCAGTTTTCTTTTTATTAATTACTTAATTCATTAAATGTGCATAAATCAAGATAATAGTAAATGATAATACTAATATGTTGAATATTGAATAACGAGAAATATTTTTGTCCTTTTATGTATCGGCTTCATAGAGAGGGGAGGGGGGGTAATTAATCCAGCAGACGACTGGCTGCCGACTCAATTCTGTTGTATATAAATCTGAGTAAATTTAGTGGCTAGTCATTTTATTATTATTCTGATTTGCTTTTATTCTGTATAGTGATGTTTTCATCAACTCTACTATGTATAATCTTTTTTATTAACTAACTTCCTATAATCAACGATGGTAATCTAAGACTGATTAGATTGCACCATTAAAGTAATATTTATTCAACATAGCCAATTCGGCTAAAAAATAGAAAATGCAAGATAGTAGAGAATTTCAAACGTGGTGGACTGAGAAATATGGGATGATTAATAAAGATGTTAAAAATCTATGCGTTTTATGTTCCGGGACAGCGATCTGCAGTAAAACAGCCTTATGAAACAAATCACAAACCTCTTTCCCCAAAAAGTTATGCAGAACAAAAGGAAGGAATCCATTGCCAGTGCAATTAAAGAAAAAATAAACTGTTGACATCTATGATTACATATATCAGCAAAGATTCTCAAACTAGTGTCACAAGTTTCTCGGCTGTGAATGCCATTGTTCGGAATGGTACATTTTTCTGCGATGGAGAGTTTTTGAAGGAATCCTGGTTAACATGCGCTCCATCATTTTTTAACGATTTTGAAATTAAAGATAAAATTATTTAACTAATTAAAGATACTTCTTTATCAAGAAATACAGTCAAAGATAGAATCTTGAAAATGTAATACCAAAGTCTGATATCGTCTTCTCCTTTCACTTTATTTTGTCTTGATGAATGTACAGATGTAACTAAATCTGCTCTTTTAGCTGTTTTTGTACGATATTCTGATGAAAATGATATTAAGAATGAATTATTCTCGTTATTATCATTAGCAATTACAATCAAAGGTGCAAATATTTGTACAGCAGTTATAAATTCACTTACTGAAAAAGAAATAAATTTGTATAAAATAGTTTTTGTTACAATTGAAGGAGAGGCATCAGTATTATGGGTAAAATAAATGTTTTTTTTTTCAGTTTATTTCAAACTCACATTGGACATATTATTCTTGGATTGCACAGCATTGTCATACATCAACAAGTCCTGGGTGCATAGGCTGGTTTTGAATCTCTTGGTGATATTATAGCCGTAGTCACAAAAATAGTTAATCTCATATCGTCACAGGCTTTAAATAAACGAAAGTTTGACGCTTTGTTAGATCTACCTTATTTCCACAAACGTTAGCTACTTTATAAAAGGAACAAACATTTGTGACAATGAGAGTGATAACGAACTCTGTGAAGAGAAACTAACGTCGAAATTCCAAAATGATGTGGCTGCATTACGTACCTTACGAAGTTTCAAATTTTCTTCTGAAAAAAGAAGATTTTGCTGCAATGCTTAAGAAATTAGAAAATAAAATTCAATCAACAAAAACAAAAGAGAAAACAGATTTCTTAGGCAGACTTTTTAGGTAATGTTTTTTATGTTTCCTAATTTCTTCTTATGCATTGTAATATATTTTTAAAATAACTTTCCATTTAATAGCAGGTGTAAAACAAATATTTTGAAGATATGATTCGTAAATAATTTTTTCCATTGTTTATTTTGTAGTTGTCTATTTTAAAAGAAAATTACCTCAATTATAAAACCACCACCCTGCTTAAAATGTCAAAATCAACAGATCCCAAGGGCAACATCATGTATTACCATAATTATTACAGTCATTTGGCAAGCTGTCTGGATTTGAGATTTTAATATTTTTTTTTTTACGATTAATATAATTATATCTTATTAGTTCTTTATAATTATATCCACTTTTTTCTATAATTATTACTATCATTAATCTTTTCTTGTGACCAGTTGTTTTGTTTTGAGTTTTCAATATTATACATTATTTAATTTAAAAAGTATGTTGATATTACCCGAAGGTTTGTTATCCATATCTTAATCTAATAATAATAATAGTAACTTAATTCATTGTTTTTATAGGGTTCTTTTAGTCGGGGGAAGGGGGGGGGGGGGAGGTCGTTGACACGCCATGGTCACATAAAAAGTGTTTTTGACAAATATTGGCACGCAGATGTGAAAAGGTTTGCCGACCCTGTCCTAGAAGTAATAATAACTTCAAACGGATTCGATATGTATCATAATTAAGAAATTATGGGTTTTTTTCTGTTTTCACAAAAAGTCCTCCCCATCCCCCCCCCCCCCCCCCTTGGTTCGATTTTGCCCATTAACGAACTTGACCGAGATTTTATACCCCTTGATTTTATGTATCAGTTTCGAAAAGATGTGGGAGTTGGAACCGCCTACTTCAAAAAATAACTTGTTTGCAGGCGGAGCCGGCAGGGATTTTTTTGTTCTTAATTTTTTTTTTGCTATAACGGTTGGTCCTATAAAAAACTTGTCCATATAAAAGTTTTAGATAATATTAAGAGGATTTATAATAAATTTAAGCGGATTTGAAATCTTGGGAATTGACGAAATTATGAATTTTTTTCTTCTAAAACCCCCCTTCCCTCCCCCCTTAAGGCAATTTTTAATTATATCAAAAATCTGTCATACATAAGTTTTTGGCCCTGTTCCTATAAGTAATAATAACTTTAAACGGATTCAATACGTATCATAATTAAGAAATTATGGTTTTTTTTCTGTTTTCACAAAAAGCCCCCCCCCCATTTCCCCCTCCTTGGTTCGATTTTGCCCATTAACGAACTTGACCGAGATTTTAAGCCCCTTGATTTTATGTATCAGTTTCGAAAAGATGCGGGAGTTGGAACCGCCTACTTCGAAAAATAACTTGTTTGCAGGCGGAGCCGGCAGGGAGTTTTTTTTGCTATAACGGTTGGTCCTATAAAAAACTTGTCAATATAGAAGTTTTAGATAATACTAAGAGGATTAATAATAAATTTACGCGGATTTGATATCTTGTGAATTGACGAAGCTATGATTTTTTTTCTTCTAAAACCCCCTCTTTTTCCCCCCTTGGGGCCATTTTTAATTATATCAAAAATCTGTCATACATAAATTTTCGGTCCTTTTCCTAGAAGTAATAATAACTTTAAATGGATTCGATACGTAGAATAATAAAGAAATTATGAGGGTTTTTCTGTTTTCACAAAAAGCCCCCCCATTCCCCCCCCCCCCCTTGGTTCGATTTTGCCCATTAACGAACTTGACTGAGATTTTATGACCCTTGATTTTATGTATCAGTTTGGAAGAGATTTATGCAGAATTTTTCCAGTTATCGTGGTCAGAAAAAAGTGACATAGATAGATATATATATAAAGTTTTGAACTGGGGGTGGTTTTGGGTTCTGAGAGTCATGATCGGCGTAGATCTGCAAAAATTTTTCAAAATTTCCAACTTAGGGGAGAATGTAATAGGTAGTATTTCTTACGAAATCTACCTAAAATATCAGACTTCAGTGGAAAATCCTCACACAGGTCCACTGAGAATTAAAAAATTTGCAAAATTTAAAATGCTGCAGTTCAGTTAAAATAAAACTAAAAAAGAATATTTTCATTTCAAGCAAATGACTATAGAAGTAGAAAGCCATTTAGTGATCTACAACCATAGATAGAATCAGGCAATGTAGCCAGATTTCAAGAGGGATGGTTGCATTACAACTTAAAAATTTTATATTTCCGACTAAAACTTTCTTGCCCAAAATACTGATTTCAGAAAATCTATAAATTTTTATAATATTAATAACAAAGAAAAATTCTGTTATTAATCTATCCATACATATATATTTATTTAATAAAGCATATTAAAAAAAAAAAAAAAAACTTTAATCACAGATCTTTAAAATAATCAATTCAAAATGTGTGCAAAGTGGTTTGCACAATATTCTGAGTTTAGAAAATATAGAATGTTTATAATTGTAATATATATATATATATATATTAGATAAAGTAAGCTGGTCAAGTGGGTATTTTTCATTCTTCTGTATTTTGATTCATTCAGCAGATGCATGCTTTGACAAACACAAAAAAAAAAAAAAAAAAAAAAAACTACTTTGAAGTATCTAAATTAATTTTTTCAAATGGTTAATATACATATTTTTCTTTTAAACAGAACAATCTTTTTCTTAATATAAGACAATAAATTATTTTAATGTCTACACTTTATTTATTTTTCATTACACATATTTTGTGTTTAGTTAACGGTGTTGGAAAAATCAGCTACATTAATATGAAAAATAATTTTAACATACATTTTAAAACAGTTAAAATATACATACTACTATTTACTATAAGAATTACATTTTGCTACAAGATGTTTAATACCTGGTTCAATGTTTGAAACATGTATCCGTAAGTCTGGTTCAATATTCCGACGATTTTTACATAGTTTTTCATGTGCACAAGTTTGGAGAAAGTCTTTTCTCACCAATATGTGGTGTAGAAAGGAAGTAATATTTAATAGCTTTTTCCTAGTTCTGCTTACACATTTGTCACGCACAACCAAAAATTGGCAAGGCATTCTCTTCGAAAGCGATTTTCATGGAAACATTGTATTATGATTCCGCAGGTTGTTCTTGCTCTATGTCAAGGTTTTTATTACCCAATTTCTTGGAAATGAAATGGATCCCTCATCCACTCATTTTTTCACTTTGTAAAAAAATGGCCGTTTGTAAGAAATCGAATAATATTGGGAATTATGCAAATATTATTTTCAAGCCGAATTGCCCTCAAATCGTTCTTTTGTGTTGTTGATTCTACTTCGTTCTGGACAATCAAAATGTGTACGAATATTCCTTGTAAGCTTAAATTCAGCTCATTCAAAAATTTAGAAATAACTGTAAAATAGGTTGCCTTGACAAGCCAGGAGAAATCATTGAAACAATTTCTTTTGAATTCCCAATGCTATCTTTCAAATGGCATTTGGAATTCCTGAAAAGCAGTCTTACTTCATCATGCACTGCAAAAATGCGATTTAAAACATTTCCTTGAGACAGCCACCTAATTTATGTATGCAGAAGTATCTATTTGTGGTGATTTCAATTTCATCGCACAACATTTAAAAAAGTCTTTAATTCAATGGATGAGCCTTGATATAATTTCCTATAGAAACAATTTTGTTGAATGCAGTCAACAGATCTCCAGGCAGTTTTCTGGCAACCAGCGACGGTGAATACAACAGTTTGTCCAAACTATATGTAGTGCTTTAGCTTTAACTCAGCTGTTCAAATCATAAACAATTCAACTTATAACTCAAGCATCATCTGTAGTTATTCAGACACATTTTGAACCTTCTTTTTTTTGTATGACATAACATGTGAAAAGTTTAACGTAACACGTTTTAAACATGTGAATAGTGCTGCACTTGTTGTGAGAGTTGAAAGGGAAAACAAAATATTGCCACATATCTTACCATTACCACCAAATTTATAATGGTCGAAAACTATCAAATTTACATTATTAGAAATGTCTAAATGCTCATCTAGTTCCAATGCGAAAAAAAGAATGATTTTTACATGATCAATCAATTTGTTCTGAATATTTTCTACCTCCGAAGCATTTAAATGTCACTCCAGAAAGATTTGGGATTATATGCATATTAATAAACTAGACTAGAAATTCTAGCTCTGCAAATCCGCTTCTCCCCTCCTTCGGAGCTACAGAAATTTCTCCCGAAGAAAAAGTCTGAATTCAACATTGGGCTTGAGGACCCCCGACTAAGCTCGTGGACCCCCAGGGCCCCAAAGCAGAATACTTTGCAATGTTCTGCAACGAACTTCAGTTGATAAAAAATGTTCTGCGGGACTAAAAAATAGACACAGGGATATTTTCTTGTATATGAAGAGGTGCAATTGCATCTTTTATAGAGATGTAAAAGCCATTTTGTAAAATGCTGACATACACACACGAAAGAAACTAATGGAGAATTTTGCGATTTTACCTGATCGAATAATGAATTTCATGGTTTCTTCCGACAATCGATTGACGATTTTTGCAATATTGCAGATTTTTCCGTATGTCAACTTGTGAATTTCGTGTTTCTTTCTTGGACCCAATTGTCGAATTTCTTAATATTTTTTTCCTGCAACTAATTGAAGAATTTCGAGATACTTTCAACAATTCACTGACGAATTTTGGTTTTTTTAAATTTCAACTGATAGGCGAATTTTGCAATATTTTTCTTGGTCCGATTGGCGAAATTCATAGTTTTTTTCATGCAACTGATGCACAAATTTCGTGATTTTTACCAACGACTGATTGACAATTATTCCAGCTTTTTCTTGCAAAAGATTGGAAAAAATCGTGGAAATTTATTCCATGACCGATCGAAAAATTTCGTGATTTTCCTGATGATTTTAGAGTTTTTTACATGCGACTGATAGCGAATTTCATTAAATTTTCTTTTTATCGATTGACAATTTTTTACTGATTTTCTTGCGAGTGATTGGATTGATGAATTTCCAATTTTTTCCATTCTTTTAATTTTGTTGAAATGTTCGTAGACAAATTGTAAATTTCGACGAACAGTCACGAAAAATAAAAACCGCGAATTTTACAGTGTTTTTTACCTGTGTCCGATTGGCGAAAATTGTGGATGTTTTTCCATGACTGTTCATCAAATTTTGCATGTTTTTGCACAACAGGCTGAAGAATTTCCTGATTTGTTCTCCATGATTGACTATCATACTGCGCAAGATTTTTTCACGACCCATTGATCAATTCTGCAATCTTTTTAAATGAACGATTAAAGAATTTTGATATTTTTTCCCCAGCCATTGATTGACGAATTTCACAATTTTCCTTCGATTGAATGGATATTTTTATTGAAAATGATAATTTGAAATGTTCTGAAGGGAAGGCCATTGTTCTGCGACGTACATCGCACTTTTAAGCATATTCTGCTTTGGGCACTCAGGGGTTCGCGGACCACAGTTTAACCCTTTAACCTTCATTGGTTTCCCCACGAAACCACAAAACTTTAATTACGAAACTCAACAATGACAGCAGAATTTTAATAGAAGTGTTTTTCATTTATTATATATGTGAAATATCGCTTTTTTATTATATAAAAATAAATTTGTTCATAATTTCCGGTGTCAATCATTTATTTCAACATCTTAATATTGAAGTGCTTTATCTGTTAAAGGGTTAAGAACCACTGCTTTAGAGGACTAAGTTTCAAACACTATTTCATCTCTATCTCCTTTCCTTAATTCAGAGTTTTTTAATAAAAATATTGCTATTATTAAATAAAAATTTTTTGGAAATAAGTAATAATATTCGACCAGCACGAGATGGCGGCTCAGAAAGTCGCTTGGGAGAAGAGTTCATTTTCTCACAGGTTCGGACGGTGGAAGAGCAAATATTTAGGGTTGTAACATATTTGAGCGTTCCTGTCTTTGGCGATATACATTTTCCTCTCTGTCTCTTTCTCGTCTGTCCTGTCATTGAGATATCCTTTCTTTTGTCCTAGACGGTTGTTATTCTCGCGCTCTTGATTATTATTATCATTATTCTCTATTTAAACTGTTCTTTTCAGAACAACACAAAATGTCTGATAAAGGGAAAACTTTGCGTTCTGAAGAACATAACATTGTTAATAATGTGCTTATTTTTTTTAGGTAGATTTCGTAAGAAATACTACCTATTACATTCTCCCCTAAGTTGGAATTTTTGAAAACTTTTTGCAGATCTACGCCGATCATGACTCCCAGAACCCAAAACCACCCCCAGTTCAAAACTTTATCTATGTCACTTTTTTATGGACACGATAACTGCAACAATTCTGCACAAATCTCTTCAAAACTGATACATAAAATCAAGGGGCATAAAATCTCGGTCAAGTTCGTTAATTGGCAAAATCGAACCGGGGGGGGGGGGGGCGCTTTTTGTGAAAACAGAAAAAACCCCATAATTTCTTAATTATGATACGTATCGAATCCGTTTAAAGTTATCATTACTTCTAGGAAAAGGGCCGAGACAGATTTTTGATATCACTAAAAATGGCCCCAAGGGGGGGGGGGAGGGGGAAGGGGGGTTTTAGAAGAAAAAAATTCATAACTTCGTCAATTCCCAAGATATCAAATCCGCTTAAATTTGTTGTAAATCGCCTTAAAATTATCTACAACTTTTATATTGACAAGTTTTTTATAGGACCAACTATTACGGCAAAAAAAAAATTAAAAACAAAAAAATCTCTGCTGACTCCGCCTTCAAGCAGGCGTGAAAACAGAGAAAACCCATAACTTCTTAATTTTTATACATATCGAATCCGTTTAAAGTTATTATTACTTCTAGGAAAAGAGCCAAAAAATTATCTATGACAGATTTTTGATTTCTTTAAAAATTCCTCCAAGGAGGGGAGGGGGGGGAATAGGGATTTCAGAAGAAAAAAAATTCATAACTTCGCCAATTCCCAAGATATCAAATCCACTTAAATTTAGTATAAATATTCTTAATATCATCTACAATTTTTATACTGACAAGTTTTTTATAGAACCCACTCTTACGGTTAAAAAAAAATAAAAACAAAAAATCCCTGGTGGCTCCGCCTACAGGCAGAGGTATATTTGGAAGTGGGTGGTCCCAAATGCCACATCATGGCAAATAGGTCTTTCTTCTGCAATTCCCAATAAACAGGTGCCCCACGGTCTGCGTCTTCGAAATCTACCTGTGCCTGTAAGCCGAGCCAACAGAACTTTTTTGTAAATGAAGCAAAATCTTTGTCTCTTTCCATTCCGATTCAGAGAGCACAAGGGCAATTAACATTCTACAACATTTAATTAACAAAATTCCATTTAATAAAACAGGCCCTTCACAAAATTCCTCTTGATAAAATAGGTACATTCACAAAATTCCATTTCCTTAAAACATATTCTCCCTTAATTATTTTAATTTTGTTAAGTTTTAAAATGTGTAATTTGCAAAGAAAACAAATTCATCAGAAAAGAAAACTTTAGCAGAAGGACTTAAAAAAAGTTATTATTATTAAATGCTTGGTTTGAATTTGAGTAGCTGGATTGCCTCTTTCGTAACAAAATGTTATTTTTCACAAAAATATAACAAATTTCACAAAAGATATCAGAAAAATAACTTTTACTTTTCCCAAAATAAGCCCCAAGAGAAAAAAAAAAAAAAAAAACCTACATCGACTCCTGAATTTATATGATTTATGTAAAATGATTTTAAATTAGATTGAAATACAAGTTTTGAGAATGTTTTCAGGTTGATTGGTTGGTTATTTGTTACGGCCGATTATCTGCGCTAGGGATGTAGGCCGGTGAGGGGAATGTCCTCCGTGAAGGTCTTTCTAAGGGATCCTAACCCATATTTATGCAAGGTTCGAAGAAAACCACGGAAAACTCCAAACGGTTAGACCGACGAGCGCGACAGGGGTTTGAACCCATCACCTCCCATCTACCAGCTTTGAGAGCAGAACCTCTCAGCCACTGGTGGGGCAATGTTTCCAGGTATCGCATATTTGTATTTTAATATAAGTGTATGTAAAATCTAGTTAAAATATTCTGAGAAAATAATTTATAAAAACTATTTTTTTAAAAAATATGATTTAACCGAGAGATCTTACTGACCAAAATATCATGAATATTTTATATAACACCGAAACATTATACAAATATCTCCATCGCAACTTAATATTTAATAATACATAATATTCAATTGCCTTTAATGTTTCGGTGTGTGAAAAAGTTTTCAAACTTTTATTTGAAATATATATATATATATATATATATATATATATATATATATAAGATATAACATTATGCGAAAAGTATCCTGAATAAGAAAGCACATTTGACTGAAAATTTTTATTTATTGCTTATGGATTAGCTTGTATATTTAATTCACATGGTCTCTCACTCTGTAAAAACTGTCCTTACCTAAAATACCCTAACAAAAATTTTTCTGAACAATGAATTCACCCAATAAAAATTCACTACTTCCTATTTTCCAAACATTTTTTGGCATATCACAATGATAAAGAATTTCGAATTTGTATTTTTGTATAACGCATTAGCATGTAATCTTATTTTCATTCTACATCAAAAGGCGCTAACTAGCCAGATATGGTAATCCGAGATCAAATAACTTGGTCCTGAAGTTCCTCCTCTCAATCCTCCTTCTTTCGCTAAATCAGTCAAATAGACCCCTCTGGCACCACGTGACTTTTACGTCATACCCGCCTTCTGCTCGCGGTCGCTCTTTACAGTAATTTTGTCCATGCATATTTGGATCATGTTTATAAGGTACTGAAATCATCTAAATTATGCAAAAATTCATAATCTGCATAACTTTTGGTGCCAAGGAATGCAATATAAAGATCTACTCTATACATATTTTGCCCTGCATACAAGGTAAGTTTTAATGATGTATGAAATTATCTATATAACACAAAATTCTATGTAAAATGCAAAACCTTGAATTTTTAGATTTGTGTTATGAAGATCTGCTACTGTATCTGGAAATCTTTGGAATTCACTGCAAGCAGCAGCAGCAGCAGAGTATAAAATGAAAAAATTAAACCTCAGGTGCATTTGCACCTGCATTGGGCTTTCCTCATCCAATTTTTCAGACCTCTATGTGCAGTAGATTTCCCAAGTCATCATTGACAGACACACACACACACGAAACAGAGAAACATATTTCTTTTATTAGTACAAATAAAAGCAATTGAGAAATCTCCAATAACCTTAATGGTGTTATCAGTCAAATCTCAAAAACTTAGACATGTAGGTATGGAATTAAAGGTTAAAATTCCCGGTCACCACCGGACACAGGGTGACCAGGGGTCGATGCAGGGTTTTTTTCTTGGGTCCTATTTTGAGAAAAGTAAAGGTTATTTTTGTGAAATTTATTATATTTTTGTGAAAAATAACATTTTGTAACGAAAGTTGAAATCCAGCTAATCAAATTCGAACCAAGCATTTATAAAAAAAAACTTTTTAAAATCCTTTTGCTGAAGTTTTCTGGTGAACTTGTTTGTTTACAAATTACACATTTTAAAACATCACAAAATAATAAATAGTAAGTTTTTATGGAATAGAATTTTGTGAAAGAGCCTATTTTAGTAAAAGGAATTTTGTGAAGGGGCCCATTTTATCAAACTGATTTTTGTGAAGGAACCCATTTTTTTAAAATGATTTTTGTGAAGGGGACCTACATAGGCCCTAAATTTTGCCTGGATCGACCTCTGGTGACTAAATGTAGAAAATTGGAGACCTTATACTATGCTTCTGATTGCCAAAGTAGTGATTTCTATTTTTTATGTAGTTGTACATCAGATTTCTTTGCACCATTTTGTTTCGAAGAATGCTACTTTCCACCGAATGGCAGATTTCTGCTTTAATTTTTTTTAAATCGAATCTGCGATTTCCGCAGAAAACAATCACAATTTTCATCAAGTGATCGTGAGAAAAAAATGCTATTTCCATCAAACGATTGCAAAATAAAACAGTTATTTTTGGCAAGCAACTGCGAAGTAAAACCACTATTTTGTCAAATGACCACGAAATAAAACTGATTTTTTCCAAATGACCGCAAAACAAAACCATGATTTTCATCAAACGACTGCAAAATAAAACCATGATTTTTGCTTCCAGTCCTTAAATTCAAATCTATATTTTAATTAGTTATCTTAATTTTTGTTCATAGTAAAAGTTGGAAACTATTTCCTTTCATTTTCGCAAATTAAATGAAAGGATAGGCCGGGAAACAGATCTCTTTATAGTTCAGTTTCTAATGAAAGCAGATCCCTGTCTGGTTTTTTGTCAGATTTTTCCACTGGTGCCGCCATATTTTTGTAAAACTACTTCTAACGAAATAGTCTTGTAAAGAAAAACAGACATTGAAAAATATTTCAAACAGGTGCCGTCTATGTAAGACAGTTGTATGAGTTCGTCTGCCTTTGTGACATTTTCAGTTTGTCTTGTGCAGGTGACGCTACCTTAGCGCAGTTGTATGCTGGTAACAGCAGAACCATGCAATTCGATATTAACACTATTTCATCAGAAATCCTTATCTTAGCATTACTACTCTGGTTTATTTACTTACTTCTGTAAAGACTCTATACAACCAACAAACCAAAGAAAAAGAAACTGATTTTTGATAAGTTCTTTGTGGATTTTAATTAATATTTCAATAAATAATTAAATTCCCAGTCTCAGGTGCATTAGGAGAAGCCTTGGAGTACCTAATTCTAAATTTTTGGGCTTCTAGGTGCATTAGATTTGGCAAGTCATCGCCAACAGACACACAGAATGAAACTTTCTTTTATTAGTATAGATAAAGATTTTTTTGTTGATTTATTAAAAACTGACTTATTTTTCACAGCTGACTCACATTTTCTTATTGATTGACCCAGTTTTATGATTAGCAAGTCAGGCTGACTCTTATTCAATTCCTACTATTAGCTCATACCCTCTATATATTTATATATCTTGTTCAAATTTTCAATCATTAATAAAATACTTTTTATTCATCCACTCAAGTTCAAATACTTTTTTTTAAACTTGTAGTGGATGACACTCGATGTTAATACAGTTTTTTCAAATATTAATTCATTAATTAAATTAAATTAATAAATTTTAGTTTTATATTTTATTTCTGTTCAAAAGTATAGACTCGCTCCAAATTTATAGTCTAATTCGCGCCGCCTGATCTTCGTCCATGAACAGCCCCATTATCTTTTTACACGTGAAGGTTTCGCTGTGGTACTTCATTGTGAAGTTTGGTAATTTTTGAAATTCAAAATTTGAAAAACAGCATAATAATTAAATTTGAAATTTACATCAAGAAAAATAAAATTTTTTACCTTTCTAACGCAGTTTGTCTAACAATTTTGTGAGAAATACTGTGAGCTATTAATTTTCGGTATTTTAGCTATTTATTTTTATTTAATTTTTAATGCATTTCAAAAATTTCTCTTATATAAGATATTTAGCAGGATATAAATTTAGGAATAAATACCGTCAGTGGCGAAGCATGTAGATCGCTGGAAAAAATTTTCTTTTTGACCTAAGTAGAAATTGACTTAAAAATAATTATATTACTTGTATTTTTAAACAAACCACAAATGCAGGGTATGTTGCACACATGTTAGTAAAAAAAACTTTGTAGCCTTTGTGGAAAGTTTTAATCACCATCTATAAGAAATAATTACTTGAAGAACTGGGTTTCTTCTTTAAATTCATTTCTTGTAAATAGGGGACAATAAAATCTTTACTTAAAAACAAGGAGCTCAAATGTGTTTTTTTTAAGCTCTTTGGAGGAAGGTAAAACTGGAAAAAGCTACGATTAAATTATTTTTTGTATGTCAATGGAATTTATGTGAATGTTCAAGAAGACAGACAATTTTAACTTTCTAAAATAAACTGATTCTTGAAAATCGAATATATGAAAATAAGTTTATATTTCTTCCAATTTTCGTAAAAACCATACTCATTCAGCCACACTATCGTTATCATTATCTTAAGCAAATAAAAAGATAATTTAAATTTTCAATTTGAATTTGAAAATGACGACAAAAAAATAAATCTAATATTCCCTATCGTTTTCCTTTTTATCCACAAAAATGGAGTAATTTAGTTGCCATCATTACAGAAATGACATTAAAAATTAGAAAAAAATTAATACAGTAGAGCGCCGCTAATCCGCAAAGGCCTCTAATACGCAATCAATTTATGAATGTAAACAAAGAAATTTAATTCTTGAAAAATGCTTCAATGGTGACAAAATTTTGAATTTTGAAATTTTTTTTCACCAATTTTAACATTTTTCTTATCTTTATATATAGCTATTATATATCATATAACATTCTTCTTTATAGTTTAAAATGAAAGCACATTTAATTAGTATATTGTTTTATATATTCATTTCTTCATACAGTACTTGTAAAATACAATTTGAGCTTTTGTGATTTTTTTTTTAAATTTTAATGATAAAAAAATCCTTATTTAGACAATATATTTTATAATTTATTTATTTTTTCATTAAATCGTAATTATAAAATTGAAAAACCCATAAAAAAATACATATATATTGCTTTTGAACTCTTATCTAAAGATAAAATTCAACACTATAAACCAAATGTCTTAAAACAGACAACAATTGATGCCATATTTAAGAAATTTAAAAAATAATAAATTATTTTTTACATAGTTATTACTTTATCTATATATTAAAATGTGTAATTTATTTATTTTTTAGTATTAGCAATCTAAATTTGTCCAAAATATGAATTTAAAAAAAATGTAAACAAAGATTAAATAGACATGGCCTGTAATCCGCAAAAAGCCTCCAATCCGCACAACACTTGGAACCAAGCTTTGCGGTTTAGTGGCTTTCTACTGTGTAAAGACATAACTGTCTTTCACATAACCCCATAGATCGGTTGAAGTGAAGATGCCGACGATGTCTTCTGCTCTTGGCGACCGAGATCTCCGGACTGGACACCCTGCGAATTTTTTCTATGGGGTTATGTGAAAGTGACAGTATGTGTCTCCCATGCCCAAAACAATTGAAGAATTCAAAGAACGCATTTGTAATGCGCTTGCGTCGGTGACTGAACAAATGCTTCAGAATGTATGTCGTGAAATAGACTACCGCCTAGATGTTGTCCGTGTGACCAATAGAAGTCACTTAGAACATCTATGATGTATATATACAAAATTTTGAAATTCCGTCTACATTCTGTGTTAATCTTATCGACAAATTATTTTCCATTAAATAGTTATAGCCGTTTGTAATCGCTATATTCATTTTGACTTACCCTGTATATTATATAGATTATTTTCATATTAAGAATCTAAAACTTAAACCAAAACATAGCTTTGGTTTGTGGGTTTGTGTTTAGACTGGAAATCTTTCCCAAAATTTTATATACAGGAAATAAAAATTCTAGTTATAAGAAAAAAAAAAAAAAAAAAAAAAATATATATATATATATATATATATATATATATATAATTGTAATTTATTACCAATTTTTAAGTAATGAAAGATTTAAATATGATATTTATAATGCCCCAACTACAATAATTTATTAATACTTCTAAAATTTCCGGAACTTCGGATAAATTTAATATTTTTATAAATGTATAAATAACTTTAAAAAATTGAATTTTAGGATATATCAAATATTATACAGATAATGTTAAAAATTAGTGAGATTAATTAACAATGATTTGTAGAGTTGACATTGAGGCCTCTGATCTGTAGATTTACTAGTTAGAAAAAATTTAGAAAAGCTAAGTTACTTAATTTTTTTTTTTTTTTTTTACATTATGTAGGATATTATTGAAATGATTTCATAACACTGAACTCAAAAATATATGTTTTAATTTTAGGTATTACATTATTGGAAATATCGTCGAAAAAAAAAACAAAAAAAAAAAACATTTGTTTAGGAAAGAAAAATAATCTGTTTAAACCCTGGTTTATTTTAAACTACTTTAATTTAAACCATGCCACTCTTCGTTATAACAAATACTGAAATGAAAAAAAAACAGGTATGCAATTATATTTTTTGGAAGTCGTTCGCTTTCAACTTAGCAACTAAGAAAATCCAGCTTTTCTTAATAGCTATTATTGCTGGTAAAAGACAGTATGAATAGCACAAATAGAAAATGGGAGAACAGACAATAATGATTGAAATATCTGCAAAAGAACAATTAATTTTTTACAAGAGTAAGAGATTCAATTAGCAATTCAATATATGACTTGCTGTTATAAAATATATGAGTCACATTTCATTAATTTTTTTAGAATTAACTAGTGAAATGCAACTAAATGCAAACCCTGGAATAATTTTTTTTTTCAATATCTTGAAAAATAATTCATAATTACTACTATAAAATATGCTTTTAAGAAGAGAGAAATAAACATACTTGCATTAAAATCTGAACCATTACTTCTAGTACGATTGTTAAATGTAGAAGGAGGGGGAGCATCACCAAACTTGTCATAATTTTTCCGTTTTTCTTTGTCACGTAGGACTTCATAAGCATCAGCTATTGCTTTAAATTTATTACTAGCATCAGGAGCTTTGTTTTTATCTGGATGATATTTCAAGGCCATCTTTCGATAAGCTTTACGCACATCTTCATCTGTAGCATTTTCAGGTACCCCAAGCGCTTCATAGTGTTTCTTTGCCATGACTCAACTGATAAAACCCTAGAAGAAACAATATGCACATAAGATAAAAATCAATATACAAAAATAATTACATTGCTAACATTTTAAACATATTAAATTGAATATGAAATAAAAATCTTCATATATACATATTTCATATCTCAAGTTATTTTTGTAGCAGGCAAATTATCTATGAATAATCTGTACCAATTTCAGTTAATGGTATTAATTATATACCAATACTCGGTATGTCTCCAATTTCAATTGGTAAATTATTATATGCTGTGAATAGAAAGCATGCTATTTTAAACTGGTAATGGATTGGAACAGTGTTTCCCAAACTTTTCTTTCCAGTGTCTCGATTCACTGTTATATGTTCTTCATGCCCCACTAGCAGAAAAGTTCAGCATCTGCCAAGACTATTAAAAAAAGTATTGAAATCTATATTATTAATGTTCGTAAACGTCTGTGCATCTGCACCCGGATAAACTCTGAGTGTAGCGACCAGCAAAGCGTTTTTGATGTAAAAAAATATTCAGAAAAATTTCAAAAAATTCAGAAAAATCAAGGGCGCTTTCCTATCTCTAGTTGTATGGGCTGGATCAAGACGGGGTATAGCTCATTCAACTTGACATCTATAGCCTTAACGATTTAAGTGCCCGAGGTTCGTATAGAACAGATTGCGCCACCTGGTGATGCAAGGCAACGTATATTGCAAAGTGTGCGCAGCACGACTGCTATACAATGCAACAGGCAGCGGGGACCCGAGTCGGAGGTTCGTTCAGTTATAGGTTTATACTACTTGATGTGCAAATTAAGGGATTATCTGTGCCGAAGGCAGCAGAGACCCGGGTCGGAGGTTCATTTGGTTAGAGGGGGACGCGAGCCGGAGGTTCGTTCGTTTCGAGGTTTTATACAAATGGAGAATTCGAAAGATTCGAGACACCAATGTAAATTAGGGGCCGAAGCGGGTGAAGCTAGCTAGTCACTTCAGTAACTACACCGAAAATGAAACATCAATGTCAGTTGCTTTACATGCGATTTTGCCATTGCCTCTCTTTTAAGACTGTGCATTTATGGTTTCTGCTACCATTTCAAGATAAGTGCAAAAACTTATAATGGGTGCCAAATAAAGTGAATATTAAGCAAATTATAAAAAAGAGATACATACAAAAACACAAATTGTAATAATCTTACAAATTTATGATACATATACATAAATTTAGGTAATTTTATGCCTCATACTAAATAAATTTAACACATTTATATACAAGATGTTTGTAAACTGTCTTTACAAAATAAGAGAGGTGATAGTTACTCATCAAGACTAATAATTTTTGTATATGAAACCAATGTCACAAATCACTTCTGTCAAAAATACTCTATCTTGCTCTAAGCTAAACACAGATTGTAAGTCATAACTTAACAATATTAAAGATATTTTAGCAAAATTTTCAACAGACTGATATCGATTTGTGTGAAATGGGATGACATCACTGGAAGTGCACAGAAATTCAGTCGGTGAATAATCAGCTACATTCTGAATTAAGAAAAATGGCTATTTCAGTATTGTACCAATAGGCATGAATAGGGGCCATTTCCAGCATTTCCTGAGATATTACCATTCAGGGGTCGATCCAGGAAAAATTTGGGCCTATCTAGGGTCCCTTCACAAAAATCTATTTAATAAAATGGGCCCCTTCACAAAAATCAATTTGATAAAATGGGAATCTTCACAAAAATCAATTTGATAAAATGGGCCGCTTCACAAAAATCAATTTGATAAAATGGGCCGCTTCACAAAAATCAATTTGATAAAATGGGCCCCTTCACAAAAATCAATTTGATAAAATGGGCCCCTTCACAAAAATCAATTCCATAAAAACTTACTATTTATTATTTTGTGATGTTTTAAAATGTGTAATTTGTAAACAAACAAGTTTACCAGAGAGGAAAACTTCAGCAAAAATATTTTAAAAAGGTTTTGTTTATAAATGCTTGGTTCGAATTTGATTAACTGGAGTTTAACATTCCTTACAAAATGTCATTTTTCAGAAAAATATAATAAGTTTCACAAAAATAATCTTTACTTTTCATAAAATGGGCCCTAAGAAAAAATAACCTGCATCGACCCCTGCCATTGTAGGTGCAGATTTATGGTCGCCAGTCCAGTCACAACTAAATTTTTTGCTTTGGCCAGTAACTTTCCAGGACTAAGTCACCAAGTGTTTTACAGTGATGTTCTCTTTCCGTCGAATGTCAGATTTCAATCTATTTTTTTTAAAAATCAAATATGTGAATTTTTCGCGATATTTACCGCTTTGTCGTTTTTCTATTGTTCATATTTAAAAAATATGATTAAACATGGATGCCACATTTCTGCAGATGCACAAGTTTCCTGATTTCTTTAAAAAAAAAGAAAAAGATAGCGATGTCTGTGGAATCAAGGAAAAAAGTCACATTGATGTGCACCGCGAAAGAAATCTGCAGCAGCAGACACTGTAATTAGCCCGCGACTCAGAAAAATTTGTGCCAAGAACAGAATAATATTGGGTCCCACTAATTAAATTTCTATTTCTGAGATATTCAGATATGTTCTTACAGGTAGGCACTAGATATTGGCATGCAATTTTTCCACGAATTATCGGAATACCTCGAATCATTGTTATTTATTTTTGGTAGATTTCCACACAATCAGGTCGTCAATCTGTCTTGAAAAGAAATCTGGAATCTCCTCAATCAGGTGCGAACTTCATGACAAGACAATGATCATGTAAAAATTCTGCAAATTTCGTTGATCACTCGCCAAATACAATTTCATCAGTCGCTTACGAAATAAAACCTCAAATTTTCTCAATCAGTCTCAGGGGGAAAAAGTGAATAACTGAATTTTGTCAATTGGTCGCGAAAAAAAAACTCTGCGAATTTCGTCAATTGCTCGTAGATAAAAACTGCAAATCTCATCAGGCAGTTGAAGAAAAATTGCTAATTTCACCAATCGATTGTAGAAAAGAAAACGAAATTTGTCAATGAGTCTCGGAAAATGGTGCCACCTGCTGGGCGGTATACACCAAAAACTAATCAGCAACAACTTATGTCAACGTCTGATTGAATTTGAAGTTTGATGAAAATAAGTGGATTAGTTTTCAAGATAAAGTTATTGTGGAAATCGTGAAAAATGAAACATATGAGCACCACCTGTTGGGTGATTTACACCAAAAACTAATCAGCACCAATCTATATTCAAGGTCGAACTGAATCTGAAGTTTTATTAAATTCCGTGTATTAGTTCTTGAGATACAGCACCCACAAATTTTTTGTCACATAGAGACACAAACAGAATGTTTGAAGACATTTTCTAAAAACAGTCAAATCATGTTCAAAACCTTCTAAAATGTATAAATCCATCGAAAATTTTCATGAATCCCATACTTTCTTCTTGTAAAGACAGTTATCTATTACTTTTTATAGGATGTCCATTGCTGGAATTTTGAATTATTTCTTCTATTTACAATTAAATTTTGATTCACATTGGGAAATGTGATTATGAAAATAGTTAAATATTGTTGACAGGTTAAGTTGCTTCTTCACTCAATGCGAAAACACCTACTCGCTAATGTTAATCCTACGAGAGAAATTTTTAAAAATATCTCGTTTCCATATTTTTAAATGGTTTTTTTGCATTGGATAGCTGAGGTCAATCTCTACAAAGGCCTTTTTACTTTTTCGATTTTGTTTGCAGGTTTTTTTTATGAAGATACTTTCACTTTTGAACGTGAAAGTAACTTACATTAGTGAGCTGGTGTTTTCGAATGAGTGAAATAGCCCCTTAATATAATATTTAAAAAACTGGAATACAATAATCATAACTATTAGTTAAAGTAATTTTATAAGAAATTCCTTAAGGGTGTCGATTATTGGCACGATGACACTATATAAAACTATCAAATATTATACACATTGAAAATAAATATCAGATATATATCATATTTATTTGTTTTTTGTAATACTCACTGATACATATCCCGGAACCTAGCTTTAAATACACACAAGATTTAACTTTTTAAATTATCACATTATTTGTACATAACCAGAATCCACTCTAAGGTTCTGTATACACCAAGGTAATAAATTCTATTTTAAAAACTACCATTTTTAAATTATTTTAAATCCAATCGTGTGTAAAAATCTTGGCAAAAATTATTATACACTTAAATAAAATAAAATATTACTTTAAAAAAATGCAGTTGAAGTATATAAAATCAAAAAGTTGAAGCTTTGAAAATTACTTGGTATGTGACTGGTTACCCAAGTAGAATCATAGGGTTAATTTTTTTTACATATATTCATTAGAGCTACTCATTTACTTATCTAAACTTTACTTCACTAAATTTTCTTCTATAACTAATCTCTAAACAATTTTCTTACAGAGCACAATCGACAATTAATTATTATCACATGTAGTAGAAATACTTAATGCTCAAGCTAAATTCTTGTCAATTATAAGAAAATGCCGAAAGAAACTGTTAGTTATATGAATTTATAAATATGCATTTAAGATATCTTAAATCACGGTTATAGAATAAAAGCACCAATGTCCTAACAATTAAAAAACGATAAGTTAATTATATGGATCCGTAAAATGTCACAAAACAATCTTTAATAGTATGCATGACTAATTGCGATTACGTAATTCTACAGCGTACCTGCCAACAACTGATTATGGTAAGTAACAACACAAACTTACAAACAGTTCAGAGGGAGCTTTCACTTTCGATAAATATAGATATTTAACATGAATAATTCCAATTACGTAATTCTACAGCGTCCCTGCGGACAACTGATTATGGGAAGTAATAGCACAACCTTACAAACTGTTCAGAGGAAGCTTTCACTTTCGATAAATACAGATATTTAACATGAATAAATTTACTAGTTTAAATAGGAAGAAAATGTCGTCTTTTGATTTTGACTACTCGACATTCAACATTCTTTGAAATAGTTAATAATTGTTCACAAAACACATGAAAAATGGAAAGCATGTATGGAAAATAAACATCGTAAAGGATTTTTGACTTATACAATCAAATAGATACACGCAAAATACCAAGAAACTTCACGAGCATTTTACCAATCAAAATGAAGAATGCTTTGTTGTTTCGCTGCTGTTGCACGATATATTCAAATACACATCAGAAAGAGTAATATTAATTATTTTGATTTAGTTGTGACTAGACAGAATCTACATAAACTATGTTATTTAAATTTTAACAGTTGCATCATTATCTGCATGTGGTTATATTATTTATATTTTATATATGATAAGCTTGCCTTAGCTAAGTACGAAATCCATATTCAATTTTTATTGGTTGATGATGACGACGGTTTTATGAAATATTTGCTAAATTATCTGATAAACAGCGGGAATCAGAAAAATCAAAAAATGGGGCTTTCAACTTTCCACACCAGAGAGCGCTTCAAATCCAAGGCCGAAAAGATTCGGTCATTATAAGCTCACAATTTAGCCGGTCTGTCGGTTGTCGGTCTAACAGGCATGAAGCACTGTTTATAAACAAGCATAAATTAATTTAGTGCGTGTTAACTCCTTGTCTGGAGTCTGGAGTTCGTTCTCCTTTCATTCTCTACCGGCATTTTAAACTGTTCATATAATGAGCATGATAATTCAATTTCTATAATATTGAAGTCATTTACATGCATATATTTTTACAAATCCAATAGAGAAACACATTTGAAGTTACTTGTTACAACTTTTATTTTCATATCTTCATCATGTATTATTGTCCTCCTAATGTAACTTTTCTAAATCCATGGATGAAACATGGACTCTCTCATTGCTTTGCAGACACTGTTTCGTCATGTTTTTTATCCGCATTTATTTTAATATTTGGAAGTATTCAAATTCGCATGTATATGAAATATTCCTCTGATTTAGATCCTCGGGTGTTTCCCAAGTCTCTCCTATACAAATTACAAATTATATGTCATTTTATTTTGCCCTTAGTGGCGCTTATACGCCTTATTCTTCAGGCTAAAGTGTTTTATGACGAAGTTGTTTATGGTTATATGATTCTTAGTGCTTGTCTTTATTCTATAACATTTCCATTAGCGTTTTATTTATTATATCTGGAACGACATAAAGCTCTTCCTAGCATTCCCACCAGAGGACATGGACTAGTTCTTTTAGTATATTGGACTGCTTTGTTTGTCTCAGAAAATTTAACATTTCTGAATCTACAAAATGAGAAATGGTGGTTTCATTTGAATAGGTATGTAGCTGTGTACATGTATTGCTTTTGCAGTTAGTGAATGACAATACAGCCCATTATTACATTTAAAACTTGTGTAAAATATTATATAAGAGTCTGATGTAGGCTTTGTTCTTTTGTTTCACAAACACAGGTGCTAATAATTTAAGGATTTTTCATAATATTAGAAGCATGTTTCTATTCGTGCCATCAAAATCTGATCACCTTCCATTACCGAAAGCTCTGAGAACTATTATTGAAAATTGCAGATATTATTTAGAAAACTTTTAGAGGTTAGCATCCCTGCCATAAAGTTATTTTTTATTAAATTTGAATGATTACGACAAAAAAAGAAAAGCCAAACCACACATACATGAACAAACAAAAAAAATCATATCCGAATACAGCATATGATCACCTTGCAGTCAGCAAAAATAATGCATCATAGCTGCTGCTTCAGATTATTTTAGACCTTCCACATTAATCTAACAACTTAAAAAGAAATGCAGAGTTTAAAAAATAACCAAAATATGCTTTAAGTTTATAGATTTATTGTATCTTTTTATTATATTTCTTTTGTAAATTCAAACTTTGCTTATTTTATAGGTTATTATTTTCTTATGATAATAAGCCTGGTCCAGCATTTTTAGGACACAGATAATGGTTTGTCTGCAGTTTGACCAGAAAATTCTGTTACTGGAATGATCACAATTCGGTATTTCCTTATTATAGTAGCCCTCAAGGATGAAAAGGCAAGCTGTGTCGTTCTGTAGATAAAGTACTTTTTGCAGCAGTGACTTTTTTAGCCCAAAAAATATAGGCTTTACACGTGAACCTAAATTTTTAAATGCAGAGAACCAATAATCATGTGAGGCAGTATTAACTTAGAACAGACATTGAAAGATAAACTGTCTAATTTAGATAATTATTTACAGCTTCATTAGAAATAATTTTTTCTGATCTGGTTGTTATTCAGTTTAAACTATAAAAAAGGTTTGGAAATAAAAAATTAGGGTAATTCCATGGTAACTTACGTTACATTTAGAATAATTGACTTCAGTGATACAACGCCAAAAAATATTCAAAATGTAAAGTTGATGTGATTTGTTAATTAAACCTATCCAAATTGAAATTTGGATGAAAATTACCCAAATTTAGTGTTATTTCTTAAACAGTGACAGTTGAATTTCTTATGGTAACTTGCGTTCTTTTTTCAGTAACGTAAGTTACCATAGTAAATATAATTTCTAGAGTTCAAGAAATCGCGCTAAATTTAAGTAATTTTCATGCAAATTTTTCTTTGGATAGGTTTGATTAACAAACCACATCAACTTTACATTATGAATATTTTTTGGTGTTATATTACTAAAATTACTGAAGTCAATTATTCTAAATGTAATGCAAGTTACCATGGAATGACCCAATAAACAAGCTTGCATTTATGTTCAAATTAAAAAAAAAAAAAAATTTTGTTTTTATTACTGAATTGTAGTTTGTTTTTTGATGAATATAAAAAGCAATTTGTTTTTATTTTCAATTAGTTGATCTTCTATTATTTCATTATGTCAGTGAAAAAAGAAAGAAAGGCATTTAGAATAGTTTCATTGAGTTTTCCTGTTAGGTGCAATATGTTTTAGTTTATAATTTATTCTAAGTCTGAAAATATTTATAATCGGCAGTAATTTGACTATTTTTAAAATATTGGATATATATCAAAAATACTGTATATATATCGGATATTTTTGTTATTTTTGAAAATGTCAATTATTTACAATATTTTTAGTTTGTTTTTTGATGAATATAAAAAGCCAATTGTTTTTGTTTTCAATTAGTTGATCTTCTATTTCATTATGTCAGTGAAAAAAAAGAAAGAAAAAGGCATTTAGAATAGTGTTTTATTGAATTTTCCTGTTATGTGCAATGTGTTTTAGTTTATAATTTATTCTAAGTCTGAAAATATTTATAATCGGCAGTAATTTGACTATTTTTAAAATAATGGATATATATCAAAAATACTGTATGTATATCAAAATATCGGATATTTTTGAAACTGTCAATTATTTACAAACCCTTTTCATGACATCAGTGTAATCTGTGGTGTTTCTGCAGCAATTTGGCAAAGCAGTGATAAAACTATAAGCCAAGGATCTGGACATTTGAACTGCTGTTAAATGTCCACTCTTATGTTTTTATCAGAGCTACAGATCTATTTCCCTACTTACAAAAATTCAGCTGAAAATGTACTTGCTGAGATTAGAAATCAGGAATCAGTTTCATCTTCTTCTGCCAATGAGATTTCAAGACAAAATTACCAAATTAAACCTAAGCAATGTTTTAATGAATCATCTTAGATGCAGAATCAGATATTCCAGCTAAAGAAACTGGATAAGACTGTCTTAAAATGACAACAAGATCTTGAGAAGAATGGGAATATCATTCTAATATACTACAAACTCTTCAGAATGATTTACAAAAGAAAGTTTAAGTCTACGGAAAGTATAATTTAAGATTTTCATTTCTTTTAAATATCACCAGGGATCTGTTTAGGAAAAAATTGGGTCCTTTAAAGGACTCTTCACAAAATTATTTTCCCTAAAAAAGGACCCTTCACAAAATTATTTTTCCTAAAACAGGACCCTTCACAAAATTCTTTGTCCTTAAAGATAGGTTTTTCACAAAATTTTTCCATCTTTTAAACATAACATTTCACAAATTAATCATTTAAAAGTAAAATCTGACCTGACACTTTTACATATATAAAGAAAAAATATGTATTTTACATCCATATATCTTCTTAAAAATGTATAAAGAAGAACCTGAATATAATGATCATTTCAAATTCACAAAATTATTAGATTTTTCACAAATCTAAAAAGCTATTCACAATTTCACAAAAACAGGACCCTGAGAAAAAAGTCTGGACAGACCCCTGATCACTTAACTAGAAGCTACTAAAATTTATGATGCTGCAGCAAAACTTCAAACCATTTAGGATTCTGACATAGAGCGCAGCTTTGCTGCAAAGCCTTTCTTAGGGGTGTGTGACAGGTACGGCCGCACAGAGCTTTGTGCCACAGAAGGCCTCGTGCCTTAAAAAAACATGAAACGTTTAATATTTTTTGCATGCATAGTTAAATAATTAGCATTCGTAGAGCAATTCACATTTTTTTCACATAAGATTTTACCTGTTATGGAGCGTACATTGTGTAGTCTCAGGTCTCAGCATACAACATAACTAATTAAAATGCAACTGTGGCATTTTTCAAGAACAAAATTAAACTAGTTCAAGACAAACAAGGCTGTCTATGACAATCAAGAAAAACTATGAGTCTGCACAAGCCAAAATTTCCAAGAGTATCCCAGCTTGGCCCGTGTGAAAACCTTATTGGACCGGCAGAAATGCAAAATACTCGTCCCGCTTCGTGTATGATATTGATGATCTGTGCCATTACATTATGTAAAATCAGACACAAAACATGCCGATATTTCTTAAATAACATTATTTTCAAATTAAAAGTTTTTCTAAAGAATATTGCATACATATTTATGTAAAAAATTTAAAGTCAATATTTTTCATGTTATACGTCATCAATCTATGGAATACGGAATAACAATATTAAAACCACCGAAACAATTTATGTACAATCGTGCGAAAAATGCACCACCCCTGCTATTTTATCCCCAAAGAATGCAAGAGGTACCATTCTTTAAAATTTTATTACCTTCACGGCACTTTCCTGAGGGCCATCAGATTTCAGGCACTCGAAATTTCCCCCCAAAATACATTTGTAACATATGTTAATGTAATAAGATATATATATATTAAAAAAAAAAATGATTCATTACACAACTTATGTAAGTTAAAATTGCTAGAAGCATTATTAGTGAATTTTTTTTTTTCTTTTATAAGTTTTTCACAATGCACTCAAAATATTTCTGATTTCTTTGTATTTATATTACGTTTTAAAAATTTAGATGAGTATTTTAAATTTATCATAATCTTAGCTATAGAATCACACTTTCCTTTCGATCAATATTAATTCTGCTAGATTATTTTAAAGAAAAAATTCCAATGCTAATAACAGTACAACTTGTGTGCCTAACGAATTTTAATTTTTTATTTATGTGCATTTTGTATATTTATTTACTTTCTTGTGTACATTTTTAAATACATGGTAATCTACGTATAGGGCCCAAAATATTCGGCTTTAAAAAAAAAAAACTTTTTTTTTTTTTCAAACATTTTTATGCAATTTTAAAATTTAATTTCTTTATATTTATTCGTTTTCATATTGTACTTGCATTTAAAATTTAAAAAAAACATCAAGTGTTCTTGCTAAATTCATATGTTTAATGTGTAAAAATATTAACTTTCCAAAATAATCAATTTAAATCAAAATAAATCCGTTAAAAAAAAAAAAAAATCATGATTTTTGCATACCCTGCCTGCGACTGATGTTTGTTATAACAGAAAAATACCCATCTTTGTTCATTTTTAATTCCCTCCATTTGTTGTGTATTTTTCTTTTCTCTTGGTAAGTATAATATAATGAAGGACTACTGTTATATATAAAATTCAGCATCTTCTTGGAATTTTTTTTTTATATTGTTATGCTTTTGTAATTTAAATACTATTATTTTGACAATGAGATATTCTCAGTTATTTCAAAAATATTCTTTTTATTCTAGCTTATCAGATAGAATTGAATTTGGACTTTTCATTATCCGATATGTGAGTTGTTTTTCTATCTTCTTTTTGGGTTTGAAAGCACCAGGTATTCCCAAAGTTGAAGATTTCTTAATGCATTATACTCTTCATACTCAAGAAGAATCGGCTGTAAGTATATGTATATTATTAATAACATGTAAAATATATTGTAGTAATTATAAGACTGTTTTGTATTACTTCAGGCAATATTATTAAACCTCCTATCATATTGATAGCTTGTTCAAGAATTTTCTCTTACAGTCAATTTTAAACAAACATGTTATTAGCAATTTTTTCTGTGAATATATTATTATTTTTTTTTTTTTTATGTACTGGCATTTCATTATAAGCCTTTCAGTATGTCATTTTATGATTGCTTTTATTTGGTCTGTACAAGAATAAGGTTTTTTTTATGGTTATATATCTAAGCAATTAATAATATATCATATTTTTATGTTTAAGATTGTTATTACCATTATTTCACTAGATAATCATCATATGACATTTATTGTTTTAGTCACTGGTCATATGATCAAGCTTGCTTATTGTAGCAGATATTTTACTAACAATGATCTTATTTTCAAACTTAAAGTTATTTTAATGTACTTAACATATTAAATCAGCTTTTTTAAAGTTGCGGAAATCAGTCAGTAGCCCTTTTCTATCAAAGTACAAATATACAGCGTGGACCATAGGTGCCAGCTTTGGAAGAGGGGCAAAGGAGCACATGCATGTCCCCTGTAGAAATTGTACAAAGGAGCACCCCTAAATTGACCCCTAAAATATAAAATAAACAATGGGAAGTCTGTCCTGTCATCTTTTCAACTGACTTCTATAACCTTCATATCAACTGTACCCCACTCCCTAAAATAAAAAAATAAAAAAAGTGCCTCTGGGGTGGACATAAATTAGTTTGGCAAAAAAATTGGATTATTATGCATAGTTATACAGACAAACTTGAGAGTATACATGATTATAAGATATTGAAAAACACAAAGTTTACATTTTTTCATGAAATGTTCGATGTGGATACTCTTTGTTACTTTGTAAATCTCCCATTGTTAAAACAGTTCTTGTTATATCTTGCCCCTCTTGTTATATCATGCTTTTTTCTTATCTCCCAAGCAGCACAATATATTGAGGGGTAACTGTACTAATGATAAATTGTGAAAAAATGTCGATACTCACATTTTACAAATCACGGTCAACATAAATAGACAACGTGAAAGTGTCATGAGTCAATAAAGCATGAGGAAGTTTGAATATTTGTAAAACACATTTGATCAAAACAGCAAATATTAAATAGATATTAACACCTTCATTAGTTTCCCAAGAAACCTATAGATGAGCCTGAACTTGCCTGTGATGATTGTTTCAAGAATTATGAAACAGAAAAGAAGCACATCCTCAAAGGTGAATTGAGTACTGAAGGACTAAACTAATTATACTGGTTATCATGATGCATCAGTTTTTGCAATCAATATACGTACATCAATCAGTGATTGTTCTGTAAATTCTCTGTTACTAATTCATCATCAATTCAATCTTTTTCAGTCAGCAGTATTTTATTTTATGTTATTATTTATTATAAACTCATTAGTCATCAACATACCACTTAAATTTAGTTGAATTTTAATAATTATTTAAAATAAAAATGACGTATTGCATTTTTTTTTCACATTTCAATGTAATTAGTGACATTTTGTTAGTTACATATTTGTGTCAATGTTAGAAACATACCTCTTAAGTTTAGTTGAATTTCAATTTCAGTAATTAAAAATGTAAATGCATTTTTTTAAATTCATGTCATTGTTATTAGTGGCAAAACATTTACTGATTATCATTTTTTTACAGGGGTTACTTGAAAGTGGTACCCAGTCATCTGATAGAAATCAATCTGAAAGAAATCAATCAGTTTTTGCAGATTTTGGCAAGAAATGTAAAAGGCTTATTCCATTCCTTTGGCCAAAAAAGAGTTTTATGCTACAGATGAGAGTATTAGTCTGCTTTTTCATTTTAATTTTAGGAAGAGTCATAAATGTGTTTGTGCCTCAGTACAACAAATATATAGGTAATTATATGTGCATAAAAAATTTTATAATGTTAAATTTTTTATAATTTAAAAAATTACTATATGCTTTAGTAATTCTGTATGACTAAAAAATATTTCATAATCACACAATAAGATCATAAATTATAATTAAAATATAGATAAAATGCTTAAGTGATACAAAGAGAAACACAAAAGGCTTATAAAAACCCTTTAATGATCGACATATGTTTCAGCGCTCATTTATGGCACCATTTTCAAGATATATAATGATAAACAAAAATATTCTCGCAAATTTTTGAAAATAAACTTGAAAACATAAATCACGAGATCATATATGTAAAAAAGCAGGTGCTTGAAATAATGCTTTATTTTGCTTTATAATATTATATTTTTTACATATATGGTCTCGTGATTTATTTTTCAAGTTTATTTTTTAAAAAATTGCAAGAATATTTTTGTTTATCGTTATATATCTTGAAAATGGCACCATACATGAGCATTGAAACATATGTCGATCATTAAAGGGTTTTTATAAGCCTTTTGTGTTTCTCTTTGTATCACTAAAGCATTTTATCTATATTTTAATAAAAAATATTTATTAGGTTTAAAATCAAATGTTACAGTGCAATAATCTAATAGGTATTTATTCAATATTTATTAAAATATACAGTAGACTATCCGGCCTAATGTGGCTGAAGGGCAAGCTGAATAACCAAAGAACCCTCCCTCCCCTCCCAAAAATTCTATAAATTTCACTTCCTGCAGCCCCCCCCCCCCCCCCCCCTCCTCCATAACATTAAAACATACTTTTTATGCTAAAAACTTTTCTATTTTTAACCTCTTGATGCAGACTGGCAATTTATAAATGTTTGTTATGTACTGTATTGCACCTTTTAAAAAATATTACAGAAAAAAAATTCAAAGAATAAAAATATTGTACACATTTTAAAATAAATTTTAGCATATATCCTCCAAAGTAATAGTGTTTGCCTTTTTCCCAGAGTTCTAAAGATCTGCTTCCCAGAATTCATGAAATAGTCCTACCATTATTTTTTTAAAGTTATACTTTTTAAATTTCAATATGACCCCTAAGTCTTATAAGTTATATTTAGAAAAAAATTCTTTATTCTCTGACAAGTTCAGCAGTAAAAACGTCATTTTTCTATGACCAAAACTCACCAAGTGATACTACTTTGAATTTTATCAAATTTTGTATCTTTCCAGTATTAAAAAATCGTCTGTCTGTTTTTAGTGCCAGAAAACTCTGACATTTCATAAAATTCAAAGTTTAACGTGATCAGCTTTGATTGTAAACAATGGAATTTTTAGTGCTGTACTTGTCAGAGCATGGACAAAATTTTATTAAATATAACTTATAGGACTAGGGATGTAATGAATATTCTGCCCTTTTGCTGAATACTGAATGTCATTTGGCCAGATACTTTGGACAATACTTTAGGTATTTAGCCAAACAGATCAGCTTTGATCATAAAATAATAGAATTTTCAGTGTTGTACTTGTCAGAGCATGGACAAAATTTTATTAAATATAACTTATGGGACTAGGGATGTAATGAATATTCAGCCTTTTTGCTGAATACTGAATATCATTTGGCCATATACTTTGGCCATTACTTCAGATATTTGGTCAAACAGATCAGGTTTGATTGTAAAAGAATGGAATTTTCAGTGTTGTACTTGTCAGAGCATGGACAAAATTTTATTAAATATAACTTATAGGACTAGGGATGTAATGAATATTTAACCCTTTTGTCGAATATTGAATGTCATTTGGCCAATACTTTAGATATTTAGCCGAACAGATTTAGGATAAAAATAATTGCTTTTTTTTTTTTTTTTTTTTTTTTTTTTTTTTGCATTGCTTTTTACAAATCCAAACTTGATACTTCTGACACATTCATACAGTAATTTTCATGGTTTAAACTACAAAATTTGCAGGTATTCTTATTTTGTATACTAAGAAGTTGAATAGCATTTCTCTGTTTTCTCTAAAGGCTAAGAATCTCTTAGAAAATGGTCAAGAATAGAAAAGAATGGACAAAGTTGGAGATTTAGGTAGATTTTAAAAACACAACTATATGGGAACAATTGATTATAGGTGTTATACATTTATAGTAAAATGAAAAACACTATTCAATTCTAAAGCACTTGAATTTCATGCAGATATAAAATGACTTTGTTAATGTGCCAAGAAGATTTGCACTGGTCAGCAGTATTATTAATTTTTCAAGAACAGCCTTAAATATATCTAATTCAAAATATTGCAGAATCATATAATTCGAGAGGTAGTGTTACCTTTTTATAACCAATTTCAGCATTCATGATTTTGAAACATATGACAGATTAGATGGTGCAGATTATGAAACTGCCAGTCAGCTGGCACACAAGCAGGGGGGGGGGGGGGGCTGACCATTGCCATAATGCACAGGGGTTTTGCTGCACAATCTGCTGCAATGTGAAGTGAATGACAACCTAATTACTGATGTTACTGAAACTTCGAGGCATCAGTAATTGGGTTGTCATTCATTTAACATTGCAGCAGATTGTGGCAACCCCCCACTCTACACTTGTGCGCAAGCTGACTGGCAGTTTCATTATCTACCATATATACAAAAATTATCGACACTAAAATTTGTTGCAAAAATGTGATGCTACCTCTTGTACTGTAAGTTTAAGTCACATTATTAGGTTGTTTAAGTTTGAAATAATTGCAAATAATGATGTTTATTTAAATGAAAGTATTATTCTTGCTGCATGTTTTAGTTCTGCATTTAAAGAAGCATTGTTATTTTTATTTAAAAAAAAGCATACATATTTATACTACATTTCATGTTTTAAATCACAAGTTCATTTTTTATATACAAACTCCTTGCAAAAAAATTTATTTCACCAAAACTATTTGGAAGATTCTCGAAATGTGGGAACATTAACTATTATCAATTTTCAAAATTTACACCTTTTTTTTTTTTTTTAAATATAAACTTAAAATATAATATACAAACTTTAAAAGACAGGAATTGTGCTGGAAAATTAATAATTAAATCATTAGTAGATCTGTAGGTTAATAGATTTTGGATATTAGCTGCACTGTTGGTTATACAATTTTGAATACTGCTGACCTGTAGGTTACACAATTTTAACATTATTATCCTGTAGGTGACAAAGTTTTGACTATTTCATAACTTGATTATTTTTTTAAATTAAATTGATTAATGAAAGGGTTAAAGAATGTAACAAATTGGTTCTACAACTGTATTACAAAGATAAAATTATTTTGTTATCAAATTTAAAAAAAAACAGTTTTAATCTATTGTGAAACTTTGAATATCAAAATGTTTTCTTACCTTTTTAGAAGCTTGTCTCATTTGATCTGGAATCAACTATCATTAGTCAAATAATTTTAACAGAATAAAATAATAAATGAGACAATGGAATTTCTTATAATAAATTTATTGAGAAAATTATCGACATTTCAATCATTATGTGCTTTGGACATTGTAGCTAAATAGTCTTTTTTAAGTATATATTTACCACAAAGAAAATATTTTAAAAAAATTAACAAGAAAGTAAAATCATGCATCCAGCATAGATTATGAAACACTTTTCAACATTTTCAGAATACCATAACAAACATTCACTGTTTAATAAGGTAAATAATCTACCTAAGTAAATATTTTTGATAACACATTTGAAAACCAGATTTCAGCAATTAAATATAGATCATAGCCAGAAAAGTACTCCCAGTCTTTTGTGCAACCCTCTATATAATCTACAGATTTTTATATACTCTTTATAGTATACTACAATTTAGTTTAGTAATAAAACACATAACGCAATTGAAAATTCACCTACAGCAGTTTCTATTAATAGACGGAAACATATTTGAATTAATTTATACAGCCCTGTATATTACCTTAAGATTTTTATACACACCACATATTAGCTAAAGTTAATTCTAACAAAAAGATGCTATAAACTGCTGAAATCACACTTCCAAAAATTATCATACATAAGCAGCCATGTACCCATTTCCGAACAATTTAAAAATTATAGCTTTTTGAAAATTAATGGAAGGAGTATTTCATCAACATAATCTTATCTCTTACCTTATTTTGAACATTTTTGCAATTTTACTCTGGCTATGTATATCCAACAGGTAAAAAATTAAAGCATGTTTCAATTTTTTTCGGACTCCCTGTATAGAGGCAGTTTTAACATGTTTTACTATATTTTCATTATGTTAACATTTTTTAAATCTTATAAGTTTGAAACTATCCTGCTTATACTTGTATAATATTTGCTAGTTCAAACACATATTAAAATTATTATAGATTGAAAGTAGCATTTACTAAATCTCTCTGTATGTTTTTATAATAATTATTTTATTATATATTTTTTATAAAACTTGCAGCTCTTATATATTGTATTTTAAACTCATTTATATTATATATATATAAGCTTATTGTAAAAATTAACACATATATATATATATATTATTATTATTTTTTTTTCCAGTTGACAGTTTGAGTCTCGATTCTAAAACAATAACTTTCCGGTGGGATTACATCTTGACATACGTAATGTTTTGGTTTCTGCAAGGTCAAGGTAAAATTTTACTTTTTTTTAAATTAAAATATTACTTGCAAAATTCTTTTTAGTGACTTTTATTTTATTAAAAATTTTTAGAAAAGAATAGATCTGTTTAATTTATTGTATCATGATAGTTTATAATAATTGTATTAAAGTTTCATAATAAATCATGTGTTAGTTTTCCAACCTTACACTAGTTCAAGATTTGGCAAATTGCAACTCTCTAGGTATCATTTTGTGCTGAAATTAAATTGAAAATAAAAATAAAACTGTCATAATTTCAGTTTAAAAATATCATTTGATATTCTTAATTACTTTAAAATCATCATCATTTATGTAAATATTGATTTAACATGACTATATGAATTCATTAAATGTAAAAAGAATAATCAAATAACTGATAGCAACTTAGAATAATGTCTTACATTAAAATGATTACAGGAACCTCAATATCTCAGATTTCTTTGTCTTTGAGTGCTTTGGCACTTTGAAAATTGGAATTAGAAAACTGACTCGCATTTACCCCCTTTTTTTTCTCTCATGTGACTGAACTTATGGCAAAATAGCATAATGTGTTTGTAAAAATAAATAAATAAATGAAATATAAAGAATTTAAAACATGATAAAATATTATTAACATGTAAGTCTTTTTTCATGGATTTTTAGCATATTGTAAGATATAAGCATATTATATCTTTATCCAAGATGTTTAATAAGAAAGTAGTTTTTATCATTTATTTACATCCAGCATTTGTAATGTCACACCTGTACCCATTTCAAAGTGAAACTATCGTTAAAAACTGCTAATTACATTTTTTCCTTTTTTTTTTTTTTAATTGAACTAATGCAATCACATTAACCGTTGATCTTCTGTTTATAAAATACAATATGAAACATTTGGGATTTCCCTTACTGAAAATAATAATTTAAAAAAAAATCAGTGTAAACAACATACACTAGTGTGCAAAACTTAAGCAACAAACACAAAATGCTAATTTCTGAACACGTGAGTACTCAAAAGGAAATTCTATAAACAGCAAGTGTAGAAAATAGGTACTACCCTAACAGCACAGACAGTCGATATGAAGTCTTCTTGACATCACAAATGGTCACAATTGTCACAGTCACTACAATGAACTGAAATGTGAT
Source organism: Maratus michaelseni (assembly GCA_963931845.1). Classification (NCBI taxonomy): domain Eukaryota; kingdom Metazoa; phylum Arthropoda; class Arachnida; order Araneae; family Salticidae; genus Maratus; species Maratus michaelseni. The sequence continues at coordinate 99,313,274 of OZ007597.1, read as the reverse complement.
ATCTTTCATTCGTCAATAAATATTCCGATCTTGATGATTTTTAATTCTGTGAAATGAATTATATCGTCTGCAGAGTAATTTCTGTAATGAAATAAGTATCTCGATCGCTTGACGATTAAACATCGGAAACTCCTATAACAAGAAAGCACAGATTAAAAAAAAAAAAAAAATCAAATTTCTTAATAAATATTTTTATTAATATCTGCTAAAGTTTTGATTTGATTTTCATAAAGTTTGAATTGTCTTGACAAAATTCTGCAACAATAATATATCTTAAATTTCAAACCATTCGTTTGGGTAGTTTTTGCGTTGTTATATGCGGACAGACGGACAAACGGCCATACCAGACAACGACAATAGGTGCTACGTATTTATATAATTATGAACGCATCTAAAAAGCATGAAGAAAATTTAAAAAATGGATGGAAATATAAAAATAATTAAAAAATGAATAATCTGCATGTTCGATTATTTTTTTATCAAATAATACATTAATATTTTACAACTAAAATTATGAAGAAATAAATATATATTATCTTTTTCTTGTTTGCCGCGCCATCGCATAAACTGTTTTTTAATATCTCATTCATGAAGAAAGGGGGGGCGGGTAAATCGGATAAAAATAGGGAAGAAACATTTCAACATATTTTATTCTATTAAAATTAAAATTGCATGATATTCATTTCCACCATTGCAAATAAAATATAATAATGGTTAATGGTTTTAAAAATTTAAATGCAAAATTACCACCAAATGATTTTAGGCAGTGACCAGTGGTTATATATACAGAGGCAATCAAATACCAAATACTCATATATGTCACGCGAATGCGATTTTTAAAATAAATTATGGGGAGAAAAAAACTCGCGGCATAGAAGTAAAAATATTTGCATTTTTAAAAATCCTTCTTTACCCTAGAATATGCATTAATAAATACTATTAAGGAATTAATATTTTTTTTATAAAATAATAATTATAAAAAACCAATAAAAAATGTCTGAATTATTCTTTGCTCATTTGTCCCATTAAATCAACTGTTGCAAATAAAATACTTCCTTTCTTTATCGCCCTAATTCACACATTATTCAACAACAGCGAATATTCATCCACACCCGCAAAATCTGAATATCATAATGAAATGAAAGCATAAGCGATATCTCACGCATGCGCTCAGAGTTTAACCTTGCACCGTCAATAACATAAAAACGATATTTCATCCACTATTAGTAGTCGCTGGCGAAAATCACCCTTCCTCTTTTTAGCTGCGAGAATTCACACCGTTAGTATTCATGAATACGGTATATCATGGTTTAGGCTGGGGGAATATTCATGAATACTCAAACCATTCGAACCCTCGAAAAAAGGCTCGAGGAGGAAGAGCTTTTAATATCGTGGTTTTCATGGTTTTCGTCAAATTTATGATATTTGCGATATACCGTTGGGTAGGATTTTTTATATCGGTTTTATCGATATATCGCCCAGCCCTAGTGTGTATAGCAAACCAACAATCCTAGACTGGCATTAATTGTAGCTAAAATATTGCAAATGCTGCCAATTCGCACATATTTTTACTTATTTTTAGTTTAATTTTGAATAGATTATAAACTAACTAGTCGGATATGCCAATCAAAAACTTTCTTCTATCTCATACATATTAATGCTTTAAAATTCGCTATCACACCGCCAAAAGAAAATCAATATTTTTCATCATTCTGTTGTATGTTAGCTGCTTGCAAATGGTTGGGTTACCTGGATGCGAGCAGCCGATGTATTATACTAAAATATGAAAAGTCCTTCTGGCCTGTACTGGCAGGAAAAAAGAGTCTCTCTATTGCTTGGTTTTGAGATTTTAGCTAATTCTACTGAAAATACACAAAGCTAAAATGTGTGGAACCTGATTACAAAAGAGTCATTCCTAGTTCTCGTCAATATTGAATTTGAATGAGAATATCGCCAAATTAAACAGACATAACCAAGTTGGCTTCATATATGACAACGTATTTTTGTCACCAAATTTGGCTATATTTCACCAATTGTTGCCAAGCTTGGCGAGAATTTGATGGTGGTGAATATAAATATATAGTGTTAAGCATGTAAGTGTTGAAATGATGGTTACAACAATGAAAGAAAATTTGGCAAAACCATTTTCATTAAAGCTCATAAATTGAAACCGTTTATGGAGGAATCCTGCTGTATTATTTCAAAATGTCAGCCACCCTATAATTTCAGACTGCTATATCTCAGTCATTTTTAAGATAGAGGCAAAACAAAAAATGCTCTGGAATCCTTGGGTCAAAGCCGAACATTTAAAGCAAAAAGTTTTTAGGATTTCTAATTTTTTTGTACAACTTTCTGAAATTGAAATCTTTAAATGGCTATCACAGTGCCCCCTCCATGTGCAATATCCCCAAATTCAACTGGGACCTGCAAGGTATAGTCAAAAACATATACAAAAAATTTGGTTGAATTATCTGCATAAATTCATACACTTTTTGATGATACAATAGTGAAAATGGAACAAAAATCGCAATCACAGTGCCCCCTTTCATCGAAATATCCCCAAATTCAACTGGGACCGGCAGGCTATAGTAAAAAACATATACAAAAAATTTGGTTCATTTATCTTCATAACTTCATGCACTTTTCGATGATACAATAGTGAAAATGGAACAAAATTCATTATCGCAGCACCCCCTTTCGTCGAAATATCACAAAATTCAACTGGAACCTGCAGGCTGTAGTCAAAAACATATTAAAAAAATTTGGTTAAGTAATCTGCATAACTTCATACACTTTTCGATGATTCAATAGTGGAAATAGAACAAAAATCGCGATCACAGCGCCCCCTTTTGTCGAAATATCCCTAAATTCAAGTAGGACCTGCTTGCCATAGCCAAAAGCAGAGAAAAAAAATTTGGTTCAATTTGAAGCATAATTTCATACACTTTTTGATGATACAATGAGGACTGACAGACAGACATTTTGTAAAAACATGTCTTTCGGAATCCCTGACCCCTAAAACGTGTAAATCCGTTGAAAATCTGATTTCGAAAAAAATTTCGATTTTAATACTTTCTTCTATTATAGATAGAAGAAAGTAAAAATAGTGAAATATGAGGATTCATTATCTTATTAATTTTAGGTATTTGAATGTACTTCTGGTAAGTTTCAGAATATGTAACATTGTTAATCATTTTCTTCATAGGTAATAATAGCTTCTTGAGCAATATTCGAACATTCTTGTGGATTAGAGTTCAGCAGTATACAGTAAAAGAAGTTGAGATGGACATGTATGCGCATTTACATAGGTTAGTTTGTTTATTTGTAAAATACTTTTTTAGTGAATTTAATTTTGTTTAAGTAGATTTAGTTCAAGCATAAACTATTAATTTAGCCATATTTTACTGTACTATTTCAGTACCTTCATTATTATTTATCCAACTTATAAAATAAATCTGCTTTATGACAGATCAGAAATCATGTTAAATGCAATAATTTGGTTAATAAACATTAAAAAAAAAAATTAAAAAAAAAAAAAAAAAAACCTTTGCATTTAATTTTTATCTGAGAAAGACATAGAAAAGGTATCTAAAAAACACCCTACTTTAACAAACCCTTCAAGACCAGTGTCCTATGTATACCATTTTATTTTTAGATATCACTATTTCTGAACTTCACCTCATTTAATTTCAGACTTTCTGCAATTAAATTAGGAAAAGATTACTATTAAAAAATAAGGGGTGTATGCACCCGATGAAAATGTATATATGCGATCCTGGTCCTGAAAGGGTTAAATCAATTAAATTAATTTTCTAAAATAGCAAACTGCAAATTAATCTATTTCCCTCACTCACCCACACCCTCACCCCCAAATTGAATGTTGTATGTGTAAGTATCTATTATCTGATTGAAACTTACAGAACAAGTTAAATTTTTATTCTGTTACATATTCAATTAAATTGAATTAGGGATGTGACGAATAGTAATTTGACTGAATACTAATTTTTTTTTCAAAAAGAGAAAATAACTTTTGATTATATATGCATTTTAAAATTTTAAAATGGAAAAAGAATTAAACAGAAATTGATGTTTTATTATTTATGTGATTAAAATTTTTAATAGCTTGATATATTTCTTATAATATTTCAAACAGCTTGATGCTGATAATAAAACAACTTTTACTACATCTAAGTTATAATAGTATAATTTTATCTACAGGAATGAAATTCATAAACATTTCATCTAAAATAAGAACTCATTACAGGGTTCATACGTTGCTTGAAAGTCCTTGAATTTTTAAGAGAGAAAAAAGGTCCTTGAAAGTGCTTGAATTTGTTTATATTTTAATGAAGGTGCTTAATTTTCATTATTTTTTTTATAGGTGCTTAATTTTTCTTATTCAGATATTCGAAATAAAATATAATTGCAAGCTTTAAAAAATAAATAAATAAAAATATTTGTTCCGAGATCGTTTTCTTTTCAGGAGTTCAAAGTACGAGCATTTGTCACTTCTCCCTTCCCTCTATAGGATTAAGTTAACAAAAGAAAAATGAAAAGAAGGGTAACTTGTTGCTACTACCGACAGCAAGATCAGAAATTTTGTTCTTATCTTTCTTCCTTTATACGTTCTGTTTCTTCAATATTGCTACACCTATTGCAACGCTGAAACTCGGTCAGTTGTCGCATGCACACATGCATGTATGCCGGTTTTCACAACAAGTAGTTTTCATCTGTACTTGTGCATTCTGTAGATCTGTACTAGTAATTATTCATTGAGATCTATGCTATAACGATGCCTAGAACGTGCACTTTCAGTGACTTGTGGCTAGAATGAGAATAATACAAGTGTTGGTTAGAAGCAGTACTGAATAGTGCATACCAGTTCCGATGCAAGTTATGCTATGTTACCCGGCAATTGGAGAATATTGGAGAATCTGCATTAACAAGTCATATGAGAGGGAAGTGCAACGATATAATAATAACAATAAATATATAACAATAGCAGCCATATATAACAGCCATAACAATAAATATATAATTCTGATACCTATTGTAAAATGGGAGGAAGATTGGAGGCGATGTGATAGCAATGTTATTCACGTGTCGTGAATCATGGGTACCAGCAAACGGGAGCAAGGAAAGGTCATCGCCCTTGTTGTAATTCTAATGGTTTTAATTAGATAATTTAAATTATTTGGATTTACTTTAATTTTAGTTTTAAGAAAAATAATGAAATTTATTTTTGTTGCGTGACTTTGTTTTGATTAATCAAATTTGTATGATTTTATATTTTAATACAAAAATCTTTCAAAACGAATCGGGACCTTTACTGACTTTGGCTGCTTATTTCCGTGTGTTCCGCCCGATGTTGCCGGGGCCCTGATCGAATTTTTATTTTTATACGAAAATATTTCAAAACAAACCTGTGATGGGTGGCTCCACTACCTTCGACAGTGTATCTTGTGCGTGTCATCCGATGTTGATCGGGGCCCCTATTGAATTTATATTTTTTACAAAAATCTTTAAAAACAAAACTGTCATTGTTGTCCCCAGACTGCCTGCGACAGCATATCTCGTGCATGCCACCCAACTCTAATCGAATTTGCATTGTTTTAATTTTTTTAAAGAAAATCTTTCAAATTGAACATATGATAATTTTATTATTATTAATTTTTTATTTTTAATAATTCCAGTTTTAGGTGATTTTTATTATCTCTTGCTATATATGCTAATTAATCCCTTCACTTCTTTCTCTTTTTTAAACATGTGAAAAAATTACAGCAGCAACTATTTATGTCAAGGTCTAACAGAATATGAAGTTTTATGATATGTCGTGCATTCATTCTTGAGATATAGCTATTGTAAAAATTATGAAAAAAGTGGTATAGCAGCACCACCTGTTGGGATATCTACACCAAAACGTAATCAGCGTCTATTTATGTCAAGGTCTAACTGAATCTGAAGTTTCATGAAAATGAGTGCATTAGTTCTTGACATAGAGCTATTGCAGAAATCGCAAAAAATGCAGTATAGCAGCGCCACCTGTTGGGCGATTTTCACCAAAAACTAATCAGCACCAATTTGTATCAGGAACTAACTGAATATAAAGTTTTACTAAATTTAGTGCATTAGTTCTTGAGATATAGTGCCCAAAAAAATTTTGTCACAGACTCAGACAGACACTTTTAAAAACAGTCAAATCGTGTTCAGGACCTCCTAAAACGTATAAATTCGTTGAAAACCGGAAGTCGAAAATTTTCATGAATCCAATACTTTCTTCTTGTAAAGATAGAAGAAAGTAAAAATTACTTAGAAATAGTGTGAATTTTCTATTATGATGCATAGCGACATTGAATAATTTTAATTTTCTATGAGCTCAACACAAAAAGTTACTGGCTACTTCAAAGATGCAAAAATCTATTTTTGACTGTGGAAAAGTAACTATTTTATTGCAACAGCCCTCTGAGGAGTTAGAAACTTCTGTATCTTTAACATTGTCTGTGGCTTCAACATCAGAAATGTCTGTTCCTTCAACCTCACAAGCATCTGTGCTATCATCATCACAAGCTCCTGCCTTATCATCTAAACCTAAATCTATAAGTGATTTTATGGCTGGCAAAGAAGTTTTAACAGCTGAGGTTTTAGGGCATTAAAATGTGCGACTTCACATTACTCCTACAATTCTTGCTCAAAAGTAGGCGATGTACTGAAAATTATGTTCACAGTTAGCAATATAGCTAAACAATTTACATTATCACCAGCGAAATGTGCTTACTTATGTTGTTTTGGCATTGCACCACATTTTAAAGATCTCTTAATCAAATTAGTGGACAAAGGTCATTTCACTGTATTATTTGATGAAACGCTGAATAAATCGACAGTCCAAGCAAATGGATTTATTAGTCCGATTTTGGCATCCAAGCTTAAACCAGGTATGTACTAGGTACATAAATTCAGTTTTTTGGGGTCATTCAACAGCAAATGACTTGCTTAATGGCATAAAAACTGCACTTAGTAATTTTAATTTGGGAAATATTGTGCAGTTATCCATGGATGGACCAGCTATAAACTGGAAGGTATATGAAAATCTCCAAAAAAACCTTAAAAAAAAGTATGATCATGGTATACTAAATATAGTTACCTGTGGCTTGCATGTGTTACATAATGCATTTAAAGCTAGTGGAGCTTCTTCAAATTGGCAAATGGATGTATTTTTGATTAATTTGCATAGGCTATTCAAGTACTCTCCAGCAAGGCTTCAAGATTATTATGAAGTATCCTCAACTGGCAAGACTGCCTTGAAGCTCTGCTGGCATAGATGGCTTGACAGCCTACCAGCTATAAAAATAGCCATTGAAATCTGGGAAGATTTAAAGTCATTCATCTCTTGTGTCGAAAAAAAAAAAAAAAAAAAAATCCCAATCGCACATATGACTCCCTAAAATCTTTTTTAAAAGATGAATTGTTAGTTGTTAAGTTGCCTTTTCTCTCATCAGTTGCATCTTTGGTGCAGCCTTTCATAACGAAATATCAAACTAAAAAACCTGTACTGCCATTTTTTGCCGCTGATTTAACAAAGTTAATTCGTCATGCTTACTGAATTACAAAATTCTTAAGGATGGTGAAATAAAAAATGTAACAGTTTTGAAATTTTCTCAGTTTGAATTCAAAACTGATATGTTGAATTCCATTGCTAAAATAGAAACTGGATTCACTGGGGAAAAATTGCTCAAAAATCTTAACAGAACAGAAATCTGTGAAAGAAAGTGACGTTATTGCTCTGAAGCAAGAAATAAGGGACTTCATTTGTGCAATGATGAAAAAAATCATCGAAAAGAGCCCAATAAATTATAGTATTGTATGCAATTCATCTTGTTTGAATCCTGGTAAAATTGCACGGAACAAAGAAAACTGCATTTCATAAATGCCTTTCAAGAAAATGGTTGGATCCCAGAAGATGACTGTGAAACCACTCTTCTGGATTATCAAGATTTCCTTGAAACAACAAACTTACCAGTTTTCATGAGCTTTAATGAATCGACAGATAGATTAGATTATTTTTTTATGATCATATGTGTGTTAAAGGACACGTTAAAGCCTTCCATGTTGCCAAACTTGTGTTGCTTTTGTCCCATGGACAAGCTTCTGTCGAAAGAGGATTCTCTATTAACAAAAATATGGAAGTGGAAAACCTAAAAGAACATTCTTATATTTCTTTAAGAATTATAAAAGATCATATAGAGTATTGTGGTGGTATGCTTAAAGTATCTATAACAAAAGAGCTACTTTCGTCTGCATCCAGTGGTAGACAAAGGTACATAATGTACCTGAAAGCTGAAAGATCAGCAAAAAGAGAAGGAAAAATGTCTCACTGAGAACAAGAAAAGAAAGCTTGAAGATGATTTAGATGACTTAAAGAAAAAGAAAAAATGTCTGGAAGTTGACATCAAAGAACTTCTGCATTCAGCGGATGAGTTGTCTTTGAAAGCAGTCTACAAAGAAAATAACTTTCTGCAAACAGTCTGAGAAAAAACATAAAAGAAAAACAGGCTGAAGTTAAAATTTTAGATGAAAAAATAGAAGAGGCAGTTAAAAAACTTAAAGGCTGAAAAAAGTCTTGTATTTAAAATGCAGTAAATTATTCATGCTGAAACATGCAAATTTTTCTTTGTGTGTGTGTTTTAATATACCTTTTTGTAAAATGATTTAGTGGATGTTTTCAAATTAAGGTAAAGTATAAAAAATTGTTTAGTTTTTTTTTTTTAATTATTTAAAATTGTGTGTATCATAGCAGTGCAGAATTATCAAGTGTCTACTTTTGTCTAGTGTTAGCACAGATAACTTTCAAAGTATACTGCAAAAGTATTTTCTGTATTTTTCGGAGACTTTCTCATAACATTTCACATTTAAGACTTTGCTACTATATGTTATGTATGGCATTCATCTGAAAACATATGAAAATGAAATTGTTTTTTCCTTTATATATTTGCATTATACAAACAGACATAGTATTTTGTAACATTAAAATTTTCATTGCTGAAAAGGTGCTTGAATTTTGGGTAAGGTGCTTGAATTTTATCATGTAAAGAGAGTATGAACCCTGTCATTAGTTATTACCACTGTTAATGTACTTTTTAATTTAGGAAATTCATTTTGACAAAAAAAAAAGACATTTTATCCTTTAATTTTTAGGTATATCAAATAAATTTTCTGTAAATGAGGAGGATATGTTAAGTTATTTCCATTAAAATATAAAGAATGTACTTCACTTTTACTACCCAATGATACTTTTATCCTTTCTAACATTCGAAATCAATTATAATACTTACTCTCTCTCTCTCTCATAATTGATACACTCTGACGCAAAAGTTTAGACAATGCCGTCATTCAGCTTTAAAATGTAGAATTATGACGTCAGAATTACAAAAACCTGTAAATATATTCAAAAACTGATTTAAAATGCTATGTACAAAAGACAGTCGTTTTATTTGCTATAATACTAATTTTTTTCATAAAAATTCAAATGTGCTTGTCGCAAAAGTTTAGACACTATTCTAAATTTCTTTGAATATTCGCTGGCATATGCAAATTTAGACTCGATGATGTCACAAATTTGGAGTACTTAAGTTCTGCAAACGATTGCGCTTCATAGTCGACATGCCGAGAGCTAAAGAAATTCAAGTGAATGAGGTTTCAAGGATTTGGCAGTTGAAAGGTGAAGGGAAGAGCGTTTCTGAAATTTCTGCTATTATTAATAGGTCAAAAAAATCTATTTATCGAGTTTTATCGAGTGGTTCCGAATATAAAGCAAAATGTCGGTCTGGGAGGCCACGTGTGACAAATGTACGAGAGGATCGCCTGATACAAAGACTAGCGAGTACTCAACAAATGAGCGTACGTGGAGTTCAAAGCTCATCGGGACTCTCTGTATCAAAGGATACGATTCGTAGACGAATTTTGGAAAAAGGAACAATCGTTTATAGCAAAATGCAGAAGAAACCAGCTCTGAAGCCACATCATAAGTTACAAAGAATTATGTGGGCTCGAAAGCATATGTCATATGGAGAGAAATGGCAGTCAGTCATATTTAGTGATGAAAAAAAGTGGAATCTGGATGGTCCAGATGGTTGTTTATCGTATTGGCATGACTTGCGGAAGGAACCTCGACGTTTTTTTAGTCGCAGACAAGGAGGGGGCTCGGTGATGGTTTGGGCAGCCTTTTGCTATAATGGACAAGTATCTCTGACCTTCACCAGTGGTCGTCAAACTTCACAGCATTATACACAGACATTAGAAGAAAACCTACTGCCATTTGCTGAGCTTCTAGGGGGTCCTCAGTGGGAATTTCAGCAAGACAATGCTTCAATTCACACTGCAAAACATTCAAAATGTTGGTTTAATTCCCATAATATAAGAGTTCTCGACTGGCCAGCATGTAGCCCAGATCTTAACCCTATAGAAAACCTTTGGAGCATCATGTGTCGCAAAGTTTATAGCAACGCTAGACAATACTCTTCTGTACAGGAACTTAAGACATCTATTGAGGATGCATGGTACGATATCGATCCACAAACTATGCAAGATTTAGTTTCTTCCATGCAATCTCGTGTATATGACGTAATATATAAGCATGGATGCGCAACCAGGTTTTAAAAATTGTTTATTTCGATTTTATTTAATTTGTGTCTAAACTTTTGAGACAGCAGTTTATTTTTGTTACCATTTAATTTATTGCAATATGCACAATTCCACTTTTCTTTGTTATAAATATTGTTTATATGTACAGCACATTAATTTCAAGCAGTGATTTGAAAATTGAATAAATATTTTTCAAAGTATGTAAGAATTTCTTCATTGTCTAAACTTTTGTGTCATAGTGTAGTGAGATATTTCCTGAAATAACCTTTACAGTCAAGTAAATTTTATTTGTGAGGAGTTTGTGCCCCTAGTGATCAACAAATTTGTAATGATGAGTCTATGTTCTGAAACCAGTCCCCAGTCTTAAATTACTAATTAAATTAAAGGATGAGGTATGGTTAAAGTAGTTATATATTTCAGAGTTTCCCCCAGGTTTAAAAAAGGGCAGGGTGCTGCTGGTGAGAAAAGGGCACTTTTTTTATTCTTAAGGGCATTTTTTTATTCTTAAGGGCACTTTTTTATTCTTAAGGGCACTTTTTTATTCTTAAGGGCACTTTTTGGTTTCTTGAGGACACTTTTCAGATTCTTAAGGGCACATTTTTAATTGTTAAAGGTATTCTTTTGGTTTTTAAAGCCACTTTTGATATTTCAAAGTCAAGACACTCTTTTTAAGACAATATTGAGCCAGTTTTTACTATGAAAGCAAATTTTTTAATGCAAAAAGGAGAAAGGGAAGAACTTTTTTTACTGAGGGCAAGAAGGGTGCTAATTCTTTTTATAAGGGGCAAAAGGGTGCTATTTTGTAAACCAAAGGGCAGGCAGGGTGCAGCACCCTTCTGAAACTGTCTGGGGGAAACTCTGATATTTGTTTAAAAAAATCTGACAATTTGACCATCATATATAATATACAACAACACAAACTTGTACAAATTACTCAACATGCATTAAAAGCATGCACAGAAACTGATAACAACAATATGAATTAAGGAAGATGTAAATTAAAAAAATATATATAATAATGGTAGTATCCAAATAACTATACATTTTGTGCAATTAAGAATCAAGATAACTTCATGAATTTGTTAGAAAGTAGACAATTTGAATTAGAGAAAAAAATTGCACAAAACAAAAATAATTATTATTCTGAATTTATTTGGTGAGATATCTAGCAATATTGAACGAGATATCAGCAATATTTGATGAGATATCGGCAATATTTGATGAGATATCAGCAATATTCGATGAGATATCTTACAATATTCAGCCAATTAGCCTTCAGTATTTGGCTAACCGAACATTTGGCAAAAGGGCTGAACACCGAACAGTGGTAGAATATTCGTCCCATTCCTAAATTGAATTTTAAATTGTTTAATTTTTCTGACATAGTGTTTGTCAAAGTAATATTTTCTTTAAAGACTTCTTACAATAAGCATAATTAATTAACAATTTAGTAAAGTCCAAAATAACTATTAGAGAAATGGAATCAAAAGAATTGTAATCTAGATATTCTGAGGAAATATTTTGTTTTGGGAATATAATATTGTAGATATCAGTCCTTTTTTCTTTCCTCAGTTCATGAATAATTCCCATTATGAATAATATTTTTCAAATTTTCACTTTGTTGTATTAAAGCAAAGTTTTCAGAATATCATATTTTGTAGCAAGATTAATTAAAGCAGTTATTTATAAGAGGTTTGCTTAAGTTGTATGGTTCATGTTATCTACAATTCAGATTCGGAACTCTCTCTTTTGTGAGCTTTCAATATCTAAATGACGTATAGTCTGCTCATGATCTTGAAAGAGTTTGCAATGCTACTGGGAAAGAAAGTTACTAACAGACACAAGTGGCACAATACATGTATTTTTTAATTAAAAACTAAATTCGGCTAATTTCTATTACTAATTTTCAGCTTATTTAATAAATAAATTCATTAATTTGCATTAGTCATCAGCTAAGTTATTGTTAGCTGACTATCTATGTATCTATGATAACAATGTTTTTACCTATTACTGTTTTTCACTTTTATGTCAATTTTCACTATCAGTAACATGTCATCACTGCTTAGAATATATCTCTTCAAGCTTACTTTTAGCTTACTTTTAGCTTACTTCACCCAACATAAATGGCTAAGACTAACTATAAAAATATCCATGATTCCTTTCTGATGGCTGATGTCTTATAAAAATTAGCTAAACATTGGAAAATTGTAATATTTCATTTTGACCAAAAATAAACTATTTATAAATCCTTTTATCTCATAGTGGCTGAACACAGGAGCACTTACCATTTATAATTTGCTACAAAAGTTTACATTTATTTATTAAGTGATGTTTGTATATAGTTTTCTACCTCTAAAACCATCAAAAATATGTATACATTTGCAGAAATAAAGTTTGTCATTTTGGTTCATTACATTGATAAAATTTTTATGTGGGTACCATGGTCATAAAAGAGGTAATAAATCTCAGGTCTTCAAAACAATAGATTTTCTAATAATGAAATATATCTTACATGTCTTTAAAGTAAGGTAACTTATTGCATTATGCACAATAAATTTTATGTGTTCATGTTGCAGTTTATCTTTAAAGTGGCATCTGAATAGAAAAATTGGAGAAGTTCTTCGTGTTATGGACAGAGGAACTAGCAGTATTAGCAGTCTTCTTAGGTATTTCATATTTTTTATTTACGATCGCATGTTTTTACTATCTCTAAGCAATTTTTCCTCTAATTATTCTCCTAAAATTAGAATGTATTATTGAAAATACTTTCTGTACACAATGGTATACAATGGCTGTGATCATATTTTTAAAGCAGGAGTGGAAATCCTCTGTGTGTATGGATTTGTAATTTTCTGTTTTTAAATATTTTTATAATTTTTTTGGGGGGTGGGGGGGGGGGGGGGGGGAGGTTGGCTTAGAAATTTTCTAACATGTTGTATACAGGCCTTTTCAAGTCCTTAAAATCTCCTTATAAATCAAAAATAGTTTTCAAGGTGCTTATAAGTTACGGAACATACAGAATACTCCTTAAAAACTCCTTAAAATTTAAATGTGTTACTTTGCTGGGGGGTAAACCAAAAAAAAGGAAAATAAAACTACTTCTTAAATAGTTTTTTTAGATCATAAAAAAGTACCTGATTGAAATTAAACTCAAGTTTATTTTGTTAATACCACTGTTTCTTTATTCTCCAGATTTTAATCTTAGAGAAATTCAATTAGATGATTTCCTCCTTTCAATATTTAATATTTATGTATGTACAGGGTGATTATAATTAAAGTCCCACTTTCAAAATGGTGTAAAAAAGGAACCACTGGTCACATGACTTCAAATTTGAACTGAACATACTGGAAGAATAGGGAAATGGTATGGCATAAGAAAGAAAAAGTTCCAAAGTGTATCAATAGATGGGGGGGGGGGGGGGAGGTTGGCTTAGAAATTTTGTAACATGTTGTATACAGGCCTTTTCAAGTCCTTAAAATCTCCTTATAAATCAAAAATAGTTTTCAAGGTGCTTATAAGTTACAGAGCAAACAGAATACTCCTTAAAAACTCCTTAAAATTTAAATGTGTTACTTTGCTGGGGGGTAAACCAAAAAAAAGGAAAATAAAACTACTTCTTAAATAGTTTTTTAGATCATAAAAAAGTACCTGATTGAAATTAAACTCAAGTTTATTTTGTTAATACCACTGTTTCTGTATTCTCCAGATTTTAATCTTAGAGAAATTCAATTAGATGATTTCCTCCTTTCAATATTTAATATTTATGTATGTACAGGGTGATTATAACTAGGACTTCCCTCAAAGGGATTAGTCTGAGTGATATTGCTGAGAACATAAAGTTAACAATTACGATATAAAGAAGATATCAACAAGAATCTAAGTGAATATACAGCATATGATAGACAAGAGATAGATAAAGATAAAACATATGAAAAATAGCAAATTAAATTATATAATTACAAAATATCACATATAAATTCATATACAGTTATGTTTTCATATGCATTTTTTTATAACATTTGGCAAATAATCTCATTTTCTTAAGCGGGAATTGCTCAAAACTTAAAAAAAAAAAAAACGCCGGATCTTTTAAAACGATATTTTTAAAGTCACATAATCAAATTTGCAGCCAATAGCGTACTTTAGCAAGCGTAGTTTAACGCAAATTTAATTTAATTTTTGCAACATTTTCTTTGTGACAAATATCTAAATAAAATATTAAAAAATAAAATATTAAATATTGAAATATTAAATCAAATATTTAATATTTGAATTAAAAAAATTTTCTTTGTTTATTTGTATAACTATTTATAGAAACTCGTATACTTCAAACCACATTGATAACATGCTTTGCTAGAAACGTGTCTACCAGTCTAAGTACTCGTATGTCTTAGCTGTGTCTCTCTCCGAACTCATCTGTCTACTGTCTCTCTACTCTTCTGTATACCTGTCTCAGTATCCGTCTGTCTTTCTACCCGAGTCTTTAATCGTGTCTCTACCTGTCTCGCTTCCCGTTACACTACTCGTCTATCAACACGTCTGTCTGTCTATATACCCCTCTCTCTACCCATCTGTCGAGTCGTCTCTGTACTCATCTCTCTATCCACCACGCTACCCGTCTCCCTACCCATCTCACTACCCCTCTGTCAACCCTTTTTTGCACCTGCCTCACTACCCGTCTGTCTATTCGTTTCGCTACCCGTTAGCTTATCTCTGTCGCTATCCGTCTCTCTACCCGTTTGTTTACACGTCTATCTATCTCTCGCCAACTCTTCCCAATATTTAAACAATTTAGTAAACGGAAGCCGTTTATCTGTTATTAAATGCAAACAGGAGTAATTTATCTAAAGAGTGTAATCAGATGCAATTTTTTTAAATACATACATAAACCAGCATAATAATTCACCAGTTTTATTTTCATAGTAGTTTATGTCATTTGACAGTAAATCTCAACTTCTTCAACCCGAACTGCGTCAAGCTTTTTAAAAAAGCCCCAAGGTCCGTATAACTGGGAAGGGGAATTGTCCTCAGGGCTATTAGATACATGTTATTAAGTTAAGTGAAAGTTTCGTAATCGGGTTCGCAGCCAATTTCTTATGTCAGAAAGGGTGGCTTCACGCCATTTTAAATTCATTTCTGTAACTTTCTTTTTCTTTTTTTGGTGGGTGGTTGGGGGGGGGGGTTCCAAATATATACACTTAAATTCAAACTTTTGCCCCAATGTTAATATTAGTGTTGTTTGTATTATCAATTAATACTTTGTTGATCGAGCTTCATTCGAAACAAATGTAAAAGACTTCTACAGTTTTTTTTTTCCCTAAGCTAATCGGGGAATTTAATATCATTATTGTTTCTAACTCTTATAGAGTTAAAACAATATTGTTGCTAGCATTACTCTTGTTTGTGACCAACCTCTTCTGTGTATCTGAATAGGGGAAAGTTCCGTATCATGTACTGGTTGGTGCCAAAGGCAGTTGTAGAATCTTACAAATTTTTCTAGAGAGCGGAAAAACATGTTTTTTAAAATATTTACAAATATACGTTTATTAAACCATGTTTTTGAGCCATTTTAAAAAATTAAGTACGGTGCTAAAATAAAATTTTATTGCCATTTTCGATATTTTAATAAGAAATGAAAATACATAACAAACAAATTTAACAAAACTAAGCCATTTTTGGGTACTTCTCTATTATCCTGTCGACCACTTTTCATAACAAAAAACTATCGCCAAACTAAGATTAAACGCCAAAAATACAGTCCCATTTACTTGATGCCAGAAGCATTATACGTATTTGTTATGCCATCAAGTGGTTTTTAATTCGACATTTGCGTGTATTTTTCATTATGTTTTACTGATTTATTAGTTATTTCATTCATTAAAGTAACAATTGTGTCCTTAAATTCTTATATTTTATTTATTTTGATATTTCAATGGCAACGTTCTCCCGTTTATTTAGCGTTACAGTTTGGCGATAGTTTTTTGTTATGAAAAGTGGTCGACGGGATAATAGAGAAGTACCCATTTTTTGTGATAAATAATTGTTATTGCCAGGGGGGCAAATTGTAAACAATTAATAAGCGAACTAAAAAAATTACCGGAAAAAACTTGTGGGAATCTCAAGAAAGAAATATCTGATATAAATAGCATTTAAAATCTTAAAATGGAGAAGTGGTCCGTATAAAAATGCAAAACATTATACACCTGATATAAGAATTTTTTAATTTTTTTATATTTCCGAAAGCACAGATAAAAGGGTAAAAATCCCGGCACAGATGCCATATACTCACCACGTTGGCGCGATTTTTCCCCCGCCCCTTTGGCGAAAACTGTTTGTTGTGTTTGTTTACTTTTATTTTTTATTTTAATTCTATAGATTATTTTTATATGTATATCAATATTAATTTAGGCACAGATGTCATATACGCACCAGATTGGCGCGATTTTTCCCCCGCCAATTTGGCGAAAACTTTGTTTTTGAATATTAGTTACAAATACCATACAATAATAGCATGTAATTTTTTATTTCAATATAAAAATAAAATAACGTAATAAATGAAATAGCTCCTATTATTCAAAAGTGGGAAATAAAAATAAATAAATGATAGTTTGATATAAATAAATATTGATATATATAATAAAAACAATTTATAGAATTAAAATAAAAAATAAAAGTTAATAAACAACAATTGAAACAAAATAACCGGGTTACCATGTGAGGCATAAAATTGCCATTTTGTTGCAATCGCGCCAATGTAGTGCGTATATGACATCCGCGCCTTTATTTATATCAAACTATTATTTATTTATTTTTATTTCCTTTTTTAAAATAATAGAAGCTGTTTCATTTATTACGTTATTTTATTTTTATATTGAAATAAAAAATCACGTGTACTATTTGTCACACTATTTGTAACTAATATTTAAAAACAAAGTTTTCCCCAAGCTGGTGGAGGGAAAAATCGCGCCAACGTGGTGCGCATATGACATCTGCGCCTTGTTTCATTTTACATAGAGGTACTGCTCTATTATCCCGTCGACCACTTTTCATAACAAAAAACTATAGCCAAACTGTTAGATTAAACGCCAAAAATGTAGTCCCATTTACTTGATATCAGAAGCATTATACGTGTTTGTTACGTCATCAAGTGGTTTTTAACGCGATATTTGCGTGTATTTTTCATTATGTTTTACTGATTTATTAGTTATTTCATTCATTAAAATAACAATTGTGTCGTTAAATTCTTATATTTTATTTATTTATGTATTTTGATATTTCAATGACAACGTTCACCCGTTTATTTGGCGATAGTTTTTTGTTATGAAAAGTGGTCAACGGGATAATAGAGAAGTACCCACATATGTATTGGTACTTTTATGTTAACTTGGCGCAGTTGATAAATCGCCAAATATTTTTCTCATAACATCCTCATATTGCATTCATTTCATTTAAATATAAATCTTTCACTGATTTCATTTGAAATACATACATTAAAAATACACGTCTTTCACTCATTTAATTTAAAATACATGCCTTTCACTAATTCCATTTAAAATACTAAAAAGGAAAAGAAAATAAGAAATAATGCCACAAATCGAAACCTTTTGTTTAAACATCAAAGAATTGTTCCTAACATACACACGCGAAATAAAAAAGCTGCTAATGGTGTGATTTACGCCAAATCTCTAATACTAATACTACTCTTACTAATCTCTAATACTTTTCAAACAGAAAAAATTCCAGATTAACTTTCCATTTTTATTAAATTGAAATATATTTTATTGTGCTGAATATTAGTGCTTGCATATTTTTTTGCTCCATGTATTCCATGAACTTTTCAATTCCGATTGTCTACGAAAATCTCCCTTCGGTGAAAATGACGTACGCACAAAATTTAGTGACGTATGTACTTTAATTGTGCTTTTTTATCTATTTTTTTAATATAACTTCCAAACAGTTTGACACTTATTCTTGGTAATAAATAGACGACGTTGTCACCTTTATAGGTACCTGCTGTAAAAATTTGAACGAAATCCGTTAAATATTTTTTGAGTTATGCTTGACGAAAGGTTTTAATATCCATCGTAGCTATATATGGGGCAAAGTAATACTGCACTGTGTATGAGTCTTCGTTGCACTCAGACAATTAAAGTCCCACTTTCAAAATGGTGTAAAAAAGGAACCATTGGTCAAATGACTTCAAATTTGAACTGAACATACTGGAAGAATCTGGAAATGGTATGGCATAAGAAAGAAAAAGTTCCAAAGTGTATCAATAGATGGTGCTGTAAGTGGCATAATGAGAGTGGATTCAGCTGCAAGTGACATTTTTAATCGAAATACAGTAGTTTGGGTATGAGCTGCACAGTAAACCAACCATACTGTTCAATGTGCATGAGTGTTTCAGCTGTTTGACGGAAAAAATTACTTCCAAATCAGTCAACAGTAGTGGTACTGTTAGTGGAAAGCCCATCTACTACTGCAAGGTCTTATCACATTGGATGGGGAAAATCGGTTTTTAACCCTTTGATTATGGGATTGGGACAGGTGTCGTCCCAGCGACTATTTCTTAATTCTATTCACACCACTTTTTGAAAAAAAATCTTTGTCATTGATTTGTACTAAGTTACTTTCAAGAGAAATCTACCTCAAATAAATTTTTTTGTAAATTGTGGTATGAGTGAATGTAATCAAAAGGTTAATTGTCCTTGGGCCAAAAACTGCATAAAAAGCACATGATGATTCAGTTTTTAACTGTGCATGAGTGTCTTTTAATTTGCATACTATGCCGCTTACAGCATCATCTATTGATACACTTTGGAACTTTTTTTCTTATTCCATACCATTCCCCCCTTCTTTCAATATATTCAGTTCAAATTTGAAGTCATTCTGACCAGTGGTTCCTTTTTTACAGCATTTTGAAAGTGGGACTTTAATTATAATCACCCTGTATATATGTATATATATTGTATACCAAAATGATCTATTTAAATAAATAGAAATTATAGAAAAATACAATTATATGATTTTCCCTCTCATTTTTTAAGATTAAAAAAAATTATTATATACCAATAAGAAGACCTATTTAAATAAATAAGAAAGACACAGATATAGTGTCGGGTCCCAGGGACTTGGATCATAAAATGTATTCATTATTAGAGCTGCTACCCTGCCAGAGTTCTCAGAACCAGAATTTTTTATTGTAAATTTTGTCATTATATAAAGGAAAATATTCTTTTAGAAAAATAATGGTACTCAAAAATTCAGAGAGTTGGCAACTCTAAATTAACTTTTGAAATCTGCTGATAAAAATTCTGAACAAGCTGAAAAACTAACTGATATAATATTATTATTGAAATAAAATGGCTTTAAAATTATTAAAGGAAAAACTAGCATTACTAAACTTTTAAAACTATAGTAGTGAAAAAAAAATATATTACTTCTCAAATATAATTTATATATTTCTTTATTGCTTTGGAAAAACTATAATAAAGAAAAAGAACTATTTGAACAAAAAAAATACCTATAACATTCTAACTTTTTGTTAAAACTGACAGCTAAATTTGCTGAACTTGGATCTCTTCAAAAACTCTAAGGAGATCCAGCTCTCTTATATTAGTAGGTGTAACCAATGTAAATTACCTACTTTCAAAGTCTAAACGTAAGTAATCATACAAGCATAGGTAACAGAAAAACATAAACACACACAGAAAAATGGAAAAATTTTGTTACAGTAGATGAAACTTGGGTCAATTTAAATGATTGTAACAAAAAGAGATCCATTTATTACCATCAAAGAAAAGAAAAAAGAAAATCTTGAAACATGGTTCAATGTATCTAAGTAAAGGATTAATGATTGTTGCTGGATTTGCATATAACGGCAAATTAAAAATAAAGAAAGTGGAGACAAATTTTAAGATCAACTCCATATACTATCAGAAACATATTTTACTCCCAATCTTCAAACATGAAATACCATCTATTTATCCCAGTGCCATCAATCTGTTGAACTGCATCAAAATGAAGCAAGCAGCACACTTCACAATAAACTGTTAATTTCCTGGAAAAAATGGAATGAGAAATGGGTATCAAGGCAATACTCCTTCACTGATATATACCTGCTAAATCTCCTGATGTATCAGAAATGGATTTTTGTGCTTTGGCTTTTTAAAAAGCACATTATCCAAACTTCAACCTAAAACCCTTCATGGATTTTGGAAAGCTGTTCAAGAGGAATGGGCCAAAATACCTCTTCCATAACTACAAAAGGAAATTATGGTGTAGAAAGGTATATTAAAATAAGGGTTACCAAACTGAACATTTAATGGGAAAAAATATGTTAAATAGACCACGAAATTCATCTAAAAAATGTGTGAGCATTGTCTGTAAGCTTTACAGATAGCAAGATTTTTAATGTGACATTTAGCCTTACATATTTGTTGAATTTTTTAAGTTAACTTACTGAAGTAAGGTCCTAAGTTATCTTCAATATCTAATGTGTTTTTAAAATTTCATTTAAAAAATAATTAGTGCACTGAAAAATCTCTTTCAGTGACTCATTTAGCCCACTGTACTGTATGTTGGTTGTTGACACTGGCTTGTGGGATTCCACCAAGGTGTGCACAAACCTTATTTTTCAGATTTAACTTATGGAAACATAAATTTGTATGTAACTATATGCGACCACAATATTTTTGTTGCATTATTATAGATTTATCTAAAGTAGAAACTAATTATTTTTACATTTTCTTCTAGTTATGTTATTTTCAGCATCCTCCCAACCTTTGCAGATATATTCATTGCTGTGTTGTATTTTGCTCTAGTTTTCAACATATGGTTTGGACTTATTGTTCTTGTGACCATGGCTCTTTATTTGAGTATGTATTTTAATTTCTAATTATATATCTCTTTATATTTAAAAAAAAGTAGCCGCCGCAGCCGCTGTCAATGAAGATTTTGTGCCTTGAAGTCTTTGTGGACTAATATCTGGAAAACTAATGCATATAAAAATATGAAAATTGGTAGTTTTATAAAGAAATGTTCGATAAACATGCTGAAGCAGACAGTTTTTAAATCAAAGAATTATTTTAAGAGATATATTATATTAAAGTTGGTCAAAATAGTTCAATTAAAAAAGTTTTATAGGAACAAAATCTATGCACAGGAATTTAACCATAATTTATAAGGACATAGTTGACAAGCTTGCGGTGTGCAGACTGCAATTATTTTTTTTATTTGAGTAGTTTTTTGAGGTTACATTTCAATTTTTTATTCAAAATTTTCATTATTTTGGTGAAGATTTATTTCATATTTCATAAAATCCATTATTTGAACTGTTGCCAATTTGTAAAATAGCGCACATAATAATATTCCCTTTCAATTAAGAAATGTATTTACACATGACTATTAAAAACAGAAATAAAACTTTAAAATAATAATTAAATGATCACGTGTTAAAAGCAGTAAATGTAGAAAATTACATAATAAAAAATATACTTGCGCGTGAATATTAAAAAGAGAAGTAATTAAATTATTACGCATTTTCAAAGCATTAAGTAGGGAAACTTACGTCACATTTAAAATGCTCAAATAACAATATTACCAATCAGTTTCAATTAAAAAATATATATTTACACGAGAGATTAGTTTATTTCGACAAATCTTTTACCTATTATTGCAAATTTTAAAACAGCGTAATTAATAATATTTCCTCTCAATTAAAAACTATATTATTATGTTTAATAATTACCTTTAAAATAACGAAATAACTTATAAATTGTTAAAATATCATTAACAATACGATACTTCTCCCGCATTCCATTACCCTGTCGACCACTTTTAATAACAAAAAAACTATCAAACACCAAAAATGCATGATCATGACGTCACATTCACTTGACATTGGAGGCATTACATGTGTTTGTAACTAATACGTGTAACACATCTGATGTCAACTGAATGTGACGCGACACCACGACCATGCACATTTGGCGTTAAATCATGTATTTTGATGCCAGTTTATAGTAGTCGACGGAATAATGGAGAAGTAACCAATTTTCTATAACATCGTTATAAAATTCTCCAATGCAGCTACATTGTTTACTTAACCATTTTACACAAGTTGATTTTTAAATGTTTAATTGACATTATTTAATTAATCGGGAAAACAGTTATTAGCCATTTCGACAGCAGTTGATTCGACCTTAAAATCGCTCAGTCAAAGGAAAATGAATGGAAACCCGGTTACAGCAGATCGCCACTTATCAGTTTTCCTTAAACAGTCAAAATTTTCTTAGTGGTAAGAGTTATTTAACTATTTCTAATAAATTAAAACTCTTACCTGCAGGTTCGTGTTGGGATGCCTCATGCGGATATCTTCTGCTTTTTGCATCAATTGGGACACACACACAAAAAATTCAATGGTCTTTAACTAAAAACACACAACATTTAATTACGTTAACAGAATACAAATATGGAGTTACATCTTTTTCCTTTGGTCTCACAGACACAACTATCCTGACTCTCTCCCTATCAAATCAGAGTATTTTTTAAGTTTGCAGTGTCAGGACAGGTGTTGGCGAGCGTAGCTCGTAGGGGGCAGAGCCCCCTAGTATATATATATATATATATATATATATATATATAGAAATGGGTACTTCTTTGTTATAGGGGCCTTGATACAATAGAGAAAACTACAAGGTTGAATTTGGCGAGAAAAGCAAAATTTCAAAAGCACTTTCTGGCAGCCTTTATTTACATTTTAATATCTCATTAGCTTATTATATATCTATGAAATAACTGTCAATATATCAAAAGCACAAGCAGTTTATTTAATATATACATAAATAAACCATATAACAGTGTAATAAAAAATATATAACACATGTCAACATATAAGCCATATAAATTGGAAATTATTTCATTATTATTTTAATTTTTAGGGTTTTGTTCATATCACGAAATCCTGTTCGTCTCGCTTCTCTGTCTGTCTATCACAGAGTCCATTCTCGGAAACTATATAAGTTAGAGACTTGAAATTTTGTGTACTTACAGATGAATACCTACTGTCACACTGAAAATCATAAAATTTTGAAAATGTCTTCATTAACACAAGATATTAATTAAAACCCTAAAAACCCACTCATTAATGGAAAAAAATATTCAACTAAAGTGTAGAATTTAATTAAACTGCAAAGAAAATTCCTTCTGAAACGGGAGAAGGATTGCCATAGTCAGGGTACTGGAAAGATATGGGCAGCTATGAAACCGCAATTATCTCCTTTTCAAACAGCTTGAAAAAATAGCCTGATCCACGTGAAACTCTGATATGGGGGTTGAAAAAAATCATGATTTCAAAAAATTAAATTTTGAAAATTTTGCACCAGAGAAACCTCAGACATCAATTAAAAAATTTTAATTTTAAATCGAAAAAAAGATCAATTTTTATCTCATGAAAGACGCAGGTGCAGGAACAAGACAATCATCTGCTGAGAAAAGAATGAATCAAAACTGCGTTTCTTTATAGTGGAAGAATTCCAATTCTATTAAAAATTTCAAAAATATTGCATTTATCGATTTGAAAATTATACATCTATACGTATTTTTTAATTCTGAATCCAGAAATCTAAATTTCATAATGCTGAGATTATTAGATCCTGAGATATGATCTTTTAAAATTACTTGCTTCATAAATACTGTATTCAATTCATACTTAACCACTAAGTAAGGTTATAGAAAAACAATAAAAAGTATTATCTCTATTATAGATTTTTTTTTATACCTACTATTTTAGTCATTTCACTAATTTTTGTAACATAATAATATTGAATGTTTTATCCAGTTTCTTTTTTTATTTACAGCTGCAACAATATACCTTACCGAGTGGAGAACTAAATTTAGAAGAGATGCTAATAAATTAGAAAATGAGGTTGAGGCTAAATGTGTGGATTCACTTCTCAATTTTGAAACTGTAAGGCAATATTTTATTAATAGTAAATATAAAACTTATTGCATAATTGTATTAGATGTCAAAACAAAATTAGCTAAAATATCATTCTACATTTTGGTTAAAAAAAAAAGAGTGGAAATGCTTTTTTAATGAATAAAGGATTTAAATAAAAAGCTTTTTAACTATGCACATATTCATACAATTATAATTTAATAAAAGCAAAGCTATTTTTTTAAAATTATTATTATGCTTAAATCAGTTGATTTTTAAACTTTTGATTGTTGCTTTTTTAAATTGTACATCATATTTGATATTCACAAAACTATCAGCTAAATATTCATAGCTGAATATTATAATTGAATATTGAACATATCGGCTATCATATAAATATTATATTGGAATTTTTTAATCTTTTTGGGAAACAATCCCATTTTAATTGAGTGAAAAGTTGCCCAGGACAGGAATTGAACCCAGGATCGCTGGCTTAATATGCCAATACATGCCTAAAGATTGTCTAAATGAATGCTATTGGCCAGATTTGTCCAGGATAACTCAGTTAGTAGAGTGTTGGCATATTAAGCCAGAGATCCAAGATCTGGACACTAGGGCTGGATTATTTATCATTTATCAATATATCGATCAAATATTGATATTTCTTAATTATCGCAATAACAATATCTAAGATCTGACACTGACGACATATCCCAATAATGATAGCTAAGCTCTGACTCTGGCAATATACCCCAATAATGATAGCTAAGCTCTGACTCTGGCAATATACCCCAAAGCAATATCTAAGCTAAGATTTGACTCTACCAATATATCCAAAAATCATTTTTTTCTCAACTTCAAACCACAAGAAAAGCGCCGAATATTCCGTATAATATCCTTTTCAACCCATTCCTTTCATCCAATCCATGCATTTAGATATTCACTTCTCTACTTTATTCCAATCAGAATATCCCCTATAACGATTATCCTTTAATTATCTTGCTTTCGTTAATATCCCCAAATAAAGAATATCACAATATATTCCAATACGAATACATTATCTCACTATTTCTAAGTTCGTTACTATCCTCTCAAACCGCAAATTAAACTCTTTGTTCGTAACTGAATAATACAGCTATCATCCAGACTTATTCGTCCCGATGCTCCGCTGCTGCTATTCGTCCAGACTTATTGCAATAGGTCAAGGTATTGATATGTGATGACCAATAAAATACGAGCTAGACTATCTGTTGGTTATTCTCGAGTCGATAGCATTGCACTACTTCAGTGCTCATTGAGATTATTTTCTTGGCCAATATTATCGGTAGCGCCTTGATATTAAAATGAATGTATGGTGTCGTGTAGATTGTAATGCTGAATATTGATTTTGTTTGTTTGTCTGTTTTTATTTACTTTTGTTAGCCAATAACTTATTTTGTCATTTACAATTTATTTTCTTTTGAATTCAATGGCACTTTGAAATAAAAAAACAGGTTTAAATATCAAACCTAGTAATCTGCATAATAAACCAAAATTTTATGGTACATTTTAGCTCACAGGCTATCAAAGCCTGAGAGCTAATGTGCCCTGTTATGATACATTCCATTTCTACTTTTAAATTCAATAGTTTCCATTAATTATTTTATTTAAATTAAATATTTAATCCTTATTAATCATTAATTAAAAGTTTTCATATTAATTAACATTTAAATTAATTATCTAATCGTTATTATTTTAAACAGTCAATATTTTCTATCTTTTTAAAATTAATCTTTTTAACTTTTCTTCTAAGATATTATTATTAATTAAAATCAACTTCTATAATTAAATCACTTTTTAAAAATCAATAATCACTTGTAAATTAAATTATAATCATGCATATCACTTGTAAATTAAATTATAATCATGCATTTAAATCTCTGGATAGAGAATTAAATATTTCCGTTTGTTGACATCGATTCCGGTAAAGTACCGCGATGTTTCTTCTAAGTTAAAATATATAATTTCTACTTTTTAAATATTAATTATTTTTGTTTTAAACTTGATTCAAAAGATTAAACATAATTATTTATGCAGTCTGCCAAAATTCTAGCAAGATTCAACGTAAATCTTGGCAGATATGATTTTTTTAAACATTTTCTCTAATCTCAATGTTTACTTCGATTGTTTTCGGAGTGATGCCTGGCCATTTTGGATTGCATCTTCGTGAGTTCAAGAAACAACAGCTTAGCATAAAATTGCCTTCCATTTTTGTTTAGGGGTCATTCATGTGGGCATCCAAGGTTAGGGGGTGCATTTTTTAGTGGGGGAAAAAGGGGAATTCAAATTCTTTCTAGAACCTTCGCGAACGAGCGATCTTACTTTCCGTCGCTTGTTGCTAGGGTGGAGTTATTTTCAGTTCGTTCATATCGGTTGCGTGTAGAGTTGAGTTGTCGATAACATACTTTTGCGAGACGGCGGTTGAAAGTTAAGCGGTACGAAACGAGATAGAGGAATTTTCGAGTTTTCTGATTGGATAGTTTGGCTGTTAGGTGAGTTGACTTGGTAGAGTTTGAATTAAAATTTTTTTTAGTCAGTGGCTGCTCTCTGTTGCCGTTGGATGTAGGTGCAGGAGAGGATAAAAAGCCGTGTTTGGCCAAAAGGCCAGGCACACATTTTCTAAATTTCTGGTAGAATAGAATCGATGATCTGATGTTTTTCGAATGAATTTTGTGATTTGATTCACCTGTATTTTTTTACAAGGATTTCAGATGAAATTCAAAAAGTTCACCGGCTGCTTAGGAGTTAATCTAGATTTCGTAAAATTTCTAATAACATATCAACTAGCTGTTGAATCTTCATTCCTGAATATATTTTACTAATGATTTTACATCATAATTCCTAATAATTTAAATGGCAGATTCATCGTACTGACGCCATTCCTCGACATACTGTAGTGTAAGTTCCAGAGTTCCAGCGTTTTCGATGTGTATCGAGATTCATCTGATACTCTTGGAGTCAGTCTGCACAGCATTATATTATTATGTCACGGTTTCTTCTTCATCAATGTTTCTTCAACTGTCTGCTAAATAATCATCATTTCAAATTAATTTTATAAAATTCTTCGATTCTTCTTCGTCAATGTTTCTTCAACTGCCTGCTGAATAATCATCATATTGAATTAATTTTATAGAATTCTTTCTTCAGAACTATTTATTTCCCTCCAGTAATTACTAAGTGGATCATCATAGTGAAAAGATTTTATAGAACTATTCCTTCAGAACGCTTCTCATCCAAAGAATAATAAATAATAAATAGGGTAGATGTGCCAGTAATGGACACCCTTAAGGAATTTCTTCAAAAATTATTTTTTAATTAATAGTCATAATTAATATAGTCCACTTTTTTTTAATATTCTATTAATCTATCAACAATATTTAATCATGCTCATAGTCACATTTCCCAATGTGGATCAAAATTTAATTGTAAATAACAGAAATAAATCAAAACACCCTAAATTCCAGTAATGGACACCCTCTCTTCCAGTAATGGGCCACCCAGTAATGGACACCCTCTCTTCCAGTAATGGGCCACCCAGTAATGGACACCCCACAAAAAATAATAGGTAATTGATTTTATGATTGTATTTAAAACCAGAATTTAATGAAAGCATATTAATGAAATAAAATAGTCATTTTCAAATAAATTTAACAATTAGGATATCAATAATCAATAAAATATGAGAATAATTCACTGTTTAAATTAATTATTGTCACTATCAGAAGATCAATATTTTAATTATTTTAGATAGAAGGTTTAAAATACTAACTTTCAAAGAATTATGTATATCAAATTATTAAGTCATTGAGGGGGGAGGGGGTTTAGAAGGGTTAGTTTAACAAAATAAAAAGTTTTTTTTTTAAAGTGTCTTGGAGTACCAGTGCATGGAATCATATTTCTTTTTATTCTTAACAGTTAAACTTCCTAAAACTGCTTTATATATTACTTTTAGCAATTTGTATAAAATATATCAAATAAATGAAAGTGTAGGTTGAATGTTTTTTAAATACTAAATAAAATTATTTCAAAATAAAATATCAGAACTGACATTTGAGTCCCCCTGATCTGCAGATTTACTACTTTCATTGCTACTATAAATTTAATATTATAGGGATTTTTCATGTATGTAGTTCTTTTGTCAGAGCTGAATAATGAAACATTTTTAGACAGAAATTTTTTTTAAAGAACTTGTATGACTTAAAAATTTGTCTTTTTTTAAATGGGGAAAGTGTGAACCCCATGAGCCCCTCATTTTCCCATGCCCTTAAAGATTATTATCTGCTTCCTGATGGGTGTTAATTGCCACATTATAAAATATGCAAGGTACGGTTTACAAAAAAATAATTTGATAGCAATCTTAGAAAAAATTATTAATTACATGAAATAAATAAAAAAAAAATATTATTACAGTCTGGTAAGTAAAATTTAAAAATTAAATTTGACTACTTAGCTTTTTAGTTAAATAAAAAAAAAATGTATGCACTATGAACATTACTGAAATTACTTTTTCAGTAATGTCCACATGGGGTGTCCATTACTGGAAATTGACTAAATAAGCATTCCAGTAATGGGCCATGGTCCTAAAACCTGAAAAATAAATGAAATTTTGTAAATTGCCATTAGTATGTAAAATTCAAAGTTTTCTATTATTGTCTAAACAAAAACATGCAATTTTTTCAAGAAAATAAAAAAGATATCAATTGTTTAAGTGAATCCAACTCTTAGCATGTTCATTAAGATTTTCACAGAAAATCTGTGGAACTGTGAAACATTATTTTCTGCTTCCTGATTGGTTTGATTAAGAGTGTCAACAATAACCCAGATTATAAAACAAGCAAGGAGGAATTATGAAAAAATATATAAAAGGCTAAATTTTTATTGGTTATTTTTTTATAAATCAAAAATTTTGAAAGTGGCCCATTACTGGAAGGGGGTCCATTACTGGCACATCTACCCTATAAGAAATATATAAGTATGTTATTAATATAAAAACAATTTAATTTAAGTAAAATCTTCATATAAACTTTAGAATTGAACTGAATCTTCCAGGAATGAGTATAGGTGAACTATATTTACGTAATAATCTAACATCTTTTAATGGCCTATGATATCTATATAATAAATATTTTGTGTTAAAAATAAACTCTGCTGTTCTACTATATATCTGTTTGTCATCTTCATTTCTGGGTGAGTCATGCTTTTCTTATTTTTATTTCAGATAAATACATTCTCATGCATTCATTTCAGTATAGATATATAAAGAATCAACTCAACGTAAACTTTAAATTATACTTAAACTAAAGAATTTGTAGTAAATTTAAACTTTGAATTCTTTCTCAACTATTGATTTTTTTTTTAGTGCTTAGTTCTACAACGCAATCATGCTAACCACTTTACGTTTTCGTCCTGTATTGAAGAGTTGGAGCGGGGTTTAGAGTAAACATATATTCTATTTTTCGGTCTTAATTTTAGGCATTTTAAGAATCTCTGTTTACTTTATCCCCTGAACCAACTTTTCATTATATGCCCGCCAGTTCTGTATGTACGTATGTATGTTTGTACGTAACGCAACGCGATAACTCTTGATAAAAATAACTGTTCTGCTTCAAATTTTGTTTATAGGTTCATTGTGATAAGGTGTTTCCCTGATTAGTTTTGGGGGTTCATTGGTTAAGTATAAAGGGAGAAAGGGGGGCTAACCCCCCTTAATTTAGATAAATGGGTTTTTCATGCAGAACTATCTGATTTTCTTCAATTTTTGTATATAGGTTCATTGTGATAAGGTGCTTTCCTGATTAGTTTTGGATGTTCTTAGGTTAATTATAGAGGGAGTAAAGGGAGGGGGCTAATCCTCCCTCCCCCTTAAGTTAGATAAATGAGATTTTCATGCAGAATTATTCGATTTTATTCAAATTTTGTATATAGGCTCACTGTGGTAAGGCACTTTGCTGATTAGTTTTGGGGTTCATTGGTTAAGTATAAAGGGGGAAAAGGGGGCTAACCCCCTTAATTTAGATAAATGGGTTTTTCCTGCAGAATTATCAGATTTTCTTCAAATTTTGTATATAGGTTCATTGTGATAAGGTGCTTTCCTGATTAGTTTTGGGTGTTCTTTGGTAAGTATAAAGGGAGTAAATTGGAGGGGCTAATCCTCCCCCCCTTAATTTAGATAAAAGAGATTTTCATGCAGAATTATTCGATTTTATTCAAATTTTGTATATAGGCTCATTGTGGTAAGGTGCTTCCCTGATTAGTTTTGGGGTTCATTGGTTAAGTATAAAGGAGGATACGGGGGGCTAATCCCTCCCTTAATTTAGATAAATGGGTTTTTCATACAGAATTATCAGATTTGCTTCAAATTTTGTATATGTGTTCATTGTAATTAGAGGCTTCCATGATTAGTTTTAGGGGTTCATTGGTTAACTATAAGGGGGGGGGGACGGGGGATGATCCCCCTTATTATATTGTCGATTTCTTTATTTTTTGAGGGGCTTATTTCAAATTTTTTGAAATAAGTGTATAATATACTGTAACAACGGCTGCAGGGTGCAGTATTTCTCCAAAAGAACGCTTGTTTCCTTCTGAACGTTAGAAGATGCTCGCAGAAGTGGGGAGGGGGTTGGTCATTTTGGAGCAATGACCGAGAACTTCCGCCCTTACCCCCAGTGGACAGTGTACACGTAGACGTAGAGAAGCGAGGAGTCTGTTGTTGGAAAGCGAGCGATGAGGTTCGCTTGTAAACAGCTCCGGTTTTAGTGAGATGTTTTTTTTAGTGCTTTCCGCTGTGTTCTGCGGTGATTATGAAGATCACGATTAAATTGTAAATCACAAAGAACTTGTACAGAATATTTTTTTTTAATTAAATAATTTTTAATTGAATCCAGTGGATTCTTTATTAGTTTAGCTGTGCGTGAATGTTTATGTTTGAAATTAACACTCGCTACACCACAGCTTATGATTAATGGTGGCAGTGCTCGGTGGGATGTTGGAACTAGATTAATTAGTTCCACGAATTCTTAGCCACCTTCTGCAAAAAAATTATATTTGTTAAAGTCGTGCAGTTATTGTATAAGCACGCATTTTGTGGGAGAACTTTGTCGACGATTTCCACGAGTTTTGGAACGGCCAAGTATCCAGTTTTATTTTCTGACATTTGGAGTCTCTGTAAAGAAGAATCAGTGTTCTGTCCGGAAGGTCAAGGATTCATTCTTGTGAAGTGGAGCGAGTGGATACCATCGATAAAGATCCGGTGTGGAGCTTCATTTCTGTTGGACTGTTTATCTGCCGACCCTGGAATTTGCTATGTGTCACCCAGCGTAAACATCAAATATGGAATGGTAAGCCCCTATATTTCTCGTGCATGCTGAATTTTGGGAGGTCCCATTGTTATATATACATGTACATAAATTTAGTAGAAATAATGTTGGGCTAAGTAATTTGAAGTAGGGTTTATTATTATTGTTATTACTTCAAGGTTCATGCGTACGGGATAGCTATAAGTTATTTTATATTCTCTGGTTATTGTACTAATGTTCTCAGGTAAATATTTATTGCAGAAGTGGCGGGTTATTTATTTTATGTGTGTTTTTGTTCTTTTGTGATGAGTATAAAGATTAAATTATTTTTTATGCACATGTAGAGTGCTAATGCAGCTAAACAATATGTGTTACAGTGTGAAAGCATTTGTTTAGAGGTAGGAGATGGAATTAATGAAAATTATCACTGTGAATTCATTTTTAAAATAAATTCATGTTCCTAGTAGAAAGGAATTTTGTTTAAATTAATCTACTAAGTCTTTTCTTTACTGTGTAGTATTTTTATGAGTGTTTTTTGGGTTTATCTTATCATTTATGGTGTTTTATTTAGGGAGTTACTCAGTTTTGAAAAGAAAAGTAGATCCTTGATTTTCTTTGCTTTTTTATTGCTAATTGTGTTCGGGAAAATTATTGTGCTTTTTTGTATTTTGTGTTGAGATATTTTCTGTGTTTAATTATGGCCAGTTTCTTGAATAAACAAAATAAAAGCGTTCTGCTATTGCTCGCGGCCGATTTTGATACAGAATTACCTGCGGACAGTAAAAAGGTAGCGATAATTCAGGCAATTTTGCGTGCCTCTGATTATGGGGAGCAAATGGCTAAAGATATGTTGGAAGGGATATTAATAGAGAGGGAAAAACTGGCAGAGCAAGAAAGATCAGACAAATTAGCGGAGCAAGAAAGGTTAGATAAATTGGCAGAAAGAGAGAAAGATAGACAGTTGGAGTTAGAGAAGGCGAAGTTACAATACAATGTAGATACTACCTCTGTAGCTTCCACAGTTTCTGTAGTGGCAGAAAGTAAAGGTAAAAAAGTAAGTTTAAAAGATTTAGTCCCAAAATTTGACCCTAAATCCCTTGACATTACTTTATTTTTTATGATTTTTGAGAGTCAGGCGTTGAAAGAAAGTTTAGATGAATCTAATTATGTATCACAGCTTATACCCTTGTTGCCTGTAGATGTTGCGGAAATTATTGTAAAGGAACCGCTAGAGAAAAGGGATGACTATCAGTACATCAAAAGCGTTTTGTTAAAAAGGTTTAGATTAGGAGCTGGTGCCCTTAAAACTAAATTTGAAAACCATCAAAGGAAGTCAGGTGTACTGTGGTCTGAACTTGTGTATGAGCTGAGAGGGTATTTGGATAACTGGTTGGAAACGGTTGAAGTGAATGATTTCGAATCCCTCAAAGAACTTATACTCACAGAGCAGGTGAAACGTAGAGTCCCTTTTGAAATTAAAGAGAAATTCTTAGACGAATGGGATGAGATGAAGACAGCGTCCTATTTAGCAGAAAAATGCGATAAATATGAGAGTGTGAGAGGGAATTTTAAGAAAATGGAAAATAAATTTTGGAATAATAAGTCATTTGGTAGGGACAGGAACGGTCAGGATAACTTCAAGAGTAAGGGGGAACAGGCAGTAAAGTCGGGAGGGGCTGATAAAAAGGATCACGCAAGTAGAAATTCTTGGAATAAAGATAAGTTTGATAGAAGGAAACCTATTGTCTGTTTCCAGTGTAACCGTGCAGGGCATATCAGACCGGATTGCCCAGATTTAAAACGTAAAGACTCTGGAGATGTAGTTAGTCACCTGGGTGTAGATGTTAGTTTAGGAGAGTGTTTTGCACCGTATTTCAAAAAGGCAGAAATTAATGGAATAGAACGGGATTACTTACGGAATACTGGGGCTGGCATTGATCTTTGTGACCGTAGCTGGATTGATAATGAGGATTTGATTGGTGAAGTCACTTGGATTAAACAACTCCTGGATAATGAATGTAAATGTTTGCCATTGGCTAGAGTTACAATTAAAGGAGATTTTGGAACGGTGGTCACTAAGGTAGCTGTGAAACCTATCGAGTTAGAACAAGGTTATTATTTGTTAGGAAACAAAACGGCTGAGCTTATTGAGGAGTCGAGGCGTAATCCTGTACCGGTAAATGCTGTAATGACGCGCAGTCAGAGGCGTGAACATGAGAGAGAAATATCCGCTGTGCAAGTTGAGAGTGAATTTGGTTCGGAGGATGGAGAACCGGATGAAGGGGAGTCTAGTGGCGGTGAGGAAGAAGATGGGATAGTTATTCCGGAAAGGTTAGAGGCAGAGTCTGGTTTGGAGAAGGTATCCGCAGAGAAATTTAAGGAAGAGCAGATAAATTGCGCTTCACGTAAGCAGTTGTGGGAGAAGGCCAGTAAACCTAACGAAAAAGAATTTTGTGTTAGAGATGGTAAGCTTGTGCGGGTATCGCAGTCACGGAGAGGTGATGATAAAGTGCAGTTATGTGTGCCGGAAGTTTATCGTAGAGAAGTTGTAGCATTGTGTCATGAGCAGGTGTCAGGGCATTTGGGTACGACTAAGTCCAAGGATAGGGTTCTGAGATGTTACTTTTGGCCAAACTGTTATCACGATATTGAGAATTATGTTAAGACTTGTGATACATGTCAAAAGGTAGGTAGCAATCGAGATAGGCGAAAGGCCCCTTTGAAGTTAGTACCGATAATTTCGGAATGCTTTACCAAAATAAATTTAGACGCGGTTGGTCCCCTGCAAACTAGTAATAAAAACAACAAGTACTTAATTACATCCATTTGCCTCGCTTCTAAATATCCTGATGCTATTCCGGTGGAAAACATCACTTCCACATCCGTTATTGATGCTTTGGTACAGATATTCGCTAAGACAGGTTATCCGAGAGAGGTGTAAAGTGACCTAGGAAAATCTTTCACCAGCGAGTTAACATCAGAATTTTTTAATGTATTTGGTATCAAAGTGTCGCATAGCTCAGTTTGCCATCCGGAGTCGAACAGCGTGGAAAGGATGCATTC
Source organism: Maratus michaelseni (assembly GCA_963931845.1). Lineage (NCBI taxonomy): Eukaryota > Metazoa > Arthropoda > Arachnida > Araneae > Salticidae > Maratus > Maratus michaelseni. The sequence continues at coordinate 99,278,299 of OZ007597.1, read as the reverse complement.
TACTTTGAAGAAAGTACTTAAAGCTTTGTGTCTAGAGTCCGGTCGAGACTGGGAAGAGGTTTTGCCTATGGCGTTGTTTGCTCTAAGAACTGTGACGCATGAAAGTACTGGGTTTAGTCCTGCCGAGCTGGTTCATGGAAAAAATTTACGCATGCCGCACACTTTAGTTTATGAGAATTGGATGGGTCAAGGTAACACGGATCAAAATGTGGTAGATTACATTTTGAACTTGATGAATAGGTTGAAAAGGTGTCAGGATTTAGCAACTAGGCGTATGGAGGAATGTCAGGACAAAAGGAAGACATGGTATGATAGGAATGCGGTAACTAGAAAATTCAAAGTTGGGGACCAGGTGTTGGTTTTGGCAACATCAAAGCCTCATAAGATGGCCGTAAATTGGGTCGGGCCGGGAACTGTCACTGGAGTGATTTCGGAAACAAATTACACAGTTGACTTGCCAGAGAGGCGCAATAAGGCGACTATCTACCATGTGAATCTTTTGAAACCTTGTTACAAGCGGCCTGAATTTGTTAATCTGCTGATTGACATAGATGCGGAAGAGGTGGAAGAAGATGCTGAGATCCCTTATCCCCTGCCAAACCCCACACAAATTGACTTCTGGGAAGTTGTGTATAACAGCGAGTTAGAGAAAAAAGTGACAGATAGCCAAATAAGTTTATTTAAGGAGGTTATAGAGAGAAATAGAAAAGTTTTTTCTTCAGACCCTGGACGTACCCATCTGGTAGAGATGGATATCGAGTTGACAGATGAATCGCCGGTGAGGGCGAAACCTTATTGTCACCTAGGCAGACCGAAATTTTAAGAGAGGAAATCAGGAGACTATTGGAATTAGGAGTGATAGAAGTAGGGCAGTCTGATTTTACGTCCCCCATGATTTTGGTAGAGGTTCCGGGAAAGGATCCTCGTCCCTGTGTGGACTATCGCAGATTAAATGCGAAGACCCGAACGGAATTTTTTCCACTCCCCAATATAGAGGAGGTTGTAGAAAAAGTGAGTTCGGCGATTTTCATCACGGTAATGGATTTAACCAAAGGTTATTTCCAGATACCACTGACCAAAAGGGCCCAAAGGTACGCTGCGTTTGTGACACCTTTCGGAGTATTTTTACCCAAGGTCATGATGTTTGGTCTCCTGAAAGCACCTTTCTACTTTTGCAAATTAATCGCAAGTGTTTTGGGTGGGCTTGAATTGTTTGCCTTGCCATATATCGATGACATTGCGGTGTTCTCTCTTACATGGGAGAGTCACATGAAGGACATCGCTGAGGTTCTGAAGCGATTGTTAGAGGCCGGCCTAACAGTCAAACCCACAAAGTGTAAATTTGCACAGGATAGTGTGAGGTTTTTGGGTCACGAGGTAGGTTCGGGGAAGCGGTCTCCCAGTGACATAAAAGTGAAGGCTATCCAGGAATTTCCAACGCCTTCCACTAAGACGCAAGTGAGGTCATTTCTGGGAATGACGGGTTATTATTCACGGTATATAAAGGATTATGCAGTAATTGCAGTCCCCTTAACAAATGTTTTGAAAGGGAAGATCAAAAAAGAAAAGATAGAGTGGAGTGAGGAGTGCGAAAAGGCTTTCCAGGAATTAAAAGAGAAGTTAACCCAGAGTCCCGTATTGTACGCCCCAGATTATAGTCAGGAGTTTATTGTGCAGACCGACGCAAGTTTATATGGTGCTGGCATAGTCCTGTCACAGGTACGAGATGGGGAGGAACATCCCATTCTGTACTTGAGTAAAAAATTTTCCAGGGCAGAGCAGAATTACAGCACTGTTGAACAGGAATTGGCAGCAATTGTGTACGGTCTGAAAAAACTGAATCACTACCTGGACGGGCAGCGGTTTGTGGTCCAAACAGATCACAATCCTCTGACGTACTTAAAAACAATGATGGGGAACAATGCGAGATTGACTAGGTGGGCATTGTATTTGCAGTCATTCAACTTCAAAATCGAACACAAACCTGGGAAACTTCACGGGAATGCAGATGGGTTAAGTAGAACCGAATAGTGTAATTTCTTTACTTGATTCCCGAATTAGTATTTGTTTATAATTTTTATTTACGAGTTATTGTTTTTTTTTTTTTTTTTTTTTTTTTGTTATTTATCACTTGTATATATTTTGTGTGTAATTTAGTATTTTTTTAGAATTTACTTTAATTTCAAGGAATCGCACTGTGTCAGTTGTTGAACTCAGATAAATATCTCATCTGTTATATTAAATTTAATTACGAAAATGTTTTTATTATTTGAATTGTTATGGAAATTCATAAGTGAAATCTAGGATTATCATGAGTCTTTCAAAGCTGAGTACGCGTGCGTCTGTATGAACCTTGTATAGAGAAAAATTAAAGTGTATAAAGTTATTAAGGTATTAGTAAAAGGTAAAAGTATTAAGGTAAAGTTATTAAGGTATTTCCTTAGCACTTCCAACTGGGGTTTAGGTGTTGGGACCTTTCAGATTTAGTGTGTTAAGAATGAGGGGCTCGGTACCTGGTTCAAATTTACATTTTCATAGGTGTATGCACCGTATGAAAATTCTTTAGGGGGAAGGAGCTGTAACAACGGCTGCAGGGTGCAGTATTTCTCCAAAAGAACGCTTGTTTCCTTCTGAACGTTAGAAGATGCTCGCAGAAGTGGGGAGGGGATTGGTCATTTTGGAGCAATGACCGAGAACTTCCGATCTTACCCCCAGTGGACAGTGTACACGTAGACGTAGAGAAGCGAGGAGTCTGTTGTTGGAAAGCGAGCGATGCGGTTCGCTTGTAAACAGCTCCGGTTTTAGTGAGATGTTTTTTTTTAGTGCTTTCCGCTGTGTTCTGCGGTGATTATGAAGATCACGATTAAATTGTAAATCACAAAGAACTTGTACAGAATATTTTTTTTTAATTAAATAATTTTTAATTGAATCCAGTGGATTCTTTATTAGTTTAGCTGTGCGTGAATGTTTATGTTTGAAATTAACACTCGCTACACCACAGCTTATGATTAATGGTGGCAGTGCTCGGTGGGATGTTGGAACTAGATTAATTAGTTCCACGAATTCTTAGCCACCTTCTGCAAAAAAATTATATTTGTTAAAGTCGTGCAGTTATCGTATAAGCACGCATTTTGTGGGAGAACTTTGTCGACGATTTCCACGAGTTTTGGAACGGCCAAGTATCCAGAGTTTTATTTTCTGACATTTGGAGTCTCTGTAAAGAAGAATCAGTGTTCTGTCCGGAAGGTCAAGGATTCATTCTTGTGAAGTGGAGCGAGTGGATACCATCGATAAAGATCCGGTGTGGAGCTTCATTTCTGTTGGACTGTTTATCTGCCGACCCTGGAATTTGCCTGGAATTTGCTATGTGTCCCCCAGCGTAAACATCAAATATGGAATGGTAAGCCCCTATATTTCTCGTGCATGCTGAATTTTGGGAGGTCCCATTGTTATATATACATGTACATAAATTTAGTAGAAATAATGTTGGGCTAAGTAATTTGAAGTAGGGTTTATTATTATTGTTATTACTTCAAGGTTCATGCGTACGGGATAGCTATAAGTTATTTTATATTCTCTGGTTATTGTACTAATGTTCTCAGGTAAATATTTATTGCAGAAGTGGCGGGTTATTTATTTTATGTGTGTTTTTGTTCTTTTGTGATAAGTATAAAGATTAAATTATTTTTTATGCACATGTAGAGTGCTAATGCAGCTAAACAATATGTGTTACAGTGTGAAAGCATTTGTTTAGAGGTAGGAGATGGAATTAATGAAAATTATCACTGTGAATTCATTTTTAAAATAAATTCATGTTCCTAGTAGAAAGGAATTTTGTTTAAATTAATCTACTAAGTCTTTTCTTTACTGTGTAGTATTTTTATGAGTGTTTTTTGGGTTTATCTTATCATTTATGGTGTTTTATTTAGGGAGTTACTCAGTTTTGAAAAGAAAAGTAGATCCTTGATTTTCTTTGCTTTTTTATTGCTAATTGTGTTCGGGAAAATTATTGTGCTTTTTTGTATTTTGTGTTGAGATATTTTCTGTGTTTAATTATGGCCAGTTTCTTGAATAAACAAAATAAAAGCGTTCTGCTATTGCTCGCGGCCGATTTTGATACAGAATTACCTGCGGACAGTAAAAAGGTAGCGATAATTCAGGCAATTTTGCGTGCCTCTGATTATGGGGAGCAAATGGCTAAAGATATGTTGGAAGGGATATTAATAGAGAGGGAAAAACTGGCAGAGCAAGAAAGATCAGACAAATTAGCGGAGCAAGGAAGGTTAGATAAATTGGCAGAAAGAGAGAAAGATAGACAGTTGGAGTTAGAGAAGGCGAAGTTACAATACAATGTAGATACTACCTCTGTAGCTTCCACAGTTTCTGTAGTGGCAGAAAGTAAAGGTAAAAAAGTAAGTTTAAAAGATTTAGTCCCAAAATTTGACCCTAAATCCCTTGACATTACTTTATTTTTTATGATTTTTGAGAGTCAGGCGTTGAAAGAAAGTTTAGATGAATCTAATTATGTATCACAGCTTATACCCTTGTTGCCTGTAGATGTTGCGGAAATTATTGTAAAGGAACCGCTAGAGAAAAGGGATGACTATCAGTACATCAAAAGCGTTTTGTTAAAAAGGTTTAGATTAGGAGCTGGTGCCCTTAAAACTAAATTTGAAAACCATCAAAGGAAGTCAGGTGCACTGTGGTCTGAACTTGTGTATGAGCTGAGAGGGTATTTGGATAACTGGTTGGAAACGGTTGAAGTGAATGATTTCGAATCCCTCAAAGAACTTATACTCACAGAGCAGGTGAAACGTAGAGTCCCTTTTGAAATTAAAGAGAAATTCTTAGACGAATGGGATGAGATGAAGACAGCGTCCTATTTAGCAGAAAAATGCGATAAATATGAGAGTGTGAGAGGGAATTTTAAGAAAATGGAAAATAAATTTTGGAATAATAAGTCATTTGGTAGGGACAGGAACGGTCAGGATAACTTCAAGAGTAAGGGGGAACAGGCAGTAAAGTCGGGAGGGGCTGATAAAAAGGATCACGCAAGTAGAAATTCTTGGAATAAAGATAAGTTTGATAGAAGGAAACCTATTGTCTGTTTCCAGTGTAACCGTGCAGGGCATATCAGACCGGATTGCCCAGATTTAAAACGTAAAGACTGGAGATGTAGTTAGTCACCTGGGTGTAGATTAGGGGTGCACAACGTGTGGCCCTCGATCGGATTACTGGTGGCCCGCGGATCAATTTCACCGATCGGATGCAAAAAATCGCGAATTTCGCCGATCGGGTGCATAGAAATCACGAAATTTTCCAAATTTCGCCGATTGGACGCGTAATAATCGCGAATTTCGACCATCAAGTGCGTAAAAATCGCAAATTTCGCCGATCAGGTGCGTATAAATCGTACATTTCGCCGATCGCCTACGTAAAAATCGTGAATTTTGCCGATCGGGCACATAAAAATCGCGAATTTTGCCGATAGCGTGCGTATAAATCGCGAATTTTGCCGATCAGGTGCGTATAAAACGTAAATTTCGCAGATCGTATGCATAAAAATCGCGAATTCTGTCGATCGGGTCCATAAAAATCACAAATTTTGCCGATCGGGTGCATATAAATCGTAAATTTCGCCGATCGCCTGCGTAAAAATCGTGAATTTTGCCGATCGGGCACGTAAAAATTGCGAATTTTGCCGATAGGGCTCGTATAAATCGCGAATTTTGCCGATCAGGTGCGTATAAAACGTAAATTTCGCCGATCGCCTGCGTAAAAACCGCGAATTTTGTCGATCGGGCCTGTAAAAATCGCGAATTTTGCCGATCGGATGCGTATAAATCGCGAATTTTACCGATCGGGCGCGTATAAATCGTGAATTTTGCCAATCGGGTGCGTAAAAATCATGAATTTTGCCGATTGGGCGCGTATAAATCGTTACTTTTGCCGATCAGGTGCGTGTAAATTGTAATTTCGCCGATCGTCTGCGTTAAAAAACGCGAATTTTGCCGATCGGGTGCGTAAAAATCGCAAATTTTGCCGATCAGGTGCGTATAAAACGTAAATTTCGCCGATCGTATGCGTAAAAATCGTGAATTTTGTCGATCGGGCTCGTAAAAATCATGAATTTTGTCGATCGGGCCCGTAAAAATCGCAAATTTTGTCGATCGGGTGCGTATAAATCGTAAAGTTCGCCAATCGCCTGCGTAAAAACCGCGAATTTTGCCGATCGGGTGCGTAAAAATCGCGAATTTTTCTGATAGGTGGCGTATAAATCGTAAATTTCGCCAATCACCTGCGTAAAAATTGTGAATTTTGTTGATCGGGCCCGTAAAAATCGCAAATTTTGTCGATCGGGTGCGTATAAATCGTAAATTTCGCCGATCGTATGCGTACAAATCGCGAATTTTACCGATCGGGCGCGTATAAATCGTTACTTTTGATGATCGGGTGCGTGTAAATTGTAATTTCGCCGATCGTCTGCGTAAAAATCACGAACTTTGCCGATCGGGTGCGTAAAAATCGCAAATTTTGCTGATTAGGTGCGTAAAAATCATGAATTTTGCCGTTCGGGTACATAAAAATCGCGAATTTTGCCGATCGGGCGCATAAAAATCGTAAATTTCATCGATTAGGCGCGTAACAATCACGAAATTCGCCGGTCGGACGCGTAAAAATCATGAATTTTACCGATCGGGCGCGTATAAATCGTGAATTTTGCCAATCGGGTGCGTAAAAATCATGAATTTTGCCGATTGGGCGCGTATAAATCATTACTTTTGCCGATCAGGTGCGTGTAAATTGTAATTTTGCCGATCGTCTGCGTTAAAAAACGCGAATTTTGCCGATCGGGTGCGTAAAAATCGCGAATTTTGCCGATCAGGTGCGTATAAAACGTAAATTTCGCCGATCGTATGCGTAAAAATCGCGAATTTTGTCGATCGGGCTCGTAAAAATCATGAATTTTGTCGATCGGGCCCGTAAAAATCGCAAATTTTGTCGATCGGGTGCGTATAAATCGTAAAGTTCGCCAATCGCCTGCGTAAAAACCGCGAATTTTGCCGATCGGGTGCGTAAAAATCGCGAATTTTTCTGATAGGTGCGTATAAAACGTAAATTTCGCCGATCGTATGCGTAAAAATCGTAAATTTTGCCAATCACCTGCGTAAAAATTGTGAATTTTGTTGATCGGGCCCGTAAAAATCGCAAATTTTGTCGATCGGGTGTGTATAAATCGTAAATTTCGCCGATCGTATGCATACAAATCGCGAATTTTACCGATCGGGCGCGTATAAATCGTTACTTTTGCCGATCGGTTGCGTGTAAATTGTAATTTTGCCGATCGTCTGCGTAAAAATCGCGAACTTTGCCAATCGGGTGCGTAAAAATCGCAAATTTCGCTGATTAGGTGCGTAAAAATCATGAATTTTGCCGTTCGGGTACGTAAAAATTTAATTTTGCCGATCGGGTGCTTATAAATCGTTACTTTTGCCGATCGGGTGCGTATAAATTGAAAATTTCGCTTATCGTCTGCGTAAAAATCGCACATTTTGCCGATCGGGTGCGTAAAAATCGCAAATTTTGCCGATCGGGCGCGTAAAAATCATGAATTTTTCCGTTCAGGTACATAAAAATCGCGAATTTTGCCGATCGGGCGCATAAAAATCGTAAATTTCATCGATTAGGCGCATAACAATCACGAAATTCGCCGGTCGGACGCGTAAAAATCATGAATTTTGCCGTTCGGGTACGTAAAAATCGCGAATTTTGCCGATCGGTTGCGAAAAAAATCGCAAATTTCGCGGATCGGGTGCGTAAAAATCGCAAATTTTGCCGGTCAGGTACGTAAAAATCGCGAATTTTACTGATAGGATTTGTATAAATCGCAAATTTCGCCGAACAGGCGCATAAAATTGTGAATTTTGTCAATCCCTAGGACAAAAACTATGAATATTGTCAATCGCGCATGGAAAATAAATGCAAGATTTTTCTATCCTTTCCAAATGAAATGGGTTATACTGACTAAGGAGGTGGTTGAGTATAGGGAGCTAACTCTCCTTTTAAAATTAGCCATTTTTATGAACATTCAGGCCGACCCTCCTCCTCCTCAGAAACAAAATTTTGTTCACCCTATGGATGTTGGCTCTCGACAATCCAGTCATTTTTGTGACTGGCCCTCCTCTTATAAAGGTTGTGCACCCCTACTTGATATCCAAATTTTATGACTGAATATGTTAAGAAGTACAATTTAGAATAATATATGTTTCTCCTCCTCCCCACCTTCATTCATGAAAGCACAATTTTTTTTATGCACTTGCAATCTTTAAAGCTAAATTTACTCCCTCAAATAAAGTCAAGGAGTATTTTCACTCTTTGAAAATAATCTTAGCTATATCTCTTGTATAAATACAAACGTAAACTGTTGATATATCCTTGCCAACAGAACTGAACACGTTGACTGGAAAAAGGAAGGAACCTAGGGTGTTCCCCCCATCACATCTGTAAACAAAATTCTACTGATGGTGGCCCTCGACAACTCAGTCATTTTTGTAAGTGGCCCTTCACTTAAAAAGGTTGTGCACCCCTAGTGTAGATGTTAGTTTAGGAGAGTGTTTTGCACCGTATTTCAAAAAGGCAGAAATTAATGGAATAGAACGGGATTACTTACGGGATACTGGGGCTGGCATTGATCTTTGTGACCGTAGCTGGATTGATAATGAGGATTTGATTGGTGAAGTCACTTGGATTAAACAACTCCTGGATAATGAATGTAAATGTTTGCCATTGGCTAGAGTTACAATTAAAGGAGATTTTGGAACGGTGGTCACTAAGGCAGCTGTGAAACCTATCGAGTTAGAACAAGGTTATTATTTGTTAGGAAACAAAACGGCTGAGCTTATTGAGGAGTCGAGGCGTAATCCTGTACCGGTAAATGCTGTAATGACGCGCAGTCAGAGGCGTGAACATGAGAGAGAAATGTCCGCTGTGCAAGTTGAGAGTGAATTTGGTTCGGAGGATGGAGAACCGGATGAAGGGGAGTCTAGTGGCGGTGAGGAAGAAGATGGGATAGTTATTCCGGAAAGGTTAGAGGCAGAGTCTGGTTTGGAGAAGGTATCCGCAGAGAAATTTAAGGAAGAGCAGATAAATTGCGCTTCACGTAAGCAGTTGTGGGAGAAGGCCAGTAAACCTAACGAAAAAGAATTTTGTGTTAGAGATGGTAAGCTTGTGCGGGTATCGCAGTCACGGAGAGGTGATGATAAAGTGCAGTTATGTGTGCCGGAAGTTTATCGTAGAGAAGTTGTAGCATTGTGTCATGAGCAGGTGTCAGGGCATTTGGGTACGACTAAGTCCAAGGATAGGGTTCTGAGATGTTACTTTTGGCCAAACTGTTATCACGATATTGAGAATTATGTTAAGACTTGTGATACATGTCAAAAGGTAGGTAGCAATCGAGATAGGCGAAAGGCCCCTTTGAAGTTAGTACCGATAATTTCGGAATGCTTTACCAAAATAAATTTAGACGCGGTTGGTCCCCTGCAAACTAGTAATAAAAACAACAAGTACTTAATTACATCCATTTGCCTCGCTTCTAAATATCCTGATGCTATTCCGGTGGAAAACATCACTTCCACATCCGTTATTGATGCTTTGGTACAGATATTCGCTAAGACAGGTTATCCGAGAGAGGTGTAAAGTGACCTAGGAAAATCTTTCACCAGCGAGTTAACATCAGAATTTTTTAATGTATTTGGTATCAAAGTGTCGCATAGCTCAGTTTGCCATCCGGAGTCGAACAGCGTGGAAAGGATGCATTCTACTTTGAAGAAAGTACTTAAAGCTTTGTGTCTAGAGTCCGGTCGAGACTGGGAAGAGGTTTTGCCTATGGCGTTGTTTGCTCTAAGAACTGTGACGCATGAAAGTACTGGGTTTAGTCCTGCCGAGCTGGTTCATGGAAAAAATTTACGCATGCCGCACACTTTAGTTTATGAGAATTGGATGGGTCAAGGTAACACGGATCAAAATGTGGTAGATTACATTTTGAACTTGATGAATAGGTTGAAAAGGTGTCAGGATTTAGCAACTAGGCGTATGGAGGAATGTCAGGACAAAAGGAAGACATGGTATGATAGGAATGCGGTAACTAGAAAATTCAAAGTTGGGGACCAGGTGTTGGTTTTGGCAACATCAAAGCCTCATAAGATGGCCGTAAATTGGGTCGGGCCGGGAACTGTCACTGGAGTGATTTCGGAAACAAATTACACAGTTGACTTGCCAGAGAGGCGCAATAAGGCGACTATCTACCATGTGAATCTTTTGAAACCTTGTTACAAGCGGCCTGAATTTGTTAATCTGCTGATTGACATAGATGCGGAAGAGGTGGAAGAAGATGCTGAGATCCCTTATCCCCTGCCAAACCCCACACAAATTGACTTCTGGGAAGTTGTGTATAACAGCGAGTTAGAGAAAAAAGTGACAGATAGCCAAATAAGTTTATTTAAGGAGGTTATAGAGAGAAATAGAAAAGTTTTTTCTTCAGACCCTGGACGTACCCATCTGGTAGAGATGGATATCGAGTTGACAGATGAATCGCCGGTGAGGGCGAAACCTTATTGTCACCTAGGCAGACCGAAATTTTAAGAGAGGAAATCAGGAGACTATTGGAATTAGGAGTGATAGAAGTAGGGCAGTCTGATTTTACGTCCCCCATGATTTTGGTAGAGGTTCCGGGAAAGGATCCTCGTCCCTGTGTGGACTATCGCAGATTAAATGCGAAGACCCGAACGGAATTTTTTCCACTCCCCAATATAGAGGA